>OX420942.1:10364451-13130353 GCA_949091785.1 Polymixis lichenea
ACCCAATTCTTGAGAAGGCTATAGGCACTTTAAGATGTCGCTGTGACACAAAGGGACTGAGCAAAACGAAAAAAAGTCAGAAAAACGCTAAGTGAAAATGAAGTATCTAATGGGGACAGGGACCGAGGGAGTTTTATAAAAATGTGGCTTACATCAGTGTTTATTATGCATTCTACGAGTTCCACGCGATCGTAGTCGCGGGCAGAAATTACTATAAAATACTCGTACCCCCTAAACTTCCGGTTAGACTGGAAGCCTACCCAAACATAGTTGGGTAACGGCAAATGATGATGACGAGGCAAGTTACGAGATTATCTCTCTCTTTCTCGAGATCTTTGTCGAAGGTCGTGTCCGGTTATCAATGGGCGTCATACTGTCTATTACGAAATCATCCATCCACGATATATCTATTCCATGCATCCTCTTCATCTGCACTTAAAGTTACTTATTACGACACACTACAGCCAATATGCAATCACGGGTCGACGGCGCTTTGTGTTCCACGCGCGCCTCAAAGAGATGTCAGCAACAACTGATGGCGCCCGCAACGGCCGATGCCTGCCAAAAGTGCGGGTTCTTCGAAAGAGATACCTTCGCCCCTGGCACACAGGCAACTGAGGGAACACGGGTGAGTTTTAGTCAGTAAAAGTCTGACACGCCCTCCTGCTCCACCCAGAGCGGGGATGATTTCCCACCGTCATGAGAAAAAAAAAAGGTCAGTTAAACAACGTGTAACGGAAAGGGTATATAGGTACATATCAAGGGCACGGCTTCTTTGGATGATATGAAAAGATATTGGAAGAGTTTTTTAATCCTATCTCTACATATTCGGAAGTTATGAGAATTTTTAATACATTGATACCAGAAACCGAACTTTTCAAATCGAAATAACCACATCACTCGGAAGAGATTTGTCGTGCTATTGGCAAGTAACGTGGAAAGTTATTGACCTACGTAGTGCGGTGACACGTTATGTTATGATTTGAATTTAAGAAACATATGAAACCGAAAATTTGGTATAATTTCTTAGAGTATTTTATTTTGAGCTGAAACTATATAGTGATTCTATACCAGCTGTTATCTTTAGTGCTTAAGGGGAACTTAGTCGCGCGCTCGAACTCACTGGTGGACCTGGCTATAAAAAGCACGCTGTCTCATCAGGCATCAAGTCCAACAGAGGTAGTATCAGAGATGAGCAGTTAGGCGCTAGTCTACATGCAAAACTTTATTAAGTGAGATGCAGCATCATTTTTAGTAAAAAAGTTGCGTAAAATATTAAAAAAGTCTTTCCGAAGATCGGGTTTTGTGAATAAACCACTTCATAAATTAATGACCAATACAGTTTATTGAACTTTTAGATATTTTGGCTTTGTCGGTACCGACTTGATTTTTGCAATTTTACACTTTTTTATTGCTAGCAAAAAAAACGAATGTTTGTTAGCTCACAACTTTTTATTCGCTTTATATTTTAGTATTCTGTTTCCGTACAGACAACATTAATAATGAAATAATGAGACAAAACTATACCATGTTAAATTTTTGATGTATATTGTCGCATAGTGGAGTAATACACTCCCGAAGTTTGTATGGACAAAATGTGGACTAGATTCACCTTAAGTATAGCAATAGGATTTCTGTTACATCCTGTTTATAATTTTTAGAACTTATGCAGTTGCGAAATTGGAAAAAACGTTTTATTGTAGTAACAGGAAAATGTTAAACCGGTTTTGTTTTATTCTAATTTTTAAAGCTTTTTGTCCACTCAAGGATACCGTAAAATTTCGTATAATACTTAATTATACGAAATTTTTAACTATTTGACGTCGAATGGAGTCGCCGTTCACTGACCTCACTTTGGAGTAACACTATGCTCAACATTTTCCAAGTAATATTAAAACGATTGATCTTTTAATATAAACTTAATCAAAACAGATTCGAACTTTGGAACTACAGAATTTAATTTATATTTATTTAGTTTTAACTACACAGTGGTTTGCTTTTCGTGATTCCTAGGCACAGATCCCCTTTAATGATTAAATGATACTTTTATAATTTTCATTTTTTTCTGTAAGTAGGTTTGTACAAACACTTTCACAGGTCAATCATATTTTAAAAACTAGATGAGGTCGGCGTTTCCAATCTTTTCATTATCTTGATCAGATCATGTGACGACTTTATACATACATTGGTGGCCGAGATGGTCTTTTGAGGAAAGAACCACACAGATTGAGTGGACCTGTCCAGTCTGTGTATGCATTTATTAGTAATCAAGCAGCTCAACTCCTCTCAGTACCCGGCCAGAGACAGGACAGACCGAGAAAAAAATATCCCGGGCTATCTTGGCATAGCCACTTTAAGTACGAACGTCAAAAAATGTATAGCAGATGAATCATTAGCCAAAATTCAAATAAATTCAAGCTACAATAGCAATCACAGAATAGCATCTAGCTAAAAGCAAGGAATGTCCAGATTCTGTGTTGTCGTTTTAATTAAATCAAGAACGTCAAGCGAGACGGACAGACATGCACCCATTTGTGTGGCGATTACTAATTAGTTTCGTGGTTACACGTTACACGCCTTAACGAGAATGCGACAATTTGATGACAATCTATGTTAACTTTCAATTAAAATAATTTAAGTTTTTGGGGTTACTAATAGTAAGTGCTGTAATTACTAGAAAATACTTTGCAAAATTGGTTACTAATACTAGTGTTATTTCTAATAAGTAATTTGCAAAATATGTCATGACTACATCATTACATTTCGCAGAGTATTTTTCCAAATAAAACTATTATAAAATAATGACGCATTACGATGAAACTGTGGTTAGAAAATTAGTTGCATCAATATAAATATTATAATTTATTATTGTGTAAAAGTGTTAATATTATTGCTTTGTTTTTTTAAGTAACAACACAACAAGTATGTTATCTATGTGTTCACGCCTGTTAATTTTTTATAGCCAATATGTGAAACATCTATTTGAAAAAAAAAATTGCATTTGTTAAACCTAGATCCACATCTGTACAATTTTTATGTTTCTCTAAACATAAAAATTATACCGATGTGAATCTAGGTTTAACAAATGCAATTTTTTACCGATCGATCAACCGCAGTCTGCTTGCACCTCTGTGCAAACAGACTGCGGTTGATCGAACGTCGACATCGATCCCCTCAAAACATATTATGCGATATTTCAATATTGATTAATGAACGGGCGACTTTCGATTAATATGGACGATTGTTACTTGTAAATGCCACAGTTTCGATCGACGTTGAATAGAAACAGCGTTGATTCACCATCATCCGGCTGCCACGCACCATACTGGTTTGTTCCGTGGGGCTAGCAAAATGGGCTGAGTAAAAGTATCATAAAAACGAACGACTTTAAAATTTAAATATTGTTTTAGCACATAATATTTAATTACTTTTAAAGGTTACTTACTTAGTTTTAAAACTTTATTCATATCTATTGATGATACTTATTGTCCCTGCTTGCAGAGCCAAAATTCTACAGGATAGATTGTATTTTCGATTCAATATTCTATTTTTACGACACATCTACCTCGCGCATTTGGCTAGGGCGGCTGAACGGTTAATCTACCGCAGTCTGCATACACCTTAACAAGTCCGTTGCGTGACAGCAAAGCTAATGATAATTTAATCACTTGTTTGAATGCGAAATATTCGTGTCATTGCATAAATATAAACCCGGTATATTTGACTGATTATGTGTAACTATTTATATCATTACCGCTTTTAACTATTAAAATCTCCAACATTGTGCAAACGATGCAAACCAAAAAATTGTCCTTGATTTTATAATGGTAAACGTAATGATGTTACACATAGAACGTTGTATTTAGAATGTAGCAAAGCCACATTAGGTGATTTCTAAAGTAACAAGAAATATTATATATCTATATAACATAATATTATATAAACACGGTGTAGGCGTGGGTACAGTGCCGCTTCAGCGCCCTTTTCCATGTTGTACTTTTTCGGAGAAAAACGGCTCTAAGTACAATTTTAGAACATATGAAAAACTCTTACGTACCAACTCTTTTTAATTTTGATATTAGATAATGTAGTAGGCTAATTTTGATAACAGCATGATGTAACTTGCCTTAGTAAAATTTTCAGCACTTACATATGTACTAAGTTAGCTGAAGTTCTATTACTTTTTACACTTATTATAAACTAAAGCAGATTTACATTTGACCTTATATGCTTAGGTACCTGCAATAATAATCCCATAGGAATATATAGATAGATACATATACAGGTAAATAATAATGAATGAACAAAGACAACCGCATCACTTATGCTATAAGTAAGCGTCCATTGGATTGTGATCATTCGCTGTGGAGAATACAAAATCAGTCTATTGTTCTAGCTTTACATCTTGCCATAATAATGGTTTAAGTGACCAACCAGGGGTAAAAAAACATTTAATTATTTTATAATTATCGTTGTGTTTAGTTTTACCTTGAAACGTTTCACAGATTAGATTTTATCTGGATTTAGTTGTTTGTTGTTTTTTTTTATTTTATTTGGTTTATTTTCAAAGTAATTCATGAATGTGAAAATATTTACATGGTGTGATTAATTCTGAATATCAATACAGTTTACTTTATAAAATTCCATTTGTTATAATCAACATGGAATCCTGCGAAAACCTCTTTTTAATAAAATTATTAAAATAACTAATAAACGCAATGCACACCGGGCACACTCTAACAAAACCATAACAGAGACAAAGTTTAATTGAATGTAAGCACAAAATACATTTTTACATCGCTCGCACAGTAATTAAAAATGTTACTACAGTAATAATTAACAAGGAAAAACTTACTTCGTGAAAAAGGACACTCCACAGAAAATACAATTCACAAAATAATTTTAAAGTACTTTAAAATTCCAGCGTAAAACGGTTCGGTTTCGGTTTAAACGTCGCGTGCGCCGGCAGAGGCTTTGCTAAACAAACTATCGAACCGTAGACTGCAGAGCTTAGGCCTTGCCATTCTCCTGATCACCGGCATTCAGCAACCGGTGTACAACCGGTCTGTTAGACCTCATTTACACCGACAATCGATTAAAAAAAAGCCAGTTTAACTGCCCTTACATTCACATCAAAACATTTTGATGTTAAAAATAGCATCACCTTTTAATATTCATGAATGTTTTAACGTACAATTCATGTCGAACAATAAGAACGAAGTGGGATATTTATTCATAAGGTATTAAAAATTGAGCCTAAAATATTACATCTAACTTGGACATGAAATATTAATAATATGTTGATAGCTTTGATTGAGCTTTTAATGGATGGTAAGCTTTTGTTGGTGTTCTCAACTTGAGTGGAATATATTTAGGTTTTAGCAACGTTCATATAGTTCATTAGAATGTTGGACTAGCGTTTCTAAAACATAATTATCACACAGTAGGTTATGGCCCACTCGCTTTCACAAAGAAGAGGCCTGTATCCCAGCATTGAGAATTTTTTAGGCTGATAATGCTATAATATCTGAATTTGTAAGATGTGAGCTGTGTTATAAAATATGGCAAACTAAAACATAACTGGTGCTCTGTGACAACGGGGTGGGGTCGTAGCAGACAACGTAGAAGATGGCGGGACGAGCTGCACAAGTCCCGTCAACGTCGTTTCGTAAAGAAGGCCTTAGTCCAGGAGTGGGACAGCGCAGACTAGTAAAAAAAAACATTATATCTGATAACTACTAACTGCCATTAGGAAATCTAAATTTTTTTCATCAATATTGACGCTATCAATGCGTTTTTACGCAACATTGTAGACTTGCTTAAAGCTTCATTAAATTAAAAGTGCTCCCATAATGGATGCCATGGATAGGTCTACTTTTAACCACCGTGATCTGTATTTCTCACGCTCTTTTTTTGTTCCAAGAGCTTTCATATTGCACCTCTGTAAATAAAATATGGAAATTCATGGTAGTCCGGTTTCATTATGCCAGCGGACGCTCTAGAAATTATTTTAAAAGTTGCAGGAATTTTCACGCGAGGTTTTTTTGTTTTATTCAAACATTAAAATATTTAATTACCAGCTGTGGTGTTTTATTTTAACAGGAAGATTAATGTCCTAAGCATAGGAAATTCACGTCTTGTTTTCTATTAACTTTATTTGTTACCTCCGTCTATGACTATGAATTCGTCTGCCTATAATTTGTTGTTTTAACATAAAATAAATCCAATAGCATCGCATCACCCGCTCAAAAATATTAGTTCATTTTCTCATAGCGGTTTTTCTTTTTACTCGACTACTTAGGTAGCCCCTAGTCGAAGCGTGATGTTGATCTATTTACATAAAAGGAAAGGTCACTCATTCATAAATTCATTCACTCACTGATTAAACATGAAATCTCAAAAAATACTGGACCTGCGAAGATGAAATTTGGCGCGGAGGTAGATTATGAGTAGGAGACGTTATTTAAGAAAGTATTTTAATAAACTCCCCCAGAAAGGGGTGCAATAGGGGGTAGAAGTTTGTATTTTTTTTTATCCCTTGGCCATGCAGTGCCATTTATAAGATATATTTTAACTGGAAACTTGGCACGAATACTTATCTAAGTAAATTGTATAGTATTTTTTTGTTTTTTATTATTATTATATAACCCTGTAAAGGGGGATTAGGGGGGTGTTACAATTTTTAGGGGAAAATACGAAATCTACGCGGCTGAGGTCGCGGGCGAAGTGCTAATTATTATATTTGGTGTACCATGAAGAACATTCTATCTACTTACCTATGACTGTATCCGTACAATGAAGCTAATTGCTAATTGAACTAATTATGTTATGTGACTGTAAAATCACGAGAATAGATACCGTACCCTTATCACAGGCTCAGAAGTGATTTTCCCTTAAAGTAGGGATAGGAATTTTCTCAATGTCGTTTTTTCACGAGAAAATCGCTTAAGAATCTGGTGTAAGGACATCCGGCATTTATGTAACCGGCTGCAGTAAAAAAAATAACATAAATCATGAAATGCCCATGAAATATACCTACATAAATAAAATTATGTCTTCAATCTGCCACGACGTGATTGAGGTTATAACGTTTTAAATATCATTCAATCTACTGTTACGTTTCGGTGTGAATGATGCCAGCGGAATATTTTGCAACCAATTTGCGTAAATGAATTAAAAGAAATCGTGTAGTGGAATTTCCTTGTTCTATTTTATAAGCAATAATATAATAGAATATAAAATACAGTGTCATGATGAGTAGCATAACATAAACTCACGCCTTGTTTACCCGATGGATGGGCAGAGGTGTATGTATCCTACACCCAAATTTTACGGTTAAAGACAATTTATTTCACTCAAAAGAATACGATTTTCTACTTCTGTGACTAAAAATATAATAATTCAATTAAGCGAAGGTTTCATTCATAGGTTAAAAAACTAGGATTAAGTTACAAAAATAAAGTAAAATCGTACAATTTAAACATTATTTAGTGTATGGTGCTTTAATAGCATTTTATTAACAATTGAAATTGATTTCGTTTCTTTTATTACTTTAGGTAGGTATAGAGTTGAGCCCCCTCATACACGACAGTATTTCTATCGTACGTATTTTGGTTGGTGTCATTTCACCAGTTATGTTTTAAAAGGAATGGCTCTTGCTATCAAACTCATATCCAGACTCCGGGCTACTACTTAAAAATTCTAGAAGGAAAACCCAACACTGCCCGATCCGGGAATCGAACCCAAGACCTCTTGCTCAGCAATAGCGCTTGTAACCTATAAGACCAACAAGGCAGTCATGATAAGCAACTTAATGGAATATCATCGTGGAAATCATCGTATATGCACTTATATGTGCTAATAGATCCTTGTACGTTACGAACAAGAAATCAACATGTATTTCCAACTAATATTCACAGGTGCAAGTCATTCGTTTGTAATTCATTTCATCAGCCACTCGTAACAGGAAACTTAAAGTGGCTTTCTATAGAGTTACGTTAAGGCCCCGGTAACTATAAATATTGTCGTTATTAGCGATAATAGTTCTTATTGCAATCTGTTCCGGGTTAAAATCTGTTGCATTTATTCGAACAACAAATGAGCAAGCGTATGTCGTAAAAGTGCAAATAAAATTGTATAAAATTAGATATTAACTATTAAATAATAAATAATCCATCACTGGATGCAGTTTGGCATTTCAAATTTTATGGTATATTTTTAATTATGTTTATAACTGTTAATGAAGGTACAAACTGATTTTAAAGATAATTAAGAGGTGACTTTGATGACTTTTTTGATGCATTAAAAGTATATTTATTTATGTTTTGAGTTCCATCACAGTATGGAAAAAAGACTTGGATATATCATTTTTTTTTTCTTTCAAAATTATTTACGGTTAAAGAGATACACAGCTTTAAAAAACCACCTTTTTGAGCGTTTTCCAGAAATCTCCGCCTTAAATAAGGAACTTCCACAATTTTGTCGGTAAGAGCAGTGCTGGCCCAGTGGTAACCGTCGCGACTTGTTACAAGTTGTAAGCTGTAGGTTCAAAACTAGACAGGCGCTTTTCTTTGTGTAAATTATTTGCCCGTTTCAAGCGACTAAATTCGTGCGAATCGACTAACAAGCCCATTTGCCACATTAACATTGTCTTTGTCAAGAAATTCTGACCTTAAGGCACATCTTCCACGACACTACACACAAGTAACGTATTACAAACTCAAACCACCAATGAGGAGCTAGAACGTCACAGCACTAGTAGTTATTTCAATGGCGGTTCATACACGTAATTTTTGAGTAGCGACGGTGGGTCGTACCTATTCGATCAGTCGCTTACTGCTGTCAAGGATGGGCAATTGTTTTTTGTTTTTAATTTTAGCATAACATAACATAGCGCTTGCATTTCCTAAAGGGTTATGCAGTGATACACTCAAATATCGCCAGTACCTAATTTATAAGTCCCTTGAGATTGGGGCTGAGCCAATGGCAACAGCCAATAACCAGGCTCATATCCAAACTCCGGATTGAGAAATTCCAGATAGAAAAACATACGTCACCTTTGTACGTATTTTTCTGTTCCTTCTTGTCTGTTTATGTGTGTACAAAAAAAAAACACTTGGCCCGGAAATCGAACTCAAGACCTCATGCTCAGCAGTAGCACTAGCAACCATTAGACATCCAACCAACTGATGGGGCCCGCAAGGGTCGATGCCTGCCAGGGGTGCGGGTTGTTCGAAAGAGATACTGCGGCCCCTGGCACACAGGTAACTGAGGGAACACGGGTGGGTTTTAGTCAGTAAAGGTCTGACACGCCCTGAGGTCCACCCAGAGCGGGAGAAGTTATTTGATGATTTCCCACCCCAAAAAAAAGGCAGTATTTGATTTTAAAGAGCAAATTTTTTTATCGCAGGCATAAAATCTCGAGAGCCTACATTTAACATTTGCATTGATATCCTATTACGAGTATACTAATCAGTAAATTATAATTGGAAGTTAGGATATGCCAATTTAGGGCTATATAATAGCAAAATTAATAAATTTTCAAATTCACTGCAGTTCAATTATTTGATAATTGAAGTCCTTGTTAAAATTTAATACGGCATTATCATACATATTATAGTATAAATACTCATCACATGACACCATAATAAAGGGTTATTTAATTATTTCAATACAGAGCCTTTCAAATGTTTATTACCCAATTTGATGTGAATGCTACGAACTGCATAGATATATTTCAATTTAAAAACCGCTTAGGCCGAACCAATACAGAATAAACAACGTAAAATACTCAGTGTAAATAAAAATATATAAACATCCCATTTCAAACAGACGGCAGTCACAAAACCAACAAAAAATATTGAAAATATTTACCTTCTCAAACTGTTTTTTTTTTTCAGAAAAAACTTATACATCGAAAGGCTTTCATAAATTTGTTATAACTGAACGTAAAGATGAAGCTTTACATTATTTACAAAATAAACATTAAAATCTTCAGAAAATGGAAAACGACTTGCCCTTAAACACACTAATTGAAAGAAAATCTTTGTTGCTTTCTTCTTAATAGCCATTTACAAAGCTTTTATGGCTCCTTAATGTTCAACCGAACAACGGAACAAAAACACTCTTAATATGATCCATTAAACATTATGAGAACACTGTATCACAAAAGTAAAAGAACAGAAACACATAAAAACTGTTAAGAAAATTAGGCACAAATCTAAGATATTAAAAACCTCAAGAGGTAGCTTGATTCTTAATGCTTGTTCAAATTATGTCATCCATCGCTTTCCAGGACCATTCAGCAAAATATTTTTTTTAAATAAGTCCACCAATATGTCTTAATAATTATCATTTTACATAAAAGGCACAACTTATTTATCTGTGGGCTCACCACACATAAATAATGAATAGACACGTCTGTTCAAGGATGGGAAACCATGGGACTGTTTTTTCTAAACAAATCTAATCTGTTGCTCTTTTGCATTAAAAAATGTTGATTTTCTAACAAAAGAAAACACATTTTAAAAACGATATAATAAAAGAAAGAAACATAAAAAAAATCCAGAAACAGAAATAATTGAAGGTTTCGTTTTTAGATTCAGCTTACAAGCGATTTTATGCAATCTAAACTCTAAAATAACGCACAACCGTAGTGCCGTATCAACGTACTGGCGAAAAAACCCGGATTCCTGTCTTACAGCCTATTGTTCCCGGGATCAACAACACAAGTTTTGTTTCCGTCACGGGAAAATAAGAACGCAGATAGCAGTATCCGTTCCCCGTTAGATAAGCTTCCCTTAAATACTAAATAACACAGAGGAAATTAAAGTACTTTACTTTTAAGCCGGGTCCAGACGTGTGTAATGTGTAATGTAATGTATCGTCTAATGTAATTAGAATAATGTGGACGGCCGCGAATTCTATTTATGTTCGATAGCGAGCTAAAAACCTGTCCGTGTGTTGCCGGACGTAAAAAGCACCATCCCGTTTCTTCCCATGGGTGTCGTAGAAGGCGACTAAGATACTTACTGGAGAATGGGCAGCAGCCTTCTCTATGCATTTTACTACCATGCTGCGATCGCCAACTCGCCTGCTAAGCGTGGCAATTATAGCAAAACCCTCCAATTGGGGGGGGGGGGGCTATTTCCAGCAGTGGACGTCTTTTGGCTGAAATGATGATGATGATGTTGATGATGAGTTAAAAACCGACAGCCGATGGATTAGCGCGAACGCCAGTCCGAGTGATAGCCTACGTTCATACAGGATTTTCAACGCTCTGTTAGGAGCCGAGAGTTGGAAATCCAAGTGTGTTTTTCGATCGGTGCTGGGATGCTGGTGGAACTCTGTTAGATTCTCAACGAACGGCTCAACACCAAGAGTTGAAAATGCCGTGCGCAATAAAATCCCGCCGCGATAATATTACGTCCGTGCGGAATTGGCTTGACGTACAATGCTCGTAGTGCCGTCCACACACATAATTCGCGTAACATTACATTTCATATACACACGTATGGACCCAGCTTTATACACATCACCTGCCGGCATTAACGTTGCTGGCCTGATAAGGCATAAAAAATGAACATTAAAAGCTAGTGCTGAGCTATTTTGAGTCAGAAACGTGTTTTACTGGCGAAGGTATGATCGCAAAGGGCTTGCTTTTGACATTTATTGCTATAAAAGGTTGTTGCGCGTTTTGCTGCAGTTTTATCCCTGTTGATTTTTATTTTATTTTAGAACTTTTATGGGCTGCCTAGTCTAGTGGTCACAAATGCCAATAACTTTATACCTTCCAATTATTATTAACAGACTTGTGTTGTAGGATGTACCTACCTAAACGCAAGTGGGGACTCTCGAGTTTATTGGTTATTACATCATTTTTCACTCTCCAAAATCAAATACGTCTTGGATGTCCATTGTCTAGTGGTTACCAGTGCTACTGCTGAACATGAGGTCCTTGGTTCGATTCCCGGGTTGGGCAAAGTTTCATTAGGTTAACCATCACGAATTTCTAAGTACCGCCCGGAGTTTAAATTTGTGTCCGGTTGCTGGTAATAGGATTGCCTCTTATTACATGGGGCTTAAGAATTACTGGCATAATGTGGGTGTACTAACTGTTTGAATAATACAAGCATAATGTTATATTTTACTCTCCTTAAAATTTGTAGGTATTTATCATCAGTTAGGTACCCAATAATAATTTCTCGCAATTACCCCGTACCCAATAATAATAATAACAATTGCTCGCAGAACAGAAGCCCGATGGGGCCAAAAAGTTCTGGAGTGACGACCGCGTACCGGAAGACTTAAAGTTGGCAGGCCTCCCACAAGGTGGACCGATGACCTAGGTGGGCCGGATTCCACTGGATGCGGGAAGCCTATGTCTAGCAGTGGACGTCTTTCGGCTGTAATTATTAGGTAGGTGAAATTAGTAAGTCTGTTTTACTAATACACGAGTCAAATCACAACAATGTTTGCAAGATAAACTCGAAAATTACAGGTATAATTACATGAAAACGTTCCTTGCATTTTAGATTCTGCTAAATTAATTTCAGCTCATACATAGTAGTCATAATTCTACGGAGGGTTATAAAGATCTTTGTGAACATCTGTTTTATGGCTTAGCTCGGCATAATGTGCATCTTTGTTAGTGTTCACACGGGCTACTTTCGCTTAAGATAATCTTATGCTTTTACAAACAATGTTCCTTTATTTTAATATAGTTTGCTCTATTTCTGCAGGGAATAATTTATTACTCCTCATCGCATAAACTTTATGCTTTATGAAAAGTTTATGCGATGATAAAAGTGCGTTGATTTTTCACTTTGCACAAAATATGGGAATAGATTTTTCAATATGAACTAGAAAAACATTCCTAAGACGTTTTCATTCAGTAGACGCTATTGGAAACAAAAATTACCTTGGATATTAGAAAATAGTATACATATCTACGAATATCATTCCACACAGAAATAAAATATGTATTCATTCGGTTATTATTTACAGTGACCTATTGGGTCACACTATAGTAAATAATAAAACAATTTCAATACACTGCAAATACATTTCAATTGCAAAAAACTTTTGTCGAATAAAAACCAATATGGATGAAATTCATGAACGGCAATTGATATCAATTGATATGTATTTACCTACTTCTGTTATCCTAATACAAATCAATCTAAATTGAGAATCTTAAGAAACATATTGACCCTATCATTGAGTTTTTAGTAGGTAGATCGGATGCATATTTACTACTAAAGTTAATTTTATAGTTATAAAAGTATGGAACCGGTTAAGAAAATACATTTTTGGAAATCCCGGGATGCCAGGAACACTGGGAATGCATGTGTATGTTAGTTGTAAGTCTGTAAGAGACGAAGTTGTATGTGTTAGTTAACACAGTATTTTTTTTTACATTAAATTAAGATTTTTTCATAATAGCCAACATCTCAACTTTAGGTGATTATAATTGTAAACAATATCCACAAAGGATAAAAATATATACCATACCGACGATTCAATCACCAAAATCCAAATAAACAAAAGTTTGTAGGTATAAAAAGTCGGTAAGTAACTAAAAAGAAACAAATAAAAACATGTAAAAAAGCTCAATTGACGCACGGTCTCACGAGAGGCTCTCGTCATTCCTCGTGGGACCGAAAAACCCAGAGTGCTATTAACTTTTAATAAACATGACTGACTATATAAGATACGTAAAAGCCACAGAAATTTCCATTCGATGTTTTCGTGTGGAATATTTTTATTAAGTGTTTAGAATATGCTTGTACGACATATTAGTGCCTGTCTAGCGATTTATGAAATGTCAGAAAAAAAACACTTTAATATTTAATCCAACCCAAAAGAATCTAGTACAGTCTAGATCTTTTTGGGTTGTATTAAATATTAAAGAACTTACATAACATAACAACACATCTTTAAGGCGGAGATTTCTGGAAAACGCTCAAAAAGGTGGTTTTTTAAAGCTGTGTATCTCTTTAACTTTAAATAATTTATGATAAGTATATTCAAGTCTTTTTTGCATACCGTGGTCTCGAACTCAAAACATACTTTAATACATCAAAAAGATCATCAAAGTCACCTCTTAAGTATCTTTAAAATCAGTTTATTCCCTCAATAACAGTTATAAACATAATTAAAAATATATCATAAAATTCTAAATGCCATATTGCATCCAGTGTTGGATTATTTATTATTAAATAGTTAATATCTAATTTTATACGATTTTCTCATTTGTTATTTGAATTTACTACAACAGATTTTAACCCGTAACAGATTGCAATAAGAACTATTATCGGTCATAGCGACAATATTTAAAGTTACCAGGGCCTTAATCCCCGAAGAGTAAGGCAGAGGTGTGCCTATACAGAGTGTAACAGAAACCCTATTGCTATCCTTAAGCACTAAAGATAGCAGCTGGTATAGAATCACTATACATAGTTACAGCTCAAAATAAAATACTCTAAGAATTGATACAAAATTTTCGGATTCATATGTTTCTTAAATTTAAATCATAACAAGCGTATCACCGCACTACGTAGGTCAATAACTTTCCCCGTTACTAGCCAATATCACGATAAATCTCTTCTGAGTGATGTGTTTGTTTCAATTTGTTCTGGTATCAATGTATTAAAAATTAACATAACGTCGGAACATGTAGAGATAGGATTAAAAAATCCTTCCATTATCGTTTGATATCATCCAAAGAACCCGTGCCCTTGGTATGTATATACCCTTTCTGTTACACGTTGTATATTACACCAACATTTTTCCAGTTATGATGAAGTCCCCAGGAATAGAGAGCTTATTGCGAAAGTTCTAGATTGCCATAATATTTGTCAATCTTGGACAGTCGTTACGGCTAGACAGAATCCCGATAATCTGACAACCAGTCTTACCAGTCTTATCGTATGACTTATTTATTGGGTTGTGGAGCTCAGAAAGGCAGTAGCAATACTGAAATTCAGCTGAATCCAGTTAGAAAGGCCAGTCAGGTGATGATAATAACTGTCATAATTATGCCCTCACCGGTTTAGCTAACAAACTCTTGATTCTACTTACAATTCAGTGTATTCTCGTGGCTATGAAACTGGATTATGGACGCAAAATCTTGCAAATACTGTTCAGTTTGCCAAATTCTTCAATATTTCCCCACCCTTGCAGTTTGCTAGGAAATCTCTTGATGTTCTCAGAACTGTAACTCAGTAATGTATGTAAAAGTTTTTCTCGCAACAAACTCGCAGGTAAAACTCTCATTGTATTTATCTAAGTGCAAAAAAGCCCTGCATTCCAGTTCGTGATCATTTCCTTGCTGGATCTAAGTGCAAGAACTACTCTCGCAGATTTCTATTGGTAGCTATTCGCGCTAAAGTAAATTTAGATCGTTTGCTCTTTTTACTCAGAAATGCTGTCTAATTTTGGGTAGATTTCCCTTTGGAAATATCTCAAGAATAACAGATTATGTAGGTAATTGTTATGAGGAATGTTTTTGGGAAAGCATAGTAGGTTTATATTCTAACGGGCAAGAAACTCCTTAGACACTTTTTTAAATCAGGATATTGGTTACGTCATTCATGTTGAAATCATATAACTAGCTTTCGCCCCCGTGGTGGGCGATAATTATCCCACGGGAAACGTGCTACTGGGATAAAAAGTAGTCTATATATTTATCCAGGTTATAATCTATATGTGTGCCGAATTTCATCCAAATCCGTTTAGAAGTTTTTGCGTGAAAGAGTAACAAACATGCATCCATCCTCAAAAACTTACACATTTATAATTTCAGAGTTTATGTGAGAACGATGTAGACGTGCACGTTAAAAGCGACAATAATTGTTAAAAGATACAAAAAACAGAAAAAAAACATTTATATAAAAAAAAAAATATATAGAAAAGGTTGAAAAATAATAAAGAGTAACTTCTTTCTAGATAATCTCTTTTTTTAAGCATTCTTTCTCTACTGGAAACCGTTAGCTCCATTCCTAAATCGTCAAAGACAAACAGTATGTCTGACATGGTAGAGTAAGTGACACTAAAGAAAACCGAGGTTTTTTTATACTAATTCATGAAATCACCGTCATCATCATCATCATTTCAGCCGAAAGACGTCCACTACTGGACATAGGCCTCCCCCGAAAGGGGGGTTTGCCATAATCGCCACGCTTGGCAGGCGGGTTGGCGATCGCAGTATGGTGGTAAAATGCATAGAGAACGCTGCTGCCCATTCTCTAGTAAGTCCCTTAGTCGCCTTCTACGACACCCACGAGAAGAAATGGGATGGTGCTATTCTTTTATGTCCGGCACCACACGGAACTGAAATCACCATCAGCCTAGGCTATTCCCAACTATGTTAGGGTCGGCTTTCAATCTAACCCGACGCGGACATGGAGCGACTGCCTATCTGACCTCCACAACCCAGTTATTGGGTAGTTCGATTCCTCTTGGTAAGACTTTGTCAGATTTTCGGACATATCACGACGCGTAGCGACTGTCAAAGATCCACGAATGACAGCTTGGCGTACTTTCCGATGCACGGAGGGGTCTCGGCATGTAAAGATGGTCACCCATCCACCTGAACCGTCTGATTCATTGACCCATGTGGCTGTTACTACTTAGCTATGACCTCACATACTAATTCATAAAACCATTTCCTAATATAAACTGATTTTAAGACTCTTTCCAAATCGGTGTGATGGGCGTATTGTGTTATTTCTTAGACTGTCAGGAAAAAGTAAATAAAATGTTACCAAACAGGATACAAAATTGTAAGCGATTAATCATTATGAATAGAAACGATTTATACTTATGATATTAATTACAAATAGCCCAATTGCTGTTTTATTAATGGTCAATTTCAAAACGTTACTCAATTGCTTATTAATTTGAGAATATTAAGCTACAAAATATTGTATTTTATCCTCATTTGGAGTTTCCCCAAAAATACCTAATCAATAACGCGTTGACCTACACATTTCTATCTCTGTTTAATAAATAAAATCGCTATCTAACAGCGGCTAACCGACATACGACAGCGGTTTGGAGTAATAATATCTAGAGTAGGACATTTTATTTTAAAATCATATGAACAAATTGCTTGAATGTTAACTAAGTGCTCCATGGTTTAAAGCTTATCATAAAAAGACATCTGCTCATTCAAATCCCTTTTCTTATTGTATTTATTTATGCATGCAGACGTTTTTTTTATGTATGTAGGTCATATAAACCTATGTTTTCATTTAAATCATATGAGAAGCTTCGACATTTTTGAGTTACTGATATTATATTAGAGATAATGAATTTCTCCTTTATTATTTTCCAGATGAAAGAAACAAAAGAAAAGAAAGAAAGAAAAAACGTTTATTTGCGGTAAACATGACGCAAAAAAAAACAGGAACACACAAAAAAAAATTAGAAAAGGTTGAGGGAAACATGCGTCACATCCGCGCAAAACGGCTATCGCTCAGCATTATGCTGCGACCCTATGCAAGACAGAGCCCCAGCACCAGTTTTCAGCCAGCTTTGACGTAATGACGTCGCCCGGTGCATCAAACAATTGACATCAAGTTCACGTAATGGGCAAGAGATGGGAGCGTCCGTCGCTTGACATGCAAAGTCAAAATTAGGTAAGTGCCATAGAGATCGGTTTCTGAACTAAATGGCACGCATCGAAAGTACCTCTCAAAACATTTCTGACGTCATACCAAAGGGGTACGTCCAACTATGAGCTATTTACCATTTCCGGCGTGGTGACGTACGGAGTTCGGTTCAGTGAAATCAAAATTGAATTTCATTTTATATTCGTTCGAGTCACGAGTCCACGACCATATCACTGAGCTGGGCTATTGGGATTGGATGACTTTTTCTGCGATTTTAGCAACGGATAAATGACCAACTACCATTCCAACAATATCTTTGAAACGTCTCTTTGAAATAGAATAAATACTGCGGACATGCTTTCCTTGCGAAGGATGTGTGGTGAGGAATGATATGACAAGGCAACACTGCGGCTTAAAACAAAATACAGGGTACAAGCCAGATAGTTGCCACACTTTTTAACATCACTCTATATCTCTCCGTACAAAAAGCAAAATGCTTTATTTGTAAAATTGGCCAATACTTTGGTTTTATCTACAAATTTCTGAAAAATAAAAAACACGATCTTTAAAATGTCGGTGCCCCGCCGAGAAACAGGACATCTATCCCGCAAAAACTTTGATCGCATTTTGCCTTCCCATGCAATCGCACAGAGACATGCGATTCGGTCAACTTAGTGGTAGTTGGAGAGTCTTTCTATCGATTAATAAAATAGCATGCGATTCATCCGCGAAACTAGAGTAATTACAATCGGGGCGACTGTACCCCTGGGGCAATTATCCTTGTTTTACCCTAGTAACATAAATTGTAAAGAGTATGCTTAGATGGTTTGGTCTTGTTGAGAAGATGGATGAAAAGCGACTTACAAAAGTTTTCACCTGGCAAATGTGGGTGGAAATTCCGAGAGTAGACGTCCTTGGCAGACCTTATTGGTAACGATCTTCAGAAGGGTTTTTTTTACAAGGATGAGCAACAGCCCAATACCTAAACACTTGGGCTACGTACGGCCAAAAAATAGAAAGAAGAAACAAACTTATTTCACTTATGAAAATACGAAAAAAACAGGCGAACCAAGTGGAAAACCAACCCTACCCTTTATTCGTTGTACAAAAGTAAACAGATACAAAACCAATACAAAACAAGAAGAGAGAGGGTATCAAATACGTTTTTTATTACCCCTATAAAGTCTGCTTCAATGGCGCACATTTACAACAGTTTGGCTTCATTACACGAAGTATTTAGTTCTTGCTTCGTTACTACATAGTCTAATTACATAAGCCATTTGGAGATTTCATCTTACTAGTTCTAGACTGCGTGTTGGTCTAGTGGCCGCAAGCGCTACTGCTGGACATAAGATCCTAAGTTCGATTCCAGGGTCGGGCAAAGTGTTGTAATGTTTTTTCGTCAAGAATTTCTGTGCCCGGAGTCTGAATTCGTGACCAGTTGCTGGCAATAGACTCGCCCCCTATTACGTGGGACTTAAACATTACCGGACGTAAAAGAATAGCACCATCTCATTTCTTCCCGTGGGTGTCGTGGAAGGCGACTAAGGGACTTCTATGGAGAATGGGCAGCAGCGTTCTATAAGTAATTTACCATCATACTGCGATCGCAAACCCACCTGCCAAGCGTGGCGATTATGACAAAACCCCCCTTTTGAGGGAGGCCTATGTCCAGCAGTGGACGACTTTCGGCTGTTATGATGAATGATGAAACGCAGAGCAGTGGTACCCCAGTGGTAATAGCCGCTACTTAAGAGTTGTAGGTCGTAGGTTTGAACACATATAAGGCCTTTACTTTGTGTAAATTAATACATCACCACTGCGCTCAAAACGGTGAAGAAAAACTTCGTTAGGAAACCGGCATGTTCTAGAACCAAAATTTCGAAGATATGTGACATCTACCAACCAGCACTGAGCCCACGTGGTGGATAACGGCCCGCTCCCTCTCATAGAGAGGAGGCCTGTGTCCCAGCAGTGGGAACATTATAGGCTGATTATCCTACTACTGCTATAAATGTGAAACTTTGAGAGGATGTTTGGATGTTTCTTCCTCAATCATGCAAAAGCAGCTGAACGGATTTGGATTAAATTTGGCACACAGATACTTTATAGCCTAGATTGTCCCGGTAGTACGTTCCCGGGGGATAATTTAAGACACCACGCGGGCGAAGCTGGCAAAAGCTAGTGTAAATATGGCAAAATATGGGTTTATTATAGGGACATCTCTGCCAAAACCTTCGGAAATACAGGCATGATTTTATACAGTTCTTGCTTCATTACTACAAAGTCTAATTACATTAGCCATTTAGAGATTCCATCTTACTACTCCGTCCAGTGGTTCTAGAACTTCGGATGTTTGATGTTTGCAAGTAATTTTATGCATTAAGGTACCAGCTATGTAGTATGCCTGGGATGCAATTTAATATACAACTTAGTTGGAAATAGCTTACAAGCTTCGAGTAAGGTGTTGATAATATTGCTTGGACTTCATTAGTTGCTTATTAGGGTTCAATATTACATTCTTAAAAATCTTCGTAATGGAAAGGAATTTGAGCTTGCGAAGTCTCAAGTGAGTTATTTAATAGATCTCTCAATATTCATCATCTTAATGCCAGGCCACAGACGTTCACTGCGGGGCATACACCTGTCCCACTCGTCACCACATCGGCCAGTTTTGTACCTCCTCATCCAGTAGATTCCTGCGGCCTTCACAAAGTCGTTGATCTACGTTGTGGGATGCTTTCCAAAGCTACGCCTTCCGGTACACGTTCGCCAATGCTGACAATGAAACCCTTTCGGCTCCATCGGCCATATTTTTTGCGAGCAATGTTAAAAAAATACTGAATGGGCCGTTCTTGACCTCGATCACGTGTGATGGAAAGCGGTGGGTGTCATGATCCACCTATCTATTACAAGAGTCAATCACTCATGAAGTAGTAAAACCTTACGTATATGTCTACATTTACATCAACGTTAGATTATGCAACGCTACTACTTCCATTATTAGCTTATCCCGTTGTTGTTTAAGCCTGGTTTCTGTAAGCCTGATCGAGCCTTTCCGATTGTAATAACAACAGCCAATCAAATCTCTTGTCGCACAATTTAACAACAGATTAAATTCAACAGGCTTTCAGGGGCCGGTTGAAAATGGTACATAAATGTTTTGTCTATTCCATTCAAATGGCCGCTGGAATAATAAGCCGTGCTTAGACTGCGTATGGAATTACCACAAAAACGATAAGCACAGAAGGTTGGCTCAATATACAGCAAAATAAATCAGATGCACGCACACAAGCGCGTACGAACAGAGTTCTCAGACTATTTCAAATGAATGCTAATCACGAGTGCGTTTGTGATCAATCAATCAAATCAGCCTATCCCAGTCCACTGCTGGACCTAGGCTTCTCCCAGGCTGTGCCATAGCACCCTGTCCTCCGTCTTTCGCATCCAGTCTGTTTCAGCCTCCTTTTTAAGGTCGTCGGTCCATCTAGTTGGGGGGGATCCCACTCTATGCTTGCCGATACGCGCTCTCCACTCCAGGAACCGTCTGCTCTATCGGCCATCGGTCGCTTGTGTACATGATGTATGTCTATGTGTTCATGCGTTCAATAGAACCGACCTTCTGTATCTATTCTGTGGCATTACAACTTATTAACAGTTTGCTATTAGAAATCTGGAGTCAGAATGCAAATGCAATTCACACCCAATAGTTAGATCCTTGTGCGTTCTGACGCACAATAGTCAGAATATAAGTAGGTTATAATGTGCTAGACTTTGCTTAGACAAGTTTTTATGGACACGAATGATTAGAGTTTTTATTTTTATTTGTACTGATAACGTTTTTTTAAACGTCATCTACGTCTTCTTGATAATAATCGATGTAATATCAGATTTCATCTAATTTTATATTACTAACTGTGACCGCGGCTTGGTCCGTGTAAATGACGGATTTATCCCAAGGAAACGTGCTACCGGGTCAAAGAATAATTGTCCTATCTTTTTCCGTATATTCTCACCTATCTGCCAGTGAAAGTCCCGTCTAAATGGGTGCAGTCATTTCAGTGACTAGCCGGAACAGCCAGATAAAATAAAAAATAAAGTAAAAAATTGTGAGAACCGCAGGTATGTACCATACTTTCATATGCTTTTAATACTACATAGTATTAAAAACCTGTTATTTTAATTAAAATAAAATAATAAATAAATGTTGTTTTATTGCAGGCAATGTACCATTTACAAAAAAAGACAGTAGAGAAAATAAATTAAATTCAAAATAATAATAAAATACTTGGGTTCTTCTGAGTTCCTCGATCAGATCATTGATATACAGGTTAAACAGGTCCGGAGAAGTCAGCCCCCCTTGGCGAACACCGCAATCTAACCTGTAACTACTAGATAGCGTATCACCCAATCAAGTGAGATGTCACTTGAGGTCTGGCCCCCGTACCAGAATCACAAAAGATCTACAATTTGGTGAGGTACTTGTGACTTTTTTAGCTTGTCCCAGAGGATTTCATAATTCACCAGGTCAAAAGCTTTGCTCAGGTCTAGGAAGCAAGCATACACTGAGGTCTTCTGATTGGTGTAATAGCTAATCGTACTCTTAAGGTTAATAATTGCAGAGTCTGTCGAGAGTCCGGGTCGGAAATCAAACTGCGCATCGTCAATTCTTAAATTTTTCTGCAGTTCAGGCTGTATGAGATGCTGTATTTTGACCTTACAAATAGATACTTCAATTTCATTTATTTGTCACATATATGAAATTATTGATATTATATTATTGATAGATATATATCTTATATACATACCTATAGGTACATATTATAATATGTACCCATAGGTATGTATATAAGATACAGATTTATATGTACTATTCATTAACAAAATTCAAAAATTATTATATAATAATCTTAATCGCAGTAGGTATGAGAAACTATGAGCCTAAGTACAATTATTAGCAACAATCTGAATTCCTTGTAGTTAATAGACAGACTGGAGTAATGTTACTGTGGTTTGTGGTCGCCTGTGTACCTCTACGTCAAGAGATTAGTACAAATATCTTTCCTAAGTACCCAGAATATTTCCTTACAACAGATTTCAGGACGACCCAACTATGTTGACAGTTGTATTTGGCTATACTATTACATGTTCTGAACGTACATTATTTCACCCACATTTCTGAGAAAAAGTATGCGCTAAGATACCAAGGAGCCTTTTGGCCTCGTTCAGGATTTTCTGTTTTTATTTTCCTTTTACTTAAGTTGTTTTTTTTTTATTTATTTTTTTATTTATATCGTTATGTTATTACTAGCACTTCGCCTGCGACTTCATCCGCGTAGGTTACAGATTTTTCCCTACAAACTTTAAAACCTCAGAATCATTCTACGAGGTACTTTGAAAAAATAAAAAAAACATCTAACTTTATTATTTACTTCGTGAAGTATTTATGCCAAGTTTAAAGTTTACTAACTTTAGGAATTTGATTTTTCATACAAACTAAATCCCCCCATTTCACCCCCTTAAAGATCGAATTTTTAATAACTCTATCTTAATTCTCCTTTACGTTATAAAAGGAAGCCGTAAGCAAAATTTCACGTTCTAAGTACCCGTAGTTTCGGCTGTGCGTTGATATGTCAGTCAATCAGTTTCTCCTTTTATACAAGATAAGTTTTTATCCAGTGCGCAAATTGTAGCCATGAATTCAGCATGTCATTCTAGACCCTCTAACGCAGAAATTTTACGTCCGTTTCACAAAAAAAAAAACTGCTATTTCATAGAAAAGTATACCTACGCGGTCAAAATGTATGGAACAGCTGATTTCTTTTTGTATTACCGGCGAAAAATTATTGTGCTGAATTCAGGGTTACAGTTTTCGCACTGGATAAAAACTTAACTTGTATAAATAGATAAGTGTGTGTAGTTTACTGTGTGATATTCCTGTGCGATTCCCAATAAATACATTTTCTTTTTTTCTTTCTAAAGTATTGTTGTACAGTACTTTTGGAATTAGTCAATCAATTCGGCCGTGAATACCTTTGTCGGTGACGCAACGCAAAAGACCAGCATAACCCAATCCGCTGATAAAACTTATTATTTCGAATTATTATTTGCTTTTTATTATTTATTATTATATCGAACCAGGATTATTGGCAGAGGGGTTTCTATAGTACACCCACAATTCGCCAGTTAAGTTTTAATCCCCATGTAATAGGGGGCGACCCTGTTTCCATTAACTGGGCACAATTTAAGACTCCGGACTGCTACTGAGTAATTGCAGATAGAAAAACCCAATAACACTTTGCCCGACCTGCGAATCAAACCCAGGACCTCATGCTCAGCCGTAGCGCTTGCGACCACTAGAACAACGAGGTGGTCAATAAATTAAAAACCTGACTTAAAATGTAGTAAAACCTGTTATCAAAATTGCACTACTCAAATATTTTCTTCATAGCTAATTTTGACATTGGGATTTTTAGTAACAAGCTATTGACTTTTGATAAAACTTTGAACTCATTATAACTTCTTCTGATGTGTTGATATCTTATTACCAGTTTTCACAAGTATAAAAATGCCTGCAAGATTTGAATGGTTCCGGGGGGCGTTTTGTTTCTTTGAGAGACAAGTTGCCGTAACATCTGCCGGGCCTGGTTACTTACTGCTCTACATATTGTGCTTGATATTGAAATAATATCTTGGGAAAAGGCCTCGTGGACGGTCACCTAACCGCTGGTCTGACCAAGTAACCGCCATCACTGGACTCTTTGTTACGGCTGCCATGACAGACGTCAAGAACCAAACGAAATGGGAGAACATCGTACGTAAAGCCACGAAGGCCTTTCAAGGACCACGACCTTCAATAATGAAGTACGCGAAGAAAAATATTGTAATGTTGCTAGCAAAAGCTGACCTCGTTGATCTAGTGGTCGCAAGCGTTACTGCTAAGCATTAGGTCCTGGATGTTCCCAGGTCTAACAAAGTTAAGCAGCCCGGAATATGGACTTGTGTGCGATAGACGGGAAAATCGAGTCTCGGATTTTTTTTTGATGGTGGGACATCATCAAATAGCTTCTCCCACTCTGGGTGGAGCAGGAGGGCTTGTCAGACTTTTACTGACTAAAACCCACCCGTGTTCCTTTAGTTGCCTGTGTGCCAGGGGCCACGGTATCATATCTCTTTTGAACAACCCGCACCCCTGGCAGGCATCGGTCCTTGCGGACCCCACCAGTTAGTGCGGACATCTCTTTGAGGCGCGCGTGGAACACAACGCGGCGTCAATCCGGGCTTGGTCCTTACCGGACAGCGAGCTACCCATTACTCGCCGTCCGCAAGCCAGATACTGACTCTCGTGTAACTGGCGTAAAAGGGAGTGTAAGTACTTAAGGTGCAGCTCTGCTCAACCCTTCGGGCAATAGAGGCGCCATATTATGTTGTTTTAGAAGACACGATTTTCTTTCCGTAGGAATATTTCCTTTTAGTAATTTTGGGGAGCAAAATCCAACGTTTTCAATATGGTACGGTACATAAACAAGTTGGCATTCAAATACCAACACGTTTAACAATATTTATAACAATGATGACATTTGGTTTGACCGAAATTATTGGTTTTTCCTTATATTTTAGAGTAAGAATTCTGCCGCAAGTTCAATTTATTTTATGACACATTTACGTTCACAATACATGCTCATGTCGTAGCAGGCTTCCGTGTAAATTTTGCCGTGAAGGCAATTGAAGTAGTATAAACATTTTTAAAGTCAAGTTATTTACTCATGTTATTTACTTTTCTTTTAGGCAGTCACTTGTTTAAACTTGAAGTCGTATTTTCTAGAACCGTTTAAGTTTAATTTAAAAGGCGTCGAGTTGATGGGGTCTCACACGTCTGCTTGTTTTGTAATAACAAACGCAGTTTATTCTTAAGTCGTTTCAAGAAAATGCCTATGAAATGAAATGAAATGAAATGTTTATTTATGTAAGAAATGAAATGAAATAAAATGTTTATTTATGTAAGTAGATCTTAAAAGACACTTTTACACGTCAATATTTTGTTGGTCAATATTTTTTTAAACTAGATGGCGCCGGCATTTCCTAGCTGACTGTTCCCTGAGAAGAAAAGCCGAAACAAACTCAGAGGTCATAGTCTCTTTTAAAGTCCAAACATTATATTATTTAAATTGTATGTGAGTCTAACAATGCAGGGTAATGTCTGGAAAGGCCTTTTGAAGAAAGAGCCATTGCAGCTTTGAGCTGACCTGTCTCAACAGACGGCATGTATGTAGCAGTCACCGTGTAGCTCAACCCTATTTTAGGGAGCTCAACGACCCGCCACAAGACGCTACCAGATTTGCAGGACATTTGCGTAGGCCATTTACAAAATGCTCAAAACCACCAGACGAGTTATAAAGTAATGTGTTCAATCTAGCCTGCATAGTACTCACATTCACAGTTAGTTTTTTCTTTAAATGTCATTAAAAATCAATACCTAAATATAAAATGTCAACAGTATCTATTAAACACTTAGCTTTTATAACAGTTTGTTGCTTGAGGGTACATTGGAGCAACTAGTCCCAAGCTTTTTTGTCATCCAAGTAATCTTTAACTTTATAGAAACCTTTTTGACAGAGTTTCTGTTTAATAAATAGTTTAAATTTATTGAAGCTTAGTTCCTTAACATGGCTTGGGAGTTTGTTGTAAAAACGAATACTTTGGCACTTAAATGAATTGCTAATTTTTTGGAGCCTAGTCGTGGGCACAATAAGTAAATCTTTATTTCTAGTATTTATGCTATGAACGTCGCTGTGTTTAGAATATAGATTAATGTTCTTTTTAACATAAATTAGGTTCTCATATACATATTGAGATGCGTAAACGTTCCTTTTGTAAACTTAGATTAAAAAGTTGAGTTTCATTGCGATTCTATTTTAAATTGCCTGCCTATTGTACTAAATAAAATAGATACTAGACTAGACTTATTTATATTTAAAGAGGTTTTTATATTCCATTTTCAAAGAGCACATACAAATATCTTTATTATATATATGTATTCAATTACATTACACTGTTATCATCATCATCATCATCATCGGCACCCTTGCTCCACCCACTGCTAATTATACACCGTTACATTTTAGTCGTCTTACAACGGCAGCCCACTTCATGTATCCAATAAAAAATAAAAATAAAATTTGGACATATGAATAATAATTTTAAAAAAAATATTATTCACCAAGACACATGATGTAGTTTTGAATACCCTGTTATGGAGATGGAATGAACGATGAAATGGTATTATGGTAGGTAGGAAGAATTTTCTACCGTTTGATACGTAAACATTATTAACAGGGAGGGTGTTTCACAATTCTAAAACATTATTTATTTTTCTTAGTACCTATTATCTTAATCTTTGTAAGACGACTAAAATTTCACGGTGTAAATGTCCTCCCTTTTGTGCCATGCTTCCCTGGTGCATGTGCAAAATCAAAATCAAAAGTCATTTATTCAAACTAGGCTGAGAGTCAGCACTTTTTGAACGTCAAAATTACATAAGACAGTCCCCCCAAAAAGCCCGCCCTTCACCACTTCCTAGTGCTTTCGCTGGGAAGAAGAAGTAGCGCAACAAACTCCCGAGTGTGCGAGTGTCATCCAGGTCTTCTGCGGTCTCCCACCATTTCCTGTAGGACGTCCTCCGCTGGCCACCGCTGGCGGACGGTATGCCAACGCTCTTACCAGGTCATGCTTTTTTTTTTTTGGTTGGGAAATTATCAAATAACTTCTCCCGCTCTGGGTGGAGCAGGAGGGCGTGTCAGACTTTTACTGACTAAAACCCACCCGTGTTCCCTCAGTTGCCTGTGTGCCAGGGGCCGCGGTATCTCTTTCGAACAACCCGCACCCCTGGCAGGCATCGGCCCTTGCGGGCCCCATCAGTTGCTGCTGACATCTCTTTGAGGCGCGCGTGGAACACAACGCGCCGTCGACCCGTGCTTGGTCCTTACCGGACAGCGAGCTACCCATTACTCGCCGTCCGCAAGCCCGTGCCTACGGTGGCCGGGAATCAGCCTGGGATTCCCGACGCCCATCAGGGTGTATCCTGCGAAGGCCACGACTGTGAGGGTGCATGTACTGCATTAGCAGGTCATGCTAAGATACGAGTTTGCAACTTTATGCACAAGCTACTTACTCATTTTTAACCGACTTCCAAAAGGAGGAGGTTCTCAATTCGTCGGAACCTTTTTTTTTTTTTTATGTATGTTCCCCGATTACTCGAAGATGGCTGGACCGATTTGGATTTTTTTTTTGTTTGAATGATCATGGGACCACCTGGGAAGTATACCCTATACTTCCCAGGTGGTCCCATGATCATCAAGTCAGGATCTGATGATGGGATCTTGGAGAAATAGAGAGAACTCTTCAAATTTTATAGGCACACTTGAAGCAATTTGTGTAGTTTTTGGAAGAGTACTTTCTCGGAGTGGTTCCATTTCAATTTGGTGAAGATCTGATGAAGAACTTCGGAGATAGACAACGGAACTCCTCAACAAATGATAGCAAATGGACAGGGATTGCTGTAATCTCATGTCTGTCAATTGTTTACACCAGTTAATAACATAACATCACGCCGGTACGCTGTGAAGGGGTATGCACATGTGAACCACTAAAAAGTGAAAAATAAAAAACTCTTACTCAATAAAAAGTTTTAAACTATCTCTTGAATCACTCTGTCTATTGATGAAAACCGCCTTAAAATACGTTGCGTAGTTTTAAAGATATAAGCGTACAAACACGAAAAGCAACTTTGTTTTATATTATCTAAAGATAAATAAATTCAATCCTTTTGCTCACACCAATCTCATGTACATCTTTGTGTGTAACTCACTGCCTTGGTTTATGAAAAGAAGTTGCAAAATCATACTCATTTCAGGCGAGAATCCATGGCCAGGAACCCTTTATTTATGGGAGCCTGCCGTTTTGACCGACCTTTTTATGCCTTTTGGGCGCATTTTCTACTCAATTAATTTAGGTGTGGGATAATTTATCATAAATGTGTGGGTACCTGTTTTGCACAAAAGAATATATTAGGGGAGGTGAATTATCTATTTAGGTTGATTTTTTGGACTCTTTTTGGTGTTAGAAAACATAATTCGAATTTGTTTTTTTTTTGTTGAAGAGACTTTACATACCTGCACATTTATTTCATAGTTAATAACTGTCATTATGTGTGTGTGTGTTTGTTGTTACTAATCACTAGAAACTTATAAATGCCATTCAATTTCATATTGTTTAAGAATAGTGCAGTATTTAGCTGTTAGTTTCCCGCATAGAATAACATAAAATACATTTTATTTCTCACTAATAATTTTAAATGTGAAAGTTTGTATGTGTGGATGTTTAATGTTTGTCAAGCATTCAAAAACGACCAAACGATTTAGGTAAAATTTGGCTCAAGGATAGTTTATAACCGGGATTAACACATGAAGTACTTTTTATCCCGTTAGTACGTTCCCGTGGTATAATTTCAGACATCCAAAAGCTTGAAAGTTGAAACTAATAAAATCATATGAGATGATGGTCACCTCACGTTAATACTAACTTTGTACTTTGTTTGCGTAATTCACATTCGGTTCTCCTTATTTTGGTCTGCAAGACCTTCAGCATAGTTTTCTATCAATACGCTTGCTTACGAACGCGCACAACAAAATTAAACTAGAAACTACCTAATAAATACGATTCCTTTTTTACTAGCAAACTGTGAGTACTTGGACATGTCGCCTCGTTGTCTGTGTGTTTACAACCTTAACTCTGTAGACTTTATTACCCTAGATCAGGAACTAAAACTGATCTCTATGTCAGTAAATGTAAGATGGAGATAGTTTAGATGTGTCCTTGACATTCAGTAAGTGAGTGAGTGAGAGTTATATTTGTTAGAATAATAAAGATTAGAACAGAATGTTAGTAATAAAAGTATAGCAATCTATTACCTACATCTTTGTTAGGGCAAGATTCACAGACCGCCCTATAATATTCCGTGTGGTGCCGGACGTAAAGAATAGCACCATCCCATTTCTTCCAGTGGGTGTCGTAGTGCTGCCCATTTTCTAGTAAGTCCCTTAGTCGCCACTAAGGGACTTACTAGAAAATGGGCAGCAGCGTTCTCTGTGCATTTTACCACCATACTGCGATCGCCAACCCGCCTGCCAAGCGTGGTGATTATGGCAGACCCCCCATTTTTTTGGGGGAGGCCTATGACCAGCAATGGACGTCTATCGGCTGAAATGATGATGATGATGACTATAATATTGATCAGCCTTCAGTCTACAGCAGTCCCCTGCTGGGCAACTCGATTTTCAGCCACTCTCATTCACCTGCTACCAGCCACCCTGCGAAGATCATCGCTCCACTGTGGTAGGGCGCTCTCAGGCTAGAGATCGTCCTACCTTACGTTTGAACAAGAACACGTCTACCCCAACAGTCATTGGTTCCACGGCTAATATGGCCGGCCCATTGTCACTTAAGATTCTGTTATTAGAATAAAATGCTTCCTCACATTCGCTTGTACTAAAAACCTTGTTGGCACAATGAAAATATTTATAACAGTACTACCTTTTACCAGTTGCTTCGCCCTCGTAGAGGTCAGAAATTATCCACAGGAACGGACTACCGGGATATAAAATATCCTCTGTGTTAAATCCAGGTTATAAACGTCTTGTAAGCCAAATCTTATTCAAATCCGTTCAGCCGTTTTTGCGCGATTGAGTACAAACATCCACACATACAAACTTTGACATTTATAATATTAGTAGGTTGGAAAACCCACATTACTAAGTAAAATACATAATTATATTCAAAGAGCGATATATATGACTGTTGCCCTTAGAATTGTATCTTTGACTTTGGACAAAGTTGGTCCTTTGAGCTGTGAGGTCATTGTTACAGAGACAGTTCTAAATATCTCCTAGTTATATGTACTTATAGGTAGTTGGGTAAAGATAATTAATAAGAGAGGTGCGTGCTGACTGATTTTCGGGGACAATTAACGTCTAGAAATTTTCTTGTGTGACCTTATGTTATTTATGCTTGGAGGAGCGTATGATATAGTCTAGTTAACACTAAAATGCGCAGAATTAGATACCTTAAATTAATAAAATCCTGCGACGTAATTGTGTAACACAGCAACAGTAAGAATGGTTTTCATTTTGACAGTTCAACAACATACATTGCGTTATTTACGTCGTTGAGCAGACGAATTGTTCGAACATATGAAGCAATGGATTAGCAATATCCTCCATAATGATTGAGATTCAGACTAGTAGTGTGTTACGCAAATACGGTGATGGACAAGGTGATAAGAAAAACTGCAAAGTTAGAGTTGGTAAAGGAAGTAATAAATCTACAGATATAAATCAAGATAGTATAAAGACCATTTTTAAAGAACATTGTTCATATCGTAACAAAATTTTTAAAGCCCGAAAAGAACAAAAACAAATAATAATAATGCTATTTCCTATGGGAAATGACATAAAGAACACTTTTTAATATAACAACGATACGGTCACTTTATAGATTTTTACAAGCACATGGACATTTAATAGTTTTCACTGAAAGGAAACGAATTAAACACTAGTTGTTTTATTAGACATAGACTGACATATGAGCAAGACACTCAAGGATACCGAAAGAAGCGTCCCAATAGTGAAGAAATTTTCTGAATCAAATCCGTACCTGCAGGTACTGATCCGATTCCGAAAATTCCTTCAAACGGGGTGAATAGGGATGCAGGGGTGAATCGGGACGAAATTTTGAAATGAATTTTTGCCTTTAATTAATATAGTTTGTTGCCAACTAGGGACAACTAGTTTGTTGCTAACTTTATCGTTAACGCATTCACTGTCCGCAAAGTAAACACAATAGTTAAATAATTAACCTGAACCATATGTGGCTCATAAGACAGGGAATAGGTTAACTATAATATTGTAAGCCTTTTTGAAAAGTAACTATATAATTTCGTTGTTAAAACCCCTTTTGAATTATCATACTGATTCACCCCTGCATCCCTATTCACCCCATTTGACGGTAATTCCTACTGCGCCCTGCATACAAACTCAAAAATTTTACTTATTTATAATATTAATATAGATTCCAAGGCGTGCACGGACAGACTTTTTTTTTTTTTTTTTTTTTTTCTGCGTGGGAAATCATCAAATAACTTCTCCCGCTCCGGGTGGAGCGGGAGGGCGTGTCAGACTCTTACTGACTAAAACCCACCCGTGTTCCCTCACTTGCCTGTGTGCCAGGGACCGCGGTATCTCTTTCGAACAACCCGCACCCCTGGCAGGCATCGGCCCTTGCGGACCCCATCAGTTGCTGATGACATCTCTTTGAGGCGCGCGTGGAACACAACGCGCCGTCGACCCGGGCTTGGTCCTTACCGGACAGCGAGCTACCCATTACTCGCCGTCCGCAAGCCCGCGCCTACGGTGGCCGGGAATCAGCCTGGGATTCCCGACGCCCAGGGTGTCTCCTGCGAAGGCCACGGCTGTGAGGGCGCATGTATTGCATCTCCCTCACGTGCGCCGCCTCCCTTTTTGCGAGCATAACTGCTTCGCTGAAGGAGGCGACAGCTAGCCATGCCCTCTCGCTCCGTACCATGGCCTGGACCAGGGTCGGACGCGAGAGATCGCCGCCGCCGATCACGTCCACGAGGACACGGCGATGCTCCGCCCAAGCCGGGCAGACCTCCACCGTATGCTCCACCGTGTCCTCAGAGCGATCTTCGCAATGGAAACACCCGGGCGTTTCCTCCCGCCCTATCCGAAACAGGAACCTCCCGAAACAACCGTGTCCGGTGAGGACCTGTGTCAGGCGGAAGGTGAGGACGCCATGCCACCTCTCAAACCACTCCTCAAAGAGGGGACTTACCGCCGCGATCGTGGCATGCCCAGCACTGGGTTGCGACAATCGCACCTTCCACGTCGCCATGAGATCCTGCCGGAGCTCTGTCCGCCGTGCCGTGATTTCCCGCGGCAGCGGAGTTACGCCCCGGCGTTTGGCCTCCTCGCGCCACTCCCAAGTGTGCGCGAGGACCTTTGCCTCCAGATCCCATGGCGGCAATCCGGCAAGGAGGCCCGCCGCCTCACCGGAGATCGTGCGGTATCCCCGGATCATCCGGATGGCCATGACCCTATGGGCCGCCTTCAACCGGCGTGCTGGTTGGCGCCCCAATGTGGGCGCCCACACCGGCGCCCCGTATAGGGCCATGGCCCGCACGACCCCCGCGTAGAGCCTCCGGCAGGATCAGACTTTCGCTATTTATTTTGTACAACCTTTGAAATACGTCCCTACTTTTTTCACTAACTCACGCAAGCTTTTGTTATTTTTTAAAGGTCTAGTTTTATTAAATCATTATCTATTGGACTAGAAACTCTGGCCGAGCGTCTTCTAGACTTTTACAGTTCTTTATGATAGTCAGTCATGGTTTAGTGGATTTCAAGCGGCGTTTACGTCACGAAACGTATGAAGTTGGACGTGTAGTGTAGGTACCTATTGAAATATAATAAAAATCTTTAGAATGGAAAATCTTCGTTTGAAAAAAATCATTTGGCATGCCAACATCTCCGGGCCGGTAGGGTAAATTAAACAAAGAATATTAATATTATGTTAATTTATGTCTAAAAGCATAAATAATTAACAATAAAATGAAAAAATAAAAAACAAAATGTATGTACCACAAAATGCGTGTCACCATCAGCTATCGCTCAGCATAATGCTCCTGTGACATGCACATATCAAAAGCTGGTTTACTGACGATTTTTTCGTTAAGAGAAGTACCTAAGGTCGCTTCTACATGCTTTTATACATTCTATGACTCTACATACATCGTCTTGGTAGTAAGCGTAGCGGTCATTGGACCTATTCGCTCGCTTCGAGTCAAGGGGACGAATAAAATAAATGAGGTAGCTGGTTTAGCTCGACTAGCAAGTTCTCAAGCGGGCAAATATAAACAAAAGTAAGAAGCCGGGACAAGCAAGAAACCATAACGAATGTTTTTATTTAATAAAAACGTACTGGGTTGGTGCCGCACTGCTTATTTTATATTCTTGATACTTTCTTTAGTATTGTTTGAAAATTAATATTTTGAGAGTGTTTGTCTGTTTATCTGTTGAGCGAAGAAATATGTTAGCTTGTTTTTATTTATATCGAAGGACACTTGAAAGTTGTTGCTATTCATCGATACTTAAATAATGAATATATATAACACAATATTTTCACATAAAGTAAACGTGCATTCAGTAATTCGATGACGTTCTTATTGCCTGTCCAGATACTCTCAACGAATTCTTACAATAAGTTCCTTGGTCTTTTGGTCCAATTTGCTTCCAACTCCGTAGCTAAAACTTTGCCAAAACGCAATGTTTACGCAGTTTGATCAATGCTAGGTCTTTGTCTGTATGAGAAGGGATGAAAGGAAATCAAGAAAATATTATTTTCAGGACAGACTAAAAAGCACAAAATAATTTGTTAAAAAAAAACTGATGGTCCTCGCTCACCTTTCAAAGGACGCCGAAAAAGAATATTATTTTCCTGTATTTAATTTTACTTCCCATTAGATTTCTATCGAAAGATAACATTCAAGCGAACAGGTGCGAATAATATTATCAATATTTAATGAGTTAATCCATTATTTTGCCACAAGCAGAATATTTTCATTGAAAGCTTTACAATATTCATGTGTAAATGGAACGCGAGCTAAAATATTCAAGCATAATCCAGAGTTAAACATTAGCTTTAATGCTAAAATATTTAGGTGTTAGTTTTGTGAAAGGGTTTATTATAACAGTACCACTAAATATTTTGTTTCATAATGTTTTATTAATTTAGAAGTCATACTTTAGTAAAATAGTGATTAAATCAATCTTTTTCGATAGTTTTTTTTTTATACGTTGGTACATGCCTGGATTTGAACCCTCAACCTCGTGCCCGAGATGCAAGGCCTTAACCACTGGACCACCTCGACATTTATACAAAACATAACATTTATTCATATGTACGTTTTACCTTCGTGGAGAAATCCTCATGGATACCCACTGTCTGCGAAGAACGGAGGCTTATGCAGCCTACTAACTAAAACCCCACTGTTCCTTTTAATACAATGTGTCGCGGCCGGGGAGATACATTTGTATATTCGCCACACCCCTCACTGATTGGGCACGCCACAATTGCGGCGGTAAGTCCCCTCTTTGAGGAGTAGATTGAGAGGCGTCACGGCATCCCCAACTTTTGCCTGACGCAGGTCTTCACAGGACACGGTTGTTTCGGGAGGTTCCTGTTTCAGATAAGGCGGGAGGAAACGCCCGGGTGTTACTACTGCGTGGATCGCGCAGAGAACACTGTGGAGCATACGGTGGAGATTTGCCCGGCTTGGGTGGTGCACCGCGCCGTGTACTCGTGGAGGCGATCGGCAGCGATGATCTCTTGCGTCCAGCCCTGGTCCAAGCCATGGTACGGAGCGAGAGTGCATGGGTAGCCGTCATCTCCTTCTGCGAAGCAGTAATGCTCGCGAAGAGGGAGGCGATGCACGTAAGGGAGAGGCAGTATATGCGCCCTCTTAGCCCTGGTCTCCGCAGGAGACGCCCTGGGCGTCGGAAATCCCAGGCCGATTCCCGGCCACCATGAGCGCGACCTTGCGGACGACGAGTAATGGGTAACTCGCCGTCCGGTAAGGACCAAGCCCGGATTGACGGCGCGTTGTGTTCCACGTGCGCCTCAAAGAGATGTCAGCACCAATTAGTGGGGTCCGCTAGGGCCGATGCCTGCCAGGGGTGCGGGTTGTTCAGAAGAGATACCATGGCTCCTGGCACTCAGGCAACTGAAGGAACACGGGTGGGTTTTAGTCAGTAAAAGTCTGAAATGCCCTCCCGCTCCACCCAGAGAGGGAGAAGTTATTTGATGACTTGCCAACATCAAAAAAAAACCCCTCACAGATATCAGCCTGCTATGTCTAGCCGCAGGCTCCTCCATATAGTGGCCGGAGAGTGGAAATCGTTAAGCGCCCTTCAACACCCGGCTACAATTCTGGTACGGGTAGAATCAAAGATATACTCTCTCTCCCTGTCCGCAAACTACTTCAGCAGCATCACTTCCTCGTAAAAAGATGAGACAGCATCCCACCCGTTTTCACTTACCACCATGGACTGAACCACGGCTGGAAGCGACATATCACTTGCACCAAAGGTCGCAACGAGGGCACAGCGCTGTTAGGTCTAAGCTGAGCACTCATTCAGCGTATGTTGCGCCGTGTCCTCGGAGCAGTCTACACAGTGATGTCAAGCGGGTGTCCGCTTCTGACCTATGCAACGCAGGTACTTTCCGAAGCATCCTTGTCCAAAAAGCACCTGCGTCACCCGAAAACTAAGGGCACCATGCTGTCTCTTCAGCTGATCCTCCATAACAGGCCTTACCGCCACTATTGAGGCGAGACCCCAAAGTTTAAGTTAATATAAGTTCTCTTTTCTTTGTACATACCTAACCATTTCAAAACTTCCTTAGATCGCACAGTCGCTTATAAAATAAGGTTCTGACAGACGTCATAGTTGGTTGAGTTATAAGTAATTGGAATAATTACTTGTATAATTAAAAACAACCGGTATTATTACAGACATAGTATGGAAGGTCATTTGAATGAAAAACAAAACGTTGCTTTGGTAGCTATATTACCATGTTATAAAAATGCATTGTCCATAATTATGTTATTAAGTACTAGGTTCTGCCCGCGACTTTATCTGCTGCGTGATTTTTTTGTTTTCACATAAAGTATATCCTATAGCCATCGTTGCCTGCCCCGCCCCGTATGAAGTCGTTTTCGGTTAGCGTACTTTCTGATTCTTTTTTCTTTTTTTTTGGCTTCTAGCATGTTGTTAAATAACGTTCTTTAAAACTGAACTATCGAAAGCAACAATTTCGTTTTTAAATCCGACGGCTAGTGTCAGATACAAGCGCGTTCAAACAACAAACCAACTCTTCAGCTTTAATATATTATTATATATTTATATGCCCGTATAGGTGACATTTACATGACTTTGGCCACTATAATTACACGGTGATTACGACTAATTTGAGTTATAGTGCGCATTTTTGTGGTCATTATTATCTGCAGTGTGCCTATCAAACTATCAAGGTTAGTAATATTTTTCCTTGTATTTACTGTTCCATAAAGGACCTTAGAAGTACCTACGCGCCTTCAAAGATATTATTTATTTAAAAACACAAGTTGTTGTCCTGAAGCACACTATAAGACCTCTAGGGCCTATCTTAGCATGCCAATTTACTCAACGCGCTACTATCAATTAAGGTAAAATGGAGTTGTAGTATTCTTAGAGCATGTGTTTTACGTTTTTACTATTCATTGAGTTGCGAATGTCTAGAGGTATTTGGTAAAACCATCAAGAAATATAATAGCATGGGGATAAGATATATGAATATTAGGTATATATTATATCCATAAAATATTCATAAATTTAGACATGAATCGAAATAGCGTGATATTTGCCACAATATGATTCCGTCTTACGCAGCAGAGTCGGTACCCTGAAAAACCTAAAAAAATCTGGAGCAAAACACTTGACTTCTTCAGAATCACCTAGCTACATAGCCCCACAAAACCCATTTTATATTACCAAAACATGGTACAACTACATAAAACACCCATTTCTTCACACGAGCAGAATATTTTTACGGCACCTTCACACGTTTTGACAAAATAAGCCTTCCTCAGCCCAGATGTGTCACGAATGTATCTAGTCATAAAAAATAATGCTGAAACCGTTCAAACTCCCATATTAAAACGACACGAGAACGGAACGTACGAAACGCGACGTGTGAAGCCGGCTTTATGTGTCAGCTGTCGGAATAGGGTTAAATGAAAATTTTGAACGGTAAATGTGATTGGATGCGATATTGCCGACATTTTTGGTTACAGCCAGGTTGGAGTTAGTAATTATTGTTATTGTTGTGAATTCATTTATGTAGGCTGGATTTAGCACGGTGGATGGCTATAAGCGCGCCCCTTATTAGATGGGACTTAAATACAACTAACGAAATGTGGGTATCCTATAGATATTCCCCCTCTAATACTTTAACCCTTCGGGGAATAATCCCCGCGTAATGATAAGTTTATGTAATTTTTAACCGACTTCAAAAAAGTTTGTTACCTCATAACTTTCGACTGGGTAAACTGATTTTGATGATTCTTTTTTATTTGAAAGCTCGTGCTTCATGTCTGGTCTCATTTCAATTTCATATAGATCTGATGATGCGTTTCGGAAAGAGACAACGGAACTCTTCAAAAAATAACAGTAAATGAACCGCGATTGCTGCTATCGCATAAATATGCATTGTTTTGACCCCAAGGATGATGAAATTTCAAATTAGTGGGGTAGGTACTATAACTAAAAAGTGAAAAATAAAAACTTTTTCAATAAAAAACAACCGACTACCGAAAAAACACCACAGTGAAAAATAACTTTAATTTCGGAAGGCGCTGACAATTTTTTTAATACATATCCGAAGTCACCGCCTCCCGAAATTAATGTTATTTTTCACTTTATGGTGTTTTTTGGAAGTCGGTTGTATTTTTGGAAAAAGGTTTTTAATTATTACCATTGCGCAGCAGTAAGCATAATCAGCCTATACCGTTCCCACTGCTGGGACACAGGCCTCCTCTCGGGGGTTGTTACATTGTCACATGTCTTCGAACTTTTGGTTCAAGGACAGTTATGGGCAAAGTACGCCCCGCGGGCCAGCTCCGGCCCGCGACAGCATTTAATTCAGCCCGCGGACGGTCCTTCGAAATGAATAGTATATGGCCCGCGATAATTATATTTTGACGGTCCAGAAGTATGAAGTAGATTCTACTTAGTAGAATAATAGACGCATAGGTAAAGGAGCCAGCTAGACTAGCCTTTTCGCGCTGCTGAAAGTTACTTAGTCACAGCTCGAACCTGCATTCGAAAATATTATGGCAAATCAAAAGCAATTTCATATGTCTCACACGCCTACCATGGCAGGGCCTTCGAATAAAAGTTAAATTGTAATTTTAACATTTGGGCAAGTGTGTAATGCTGTAATGTTTTATATAATTAAAAGATTCAACACAAAATGCATTTTTGCTACAATTCTGGCCCTCCTCTGAAATTTCTTAAACTTTCTGCCCCCCATTAAGAAAGTTTTCCCACCACTGTTGTAGGACATGCCGGTTTCCTCGCGATGTTTTCCTTCACCGTTTTGAGATGCAGGGGTGATGGAATAATTTACACAAAGTAGGGTTCAAACCTACGACCTATAACTTGTAAGGCGCGGCCGTTACAACTAGGCCACCACTGGTCTCCATCTGCCAGGGGTGCGGGTTGTTCGAAAGAGATACCGCCGCCCCTGGCACACAGGCAAATGAGGGAACACGGGTGGGTTTTAGTCAGTAATAGTCTGACACGCCCTCCCGCTCCACCCGGAGCGGGAGAAGTTATTTGATGGTTTCCCACCCTAAAAAAAAAAAAACCACTGGTCTCCATTAATATAGGTAAAGCTAAGCTATAAAACAGAAAGAAAACAATGCTAATGTAAATAGGGCATCAGCTCAGCATAATGTCAAATGACAACACAAAGTATACCAACTGACGCACCTACAAATATTGTGAGTTTGTATGTTCAGATGTTTGGATGTTTGTTACTCAATCACGCAGAAACGGCTGAACGGATTTGTATGAAATTTGGCACACAGATAGTTTGTAACCTGGCAAAAGCTAGTATTGCATAAAGTTACAGTTTTAGGGTTCCGTACGTCGGAATAAAAAAACGGAACCCTTATAGGATCACTCGTGTCCATCCGGCCGTCCGTCCAGTCAATTATCTCCGAATCTGCTAAACCGATTAAGTTGCAATTTGATACACATATCAATTTCTATGACCCACACGCAGAAAATTGACGTGAATAGACGAAATCTATATATGGGTGTCACTTTTGGGAGGCAAAATGAAAAAAAAAATGCAAACTGCATCGTGTGACATATCAAATGATAGATTTTTTTGTAATTTTAAAATAAATAGTTTCCAAGTTATTCAAGAAAATAGACGAATATTGACCACTCTCTCCTTATCTCCGAAACTACTGAACCTAAAATTTTGCAAAAAAAATACAGAAATGATTGATTATGGGAATATAGATTATGGGAAAATCTATAAAAAGTCCATGATATTAAAATAACATCGTAAATCACTCAATAAGTTGGAATGTGTGGGAGAACATATTTTTCAACTCCAATGTTAAGTTTTGTTAAATCGGTTTTTAAAGATAATGGTATTCATAAGTAAATTACGAGCGTTAACATATTTACAAACGTACGTAGACTGCAGAGTTAAGCTACATATCGTAAACAAAACGTAATAGCAATATGATCAAAGTCTCCAATTGCCCTTTCCAATTGGACCTGAACCGCATTGATTGCACATACGGTTGAAACTATTTATCACTTTGAAGTAAAGTAGTATTTGCTTTTTTTCAGTCTTATTGGAATTATAAAAGCAAGTCCTTTGCCGGTTTCGTTCAAAAGGCTTAAAAATACTTTTGAATACAAGAACGGCAATCTCGTTTGATAAAAGGCAAAAGCCGAAGGAAAAGAAAGAAATTTATTGCTAAGCAAATTAACTACCAACTGAAATTTTCCACAAATTCTAATCACAACTCTCATTGTTTGACAGTTCTGTGAAACACGGCAATTGGATGTAGGATGCCAATTTGTTTACCAATTAATTTACCTGGCTATATTAAGTAGTCCGTTAACCCGATCAAAGTTGCTATAAGAATTCTCAATTAGACGGCTGCCTCATTCGTCGGTCGGTGGGAAATACCACAATCACTTATCAGACGAGCTTTTATCGCTCTAGGTGTTACTTACCGTTATTTTTCTGTAGAACCAGCGACCCCGTTCCACTGCTTCGCAGAGTTTTTACGACTTGCTAATGCGACAAGATTTCTTTATTATAAGTTTTCGAGAATTTATTTTAACTATTTGATTATTTGATGGGCTTGTGGCTAAATAATAACAGCGTCACGTATCGATCGAAGAGGTTGTGGCGGCATCTACAACGCCACATGCGAACTACGCATCAAAGACTTGACGTCACACAAATCCTGCATCGCGCAATCAGAGTTTACTCTCGTAAATAGAGATTCTAAACTCGTATATATAGAATATCTCGACATCAAACGTCGGGCAATTGCCCACCAAACACAACACCAGTCTGGTCGGAGGATCCTTCCATTTTATAGTATGAGTTGAGAATACACCGAGCATGTTTTTCATTCCCGGGATTACGAGATTTTTATGCGTTATCTCGAGATCCCGGGGCTATCCCGGGATTAGACTATGTGGTTTCCAATTCGGCTTAAATAAAAAAACTTCTTAAAAATTGTTTCAAATATTGTTGCACAACATAAAACACAATATGATAAGAAAAGAAAAAGACAAAAAAGGTATACTTTTGTAAGAAATAAAAAAACAAAACAAAAAAGCTATTTAGAATTTTAAAAAGATAAAATCGCTCCAGCATTGTTAAAAGACTATTCCACCTGGTTTTACAAAAGAAGTGACACCTCTTTCCTTAATACTTTTTCACATATTTTTGAAGTACTTTTTCTTTTTTCAATGGTGATCTTTTGAAATAAGTTCACTACTACCTTGCAGATCTTCTTTATCATCTCATTAATGTTATCATCTTGTGTTTACTCTGTTCTCGCGCAAGATCATTTTGAAACCACACCAGTTTGTGGCAATCACGAAAATCCCGAGATTAGCCAAGTAGGTGTAGGTACAGTCTCGGGATTTTCGGGTTCAGAAAACGGCCGGTATCCGAGATCCTTGTATTGTATTCTCCAAATATGAGTGAACTTAAGTAAAGCTACGCATGCCGCGTTTGGTCCGTGAATGGGTGAACAACCTTCCCATACCAAGACCCCTCCGTGCACCGGAAAGCACGTTAAAGCCGTTGGTCCCGGCTGTCATTCGTGGACTTTTGACAGTCGTTATGGGTCGTCAGAAGCCCGAAAGTCTGACAACCTTCGGAATAAATTCTCTACATTATTGTGAAAACTGGATCAAAATCGATTGTAATGTTTGGAAGAACAAAGCAACCACACAGACTTAATGAATCAAGGTAAGATCAGGCCAGAAATTGGAAGTTTGTAGCGAGCTATAACTTTGGTTTCTTAAACGCTCATTAAGGTTTAACTTGAGAAAGGCTTGTCTTATACTTCTTGAAACGTTAAGAAGACGGAGCCACATCTACGATTGGGGCCGATGATAGAATTAGACGTGATCCTGTTAAGGGGCAAACCCATTAATTATTGGGCCCCTAAGTAGTAAATCAGTTCCAAACAGAGAGCCAAATTGCATTTTTGTTAAACCTGCCGTCGACTCCCCAAGAAACAGTAGGTAAATCGATCTTACTAACCAAACAAATTACATAAATAATTCCAGGTTTCCTCACAATGTTTTTCTCTCACCAATGCAAATAAAATAACGTGGATTATATTCACGACGTATCTAGATATTATTTTAAAAGAAAGAAAGAAAGAAAGAAAGAAAAAGTATTTATTGGACTCGCACAGGAATATCACAAACTTACTAAGCACAATAAAATAATAAACACATAAAAAAAAAAAGATAATAAAAACTAAATCACTAATAACTACACTACATATGTAATAAATTTAAAATAAGATTTAAAACAACAGTATAAGTAAAATAAAAACGAACTCCTGTACGAAGCCAAAAGGCCACTATCTCAGCATGATGCCGCGACATTAAAAAAGTGTCACAGCGCTGGTATTCTGATAGGACCCGCTGTGATGTCACGGACAAATACAGAAACAAGGGGGAAATAAATTTAAATAACATAATACGTGTCTACTAACTAAAAAATAAAATAAACGTGTACATAAATAGTAAAAATTTTGTAATCCGCGTGTCTGCACCCCGCGTAACATCTATTACTTGTCTATGCCCGTAGTGACTGTGACACTATGGCACCGCTATGACAAGCAATGAGACGCAGGCGACGACAGTAAACGGCAAATTAAAATTAGTTATATTCAAATTAAATTTAAAAGTGTGATTGCCGTCTTGTAATTCATACAATTTATGGCAATTGGAGAAATGAATATGAAAAATGAACTAAGGTTTTAAGAGGTATAAGAATTCCGATTTCGCGAAAGACAAACAACGATGAAAATAAAAACACAATGCAAAGCAAAACTGATGCTGCTGGGCCAGTGTAAAATAGCTGCCAAACGCTTGCCACCATTGCCAGCTGCGTGCAGATCAAGGGTAAGTTTAAAGAGAGGTATCTTTTTGGAGTTGTAGTAAGTGCTGTTTAAATTTAGTTCTGAATGTGCCAACTGTCTTTATAGCACGAAAAGGAGGTGGCAAGTCGTTCCAGCAACGAGAGGCAGCGAATTTGAAACATCCACGGAATGCAGCAGTTCTATGCGATGAGGCCAACAAGAGGTACGAAGATGCTCTAGTTTTAATCTTGTTAATATCGCGCGACCAAGACAATTTTTTATATAAATAGTCTGGTTTCTTTGTGAGAATAGTGCCAAAGAGTAGGGTAGCCAGATGAAGCTTTCTGCGTGCTGACATTCTCATCAAATTACCCTTATTTAAAAAAGGAGTGATGTGGGATCGGGGTGGGACATTGTAGCAGAATCTTGCACAAGCATTCTGCACCCGCTGGATCAGTTTTTCGCTTCTACCGAGAATGCACGCACCATACACAGTGTCAGCGTAGTTCAGCTTGGATAGAACAAGTGACTCACACAGCATGACACGCATATCCACACTTATGTAGGGACGTACACGATACAAGAGCTTGAGTCGGTAGAAGCAGTTGCGCACAGCTTCTAAGATGTGACTATCGAAATGCAGCTGCCCATCAAATACTAGCCCAAGATTACGAGCCTCCAGAACCCTCTCCACATCACAACCATCAATCCTGATGCCCAGGTTGCAAGCAAGCATTTTGTCCAGGAAATCTCTAGATCCCATCACAATAAACTTGGACTTACTTGGGTTCAGAACCAAGGAGTTTCTTCTGGACCACGCAGAGATCCTCTCCAAATCCTCATTGATTTTTTTAACAGTTTCAGCAGTATCCTGGGAGCGGAAGGATAGGTACAACTGCAGATCATCAGCGTACAGGTGGAACTTGGTGTTGATCAAACAGTTGATGATATCAGCACTGTAAACAATAAAGAGAAGCGGGCCCAGAATTGATCCCTGCGGTACGCCCCTGTCAACGCGCCTCGGATCAGAGGATATGGTATCTCCGTTCCTGTCACATGTCACCTGGACGAATTGTGCTCGATCACTAAGGTAACTCCCAAACCATTTGACCGTTTCTACATCACATCCATAGAACGCCAGTTTGGAGAGAAGAAGCGAAGTATTAATAGAGTCAAAGGCGCGCGAGAAATCTAGTAAGACAAGAAGGGATCCCATGCCCTGGTCTCTAGCTTCGAGAATATTACCAACTACATCCAGGAGCGCTGTAGCAGTGCTATGTCCCCTGCGAAATCCGGATTGAGCCAGAGGCAAAATACTGTGGTGCTCAAGATATGCCCTAAGCTGGTCCGAGACAACTCTCTCTAAAATCTTGGACAGACATGGCAGTAGGCTTATTGGACGGAGGTCTTTCATGCTAGTGGGGTTAGAAACTTTTGGGATTGGTCTAACTATTGCCATTTTCCACAGATCAGGGAAAGAAGAGGTGACTATCGACTTGTTGATGATCGCTGTGATAACTGCAAGTGTTTGAGGAAGTGTCAACATCAGCATCTCGAGTGAAATATGATCAGAGCCTTGTGCATTGGACTTAAGACCACGCAAGATCTTCAGCACCACATCTTGTTGGACAGGCTTGAGCCGGAAGTGACTGTTGCTGTGTCTATGGTGCTCAAAATATGTTAAATCAGCAGTAGTGACCTCACCGCTGCCAGGCACATCCAGAAAGTGTTGGTTGATTGATTCTGGGTTGTTACAGTAATGTGGTAGATTATGCTCTGGTTTTTTAGAGGTGGCTATAGTTGATTTAATATGTGTCCATAACTTTTTCGGTTGTTTAATGTTATTATTGATGTATGTTTTAAAATATGCACACTTCTCACTGTCAAAAGCAGCTCTAACGAGGTATTTAAATTCTTTGTACGATTTAATGTGATGTTCGGATTTAGTCGTTTTTGACTTCAAATGGCATTTGTCACGCAGCCGCATCATTTCCTTGACAGTGTCGGTTATCCAGGGATAAGATTTCTCTTTAATTAAGATTTTTTTAAGGGGGGCATGTAAATCAAATAGTGTCAAAATGTATTGATTAAACATTGCAACCATGGCATTCACATCTTCCAGATTTATAATATGTTCCCAGTCCATCTTATTTAAGTCTTCATTAAAAACATCAGGAAGGATGTCTTTAAGTGGCCTATAAGTAGTCCAGTATGGAGCAGGCTTCTCTATTTTAAAATTAAATTCGACACCAACAATTGCGTGGTGTCCGAGCTCCGGTATGTGTGATACTGAGACCCCACACACACGGGCGTCAGTGCACACTATATCAATGAGAGTTTCACTATGGTCTGTGAAATGGGTCGGCTTAGTAACAACTTGTATAAGCTTGCAGCAATGTAAAAAATTGTTTAGCAGTTTAGATTTACTGTCAGTGTGGCATAAGACGTTAATGTTGAAGTCGCCAAGCAAGATAACCTTGTCCGCATTAGCAAAGGAGGAGAGAGAATCGGTAATCGCATCCAGGAAGACATTGACATCAAGCCACGGCGGCCTGTATGCAGTACCGATGATAACTGAGTGCGAGTTAATGTTAAGCCTGAGCCACATCTGCTCGACCTGCGGCGCTGGCGGGTGCGGCGCGGTGCGCACACGCACGCCGCGGCGCACGTAGAAGCCCACGCCGCCCCCGCGGCCGCCGCGCACGGTACGCGCGCGTGGCACGTGCCGCAGCCGGTAGCCCGGCACTGTGGGCGCGCGACCCTCCTCTCCCTGTCTGAGCCACGTCTCATTTATCGCCATGATGTCTACCGAGAGGCTATCCATAGCAACTAAGAACTCCTCATGACGCGAACCTAGCGACCCTGCATTAAATAATCCAACTGTTAGATTTCTTGTCTTCTTCATTTTTGTAAATAATGGTGTATAATAATAATATGTTTATTGTAGATAGTATTGAATATAGTATTATGTAGTAAAGAGTTTTGCATTATAATGCGATGTGTAAATATACTGAAATACATAGTGTAAGGTGTTGTAATTCGTAATTCAAGTGTTGAATATATTGCCGGAAAAAACTTAGTTAGCCAAATTGTAATAATATGGAAAGTCCGTAAAAATAAAGATATCGTAATAAAAATTGAAAACGTGAAAATATTGAGCGGAAGTGTGATACGTATAAAATGTACATAAATAGTTATCCGGAGGGCAGCTGGGCCACTAAAAGAAACCAAAGTATACCGAGACAGGAAAACAGCTGGCCTCGCAAAAGACAAACTTAAAAATCTAAGTATAAATAAAACAGATAAAGGTAATAAGTACTGGGTTACAGTAACATTATACAAAATACTGTGATTGTCAGGGGTCAGGAAATCAGACATCCTTTGCAGTAGCCACCTCACAACCAAAAACCCGCGCAAGGTCCTCCTCTGAGCGGATACAGTGCGTGGGCTTGCCGTCACCCTGCTTAGCCAGGATGCGGCCGAATTTCGTCCACGTATACCTCCAACCGAGACGGCTGCCAGCTTCACGCACCAAGTAAAACAAATGCTTGTTGGTTTTGGTGAGCCTCTCGTTCAAAAAGAAGCGACGCGGGGGAGCGGATAGTCCTAGATCCGCTGTGGTGGCACCGCGTCGCACGCGCGCGCTCTGTAGCAAGTCGTCGCGCAGTGCGCGCTGCGTCAGGCGCACCACTATGCGCCGCCCGCGCGCTGTCGCTGCCGCTGCTCCCCCTGGGCTCGCTCCTCCGACGGGACTCGCGCCGTCCGCGGAGCCCGTGTGTGCCTCTCGTTCGGCTCGCAGGCCCACCCGTTGCGCGAACACAATGTCCCGTTCGTCAAGAGTCACCCCAAGTTTTGCCGCCACCAGCCCGACGGTGTGCAACACGTTCTCACCCCGTGTCTCCGGGATGTTGGCGATCTCAAGGTCGGAGCCAAGTAAATCCTGCTCTCGGTCGTTGAGGTCAAGCTGTAATTTCAGTACAACACGTTCGAGCTGCGTTACTTTGCCGTCTGGGACTGCCGCACCCTGCCGACTTTCTAGAGCCTCGATTCTGGCTTCCAAGCAGTCAACCCGCTCGGTACACACCCCCAACGACGAATGCAGGCCGGCCATCTCTCGACGAAATTCGCGCATTTCGTCGCGAACCTCCCGCAGCTCGGAGCGGAAGAGCCTAATCTCTTCACGGAGGGTCAGCTGCGTATCTGGCGAGGGCTCTCCATCAGCACCCTGCTCGCTACCAGCCCGAGACAGTGCCTTAGCCTCGGCAACGGGGGGCTTGGTCAGATTGCCCCGAACCTGAGTCGCCGCGACTGGCGACCTGATCATGGCGCCTTTTGATGGCGCCGCAACCGTAGCTGCTGCCGCCGCCGCAACAGGTACCGCTGTGGATCCAGACGCTAACTCAATAGGGGCTGCCTCAGCCGTTGACGTTGCTGCTGGAGTAACAGTGGGACCACTACCCAGGTCCTTGACGGGTGTGGCACTGTTGTCTCCCCTGGGCAACTTTTTCCTGCACTCAGGGCACAGCCAGTCACTACTAATCTGCGTAGGATCGGGCAGCAGCAAGCAAGCAAGGTGATACCTGTTGTGGCACGCCGAGTTGCCACACGCAGCGCCACCTTTTGCCGAAAGAAACCTACCGCAGGCTGCACACTTCACCATAGTACGGCTAGGGGCAGCTAGATGTCGTACCGTACGCCTTTCTCGCCGCTCTTCTGCGACGATAGATGGCGCCTGCTACTCAACAAATTATAGATTTGCACACACAATCTGTGGTGATGTCGTCAAGAGTTACACTTTTGGGGGGTATCGGTGGCAAAAAGTAACTAACAAGTAACTTCAACGTCAAAATAGTTAAAAATTGTGAATTGTTTTTTGCTGTGTTACACTGTCGAACTGCTGTTAAATTGCTTTAGAAACAGCCACACGCGTGAGGAAAGGTAAAAGGTAAAAGGTTTTCTCTCTAGCAAAGAAATGGTTCGAATGGTTCGTTTAACTCTTACGAAGGTACTTGTTCTACAAACAATATAAAACGAATGTTAGTTTAGGATTCAGTTTCGAATAGCTATTTTTTTTTCAAATCTTTTTTCAGCCAGTCTAGAAATATCTAAACTTCACGATATAAAAGTGCCCTCACTAATATAATAATCTTTTATTACCTCATATTGTTTACCTACTTAAAGGAGATTGACGATTTTTTAGCACTTAGTCGGATTGTGTCCTACTTACTTCTGTCACTTTTTATTGACTTTAAACTCTCTTCAGCTCCAAGGATCTTTACCAAAACACATAACCATTGATATACTCCTAATATAAGCCTAAACCCAAATTAAGACCACTTAAAAAAGTAATGGTCTATATATACGTGAAACTTTTTAATGATTAACTAATTTGCGGAACTACTTTCGTATTTTAATCCAACTTAAGAAACGGAAACAGTCAATTCTCGGTATAAAATAATAATTATCGTTCAAATCTTAATAGTTGCCATTGTGGCACATTTTCCACAAAACACCAAAAATCCATTTGATTTTGTTTTTATCGTTGTTGTTACTCAATGTAACAAGTTAAAGCTTTTCCCGTCACATGTCTGAAAACCTTAAAACGATATAAATAAATCAATACAGGAAAATAAAAACAGTACAGGGCCCCAATTCTGTATCGTTATAATGATTCCCCGCGGAATCTTACTACTTTCAAACTACGTCAATATCGTTTTTCTTCAGAAATCAATGTAACGGTGAGGAATCGATATACTTATCATATTCTATATGTTCCAAGACAATTTGTCGATATTACTAATACGATATTACCAGCATTCGTGTGTGATTGACGTGGTTAAGACTAAGGAATCGTTAAATGGTCATAGTGAATTTAGGCCCTGTAAGATATGCAAAAGTACAAATAAACACTCAGTACATCACTAAGAAAACTATTAGTCTTTGCAATGTAAGTCTTACATCGGTACACTAAGGCGTAAATAAGAATGAAATGAGAGTCAACTGCAATGACTTACTAATGGTTTTAACTTATGATCATGAATCGTGGTAGCCTTCAGACTCAGGGAGGCTGAATTATAGAAAACCTGCTCAGGTGGAGATGCACAGATGACTCCACCCTTGAGTGTAAATGGGGTAAGTAATCACTACATAGTATAAAACAAAGTCGCTTTCTCTGTCCCTATGTATGCTTAAATCTTTAAAACTACGCAACGGATTTTGTTTTTTTTTAATAGATAGAGTGATACAAGAGGAAGGTTTATATGTATAATACACCGACCTCGACGCGGGCGAAGCCGCTGGCAAAAGCTAGTAGATGATATAACAACAAAATCTGTAATATTAACAACATATAACAACGGAACCTATATTTTTATTTAATATAGCGATTAGTTAACATAATGAACGATTGATATAATTTTAAAATAACACATTTTTATAAGCATAACATACATTAAATGTAACATCGTTTGACATAACATACATTAAATATAAAATCGTTTGACATACCACTCAAAAGATATAAAACTTATTTGGTCTAATATGATGAAAACGCCTACTTAAAAACACAAAGCAAAATTGGTAGTTATAGGTAATAGTAACCTAAGTAGATATTAAACATAACTAGTAACTGATTACCACCTGCGTTAAGATAGGTCGACGGAGCCCCGCTTCGCGGGGCTTCTATTTCTGGGTGGTTTAAAAAAAATAGCCACGAAGGCTAAGGCGGGAGCTCCGCTCCGCTTCGCTAGACAGAAAAAAACAATATACATATTAAAGGTTAGACCAAATGATTTTCGATTACATAAACGTTTATATCAAACAACGTTATACTAATTAAGTTTTAGAATAAATAAATGTTATATGTAAAGAAATTTTATCAACAGTTGGTATATCTCACGTTGATTATATCTTATGAACGATAATAAAATGAAATTAGACCAAATGAGTTTATACGTTATGAGACGCACCCGTGTAAATGGATGCTATTCCAAAAACAATGGGGGTTTAATATCGGTTCCAGCGTAGCGTAGTCCAGTATGCACGCTACAGGAGTTGAGAGACGCTGCTGAAGCACTAAGCTCGTAGCCAAATTCTGGGCTGACTGTATTTAGATAGCTATCGAAAAGACCCGAAAACCGCTAAAAAGACCCGAATGGTTTTTTCGATGACGAAATACTTACATTTACTGTTGAATGTGAGTTGGAACGTAAGCAAATAAAGATGAATAAATTCCATTTTTATTGATATTCTAATCGGCGCGTATTTGATGAGCACTGTGCTTACAAAATACCCAGTCAAATAAATTGAAGAGAAGTCAACACCTCCTTTGATTTATTGACCTTCATTTAGTTTTACCTGTGGTGTCACTTGCTGTAGTTATCTTATTAAAATTGTGAAGCTCTTTCAAAAATAAGGTACAATTTAATACAATAAAAAAACAAAATTCAAAGAAAAAATTTGCCTAACCATTTCCCAACTATGATGGGTTTGGCTACCAGTCTAACCGCATGCAGCTGAATACCAGTATTTTACATGGAGCGACTACCTATCTGACCTCCACAACCCAGTTACTGGGTTACACGATAAAGTTAGGTAAGACTGGTTGTCAGAGTTTCGGGCTTTTGACGAACCGTAAGGACTGTCAAACATCCACGAATAACAACTAGGATCAACGTCTAATAAAACCCTCCCGTGTTCCCTCAGTTGCCGTTGTGCCAGGAGCCGCAGTATCTCTTTCGAACAACCCGCACCCCTGGCAGGACCAAGGGTGATTAAGGTAAGTCAAGATGGTCACCCATCCGCGAACCAACCGTGGCAAGCGTAGCTTAACCTGATTGAGCGATCCGTCTGGCTGTTATTACATAGCCATATGTCTTTCTTTCATGGTATTATTAATATAAGTAATTGATGCATTTTGAAACGCGATTCCCTAGTTCAATCTGGCGTACTTCACTCATTCTAAACCTTCCTACAATCTGATATTTTTACTAGTAAAGGAATTCACATCCTTATAACCAGAGGTCGGAGTAGGTAGATTGATTTAAGGTCGTTGACGTCAAACGTCGAGGATAATATGGATATGCCTCCAAAATACCGGAACTTCATATTTATTGTGATATTTGTTCCGGAATTTTGAAATTAGCACGAATTTGTGTTTAAGGTGAAAAGTGTATTAATAATATCAATCTACGCTACCAGTGTTAGCTAATGGTGAAAATATAATTCATATAATAAACGATTTTGTTAGCCTATGTGTATGTTTTTTATTTTATTTTATTCCATAATTCCAATTCCGGAACTTTTTCCGGTACTTCCCGCACATTATGGATAAAATGGCATGTCCATATTATAATATCTTGACGCAAGTATATAAAATCAATCTACCTACTCCGACCTCTGCTTATAACATAATACGATTTTCAAACATTCGAATGAATTAAAACTGAATGAAAACTTACAAATAACATTTTTTTTATTGCATCCGGTTTTTGGCGTAATAGTCGTCATAACATTTAAAACTTGCCTATTGCATAATACCTATTGCTGGAGTTGTCGATTCGTTTAAAAGTGATTCGCCCGTTAAGGGCGAGTACACACAAAACATTTTGTTAAAAAATCCTTGTCAACGAGACAAACAGTCACCGTAATTTTATTCTTATTAGTTAAGATTCCTCCAACGTTCGAGATAATCTAGAATAAAATTATCCACAGGCGACAAGGACACCCAGTGTCTCAAGGAAATTAACTTCACTGTACCTTTTAACATTACTTTTGCATAAGATAAAAGACTGTATAATAATTTACATTAACCCGCTAAGTAATGTGGCGTACATTGCCCTATTATAGAATTTGGAAGTTGTAAATGACGTGATGATAAGCGTACACGCCTGTTGCCATCCGTGAGCACTGCTCTTAGGAATTCATGGTACCTTAAAAGAAATGCAAGATTTTTCTTCTTTTGCTGTCACCTTTTTAATTTATGTTAGTACTCATTAGTTTACATAAAATAACGCCATTCTCTCGATGAGGGTAGACATAAACTATAGAATGCACCGACCCTTTCGTAACATATATGCCATACAAAACTGACAACTTGGTCCGGTGCTAAGTTTTCATTTTTTATGTTAAGAACTTTACTCAAATTGAAATAAAGTCATGAATGCAAAAACTGGCTCAGAGCTAGATCGCCTTATACAATAAGACGGTAGTTCGTTTTTTAATCCCAGATAGTCATCCGACATTTCATGAAAACCAGCGCTGTTGACAACAAGTTTGTGCAAAGTCACAGCATTTTGCTGAGCATCTACCTGTTCTCGCACAGATGCGACGCACGGGTAAATTGTTGTTAATTTGTAGTCTATTTGCAACAAAAGTGCAAACAAAATGCACTCTGCTATCGGCACTTTATTTTTGTTTTGATTGTTATTACAAAATTGCCAGTGCCGTAACGCGGATCCATTTATATTGTCTATGCCTTGACATTATCAGTCTATGGACAATATTGTAAAACTTTTTCTACCTGAATACGGGGCTTTTAGCTACTTTGTGTGTATCTATTAGTATCTGTTTTTATTAATTTTTTTATAATGTGCGTTTTTTTTTTGTGCAGAATAAACATTTTTTCTTTCTTTCATGTCTTTGTGTGTTTGCTATTCAGTAGACATTGAAATTTGATATTACACCTGTCAGATTACTACTAACTGAGTTTGAGAAACGAACTAGGTTTAGATTCATACCTACTCATTTTGCGGCGTCCACGTTCATATGATCAGTTGTCATACATGCAGTGGTTGTGGGTATATCGTACTTGACCTTTTTTAAGAACGTCAGGTATGCACGGCTACACATCAAGCTATACATTTACAGTATAAGCTGATCTCGCATTGTATAAGATTTCCGTACAAAGCGAGATCAGCGTAAACTGGAAATGTATAGCTTGATGTGTAGCCGTGTGTACAAATTTTATGACAGTAAATTCATCATTTATGAGTTGAAAATATTGGCTTCAGTTCTTAACTTTTAGACGCAAACAAAACGTTTCGTCGATGAGAAAGTTTGTAGAGAAACCCGTAACTAGATCTTCAAATAAATACAGCTGTGACGTTGTTCCTCGCTATACAAATTTTGTCAAAGCTACAACTAAGCTAAAAGCATACTAAATATACCAAAGCGTTTTCCTATTCAATACTTAGACACATCTAGCAGTAAATACTTCCGAACTGTCTATAAACACTGATAATTATGACGCTGCTGGCTGAGAAGACACCTGCTCTTCCAAATATACAATAGGCACTGGCTGTTGTTTATTTATACTGTTTACAGGTTTATTTACACATTTATGTACCCACGTGTTACTGAAAAAATATCAAAAACAAATGGACTAAAAACATTTTTTTTTTCTTCATTCGTTGGGTGAAGGTCTTACCATACGGGCAAACCCCCAGTGGGGTTCCCGCATTGTCGTTGCGGGGGGGCTCAGTAGAGGTGGGGCCGCTCGTCAGGGCTTGTGCCTCCAAGCCAACGACGTAGCGGCCAAAAAGTAGGTTGCGGTGAGGTGCATCGCAACTGAGGCGGGCCGCGATGTCGAATGGGAGGCATCGCGGCTGAGGGTTACAGGCTGCGGCGGAGGAGGAGTGCCGGTACTTCTGAGTAGCGCTCTTCCCTTCCGTAGCCTGGACGGGGCCGCCACCGTTTGATGGCGGACGCGGTGGGGCCGCAGGGGAAGAGGAGTGTCGGTATAGCGTTGGCCGCTCTCCCTATCCCCTGCGGCCGAAAAGTGGTTGGCGGCGGGGCCACTGTACTGACCCGTCGCAGGAGGACGTCAGCAGCAGCTGGTGGGGCCCGCAAGGGCCGATGCCTGCTAGGGGTGCGGGTTGTTCGAAAGAGATACCGCGGCCCCTGGCATACGGGCAGCTGAAGGAACATGGGTGGGTTTTAGTCAGTAAAAGTCTGACACGCCCTCCTGCTCCAACCAGAGCGGGAGAAGTCATTTGATGATTTCCCACCCACAAAAAAAAAAAAACCATACGGGCAAAAATAACGATCAGCTGTTTTTGTAATTTTTCCTGAAACTTAGATATTTCTTACGAATTTCCAAAAACCAAAACATAACGGTGGTTTGATTGCCTTAATGCATGTCAGTGTCATTTAAAATTTTTGAACAAAATTGGAATGAGAAAACATCTTAGTAATATGATTTTGTATTTAATTAGTTTTCAACATCGATAAATGTGGGTATAGTATTGACAGCTAATTTAATTTGAACCTGTATATTCTTTATGTACAAAGTTGTAAAAACATGAGACAGGCTTAGTTAAGGCCACAAGGCATGTGTCAGTCAACTTACCGGTGAAAAAACTTTTTGCTGACTTTCGATTTATTGAATGCTAACTGTCTGTTGAGTACAGTTTCGAGCGCATCCTAAGAAAACTAGGGGAGCTACTTCATGTACAGTTACCAAAAGAGATTAGTAACCAGGGTCGTCGGTTATAGTAAAAGTTTAGTAAGCAACCGATGGATGTGTTCGAATTAAGTTTATGTTGATAAATGAACTGTGTTTCTCTTTTTTTATGACAAATATCCTATTCATCTCCAACCTTTGTTAATGTTAGTTAGGTGACAAGAGGAAGCAAATAAACAGACACACTGATTTATACTTTTTGTAGGTTAAAACTACCGTTGCCGTCGTATTAGTCACCTTCTAGTAAAAATTTTATATGTACCCGAATAAAAAGAACCCTCTACTTAGATCCAAAACATGATATATCAGTGTACCTAAAACAATCCAAATCAGTACAGCCGTGTATGCGGGATTGACTAACAAACAAACATTTTTACAAACTTCCACGACTATGCGATATTAATGAGAAGCATGGGTAAGAACTGAAGAAACAACCAATTTAACATTTGTAATTTTCTGTGACAGTCTAAACACCTACAAAGCTAAATACAGTATTAATTTAGCTCCTCCGAATTAGTTAGTGTAGCTATTTGAAATTCAATTCAGCGTCTCAAATTGGTTTTCGTGTTTGGACTTGAATGCTGAGCAGCACAGTTTTATTCCATAATTAATGTAACGTGTGCTTTGGAACTGACAAAATGTTTTATGGGAGTTAGAATATCTATTGGTTACCTTTGTTGTTCTTGTGTGGTCCCGGATTAAATTCGACAAGGTTTTATTTCTTGTTGCACGTACCTGCTTGAGTCAGTACTACTAGAGCAGTGGTGGCGTTACCTGTCGTTGTGATCTGGTTCTCATACCTAACTGTAATTTTCTATGTAAAGTCATCATTTATTTTCTTTCCTTATATTTAGTATATATGTATTTATGTATCTAGGTATTATATAGGATATGTATATATCTGTGTATCTGTTTTAATATATTGTATATTTATTATTTGCGCCGTCCATCCCCATTTTATGTCCAGACCAATCACTGTCCATGACAATGTTGCTTCTTCATATGATTGCAAAGATCACGGTCAAGGGGCAAAGTAGGCTGAGATCTGCTAAAACGACCATGCATTTTCACAGTAGGTATCTGTTGAGATAAGTATAGAAGAAAACTGTATTTTTTATGACAAATAAATTACAGTTACCTACAGTTTTAAATAATATCATTTGCCATCAACTTAGAATTCCTAATGGAAAAACCCACACAGCGCCTCAGCGAGGTAGCTAGTCTCAATAATATTACCATTCAGTGGATCAAAGGACACAGCGGTTCGCTAGACAACGATGCAGCCGATGAACTTGTCAGAAGGGGTTGTAGCATGGCACCAGTGGACCAGAACGTATTGCGCCACTCCCTTTCGGGTATCTACGCACTCTGGTAAGGAAACGAACCAGAGATCAACGTGGATGCAGGCAGGCTAAGGAAGCACTTCCTGCGTTCAATGCCCGCCTCACGAAACAGGTTCTCCGTTTAACTAAACCACAGCTGCGTACAGTTACAGCGGCTGTAACTGGCCATGGCTCATTTAACAAACATCTCTTTGTCATAGTGGTAACAGACAGTCCGCTGTGTAGGGCCTGCATGGAGGACGACGAGACAACGGCTCATGTACTGTTGAACTGCCCGGTGGTCGCTAATTACAGGGCAAAATACTTCGGTGATCCAGGTACCCTACGTGAGATTTTCAACAACACCAAGATGTTGCTGGCCTTTCTCGAGGAGCTGGGGTCGATCAAATTGATTCTCCCACCCGTACGCCAAATAAGCATACGTGAGTACTTGACGTAGAGTTACGGACAACAGCCCGTTTTACCTATTACCTATTACCAATAGAAAAACCCAGTAACACTTTGCCTGACCTGGGAATCGAACCCAGGAAGGACCTCATGCTCAGCATTAGCCTTTGCAACCACTAGACCAACGAGGCAAGGTGTGCAATCTAAAGAAGTGAACTGCTACTAACATAGTTTCAATACTCAATACTCAATTCTTTATTGCATTCCATGTGTATTGCATAAATGGTGTATAGAGGAAGATAAAAAAAGCCAATTATTTCTAAAAAAGTAGGTAACCGTGGAATTTCATTTCATTTCATTTGCCGGCTCTTCAACTTCAACTTCTCCGTAGGAAGCGACAAATTTGAACCGTGCACCTAGCTTCTGACGTTTCATAAGTGCCCTTGCAGGTTTATGTGAAATAAAATACTTTGATTTTGGTCCATATTGATCAAAATAAAAATATTTTATTTTGATTTTGTCGGGCACAGCAAAATTAGGAGAGAGGAAGAGGGCTAGGTACATTATAGGGCTACGTTTAACCTAAGTATATTGAATAACAAGTTTTGTTTAGGTAATACTTATACATACACCGAGAAATTTTAGTGGTTGTTTTCCCGCTGCAGAACAATTTGCCATAAGGAGTACTTTCGAAGCATAGAGTAAAACTTAAAAAAAATAAAGATGTTTTTGTTTTACAATAATTACAAAAATATTCGTTTACACCGCGTGCGAGAATTTATTTTCTATGTATCGCTGTTGCCTTTGTCGGCGGCGCTTGCAATTCGAGTAGTACCTACAAGTTACCTCTAGTGTTACTATTGATTCTCACGTTTTCGAGTTAATGACTTAACTTTTACTTATGCTTCGAAAGTACTCGATATGGCAAGTTGTTCTGCCGCGGGAAAACAACCATTAAAATTTCGCGGTGTATATGTTAGTTTTTAAGGTATAAGTAGGTATTGTTTATGGGTTGCTATAGGCTGAAATAAATGTATTTTTATTTTATTATTAAAACTAACCTTTGCCCGCGGCTTTGCCCGCGTGGAGGTTGGAAATTTTCCCACGTGAAGTTACACCGGTATAAAAAGTATTAAGTTAATCAATAACTCCGTAATGCATTGTTTTCATGTTTACGCGGCGAACGCCAGTAAAGATCCCAGTCGCCATGTTTTTCCGACACCTTCAACAATTGTCATCATATTTCAAACAATGTACACAAAACCTTAACAAATTATACACTTAAACCTTTCTCATGATTCACTTTGTCTATTGGTGCCGCATGAAAATCAGTTCAGTATTTTTTGAGTTTATCGCTGACAGACAGACAGGCACACGCGGCGTGGGGACTTTGTTTTATAATATGTAGTGATGATGATATTTCCAGAAAATTTAGTAGCGAACTATCTTCAGTCAGGATGAGTAGAGGTTAACAACGGTTAATGTGTCCAGGATTTCTGTATAAAAGTATCGATCGAACTACCTAACGAGAACCTCTTCAGTAAACTCCACATTTATTATTACAAATCCTAATCACTACAAGGGTTTCCTTAACAGAAAGATATTTTGACTTACTATTATTCAAAAAGAGGGTAAGGTCAAGTGTATGCCGTCCCAATTTCGAGAAACACTCAAGTTGTTTTCCTTTTGTGTGTTGTAGTATTTGCTGCTACAAACAGAAACTAACCCGACCATTTGTAGAAAATTGTTTGTATTTTCTACGAAAATGTATTTACTTACTAAGTGGAAATAAGAAGAAGGTAGGCAAATGTAGTTTTTAAAAATCATACATTTCACCATAAGTCAACATTCACATGGACGTAACAAAATCACACATGAAGATGGATCTTCAAAGCATGGAAGTGAGCGAAAAAATTCCGCCATGATTTTATTACGTCCGTGTGAATGTCGACTTACCTTTTTACTTATAACTTAATGTTATTTGCAACACACAATACCTATTAATAAATTACTACTATGCATCTACTAATAGTAATTTTAATTCCCACCCATTGTTAAGTTTTAATCGGATGCAAAACTTTTTGTCTCGATTCAAGCAAAACAAATGCAACCTTTTAAAAAACAAAATGTTTTGCAAGAGCCACTAATTTTATTAAATACGTATACATTAAGGCTCGTGCAAACTAGCGCGACGCTACGGTTGCGACACTCGTCGAAAAATTTCTGTGAAAACGCTATGGAAGTTGTTCTAAAAGTGTCGCGGCGCGCTGTCGCGTCGCACCTGTTTGAAGAAGCCTTTACTCTAGTCAAAATTCTATTCATGCGATGAAATCCAAACATTCAAGTCTCTTTTAAAGTGCAAACATTATCCCCTTTATTCATTAAAGTTGCTTAAAGTTAATTAATGACTATAGCAACTGCTCAACCATACATTTTGTCGTTTTAACATCTCTTAACTTGAATCATCGTTTATAAATAAACCTCTATATTATTAGGATTAATAGCGAGTAACAATGCAGGGCCACATAACGTAGGTAATTGAAACTGAAACTGGTAACTGGTAGCTGAAGGAACACGGGTGGGTTTTAGTCAGTAAAAGTCTGACGCGCCCTCCTGCTCCACACAGAGCGGGAGAAGTTATTTGATGATTTCCCACCCAAAAAAAAACCTCTTAACTTCTATTATAACTACTTAGGTATATCAAAAACAACTATTTGATCATTGCCATTTTGATAACGTAAAGAGGTACGCCTGGATAGTGTAATATCCAGATTGTCGAATATAATTTGCCATCCCAAGGATGAAGCCTCAAGGGACCACAAGTTATGTTGAGGTATTAAAGTTACATGTTCCCAAGTTAACGGAATAGCAATCATACATGGACATTATAGTATTAGCAAGTTAGATATTCTAAGGGACATAGATATGTATATGTATATCTATATATAAAATTAATCCCTATTTCCCTTGGTCACGGCCTCACACGTGAACGGCTGGACCAATTTTGCTCATTCTTTTTTTGTTGTATTTGTAATTGTCTGGAGAAGGTTCTTATGAAAGAAAAAAAATTAAGAAAGTTGCGCGTGACATATAGGTACCTATACAAAATATTCATAGTTTTTTTTTTTTTTTCGTGGTGGGAAATCATCAAATAACTTCTTCCGCTCTGGGTGGAGCAGGAGGGCGTGTCAGACTTTTACTGACTAAAACCCACCCGCGTTCTCTCAGTTGCCTGTGTGCCAGGGGCCGCGGTATCTCTTTCGAACAACTCCCACCAAATATTCATAGTTAAGATACCACAACGTCTGTCGGGTCAGCTAGTTTATATACAGTAATGAATAAGCAATACCTACCAAGTAGTGGTGGCCCAGTGATAACAGGTGCGACTTACGAGTTGTATAAGGTCGTAGGTTCGAACCCAGACAGACGGTATAGTTTGTATAAATTATTTCATCACCACTGCTCTCAAAACGTTGAAGGAAAACATCGTGAGGAAACCGGCATGTTCTAGAACCAAACCCGACCATTTGTAAGAAATTGTTTGAATTTTCTACGAAAATATATTTAGTTACTAAGTGGAAAGAAGAAGGAGGTGAAATATATAATTAAAAAAAACCATACATTTCACCATAAGTCACCAAAACGGACGTAACAAAATCACACATGAAGATGGATCTTCAAAGCATGGAAGTGCCGCGAAAAAATGGCGCCGCGATTTTATTACGTCCGTCCGTCCGTCAAGACATGTGACATCTACCAACCAGCACTGGGCCCGCGTGGTGGTTTACTGCCCACTCCCTCTCGCAGTGAGTAGGCCTGTGTCCCAGCAGTGGGAACGATATAAGCTGATTATGCAAGCAATACTTAAGAGGAAGTTAAGTGAAACATGAAAGAAGTAATACTAACTAATTCATTTCCATCTTACATGATTTGGATTTTTTTTTACTCGGCTTCGCTGCCCTCTCCTGGGCATAGGCCTCCCTCCACTAACCTATCCAGCTCGTCCCACCATCTCCTATGTGGTCTGCCGCGACCCCGCCTCAATGTATCAGGGCACCGGTTTTGTGCTATTTGGGCCCACAGCTTGTTCGTCATGTGGCAGACATGTCCTGCCCAGTCCCATTTAAGTTGGGCTGCTCTTTGCCCACGTTAGCTATCTTAATAAATAAACTAAAAAGTATTTACAACCGGCGCAGCGTGCGTATGACCCAGAGACCTTAGTGTGCGCACGAGCACATTTGGCGCTTCGATTGGCCCTAGGTTGGTGACGGACCAATCGGAGCGCCGAACGCGCTCGATGCGTTTGATCAAGTTGGTTGAATGAAACTTACACTAGGGTCACAGATGTATGAACCTAAACGAGGCAAAAGGAGTATGTAAGGATCGTAGCACCCATAGGTTGCGTTCCGTAGTTTCTTCTTACGCCCATGAGAAAAGGGCATGAGTTTATGTATGTTTATAAATAAATTATAGATAATACTGGTATATTTGTAATAGAATAGAAAAGAATATTTTTTAAAACAAAATATTGGAAAAGGAATTAGTTTTCAAATCAGTTATGCTCATTTTATTCAAATTTTATTTTTAAATGTTTCAAATTTAGATTTAATTTTAATTGTGTGTAATTTTAATGTGACTGTGTGTTCTTGTCCTATTATTATGTTCGTGTCCTATTATTATGAGTCTATGTTACTTGAAATAAAATGATTTATTTATTTATTTAAAAATATTGTACGTAGGTAAGTTCCTGTCGTAAACTAATAAAATATGCAACAAAGAAACGAATTCGGAACTAGCGTTCGACGAAATACTCTTAATATAAAAATGTTAGCTATAAAATACTACAGCGTTCATTCACTCAGGGAGTCTATAACTAGTACAGAATTTTCAAAGCTTTGAAAGCTAACTTAAAATAAAGTTAAAAATTTAGTTATTGCAAGAAAAGAAGATATTGAAGAGTGAAAACTTGTATAAAAATATGTTATGGAACGCTACGAGATTGAACCGTATTTTAAAACTTAGAAAACAGATTATTGCAAGCTTGGCGCTTATAGGATTCAACGAATATAAAACAATTTTCTTTTTAAATCTGGTTCAAATGGAATCGGTAAGGATTACTTCTACCAATACAAAGTTGGAATGATGTTTGTGTATATAAGTAAATAATCTGTACTTTTGTTGTAAACCAAGCTTAAAGCTGGGGTTTTACGCTTTTTAGGACCCATGGTGTCCTTAATTTAAAATCGAATGACGTCACTGCAACGTTATTTTGCAAGTAATTTGGTGTGTTTCCGTTTATCATGTTTTTTAATAAGCTGGAATAAAATGACAGCTGCGATCGACGATATTTTGTCTTCCGGTACGCGGTCGCTACTCCAGAACCTTCCAGCCCCATCGGCCATCTGTTCTGCGAGTAACGTGCCCTGCCCACTGGCACTTAACTTTGGCAATTCTGAAACACAAGATCGGTCGAAGTGGAGGAGCATGGGGGAGGCCTATGTCCAGCAGTGGATGTCTTGCGGCTGCAATGATGATGATGTTGATGATGATGAATTAAAAATCAGAGTATAGAGAACGTTTTTACAACGTGAAGTCAAACCCCTCTGCCATCATTTTCATTACAATTGCCAAGTGCCACGGTAACCGTTTTGAGGCGGCCACCGCTGTGGTAGGAAACTGCTTAAAACTGCCAATTTAATGGTGATCGTATATAACTTTTTTCTACTTTTTTCCCGGCTTCAAAGAGAGTTTACATTTCGAATTGGATTTAAAAATGTTCAAAGCTTGTGCACGTGTATTTTAAGTAGTTTCTAATTGTATTTACCTAATTGGTACCTTAGTACTAAAGGCCCTTAGTACACATGTTTTTCTTGCCGTGAAACACTACGGTTTATTGTTCCTAATGGCTTGTTCCATTTCATTTTCAGTTACTTGGTAAAAATTAAGCAATATCAAATACTGCACGACGTTTTATGCTAGCAAGTAGCTCTCGAAATATAACGCACGAACGTCTCTCAAATAAAACCACTAGAGGTCGAATTTCCGTCCAAAAATAACTCGTAAATCATAAAACTTATGAAGCTGAAATTTTACACGCAAGTAGCCTTTGCCCCTAAATATACGCATGATTAAGCACTTCAAATGCCTCTCATCTTTATGGTGTACTGTGGAATCGGATACCGAATATAGGGTTATTGGTACTTTATCACCACTGCTGCTGCTTGTACGTATATCACTGAATGTCATATGTGTAATCTAAACTAGTTGACCCCAAATTTCAATCATTTATGCGAAAATGCCACAGAAAACAGAACTTTCAGTTTTCCCAGAATTTAAAAAAAATCCAGGTTTCCATTTTTATTTCCATTAAAACCTTTCTAAATTGGGTTTTTATGGAAAAAATAATAACAAACATTTTAAAATTAAACATAACCAAAAAATTCGTTATTATTTTAAAAACGAACATTTAAAAATAAAACATATCCAAATAAATTGGTCCAGCCGTTTTCAAGAGATGCGCTAACCAACGAACAGCAATTCATTTTTATATATAGAATCAAACTATAGAATACATTCTAAATGTGGGTCGGGGGGCTTTTGGGACAGGGACCGCGGTCCCGGATATACCACCACCATTTAGTAAATGTTATCTATCAAAGACTAAATGACTAACGTCTTCATAAACAACAGTTTGTCATAGATGCTTTTTACGCCAAGTTTTTCATACGGCAATAGCTAAGCCATCTCGCAAATCATTGACACTTTCTCCAACAAACGTAAGATCAGAAATAAACCCACTAGGTAGCTACTATCCCTTGATGCTTTTAGTTCGGGATCCTTATCCTAAAGTCATAATTAACCTACTTACAACTAGAAGTAGTACCGAAACCTATTTGGGCCACAAAAAGTTTGGAAATCATTTAACAAGTTGGCAGTCCAAGAGTAATTTACCGTAATTTGTAACCGCTTATGAAGCTCTTTCGAAATAAAGTTACGACGTCGGTAAACAGGGCTGTCAGGCTCTAATGCGAGATAAACATTATATCTCCATTAGAGATTGCAGAGGCATTAGGAGCTCCCAAAATATGTCTGTGACGCGACGATTCTAGTCTGTTATTGATGATAGATTCATGAAATTCTTTGACATACCATGTGAAAAATCTAAATGCAAGTCTAGATTTATTCGTTTCATAAGACGAAGTAAAATATATATCATGCTTGAGGGGTATTTTCATTACAAAGAATCGAATCGAAAGAAAGAGTTCTTGCCTCCAATTTTTTTAAACCTTTCAGAAGGCGGCGAAAGAAAAAATATCACAGAACCTGAACCAAGGTTTTAATATAGAGGATATGATAGTTATGGTGGATCATAAAGGAAATCATTAAAACCATCAGAGAAAGACGGATTTAGAAAGCAAGAAAAGATGAAGATTCTCGGCTATTTAAAGAAACTGGACTATTTACACTTTCATCCATTACGGTTTTTAAGTGTAATTTATCAGGATGAATGTCTAAGGCCGCATTCGCGCTAAGTCCCCGCGGCCTGGCCTGGGCCTGGCCAACCGTAGATAATATTATCCTTGACTTGTTTGTATATTTTTACGTCGTAAAATCCAAATCTTCTTTTTTGTGGCCATAAAGTTAACGCCAGCTGGATTTTTTTATTAAACAAAGTACGTACGTAATACCGGAATAATGTTTAATTTTGACCCAAAATTTAATATTGCGATCTCATTATGGTTATAATGGATTCAAATGTCATTAAGGATTAATTGGGTTTCGAGTGTAGCTTTGACGTCATTTGCTACCACTTTAGTATTTCAAAATTTAATAGCATTTGCATTTTCGATTGCTAAAATATTGGAAATTATTAGTAGGAATTATTTTGTACAAACGCTGTCGATACCAGCAATTTGAAAGCTATTCCTATACTGTTATATAATAGTTTGTATTGTTGAGTAAAAGGTATCATTGTACCGGTATTATATGGAGCGGAAAAAAGATTATACTTAGTAAGAAGATAAACCGCCACATCTCTATTATGTTGTCCTCACGTTGTATAATAAAATTATTGTTGCCTTGTCCGCCATACCGTGTCCTTCCAGAAAATATGATATGTTTTTGGAGGAATAAGATTTTTCTTTTCATTCTGCTTTTTGAATGATTATGTTTATATATCATTATTATTTTGTTATCTTTTTTTTAATGTGTTTAATATTTGTATTGTGCTGTAGTAAGTTTGTGATATTCCTGTGCGAGTCCAATAAATCATTTCTTTTAAGTAAAAATTTGTATTGACAACCTTTATCTGAAAACAGTGTCAATGAAAGTTTAAAATAACAGAATTAATCATGAAATATGCTTGTTAGGGTTCCGTTCCGTACCCAAACGGTAACGGTACTAAGCCTCCGCTTTCCGTCGTCTATCCGTCCATCTGTCTGTCAGCGGGGTGTATCTCATGATTCGTAATAGATACACTGTTGAAGTTTTCACGGAATTTGTGTTGCCACTATAACAGCAAATAATAAAATTTAAAAAGTTAAAAATTATAGGGGTTTATCCATACAATAATCGTTTTTGCCCTTACGTGTGCGAGACCGACTCGCAATTGGCCGGTTTTGTAACTTAGCCTGGGACTTAAGGTAAATCTAGTCACGGGCTCGAGCTCACTGTTGGGCCTGGCTAAAACGCACGCTGTCTCAAGAGCATCGTGTCCGACAGAGAATGAGATGAGCAGTTGAACGCTAGTCTACATGCACAACATTATTGAGTGAGATGTAGGATTAGTTATAGTAAAAAAGAGGCGAAAAAAATTAAGAAAAGTCCTTCGAAAGATCGGGTTTTATGAGAAAACCCCTTCATAAATCATTAACCAATAAAGTTGATTGAACTTTTCTTTTATTTGAGCTTTGTCGATACTGACTTGGTTTTTGAGATTTTACACTTCTTTTATTACTTAAACACGCCCTAAGTTAGGTTAAATTAGAAAGAAAAACGAATCTTTGTTAGCTCATAACTTTTTAACGGCCTTTTATTTTAGTATTCTGGTTCCGTATAGACAATATTAGTAATAAGACAAAACCATACCATGTTTAATTTTTGATGTACATTATCGAACAGTGGAGTAATACACTCCCGAAGTTTGTATGGAAAAATTGTCGACAAGATTCACCTTAAACATAACTGATGAAATTTGGAGGAAAAAACAATCATGAAAAATACTTGACTCGTTGGTCTAATGAATCGCAAGCGTCACTCTTGAGCATGAGATTGGGCAAAGTGCTATTCATATTTTTCACCTGGGATAGGTCAGTTGCAGCACGGAGTCTGTATTTGTGCCTGTTTCATGGCAATAGACCAGGCCCCTATTACATTATTATTTCAGCCGAAAGACGTCCAGTGCTGGACATAGGCCTCCCCCACTTCGACCGGTCTTGTGCTTCGTACTCTGCTACTACTTTAGTACTCTATTTCTTCCTTACCGGAAGACTTAGAGTGGGAAGGCCTCCCACAAGGTGGACAGATGACCTTGTGAAGGCTGCGGGAACCCGCTGGATGTGGGAAGCACAAAACCCCTATTACATGGCATAGCATAGTCTCATCAATCTATTTCTAACGTTCCCACCTGTACTGGGAAACAGGCCTCCTCTCGGTGAGAGGAAGTGGGCCGTAATCCACCACGCGAGCCCAGTGCGGGTTGGTAGATGTCATCATTCATCATCATCATCATTTCAGCCGAAAGACGTCCACTGCTGGACTTAGGCCTCCCCCAAGCTCCACTTCGACCGGTTCTGCGCTTCTCGCATCTAGCGGATTCCTGCGGCCTTCACAAGGTCATCGGTCCGTCTTGTGGGTAGAGGTCACATATCTTAATTTTTTTTAAATCTAAGTCTGTTTCCTCACGATATTTTCCTTCACTTTTTTGAGAGCCGTGGTGATGAAATAATTAACACAAAGTAAAACGCCTCTCTGGTTTAAAACTTATTACATGGAACTTAAACATAACTGTAAAAATTTGGGTACATCTCTGTCTTATACCACCTCACCCCACCTCACCTCCCTTCGGTGAATATGGAAAATCCGGTTATGAAAAAACCTACAATAAATTCGCTTTTTTAGGGGCTCAGGTCAAGTGTACCTTCATAAGTGCGTCTAGAATCCGAGCCTCAAGTTATTCTTCAACAATCTCGCATCACTGATAACAGTCTCATGAGAGGCTCGGCTTTGTATCTTCACCAAATTGAACTACAAAAGCCACCAGATTTCTAAATTGAATGAATAGGTACAATTATTTATGTAAATAACATAAAGCTAATTAAATGTTGTGTACAACAATTTCGAACCTCGAAGAGGAGTTTAAATATCGAATCGGATTTGAAAATGTTCAAAACTTGTGTACGTGTATTTTAAGTAGTTTCTAAAATTGAGTTTACATAGTTGGTACCATAGTACATAAGGCTTTTTGTATACACACGTTTTTCTTGCCGTGAAAAACAATGGTTTATATGCCGTGTGTAGGCACGGTCGTCAGTGTTATATGAATCACTATGGAAGGTTGTTCACAGAGACGGCAACGGCACTACGACATGGCACTGTCGCCGTATGTGCTTATGCACGGTGCCGTGATTCACATCAGATTTGTATGGCAATCTAGAGTCAGCACTTTTTGAACGTCAAAATGACGTAAGACAGTCCCCCCAAAATGCCCGCCCTTCACCACTTCCTAGTGCTTTAGCTGGGAAGAAGAAGTGGCGCAACAAACTCCCCAGCAACACAGCTGTCTGTTAATTTAAAAGAACTCGATTCTGTGAAATAATGGGTAAGTAATGAACATTACTAAACACAAAACATAAAATTAAATTATTTGCCATATGTCAGCTAGCATACGTCAATATAGCAACAAAACTTAGTAATTAAACTCAAGCAAATATAAATAATAAAAACAAAACAATGAACGTAAACAGAACTCAATATCCACATAAAAGCCTCCAGGCATAAAGGGTGTGCCCGCTCACATATGCAATGCTGCATTATGTTCATTTAGATTTGACTTGAAGCAATTAATGTTAAGCTAGGACCTTCGGAGTAAAATAAATAAACAGTTAATTACTAATAACAATGACAAAACCATGGTCAGCAAGACAACCAGTCACCAAAAGCAGCACCCGTTCACGAGCATAACACAAGGATCAGCCACTGCCCACCTCGCCATATTTGAGGGTAGGAGGCAACCCGACCCCCGACGCTATGGGCACGACACGATTGCGGCGGTAAGTCCCCTCTCTGAGGAGTGGCTTGAGAGGCGATAGGGCGTCCTCACCTTCGGCCTGACACAGGTCCTCACCGGACACGGTTGTTTCGGGAGGTTCCTATTTCGCATAAGGCGGGAAGAAACGCCCGGGTGTTTCCAATGCGAAGATCACCCTGAGGACACGGTGGAGCATACGGTGAAGGTTTGCCCGGCTTGGGCGGAGTAACGCCGTGTCCTTGTGGGATCGGCGGCGGCGATCTCTCGCGTCCGGCCCGAGTCCAGGTCATGGCACGGAGCGAGAGTGCATGGTTAGCCGTCACCTCCTTCTGCGAAGCAGTGATGCTCGCAAAGAGGGCGACGGCGCACGTGAGGGAGAGGCAGAGCATGCGCCCTCACGGCCGTAGCCTTCGAAGGAGACGCCCTGGGTGTCGGGAATACCAGGCTGATTCCCTGCCACCGTAGGCGCGGGCTTGCGGACGGCGAGTAATGGGTGGCTCGCAACCAAGCCCGGGTCGACGGCGCGTTGTGTTCCACGCGCGCCTCAAAAAGATGTCAGCACCAACTGGTGGGGCCCTCAAGGGCCGATGCCTGCCACGGGTGCGGGTTGTTCGAAAGAGATACCGCTGCCCCTGGCACACAGACAACTGAGGGAACACGGGTGGGTTTTAGTCAGTAAAAGTCTGACACGCCCTCCCGCTCCACCCAGAGCGGGAGAAGTTATTTGATGATTTCCCAACCAGAAAAAAAAAAAAAAAAAAAGTAGGGCTAAATTTAAAACTTGATGGCAAGAAACTAGATGCTATTTCGGAAACTGTATTTCTAGGAATTACTTTAGATTCAAAGTTGCAATGGGGTGCCCACATTACAGCTCTTTCAAGTAGATTAAGCTCAGCTGCTTACGCAGTAAGAAAAATAAGGCAGTTGACTGATGTAGCCACAGCTAGGTTAGTGTACTTTGCTTATTTTCACAGTATTATGTCTTATGGCGTTCTGCTGTGGGGGTCGGCAGCTGACGTAGATTCAGTTTTCATTCTACAAAAGAGGGCAATCCGCGCAATCTATAAAATGGGGCCTCGCGAGTCTCTTAGAAACAAATTCAACGAAGTTGACATACTAACTATGCCTTCTCTTTATATCCTGGAAAATATCTTGTATGTTCGTAAAAATTTTGGTCTTTTCAAAAAAAGATGCGACTTCCATAATCTAATTTACACGTAGTAAAGATGAAATTGTGATTCCAAAATTTAGATTAACTAAAACAAGTAGGTCATTTCTAATAAACAGTATCCGCTTCTATAACAAGTTGCCAAAATCGGTCGGTCGGTCGGTCGGTCGGTCGGTCGGTCGGAGCGATGGAAAGTTTAAAACTCATATCAAACGTGTCCTTATCAAAAAAGCATATTATAAGATAAAAGACTACGTTGAAGACAGGGAAGTTTGGCGTTAATTCCTTCTGCACATGTGGCTTCCCTGGTAACTCATTAGCACCATAACTATGTGAGCGTCTATTAACTTCTTCCAAATTACAATGTTAATTTTACTTTTACACTTTCTGACATATTCTCGTCATTATTTGACATTATACAACACTTGTAATATCGAGTATTTATTAGTGATTCTCATGGAAATCATATCACTTGGTTTAAATAGGTTGATTTTACTTATGTAGATTCTTTTACATATTTTGAATGAGAAAACGTTGTAGGCCTACAGTTTCTATTCTTTATTTTCATTCCTGTAAGTACCTGGTACTTATTGACAGGCTTGCAGTGTCCTCCCATACCTAATATCACTGTAATTTGAAAACATTATAAAATCCAATTATTTTTAAAAGAGTAACCGTGGTGTTTCTTGCCGGCTCTTCTCCATAGGAAGCGACAAATTTGAACCGTGCACCTAGCTTCTGACGTTTCATAAGTGCCTTTGCAGGTTTATGTGAAATAAAATATTTTGATTTTGATTTTGATTTTGAATAAAATTCCCTGACTCTACATAACTTGATGAGTATTACACCTAATAGTCATTTATTCAAACTTGGTTGAGAGTCAACTTTTTTTCAAGATTACATAAAGGTGCGCTTACACGAGCAACTAAAATTGCTCCATCTTGGGCAATTCTCGTCAATTATGACGTCACGACTACATCCAGCAATTTAGGGCAATGGCAACATATAGCAACCTGTTGCCAGAGATACTGCCACACAATATGGAACAACTTAAAAAAATTAGGCAATGCGCCTCCTGCGCCCCCTCCGCCGCCGGCCGGTTCCTCTCGCAGGAACGAGACGTAGTTAAACATACAAACGAGATAGAAAGAAAATTGACTAAAAATTTCCAAACCGATTGGATATTAGGCAAGTAATGAAATATATGGAGCAATCAGAAGCAATATTGCCGAAAAACATCAGCAATTTATTGTTGTTGCTCCAGATTGCTCCACTTAATTAATCCAAATTGATCCATTAGTGTTGCCGAGCAATAATTGCTCAAAAAATTGCCCGTGTAAGAGCACTTTTAGACAGCCCCCCAAAACGCCCGACTTTCACCACTTCCTAGTGCTATAACTGGAAAGAAGAAGTGGTGTAACAAACTCCCCAGCAGCACAGCTGTCTGTTCAGTTAGAAGAACTTGATTCTATACAATATTAAGTAGGTAATTAGCATAATGAAACACAAATCATTAAATTAAATGATTAGCCACATATCAGCTAGTATAAGCTAATATATCATAGAAGCACGCATTACATAAAAAGAAACATAATAGAACTAGTACTCACACAAATGTGTGTCTCGTTCCCACATAGTTAAAGTTTTAATTGTAATTTCAGACGCAGAACGTAGAAAATGCGAGACATAATATCATTACCCTGGCATCTTATGGAAATAGCTGGAACCACAAAATGTGGCAATTAGTTTTCAAATTTGTGGGCACATAAGAGTAAATTAAGCGCTGAACTCAGAAGATTTTGGTCCATCAGTGGTGTTGACGCGTCTGAAAATGTTTAATTAGCTAGAAAATTAAATAATTTCTTTAGGAGAAGAAACAAAGAAGCGGTGCTGAGTGGTTTTATATTATGTACAGAATTAATTATTATTTACAGAATAAACCTTCAGATGTTTAAGGGCGTTTACACATAAAAATAATTAGTCTTATTACAGAAAGAGTTGAGCTAGTTTTTTTTTATTTTGAACTTTATTCCGAGCTCAGTAAAATTCTTAATACGAAATTGATAACTTAGACTCAGTTTGAACGTCAGTTTTTTTTATTGGAAGATTCGTCGGAATATAGTTCGAAATTCAAAAATGGATCGTTTAAAACAGCATCCTAATTGCGTAACTCACGATTAATCATAATCGGTTTCATTTTGACAGTTCAACAACATTCATTGCGTTATTCACGTTGTAATATTCACTGCGTTATTCACGTTGTTGAGCAGACACATTTTACGAACATATGAAGGCTAAACCATTGGGTATAGCCATCTGTTTCAAAACGAAACAGATTATGATCATCGTGAGTTACGCAATTAGGGTGCTGGATCCACAAAACTTGTTTTGTAATCAATACAATCATGATAAGTAATAAAATAAAAAGATATGGGGAAATTTAGATTTTCGTGAAAACTTGTAAGTACCAAAATTTACCTTAATTTTCAACTTTTTTCCTTTATTTGTGCTGCAAGACCTTGCTTTTTGACAATTACGTGATTCTAGGTCAACGGGAACTACCATATAGGTTTTCGACCCAAAACCTATAGGGTACTTCCGGTTGACCTAAAATTGTCAAATTAAGTTAAAAGCAAGGTCTTATAGCACAAGTATAGGGAAAATTCCGAAAAATAAAAACAGTTGAAAATTAAGGTAAATTTTGGTACTTACAAGTTTTCGGAAAAATATAAATTTGCCCATATATTTTTATCGTGTTGACTCAGGACATTGATTTTTATACACCTAATAGAGACTATAGACCTCAGTATCTGGAATAAACAACTTGCTAGGTCCACCCGTTCCTGAGAAAATCGGTGGTGACACAAGGACAGACAGACGGACAAGAGAGTGATCTTATAAGGGTTCTTTTTTTACCTTTTGAGGTACCCTAAAAAGAAGTCACATAATTCGAAGCACAAAGTTAAAAAGGTTTAGTCCATGTTCAACCCCACAATCTTTACCCCCGGCCATGTTGAACCCCTAAATGCTGTCCATATTCAACCCCTGGGGGGGTTGAACATGGACTTTTATTTTTGAATGTCTTTAATCCACGTTCAACCCTCAATGGACATCATCATCTGCTTAGCCTTTTCCCAACTACGTTGGGGTCGGCTTCCAGTCTAACCGGATGCAGCTGAATACCAGTATTTTACATGGAGCGACTGCCTATCTGACCTCCACAACCCAGTAACTGGGGTAATACGATACCCCTTGGTAAGACTGGTTGTCAGACTTTCGGGCTTCTGACGACCCGTAACGACTGTCAAAGATCCACAAATGACAGCCGGGACCAACGGCTTAACGTGCTTTCCGAGGCACGGAGGGGTCTTGGTATGTAAAGATGGTCACCCATCCACGGACCAACCGCGGCAAGCGTAACTTAACCTGATCGATCGACCCGTGCAGCTATTGTTACTTAGCCACAAGCCCCTCCACCCTCAACCCTCAATGGACAGTAAAACACAAAAGATTTTCTCATTTTCCCTATTTTTTTAACCGACTTCAAAAAAGGAGGAGGTGCTCAATTCGACTGTATATTTTTTAAATGCTTGTTACCTCATAACTTTCGACTGGGTGAACCGATTTTGATGATTCTTTTTTTATTTGAAAGTTCGTGCTTCCTGTGTGGTCCAATTTCAATTTCATATAGATCTGATGATGCGTTGCGGAGACAGACAACGGAACTCTTAAAAAAAATAACAGTAAATCAACCGCGATTGCTGCTATCACATAAATATCCATTATTTTGATCCCAAGGATGATGAAATTTCGAATTAGTGGGGTAGGTACTATAACTAAAAAGTGAAAAATAAAAACTTTTTCCAAAAAAAACAACCGACTTCCGAAAAAGCACTATAAAGTGAAAAATAACTTTAATTTCGGTAGGCGGTGACAAAAAAATTTAATACATATCCAAAGTCACCGCCTTCTGAAATTAAAGTTATTTTTCACTTAAGAGTATTTTTTCGGAAGTCGGTTGTTTTTTTTTTGGAAAAAGTTTTATCTATTAGCTATTTGCCCTATATTTCTGCAGTTACTTTGAAATTCAAATGAGTTTATTCTACCTCTTTAATAGTTGGCCAGTTGTTACAATTGCATTAATTTATTAATAGTTATAATTAAACAAAAAGGATTGAAGTGACTTTGACAGTGACACTTATTGTATTTCTGAAAATGGCTGAGATTCCGTCTACGAGTAGCGGTTTATTTAATTTTGATTTCGTGACTTCTAAGCGTGGAGGACGTGATGGAAGTTTCGGCCCTTGATAGAGTTATCCCACCTACATTGCCATTCGGATAAAAGTTCTTCCCAGACGTCCGTCTGCGGTTCAAATAATCTAGAGATCATAACACAGTCATGTTGTATTAAAAAGTTTGCGTCCATGGTCTCTCGTTTGGAATACTACATTGTAGCACATCGCTGCACCTCAAGATCGACTGGAAGTACACCTGCAAGTACCGGTAGGACTTAAGTACTAAGCGTCCTATACGCTTTACCGCCCCTATAGTAGCCGTATCGACCCAGACAGGTTTTTTAGTCAAAAATGATAAACGCCAAGTAGCTCATCATGATCATTGTTAACCAAAAAGCCATTTTTTCTTTTTTTACCCTATGAAATATCAATTGTAAAGAAATTAAATACACTACTGCTCTCAGTAATACTTTAGTGTCATTATTAGTTACCTAACAACAATGGGTTGAATATGTACAAAGAAAGGATGACCAATGTATTGAAATCCATGTTCATCCCCCCCGGGGTTGAACATGGAAACATTTAGGGGTTCAACATGGTCGGGGGTAAAGATTGTGGTGGTTGAACATGGACTAAACCGTTAAAAAGACCAATTGAATTAACTAGGCACTTGTTGCTAACTGTGACTTTGAGTGATACCAATGCAATTAAAGTTAGCTTACACTTGACTTCGTGTAAGTCCTTATCTTACTGCAAACTTTGTTTGGAAGAACATCTTGCATTCAAAGGATCATGGTAAAACTTTTCAAAGTTATTTTTTACCAAAAAATTACACTGAAATGCGATTTTGTTTTTTTTTTGAGGCATAATAGTTGTATAATAATTTACAATGTTGTACAGGGTGGCAGGGACATCGACGCCCAAACTTAAACCATGAATTCAGTACATGATTTTAGAAATTTAACGTTGTTTATATTTTTTTAAATCTACTGTTTTACACAAAAACTTTGCGGTCAAAATGTATGGCAGAGCAAAGTTTAGTTTTAATAACCGACGAAAAATTTCAACAAGGGCTTCAGAATTTACTACTGAATCCATGGAACAGGTTGTTCGTCGATCTCCCTGCCACCCTGTATACGCATTACCATGACAACAGATTGTTCGTCGGTCTCCCTGCCACCCTGCATAAGCATTACCATGGTAACAGGTTATTCGTCGATTTCCCTGCCACGCTGTGTAAACATTACCATATTAACAGGTGGTTCGTTGATCTCCCTGCCACCCTGTACAAGCATTACCATGGTAACAGGTTGTCCGTCGATCTCCCTGACACGCTGTATAAGCATCACCATGGTAGCAGGTTGTTTGTCGATCTCCCTGCCACCGCGTGTAAGCATTACCATGGTAACGGGTTTTTTGTCGATCTCCCTGCCACCTGTATAGGCATTACCATGGTAACAGGTTGTTTGTCGAACTCCCTGCCACCCTGTATAACAATTACCATGGTAGCAGGCTGTTTGTCGATCTCCCTGCCACCGTGTGTAAGCATTACCATGGTAACAGGTTGTTCGTCGATCTAACTGCCACCTGTTTAAGCATTAGGTACCATGGTAACAGGTTGTTTGTCGATCTCCCTGCCATCCTGTATAAGCATTACCATGGTAACAGGTTGGTCGTCGATCTCCCTGCCACACGGTATAAGCATTATCTGTTAACAATTAATAAAATTCCCTCTTACAGAGACAGACAGGAGGTCAGTGTCCCAGCAGTGGGAACGGTAAAGGCTGATTCTATGTATGTATTAAAATATGTGGCTCTTTTTCTGTTTGTTTCTATAATTATATTTACCTTTTTCAGGAAAGTCATGTGTCGTGTCATGTGTTGGAAACACACACAACAGTGTTGTGTGTGTTTCACTTACTACAGAACGAATTCCAAAACCTGTACTGCTTACCATCTGACGGGTCGACAAGAATAAAGTAATTTTTGCCCATTCTACATTTTCTGTTTCCTTGACATAAGTCCGGAATCAAAACTCAGTTCTCGCGGACCTTCCTAAAACAACTTAATCCTTCATAAAGCCCAGCATCACATAAAACGCATAATAACTTAAGGAGTCATAGTCTTCCAAACGACATAATCTTATTGGAGCCATTAAAGTCTCCGGCGTGAAACTTAATGTCTGAAAAAACACGTAATTTGAATAAATAGGGAGTAAAAGCTTTATAGAGTGACCCAGACTGCCCCACCTCGAGAATAAATCACTTAACGAGCGAGTTGTCTATGGAGCAATTTGTAAGCATTATAATCCACCTTTCACATTTCCGCTATTAATTGTAGCCTAATTGCATGAACGAATTGCCGTTTTGGGATATAGCGAGTGCAACCAATCTTTTTTGTTGTGTTTATTTAACGCTTATGTGTTTCCGGGTGTAATTGTTGTTGTTTTTGTGCTCATTTATCCAATAAGACTATATATATTTATTTAAGATAGTGGCGAAATAAACTAAATATTTATGGTTCCCACTATTAGTGTGGTGGCAACACTACTTTCGTTTCTAGACGAGTGGTCTATGATTCACAGGATGGAACTAGTGGGACTAGAATTTTGAATCACGGTGTAAAACTTAGTGACTTAATTACGATATACAGTGTAATTACTATCAGTTATATATCCTGTATTTGGGCAATCGTGTATTCTGTATATATCTTTCGTTGTCGCATGTTTACAGTGCGGTTAAAGAAATATACATCCGCCATACTACTGAACATGGTTTCATTTATGCAAACCGGGCGCATGACGCGCCTAAAAGGTTTTTCACAGTAACCGGGACTAGTTCGGTTTTTTATGGACACTAGCTTTTTCCTGCAACTTCCTTCGCATTAAATTTCTTGTTCCCACCATTCACCTCGTTGCATCGCATCGTCTACCCTCGCTAGTACTCCGTTTTCGCTTAAGGTTCTTTCGGACTTGTTTCTCTTACCGCTCGACTCCTAAGGGTCCTAGCGTAATGTTAAATAACCTTCCTTAAGAATTAGGCTATCAAATGCATTTTTTTTTTGTCAAATTGGACTTCTAGTTCCAGGGATTAGCGCGTTCAAACAATCATATTAATAAACAAAACAACAAACTACACAAGTATATTAGCTTTATTATTAGTAGATAGATGCAACTTATTATTATAAACATTTATTTCAGACCAAGTCCATAAATCTTGTTAGTAACAATATACTTAAAAACGTATGTTAGTACTCATTCAAACAACAAAACAAATTAAACTGCGACATGAAGCCGCAACCATCTTCGCAGCAACGGAGCTCCCCCCGATCTGCAAATACATCCAGTATAGAGTTAGAACTACCACGAACGTGAGTGAGTAGGGAGGCACATCTTTTCCTTATGACAGCGGCAAATCCATCAACCCGCGCCTCAGCAAACATCCCAGACGCACTGCAACCGCCATGGCAGCCCCAACAGCGGGTCTAAAAAGGCCACATTAAGCAATTCCTCTAAAAGTGATTCATTTCCTGAATTTCCCTATGATTCTGCTATTTGACATTTTACTTTAGTAGAGCAATTCATAATTTGGTGACCATTTTACGAATTTCCATACAAAACTGTCAAATAGATGAATTGCGTGCTGTCAACGCAGTAAATATTATGAATTGTCAGTTTGTGACAATTTCACGATTTTAAATATGATTCATAATATGATCATATTATGATTCTGCCAAAGTGGCCTTTTTAGACCCCCAGTACCTTGAGTGTATTGTTGTATTGGACATGTTTATTATTTCTCGCGTCAGATCAGTGGTCTATCGTTTTCCTTAAATTGTCACGATTTTTTCGCAACTTTTTTTGATTACATAAAGTTTAAGGGTTGTATAAAATATACTTTGCTATACGTTTTTGAAACGGTGTATGCTCAATTCGTGTTTTCATATGCTTCATCTTCTCGTTTTAAGTAGGTTCTTACTTACTAACTGCTGAAAATTACTTGGATTTTAATGAGATATAAACAAGTTCAACATATTTTTTATTAAAAAGATGTTGACTTTATATTAATTGTAATATAACGTCAAATATATCCTAGGTATGTGACGTTTTCAAAAGAACTGTGTGTGTGGATCAAACATGTTTCGGAATTGACTTTCTCATCCCTCTATATCGGTCGTGTTTTTCGATTTGTTTGCTTCATTCGAAATTCCAGGAAAATTCACATATAGTTCAAATATAAGGGGCGATTGATGTTCCTATATTTATTCAATGCGCTATTCAATAAATTCAGATTAACCCGTAATAAAACTTTTTTAAGGAGGTAGGGTAGTTAAGGATCATAGCAGATGGTTTTCTGTACGTAGTTTATGCAGACCCCCATGGGATGAAGGCGGGGTCTTATGTACTTACATTATATGGCTAACAGTCATGATGTTTACAAAGATATGGTAAGCTTATATTAGGGACCTATTACGTACAAGTCTCTTCTGCAATCATTTGCAACACAGACTTCCGAAAACGTAAAGAAATTGCATCAACAAATCGTAAACAAAAAACGAATCGTATCAACCAATCAAAGTATGCACCATGATTTGTCAAACATCAGCCATCTTTACTACAAACGAAACGAGGATCTCAACGAACCACGAAACTCAAGAACACCAGTAATCTGATATTCCGCGTTCGTATTTCATTCGCTAATTAAAGATTTCAAAGTCTTGAACGCAATTATGTAATTTCGTCACATAAGACGGGGCGGACATTATTCGGATCACGTAACATTCTTCATAACTTCAAGTTAGATGTTTGTGCCTTTATTAAATTAACCCTGAAAACACTCTTGGTGAATTTGACTTAATCAAAAACTTTGTTAAACGTTTTGTTCACTTTATTTTAATGATGCTTTATTTAAGCTGCATAGTCGATATTTAATGTGCTCAACACTAGCTTTAGTGTGAAAAAAGATTTATTTTGGCGCCTGAATGACATTGACAGGGGGGGAGTTGTTAGAAAACATGTGTGCAATTTTGACAGACATTGTATTGAAATAACAAGATGGCGGCATTGTTTCAGATTTGGCAACACGCCAGAATAACCTTGTAGCGTTGTACACAGAATATTACTCGATGAAAACTACGATAGCATGCTTACTTGCAACGAAATAGTAACTAACAACCAATTAAACAAAACAAAAACAATTTATCTCAAATATTAACTCATTTTATTCTTATAAATTTATTACACACTTAAAAAGTAAATTAATTAAATAACGGCATTCATTTTAACAAATTTATATTAATAGAGTTGGTAATGCATATTTTATCAATTTAATATTTGACGTGTTTGTCTGAACCGAATCGTGAATGCCAAACTGTAAGTAAATAAACACAAGTTTTATTGGTTTTCTGTTAGTATTTTTAGTTATAATACCTATAATTGCTCCAATTAAAATGGATAAAGAAAAGAAAAAAGATCTCCTGACTATACTCTAAATTTTGGAAATATGAGTACCATTCAAAATCAAAAAATCAAAATCAAAATATTTTATTTCACATAAACCTGCAAGGGCACTTATGAAACGTCAGAAGCTAGGTGCACGGTTCCAATTTGTCGCTTCCTATGGAGAAGAGCCGGCAAGAAACTCCACGGTTACTCTTTTAAAAATAATTGGATTTTATAATGTTTTCAAATTACAGTGATATTAGGTATGGGAGGACAGTGCAGGCCTGTCAATAAGTACCAGGTACTTTAGAGGAATGAAAATAAAGAATAGAAACTGTAGGCCTACAACGTTCTCTCATTCACAATACGTAAAAGAATCTACATAAGTAAAATCAACCTATTTAAACCAAGTGATATGATTTCCATGAGAATCACTAATAAATACTCGATATTACAAGTGTTGTATAATGTCAAATAATGACGAGAATATGTCAGAAAGTGTAAAAAATAAAATTAATAAAATTAACATTGTAATTTGGAAAAAATTAATAGACGCTCACATAGTTATGGTGCTAATGAGTTACCAGGGAAGCCACATGTGCAGAAGGAATTAACGCCAAACTTCCTTGTCGTCAACGTAGTCTTTTATCTTATAATATGCTTTTTTGATAAGGGCACGTTTGATATGAGTTTTAAACTTTCAATCGCTAAGTTCTGTAACCGATTTTGGCAACTTGTTATAGAAGCGGATACTGTTTATTAGAAATGACTTGCTAGTTTTAGTTAATCTAAATTTTGGAATCACAATTTCATCTTTACTACGTGTATTTAGATTATGAAAGTCGCATCTTTTTTTGAAAAGACCTAAATTTTTGCGAACATACAAGATATTTTCTAGGATATAAAGAGAAGGCAGAGTTAGTATGTCAACTTCGTTGAATTTGTTTCTAAGAGACTCGCGAGGCCCCATTTTATAGATTGCGCGGATTGCCCTCTTTTGTAGAATGAAAACTGAATCTACGTCAGCTGCCGACCCCCACAGCAGAACGCCATAAGACATAATACTGTGAAAATAAGCAAAGTATACTAACCTAGCTGTGGCTATATCAGTCAACTGCCTTATTTTTCTTACTGCGTAAGCAGCTGAGCTTAATCTACTTGAAAGAGCTCTAATGTGGGCACCCCATTGCCATTTTGAATCTGAAGTAATTCCTAGAAATACAGTTTCCGAAATAGCATTTCGGAAACTGTATTTCTAGGAAACGGATATTTATCCATTTATTGTGTTGTTATGATGTACGTTGACTTGAAAAAGCATGGCAGTTGAGAGTATGTCATGCTCACATCAATGTCTCACTGATGGTGGCGCGTGCGTTGGATCATTCGGTTCCCTACAAAATGGTTGAGCTGGATGGTGCTGATCCACGCGTCAAGTTCGTGAACGGGCGCTGTCGGTTGAGACTGGTCATCTCCTAACTCAAGGGCTTATTTTTATCTTGTATTTAGAATTGTTATTTTTTTTTTACTTTGTTCTCACATACATAAACAATAAGAATAATGTTCCCAAGATTTTGTAATATTTAAATTGCTTTTAAAAGGGTATCCGTGGAGTTTCTTGCCCGTTCTTCTCCATAGAGATCTATGTTTTGGAATGGGCAACTAGCTTCAACTTTCCAACTGATCGACTTTTTGACAGTTCAAAAGTGCCTGTAAATGGTTTAATTGAAATAAATGTTTTGAGTTTGAGTTTGAGTCTAGAGGAGAAACATAATCTTTCAATATGAACAAAGTAAGTACAGTACATACCTATAATGTTTACTAAAATATAATTTTACCACAAATTTAAATATGCAAACAAACATAACTTAAATATACAAATAAAAAATTGAAAATAATGTCGCCTCTTTGCTTCATTAACGTGATAAGTCCGACAATTAATTTTTTAATATATTTTATTTTTTTTGGAAAAATAAAATCAGTCACGGCGGTTTCAATTATCAAATAATGAAAAAAATAATTGTCGGACTTATCACGTTATTGAAGCAAAGAAGCGATATTATTTTCAATTTTTTATTTGTATATTTAATTAAATCAGTCTAAATGGATTCTAATATGAAAACTAGTAATGAGATCAAGTTAAAATTAACTGTTAAGAAACATATCCATTAAGATTGAGTGAAATCTCTTAAAATTCTAATCTATTTTCAAATGATTTATTTGACTCACGATTTTATTAATGCTATAATAGCACTAGTCACCCCCTCTACCACGTAGCACATCGTCGCCTTGCTCACATTCACGATGTGCCTCACAACAGCTTGAAACCTACCAGTCGCGTAAAACCTAAGAGCTATTAGTAGCTGCAACATGGGAGAATTGCAGTCCCGCCGTTGAATACGATAGGTCAGTTTAGGTATTATTTTGTTAAAAATAAACCTAACCGACTACTTCGTAAAGCGGAACTGACTCGTAAATTGTTCGTGGCTTAGCGTGATGAACAAGTTAGGCCAATGTCCTGCTATTCTTCTGCGTGGTTGTCTGCGTTGAGGCATCTCCAAAAAAGACAGGGAAGTATTGTCGTCACTCATTGTGATCAAAATCACTTACAAAACCACTAGTTACTCTATCTCATTCCAGTTTGAGTAGCTGAAATTGGTGTGTCAACTTTCAACTGCGTAACTTGACGTTGATAATGCTTTGAGTATTGTCAAACACTTTTTTTTAGTTCAGTAACGCAACTGACAGCCTTAAACATGCTTTCTGCCTAAGTAAATGATGATAAAATACTCAAACCTTGATTGGAGTTTTAAAAAACTTAATTTAAAAATGAAAAATAAATAAGTTATACTTAAGTACAAATTAGGACGTTCTCAAATTCAAATTCTCAATTTAGAAACTGGGTATCAAGTCACAGTTTTAAAAACTAGTAACAATAGTTTTGACAGAAGACAATATGTACATTTTCTCTATGGCACACAAAACTTTTTTGACTGATGTACGCACTTTTCTGAATTCTGTCATCTGAATTTAGCTATATTTTTAGGAAAAGAGAGGATAATAAGCAGAAAGTTTCTACAACACTGCACTGAATTAGATGCTGAAGCCGTTACTGAATACGTGTGCTGATTAAAGTGTGACAGAGACGGACGTTTTACAAACTTTCTTCTTTCTATTTACCTTATTTTAAAGGAAGCTAATTCAATTAATGCAGTTTAGGGTGAGCATTTAGATAATGTTTAATTATCGGAATAAAACCGATGATTAAACATTATTCTGTTTATTCAAAAACCTTTCCTTTTTATCCGTTTTATATTAACACGATAAATAATGTGAAAAGCAACCATACGTATAACCTGTATATATAATTGGCAATATCAAATCCCTATTTCACTATTGCTCCCAGTTCAGGCAACTGAAAGGAACGTATTAGCTGCAGTATTTAATTCTGTGCACCTACATTTGAATATTATGATACTGTGAAAGCAGTTCTATTCATTATAATAAAATAATTATCCATTTTATGAATGGGGAATCCTATGAGAGGCTTTTTCATAATTTTGTGTAATATTCAAAACTGTATGTAGCCAGTACTGTTTCTGGTTAATATTTCACAACAATTTTACACGCGATTTGTGTGTGTAAATAGAGTTAGCAAATAAATAATTTACTTTGAAGCGAACCTGCTAATTTCTGTTATGAATTTCGTCAATTACTTTGAAATAGCTTTTGAATTAAATACACTCTAGATGCGCAAGCTCACGGCTGTCACAATCGTAATATAAACCAAATTGGTACCTGCAAAATCTCTTTGCGGGAACGCGACGATAATTAAATTGAAATATATATCACACCAACGCGACAAAATTTATGCCATGCCAATTTTGTCGCCCCTATACCTACGAGGGACGTACGTAGCTCTCCGAAAACTCTGTTTGAAGTTTCATCTAATGCGTGCATAATGAAACGCCGCTACACGAACTTTCGAGTACTTAAACTAAATGAACTTTGCATAATAACTTGGCAGAACTGAATTTTCCTTAAGTGCCATGAATTAATCAGCACCTGACTTCCATCTTGCATTGCCTTACAGCGTCCCCAAGGAAGAAAACCCTGACGAGATTATATTATTTGACTTCTGCTGAACATCTTCTCAACTCGCAAAACTTTTACTACATCCACAGGTAATGTACACATTAGCTCGATGAGCTAAGTTTTGCTATTAAAGTGAATATCGTGGAAGGAAAATTAGTATCCTGATTACCAATACAGAAAGTACGGCAACAAAAAGTACTACAGGAAGTTTTTAATGGACTCTGTTTAAATATACATGACAAAGTTTCTATCTAAATCCCGAAAAAGGTCCTCGTACGATCGAGTTGTGTACTTTGCGTTACAAACTGGTCTACTCTTGTCCCAAGTCAACATACCCACCGTTAGATTTAGGTCCTCCACTGTAGTCAAAACTCAGGCCATATTGTCAAAGAATGACTTTTTATTAGATTGTATTATACCACTGCTGGTCAAAGACCTCCATAATGTACTTCCACCTCTTTTGGCCCAAAGCTACCAACCTTTGTGTGTCCAGCTCATCCCGCCATCTAGGTCTGGTTCTGCCGTGATTTCGTTTGCCACTAAGCGAGACCCACTGAATCGTGAATTTGGTCCATTGATCGTGTGACATGCGGCAGGCTTGTGGGATGACTCTAAGTAGAAAAAAAATCATTCCAAAAATATAATACTTCGATCTTCAAAAATTGAAAATACCACCAAATACAAAAAGGACCTATAAATATCTTAAAAAATAACATCAAAGCTTAGTAAGAAAATACCTTTGTGAAAATCAGAAGGGGCATTTTTTGGGCTCTGCCGCGTCATTAAGGGTCTCGGTTTTATGAAAAAATCTCCGATTACTTTTTGATTTTTTTCAGTTGCACAAAAACCATATTGACTTCGATAGCCTCTTAACGTCACGTAAGTTCATATTACAATAAAAAGCTAATGAATTAAGGGTGCCCATAAAGATAAAAAAACGAAATCTTTCATTGCACACCCACATTTGTGAAAAAAAAAAATGCTTACAGTTCCCTCAACATTCGGTGGAAGATGACTTTTTCCTTGGAATAAGAACGTGGTATGTCAGCACATACCACGTTCTTGTTCATAAATTTGTGTTAAGAGAATCCGTCTTTTTAGATTTAATATTAAAACGCTTTCAGCAAAGCGTTTTAACATTAAATCTAAAAAGATTAATTGTTAAAACAATTATTTACCTTTCGATTTTGTATACCATTGGTAATTAGCGTTTTAAGTACAAAAAGAAAACGCGTGGAAATTAAAAGTAATCTTACTTTACTATTATTAATATTATAAATGTGAAACTTTATATGATTATATGTTTGGATGTTTAGATGTTTGGACGTTATAGTATTAGTAGGATGTGTCTGTTTCACAACAAGTTTGGGGATATCTACTCATATTATTCTATCTTGTCAATTTAATTAAAAATATAATTTGCAATGTGCCCCCTCCTAAGTCTGTCTGGCAGAGAGTCTATCTGGGTTCACTTTGCACAATTCATAGATTACGTCGGGTATTAAATATAAAACGAACGCTTTCGGAGTTCAGCCAGCATGAATTAGTACAGATAGTTCAGTGCTGAGTACATAGATAAGCTAACCAGTAGGAGCCGTACAGTTTTACTACTTTGAAATTCAGGACCAAAGAACTAATCTCTGGTGTTTTGATTAGTGGCTAAGAATTTTGTCTGTTTTGACAAGGTTATCTTTCTAGGGCAGCTGAACTTTGGTAATAGTTGGTATATTAAGTATTGATGATTTTATTTTTGTTCTCAAGTAAAATGTTTCCTAAATTATGAGTTGTTATTTCGTTTTGGTTTATTGTGATTTACGGTTTCATTAAAAGGTTCGTTTTTTTAATTAAATTTGGTTATTTGAGTTTACGTTTGAAACTTACTTATACCTACTGTAAGGGATTCTCATTGAAACACCTTATTACTTACACTTTTCGTTTATTTGGCCGCGCACTATGGAGTATTAATACGTTTTTTTTTTTAATGACATCTCGCAGTTGACCTTGAGAGGCCGTAACTGCTCAACCGGGCTTTCCTGTGGGGACTAATAGCTTTAAGACTAAGAGCCTCCAGCCAGGGCTTACAAAACTAATACTTAAACCTACAGCGACTGCGCACTGAGGGCACCCCCTGCGGGGTACGAGCCTCGGCTCAGGGAGTCACTGTTAGGGAGGGCAGCAAGTGGGGACAAGCTGGATCAAATAATTTCTTTATTTTTAGATCATGGGGATTTTAACTCTACTTGCTCAGCTTCGGCGCGGGCTGGCACTTCTGCGGGCAAGGGACGGTTGGGGGACATTTCGCTAACTCGGAGTCTTCGCGGGGCGCGAGGACCTCGGCGGCGAGGTCGGAAACACGGTCTGTATTTGTGTGCTGTACTGGTGGCCCTACTGCTTTCTTGAAGGAGAGTGATGGGGTCATCAGGGTCGGAAAAGACATGTCTCGGCCGGCGGATTCTACTGATTCTACTGGGGACATAACTAGCGGCCTTCGCAATCAGTGGATTGCGGTGTTGCGTGGTGGATTCGAAGAAACGCTTTGAGATGCGTTTAAAGAACTGAGCTATGGTGGGGATTCTTAGGTCGAGATGGAGGATCCCGTTCCTAACATACCATGGCGAGCCTGTGGCTTGGCGAAGGAAATGGTTTTGGAGGGTCTGCATCCTATGGATGTATCGGGGCTTAGTGTGTGCAAAGACTGCACTAGCGTAGGTCATGATTGGCCTTATGCACGCCGTGTGTATTCTCTTCTACTTGAGTGACAACTTGCTGCGTGCGTTCAGAACAGAGCGCAACCTTCCTAGAGCGAAGGCGGCGCGTTAGCACGCCTTCTTGATGTGCTCAGAGAAGGAGAGGTGCTGATCCATGATCACTCCTAGATATTTAGCTTGCTTCTCCCAAGGGATAGGCTTGCCAAACATGGAGATGGGCCGGGGGGCGTCAGGTCTGTGTCGCGGTTACGAGAAGAGAACCGCTTGACTTTTGTCCGGATTTACTTCAATCCTCCATTTTCTAAACCACGCGCCAAGAACATTGACTGCAGTCTGGAGCCTGGAGGCTATGGCGTCCTGATTTTTCCCAGCGTAGTAAATGGCTGTGTCGTCTGCGAACAGTGCCAACTTTGCCAGTCTACGTTTTGGGATATCGCTAGTAAATAGCGTGAAAATGAGAGGGGACAGCACGGCGCCCTGGGGGACGCCGGCGCCTATGGGGTGGGGGGATGAAATCGCTCCCTCTATGCGATAGCGAAAGGTGCGGTTCGACAAAAGTCTCGTAAGATGAATACGAGACGGTCAGGCACACCGAGTTTGTACAGCTTATATAATAAGCCGTTGTGCCAGACTTTGTCGAAAGCTTTCGCTATATCAAAGAATACTGCACCAGTCATCGAACCACGCTGGGAGCCAGCGCTTATGTCCTCTACGATGCGGTGGACCTGTTGCACGCACGAGTGTTGGGTTCTAAAACCGAACTGCTCGTCGGGAATGAGGCCTTTCGTCTCGGCAAAATTTCTGAGTGTCTTATAAATAAGTCTCTCATAGATTTTACCGAGCGAATTCAGTAAACTGATGGGGCGGTAGCTCGTGGGCTCGGACTTGGGTTTGCCAAGTTTTGGGATGCCGATGACCGTGGCTTGCTTCCATACTTGCGGGAAGATGTTATTGCTCAAGGCACCATTGAAGATGGTAGTCAAGAGCATGATCAGGTGGGCGGGCAGCATCTGGAGCACCCTATTGGTGATTCCGTCAGCGCCGGGGGCCTTGCAGAGTTTCAGACCTTTGATAATCTCGAGAACTTCGTCCGGGGTGACGAGAGGTAATGGATCATCAGGGTCTTTAACGGGCGGGAGGGAGGTTCTACGTTCAACTTCGGCGTCCACCTCGGCGAGGTGTGCCTGGTCTACTGGTAGGGAACTGGGCGTGCACTGGGCTTCGAAGCTCTTGGCAAGGCATTCAGCCTTTTCGATGTCGTCGAATGCGACTGCATGCGTGTCTTTACAGACCTGTGTAAATAGCGCATGTGAGCCTTGTTCGCATCGCAAGGAAAGTTGCTGTAGGCACGAATAGCTGCGTTCTTCTCATTTAGCAGTTTGCGTACATCGTCCGGCAACTTCCATCGGTGGTCTTCCACCTCAGGAATTTCCCTTGAACAGTCGTTCAGGACAGATTGTACGTGACCCGTGAATGAGTCGATCGCGGCCGTTGTGTCGGCGACAGAGTCGAAGTGGTCGGGTATGGAATTCAAGTGGGGGGATGTGTTGGTTTTCAGCGAATCGCTTAGTCGCCTCCAGTCCGTTACCACTTTGGTGAGGGGGGGTTGGTGAATGTAGGAGACCCGTGTGAGGGGCCAGATGCATGACAACCGTACGATGGTCAGAGGTGAGCTCGTTTATTGCTTCTATGGAATCCAACCTTAAGTTGATTCGCTTCAGAATGACAATGTCGAGTACATCGGGCCTGTGATTTACATCGTGGGGAAAATGAGTTGGGGTCATCGGGGCGACGACATCAAAGACTAGTGAGGAACAAAAGTCGAACAAACGTCTTCCTCTAGTCGTTGTCCTGGAAATATTCCAAGCGGGATGTTTTGCATTGAGATCGCTGGATAGGTAGGGTTGGGCCTATTTTGGGGTGGTTGGTACATAGGAATAGGTGCATAGGTTACCCTAAGCCTGGGATTTTAACCGTCGGGAACTTCTCTTGTCCGGGATCTCTTTCAAGATGCTCCGGCTGCAATTTCGGCCATTATGGTCGACCTCGTCCCCGGAGTTGGGCTATCCGCAACCCGCCCACCCGCTCGGTTGCAGGAGAAGAAGTGCCTGGCAGTCTGGGTCACCCCACCGCGGATATACGTATATATCCGTGTTGGGGCAATTCAGCGTCCCCGAGCCGTCGACTGTACGTATGTACGTGTATGTACGTACATACGTGTATGTACGTATGTACGTATATAAGTGTAACGTAAGTACGTGTATGTACATATGTACGGGTATGTACGTATGTAAGTAAGTGTATGTACGTATGTACGGGTATGTACGAATGTAAGTAAGTGTATGTACGTATGTACGGGTATGTACGTATATAAGTGTATGTACGTATGTACGGGTATGTACGTATGTACGGGTATGTACGTATGTACGGGTATGTACGTATGTACGGGTATGTACGTATATACGTGTAAGTACGTAAGTCAAATCAAATCAAATCAAATCAAAATATTTTATTTCACATAAACCTGCAAGGGCACTTATGAAACGTCAGAAGCTAGGTGGACGGTTCCAATTTGTCGCTTCCTATGGAGAAGAGCCGGCAAGAAACTCCACGGTTACTCTTTTAAAAATAATTGGGTTTTACAATGTTTTCAAATTACAGTGATAATAGGTATGGGAGGACAGTGCAGGCCTGTCAGTAAGTACTAAGTAATTAGAGGAATGAAAATAAAGAATAGAAAATCGTCTATAAATCTAGTCTGTAAGGCCTACAATGTTCTCCCATTCACAATATGTAAAAGAATCTACATTAGTAAGATCAACCTATTTAAACAAAGTGACATGATTTCCATGAGAATCACTAATAAATAGGTGTTAATTGAAGCGATGTATAATGTCAAAAATGACGAGAATATGTCAGAAAGTGTAAAAAATAAAATAATTAAAAATTAACATTGTAATTTGGAAGCAGTTAATAGACTCTCACAAAGTTATGCTGTTAATGAGGTACCAGGGAAGCCACATGTGCAGAAGGAATTAATGCCAAACTTCCCTGTCTTCAACGTAGTCTTTTATCTTATAATATGCTTTTTTGATAAGGACACGTTTGATGTGAGTTTTAAACTTTCCATCGCTAAGTTCTGTAACCGACTTTGGCAACTTGTTATAGAAGCGGATACTTCGTACTTTCATCTTTACTACGTGTATTTAGGTTATGGAAGTCGCATCTTTTTTTGAAAAGATTTAAATTTTTGCGAACATACAAGATATTTTCTAGGATATAAAGAGAAGGCAGAGTTAGTATGTCAACTTCGTTGAATTTGTTTCTAAGAGACTCGCGAGGCCCCATTTTATAGATTGCGCGGATTGCCCTCTTTTGTAGAATGAAAACTGAATCTACGTCAGCTGCCGACCCCCACAGCAGAACGCCATAAGACATAATACTGTGAAAATAAGCAAAGTATACTAACCTAGCTGTGGCTACATCAGTCAACTGCCTTATTTTTCTTACTGCGTAAGCAGCTGAACTTAATCTACTTGAGAGAGCTCTAATGTGGGCACCCCATTGCAATTTTTAATCTAAAGTAATTCCTAGAAATACAGTTTCGGAAATAGCATCTAGTTTCTTGCCATCAAGTTTTAAATTTAAACCTAATTGGGGTACATTTGGTAATGAGAACTTAAGACATTTAGTTTTGTGTGCATTGAGTAAAAGATTATTAGCCGCAAACCATTTCGAGAGAACAGCTAGACTATCGTTGACATGTAAGACATCCGTATCTTTTCTATCTATTCTAAAAATAAGAGACGTGTCATCGGCGAATAAAATTATATCCGAGAAGTTTGCCATTAGGTAAGGAAGGTCATTAATATAAACTAGAAATAAAAAAGTGCCAAGAATTGAACCTTGAGGCACGCCCATCTTAACTAGAGACACCGAGGACGTTGCCCCGTTAACATTTACTTTTTGCTGCCTGTTTGATAAATAGGAAAGTACAAGATCAGCAGCTCGTCCACGAATTCCGTAGTGGTGTAATTTACAGATGAGTGTGTTGTGGTCAACGCAGTCAAACGCTTTTGAGAGGTCACAGAAAATGCCAATTGCATCCTGGGACTTCTCCCAGGATTCCAAAATGTGACTGACGAGTTTTACTCCCGCGTCAGCCTTCGACCTACCTTTCGTTAAACCAAACTGTCGACTATGTAAAATCCCATTTGAGTAAAAATGTGACAACATCTGGTCTAGCATGATTTTTTCATAAATTTTGCTCATTGCTGGAAGCACAGATATAGGTCTATAATTAGAGGGATCACTCTTACTACCCGATTTAAAAACTGGTACAACTTTACTATGTTTCATTAAGTCAGGAAACGTACCGCTGTCTAAACATTGATTAAATATGCCTGTTAGGACAGGGGCAATTGTGTCAATGATACCTTCAAGGACCTTAACGGAAATCCCCCATAAGTCTTCAGTGTTTTTTAAATTAAGACTTTTAAATGCTGTTTTAATTGTGGCAATAGAAATGGGTTTGAATTCAAAATTTGGAATGTCCATACTGATGTTTTCTTTAAGAAGAGATTCAGCTAATACAGATGATGAGAGTAGAGATTTCGTAACCTCTATTGGGATGTTGGTAAAGAAATTTTCTAGAGTCTCAGAAATTTTTAACTTCTCTGAAATGGTTTCATTATCAATTTTTAGAGCTAATTCATTCTGAGTGTGTTTCCAGTTACTTTGTTAATTACCTGCCACAAAGCTTTTATTTTATTTTTAGAAATATTAATTGTGTTACTTATTAATTCAGATTTAGCTTGAGCGCAGACTCTTTTCTTAGAATAGTTTCTTACATAATTATGAAGGGCCTGACCAGAAGTCAGTGATTTCTCGTGGTACAAATTATATAAGACATCTCTTCTTTTTCTAATGCCAGCTGTGGCCCATTCGCTAAATTTTGGTTTAGGAGTGATTGTAACTTTTTTTATGTACGGGTATGTACCCGTACATACGTACATACACGTACTTACGTACTTACACGTATATACGTACATACCCGTACATACGTACATACCCGTACATACGTACATTCCCGTACATACGTACATACACGTACTTACGTACATACCGTACATACGTACATACACTTACAAACGTACTTACCCGTACATACGTACGTACCCGTACATACGTACATACCCGTATATACGTACATACCCATACATACGTACATACCCGTACATACGTACATACAATCACATACGTACATACCCGCACATACGTACATACCCGTACATACGTACTTACCCGTACATACGTACACACACGTACTTACGTACTTTCACGTCTATACGTACATACCCGATACCCGCACATACGTACATACCCATACATACGTACATACCCGTACATACGTACATTCCCGTACATACGTACATACCCGTACATACGTACATACACTTAATTACGTACATACACGTACTTACGTACATACCGTACATACGTACATACCCGCACATACGTACATACACGTACATACGTACATACCCGTACACACGTACATACCCGTACATACGTACATACCCATACATACGTACATACCCATACATACGTACATACCCGTACATACGTACATACCCGTACATACGTACATACCCATACATACGTACATACCCATACATACGTACATACCCGTACATACGTACATACCCTCACATACGTACATACACGTACTTACGTACATACGTACATTCCCGTGCAAACGTACATACGTACATACACGTACTTACGTACATAACCGTACATACGTACATACCCGTACGTACGTACATACCCTCACATACGTACATACCCGCACATACGTACATTCCCGTATATACGTACATACCCATACATACGTACATACACGTACTTACGTACATACCGTACATACGTACATACCCGTACATACGTACATACACTTACATACGTACATACCCTCACATACGTACATACCCGCACATACGTACATACCGTATATACGTACATACCCATACATACGTACATACACGTACTTACGTACTTACACGTCTATACGTACATACCCGTACATACGTACATACCCGTACATACGTACATACCCGCACATACGTACATACACTTACATACGTACATACCCGTACACACGTACATACCCGTACATACGTACATACCCGTACATACGTACATACGCTTATATACGTACATACCCGTACATACCCGTACATACGTACATTCCCGTACAAACGTACATACCCGTACATACGTACATACACTTATATACGTACATACCCGTACATACGTACACACACGTACTTACGTACATACCCGCACATACGTACATACCCGTACATACTTACATACACTTACATAAGTACATACACGTACTTACGTTACACTTATATACGTACATACGTACATTCGACGGCTCGGGGAGGCTGAATTGCCCCAACACGGATATATACGTATATCCGCGGTGGGGTGACCCAGACTGCCAGGCACTTCTTCTCCTGCAACCGAGCGGGTGGGCGGGTTGCGGATAGCCCAACTCCGGGGACGAGGTCGACCATAAAGGCCGAAACTGCACCCGGAACATCTTGAAAGAGATCCCGGACAAGAGAAGTTCCCGACGGCCAAAATCCCAGGCTTAGGGTAACCTATGCACTTATTCCTATGTACCAACCACCCCAAAATAGGCCCAACCCTACCTATCCAGACCATCTCGTCTACTCCCAAACCCTTGAGCCAAATCCCAAACCTAAGGTGACCCCAAATGAACCCATCCTTTCCTACTAAATTACCTCCCTCCTATCCTCATATCCTGTCGGTCCTAGAGGAGGGGTAACCTCGCTTCCAAAAATGCTCACCCCCCAAACCAAAATAAAATTGCAGTAGGAAATAGAAACTACCCAGGTGGGTCCCGGCCTAGCCGGGGAATCCCACACCGCAACGGCGGTCAGCCCCCATCGTATTCTGGGGGGGGGCAACCGACTGCACTCCAATGCCGCGCTCTTTAGCGCAGCCGGCTGCTGTTACAGCGCCCAACACACAGGCAGTGAATAACGCGCCACAAAATCCAACCTTGGCTGCGACCAAGGCGCCCTCAAACCCGACTCCGGCCACAACCCAAGTGCCTCAACCCACGACCCGGTGTATGCCACCCACAAGCCTCTGGCAACAGAGCATTGTGCGGAATAGCATCACCAACCCAGACAAAGACCAAGACCGACACAGACGAAGAGGGACGGGGAAGAAGGACGAGCCTGGCAGCTCAGACACTTTCCCGGTTGATGAAGTACGCCTGCTGAACAAGCGCGGAAAAAAGAAGAGTTGGCGACCGAAAGCGTCACAACCGCGGAGGCAGCCAGCGCGAGGCGCAATCGGCCGCCAAAAAGGCAGAGGCAGAGGCAATACGCGACCAGCCGTTAGTCCGCGAGGGGGTAACCCAGCGCGAAAAGCGGCCGGACTCGGAACACGCAACCGTCGGTTAGTCCGCGAGGGGGAAACCCATTGCGAAAAGCGGCCGGATGCGGAGCCACGCGACCAGCCGTTAGTCCGCGGAGGGGCAACCCAGCGCGAAACGCGGCCGGACGCGCCAAAGTCAGCCAGGACCGCAAATCAACCTCAGAACTCCGACAACACCCACGGCCGACCTCGACCTAAACAGAACAGAGGTAGGCAGTATAAACCAGCACACGCACAGGCGCAGCCGGCAACTGACACCATGCCGGGCACCTCCGAGCCGCAGCCTGGACCAAGCGGTACGGGACCGACGAAGAGGGAACGCCCTGAGATGATACGGCTTCGCCGAGTACGCTACAAGGGCACGCCAAACGTGTGAGGGTTCACTCCGCTCAGGGGGAGCAGAGAACCTACGCGCGAGCCACGCCTTCGTGGCTCGCGCGTAGGTTCTCTGCTGGAATATCCTTATATTCCTGCGAGGCTGGCCGTAGCAATCTGCTTCCCTCCCCACTCTCGAGACCTGACCAAGGAAGAGGCCGAGCACGTTAAAACTGACCTAGAAGCCCGACTGATGGACACAAATCCGACGGCGCCACTCCCGGCCTTCCGCGGTTACCCACGGGTAGCGGTAGGCACCGTGCAGATGTGGTGCGAAGATGACTATGCCCTGACCTGGCTGACCCAAAACGTGCCCCTAAGTGTTCATAAAAAATGTCTTGCATACTCTAACTTTTCTTCCATCATTGCATAAATAAAAAGTTGTGTTTGGTTTCCTGGGATTATTTTTATGAGATTCTTTTATTCTCCTATACGATAAGTCTAAAAGTCTCACACCAGATGCCAAATAATCACGCTGCTTTTGTAATTGGCCTAACTGCCAATAAGCATCAAATAGCTTAGTTCTCTTTTCTGTCGAAAATTTTGATGAGCAAGACAACCGGCATTTATCTGAACAAGCCGGGCCCATTATTTTAGCTGCTTTGACCATCCCAGTTTTTAATTAAGTATATTGCTGACCAGAATTTTTCAGCATTTTGGCTACATTTTTTTTCCATTTGCTTGGATCACGATTACGTTTTCTACTACGTTTCGTGGTCGATGGTCCGGACTCTTGGCTGATATTTCCAGCGGTAAGGGTTTCGTGGTCAGATTCCGATGACGAAGAACTTTCTGAGCTGCTGCTAGAGCTACTACTACTATCCGAGTTAGTTGACGGTTTAGGCACGTATTGCTCATCATCATCAGTTCCAGAAAAGTCTTGTCCAGATGAGTTTTCACTGTAGGAAACTCTTATAGGCTACAATAAGTTTTAAGAAATTAAAAGTAAACTGGGTAAAAATATTAAAACAGACCCGAAAAATATAATTGTGAATGAAACAATATATCATACCTGAGTTTGATCATTATGGATGCTTGAAGATTCAACAACACTAATATTAATATTTGAGCTAGATGACGGTTTAGGTACGTATTGCTCTTCTTCGGTTCCAGAAATGGCATGTCCAGATGAGTTTCCACCGTCGGAAACTCTAATAGGCTACAATAAGTTTAAAGAAATTAAGGAAACTGCGTAAAAATATTAACACAACCCAAAAAAATATATTTAATCATTCTGAATTAGAAAATCTTATACCATACCCGAGTTTTATCATCACGGATGTTTGAAGATTCAACAGCATTCGTAACGGATGGTTTTATTAAATCACCATCATGAGGGTTTGAAATGGAAGGAGAACTCGGTTCTATCGATAAAGCTGAATGAAAAATTAAAACATTGTGTAAATAATTGCGGATATTATACCTGCTGAAAAAAGTTTTAATTAATAAAATACATAAAAACTTACTTGGCTCTATATCCCTGACTTCACCTTCGTCATGGCTTTCTTTGTTTAGTTGAACCAACCGCACTAATTTTTTACCTCGTCCTTCCATAATTTTATTTTAGCTAAAAATAAGAATAAAACGTATTACATTTTGTAAGTACTGTATGTACATAACCGTTAATTTATAATTACAGTGGAATAAAATTAAAAATGAATTTCATTAAAAATAAATAATGACAACGGTTTAAAGGTTATGTTTAGTACATTTTCTGGGACAATATTGACATAATTGTAATAAATGACAGTATTACTTGCTGCTTGTAATAGAAAATAGAACCATAAAGTCAGAAGTGTTCACTTGTGACATTCTTGTCCCAAAATTGTATGAAATATTTGTCATAATTACCTTTATGACGTTGTTGCTCCTACTCCTCCTTCCTGCGGGGGGCCGCGCGCAACTGACCAATTAGAACGTTCTCGCACTAGCGGTCACAAAAACCCGCCAAAACCACAACGACATTTACGCCCTCAGTGGGACATTTTAGGAATTACATTTATGATATTGGTGCACCGGATGTAGACGCATATTTGACATAATTTGTGATCAATAGCTCATTTTAGCAATTTTAGGTGTGCGATATTTTGATTGTGTAACAATTATTTTTCAAATTTATTTACTTCTATAACTACTAACAGTGTCTTTTAAATAAACAGACGGTTTAAACTGATTATACAGGAAGACTTCGAAACCGTTGGCAATATTTTAAATTATGACTAGTCTACACAATGATGACATTAATAAACTTTAATAAGTTTATTTTAATTATTAAGTATTCTAATGAATACTTAATAATTAAAATAAACTTAATATAAATAGCTATACTAATATATAATTATAATAAACTCCTATATAACTAGCTATACAGCTATAATAAATAGCTATACGGGCTTATTTGTAAAACATTAGTAACCTCCCGGTAACATCGTAAATAACAACTTTTGTTTTATGACTTTTAATCACTCATCAATTTGCTACACATAAAATTTAATTAAAACATATTTAAATTGATCGCTCTAAATGCGAACAATTCTACGCTGTACCAAAATAAAGCAATAGATAAGTAAAGAAACAGTGCGTTGCGAATGCAGGGGCGGTACTTACTACAAAATACAGATCTAAAAAGTGTTTTTATTACAAAAAAAGTTTTTTTTTTTGGTAAACTTATTATGTTTTTTAATACTTAATAGAGCAAAAGTTGTTGTTTATGATGTTACTAATATAGTCCTGCGAGGTTATTACCCAGTGTTTTAAAAATATACAAACAAACTCACTTTCGCATTTATAATTTTATTTAGGATTAGGATTAAATTAATATGTCGTCGCAGCTCCTGCCGCATCTATCACAACATCACAGCGGCTACGCATGGACCTAATCTGGACTTCGCAAATTCGAACGTCGTAATGTGTTCCAAGCTTGTTCGCAATGGGGGACAAGTGCTTCCTTCGTTCTTTTTGCCCTGTTATCCCATTTCTGGATCATTAAACCCCATACATTTTCAATGGGGTTTAAGTCTGGCGATCGGGAGGGCTATGGCACTGTTTTAATTTGTGGTTGCATTCGCAACCACTCGTGAACAGTTAATACGTAACACTCGCGTACGGTGTATCGGGCAATTATCTTGGAAAAAATAAAATTCACGTCCAGTTGTGGATACACCGTGCGCACTGTGGGTACTATGAAGTTTTCTAGCACCTCTAAATACGTATGGCCATTTGCCCTCCCAGGTATATAAGCGAGCTCGCCTGGTCCAGCAGCACTCATCCAGCCCCACATATTTACAACAATTCTTCCAGATTCTGCATTTTGCATCACATTTCGAGGTTTGTATCTTGTGTTATCTATACGCCATAAATTCCGACAGCCATTTTGGCTAAATTTAAAGCACTTTTCATCGGAAAATATGGCGTTAGAAAAATCGAAGTCTCTGAATTCACGAGCGAATTGCACCCGAGCATCTTTTTGCTGCTGCGTCAAAATATATTTTTTGCAGGTCGTCTGTGATGGACTCCAGCTCGATGCAACTCTTTTTTAATTGTTTGCCTCGAAACTTCATATTCCCGTGCGAAACTGCGAGTGGGTGTGAAAGGGCTCTCTTGATATGTAGTTATCATATCGGTTAATTGAACCTCGTTTAAAGCTCGATGTCGAGGTGCACGAATGCGTTCGGTAATTTCTCCTTCTTCTTCATATCTTCGCAACAACGGTGCGCCACCGTTGTTCTCTGAAAAAAAAAATTAACATCGATTTGATCGAATATACACACACTAAAAAAACAAAAAAACGTCAAAAATAAACGCACAGACGCAAAAGTTAATATACTATAAAAGTCTTATTATAAAGTAATGTAAATATTTTAAATAATGTGTGCGAAAAGATTGACTTAATGATAAATAAACTCTTAAGTTCTATACTTATATCTAATTTGGATAATAACATTATTATTTATATTTTATACTAGCTTTCGTTCGCGTGAAATTTCGGCCCTCGCCCACCGCGTCGCATCCCAGCGTGTAGCGTTCTATCTGACTATTTTTCTTTTTACTCACCTCCTAAGGGCCGTAGCGTGATAATACAAAGCCTACCTTCCTCAAGAATTGGGGTATCAAATACAAAAAGAATTTTTCAAATCTGACTGGTAGTTCCAGATATTACCCCTACATACAAACTTACAAATTTTGCCTGTTTATAATATTATTCTATTATTAATTATCATATTACATTTATATAATATTTATTATATGTGGGTAAGAAAAATGGCATAGCGTAAATTCCAACATATTATAAAAGTCTCTCAAGCAAATTTGTGCTTTACCTTAACTACTTATGTGCGATAACGCCGTTTTTAATAAAATGCTTTGACGATGTGAAATGAACCGCCATTGTTTAGGTGATAGATTTATTATCGGGTCATAAAAACAACGTCTTTAAACTAAGTCAAAAGAAATAAAAATAAAAACTTATTTGACTGCATTACTATATTTTTATCTTATGCTGAGATTTATAAGTTAAAACTAGCCATTATTCAATCAAGTCATTATTTATATACGTATTTTGTTGTTACTTATCATAAAATAAAATATTAATAATAATAATATAAAGGGAAAATATTTGTGTTTTTGTTTGTAATGAATAAAATCAAAAACGACTTGACCGATTTAAAAAAATCTTTCACCAGTAGAATGCTATTATTACTGAGTAACATAGGCTACAATGCCATTAGAATTAAACTCACAATATCAACAGCAACAAAGAAATAAATATAAAAAATGCAGGAAATGAATTCGAGGTGATTTCATTAAATATTCTTACTAATCCTAATTCCCAGGGGATCGAAACTTATGCAGATGAAACCGCGTATGACACGCCCTCCCGCTCCACCCAGAGCGGGAGAAGTTATTTGATGATTGCCCAACCAAAAAAAAAAAAAAACAAAAAAAATGATGATGAATTACTAGCGATGTTAGCAATGTTTTGTTACGAGTTTCAGGTTAAGCACTTTTAGGATTATTTTCTGGATGAAAAATAATATGAATTACGAATACGAGCTACGCCCCGCGGTTTCACTCGCGCGTAAGTCTCGATCTTATGGGAATATCGGGATAAAAGATCCGTTCAGCTGTTTTAGCATGAAAGCGTAACAAACAAACAAACTCACTTTCGCATTTATAATATTAATTCGAATATGTTATGATTATTTCATTATATTATTTAATTAGAATTAACAAACTGTCTGTAAATTATAATTTAAGGAAAATTTGATATTTACAATAATGGAAACTAGGAAATACTACAATAGTATAATATATAATTACTAAAAGCACTTAATTTACTTCTATCTCTCCCTCTATCTTAATTAAAAAAACATAACTTACTTGTAGGTTCAACTCCACCGCAATTTGGGATGTATTCAACCCTTGTCTATGCAAGACAATATTTTGGTTTCTTTCTTCTTGAATCAGGTTTCGGGTAGTCATGGTTAACGACAAAGTTAGTCCCAGTCCACAGTAGGCACAATACACACAAACAGTCCAGGATACTAGCTAGGGTCAAAAAGAGGCTATCGATCACAGTCCGGTATACAAGCAGAGGTCACAGTTAGGCAGGAAATCAGTCCGATAGAAATAAACTGATCGTAAAATAAAATGGCGATAGAAATGGGAAGCGGTACCAATTAGCGAGATGCAAATTGGCACTAGCTAAATGTTTTTGTTACACCTGCAGGGCGTGTAACAAACACAATAAGACAATATGGATTTGTGTGAATACACTTACACAAATACATATTGTCTCTAATTGGGCGAAACCAAGAAGGGGTGTGGTTTGTCACTAGCTGCGCTGCCGCAGAAATATTTTCTTATGTGAGCATGCCTAAAGTTTGTTGATAGTACATACACATACGTATATACGTATGTACATACACATACATACATGCATACGTACTTACACATACATACGTACATACCCGTACATACGTACATACACGTACTTACGCACATACACTTACATACGTACATACCCGTACATACGTACATACACTTACATACGTACATACCCGTACATACGTACATACACGTACTTACGCACATACACTTACATACGTACATACCCATACATACGACATACACTTACATACGTACATACGTACATATATGTACTTACATACTTCCACGTATATACGTACATACACAAACATACGTACATACCCGTACATTGCATATATACGTACATACGTACATACACGTACTTACGTAACACGTATATACGTTTATACACATACATACGTACATACGTACATACGTACATACATACATACATACATACATACATACCCGTACATTGCATACATACGTACATACACGTACTTACGTTACACGTATATACGTACATACACATACATACGTACATACGTACATACGTACATACATACATACATACATACATACATACATACATACATACATACGTACATACTTACATACGTATAAACACTTTGACATGAATGAGTTTGAAATGACATGATGATGGTGATGTGCATGACTCCCACACCCACACCCCACCCACACACACCCACATAGTGGGTCATATTTTGTTTGTTTTTGTGTTTTTTGTTTTGTGTTTCATGTCTTTCTCAGTGAGTTTTAATATTAATCTGGCAGTTTGAGTATTTTATGCGGCCTACCCAAATGTTGATATTGTTCGTCAAAACGTTGAGCTCCTCAAGTTCTGAGTTGAGCTGCATGATTAATGATAAATGCGTGCACTCAATCTGTGTGGTTCTTTCCTCAAAAGACATTCAGACATCGATCCATATCGTCTTCACATGATCTGACCAAGATTATGTCTGGACTTTAAAAGAGACTGTGACCTCTGAGTTTGTTGCGGCCTTTCTTCTCAGTATTATATTTTCTGCACTTTGCCTCTTGCAATCCACTTGGATCCACATGGTCTTCATGTGAAGACCATGTGGATCGGTGTCTGAAATGGTAGACATAATCTTGGCCAGATCATGTGATCTGGCCAAGATTATGTCTGGACTTTAAAAGAGACTGTGACCTCTGAGTTTGTTTCGGCCTTTCTTCTCAGAGTAGACAGATAGGAAACGCCGACTTCATCTAGTTTAAAAATTATGATTGACGTGTAAAAGTGTTTGTACAAACCTACTTACAGAAATAAAATCATTTATCTTCCCTGTGCACAAAGGCGCGCACAATTCTAAAACTGCGCCAAACTAAGTATTTGTACCGGTGCCGTTTACACAAAGCTGACGTCACGATGTCACTTGATAAAAAAGTCATCGTAATTAAGCGTTTTGGCGGTAAAATCAAAACAACGAAAAATAAATTTGAGTTAAATCATTTTTAATTGAGAAAATGGATATTAATCAATTTTTTTTTTTTTTTTTGTTAAATAAGTTGTCCCAATCTTCAAATGAAAGTATAATTTAATTAAATTGGAAAATACCCGATTCCTGTCTACTTAAATTTTAATTTTCCTTGTTACCCGCACCTTTTTTTCAGGTGGATCTCTTAAAAAAATACATAACTTGGGAGCGTTCAAACCCCCTACGCTCCGAAGACACAGAATTAGTGAGACTAGAGATATGTGAATCTTTGACTTGAATTATATCGTGAACTCATACCGTCTACAAAGCCCTGATACAATTGCATGATGTCACTCAATCTACCTACCGCATTTCGATAGGTATATCATCTCACGTATCGGCAGTCTGTATGGTAATCTGCGTTCCAATCATTGAGCAATTCTGGTAATGAATTTGGCCCCGAACTACTACCTAAGTACTACGCATATGATTGTTTGGCAAGTAGTGTTGACTTGTAGTGTTGACTTGTACTCGTATGTACCCCCTGTACGAATCCATGTATTCTATCACGTTAAAATTGGATTTGGACCCTCGTCCACAAACGAAATTATGCTTAGTTTAAGAATTGATCAACGACATCGACTAATTGATTAGGTGATGCGGAATACAGTGTCTTCCATCACCATAATTTCAGCCGAAAAACGGGTACTCTTGGATATAGGCAAGCCAAGCACAGCCACTTCGACTCGTTCTGAGCTTTTCGCATTCAGCAGATTTCTGCGGCCTTCACCAGGTCATTGGTCCACCTTGTGGAAGGCCTTCCAACGCTACGTCTTCCAGTAAGCGGTCGCCACTTCAAAACCTATCGGCCAGTCCTTACAGTTTTAGAAAACAGCCACGCTTTTTAAAATAGGCAAATACCGCACCTAATGCTTTATAGATGGTAAGTTCATTATAAAAACCGTGGTATGCTCTTGCAAACACAAAGATCCTTCCTTCCATGACAAAGATCCATCCTTCCTCCCAGAAGAGACTCCAGAAATAGCTGCCACGTACTTATTTATAATTAAGTGAAGAAACTAATGTCATATTTGCAGACGATCATAAAATTAATTAGGCCTATAATTGCTAATTAATGGGCATGAAACATGTCAATATCAATTGGCAGGGTTCCAGGCATAGAACGATCAACAAACCGTTGGTTGTATGTGAACGAAATGTAATTTCCGTAGCTGTCTGGCACTCATCGTTATCATCTGCCTAGCCTATTTCCCCACTATTTTTGGTGTCTGTTTCTAGTGTTACCGGTTGCAGCTTAATACCCGTATTTTAACAGGAGCGACTCCCTGGCTGACCTCCACACGATACCCCTGGTTGTCGAATTTTTAGGCTGACTACGCGTCTACGATTGTCAACGATTCACGAATGACAGCTGAGGCCGACGGTTTATGTGCGTTCCGAGGCAGAGACGAAACTAGGTATGTCAAGATGGTCCACCTATCCACGAACTGACAGCGGCGTTACTTAACCTGATCGATTGACCCATCCGGCTGTTATTACTTAACCACAAGCCCTTCTATCTTCTATCATATAAAATCTAGATTAAACGGGACGAAAGTGAAAGAAACTTCTAATGGATTCAATGAAATGAGCTAACTTCCACAAAGAAGGTAAAACAATGAAAGTATTTACTTAGGACTTAAAAGTTTAGCAGAACAACCACTTAAGCTTCTTATAAAATCATATTAATATTTTATTCCACAATTGTTTTAATGTTATTCGCTTTTTAGATCAAAGAGTAGCTAAGTAGGTACCTTCATGTAATATTTTAGTAATTTTTCAAAGAAAACCATACATTTATATCATCAAAAACACATAATTGAATTATTTTTCGATCAAATTAAATATGCTTCACTTTTAATAGATTTTTTTATTTAAGATTGGCGCCTTATTGAATCAAAAATAAGTTCTTTGTGCACAAATATTTTTAAACAACCTAATAACGTCGAGGAGACGTTTCAAAAAGAATATTCCCTGAATAATAGTTGTTATCCCTCAAAGTAATAACAAATTGAACGCCAGCCAGAAAACCATTTATAAATACATCTTAATGCATGAGACACTGGGTTGAAATTCACAAAGCTGCGTAAGTTTCGACGGAATTCAGGCATTATAAGCAACGAATCGTACGAAACCCCGACAAAATGGAGTTTAGAGTGCAAATTGAATGAAAAAAGCTTGCTCCTTCAAATCAAGACGGATAACGGTGTCAGTTGTGTCTTAATGCAGTTGATGAAATTGCTTTGAAAAAAAGACCCTCACGCTAATTTGGGAACCGGCACGCGAAGAAAATGCTCAAATAACAAACTCGAACAAATGCTCGATTTCACTTCTCAGATTAAAGCCATGTCTGAGAGCTTTGATCGAATAAACAAAGAAAAAATGTCTTTTTCATTTAATAAAATGTGATTATTCGTCATTTGGTAAATCAAATACAGCCCATAATTTTAACACGTTCCATAAACTCACCCAGCTGTTAAAACAGAAACTATAGTGCTAGTACTGCTATGATCTTTACATACCTATTGCCTTTTCTTAGTTTACGTTCATAATATAACGCCTGAAATCCCCAAATGGTAAGGCAGAGTTGTACCTATAGTGCATCCACAAGCCACACGATTTTGAATAACTTCTTGGACACAATTTAATCTTTTAAAATGTAAGCATTAAGGTTTCAATCTACATATCTATAACCATTCTTCCTTAATATTATTAGTAACATTGAACTATCATTAATCTTAGAAATAAAAATGTTGCATTTTACCAAAACAGTCGATGATTGACAAGTTAATGTTCGTAGCGAAAATTCATTGAACATGTTCGCGTACAACGTGAGCTGTTGTTACGACTAAATAAGTACTCACAACTGGCCATCCGCTACTTTGTTCTTTCGCACAGGTGCAATGGGACATCTCGAAACATCGAGGTTTCCATGCTATATCTATCTATAGATAGTATATATTTTATATTTTAAAGCTAAAGATTTGGTTGAACGCACTAATCTCAGGAACCACTGCTGCACTGGTTCGAATTGAAAAAATATTTTTGTTTTTTTTTGAGGGTGGGAAATCATCAAATAACTTCTCCCGCTTTGGGTGCAGCAGGAGGGCGTGTCAGACTTTTACTGCCTAAAACCCACCCGTGTTCCCTCAGTTGCCTCTGTGCCAAGGGCTGCGGTATCTCTTTCCAACAACCCGCACCCCTGGCAGGCATCGGCCCTTGCGGACCCCACCAGCTGGTGCTGACATCTCTTTGAGGCGCGCGTGGAACACAACGCGCCGTCGACTTGGGCTTGGTCTTTACCGGACAGTGAGCTACCCATTACTCAACGCCCGCAAACCCGCGCCTACGGTGGCCGGGAATCAGCCTGGGATTCCTGATGCCTAGGGCGTCTCCTGCGGCGACTAAGGCCGTGAGGGCGCATATACTGCCTCTCCCTCACTTGCGCCGCCTCTCTTTTTGCGATCGTTACTGCTTCGCAGAAGGAGGTGACGGCTACCCATGCACTCTCGCTCCGTACCATGTCCTGGACTAGGGCCGGACGCGAGAGATCGCCGCTGCCGATCGTCTCCATGAGGACACGGCGGTGGTCCACCCAAGCCGGGCAGACCTCCACTGTATGCTCCACTGTGTCCTCAGGGCGATCTTTGCAGTGGAAATAACCAGGCGTTTCCTCTCGCCTTTTCCGAAACAGGAACCTCCCGAAGCAACCGTGACCGGTGAGGACCTGCGTCAGGCGGAAGGTGAGGACGCCGTGGCGTCTCTCAAGCCACTGCTCAAAGAGGGGACTTACCGCCGCAATCGTGACGTGCCCAAAATATTTTTGAGTTGAATATCTTATTTATCGAGGAAGGCTATATAACAGCACGCTAGCACCCTTCGAAGACGAGCAAAAATAAAAAACTCACGAAAACGACGTACTCGCACGAGCAGGCGATTCGATGCTACGGGGTGGGCCGGGGAGTAAAAAATGTGACGCGGACGAAGTCACGAGCAGAAGCTAGTGTAACAAATGAATATTTTAGATGCAAAAACCTTCCGGAATAAAACGTCCTTTACGGTGGTAAAAATAGCATAAAAATCCATTGTGACGTCTAGGAGATCTAAGCCGTCACACAGACAGCTTAGATCTCGTAAACTAAACAGGGACCAAAGGCAATTTGATTTAGTTATAGATAAACACAGTGATTTGCTAAACATAGCTCAAATTAAATGAGAAAGACTACCAACAAAGTCACAATGTTCAGTACCTCTTATTGACTTGGGACTAAATTTAACTTAGGTATTGACTGGGGACCTGTTCTCTTGCCAACTCCTAAACAATTCGTTGAAAACGTTTTTGGCGCAAAATTGTGTACCTAACCGGTAACTATGTACGTGTATAATGTACTAAACGACCTCTATATGTTACTTTTGTTAGTATCGACAGTTTTCCAGCTGAATTTTAATTTACCACACGCGTTCGAAAATTGTGGGTAGTTTTAAGGCCAGGGCTACATCACGATAGTTGAGTTTCAGTGAGCTAAGTTCAGAGGTTCAGTTTGAGACTGCGTACTCTGTGTAGGAAATATACCGAATATACACCGCTGTTCTCATAGGGAAGGCAGCGAGCCTTAGGGCCAGCGCCCACTAACGGCACGGCACGGCAAGGGATTTTTAAGCCACGAATAGAAATAAAACTTAATAGTATGACGGTAAAATTAAAATTTCAACGGCAACGATGCCTCAGTATCCTTAGGCATGCCGCGACGTCCTTAGGCATCATCATTTAAATTTGAATTTTATTGTCTTACATTTAAGTTATATTCCTATTCGTCGCATGAAAAGCTCTTGCCGTGCCGTGCCGTTAGTGGGCGCATGCCCTTAGTGTACCAACAGCAGTCTATTATGGAAGAACAGTCGTTTTGCATTCGAATCGAAACATGAATTGACGATTTTAGTTTCCATATTTAAATAGCTTATTATTTTCCGGTCAGTTGCTTTGCTTAACTATTTGTTTTTGCAAAATAAAACAGTTTTTCAAACAACATTTAACATTTGTTTAGAACAAAACGCTTTTGAAATGGATGAACAAAATGTAAAAGCTAAAAATTACGTAGCACTGTTCGTGTTTTATAGTTGAAAACTTTGACAATTTGTCGAGCACACCGCCAAACTTTGACTATTTGTTATCACTTTTTGGGATTTAAATATTTGAGCATACTTTGGAATCGTAAATCAAAAACAAAAAGGTTTTGTTCCTGGTTTTAGAAGTACCTTGTTATAGTCGTGGTGACTGTATGGTGTGCTAGTCAATGGATGGGATTACCTAAACTCAGAGGAATTGGCCGTAGTATTGAAGAGGCTTACGTACTTAGGACATCATGCTGTTACCTATTCTGGCGCAGTCCTGATGTAGGCTTCTTCAGAAAATCATACTGAGTTCACTAAGGAAACATATGATTTATTTATTTATTTACTTAAAGGTTCACCCACAACACATATATACCGTATGATTTTTTTTACCGTCTGGAAAAAAATAGGGCATAATAGGTGAACGGAGCAGAAGCCTATGGCATAGAAATTTCACTTTTTTTTTTTTTTAATTCTAACATGAAATGAACCTATCAATAAATACTATTACTTATTTGTAGTAAACTTTTCATACTAAAATTTAAAAAATAATAAAAATAGAAAAGAGTAAAAATATCGGCAAATAATATCAAAACCCAACTTATAGGCACCCTACTCTACGCGCAGAAATTATCAATGAATTCGTAGCGACATTCAATCCTTTGATTGAAGCCGGCCGGGGATAGGTAACTACTATCGCAAAATATCTTTCCTTAGGCGTACCGCTTACGTGTCACCGCATGCGCATCCCCTCCCGCCCGCGCGCCCTTCGAACCGAGTACCGCGTCTCGTGCTCTCTCTAGTCACCTGCGATTAGCCATAGCGTGACGTCGATCGCTGTTTTTTTACGTTTGAACCGTGTGTGCTTCGACCGCCCAGTGATTGTTTTCATAATGACGTACGCATACTCCAATTCCACCCGCAGGCGAACATTCTATGGAGCGACGAGTCCATATTTACCCGCGCTGGTATCTACAACGTACCTACACAACGAGCAATGGTGGAGTTTCAAAACTCACTTTAAATAAACGAACACGCTCATCAAGTTCTCCCCAACCGTCCCTTGCCCGCAGAAGTGCCAGCCCGCGCCGAAGCTGAGCAAGTAGAGTTAAAATCCCCATGATTTAATAATAAGAAAATTGTTTGATCCAGCCTGTCCCCACTTGCTGCCCCCCCTAACAGTGACTCCCTGAGCCGAGGCTCGTACCCCGCAGGGGGTGCCCTCAGTGCGCAGTCGCTATAGGTATAAGTGTAGTTTTGTGAGCCCTGGCTGGAGGCTCTTAGCCTAAAAACTAAAAGTCACCGCAGGAAAGCCCGGTTAAGCAGTTACGGCCTCTCAAGGTCAACTGCGAGATGCCATACCCAAAAAAAAAATAACATCAAGTTCTATTCAGTGTCAATGTTTGGGCCGGGATAATACACGTTGGCATAATGGGTCCAGTTTGTATCGAAGGTCGATTGACAGGGATAATGTATCGTGAAATTATACAGTCCGTTATCGACACAATGTTGGAAGACGTTCCTCTGGACTATCTGCCGGACATGTACTTTCAGCACGACGGGTGTCCAGCTCACTACGAGCGATCTATGCTCGCGTATTTAGATAGTGAATTCCGTGATAAGTGGATAGGTCCCGGTGGACCTGTGAACTGGCCGGCGATATCACCAGACCTACCGCCATTAGACTTTTATTTGTGGGTTGAACTAAAACGCTTACTGTACACCGAAGAAGCTCGTAGTGTAAATGAGTTAAAACAGCGAATAATAGACGTTTTTAATATTCTGAAAAGTGACAGAGACACGCTTAGGAGTCTAACAACCAATTTGCAAAAACGTGGGAGTTTGTGTTTAGAAAGAAACGGTGGACATTTCGAACAAATATTGCAATATCGTTGAAAAGGTACTTTTTATTGTAAATAATAACTCATTGTCTGTAATTTTGTAAAAATTAATCAGTGTAATTTTTTTGTAAATAAGTTGATTACGATCTTTAAATACGCCTAGTAAGTTGTAGTATCCGATTTGGATTAAACAACCTTGTTGGAATCCTTTTTTATTACACATCACGTTAAAACCTTCGAAATACAGATGAATGTGAGTGATTGTTATAAGTATTTAACATCAGCGGTTTGTTTACATTTCTATCAAAGCTTTACCGATCTTACGAGACGTAATTTATTTGGTTTACGGTTTCAAGACACGCGTCACTCAGTGTATCAAATTATTTGCCTACTACAACTACATACAGCACGGTGACGTATGTAGGTACACGCGCAAATGTGTGCGTGAGTGTGTAGGGATCAGGCGGTATCGTCCTGTGCGCAGGAGAGCGAAGTTAATGCTAGCGTCTCGCTCACACTTCCATCATGCTTCATTCATGTGCAATCGCAGCTGACGCCGTTTACTATTACCTATTTTGGATAATATTAGTTTTACGCGAGTGCCGTAGGATGTATTCTTTTTCATGTATTTTAAGGATATTCGGAACTTTTATTAAGTAAATGGTACCAGGTAAATATTAGGGTATATGAGTTCTATTCTACTTACACAAAACGTCATATTGTTGTCCAGACGCTAAAAAATTTCAGCCGGTATACGTACAAATATTAAATCATACGGTTATATTCTAATATATATGCCAATTACAAGTAAACACAACATTGACAACAGAAGACGCCAGATTACCGCTTAGTTGCTAACTTAAGTCTAGGTGTACAGTTGATTATGAAAATGAGAAACAACATTAAAAAAACAATGGTTACATAATAAAATAAAAAGAAAGACAGAGTATTAGATTGGATTGGATTTGCACCATAAATTAATTTGAAATTTCGACTACGTTTCATTGGTGTGTAGAGAGGCCAAGATTCTTGATTTAAACTTCACCTTAGGGTCTTTAAATATGTTTGCTTCAGGTACGAACTTATTAATTGAATTTATGATGAATTTATATGATGGAAAAGTCATGGTCAAATATACGAATAACAATAAAAATACTATAGCAAAAACTGCCTGGTTGGTCTTGTTTATTCATTTAGGATATCCACAAGTATCTAAATCATAAATAAAGGGCAACATCAGGTATTGAATAGGTTTACTCCTTCACTTATAGAAGATCACAGCATGCACAATAGAGTTAACAGCTAAGCTAACAAAGTAAAACTATTAATTATAGGTAAAATTTGGGAAAGGACATACTTACAAAAAAAGAGATAGAAAAAAAGAAAATTGAAAATTGATTGTTGTCGCTACTGCTGAGATTTCTCGGTAGCAACCCAGAGTTTGGTTTTGCCTGCTTAGTTATAACTGGCGAAATGTGAGTGTACTTGTCAGCGCAACTCTCCCTTTGGAGAATACAGTCGTAATGTAATGCTATGTTATAACCAGAGGTCGGAGTAGGTAGATTGATTTGATAACAAGTTGCCAAAGTCGGTTACAGAACTTAGCGATGGAAAGTTTAAAACTCACATCAAACGTGTCCTTATCAAAAAAGCATATTATAAGATAAAAGACTACGTTGAAGACAGGGAAGTTTGGCATTAATTCCTTCTGCACATGTGGCTTCCCTGGTACCTCATTAACAGCATAACTTTGTGAGAGTCTATTAACTGCTTCCAAATTACAATGTTAATTTTTAATTATTTTATTTTTTACACTTTCTGACATATTCTCGTCATTTTTGACATTATACATCGCTTCAATTAACACCTATTTATTAGTGATTCTCATGGAAATCATGTCACTTTGTTTAAATAGGTTGATCTTACTAATGTAGATTCTTTTACATATTGTGAATGGGAAAACATTGTAGGCCTTACAGATTAGATTTATAGACGATTTTCTATTCTTTATTTTCATTCCTCTAAGTACTTGGTACTTATTGACAGGCCTGCACTGTCCTCCTATACCTATTATCACTGTAATTTGAAAACATTGTAAAACCCAATTATTTTTAAAAGAGTAACCGTGGAGTTTCTTGCCGGCTCTTCTCCATAGGAAGCGACAAATTGGAACCGTGCACCTAGCTTCTGACGTTTCATAAGTGCCCTTGCAGGTTTATGTGAAATAAAATATTTTGATTTTGATTTTTGATTTTGATTTAAGGTCGTTGACGTCAAACGTAGAGGATAATATGGATATGCCTCCAAAATACCGGAACTTCATATGTATTGTGATATTTGTTCCGGAATTTTGAAATTAGCACGAATTTATGTTTAAGGTGAAAAACGTATTAATAATATCAATATACGCTACCAGTGTTAGCTAATGGTGAAAGAAATCAGTATTTTATTTTATACAAAAATACCTTGGAATAGTTACACCGTATTTTGTCCCTTACTGTTGAATTAGAAATGACGCTTGTCAGTATGAGACAGAACTTAGACAGGGCCTTTTGTTTCTTTATCTCATCATGTTCATCTATGTTCACAACGTATTGACCGCACGCAACGACCAATCAGAAGTATTTTGTTTAATTAAAAATAATTGTTCATTGAATTCAATCAATCATTCATATAATAAACGATTTTGTTAGCCTATCTGTATGTTTTTTATTTTATTTTATTCCATAATTCCAAATCCGGAACTTTTTCCGGTACTTCCCGCACATTATGGATAAAATGACATGTCCATATTATAATATCTTGACGCAAGTATATAAAATCAATCTACCTACTCCGACCTCTGGTTATAACAAACAACAAAATAACAGTATCAAAACTTCGACAGTAATTACAAACCCGTAGTCTGCATTGTACCAAAGATAAATTGGAGAAGCATCAATAAACTAAGCTGGGAACTTGTCGAAACTATACTTATTGCTTGGCGGGTGCCCAACAAAGCCACTTAAATTAGAACAAATGAACTGAAATGTGGCAACTGTCACACAGGGACAATATCTATTTTAAGATATTATATTGGAAACTTACTTTAGTATAAATGGGTACAGTACTGAATTCTCGCATTTCTCGCCTCCTATTATCAACGACCTTCACAGTTGTATGTCGCTTCTCAACTATTAGTTAGTCGAACTACAGCATTTGTTTCCAAAGATAAAATTTAAAAAGCCCCGACCCAAAAAAAAACTACAAAAAGTAAAAAAAAAATATTTATTGGTCTTTTAGGTTGTAGGTAATATTTAGATCAACGTATTGTCTAGTCGGGGGACGGCTAATGAAACTGCTAGGCCACCTCTGTTTGGCGTTTTCTTTGACCGTCCCCCGACTCGTCGTTTTTGCGTCGGGGTTAAAAATGGTGAACGGTAACACATTTTCGGCTGTCAAAAGTTTTTATTTTTCACGTTTTAGTTATGTTACCTACCCCACACCAATTTGTATACCACTACTAGCTAACAACAGTGACAGGAAGCAGCCGAATGTCATCAAAATACATAAAGTGGATTAAAAACGTATTATCGAGGCTAACGCAAAAACTACCAAAGTTTATTTATTTATTTTCCAACTTACAACTATCACTACAGGGTTGCACGTAACGCGATGGTGTACATCTAAATTCTTATCTTAACTTATACTACCTCCCCCCCAGTGGGGTTCCCGCATTGTCGTTGCGGGGGGGCTCAGTAACCGTGGTCACCCTCCCACGGTGAAGCGAAGAGGAACCCCAAGGCAGGGCCGCTCGTCAGGGCTTGTGCCTCCAAGCCGACGACGTAGCGGCCAAAAAGTAGGTTGCGGTGAGGTGCATCGCAGCTGAGGCGGGCCGCGATGTCGAATGGGAGGCATCGCGGCTGAGAGTTACAGGCTGCGGCGGAGGAGGAGTGCCGGTACTTCTGAGTAGCGCTCTTCCCTTCCGTGGCCTGGACGGGGCCGCCACCGTTTGATGGCGGACGTGGTGGGGCCGCAGGGGAAGAGGAGTGTCGGTATAGCGTTTGCCGCTCTCCCTATCCCCTGCGGCCGAAAAGTGGTCGGCGGCGGGGCCACTGCTGACCCGTCGCAGGGAGACGTCAGCAGCAGCTGGTGGGGCTCGCAAGGGCCGATGCCTGCCAGGGGTGCGGGTTGTTCGAAAGAGATACCGCGGCCCCTGGCACACGGGCAGCTGAGAGAACATGGGTGGGTTTTGGTCAGTAAAAGTCTGACACGCCCTCCTGCTCCACCCAGAGCCGGAGAAGTCATTTGATGATTTCCCACCCACAAAAAAAAAAAAAAAAAAAACATACTACCTCATCATTTTTATAATATTTAAATTTTGTAACTTATTACAAACTAGCTTTTGCCAAGCGGCTTCGCCCGCGTGTAGGTCGGTGTATTATACATATAAACCTTCCTCTTGAATCACTCTATCTATTAAAAAAACCTGCATCAAAATCCGTTGCGTAGTTTTAAATATTTAAACATACATAGGGAGATAGGGACAGAGAAAGCGACTTTGTTTTATACTATGCAGTGATAATGCATTTTTTGTGAACTCGCTTAGAGAACAACCGAATAGGTCCGAGTCACTATGAGGTTAATAAAATTAATAAAAAGTAAATAAAAATTATGTGGGACCATCTAACCCTTATCCAGTAAAAAAAATAATTTTAAAATCCATCCACAATTCACGGAGATATCGCGTAACAAACATACAGACGAATTGACAATACCTCCTCCTTGAAAATACAAAGCGGTTTTTAACACTATTTCAATGTACACTGCACAACAGCGCCAAAAGTAATTTGACTAGCATTCAGAAATATTGTTGGAGCTGCTAAAGAATGTGAAAACTAGATATTTTCATTGTATAAACGCGAACTTGTGCGAGGGGCTTGTGGCTTTGTAATAACAGCCACACGGTGTAATAACAGCCGATTGATCAGGCTAAGCTACGCTTTCCGTCTTTAAATACCAAGACCTCTCCGTGCCCCGGAAACCGCGTTAAACTGTCGGTCCCAGCTGTCGTTTGTGGATCTTTGACAGTCGTTACGGGTCGTCGGAAGCCCTAAATTCTGCCAATCAGTCTTTTCAAGGGGTATCGTATTACCTAGTAACTGGATTGTAGAGGTCAGATAGGCAATGGCTCCATATAAAACACTGGTATTCAGCTGCATCCGGTAAGACTGGAACTACCTCAACATAGTTGGGTAAAGACTAGGCAGGTGTATGTGTGTGTGTATAAATTCAATCTATTCAATTCAGTATCCTGAATTGCATAGCACATATGTAAGCACCATTTATACCTACTATAAAGCTACCATTTCCTGGGTACGTCTTTCATTGACTTGAATGTGCCCTGGCAGCTGAGAGTATGTCATGTTCGCTCAAATGTCTCGCTGGCGGTAGAGTGTGTGTGGATCATTATGTTCCCTTTAAAATGGATCAGCTGAATGGTGCTGATACATACGTCATGTTCGTGAACGGGCGTCGTCAGTAGAGACTGGTCATCTCTAATCAGCCACAGCTTATTTTAATTTCTGAATTGTTTTTATTATGTTTTGTTACAGACGCTTTTAATGTGTACGTCTTTTTACATCCATCTCACTCGCAAAATTTTAAATGAATGATGTAAGCAATTTTTTTTAACAATATTTTGATTTAAAAGACTGTCCGTGGCGTTTCTTGCCCGTTCTTCTCCATAGGTACCTACTTCGCTTTGGAATGGGCAACTAGCTCCATCTTTATGACTGACCCCTTGACAATTCAAAAGCACCTTACACATTGTAATTGGTTTATTTAAAATAAATGCTTTGAGTTTGAGTTTGGTGAAAATGACGGATTTTCATGATGACAATTATAATTAAGACAGAACCGTTCTTCTGGGAACCCGTAGGTTAATTGGACAAAAGTTTCCGGTTTTGCTTGATTTTTTTGACGATAAACTTACGGCCGGGTACTATAATTTACGGACAGTTGTAGGTTAAAATTAAGACTCTTTTTCTTTGAGTTTCTTTACAAATAATGAAGCAAAGACCTTTGCATAGTAGACCAAAAGGAAGGAAGGTAAAAATAGCTTACGAAACTATTTATTTACCCAGTTTGGAAAGAAAACCGTTCCGTTTCTGTTTACAAAAACCTAGCATTAGTCAAAAACTGAAAATTCGATTTCATTATCACTGTCAGACAAGCATTAATTAATATTGAAAATAATTATAATAACGTTAACAACAAACGAACAAAGGCCCTACCGAGTTTATTTTTCAGTCAAGTCAGTGCGTGTCCTAATTAAACAAGTCGTAAAATTCATGAAACTAAAATTAAATAAATGAGCGTGAAAGGCTAAATTTATTGAACTTGCTTTGCTTCCTTTTTAGGAAAACCGTAGTTAAGTGGTCTACCACTATGGTAGGTATGGTATGGTAGGTATCTAGGCTATTATCATAACCTCTAGGTTATGATAATAGCCTAGATACCTTTAAATAGATATGTACGTAGATTTTATTTTTTCTAACACAGGGTGTATCTCTGTATCCATGAATTCAGCATAGGATGCTGAACACCCATCGCAGAAAATTTTCCTCAGTTTACTGTACAAAAATCTACTGTTTCTTAGAAAAGTGCAATTTTTTTTTTTTTTTTTTTCAAATTACCGACGATAAATTTCATCGCACATTGTAGTATGGGACCTGTGACATAATTAAGTTGTGGCGAAATGTAGGTGAACAATCATGAGCGAAATACTTTACAGTTAAAACAAAAGAGTTTTCTCATTAAATAAAAATTGCAACTTTGAGAAGAGACCAATTTCATATTAGTTACTTTGATATTACTGTGTAACACTATACAATATCCTATCAATACTAGAAGGAGAAAATCGTATTTATTATCGTGAGTGTACGATACAACGTGTAACAGAAAGGGTATATACATACCAAGGGCACGGCTTCTTTGGATGATATCAAACGATATTATATGGGGTTTTTAATCGTATCTCTACATGTTCGGAAGTTATGATAATTTTTAATACATTGATAAATCATCAAACTGAAATAAACACATCACTTGGAAGTAATTTATCGTGATATTGGCAAGTCACGTGGAACGTTATTGACCTACGTAGTGCGGTGACACGTTTGTTATGCTTTGAATTTAAGAAACATAAGAAACCGAAAATTTGGTATCAATTCTCAGAGTATTTTATTTTGAGCTGAAACTATGTATAGTGATTCTATACCAGCTCTTATCTTTAGTGATTAAGGATAGCAATAAGGTTTCTGTTACACCCTGTATATTGCACATCTAATCATCATCACCGCCATCTAACTATTGGACTATGAGAGTGAGGGAAGAGAGAGAACACCTGTGTCTGTAGACACACTTGTGCACTATAATATTTCCTGCGCCGAAGGCTGGTCCCCAGGTGAGATTGGTCGCCATGGCCGGAATTTTGTTCAGAGGGTTATTATTATTATTATTGCACTTCTGCCTACTTCTCCGATGAGGACACGCGTGATACTGTGTGTACAATTAAAGAAGAAGAAAAATATAATTTAAAAATCGACTTCGCGGAGAAAACACAAAAGCGGAAGCAATCATTCATAATGTCGTTAAATGGCTGACGAGCGGTATAAAAAAAACAGTCTTTATTATGATTGCCAGCTCATCAGCGTCAGCCATAGATCACTCTTTGAGACACGATAAAAATTGGATCAGGAATTGAAAATTCTTTGCTTCCTGTCTCCAATGAAACGCGAACGTACTATTGAAAACTGTGAGCAGGCAACCAAGTTAAATTGGCTTTAAATCTGGGATGCTTTTCAATTTGCGCAGTAACCGATGCCTTTTGAATTTATTCTTCTAAACTTCCATAAAGTGTTAAAAACTTTTGAAAATTATGACCATTTTGAATATTGGACACGCATGCAAAATGTTTTTTTTTAATTCTGTGAGAAAGAGTTTCTTATTAAAAGTTTTATTCTTAAGTTTAAGCACAGCTCAAAATATACTGTAAAATAGCACAATCCCACTTCACCAACTTTATTTTTTGAATGTGATAATTTATTTAAAGTTTTTGAAGTTACCTAACGGATTTTTATTTTTATAAAAAAAAAATTACGAGCCAGTTTTTGGGCTGGATGTGGACCGCAATAGTAATGATTTTTCGTGTCAAATTATTGGCATTCCCTCATTATAGGTATACTCGACTTTCAATATCAAATTATGCATTACGTCGTATTTTTCCTAAAAAATGACGACATTTTACATTATAATTAGATAATGTTGTTTTTTACTTCATAATACACAACCTGCAGAACATGCTTATTGATACATATTTTTTTGTCTTTTGGCTTACTTTCTATCCTCGTCGCCACCGCCATATTTTATTAAGGTCAAGAAATAAATTCCCTTTTTATAAATAAATATCTAGGAACCGTTTCAGTAATATCATGTGCTCTTTTAAGTTATCAATAAGTTTTATGAGAGTTATGAGTGCAAAGTTCACCCTTCCGACCAAATGGGTGTTGTGTCAGGTGGACAACTGCCCGATGATTAATGTCGAGACGTTGGATATATTCCAGTCTCGCGATAAACTCTGATTGCGAGATGCAGGATTTGTATGACGTCAGGTCGTCGATGCGTAGTTCGCATGTGGCGTTGTAGATGCGGCCACATTATATCCGTCCCTTTCACCACTCAACTTACTCGTCCTTTTATTTATAAACTAAATTCATTAAAACTTCTCTATTATAATATAACATACAAACACTAGTTTGTGTTGGAACAAATTTATTTAGACTCGTCTAAATATTTATATTACTTACAAAGTTTATATAGTTGTTTTAATGAAATTCTTAGAGAACCATCGCAACCTTATTTGAAATTAGGCACATTGTGTAGTTGTAAGTATGACATTGTAAATAATAAAATAGGAATGACTAAAATGGTGAAGATACATGTGACTTCTCAGTCTTGGATAAGTTCCACAGATTGAGCAAAATATAGTCTTTTCTTGTTTTTAACCGACTGCGAAAAGGAGGAGGTAATCAATTCGACATGTTTATATGTTTTTTTTTATATTTACTCGGGCTTAATTCCGTCATAAATAGGGTCGGGGGCGTTTGGGAGCGGGACCGTGGTCCCGGATGCCACCTTTAAATACAATAATTAATTTTAGTAGTCTTTTGGACCACAAGAAAAATAAACAAAGTTATGTCTTGGTAAAGTACTGTCAACCAAAAATTTTTGAAATTATACAAATGTAACTATTTTTATAAAACGATAAATATTTCTTTTATTTGAAAAATGGCAGCCTCTTGAGTATTTAAAAATTACATGTCACCTGTTTAATTGAAAAAATGTTTGCTTATTATCCCTTAAATCTACACAATTACACAAAAAAAATCAACTCTAAATACGAAATTTCAACTATAAACTCAAAAACAGCGGTCAAAATAATTAGCAAATCAACCACGATTGATGCTATCACATAAATATGCTTTGTTTTGATTTGATTGGCTTTGAGAATATCCCAAATGTATTGAAATTTCGAATTAGTGTGGGGTAGGTACCTACTATAACTATTTTTTTTTAATATCATTTATCTCAGGCAAAAAAAACCATATGGATTTTGCCTGAGATAAATGATATTTTTGAAAATAAAAAAAATGAATTTCACAATACTGCCACAGAGAAGAATAAATTATCGGCATACATTTTTAAATAAAACGTCACAAAATTGTAATAAAATAACATGTCAAAGGGTCACAGAATTAGAATTTTATTAACATGACAAATTTAACGGCTACAGAATTAAAATTAAATTAACAAAACACATAATACAAATTGCACATAATATAAACAAAACAATACAAGAAAGTTATTTTCAATATTAGGTCAGTATCGTAATATGATGTAATAAAATCAAGGGCTGCACATGTCTGTTACAGCATTTACGTATATAGGGGCAGTCAAATTGCCCAGCGATTTTTGCCAAGACTGTATTGGAGCTGGCCCGCACCCCACTAAGGACGCGCACCGCTTGCATATGGTGGCGTGAAAACAGTCGGTGCGCGCTTCCGCAAACATGCCCGAAGCGCTGCAGAAGCGGGGCAGCCTCAACACCGCCCTGAATGTGTTGTTGTACTAGACGCGGAGGGAGTTGTAGGACGCTTGTGTGACGAGTCCACGGGCTGCACGTGTAAGTGTACTAAAAAGTGAAAAATAAAAACTTTATAAAAAAAACCGCGTTCCGAAAAAACACTACAAACTGAAAAATAACTTTAATTTCAAAAGGCAGTGTCTTTGGATGTATTTTATTTTTTTGTCACCGCCTTCCGAAATTAAAGTTATTTTTTACTTTGTAGTGTTTTTTTGGAAGTCGGTTGTTTTCTTTTCATCAAGTTTTTCATCTTTCTTTTAAAACAATCTCAATAGCTGCCCAGAATCAGTATATTAGTGTAGGTTCGTTACTTATTACAACTCATACTAACATTATAAAGAGGTAACATTTGTGAGTTTTTATATAGAGAGTAATAATTACTTGACTACTATTGTACGGAACCGTACATTACTTTACAACCCTACGCACCGTGCATTCTGCACACACAGCATTTGTTCTTTGTACCCATGTAAAAAATGTATTTAAATAAATCAGTGTTTAACGAACATTCACGGCGGTCGGTTTTGTTTCATCATCCCAATAGAAGGAGGAGGGGGTCCCGACACTTGGTGATATGATAACGGGGTGACCGTTATCATATCACCAAGTGTCGGGATCCCCTACATTTGTTTTTGGTCCTTCGAGCCGGATTAGAAGCCGGATAAGAATTGAAGATACTAATAAATCAAGATACGAAGAACTTAGTCAGGTTAATATGAACTGCAAAATATCTCACATGATTAATGATAAGACGAAACCACTATCCTTCTAAGAAAATGAAACTAATCAAAACAAAGGCTTTCCGTTGACTGATGGTCATGTCGGACTTCGTTAGGCAACTTTCAGGAGCTTCCCTTCAAACTATTAGGCTATCCGTTCGTTTCAGCATGTGAAACAAAATAGAGCGAGATTAGAAAGGCTCAAACAATATTTTTGCCAAATTTAACATTATTATTACAAGATGTAGACTTGGTAGAAGTAATCGACTATTGACAAAAAAAAACAGAACGCTAGCCTAATTAAATAAAATAAGTAATTAAAACAGGTAACAAAAAAATACTCTAAAAAGAAAGTTCATTTATAGGTGCTACAGGAGCCATATCGACGGCCACAAAGTATAGGTATACGGCTATCTACAAAATCATGATTTTACAGGAGAGCGTTTTGAACACAAAACCTAGTCTCATTCGTTTGAAGCTTTTCCTAAAAATGTTCGAGTACTCGAATGTGATTATTAAAGTTATTATATCGCCAAACTGTACAACATAAGGTTATCTTTTGCAAACAACCTTTACAGTACCTAATGATAGGGATAAAACGACAGCCTTATCGTTTAAACAACCGCAGTAGATAATAACCGAGATAAAACTCTAACCTCACAGCAAACTAATCCCATATTAAATTCTAAAACACTCAAGGATGCAAATCTAAACACAGCTTCTATCTTGGAAACGGCTCCTAATTCTGAGCAAATTGCTCTAGATGTCAAGATAGCGCACAAATTCAATTTGCCGCCAATAGACGAAAACTTACGGTGTCATCCATTCCAATTGCCTTCATTCTAAGAAAATTTAAACCAATTACTACAGAATTCAGGCTTCGGTAACCATCATTTCAGTAATTGAACGTCTACGAATACCCCGCTTCCCGTTTCTTGAGTATGTTACTCAGTAGTTACAGTTAGGTCAAGTGGGTTTGTGCGAAACGTGAGGCAAATTAGAGAAATAGCTTACGTTGTTTGTTGAATATTAATTAACGAAACTTCAGAGGTAAGGGCCTATATCGTGCGCCAGTTTCACTTGCTTAATAACAAGCTACGTGTGAACCAAGGGTGGAGCATAGCATTCTTGCAATTTCACTGTACAATGTTCTCCGAGCGGAGCTATTACTATAAGCTTTAATAATGCCTTGAAATAGAACGGGTTGGGTTTTGATCTTGCAAGGCTATATGCAACTGCCAGGGGTGCGGGTTGTTCGAAAGAGATACCGATACACAGGCAACTAAGGGAACATGGGTGGGTTTAGTCAGTAAAAGTTTGACACGCCCTCCTGCTCCACCGAGAGCGGGAGAAATTCGTTGATGATTTCTCACGCTCAAAAAAAAGGCTATATGCATAGACAATGTTGTTTACATAGATTACCTCTCACGTGATCCTATCCCAATGTTTACTTGGACGCACACTAATTAGTTCGAGTTGATCCTAAAACCGATATACCTATACCGAGAGAAAGACAAAAAACACTCTTGCCAATGGCCAAAGGGCATGATAGTAAGCCACTTTACCGATTATCTCAACTAAATGACGAGACCCAACCTTTATTTTTATTTTAACCTTGTATACTCCCAGATAATCACAAAAAGAAACAAAAGATAGCGAAAGTATGAAAAACTACAAAAGATAAAGAAAAAACAACATCGGAAATGAGAAAAGATAAAAGGAACGTTGTTTCGACGTTGTTTTAGCTCAGAATAGAATCTATTTCACCGCAAACATTGGATCCGGGATCTTAATAAAAAAATCTATTAGGATTTGCAGTGTTCAACGAAAATGCATTGTTAGAGGGTGCTGAGGTACCACTATGCTATTCATTCAATTATAGTAGGCCACCGCATATTTTAATAGTTATTTGAATAATGTACTACTCGATTTCATGAAACGTCTGATAGAATTGTTGAAGTTTTTAAGCTGACCCGCATTTTTTAGTCGGTGCAAAACGTAACAGCGATGAAATTGATTTCAGAAGTTCCTCTTCTTGTGTTCTGCTTCTCTTAACTTTTGGACTTGGCCAAGTAACGTATTTAAAAGTGTGCACGGTTATACAGTACTTATGAGCCAGTTAACATAATCTGTTCGTTTGTAAATACGAAATCTCATGAAAATACCGTTAGATCGCGAATATTATTTTGAGGCAAACTCGTGTTATTAAGTTAGAATATAAATAGAAAGTAGGTTAGTCTTATTGGCCAATATGAAATCCAATAACAAGACAACGCGTTAGCGAAACACCTTGATAATTGGGCCAAGTCAACGTGAATGAAGGAGATTCTGCGAAAACCAAAATTTACGCTATTAAACGGTTCTGTCCTGAAACATCTGCAGTTCCCCGGAACCTTTAAATATGAGAGTCGACGCTTCGGGAAGTGTTCGCGATCTTATCTTAAGTATCTCGAAAATGGCGACTCGGTGGATTAAATAAAGGAGAGATTAGGGCAATCTGCGAAAATGGCCTTAATGCGAATACATGATAATGAGTCGTTTATATTAAGGTGGTATACGTGGGTTCACATGTGTGTCTAAAATCACGCCTTTGTTTTCTGAAGCGAAGGGCAGAGCTGTTCTGTTTTAAATCCACATGTCCACCAATGTCAGATCCTCGTCAAATAAAAAATGATCTTATTTTTATAAGTAGGTTTGTACAAATACTTTTACACATCAATCATATTTTTAAAACTAGATGAGGTTGGCGTTTCCTATCTGACTACTCCGAGAAGAAAGGCAGAAACTAACTCAGAGGTCACAGTTTCTTTTAAAGACCAAACATGATGTTGGTCAGATCATGTGAAGACCATATAGATTGGTGTGTAAGATGGTCTTTTGAGGAAAGAATCAAACAAACTGAGTGGACCTGTTCAGTCACATGTTTACATGAAGCGACTGCATATCTGACTTCCACAACCCAGCTAGTAACACGGTGTTAGACCCTAAGTTGGACCAAATATCGCCCAAAACACTTGACTGGAACTTGGAAATTCTGAACTCAGCCAACCAACCAATTGGTTTTCCGATGCAGCACTAAAATCCACATTTAAATTCCTTGATAACGTATCTAGACATATCGAACAGTCATTGTAACTGACTTTCGCTCCGGGATTTTCATATTCAAACACATAGCTGTTTCAATGGCTCCACCTGCACTATGTGAATTTCGTATGTGCCAGAAAACAACATGGCACTAACCAAGTGCTTTGAAAATTAGGTTGGGTCTAGACTGGGGTAAACCCTGTGTATTTTGAAATGCTCAAAGTAAGTCGCCGGAATCGAGGTACATTTGATTTCGAACAGCAGTGAAGTGCCAGACTCGAGGTGCAATGAATGAACTCTAATTCAGAAGTAATTTTAAATAACACATAATATGCTCGCTCGTTAGTTAGCCTTATACTAGAATGCCCGTTTTCACTAACCCTACGACACAACCTAATATGTTTTGCCTAATAAAAGTGCTCACCGTTAAGAGTTAAAAATCGAACAGCGCGCATTTATTTGGGCATTCATTTAGGTTTGGCCTAGAGTCAGTGAGAACGGGCATAAGTTAAATTAGTAATTTTTTTTGGTTTCTGTAGGTATGTTCTAATTCTTCCTGTCACTTTTGTTCCTGTGCGTGTCAATTGAAGTGGGGCTACCACAACAAAAAAGAAAAGAAAAAAGCAACAACCTTCTTTCAAAAAAACCAGTCAAATGCGAGTCGAACTCGTGCGCCGAGGTTTCCGTATTATGCCATAATAAAAAAAGATATGGACAAATTTAGATTTTCGCGAAAACTAAGTACCAAAATTTACCTTAATTTTTTTTTGTTTTTGGAATTTTTCCTTTATTTGTGCTGTACCCTCTTTTTTGCCAAATTTCGTGATTCTAGGTCAACGGGAACTACCATATAGGTTTTCGACCCAAAACCTATTGGGTTCTTCCGGTTGACCTAGAATTGTCAATTTTGATTAAAAGCAAGGTCTTATAGCACAAGTAAAGAGAAAATTCCGAAAAATAAAAAAAGTTGAAAATTAAGGTACATTTTGGTACTTACAAGTTTTCCCGAAAATCTAATAGGGACTATAGACCTCAGTATCTGGTATAAACTTCAACTTGCTAGTTACCCGTTTTCCTGAGAAAATCGGTGGTGACACACGGACAGACAGATGGACAGACGGACAAGAGAGTGATCTTATAAGGTCCTTTTTACCTTTTGAGGTACGGAACCCTAAAAATAAAATACACTCCAAGTGAAAAATAATTTTAATTTCGGCAGTCAGTGTCATTGGATGTGCACTTAGTTTTTTGCCACGGACTTCCGAAATAAAAGTTGTTTTTTCTTTGTAGTGTTTTTTTTTTCGAAGTCAGTTTTGTGAAGTTTTTTATCACTATTATTATCAATATTATTAAGTAAGGCAAGGGTAACCAAGTAAATTCGATACGTGTTAAGCTTCCATACTTGTTCACCAACCAGCTAGACGTGTGAAAAGGGGCTTACGCGCACATTTAAAGGTACCTAGCAAGTTCTTCCATTGGCAACACTGTTACCACAACGATAACATGCAGGCGTCCGAATTCGAAAGCATTTGGCTTGCAACTGATCGTGCGAACAAACGTTTAATGTAAATTAGGTGTAATTCTGACCAGTGCAATAGTTTTAGGAAATGTTACTGATTTTGCCTTGGAGTATGGACTAAGCACACTTTTGCAATGGCTTTCATTTATTTGCAAAAAAACTATGTAAACGACAAAGGTCTGCTTCCAAATCAGATTAAAAATAAGGTTAGAACAATATCTATATATATCTATATCTATAACGTAATCAAACTCTGAAGCATTTTTGATAGTTTATATCCATTGCTTCATTACGTTCGAAAAATTTGTATACTCAACAACGTTAATAACGCAATGAATGTTGTTAAATTGTCAAAATGAAAGCGATTACTGTTGGTGTCTTGCACCATTATCCCGCAGGATGACAGACGCAAACTCCCACAAGCTGTGGACGTACTTTGACAGCTCTGAATCATCACTGAAAGAAGGAATAACCTGGGTTTATTTTTTGGAAGGGAAATCATCAAATAACTTCTCCCGCTCTGAGTGGAGCAGGAGGGCGTGTCAGACTTTTACTGACTAAAACCCACCCGTGTTCCCTCAGTTGCCTCTGTGCCAGGGGCCGCGGTATCTCTTTCGAACAACCCGCACCCCTGGCAGGCATCGGCCCTTGCTGGCCCGATCAGTTGGTGTTGACATCTCTTTGAGGCGCGCGTGGAACACAACGCGCCGTCGACCCGGGCTTTATCGGACAGCGAGCTACCCGTTACTCGCCGTCCGCAAAGCCGTGCCTACGGTGGCCGGAATCAGCCTGGGATTCCCGACGCCCAGGGCGTCTCCTGCGAAGGCCACGGCCGCACGTACTGCATTTCACTCACGTGCGCCACCTCCCTCTTTGCGAGCATCACTGCTTCGCTGAAGAAAGCGACTGCTAGCCATGCACTCTCGCTCCGTACCATGGCCTGGACCAGGGCCGGACGGGAGAGATCGCCGCCGCCGATCCGAGCCTCCACGAGGACAAGGCGGTGCTCCGCCCAAGCCGGGCAGACCTCCTCCTTTTTGAAGTCGGGTAAAAACGTATTGTATTACCCAGTAACTGGGTTTCGGAGGTCGGATACGCAGTCGCTCCATGTAAAATACTAGTGATCATCTGCATCCGGTCAGAGTGGAAGCTGACCACATGGTTGGGAAAATCCGAGCAGATTGATTAACTTCCTTTCACTGCCCTTTTTTAACAGATTCTGTTCTCAAAAGAAAGGTGTTCGAGCGATTCAGGGCATTCCACCGGACGTATCTTGTCGACCAATATAAAAAAAACTCGGTTTGCTACCACTACCTTCACCATATCTATATGAAACATGTATGTTTGTACGGAAACACAAAGATTTATTCAGAACAGCAGCGGCAGTAAGCTCTAGGAATCGGCGTGACAGATTTAGACTTGTTTCAGATAAATTCCCTCGATTAACAAAATATAGTAAAAGCTGTGTAGCTATGGCTGTACGTATATATAACAAATTACCATATAAACTTAAATTACTAATTAACAGACTGTTCAAAATTCACTTGTTTAAATGGTTAAATGATAATAATTTTTATAGCAATAAGGAATACTTTGAACATAAGTTGTACTAATCATTTTGCATGCTTTAGTCTTAATCAAAACATGTCATTGTATCATCTTATCCTTAACTACATACCATGTTTTATGCAAATAAATAAAATAAAATGAAAACAGAAAACCTCTATTTTAGTTTCCTAGGTGAACAGAAGATTCAGCACTGTTGCCAAATTGACATATAAACTTATTGCTCCTGCAGCTGATACTAAGTTATTCAATGGCTGAGTAAAACTTGAAATGTTCGAGTCACCAATGATTTTCCTCTTGCCGTCGATAGCACTTTGCCAAAAAGAGGTGTGGTTTGCGACTACTTCAATGCTGGTAGGGGATTTTAAAGTACTTTTAAAATTTTCAGTGGTCCCTGGACAGTGGGAAAGGGTTTATTTATCAAAATAGAAAACAAAGTAGATTGTACAGGTAATACAGTAAGCAGGTGAGAATTTAGTGATTTACTATTGAGTTTGAAATCCTTACAAATATAATGTTACTTTATCTTCAAAAGTGTGATAACTCCACTGAATAAAATCAGAACATAAATATTATGAAATAAAAATCGAATGAATCGAAAATATTAAGAAATTACTCAGGCCTGCAAATGCAGAGATTTCATGGAAGTTTAATGCTGTAGGTACGGGTACCCCAGCATCATAAATAAATCAATTACTTAATAAGTAGGTAAGGAGTCCACAACACTTACTAAGCCAATTTAACTTATGGAAATTACAGACAAATCAGACAGTATGGTAAAATTAAAATTATCCTTCAAAGACTACGTTTCACTAGACTACGTGTGACTATATTGAGAACAGCTTTACAAGTCCTAGTTCGAAAAACCAATTAAATGGTGGTCCTAAAGGTAATTAAAATAAAAAGCACTTATGTAATCGCGAACCAATGTAATGTACGTCCGATTTCCTCTAAAAAGCTATATCACAACTTATCTACAGCACTTTGCATTAAACTGTTTGTATCGAGAGCCACAATACATGTCCCGCACGGCCCACTTGTGTCCAATCGATCTACATAATTACAGTCAAACTAAAACCAACCCTATCTTACACCGTTAAAGTTCAATATCACTTCAGCAAGGAGTCCAATGGTGAGTGTTGCCGATAAAAATGTTTTAAGCTCAAGAGGATGCTTCACACGCATTCGCCTACACTTTCTTTGAAACGGGAACATTATTTCGAGGTCTCAAAAGTTGGGTCCTTGCGTTGAGTACTTTTCAATGGAACTGATTTATATTTAGATGGGGAACCAATGTATGTCACTCCTGGCTGGAGGCTTTTAGCCTAAAAACTAAAAGTTAGATCCACAGGAAAGTCCGGTTAAGCAGTCACGGCCTCTCAAGGTCAACTACGAGAAGCCATTCACAAAAAAAAATGTATTTCTCTAGGATAGGGGAGGAATTTTCTAACAACTTGTTCTGTGGTTTACCAATCGGGATTACTATTTCATATTCCCTATATGTCCGGCAAAACACAAGACGTTTTTTCTAGTTGTGACGCAAATTATCCATAATTTTATACTAAAAGACTATAACCCGATGCCGAAAATAGTTTAATTTAAATTAATACACACCTTTTTGTTTTTCCGCGGGGAAATCCTCATGGATACTCTCAGTCTGGGAAGAACGGACGGTTAAGTCGGACTCCTACCAACTAAAACCCACTGTCTAGTACCAAATGTCGGGGGCCTGGTAGATATGTATACATTTGTCGCACTCCCGACTGGTACCAGCTCGCCATACCTAGCAAACCCCATCACCAAATTAATACAGAATTTGCATGCTGAATTTAGTAGGCGGAACATGAAGAACTATTGTGGATGTGTTATAAAATCTATCAAATACCATCAGGCAAATAAATGAATCTATCTAATACACACCTAGAACTTCTTGAGAACAAGATACCCAAACATTTCGTTTCGTATCTGCTTCTAACTCTATTGAAACAAAACACATTCACTTGCGAAAATTCTGTGTATTTCGTACCAATTGTCAGTCGCTTTCCGTTCTAAAGACTTTCACAAGACATTAGCTGGAAACTTGTTTAGCGACATACTCGCTTTAATTTCCTGATCATGCAAATAAGTTGCCCTACTTAGGCAAGCTCAACTTAGCAAACGCTTAAGTTTATGAAAGAGGCTGAAGTAAGTTTTTGTGCTCATCTAAAACAAAGGAAATACATTGTTCTGTCTGGTAAGCATTATTAGTTTTCATTGGTGAAACTCTTGGTCGTCGAGGTATGATAGACAGTCGCTCCATGTAAAAAAACTGGTATTCAGCTATTTAAGGTTAGACTGGTGGCTGAACCCGCGCCGTACAGCCAACACGTACAGCCAGTAATTTATACAATTTGCGTTCGATTTCAATGAACAATTCATGTTCCAAATTCAAAATCTCATTACTGCCCGTTAAAAAGTCTAGCGGAGAAAAGAGCTACTATGCTCCCGCTAATAGAGGAACAAAACGACACTTTTCGAATAGAAGGGATGAAAAATAATTTGGGCACGACAGCCTAAGTCACAGTATGGTAGGTTCAGTATAATCAGTATGACAGGAGTATGGTAAGTTAGGAAAAGGTAAGGCAGATTTATTGACTTTTAAGTTTTGGTGAAAGACTAAAGAGAAATCAGGAACCATAGTATTAAGGCGCTGCCCAAACGTAGGACACCGTAAAATGCTTAGTTTTTGCCGCAACGTTAGCGGGTCAACGAAAGACATATTCAAAAATATTTCATTAAAGTATAATTGTATCATGATAAAACAGTCGGTTTAACAGCTCAAAAATATTTTGTACGTCGCATAATTCTCAAAATTTTGAGCGTAAACTCTCATACTTTATGTCATGATACTCGTAATAAAGGAATTCAATCAACTGAAGAAACTGAGCCATGTAATTATTTTTTAATTTAATTAAAACTGTTAAACTAGTTTTATTTTGGTCGTCATTCGATTCAACTAAAATCAAACGCATAGCTACTTTGAACCTAATATGTTCCCGCGAGGCGCTAATGTCAAACCCCTACAATTTTGCATCTTACCTCGTCTTAAGGATTTCCGCACAAAAGAAGCCAAACGACGCGAATAATTCTAGCATGTTTGTTTTTATAACAGTGCAGGTTAGATATACGGATCATAAATCACTTGTGCATGCTACATGCGCCGTGTACAAGCACCATTAAATGCTTAGTAATGCCATGACGCTTTTACTGCTGTCACGTCAACTGATAAATGTCTACTGAACAAAGGCGTTTGCTAGATAAAATAACAAAGCCTAGAGACATAACTCACCACCTCACATGGCCAGCCAAGCGTTATTAGCATCATATTTCCTAAGATATTATTCAGAACTCTTCAAATGAAAATCTTCAGAGAAAAACAATTTGAATCTGAGCGTTGAGCTTGGTAGGAAAGGCGCGGCCACATATCACGTTGTTTGGGAGCGAGCCAACGTAGTCACGACCCGGTCGACTTCGCGTCACTATTTATTATGTACTGGACCAATCTCTGTTTTACGTTTTATGTGTTCAAGCCATACTCCCGTTTCGAAACCGCTTGTTTATTTACGCACCTTCAGATTTATAGCTCTTATAGTTTTGTGTGAATTGGACTGTGCGATGAATATTTATGGGGTCGCGAAACATTTTTCATCCTTGCGGTTGAATATTTTATTGTTCGAGAGAATATTTAATTTGCCTTTTTACACAGTCAAATAATCAATTATTGTATGTCATACAAAATATTTTTTTTAGAAAACTGGAAAATACACCAATAACAAACCTTCTGCATTGCTTTTTTTAATGTAGCACTGACAGATAGGATATCGGTCATTTCAGAGTAAGTAAATTAACAATGCAGTAATTAATTCATCAATTATAGCGTAGAAAATTATGCGAAAAAGGGTTGAAAATTTTAAAGCCGTCAAATTATTTACCGGCCGTAAAATGAATTTCCGCGCTCGTAAATTTGAGCCTATATTTTAATTTTGTAATTTTTAACCTGCCTTAATTGAAAATTAACGCTACCAGTACGGTTTTGGAAACAGTTTTCAAGACTATATTTCTTATGCACACTCGATAATTATAATCAATATTAGTGCGATTATGGCGTTAGAGAAAGTTTTCAATTCAGTTCTGGTTTTCTTGGCTTCAAACCGTATATTTGGAAATTGTGAAGATATTCAAGGTGGACCAAGGATGACCTTATGTCCTTCAGGCTGCAGAAATCCTCTGGATGCGAGAATTATAGAACCGGTCGAGCTGGCAGAGCTTTGGGGAGGCCTATGACCAGCTCTTTAGGCTGAAGTTATTATGATAATAATTCATATATTAAAAAAAACTCCTCATCTAAAGAAAACAAATAACGAAGCCAATAATAAGCTCTCTTATGGCAAACAACAAGAATCCAATAAGCGTAAACTTTTTGCACTTTGATAATAAACCCAGTGAAATGGAATGACCAATCCCATCGTCAAATAGGTTTACCTTGAATAATTTACAAGTTTTTATTGGCTCTTATGAGCTATTTTATGAGAAAAGTTTTTAAGCGTTCCTATATTTGCCGCTGGCCTTTTACATTGATTATGTAGTTGTTAGTTGTCCGTGTGATTTTCCTAATTCCAATAAACGAAAATGAAATGATTTTTTTTTTCTGTCAATGGAATATTAGAATTACTTTTACACATCATATTATAAACAAGCCAACAAAGATGAAGTTGGAATTTCCTATCTGACTATCTCTGTGAAGAAATGGCGAAATAAACGCAGGAGTTTTAAAGTCCAGTTATAATCTTGGTCTGATCATGTGAAGACAATGTAGATTAGTGCCTGAAATGGTTTTTTGAGGAAAGAACCATACAGATTTGAATGGACAAGTCCAGTCCAGTCAAATGTTCCGGTGATTCATAAATTACCCTAAAGAACCTTTTGAGACCCGAGTAGAAACAGTCCCAAAAAAAACATTACATCGACAAGAATTAATTTGACCGCCTACAATTTGCGTTCCATAATAATGGCTCAATGTGTAGTTACAATTAAATATCCAGTGTGTTATTATTTGTGTGAATTATATACGATAGCTACATCTTTTTGATGCTGACTGTTCCTACTGGAGTTGTATCACCCTGTGATTTATTCAAGCATTGATTTTCTTAAGGTACAAACGTATCGCGATCGGCCGACGTCGGCCGTTGGTTTCGACTCAAAATAACGTGTAACCTCATAAGTTAAGCCAGGGGCTGAATTTTGGGTCAAAATAATTTAGAAAACTATACTATTTACATATATTTTTTCGTGTTATATTGCCATCGACACGCAAAAACAAGCCAGGGAAATTCGTTATTAGGACACAGCTTCGCGCAGCCCTGGTGGCGGAATGGCGGGACAGGCTTTCACGCCCTACCGCCGGCCCCGCTACCATCGGGGCGGTCCGGCCGGTACTCGAGCGCTGGCTCGGGAGGAGGCACGGCTCCCTGTCGTTTCGGGTGACACAGGTGCTCTCGGGGCATGGTTGCTTCGGGAGGTACCTGTGTCACATAAACAGGGAGCCGGACGCTCGGTGTCACCACTGCGTCGATTGTCGGGAGGACACGGCGTGGCACACGCTGGCAGAGTGTGCCGCTTGGGAGGAGCCGTGCCGTGCCCTCATCTCAGGAGTAGGCAGTGACCTGTCGCTGCCGGCCGTTGTCGACTCGATGGTCGGCAGCGAGGAGTCCTGGGACGCGGTGGTATCCTTCTGCGAAACAGTCATGTCGCAGAAGGAGGCTGCGGAGAGGGAGCGGGAGATTGCTTCCGCTAACCCGATCCGCAGCAGACGCACCGGGCGTCGGCGGAGGGCGGACAACGCCCTCTTCCAGCCCCCCTAAATCCAGGGGCGACAGATCCGGGGAAATCTGTCGCCCTCTACTGGTTAGGACCCGAGATGGCGGCGCGTAGTGTTCCACGCGCGCCTCTCTATGACGTAAGGGGGGAGTTTAACACCTCACTCCCCCCCTATCGCGAGGTGGCCCGCGGAGGCGGGCCGGCACTAGCCGGGGATCGCGGAAGTCACACTAGTTCCCGTGATCCCCGGTGCAAGTGAGAGACGGAACACCGGGGTGGTTTTAGTCAGTAAGAGTCTGACAGACCCCTCCGCCCTCCCCGGGGCGGAGGACATCCATGAGGATTTCCCCCAGTAATCAAAAAAAAAATAAAAAAATGGGGCTGATTTTTGGGTCAAAATAATTTAGAAAACTATACTATTTACATATATTTTTTCGTGTTATATTGCCATCGACACGCAAAAACAAGCCAGGGAAATTCGTTATTAGGAAAAGTAACTTCCAACTTCAATTGTCCGTATATTCAAATCCCAAATGACAGTTCGACAGTTGAATAAAATGGATACAACACGGCAAATTGACGTATCACGTAGGGTGTAAGTTTGCTTATTAATTCATTTTCCCAATTCATTCATTAGGAAAAGTAACTTCCAACTTCAATTGTCCGTATATTCAAATCCCAAATGACAGTTCGACAGTTGAATAAAATGGATACAACACGGCAAATTGACGTATCACGTAGGGTGTAAGTTTGCTTATTAATTCATTTTCCCTGACTGCACATCAAAATAAGTCAGTGTCAACTGTAGTCTGGTTACAGCCTTAGAAAATGTTTTTTGTTGTTTTTTGGCTAATAAGATATATTCCAGGTTGCAATGGTCTTTACATGATGTGACCAAGATTATGTCTGGAAATTCAAAGAGAATTTCACCTCTGAGTTTGTTTCGGCCTTTCCTCTCATAGTAGTGGACATAGGGTACGCCGACCTCATCTAGTTTAAAAAATATTATTGACGTGTAAAAGTGTTTGTACAAACCTACTTACAGAAACAAAATCATTTAATATTTATCATATGGTTTAAAAATCTTAGGAATTAACCAATTCTCTTTGACTTTATGATTTTAATATAAGAATTATGCGAATCCTGGATAAACGTTGTTAGTTCTCAAATGTTAGTATGTCAATAATCGTCTATCGACTGTCGAAAAACTGCTATGCTTCATACAATTCGAATGCAAAATACATACGTCATAGTTACGTATAAAACTTTTCGCTGTTGTTAACGTATCGCTCCAGGTATATGGATGGTTGGCTGTCAATTGCCTGTCTCCAAAAACCATCCATGTTTTAGAATATTGGAAAATTCACAACATGTTTCGGCTACATGCTTCCAGTTTTTAGTACATTGTAGAATAAAGTAATGATTGTGCATAGTGACTATAAAAATATTCACCATTTTTCAAAGGATTTAACGAAAAAAAATGCAATGTATTTCTTTATTTACCATTTTGCCTACAACGTGTAGTCACGTCCCATGTAAACAACTTTCAAGGCAATGTGAAAGCTTGAAATATTACTTTAATGCAAAATGTTTTCGTACCACCATTGAGCAAAACATGAATTGTCCAAAATATAAATTGCTGTTTGAGCTGAAACTTTGCACACGTTCATAAACAAACCGCGTATACACAAATATCCAAACAGATATCCATTGATAATAAATCTCTATCTTTTATTACAAATTTACGAAGCATTTTGCCAGTCAATGCTAAATTCTAGAGCCTCTAGTTTTATTACTATTATGTGTTATCATGTATTTCTCACATTGTTGGCTAGCCTATTATTGGTGACTTCCAAAGCTGTGTACATAATACATCCCAAGTAGCACATTGGCGGAAATTACATCCATAAACAAGCTATATTACAGTCAAACGCTCTTAAGTAGCTGTATTAACGGATAAGACGATTCTTGAGACTCTATGGGGGGTGATCTCTACACTGTTAAACAGCACAGCTGACTAATGTCTGTACAATGGAGAAAAAAAAAGAAAAAAATTTTAGTAGAACCTTGAAAGAACTATTGTCCAGCCTTTGGCAATGTAAAATGCTACTAGCTGGTTAAGAAGACCAAAGCTGGTAAACAGCTGCTTAACGCGATAAAGTAACACCTCTTCTCAGCTTTGAACTGTCTTAGAGAATCAAATTTTACCATTCACTGTTTTATGGTATGCACTAATTCTATTATAATACTACCTCAATCACCTGAATACTAGCTGGTTTAAAGCAATTACAGACTGCATGTGCTGTAAATTAGTGTCGTGTTACTCCACTTTAATTCCAAAGCATATAGTGTAAATATTAGCTATTTCACAGCCTCCAGAATTATTGAAGAGTAGACATAGGTTAGAAGTGCTGTGATAACGTCAATTGTCATAACCTCGCAACTCGACTTAATTACATAGATTTTGTTACCAATGATACGTTCCGTACAATTAATGGAGTCGGTTAGTGACCTTTCTAAAAAAATGATTGTAAGTAGAAATAGTGAAAGTTTTGAATTAAACCAGACATATGAAGATGAGGAGAAAATATTTACATAACAAAACATTTTATTCAAAGAAAATATAAAAGAATGGGCAATAAAGAGAAATATTGCTCAAGATGCACTGAAGGAATTACTAATAATTGTGAATAAAAGATTTCCAGATATTTTACCAAAACACCCGAGAACGATTCTACATACAGCTAGAAAGATTACTATAAAATTAATTTAATCTGGTGGTGAATACTGATACAATGAACTAATCAATCGGCTTACTATAGTTTTGAACAAGTGGCTAGACGTTTTAGAAAATATTAAGAGCGTTACTTTCAACATAAGCATTGATGGCTTGCCTCTATATAAAAATTTCGAAATATGAGTTTGGGCCGATTTTATGTACCTAAATACCTAGTGCCGAACCATTTATCATTGGTGTTTTAGTATAGTGTCGGAAAACCGAAGAATCTTGATATTTATCTAGGAGATTTTGTAGTAGAAATAAAACAGTTATTGAATGATGGAATCCTTCTGTCAACCAGCTAGATTATAACAGTCATTAATAGATATTTTATCTGCAATTCACCCGCAAAGGCTTTTATAAACCGTATGTACGTTTTCATGTCCTCAGCGCCACGTCTTTATAAGAAGACAAATTTTAATATTGTTTGGCCGTTACAAAACAATTAAGACATGTCAGTGGCTCTCAAAAGTCTTTTTATTTATAGTTGCTGGGTAAGGAATGGTCAATAAAAGTAATGATATACATTTACTGCGTTTTATTTTATTAATCACAGACTCCAGATTTGGCTTTGATAATCCTATATGTTAAGCTATTAGTTAGTTATTTAAGCAGCGTACTGTTGAAATAACCAACTAATCAACCAAGTATGTAAACGAAACACTTTTGATTAACGTAATGAGATAACGTTATTATATGTACTAAATTTGTTGTAGTCAAAGAGATCGTCTAATTAATCGTCTAGGTAATCTGACGTGTCCCTATGGTTCAACATGCCACACTGCATTGTTATATGTTGCAATGGATGACTGTTTCACTATTCATTGCATTTTTGTCCAATCTGTATGAGGGTTTGAATATTCTTGTTTATTCAATTTGGAAGTGACATTTTTAATAGGCCATCTCAACCATCCATCCTTTTCCCAAACACTTGGTATGATAAATAATTTTTCTTTCCCTCTTTCTGTTGTCTTCAATATTTTGAACGGCATTTCTATTTTCTGAAAACAAGAATAATTACTTAGCAATAACATTAGCATCTTTACCTAATATGTTACTCATCACAAAATCAAGTGAACTACCTAAGCTACTTGATTACGAAACGCCCGAAATGGTTTTCTATGACGATTAGAGATCCCTAAGGCGCTGTTGTATACTCTCACTTTGATACCTTCACCAGTCGTTAGAATAACTGAAAATCACTGTACAGCTAACGTACAGTTCTCAGCTGATTAATGGACTTAAATATGGCCACTGCACAGAAAAGAGAGGTTCAAGAGAATTTAGTTAGAATGATTGCTGGATAACAAATTTACGCCATTTTAATGTAAACACACCGATTACATATGAAAAAACCACTGATATCTGTTAAATTTTCATGATATTTCAGAGGTATTAAAGTAAAAACACATTATTTCATTGCTACAAATAGATATGCATGCTCATAAAATGTTTTTATTTTTTGTAAAAATCCATGAATAATTCATACACCCTATTTATTTTGTATAATAATATGTTTAGCAAAAGTATATTATGTCGAAGGCGCGTGTAATATTTGATAATATCACCTATATAAATTAACAGTAAAGTGGCACCCGCAGTACAATTCACCGACAGAGGTACAAAAAAGAACGTGAAAAATAACTTACCTTAAATTGGAAATTAATTATATTTACCCACAGATTATAGTTAGAAGTAACACTTGCACTGCACAAAAAGTTTTTAGTTGCTATTTCTTTGTAGATTTAACAATCGCCGTTATCAAGCCATATACCATCTTTTGGCTGTCTAAGAGAATTAAAGGAGCTGGTTACTGGCCTATTGACAGCTGTCTAAGCTATTGTACAGCCCAGGTACAGCTCTTACAATGCTCCTGGATAGCTTTTAACAAGCTACTATAATGCTGAATGCTGGTTAATTTGGGGCCAAATTTAGAATTATAGAAGCTGTGTAGCAGGATATACAGCCCTTGTACAGAAAGCTTAACAGCCTCGAGTTTTCAAAAATTCTGTTGTCCGGTGGCTATACAGCTATTTGTGCTGCTTGGGATATATCTTAAGTACAAAAGCAACTATACAACGTGTCGTTTTGCATCCTCGTCAAATTCAAGGAGGTAACTATGCTAATGATTCTCGACACGAATCAATAATAAAATAAGTAGGTTTTTTTTTTTTTTTAATTTTAAAACGCGGCCCGTGTGATACCGCACTGTAACTGGTTAACCTGGGTTCAAACAGTTTTCGTCGCACAAACCAGTCCTCGAATTACTTGTTGCGATTTTTTTATTTTACGGCTATGAAAATACAGTCGAGAACGCAATAGTTCAATTACCATTGCGTTCTCGACTGTATTTTCATAGCCGTAAAATAAAAAACCTACTTATTTTATTATTGATTCGTGTCGAGAATCATTAGCATAGTTACCTCCTTGAATTTGACGAGGATGCAAAACGACACGTTGTATATAGAACTACTTGTTGGATATATAGGACCAGTTCGTATACCTTTAAAAATAAATCAAAATAAGTCTGATAAACCATGCTTAAAATAATTGATGCGTTTTTATAACTTTTACTAGGACATAATTATTATGATAATTAATTGTCACAGTTTCATTACCCTATAAAAACAACAAACAACAGGTTGTATTAAACAACTTACAATCACCTAAGTTGTTATGCTTAAAAGTTGGATTGATACTATTAAAGGCATGCAGAGACCTCTTTTCTCCATTTCATCGAGAATTCCTTCACCATTCAGTGGTATTTCTCAGGAAAACGTAATGAGTTACTAGTAGTGAAGAACCTACTGCGCTAAGTGTCATATTATGCGTATTATCATATTCTAACCGGTTTTCCACGAAACTTTAACCCTTCAGTGCTGTGAACTGTCAGCAACTACAATGAATGTTTCCCTTCCATTTCGCAAAACGGCGTTCAAACTTCAATGTATGCTGTTTGTTTTATCTGTGGCCTTTGTGACAACAGTCTAGGCTGAGTCTGGGTTTGTTTTTCATTACGCACGGGAATCTCATTTGGTACGTAATTAAACAGGACCAGTTATGAGTTGCGCGTTCTGGTTTACACACGACAACGTTTATGTTTGTAAATATTATATTTGTTTTATATGTGACAAGTGTCGGGTTCAGGAACTGTTAAACAGAGGTTGGGAGTTATGGGAAGTTCGGGAAGAATAGGACGATTTATATGAGAAGCATTATCAATCATTCTTTCTTCAGTGATACAAAATATGCTTATCAGAAGGGTCATGAGTACGGGAATTCAATTGACAACGAAACAGAAGTGTGAAGTTGGTGCGCTTCGACAGAGTTTACGCTGAAGTTGGCGTGAATCGATGTGAGCGCATACGGCGTGGCGTAGTCTCTTGAGAAGCTCTCTAGAAACTGTCCAGCGTTTCGTTTTTAATTAAAATTAACAAACGAAACGTTGGACAGTTTCTAATAATTCAATATAAGTCCAAATAATTCAAAAATCAACTTCAGATATTTTCTTCGCACTACGCTCAGTAAGCAAAAGAATGCTCAACAGTGAAAGTTCTAGGTCCAATCAGCCTCCTCTTCCAATATGCCTTTACAAAAGAAGAACATGCGTTATAGAAAATTATAAAATCATTGAACCTTTTGCCGATTATGCGATTCGCGAATCTTTGCTTAGGTTCATTCCACTCACAGCTTAGGCCCGGTTTCCCGGCCTTGAACTATGCGACTTGTGACACGATTTGCGTCAATACGACTATTGGGCGCGTCACATGTTTCCGTCCGTCGTTCAGCGAGTAGACAACTCGTGGCACTCTCTAGAAAACATCTTTCTTTTCCCCTTTCTCCTTTTTAGTTGCTGTCGCAAGACGCATAGTTCAAGGTCGTCCGACCTTGAACTATGCGTCTTGCCTAAGCTGTATACATTGACCAAAACACCTCCTGTGATCAAAATTGTAGTCAAAATAAAATCTGTAGGAAAAGTGTGCGGCCATATTTTTTTTTTTCAATCTACATTGTTTACTTCTACTGAACCATGAGAGGTTATCATCCACATATTGTACCCCTTATCCCACCCACTTATACCACGTAATAATATTTTATGTAAGCGTCTTCCCCGATGCAGTAATGGCCGTCGTGTCTACTTAATGGACTCGTTACTCCGAGATTAACTGTTGCTAGGAAATTGGGTCTTTACTCCTAATGGATAGATCTTGAAAATGCGGAGTTTGCATCTTTCGACTGAGATGCGGACGAAGCGTTCCACTGAATAATTGGATGATGCAATAGCATTGCTGTAATTGGTGTTTTATGGACCGACAGTTTGACGTTCAGATTCTAGTTTTAAAATGGTTTTAGCAAATCGTGAGTGGAATTTACTGGTTGATTAAGAAGAAGACTGGATCGTCGATTGTTTGAATTTGTGTTGTGTCGCGCAGTCTTTCATTCCGTTGGAGTATTCAAATTGTTGAGCAAAATTTGTTTTAAAATACCTTACTACATCACTGCCATTGTGGCCAATAAAGTTTAAGTCATTTGGTATAAAAACAATTGTGAAATCATCTGTACAATTCCTAACTCCAAATATAAATGCTTATGGGCTTGCGAACGGCGAGTAATGGGTAGCTCGCTGTCCGGTAAGGACCAAGCCCGGGTCGACGGCGCGTTGTGTTCCACGCGCGCCTCAAAGAGATGTCAGCACCAACTGATGGGGCCCGCAAGGTCCGATGCCTGCCAGGCGTGCGGGTTGTTCGAAAGAGATACCGCGGCCCCTGGCACACAGGCAACTGAGGGAACACGGGTGGGTTTTAGTCAGTAAAAATCTGACACGCCCTCCCGCTCCATCCAGAGCGGGACAAGTTATTTGATGATTTCCCACCCAAAAAAAAAAAACATAAATGTTTATTCTTTCCACAAGAGTTTCAAGTAGGTTTTGTAACATTCCAGTGTTATTATTCATGTAGGCACGACGGTGCGTTGTCTCATTTGTGTTGCAGCCTAAATCCGAATATTGCCGCGATGTTTCTGGAAGATAAGCTCATTTCTTATCAGACGGGGTATGAGGGTAACATATGAAGCCATTACTGTCGCTCCGAGAAATTTGTCATTGAGTAGAATGATTTCATGTGTACGCAAATGCGTGGTGGTTTTGGTAAAATAGGAGTTGTTAGTGATAGCTCAAACAACAACAATGATTAATTAAAGTGAGTACGCCTATGGTACGTTTTATGAGCGACATTTCAATTCTTTTGTAGAGGAAAGTGTTTGATCTAGTACTATGAAATGTTCTGATTCATGAATTTAATGTTTTGCTCTCAGCAATAAACTAAATAGCTTTCGATCAGCAAAATATTTCTTTGTCACTAGCTTTGCCCGCGTAGAGGTCGAAAATTATCCCATTCGAACGTACTGTTGGGATAAAAAGTATCCTATGTATTATTCCAGGTTACAAACTATCTGTATGCACAATTTCATCCAAATCCGTTCAGCCGTTGTTGCGTGACAAACATCCAAACAAACACATTTATAATATTAGCAGAAAGTAGGATTAGTAGAATTATAGTAGGATAGGATTATAAAGATGGGCTTCCAATTGGCAATGACAGGCTGTTCAAAGAAAAGGAAGGTACATATCTACCTGTTATAGTTCTTCATGCACACATTTAAGCACTAACAAGCTATCTTCTAGTACGACAATCAAACCATTTCCATTCCAATGGAAACAGTAACTGTTTTCGATCAGGAAATACACGAGCAATTAGATTTCACAAAATAAATTCTAAGATGTTGTCTCTAAATAAACAAAGATGGAATAACATTTTTAACGAATTGTTATTTCGACTTCAAATAATGGTAATAGGCATAAATAAACATTATCCTGTGGATCTTGTATAACCTTCATCACATTTGTTAATACTTGAGGAATTGGGAAATAAAAATACTTCAAAGGAATCTTCGATCAAGTAAGGAATTATGAAATTCGTAATATTGAATGTCTTTGCCTACAGTCAAACAGAGGGGATTTTGAAATTCATATTCACATTTTTCTTACATCATTTTCCAGTGAGTAATTATTTTCTTCGGCAATAGATAAGATGCAACCGAATTTTCTCTTTTGTTATGTTAGAATAGTGAAAATTTGGTTTCTGCCCGCGAATTTGGCCACTTGTCTTGTTTTAAGGTTCAGTCAATACCATTGAATGATTATAGTTCTGTAGCCACAGACGTATTACTGTGGAGAATTATATTTTGATTATCATTCAACCTTGGATTGACCTGCAACTTGCAAAAACCGTAAGAAAAATTGAATTTCCCCGTCTACCCTGGAGCTCCGTTCTAGGAGACCGTTCATGTCATCATTCTTCTACCTTTTTTGGTCGGCGCAACATCTCTTTTTCATCCACACTTCTCTATTAGTCGTCATCTCAGCATACCCTTTACAATCATACCATCATTCACACAGTTCATCCATCGTTTCTTTGGTCTACCACTACTCTTATAGCCATTAACATTCATAGTCAAAACTTCCCTCATTCCTCCGTATCACATGGTCTTACCTTGACAATCGATTTCCACGCCACTTTTCAGCTATCGGTGCCACTTTCAGACTTCTTTTGTACTCATTGTGCATGTCCTAGAACTAGGCAAAAAATTTGGGAAAAATTCGAAGGCATGTCGTGACATACACCAACCCGCACTGGGCCCTCCACTCTGTGCACTCCTTCTCACATGGATGAGGCCTGTGTCCCAGCAACGCAAACATTACAGGCTGATTGAATACTTATATACCTTCCCATTTAATCAAAACAGCCTATCCCAGTCCAATGCTGTACATTGGTGGCTGTAAGGCCCCTTCGGAATATCCTGTCCTCCACCTTCCGCCTCCAGTCTGTCCCAGCCACCTTCCTCTCCCATCGCTTAGCGCTTCTCCTTTTATATCAGCTTCCCATTAGTGAAAGAATTTTCAGATTCGGAGTAGAAATTCCGAAGATTGTCGTACAAACTCACAAATTTTACATCTTTACAGTATTAAGTACAGATATTATAAGTGGGTGGTTATGAGTTCCTTTTTAAAGACTCCCATGGCCTAATATTGTCAGCAAAATTCCAAGATTTTTTTATGTAATATGTATTTCAAAGGGGAAACGCGGTATACGGATTTGGTAATATCCGCCCACACCATACATTTACTACGAACTTCAATATTAAATATTTGATAACGAATGTACCTATTATCGTCGTACACGAAAGCTATTAAATCTGACGTAGGCGTTTGAATTTTACAATAGATACGATTGATTCACATGTCTTATGGCCGATTCCTATAATTTACGGACCGTTAATGGTTAAAATTAAGCCTCTTGTATAACCAATAATGAAGCAAAGACCTCATAGCTTTGCATAGTTGACCCTCCTATGTGCAACCACAGGTAATATTAGCTTACGAATCTGTATACATGTCTACTTTTTTTTTTTTTTTTTTTTCTTTTTTTTTCTTTTTTTTCTGGGTGGGAAATCATCAAATAACTTCTCCCGCTCTGGGTGGAGCGGGAGGGCGTGTCAGACTTTTACTGACTAAAACCCACCCGTGTTCCTCCCTCAGTTGCCTGTGTGCCAGGGGCGGCGGTATCTCTTTCGAACAACCCGCACCCCCGGCAGGCATCGGCCCTTGCGGGCCCCATCTGTTGCTGCTGACATCTCTTTGAGGCGCGCGTGGAACACAACGCGCCGTCGACCCGGGCTTGGTCCTTACCGGACAGCGAGCTACCCATTACTCGCCGTCCGCAAGCCCGTGCCTACGGTGGCCGGGAATCAGCCTGGGATTCCCGACGCCCAGGGCGTTTCCTGCGAAGGCCACGGCTGTGAAGGCGCATGTACTGCATCTCCCTCACGTGCGCCGCCTCCCTCTTTGCGAGCATAACTGCTTCGCTGAAGGAGGCGACTGCCAGCCATGCCCTCTCGCTCCGTACCATGGCCTGGACCAGGGTCGGACGCGAGAGATCGCCGCCGCCGATCACCTCCACGAGGACACGGCGTTGCTCCGCCCAAGCTGGGCAGACCTCCACCGTATGCTCCACCGTGTCCTCTGGGCGATCTTCGCAATGGAAACACCCGGGCGTTTCCTCCCGCCCTATCCGAAACAGGAACCTCCCGAAACAGCCATGTCTGGTGAGGACCTGTGTCAGGCGGAAGGTGAGGACGCCATGCCGCCTCTCAAGCCACGCCTCAACGAGGGGACTTACCGCCGCAATCGTGGCGTGCCCAGCACTGGGTTGCGACAATCGCACTTCCCACGTCGCCATGAGATACATGTCTACTTTGAAAAAAAAAAAAAATGCTACCATTGGTTAACAAAACGACTCGTGTTTGTTTATAGGAACCGAACATTATTGTTTTGTAACAATCAATACAAGGCTGTTCCGTATGATGCCGGACGTAAAAGAATAGCACCACCCCATTTCTTCCCATGGGTGTCGTAGAAGGCGACTAAGGGACTTACTAGAGAATGGGCAGCAGCGTTCTCTATGCATTTAACCACCACACTGCGATCGCCAATCCGCCTGCCAAGCGTGGCGATTATGGCAAATCTCTCCCTTTTGGGGGAGGCTTGAGTCCGGCGGTGGACGTTTTTCGGCTGATATGATGAATACAAGGCTTTTAACACAATAAATTGACTTATTCAGTTCAGCTTCATTAAACTTAATTAGAAATTGTAGGTAAGTGATATCGTTTCATTAAACCTTCCCAAAACAAATTAATTTGTTATAACGAATGGTTAATTAAAGTGCGATGAGATAACTTCTGTCGATTAACAATGTTAAAATTAATTCTGGGCTGGTAAATCAAAACAACCGGTACTCGGTTTAATCTATTTTATTTTGAATATAAAACATAAAATAAACATCACGCCTTGTTTCCTCGAAGGGTTGGGCAGAGGTGTACCTGTACACAGTCTCACACACATTTCCCTAGTTATGTTTAAATGCCATGTAATAGGGGTGACCCTATTATCATCAACCGGACACAAATCCAGATTTCAGTCAGCTACTGAGAAATTCTACATAGAAAAATCCAATAACACTTTGCCCGACTTGGGAATGGATCCCAAGACCTCTTGCGCAGCAGTAGCGCATGCGACCCTTAGACTAGTGATGGGCAAAGTACGGCCCGCGGGCCAGCTCCGGCCCGCGAAAGCTTTTAATCCAGCCAGCCGACGGCCCTTCGACATGAATAGTATATGGCCCGCGATACTTATATTTTGACAGTCCAGACGTATAAAGTAGATTCTACTTAGTAGAATAATAGACGCATAGGTAAAGGAGCCAGCTAGACTAGTTCGAGTTACTGAAAGTTACTTCGTCGCAGCTCGAACCTGCATTCGATAAATATTATGGCAAATCAAAAGCAATTTCATATGTCTCACACGCCTACCATGGCAGGGCCTTCGAATAAAAGTTACATTGTAATTTTTAACATTGGTGCAAGTGTGTAATGCTGCAATGTTTTTATATGATTAAAAGTTTCATCACAAAATGCATTTTTCCTACAATTCTGGCCCTCCTCTGAAATTTCTTAAACTTTCTGGTCCCCCATTAAGAAAGTTTGCCCACCCCTGCCCTAGACCAACAAAGCAGTATATTTGAATAGAAATGTTTTGAAATGCCTTTAAATTCATGCAACTCTCCGAAGACTCGAAGCGTTAAAGTGTTCATGCAACAAATTCAATTCGCTAATGAGTTAAAAGTTTCTGAATATCCTATGTGCATGTTTAATAAACCACTCTAGATGAGCCAACCGTGTGTATTCGTAGAAAGCTTTGCAATTTTAACGACTGTCTGACAACACTTTAAATCGTGTTGAGTGTATTTCAGCCGGCTGGACATGAACCTCTCATACCATACCATTTACCATAATCACCACGTTTGGCAGGTGAGTTGGTGGTCGCAGTATGGTGGTAAAATGCATAGAGAACGCTGCTGTCCATTCTCTAGTAAGTCCCTTAGTCGCGCGGGAAGGCTAGACAACCACGAGAAGAAATGGGATGCTGGTGTTCTTCACGTCTGGTACCATACGGAACGTAATTTTATGATAGTTCCTTGAAATATCGTTAGGTATTAAGCATAATGAACGGTATTTAATAAACTTTGTATTTCAATCAAACAATAATAAATTAAACTTCAAATGATACTACTCCTGACAAGACAGAAATTAGGTAAATTCTTAAAACGCTTTCCTAAATAATTGGTGCCTACAGTGAAATATATTTAATAAACTAGGTACTAATTTAAATAAAACATTATGACAGACATTCATCTAATATTATTTCCAACAAGATGGAAATAATGTAAATTCCTTCAACGTTTTCCTTTAAACATCATAAGTGCTGATACTTTTAATTAATTTCAAGCCTTCCCAAGAATACTAATTTAAAAAAAATTGTAAAACACTCGTTACTTTCCTTTCACAGTCCCATCTTAAAATAAAATTATTATCACTTATTTTTCTTTCATCAGATCTCCAGCTTCAATATTATACATTCAAATTGCAAAATCCATAAAAACCTGAAACAGTTTTTACATAAAATTACATTACAAGCGCCATTTTTAAATCTCTTTAACTACAAATCACGTCGTTCAGTATTTCACACCAGGAGACAGGTTTTTAATCCATTTATCACTAAAATTAAATTCCAGATTTGTATGGAGCGAATGGTGTGCTGTAATGCGCCTTTGGTCACGGACTAGGCGACTGGCTCCTCGCCAAGAGTGGGCCATGGCAATAGGATGCAGCGTCAAACAAATATGGACGAAGATGCTGTCGGAATTAATATTGCGAATCCTAGACTAGAGAGCAGTTTTGGAGATTTAAACTTTCAAGTAGGACGAAAACGGCGCAGATGTTTTGTGGGCGAAGTTTGTCGTGAGTAACCGATGCGCGATGGTAGTCATACAAATATATAACTGTGTAACTGTGTGTGTTGTAAAATGTTGCCTCCTGCTGACTTATTTTTGCCTTTATAGTTATAGATATTCTTTTTGCAGACAGGTTGAGTATATTTTGTTTATCCACAATATACTTATAAAATAAATCAAACTTTATTCTAGACTAAGGTCTATATTTTTGTTACCAATTTGATGTTAGTAACAGTAGCGCTTGGAAAGATAGGTACCAATCATAATTCAATCTCTGTTATACGGATGTGATTTAAATCCTTGATTTTTGGGTAGTTTTTCTTAAACGTTCACTTTCAAAATTGAGTTGATTCTTTCAAGGAAATCATTTTAATATTCCTGTCATGAACTTCGAGAAAAAAGTTTTTCTTGCGTACGTTACAACGTTGTTTCTACAAAGAGAATGTCTGTATAAATTACCTGCGATTTCTCTTATCAGATGCCTTATAGTCTTTTAGGGCACCATAATAAAACCATTTATCTGCGTTTCATTGTCTCTGCAAAGTCGTAGATCTGGAAACGGGTGAATGGACTTATTATCATATTTTTTTGCTTCAAAAATAATTCACTGTTTTTGGGTAGGTCAAAACATTTCAGAATAGAAAATATAAAACTCGTCAGCATTTAAGCCACTTGACTAGATGGATCAAAAAATAAACCCATAACAATAAAATTTATTTATTTATTTATAAATCAATTTTAAGGGAGGTAACCCGGATAAGGCAACACATAAGGAACAATGGAAAGCTACGTGAGTTAATGTATCATGTATATATGTATGTATAAAATTGAGTTAATGTTTTCATTTCCTGTCATTTGAAACCTATGGATACTCATTCAGATTATCAGTGTCAATGGAATAACTGAAATCCTGAAACTGGGTCATTGTATTTGGGAACAAAAATTTACTAAGGGAAAACACTGAAATCGCAAAAAAAAAAAAATATTCCTGTCTCGATAAAATATCGAGGTATGCGAACATAAATGTATGGAGATAATATTTATATACTCTTTTTCCGCTATTTTAGTGTTCGTCCCGTCGTAAAAATTATTCTCCGGCTCCTGAAATACAGGTACTCCAACCTAGCTCTGGAGCCAGTGTCTCACATTTATCTGTAACCTGTTTTTATTGCAATAACAGAAATGTATTATTCATTTCCTTTATATTCATAATGATGAGTTCAATGAACACTTTTGAGGTTTGCAGTTATTTCAATTACACTTTGTAAAAACATGGTTTATGTAGAAACAACATTTTATCCTGATAAAAAGATGCGATAGTAACATATATATGACGGAGGATGACCTTCTCCGGCATCATTAACACTCATCTTTGGTCCTCTTATTATCTGTGGGCGTCAGTGGGTAGTCTTGGATGAAGAAAACAGACTCGTATACACAATCAGATTATTATAATTCCAACACAACAGGACAACACAGTAGACGGATAGGCACGTATAGCAAAAGTAGGTACTAGGTATGTATCACAGAACGTGAGATAGTTCAGTGTAACACGCGCCGCCCGCCAAACGAGAAGTGCCTCCTACATTCAGAATCGATGACGCGTGCCCCACCAACTCCATCAAGCGCCACCAGATGGCGCTGGCGTACTGGATACGACCCGATTGCGACATTTAATTGTCGCTAAAACCCTTGCCATACAACTTCTCATAGTGCAGTATCGCTACAGTGGAAGCTCCAGGGAAGCCGAAATTAAAATTTTCCCACGACTTTTTCACGAAATAGTCATTCAATAGGATTAAATTAACGTAGAGAGTTATATTGATGATTTCAATGATAATAATTATGTACAACGATCTATCAGGTTAAGCTACGATTGCCACGGTTAGTCCGTGGATGGGCGACCATTTTTACATACCAAGACCCCTCTACGCCTCGGAAAGCACGTTAAGCCGTTGGTCCCGGCTGTCATTTGTAGATTTTTGACAGTCGTTACGGGTCGTCAGAAGCCTGAAAGTTTGACAACCAGTCTTACCAAGGGGTATCGTATTACTCAGTAACTGGGTTGTGGTGGTCAGATAGGCAGTCGCTCCATGTAAAATACAGGTATTCAGCTGCAAGCGTTGGTATCCACCTGAACCACTCTGCCATTTGTCAATATTCACACCCTTGTCAGTTTAAATAGTATTCAGCACCTTTAGCTAAGGATTTCTCCCTTACAGCCATTGATACGGTTTTTCTGGAATTAAATCTGAATTGCTAATTGGTATCAGAGTGGTATCGATTCCGCTTTTAAGCGTTCTTGCTTCTCTGCGTTGGGTAAACTCTATTTTTACATGATTTTTATTAGCTTCACCTGTATGTTTATATGTTTGTTTGTAACCGACTCCTTTGGACTTGGTTTTGAGCCACTGCAAACGGTTAGATTTGATTTAAATTTTGTAGACTTATCGAGGACTGATGACAATTCAATAACTAAAAAAAAAAACAAGAAAAAATCTGAAACGTCACGCTTTTGTAGATAGCTGAACTAAAAATAAAAAATACGCTTTAAAAACCAAACTAAAAAGCAGCAAAATAATTCCAAAAAAGCGTGGGGTGCTTGATATTAATTGATTATAAAAATACCTTCAACAGCACCCATCGCTTTTTTTTATTATTTTCTGCTCTATTACCGAGATAAAAAGTAACCTGTGTTAATTGAAATTATAAAATATCTGTGTGCCAAATTTCATCCAAATCCGTTCAGCCGTTTTAGCGTGATTGAGTAACAAACATCCAAACATATAATTATTTAATTAGTAGCATTAAGGCATGTATTTCATCTTTGGTTAGGTACTAACATAATTTTTAAATACAATAACCTCAATGTGGATCCTGTGTCTGAATTTAATTAAATTAAATATACTTCTGCTACTTCAAAATTTGGTAATGCGTCGATTCATTTCACGTGTACGTGGCGCGCCTTTTAAGTTTTGCCGTTTGAACAAAAAAAAAACAACTTGAAGCTTATAGTACTTTTTTGTTTTTCAAAGTATTCACCACGTAGTTTAATACACTTTTCCATTCTCTCGGACCAGTTATTAAAACATTTATTCCACTCGAAAGTAGGGGTGTTCAATATGGCTGATTTGAAAGCGTCGACTGCTTCTTCACCGGACTGGAACTTTTGACTACGAAGAGTTTTCTTAATTTTATGAAATGTAAAGAAATCGTTAGGGCTTAGGTTGGGCCTGAATGGAAGATGGTATAACATTTCTAAGTTTTCCTGCTTCAAATACTCAATCATTCGACAAGCGCTGTGTGAGCTTGTGTTGTCATGGTGTAGGATGATGCGTCGCTTTGGGTTAGATTTCCGAAATCCGGCGATGACTTGTAAACAAACTGTGGTATACCACTCTGCATTAATCGTTCTACGATCTTCAAGTACAATTGTTGCAACATGACCCGTTTTCGCCACGAACGGAGCCACCATCTTCTTTGAAGCGCTTCGAGAGCGAACAACTTTAGTCGGCTTGGGCTCGTCTTGGAAGACCCAGATTGTGGATTGTTGTTTGGAATCAGGATCGTAGGCATAGATCCAAGATTCATCACCACTGATGAAGTCGTAGACATGATTTGACTGTTCTCGGTTGAACCTTTAAAGAGTTTTCTTACACCAACTGTCATCGTCAGAAAGCAAATGCGGGATCCAACGAGAAACTAGCTTTCTCACACCAAGCGCCTCATGCGAAAACTTCTGAATGATTGTCCCTGAGATGCCTAATAACGCCTCTATCTTCCGATATGTCACATGACGATCTTCGATTTTTGTCTCACAGCAACGACGTTATCTTCAGTGAAGGCAGATTTTGGATGTCAGCGTTCGACAGTCCGCAGACATGCATGGAGCACAGATGTTATATCTCTTCAAAACACTGAAGCCGTGTTAGGCCTTTTCGGAAGTTACAGAAAATGATTGCACGGACATTTTCCTTAGTGAAATTCATTTTCGTACGTGACCTGAGAGATTCAAAATAACGTTGTGACTAAACAATTGCATTAATCCTAATTCCTTCAATCGTTTTGATATTCTAAATTCCAACAAATTTGAATATTGAACAGTTCTAAATTCAAAATTCACGGCAAATATGTAAACGACAGAACTTAAAAGGCATGCCAGGTATGTTGTACATAACTAGAATGTGCATGTATGTAATGTCTGCGTATCATATCTTTTGTCTTGAGAAAACAAAGTCGCAAGTTCGCGAGACACAAATGTGTGTGCTTGGCTCAGGCTGCTGCCCGAAGCCTAGATTTCCCTGCCTGATGGCAACAGGCTCACTCGCCCCCTACTACATGGGACTTAAACATAACTGGATAAATGTGGGTGTACTATAGGGATACCACTGCGTCACTCTGCGGTGACTATAGGTGTGATATTATGTTATAACTGCTTCGTTGGTCCTGTAGTCACAACCGCTACTACTAGCATTAGCTCTTGGGTTATATTCATATGTCATGCAAAGTGTTATTGAGTTTTTCTATCTCGAATTTTCTCAGTAGCAGCCCGGAGTCTGGATGTGTGCCCGGTTGTTGGCAATAGGCACACTCCCTATTAAATGGGACTTAAACATATGCGGAAATGTGGAAGAAATATAGGTACACTTTTGCCTAGCTCTTCGGAATTACGAGCGTAATCCCGTCATTATTGATGACACATAGAGGTACTTTTTCTTCTTATGTTCCGTGTGGTGCCGGACGTAAAAGAATAGCATCATCCCATTTCTTCCCATGGGTGTCGTAGAAGGCGACTAAGGGACTTACTACAGAATGAGCAACAGTGTTCTCTATGCATTTGACCACCATACTGCGATCGCCAACCCGCCTGCCAAGCGTGGCGATTATGGCAAATCCCCCCATTTGGGGGAGGCTTATGTCCAGCAGTGGGCGTCTTTCAACTGATATGATGATGATGATGTTGAGAGGTACTTTTATAAAAGAACCAATATTACTTGATATTACTAGGTCAATTAGAAGTTGTTATTCTATTCGGGATAGAATTATTGTATATAATAGCCCAACCAGACAATTAAACTAAAATTCGTAATCATCCAAAACGATCAAACCAGCCTAACCCTTCAAACATGAACTCAAAACAATCCTAAACTGCATTCTCAGCTACACATTCGAATTTGCGTATAAGTTGAATGTTCCAACAATTATTCGGCTCGGCGGATTCGATTTAGGGAAAGCTACCATGACTTGGCATACTTACAGGGACTTCGGTATTCGTGTATCCCAACCCTATATTCTCCGATATACACGTGAACGCCGTGAGGATGAAATTAAACTTTCTTTCTGTTCGGAACATTAGAAAAATTGGGTGTTACTACGGCTTTGTGTTGGATTTTACTCCTCAAGGTAGTCATGTCAGTTACAGGGAAAATAGTAAATGGGAGAAAGTCTTTAGTTTTCTTACTTATGTAGGTTTCAAACGTAAAGCCACTTTTTAGTTACAAAAAAGTACTATCTTTTGCAGGTTTACAGTTGGCACATGGTTCAAAATCGCATGACACTTTTATTTTCATCTTCTATTGTCCTGCTTTTAGAGTGGCGGCTACTTTTTTCTCAAAAACCTCAAGTATCTACTTAATAAACATGAAAATCTTATTACGACTACTATGTAGATTGTAGTGCACTTAACTCTTTCTTTGTGAATAAAGAACCAAGACGAGCGGTCGTCTTCTCATAAAAAGTCCACGCTAAGTATCTATTCAAATAGTTTGAGTGTAGATCAAAGACCTCTATGAATAAAATGAATACTGTTACTGTTATCATACGGTACGAATAACGTAATATTACTTAATATGGTATATCCCAAAAATATCCAATAAAAAGGTAAACAAATGAGTCAGAAAATGTACGAGTACCTGCGGTTGCTAAATATGTAGTCTCACTTGCACATTGGTGCTTTGATGTGATTATTTGAATACTTAAACCGAAATTCTAATTTTAAATCACCATAAACATGTTTTTAATTTGACAATATTGAGGTTAATTTCATAACCTCCGTTTTCGTCGATGAGTTTTCAATTACAATTTAATCATGTATCAATTATTGTTGAAAAAGTGGTGAGATATGCAGCTGAAACCTACCTAAATACAGATGAATGTACATCCTTTTACTTACAGTTACTAATTATGTGACAATTTTACTTGAACAGGGTTTGTTTACACTTTCAGCACCTACTTTTAGAACAGACTGTACATAGATAGATTGAATATCGATATCAAGATATAGAGCCAATAACTATTGTAAGTATTTTTTTATTTGCAGCTCAGTGCATCGAACAGTGTAAGTCAATGAACATTATTAAGCTGCCAATATTAAGGCTACAAAAGATTTTAATACAAAATTCACAGAAAATCGAACTGAATTTTGAATTTATTCAGAACAGAAGTTGTATAGAAACGATCATTTAAATACAAAATGTTATCAAATCGAGCATAAGTAATATACAATGAACATAAGTGCTTAAATATCACACGAAATCCATTTATTCCGGTGCAGCGTGTTTGTGAAAATTCAAGAGATAAACGTACAAAACTTAGGTAGTGTTGTGCGTCCATTTTGAAAATTTATGCCAGTTGTGGAACTACAAAAATATCTGGACACCGCTAGCGAGTGCTGGGCTATTATTTAGTTTAGACGTAAACGTTTATAAATTCACGGTAAAATTCTTCGTGATTTAAATAGTTTTTTGTTTGGATAATACATTACATAGTTGGTTTTAGGTTTGACTTAGTGCTCGACCGACGGTCAGCGCCGACATCGGTAGAACGTGGCTTTATTAGTGAAAACTTATGAACACCGCTGATACATCGCTACACACGTACAGTTACGTCGCGCTGACGAGGACCGAGGACCGGTCGCGTCGGTCGAGCTCGGTCGTACGTCGGTCGACTGACGCCCTATTTGGTATATATGCGACGCAGACCGAGCGACCGTCCGTACGCGCGTACGCAATATCTATTATGATCTCTCTTTTCAGTACTCAGTTTTCAGTCAGCAAAGCACTAAACGCCCGGTCCCGCCATTATCCACTAACCTTCTTTGCTATTCCTAACTAAAGACCTTTAAAAACGCAAGAAGTATTAAATACTCGTAGGCGCTTTATTACTTTTGGCAGCAATTCCCATCAAATTGAAACTACACTAAGGTTGGAACTATGTTACTGTTAAATAGACTGATGTACCTTATTGTTTGCTGACGTGCAAGTGATATTGAACCTTAGGGTGATAAAGAAGTTACGAGATAATAATAGCATAATCAGTCTATAACGTTTCCATTGTTGGGACACAGGTTTCCTCTCTGTAAGAGGGAGTGGACCGTATCCACCACACGGGCCCACTACGTGTACGTCTTCAAATTGTTGGGTCTAGGACACATGTCCTAGACCCAACAATTTGAAGACGACGAACGAAAACTTGAGGAAAGCGACATCGCTTTCCTCAAGTTTTCGTTTACCGTTTTGACAGCAGTGGTTATAAAATAATTCACACATAAAACGCCTGTCTATCTTCAAGCCTACGACCGAAACTCGGTAAGGGGCCATCACCACTGCACACTGGGTCACTGGTCTACGTATTGCCTAGTTATACGAAAACGTGGAAATAAAATCAACGTTTTTTGTCTCTGCGACAGCGATCAGTAAAAGGCGCTGGAACCCATTTTTCCACTCTATAAGAAGTCTTTACCTTTTTCTTTCCCTTCCACTCCAACGCTCAGTTATAATTATTATTCTAAGATAGAAAGATATTTCAAGCACTTTTTGGATTATTTACGTCACAGAGAACATGTTTCAAGATTACGTACTAGGGCGGCATAAAAGATTAATGTTTTGGACGACCTCAATTACAGTCTGGTATTCCTAAAATATTTACTGGAGGTTTTAAGTAACATCAATCCCTCATGCTGAACAGATTTTTTATCTATCTTTCCACCTACTTAGATATATTTTTTTCTGTTCTGAATTTTATTTAAATGGAACATGATTATTGAGTTTCAGTCTCGGTTCTTTCAAGCTTATATAAGTATTCCAGACCAAATGTTTATTCAAGGAACTCTTTTGTTTATCAAATATTTGAAATTTAGTGTTATTTCCAAGTAAATTGACATACTTGAAAATAATACGAAATTCCAAACATTTGAAAAAAAAAGGAATTCCTTGAAATAAAACCGGTGTCCATTTGAAAAAAATGCAGCTGCATCCAGTTCATTGGAAGCCTACCTTTTTTTTTATTACGGGGGAAATCCTCATGGATGTCCTCCGCCCCGCGGAGGACGGAGGGGTCTGTCAGAATCTTACTGACTAAAACCACCCCGGTGTTCCATCTCTCACTTGCACCGGGGATCACGGGAACTAGTGTGACTTCCACGATCCGCGGCTAGTGCTGGCCCGCCTCTGCAGGTCACCTCGCGATAGGGGGGTGTGAGGTTTTAAACTCCCCCCTTACGTCATAGAGAGGCGCACGTAGAACACTACGCGCCGCCATCTCGGGTCCTCAGAAGTAGGGGGCAACGGATTTCCCCAGATCCGTTGCCCCCGGACCCATTGGAAGCCTACCTACCCCAACATAGTCGGGAAAAGACTAGGAAAATGATGATGAGAAATCCAATACCCACAAATAAAGATAAAAAAGGCTACGCTGCTGCTGCTGCTGGTAAAGCTGAAGTGGCAATGGACCGGCCACATTAGCCGTAAAACCGATGACCGTTGGGGTAGACGCGAACACGTCTACCCCACCGAATCGACAAACGTAAGGTAAGACGTCCTCAGGTTAGGTGGAGCGACCATCTTCGCCGGGTGTTAACAACTGGATGAGAGTTGCCGAGAATCGAGCGGAATGGCGTACAATTGGAGAGGCTATGTCCATCAGTGGACTGCTGTAGGCTGATAGTGATGAAAGATAAAAAACGTTAGCTACAAATAGAAATAAAACTTGAAAAAAAAACTACCTACGTGTACTTTAAAGTTCTGAAAAACTAAAATATTAGACCAATATCTTGGGATTAAAAACAAATATCTAAACCGCTGGCATAAACCGATACGGTCTATTGCTTTGCTTTTTGCCTCACAAGACTTTAAGACTTCTAGCGTATCAAGAGTTAGAAATAATTTCTTTGGTGTAACGTAGGTACAACTTTACGAATTCTACGAATATAATCTGGGGAACAGTTCTCTTATAAAATCTTCCTTTTAACTTTAGTTTCCAGGAAAAATAGGCTGAAGAAGAAACAAACCTTTATAATTTGTAAAAACACTTTCTCTTTTCAAAGTCTTTTGTAACTTCCTTTCTGAAATAAAAAAGGTAAGAAATTAAATATTCTAAAATATATTATATCTACTATATTTATATTATTACATAAAAATATAGTAGATCAGATTATATATTATATCCACTGTAGAATTGAGATAGCATTGACAAGCATCCCATCAAATCCGCTATGCATATTATGTTTTCGTGCCTCCATTTGTTTAAAATAAAAATAATATTGGAATATCAATAAACGAAAATAATTATACGTACCTATCTTTCTTTTTCTCTCTTGACAAAGACTCACATAGAATAGAATTATAGCTTGTTGATAAAAGTTCACAAAGTAAGATCTTTTCTGAGAGTCCATACTAGAGTTTGAGGCCATCTGGCGTTAGATACACAAAGTCCTATTTAAATCTAAATGTCACAACTCCAACAGTATTGTCCTCCATCACACAATGCTGGTCCTCATCCGATCCCAGTGTGAGGTACTTGAGCCTACTCGCACTTAGCGATACGAGTACGTGCGCTGAATTTTGGCGGAATGTCGCTGGCGGGTAGAAACGTTAAGTTATGGGCACAACGAGACCGTTCGCATCGTGACACCAGAAATACGGGCGTGCACCGATTTTGCAGGACGGAGGAGCGTATTTAGTGCTATCTGTGTTTCTACGATTTCAAATGCGTCCGTTCGTGTTTTGGGAGCCGTGGGTGTAATTTAGTAGGGTATTTATCATTTAGTAAGCTTCTAATTGTGGAATGAAGAATGAGTGTATCCCTAGTCGCAAGAGACGCTCTGGGCGTTGGAAATCCCAGACCGATTCCTGGTCACCGTAGTGGCGGGCTTGCGAACGGCAAGTAATGGGTAGCTCGTCGTCCGGTAAGGACCAGGCCCGGGTCGACGACGTGTTGTGTTCCACGCACGCCTCATAGAGATGTCAGCTCAAGTGGTGGGGTCCGCTAGGGCCAATGCCTGCCAGGAATGCGGGATGTTTAAAAGAGATACCGCGGCTCCTGGCACACAGGCAACTGAAGGCACATGGGTGGGTTGACACTGACACGAAGAGTGGGAGAAGTTATTTGATGATTTCCTATCCTCAAAAAAAAAATGATTGTATAGAAGTGGAAAAGAAATTTAACACAGTTATATATATCTTAATAATTTGCATGCGAAAATGAGTTTGTTTATTTCTATGTTTAACAGCTGAACGGATTTGTATGAAATTTGGTATATACGTAGACCACGAACTGGGTTAGGACAAAATATAATTTCATTCCGATATTTCCACGGGATCGAGACATAAGCGGCTGAAACAGTGGCGCAGCTCGTCATTAAATAAAGGTAATTGATCTTTCTGACTTATAATATTACGGTACGTACATACAGTATCTCAGCACAGCATTTAAACAGCTCACGTGCCTTATATTTTCAGAGGGAAGTGTTTTTTATTAAAACCTTTGTGCCAACTTCTTGCGCAAAATAACACATCACCGTTTTTCAATACAATTATTGCAGTTCTGTACAAGTTAGCACTCAGTACACCTCAATTCTTACATCAACTATCTTCAATAAGTACCTCAGCCTATATTAACTTTGGTACCCCGCAGCCTAGGTATAGGGTTATCGACCTTGCGATAACGAAGTATCTACGTTATTCCAGCATCTACTTACCTAATTTTCTCAACGGAAACTTAGTACCTACTGATAACTCAAAACCGATATCGGATAACTTGAAGGGTAATTAATTATAATTATTATTGGGAAATGTTGCAAAACTTTGTTACGTCACGATTTGAATATCAAAAAGAGTTTCATGAATAAAATTCTGGAGAAAAAAGTAGAGGGAGGGGATTAATAAGATTTTTTTTAAATAGTTACGTATAAATGATGTACGAAATAAATAAAGAAAATAGGTTGATCTGTCACAAAAACACGCGCATTTAAAAAAGAAAAGTTTAAAATCGAATAAAAAACAAAAGAGATGAGGGGTCTACTCTCTAACAAGTGTAAAAAACAGTTCTACGAACGGGATAATACACATCGCGAGTAGGGACAACTATCAAATCGTGTTGTTATTCATTCTTAGGTCGAGCCCCGAACTAATCTTATGTTCGTAACTGGATACGGAGTAGAAAAGACCCGTTACTTCAGCCGAAACTACGGACTTCGTGCTTTCCATAAGCACGAGCCCCAGGCAAAGATTCACGAGCACAGAACAGAAAACGTTGGCTGCTGCGGGTCGTGACTATAACAAGAAGGTTTCACGGCGTTTTCTCTAGCAGATATAAGATCAGCACTGGTCACGTTTAATCAGTGCGTGTTGCCAGTGATGACATATGGAACCGAAACGTGGTCGCTCACAATGTGTCAAGTCACCCAAAGGGCAATGGAGAGGCTATGCTTGGAGTTTTCCTACGTGATGGAATCAGGAATTAAGAGATCCGCAGGAAAACCAAGATAACCGACATAGCCCGAAGAATTGCCAAACTTAAGTGGCAGTGGGCAGGGCACATTGCTCGCAGAACAGATGGCCGATGGGGCCTGCTACAAGGTGGACCGAAGACCTTGTGAGGACCGCAGGAGTCCGCTGGATGCGGGAAGCACAGAACCGGGCGAAGTGGCGGAGCTTGGGGGAGGCCTATGTCCAGCAGTGGACGTCTTTCGGCTGAAATGATTGTGATGACAGTATATTAATTATTGTGTGTGTTGGCAAGAGCATTGGTGGCCCAGCGGTAACGGCCGCGACTTATGAGTTATAAGTGGTAGGTTCGAACCCAAGCAGGGACTATACTTCGTTTCAGACTTTTACTGACTAAAACCCACCCATGTTCTCTCATTTTCCTGTGTGCCAGGGGCGACGGTATCTCTTTCGCACAACCCACACCCCTGGAAGGCATTGGCCCTTGCGGACCCCACCAGTTGGTGCTGACATCTCTTGAGGCGCGTGTGGAACACAACGCGCCGTCGACCCGGGCCTGGTCCTTACCGGACAGCGAGCTACCCATTACTCACCGTCCGCAAGCCCGCGCCTACGGTGGCCGGAAATCAGCCTGTGATTCCCGACGCTCAGGGCGTATGTACTGTCTCTCTCTCACGTGCGCCGCCTCCCTCTTCGCGAGCATTACTGCTTCGCAGAAGGAGGTGACGGCTACCCATGCACTCTCGCTCCATACCATGTACAAATTATTTCATCACGCTCTCCAAACAGTGAAGGAAAACATCATGAGGAAACCGGCATGTCTAAGAACCAAAATTCGAAGACATGTGACATACCAACCCACACTGGGCTCGCGTGGTAGATAACAGCCCACTCTCTCTCATCAAGAGGAGGCCTGTCTCCAGTAGTGGGAACATTGTCTGCTAATTATGCTGTGTTGGCAAGATCTAATTTTCCACACAATATTCTTACTCAAATATTGTCTCAACCCTTAGACAAAGTTTTGTAGTAGGTATCACAAACTTGATTGATATTAACATCATTAGTTACAAAATATGGAAAACGTTACATACATCCTACTATTAACCAATAACCAACACCTAATCACAGGAGTTATAATATCACCTTTATTTAGCCCCAATTTCATGTCTCTGTAATCTGGTAACACCAGGCTTCCACCTCACTCGTCAGTGTCCTGAAGATGATTAATGAGTTCAGTTCTGTGGAAGCTGTAGAGAGAGTAGGAAATAGCGGAACTAGCCGATGAAATTGTGCCTGTCGTATAAAAACTATAATAAATCCTAGATTATTAGCCAGCTAACCCGGTTTTTTAAGTGAGAATTTGAAGTTTAACAGATTCCACTTCAGAATTCCCGAAGGTTGAATATAGCCCGCGAAATACAATATTTCTTGTTTGATTTTTGCAAAGTACAATAATCTTGAATTTTACGAGTTTTTACTTAAATGTTAAATTATCAATGAATAAACTGTCTGGAGAGTAATTCTAGACTTTTGCTTTGTTTAGCGCAGAGCAAGCTAGTTATTTACAAAATTGTGGTGGTAAGTTTGTTAAGAATAAAGGTTTTAGGCTTCGCTGAGTAATTAACTTCGATAATTAAATTAAGTTTTGTATGAGCAGTTTTAAGTTTTCAAAACTGCTCACACAATAGACACTTTTTCGTGTCCGAGGTTTTAGTGGCAGTCTTGAAATACGATTTTACGATACGAGTCACGAAAAATGTGTATAATATACATTACAATGAAATTGCCTCTCTCCTGACGTCACACAAAACATTCATAACAAAGCACATTGACCCAGAATCTGTATGAACTAAATTTTTTCTTTGTAATACATACATTTAGCGTGGCTTGAGCCGTAAAAACGTCATATTATGTTGGGTGCACATGTTGTTCTGTGATATTGCAATAATATAACTCTTTTTGTGTTGTTGCAGTGTATACGGGTACACAATGGTGTAGTTAAGGAAAGTAAAGGTAAGGCACGTTTGTGTAAATTTTTATTTGCATGTGATCTATTTATAAAAATACAGTTTGAAAAAAAAAACAGTTAACATATCGTGGCTGGCAGGGACCGAATTACCGGTATTTTTGGCTATAACGTTACCAATAACCGTTATGTTAGCGATAAAAAGTAATGTTAATAATACCGATATCCAAAGTCAGTTAACGTTACCTAATTACCAATATTAGTATAGGTAAAAGTAACAATTCTTATACCGGTAGTTTATACGTCTATCTCTTTCTAACTATGACGGTGGAGAGACTACCACCTTTTGGTGTGTACACAGAAACAATATTATATACACGCCGAATGTGCGACTACCTTTGGCGTGTATACAATATTGTTTCTGTGCTGTAGAAAATTATAATAAACAGGGTGGCAGGGCCATCAACGCGAAAACTGAAACCATGATTGACTTACCTTCGGCTTTTATACAATATAGGTGCCGATTCTCTTGTACAACGAACTAAACTAAGCGATAGTTTAGTTCGGATGTTTAATGTAGGCTATGAGAATCTGAAAGTCATTCTGCAAAAAAATAATCTGTAAATTTAAAAATAATTTTGACACAATTAAAATCGTATCAGACAATCGCGAATCCACGTGGTATTTTTTTTTGGCTTCGCAACGTGTTACTTGTTTGCCTTACACCGTGATTTTTTTTAGAGTTGGAGGCGCGGTTGGGGCAGCCTCGACGGGTTTTATATGGAATGTTTCCCTTTGTGTATGGAAAATATGAAAATTATAACCTACATGTTAAGTTATAGAGGTTTATGGATTTTATAAAAGGGGTCGAAATTTCCCTTATTTTTGCGATAGGACACCAATTCGAGATATAAGCATAAGAAAATAAAACAGTTGCAGTACTGTTTTTGGATCTGATGTTGAGGTGTTGGTGTAAATTTTAGTTTGACAACTAATTTTATTCCACACCTTTTTAATCGCGATAAAAAGTAGTCAGATTTAGTTAGACAATCAAAATTTTAGGTTAAAAACGTCAAATATAGAATAGCAAAATTGCCATTTTCACTATAGTTACTAATTTAATATAGTTATTGATACGATATTTCAGTGTCATTTTAGTGCTGTCAAACTGAAATATAGTTAAAATTAGTCACTTTAGTCAGTTTCAGAATGGGAAATCGTCGTTTGAGAGCAATAAATAAAATTTTGGTGATTTTTAGTCTAGTTTAGAGGCATTTGTGACAAGAGAATGCGCACCATTGCTTCTGTGCTGCAGAAAATTATAGTAAACAAACTGGCTCCAATTGAAAAAAATACTCAAATTAGCTGCGACCGAATCACTACATAGTATAAAACAAAGTCGCTTTCTCTGTCCCTATATCTCTATGTATGCTTAAATCTTTAAAACTACGCAACGGATTTTGATGCGGGTTTTTTAATAGTTAACGCAACGGAACGAAATGTTTTGCTAGTTTTACCGGTATTTCATTGGTAACGTTAACCGTGCCTGAGCAAAATTGACTGCCCAATATTGTGGCATTGTATACTTACTACGTTTTACATACCTAGTACGTACATGTATGTAAAGCCTGCGTATCGTATCTTTTATCTTGAGATAACAACGTTGCAACTTCGCTAGATATAAATGAGTGTGAGTATGAATCTGTCTGGTATGTGAGTGTGCATAATAAAGTGTCCTTTGGAGTTGTGCAGCATTATTACTGGCACCAAACTTCTAGACGGCACTCCAAACCATAACAATTGTTTACGTTATAACCATGACGCGACGGCTGCAGCTTTTCAAGGGGACCATGGTCCCTATGAGGATAGAGTACCACGTTACTGATCGACTAATGAGTACAGTTTGCTAACGACGATTATGATAAAAATTATCCTTAAAGTTTCTTTCCCACAACTTTTCATATGAACTGGACCTTTTTCGATATCAAGCGGGTAATGATTTAAAACTTTGAATTATATAAAAAGCCATACTAAATGTTTTATCCTAAAATCAATTAAGTAATAAATAAATAAATTAGCCCTGTATTCCGAAATACTAATATTTCCACTTAAATTTAGAATGTAAAAAAAGCTATGAAAATTAAAACAATAAAATGCCTCTTAATTCAGCGTGCCTATTGGCAAAGGCCTCCTCCAACGTTTTCCACTGTTGCTTGTCTTGAGAAACCATTCTCCAGTTTGGTCCTGCTGTCAATTTTATGACATCTTCCCACCATGTGTGTGTGACATGACATTCAGAGGGAAACATTCACATTACCTTTGATTACCTAACTTAATTTGTTTTGAAATTGGCCCTTCCTTTCCGAACACATAAAATGATTTCTCAAAACAAAGACTAAGTATTTAAAGCCCTGAATGTCTTTGCTACGTAAACCGAAAAGTCTCTATAGAAATCTCACCTACATTAAGTAACAATCTTGTAATAATTTTACGTGGGAGTAGAGTTAAGCGTGACACTGTCATTGCCAGATACAGAGGCCCTAGTGTGAGTTTAATTTAACCATCTACACCAAACGAAGTGAGCATGTTTGGCGCTCCGATTGGTCCGTCACCAATCCAGGGTCAATCGGCACGCCAAACGCGCTCACTGCGTTTGGTGTAGATGGTTAAATGAAACTCACACTAGGGCCTCTGATACACGATGTGACTGACTGATTAACGACTGAACTACCAACCGGTGGAAAACTTTCACAGTGCCTTTGATTACCTTCCTTAATTTTTTTTTTAAATGGCACTACCTTTCTAAACACAAAATGTGTTCAAAACAAAGATTAGATCATTAAAGCCTTGAATGACTGCTACCTAAACTGCAAAATCTTTAAAGAAATCTCACCTAAATTAAGTTACAAACTTGTAATAATTTCACGTCAGAGTAAAATTGCCGTAATGTCACTGGCGGATACACACATGATTAACGATAGAACTTGCCACCCGGTGGGAAACTTTTGATGGACGAGAAAATGTTGCCGTCTTGCCCCAAGTTGAGTCGCGCCAAGTTTTTCATTATTAAGTTTGCTTTGTAATTATTTTTGTTAGACACTCTATTAGGGTTTTGGTTTTAATAAAGTCAGTGTTATGAATGAACAAGGTAACTATTGTATTTATTTATTTATTTATGAAAACTTAATGCACAAGTAAAAAAATATTGTACAAAGGCGGACTTAATGCCTGAGGCATTTCCTACTAGTCAATCTTAGAGTGATGCAATGAGAAAACATGGCAGGTGCAATTTAAGGGATAGATTACTCGAAAAATAATACATACTAATACATAGATACCTAAACGCATATATTTAACGACTGAAGTTCTTTGATTTAGTTGATTATTAAGAAACAAAAGGATAAATGATGTTTGATGTAAGTAGACGAATAGAGTCCACGGTCACGTTCGCGTACTGGATTTTCAACTCTCTGTGTTGGACCCAGCATTGAGAATCCAACAGAGTGTAATGCGAGTGAGTCTCAGTGCGTCGAAAAACACACTATTCGATTTTCAACTCTGGGCGCTTAGCAGTACGTTGAAGATACAGTTGAAGATACAGATTTATTTACATCCGTTGGAAAGGGCGCTAATAGGAGTAAGTGGTAATGATCGTAATATGTGACGTTCTCTACTTTCTGCATACCTCCATGGAAAAAATGCGAGTGTTTATTTTTGTGAATTAAATATATATTAGATACCTACATAAGGTATCTAATACTTTTTTTTTTTTTTTTTTGATGGTGGGAAATCATCAAATAACTTCTCTCGCTCTGAGTTGAGCAGGACGGCGTGTCAAACTTTTACTGGCTAAAACCCACCCGTGTTCTCTCAGTTGCCTGTGTGCCAGAGGCGACGGTATCTCTTTCGAACAACCCCTGGCAGGCATCGGCCCTTGCGGACCCCACCAGTTGGTACTGCCACCTCTTTGAATCGCGCATGGAACATAACGCGCCGTCAGATATGTAATCATCAGGATGCAATTTGAATAAAAGTTATTTATATTTTCTTCGGAAATGCATTTCTTTTCTTTTTTTTTTTGGTTGCCCTAGAGTGCCCTAATGAATTAAAGCATCCAGCCAGGACTTAACTATACCAAAAAAACCATTATTTCTTTTTAAGGGCTTCAATGCTAAATGGCTTTTCTTGTCAAGAAATGTTCTGAAAATATCAGTTTCTACTCCTGATGGATTTATTAGTACATTATAGTTCGGTATCCAAAATCTGTACAAATGTATTACGCGCAGGAAGCATCTTTTAAATTTGTTTAAAAGTATTTATGCATGTGGCTGTTTTTGACCGAATTAAATCATTCATTTAGTCTTTATCTCGAGCAAATAGCTAGCGTTTATATGACTAATAGACCAATAATCTTGCAAACAGGAATCTGTTTGTAACACGTACTTTAACTAATTAGCAAACATCCATTCAGTTCCTCATCTACACTCCTGCAAAGGCATGCATGAATCCTGATTGGATAGTTACTCATGGCGAATACGAGTGGCCGATTATTAGATTACGTACTGCGAGACAATACTTAACAGGCCCCATGAAGATTGGATCAATATTAGGACGAGCTTTGGGAATAAAACAATATGGTAGGTATGTGGATCTGATCAATTAGGTTGGCATGGTTTTCGTAACTTCTATTCATTGTTTGAAAAAGGAATAGAACGAATGTTTACTTTTTTTCAGTGTAGCTAACGTCATATCTTAGTTCAAATATGGCAGTTCGTTCTGTGTTAAATACCTATTCCGGATATTTTTAGCTTATTTTAACACTTTTTTTTTCTTTTTTGGGTTTTGGCTTCGCACGGTTTGTGCATTTAGCCAGTATCAAGTAATTTTTCTTTTCGATCAAGTAAATGGCCCGATATCGGGCACGAAGTTACAAAACAGTCATAGGCGTCTTTAGTCAGTCAAGTCTAAGTTATTGTAAAGCGGTAGTGACTTTACAAGAACCTATTAGGAGTTTTTGGGGGGAACACGAAAATTCTACGTTAGTCACTTATTTTCGCCTTCACTACACTTGTGCACCCACATGTAGCTAAATTGAATAATTCACTACCAAAATTATACAATTTAATTCGCTATTTCACAAAATTTCATGAAAATTAAAATTCGCGACATGTTCCAACGCGATCCCGCCAAAAACTCCTAAACACATTTTAGTCGCACATTTAGTTCTACAGTGATGTACCTATAACTATTTGAAGTCCCCAAAATATTTAATGGACCAAAAAAAAATTACCGAATTTCTGCACTCTAATTGCCACACTAGCAATCAGAATCTGAAGCATTTCCAAGAATGTTGCCTAACCATTGCTTCATATGTTCAAAAAATTTGCCTGCTGAATAATGTAAATAACGCAATGAATATTGTTGAACTATCAAAATTAAAGTCATTTTACTGTTGAGTATGGTACGCAATTACTCCCCAGCAAGCTTAGGATGACGCTTTCTATTTCTACTCTAATGTACAATAGGAATCGCTTGTCAACATTTCTCGGTACAAAACTGTCAATTGTCTACACGGAAACGTCATTTTTGTCTACTCTTCCGACGACAAAACGCTTGTCTATGGTTCTCGTGCTAAGCCTGCAGGTATGGATACTAAAACTGCTAAAACTATGAAAAACATGGGATAGTCACGTTAATTCGAATCACAAAAATTAAATCTCAGCAAACTTGCTGAGATTTAACTTTTGTGACTCGAATTTTGAAGAAGGGTTTCAAGCCTATATTTATTCATCCCTAATACTTTTATTACAGTCTGTAAAAAATAAACGAAAACTTTTTACCTTTCTATTCAAGTCCAGTGAAGCCTTTTTATTAAAGGTTAACTTAATATAACTTTCTTAAATCTATTAAAGTTAATTAAGTAAACATGTCTTGAGTTGTCTAGAAAGGCGTTGAGGTATTCTTTCTTTTTGTTAAAAATGATCATTATTTTTTCACGTCAGTATTATCCCTTGTTCAGATTCAGGTGAAATTATCCCTGCCTTGTTTTAAATTTAATTTAATTTATCTTAGAAGCTCTAGGTTGCTATGGTAAAAAATTAAAGCATGTTAAAGGAATAATGATTTTGGCTTTCATACATTTCATTTTTGAACGCTCAACCTGTGTCTGTAAGATCTATTCCAATATGAAAAAGGTTTATGCGTATTAAAACTTGTGAGGAAATATGCATTTAACTAGCTTTTGCCCTCCACTTTATCCACGTGGAACCTATCTTATGGCACTCGGCAAAAGTATAAACGGATCATGACTCTTACAAAGAAACACCGTACACACACAGGTACCTACGCTTTGGAATGGGCAACTAGCTTCATTTTTCTAACTCACCGACCTTGACAATTCAAAAGTGCCTGTAATTGGTTTATTTGAAATAAATGCTTTGAGTTTGAGTTTGAGTTTGACAAAAAAACTTACTTCTTTATAATGTTAGTTTAGATACAGCAGAATCACAGACACATGACTGCTGACTACCTATTCATTTAATAAATCCCATCCTAACCTGCGAACAAAATAAAACCCAGTAATTTTACGGTATATTAAATAGAAACACATCGAGATACCTGCAATTCAATTCCAGAGCCGATCATTGCAATTCTATATATCTAAATCCAATAAACGGTACGATCCTTTCGTATGCAGCAGTCACCTTTACCCGTTTGTAGATTAGAAAATTCAATTTGCTACAGGGTTTCTCTGTCCGACAAACATGTGAGGCATCGAGAGGGTACTCTACGAATGGGAGTGTAATCGATATTTAAAAACGATTCTGATTTTATACATTTGCATTTTGATATCGATATGATTTTACAATTTTGAGTTGAGTGCTGAATTGGGGAACGGGTTTCATATTTTAGCTTTAAATATAACGTATTTTGTGAATTTTATTTAGGAAATGATGTGTCATGTATAGAGATCGGATTTTCGAATGCATATTTACCTAAAGTTGCGATGTTGGCTAATATGGAATGCGCTTTTGTATCGAAATAACTTTATTTATGTTTTTTTATTTTTTATTAACACACACCACCCCCTTCCTTACAACCTACATACATATATTTGCATCGGGGCTTAAACATTAATTCTAAATAAATATGTATCTGAATAGTTTTGCAATGCTAATAATTTAGAAGTTGCTTCCATACTATACACCTGATTAGTTATGCATTCCCGGTGTTCCTGGCATCAAAGTATGTTTTTAAAAGCCGCTTCCATACTTTCATAACCAAAAATTAACTTTAGGTAAATATGCATCCGAACATCCGATCTCTAGTCATGTATGTAGGTTTGTATAGAATATACACTTTATAATATTACCTACTCTTGGTTGTTGGTACTGTAAATGTTGTATGCAAAAGATGACTTTACGTTCTACAAACTGGCTATAAATACTTTATTCACATTCCAACGGCCAAGCTAATTTAAAATACCTAGGCCTTCAAATAAATTAGAACAGGTTTTTTTTTAAGATGGAATAGGTACCATAGTAAGCTCGTTGCTGTAAACACGAAAGCGTGGAATAAACGATATATTTTCCAAAAGCGCACTACAAATTGTTTTATTTTTAGATTCCGGTATAAGATGACCTTAAGGCCCTTATTGCACATAACAAGTAGATATATTTTTGAAAAATCGATTCTTTTCACCATGATAACCAATCGTTGTATGCATTTGACTAAAAGTTGAACGTGTTCAATTTAAAAACAATTTGGATATTATTATATTCTAGTGCATATCAGTAGTTCAATGAATTGTATGGTTTGGATAAGTACCTTCTTTACAACTATCATCTGCCTAGCCTTATCCCAACCACCTTGGGGTCGGCTTCCAGTCTAACCGGATGCAGATGAATACCAGTATTTTACATGGTGCGACTGCCGATCTGACCTCCACAACCCAGTTACTGGGTAACACAATACCCCTTGGTAAGGCTGGTTATCAGACTCTCGGGGTTCTGACGCCCCGTAACGACTATCAAAGATCCTCAAATGACAGCCGGGACCAACGGCTTAACGTGCTTTTGGGAGGCACGGAGGGTCTTGGTATGTAACGATGGTCACCAAACCACGGACCAACCGTAGCAAACGTAGGTTAACCTGATCGACCGACCCGTGCAGCTGTTATTACTTAGCCACATGCCCCTCACACCTTCATTTAAGCCCCTCCACCTCACGCCTTCTTTACGACTTTGAAAAATGATATTCGCTAAAACAACTTTCAATCAATTGGTACCTACATTTTAGTATGCAATACTGCAAATTGCAATAGATGGGACAGCTCAATAGATTTGACGATCGAACGTGACACCATTTCCTGAATTCCATTTTATATCCCAGCACATTAAAAATACGATCACGTAACGACTCTTCTGAGTACATTTTAATTCGTTATTGGACTAATCTTAAAAATTATTTGTTTCAAGAATTTGTCACAGAAAACAATTGACGGGGTAAAGGACATGCCAATTCCCAGGAAGCGGGACAGCAGGTCTAAACAAAAAACCTTTCTGTTAGCGTTCACGCCAAACGCTAAAGCCAAAATCTATGGGAATGACATTACCTGCGGAAATGACACGTGATGTCACGCAAAGTTAAATGGAAACTTGTAACGAAACGCTACCGCTAACGCCACGTTAGCGTGGCGTCTCGTTTTAATTGTACTAATTTTTTTTATATTTTAATTTTTAATTTTTTGCTTGAGTTTTTTAATGGATCACATGATCCATAAAAAAACTCAAGCAAAAAATCTGCCATATTTTTTTTATTTATTTTATTTATTTATAAAAAGTAGTAGTTTTTGACAAACGCAAACGTCAATTTTAGCGTTAAACGCTCACGCTAACTAGTGGATGCTAGGACCCTGCTGCTAATGGTGTTGTGGAGTGTTTTGATTAAAAAAAAGTTTATATTTTTTTGTTTAAATTGCCTGAGGCTGTGTGGGCGGCAAATAATGAAAAACCGTTGACTAGGCGTCAAATAAGACAACATTGGTGGAATGTGGAGGTTGTCTCCGAATTGTCAGAATTGGAGTTTATTCGGCGTTTTAGGCTGAATAAACGAACATTTTGGAATCACTTAAGCGATCAATGGGGTCTAATTTCCCTCAAAAAAGTAAAACAAGGGAAACTTCACTGGAAATTCTTATTTACAAAATGTGCAATATTTGCGTACTTAGGTACATAAGTAACCTTTTTTTTTTGTTTATTTAAGGATCTTTGCACTCTTGCTTTCGAGCAACGGACTGTTGGGATCATAAGAATGAAGTCATGATTCCTGCTTGCTTCGATTGTTTAGGAATTAAATTCGGAAATATTTAATCTTGTTGTAGAACATGAACGCCACATATAAACTAATAGCGTTGAGAGCTACACTTGAACAATAATGCCATTTCGTCATTTTGTAAACAAATGAATTGTTTCGTGATTATTGAATTTTTACCTACCTTTCCATAAACGAACGTAGTCAGCATTTCATAATTATAAAATATACGGAATAACATAAAGTAATTCGACAATATCTGTCTTGAAAAATCTATGTAAATATTACATCACTGATCAATAGTAAACTACTTTTTAATTACACATTACTTGTAAATAAAAAAATGTAATTAAATAACGTAAAACCTCGAAATACAATAAAAACTTTTTGAAATAGTTTCTAAATGACCGCCAGTAAAGACGCGTTTGACGTTTGACACTGATGTTTGGTTTCGTTCTCACGCTAACTTCCAAAGAGAAACTATCGTGTTTCTTGCCTACGCTGCTGAATAATCGTTTGGCGTGAGCTTGGTTCTTTGTCTACCATTTTACTCACGCTAACTTTTAGTACGTAGTATGTGCGAAAACACGTACAGATGTATTTTGTCTAGGGCTGCTGATCAGTTTGAGAAATATAATGTGCTTCCCACCAGTTTCCCACCAGTTTTCGGAAGTTAAGTGGACAGTGTATCTCCGCCAGGCGTCTTTTTACTGTTGGCCACCAGGCACTGTCAAACACCCCCTCTATGTCCAGTGAGACAACTACCACCAGGTTCTTCTCTTTCAACATTAGGTCGGAATGTTGTCATGTCGTACAAAGCGTCCTCCGTACTTAGCTGCTGCACAAAACCGTACTGCCATGGGTTCATCCGGGGTAGCATGGGTCACCTTAATTTCCGTACCAGCATTCTCCATTTCTCATTCTCTCTTTTCCGTGGATAGGCAGGAGTCCGATCAGGTCGGTAAGATTTTGCATGGGTGTAATAATCCTTTCCAGGTTTTCTTAGTACAAAAACTGACGCTTCCTTCCACGTTTCTGGGAAGCATTTGTTGGTTACGGCCAAGAAAACTATTTCATTGATATTAATAGCGACCTCGCAGATGTCTGCAGTGTTCCGTGTGGTGCCGGACGTAAACAATAGCACAATCCCATTTCTTCCTGTGGGTGTCGTAGAAGGCGACTAAGGGACTTACTAGAGAATGGGCAGCAGCGTTCTCTATGCATTTTACCATCATCATGTCCAGCAGTGGACGTCTTTCAGCTGAAATGATGATGATGATGATGATGAGATGTCTGCAGTAAACCCGTCAGGACTCGGTGCCTTCTTCGGGTTAAAACTCCTTGAAACATACCTGAGCTCGGCAAGAGTGAAGGGTGGAGAAACAAATTGTGTAAAACTGTAAACAGAATAAAGTGAAATTCAACACAATTCAATCAATGATCTTATTTATACATCACGCTTTGTTCTCAATAAGGGTTGGACAGACGTGTATACCTATAGCAAACCCACATTTCGCCAGTTATGTTTATGTCCCATGTAATAGAGGGCAAGCCTATTGCCATCAACCGGGGACAAATCCAGACTCCGAGCTAGTACTGAGAAATTCCAGATAGAAAAACCCCACACTTTTCCTGACCTGGTTATTGAACCCGGACCTCATGCTAAGCAGTAGTGCTGGCGACCGCTAGACCAATGAGTCAGGTTTTTTATGTTCCTACAACAATGTTTTCCTAGACAATCAACAACCACAAAACGATCGTATGAAATTGTGTAAATGCATTAGTTACAATTCCACCGCCCATACTTTCATACAAAGAGGAGGCCTGTGTCCTGCCCCCGGAAGCGGGAACGAGTTTTCTGAAAACATGAATTTTATAAAAACCTCCTTTATAATTAAGCCTGTTTGACCACAGCAATCCAAAACAAAAACCTCGTGAACCAGTGTTTAATTTAATTTAAACACAAATAACAAACGTCATTCGAAAACACTATTTTCCATGAACCCCTTTTCATACCGTGTACGTCAAATACACACTTAATGCAGCCTAACCCTAAACATGCCATGAACATAACTACTCGAGAGTGATCCCAAGCCGCAGTTCGGTCTAGCAAGTGTCTTGGGATCTCTGGGACTAAGACGTCAAACTAAATAATGAATGGATTAAGCATGGCATTTGACGAACGATCGTTTGAGGGTTGAATGTAGGTGACTGGGGAGTCGTGTTTCATGGTAAATGAGAGGTTAAATTTAATTTTCAGGTGAAATATTTAAGTGTTAATCTTCTTCATCTAAACGTCTCGATTGCAGACTAAATACAGTCAGCCCAGAATTCGGCTACGAGCTTAGCAATTTCAGCAGCGTCCATCAGATCCTGTAGCATGCAAATAGCAGGACATGGTAGGCAACATATTAACTGCCCCATTGTTTGTGGGACAGCACCACATTTAAGCCCCAGGGCGGAGTCATCTGTGAATCCCCACTTGAAAGAATTAGAAGTAAAGAAGTGTTAATTACCTGATTTAGTTAATGTACAAAATCACGATTTCTCTATCGTCTTGTTAGTAATTTTCGCGCTAGAGGTTGAGGTTAGTTTTTTTTTTTGTTTTGAGGATGGGATATCATCAAATAACTTCTCCAGCTCTGGGTGGAGCAGGAGGGCGTGTCAGACTTTTAATGACTAAAACCCACCCGTGTTCCTTCAGTTGCTTGTGTGTCAGTGGCCACGGTATCTCTTTCGAACAACCCGCACCCCTGGCAGGCATCGGCCCTTGCGGACCCCACCAGTTGGTACTGACGTCTTTTTGAGACGCATGTGGAACACAACGCGACGTCGACCCGGGCTTGGTCCTTACCGGACAGCCAGCTACCCATTACTCACCGTCCGCAAGCCCGCGCCTACAGTGGCCAGGAATCAGCCTGGGATTCCCGACGCCCAGGGCGTCTCCTGCGGCGCCTAGGGCCATGAGGGTACATATACTGCCTCTCCCTCACGTGCGCCGCCTCCCTCTTCGCAAGCATTACTGCTTCGCAGAAGTAGTTGACGGCAACCCATGCACTCTCGCTCCGTACCATGGCTTGGAATAGGGCCCGACGCGAGAGATCTCCGCCGCTGATCGCCTCCACGAGGACACGGCAGTGCTCCGCCCATGCCGACCAGACCTCCACCGTATGCTTCATCGTGTCCTCCGGGCGATCTACGCAGTTAGAGGTTGAGGTTGGCTTTCATTTAATATGTTACAAAATTCATTATAAAACTTCCATTACATAATCTAAGCAATTTTGAAAATTAAGTTTTACTCTAAATATGACGTAGGTACTTTAGCACGTTTACTTTATAAAACATGCAAGCTATTCTTCCACGCATTACATTTTCTCTTTCTATACAAGACATTTTTATTTTTCACTTCCACAGCGGCATTTTTATACCGAAATAGAAAAATGTTATCCCAAATAAGCTTATAAAGCTTACCAGCTAAGGTAAACCGAACGAAACTTTTAAACCTGGATAAACAGTTTATCCAGAATCTGGATGTGGGTAGCCATCGATACCATTACGCGTGACTTGGTATCGTTATCCGAAATATATAATGTTGCCGCTAAAATCGGATGCCATTAAGGAATTATTAATTGACTAGTTATTAACAGATGCTGCTTGCTGCTATTATCGTAATAATAATGGTGTATTAAATTTTCCTTTTAACTGCTGGAGTTATCGAACCATGTTTCTTTTGGACGTCGACGAAAATTTCATATTTTGTACTGACTTTTTTTTCAAACTTAGAGTGCAATTAGTAGGTAATTTGGATGATTTTTTAAGACGCACCAAGCCATCATGATGCATTGATTCCTAGGATTATTTCATAGCTCATTTCGTCTGGCACACCGTCATACATTACTTTATCTACCCTACCAGTCTTCTATGTGACTAACAATCGGAGCTGTTATCGTATATCTTGTATAACTTCAAACTAACATACAGGTAGTTAATAGAAGTAAAAAACACTTATACCTTTAATGTTCCCATTGCCCTATCAATATGTCTTTAAAGACTATCCCCCCTATTTATAAACGTTGGTTAAATTTAAGTAATGATTAGCGACTGTTTAACCATACATTTTTGACGTATAACCATCACTTAGTTTTAATCAACTTTTAATTAAAATAAACCCTTATAATTACAGTACCTATTAGGTAATTACAGTCTTTAAATTATTCTGAACATAATTTAACTCATTTGTCTATCTTTATTAGGATAACAAACGCTTAATCTTACTGCACGATTATGTTTAATCAAACCCTCACCTGTACCACGACATTACAATAAAGTTTTTGTTTTGACATAAAGTAAAAGTCTCAGTTTATTTATCCCATATAGTAGTATTCAAAAGTTTAATATTCTTATTGCTTTAATCAGTGTGTAGCCAAATGTTCACACCCATACTCACTCGCGCACACATGCACACGCACTCATACACACCGTAGCACGTCAGCGCATATATAATTAGTTATTATTGCTTTGTTTTTTATTTCTATATTTTGTTATTATTTATATTACTTTTTTTCCAATATCTACTAAACTGGAATGTCTATTCAATGGCTTATACTGCAAGTCGTAACTAGTGAAAGATCGGAACTTCCTAACACAAGTAATGGAAATTCCCTTATGACCTAATGTAAACGTATTTTTAAGTTATTGAAATAAACATTTTTATTTGAATTTGATTTGGTTTAGCTTCCAGTCAAAGGATTCCAGTAAATTGGATGCAGTGATGAACTTCGATACCGCAGTCAAGGCATTCCAAGAGACGACAATGAAAATAATTTTGTTAAGTCTCCACAGCTTGGATTACATAGTAATTACTGTTGTTAATTTGATTGTGAAGGTCGGTTCTGCTCAGTTCGCGCCCCTTAAGTACCATTTACTCGCTTGCCAGTGATTATTTTTTTATATTACCGAGGTAGAAGAAATTGCAGGACATTGCGTAATCTGAAATGTTTAATGTGTTGTTTAAGATACGGCAAACGAAAATAAAACAAAAAATCTGCCACAATGATATATTAGAGTAGTCGTAGCATTATGTTGAGATTCTCGCAGACCTACGATGCGGAGACCTCTTTGTTGTGACAGGAAACAGTGCGTAAAACACAGTGTAGAGGTGACTTAGGAACTATTTCCAGAAGATAATAGCATCGAGCATAGTATACAGCAATCAGAAATCCGTTTTCAAAGCGTTTAATAGTTCACTGTAGTAATCATTCAAGATAATCAACCCTCGATAATTTTCCAAATATAGACATACCACTACATTTCACCAATTATGTTTTAGTCCCATGTAATAGGGGGCGAGCCTATTGCCATCCCATATTCATCGTCAGCCTATAATGTTCCCACTTCTGCCAAACCGGCCTCATCTCGGTGAGAGGGATGTCATATCACAAAACCCAAATCCAGATATCCAGGCTGCTTTTGAGAAATTCCTGATAGAAAAACCAACAACTCTTGGATATCCAAACCAGGACTACATGTTCAACAGTAGCGCTTCCAAACACTGAACCAACAAGGCAGTCCCAAACATCATTGTGTAGGAAATTGTGGGATTGTGGATTTGTATTAGTACTTACTGGCGAACTCCTGCCATTGCTTCGCGCTCCGATGGGCTCAGCGTCATGTTCAATCGTCCCAAATCCAGCTAAAACTTCACTGCACATTTATTTCCACAGGTGCTGGTTAATGTTATTATTCGTGTCTTGAAGGGGATGTAGCACAAAATCACAGAAGGACCATTTCGTATTAGAAAAAAGGCTTTAGCGCGTGGAGCACCTTGTAGTTCATGAACGATCAGTTGAAGAGAAAAAACACGTGGCAGTGCGACGCCACTGTCGCCCTTCGTCCACCAATTGGATTGCTTAGCGAATAGGTGAGAAGCAAGCCGGCAGCTTACTCAAATCAAACCCTTTCCATTACACATAAATGCTTGCGTGTCAGTTGGGAGTTGAAAAACTTTCCAAAATACCCAAAATTAAATGCGGTAGGTAATACCTTCTATCTTCAAGAAAACGGTACGTAACAATCATTTTCAAATTAAACAAAACTGAAGAACATTAACCGTTTAAGCTTCGCGGTGCAAAAACACACGTTTGGCCAATTTGTCGGGGTACAGAAGTTACGTAACATTGCCGGAAAATTGACGGCAATTAAATGGAACTCTCATTAATTCGAGTAATTGCTGCTCAACCGCTGTGCACGCCAAAATATATTTACTCACGAGATGCTGGTCGGTGACAATAATGGGAGGTATGTTTAAACTGGTTAGGTGTGAGGCCACCATCTTGTTGGGGATGGCCAATCCGTAATTGGTACGTCGAGATATTTTCACAAAACAAAGGTCGAATAAAGGACTAAAGTGAGCAGCAGGCGAGGTCTTACGAAGGGTTATCGTATAACCCAGTAACTGGATTGTGGAGGTTAGATAGGCAGTCGTTCCATGTAAAATACTGGTAAAATTCAGCTGTATTCGGTTAGACTGGAAGCCGACCGCAACATAGTTTATTATATAATTATAGTCAGGCGAAGATTTTTTGACTTTTCAAAATCCTCTGAAAGCGCTTATTGAACCATCTTCTGTCTTCTATCTCATTACGTCATGCTTTTATCGTCGGTTGCCTTTAACAACATCCTGGAACACCATAAAATTAAATGACACGCTCTCCGCCATTATCATACGGCTTTTTTGTTAGCTTAATGACTGAAAATCATTTACCTGGGAGCTTCCGTGTTACACGTGCTATAACTAACTAGGTAACTTTTAACAGACCAATTTTTTAAACAGCACCTCTAGGCCTATAACAACATATTTTAAAAAGGCCCGTTTGCACATACATTGTCCGTAAGCATGTTTCGAGAACGTTCCCGAGGACTCGCTCGTGACTGGGACAAAGAGCTTGAAATCTGGAGCACAACAATTTTTAAAAGTTTTCCCCGCAAATATCTTCTTTGTGAGCGGGATCGGAGAATCGAGCGTGGGATTTTTATTGAGAAACTACGGTTAGTTTGCCTGCTGCTTATTGTTTCTTTTAAAAAGTTCCCCTTTGAGACTTGGAGTCAATATATTCGCGTTTGTAGCGATCCCGCGGGGTTCACGAAATGTGTATTTAAGAGAAATATTCAAAAATCTATTGCAAAGAACTCCTTGATGGGAAATCGTAACGAATTTGCTTAGTGCTTTTTTAGAATATTCTCAATATAGCGACTATCGCTCTGGGGATTCGTTTTATACTAACTACAAACAGTCAAATACGAGTCGGACTGGCACTAGTACATTATTTAACAATTGACATTTTAAAAAAATTTGTTTGGCTTTATTTTATTTTTTGTTTTTGCGGGAAAAAAAAATACACATTCTGTGAACATTTAGACTTTCTACCTATTACGGTTCATGAGATACAGCCCGCTAACAGACAGACAGACGAGCACCGATAACTTAGTAGGTACTAGGGTTCCGTTAGCGCCCTTTGGGTACGGAACTTAGTGGCATATTGCTTCGATTAGGAGCTTCATCTCCGTTCATTCACATTCATGAAAGTATTTCATAGTTACTTTAAAAAAAATCAAAGTAGCCTAGTAAAATATCTTGTATTTTTTTATGAAATTGAAAGTCTACTTGAATTCTAATGCGTCACCGCTTTAGTAAAGAATTTTATTAAAATTTTAAATTTTATTGAATAAAATTGCAGAATTGTAGCAATGTATTATCACACCATAAAATTTGTTTAATATTGTGCCAATAGGCAGTAATTACTTACCTATTACAACTTTCACCAAGAATATTTTTTTTGCACTCTGTGCTTGGTACTTTAAATAATAACAAAACTGTCTGGCAGCAGAAATGGGTTTGGCAGTATAACCAGTAATAGTATCTTTCACCTACCACAACACTTTCACCAAGAGATCTAAATACACCTACTTTTTCCATGATTACAGTTCACCAAAGATTAAACCAGAGATTAATCTGTGACACATGGTTACTGTGCTACGTGCTACAGCAGTGTTGGGACGAGTTGTAGGTCGTAGGTTTCACCACTGCTCCCAAAACGGTGAAGGAAGAAGTCGTGAGGAAAGTGGCATGTCCTAGAACCAAAAATTCAACCTACTTAGATGTTTAGTTAAACTGTTGATACCAAATGTTTAAAACGAGCGCTAAAGCTGCCGACAAACTATCACGCAGTTTTTCAGGTTTATGAAATTTGTGCAAGTTTTGGTCCAAATCAATGATTTATTGATGTTTTATTTTTTTCTAGGACTGAGCCTGCGTGGTGAGTAGAGCCCACACCCTCTCACAGACACAGGCCTGTGTCCCAGCAGTGTTTGTTAGAAAAAAGGCCGTATAGTTTTATTCCAAATTTGAACATTTCCTCTGGAAACTTTTAAAAATTTTCTTTAAAAAAGCCTGACTCGGGCTATGACAAAAATTAATAACAAATAGCCAAATCGGTCCAGCCGTTCTCTTGTGACGCGCTTACTAACGAAAACCATTTAATTTTTATTTATTTGGAATAGATTGAGGAGCATATTTTTTAACGTACGTATATTGAGACCAAATAGTTTTAACACGTTCAGTTCAGTCAAACCTCGTAAAATTCGTGAGACATCGTTGGATTAACATCTTCGTCGCGTACCTATGAAATTGAGTCAACGGCTTATAAAAATAAAAGACAATTTTCAATATTGTTCTTAATTCTTTTGTTTTTATTCAAAGCCGGGCTTCTGCAATACGGCTTAAGAATTGGTGGATGAGATTACACAGTTTGATTTAAAAAGGCCATTTTAGATTATTTCTTTTGGTATTTTTTGATTTTTTAAATAAAAATTCGTTTACGTTTTTTTCACATCTAGGTAACAGTTTTGCACTGACAAGCAACATACATTTAGTATGTAGCTAGCTACTAAGCTTCGCTTGCCGCGGCTTGTCCGTAGCCGGGTGACCATCTTTACATACGAAGACCCCTCCGTGCGTCTGGAAGCACGTTAAGCAGTTTGGCCCATGTCTTCCGTGGATTTTTGACAGTCGTTACGGGTCGTCAGAAGCCCGAAAGTCAACCAGTCTTAACAAGGTTGTCGTACTACCCAGTAACTAGGTTGTGCAGATTGGATAGGCATTCGCTCCATATTAAATATTGGAATTCAGCTGCATCCGGTTATACTGGAAGCCGACTCCAAAGTAGTTGGGAAAAGACTAGGCAGATGATGAAGCACTAATGTGTTATTAAGATATGATAAGACCGTAAGTATTCCGGCTAATTTGGAAATAACGCTGTAACTGGAGATCGTGGCAATATAATGGTCCAGAACACAATGTTAGTAGGTACTCGATAAGTACAGTCTTATCCCAAGCGCCAAACTTACCCCCACGAAGAGGGAGGCGGCGCATGTGAGGGAGACGCAACTCGCGAAACGCGCTCTTACGGCCCTAGTTGCCGCAGGAGACGCCCTGGGCATCGGGAATCCCAGGCTGATTCTCGGCCACCGTAGGCGCAGGCTTGCGGATGGCGAGTAATGGGTTTTTTTTTTGGGTGGGAAATCATCAAATAACTTCTCCCGCTCTGGGTGGAGCGGGAGGACGTGTCAGACTTTTACTGACTAAAACCCACCCGTGTTCCCTCAGTTGCCTGTGTGCTAGGGGCCACGGTATCTCTTTCGAACAATCCGCACCCCTGGCAGAGTCATGGGTATTTCGCTATCCAGTAAGGACCAAGCCCGGGTCGACGACACGTTTTGTTCCACGCGCGCCTAAAAAAGATGTCAGCACCAACTGGTCGGATCCACGAGGGCCAATGCCTGCCAAGGGTGCGGGTTATTCGAAAGAGATACCGTGGCCCCTGGCACACAGGCAACTAAAAGAACACGGGTAGGTTTTAGTCAGTTGTTTTTATTTGATGATTTCCCACCCAAAAAAAAACCTTATACACTCTTATGGCTGGTAGGTACAACAAATAATTTCCCATGGGAACACACATGCAACATGGATTTCCAATTTGTGTTAATTATTGTGGACAAAGTAATCAAATAACAACAATCACCAAGATAGTTTGCATTAAATGTATTAGGTACATGCATTTGTTTTATTACATTTAAATTTTAAATTCATTAACCAGTATAATAACAAAAAATTAATCATACTTGCCGCATCACTGGTGGCCGAGATGCGAAACATCGGATCTTCTTCACGATCCGACATAGTTTAGGTACGTGTGAGCACTGTAGTGGATACTCGAACGTAAAGATAATTTGATTTGAATTTAACGGAACTTTTATAAACTGGCGAATAACAAATTAAATAAACATGTTCATTGGAAACAAACACGTGCATTGGTACTGAACTTTTGCCTAGACTGTCCGAGCTCGACTGTCAACAGTAGACTGTCGCCACACTCGGTATCTCCGCCAGTCCTCGCTGCATCCCCTCCACCGACGATCGCGTCCAAGCGGTAGGGCTCGCTTGCGTTTCCGGTTACATGATTATTCGTTTACGGATCAAATTGTTAGATGGCGCTATCCGCTATACTTTGACGACATCAATCTACGACATACATAACAAATAATGATCAAATTTAGATAACAAATAATTTAATTGTGGCTGTCGTTTATCACCTATGAACTCAACGAACCTGTAATAAACTCATCTTTTAGTTCTCAAGCAACATAAAAACATAAGAAAAGAAGGACAATATCTACCGTGTACAATGCTCACTATAGCAGGAGCCAATTACACAGACTCGAATGCAAGTAGGGGCTGACAATCTCACTGGCTATAAAAATAAATGTCCCACATTTACCCTTCGCGGAACTACGGCGATGTGTAGAGGAAAATATGCCTTTTACCATACCTTTTTCATTCTAGCTTTTCATAGCAGGCTCGCTTTGTTTAATGTAATTGGTCGTACGCTTATTACGAGAGCAGTTACGGACACTTTTTTATGAAAGTTTAATTGGTTTTCGCGTCGAATAAGGCTATTTTTACAGAATACTACAAATTATACTGTAAGGATATCTGTTCAACCTTTTACAAACATAACTGTGGCCACCTGCTGTGCACAACCGGTAAAACATAGTGTACAATATTATTTTAATCTGGCTTGACGCGTTGGGTATCGTTATATAAACACGATAAACATAAGAAAACCGTTAACTCATATTTCAAGACAATCCTGTATAAGTATGTGCCGTCAACACGAAAAGAAGACGACAGAAATGTTCTGGGTCGACTTCGAAATCTCACAAACACGTATCCTCAGAGAAACAATAAATCTTTCATATAATTACAGAAACTATGTTTCATTTCACATTAAATGTGTGCACTTCAAGTCTTCCAATCTTGAAGTGATGCATGTCATGCTATTTCACCAATGAATCACTCTTGTTTCAATTACCTGGATCATAGCACGAACTCACGACGTGAAGGCCAGGTAAATTATAACGTTTTTTTGGTAAAATTTTTGCGACGAGCATTAGTGCAGCGTGCAGCCTGTGGGCTTCGCACATTCGCAAAGATCGTACAGCGCTCTCCGCATTCAATATAACAATGCATTTAAGATACTAGTGGGGCTGCCCCGTTTCTGTAGTGCGTCAGGATGTTCGCAGATGCGCATGTAGATTGCTTTTACGCAACAACGCGTTCGCTGGTGCGCAGGGTGTAGGGCACCTCCAATATTTAGTGTCTTAAGCATGGTTGCGAGTCACCTGGACTGTGTATACGTGGGTCACTGTTGTTCCGTCTCTCATGGGATGTCGCAACGGAAACCAACCGTTATTTCTTGTATTGTTTTCCTTGTTTTGTGTATAATCTAAGTTGGTGTATCTTGTGCATGGTCTTATTCTATCTAGCCTGCATGGTACTCACATTCACAGTCGGTTTTCTCTTTAAATGCCATACAAAAGTCATTAATTATAAAGTAATAATTGATAACCGATGATGTTCCGTGTGGTGCCGGACTTACAAGAATAGCACTATCCCATTTCTTCCCATGGTTGTCGTAGAAGGCGACTAAAGGACTTACTAGAGAATGGGCAGCAGCGTTCTTTATGCATTTGACCACCATACTACGATCGCCAACCAGCTTGCCCAGCGTGGCGATTATGGGAAATGCCTCCCTTTTGGGGGAGGCTTATGTCCAGCAGTGGACGTCTTTCGACTGATATGATGATGATGATTCTATTCTATTTATATCACCGCTAGATTTGAATAAAGTTTTCAAATTATGTAGATATTATCCGAGAAACGAGTATTTTCAATTTTGAAACTGCCTCGTTGGTATATTGGTATCAAGCTGACCACGAGGTCCTGCCAGCTGTAGTGGTGGAGATCGCTCCAGATAACTGTTTAAACTAGTTTGTAAGACAACAGAAGTTACCCCGTCAAATAACCAATTATTGTTAGAGAATAATAAAAAGGTAGCTTCTGGCACTTTTACTCATAATAATAAAAAACCAAAGGGAGTGCAACATACTTTAAAATTGTTTAACCAAAATACCAAGGTTGCTCTTCCAAATTACTTGAAACAGAATTATTTTTGGAATATACCAAGTTTGATGTAATTTGTTTAACAGAACATTGGCTAAAAGATCATCAAATAATGTCAATTAACTGTGAAAATTATTGTGTAGTTAACTTTGTCATCCGAAAACGTATGATACATGGCGGGTCTTTAATATTAGTTAATTCTATTAAATCGAAGGAACGAAAAGACATCATCGGGCTGTCTGTTGAACACACTATTGAATTGTCCTGTGTGGAGCTTGATAAGCATGCGTTTACAGACCTCCAAGTTACCAGAACCTATCTGTATTTGATTCTGTAATAGAAGATGTGTTAAAGAAACTTAGTATTAGTAGTAAGTCAATAGTCATATGTGGTGATTTTAATATTAATTTATTTGAAAATAACTCAAATACTGTCAGATTATTAAGTCTATTTAGGTCATTTGGTCTGTCAAATGTTTTCAATGAACCAACCCGAGTGACAGCTTCTTCTGCCACTTGTATTGATAAAAATGTATGTAACTGTGATTACTTACACAAACAAATTGTAAATAAGTTGCCATCTGATCACAGTGGAAAAACAATAACATTTTGCTCCTACCTTCTTATACAAAAAAAAAAATAGGTTTAGGCCAATGGCATGTAAAAATTTAGAGAAATTTAATCATTCTTTGGCCAGTACATTATGTGTTCAGAGTTTTAATACATTAATGATTTACCCTATTTACTTTTAAATCAACCGAAGATGGTGTTATTTGCAGATGACACATCATTGATATTTAAAATAGCCCGACGGTCACAAAATCTTGACGACGTGAATAACTGTATTCTTCAGGTCCAAGATTGGTTTACGGTAAATAATTTGGTACAAAATGGCGCAAAAACCAAATGCATTAGATTTCAATTACCAAATGTTGGAAGTAGCGAATTTGACCACATATTGAATGGAGAAAAACTGGAATTTGTTAATCAAACGGTGTTCCTAGGAATCACGCTAGACGAGAAATTACAATCATATAACATCTCTTGCGGGGCGGCTAACCTCCGCCGCTTATGCTGTTAGGAAGATCAGACAATTAACAGATGTAAAAACCGCGCGTTTGGTCTATTTTAGCTACTTCCACAGCATTATGTCGTATGGCATTTTACTGTGGGGTCGGGCTGCTGACATTGAATCCATCTTTATTTTGCAAAAGAGAGCTGTCAGAGCCATTTATAATCTACGTCGCCGCGAATCTCTCAGGGACCTATTTAAAACGATTAATATTATGACGGTACCTAGCCCATTAATTTATGAAATATCTTGTATGTAAGAAAAAATAAGTAATAGACATAATTTTAATACTAGAAACAAAGACAAATTAGATCAACCATTTTTCAGATTAGCTAAAGTACATACATCTTTTATGGGGTACTGTGTTAAATGTTATAACAAAATACCTTGTGATATATTGCAATTAAATGAAAGGAAATTTAAAACTCATATGAAAAGTACACTTTTTAAACAAGCATATTACAAATTAGAGGATTATATCCAAGATAAGAATGCTTGGAAACATGCTGGTCCTGCTCCATAGGACAATCTAGAGTCTAGACAAAATCAAACTGGTTGCTAATTGAATTATGTAATTAATTATATTTATGACATTGATTAAACTCAGTGATACTTTAACTCACACACTGACTGATTACCTACTTGTAAATATTCTAGGAAAATTGTATGTTTACTTTTACAATGTTTGTAAATATTTGAGCACCATGTATCTATCATAAAATTAATTTATCTGTAATTGCTTTAATTGCATTCTTTTTACCTATTTTGGTATAGTAACTTTATTCTGGATGCATCGTTTTCACACATAATTGTACAATTAATGTATGTTTAATATTGTAGTTAAATCATTTTCAAAGAGAAGGGGCGACTAGAATCAATTCTATTTGTTGTTGTATGTTGACGTTCAAAAGTGCCTTTTATGTGCCTATTTGAAAGAAAAAAAAAAAGAAGGCACGGTGTAAAAGGAGTTTCGTTAAGTGCACTAACTCACTAGCCAACCAGAACCGATCCAGTTCGCAAACTACGTACCTACGTACTTGCAAACTACGAACTTTTACTTCTTATTAGAACGTACTGGCAACATGAAACTATGTATCGGATTGGTGTAGAATGAGTATGCATGTATCTGTGGAAAAGCTACCCTGTTTCCGTAGACTTCGTGAAAGGGGAATGAGGATAGCCAATAAAAGCCTCCTTGTATCACCCGTGAGTATAATGACGTACATTTCCATTTTCGTTTAAACGATGTATGAGAAGTTCATTGTCTAGTTCATTGTTTATCTTCTTGTCACAGTCACGGCGTCCAGCTGCTGACTATTTCTGTTCTGTGTTCCTAAGTATAAATCTGTGTTGTTTTTAAGTTTTTAATGTGATCCCATCTTTTTGTATGCACATGTTTCTGTGACAATTCTTTCCTTCTAAAGTGGACAGCTAAGCTTTAAAAAAGTTGGAAACAAGGTGACCAAGCATCTTCCTAACAATAAAGACCCTTTTCCTCCGACTGCATGAGATTGTACGGCTTAGGGTGTGCGTACCGTGTGGGATTGGAGACAGAAATAGCTTCTGTTTCCATTGTTTTTAATTTTCACTTTATACACAGCCTCTTCATTTTTTTTTACTTTCTTTTCACAAGCTTTATACAAAACAGCCTAAGCTGATTTTGTAGTGTGTTCATTTGTATTAGCAATGGGTTTTATTTAATGTTGACATAAATATATGCGATTTTTTCTACGCGTTATAACGTACTAACAATGAAAGCCACAGTAACTTCACAGTAAACCTTACAAGTAAACAAAACGTCCTTTACATCATCTATTCAGAACGGCAAGCCACCGCGTGATGCAAGTACTCAGCTGGTCAGGACGTGCCTCGCAAATCTTTGGATTAGAAAGATATTAATGAACGCGGAAAAAACGAAAGTCATTTTCTCCAAAAATATAAAAAAATTGAACGCTAAGACGATGACGCTAACAAAATGTGCAAACAAATCCCAACGAAAAACGTGACTTAAAAAAGAAAACGCCGAATCAATATTTTCAATATCCTGTAGGTATACTTTTAGAAAATACTTAAGGAAATATCAGAGATCACTTCTGGGCTCTTCAAAGGCGCCTTGCGGTCCTAAAGGGCATAATAATCTTTCGGGTTTCTTACTGTTATAGGCTTTTATTCGCAAAAATTTAATATTACGGGACATGGAGATGATATTTAGCGCTATTGAAAGGATAAAACCTTCACAGTTAAGTCTCTCAAATGGCGCTAAGTGTATGTGTGGGAGTATTGATAAAGATAATGGTCGTAATTGTTAAGCTCTTCTACTCGCGTTGCTTCAACTTGAATACCAAAATTACCTTAAAGTCAGGAGAGTGATTTGGGATAAGCAAAGTAAAATAACGTATGATATTTTTTCTCTCAACACAATGGCTTTAAGTAGCTTCAAGCGTTGTGTCTTCAATGTGTTACGAACTTAGTAGAGATTAGTCGATAATATACAGAGAAGTAAATATTGCACGATATTTTACTTTACCTACTAGCTACCTAGTAGCTAAAAGTGTATTACGTTCAATAATATATGTAACGAGCTTAGTAGAGATTAATCGATATTATACAGATAAGTAAGCTTTTACTATAACATGTGTTTCCAAGGCAATTCTACATAAGAAATCTGCAATTTAGATAGTTCTGTTATCATTTCATCATCATATCAACCGAAAGACATCCACTGCTGGACATAGGCCTCCCCTAATTTTGGGGGGCTTGCCATAATCGCCAAGCTTGGCAGGCGGGTTGGCGATTGCAGTACGGTGGTAAAATGCATAGAAAATGCTGCTGCTCATTCTCTAGTAAATCCCTTAGTTGCCGTCTACGACACCCACAGGAAGAGATGGGATGGTGCTATTCTTTATGTCGGGCACCACACGGAACACGGAGTCTACGTAATAAATCTGCAATTAAGATAGTTCTCTTATCATCTATTACTTCATAATTAATTACTTTTGTATGGCATTTATAGAGAAAACCGACTGCAAATGTGAGTACGATGCAGGCTAGATAGAATACGACCTTATATTACTGACACTTGGTTTTGAGTATCTTTTTAAGTGGCCTACGCAAATGTCCTGCAGATCTACTGGCGTCGTGTGACGTGTCGTTCAGCTCCCATAAATACGATTGAGATACATGCTGACTAATATATGCATGCCGGCTGTCGGGAAAGATCAACTCAAAGCTGCAATGGCCCTTTTCTTCAAAAGGCCCTTCCAGACATAGCCCTGCATTGATACTCAAATTATATCTGAATAGTACAGGTAATGTTTGGACTTTAAAAGAGACATACATGGCCTTTAAGTTTATTTCGGCATTTATTGTCACTCATCAATCAAATAGAAAATGCCGACACAATGTAAAGATCGTTTACACTTCTCATGCTCTAAAAGTACGCCAATATAGCCCTACGAAGCGGGACTAAAGTGACCACTTTAGTCTCCAAGGCTAGGGAGTGAAAAGTAATAAGTTTTTTTAATTTCCTTCATGTGACATAGAAAAATTCAAACAGCCAGTAAATATACTATTATCTGTGGAGTGTGGACCATCTTCATTGCGAAAATGTTGAAAGTTTTAGTTCCATGGTTTTTCCGCAAAGAAGGTGGCGCCATATGTTTTAAATTGTTAATCTGTGACTGGTTTAGAATTTTTATTTTTATTTTATTAAGTAATATTTATTAAATGTTTTTGTACTAAAATGACTATTTTTGTCGCACTCAAAGTGAAAAGTACAGTTTGCACTTCGAGACTAAACGCCAACTTAATATACCCTCGGTTTCATTGACTCGCCGCCTTATATTATTACGAATATTATCAATAGTTACACTTTGTGCTTAACTAAGTAGTATGTATTCAATTTACATAAGTTATACACATACTCGTACAACCTATCAATTTGAGTGAAGTAGAAACGCTTTGTAAATATAAAATTGATGTAGACTTTCGAGAAGTCTTAAAATATACAGAAAACTTTAAAAATGCATCCAACAGCGCGAAGATTCGAAAGATAAGGCAATATCATGAGACGCTTGAAAGACATTTTACTGTCTGCTGAAAGATTGTACGGAGCGAACGAAGGAAAAAAAACAGTTTTTCATACGTTACGGTTCGATCGTAGATTTAATTTAACTTTCACCAGAATTATTTTTAATAGAAATTAGAATAACAATTTATGAAGAAAACACTACTTTCGCTATACTGTTTAATCACACCACAGTACTCTTTCACACGCCAACAACGACTGACTGCACTACACATTTTTCCATTCTAAAATGACTTTAGTCCCACCCAGAAATAACGATATTAAAACAACCGTGTTGCCAAGGTAGAATAATACATTCAGTTGTCATTATGAAAATACATTTAAAAGTTTTTTTACACTATACGCAATTTGTACTTTGACAGTGTGTCACAATGGATATTTACAATTCAGTGTTAGAATAATACCAAAAAAAAAAAAAACAGAAATCACAACAAATTTAAAGACGATATTATTTCACTTGAGGCCTTTTAGTCGCTAACAAAAAACTAAGCCTGAGGCCAACCATCAGATCACACAATAATTCGTTTTAAATGCATACAAACACCTGAAACTGAATCAGCCTAGAAGACAGTTCAATTTTTTGTACCTAATTATTATTCAAAACCAAAATGGCAGAAAAAACAGACCCTTCGCTCAAAATATAAAGAATCGTTTTCCATATTTTTGTGTCGGCAATAAAAACAATTACTTCGCCCGGGGCGACAAAGTTCTTGACAAAATGACTGAAGTGTGATTGAAAATTATTATTTCTCGTTATTAATGTTTCTAAATGAGGTCCATTTTGTAGATGAATCAAAGCTGCCTCCGGGCAATTGCCATCATTGTTGAAGTGAGGAAACGCAAGCTCGTTGGACTAATAAATAATTATGCTTTTGAATATTAGTTACAGTCAAATAATTAGAGGTTTGTTGAAACAGTACTTTAGAATTAATTGTTTTTCTTTCTGCCCGACTACGTCCGAAGGTAGATGGACACATTTTTTAATTGTTAGTGGCATTTAAATTTTTTGGTCTTATGCTATGAAGCCATTTTTGCGACTGCTTAATGTGGTGTCCGAAAAATAGCTGTGCTTAAATTTATGTATAAATTAGCATTACATTTCTGACTTTTGTAAACTTCGTTTTTGTCGACAGTTTTTAATTTTTAATATGAATAAGCTTCATACCGCGATTTCGAAAAATATCTCTCAGCCACAAAATGTTACTTCGTAACAACAACACAACAAGCAGATATACATTTGCAAAATATTAATTTGAACGATCGCAACTGAAATTCTGATAAATTTGTCTACTATTAAATACACTTAACGGGTTCGACTTTTTTGTACTACGTCATATTTGTGAATAAAACTTTCGTCATTCTGAATCATTGCAATCTACGAAATGCTTTATTTCACATCAAAACATTCCAATGAATTATTCTATGCCGGACGTGAATATTCAACCATAAATATTGATGACGGACCGCCACCAGCTGATTTTATTGAATTCCATCTTCACTTGAACCGGGACTGCAAAGACAACGGAAAAATCCACTTTGTATAAAATCAAAACTTTGTTTACTCAATCCGTGGCAACATTACCATGGAAAAGGGCAGTTGTAACTTACAACCATTTTGTAATAACACTTGGCTCATGGCTCCTTTATTGGCAAGTTTAGCCAGTACGTGTTCCCGCATTCTTTAAGAGCCACTAACCCGTGAAAAGTTAACGTCTGAAACAGGTACCAACCCTATCTAAATCGGACGTGACTTGTCATCCACTGAACGGAATATAAATTTTAGGACATAAAGCAATCTGATCAGGTATCAAGTTGGAATAGAAAAAAGTTGATTAAGGCCAGGTTTTCAAAAATCGATTGTTAAAGCAGTCTTTTTGTCCGATTTTGGTCCTTTGTAATGCTGTGAATCACGGATGTTGCAGCAATACACCGAAATAGGTCAGTATCTATACCAACATACGTCTCCATCGCGTGATAAAACTCGGTGTTCAATATTGAGGATAAAACAAAAACAAACGGTCAATTTGATTGAGAGATACCCGAGGGATCAATTTTCAATTATTTGTGTTACAAGCACGCGGCCATATTGTTGGATATTTGGCGGGAAATTGTCTTGAAAAATGACTCCACATTCCGGTCCCTCCCATCCTGCCTTTATTACATCAATATCCTGGGTCCACGGCGTGGCTATTCGTTTAAGGATAACGGTAGAGTGGACAGGTATGAACAATTTGAATCATCTAAATTTCATAATCTGCCCTTTGTTTCAGAATCAAATAACTCAACATTATTAGGTAATACTTTTTTGACACCTACATCACAAATTCTTGAATTCGCCTTCAAAATAATTGAATTAAAAAAATGTTTTTGGTCCTCTAAGTCAACAAGGCTCCAGAAGGACCACGATAATTACGCTCTCAGCTGCCACTTCACCGTGAAAGTAATCAACAACCATTTCCTCTAAAACCACAATAAATTTTATTATTGCGGTCTTCATTCTCATAGACTCTATGCTAGAATTCTCAGTCCAGTGCACAAAGGCTCAGAGCAAAACAGAATCCGTTAATAGATCTGGGGACGGCGACGGGTCAATTTGTTACTGCCACTACAGCGGTCGAGCTTCAACACCAGAATTCAGAGTTTTATTGGTTGGCGTATTCGTTCCGTCGCTGTGTAAGATAAATAATATTTTTTTTAGAATGGACAGTTTAGTTTCATGTAGCTTTTTTTTATTTTGTTGCAACATTGTTAACGGGTTTTTAATTGACAATTTGTTACTGTCCTAGTTTGTTTTATACGAGTTTTGTACTTTTGTGTTTGTGGCAATTTATTTCTGTATAAGTCTCGAATAAAAATAGACTCACTCGTGGGGCATAAGAAATTACTAAAGGAATACCCCACCGATATCTTTGAATCTAACCCCAAAAAACTGGCTTATTAGTCGATTTTTATGCACTTTATTGAATGTACTTGCTGTGCCCTTTTTTTCTAACTTTTTTTTTAACATTGACCCACAGTAAGAATTTCTCCAGTATTGTGGGTGCGTTTACAAAATTTGAACTCAAAATGTGCCAATTGCCTAATACCTACGTATTTCTGGAGTTGTCATTCCCCACAAATAAAATAACTTCGTGCGAGTTGACTTAAAAAAAATATTATATTAGTGAAAAAAGTGTTGCATGGTAAGAACCGACTAATAAGCCAAAAAACTGCATTCTCAACATACACCTAACTAATAAAGGCAATTTTCTTATCCCACACACACGGTACGAAGCTCAAAACTTAGCATGCACACGGCAATGAGGCATAATGATATAACACCTTCTTAAGGAGTAAGCAACTAACTTTGACGTAACCGCGCGAATCAAATTATAGTCGTGTTTGCAACTACAACAGCCTTAACTACGTACTTAATTACACACAATTTAAACTTTGACGGCGGAGATCAAGCAGCCATGTTGGTTATACATTCCTAGCTAACTTAGAGGGAACGGGGTTTATCATATTAATGTAGTGAAACAAAATTTTATTCTGTGTACACTAATGCTTAGTGTTGCAAACTTTCTTTTATACACATATTACACTGCATTGTGACTCGTCTGAGAGGCCCCTTATAATCTGGAACAAAGTGGCACCCTCAATCCCTCATGGCTTGCACATCCATACTAATATTATAATGCGAAAGTAACTATTTGTCTGTCTGTTACCTTTCTGAACAGATTTAGATAAAATAGCACACAGATAGGCCATGACTAGGGTCTCGCTGGTACATTCCCGAGGGATAATTTCCAACAACCACGCGGGTGAAGCCGCAGGTAATAGGTAGCACAATATATAATTTACTAGCAACTCGCCCTGCATCAGACGGTGGACCTCTGTACTAGATATTCATGTAGGTATTATACACATAAACATTCTGGAGTAGATATTAAAAATGATGGTGAAAACTGCATCAATAGCCGTTGTGTTGATTAGAAGAACAACGCGGTCACACAGACAGACGAATGAACAAAAGGCGACTTTGTTTTATGGCTTCTTCAGACAGGCTTGTCACATGCCGCGACAGCGCGACGCGACACTCGTAGATAAATTTCCATGAAGTTTTAATTTGTTCTACGAGAGTCGCGTCGCGCCTGTTTGAAGAAGCCTTTATACTATGTACAAAGATATTTTTGGTAATTCAGCCTCCTTATGAGACTAAAGTCACAAAATATATACCTGAGCAGAATGAAAGCTTCCTAAGAGAGCTCAAAATTCTTACCTACTCTTATAGGGCTTTTTTTTTTTCTGGGTGGTAAATCTTCAAATAACTTCTCCCGCTCTGGGTGGAGCGGGAGGGCGTGTCAGACTTTTACTGACTAAAACCCACCCGTGTTCCCTCAGTTGCCTGTGTGCCAGGGGCGGTGGTATCTCTTTCGAACAACCCGCACCCCCGGCAGGCATCGGCCCTTGCGGGCCCCATCAGTTGGTGCTGACATCTCTTTGAGGCGCGCGTGGAACACAACGCGCCGTCGACCCGGGCTTGGTCCTTACCGGACAGCGAGCTACCCATTACTCGCCGTCCGCAAGCCCGTGCCTACGGTGGCCGGGAATCAGCTTGGGATTCCCGACGCCCAGGGCGTCTCCTGCGAAGGCCACGGCTGTGAGGGCGCATGTACTGCATCTCCGTCACGTGCGCCGCCTCCCTCTTTGCGAGCATAACTGCTTCGCTGAAGGAGGCGACTGCCAGCCATGCCCTCTCGCTCCGTACCATGGCCTGGACCAGGGTCGGACGCGAGAGATCGCCGCCGCCGATCACCTCCACGAGGACACGGCGTTGCTCCGCCCAAGCTGGGCAGACCTCCACCGTATGCTCCACCGTGTCCTCTGGGCGATCTTCGCAATGGAAACACCCGGGCGTTTCCTCCCGCCCTATCCGAAACAGGAACCTCCCAAAACAGCCATGTCCGGTGAGGACCTGTGTCAGGCGGAAGGTGAGGACGCCATGCCGCCTCTCAAGCCACGCCTCAAAGAGGGGACTTACCGCCGCAATCGTGGCGTGCCCAACTCTTATAGGGCTATCACTCGGTTAGTGCAAATAAAAAACCGGGCAAGTGCGAGTCGAGATGCGACAATGAGATGGGTGTGATGTCCGTCTGTCCGTAGACTGACAGACACTGTTACGGAGGTGATCACCCATAAGTATTCGGTTTTCCAGTTTTGTCATAAACGAACGACGAACATAAAAAATAGTGTAAATTTGTGAGACGAAATGGTTTAATATTGGACAGTTTGTTTAAAATTAAGTAGGTACAATAACCAAGTAAGTTATGTTAGGTACATTTTATTGTTAGAAATGAAGTAAGTATCTAAGATTTCTACAAATTTCCAACTCGCAATATTTTTTGTTCCTTTTTTGCCCCTTCTCTACCTTCCTTGTTTTACTATTTCACGAACGGTATCTTGCTAAGACAGACGCACATACTTTAGTACTTACCAACAAACCAACTAAAACTTAAATACGAAACAAATAAGTTGGCGACAAACAATAATACGCCAATATAGGTAGGTAAACCATAAGAATAATAAATAATCATTCTTATGCGAAAACCTTATCGCCATCTTAATTATGTTGGATACTACCTATATCGTTACTAAATACCTACTACTATAATTAGCATAAATGTGAAGGTATAGGTAGATATAGTAATTTACCTGACAAGATCCTTTGAATACACAAAATAAGAAAACCCCTAAGATTTTTTTTTGAGGGTGGGAAGTCATCAAATAACTTTTCCCGCTCTGGGTGGAGCAGGAAGGCGTGTCAGACTTTTACTGACTAAGATCCACCCGTATTCCTTCAGTTGCCTGTGTGCCAGGGGCCACGGTATCTCTTTCAAACAACCCGCACCCCTGGCAGACATCAGCCTTTGCGGACCTCACCAGTTGGTGCTAACATCTCTTTGAGCCGCGCGTGGAACACAACGCGCCGTTGACCCAGGCTTGGTCCTTGCCAGACAGCGAGCTACCCATTACTCGCCGTCCGTAAGCACCTACGGTGGCCGGTAATCAGCCTGGGATTCCCGACGCCCAGGGCGTCTCCTGCGGCAACTAGGGCCGTAAAATCGCATATACTGCCTCTCCCCACGTGCGCCGCCTCCCTCTTTGCGAGCATTACTGCTTCGCAAAAGGAGGTGACGGCTACCCATGCACTCTCGCGCCATAGGTACCATGTCCTGGACCAGAGCCGGAAGCGAGAGATCGCCGCCGCCGATCGCCTCCACGAGGACACGGTGGTGCTCCGCCCAAGCCGGGCAGACCTTCACCGTATGCTCCACCGTGTCTTCAGGGCGATCTATGCAGTGGAAACACCCGGGCGTTTCCTCCCGCCTTATATGAAACAGAAACCTCCCGAAACCACCGTGTCCGGTGAGGACCTGCATCAGGTGAAAGGTACGGACGCCGTAGCGCCTCTGAATCCACTCCTCAAAGAGGGCCTTACCGCCGCAATCGTGTCATGCCCAGCACTGGGTTGCGATTCCTCCCATTATTTGTGCACACAGTACAACAGCTTGGCATAAATTCAACAATAATAAAAAATACTATTATAAACGTCCGCGTCGTATCGCTACCGCTAGCAGCCCTTAAGGGGAACCTAGTCGCGGGCTCGAACTCACTGATGGGTCTGGCTAAAAAGCACGCTCTCATCAGGCATCGTGTCCGAGAGGAAGTATCAGTGATGAGCAGTTAGAAGCTAGTCTGCACGTACAACATTATTGAGTGAGATGCAGGATCATTTATAGTACAACAGGCGCGTAAAAAATTAAGAACAGTCCTTCGGAAGATCGGGTTTTATGAAAAATCACTGTGTAAATCAATGACCAATAAAGTTTATTGTACTTTTCGATATTTGAGCTTTGTCGGTACCAACTTGGTTTTTCAGATTTTACATTTCTTTTATTACTTAAACACGCCCAAAGTTGGGTAAGTAATAGATGATATAACAACAAAATCTCTCATTTTAACAACATGGAACCTATATTTTTATTTAATATAGCGATTAGTTAATATAATGAACGATTGATATAATTTTATAATAACTAATTTTTATAAGCATAACATACATTAAATATAACATCGTTTGACATAACATACATTCAAAATCAAAATCAAAATCAAAATATTTTATATCACATAAACCTGAAAGGGCACTTATGAAACGTCAGAAGCTAGGTGCAGGGTTCCAATTTGTCGCTTCCTATGGAGAAGAGCCGGCAAGAAACTCCACGGTTACTCTTTTAAAATTAATTGGGTTGTACAATGTTTTCAAATTACAGTGTTAATAGGTATGGGAGGACAGTGCAGGCCTGTCAATAAGTACCAAGTACTTAGAGGAATGAAAATAAAGAATAGAAAATCGTCTATAAATCTAATCTGTAAGGCCTACAAAGTTCTCCCAATCACAATATGTACAAGAATCTACATTAGTAAGATCAACCTATTTAAACAAAATGACATGATTTTCATGAGAATCGCTAATAAATAGTTGATATTTGAAGCGATGTATAATGTCAAAAATGACGAGAATATGTCAGAAAGTGTAAAAAATAAAAAATAATAAAAATTAACATTCTAATTTGGAAGCAGTTAATAGACTCTCACAAAGTTATGCTGTTAATGAGGTACCAGGGAAGCCACATGTGCAGAAGGAATTAATGCCAAACTTCCCTGTCTTCAACGTAGTCTTTTATCTTATAATATGCTTTTTTGATAAGGACACGTTTGATGTGAGTTTTAAACTTTCCATCGCTAAGTTCTGTAACCGACTTTGGCAACTTGTTATAGAAGCGGATACTGTTTATTAGAAATGACTTGCTAGTTTTAGTTAATCTAAATTTTGGAATCACAATTTCATCTTTACTACGTGTATTTAGATTATGGAAGTCGCATCTTTTTTTGAAAATACCTAAGTTTTTGCGAACATACAAGATATTTTCTAGGATATAAAGAGAAGGCAGAGTTAGTATATCAATTTCATTGAATTTGTTTCTAAGAGACTCGCGAGGCCCCATTTTATAGATTGCGCGGAGTGCCCTCTTTTGTAAAATAAAAACTGAATCTACGTCAGCTGCCGATCCCCACAGCAGAACGCCATAAGACATAATACTGTGAAAATAAGCAGTAGTCAACTGCCTTATTTTTCTTACTGCGTAAGCAGCTGAACTTAATCTACTTGAGAGAGCTCTAATGTGGGCACCCCATTGCAATTTTGAATCTAAAGTAATTCCCAGAAATACAGTTTCGGAAATAGCATCTAGTTTCTTGCCATCAAGTTTTAAATTTAGACCTAATTGGGGTACATTTGGTAATGAGAACTTAAGACATTTAGTTTTGTTTGCATTGAGTAAAAGATTATTAGCCGCAAACCATTTCGAGAGAACAGCTAGACTATCGTTGACATGTAAGACATCCGTATCTTTTCTATCTATTCTAAAAATAAGAGAGGTGTCATCAGCGAATAAAATTATATCCGAGAAGTTTGCCATTAGGTAAGGAAGGTCATTAATATAAACTAGAAATAAAAAAGGGCCAAGAATTGAACCTTGAGGCACGCCCATCTTAACTAGAGACCCCGAGGACGTTGCCCCGTTAACATTTACTTTTTGCTGCCTGTTTGATAAATAGGAAAGTACAAGATCAGCAGCTCGTCCACGAATTCCGTAGTGGTGTAATTTACAGATGAGTGTGTTGTGGTCAACGCAGTCAAACGCATCCTGGGACTTCTCCCAGGATTCCAAAATGTGACTGACGAGTTTTACTCCCGCGTCAGTCGTCGACCTACCTTTCGTGAAACCAAACTGTCGACTAAGTAAAATCCCATTTGAGTTAAAATGTGACAACATCTGGTCTAGCATGACTTTTTCATAAATTTTGCTCATTGCTGGAAGCACAGATATAGGTCTATAATTAGAGGGATCACTCTTACCACCCGATTTAAAAACTGGTACTACTTTACTATGTTTCATTAAGTCAGGAAACGTACCGCTGTCTAAACATTGATTAAATATGCCTGTTAGGACAGGGGCAATTGTGTCAATGATACCTTCAAGAACCTTAACGGAAATCCCCCATAAGTCTTCAGTGTTTTTTAAATTAAGACTTTTGAGTGCTGTTTTAATTGTGGCAATAGAAATGGGTTTGAATTCAAAATTTGGAATGTCCTTACTGATGTTTTCTTTAAGAAGAGATTCAGCTAATTCAGATGATGAGGGTAGAGACTTCGTAACCTCTATTGGGATGTTGGTAAAGAAATTTTCTTGAGTCTCAGCAACTTTTAACTTATCTGAAATGGTTTCATTATCAATTTTTAGAGCTAACTCATTCTGATCTCGCTGTTGTGTGTTTCCAGTTTCTTTGTTAATTACCTGCCACACAGCTTTTATTATATTTTTAGAAATATTAATTTTGTTACTTATTAATTTAGATTTAGCTTGAGCGCAGACTCTTTTGAATATCTTAGAATAGTTTCTTACATAATTATGAAGAGTCTGATCAGAAGTCAGTGATTTTTCGTGGTACAAATTATATAAGACATCTCTGCTTTTTCTAATGCCAGCTGTGGCCCATTCGCAAAATTTTGGTTTAGGAGTGATTGTAACTTTTTTTACAGGACATGCTTTATTAAATTCTTGGCATACTGTAGAAAAAAATGTGCTATAGTTTATATTGGGGTCTTGTGAATCAAAACTTGCTGTTGAGAGATTGCTAAGAACGTTATTTTTAAATATAAAATCGTTTGACATACCACTCAAAAGATATAAAAGTTATTTGGTCTAATATGATGAAAACGCCTACTTAAAAACAAAGCAAAATGGGTAGGTTTAAGTAATAGTAACCTAAGTAGATATTAAACATAACTATTAACTGATTACCACCTGCGCTAAGATAGGTCGACGGAGCCTCGCTTCGCGGGGCTCCTATTTCTGGGTGGTTTAAAAAAAAAAATCACGACAGCTAAGGCGGGAGCTCCGCTCCGCTTCGCTCCCGCCTTAGCCTTCTAACCTAACCTATTCGAGTCGGGGTATTAACCATAATGACGTTTTTTATATATATTAAACGTTAGACCTAATGATTTTCGATTAAATAAACAATATACATATTAAACGTTAGACCAAATGATTTTCGATTACATAAACGTTTTATCAAACAACGTTATACTTATTAAGTTTTAGAATAAATAAATGTTATACATATGTTATGAAATTATTTCAACAGTAGGTTATCTCACGTTGATTATATCTTATGAACCATAATAAAATGAAATAAGACAAAATGAGTTTATACGTTATGAGACGCACCCTCCAAAGTTAGGTTAAATTAGCAAGAAAAACGAATCTTTGTTGGCTCCTAACTTTTTAATGGCTTTTTATTTTAGTATTCTGTTTTCGTACAGACAATATTAATAATAATACAAAACCATACCATGTTTAATTCTTTATGTACATTATCGAATAATGGAGTAATACACTCCCGAAGTTTGTATGGGAAAAACGTGGACTAGATTTACCTTAACTTTGCCCACTTACTGAGCTAATTCAAACCGTAGACGAGCGAGCACCGGTGCTTGTCCCCCGTGCGCGTAGTAGTGTTTCTACGCACGGCGTTAGTGTGAAGCTTTATTTCTGCTCGGGTATTATATTCTCTGCTAAAGTCAAGAACATCTATAGAAAAGCAGATTGGTTTGGTGTTCATAGCTACGGTTTATCGAAATCACCCTTTTTTATTGCTCAAAGAACATGAAGCAAACACAAATTGGTGCCTAAAGGAAAGGTATTTTCTAACCTCTTTAATATAGACCGACCTCAATAACTATTAAACTGTAATTTGTCTTATTAGACTTACCATTTGTAACATCAGGCAAAAAGGGATGTTCGGTAACGACCAGCTGTTGGCAGTCGGTACGCCGCGCGCCGGTCCTTTGTTGCGGAAACAGCAAATTGTATAAAAACAATACAAAAACGCGCCAAAATTGTTTCAGCACTTATTTCCGCGTTTCTGAGCGTTAAGTACCGTACATACCAACATTTTTTTTCAATGCATCGCGACATTTTATTGGAAAAATATTTATTTAAATGAAGGAACAAATACGTGATTGATTCGTTTATCATTGAATTTACAGGTGAATGAGCCGAAATTGAGTGTTATTTTGTTTTGTTATCTAGTATGGAATGCCTGTTTGTCGGGCACTCGGGCCTTCGATCACAATGGACGCTTAATTGTATCGAATCATATTTTGTTGCCGGAATAAACAATAATAATATTATGATGATATTTTGTTGTTTGTTGAATAAATACCGACTTGTTTTACTTAGAGTGGGATATTTATATAGGCTTAGTTATTGTGGGTGAAGAGAGGCAAATTAACATTGTGATATTCTGATCAGGTAATATGGTAACTACATTAATATTTATCTTTCTTCCGAGATCTTTTAATAGAAGTTTCCTTTCGGAACAAAGTTAAATTCAGTTTATGCCAATCAAGTCGAGATTCCGGGGCTACATTAATCATCTTAACGACATCATAACTCCCGTGGAAGTTATATTTGATGGTCTGTGTTATTTCGCTTTGCTTTAGGCTTTTTAGACCTTTTCTTTTTTTACACTACAGTTGATCCTGTCAGCTAGCGTCCTCTTTAGTTAGAAATCCGTATCCGATGCACCGTATCTTCGTTGACGGACTACGAGAGACTCTTGGTTTTATACAAAAGTATATGCACATAGAAACACACTTATCATACGTAGGTGTGTTGCAGTGTGTTATTAATACATAGTTTTCGTCAGTACCGTTACGTCATCGTTAAAAGCAGGAATAGGAAACTTCATTAAATAAAAATAAAAGAGGAAAACTGGAAGAATATCGGTTTGATCGGTTTAAGGTAGGAGTATATTTTGGATTAACATCTAGGATATTTACGAACGTAATTAGATTGTAAGAGAACTTACTTTGACATACTAGGCGGGCATAGGTATGGGGAAGTATGATACAATGTAGAAGTAAATGATAAATAACAAAAGCAAAACGCTCAGTTATTAGACCCTCAAAAGGTTCCAAAGTAGTTCTGTGATACGAGCTTGTATGTTTAATTCCAGTGTAAAATGCTGGGGAATTTGTTGGACCTAGCAATATGTTTTGCAGCGACACGCGACATATCCAATTTTCCGGCACTACTGTTGGCCTTACAATGGTCCGGGTGCCTTTGTTGGTGGAATACTGCACTTGTGTAGCTTCGACACGGAAATTACGTTAACATACATCTAACTGTACCTACCCTTAGAACAAATGGATCTATGTAGCGTGATGGAAACGTACTCAAAGCTTTTGCTAAAATTGATAACATAACAATAACTGTAACTAAGGAATTTTGCCTGATGATTGTGATACTCCTCCTGATAATTAACTGAAGAAAGGTTAAAGTGTTCCTACTAAAGAGTAATCCTACTTGTGAATATAATAATAATCATTAATTAATAATAACATTATACATTTGCAAGTTTGGATGTTTGTTACTCAATCATGTAAAAAATTTGGCGTGATTTGGATGAAATTTGGCACACAGATAGCTGATAACCTGGATTAACACATAGAAAATAGTCTACTAGACTAGTTACTCCGGTAGTATGTTCCCGTGGGATTATTCTTGACGTACACGCGGGCGAAGCCGCTGGCAAAAGCCAAAGTTATTAATAATAAAATGTAAATATGCTTGCTCTAACAAAATTTTTCTGATAAAAGAGAAAGACAAAAAATAAAGAATAAATAAGATTCACCTTGTTTTTAAAACATAACAATTAAAAACGAATTATCTCGAAAGTGGCTTACAACATAAACGGTTATTGTTGATTAATCTTTTGTAAAACTTAGCGTTACAATGAAAATTTTGTAATTAAAGGCGTATTTATTTTAGATTATAGCTTCATAATTTCCTTCGCAATCACTTACGTAAACAAAGACGAGAGTTTTAGTCCAAAGTTGGTGGATGTACTGCTTTATTGGATTACAAACAGTGTGCCCGATGGGAGTTCCCATCAGCGAAAATGACGAACCCACAAATTTCCATCCCAAAAATAAAATATTATTTAACGAATTTTCGAAAAAAACCTTTTATGGTTCTTTTCACCTTCGTTATCTATAAGTCACTAATCCTCGTTATAAATATAAGAAACTATTGTGCCTCAATTTATGCTTCAATACCAAGTTCAGTTTTCAGTCACTAAGTCAATGAATTTAAGATCATGGAAACTAAGATAGTTCTTTTTTTTTTGGTTGGGAAATCATCAAATGACTTCTCCCGCTCTGGGTGGAGCGGGAGGGCGTTTTAGACTTTTACTGACTAAAATCCACCCGTGTTCCCTCAGTTGCCTGTGTGCCAGGGGCCGCGGTATCTCTTTCGAACAACCCGCACCCCTGGCAGGCATCGGCCCTTGCGGGCCCGATCAGTTGGTGTTGACATCTCTTTGAGGCGCTCGTGGAACACAACGCGCCGTCGACCCGGGCTTGTTCCTTACCGGACAGCGAGCTACCCATTACTCGCCGTCCGCAAACCCGTGCCTACGGTGGCCGGAAATCAGCCTGGGATTCCCGACGCCCAGGGCGTCTCCTGCGAAGGCCACGGCCGCACGTACTGCATTTCCCTCACTTGCGCCACCTCCCTCTTTGCGAGCATCACTGCTTCGCTGAAGAAAGTGACTGCTAGCCATGCACTCTCGCTCCGTACCATGGCCTGGACCAGGGCCGGACGGGAGAGATCGCCGCCGCCGATCCGAGCCTCCACGAGGACAAGGCGGTGCTCCGCCCAAGCCGGGCAGACCTCCACCGTATGCTCCACCGTGTAAACTAAGATAGTTCAGTTTCATAAAAAAACTGCTTGTGGTGGTTTACTCTTTGTTTATAGATGTCAATGCCCACAGCCACAGCCCACAGTAGGCTACGATTGTTACAGCGTCTATCAATCAGGCATTCATTTGTCGATCCCACGCAGCTGCAAAGCATAGCCCGCATAGTAGCGGGCTATGCTATTTCACTGTACTCTTTTAACCAAACGAATGAGCGCTAGTGCTTAAATTTATTATAGCCTGAATACCAGTAACACAATGACAGTAAACAAATTGTTAGCGTCCTATTTCACCAGTTGACTGTTCAGACGTCAAATCTTCTATTACAATGTTATTAACAACGCCCGTCCACGCTATAAATTAAACCAGCAACAATCCAGCCACCGAACTAATCCGATACCACAATCGAGAAAATATGTATGTCCCTGTCCGTCACATCATTGTTAGAACAAGACAGATGTAACACCACCGCTTCTAGTCCCCTTTTCCGCCTGCTCAAATGCTCACCAGTCGTTTCTCTTTGAATTAAACTCCTTAATCGCACCTTAAATAGACGAAACAAAGAACGGCGAGCTTCTAAAAATAAAGCAAACTTTCCGTTTCATCTTAATACGCATGCGAATTGGAGTGTAATTTTTCCCGAATCTTCCTAAGCATAAATAATTATCTTTACCTCCTCTTAATGTTAAGGAAAGGCATCTATTGAAAGTAAAATACGGTCTTCGTGGAAATATTTCTGGCTAAAAAGCGGCGTGAATCGGAAAAGCGTTTTCGCTTTTAGATACCAACTTCGTAATTTATGACTTGATCTAAATTGAAGTGAGGTTCTGTACCTAAACTACACTCGCCATGTAGGGTAAACGGGTAATAAATTGAAACTTTTGTAGCACCTACTTACATGCCTTGAAATTGGGAGTCTCTTAAGTGAATATTATTGACCCGAAGACTTCTTTTTACAGACAAAATTCTTCAACAAAGGGCAAAGCTCAAGGATTGGATTGGTCCTTCGGCACTGCTTACATCAAAACATTTTCAAAACTTACATGATAGATGCTAGCAGCATAGTGAGATCCAATCCATCTTACTAATATCGCTCGCAATTCCTGAAATCTAACAATAGGGTTTGGAACATACGTGCGGATCCATTCTGTCTCGTCATACATCTGATTCAGCAGTTCTGCGACGACTCCCAAATAGTTCGCGCTACAGACTTGGATGTACAAAGTTAGATTGAACGTCTAGTCTAAGCCTTATTGCTTCCCTTTTTTATAAAAATCTAAGCGATAGAATAGGACTGTTCAAGAAAATAATACTTACAGCAGTTCTGTAAATCAATAATACTTAATACAAGATTCCTCTCTTGGGCATAAATCGAAGAGCCGTCCTCATAACTAGATTCTTCTTTCTCGAGAATTTGATTAACTGTCGTCCAACCACACGTATTTATTTTTCTTCCTGTCGCTTCTAATTTGTGTTTCAATAAATAGCAATATTCTATTGGGACTCTTGGTTGTTTTTCATGTGTGCTTATAAGCTAAATATTGATATTTATTATATCGTGGCGGATCACGTATGATATATTGGCGTATTTGTTTACCTTCGAGAAGGTAACCCAGCCTGATGTGGATATCATCCGGTATTATATGGACCGTTTGATGATTTATCCACCTTTGATTTACCATTCTTTATGATGTTACATGATACACTGAAATAACATTTTTTATTCGTTCATATACAATGTATGCTTGGTATTTTGTGTAAACAACGTTTGGACAAGTAATTTCCTTTTGATTTGTATTTTGTCAATAACAGTGATATTATACAAATAGGTGCTTTTTCAGGCTTTTATGAAAGATGTCAGGAATACTGAAAATTGTCATGTCACGTCAACCACAGCAACGTTAGCAAATACTCGTTTTTTTTTTTAAACTTCTTGCTAACAACATTTAAAATATATCAATCGGGTCTTACCAGTCAAAGCTCCACAAAGAGTAGTCCCAAAAAACAACAAAACGCAAAATCAATAAAAACTAAGCCTGTTTGTCGGCGCCCGGAATAATCTATTATCCGAAAATCCAAAGTAATCCTTATTTAAAAGAAAAATACTGAGCGTCAGTTCGAAATCATTAGCAAGTATAATTTAGAGTTAACTTTCAGTTCTGTGACCTCATGGTTACCGAGTGAGTACTTTCACACTTTGTAAATTAAAGTGGTTTTTCATTGCAACCCGTTTCTTGCACACAAATTGTTGCCTTAAGTATAACAGTAATATAAAGTTTCACGGCACCAAGCAAAGCTATTTAATTGCAGACTTAGTCAGTTGTATGCAATTGAAAAGCGTCAAAGTTTGGATGGAGCTAACTTTTGGAACTGAATGGACCTTTGGAACGTGGTACCTTAAAGTGTGCATGGTCGGGTGCGAGGTTTGAATACAGCTTTATGAACACTACTGGCTTTTGGCAGTGGCTTCTTCGTGTAGGTCTGAAATTATCCCACGGGAACGTACTACCAGGTTAAAATCCAGGTTATAAACTATCCGTTTGCCAAATTTCATCCAAATTCGTTCAACCGTTTTAACGTGATTGCGTAACAAACATACAAACTTACAAACTTTTACATTTATACAAGGTGTAATTATAATCACCGTTAACCTCATAAGGGGTTATTGTACTAATTATGAACAACTTTTACTATGGGGCCAAAACTGAAATCGCGAAAATAAAATCAGCTGTTCCTTACATTTTGACGAGTTATGCGAACATAAATGTAGGGAACAGCTGATTTTTTTTTCGCGATTTCTGGTTTGGTCCTACAGTAAAAGTTGTCCATAATGATGAGTACAATGACCCTTTATGAGGTTAACGGTGATTAAAATTACACCTTGTATAAGTGAGATAATGTTGAGAGTTATGATCTTCATAGATATTATGACAATTAAGTAACTGAACGTAGCGTAGGTAGTACTTACATGAAACTGTCATAATTTTGACCGTCAGGACTGAATTATAATTATTCAAAGAAAAGGAGGAGTCAAAGCTTTAATAAAAGCTCATTCTGATGATATTTTTTTTTTCTTGTAACCATTCTTAACACACTTTTGGGTTCACATAAGCAGCCTATGTTCCCACTGCTAGCACACGGGCCTCTGTGAGAGGAAGTGGGCTGTAATCTACACACATACACGTCACATGTATTTGAATTTTTGGTTCTAGGACATGCCTTCCTCACGGTGTTTTCTTTCACAAAGGAAACACAAAGTAAAGTGACCGCCTGGTTTCAAACTGACCTCCTACATTATTTGTAATTATACCCTAGTAAGATGCGTAATTAATGCTAATCACCTTCTTAAATTACTTGGCACTTTGACAAAGTTCTTGGATCAAACTATGCGATAAAGAAGTTTAAATCTCCAAAGGAAAATTGATATTGATATCCCCGTCAATCTCTGAAGTAATATTAAAAGAAATTTCAAAAGGTATAAAAGTTTAGCTTGCCCCAGAGAAAAGGTAAAAGGGAATATAAATGTGCGGAAAGTTAAACCAATGTCAATCAGAGGCGACCGGTGAAGGCCCGTTTGGGACATTAAATCAATAGAAAACTTTTATAACAGGTGTAGGTAGGTACTGTTCCTTCTTTTGGGACCAAATGTGGGTATGTCAATATTACTTTATGATGTCGATGTCGTAAACATGATAAAATTGGTGCTCTATTGTGTTCCCTAACTTTTTTATCCATAATCTAAAGTGCCATAATTTTTTTTTGTTCTAATCAACATTAAGTTGTCCAAATGATAACTTGCTCGAACTTGATGTCACATGGCATAAAATCTATATCCCTAAATGCAATACCTATGCCCTAACTTTGTTTGGCATAAATATTGCAATCAACATTACACAAAAGAAATAAAACCGTTTGCAATAAAAGTTATAAGTCCTAAATTCAAATTATTTCATGTTTATTTATCCTAACAATATTTTTAAAACAAATTTGTATTACAAAGCTTTTGTTATAAACTTCTCTCGGGCGATAAGCAGATAGGAGTTAAGTTTAAGTCACACGGGCAACATTTTTTCTTTTACCGACTTGTTTTGAGTTAGTTCACTTGTTGTGTAGTTCCCTGTAAGAAGCATGCAAACAAACATACACCATGCATGCAAGCAAGCATTCAGAATGCTAGCAAACATGCAGCATGCAAGCAAGCATACAGCATCCGTGCACCAAGCATGCAACATACACCATGCATGCAAACGAGCATACAACATGCATCAGACATGGTTTCTGTCACAGCTCCGGCGCCTCGGGGCTCCGACGACGCACAGACTGGTAAAACGACTCAAAACCTGGCCATTAATCAAATTTCTCGAAATGTTCTACTAGACTTCCAACTTAATCCCATAAAAGGTAGATAATCCACGCGTCACTAGGTAAAATCTCTACCTGCTTCCGAGTCCCCGTCCGCTACACGGACAGTCGGAACTTAGCGCTTGTTGACAACACTCGTCTCTGTTCGCGGCAACTCTAAAAAATCATTATTTCTCCGTGCCATAGTTTATGTGCAAAGTGATTCAAGATACAAAAAGTGCTATGGATTCTATCAATCAAGGTATGTACTACATTCTATGATCCGTTTTATTTATTATGAGAGCTTATTCATGATCTACTTTGCAGTATATCAACATGCCTAAAAATATTGAATTTTTCCTTAATATTTTGATAAATTCGTGTTTTTAAATATGTACAACTCATCGCCACTGCATCGTAGTAATATTTCAATAAACTAGAGGATATGTGCAATTATACTAGGTAGCAAAAACATTCACATATATTCACATAAAAGATAATTTTAACTCTGAAAACTGTCTCTTTACCCGCGATTTTTTAACTATTATTTTGATTGTTTCAGACTCTCTACATTGTGTCATATCTATGACTAGGAAAGAGCTTCATGAATTAGTTAGAGCTAGTCCGCAGCGATTGCTTGACGGAAAGCTCCAAGATTTGGACAAGAAGTTAGTGGAAGTGACAAAGTGCCCTGCTGAAAAAAATGACGAACTTTTCAAAACAATCAAGTCATTTAAAATGGTATATAAACGTAAGTGGTTAGCGTGCAACAGTACGGAGACCCGTTTCCTGGAAAAAAACGAGGAATGGCTTAACGAAGACGTCACTTTACCTGCCGGGCCGATTCCAGGAAGTTCCAAGGGTCGTCCATCTAAAGAATTCGGAGAATTAAGTGATCGGTCAAAGCGCCGTAAAACAATATCACTTAGACAAAACGTGTCAGTGGAGCAACTCACTTACGCGGCACAAATGAGCCAAAGAGCTGCAGGTAACGCCGATGCTGCCTCTGTGATTCAAGAAGTGACAAAAAGCCCTACCCGAGCAACAAAGTTCCGCAAGGCAGCTGCTATTGGTAGTAAAACTACTACTACCAAAAAGCATACGCCAGAAGATGCCCTAATGATTTTCGTGGAAGCCGACATGACCTTAAGTCAATACGAGGTGATACATCAGGCAAATAAAGACGTATACCCTTGTTATACTTATGTCCAGAGGGCAAAACAGGATTGTTATCCACCGAAAAACGTGAATGAGACGGTTGCAGAGGTGATACTACAAGATCTGCTTGATCACACAGCTTCGCGGCTGTGCAAATATTTAGAACCAGTTCTCGAACGACTGGAGCCAAACGCTGAGTTTGTACTGATTTATAAATGGGGATGCGATGGGTCTACCCAAAATCAATACAAGCAAAAATTCGAGGAAGATGGTAATAGTGACGCAAACATATTTATGAGTTCTTTGGTACCACTTCGGCTCACATACGGTACTAAAATCATATGGCAGAATCCCCAACCATCTTCACCAAGATTCTGCCGGCCCGTGAGGTTTCGGTATGTAAAAGAAGATAAAGACGTCACTAACGAAGAAATCGATCATATTGGGAACCAAATAAAGTCTCTTCAGCCTACAGTTGTTAATGAAAATATTCGAATTAAGCATGTGTTACTCCCAACAATGATCGACGGAAAAGTGTGTAACGCGGCCACTAACACGAGTTCAACATTGCGCTGCTATGTATGTGGTAAAACGTCTAAAGGTTTCAACGATTTGGGAACATCATCGCAACAACCGGAAAATCCAGAAACTTTTAAATTCGGATTGTCTATTTTACACGCGCGAATCCGTTTTTTCGAATTTTTATTACATCTGTCTTATAAAATAAGAGCGGGTGTAAATAAGGGACGGATATCTGGAAAAGAAGATAAAGATAAAATCAAAACCGCCAAGTCAGCGATACAAGAAGAATTCCGGGAAAAAATGGGTTTACTAGTAGACATTCCCAAGGCTGGGTACGGAAACACGAATGACGGGAATACCTCTCGCAAATTCTTTTCCGACCCAGAAACAGCAGCATCCATCACAGGTATTGACGAAGACCTTATTAAAAAATTTAGAACAATTTTAGAAGTCATATCGTCAGGATATAAAATAGATTTAAAAAAAATGTCTGCCTACACTATGGATGTAGCGCATTACTACATTAACTTGTACAGCTGGCAACCAATGAGTCCTACTGTACATAAAATATTGGTACACTCTTCAAGTATAATATCTCACGCGCTTCTGCCTATTGGTCAATTGTCAGAAGAGGCTGCGGAGGCCCGCAACAAGCACTTCCGACTATATAGGGAAAGCTTCTCTAGGAAGTTTTCTAGAAAAGCCTGCAATGAAGATGTGCTGAACCGGCTTCTTCTGACATCTGACCCTTTCATAAGTAGCCGACAAAGTGAGAAAAAGAGGAATAAAAATAAACAGGCTTTCACTAAAGAAGCAGCAGGTTTCTTTATACCTGAAGATTAGACAATAAGTGATAATGTACCTAAATTTTTTATTTTTTTTTATTTAAATTTTTTTTTGTTTATTCTTGTTAATCTAGAATTGAAGAAGTCATAGTTTCGCTGTATTTCAACGTATATTTTATTCTTTGTTACTACAATAAAAAAATCCCTATTTAATTATATTTTTTTATTTTTCTCCTTCTCCAAATATATTCAAAATTATATTTTTTTATGAAAAATATCATTTCTCGTCATGGGCCACCTATCTGATAAAGAAAAAGAAACAAAATATTTTTGGCCAAGTTTTTGGTCGTTTTACCAGTCTGTGCGACGGTCCCACGCGAGCTTATTGTCGCAGATGGTTTAACGCTCACCACCGCCTGCTCCTCAACTCGCGGGCCGCCTCACCCCTCTGCGCCTATGCGATTCTAAATTACACTCTAGGGGTAGGGCAGACAAGACTGCGTGGAGTCGGATTTACAGCGATTCGTTTTTGTCACTAAAACCTAATTTTTAGCAAATGTTTTAGGACTAACAATTTTATTCTAAATGAAAATTCGGAATAATACACATAATACAATACAATACTTAGGACATATGACTTTATTTCATGCAAAATTAGGAGATTGAATTATTATGTAGCCGTATTATAACAGAATCGTTTTCGAGACTAAAGATAATTACGTAAAACAAAATTTCAAATTTTTGAACATTATGGTTACTGAAGTTTATAGCAAACGTGTAACAATTTTAGGAGAAGAAAGGGAGTACCGATAAAATTCTTCACTTATTGGTTTTTGGCTTTAGCCACATACAGCCATAATTATCCATTACAACACACGGATACCCTTAATGTTCATGAAAAAGGAGGGGGAAAAGCTTTTTTTTTGGGTGAGAAATCATCAAATAACTTCTCCCGCTATGGGTGCAGAAGGGCGTGTCAGACTTTTACTGACTAAAACCCACCCGTGTTCCTTCAGTTGCCTGTGTGCCAGGGACCACGGCATCTCTTTCGAACAACACGCACCCCTGGCAAGCATCGGCCCTTGCGGACCCCACCAGTTGGTGCTGACATCTCTTTGAGGCGCGCGTGGAAAACAACGCGCCGTCGACCCGGGATTAGTCCTTACCGGACAGCGAGCTACCCATTACTCGCCGTCCGCAAGCCCGCAGGAGGAAAGGGTTAAATGGTAATATTCTGCAATAACTGAAGGATCCTTAATCTCGGCCTAGACAATGGATCTACCTATACTAGGTTAAAATTATTCATCATCTTCTGTCTACCCTATGTTGGGATTGGCTTCCAGTCTGATCGGTTGCAGCTGAATTTCAGTATTTTACAAAGAGCCGCACTACCTATCTGACCTCCACAGCCCAGTTATTAAGTATCACGATACGACTTGGAAAGACTTATGACTTAGACTTTATGGCATCTAACTATCCGTATCGACTGTCAAAGATCTACAAATGACAGCCTGGACCAACGAAATTATTCTTGTATCAAATAAAATAAATTAATAATAATTGTTCGTTTGATTGAACTTGGCATATTAAATTGAATTTCGGTCCTTATGAAAATTAAAACCATCGCCAAAGAATTCATTATCAGACTGAAACCTTTTTTGTAATCTTCTCAATATGACCCAAACCTTTTTTTTTTATATTTGATATCATTATTCAATATGGAATTTCATTAACCAGCTATTAAAATTCCTGATTTATGAAAAATATTAATAATTTTTTCCATGGTTCACGTTAATTTATTTTTATCTTTTTTACATGTAGGTACAATGTAGAATGAAAGCATCTTACCTAGTGTATTTAAGAACATTCTCCCCACGCAGGCTGACAACGGCGCATTTATGGCGGATTTTCGTCATTATTTCATTAAATACAAACAAAAGTAAACATTTTTTTCATCCATGCACTAGATCGTTAGTATTTATAATTAACAAATATAAGCCTTCATTAACGAAGCTATTAATTTCAACTTGCTAAAAAATTGCTTGCAATGCTGCAATTTAAAGAGAATTTGAATAGAAATAGGCAGATTTGGAAATATGTTTTCATCCCCATACTGCAATATATTCAAGTAGTTCTTCAGATTTCTTTGAAATAGGTTTTTTTTTTGGTGGGAAATCATCAAATAACCTCCCGCTCTAGGTGGAGCAGGAGGGTGTGTCAGATTTTTACTGACTAAAACCTACCCGTGTTCCCTCAGTTGCCTGTGTGCCAGGGGCTGCGGTATCTCTTTCGAACAACCCGCACCCCTGGCAGGCATCGGCCCTTGCGGGCCCCATCAGTTGGTGCTGACATCTCTTTGAGGCGCACATGGAACACAACGCGCTGTCGACCCGGGCTTGGTCCTTACCGGACAGCGAGCTACACATTACTCGCCATCAGCAAGCCCGCGCATATGGTGGCCGAGAATCAGCTTGTGATTCCCGATGCCTAGGGCATCGCCTGCGGAGGCTAGGACCGTGAGGGTGCATATATTGCCTCTCCCTCACGTACACCGCCTCTCTCTTCGCGAGCATTGTCGTGTCTACCTATCCCTGACAAATAAAACGGTAATAAATGGACTAGACAATTAAAATTTAATAAGAGAAATACAAGATAAATTATAAAAAGGTACCTTTGCACTCTATTTATTGGTAATAATCACAGTCCAATTCCTTGACATGCATATCTTTGACTTTCACTCCTGAAACACTTCTTGGAGTTGTAGTAGCAGTCACACAAGCTTGCTTAGGAATAGTTTCAGTAACTGTTCCATTCATGCCCGGGACAAAATACCGCGCACGAGCCAGCAGTATAAACGCGGCCTTCATCTTCACCCCGTAATCTTTCATGGCTATCGTCATGTCTATGGAAAGTCTTCGGAGTTCTTTGCCAGTAGCTAGGGCGGTCCATTTTCTAATATTGCTGTGCTTGAAAATCAAACACTTTTCTTACGACTATTTCATTTTTGGGCATAGACGGACAATGGGCATTAAGTGCAGATGTGTAACTCCATTTTATTGCTTAATTTCATTGTGATTTCGAAAATCTCCCAACTGTTTTTCGCTGACATTCTCAATTCCTTCCTCTTTTTCTTTTTCAGCCATATCTACTCTCATCTGCCAGTCTAGTCGGCCAAGACGTATAAAACCTCCTTCATATAATCCGAGAGTGCGTTTAAGAATCTTATAATAATAATTTAGATTTTTGTTAATTAGTTGACAACGTAGTTCCATAGAAAAACAAAATTTAGGCTATCCAAAACGATATAAAATTATTTTTAGTAAGTACAATCTTAATGCAACCTTCCTTGAATAGACTGCATAGATAATTAAAAGAATAAGTAGACGTCAGTTTGACACGTTTGACTTAAATGTCATAAGAAGAATATTATTATGTAAAAATATAGAAAATTCTAATGTAAAATCAAGTAATTCTATATAGACGAATCGTTTAAGACCGATTCGCAGAGTCTAACACTCTGCGAATCGGTCTTAAACGATTCGTCTATATAGAATTACTTGATTTTACATTAGAATTTTCTATATTTTTCACAGATATTTTTCACAGATATCACAGAAAACAAAGAGAGAAATATAATAATGTAAGAAAGTCGTAAAAGGATAATAAAACAATGATGATGTGGATGAATGAATAAGAAGCGTAAGTAGAGTATCAGTAATAAACAGATACTATATTTCCCCATCGACCCCGAGAAAATTTTTGGCCTAGAACAAAAATTTTGTAAGGTTAAATAAAACAACTTTCACATAGCTTACATACTTCTTTCAATCACACCGACATCTTACGAAGTTAGGTCAGGTTGGATTCACATCGCGTCACTGTACCGGTGGCGCGAGGACTCGAGGGCGCGGGGCGAGTGGCTGACGCAGCGACATTTGGAGTTGCGTCGGTCACAGCTTCGCGCAGCCCTGGTGGCGGAATGGCGGGACAGGCTTTCACGCCCTACCGCCGGCCCCGCTACCATCGGGGCGGTCCGGCCGGTACTCGAGCGCTGGCTCGGGAGGAGGCACGGCTCCCTGTCGTTTCGGGTGACACAGGTGCTCTCGGGGCATGGTTGCTTCGGGAAGTACCTGTGTCGCATAAACAGGGAGCCGGACGCTCGGTGTCACCACTGCGTCGACTGTCGGGAGGACACGGCGTGGCACACGCTGGCAGAGTGTGCCGCTTGGGAGGAGCCGCGCCGTGCCCTCATCTCAGGAGTAGGCAGTGACCTGTCGCTGCCGGCCGTTGTCGACTCGATGGTCGGCAGCGAGGAGTCCTGGGACGCGGTGGTATCCTTCTGCGAAACAGTCATGTCGCAGAAGGAGGCTGCGGAGAGGGAGCGGGAGATTGCTTCCGCTAACCCGATCCACAGCAGACGCACCGGGCGTCGGCGGAGGGCGGACAACGCCCTCTTCCAGCCCCCCTAAATGGGTCCAGGGGCGACAGATCCAGGGAAATCTGTCGCCCTCTACTTGTTTGGACCCGAGATGGCGGCGCGTAGTGTTCCACGCGCGCCTCTCTATGACGTAAGGGGGGAGTTTAACACCTCACTCCCCTCCTATCGCGACGTGGCCCGCAGAGGCGGGCCGGCACTAGCCGGGGATCGCGGAAGTCACATCAGTTCCCGTGATCCCCGGTGCAAGTGAGAGACGGAACACCGGGGTGGTTTTAGTCAGTAAGAGTCTGACAGACAGAGGACATCCATGAGGATTTCCCCCCGTAATCAAAAAAAAAAAAAAAAAAAGGTTGGATTCACATTCAATGATCACAACTCGACTTGATAAATAAATCACAGTAGGCTTATTTTCGGAGTTGTTAGCCGCTCTCGTCGAAAACCATTAATCAGAAAAGATTTTTAACAAAGGCTTATTTATAATGGAGTTGTTAACCGCTCCAATCAACATCAGTGTTGATAGTAAATAACAAGGGCTTATTTTTATGGAGTTGTTAGCCGCTCCAATCAACATCAGTGTTGATAGAAAATAACAAGGGCTTATTTTTATGGAGTTGTTAGCCGCTCCAATCAACATAAGTGTTGATAGTAAATAACAAGGGCTTATTTTTATGGAGTTGTTAGCCGCTCCAATCAACATCAGTGTTGATAGTAAATAACAAAGGCTTATTTTTATGGAGTTGTTACCCAAGTAGCACAGAACTGCATTATAAACTGTCACATAAAGCCCACAGCGTTAATCTAAGCATTTATAAAGACTTATTAGTATGCACCCGAGCTGCAACAGCTGTTTAGAAGAAAACGAGGCTTACTATAACGCTTTTTGCTGTACGGTAATTCTATTAAGCACCACAAACACGCCACAGAAGTCACTGTTATTCAGCGTCTAGCAGTGCAGTACCCTATCAGCTGCAAGACCGCATGTTTGTAAACACAAATAATACAGTTTTCTGAATAATAGCCCACGCATGTACTACAAAACCGTTGCAATTTACGTGAGAACATTTGAACCACTATAACGTAAGCAGTTACTTTGTGAAGCTATTTAACAAAAATGTAATGCTTTACGCTGCATACAGATAAACTTTTACCCTATTAGTCAGGTGTTACCATGCACTCGAATAACAGCATTTATCTAGACCAAGACAGAACGTATAGTGATTCTTTATGCAGTTACTTAGCAGCGAACCTGTCAGCCATTCTGTGTTGGGCTGAATAATTGAACTTGCGTAGGCATTTAATCTGCTGATTGAATTATATGTAACCATGAAACGAATATTTTTACACCATGCCATTTTGACCGTTTCTTGACGTCTTTAGTGTCGTTTTACAAAATGTGGAAAGCCAAAGAAAGAACTGGTGGAATACGCCGTAAAATTACAACCTACAAATTCAGTGAATTTGTAGGTTAGGGTAACTGATAAGTTAACCAATTTTTGGAAAATTCAGGCTCCGTATCCAGAAGCAATGTTTGTATGGAAAAGACATGGATTAAATTACGGTCACAGGTTAGCAAGAGCGCATCTAGATTTAAATGAGACGGATTTTTCATCCCAATCTAAAATGAGTTATGGCGCGCTTGCCCACCCTTGGCAAGCGCGCATCGAATAGTGGACGAGACGGGTTCCGTGTGTTATATTTATGATGACGAACATACTCTTACAGATTATCCCGATGATTCAGACAGTTCATACACGAGTGCCTGTGATATACATGATAAAAAACAGGAATTTCAATAACAAATAAAAAATGGGCCAATAAAAAATATTGCACAAACAGCCTTGAACGACCTACAAAATATATTAAATGATTTTGTTCCAAATACATTACCCAATGACGACATAACCATTTTAGGGACACCCAGAATCGTCACTATAAAAAATTGTGGTGGTGAATACTGGCACATCGGAATATTGATTCCTTTAAAAAATGCTTTATTGGAATGCGTAATCAGCCTATAACGTTCCCACTGCTGAGACACAAGCCTCCTCTCAGTGAGAGGGAGCGGGCCATAATCCACCACGCGTTTGTTTCTCAGATTAAAAAAATATACTTACATATATTTTATACTTATAAATATTTTGTTTGTCAGATAGGAAATACTAGCTCCAGCTATTAGAATATTGGTTGGCGTGACGGAAACTTAGGAAAGTACATCATGAAATGGCGGGCAAGTGATACTGAATGAGTTACAATTTTTTTTTTTTTTTTCAATGTAAATTATCCTTTGAGATACATCGTTCCGCGCGTGGACTTGATTCCTTAGCATATTGGAAAGCGTCAGAATTTAGATGTTTTTTATTATCTTAGCATTGTCACTCTACCGACGTTTTGACCCCAAATGCGTTTTCGCACATTTTCACACTGTACTGTGGAATAACAAATCAAATAAAATCAAATCATTTTTATTTGTGCAACATAGGTAGTGTATACAGTTCTTAAATTAAAGTCATACGTCGCTATGTTATGCTAAGAGGCGTACACATATGGTTGCATGCGAAATAAAATAATGACCATGCGAGAGGTAAACATAAATTATTTGGTTGGTATGTCTAAATTAATAGAATTATGATTTAAAAAAATTAAAACAAAAATTAAAAATGTCACAATGTGGAATATTTCTAAAGTTTCTAGAATATTTTCAAGATTTTTATGGAGCAGCATATGTAACAAGTAATGTCCACAATTTACTAAATGTTTGTTACTGCTGAAGTTGAAAAGTATGGCACTCTTGATACCTTTAGCGCATATCCGTTTGAGAACAAATTATACATTATCAAAAGATTGTTGAGAGACGGTAAAATCCACTCTCTCAAGTGGCCAAAAGACTAAATGTAGACGAGAGTGACAATGGAATCAATATTCACCTCGAAAACAAAAATATCCTTACATCTCCATCATATCATAATCAGCCTATATCGTTCCCACTGCCTGGACACAGGCCTCCTCTCGGTGAGAGGGAGTGAGTCGTAATCCACCACGCGGGCCCAGTGCGGGTTGGTAGATGTCACATGTCTTCGAAGTTTTTGATTCTAAGACATGCCGGTTTCCTCACGATGTTTTCCTTAACCGTTTTTAGATCAGTGGAGATGAAATAATTTATACATAATAAAGAGCCTGTCCTGGCTCGAACCTACGACCTACAACTGGTAAGTCGCGGTCGTTACCACTGAGCCACCACTGGTCTCCTTACATATCCAATAGCAAGAAAAATATGTGCACTCTAAATTTTCGAAATTTTAGATTGTCTTCCAAAACAAAAGACAGGTATTAATTAATAAAAATTAAATAGTTCGCTGTTAGCATCTTCATAGGTCCCGATGTTATTCTTTTATAAAGTACATTTTAGGGTGTCCTACCCTGGTCCAGACCTCGAATTTTCATCCTTTAATCATTTCAAGGGGTATTTAGTACTTCTCGGTAGCCACCATAGAAGTTCCTTAGTTTCCCACAGTGCAGGAACGATTGACAGATTGGCAACTCCTCCCTCTATAGTCTGAACTATTTTGAAAGGCATGTTCTGTAAAACAACAACAAAAACATACTTATAAGTTGGTATTATTCAAGAAACGAAAGATAGAAGTAGCAGGATCATAAAATCACGAAACTACCTATGCAGGTATTGTGGAAAATAATGCTACAAGAAACTATAACATATTAAATACCTAAACTTAACGTTACATAATTATGTATACAAAACCTACAGACACAAACACAAAGGTACATACTACTACTTTTTCACTTTAAACACTTTAATTCGCGACTCTAAATTAATGTTATTGTTAATCTACCATAGAATAAGAAAGCGTGTTGACTATAACGACCGGCCAGTTGCGATTTTGCGATAAAGTACTAGGTAAATAACAATCGCGACCACACACCTCGCTGCCATCCGCGCCCTTCTGAGCTCGGGTGGCGGTGAGACGGTGAACGGTTGTGTTGCATGCACCACGTTGCAGAATAATCACTAAAAAAGGGAACAAAATGGTTTTAATAGAACCACGGCGGAACCCTAAAATCTGGAATCTATAAAGGTAGTGATCTGGTTAACTGACGCAAAAGTGAATCACTACTACTCTTCACATCGATCCATGGCTGATTTGTATTTCACAAGTGCTAAACTATTTGACTCTTTGCTGGATTCCAGGCCACATGTGAACACCCGTAAAGACCTTAGCATTAAATTAAGATTAAAACTGTTCACTTGCCATCCGCCATTTTCACTGCGTGACTGTGTATTGTTGTAAAATTTTATCTTTTCATTTTGGTTTATTTTAGATGAGATCGTGATGAATGATTTGAATTACAAATTATTTACACGAAAACAGTTTTTTATCAATTTTTTGTGACAAAACAAAAACATTTATTTTATTTACAGTCCGTTTCTGTTAGTTTTATTTTAGTATTTAGTGATATTCTCAGAGCGCGTGAAAATTTTGAACTAAATATGTATGGTATTTTACAGTAAAGTTACCTTCCCAATAAGATTTCAAACATAATAGGAAGAAATCGAAGTTTTACTTACCTTAAATTTTATTTACTTTCTCACAAATGTCACATTAGATCTTGTACACAACACAACACTTCATGTTTAATAAATTCACAGTTCATATTAAAGAAAAATAAATAATATTAAGTTATTGCATTCCACAATTTCGCTCAGTGTATACTTTCAACCGTTTAAAAGCATATGAAATGCACACATTCGTCTTTCTTGCTTTAATACAGGTAACACGTGCCGTGTTAATCAGGCAATATTCAGTTCTGCGGGTGACTGTTACACACATAAATGCTAATATAATGTTGTTATAATTCAATTATTTGTTAATTGGATTTCTTATACAGCTATGTGCTGAATAATTTGTGCCCAAATTAGAGTTATATCAGCAGAGAATGCGCTGTCTATGCTGTTATTCAGCAAGTTTATACAGCCAATGTTTTCACTGTGCACTGTAAAAATGCTGTCATAAAGCACTTTTGTGCTACTTGGGTAGCCGCTCCAATCAACGTTAGAGTTGATAACAAATTAGAAAATAAAAACTAAATAGAGTTATAATGGGCCGAAAAGAACTCTACAGTTTAGAAGAAAGAAAGAAAAAAATGCATAATGAGTATTGACTAAAAATAATGTAAAGATAGCAAAAAGATTAAAAATTGTAGAAAAGGAAGGTAAATGAGAAGGTTTGTGTCAGTGGGTAGTGGTATGGGTAGTGTTAGAGTCAAAGAGTGTTCAAAAGGGTAAATTAGTTGTAAGAGGGAAGACAAGTAATAATAATAGTAAGATCACTCCTTAAAGAAATTAAAAAGTTATTAATCCAAATAAGTTAGTCAAAAAGAAGCAGTACTAATTATAGTACATTTTAGAATTTTGAAAAATAGTTTAGTGTGTAGTAGTATCTAGTTTTGATTTTACATTGGGCGCCAAACTGTCGTGTCTACCTATCCCTGACAAATAAAAGGGGTAGAAAATAGACTAGACAATTAAAATTTAATAAGAGAAATACAAGATAAATTATAAAAAGGTACCTTTGCACTCTATTTATTGGTAATAATCGCAGTCCAATTCCTTGACATGCATATCTTTGACTTTCACTCCGGAAACACTTCTTGGAGTTGTAGTAGCAGTCACACAAGCTTGCTTAGGAATAGTTTCAGTAACTATTCCATTCATGCCCGGGACGAAATACCGCGCACGAGCCAGCAGTATAAACGCGGGCTTCATCTTCACCCCGTAATCTTTCATGGCTATCGTCATGTCTATGGAAAGTCTTCCAAGTTCTTTGCCAGTAGTTAGGGCGGTCCATTTCATCAGCTTTTTGCCCAGTTGTGCGAGATGAAGTCTGTTTCTCATCTGGACTATTTCATTTTTGGGCATAGACGGACAACGGACATTAAGTGCAGATGTGTAACTCCATTTTATTGCTTTATTTCATTGTAATTTCCAAAATACCCCACTGTTTTTCGCTGACATTCTCAATTCCTCTCTCTTTTTCCTTTTTCAGACATAGATATTCTCGTATGCCAGTCTAGTCGGCCAAGACATATAAAACCTCCTTCATACAAACCGAGAGTGCGTTTTAAGACTCTTATAATAATAATTTAGAATTTTGTTAAGTAGTTGACAACGTAGTTCCATAGAAAAACCAAATTTAGGCTATCCAAAACGATATAAAATTATTTTTAGTAAGTACAATCTTAATGCAACCTTCCTTGAATACACTGCATAGACAATTAAAAGAATAAGTAGACATCAGTTTGACGTGTTTGACTTAAATGTCATAACAAGAATATTAATATGTAAAAATATAGAAATTCTAATGTAAAATCAAGTAATTCTATATTGACGAATCGTTTAAGACCGATTCGCAGAGTGTTAGCACAGAAAACAAAGAGAGAAATATAATAATGTAAGAAAGTCGTAAAAGGATAATAAAACAATGATGATGTGGATGAATGAAAAAGAAGCGTAAGTATAGTATCAGTAATAAACAGATACTATAGCATCACTGCTTTGCAGAAGGAAGCGACGGCAACCCATGCACTCTCGCTCAGTACCATGTCCTGGACCAGGGCCGGACGCGAGAGATCGTCGCCGCCGATCGCCTCCTTTCGTCGATTTCCGCCGATCGCCGATCTTCGCAATGGAAACACCCGGGCGTTTCCTCCCGCCTTATCCGAAACAGGAACCTCGCAAAACAACCGTGTCCGGTGAGGACCTGCGTCAAGCGGAAGGTGAGACGCCGTCTCGCCTCTCAAGCCACTCCTCAAAGAGGAGACTTACCGCCGCAATTGTGGCGTGCCCAGCACTGGGTTGCAACAATTTCACTCTCCACGTCGCCATGAGATGCCGCCGGAGCTCTGTCCGCTGTGCCGTGATTTCCCGCGGCAGCGGAGTTACGCCCCGGCGTTTGGCTTCCTCGCGCCACTCCCAAGTGTGCGCGAGGACCTTTGCCTCCCAATCCCATGACAACGATTTGGCAAGGAGACCCGCCACCTCACCGGAGATAGTGCGGTATCCCCGGACCATCCAGAAATAGGTAGGTAACATTATGAAAAGGCTTATTGATGTTTTTATTCTTTTAATTTAATAATTGGCAACTTCTTGCGCCCCCCTTCGACAGGCACCTAGGGGTCTTACCCTGCTTGCCCCACCCTAGTAATGCCACTGGACTCACGTGTTTGGAACATTAATATACGTAATTATGATATATAATTATATTAATGTTCAAAATACGTGAGTTTCTAACAGACGTAGACAGACTAATAATAGTTTAGTTGTGTCAAGCCACGTGTTGCGGTATTTGACTTTCAGTTTAATAATAACTAGTTCTAAACTGAAACATAACTGCGGTCTTGTATTAGTAAATATTTTGACTTTATATAACACTGGTTTTTGCCAGAGGATTTGCCCGCGTGGAGCTCCGAAATTATCCCATGGGAACTTACTATCAAAATCAAAAATCAAAATCAAAATCGGGATAAGAAGTATATTTTGTGTTAATCCAGGTCATAAATTATTTTTGCGCCAAATTTCATCTCAATCCGTTCAGCCGTTTTAGCGTGATTGAATAACAAACATCCAAACGTACAAACATTTACATTTATAATATTAGTAGGATTTTCTTCTAGACGATCAGGTATTTTAATTTCAACTGCCAAACATTCATCATCATTTCAGCCGAAAGTCTCCCCCAAGCTCCTCCACTTCGACCGTTTCTGCGCTTCTCGCATCCAGCGGATTCCTGCGGCCTTCACAAGGTCATCGGTCCATCTTGTGCGAGGCCTTCCAATGCTTCGTCTTCCGGTACACGGTCGCCACTCCAGAACCCTTCGGCACCATCGGCCATCTGTTTTGCGAGCAAAGTACCCACTGCCCCTAAAGGTTGGCAATTCTTTGGACTATGTCGGCTGCTTTGGTTCTCCTGCGGATCTCTTCATTCCTGGTTAGGTAGGTCCAACTTCGAGAAAGATGTCAATCGTCGATACCGACTCGACTGGGCAGCGTTCGGAAAGCTACGCAATATTTTCTCGTCCCACATCCCGCAGTGTCTCTAGACGAAAGTCTTTGACCAGTGCGTGTTCCCAGTGACGACTTATGGTACTGAAACGTGGTCGCTCACAATGGGCCTTATCAGAAGGCTAAAAGTCACCCAAAGTGCAATGGGGAGGGGGTTTCCCTACGTAAACATTCATAGTGTAGATAGCAATGATTCGTTTTTTTTTTTTGTTTAACTAGAACTGACTTAAAGTCAACCCCAATAGGTCATCATCACCTGCCTAGCCTTTTCACAACTATGTTAAGGTCGGCTTCCAGTCTAACTGGATACAGCTGAATACCAGTATTTTACATGGATCCACTGACTATCTGACCTCCTCAACCCAGTTACTGAATAACACGTTACCCCTTGGTAAAGTCTTACCACTTAAACCTATCGATTGTCAGACTTTCGGGCTTCTGGCAACCCGTAACGACTGCCAAAGAATCCACGAATGACAGCGTGGGCTTAACGAGCTTCCCGAGGCACGGAGGGTAGGTATGTAAAGATGGTCACTCACCCACAGACCGCGGCAAGCTTAGCTTTACGTGATCGCTTGACCCACGCAACTGTTATCACTTATCCAAGAACTCCTCATAATCTAATCATACAGAGTAAGTTTTTATCCAGTGCGCAAACTGTAACCATGAATTCGGCATATCATTCTAGCGCAGAAAAAAAGCTGTTTCATAGAAAAGTGCAATACCTACGCGGTCAAAATGTATGGAACAGCTGATTCTTTTTTGTATAACCGTTGAAAAATTTCTGCGTTGGGGGTCTAGAATGATAATTATGCTGAATTCATGGTTACAGTTTGCGCACTGGATAAAATCTTATCCTATATAGACTATCTACGCCCGCGACTTCGTCCGCGCAGAATAGTATTTTTTAAATTATTTATTTATATTATATATATTAATAAAAATAAATAAAATGTATAAAATAAAAATAGCCTTAGTTATGCCTTATTACATCAGGTATCTGCCAGTGAAAGTCCCGTCAAAATCGGTCCAGTTGTTTCAGATATTAGCCGGAACAAACAGAAAGACAAACAGACAAAAATTTAAAAATATATATATTTTGGTAATATGTACCCTATATACATCAGTAAGCATTTAGTAAAAAGCGGTTATTTTAATATTACAAACAGACACTCAAATTTTATTTATCTGTATAGATAATAGCAATCTAAATAGGTGTGTGGTCGTACCAGCGAGACCAAACCTGCAGTATCTGGTTTAAATGGTTTCCTATCTTGCGTAACAACTGTAATAAATAGAGACAAACTTAGTACCCAGCAAAATTCAGAATTTACATATTTTGTTATCTCTTTCAAACCAGAAACTCACTTAATTCATTTAATGTTACTACAATTGCTTGCAATTACGTTAATATTGATGATTATGGATCAATTATCTCATACACGACGTTCATTGACGACCACCCAATAACGATTAGCGTCAATGACGCCATTAGCCGTCAATTACAGCTTTATAATTGTCCATGATTTGCGACATTGTTACATACAAATAACCGTAAAATAGGCTTTCGTAAAAGCGTGGTTTAACATTAAACGAAAATGTAACATTAATTAAGTATTTATATATTCAAACCAGAACAATTTTAAGCCATTTACACTGATTAATTGAACACGTCATAGTTTTTGTTATGGCTAATTTATGATGAAATAATTATTTTTCCAAAATAGTTTTATCATAGTTATTAATTCACATAAATCAAGTATATAACACTTATTACGTAATCAGCCAACAACGTTGAACTGCTGAGAAACAGGCCTCCTGTCAATGAGAGGGAGTGGGCCATAATCCACCACGCGGCCCAGTGCTTACACCTATTGCCAAATATAAATGAACTAAACTTAACATAACATAACGCCTTGTTTCCCCGAAGAAATGGGCAGAATAGTACCTATAGTAGGTATACCCACGTTTCGCTGGTTATGTTTAAGTCCCTGTAATAGGAGCCGATCCTATTACCACCAAACAGGTACAAATCCAGACTCCACAAATCCAGCTGATACTACTGAGAAAGTATAAATGAAAAAATAGGCAGTCAAATTTAAAATCAAATTAAATGGAATCAACCTAAATCAAATAGGAACAAATCAAATCAAATCAAAATCCCTATGCGAAAGTAACTCCGTCTGTTACGCTTTCACGCCTAAACCGCTGAACCGATCGTCTTGAAATTTAGCAGAGATATAGTCTGGGATATGGAGAAGGCCATAATTATGCTGCTTTTTTATGGGGTAACCGACATCCACGCGAGCGGAGCCGCCGGTAAAAGCTAGTAAATAATATATATCAAATAGTTAAAACAAATTGTAATTTAAAACGGCCTCCTGAAAACAATTGAAAGCCGAACAAAACTGGACAAACGACAACCCTATCTTCAATTTAGCGTAAAACAAGCACCTTTGCAAACTGCTAACTCCAATCGCTTTCATAGAACCTTGTCGTCTCCTTTGTACCACAATGATAAATGCAAATCGATTCGTAAGCGATGAATCATTCGGAAATTAGGCGCTTATTTGTGATCAATATAAATAGGGCCGTGATGAATTGTTGGGTTTAATTAATATTGTGGTGCTTAACGTTTTCCTTTTATTTTGTCTGGGAAACGGACGCTATAGCGGTATTATTTTAGTTTATTGGTGGTTAACAGATTCTTTTGATTCTTTTTTAAGGCTGACGCACATTTATGCAACGCCGCAACGTGCTTTTTTGTATTGAAATTCGATGTGCTGTGGCTCGAGGCTGCTATAATATGCGCTTGTTATTCTTCTTATAAAACTAAGCCTGATTACATGCAGTAATCTCTGTAGTTTAAAACCAGAATCTTTTCTATGTTTACAGACCCTAACACCACAAATTAACTTCATAACTAACGTTTGAGTTATACTGAGTGTAATTAATCAAATATTTTAATCATATTATTTCAAATTCAAAAGAAAAAAATGACCTATTAACAAATCAGAAATTAGGCGCTTATTTGTGATCAATATAAATAAATTGTTGGGTTTAATGAATATTGTGCTAGTTACCGTCTTCCCTTTGTCTGGGAAAACGTTGTTATAACGTTATTTGTCTAGTCTGTTGATTATTTAGAGCTTCTTCAGTTTGTTTGATTGATGAAAAACCTTATTGTATTTTCGCAGAAAACCTAATTTAGAAAGAAATTGTAGCTTCCAGCCTTTGCGGCATTTTTCCTGTTGACGGCGATGCGGACGAAATTTTTGATGCCCTAGATTCTTTAATCTGTTTTTTTACCATTTATTATTATTTCAAGACCTTTAGCGTATACACCGGTAACACAGGGCTACTTTAACAGTAAGGGTAATTTTGATAGTTTATGGGGCTACTTTTAACAGTGCTCTAAAATACTGTTTAATTGCGCTCGCTCTGCACAAAGTGTGCAGAGCGAGCGCTCGAGACCTTGCGTGGCGACAGGAGAGTCTGTGGGGGAGTGTACGGTACATTGCAATCATCCGACTTACGGATAAGTTCGAACATGTTCGTCGTTGGTGTGCGTAGTGTGGTGCATAAATGTGACTTGGTATTGTTCGGATGCATAATTTTCGGTAGTTTTTAGTATTATTTACGTAAAAATATTTAGATTTACGTAGATAAAGACATATACGTGTGTATTTATGACTTTTAGCAACCTACCTAAGTGATAATAAAATTGACTTATTGATCTCGAAAACTTGTTATTTTTAAATAAATTTCCTGTATATTGCAATGCATACAGTAAGGTTTTGAATTTTTTAAATCAAAAATCAAAATGATGTTAAAGTAACCCTTACATTTTAAATCTATGACATAAATTGCATTTTAATGCCTTGTCAAAGAAACCCCACTTCCGGGTTTCATTGGCACCATTAAAGAAAAAAAATTGTGTGGGTTCTGTGGGGCTTTATATTGGTATGAGTTTGATAGCTAAAGGCCAACACCAAAGCCAAAGTACACATTATTCTGTTGGGATTTAAAAAAAAACATTAATCTTGGGTGTTAAAAAAGTAAATACCAATAACATGCCCAAAACCTGTGCAAAGTAGCCCCGTCTTACGAGTGTACGACTAAACGCCGACAGACACTACGCCGACAGTCTGAACACCGACAAGACCTTACTTCGACGGGACTCTTCGCCGACAAGACACTTCGCTGACAGGACTCTTCGCCGACAAGGGTCATCGTTGCGCTATTATTAAATAGTCAAGTAACTGCCACTAACATGGAAGTAGCGCTCGCCGACCGCTGCCGCGGCGCCGCTCACTACGCTCGCTCGGCTTGCGCGCGTTTGGGCGCAATTCCAACCTAACCTAACCTATTACCTACCTGAGGAACCCTATCGGGGAAGAGTCCTATCGGCGAAGTGTCCTGTCGGCAAAGAGTCCCGTCGAAGTAAAGTGTTGTCGGTGTTCAGTCTGTCGGCGAAGTGTCCTGTCGGCAAAGAGTCCCGTCGAAGTAAAGTGTTGTCGGTGTTCAGTCTGCCGGCGTAGTGTCTGTCCGCGTTTAGTCGTACACTGCCGCGTAATCTACCGTGTGGGCCCAGTGCGTGTTGGTAGATGTCATATATCTTCGAGGTTTTGGTTCTTGGATATGCCAGTTACCTCACGCTGTATTCCTTTACCGTTTTGAGAGCAGAAATTTGCTTAATTTAGCGAAAAATCAATCAGTTTTTCGTTCATGACTACGACTAGGATTTGAACAAACTTTAACCAACCAAGGAACCAAGAATATCTATTCAAAAGACCATCATTTTTTTTAACTAGTCATAAAAGAGGCATGTCAAAGATAATATAATATACTAAATGAAATATTTAAGATCTTAGGTTAAAATTCTTAGAGGAAAAAAAATACCCAAAATAAATCATGCTGTTCAAGTACTAACGAAACACAAAAATATGCATAAAATACAGTTTATTGCCCAAGGAAAAATAAACAAAATCTATCTTAACCAGAAGGAAGCTTCCGGCATCACGGGAAAGCTTAAAAGGTTGTCTCAATTTTAAGCTTCTTAAAAGCGGAAAATATCTTGAAAATTTCAAGATACCAGAGGTCACCGTTTGTTGGTTTATTACTGAAAATACTTTGGCTTTTTGTCTTCAAAGCGTCTCGGTACAACATGCAATAAATTTTCATGAAAATTCCGATGTTATAAAATTGTCTTGGTGGTCCAAAAATTCAGAGACTCTGGATTCAGTACCTACACCCATTCTTAATTTTCAATAAGTATAAGACAATCCTTTCTAAGTATACCTATTTAAACTAAATAATATTCCTGTTTAAAACATCGATTACGGAAATCTACTTCGAATAAATGACAGAATTTCATACTGCAGTAATTTAATAGTGAATAGCAAAGTATATTTTATTCACGTCTGTTGACATAACGATTTATATTCAAACTGAAAATGTCATTTGAAAGGCAACCTTAACTTCGCTCCTAGTTTGTTTTAAATAATCTACCGCTACGTTTTCCGATCAAGACTAGACCTAAAAACTACCTAACTTGGAAATGGAAAACTTTTACTGGGTAGTTTTACCGACTTCTACGAGAACCTGTTTTCGAGAAAAATCACTGACGCGCTTTTACTATCAAATACGTGTTACCTATACATAATATATAAATGTTGTATCAATGTAGATCCCTAATAAAGAAATGACATACAGGCAACAGGGAACACGGGTGGGTTTTAGTCAGTAAAAGTCTGACACGCCCTCCCGCTCCACCCAGAGCGGGAGAAGTTATTTGATGATTTCCCACCCAGAAAAAAAAAAAAAAAAAAAAAAAAAAAAAAAATAAAGAAATGAATTACGGAGATGAAATTCGACTATGTACATCTAGGTCAAACATTAAAATATTCATCCATATTTATTAGAGTTCCCAACTTCAAAAGGAAAAACACGGAATCCTTATCAGATCAATTCGTTGTACGTCCGTCCATCCGTTTGTCAAGACCCTTTATCTTAAGAATACGTGGAGGTATCAAGTTGAAATTATTATCAAATACGTAGTATAACGGTCCCTTGGAGCTCTAAATCAAGCTTCTTAGTTAGCGCAATAAATAAATTCGGCCATTTATGCAACATATTTTGTTACTCGCAAATAAATCAAAACCTTGAAATGAAATCTGAAAATCTTCTTTCTATGTTAAAAAATAACCAAAAGGTACGGCTTGTCGTAATAAAACGAAAGATCCCTCTTAACTTAGCACATTCATTTGTTTGTCAGCTTATTTCGAAGTAATTGATTTCCCACCAGACTTCGCTTCAATCTAAAATTCTAAACATATAGAAATGAGGCCATAAAAATTAGTTTTTGAACAACATCGTTGTCTACTTTACGAAATATAATAGATTATACCTTATTTTAATATGAAGCCTTGTTAGTTTGGTTTCTGTTGCCTACAGTAAGTTCAAGGTAAATTAGAATCCCTCTCTAAGGATAAGCTCAAGTGGAAATGAAAATTCAGTATTATTCGTGTCTAAATACGGAACCATTCGTTCTTCGATCGTGTTGGCAATGGATAATATAACTCCTGATATGGCTTTATAGAGGTATGAAGAGCAGAGTGTAAAGTTCACTCATCCTCTATAGAATAGGGAGGATCCTCCGACCAGACGGGTGTTGTGTCTGGTGTCATCTGAATGTCATCTCCCAGGTCAACCTATGAGGTGGTCGGCTGGTTAACCGGACTTGCCTGTGGCTACCTTAATAAATAATGGCCTCCAACCAGGGATTAACAACTTAAAACTAAAGCGTTTACACGCTAAGGGCACCAGCTGTGGGGTACGGACCTCGGCTTAGGGCATCGCTGGAATTGGGTAGCAAGAGACGGGCTGGATTGGAATGACTGCCCAACGCTTGATGTCGTGACGTTATATATAGGTATATACATATAGGACTAAAAGGCACACAATATACAGCAGAAAAAAGTTAAATAACAATAGTTTAAAAAACTAAAAAAACACGCTTTATAAACCAAACTAAAAAGTAGAAAATAACTGAATTCTATTAAAAAGCGTGGGATGCTTTTTGTTGAGCTATTATGTTCTACTTTTTAGTTTGATTTTTAAAGCGTGTTTTTTAAACTATTATTTATTTTCTATTTTTTAGTTCTGCTAACTACAAAAGCTTATTTTTTTCTATTTTTTTAAATTATTGAATTGTCATCGGTCCTCGATAAGTCTACAAAGTTTAAATGAAATCTGATAGTTTAAAGTGGGTCAAAATCGCGCCCAAAGGAGTCTGTTACAAACATACAAACAATCATACATACAGGTGAAACTAATAAAAGCGTGTTAAAAACAGTAAGATGTAATTTCAGAAACTAGCATTACAGTCAAACAAAATGCCAGACCACCAATATACACCTATGCCAATATGCACCTTGTGCCTGATGGACTGGGACCTGACCATGCGTGACCCAGATTATCACAGAAAACTTTATATTGGTGTAAGTAAATATTGTAGTTTATCTAAAATGCGAGTGAAACCGCGGGCCACAGCTATTTCTAAACATACAAGGTACATTTGAGTACCTACATATGAACTTCACTGACCATCGCTCCTTTAATAGCCCGCATAATCTAGATCTAGCCTCAAATACGAAACCTAAGTTTCTGAGCTTCGTTATAAGCTGCCTCAATTTAACTTTACAAACTAAGTACCAATTATGTTGTTGAAAGCTTTAGCTGTTTCTACTTAATTCGCTTGGTATGTTTCATTACAGACAGCCGATAATATAAACTAGCATAGTCTCAACTATGCAGTAAATTATGGCATGAAATAAATAACTTCAGGAACTATGCAAAATATACAATAATCTGCGTATAATGTTCCTCCTGGGACATACGCATCCTCTCGGTGAGAAGGAGCCACAACGCGGGACTGCAGGCTTAGCACGAGCACAGATTTGTCGACGGAAGAATATACATGACTATTAACTAAATGATGTACAAAAGGAGAAGATAGCTATCTTTTCTAATAATTATCACAGTTACGCGTTCTAAACGAATCATGATTTTGTAGATAATCGTATAAACTTTGTGGCCGTCAAGTAGAAAGTTTGTTGTCAGTGTGATTTTGACAGTTTGGGAAGAAATTTTCTTCCATTCTATTATATTTTTAAAATTGGCAAGCAAAGCCGATGTCGACTATTCTGCCAATGTCGAAAGTGAATTGGAAAAGCATGTGTGCATTATTACAAAAAAAAAACGATAATAATCTTCGATTATACAGTTGGGCTTTACTGTTGATCTTGTGGGGTTAGTACTGGACTGAAACAAACAAAGAATAAATAAATTACGTACTTATAATAAAATTGTTAGAACATTAAAAATACAATATAACCAACATAAACACAGATTGGGGGAACAAATCATAATTTTATATTATTGTGACGGATGAAAATCATCAGCGCCACAAGCAGTTCAGGAGAAGAATGAGTTAAAAGAGAGGGGAAATTTATCGGAAGAGGGATCTTAAATTTGGTGAGACGGTTGTACAAATCTAGAGCTGGGACGTTATTGGAACATTCGAAAAATATGTGGTCAAGGGAAAGAAATATTCTTTTGGATAAGTCTACATTTACAAGGTCCTAGACAAAGATCGTTAGAAACGAAAGACTAAATGACAGATTGTAGAAGGATATCTACGGTGCGATGTCAAAAATGGAGAAACGAAATGTCACTTTGTATGGAAGAAACACTGTATATTCTTCGTAGAAGTAGAAAGCATCATGCTAAGCCTGCTGCAGTGCGAGATTATAACACATGTCTAAGATTTTTTGTTCTAGGACGGTTTTCTCACGATTACGATCCTTCACCGTTTGGGAAGCAATGGTGATGAAATAATTCACACAAAGTAAAGTATTGTACTTACGACCTACAACTCGTAAGTCACGACTGTCACTACTGACTACTAACCCACCACTACGCAAAGCACTTATTTCAATTACAGGCACTTTTGAATTGTCAAAGAATTCAATCGCTCAGAAACATGAAGCTAGTCGCACATCCCAAAACGTAGTAGGTTCCTATGGAGAAGAACGGGCAAGGAACTCCATGGACACTCTTCTAAATAATACCTCTATCAATTAGTGAGAGAGATTCAATATTTAATATTTTGCTACGGGCCGATTTCAGAGCACTCAATCACATTTTCCTGGACAAAGAATGAAACTCAAGACAATTCCTAAAAGTGAGACCTAGATAAAAAAGTTTTTGCCTTTGGTTTCATATTTATGTTACTAACAAGTTATTGAAGCTGAAATGAAACTTGAAAGTTTTCAAATCTGTTTTACATTGCAAATATTCCCGTTTTTAGTTGCTGGTCAAACACAAATACTCAACAAAATACATAATATCTAAATATTACCAAATACACATATATGTTCCAGTTCTCCCCCTTGTGGGGGAGGCTTATGTCCGTCCGACGTCTTTGGGCTGATATGATGATGATGACACATACATAACGCCATTGTCCCATGCGGGTAGGCAGAAACCACAGAACCTACTACGATAACAAACTACTTTTTCATTTCTCATATTCGGAAAGTGGTGTACTTTGTTTGATCCGTGTAGCGGGTGGAAGACGCTGCTCCCCGCCGCCCTTGGGCGGGAAAGACTCATAGTAATGACGTTTTTGCTTGCTTCCCTCCCTAGGGCAGGAATTAATTTTAAAAATAGAACTAAATTTAGTTAGATGGTTAGCCACGAAAAATTTTACTTATTTAAGAAAATTATCCATTAAAATAAAATAAAATGCTGCAGTATTGTGAGTATTTAACAGCCAGTGTGGATTTAAAAAATACCTACTAAGTGGTAGGTACAGCCCGAGCCCATGTGCCGAGGCGGTGCCGCGTGTGTTCCATATTTAAAATTTAAAAAATACTATAATTTGGCGGGATACTTAAGCTGTATCGAAATTTAAAATCTCGGTTATAAAGATAAAGACTAATACTTGATAAAATAGAGTTCAAGCGATCCTGAAGTGTCGACCCCAGATTCGGTTAAAGACGAGGCCAGAACAGTAATCAAAAATCTTTTGCCAGGCATTTCAATGGAGCAAACAAGAAAATTAAATCATTTTGCGAATGTGTGTTTCTTACATAGATACTTCAATGGAATATTTACCAAAATACAGCCTTCAACGCTATGGAGCAGACACTCAATGCTCAAGAGTACCATAAGTGTAAAACACAATGTACATTGAAAAATAACCATATTCTAAAATCGTTTTTAAAAGACAGTCTCAGTTCATACACTACGTACCTGCTGACCTTTCATTACAAAAAGTTATTATGAAATCGATTTATGTTATTTTTAACCGACTTCAAAAAAATGAGGAGGTTCTCAATTCGACTGTATGTTTTTTTATGTTTGTTACCTCAGAACTTTCGACTGGGTAAACCGATGTTGATGATTCTTTTTTTATTTGAAAGGTGGTGCTTCCCGTGTGGATCCCATTTCAATTTCATATTTGATGATGCGTTTCGGAGACAAACAATGTAACTCTTCAAAAAATGACAGCAAATCAACCGCGATTGCTGCTATCGCATAAATATGCATTGTTTTGATTAGATTAAATTAAAGAATACCCCAAGGATGATATTGAATTGGTGTGGGGTAGGTATTATAACTAAAAAGTGAAAATAAAAACTTAAAAAAAAAACAACCGACTTCCGTAAAAACACTACAAAGTGAAAAATAACTTTAATTTCGGAAGGCGGTGACAAAAAATTCAAGTACATATCCAAAGTCACCAACTTCCGAAATTAAAGTAATTTTTCACTTTGCAGTGTTTTTTCGGAAGTCGGTTGTTATTTTTTCTTTATAGTAATCCGTCTAAAATTCCACGCGAGCCGAGCTATGCGGGTAAGTAAATACTTAAATTATTATGTGTGTTAAGTATAATTATTACCCTCCTGACCTTATCAGAGACAGCTGCCAAAGAAACAGTTTACGGGTTATGGTATTTTACACGTGGTGACCGACATCCGACCTTAATAACCACAATATTTAGTCACATTTTTGAGGCTTCATGTTGCCTCAAACTGTACTATAAATAGCAACACGATATTCTGTTATAAATAGTGAAGATAGTACACTACACTACAGGGTAAAATTAAATTAGCTAGCAATACTTCGCCCACGTGTTGGGTTATTTAAAACTAATGAAAAAAAATCTCCATCCGATGGGCGAAGGTAATTGATCAGCTGTTTTTTGTAATTTTTCGTGGAACTTACGTTTATTTGTTACGAATTTCCAAAAAACAGTCGTTTGGTTGCTTCAATGTACACACAGCGTCATGAAGTGGTTACCCCTCCAAAAGACATGTGCGTTCAAATCCGTGCTATGCCCAAGCTACTTTTTGTATTCTGCAAAAACATTTTTTTTTAATTACTGTGTTGTATTACTGAATATGCTTAACATTTACGGATATATAATATAACTAAGTGTATTATAGGTGGCCGGTTTTAAACACTGCTACTAGCTAAAGACTTGCCACGCACACAGTAGCTACCTATTTTTTAACTTGTAACATAATCTTCAGTTAACAGTCCATTAACCTTAATAAACATCTGAGGGTACTGCGGTAAACGCAATTTTGTAACCCCTCAATGTATTCATAAGGCTTCACATATAGGTCGAAGATAATTAAGGAAGACCAACAATCTCTCTAAGTCCGTTATCTCCAAATCAATTATGCACAAGGCCTGATAACTCCTGATAATTATTAATGGGCGAATGGGCCGACACGTCACCCTTATTTGCATCGTAGATCATAGTGAATATATGATAATTACGCTTCCTACCGCCTCGAGATTTATCCGTGTCGTCGTTGATGGAGGGCCTGAACTTCGATCGAATGATGACGGTACAGAAGTTTGTGACACAGTTTGTGTCTTAGAGCTGTCGGAAGTTAGGCGTCCCGTGAGAGTTGTGGTGACGTATTGTTTCGTTGTCCTAAATTGCTAAGTTTCGAAAAAAAAAATGGATTTTGCTATTTAAATTTTCAGAAGCAGCTGAATTTTTATGCGCAGTTGATGTCAATAGGGTCACCCCCTATTACATGAGTCTTAAATGAAGAATGAATGGGAAATGTGTGCGCAGGCACTATAGGTACACCTCTGCTTAACCCATTGGGGATTTCAGACGTGACGTTATATTATGGATCTGTTATGTTACATATTATCTTTAAGCTAGTAAGCAGCTGTAGATACTTGCAATTGAGCAGCTATAAGTACCAATAGGTACCTACCTCAAAGTCATAACCAAAGTAGGCCCGGCGTTTACATATATATGTATTATAGTCACCGGGATCATCAGCTCATGATTATAAGCTGAAAACCCTGGTGACAACTTTGTTATCTCACTGGAAACTTCACGAGAATTACAAAAAAAACATGAGTGAAAACTAAAAGGGAGGTGTGGAGGAACTGTAGAGTTTGTCTGCAAAAGACGACCTTACGTTATACAGACTATAAATGACTTTAATGGCATTCGAACAGTCAAACAAATTTAGAGATAGAATAGAAGAAGAAAAACCGTAAGCGAGAGCAAAGGTCACAATATGGCGAGAGATTAGGCTGACAAGCCGGACGAAGATGTAAATAAATGTACAATCGTTCTACTAAACGATTTATAGGAATAATTGGCTAAATTCCCCAACATTTTTGATTTTATTCTCTGATGCCGAATTCTTCGGTACACGAAAACTTCAGATTCTCAGGACCTCGGTACTCCTCCCATATTATTTTATTTATTTTAATTTATTGTTTCTCCAACCATTGTCCACACTGGTGGTTGTTATGACAATAAGGGACTGCCATATCTTGCAGTGTTTATCTTTTTCTAAAACCCGTGAAAGTTAATGCTCTTTTAGGTGCTATAGTAATTATTGAAGTCATTAAGTACATTCTCTTTTTGACGGAGCGAATCGGAGGGCATCGGAGGGCATCGAAGCGCATTTTGCAATGAAATAAACGCTATGACGCGCTCCGTCAAGTGCGAATCGTGCATTACACGCTCTGTCGAGGTTATATTTGCTTAGTTAATTAGTCGGTTAATTTTGTATGTTACTGGATGAACTAAATCTGAACTTCTTTATGGATACTGTAAACTATAGAAGAAACCTTTTGTGAAGTCAGATACTCGAGCTCAAAAGATCTACTATCAGATTTAAATTAAAAACCCAAATGCAGCTGAATACCAATATTTTACATGAAGCAACGACCTATCTGACCTCCACAACTCAATCACTGGGTATTGCGATACCCTTTGGGTAAGACTGATTTGTCAGACTTTCTGGTTTCTGGCGACCTGAAACGATTGTCAAAGATCCACGAATGACAGCCGGGACCAATGGCTTAGTGTGCTTTTCGGGGCACGGCGGGATCTTGGTAGGTAAAGACAACGGCAACATCGCTTAACCTGATCGATTGACCCGTGCAACTGTGATTACTTAGCCACAAGCCTTTCGGATTCACTTGTTAAACTAAACTACATGAAGCACCAGCTGAACTTAAAATTATTGGACTAGTTTAAATAACATCCACCACCAACTGCTTGTCATTAAACGTGAATTCAAGTTACAACCAGCAACTATAAGCTTCAGAATTTTTCTTACATTTTTGCGGTTTAAGTTTGACATAACTTTTCTCTACGTTTATTCATAATCTGCCTATAACGTTCCCACTGTTGGGACACAGGCCTCCTCTCTGTGAGATGAGGCCGTTTATTAATTAAGCTGTAAACGTTTAAAACTATAAATTTATATAAATTAAACCGAAATGCAACAAGGTGGAATATTTTTATACAAAGGACGTAACCGAATTCAAAACACTAACATAACAGAAATAAACCACGTTCTTCAATCAGAAAATCTCTAGGTAATCCCGACCGATTTCCAACCAACAATGGAACCATTCAGAGCCTGCACGCATAAGAAATACGTAAGAAAAGCAATTGCAGACACATCGTAAGAATACCTTACACTCGATAATCAAAAGGATCTCTTGACTACTGCTACAGACAATCCAACCACTAGGGCGCTCAAGTCATGATTTATCAATGCAATATTGTACGGGCACTGCAAACTGTCTAACATATTAATGTCGTATCTAAATACCGTCCTTGTTACACTTCAGATCGTAAGACTGGTCCATAGAGTCGAAAATCGAAGGACTGCGATGATCACTTAGCCCGTTCTAGTATACAATCAGTCTTTGCCGAGACCTAAACGGAAACACATGGTGTATAACTTCGCTGCAAACACTAACATATGCTGGCTTAACTATTCTGAAGCCAGCTTATGATTAAATTAGTAATTAATCTTAATTAGAGGTTGTCGAACTTCTAACGTGACTTGCTGGTTGAACTTAACGTTTCATATTTTGACAAATCTTTATTGTCTAATAAAAAGTAAGTACACTGAGCATGCCTATTCTAAATTAGAGATTTTTTTTTTGCTTTTATGTCAATAAAAGTTTTAAAAAAATATTTACAAAGTCTCAATTCCAATTTTTTTCAGTTTCGAAAGAAGAAATTGAAAAATTTGCAAAAGGTAACCAGAATAACTGTATAAATTGTGTCTAGTGCTTACTACGGCATTAATAAAAAAAATGTAGTCATATTTAAGGGTGTGTGTGGGTTCAGACAACAATGGCTGGGACAGCTGATTATTTTTTCGCGATTAGAATGTTGGTCCCATGAACGGGGTAAGCGTCCAGTCTAACCGGATGCAGCTGAATAACAGTATTTTTCATGGAGCGACTGCCTATCTGACCTCCATTACCCACTAACTGGTTAATTAGATACCCCTTGGTAAAACTAGTTGTCACTAGGGCTTCTGACGACCCGTAACGTCTGTCAAAGATCCACGAATGACAATCGGGTCCAACGGCAAGGTTGTTTTTCGAGGCAGGTTTTTGCAATTTAACATTTTTGTTTTTGTGACTACTAGTAAAAGAAACTTTAATAATAATTTATTTTCAAACAGAAATAGACTTTTACCACATAATTCAAAAGAAAATAGTAGATTGTATCATAAGGGAGCAAAATAATATTTTTACGGCGGGGGCGCTTTTTTGAATCCAGACCGTGGCGAGGGATTCTTTAGTTGAATCCTGAACGTAGCGATGGATTCAAAGTACGTCGCCCGAGCCAAAAATATATTTTGCGCCCGAGTGATACACTCTACTTTTCATCACCCTCTATGAGAAAATAAAAGGCGCCTCATATTTTATTGTAATATTAATATTTAATAAAACATAATTGATATTAAATAGTATCTAAATAATAAAACAACAAAACATTTTATTTACATTTGAGATATTTTCGCAATTATGAAAATGTATTGTTAGTTTTATTAGGAATACAGATTGTTGTAGATTTTATGTTCTGCGTGTTTGAAACAATGTCCGAATCTGGCTCATTTTGAGGAAAACGTGCCGGTGAATCTCGTTGTTTGGCTGTAGATGGGCGCAGCGACAGTGGCATGGATGGATTAACTGAAGGTTGCAATTTAATGTTTTCAACGATGCGTTCACATGTTTTCACCTTGTTCTCAATGGAATCTTCTATATACCCGTCTGCTACAGCACTCGACTTCCATCCACCATGTCGCTTGAGAACAGTTAAGTCCACTCCAGAATCTGCCAAAAGGGTAGCAGAAGTACGACGAAAACAATGTCCTGTATATAGTTTGATACCTGTAACATCAAATAAGTAGCGATTTCTTGTGGCATGTTTTAATTTTATTTTTTCCCATAACTTGTTTGAAGCACTTGCCATTTTGATAACGGATGAAAAACTGATTGGGCTTCATATCAGCAGGATGCAGGTCCAGGTATTTCTGTACAATCGTTTTGTATTCTCCTCGGATTACGAAGGATCGGTCAATTTTTGTTTTTATGTCTGTCAGCTTTACTAACAGTAAATCATCCGAGTGATTTTCGACATCATCAACAGTTATTTTTAAAAGTTCATTGCCACGACAAGCTCCATGTACTCCGAAAATTAAAGCCACCTGTAACAAAAAACCGAATGTGAATAAGACAAGTATCTATCGAAGTACAAGTTACAATAAAATGCGCATTTTAAAACACTATGGTGACACTTTACTAATCCACCATATACATAGTTACTTACTTTTACGGCAAGAAAGACTTTGTCGGGTGCCTCATTAAGGAAAGTCTCCACGTTTTTGACTGAGAACACTTTGGATTTTTTAGGTTTAAATCCATGAGACATCCTCTTCAGATACGCTTCGAATATGTGGCCAGTTTTACGTAGTTATTAGAGCTTACTGTTGATTTTAGCATTGAGTACGAGTGGGAGGTTGTTAAGTTTTGGCTAAGTACTGGTAGTAGGCCAAAAACACAGATTCTGAAAAATTCTTGGTGCCTCTTGCATTTTTCCATTCAATAAAATTACCATAGGCTTGCAAATATTTCTCCTGCGATTTTGGAGGTAATAGATTATCCATCACATTTCTTGCATCAGTTCTAATACTTTCAGGAGTTAATTCTATACTTTCAATGTCACTTGAAGAATTCATTTTTCAAAACAAAACCATGAATTTCTAACAATCCGTTAAAATTGACGAAAACTTAATTTGATTTTTTTTATTCCGCTGGCGATGGCGGCGCGACTATGGGCCGTCGTACCAGCCAGTCTTTATTCAAACAATATTTGCGTTCGATTTCTTTGGCACTGAACACTAAGATATTCCAAATTCAAAAAGTGCGCGGCAAAGATAATTGCGGCGCACTTATAAAGAGGATTAAAAACTCATTACTACCCGCTAAAAGTTTCTTATAGAAAACACCACGTTTGGCTGCACTTAAAGGCAAACCAAGTCGTCCTTTTCGAATAGATGGAACGAAGAACAAGTTAATGCAACTTCTACTGTTGCAAACTAGATGCCAAACATATCAAGTTCGTATTTTACTGGAATCATTTGACATCAGTTTCTGAAAATAGCATCTCAAGGCATACTCGTAAGTAGATGAAAATATCGCACTCGGGATTCTATGTTTGTTTCTGTGATGCAGGTACGTAAATTCCTCAATTGTTTCCGTACCCAATTATTTTGTTGCATGCCACCAAAGGCACTCGTGCCATTTCTTCGTCATCTCTGGGATACATGATAATTAATTGCGTAATACACTATTAATCAGAGTTTGAATCATTTTGAAGGTTCCTCCTAATCCATTCTTCCATATGTTCGATAAAAATTTCTGCGTAGCAACGTAAACCACGCCATGAATGTTGTGGAACTGTCAAATGAAAGGAATTCCTACTGACAGTGTATTTATTACGCATTCACTTTTCAACCAACCCATACTCCAGTCTTGTGTTGGCTGTACCGTACAGTCTTGCAGTAAATCTGATAAATACACAGTATATTGACACAGTATCCTCCTCTGTTTACCTGAACACAGAGGCCAGGCAAGCTATAGACATAAGGTCTTCATGTATACACATAGGGTCGAGAATGTCAGTCTTTCAATTAGTAGCCGAACAATATAGATTGGATTGCCGCATAATTTTGTACGTAGACAGGTTCATTAATGCTGTAATGAAGATATAGGCGACGGAAACGATGCTTGGACAGTTAACTGCAATATTATAATTGGTCGTAAGCATCGACGCGCAAACTGATACCATGGATTCAAGACAGGACGCTAGACACCCTAACGCTGAATTCGTTGGTTATTTAAAAAAAATTCGCTGTTCCACACATTTTGAGAACGTAGGTTTTCCACTTTTCCATGAATTAACAAATTTTTTTTTTTGATAACATACTTAAAAATCAACGCGTTGAAAAACAATTATTTCACTTTACGCATCGACACCTTCCACGTTATATACGTGTAAGGAAAAGCATAAGGCAGTGTAGGACTGGTTTCTACAGGCAACGTTATTAGATAAACCGACCGTGCAATATTTAACGATTGCAGAATTTTAATGAGAGGTCCTCCACATAAAGGTTTTATTATTAGATAAAAATAAAAATGAACTCTTTAGATAAAAATGAACTTTTCAAATTTTTCTCCTAAATCAGCGTTCCTTAAACAGTACCGTCTCTTGCTTGTCAACCGTCGCAGGACACAGACTAGGTTTTTTTGTTATAGTTTATTTTGTCCCTAGACCTCAGTTTAGTTAGTTATTAGCACATAAAAACCGTATCTAAGGTCTGTATCACTCGCTTCACCATAAACAACGGGAGCATGGTCACACGGTCAGCAAGACAAGACAGCGCAACCAACCGTAGAACGCACACAAGACAGTTCTGGTGCGACCCACAACACTATCATCTGTCACCCTAGTAGAGCGTACAACAGCGAACTGATTCGACAGACCATTAAACCAGGGGTACAAAACCATGGAATAAGAAAAAACAGAAGCGTCACTCACATATGTAAGTTCGCACCACAAAAAGTTCGAAAACGGAAATGTTCCCATTTCCCCGTGACCTTTTTTGTCGTAATAATAATGTAGCTACACCAACCTGGTTACAGCCACACTCATCCTTAGTTAAAACAGAGTTGTCAATTTATTTTGCTGATGATTACGCAGAGCGTCAATACTGCTTGTATTGAAAGTATCTTACGCCTCAAAAGTGTAGAAATTAAAATTGTGCTCAGAATGAGAGATTCGCTTCTAATATACATAGCAAGACATCACGACTGTATGCCCCGATAGGTTTATCAGAGGTGTACCTACGTGTAGGCACTTTAAGGTCAAAATTTCGCCAGATATTTAATAGAGGGCGAGCCTATTGTCATCTACCGGGCACAAATTCAGACACCGGGCTGCTACTGAGATGTTCCAGTTGGAAAAACACAATAGCACTCGAGCAAAGTGTTATTTAGTTTAAACCCAAGACCTCATGCAGTGCTTGCGACCATCTACGCCGTTTTTTATACTTCGACAAATCGACATGTGAAAATCGCCTCTACGCATACTTATTCTATGGCACAACCGAACTATTTGTAATACGATTTATGTACCAGGCCGACCTATAACCAGACTATCTGTTCCTAGTGTTAGTTATTAGATAACGTTCATGCTGTGCCTACTAATCTTCTTGATGCTGCTTGAAACCCTAATGTGTGCCGGTAATAGTAAGATCGGGTGTAATTAACTTTATGGTATAGAACAGGGATGGACTGCGACTGAACATTTTGAGAATTATATAACATGTAATTTTTACTCCATGTTTACAAAATTATTAAATGAATTTGAATTTGAATTTAGACATTGAATTTCGAAAAGTTTAAAAATAAAATGTTTTTTTTTATGTTTAGTGATGGCTAGCTTTTGTTGCTAAATTATCCAACGGGAACGTACTATCGGGATAAATAGTATCCTTTGTGTTGATCCAGGTTATAAACTAAGTATCTGTGTACCAAAGTTCAGTAGTTTTCGCATGAAAGAGTAGGAAAAATCCATCCATCCTCACAAACATTCACATTTACAATAAAAGTAGGATAGAATTATATTTAGGCAGCTTTACTTTTTCAATATATTTCCAAAAATAGTGGCGGGTACTTATAATTCTACGTAAAAAAAAGCCCTTGAACTCAAATCCACTTTGAAAACCCACTCATAAACCCAGTTAATTTCAAGCCTAATAAATGTAAGAATTTCATCAAATGAACTCGATTCATCAACGTCAGACGTTCCCGATATAAAATTTCGATAGAAATTTCAGCGTCTGTACAATATCCTAGGACTTTATTTAAAGTAAACTGCAGGAAAATTCAATTACTGAATGTTTAAGTAACAGGTGTAAGTGACGGCTGAAAGATATTGCCTCTACTTAGACATTTTTAGAGGCGTTTTCTTAATCAGCCCCTCGTGTGGGGAAATGAGTTCGCGTGAATATACGAGTTCGCTCACTTCGCTTAGCAGGGGTTCCCACTATCTTATCTTACATGTAATTTTGCACACTTGATGTAAAACTACGTTAAGTTAAACCTTCATTAACTGTAATGGTTAGTTTAACAGATTTCATTAAAATTGTCAAGATTTATATGCGTTTTTATTTTAAGATCACTTTGAAAGTTTGTATTTTCTAAAGAGACATATTAAAAGGGGTACAGTGCGAATGTTGTACTGAATTTTGAGGTCTCTAATAGACATCGATGTGAAACTTCACCAGCTTATTTGAAACCGTAGAAGTTACGTCCTGTCAGAAAAAATGAAGGTAACTGAAAACCCGCCCACACTTAACACCATATGCCTTGAACGACGGAAAAGCAATCGCGAACATAAAATTTAACGAGGTACCCCAAACGTATTTTATAGCTTCTATTTAACCGCAGCCAGGAACAAAAAATCGGGGACCTCAGTTGCTAATATTTTGGTACGCATTTTCACTTAAGATAAAACCCCCTCCGCGGACCGTATTTCACAAGATTAAGTCATCCCCCACACCCCCACTCTTTGTTTTAATCCGCAACAGATCCTGAGATAAATCGACCATAACTGGCTTGGAATCTTAGGCAACGCTTGTTCACAATGGAACGATAAATAGCACCACTGTTGTTTTTACACTGACTTCACGATTATCTGTGCGATTATTGCGAGTTGTTGTAACAACTTCATTGTTGTTGTTGGCGGGAATTATAATTTGTTCGTTTTAACATAGTGCTGTCGGATAGGCGATTTTCTCCGCTATTCATTCAAAACTAATGCCTTAGAAAATTAATAAGTCTAAAAAAACGTGGTTTTTATTAATTGAACCCTCAGAGTTAAAGAATTATAAGCTTTCATACAATTTACCGTATTAAATGACATTACTCTAGGCATAACTTGATTCCATGTTTTACTGATAAATACAGATATTTAAACAGGGCATAAAAATGTGGTCATACAATAAGAATAATAAAAAAACGCAATTTCTCTTACTGGATTTCCTACTGAATAGCGATCCAAGAGCCCGCAAATATATCAGCGAATATTTTAAATCTACTTTAGACTAGCAAATACGAATGATCACCGCAATTCGATCGTAGTGCAAGGCAAAGGTGCACCATGGGCGGTTACCGAGGAAGCATTTTGACAGAGGATTTATAGCTATCTGGCTCTGAATACTAACGTAGGTACTATAGAAACTGTTCGTGCATTAATTCATAAGGCGCCACTCCACAACAGCCCATGGCTAAGCTAAGCACGTTACAGATTTTTTTCTTTGGGAATAACTTCTCGCAGGTCAACTTAGGAGGTTGCTTAATCGGAAGTGCCTGTGGCTACCTTAATAAATTAAGGCCTCCAGGCAGAGCTTTAAACTTAAGACTAAGCGAATATTCTCTTTGGGCACCCCCTGACTGGTACGGATCTCAGCTTAGGGCGTCGCAGGAAGAGGGCTGCAAGGGACGGGCTATAATAAATATATTGGAATGATAAGCTCATCATCTTAATTAGCCTATTATGTTCCCACTGCTGGGACACAGGCCCAGTAATCCACCAAGCAGGCCCAGTGCAGTTGGCATATGTCACATGTCTTCAAAAAATAGGTTCTAAGACGTGCCGGCTTTCTCACAATAATTTCCTACGCCATTTTGAGAGCAGTGGTGATGAAATAATTTACAAAAAGTAAAGCATCCGCCAGGGTTCGAACCTATGACCGACAACTCGTAAGTCGGAGCCGATACGACTGGGCCACGTTTGCTTCGATGATAAGTTACGCACGTGTTTTTGCTTCGCTTTGTATGAACATGTAGGCGGGATCGTTCGCTACGACCCACGGCCACGCGACGCACGCAGGCGTGTCTGCTAAACAAATGTATCGCGCAGCTAACCTCTCTGTGCACATGCTACGTGGCAGTGGACGGTATCCTTTATCCTTTCGGCTCACGAACTAAACCTTCATACTAACTGAATGAATAATAAGCGACCTAGAACAAGATGATATGAGATAAGCCGTTATTCGACGGTTTATTGCATACTTTATTGTTATAAGCCTTTTCGTTACCATGAAAATAAAATGCATGGTTTTATGGACGTCGTATGTAATAGGCGGCGAAAGGGCGTTTTATTTTTTCCCATATCGTTCAAGTTTGTTTGCGATAGCGGTGGAATCAATTCGTGAATCAATTTGGGATGTGACGGCATTGGAAGGCTGTTAAAATGTGTGTGTGGAATAAGTTTTCATTGTTCCAAATAAAATCAAAATCAAAAGTCATTTATTCAAATTAGGCTGAGAATCAACACTTTTCGAACGTCAAAGTACATGAGACAGTCCCCCAAAACGCCCACCCTTCACCACTTCCTAGTGCTTTAGCTTGGAAGAAGAAGTGGCGGAACAAATAAAAATGCACATCAGTATATAATGGAAATAAGCATTGTCCCCTGGTACCTACGTATCTTAAAAAATATTGAGATGGCACCGCGGTATAATTGATTGCAAATGTCACAACAACATGACCAAACTTCTAATAATTTCCTTCTCATAATTTCCTTCCACTATTTCATAAAACAGAACAGCCATTTAATATTTTCCCTCTATCAACCCTAAAAGAGTTTCCAACTCAATTTCGAAACCTACTAACTTTAGTTTTAATTAACTGTTGTCATTTCACGCCTTTGCCGTGTATTTCGGTCTCGGCCACGAATTGGCTACCCGCTGCGCCAAAGAGAATATTACTAGGGAACTGGGAGGCACCGTGCAACCACACTTATAACACGATGACAGAGACGCCATGATTGGTTTCTAGGTTTCTGGGTACAGTGCTATAAGGCTCTTTTGACGATTGAATGACATTGGCGTTGTTGGTGAACATTATGAAACTGTTTTGTTAAGTGTGGAAGGTCGGCAAAGCTAATTGTAGATAGTGTGATCATAGTTAGGTCCCTACGGCCTACAAATTTTCAAACTCAAAGCATTAATTATAATAAAAAATTTACAGGTACATTTGAATTGCCAAAACGTGGATCAGTTAGTCGGAAAGTTGAAGCTATCAACAAAGATATTTCGTACATTCATTTCATCACGTGTTCATTCATGAGTTGGGTTTCACTTTAGTATTTGGTTATCTTCGTTGATTTCATCATTTTAAATCAAGTATTTGACATGTAAAGTGAAATTTAAAATGCCATTTCCTCGTGATCACTTTCCAAAATGTTTCCGACATCACGTCGCATTCTGTTTTATATAACCTTTTCACCGCCAACGTACACAGAACACGATGCCTCGCCAGCGCCAAGCTAATAAATGTATAACGAAATATATAGCAAACAGTAGTGATGAGGGTATCGTCATATCGATCAATGAGATTTATACGGGTTAAGTTTAGTTTTATTTATAATTTTACGAATATAAATAAAAACTGATTAAATATTTCCATAATTCTTTTATTTCAGAGTATCCTTAGTAAGAAAAACTAGTATAAATTATAAGTATCAAAGAAACAAATACATAACTCAATTAGAGCTGTAGGAAATGAGGTACATCTCTATTTCTTTCATGACGTCAGTCTTTGACTTCATTTCAAGTCCTTGGCGCTCAAAGCACGTTAAATTCAATTCTAATTAGGGATGTGGTTTATGGTCTTTCTTTATTCTATATGTATTGTTATAAGCAAAAAAAGGATGCGTGCGCGCTCACCCGATTAGTGCTGTACTATGCCAAAGTTACCTTGACAGCCGTACGCTTATGACGTCACAGAACGACTTCTATACTAGTCCGTGGCGCCCGGGGCACTGACAACCAATTGTTTTGTAGCGATGGGAATATAATTATCGACAAGGGTTGCTAGTAACTATTTATTTCCGGATCGGCACCCATCTGAAGGTCGAAATTCCTCTATTTTCCCTTTGTTATAAAGTCGTTAACTACATTCATATTTTACTGACCTCAAATTGTTTTCGATAGTAGTATTTATAAATATTTCAACGGGCGATATCAAACAGTTGTAACTTTCGCGTCACATCACTGGCCGACTATTTATAATGTCTTTGACGTTCTGAGGACATTGAAAATATTCGTAGTTAATGTTTTTGCCAATTTCAAGACAAATAAGGGCTTTTTTTGTGTGGAAAAATATAAAACAGGGTTTTAGACAGTGCTATGTTAATTCATCATCATCATCATCATATCAGCCGAAAGACGTCCACTGCTGGACATAAGCCTTCCCCAAAACGGGGGGATTTGCCATAATCGCCGCGCTCGGCAGGCGAGTTGACGATCGCAGTATAGTGTAAAATGCATAGAGAACGCTGCTGCCCATTCTCTAGTGTCCGTTAGTTCTACGACACTCACGGGAAGAAATGGGATGGTAACATTCTTTTACGCCCGGCACCACACGGATTATATTAATTAATAAAAAGAAAAAAACTTTTAAATACAATAAAATTATTTTTATAAGACAGTTAAAATGAAGAGCTTCAAATGAAATCCGTGGCGGTGAAAAGGTTAATAAAAATTCTGAACGCCATAAGATTTTTGAACAGCGGTATGAGTAAAACAGGCCCAGAACAAAATAGTATGAGGACTATGGGTTATCAATAGCTGCAATTCTATAAAATTCGCTTCGAACCTCACTTATGTGAGTAATCATTTGAATGAGAACTCATTTATCACTTAAAATTAGTCTAATGCATATCGTACTCACAATAACGTATGTCATAATCACGGACTCACAACTTTTTGAGTTTCATTGTTATTTTTAAAGAATAGCAGTCCAGGTCAGAATTTTTGTGTCGCCATCTTGGATTTTTGTTTTAACCTCCCTTTTGGCTTCAGTGCCCTCAAAAACCATGACAACTATGTCTCCCTCTCTTTCTATTTATGTAATAGTAAAGTTACATAGAGAAGGCATAACGCTTTTTGTTGCGTGACAATTTTTGCGAATTTACTTTTACCGCAAACAGCGTTAAAGAACTTCGTTCCAAAAAAATCAAGCACATGCAGTTCTTTTTATGACTTTTTAATACTTGCCCCGGATAGATTGCTACCCATCTCGTAAATGTTGATTAGTTCACCAGCCGTTGATACCTAACTAAGCTTGGCAACAGCATCCCACTTGAATTTGGAGGCATCTGTAAAATTCTCCCATAGTTTTCTGTTGTCCGTAATACTGTATTGCAGTCCCTGATTAGTTTCCAGACCACCTCATTTGGATTTGACCAATAAGCGAACTTGTCGTGTACCGGAATTCGGAATATAGGCAATTGAAATTCAGTGCACGTTATATGGCCGGAATTTGGAGCCCAAATCCATGAGAGTGGACCCCGGAACTGAGGGTAAAATGATTTTAAATTCGTCATCAGTGCTGATGGATACGTGGAACAATGGAACCCTATTTCGGCTGATGTATTTAAAAGATCGCTTTTAGCCTATAAGACTGCCCATTTTCTCACCCTATGTAAAATTTCTACATTACTATCTGTAATTTGTATAGTGTCTAAAATGAAGAGGATCCTATTCAATTCGTCGACTAATACCACGTTTGTACAAATGATGTACCATATATTTAAGATAGAGAAGGACAGTGCCATCCGTGAAGACACATCTTGTGATTTGGCTATATAATCTAGAAATAAATATATATTGATAATGACCGGTTTGAATTTGAGTCCATGAATCACCAACCGTGTCGTATGCACTATCAACATCAAAATCAAATGAGGCTGAGAATCAGCGAAAACCCATAACGCTCGCGCGTTCACCACTTCCTGGCGCTTTAGCTGGGAAGAAGAAGTGGTCATGCAAACTCCCCAGTAGCACAGCTCTCTATTAAGTTAGAAGAGCTTGATTCTATGCAAAGTCATTAACATTACGAAAGTTTAAAAAATACTTCAAACATTCAATTAAATTATTTGTCATATGTCAGCTAGCACATGCCTATGCATTGGTAGGTAGCGAATCTGAGAAAACTTTGAGAGGCACCACATGGCGAGTACCAGCTGTGTCTGACAGCAGTCGCCTGGTATGAGGGAGCAATAAATAGAGGAAGCAGCGTTTTTATTATGTTTATCAGCTCTCATAAGTCCCGATATTCAAGTATCAAAATTGGCCTTCAGGCAAAATATGTAATACACAAAAAAACAATTTTTTAGGTAAGAAAAACTTATTGATTTTTCGATACTTTAATTACGGAGCCACGTGTAACGGGATAGTCACGTGCCCCTCGGGATTTTGTTCTCATAGATATACCTACACTAAACCACAGTGATTCTGAATAGTACTAAACACACGTACAGACAGCGTACATAAGTTAAAAAACAAAAAGAAATAACACAACGACTCTCAACCATAGGTCGAACGATTCTCAAAAAGGTTTTCAAAAAAATATACATTTTATTTCACCGTCAATTTAGAACTGTTGCGAAAGTTAAAAGGAACTTTTTATTTAGTATGGACAAAAAACACTTTATAAATAAAAATAATAATATCACGCCTTGTTTTCCCGGTAGGTTTAGCAGAGGTGTACATACAGGGCAAATTTTTTACCAGTGCGCAAACTGTAACTATGAATTTAGCATATAATTCTAGACCCCCTAGCGTAGAAATTTTTAGTACGTTATACAAAAAAAATCAGCTGTTTAATAGAAAAGTGTAATACCTATGCGGTCAAAATGTATGTGCAACAGCTGTTTTATTTTTTTGGAATAAACGACGAAACATTTCTACGCTAGGGTTTTAGAATGACATGCTAAATTCATGGTTACAGTTTGCGCACTGGTTAAAATGTTATCCTGTATAGTACACCCACATTTCGCCAGCTATGTTTAAGTCCCATGTAATAGGGGGCGAGCCTATTGCCATCAACCGTGTAGTCTCAGATTTCGGGCTGCTTCTGACAGATAGAAAAATCCAATAACACATTGCCTGACCTGAGAATTCAACCCAGGACCTTTATGCTCAGCAGTAGCGCTTGCGACCGCTAGACCGACGAGGCAGAGGCAGTCAAACGAACAGTGAAAAATAATATATGATTTATATCATCATAGACATTTGTCAAAAAAAAAATACAACATACATAGGTATGCATCCACCGGATTCTTGCGTTCTTCACAAAAGGTTCTGCTACAAAAACATTAAAAAGCAAACCGTTAATTTATAAGGTATATTTAGATATTTTTGGGCATATTATAATCATGAGTTTTGTTTAAAGGAATTCGTTTAGAAAAACATTCAAGTAGATTTATAATCACGAGTTTTATCTAAAAAGAATTAGTTTAGAAAAACATTTAGTTCTTTAGTATTAGCGAAAAAATAGTTACATAAACGGGAAAATCTGTATGTTTATGAATTACTAGCTTTTGCCAGCGGCTTCGCCCGCGTGGCGGTCGACCATTATCCCACAGGAACGTATTACTGGTATGAAAAGTATCCTATGTATTAATCTAGGTTATAATCTATGTTTGCCAAATTTCATTTAAATCCGTTCAGCCGTTCTGCCCTTTAACTAAAAAGGCGTTAACCCCCACTTGGTCAATTTTTACATTTTAATAGAATCTAAGAGAGTTCAAAATTCTCTATCTTTCTGTCTAACAAACATTTTTACAATACAAATAGTTCCCAAGATATGAAAATTTTGTAGACCGTTAACTGGAAAGGATTCTTTAGGATAAACAGAAATAAATTATCAATTGATGTGTCCTATAATCAGTAACAGGAATGGATTCTTTAGGATGAACAGAAATTAATTATCAATCGATGTGGCCTACAATCAGTAACGTAAGTATCGAAGTTTTTAAGATATAACCATTCACGTGTTTTTTGCCATTTTCTCGGAAACAACTTTTAGGGCTTAACGCCTTTCTAGTTAAAGGACGGCAGCGTTGTTGCGTGATTGAATAACAGGAAGAGGAGGACTAGTAGGACAAATATTTTGCACACGGGTAAACCACGACTGTCCGAAATAATAGTCGTGGTTTACCCGTGTTCAAAATATTTGTAGTACTGGCTTTTGCCAGTACTGTAACCAAACACCAGCCTTCAAAAAATCAACTCTCAAATTAATATATCTGGAGCGTAAAATTTCTCAATAATTCTTTAGGTACCGGTAATAATTTCGTTAAAGACCGAAACTCCGTCGAACAAATCAACCGAGTGATACGAATATTATCGACGATTTAAAATGACTTTACAAACTTTAAAAGGTATCCGTACGCAAACATTTCATTAAGTTACGGAGTTTCTTGTAAATTGGATATCTGACAAATGTTGTTCATTGGAAATTAGCTCTCTTGTACTTAGTTTAATTTGCCAAATAATTATTTACAGTTGTTCGATTACGTAATGCTGTAATGCCTCAGGTTTCTAAATTATTTTCCTCTAGCTAAATTATATCGCACGTGTTGTCATCGTGATTTATAAATTTAATAATTTATTAGCTTCTGCTCACGACTCGCATCGCATCGCATCGCATCGTTTTACTTCTTTCTTTTTTCGTTTTGCTAGTCTTCTAAGAGTCGTAGCGTGATGTCAAATAGCCTAAAACCTACCTAATGACTCCATCCATTGGTAAAAACCGTAAGAAACTCCGTTCTGTAGTTTTTGGGTTTATCGCGTTAAAACAGACAGACGCGGCGGGCGGAGCGACTTTGTTTAATAATATGTAGTTACTAGGTAAATAGTAACCTGATTTAAAATACGTCTAGTTTCAATACGGTACGTTTGAAAACGCGTTACAGATTTTGTTTATATTGTTTACCATAAGTGATCAGGTTTTAAAATGTTTGAACAAAAGTTTAAAACTTGCAAGATGGTACCTACCAACCTACCTAATTGGCGACTACAGTATATTTAATTTAAATTTGCATTCATTCTGCAAAATCAGTCTTAGGTACACACCACGTAGTCTAACGTACTTTAAAAATAGGATAGGAAAATAATTATGTACAATTTTTTTTTTGCGGAAAATTCATACCATTATCGTACGAACATTGTGATCCGAAGTTCTGCATTTTTCTGTTCAACAGGAAAATGTTCTGCTAATATCCCTTTTACATATATTATCAACCCAAAACTTTTTCACGGTACCAGAAACACCAGGATGCCATAACTTTTTTAAATAAGGAAAAAACAAATGTTATTTAAAATGCGAAGTCGAAGTCACGTATCTCCAATAGCATTCGGATACTTTTTTATGTGTGAAAGAATTCTTTCAAAGAGTTTTTAACCTACGAGCCTACAGACTCCCTTGAGATTAAAGTAGGCTTAGAATTTTCGTACCTGCATACATTTTGTTGGCCTTAGAAGAAAAAACGAGGGAAGAAAAGCCGTAGGTATCGGCATGAAAGATAATTTTCGTGATAATATTCATTTAGGTTAGGAATTGTGGTTTAAACGAAATAAAACAGATTTCAATCATGAACGATTACGATCGTACAGGTGTAAAACTCTGAAATATTTACAGAGTTTACAATCTTTTCATTAAGAATTTAAGATTAGGTTCAATATTTTGTATTCTGATTCAGATGGAAAACATCAAATAAACTACCGAATGATGTCTGTAACTTCGTTCTTCACATGTTTTGCACCCAGTTTTTATTCACGTGACTGATGTACATTTTTACGTCTTATTTGTCGTTCTATCACTTTCCGGCGATAGTAAAAGAAATGGAGGTGTGCATTACATTTTATGTCGACATCGAAAGTTCGTCAAGGCTTCATAAGGGGCTATGTATAGCACATAAATAAATACTGCCGTTATTTAGAATATAGTTAGTTTTTTTTTTGTGTAGTTAAAATCTCTCGGGCGAATCAAAAGGTTTAATAGTCATCGAACACCACTTACAGGTAACTTACACTTACAGGTAAGCTCGTTCGTCGTTCGGTCGTTCGTTCGTTTGACTCTAAATAATTTAGAAGAGATTGTAAAGTAGAAGTGAATCAATACTAATATTATGAATTTGAAAGTAACTCTCAATCTCTTTGTTCCATTTTAGGCCTACACCACTAAACGGATTTCGATAAAATTTGGCAAGGAGGGATCCTGGGGATGGACACTTTACTTTTTGTCCCGGTAGCACGTACCTTTTTTAAAATTTTAATTTGTCTTGTTAAGCATATTGTGTAGTTAAGTTTGTGATATTCCTGTGCGAGTCTAATAAATACTTTCCTTTCTTTCTTTCTTTTACCTGTGGGTAATTTTCGACGTCCACGGGGGCAAAGTCATGGGCAGAAGCTAGTGGTGCTATAAATCCGAATGTAACCAAACAGTCGATGTAGAGGTTTGCCCGGCTTGAGCGGAGCACCGCCGTGTCCTCGTGGAGGCGATCGGCGGCGGCGATCTCTCGCGTCCAGCCCTGGTTCAGGCCATGGTACGGAGCGAGAGTGCATGGGTAGCCGTCGCTTCCTTCAGCAAAGCAGTGATGCTTGCAAAGAGGGAGGCGGCGCACGTGAGAGAGAGGCAGTACATGCGCCCTCACGGCCGTAGCCTCCGCAGGAGACGCCCTGGGCGTCGGGAATCCCAGGCTAATTCCCGGCCACCGTAGGCGCGGGCGTGCGGATGGGTAGCTCGTAGTCCGGTAAGGACCAAACCTGGGTCGATGGCGCGTTGTGTTCCACGCGCGCCTCAAAGAGATGTCAGCACCAACTGATGGGGCCCGGAAGGGCCGATGCCTGCCAGGGGTGCGGGTCGTTCGAAGGAGATACCGCGGCCCCTGGCACACAGGCAAATGAGGGAACACGTGTGGGTCAGTAAAAATTTGACACGCCCTCCTGTTCCACCCAGAGCGGGAGAAGTTATTTGATGATTTCCCACCCAAAAAAAAATACCAAACAGTGTCTAGTTCAGATGTCCAAAAAGTATCAACTGGCTATACAGAATGGCGTGCTTACGCTTGAAAGTGAATGTTGGGTGTGGCAAAAAAGGTATGAGAGCTTTCTGCTAATACCTATGGGAAGAAGGCGTGTGTTTATGTTTGTATGTATGTACTACAGTATTTATTACAATTCTGCAAATCCATCTCAATATAAACAGCAGTGTATTTTAAGTCAGACCGAAAAGACGCAACATCCAACAATTGGATAACTTGAAGAGAGCTGCATTATTAATGGAGTTGCTCCTGATGAGGTTATTCCTCTCTCTCTTCCCTGCAGTGGCGAAAGTACCATATAACACAATTCCTACCGGCTTCCTTTCGGGGATTCAAATCGGTAACTCTATCGCTATTAAAAAATGGCTCAAAAAATATAGTTACATTACGGGTATTTAATTCACCATAATATTCAAACAACAAAAACGGTTATTTTTAGCTTTATATTACAACAAAAAAAAAAATGTTCTAAATTAACCCGACGCCAAAACGTCATAATCGGGAACTAAACATTCATATAATAGCAATCCCGTAATGATGTCACTTTAAGTCACGTGACACCTTACACCACAATTGATATAGAAAGCCGCTGTACAACGGGTTATGACAGAGACAGATATAGAAAAATGCGTCAACGAGAATGAAATGGAGGAATATTGTGCATTTTATTTGGTTTTCAGCTGATTTTATTTAATTCTTTACATTCCTATGTTAAATTTAGAATGATAGTAAGTTTTCTTTATTGATAAGTGAGTAAGTTAAAGCCGACTTCGCTTCGGCTTCTCTCTTAGAACAATATACCTCGCCGCTGCTTGCCTGCCAGACCTTCCTACAACTCATCTGCTCATGTTTGAAAAACTGACTGAGATAAACAAATAAAAAAAATAAACAGCCGTGTATTGTAAATTCTCTCTAGGGGACGCCGCGATAATGAATTACGTACACAAATAAATACGAGTATAAACCTCCTACATGTCATACAGTCGAGCTCTTTGTTCAGACAAAATGAAACTATTGAACCTTTTTTTGTCAGAATTTCAGTGTTTCGTTAATTGACCTCCGGTTCGCACGTGAAGCGTCCTATTTTGTAAATATATTGCCCACCAGAGAACAATGTACTGTCACAAACTGAATTATTTGTTATTTTACATTTGTTAAAACTGGGTTCCATTGGGTTCTGTAGTCGATAAACACGACTGCTGAGCTGTTACTGGGTAAGATCCCGGCTAACTTTCCAAGTAACAACTCAGCAATCACGTTTTTTAACCTGTCAGGCAAAGTGTTACTGGGATTTTACATTAGGACTTTCTCAGAAACACCCAGGAGTCTGGATGCTTGCTAAGTGACGTTAACCTCCCCTCTATTACATGAGACTTGAATATAATAGCCAGAATGAACGTGAATACCTCTGTCTTTCCTTTTCACCGAACTAACTTATTGGTCTTGATCAGTTGTTTGAACAACGTGGGCGAGTTTGATTCTAGTTAGAATTTTTTTGGCTCTAACAGATTCAAGTTTGAGTTGTACCTAAAATAAGCTGAAAGGGTCGAGTTCGAACCAAAACTACATTAAACTAAACGGAAGATAGTTACGACTTAAAGTATCTGTAATCGGAACCTACTCTAATATTCTTGAAATTAGGTGTAGTACATGGGTTGTGGAAGTCAGATAGGCAGTCGCTCTATATAAAATACTGGTATTCAGCTACAAACGGTTAGACTGGAAACCAACCCAACAAAGTTGGGTAAAGCCTAGGCAGATGATGCTAAATATCATTTTTAACAGTCAGGGTTTATTGTTTATCTTCACATTCATCTGCCATGTTATTTATAGCCGTTTTATACATCTGTCAGAGAAATACACTTGTAATTTCAATATACGAAGAATTTAAGCTGGTAATATTTTTGCAAAAAAAAATATTTCCCTGACTTTACTACCAGCGTAAATATTAAATTATCGAGGTACTTGATATTTCCATCCAGCGTTTTCGTTACCTACCATACAGAATATTCAAATATACGTAGCTAGAAACAGTTCTAAGTATTAGTTATCGGTAATACTCCGGCCGCTCAGTACTTTCAAATAAATTTATATTAAGTTGTTGGTACATAAAACGTCCGAGAAACTTCAATATATTGCTCGTGCTCACGCTTCTAACTTAATGAAAATCTTACTTTGCTTTCAAGTATAGGAAAACGTTAACTTAGTTCTAGTAAGAACTCCCAGGCCATAACATATCATTTATGTTCGCTTCAGTAATGTCTGTTCCAAAAATATCAGATAAAAGTGTAAACAAACCCTGTTTGGGTTAAATTCTGGCGCAATCATTCACTGAAGGGAATTAGTAACACATTCAATGAAATGGCAAATAAACTTTGTTTGAATAACATTATTAAATTGTAATTGAGAAAACATCGGCGGTAATTGAGAAAATTTTATAAGTCGCACTACAAATTGGCATCCATCCGTCTTTTGATCCATTTGTTTATATTTTCATCAGACTTTTTTTGAACAGATCATACATTCAATCAGGTTCACTCCTGAACTGTTTGCATCGCTGAATTATAAAAATATAGCTTTTTGGTAGAAGATAAGAAAACTGGACACGACGTCGCATGACCAAAATCGAAAGGTCAAAAACCATAGAGTTACAATTTTGTGTGTTTCCAATTTAACATAGTTATGATTTCATTTACAAGTTCGCCAAGAAACATTGCAGTCGCTTAACACAGATGGTTAAACTACCCCGCGTACGACTATGTCTAAATTACGCTCGCTCGTAATCCAAGAAAATCTGGCCCAAAATCTTGATGAAATCACTCAATTCGCTTGGCCGAGAGCCAAATACCATAAGCCAGCTGATTTAGTACTATGTCATGAGGTTAGAGTAAATAAGTAATTTCGTCAGATTCTCGGTGTTGAAATATAAAATCGATATTGTTTGCTGAATGAATGGAGTACCTCGTAAATCTTGGTTGTACTACTATTGTATGGTGCCTGTAGATTATGGCCAATGTTGGCCACGCGTCAACCTCCATTAAAAGGTTTAATAACTGCTTTTATGGACCTACTATGTCAATGCGGGACGCTTGAAGTGTCGCCAACATGGCATATGCTAAAGCCAGGAAATATCAAGTACAAAATATGTCGTGTATAATTTCAATGTATTTTTAAGAACTTCGTAGTAGCTCGTAGCAAGCGTAGCAGAATAATTTTGCTACGCGACTACGAAGCTTACGCTACGTGATATTTGTGTTCCGTTGACTTGGTTTTGCGATGTTTCTCATGTTTTTCATTTGGGAATTTAAATAATTCAGTAGCGGAAAATACGTACTCTATTCACAGGATTGTGTTGAGATTTGGTGTATGTGTAAATTCTATGAACGATTGTTTGAAGTAATGTATGTGGAAAGTTAGGTTTGTTAACTAGGTTTTGTTCATTCACCTCCAAAACATATTACTCTTTACTATAAATTACTATAATTCTACTTAATTACTCAAATGAGGTTTTGGAATCAAAATACACATAAACTACAAATATCGTCAACACGTTAATCCACATTAAGCCGCTGATCAACTGATATTTTTCTTCATTAAAACGAAACGTGTAAATCAATGTAACTCCACACATTTACAAAGTTCGTAGCACCATTACCACAAATGTTCGACTCCATGATACTACTGTCATTGGAAATATTGAATTAATTTTGTAACTCGATAACGGGTGCAATAAATATTCGTTTCCGAACGCCCGATCGAGTCGCGCCTGCTTTATAACCGAACATAAACTTTGCAGTTGGCAACATCGAAAATCGCCCGGTGAATTATGATATTCGATTATGTATGGCAATATTTATTTAAGTAAAGCTGCAAATGGGAGTTTTCCTCCTTTGCGCTTATAGAAACATTACATTTATTATAACAAGAATCTGTTTGTCGGATGATGGAAAAACTGTCTCTGGATTTTTCTTTGACTTTCAGTTAACGAGCTAACATTATTATGAAAGCAATAATTTTACGTATTAAATGAGAATATCGGCTTGTTACTGTTTCATTGCAGGACAAAACTTTATTTGTAACACAAATGGAGAAACGAGAATTGATCGTAGATAGGCACATGCTTATAATACGAGTACTTCCACGCCTAAGTGTCCTTTTATTCTTGTATTTATTTGTATAGTTGTCATTTCAGTCAGTCAGGAGGGTCTGTGGCAAAAATAGCAGCCGCACGGGTCGATCGTTCAAGTAAATGACCACCTTTACAGACCAAGACCCCTCCGTGCCTCGGAAAACACGTTAAGCTGTTGGTACCGGCTGTCATTCCTGAATCTTTGACAGTCGTTACGGCTCGTCAGAAGCCCGATATCCTGATTACCGTAACTGGTCTGTGAAGGTAAGATAGGCAGTCGCTCTATGTAAAAATATACTGGCATTCAGCTGCATCCGATCAGACTGAAAGCCAACCCCGACATAATTGGGAAAATACTAGGCAGACGATGAGTTACCAAAACGGTACCAAAATAAATTACTTACTCATTTATTTTGGTACCTAGTGTACATAGTTATTTGGGATTTAATTTTTTGACAGAACGGTTGGCGCAGTAGTTAAGCGATTGACTACTGCGCTGCGTGTCACGGGTTCGATTCCCACACGCAAGAAATATTTGTATGACCTACAAGTACTTGTTCCGGGTCTGGCTGTTTGCGTATGTGAGTTTAAATGTTTGTAAACGCATCCACAATACAGGAAAAATTCCTAGAGTGGGGCAACTTAAAAAAAATGAATATGAATATGAATATGAAATGCACCGATCCCAGCGTGGCTTGACCAGACTCGATAAATCGAATGAACCCCAAGATTTGCACTAGCCCCTGGAGCCTCATGCTTCATGGTGTTACAGAGGCCATTGCATATCAAGAAGTAGACCGGGGGGCGCGGTAATGGTCAGGTAGACGTGCCCATAGGATAGAAAAGGATTGCGAGCCTACCGGATATGCATCCTTGAGTAAGCATTGGACTAGTGGAGAGACGGGTGGTATTTATTTATAGGAGGGCTATCTTTTCACGACGTCGCCGGCATGTTAATTCAGGTCGGGCTTCTTGGGTACGTTCAATTGTTTTCTTAGCTCTTTTCTATGCCGTTGCTTCGCTATGTTCTGTTTTGTTGTTTTCGTAGTAATATTCTGAGTTCTCGCAGCTAACAGTTTCTGGTTTTTTGTAGATATCGCTAGCCGCTTTCTTGATCTTATTTTTGTCTCTAGCCATGTCCTTTCAAAACTTGATTCCCATGTCGAAGTATTTCATGGCTTGTTTTAGATTGTCATTCCTTGGGTAAATAGGTCGTCCGAGGTTCTTAGATTTGGCCTTGTACTGCATTGCTACCTGCAATAGGTGTGGTTTATCCCGTCTGAAGACGTATGCTAAGTAGCACATCCTGTGGTTCTTGATGCGTTTTGTTACGGTTTTTTCGTCTAAGATTTGGTGCATTTTCTTAATTATTAGTTTATTCCTGATGTGGTTAATCAAGTCTCTCATGATAACTCGTTCATATCTTCTGAGACTTAATCTGTTCACCTTGGGTCGATACTTTTAAGTCATATATCATACAAGGTACGATAACCCTTCGATACATAAGTCTAGCTAACTTCCAGTCCATCTTTGCCTTTAGTGTGAATGGTAGTAATGATTTGCGTTTCTCGTGGCCTGTTGGCATCGTTTTCTAATTGTGCTTTTTCTGCTTGTGTATGTGCCTAGCTATTTTATTTCGTCCATTGTTGGTATACTTATTCCGTTGAGGGTCACGTTGATTGTTTGCTGTGATGTTATGGGGTCCCTAATTAGAATGTTTGTTTTTGTTTCGTTTATTTGGAGGCCTGCGGTATTTAGTAAAGGTTTTGTGCGGTATAAGATGCGCTCTAGTCCTTCTAGATCATCTGCAATGAGTATAAGATCGTCCGCAAATGATAATACCAGGGGGAGTGAAACGCGGTCCTGATCTAGTTTGATTAAATGGGTTGCATCTTTAAGGGTTCTATGGACTTCGTCGAAGACCAATGTAAAAAGGCGAGAGGAGTGAGGGCAACCCCGTTTAACTCCCTTTCCTTTGATAATTATAATCCAATTGCTTTGCTGGCCACTCCATTTGATGCATGTTCTTACATTCATGCATACCTTGATTATCCTGTTGGTCATCGATTTGTTGGTTCATTGCAATAATTATCCTAATGCCTTAATGTATTTAAGTCGACATTGTAATGGTGTTTTCTATGACAAGGGCGAGTACGTAAATTCGTTTACTTGCAAATCGTTCCTCGTCTAGGACCGTAGTATCGTGCATAAAATGTGGTAATCTGTTGATCCATTGTTTAAAAGGGACGCTTGGTAGTTGCCTAGTCCCGTTATTGCATCGTCTATTTTTTATGTGCAGCGATATTCGTTCGCGTCTTCTAGTTTTTTATTTTTGGGATTAGTACCTGCGCGGTTTCAAGCCACTTGTCCGGCACTGTATTCTATGTCCAGGCTTTATTCTTGTGTATAGTTGCGGTTTCCTGTTATATTTGGGGCATCGCTTTGTTAAGTTCGGTTACCACGGGTACCACTTGGTCCGTTCCGGGAGCTGTCTCGTTTGGCATTTTATTGATGATTACCATTACTTCTTCGGCTTTGTTATTTTAACATTTGGTATCTGAAAAGGCCCTCGGTCCTTTTTTTTTTTTTTTTCCTGGTGGACACCTTTATGTACGCGGATCTTCTTCAGCGTTTTGTTTGTTGTTCCTGTAAAACGTGTCGAGCATTTGCCTGCATTTTCCGGTGTGAAATGTCCCTAGTCCGGTGAAGCGGGCTCTGCGTGTTTTTGTTCTTCTTGATATTTAACCTTTTGGAGTGTTGTCTGCCATTATTTTTATGCCTATTTTCATGCCTTATCCGGTTTCCCGCTTTGTAGGTTAGCAAGAGCTAAGCGATGGTCTCTTGATTAAATTGGCTGAAGAATCAGTTTCCTGAGCAGCGGTCGGTTTTAATAACCGTTATTGTGTTCCAGGGTATTTCGATGTCTTTACTCGTTGGGATGATGTCTTTATTTGCTAGTTTTTTTGTTATCTAGTCTTCGTATTTTATTTATACAGAATTTCTGTTAAGAGCTGCGTAGTTGCATTGTTTGTGCTTGATATGACCCCGGTGTGTGTTACTCGCTTTTCTTGAGGGGTGCCAATCACAGTGTGGAGATGTATGTTCCTGAGTTCAACCCTGTTTCCTGTTGGTTGACTATATGAATGCCGCTACGTGAAGGTTCAGCGTCTATTTGATTTTCTTTCTTTGGCTGGTGTTGAGGCGCCGATGCACAGGTCTGGTCAAGTGCGCTTAATTGCGGTAAAGGTCTGTTTCTGGGTGTTGTGTATCCAGTGTCGTTTGCGATTACGACTGATAACGGTGTGAGTAGCTTGCTTCTTGTTCTTCACACGGTGTTAATGAGTTCGCTAATTGGGGGCTGTTCGTTTGAGGCCGGGGTTTCGTGGATTTTTCTTGCTCTTCTCGTGTGTTTTACCGGTTATAAGGATTGGCATGTTGCGGTGTTTTAGCGTTGTACTTAGAATGTCGCTGTTGGCGGGTACTAGTTCGCCAATAGGTGAATACCCTTGTGCGTTTCTGTTGTTTCTGTGCACATTTACGAGATAGTATTCGGACAAGGCGATGATGATATCTTCGCCACCACAAAATGTTATATTAAACTAGCCCCTGACTGCGGCTCCGGCCGCGTGGAAGTCGGTTATAGCGTATGTTCCTATATAAAAGTAGCCTATGTGTCTCTCCATATTCTAGGCTATATCTCAGCCAAATTTCATGACACTCGGTTCAGCGGTTTAGGCGTGAAAGCGTAACATACATACAGAAAGTCACTTTCATTTTTATAATATTAGTAGGGATTGTGCGGTTATGTATTTTGCTATCCTTTATTCCTGGAAGAGAATGCTGTTAGGGAGAAAATCATGTATATTATTTAGAAGTGATAGGAAAATTCTATCATCCTGTCGATGTTTCCATATATATGTGGCGAGATCTTGACTGACAATCCTATGATCGAGTGTTAAGCCCATTAAATTATTTTTTGAAAACACTTTTGTTTGTAGTGCAAGTCCAGGACACGTGCAAAGGGGCTGAGGCTGACTTGACCTTTTTTTTTTGGTTTATCTGTAGAACAAAAGCGTGCTATGCGAACTTAAGAGTTAAGGGTAACTTTTTTGTACACTTCAGCACATATGGGCCGTGGGCCGACTCAAATTTCGGTAACCGTGGCGTTATAAGTTATAATAATACAATCTTTAGGTACTGCGTTTTGAGCGATAGGTACCGTATTTTGCGCTAGAATAATAGCGTAAATTAGTTTGTGCCGCCCTATTATATATAGTGTTAGCACACTGGCCCACAACGAAAGGCCGGTCGTTCTCAGTTTTATAGAACAAATCCCTGAAATATTAGGAACGATCTCACCAGGTTTAGCCGCCAGGGGTCAGCCGTGTCACTCGTCCTCCAGCAGCCAGTCTTCGCTGCAGGCTGAAGCGCACTTACGTCACTTTTGCTCCCTTGTTTTATACTACCCAATATAACAAATTGCGACACAGACGGAGATACACGAAAAACTCGGTTTGATTTCGAAGTCTGGCAAGTAAGTCAACATCTGCTGCGTGCGGGCAGACGCGACCGTTCACGACGGCGGCCCAACTTGAACCTCCTAGAGTGGGGCAACTTAAAAAAAAAACTTAAAATACAATGAGTAATTTCAGATTGGAATAAATTGACGATTCTCCACTTTATTTTCCTTAATTCTTAGCCGAGTACTTATACTACCAGGTTTTAAACTCCGAACCTTTAATTGACCTCGGTTGAAAAACGCTTAAGACGCAAAACAATTGTTATTCCTCTCCGAACTCAAACAATTACGAAATCTGGACGGAAAGTCACGAACTCGGAGGTGTTTTTAAGCGGTTTCTACGTCATGAAGCCAAGTGGTCGTAACAGTGCATTAGTACCGGGTACCTACCCACATTACTGGAGAATAGCGCTATTTACAGTTTTCCACACTTTTGTTACAGGAGAAAGAATTACTCGGACTTTTTTTTGTTAAATAAAAAAGTTTCGTTTCTATTAGTATAGCAACAATTCCATCGGAGTCAACTACATAACGTATAACATCACGCCTGTATTCCCCGAAGGGAATGTCAGAGGTGAATCTATAGTGCACTCACATTTCGCCAGTAAGTCTCATGTAACAGGAGTCAACTATTATATGAAAATCTAGTCTGAATAAGCCTTTTACTAATAAATAATAATATTCCAAAAACAAATTTAATATATTTGAAAATCTCATAAGTGAATTATGTAAAATATTATTTTTATCACCACCAGAGCTTGAAAATGTATTACACAACACAAAAAGCAGGCCCCAAACGGCACTTATAAACGCCTAACATTTTGTAAGGCAGAGAATTTCTATCAAAAATCCAATTATTCTCAAGCCCGCTATTCACTGTTGTGCCTATTGAAATCGTCACGACAGCGTAGATTATAAGGTAGGCTATTTACTTAACCTGAAGAATGAATAAAGGCAAAGTTACATTACTGCCCACGGCCAAACTGCGCACGTGTATTAGTGCTGTGTAGGCGGGATCGACAACTGCGAGACGGCCACGTGACGTGCGGATGCGTGGCTTGAAAACAAATGAACCCTCGCAGCTAATGTACATAATCTCTCCATGCACATCGTACGCAGCAGTGGGACCGAGCCTTAAATAAACGTAACTACTAAAAGTTCAAGGTTAGGGACTATATTTTACGACGTCATAAAACGCGTTGGCAAAATACTCTACAAGCTGACGACATAAGAATTGAACCTTAACGGTTGTCAACCGAGCCTTTTATTCCACGTCGTAAAAGCTGACTCTCATCTCATTATAATAGGTAATGTGAGTAGAACAGAGGAAAAACGGTGAGTTTCATCTTTTTTTTTTACAATATGACAGTTTTTGTTGAATTTGTTAGGAATTGTATTGCAATGACGTTCAAACTTTTAGAAATGTAATTTTATATTGATATATTTGAAAACAAGTTTTGTTCGTGAACTTGTGAGTTGCGTGAACCTGATAAAGTATCCTTGGAAGTAAGTTGCCTTTGCAGTTTATGATGAGTAAGTGACGCAATTTTATATCCTCTTCTGCGTGTTTGCAATCCTGGTACTATATGACAGGAACTGCATTCCATGAGAATTTTTGCGGTCATTAAATATGTAGGTTTAATTTGAACAACGCTCATAGAGTTATGCCTTTACCGCCCCTTTCGTAATTTAATTGCGCAGCATGCCTTTTTCTCCCATACACATCTAATATCTCGATGACCGAGTTGTCCGGTTTTTTTTTTGTTTGACGTTTTCTAAAAATGAAACCTAGCTAGATCGATTTATCGCTGCCGAAAACCCCTGCATACTAAATTTCATGAAAATCGTTGGAGCCGTTTCCGAGATTCAGATTACATTATATACAAGAATTGCTCGTTTAAAGGTAATTAGATTAGCCGCCATCTCAGCATTCACCCTCTTCCTAACATTATCATCGTACTAATGTGATAAAACAAAAGAAAAACAAAGAAACACAAGGCAGTGCCCCACAAAAAATACGGGAAGACTTGGGTGATTTGATAGTACATTACACACGCGTGTATAATGCATGAGTAGATCTCAAGTATCAAGTATCAACGAGTGGGTTGCATTGGCAGTTCGTGACAAACGTAACAAGTGACGTCGTTTATCACTTCCTGTGCATCTCTGCCCTCTTGGTACTCAGTTATTTGAGCGATTTGTAACTTTTTAGAGAATTTGGACGAGTATAATATATTGAAAAATCGATTAATATTAATGAATATATATTATATACCGTCGCTTCTTGAAATAACAGAATAATACTGTTAAGGGCGCTTTCACATTTTTTTTTGAATTTGAGCGTTTGACTTGAGATTTGATGAGTGATTATGGTTTAGATATAGTCGAAAAATAAAAATATGTCCGAGAAAATGTCTTTATTTGTATAAGGAGCGCTCCAAAAAAAAATTTATATTTAAACAAATATAATTTTTTTTTGCCGAAACAAGGTTTTTACTGACTTATGTAAACACATAAGTCAGTAAAAACCTTGTTTCGGCAAAGGATGTTTCATAAAATTTAACTTTCGGGCACCTTTTGATGCTTTTTACATGGAACATAATTATAATAGTTTAGTAATTTATAAAAACGTCTGTGGTAGGACTGTACATTGTTATTTGGAATGCTCAAAACATTTTTTTTATGTTTCATACAGTAATACACCAAAACGAAGTCCGTAAAACAGAGAATTATTGATAATTTTTCGTCTGAAATTATATTTTTTATCTGTGTATGTTTAATCGAAATTCAAACAAAAAGTATTTAATAAATAAGGTTACTGAGTCAACTTGCTTGAAAAAAAAAACAGTCTATTTATAAGTAAAATAATACTTTAAAACAATTGTTGAATGCAACGCTATGAATCAGTGATAAATCTCGCTACGCGCGGGCTTTAGCTTTAAGTCCGTGCCGGTTTGTTCCTGGACGTCCAAATCATAACAGTTAGCATGTCTGAGAAGCGTGCTTCACTAGACACACACGCGAGATCAGCTACCACGCGCCGTTAAATTGACCTAAAACTGAATACCTCAATTTGTAATAGCCCTCTTAACAAAAAAAAATTGTCAGTTACAATATCAAAATCAAGTTCTATTTTTTTTAAACTCGGAAAGAAATGTTACGTTTATTAGTTAGTGCGAATCTTTTAGAATTAATAGACTAAACCTACACAATTAATTGTTACAAAATAGAAAAAACACAATTTATAAATCGAATTAAAAGTTCGTCCACAAAGAGATAACAACAATATTGTTGAATTCAAATCTCTAAAACGTTCTATTGAAACTTTGCACAAACGGGAAATATTATCGAACAGCGGAAAAAATATAAAATATAGACGCAGTACAAAAGCTAACAAAGAGGGCTTATCTCCCCGCTTTACAGAGCACAGTTTTGTTCTTAAAACGGCGCGGGCGGGGAAAATATCGAAAAATAATGATTTACGCACTCACTTAGTAAATCACGCACGTTCTCTTGTATTCTGTTTGGGTCAATATTGATTTATTACACGCCGTCTGCCGAGTGCGAAATTATGGTTTGGCGTTTGATTTCCAGACTGTGTTCTTTGGTTTTCTTTAAAAATAAACTTTTTTTTGAGGATGGGAAATCATCCAAATAACTTCTCCCGATCTGGGTGGAGCAGGAGGCGTGTCAGACTTTTACTGACTAAAACCCACCCGTGTTCCCTCAGTTGCCTGTGTGCCGGGGGCCGCGGTATCTCTTTCGAACAACCCGCACCCCTGGCAGGTAGAACTTATCGTTTCATCATATCAGCCGAAAGACGTCCACTGCTAGACATAAGCCTCCCCCAAAAAGGGAGTTTGCCATAATCGCCACGCTTGGCAGGCGGGTTGGCTATCGCAGTATGGTGGTCAATTGCATAGAGAACGCTGCTGCCCATTCTCTAGTAAGTCCCTTAGTCGCCTTCTACGACACCCACGGGAAGAAATGGTGCTGCTATTTTTTACGTCCGGCACCACACGGAACGTAGTTAGAATACCAGGTTTATCGTTTACCAGGTATTTTATTATCTACTTACACCATTGTTATACCAGACCCTGTTAGATCCCTTTCAACATTACTGTACATCTACGGTTGTCAGTTCTTGGAACTAGGTAAGTAGCATCGTCTTTATGAGAGATTCTAATATTATTTGCGACAGCTTTCCTCTCCGAGATTTAAGCATAAACTAACATATTTTCAACAAAACAAATTCAGGGAACTCTGAGGTGTTAAGCATAAGTATTTAATGCCTAATTCTGTTTTTTTTAGTTAAAATTACTTTTCGTAGACCACTGTATTTTCGTGAAGTTGACAAATGATGGACAAAACATGATAAGTCCCTTGTTCGTTTTTCCAAATACATATATCATATATTACTTATTTACACCTTTTTTTTTTACACTATTTCAAAAATTCCTAGGTATCTAATTTATCGAAGTAAATAGATTAAGAATAAATGGTTCTGAAATTATCTATACTATTTCGGTTCGTTAGCAGGCTTAAAACAACTAACTTTAACCTTAAAGCTAATTAAAACTTTACATTACAGTATGCTTACATAATGCGCTATAATAGGATTCATTCCACCACAACGCATTCTACAAAATGGGAATCAACTTTCCTTTTTCCCATAAACATAATGTGCCACTTACGCCACTAACGTATTGCCCACATCCGTTGTAATTCGTGTTTTTGCCCACAATTCCCCCACAGCGGCACTATTTGCATTGCGCCCGGATAAATCCCCGCAGCAACCCATAAAAACAGTAGTAACATAGTAGGTAACACGTTCTGTAATAAATAAAAAACGTCTGTGCTCCTAAACGGTAGTACACATTGCTGGGTAGTTTTTTTTGTCTTTTTTATTGTGTTTGCTATGGATTCTAGTTTGTACATACATTAAAAGAATGGGTTTACTCAGCCATCTACATAACACGCTATTTGGGTAGATACATATGTTTCGGCGGATAAAGGACCATGCCCATTTATCTGATTAGTCATAGGTAGAATTTATCTTCTCACTGGTTATTCTGATAACTGCTAAAATTCTGTTTGATGTAGAATCTAGTAAAGCCAAGTTCAGCATGTACAGAAAGGTGACGTGAATATTTAAAATTTTGTGAGAAGATTATTTTTCTTTCACTTGATTATATTTCGTTTAATTTTACGAGTAAGTTTTAATTTGTTTGTTAATTTTGTGATTTTCTCGTGTTAACATATATACCTTCAGAGTGGATTTTTGAGATGAGGCTGATAGATAGACGTACCTTAACCGTTGTCGCTAAAAGAAATCGATCTTAGGACACTGTCGTTAACTAAGGCTAAACTAAGACATCATATTTTACCTAACCTACTTATGTAGGTATGTATGTCAAGTTTGTCAAACATTTTAGTTTGTAAATTGTATATTTCAACGCCTTGGGATCTCTCTTGGGACCTCTCTATTGTGTAATCTGGTGCATATACACTTAAATTGAATAAGTATGTAAATCTAGAAAATTAACGGATCTGTAACTGTCATGGCGCTACTACTAAGTGGCTTAAGTACGTCGCACAAAGGATTTTGGTGGATCAATATAAAAAACGTACGAGTCGAGTTAATATACAATCATATTCTAGCCACAAATTTAAACCACCCAACGTTTTAAAATTTTATTTACCTACCAAAGTATAGTTTTCGTTTAATATTATCTGGAATCCCGCTGGAATTGTTTGGTTCACCTAGTTGCAATATACTGCAAGATCAACAGGTTGAATTTGAAACAAACAAACTCTCCGCCGAACTTTTATTATGCACGTTTTTACACTGTTTAGAGAGCACTGAATGAAAGAGCGATAAATAAAGGCACTTCGCCGATTTATAGAATATAGTTTTAGTGATGTGTTATTCTTTTTCCTGATTAATATGTACATATATTGGACAGTAGTGAACGGTAGACCAATATAAACATACCATGAGGGCTATTTCCGCAGCTACATTTCAGCTATATTTCATCTGGTGTTTCATCATCATTAATTCAGCCTAAAGGCTGCTGGACATAGACCTCCCACAAGCTCTCCCACTTCGACCAGTTCTGTGCTTCCCGCATCCAGCGGATTCCTGCGGCCTACACAAGGTCATCTGTCAACCTTGTAGGAGGCCTACGTCTCCCGGTACGTGGTCGCCACTATAGAACCTTTCGGCCTCACGGGCCGTCTGTTCGGCAAGCAATATGCTGTCCCTGCCATTTAGGTTTGGCAACTCCTTGGGCTATGTCGATTACCTTGGTTCTCCTGCAGATCTCTTCATTTCTGTTCATTTTCAATCACGTAGAGGAACTCCAAGCACAGCCCTCTCCATTGCCCTTTGGGTGACTTTTAGCCTTCTTTATGGACCCGCTGTGGACGACCACGCACTGGTCAAAGACTTCTTGAGACACAACGGTATTTGGGACGAGAAGATGTTGCGTAGCTTCCGATTTTTACTGTATTTAAAATTGCAGTACCTACCTAACTTCTAACTGAAAAATTGAAAAGTACGATATTAATGTCCTGACATGATGTATTGAGTAGGTCTGTAACGTTTTGTGTGAATGACAATCCACGGAACAAAAGCTCACCCCAAGCTCCAATATTACCGTAATGCGGATACCAGATTGTTTCTTTCATGGTCTCTATGTAGCCCACTATTTAAGTAGGCTATTAAAGCGCTAACGAAATAAGAATGAGGAATTTCGTAAAGACTTCAAGCAAAAAATCCTGAGAGCAAAACCGATTGCTACAGTTCCGAGTAGGTAAATCTGTCATGTTAATTATAGGCAATTAATTATACCGCCTCGCTGACTTCACCCGCTCCTTTCTTTTTAAATAAGCTGAATTGCGAAATTCTCTTTCCTTAGTACTAAATCTCTTCGTTAATTTAGATCTAGGCGACTCTCGGACTCATTGTAGACGATCCGCGACGACCCGCCTTCAGGGTTCTTTGTAGCCACGCTGTAAGCCAATACATTTTTCTTTAAGGCGTATTAAATACATTTGCACGAGAGAGCCCAGTGATAAGTACCGCGACTTACGACTTGTAGGTCGTAGGTTCGAACCCAGACAGGCGCTTAGTTTGAGTAAATTATTTCACCACTACTACCCTCAAAACGGTGAAGGAAAACATCGTGAGGAAACCGGCATGTCTTAGAACCAAAACTACCAACACATACTGGGCCCGCGTTGAGGATTACTGCCCACTCCCTCTCACGGAGAGGAGGCCTGTATCCCAACAGTGGGAACGTTATAGGCTGGTTATTATGATGATGATGATATATTTACTTATTCGGATCGCCATGATTCGGCAAAAAATTACAAAAGGAAAAGCCTTTCGGGTGGTGCAGAGCCGACCCGAACATCATTCAAGGACGGTAGTTGCCGACCGGAGTTATGAAAACCGATTATGTATGTCGGCTTTCTTGCATAACAAATACTGTCGAAACGAATTTGTTGACCCTGATATATGTGTATCACCCCTAAGATGTAAGTAACTATAATACTTAATGTTACTATTGTAAAGAGAGGGCTTCACAAATTTGCATAAAATGTTACAGAGTAAGCCGCTTCGAAGATTGTTCTCAGTACGCTTGAAAACGTTTATTTTCTCCTTGTTATCCCGTTTTCATTGTTCTGTAATTATGTTTCGTAAAAAGGTTAAAAAACAACTGTTTCCTTAATAGGATCATCTGCCCGCTTAATATAGAAAGGAATCCCTTTGCGCCATAACTTACTTTGGTGCATACGTGCATACCTGACGAGTCGAGAAAAACGAGCGCAATAACTTGCTCCCTTTAAATGTCGGCCTGGTACCATCGGCTTTCATAACCCTCCCTTGCACGAGGTTATGAGATTCCTGAATTTTTCGAATAAGTTCGTTCAATCCAAGTCAGCCTCTGTTTTCACAATATTGTAAACTTTGAATGACAACTAGGTACATTGTAAAACACATGTCTTATTAATTTCAGATCTGTCCATTATATTATAACAATCAATGTCGACATCACCCTGCTCGAATATAAGTATACAGTAAAAGTGATGAAACACTTTGTTCATGATTCATCTGTACCTGAGTAAATTAGCAAAAACAAGTGAAGTTAAAAGCTTTAGAATTTGATGCTAGAAAAAAACGCGTATCTATTTCTTACAAATTAGAATAAATACTGAAAGTTTCGTTTATAAAAAAAAAACCTTTTTCGTTTGAATAGTCTACTCTTTTTCTAAGGACACAACGAATTATTTGGCGATTTGTGTCTTCAGTCTGAAAATACGTAAGCACGTTTACTTTGCAAGGTCCGTTTCGGGAATTAATGAATCGAACAATTTGTTACAACGTAAACTAATGTTCTATCGACTTTGTTTCCTTTTTTAGGAAACGTTAGTCTTGTTAGCCTAGATTGTTCTTTAACTTGATCCTAGAGAGATGCCTTTTTTCCTTTTGAAATACGGAACTGTAAAACGTGTAAAACGTTTATTAATACCCACTATAATAACTTGACATTCCGCGTGGTGCCGGACGTAAAAGAATAGCACCATCCCATTTCTTCCCGTGGGTGTCGTAGAAGGCGACTAAGGGACTTACTAGAGAATGGGCAGCAGCGTTCTCTATGTATTTGACCACCATACTGCGATCTACAACCCGCCTGCCAAGCGTGGCGATTTTGGCAAATCGCCCCCTTTTGTCCAGGCAGTGGACGTCTTTCGGCTGATATGATGATGATGATGATAATAACATCACTATCATGTTGCAAAAGATACACACACACCCACACACACAATTTTAATAAATATAAAACTTACAAGGGGCTAGAGGCACATACATTATGTGATATGTATACTATTATTGTTTACACTCTAAACGCTGTATAGGTTAGTAGTAGACTAAACAACCTTTTGATTTTAATAATTTCTCCAACAAAAATACGACTTCAATTGTAGCAAAACGGGCAAAAGGTTTTTATTGAAATCAATTCACATTCCCAAATTTAATTTGACCCCAACCGTACTAATAGTGGTTTACTTTGAACCAAATATAACCAAATTAAAGATTATCGAAACCGAAACTTGCTAGAAATTGTGTTAAAAAATCATCAATAATAAAAACTTTTTTTTTAAAGCAACCAATTCGGTGACTTTGGATATGTATATTAATTTTTTGTCACCGCCTTACTTTGATAATAGTTTTTATTTTTCACTTTTTAGTGGTTCACATGTGCTTACGCCTTCACAGCATACCGGCGTGATGTTATGTTATGAACTGGTGTAAACAATAGACAGACATGAGATTTCAGCAATTCCAGTCCATTTGCTATCACTTATTGAGGAGTTCCGTTGCCTATTTCCGAAGTTCTTCACCAAATTGAAATGAGACCACTCCGAGAAAGTAGTCTTCCAAAAACTACCCAAATCGCTTCAAGTGTGCCTATGAAATTTGAAGAGCTCTCTCTATTTGTCCTGGATCCCATCATCAGATCCTGACTTGATGATCATGGGACCACCTGGGAAGTATACCTACCCATTCAAACAAAAAAAAATCCAAATCGGTCCAGCCATCTTCGAGTAATCGGGGAACATACATAAAAAAAAATAAAAAAGGTTTCGACAAATTGAGAACCTCCTTCTTTTTGAATTCAGATAAAAAAAGATCCCAACAAAGAGAGTAGCTGCATGTTTTCAAGTACTGCTGTGATTTTTTTGGTTTTTTTCTTAGTTTATTTATTTTAATCACGATCTGGTGGTTTGAGTATTATATGCGACCTACCCAAATGTCCATTCTTTACTCTTGTTCGTCGAATCGTTGGCTTTCTTAAGTTCTGAGTTGAGCTGCACAATTACTGACAAATAGGTACGTGAATTGACTGGACACGTCCACATAATCTGTGTGGTTCTTTCCTAAAAAGACCATTACTAAGACCAGTCTACATGGAATTCACATGATCTGACCAAGATTATGCCTGGCCTTTTAAAGAGACTGTTGTTGTTGTTACCTGTGAGTTTGTGTAGGCCTTTCTTCTCAGAATAGTCAGATAGGTGCTTGTAAAAGTGTTTATAACACATTTGCTCGTAAAGGGTCTCTTATTACACCAATTTCAATATCGTAATGTATGTCATTACGCACTTGTGCGTTATTGTAATGTAAAACGCACGGTTTATCAAGATGCTCCGTCTAAAACGAACGGTACTTTTTTAAATCTTAGCAAAGAGTTTTTATGTCAGAAAAGTGGTCAACATTTTATGAATAAAATTAACTTTGAGAGATAAAATATAAAAAAATAAACATTTAATTCTTTAATTTAATTAAATTACAACCATTTACCTGTAACAAAAACAAAAAAATATTAATTTACTTTATTAGTTATACTGGCTGTTGTTGTTTGTGCCTTTGCCTTAAAAAAAGCGCTGATGCGCGCGCATCGCTAATTTGTGAACAAGTAATAATCAATTTTACAAATTGTTCTAATTTTTCTAACTGCTTTAACAAGTGATTAAAGATTTACTCGTTTAAGAAAGTCCGACTTTTATTTATTTCCTCGCAAATATGTTATAAAACGTCGTATGAAATACGTGCGCTTTGAAAATTACCGCACTATAATGTACTATATAAAATATACGCGCATCATAATGTACTATTATAAAAATCTACTTACAGAAGAAAAAAAATCATCAGTATATTATCTTGAAAAATGTTTTACTTTTCATTAAGAAGTCATAGATGAAACATTTTCCAATCATTAATTGGTTCCTGCAATCTGTAATAGTGACCCATCGTATCTCGATTTCATCGACTAATATTTAAATGTCTTCTATAACTAGTATTCTGAAAACATTCAACTTTCGTGAATCACCCTCTCAATAATGTATTTCAAACCCTGGATTGTATAAATCGGTCTAATAGCGACAAGGGTTGGGATTAAACGGTCTAAGAACACATTTCTCTAATAGATATACAGTCTATGCATAACCTCAAAGGCACAGTTTGAAGTCAGCCCTTCATTGGCGGTGTAATGCAGTACCACAGTATTCACAGTACGAGCATAGATCAAAAAATGTATAGAAGTGAGATTCTCGCTTTGAATGCATTCAAAATGCCTACAGTTTCCGATAGTAGAAAAGTAGGTACATCCAGGGAAATTCTCCTAATTATTTTAATCTATACTTAATATTATAAAGCTGAAGAGTTTGTTTGTTTGTTTGGTTGCACGCGCTAATCTCCGGAACGACTGATTCGAATGGGAATATTATTTTAGTGTTGGATAGACCATTTACCATTTACCATATAACATCACGCTAAGACCCTTAGGAGCCAAGCAAAGAGAAAAAAGTTACGAATACGGATAACTCGCACGGGCAGGCGAGGCGAGCGACGGAGTGGGTCGGAGAGCAGGAAATTTGACGCGAACGAAGTCGCGGGCAGAAGCTAGTAATATTATAAAGGCGCAAGTAAGTTTGTTTGTTTGTTATGCTTTCACGCTAAAATGGCTGAACAGATTTGGATGAAATTTATCACGCAGATATACCATAACCCGGGTAAGGACATAACTTACTTTTCAACCTGGATCGCTGACGTAGTAACCGGCAACAGTTATATAGTTTGTTTATAAAAATAACGCACTTCGTCAACTTGCCGTGTTATAGCAATATCACACAACTGTCAAAGAATGACAGCAGTGATTTGAATATCCGGACAAATTAAGTTGGTAGTCTATTCTCTGACTCTTCCTAAGTTTCACGTCTATACGGTTTTCTTAGTCTATGGCATGAAGTCCTTATATCATGCTTTACTCAACCCGTCGAACAATATTAGGTTGAGTAATAATTAATCCGGGGACGAAGTACTCCTTTGAAGCGAGTTAGCACCCTGATGTATTTACTTGGTCATTAGTTACGTTATGTTAGGATTAAGAGGCTGAATTTGAAACGTTAGATTACTAAGCTTCATCTTAATTAATGTGTAGTGATGAGTCCTTATGTATGATCTTTGGTCTGTTCGTGATTTTATGGAATTAAGTTCTCCTATCGCAAGCACGAGGCTTGGTTTTGGGTTGACTGGTAGAAATCTTCACATTCTATCTATGTTTCATTCTATTATATAGGACTGTGTGAGGATCGAGATTAACGATATGAAATACGTAACGATGCTGCAGAATTTAAAAGTCACTTTCTTCTAAAATAGGCACACAGGATTTTTTTGGTACAGAAAACAAAATTAAACAAAGCAAAATTTAGAAGCGATTTTCTCGTGAAATAATGACTGCAAGTTGGAGAAATTACCTATTTCATCGTTTGGTTTATTCAGGATGTCTAGGGATATCAACGCGCAAACTGATTCTAGGCACCCTAGCGTAGAAATTTTTCTTTGGTTATAAAAAAACCTGCTGTTTCATAGAAAAGTGCAAAAGGTTTAGAAAATAAAGTGAATAAAAAGATTTGCCCCGCCATTTTTCGTCGCGAAGAACACTTCCGAATTGAAACGCATCACACGCAGAATGGCGTCGGCCGCTCCGCTTGAAAATATTGATAACTTTGGAATTACCGCATTTTCGTCTGTAATAATACTTATAATCAACATATTGTGTTTGTTTTTAACGTGTGACAGTAACTTGAAGCCCAGCTGCCCCTGAACCAGGAAAAGTGAACCGGTGCACCGGCAACGACGCGAGTTTGTGCTTTGCCTCCCTAATTATTTCGGGTTGTATTCGATTGTCCTACACCCACCGCAACTCGAACTACCTATCGCCAAGCGTGTGTCAATGTTCCACATCGCAAAATACAGTCCATTAAATTAGCCCTTCGCGCCACCAATAACCGACGAAAAGTTTCAACGTAGGGGACATGTAAACCTACCTGTAGATTACAAAAATAATTAACCTAGTTATTAATAATGTGTGTGTGTGTATGTATATACTTGATTGATAAGCAAATTGAATCCACCTAATATGTCCGTGAACTCAATCCAAAGTGTCGATATTTGTCAACAGTAATAAATGGCTTAACAATCAAGTTCCTTCCCTGAACATAACATTGGGGATCAAATCAAATCAATTAAAAATAATTCATGTCACATAAACCTACATGGGCACTGATGAAACGTCAAAAGCTTGGTGCATTCTTACAATTGGTCGTTTCCTATGGAGAAGAGCCGGCAAGAAACACCACGGTTACTCTTTTAAAAATGGAAGGTGAAGGGTGCAACGTATCCCAATGACTGTGTATTTATTTCATTAATAAATCTTCGTCATATTCTGACACTTATGAGGCGGAAATATGGCGGAATCAGGTCAAGTATCAAGCGTAACAGAGTCTCACCAACAATGAAAATATAACTAATAAAGGATATATGATTAACCCATGGTTTTGCTACAAATGCAGGGAAACTTATAAATTAGTTATTTTTGCCAGCGGATTCGCCCGTGTTGAGTTCGGAAATTATCCCACGGGAACGTACTACCGGGATAAAAGTATTGTATGTGTTAATACAGGTTATACACTATCTGTGTGCCAAATTTTATACAAATCCGGTCAGCCGTTTCTGCTTGATTTAGTAACAACCATCCAAACATCTAAATATCCAATTTTCCACTTTCAATTTTATAATATATATCTATGTCACCGTAAAATTGTAAATACCGTTAGATTATAATCTATCTCGCGAAATTATAAACTGTCGATAAATTGTGAACTGCACCATACTGCTTACCGACCGACTATGTTAGATTAGGTTAGAATTGCGACCAATCGCGCGCGAGCCGAGCGAGCAAAGCAAGCGGTGCCGCGGCGAGCGGCCGGCGAACGCTACTTCCAAGTTAGTGGCAGTTACTTGACTATTCCATACTAACTAGTATAGCAAGGTACGATCCGTCTTGATACCAGTTCACAATTTGACAGTTTCACTTCGATAGATTATAATTATAATCTAACGGTATTTATAATTTTACGGTGACATATATAAATATATATATATAGTAGGAAGTAGGACAGTAGTATGATAAATCCGTATGCAGAGCGTCACTATGGTAAGAAAAATCGTATAGATCCGCAAAAGATGACAGCAAACAAATAATTCCAGGGGTGGCAAAGCTTTATATTTACCCACGCACACCTGACTCGAGAGAGTTTTATAAATTCACCCCTTAAATATACATGCGAGGGAATTGACTTTTTGTGATTTTCTCGTAAACTACTGTCGCATATCTACGAATAAGATGACATTCAATTTCCACCAATGGGGTTTCCAGATTTAATAGATTTAATGGTATTTTGAAAAGTATTATTTTGGGTAATTTTTTTTATAGAAAACCTAAGAAAAGCGAGGGACAAGACATGTTTGTACTTATGCATATTTTATTGGAAGCTCTAACATATAAAATCTCCATTAGCAATTAGAAAATGAATTTAGGTTTTATGTTTTTCGTTTTTTAAATAATAAGAAAATCATTTAGGCATTCAATATTTACTAATTCAGCAGACTTTATTTGATTAATTGATACGTATTCGCCGTACCTATGTATTTTTTTTGTGGTTCCGTGTGGTGCCGGACGTAAAAGAATAGCACCATCCCATTTCTTCCCGTGGGTGTCGTAGGAGGTGACTAAGGTACTTACTAGAGAATGGGCAGCAGCGTTCTCTATGCATTTTACCACCATACTGCGATCGCCAACCTGCCTACCAAGCATGGCGATTATGGCAAACCCCCCCTTTTGGGGGAGGCTTATGTCTAGCAGTGGACGTCTTTCGGCTATATGATGATGATGATGATGTATTTTAAAGCCATAAGATGATTTACGCTCATTTTTCAAGCCTAACAATAATCTACTAGACGTACAATACCAACCACAAAAAACATTGTAACATTATTTTTCTGCACGAAAAATACGATGACCTTAATTTGTAATTAGGGCAACATTCTTGTGGCAACGTGTCATTTACTCGAGCCTACAAAAATATTCAACTTTGTGATTTTAATACCATTATCCTTATTAGTTTAGGGTCCCGGTAAAATTGAAGAGACACCTGTCTCCTATTACGATAACATTTGTCAGGTTCAATATTATTCCTCATTCAGGGTGACTAGAGGCAAATTGTACCATGATGGTATCGGAATAAAACGAAAATAGTGAGTGTATTGGACGATTCTAGTTTGACTTTTAGATTAGTTCATTGAGCTCACTAGCACTAAAAATTTACTAGACTGGCCATACCGTATGTAGCTGAAAATTCAGTACTAAAAAGGATATCTTCCATGTTTTAATAGCCTCGCATGTCATTTCTCGTTTTGTTAAAAAGATCTGTAGCAATTGTCGGTAGAAACCTGAGTAATCCATCTACCATTTTGCCAAATATCGCAAGCTCTTGAAGTAACATGGAAAAATTCGTGATACCTATCTACAGTGTCAAATTACATTAATGTTTCGCTAGAAACTCTATAGACGTAATGGGTATATCTGGTGCGGGTTTTCGAAAGAGTTACCGTGGCCCCTGGCACACAGGCAACTGAGGGAACACGGGTGGGTTTTAGTCAGTAAAAGTCTGACACGCCCTCCAGCTCCACCCAGAGCGGGAGAAGTTATTTGATGATTCCTAAAATAAAAATGATTCATTTTTTTTTAGGTGTTATCAACCTCGGGTTGTGTTGCAGTTGATAAAAACTGTTTTCTTTTGTTTTTTTTTCGTGTAGACCCATTACCTATCACTTCTGTAAAGTAAAAAAATATATTTTAAATGACTACGTTCAATAACGCAAAAAAAATCATCAAACTAATTAGTTTTTAGTTTAATCTTGTTTAGGTAATCAATTAACAGTCACAGGTCGAGGATAACTACATCATGTTTGCAAAGTTTCCATAGCAAATTTTAGTTGACCCTTTATAACCGTACCTACATAATTTTCCTTCTCATGAACGAATACTAACGTTACATCATGTTTACAATTGCTTACAGTTTTAATCACGTACATGTTTTGAAAGTAGATCCCTATTATAAGTAGAAACCTATTATAAGCAAAATCACACCGAAACTCGCAAAGAAAAACGTAAACCATAGTAAAACAAAAATTAAGATGTAAAATTATATTTAAGTAACCTAAATTAAAATCACAACACCAGTTTAAGACTCCACTCTAATCTATCACGGAGTCTAGGTGTAAGAACTTTAACAGGGGTCGTCAATCTTATCCGACATTTAATTCCGTACTCCGGTACTTACTTACGGTAACAATATTGTATTTGTTGCCAAACATAAAAGTTTAGTCGCTCCACATTTTTCTCTTCCAACCTAGAAAGCAAGGACGTACTCAGATAAATTCGGTCTGTTCCTGTGTAAATATTATTCGGCTCAGGTCTCCGGTAGAGAATTGACATCGTTTTTCTTACAACTTAAACCGTTGGACGTTGTAGTCTTTTACCAACAAAGTTTAGGCTGAAAATGTTTTCGAGTGGATTAGAATTTCTTTGTACATCCACTTTACATTAAGCGTTTCATCTATGGCTGTTTATATTTTGTTTTGTATACTTAACGTATTGATAAACGCAGACTCGGAGGAGCCTGTGGCTAAGTAATTACAGCCGCAGCGGTCGATAGATCAGGTTAAGCTACGCTTGACGCCGTTGGACCGTGGCTGGGTGTCCATCTTTACATAAATGTGGTACAAGACGTGGGATTTCAAAAATCACGTAAAGCTGTTGGTTCCGACTATCATTTGTAGATCTTTGACAGTCGTTACAGGTCATCAGAATCCCTAAAGTCTGACAACCAGTCTTACCCCAGTACCTTATCTAGGTTGTGGAGGTCAGATAGGCAGTTGCTCCATTTAAAATACTGATATTCAGCTGCATCCGGTTAGACTGGAAGGAGACCCCAGTCACCTTCCAGTCTGATATAGCACATAGTTGGGAAAAAACTAGGCAGATGACGATTACTTAACGCATTGATAAACGTAGGTTTCCTGTCTTCCTACCAACTGTTTCAAAAATAAACTTAATTGATCTGACCATATTTGCTCACTTTCGCAAGTCATAGTTTTAACTGTATCTAGTGAGATAGTTTTTGTATTAATAAAGACGACATTAACGCGAATACAGCCAATCAGTGACGGACAAGAAAAAGCAGTTCATTAGAAAAACTCGGTGTGCTAAGAGATTTATAGTGATCGCTTGTCACTAATACCTATTTAGAAGACGTTTCCTATTAGGAGTTTATTTCCGTCTTCCTTTTTATTAGAGTGATAAAGAATGTTCGTGTGATGCCGGACGTAAAAGAATAGCATCTTCCCATGGGTGTCGTAGAAGGCGACTAAGGGACTCACTACAGAATGGGCAGCAGCGTTCTCTATGCATTTGACCATCGTACTGGGATCGTCAACCCGCCTGCCATGCGTGGCGATTATGGCAAATCCCCCCCTTTTGGGGGAGGCTTATGTCCAACAATGGACGTCTTTCGGCTGATATGATGATGATGATAAAGAATAAACACGCGAATTGCCACGGGTTTATTTTCAGATATATTCCTACAAAATAACTGATCGAATATTGGAAGTTTAAGGGTTGCAAATCAATCCAGAACTTTCTTTCAAGAACTTACAATAAACAAAGAAGCCTTTCATTTAATTCTATTGAACGTTAATAAAATATACAACAACAAACAAAACAATATTGAAGCAATTGAAAGCTGCAACCTTATTTAAAAAAAAAACAAAAGTAAATATTGTAACAGACGGTAAAACGCGGAATAGTAGTGAAAGAAGTAAGCTCGAATAGGCATGATACCTACTAACCCAGTTTCTTTGCCGTTCGCTTCCACATCTTTTTCCTTCCAAGATTTAATATTTACTTTAACGTAAGTATATTTTTATACTACATAATAAAATTAATAGTCTCCATAGAGACTAATATATTCTAAAAGTCTAACTTTTTGAATATATTAGTCTTAACTTTTGGTTCATTCCCTGAAAAATTCCGTTTGTTGCATTCTTTGTATTTTTACTGAAAACTGTAAAAAGAAGAACATAGCTTGTAACTCATAATAATGATTTTCGTTTCCACTGTGATTTTCAATTATTCTTTCTATATTCCAACGGAGCGCCTGGATGAAAAGGTCTGAGACATAAGGCTTGAAATAATTCAAGAGCCTCGACTCGCAATGTTTTACCACATCCTACATCGCCTCTCGTATGTCGTTCCGTCGGAATAAAGCGTCGAATGAAATGGAGACGGAAAACTTCTCATTTATGTATAACTGAGACTTTCCCAGCTGATTTTTTCGCGTCTTTTCAATAGTAACTGTTCTGAATTTATGGTAAACGTTATCTCTAGTCTGTACAATACTTACACCACAAATCACCAATTTCATTTAACGCTAACCATATTTAAAACATTAACTGTCTCTGTCAACTTCAAACAGAAATGGGACTTTATTATTCGTTTAGCGCTAAATGTGATTAGTAATTTGTGGTGAAATGGCGCCTGGTTAGCGCACGAAATTTAAATGATTTTACGTTATTTTGCATTACTAATATTTCAGTTCTGTAATTTATGTTTTTATTGATGATTTTAATTTTGTAAAACCATATTTTTTATGGTCACACAACTTGGCACATTGAATAGATAATTTGAATTTCGCAGGTTATCTTAGTGCATCTTTCTTAAGTAGCTAGTTTTACTTCAATAGCTTACGTTTTGAGCGATATTCTTATAATATTAATTATTAATCCGAATAAAAATTTCAACGCGTCCAGAATTATGTAAGTACCTACTGAATCCATGGTAGGTAACATGTTTCGAGACGAAATCCCAACCATCCTATATAACTGATTATAAAATCTCTTATGGCCGATTCATATAATTTTTGTACAGTTGTAGTTAAAATTAAGACTCTTGTATTTTTACCTATAATGAAGACCTTCGCAAAGTAAATATTAGGAAGTAGCTATCCAGGTCAAATTAGGTATCGAAAATATTTATATGCCAAGTTTGGAATAAAAAAAATGCTACCATGGGTAAGCAAAAGGATCCGTTTTTGTTTATAGGAACCGAGCATTCGGCAAATGCCTCCTCATGCATGTATGCTTACTGATACATGTAGAACATGTCGTTTATGAAATTCGAACTTGCACCATCGATGCTTGCAACATGGAATGAAGATCAAACGTTCCTAAGTTTGAGCAACGACGAAACTTCCTCATGTTGATATTCAAACGCCCGGATCTAATATTATCGAGTACCGACATTCTCACTAATAACATTTGCTGGTCATTTGATCAGCAAATTTTTTTATGAAACTGGTATTTAATATTGAACTGAACATTCTAGACTCTAAGTAAATGCATTCAACTCGAATATACATTGAGCTGAGAGCGACGTAAAATGGCACCTACAAAGAAATTCTGATAAGAGTGGATTTGCAAAGGTCGTTGGTGAGACCCGCATAACGCACAGTTCCACATGTACAACTGGTTTGTTCGCTGTGTTGATATTGTCGTGTTTAAGGGACAGTCGACACTCGCAAAAAACTTCCCTCTTGGCACAAGCACGCAAGAATAATTAGCTCATGCAGTGGTAAAAAGATAGAGTTAAATAGAATACTCTTTGTAATTCTGCGTGGATGTCGAAAACTATCTCAAGGCAACATTCTACTGGGTCAAAAAGTATAGCCTATGTTACTCCTTGTAACATCAGCTAGCTGCCAGTGAAAGTCTTGTCAAAATCGGTGCAACCGTTTTGGATATTAGCCGAAACAAGCAGACATACCGATAAAAAATATAAAAGTAGTTTTTTTTAAAGTAGTAATAAGTTTTTATTTCTGACATTACAAATAAAAAAAAAAAATTATTTATTTGTGAATGTATATAGAATGGATATAAATTAACAGATATAAATGTAAAATTTATACATAGGGTGGACACCATGGGCGGTCTTATCCTAAAAGCGATATTTTAGGAAAACCATAAGATTAGTTCTAGATTCTTGTATTGTCGTTCACAGAGGCTTTTTTATTGCACTCAAAATTCTTGCTTTTAGAGTGAAGTGTATCTCTTTCTAAAATATCTATTGAACCGATACTTCGTTCCGGTAAGGTACCTAAACATAGTTAAAATACTCTTAGGATTAATTTCCCTGGACTTTGAAAGTATTGATATTTGAGAAGAGAGAAATGATTGATGAGTTTGGAAAACTTCGATTAATTAGGAGGAAAATTACTAATTAACTGTTCGGTTCATTGATGATGATTAATTTCTTGAAAGGTAAACTATAATAAAAAGGAGCGCACTAAATTTATAAATTCGTTTCTCTGTTATTAATTCACTCATGAATACATTTAAAAAACTTTAAAAGTAAACACATAATATGAATTGGCCCTTTATGTTTAATATGAGTTGTAGGTAACATTTTGATCAAAGCATCGTCGTGTGACTGCTAATGAAAACAAGAAGTTAAAACAGCAGTGAGCCTTTCTGCCATAGCAAACATTCATTATTGCTGGCCTTCGCCTGTTAGGCGTTTTCATTAGCCATGAAAATCGAAATCTGAATCTGGTTGAGCCGTTTGTTAGCCACGATGGCAAAAATGCCGAAAATTATATTATGCTACATTAATAATTTACCTCACGACATTCACGTTGACACTATCTCTCTTGTAATGCTCCACGTTTGAGGACTGACTACAAAAATACAAACTCTGGTTTAGTTTGGGTATCAGGTGCAGTAAAAATAAATAAATACTGTATCTATGTACCAAATTCTTGTGAACGCTCTCTTATGTGACTACAAACTGTTTACTTTACTACTTCGAGAAGTCGAACCTACCCTTAATGCAAAGGACTCACAACTATAAGGACCAACGCAAAAGGTCCACCGGATGTCAGTCCAGGCCTGTTTCATTTATTCACACAGTTACACGAATGTCATTGGACCCACAACGATATGGTAACGCTTGTTATATTCTTCTGTTTATTGAGGAAAAACTATTGTTGTTACTGTTGTTTTCTAGGCTGAATGAACGAGCGTGTTTTGCAAAAATTACACATATGTTCCTATTATGAATGGAATGATACCAGAAATAGTATGTAGCTTTGTATTGTGAGCGGATAAAAACGTGAACAAAATATCTTGAGGTAATCTGGTCGACATTTTTTCCATACAAACTTCGGGAGTGTATTACTCCACTGTTCGACAATGCACATCAAAAATTAAACATGGTGTGGTTTTGTCTTATTATTAATATTGTCTGTACGGAAACAGAATACTAAAATAATAAGCCATTAAAAAGTTAAGAGCCAACAAAGATTGGTTTTTCTTGCTAATTTCACCTATCTTTGGGCGAGTTTAAATTAATAAAAGACGTGTAAAATCTCCAAAACCAAGTCAGTACCGACAACGCTCATTTATCGAAAAGTTCAATAAACTTTATTCGTCATGGATTTATGAAGTAGTTTTTTCATAAAACCCGATCTTTCGAAGGACTTTTCTTAATTTTTGACGCACCTGTTTGACTATAAATGATCCTGCATCTCACATAATAACGTTGTGCGTGTAGTTTAGCGTCTAACTGCTCATCACTGATACTACCTCTGTCGGACAGGATGCCTGGTGAGACAGCGTGCTTTTTAGTCAGGCCAACCAGTGAGTTCGAGCCCGCGACTAGATTCCCCTTAAGACCTCGTTGGGTAGATTTTTTATCACGCACAGGATTTTCACTGCGTAGCGCCAAGGGCTTAAAATCCAACCACGTGTTTCTGGAATGCACGGTAATGAATTCTCAATGCTCTTCTCAACACCAAGAGTTAAAAATCCAATGCGCCATAAAAAAGAGTTGCGTTAAAAAAACGCCCTTACCAACCCTGGGCTTACTGTAGTTAAATAAGCTTTGAATGATTTTCAACAACAAAACCGTATAAAGGCTTGTAAGAAACGTTTGAGCTAAGCCCTGATTTATTGTTTACCTGGATAAGTGAAAAACCGTCGTTTGTATCGTTTCCCGACAGGAAAAATATATTCTTTCAGCAACTTTCGTGTATTTTTTATATAATATGGCACTATGTATATCTGATTTTGTTTTATCACATCGTATGCTGTAGTACTGGCTGATTTAATTACGTCAGCGCTGGCTCTCGCTGAAAACCAGCGCTGGGGCTCTGTTTCGAACAGGGTCGTAGCATTATGCTGAACGTTGGCCGTTTTGCGGGAATATGACGCATATTTGACCCCAACTTGTTCTTTTTTGTGCCTGTGTTCTTTCTCTGCGTCATGTTTACCGCAAATAAACGTAGTTTCTTTCTTTAAAAACATTCTTCCTAAGTTGAAAATACAATAATATTTATAAACAACAAAATAAAACCACCAATCATTTCAAAAGCCTCAAAAACTCTGGCAAAATATTGTTCCACGGAAGAATAATTTTTGACTTCCGCCTAATCTTACAAAATATTTTTCAAGAAACGTTCACCAGTGAGACTGCATTAAAAATTAAAGAGGGGAGAATGTTTCGGAGGCATAATACGTTTAATGGCAACTGAATAAATTCGAGAACAGTTGGTGTTGTCATAGCAATTAAGGATTAATCCATCATTCTCATTCTTGCGCATCACGCAATGAGATTGACCGGAATATAAGCGAGAAATCTTTTGCCAGATTTTGTTACGGATGGCGACTTTTTGTTCGCTTGGTGGCTTGGCAATTTTGTTTGTTGGCATTTTTTGGCATTGTTATAGAGTGGCTTTGGTTAATTGAGTTCAGATGAAGATAATAACAAGGATGTGCGCTCGTGTGTCTGTATAAACCAAAGTTGAAATGACACAAACGAAACCGCGGCAGGCCCAGCAGGAAAATAGCTTATCCCCTGTTCAAAAGATTGGCCCACAAGAACATTAAACCGGGGAAATAATAACCATAGCATTTTTTTAATTCATCTATATCTAAAGGTACATCTACACTAATAAATAAAATTGAAATGTCTAGTTGTAATGTCAAAATAACAGCTTTTTACTGAATAAATTAAGAAAGAATATACGGTACTATAACAAAAATAAAATTTTCTAAATAATTGTGTCTGTCCGTTTGTTCCGGCTAATCAACGAAACGGCTGGACCGATTTCGATGGGACTTTCTCTGGAATAATTTCAGATATCCACGTGGATGAAGCTGCGGGGAGAGGTAGTTTGTCACACATTTACAAAAAACACTTGTTCCTAAAAATTACATTGACAGTAGGCAGCCCGTATTTTTCCATTACCATTGGAGCAAAGAAGGCTGTCTATGGTCAAATAACTTTGCCCAATGATGGCTTTAAAAAATACCAACGAAACACTACAACACACACACCACCAAATAATCACTGAAAACCTGACCGAAAGGTAAACGCCTTTCATTTTCGTCTCAAGAAAGAAATAAATAAAGAAAATACGTTTATTTGTGGTAACATGACGCAAAAAAATAAACTTATTTTTCATTTAAAAAAATATGTCGAGAACAGACAAACACCGACGGTTGTATTTAAAAAGCAAACTAGAAGTTACATTAATTTAGTGCAGTTTGTTTATGTTGGTGTAATGCAGGAGAATGGCTTAGACATATTGTTTGAATAACATGACCGTGTAAAAACTCAAATATGCTTTTGTGGAAAAATAATTATAACTTTCACGAATATTATTAACTCGTCATCTACCTAGCCGTTTCCCAGCTACGTTAGGATTGAGTTCCAGTGTAACTGAATACAGTATTGTATATAGAGCGACTATCTATCTGGCCTCTATATCCCCGTTTTTGGGTAATACGATACTTCTTGGTAAGACTGGTTGTCAGACTTTAGGGCTTCTGACGACCCGTAACGACTGTCAAAGATCCACGAATGTCAGTCGAGACCAACAGCTTAATGTGCTTTCCGGGCCACGGAGGGGTCTTGGTATACAAAGATGGTCACCCATCCACGGACCAACTGCAGCAAACGTAGCTTAATCTGAACGATCGAACCGTGCAGCTATTTATGACTTAGTCACAAACCCATCAACACCATAATCAAAAATATCATTAATTTAATAACGTAATTCACAAAATTACGTCTCACTTAATTTTAGTATGTATTTAAAACGTTAGTTACTACATTAAGGGCTGATTATTTAATCGTTACGTAACTCACGACTGTATTAACATACTAATTGAAAATTTACGACTACAAATAAACCTTTTATTCGCCAAAACTAAAACATTTTCCGAACTTAACTTTAACACACACATCAAAGAATGTTTACAAAACCAAACCACACTATTTAATTGACACATACATTTACAATTACAAAACTTCTAGCGAAACGCAAAACTAATTGAACAAGCTCAAAAACCGAGAGATTGCAGAGCCTCTAATTAAATGGCAAAGTTTTTCATCGTACGCGCTTTTCAGCGGGAAAAGCGCTTCCAGTCAGACCGTTCGTTATAAATTATAACTAGAGTCCTAGCTACCTACATGGTGGATGGCAGCTGTGGGTTAGTTCATTATCGAAGTTATTTCCTTTGAATGAGTCACTGTGGGTTGAATTTGTGTTACTGTCCTCCCATACCTATTATCACTTTAATATGAAAATATTGTAAAAGCCAATTATTTTTAAAAGAGTAACCGTGGAGTTTCTTGCCGGCTCTTCTCCATATGAAGCGACAAATTAGAACCTTGCACCTAGCTTCTGACGTTTCATAAGTGCCCTTGCAGGTTTATGTGAAATAAAATATTTTGATTTGGATTTTGGTACATATTTCGCATTAGGTAGGGTTTTATCATTTATTAACAAGTAAAAATAGGCCTTTGAATAACGACTTTTCATTGCAATTTAAACCGACTTAACTTCAAGCCTTTTCCGGGAAATTGTAGCTTTGAATTGAAACACACCCACATTCAAGCATTACAAGCGGGAACCGATCACTTTTCCGAATGTTTTTGTTCGAATTCCATTTTACCGAAAACTATTGACCGACGTCTTTTTTGCTATATGCTTTATTTGACATATTTTTAGATCATGGAAGTTCGCCGATGTACAAAATAACTTTTTGTTATTGGCCGAAGCCTCTTTTGAACTTTTTCTTTTACCAAATGATTTATTTGCCATATTTTCACCAGACCGAAACAACATTTTACGAAATACTATTTGGTCACAAATATATAGCCGGTTACTTGGTAGCGTTTTCAATATTAAATTATAACACCTAGTGTCATAAAAACTCAAAATGTTGTGTTACAAAATATGGTAAGAAATGAATCGCTGCAAAACCGACTTCACGCAGTCTTGTCTTCCGGTACCACCGGATGCCGACCTACCTCTGTCGTGTGGTCGAGGCCTATTTGACGGACAGGGCCGTCATCTACCCCGGTCACCTAGGAGAGTGGAACCGGCGAGAGATGTCGTGCGGTGTCCCACAGGGATCGGTCCTGGGGCCGCATCTGTGGGACATCGGATACGACTGGGTGCTGCGCGCCGACCTCCCTAGCGGCGTCAGCGTAGTTTGCTACGCTGACGACACGCTGGTCCTGGCGCAAGGGAGGTCGTACCAGGCGGCGGCCGACTTAGCAACACACGGAGTTGCGACAATCGTCGATAGGATCCGGCAACTGGGACTCGAGGTGGCCTTGCACAAGTCCGAGGCCATGTGGTTTCATGGTCTTCGGAATGCGCCACTGACGGGTTCCCAGATAACGGTGGGAGGGGTTCACATCGGCGTCGAGTCGACGATGAAGTACCTAGGACTCGTCCTCGACAGCCGGTGGAACTTCGCGGAACACTTCCGACGTTTGGCTCCCAGACTGGAGCGGGCCGGGGCTGCCTTGAAGCGGCTCCTGCCCAATCTAGGGGGGCCAAACGCCTCCTGCCGGAGGCTCTACGCGGGGGTCGTGCGGGCCATGGCCCTATACGGGGCGCCGGTGTGGGCGCCTACATTGAGGCGCCAACCAGCACGCCGGTTGAAGGCGGCCCATAGGGTCATGGCCATCCGGATGATCCGGGGATACCGCACGATCTCCGGTGAGGCGGCGGGCCTCCTTGCCGGATTACCGCCATGGGATCTGGAGGCAAACGTCCTCGCGCTCACTTGGGAGTGGCGCGAGGAGGCCAAACGCCGGGGCGTAACTCCGCTGCCGCGGGAAATCGCGGCACGGCGGACAGAGCTCCGGCAGGATCTCATGGCGACGTGGAAAGTACGATTGTCGCAACCCAGTGCTGGGCACGCCGCGATTGCGGCGGTAAGTCCCCTCTTTGAGGAGTGGCTTGAGAGGCGGCATGGCGTCCTCACCTTCCGCCTGACACAGGTCCTCACCGGACATGGCTGTTTCGGGAGGTTCCTGTTTCGGATAGGGCGGGAGGAAACGCCCGGGTGTTTCCATTGCGAAGATCGCCCAGAGGACACGGTGGAGCATACGGTGGAGGTCTGCCCAGCTTGGGCGGAGCAACGCCGTGTCCTCGTGCAGGTGATCGGTGGCGGCGATCTCTCGCGTCCGACCCTGGTCCAGGCCATGGTACGGAGCGAGAGGGCATGGCTGGCAGTCGCCTCCTTCAGCGAAGCAGTTATGCTCGCAAAGAGGGAGGCGGCGCACGTGAGGGAGATGCAGTACATGCGCCCTCACAGCCGTGGCCTTCGCAGGAGACGCCCTGGGCGTCGGGAATCCCAGGCTGATTCCCGGCCACCGTAGGCACGGGCTTGCGGACGGCGAGTAATGGGTACCTCGCTGTCCGGTAAGGACCAAGCCCGGGTCGACGGCGCGTTGTGTTCCACGCGCGCCTCAAAGAGATGTCAGCAGCAACAGAGGGGCCCGCAAGGGCCGATGCCTGCCGGGGGTGCGGGTTGTTCGAAAGAGATACCGCCGCCCCTGGCACACAGGCAACTGAGGGAACACGGGTGGGTTTTAGTCAGTAAAAGTCTGACACGCCCTCCCGCTCCACCCAGAGCGGGAGAAGTTATTTGATGATTTCCCACCCAGAAAAAAAAAAAAAAAAAAAAAAAAACGCAGTCTTGTCTGCCCTACCCCTAGAGTGTAATTTAGACGCGGAAGGGTGGAGCGGCCCGCGAGTTGACGAGCAGGTGGTTTAAAATCCCACCGCTGCGGCTGGCTTCACCGGCCAGCAATCCGAAACTGTAGTGGTGAGCTTTAAAACCATTTGCGACGATAAGCTCGCGTGGGGCCGCCCAAACCCCGCAGCGCCGAAGCCGTGATAGAAACAATGCTTGCTGCATGTTGCATGCCTGCTTGCATGTTGAGTGCTTGTTTGCACGCTGCATGCCTGCTTGCATGCATGCTTGAAGCAAGCATCCTTGTTTGCATGCTTCTTACTGGGTCCACTTAAAACCACTTTTGTGCTTTGTAATCAAATGTTTTATTAAGTGCCATTACATTTAAATAATTAATATTTAAAAACAGTGGTATAATGAATGTTCGGAAACATAATACTTCGAACAAATGTCATTTCGGCTAAGTGTAACTTCGGTAAAAAGTTTTTCGACCAAATCAAACGAAAAAAATCGAATTGATAATAGGTCAACTGATACAGTGGCAGACGTGACTTCGATGAAGTAAAAAAATTTAACTATAATAGTTGAAAAGTTTTAGGTGAAATGAAATTCGGTCAAATATTTTTCGAACTTATGATAGGTAACCATTACAAGCAACAATGAAAACGGTAATATTATCATATCATCATCCTTTTATTTTCTAATAATCTATCGAAATAGATTTCATCCTTGTCTTGAATTACATAAGAAAACTCATATACTCTCTAATTGTCGAAGGTTCATAGAGCTATACTGGACTGGATCGACACCTACCGTATATGTGCTAGTTGCACGGTAATCTCTGCTTGCGCGATGCAGGATTTTGCGTGACGTCAGTATGCTGCGTACTTCGCATGTGTCGATATAGTTTCCACCACACCATGAAGCTGTAATTAAAACAATCCAAAATTCTAATTCATGTACCAAATAATCAAGTAACCTTATTAAGGCTCCTGACACACGATTTACAAACGAAGCAACAACGATCACACGACACTACTTGATTGATAACAGCCGTCAAGAACTTGGCCGGAATCTGCCAAGTGCCAGCCAATTGTGACTCTGTAGCGGAAAATGTAATTTTAAATCTGTTCCGTCGTTAATTTAACGGTCTAGTTGAAGTTCTTGCATAACTTACTGTCGCAGCATTTGATTTAGTTGCTCATTTGAACGGTTTTAGATCAATTTTGGCTTTTTTTGGGTTCTTTTGTCATTGACATGACAGACTCGGTTTGCAGACATATTTGAAACAAGCTTCCAGAGAGAAATGAAAAATGTGAATGTTATAGTATTAAGCCATGTCATTTACCGGGAAAGAATGTATGTTTTAATCCAGGTTATAAACTATGTGTGTGCCAAATTTCATCAAAATCGGTTTAGCCATTTTTGCGTGATTAGGTAACAAACATCCAAACTATCACATTTATGATTAGTATAAGTGTATAGTATATAGTACGATTACCCGTATCGATGCAAGTCAAGCAAGTAAGTAAGTCAAGTACTTTCTTTTTTCCTGTTATTATAAAACTGTACTTATTCATCGTAAATGATTTTCTGTGGTTGAAAATAGGTTTACACAAAAACTGCATGCAATGTCGCGCCAGCAACACAAAACATATTGCACAACTTTTGTATACCCATTTTGTATGTCCTTTCGTAACTTTTCTTAAGAAAATCTGTGATTTGAGCGAAGTTGGGAAATCCGGGAAGCTATTATATTATTTACGTGTATTTTTTTAGGTACTTTGTTCATACGAATATTAGATGAGAAAGGGTCATGTCGTCTCTTATCCGAGAGGACACTATTAAGGCTTATATCGGGGCCGGATGGACAGTTTCACTTACAAATTAATAACACACTGTATTCATAAGATATTCACTTTTTTTGTTAGTTATTTTGTGTTTCACGAACTGTGTCCAAATAAACGGTATTCTTTCTTTTTCTTTCTTTCTATTTTGATCTTATACCTATTAGACTACTCTCGAGAGCAATGAATCCGGGTCACTACCTTAACATCTCGGAAACGAACTCGGAAAGGTTTATTTTGGTGACCCGTATTCATTGCTCCCAACTGTATTTAGGTTATTGAGGACCGTTCACACCACAAATCACTAACCGCTTAATGAATTTCGTTTAATCCTTGAAGCGCCGACACCGTAATATCGCGGGTTCTGAAAACAATGCCCAAGTCGCCACACACATATTATCACGTTATTTTATTGAAAAAGTTCTTTATGCGTACAAACTCCAATCCAATTTTGTCAATTTTAAGATTTCGGGTGTATCATTGATAAGGACATTTTTAAATTTTTCGAATGTAAAATACTGTGAATTTTGAGGTTCAAATGCAGTGTGATCACTGCGTGACCCTACCTGTATCGCCAATCACGTAATTTTACGGTAACTACGGTAATTTTACACAGCGTCAGTATGTGCTAACCCCTCAAATTTTAAAATGTTACACTGCTGCAACATTGAATTTGTTTCGAATAATCTACAAAATACTTCAAAAAAAGGTTACTGTTTCGACTTGGATTCGAACCATCCGTATCACCGAACGTCGAAATACTCATACATAGTTTGACGAACTAGCTAGCAAGCCCATACGAATTGCGATGAAATTGTTATCGACTATCATTCGAGTCACTTCATCTTTAGGTCTCTGTCTAATTGATAGACTATGTTATTTGAGGGTATCCATTAATTTAAGTTATAACTACAACGTTTGATGTATATGATCATTTAAAACGTTTATATACAGAGACCACATGACAGAACATTTCGTTTATTTTATGTTCCTTCTAAAATATTTGTAGCGCTTCCCATTTTATCGTTTGCGTTAAAAGGATATCACTTGTCTAGGGACCCGTTTTTGTCAGTTGGCAAAATATGTATAATAAGTTATCTGTAAATTATCAAATAAAATTGTAAAATCTTTGTAGTAAAATAAGATCAAAGTTTTACTAACTAAAAGCAAAAATAACTATTACGAAATGATTATGTAAGTTTAAATTTTTTCTTATTTTTAAATTCTTAATAAATATTACTAAAACAAAATAGAAAAATACTTTATAAACAAAAAACAAATTGCATGACAAAAAGCACATATCGTGCCCAGGATCCGGCCATCCAATATTATGCACAGCAAGCGGTCTTGTAACGTCCGGTCTAGTTTGACGTTGAATGGCTTCTCGTAAATGTTAACCATATTCACTAACACAATACAGTAATTATATTAAAATGTTTTTGCAAAATACAAAACTAACTTGGGCCTAGCATGGATTTTAACGCACATGTCTTTTGGAGGGGAAGCTGTGTGTACTAGGGATGGGCGGATTCGGAAAATACTTAAACCTATTAAGCCTAAGAATAAACAAGGGACTATTGAAATTATTAGCACCATTTGCAGTGAAAGTGGGTACTTTTATTACAAAATAACCATAGTGTTACAAGTATCTATTTACAATAAAGTGTATTAAAGTTTGAAATTATTTGATTTTTACGATAAAAATATAGAAATCTCGATGACGTAAAACCTCACTAGTTCAGACAGTCACCGGTCGCAGTCACCGTAATATTACGTGCCGGCAAAGAGATTCAAGGTTAAATCGCGCTATATTGTCAGTTGCCTCAGCGCCGTCACCGTGAAATCACGTGAAAGCTTTATCGCTCTGCGTAACTAGTGTTGTAGGCCTTTTTCCTATTCTTGTATATTCTATACACTCTATTACAAAAAATGCTGGAAGAGGAAGAGTATTAAATATTTTGTAATTATATAATGAATTACCAAGTGACGAGAGTTTTACAGATAGTGATGTTGATTTGGTAAGTTTAATTGAATGTTTAATTCGGAGATTCGACAAGAAGTTTACATGAAGATTAATTTAAATACGACATGCTCGTGAAGAGTCTTCGCCAACAAAAGAACGAATAACGTGCCCATCTCCTGAGTACTGATATTGTCACTCTACAAGCACATAAGTAACAGTAAGCATTGATTATGTTGCCGACTTTTATTTTTTAACCGACTTCCAAAAGGAGGAGGTTCTCAATTCGTCGGAACCTTTTTTTTTTTTTTTTTTTTTGTTAATAAATAAATATAAGTAAATAAAACATTGATTATGTTTCCAACTTTAATTTTTTAAATAAATAAAAAATTTAAGCATCGATATTAGGTATTCCCAACACTGTTCCAACAAGTACCTAAACTGACGTGGCGCTGGAGGTAAGTCAAACATAGCAAATCTTGGCGGTTAAAGGGTTAAAGGTTTAAAGAAGACCAAATGACGTTTTAAAATACAAATATTTCGATCATTTTTTATAGCTCCGCAGCTATAAAAAATTATCGAAATTAAACATACTTGGAGATCGAGTTGCCAATCGCCAGACAGTATTCCAAAGTTGAAAAGACAAAAGATACGAAGATCTTTAGTGCCAGCTCTCTTCTCCTCAACTAATTTGATTGCCAGGATACCATTGATATACCTAATAACATTATGTTTTACAAAGAATTTCAACAATACTTGAAATGTTCATGAGTCTTTAACGAGGTAAATACGATCCTTAAAGCGAGGAACATAAACTAGATCACTAAATTTCGTTCTCCGAAGCGTTTCCACACATTAAAGAGCATGCACTTACCGATGTGTCCGCCGGGACAATATATTGTTCTTGTGGCTCTAGGAAGTGCATACTATGTGATTTAGGAGACCTGACGTGGCAGATTATCCGCCCCACAGCTAAGTCGTTAGGGACGAACACTAAAAGTCTTCTAGATTGTCCAAAATACTATCTAGAGAGAATTTATCAAAACGGTTCGATATCATTGTTTACTTTCATGCTAGAGAAAAAACTTTTCCTAACTTTTTACGCTTTTTCTTCAACACTGAATGTAACATCATTTACTGTATCTTTAAAATACTCTAACTTTATTTTGACCCCATTATCGGCTTCAGCACCATGAAAAAACCTTCAAAACAACATCCATAGTGAGAGTTTTGAAAATTTTCGCAGCCGCCATCTTAGATTTGTTATGACCTTTTTATTGGCTGTAGCACCCTCGAAAACCATGAAAAATATCGCTCTATCTCTCTATCTCCTTCTATTTTACATAATGAAAAGTCGCATGGAGGGGGCATAACGGTTTTCGTTACATAACGCTATTTTTGTTACGTGACGATTTATACAGTTATACTTCTACCACAAGCTGCGTTAAAGAACATTGTTCAAAAAGTCAATCAAAATCAAAATATTTTATTTCACTTAAACCTGCAAGGGCACTCACGTCAGAAGCTAGGTGCACGGTTCCAATTTGTCGCTTCCTATGGAGAAGAGCCGGCCAGAAACTTCTACCTAAGTAAGGCCTACAACGTTCTCCCATTCACCATATGTAAAAGAATCTACATAAGGAAGATCAACCTATTTAAACCAAGTGACATGATTTCCATGAGAATCACTAATAAATAGTTGATATTAGAAGTGATGTATAAAACAGTGACGAGAATATGTCAGAAAGTGTAAAAAATAAAAAGAATAAAAATTGATATTGTAATTTGGGAGCAGTTAATAGACTCACACAGTTATGCTGTTAATGAGGTACCAGGGAAGCCACATGCGCAGAACGAATTAATGCCAAACTTCCCTGTCTTCAACGTAGTCTTTTATCTTATAAGTAACAATATAACTTCATTCGGAAAATTATGAAGAGGAAATGATTGCATCAATAGTTAAAGTAGCTACACTAGGTACCACGCTTCGGCTTATACAAGTGCTACTAACTGACATAATCGACTCATAATTATAGAAGTGTAATGGTAATGTATATCACTTCATAAGAAGAATGAATAGAAATCTACCTATATATGTCAGTATCACAATGCTACTGCCAGTTTTTGGCACCCACGAGAAGAGAGATCGTGCTACAATCGGCGCTGGAAACAACACGATCGCCGTTAAACAAATAAAGAGTTTCCAACCAAAATTTGTCGCGGTCGTATAAATTAATCTTGTCAGGTCTCTCTCGCAATATATCAGAATGAGTGTGTCGTAATACACCGCATTACGCGTCGTTTGTACGCGGTTTGTCTGACTGCCTGCCATTTTAAACGTATGCTACAACACTATTCGTTTTTATTACGTTTGAATTACGTATGAAATCACCAATTAATTTTATTTGAGTAATTTAGGGTAGGTTTTGGACAAGGCTTACTGAATTACCTACCACTGCTCCTCTAAAAAATAAGGTTTGTTTAAATGGTCCTGGTGGCAAATAGGCAGGCGTGTCCTTCGTCTGATGGTGTGTTATTACCACGGCGTGGACATCTGCAATGCCAGAATCATCGCAAGTACGTTGTCGTCCCAGAAACAAAGCTAAAGTGGTTTACCTGAGCTATCGTTTTCGCTTTTAAACTTTATCCATTTAAAACTTCGTCATTAGACAAGAAAATTTAAAGTAGCGTATTTCGCTAATGTTAAAAGACCCAATTACGAGAAATAGATGCGAGTAGCTGTTTAATGCACGTTGAAAAAAAGGCTAATGTAAATTTCCCTGTTCGAGCTCTAATGGTACATATTTTATTTTCAAACGATCCATTGTATGTTAAAGCAGAAAGCAGACAAAGCTGTGAATTTACGCGATTTGTTTTCTAAATGCAAGTAGAAATAGTTTCGTAGGTAATGTTCTAATTGTAAGTGCGGATTACACCAATGAAACTGAACGCAATCAGTACTTGTAAACCGCGTTCAAGACCTTGGGCACGCCACGATTGCAGCGGTAAGTCCCCTCTTTGTGGCGTGAATTGAGAGGCGCCATGGCATCCTCACCTTCCGCCTGACGCAGGTCCTCACCGGACACGGTTGTTTCGGGAGGTTCCTGTTTGGGATAAGGCAGGAGGAAACGCCCCGATGTGTCCACTGCGTAGATTGCTCGTACATGATGGAGCATACGGTGGAAGTCTGCCCGGCTTGGGCAAAGCACGGACTGTCCTTGTGAAGGCAATCGGCGGTGGCGATCTCTCGCGTACGGCCCAGGTCCAGGCCATGGTATGGAGCGAGAGTGCATGAGTAGCCGTCACCTCGTTCTGTGAACAATAATGCACGCGAACAGGGAAGCGGCACTCGTGAGGGAGAGACAGTATATGCGCCCTCACGACCGTAGTCGCCGCAAGAGATGCCCTGGGCGTCGGGAATCCCGGACTAATTCCCGGCCACCGTAGACGCGGGCTTGCGGACGGCGAGTAACGGGTAGCTCGCTGTCCGATAAGGACCAAGCCCGGATCGACGACGCGTCGTGTTCCACGCGCGCCTCAAAGATATGTCAGCATCAATTGATGGGGTCCGCAAGAGCCGATGCCTGCCAGGGATGCGGGTTGTTCGAAAGAGATACCGTGGCCCCTGGCACACAGGCAACTGAAGGAACACGCACGCCTCCTGCTCCACCCAGATCGGGAGAAGTTATTTGATGATTTCCCAACCTCAAAAAAAAACACCTGTCAGTGTCAATATTCCACAGCAATTTTGACACTGACAGCTCTTGAACGCGTTTTCAATGTGCTGAACGCATGAAATTCGCCATATCCGGTGCTCTAAATTAATAACGTACAGTTTGACTACCTCGTTGGTCTAGTGGTCGCAAGCACTACTGCTGCGCATGTGATCCTGGGTTCGATACCCGGGTCGGGCAAGGTGATATTGGGTCTTTTCGCCTGTAATTTATCAATAGCAGCCCAGAGTCTGGATTTGTGCACGCTTGATGGCAATAAGCTCGCTCCCTATTACATGGGATAGGACATATTCATAACTGGCGAAGTATGTGTGTACTTACTATAGGTACACCTCTGTCTAACCCTTTGTGGAATACTAGCATTATGTTATGTTGTGTTCTGAATAAAACAAAAGAACGCGAGAGATCTCACTTACTTATTGTGATACGAATTGAAACCCACCCTAAGGTTTAACGCAGAGATTTTTATTAAATCAAATGTACTCCGTGAGCTGTTTATAAGAAACACTATTCTGGTGCGGATAGGTTCGACATAATATCCTTATTCCGTATCTCGCAAACCACTGGCACATCGTAAAAGCCGTCTCCTCGACGTACGTATTCGTATATTACGACCGATCCCGCCCCCAAGAGAATATTTTTCGTATATTTGCAAATTCTCGTATCAATAATACCGAATTCCGTTCAGATCTTGGGAATTGAGTGGAAGGATTTCTTTTGATGTACAAATTTTTGACAAACTAAACGTTTTGGCCCGTTTGTGATATCACCTGGGGCGTCAGGTGACTTTTTCTTTGAATTAGGTCCATAAGAACGTGACGGCGTGTTATACGAACTAATTTATAAAAGCGATTCTTAGTAGAATTTTATTTCTTGATCGTTTTAATACAATACTGTCTCGCGTTTACATGGACTAGTAGGAATCTTTTGTTCAATAACTAGATCGCCAAAAGCAGAAATATAATAGCTATAGGTACTTTTTATTGATTTTGTTATTTTTAATAATACCTACATTACCTACAATTTGTGAATGTTGGAGAAAGAAAATTTGTCAGAGTCGGTATTATTATCTTCTTCATAATTATCTTCTTGGCTACATTTTTCGAAGATTTCTTTTGGGGGAACGGATGATGATTACGAGTCGGTATAATTTTCTTCTTCATGTGAAGCAGCATCAGTTGCAGCATTTTTACATTATCTTGTAGAGCTTTTATAATGTCATTTACAGCACCATTATTTTGTTCATCATGTTTGACGGATATAGTAAATCAAAATCAATGGCTTTGGCCGTTGAATGATTTTCAATGTGGTTTTCTATCCCCACGTAATCAAAAGTCACAACTGTGTTCATATTTTTTAAGAATTAAAATTTTATTTATACGCCAATATTTATGATATTCCCACTGCTGGGACACAAAACTTCTCTCTTCGAGAGGGCTTTAATCTCATGACTTCGAATTTTTGGTTCCAGGACATGCCGGCTTAAGATGTTTTCTTTCACCGTTTTGCGAGCAAAGGTGATTAAATTATTTACACAAAGGAAAACTCCTGCCTGAGTTCTACTCCACGACCTAGAACTCGTAAGCTGGGGTCGGTACCACGAGGCCATCGCTGCTATCAACAACGTACATTAATCGAACCAATGGTCAAAATTCTCATTCAACTGAAATAAATCACTTTCTAAAGCCACATCACAAACAAGCCAGTTTACTACCCAGGCGAATAGGTCGTAAGCTACATTTACTGAATCGTAGTAATTTACGCCAATTTGTTGGGGCATTCATACCCCACCATTATTAATCGAGACGTCCTGAAATCAATGAGGCCAACCATTTTGCTCACAGTTCAACTAACAATGGCTAATAGTTAAATTGTCCTAATTTTGTCGATTTGGCACTTGGTATTTATGGGGAGCAAACCTTAATAACATATTAAAAACTACCATTTGCCAGCGGCTTCGCCCGCGTGGAGGTCGGAAATCATCACACGAGAACAAACTGCCGGGATGAAAAGTATCGTATGCGTTAATCCAGGTTATAAAATATCTATGTGCCAAGTTTCTTCCAAATCCGTTCAGCCGTTTTTGCGTGATGGACTAACAAACATCCAAACATCTAAATATCCAAACATACAATCTTTCACATTCATAATATTATAGTAGAATAAGGGGTACCGTATTACCAAGTAACTGGGTTGAAGAGGTCAGATAAGCATTCGATCCTCGTAAAATACTGGTATTCAGCTGCATCCGGTTAGACTGGAAGCTGACCCCAACAGAGTTTGGAAAAGGCTAGGCAGACGGTGATAACAGTGTGCAGGATATTGCTATAATAAGAAAGGCATGGACGAAGGACAGAACCCCTTCAAAAATCCAGTTTTTTTTACCTATTATTCACCTTGCAGGCAAAAACTATTTCATTGATAAATACTTATTTTCTCAGAAAATTTCCGACTGTTTACTGCCCGTTTAGTATAAAAAGGCGTCGCGACGCGCGGCGACGTTGGAGTTTGACGTTGCTTAAATAACTTTTATAATTAACTCCATAGAGGTCATATTCATGAAACACGATAAACTTTGATCTCCGGTAAAATTGAAATTTCATATTCTTCTTCTTGGCGTATCGATGGCAAAAGGTCAATCATCTTTGGCCCCAAATTCAGCTGCGCGAACTCCGCTCACTGACGCAGCCAATAGATTATCAAATGCACTGCAGGCTTAGCATGACGCTTTCTATTTCTACGAAGAATAGACAGTGCTTTTTCTATACAAAGTGACATTTCGTTTCTCCATTTTTGACATCGCCCCGTAGAAATCCTACTACAATCTGTCATTTTGTCTTTCGTTTCTAACGATCTTTGTCTAGGTCCTTTTATATGTAGACTATTTCAGAAGAATATTTCTTCCCAAATTGTCGAAATCACACTGACAACAAACTTTCTACTCGACGGCCACAAAGTATATACGATTATGTACAAAATCATGATTCGTTTGGAACGCATAACTGTGATAATTAATAGAAGAACATAGTCATCTTCTCTTATTGTACATCATTTAGTTGATAGTCCTGTTTATTCTTCCGTCGAGAAATCGGTGCTCGTGCTAAGCCTGCAGGTGACAGGGCTGGACGATGGGCCATCGTCTGTGGGGAGGTACCACATACGCCTGAGATCTCAGCCATCCGTGAACCCGTGAATTTCATATTTAAGTCGATACACCGTTGTTCACAATGTAGTATAGTGCTGGGCAGTATGAATCACTCCTTAAGAAACGTCTAAACGTCAAAATGTACGGTTAAACAGACGCTAATCACATGTTAAATTCAAGTAACGTTTACAAGTAAAGGTGTAGTCAAAACTGAAAATGCACCTGAACTAATATTTTAATGTTAGCATAAAACATTACATTAATTAAAAGCAACGAAGCTAGTTAGTATTTCTGAGAAACTACATATCTCATAGTTTGTTGCAAACAAAATCTCAAGCCATGCACTCCTATTACGAAGCAAGTTACTCTTTGCTCTTATGTAATCTTGATACTACGTGTGTTAATTTAATTTTCTCCTGAAGTCATATTGGGTCTTGGTGGTAAACAATAGAACTAAACTTCAATTTCGAAGTCCTGACTATTGAAACGTATTCGCAAGAACCTAAGGAATTGGCGTAATGAGCGGATTATTAAACTATTGAACACCTGCATATTGCTGTTACCTAACTGAAACAAAATCGTCAGGAGCAGTGGTAGCGGCCCCGACTTACGACGTCGTTGGTTCGAACCAAGGCAAGGCGCTTTACTGTGTGTAAATAATCTCATCACCCCAGCTCTCAAAACGGTGAAGGAAAACATCGTGAGGAAACGGCATGTCCTAGAACTAAAATTTCGAAGACATGTGACATCCACCAACCAACACTGAGCCCGTGTGGTGGATAACGGCCCAGTTTCTACAGAAACGCCTGTGTCTCAGCAGTGAGAACATTATACCTTACTATCTTTTGCCAGCGGCTTCGCCAGCGTGGAGGACGAAAACTATCCCACGGAAGCGTAGTACCGGAATAAAAAGTATTCTATGTGTTATTCCAGGTAAAAAACTACCTGTGTGCTAAATTTCATGCAAATCCGTACAGCCGTTTTTGCGTGAAAGAGTAACAAACATCCATAAATACATCCATACTATAGTATCTGTTTATTACTGATACTATACTTACGCTTCTTTTTCATTCATCCACATCATCATTGTTTTATTATCCTTTTACAACTTTCTTATATTAATATATTTCTCTCTTTGTTCTCTGTGCTAACACTCTGCGAATCGGTCTTAAACGATTCGTCTATATAGAATTACTTGATTTTACATTAGAATTTTCTATATTTTTACATAATAATATTCTTGTTATGACATTTAAGTCAAACACGTCAAACTGATGTCTACTTATTCTTTTAATTGTCTATGCAGTCTATTCAAGGAAGGTTGCATTAAGATTGTACTTACTAAAAATAATTTTATATCGTTTTGGATAGCCTAAATTTGGTTCTTTTTATGTATTTACGTTGTCTACTAAATAAGGAAATTCTAAATTATTATTATAAGATTCTTAAACGCACTCTCGGATTATAAGAAGGAGGTTTTATATGTCTTGGCCGACTAGACTGGCATACGAGAATATCTATGTCTGAAAAAGAAAAAGATGGAGGAATGGAGAATGTCAGCGAAAAACGGTTGGGTATTTTGGAAATCACAATAAAAAAAAGCAATAAAATGGAGTTACACATCTGCACTTAATGCCCATTGTCCGTCTATGCCCAAAAATGAAATAGTCGTAAGAAAAGTATTTGATTTTCAAGCACAACAATATTAGAAAATGGACCGCCCTAGCTACTGGCAAAGAACTCCGAAGACTTTCCATAGACATGACGATAGCCATGAAAGATTACGGGGTGAAGATGAAGGCCGCGTTTATACTGCTGGCTCGTGCGCGGTATTTCGTCCCGGGCATGAATGGAACAGTTACTGAAACTATTCCTAAGCAAGCTTGTGTGACTGCTACTACAACTCCAAGAAGTGTTTCAGGAGTGAAAGCCAAAGATATGCATGTCAAGGAATTGGACTGTGATTATTACCAATAAATAGAGTGCAAAGGTACCTTTTTTATAATTTATCTTGTATTTCTCTTATTAAATTTTAATGGTCTAGTCTATTTTCTATCCTTTTATTTGTCAGGGATAGGTAGACACGACAGTTTGGCGCCCAATGTAAAATCAAAACTAGATACTACTACACACTAAACTATTTTTCAAAATTCTAAAATGTACTATTATTAGTACTGCTTCTTTTTGACTAACTTATTTTGGCTTAATAACTTTTTAATTTCTTTAAGGAGTGATCTTACTCTTATTATTACTTACTTGTTACAACTAATTTACTCTTTTGAACACTCTTTGACTCTAACACTACCCATACCACCACCCACTGACACAAACCCTCTCATTTACCTTCCTTTTGAACAATTTTTAATCTTTTTGCTATCTTTACATTATTTTTAGTCAATACTCATTATTCATTTTTTTCTTTCTTTCTTCTAAACTGTAGAGTTCTTTTCGGCCCATTACAACTCTATTTAGTTTTTATTTTCTAATTTGTTGTCAACTCTAAAGTTGATTGGAGCGGCTAACAACTCCATAAAAATAAGCCCTTGTTATTTACTATCAACACTGATGTTGATTGGAGCGGCTAACAACTCCATAAAAATAAGCCCTTGTTATTAACTATCAACCCTCATGTTGATTGGAGCGGCTAACAACTCCATAAAAATAAGCCCTTGTTATTTACTATCAACACTGATGTTGATTGGAGCGGCTAACAACTCCATAAAAATAAGCCCTTGTTATTTACTATCAACACTGAAGTTGATTGGAGCGGCTAACAACTCCATAAAAATAAGCCCTTGTTATTTACTATCAACACTGATGTTGACTGGAGCGGTTAACAACTCCATTATAAATAAGCCTTTGTTAAAAATCTTTTCTGATTAATGGTTTTCGACGAGAGCGGCTAACAACTCCGAAAATAAGCCTACTGTTATTTATTTATCAAGTCGAGTTGTGATCATTGAATGTGAATCCAACCTGACCTAACTTCGTAAGATGTCGGTGTGATTGAAAGAAGTATGTAAGCTATGTGAAAGTTGTTTTATTTAACCTTACAAAATTTTTGTTCTAGGCCAAAAAATTTCTCGGGGTCGATGGGGAAATATAGTATCTGTTTATTACTGATACTATACTTACGCTTCTTTTTCATTCATCCACATCATCATTGTTTTATTATCCTTTTACAACTTTCTTACATTAATATATTTCTCTCTTTGTTCTCTGTGCTAACACTCTGCGAATCGGTCTTAAACGATTCGTCTATATAGAATTACTTGATTTTACATTAGAATTTTCTATATTTTTACATAATAATATTCTTGTTATGACATTTAAGTCAAACACGTCAAACTGATGTCTACTTATTCTTTTAATTGTCTATGCAGTCTATTCAAGGAAGGTTGCATTAAGATTGTACTTACTAAAAATAATTTTATGTCGTTTTGGATAGCCTAAATTTGGTTCTTTTTATGTATTTACGTTGTCTACTAAATAAGGAAATTCTAAATTATTATTATAAGATTCTTAAACGCACTCTTGGATTATATGAAGGAGGTTTTATATGTCTTGGCCGACTAGACTGGCATACGAGAATATCTATGTCTGAAAAAGAAAAAGATGGAGGAATGGAGAATGTCAGCGAAAAACGGTTGGGTATTTTGGAAATCACAATAAAAAAAAGCAATAAAATGGAGTTACACATCTGCACTTAATGCCCATTGTCCGTCTATGCCCAAAAATGAAATAGTCGTAAGAAAAGTGTTTGATTTTCAAGCACAACAATATTAGAAAATGGACCGCCCTAGCTACTGGCAAAGAACTCCGAAGACTTTCCATAGACATGACGATAGCCATGAAAGATTACGGGGTGAAGATGAAGGCCGCGTTTATACTGCTGGCTCGTGCGCGGTATTTCGTCCCGGGCATGAATGGAACAGTTACTGAAACTATTCCTAAGCAAGCTTGTGTGACTGCTACTACAACTCCAAGAAGTGTTTCAGGAGTGAAAGCCAAAGATATGCATGTCAAGGAATTGGACTGTGATTATTACCAATAAATAGAGTGCAAAGGTACCTTTTTTATAATTTATCTTGTATTTCTCTTATTAAATTTTAATGGTCTAGTCTATTTTCTATCCTTTTATTTGTCCGGGATAGGTAGACACGACAATACTCATAAACTCACATTTATAATATTAGTAGGGCGTGAGGGCAAATTTAGCGATTGAAATCTTTGGGCAGCAGGGTTTCACTTAATGTCAAATTCTGGTGAAAATTACAGATTTTCTCCAACATTACTGGTGCGGTCCAGTATCTACTGGACCGGACCAATTAATAATACGGCTGTGCTCAACTTTTCAATAATCAGCTAGTAGGGGTATAATTCCAAATTATCCTACATGGACAACAAGAATACGTAAAACGCAATACAATGCTACAAAGTTATTGTGGCGCGTGGCCAAAATCGGAACTGTCGTAGCCATCTTGTTTTTTTTGCACAAATTTCTAAAAACCTTTTAAACCAACAACGCCCCACTGTCAAAATCCTTCAGGTGCCAAATTATCGTTTTGCTCTCTACAGCCCATTCATAGTAATACCTCTGAATTTGCATTACTGTCAGAATCAAAATGATCTGCATTCTCGTTTCAATAAGGGTGGGTGCTCTTTGGTTGTTGTTGCTGACTAGTCTGTCAAAATCACAGTGATTTCTATTTACGTTTCAATAAGGTTCTACTTGGTTGAACCTGCCAGACGTAAAATAAAGGACTTTATAGATCGATTATTATAACTGTGCACTTGGGGCTGTCAAAGTCGTTGGATTGGCATGATTGAATTCTCCCGCCCGCTTCTTTCCCCTCCTCACCGCTGACGCTTACCCGTAGAGTCTGCACCATTGTGTCGTCTGCGCTATTAATTATTGATAAAATACTGTCGTTGACGCTTCCAATACAGCCATCATGCTGTCAACGTCAAAATATTGACATGATGCATGGTGCATCTGCACAGATAAAATCAAGTTATAGTCACTTCGCTGTAACGTAGTTTTTACACGCTTTATATTAGCTTCACTTGTATGTTTGTTTGTAACCGATTCCTTAGGGCGCGATTTTGACCCACTTCAAACGGTCAGATTTCATTTAAACTTTGTAGACTTATCGAGGACCGATGACAATTCAAAAATTTGAAAAAAAATAGAAAAAAACAAAAACATCACGCTTTTGTAGTTAGCAGAACTAAAAAATAGTAAATAAATAATAGAGGAGAAGGTGGTAATGTGGTCCCCGCAGGTATTATGGCCCCCTTTGATATTTTTTGTTTAAAATCACTCCATCTAGTGAAACTTTTTTTAAAGGGAACATTAATATGACAACTTTGAAATAATACCAAAAAAAGCACATCATCGTGTTTTACGAACTAGTTTAAATCTGCACTCGCCAAAACTTTGTTATTGTGCTGCAATAAATTAAATTATTTTGTAAATATCAAGTCATAGCTGCAGAGAGTTGGACAATATATTTAATTAACGTTTTCCTACAGGATTTTTAAGGTAAATATGCAAAATATTCGATGTTTTATATTTATTGAGGTTTGTTTATAGATTCCACCATATTGGTAATTTGGCCCCCTCATATTGCTTGCATTATGGTCCCGGGGGCCATATAACATACAGGAATGGCATTTTAATTATTTTTTTGTTTACAGCAAATTTTGTAGTCCCCAGAGCATCGAAAAAAATAAAAAAATAAATTGTGCGAATCTTTGTGCTCAGTAGAAAATCGTAGACGTGGACGCGGACGTGGAAGTGGACGCGGCCATCGAAGTAGCCGAGATGATAGAGAAAATGACGCCAGCAGTTGTAATCGGTACCAAAGAGACGTGATATCCAGCAGTTGCTCCGATAACAAAGAAGTCGTAGAAACCGACTCGTCTGAATGTGATGAAAATGTCTGTCCATCACTAGTACCCGAGGACTCAGATACAATTTGTATACATTGTGTCACCAGTTATTCCAGCGACAGACGTGGAGATGAGTGGATTCAGTGTCAGAGCTGTAACTTATGAGCTCATACCGACTGTGCAGATCCTGAAGGCGAATATTATATCTGAGATTTTTTTCATTATGTTCGATACATTTAATTTGGCCCCTAGGGTGCCATATAACCCTCACATCATCTCAAATTGTTAAATTACCCTTTTTTTAGAATACATATATATTTTAATATTCTGTCGCATTTTTTTTTATTCCATAGTAAATAATTTATAGGTAAATAAATACGAAAACCGGTGATGTATTATTTAGATTTGTATTCCTTTTACTTTTTACACTAGCCCTCAAAAACAATATGGGGGGCCACATTACCACCTTCTCCTCTAGTTTAAAAACCTAAAAAACACGCTTTAAAAACCAAACTAAAAAAGTAGAAAATAATTTAATTCTATCAAAAAGCGTGGGGTGCTTGATATTAATTGATTATAAAAATACCTCAAAAAGCACCCCACGCTTTTTAATTATTTTCTACTTTTTTAGTTTGGTTTATAAAGCGTGTTTTTTAGTTTTTTAAACTATTATTTATTAAACGTAGAATCATCGCTGTTACTTCAATGCTTCCCAGCCAGTACATACAACAGAAATTCCATCTAATAATCTATCCAGATTAGATCGAGTGATCGCATTAACAGTGTAATAAATAATAAGATAACATCACTAGCAAAATCTATGCTCATTCGTTGGAATTTACTTAGTGTTGGGTTTTAATTTGGCATGTTAAATATTGCAGCTTTATTTTTGGTGCCAATGAATTTTGTTGCCATGTTTGTTTTATTTTGCTGGCATAAGATGGAATCAGGACTGATCTTTAATCTCTAGAAATTCAGTAGAAGTTTCAATATTGTGGCAGTAACAATATAAAAATGTAAAAGAAAATAAATTTGTTTAACCCACGTTTCTTACTTGATTTACCAGCTATTTGGCACATTTGCTTTTCCGACAAATTAACGCATTCCTTCGATAATGGTTGCCTACCTAACCTTAATTACGACAATTGCTACCTTTTTCTTCTAATGAAACAAGACACGGAAATAAATAAAAGCTGTCAAATCTTCTTTGACGCAACTACGACGAACTAAATTCATCATGCTTAAAATCACGGCAAGTTCAAGGCAATTGAGATGCAATTTAGTTTAACAGTTCTAAAGCGACACCTGTCTTTTTCTTTTGCGTTATGTCGGCAAAATATAGCAATACTCTTATTTTAGATTAGGTGGTGAACAAAAGAATCGACACCATAACCTTAACTAACGTATTGAATAGTTTTTGAAAAAATATCATCCTAATTTGTGAAAATTTCAATGGAAATAAGCCGCAATTAGAACCAATACTTAGCCAATGATTTCTAATCGTAATCCAGATAACAATAAGTAATTAGAACGCGTGGAACATAGCTGCCTAAGTGCGTCCTGTAATCCCATCAATTATTCTCAATCCCTGTCAGCACCGAATCAAATGACGACTGTCGGTAACTAGGCCTTTAGACTTGGCAATCGTACTGTGAATACTAATTCATACGTTATCGGAATCGAGACGGACTATATAGGTATATATGTCACCGTAAAATTGTCAATACCGTTAGATTATAATCTATCTCGCGAGATTGTAAACTGTCGAAAAATTGTGAACCGTAACATACTGCTTACAATTTTCGCATTATTTTTCTGTAAATTATCATCTATCAAAGTAAAACCGTCAAATTGTGAACTGGTATCAAGACGGATAGTAAGTACCTTGCGCTATTACTAAATAGTCAAGTAACTAACTTAGAAGTAGCGCTCCGCTCGCTCGGCTCGCGCGCGGTTGGTCGCAATGCTAACCTAACCTAACCTTTTTGGTCGGTAAGCAGTATGGTGCAGTTCACAATTTATCGACAGTTTACAACGTCGCGAGATAGATATAATCTAACGGTATTTACAATTTTACGGTGACATATATTTATTTATATATATATATACGTGGCCTGCCTAAAGTTATATGCCAACAGTTAAAACTCTAGAAAAGCTGTACTTAAGTTACACCACAGTGTACCTACAGAGTAGGCACCTACCTATATTAACTTGTAACAGACGGTCACGGTAGAGAGCAGTGGTGGCCCAGTGGTAACGGCTGCGACTTACGAGTTGTAGGTCGTAACTTCGAACCCCCGCAGGCGCTTTACTTCGAGTAAATTATTTTGTCATCACTGCTCTCAAAACGGTGAAGGAAAACATCGTGAGGAAACCGAGAAAACATTATAGGCTGATTATGCAAGACGGTCACCGCGCGTGGGGGAATTGGCATGTAGATACAGTCTGTGGTAACAAAACGTTCCCAGAAGTTTTGACAGCTGTCAATGGATCGTAGCGCCGCGCGGCGGTGCTATTTATTATTTGTATTTGTTTATAAAGCAGTTAATAGTTTAATGTTATAGATTATTTTAATCAAGGTCCTAAGTTTTGTCTTATAAATAAAAATCATTTCTTCATGACGTTTTCACAATGACAATTATCAATATGTCTGATAACGTTTTTTTTTTTGGGTGCGAAATCATCAAATAACTTCTCCCTCTCTGGGTGGAGCGGGAGGGCGGGCGTGTCAGACTTTTACTAACTAAAACCCACCCGTGTTCCCTCAGTTGCCTGTGTGCCAGGGGCCGCGGTATCTCTTTCGAACAACCCACACCCCTGGCAGGCATCGGCCCTTGCGGGCCCCATCAGTTGGTGCTGACATCTCTTGGAGGCGCGCGTGGAACACAACGCGCCGTCGACCCGGGCTTGGTCCTTACCGGACAGCGAGCTACCTATTACTCGCCGTCCGCAAGCCCGCGCCTACGGTGGCCGGGAATCAGCCTGGGATTCCCGACGCCCAGGGTGTCTTCTGCGAAGGCTGCGGCCGTGAGGGCGCATTTACTGCCTCTCCCACACGTGCGCCACCTCCGTCTTTGCTAACTTCACTGCTTCGCTGAAGGAGGTGACGGCCAGAGGGCCAGAGGGTACCGGATTATTGGAATGTTCGGATTATTGGATTATATAGAAAAAATCATAATAAATAAAATATGAATATAAATGTAATATGATACATTTGTATCAAAGCTCTAAACTTCTTTTTTTAACTGTAACTTAACTCACAACTAAATAATTACATAGTTTTAAAACAATCCTTGAATGTGGTCTATTTTTTGCAACTTATAGTCCTTGTTTGAAAACTTGTTCTCAAATGTTTCGAAGAATTATAATATCTCTAGGCGTGGGCGGAGGGTACCGGATTATTGGACGTATTGGTCTATCGAAGTGCCGGATTAGTAAGATTCCACTGTATATATTTATATAGGAATTTTTTATTTTATTATGTAGCAAGTATTTACATGTTCATTTCAAGGTTGATAAATGAAATACAATTTAGCGAATCATGTATTTATTATTATGAAACTAAGTAGGTAATTATCATATGTCACAACTTATGTAAAGATTTAACATAGTATGGTAGACCTAAGACGACCCACTGACCAGAATTTTGCAAAATTACCCGTTTGTTGCCAGTTTATTGTTAATAAAAACACTAAGGTAATTCTACCATCACCCCAATGAATGTTTGCAAAATGGTGAAACCCTAATTGCTTATTTTTACTAATTTTTGCAAATTTTTACACCTATCATAGAAATTTTTAATAAACAACTTTATTCTTAGCGGAACCTAGGGCATTAACTTGATTTTTTTAGATCATCACTGTGCTTGTTAACTGGTATCATACAAAGATTAGAACATAATAATGATTTAGCCGCATGAATTTACTCTTTACACACACATGCAAAATAAATAGTAGTAACTTCCGACTCCACTAGATGTCGTTTTATTCAAACATGGTTGGAAATTAAAATGTCCAGATGGCGTTAATATAAAGAAAGAGGACCAAATTATTTTTAAGATGAATATCCTTACATTATAGCAAAAACCGAAAACAAATATTAATTTACTAATTGAGCATACTTTAAATTACTAGAGGATTGTTATGTTCCAATCTACTTCTTAATAATATAATTATTGGGATATGCATACTTTTGTTTCTAGGCTCGTTATCAGATACCTTTTCACCATAACAAATTATTTTGGGTAATAAAGGTATATTGTACCTATATAGGTTGTTGTAATGTGACTGAACCTAAATAGTACCTAAGGTGTAAATAAATTGTGACCTATACTAAATAAATAAAAGATTATGTATTCAATTGTAAAGCGTTTTATTGTATCTTACTATAAATCAATAATATTTATCTATGGTTAATATTTTCATACAAATATCGTTTTATTTACTCTCACTGCATTTACCTAAATATTTTACAAACCATCGACTCGTACCACCGCACAAAGATAACATACTTTTTTCAATATTATGATATTTACAATTATGATTCTGAATTTAGTATTAGAAAGAATTATGTACGTAGATTACAATTTATGTAACATCACACGTAAGTGTAAGTATCTTACACAACAACACACAAGTGGTTGCTAGCTAACCATAACATTTATGTTTCAAGAATACCCACTTATTATACAACTTTGAACAATAAATATTCTTTTACAATTGAATTGTTTGGCTGGTACCTAAATACATGAGTGAAACATATGTACACAGAAAAATCTTATAAACTAACAAATAACATAAACTATACATCGCTACGTACAAAAATAGCATAATAATTAGTCTTTAATGTTCCCACTGCTGAGACTCAGGCCTCCTCTGAACAGTGGTGATGAAATAATTTACACAAAGCAAAGTGTCGGCTTGGATTCGAACCATCGACCACCATACAAAGATACATAAAAAATACTATAATAAAATATCTTCTCTTCTACACGCTTCTTTTTGCTGCGCCGCCGTCGCCACGCAGTATCAATCTTCTGCTTGTCACTTTTTACTTCCATTTATATCATTTCCGTGCGATCTGAATCAATTGCTGGGAGACACAGTTTTCGCTGCAACAAATGAATTTACACAGTTTTGTTAGACTATTCTTACTGAACCCACACCTCAGAAACCTGAGGAATAAGTTAGGAAATGAGTAAGACTTATATTTTTCATACCTTTTAATTCCTTGATGTCTAGACATTTAGCATTTTTCTCAACTCGTCTCAAAATAATTTCCGGCAGTACACATGTTTTGAAAAATGTTACCAACTTCGGCATCATAGCGTTGATAAATTCCTCATCCCAGTTAACTTCTATGACAGTCAATGGTTGGGTGACAGATATAAAGCAAATGAAGTAACATTTACTCATTTTGGTAATTCGCAATTGACCCTGGACCTAGAATCAAAATAATAATAGCTGAGAAACAATCCAAGAAATACATTATATTTATACATACATGAACCAAGAAATAATGATCTTTGTTACTTACTTGATAATAATAATTATGCTTTTTGTTCATAACTAATTGATGTTCTTTCCACAGTTAGTTGATAAGCTTCAGTCTGTGGATCAGGTTGCGGCCAATTAAAATCAACAGTCTCTACTTGCTCTGTAACAGATTCAACTCTATTAGAGCTAGAGCTGCAGACTATGGCTTCGTAACGAATTTGTGGTATACCACGTGAATACGTTTTGGGCGTATCTTGAGCTGTGGAAGGGTTGGATAGCTGATCATGATCTTGAGTTGTATTTGGACTGAAATAAAAAGTAAATAAATGAAATAGGTACAGTTATTAAAAACAATGTTGAGAGACAGAAAAATATTGATATGTCTGTACCTACCTAAACACAACAGGGCAGTCCGCGGTTTCTTCCACTACTTTTTTTTTCTTGTTACGCCATGCTTCCAGCCGGCTGCAATTTGATAAAACTTGCTCAATACACTACTTGAAACTAACCTTATCGAGCTAGCCGTTTCTTTTTTTCCTACTGTTATCGACGAGACACAATAGATAAACAATTGTCATAAATCTCCTGGAGGTATCGTAACAGACAAGGGTCTACAGAAGAAATGGCGGCAAACCAACGGCAAACGAAGACATTACATCACGGGCCAACGAGTATCAAATACACTCATAGGTACATTCACGTAAATCTTTTCGAAATCTTATGGGAATCTGATTTACTCACTAAAAATCATTAGAAGAATTTCCATGATGTCTTTTCAATGTTGCTTGCACTTTTTTCCGTGATTTTCGCGGCCCTGAATACATATGTCGTATATAGGCAAGTTTATTAGTCGGATTCATCTTAGGCAGAGATGCAATTCAATCTGTAATCAAAAAGAATAATTAAACACAACAGCAAAAGTATCGTAATTATGAAATGCTTCAAGAAATTTGTATTAGTCAGAAATAACACCACCATTTGTCACCATCAATCAAGCTGTCATGCTGTCAAGCTGTGCAAATTTGCAAAACAAGTAACAACTGACAGAACATGAAAACAGACCAAATAGAGATGTCAATCTGAGATCGATTGAGCAAAGAATCGATTTTTTGGAACAAATAAAAACGATCGATATCTAGTACTGAATCAATACAGGGAATCGATATTTCACCCTAGAACATCAGTTTTTGTTTGTTTGAATTGTTAAGAATTGTGGTTGCGGGAAAATTACGAAGCATATCCAGTGCAAATCCTTTTGCGTAAAAATACGGATTTTTTCCAGATATGAGACCAGGAATCGTTTTTTCGGTTTTTTTTTTCAAAACGACAAGGGGCACCAATTTTTTATGTAGGGGCCACGGAGCAAATACAATCCGTGGTAGGGGCACATTTACAGCAGATTAGGCACCAACTATACGTTCCACTCATATAACTATAGGAGACACTTTCTTGCTAGGGTAACGTACACCCCGTAAACCCCTACATTGCGAATTTAATCGAAAACGAATGATTGATTTTTGGAAAATCATTTCTTTATTTGTGAATCGATTTTTCATATTTCCTTTCGAATCAATTCAGTAACGGATCTTTTTCAGAGAGTTTTTTTTGGTTCCTTTCGTCCCTCTGGGACAGGCAAAGTGAGTTTTTAGAGAGAATTGACGTCCCTATTAGGGGGAAATATTTGAAATTTAGAGTAGGTAGGTATGTGATGTGATGACAATCAACGAGTGTTGCTAACGTTTGATTTTGTATTTCCTCTTCTAAATCTTACACTTTTTAAAGTTTTAAGGGTAATTACTATTATAATATAACTCTGTATCACCTTCAAGCAGAAAAGCATCCTTTGTACATAAAAATAACACTTACCGTCAATAAAACACAAAAACACTTCACTTTTAAATAAACACTCTTTCACGGATGGCACTCGTATGAATGGTTCTCAGTAGTAGCCCCAATCACCAATTCTAAACCTGAATGGTGCTTACTACTTACTTAGCTGTTCAGACGAGCGAAATTGGAACTACAGCTACCATTTTGAGAACGTCATTTCGCTGACAGTTAAAAACCCTGAAACCTTAAATGAATGATGTACAGCAGTGGTGGCTCTGACTTGTAAGTCAGAGCCACCACTGCTGTACCTATATCATTCATCGTTTTAAATATCAGAACATCCTACAACTTACTACTAAAATACTGCCCTATGTTTTATTTCCCCTTTTTCTTGGTAAACTTCTTAGATGGCAAGACCAATTTATCTCGACGCACTTTGACGTGTGTTAATAATACTAAAATGTGCAATTGTTATGAAAAATCAATGTGGTTTGTCTGTGTATTCACTTATCTTGCTGGTTTCACATAAATTAAATATGATTCAATCAATAGATGTAAGTAGTACCTACGTGTCACCATTGCGTAGGTAGGTAATTAGAAAAAAAATAGGTAAATTTGCCTACGCTGATCGCCTGATTTAGGTATACCCTAAGTTTACATGAACTTCTATTCTCTGATTTTATTCAACCCAAACCAATGAATTAGTACCTAACCGTGTCAGAAAATGTATTATCAGTACCTACTTACATACAGTAGAAAGATTTTTAAATCTTTAGGTACTTTATATTTAAAGTAGATATTACAATAATTACATTAGTATTGTATCTGTGTGAACCAAATGCAGATCGCAGATATTTTTTTTCACTTTCTAGCATTCTTTCTCATTCCCTAATAAAAAACATTTTAACAATCATAAAATGTAAAACCCGCGGGCAAACCCGCGCGCCGGCGCTAACTTTCTAGAAACACAATTTTGGAAACGATTCGCAAGTTGTCAAGACAATCACGCATGGACTGACTGGAGCGTTGCATCGAATCGTTCGAATTTTCGAACAGCGCCATCTATTATAAATGTTTACCGAACGTAAACTCGTAACACAACAGCAAATAGCTCTTTCTCGGTGGTTCTTTAAATTTCTGTTAGATGGCGCGATTCAGGTCACTCACACATGTAAAGATTTTTCGTTTTTTATTGGGTCTAATTCTCCTAGAAATACTGTTTTTTTTATAAAATTTTGGCGTTTGGCGAACATAATACATTATAAAGTCTCATTATACTTGCTTTTATTCTGCAGAAACCGTTTATTTACGGAGATTACAACCCCTGAAAAATGTATGGCGAGGCCTATCTAGGCATCGACCTTAAATGAAAATTGATCAAAACAAAATAAATTGTTATACTGTGCGATAAATGTAATTAAAACCTTTAACAATGATCCTTTTCTTTGTTAGCAATAGAACTGAAGGCGGTTAAAATATACTATTTTAGTAGTAATGAGTTGTCGGAGCTTCGCGATGTTGACAAGTTGCGATTTGCTTAGCGCCATCTATTCGAATTAAAATGAACATTGCTACAGAGCTGCCATCTCATATCTTTAGTTGAAGTAACGTTCGTCTGCCGATACGATTAGAATCCAACAAAATAAAAAATAAACATTTTAACTTATTTTGTACAGGGACTACATATACTCCGTGATTTTGTATCATTTTACCTATTTGCTGTCCGCAGTTTTTTGTACTGAGATTGAGCGCCCTGGACAATACTGCGAGTGCGTCGCCCCGCACTCCCTCTATCGCGGAACCCCACCACGGCACGCACAACTTACTTATTAAATGTTATAGTAACTCGTGAATTTATCTATGCTATACGTGGTCGCCCAGTGGTCAAAATTCGAACATAATCAATTCAAAACTTATGTATTTCTAATACATCTATACATATCTATCTATACATATAAATACAATTGGAGTGTCTGTTTGTAATATTAAAATAACCGCTTTTTGCTACATGCAAATTGAATATATATACGGTACATATACCAAAATAACATTTATCACAATTTTTGTCTGTCTGTCCGTTTGTTCCCGCTAATCTCTAAAATGGCTGGACCGTTTTTGACGGGAGTTTCATTGGCAGTTAGCTGATGTAATAAGGAGTAGCATAGGCTACTTTAGAATACGTTTTTATTTTAGAATTTTTATTTGTTTTTATTGATATATAAATAATAGTAAAAAAACTATTCCGCGCGGACGAAGTCGCGAGCACAGCTAGTTATTATATAAAATATAAGCTTCTTTACTCCTTCTCCATATCCGCGTAATTTTCGTAAAAAGGGCACAATGTTTTTGCCTGACAGACCATACCGACAGAATTACTATAGTAAGTAATTTGAATGTAGCCAACTGAAATAAGACCGTCCAATTAATTGAAAACGACTCTTCAAAATTACATTGAAACCCTCACGTACTGTAAATTCATTTCGTCTTACTCAAATTCCTTATTTTGATCTTGAACCCTTAGGTGGAATAGAATACTAGCATATTACTGCCGGTCTGTGAGGCAAAGGTCCCTCTGTTATTGTCACCAATACGACTGGGAGGTATTTAAATATCCTGGCTTGCTAACATTCATAGACCCTAGCAGTAATGTGAGAAATTCTTAGCATTCTTATGTACCTGAATATTGACGGGGGAAAATAAAGACGAGGAGTTTTTTTATGTTTATTTGCAGGCTGACCTTTAATTAATTCGCAACCTTCAGCCAGCTCACGTCAGCTCGTACGTTCAATTCAGGTCAGTTCAGTTTTATTGATCACTGGTGATTTATTTCAGGAGTAATTCTAAGGATAGCTTCAATTAGAGACCACATAGCACTGTATACTCTCTGAAACACAGAGGATAGGTACTGCAAGTCACAGATTAACAGTAAAAGACACAATGAAGATCATGTGGTACAAATTGCACTAAAGGCTCGTGCAGACTAGCGCGATGCGACGGCTAGCGGTTGCGTCACGACACTCGTAGAACAATTTCTATTAAAATGTCATGGAAATTTTTCTACATGTGTCGCGTCGCGCCTGTAGGCAGAGGCCGCTTGCCATATACCTGGTGGTCTCTTATAAAAAGAGACCCCATGGATGCCTAATTGCCAGAACCGACAACACAAGACAGAATAACTTGGTGCAGAAAGTTCCGGAGACCCGACCCCAAATAACGGAACCAGGCACGGAAGAAGAGACAGTGGATAGGGGCCTTAAGGTCTCTTTGTACCTACCTATATTGAACCTTGAAACCATTGAGGTAATAGTTAGTACATAATACTTCAATACTTGAAACACGTTTTGTTGTGTGATTAATAATTGATAATTATTTGAGGTTAATTCTACGATTACATATTTTTATCTTCTTCCTTCTGCTTGTCAGCCTAATCTCTCACCTATTGTTCTATCGGTTATTCTCGTTCTAAATTATTTTGGCAGTTCAATTACGATTAAAGTTATTTTATCGACAACCTTTACAATACCTACTCCATAACCCTTGGTCCACCTAGTACCCACTTAAGCTAGGAAAAACGGGAAAATATCAAATAGAGACGTCCCACTAACTATAAGAAAGAATTACACAACACCTAAAACAGATACGAAAAAAAACACGCAAAAAGATTTAAGTCACGTGATTACGAAGAATTAAACCAATTCGGTCCCATAAAACCCGCCTCCACTAACTAAGTACGAGAATTTAAGATTCAATAAAACGCATAATTTGTTACTCCAAAGGTTTTCACCCTTTTAATGTCGAGAATAAAACATTTCAACATCTGACCAAGCAGAGGACTTAACGGGGGTGCTACGTTCCGATTTATAGTCCATAAAACGTTTCAACAAGCTGCAGGGGTTGCGTCGTTGTGACATTTATAGTTAGTTACTCCCCGGAGACCTACCACTTGTAATCTTCGATATTCCTAGTTTTGTTCGTGATCAGTTCGCGGTCGTGGTCGGAATATGAATGGTGTGAAAAATTGATCTGCGAGAGTTGTGGGTGGTTGCGGGAGTGAGATAAAGCTGTTACCAATAGTTGCGTCGTCTTCGTATTACGTCATCCGTTTTAATTTTCGGTTCTGTATATCCGTTTGATATAAACCGATAATTATAGGCCAATATCTTTAGCGACTGTGGTGGCTAAGGTGCTAGACAGTGCGCTGGATGGACAATTGGCTGAATCTATAGTTCTGCATGTCTATCAATTTGGTTTTAGATCACAGCTGCCGACGGAAAGTGCCATATTGTGCATGAGGCATACTGTCAAGTTATACCCACAGGGACACACCTGTGTAGGTATGCCTGTTTCCTCGATTAGAGCAAAGCTTTTGACTTATTCTTTTATGATATTCTGTGGAGAAATTTACAAGAAGTAGGGCTACCGTGTTAACTAGTGAATATCTTAAAGTACTGGTACAACAATCAAAGCAATAGTGTGCGGTGGGCGGTCACCCTCTCAGATCCATATAAATTGGAATGTGGCGTGAGACAGAGTGGCTTGAGCTCACCCCGACTTTTTAATTTTTATATATTTTATTTTATTTTACTTTATTGGGACATAAAACAATTACACATTACAATTTAAGCGTGACAGACTACATTAAAAAAAACTAGGTAAACGTGTAACCCACACCAATGTCCGCGAAATAATGGTTTTTACTTGGATAGTTTAATTCGTGCGTTGATTTTACAAAAGAATGAATATAAATGCCTTAATCGAGGAGCTCAGCGGCCAGCATGTCGGTTGTCGCATAGATGATGTATGTGTTTAATAGTTTGAGTTATGCAGACGACATGGTGTTGCTGAGCGCCTCGGTTTGTAGCATTAGAAAATTGCTACTTTGTGAAACTTACGCAGATGGTCACGGCTTAATGTATTATGTGAAGAAAAGCGAGTTTATTATCTTTAGGGCTGGTACTAGCTAGCGTGCCCCCTATAAAGCTGAATGGAAATGAGTTGGCTTGGGTACATCAGTTCAGATACCTGGGTCATCTAATTACCGAGGACCTTAAGGACGACACGGATATTGAACGTGACCGTAGGTATGGCACTGTCCGTTAGAGCAAACATGATTGTTCGCTGGCTTGCACGATGTACTAATGAGGTAAAAATCACTCTCTTCAGAGCCTTCTGTACATCCTTTTACACCGCAGCCAGTGGGCAGTCTATACTCAAAGAGCGTACAGTGCCCTACGGGTACAATACAATAATGCGCTTAGAACGAAGTTGCGGCTTGGGCACGCCACGATTGCGGCGGTAAGCCCCCTCTTTGAGGAGTGGCTTGAGAGGCGGCACGGCGTCCTCACCTTCCGCCTGACGCAGGTCCTCACCGGACACGGTTGTTTCGGGAAGTTCCTATTTCGGATAAAGCGGGAGGAAACGCCCGCGTGTTTTCATTGCGAAGATCGTCGCGAGGACACGGTGGAGCATACGGTGGAGGTCCGCCCGACTTGGGTGGAGCACCGCCGTGTTCTTGTGGAGGCGATCGGCGGCGGCGATGTCTCGCGTCCGGCCCTGATCCAGGCCATTGTATGGAGCGAGAGTGCATGGGTATCCGTTGCTTCCTTCTGCAAAGCAGTGATGCTCGCGAAGAGGGAGGGAGAGGTGGCGCACGTGAGGGAGAGGTAGCACATGCGCCCTCACGGCCCTAGCCTCCGCAAGAGACACCCTGGGCGTCGGGAATCCCAGGCTGAATCCCGGCCACCGTAGGCGCGGGCTTGCGGACGGCGAGTAATGGGTAGCTCGCCGTCCGGTAAGAACCAATCCGGGTCGACGGCGCGTTGTGTTCCACGCGCGCCTCAAAGAAATGTCAGCACCAACTGATGGGGCGCGGAAGGGCCGATGCCTGCCAGGGTTGCGAGTTGTTCGAAAGAGATACCGCGGCCCCCGGCACACAGGCATCTGAGGGAACACGGGTGGGTTTTAGTCAGTAAAAGACTGACACGCCCTCCCGCTCCACTCAGAGCGGGAGAAGTTATTTGATGATTTCTCACCCAAAAAAAAAAAAATATGTTGGTACTGGCCCGCCACTGCAGTGCATCACGTATGTTTGCTGAGGCGCGCATCGATTGCTTCTACGCTACTTTGCGCAAACGGTGCGCGTCGATGCTGAGCAGAGTTCGGGCTAGTCGCAACAGCGTTCTAAGTATGCCAGTAGACTTGACTGTCTGTACGTGAATCGATATATTAATGCACACATGAGTATTGATACCTCGATTCATGGGTCAGGCAGGGGGCGAGTAGATTAAGATTGTATTCCTAACACTAGTTATTATACTACTAACAAACTGGAACTTAGTTATCCTACTAAGATTATAAATGTGAAAGTTTGTGAGTGTGGATGGATGGATGGATGTTTGTTACTCTTTCACGCAAAAACGGCTGAACGGATTTGAATGAAATTTAGTACACAGGTAGTTTGTAACCTGGAATAACACATAGGATACTTTTTATTTATTTTTACCTCCACGCGGGCGAAGTCGCCGGCGGAAGATAGTCTTAAATAAAAGTTTTTATTATTTATTATTATAAACCGGTTCGTAGAAACATAAACCGTCGTAAAGAAACTTTTGAAAACAATTTCAGCACGATGGTTTTTTTTTAATCTGTGGTCGCCTTTTCGTACATCTTTAATCATTCTGCGATGCACCACACATGTTTAAAACCCCGCATTACTCTGTTTTGTAAAGTGCCTACGTCACCCATACTTTATGTCCAACGCTATATGTTTCATAATTGCCTAATTATATAATGAGTCTATTGTGACTTGATAATGAATAAATAATAATAATAAGTCCCACCGCCGCCGCGCCGGTGATTAAGACTGTGCCGAGCAAAAAGCGAAAAAACGACAGTTACAGTTTTGTTGATATTAACTAAAATCGTTTATTTACACAATAAAAATCTACGTAATTATTACCACAGATAATGTGTTTACAATGTTTGCGAAGCAAATATATGAAATATGGTATAGTTTTTTAAATGGACTCATATGAAGTTGAGCAAAAATCTACAAAAACGCGTGCTGGCATTCGGGGGATTTCATGTATTTTTCTATTGAAATATTCTGTAGATATTAATTCAACCAAATCTCTAATAAATAATCTTTATTTTTTGTGTCTCACATTTTCATAATATTGTCTAGAAGATTTAATATATTTTTATTAAAAATACGCTCCAAATTCGCCATACAAAATTACTATGAACGCGCTGTGTCGCATAAATACGTGCCACGCGCCAACAACAATTCAGTCGATCTCGAGAGCTCAGAGCGTCATCACGTCACTTTACAGAGCGAGCGCATCGATCGCGAACTACCGTATTGACACATTCTGCTGCATAGAAAAATAAGGTACGTAACATTTTCGATATATTGAATTTTATTTCACTACCTACATCATTTAATGAATTTTATCTTGTAAGCAATTTCGTTAATCGATTGAGTTTAAATTTTGTATATTTACATACGTTTTATAGCATCAACTATTGTTTTAGGAAATATTTAACTAATGTATTAGGAAAAATGGGAAAGCGAAAGGAGAGATATTATAGAAAGAAAAGGAACCAATTCAAGAAAAAAGCCATTCTTCAAAATCAGTACGTATCATCTCCTAGTTTAAGATTGATTCTCTTTCTCTTAAAGCTAGATTCATAAATTTTATAAATAATATTATTTATTTATAAATTTAGGTAAGTACCTATGTATCGCATAGATACTTTAGGTAAAGAGCGTTCGCAATTACTAGTTGCAAGACGCACAGCCAATTGCAGCGGCCCTTTGGCTGTTTGAGGCGGTTCTATTGTTTTTATTCTTATATTATAGCGATATAGCACTAATGATTATTTTAATTTTAATTGTAATACAGAAATCACTAGAAGACAATGATACTAATTCTGAATAATTATAGAGAAAGAAACCGACAATTTAGATATTTTTGTGACAAATGGCAACAGAATAGTCGATTTTGCGGATGTTTATGAACAATTTCAAAATATTGCAAATCACAACTCGGCCTTTGGTTGTAATTTAAGCTGTTTAAAAATGACTAAAGAGGTACGAGAAAGGGTTTCTTTCAATATTTCATTTCACTTGTCGAATGTGCAACATAAAACTTGAAATAAAAATTGTAAAGTTCCAGAAAATTCCGCAGACCTCAATCTTATTGACCACGCAGTAAGCAGTTTTATGTCTATAGGAACGGGATTTTCTGGTCTGGAACAGGTTGCAGCTTCTCTTGATATACCTAGTATGAGTGATAAAATGTATGCCAAGTTCCATAGTAAGGTTTGTGGGCTATGGGAATTGGCCAAGGAACAAAGCATGGCGGACGCAGCTAAAGAGGAATATGACATGGCTGTGCGCAATGGTGACGTTGATTTATATGAAGTACCCATGATAACTGTGATAGCTGACGCGTGCCGAAAAGATTATATAGGAAAAATTACAACGCATTATCGGGCGCAGCCGTTATTATATATGATGTTAGGATACAGGACGAAAAAAGTATTATAAATGGTGGTGAAAAATAAGTATTGCATGGTTTGTGCTAGAGCAGAAAATAAAAAAGAGACGATTCCTGAGCATGTTTGCTTCAAAAATAATGAAGGGTCCTCTAGTGGCATGGAAGCTGCAGCGCTCGTTGAAGGATTTAAATCTTCAGAGTGAACTCACGGTCTAATTTATTCTAGACTGATAGCTGACGGTAATTCAAGCACTCATCGTAATATAGAAAAAGCAAAACCATATGGAAACTTATTAGTGGAGAAAATTGAGTGCACTTATTGCGAAATTATTGCACAAAGTTGGACGAGTTAACTAGAAATACGAGCTACCCATTAAAATATAGAAAAGCTGTTGAAAATAACTTAATGAGATTAAGACGTGCTGTTACTGGGGCTGTAAAGCACATTAATGCTCAAGAAAATAAATCTTTCGAACAAAAAGTCTTAGAACTGAAAGAAGATTTGTTGAATTCTCCGCATCACGTATTTGACAATCATGCTTGTTGCAAACACTACTACTGCAAACGTTCCAATGAAACTCCCTCAAAAAAAAATTTAATACCGGCAATGAAAAGTAAAGAGGGTGGTTTCATTTTTTCCGCTATAATTAAATTTCTTTCGAGGTTGTGATGGAAAATAAATTAAAAATGTTCTACTTCGACTGTTTACTACCGAAAATAGTCGACTCAAGATTGGACAGACAAATGGAAATCAAAGAACCCGAATACATAACTAGAAGCAATCAATGCACGGGCAAAGAAAAATAAGCGAAAAACTGAAGATGAAAAATTTACAAATGTTAAACGTACAAGACTGTAATGATTAGTAGATAGTATAAATAATAGTATCAGCTACGTCCCTTATTAAACAATCTACTATTTGTGTTGTTATATTATAATAATTAAGAAAATATAAATACTGTATTTATTATCACACCATCCTGCTGTTTGATACGATCCATAAAGTACCTATAAAACGGTACTGATTTTTTTCGCTGACTTGTCTTATCATGTACACATTTTTGACAAATTTTAAACGTCGAATGCATCGATAACTTTTATGTAAACTTGTTTCGAAAGAAATTTTGTACAAATCGATATAAAGCTTAGAATAAATTGCCTTTGATCCATATTTTTAAATTTTACAAAACATTTTTTAATTAAAAAGATTGCAATTAATTGTTTTCTTTTCTAACCAAATTAGAAAAACATATGAAGCTCAGGTAAAAATAATGTAAATACTAGAATTATATTCACTCACAAAGTCACAATCCACATGATGCCATATTTGACTAAATGTAAGTTACTAAGTATTGTTTTTAAACAGCCACGCACGGATGAGAACGCAGCTGTGTGCGTTATTGCACACACAGTGAGCGCATGAAGTTAAATACCTAAATGGCGTTCGCCGCTTTTGTTCGGCACAGTCTTAATGACTACTGAGTATAGCTAGTAACTAACAAAGAGGGTAGCGAGCAACGAGCAGCGAGTGCGCGACGACGACGAGCAATTACCTTCTCGCTAGTTTGCGTATGTAAATTCTGATTGTGAGTCTCTCAGCGAGTATTCTGCCTGCCAAGCGAAGCATCAAGCGTCGCTGGGCGAGTATAGCGACCAACTATTAATAAAACATTTTGCTCTTTTATCGACACCGCTCCTGCAGAGAGACAGATGCCTTAAGCATTACACACATTAGGTCAAAAGAACGAAAAACATGTTTTTCCAGGGACCGGAAAACTCGAACTTCGTTTGAATTTCTGCTATCCCTTAGTAACCCACAAACTTAATGCGATTAAATAAATTAAATCGTAATGTTGTATAAAAGGATCCTTAAAAGCGAGGACTCTTATATTGACCTCCTTTTTATTGCTTCCTTATTTTGATTTCGAAATTAAATACCTTTTTTTTTGCTTGTGTGTATTCCCAGCTCATAGACGAACATAAAAAAATGTATTACGAAATATTTCGACCGGAAATTCTTTACATCAGGAGGATCATGAAATTTTCAGTAATAAAAAAATATATTAAACTCCGCATTAGTCCGTTGTAAAAATTTATCCGTCGACTTCTCCCGATCTCCTTGTTGCCATAAAATTTATAAGACTTTCTTGACTTCCATGTTATTGCCAGAGAATTCTGTTGAACTTTTGTGTTGAAAATGTTGGAAATCACAGTGCTATATCGCTTAAACGTAGGTAATAAAAGTATATCGCCCGTGATATCGTTCTGTTACGTACCAGTGTAGGAAAGGCTATCCCGGACATCGTATGTATGTCTAGAAAGAATGAACGCGAAAGCTTTGAACTGAAGCGCTGACACTAGCTATCTCAGCCTATAGTATTCCCACTGCTGGGACTCGAAGCTCCTCTCTACGAGAGGGAGCGGTCGAATCTACCACACGGGTCTAGTGCAGATTGGACGATGTATATGTCTTCGATTTTTTTATTCTAAGACAAGCCGGTGTCCTCACGGTGTTTTAAGAGAAGTGATGACAAAATTATATAGAAGGTTATTTTTTAGTCACCGTCCAAATTTTTCAGGGTGATAGTACCCGTGAAATTGAACAACTTTCTCCAAGGAACATGGGTCGAAATATGAAAAAACAAATCAATAGTCAGCTGATCAATTTTGTACGGGAGGTCGGAATTCGGGTACTATCACCCTGAAAAATTTGGATGGTGACTAAAAAATCAGCCTGTATACAGAGTAAGCCGGGGTTCAAACCCACGCCACGGCCAACTCGGGGCTGTTAACACTGTGCAATTACATCGTTGCAAATCATTTTTTTTTCTACCAGTTGTTGTTTATTGCCACTGTTCATATCTGGCTGAATAATTTTTATTTAATAACAAATTAAGGAAAAAAAAAATAACAAAATATTTTCTTAATCTACTTACAATAAGCGATTTAACGGTAGGTAATACTATACATTGACATTATCACATCATATACACATAATTTTACGTTACCTTTCACGACAGTCACTACATTCTCTCTCGTATTCCTTCAGAAGAGCGACTCCACTGAAATAAGATGAAGAGAACTAAGTTGGCTGTGACTGCATTATTGATTGAAGTAGTTCCGAGTTAGTTACCGCCTTTTGGAACATTGTAATGTATCACGTATCTTTGTGGATTAAGACTGCACACCGCTGTAAGTTCTGCGAATAACTTGCTAACTAACTATGGAGAAGGAAAAAGTTCGCGGGTTGCTAATGTGCAGCCGATGAATACCTACTTTTATTGATTGTGTTTTGTTTTCTGATTTTGAACGAGAGATCGTTCAAAATCAGAAAACAAAACACAATCTGGTTTTGTCAAAAAAATAAATGTATTACCTACTTACATTTATTACTAATAAAGGTCGATCGGACTGGTCGCGGTCGTTAGTGAATGGAAGACCATTCATTACATATTCAGACCCCCTTGCCTCGCAAAGCACGTTAAGCCGTTGATCCCGTAAGTCACGAGTAGTTAGTAGTCAAAGATTCTGACAACCAGTTTTACCAGGGGGTATCATGTTATCCAGTAACTGGATTTTAGAGGTAAGATAGGCAGTCGTTCCATGAAAAATACGGTGGTAAAGTGGTGTTCACTATTTAACTGCATCCGGTAAGACAAGAAAACGAACCTAACCTAGTAAGGAGAATACTTACTTACCTACATAAAAGTTAATACTGCTTTCAACCTAAATAATTTAACTCATCACATCATTACTTCAGCCGACTGACGTCCACTGCTAGACATAGGCCTCCTCCAAAACTTTGGTGTTTGTCATTTTTTGGGGGATTTGCCATAATCGCCACGTTTGGCAGGCGGGTTGGCGATCGCAGTATGGTAGTAAAATGCATAGAGAACGCTGCTGCCCATTCTCTAGTAAGTCCCTTAGTCGCCTCCTACGACACCCACGGGAAGAAATGGGATGGTGCTATTCTTTACGTCCGGCACCACACGGAACGGAATCATTTAAATAGTCAAAACATATTAATCAAGACCATGTACAAAATTACTGATTACATCGGGCACTGACTGGACCGGCGCACTCAATCTGTGTGTGTGTGTGTGGTTATTGCCTCAAAAGACCATTTCAAACACCAGTCTATATGGTTTTCGCATGATCTGACCAAGATTATGTCTGAGAAGACTATGTAGACTAGATTATGTCTTAAAAGAGACCTCTGAGTTTGTTTCAGCCTTTCTTCTCAGAGTAGTCAGATAGGAAACGCCGACCTCATCTAGTTTTTAAATATGATTGACGTGTAAATGTGTTTGTACAAAGAAACTTACAGAAATAAAATCATATATCAGTAAACACCAAAATTACAGTAATGTAATAAATAAACTCGGTATAAGTATTATTTCGTCCCACCATTGGTATTAACACCTAATTCACAACAATACGTTACGGCGCTGAAAGATAAGTGGCAAAGGTGAAAAATATGTTTTTTATTCGTCTCTCTTTGTGTAATCTGTTGGGGGCTTGGGGGCTTGGGGGATCCGGAAAGAGCTAATGAAATGGCTCGATGCTCGTGTGTTGTCGACTGTACATAATATATCGCCGGAGTAACGATATTAACTTGATTTTCTTTGAGTGTTTGTTGTTTTTATTTTTTTTGCTTCGTGGAATTCAATTGTTTTAAATAGGTTCGTTGTTTGGGGCTTTTGGTAATAATAATGTACCTATACCTACAGCTATTTTTATTGCCATGCATGGGGGATTTTGACATAACCTGAACCGTTGGAAAGCAGATCCGTAATCGTTTAAGGTAGACGCGCTGACGTAGCCCAAGCCAACATTCAAATTAGTGTCAGGCTATATGTTAAACAAAATATGATCCACGACCGTAACACAAATGTATTTACAAAATTAACATAATCAACACAAACCTCTAAATTTTTTTCATAAAATAGTAATTATCGTCGTTAACGAAAATTTGAATTTTGCGTGCTACCCATACTGATTTTCACGATACCGTGACTTCTTATATTTAATTAAATTCTCATCAAATATCGTGCAACATTCGGGATTCATTAGACAAGCTCAAAAAAAGAAAAATCAAACTGAATCCGATCAAACTAAAAGCAAGTTATAATTTCCGTAATTCCTAGTTGACATCAAAAAACTTCAAGACGTAATCCCTGAATAGAAGATTAAACATCTATTATCCACTATAAGGAAAGGCGACTCAACTAAACAAGTTGAATACGGTACAAAGCTAAGCCCAAACAGCCCGACTTTATTAGGCAACAATGGGACAAACAAGTCAAAATACCCTCTTTCACAATAGCCATCCGGACACCGGTGGGCTTAGGATAACACAAAACCAGCATTAGCATTCACAAATTGAGATAATATTCTACTAAGACGGGTTTCTTTAATTCACTTATAAACGCCAAACACCAGATGTACTGTTTTATTGGCACATTTGTGAATGTAACAATGTTTTCTTGAGTCCAATTGACACATTTATTTTTAGGTTTTCATTTTGGGAGAGAGATGAGAGAATAAGTATGCCTTTTGTCCCAACCACAATCCAAAGTTTTGACGAAACGGTTAAGAGAATTACAACACAATATCTGGAATGCTTAGTATAGACTTCAATCAATCAACTCAGCCTATCGCAGTCCACTGCTGGACATATGCCGTTACCAAACTGCGCCACATTTCAACTTAAATAAATTATGGCAGTTACAAAATGGAGAGAATCCTGTTACGCAAATAGTTTGTTTGTGTTAGGATGCTATCTAATGTCTATTAAGTTATTTAGCCTGAACAAATGAATTATAGAAACTTATACCAATAAAAAAACAAAAGAATGAAAGAAAAACATCAAAAAGCGCGCTGGAATGTGTGTGTTATGTGTGGAGGTACTGGTGGTGAATGTGTATGTGAGTAGTGGGTGTGAATAAGTGTGGGAGTGAGGTCTGGGCCTATACATTATACATGGTGAGGATTTATTATTATCTACTAATTAGAGATAACATGACCCTGTCGTCCGCCTTCCGCATCCAGTCTGTCTCAATCACTTTCATTCATCGGTCCATGTAGCTGGGGACCGTCCCAAGTTACGCTTGCTGATACGCGGTCTCCACTTCGGGACTCGTCTGCTCCATCGGCCATCGGACCTTCGACAATCATGGCTAGCCCACTGCCACTTCAGTTTGCTTACTCTCCAAGCTATGTCGGTAACTTCTTTCTGGATAATTTCATTTCTGATTTTATCCTTCAAAGACACTCCGAGCATAGAGTTGACGACATACAAATAGTGACTGACTGACCAGTGACTATGGCACGACAACTTCGGCGTAATTGGAAAAGGCTACTAGAAGAATGATAGCACTTTTCTATCAACTAACGTTGATGATCTCTATAACTTCTTACTTATAGTGATAATAATATAAGTTACTTTTAATCACATTTCAGCGTAAAATAACCTAGATTATCGTAATGTAATCTGATGGATTGTACGAAGCATTTAACAAATAATATGACTTGAATGGTTACATTATAAAATGAAACCGTTTTTAATAGTTTTCAGCTTTTAGCCAGTACCGAATAAGCCAGAACATCGGTTTACTTAGTGAACAATCCTGAAATTCACTTCACTTTATGTAGACACAGAAAATCACCCTAATAGTCCCTAAGGGCTTAAGAAGACTTACTTTTTACCTTATTTAAATAAGACTAAGCCTTAGTACGCTTTGAACATTTTTGTGCAAAAAATTTCGGTACATTTTCACATCTTTTAGTATTAATTACTTAATCACGTCGGGTTAGTTTTTGATAAAAAAACTAATTTGAAAGTCAAATTTTTAATTAGTCACTGTCTTTTTCGAGTATTTTTATTCATTACCATTATTGAACATCATTATCTATACACATTTAGCTTTTCGTACTCTGTGTACTGTAATTACTTTCATTTTTAAGATGTTTTTAACCGTATTGCTAGATCCTTAGTAACGAAAATCTTACTAAATTGAAAAAGCTCGTTTACGTTCGTGCCCCACGGCCGCGGCATCGTCAATAGTTACTACTTTACAAACGATGCCATAAAAAACTTTGCTAAACACGTAAAGGTAAATGATCCGTATCTAAGTATACCTTAACTTACTATCAAAACAGAATTGGGGCGTTCGAAAACATATTTTCTGAAGGCATTTTCAGTAAACATATCTTATGTCCCTTTTTTATTTGATATGTTTGCACACAGCCCGGCTTATCTTTCGAAAAGTCGTAGGCTCTTCCTCTGCCTCTGTAGTGCCTCTGATGATGCCTCTCTGTGTTAGGGTATGCCAATGCATTGCCAACCCTACAGTGAAAGCTAAAATGTTCCATGTGCTCGTTACGTCACCAGTACCCATACCTTCCAGACCGAAGCACTTCAATATAAACGAATGGCGGCCGAAACAATATGGTTCTAGGTAGTAATTCCTTTAATTAAGATCACAATTACACTTAATTGAATATACCTTCAAAACAAATAAGTAAGTAAATAGTTGGAAAACGTATTTCTTACTAAGAAAAACGATATATCACGCAGAAACAACCTTTATGTATGTTATAAAAACAACAGGAAACCGGACTATAGCCACGGCCCGCCACATTTTTCACGTTCAGTGTCGATTTCCGGGCTATTTCGTACTCGAATAGTTTACAGTGAGCAACACAGATGAAATTAATCTTCTGTGGAATACTTACATGATTGCGATAGAGGCGAGTTTTGTTTGTTTAGCCATTGAAATGGAAATTAGTCTTGTGATTGATTTGTGAATGAAGCTGCGGAAAGATTTATTAGCTATTACTCGCGATTTCTTTCGCATACTAGGAAAACTAATGTAAGTACTCGTATTTAAAGTATCCTCTGTATTGATCAGAGACATGGTATATCTGTATGTCAATTTTTTGAGGCAAAGACCAAGACAAATAAATCAATCTCCTTTGACAAATTCGACCATACATCTTGGATAATCTGGTCACGAAATACCAAATTCTATTATCTAGCACAAACCGCCTCAAAACTTAATTCTGTCCAAAATAAACGAAGACCAGATAATCTCAGTAGTATGAATTTGCAGACCTATTGTCCCTTAGAGACGGGCCCTACGTAACTAGGGTTACCAACCGTCTGGATTTGACGTATATGGATTTTTGGCATCCCATCCGGAGCAAGTACAGCAGCATTTATCAGAATTTTAGTTAAATGAAAAAATTAAGCTATCCGAGGGATCGAATCCTGAATGAGGTGATTAGGCAAATTAGTTGACATAGAACTCAGGATAAAAAATCAGAAGTACCAATGGCCCATATTAGCAGTAGAACTGATGACTGTTGAGGTAAACCAATTCTTTTGAGGAGACTGTGAATCGGCGAATGTAACGACCTCTAGCTAGGTGGATCCGCGATCTTCGCAGTGGCTGATAGCAGCTGGATGGGAGAAGCCCAGGATCAAGCTTAATAGCGTGTGATTGAAGAAACCAGTAGAGTATTACAGACTGATGATAATGAAAATGCCCAGACGTTTTTGCAAATACCCAGATATTTGTCAGGACGTTTGAAATAAAAAATGGCAACCCCATGCACAACAGAATTCTGATCTTGTCCGTCAAAGTGGCCTGTAATTTATGAACGAGTCTATTAAGCCCGCCCGTAATTAAGTCCAGATCCAGAGAGATATTATAGACAAGTAATGTTTGCCTTGGGACGAATACAAATTTGTAACGTGTCGCCATTTCATAAATAGTGTGACAGTTTGGGACGAATAAAGCGAGATCTTTATGGGTTAGATTTAATTTTGTAAGTAGAAGGAGGCCTGAAGTGTGGCCTGCGGGGTGATTGCGATACACACTCACATTGACAATGCTTTTGCAAATAAATACTTTGCCTTTTCATTTTAACAGTTCAACGATAAGTATTCCTTGCGTTATTTACTTTATCGGGCAGACGAATTTTTCAAACAAGTAAAGTGATAGAAAAATCAATCACATAACTTGTTTGAAAAATTCGGAAAATCCTTGAAAATTATTTTGGATTGTGATTGAAAGTTATCTTCCTAGCCTAGCCCAACTATGTTGCGGTCGGCTACTAGTCAAACGGGATGCAGCTGAATACCAGTATTTTACACTGAGCGACTGCCTATCTGACCTCCACAACCGAGTTACTGGGTTATAGGATACTCCTACTAGGAAAGACTGGTTGTCAGACTTTCGGGCTTCTGAGGCTTAACAACTGTCAAAGATCTACGAGTGATTGCTGGGACCAACGACTTAACGTGTTTTCCGAGGCACGGAAAGGTTTCGGTGTGTAAAAACGGTGACCCATCCATTGACCAACCTCGGCAAGCGTAGCTTAACCTGATCGATCGACCCAGGCTGCTGTTGTTAATTAGCCACAATCCGTGTGTGGTGATTGATTGTGATTGAAAGTGTGTTATGCAATTAAACCTAAGATAAGAAAAGACCTTCAAGAGTTTCGATTACAAAATCATTCCTAAGGTTCCGTAGGTTTTAAAAGGATCGTGTTACGTAGCTATCCCGACTCATTGAAAAGCCCAACTGAACCTTTGAAAGGATTCTAGACGTAATTTTACCTGTTTATACGCTTCGAAAGGATAAGACTCCAATATTCTCAATTATGGAAAGTACGTTTCGATTTTGACGAAGATACACGAGTTAGATTTATTCAGTTTGTTACAGTCATAGAACTTCTATCAGAAGAAATGTTGCCATATATAATATATCACTAATAACACAAAGCAAATGCCCTGTCACGGTGCTTATGGTATCCGCCATGGGCGCCATGTTTATCCGTGTCCGGCCCCCACCATCAATTCTTGCGATCATCATTATTTGTAGCGAACGATGGACAAGACTCATTTTATTTCGAATATTATCCTGGCTGGGAAATGTACATTCAATGTGAAGAACAAACATCAGTATACTGGGAAAACTTTAAACGATTTCGTTTTGTGAATAAACTTTCCAATTAACTGCGAATTACTCTTAAGGGGAATCTAGTTGCGCGCTCGAACTCACTGGTGTGCCTAGCACAAGCAAAAGCACCCTCTCTCACCAGGCATCGTGTCCGACAGAGTTAATACCAGTGATGAGCTATTAGACGCTAGTCTACACGCACAACGTTATTGAGTGAAATGCAGGATCATTTATAGTAACACAGGCCGGTAAAAAATTAAGAAAAGTTCTTCGGAATATTGGGTTTAATGAAAAAACCACTGCATAAATCAAGGACCAATATATTTTATTGAACTTTTGATATTTGAGCTTTGTCGGTATCGAGTTGGTTTTGGAGATTTTACACTTCTTTTATTGCATATAGACGCCCAAAGTTAGGTTAAATTAGCAAGAAAAATAAATCTTTGTTGGCTCATAACTTTCTAATGTTTTTTTTATTTTTATTTTAGTATTGTTTCCACACAGACAATATTAATAATGAGACAAAACCATACCATGTTTAATTTTGATTTACATTGTCAAACAGTGGAGTTAATACACTCCCGAAGTTTGTATGGAAAAATTTTCGACTAGATTCACCTTAAATTTTCGGTTCAACAGCCTCTAAAAGACTTCAATGAGACGTGTACACATCGAATAATTCAACGTTAATTTCTTTAACATTTTTGTATAACTTTTCCTGTTACATTGTAATACTAATCTTATTATTCCACTACACAAACTCAGTATAATCTCCGCGTCAGCATCTACACAGCTGACATCCGACGTTACCATACGCCAACATGAATTCCGAAGTCGGTCCCAGAAGATTCGAACGAATAAATCAGTCAGTTGATTTGTACAGAGATTGCCGAGGTTTTGTCGCACAAACACGCTGGAAAAAATATCAAGTCAAGTGGAAATGTGACTTATCCGTTAAGGGACCCCGCAAAAATATGATAAGTTATATTTTGATTAGGACCCCAACACTTACCATTTATATTTGCTATTCTATTCATACAGAAGTGTACGTTTTTATTCAAGTGTTAAATAGGAAACCCAGTCACAATCCGAGGGCTCATTTCTATATTTTTATACGAAACGCGGGAAATCGTTTCCGCTTGAATCTCTTTTAAATGTACGCAGGTCACGTCCTTTGTAAAGCAGGTTAGGGTCTGATAACTAAATCAAATTTATTCGCTAGAACATTCCAACCGTTGCAAAGCACCCCAGCTTTTATAAGATGTTTCAAGTGGAATTTGACAAGTTTTAATCAGATAAGAATATGGAGTTTTATGTAAACACGGAACATTATGTGTGTTTTCTGGTTGGTCGCTGACTCGCAGTACGAGTCAAACTGCGAGTGCCGATAACAACTTGTGCCAAACATACAGACGAAACATTGTAGATAACACTTTGGTAGAAGCAGTAACAATATCGAGCCTTCAACTTTCTGTATAAAGGGAACGGTTATTAGTTTCGTGTTACGTGTATAATTTGCAAGCGACTGGTTTTTATTAGGCGCGTCAATGTAACTTTGTCTGTTAGAGAATGTGATGCATTTAATTGAATAAGACTAAAGTTTCTAATAGTGGGTACCTTCGTCGGATATGAGGTTACCATATACCTCATCATCGTACTCATAATCAGCTTATAATGTGGCCAATGCTGGGACACAGGCCTCCTCACTGTGAGAGGGAGTGCGTTATTATCAGTCATCGGATAAAAGGAATGTCCATAATTGTTCTTTCGTGGGAAGAAGTTTAGGTATATAAGCGCCCGATTATCCGATCAATGGTGGACCACCACGTGGACCCAGCGCGGGTCGGTGGATGTCATATGTCTTCGAATTTTTTTGGTTCTAAAACAGCTGGTAACCTCACGATGTTTTTCCTTCATCGTTTTGTGAGCAGTGGTGATGAAGTTATACACTGCCTATCTGGCTGTGCCTATCTGGATTCGAACTCACTACAAACTAGTAAGTCGGGCCGATAGCAGTGGGCCACCACTTCACCGCATATACCTGCATAACATTTGATGAATTAAAAAAATCTACATATTTCTAGTATAGACTGCGTCGTTGGTATTTCTACTGTTGAGTATGAGGTTCTGGGTTAAATTCCCAGGTCAGGCAGAGTGTTGTTGGCTTTTCCCATCAGCAGAATTAGAATGACGCTTTCTATTTCTACGAAGAATCAATGCTATTTCTCTACAAAGTCACATTTCGTTTCTCCATTTTTGACATCGCACCGTAGATATCCTACTACAATCTGTCATTTTGTCTTTCGTTTCTAACGATCTTTGTCTAAGTCCTTTTATATGTAGACTATTTCAGAAACAAAATCTTCCCAAACTGTCAAAATCACACTGACAACAAACTTTCTACTCGACGGCCACAAAGTATATACCATTATCTACAAAATCATGATTCGTTTATAACGCATAACTGTGATAATTAATAGAAGATCATAGCTATCTTCTCCTATTGTACATCATTTAGTTAATAGGCATGTCTATTCTTCCGTCGACAAATCAGTGGTCGTGCTAAGCCTGCTGGAATGTCTCAGTAGCAGCCCATAGTCAGGCTTTGTGCCTGGCTAATGGCAATAGGCTCACCCCTATAACAACAACACGGGACTTAAACATAACTGCGCAGGTACTCTTCTGCCTAACCGTTTGAGAAATATGTGCGCGATGTTTTGTTCCAGATGGGTGAGGTAAACAGTTTCATTAATCTTATGTATTGTATTTTTTTTAAACCCTTATAAAGTGCAATAATGCTTAGAACTCAACGCCAATTTTATGCAAAAAATACCCGTAATAAGCTCGTTACGTATTCCACTATGCTATCTCGAATTAATTCCGGGCACGATGCAATTTCGAGGAGCCTCCATGATAGAGTGGTGCAATAGTCCGTGCATCGAGAATTGTTCTGAGTATTTTAATATCAGAAAGACTACGGGAACATTTTTATGTGCTAACCACGTGGAAAGAAGATAAAAGCGGTTTTACCTACTAAAAGAATAAAAAGTGAAATATTATTCAACTCTACCGGTTTTAATTTATTTCAGTGCCATGGAATTATAATGTTCGTAACTGCCTCTACCCCTAGGCATCACTCAAAGGTCGACTGGTTGAAAATGCCCACGGCATTAAATCCGCATTTGTACATTTGTGTGCTTCAAGTATTAAATAAATAAATAAATTTATATTATTTTTTGCAAAAGCAGCTATAGTAGTGCCATAACATAGCTACATCTAAGAGTAGTGATACCTAAACACTAAACAACCTTTTCTATGCACAGTCGTCATTACTACGACCCTCTCGACTGACTAACATGTATTTTTACTAAGAAATCCACTATGCTCATGGTTTTAAAATTTGTGCCATAACACGAGAAAGAGAAGAATACTACAGTTTATTGAATAAAAAAACAGCAAAGGTTTTCTGAAAACGGAACTAAGAGAACCTTCTTTGTTTCCAGCGGGATAAAAATCAAGGCTCATGATCTTAGCGAAAAGGATCGGGGGCAGCGGTAGCTATTTTATTATGTTGCCATTTCAAATGTGTTACCTTGCACAGACTAGGCGATCGTAGCAACGTGCGGAGCTACTACGACGTAGCCAAATGCGTACTTCGCTGTAGCCAAATGCGTACTACGCCGTAGCCTATGCGTACTTCGCTGTAACCAAATGCGTACTACGCCGTAGCCTATGCGTACTTCGCTGTAGCCAAATGCGTACGACGTCGTAGCCAATCCGTGATACGTTGTAGCCAATCCGTGCTACATCCTAGCCCGAAGTGTAACTGTCTTACTAAACCATAACTTTAGATAGCTCTTCTTAATCTCCCCAGTACAGTAACCACACAATTTTATGAGTACTTAAATCTTTGTAAAGCAATAAAAACAGTACATAGTTTATGGCCTGATAAAACTAGAAGCTAGCCAGCAACAATGTTATGTGGGTCAAGATAAAACAAAACTATTTATTTAATCGTATGTAAGGTTTTCTCGTCGCGTTTGTTTTTGCCTACTATTGCGCGACCCTTTTTTCTAATCTGACAAAATGTCTATCGATTCATTTAATCCCTTCAGGACTAGAGTTGAATAATTTAATATAATCCAGGATAGCAACAAACAGTTTGCTGGAAGAAACGGCCATAATTCCCTTCAAGGATGCGGTTTTTGATTAGCTGTGGGCTATAGAAATGTATACCGAAAGTTCAGTTCAGGTACCAAACAATCAAATACCTGTTATATAATTATTTTGCCTATGTTAAATAAACATTTTTGTGATCGGGGTATTTATATAGTCAACCTTTGCTACCATTGTATTGGATCCATCCTACTTTTGTTTCCTGGCTCATCACCGTTATCATTAGACCTGGGACATACAGTGCAACTTTTCTAGGCTATATTTGAACCCAATTTAACGACACAAGGCAGCCCTCCTTCATCATCATCGTCATCATTTCAGCCGGAAGACGTGCACTGCTGGTACTGATACATATTGATAATACTAAGTACAATTGTCAAAGTAGTTACCAATTTATAAACCAATATAGAATTATGCGAAAAAAATAACCGACTTCAATGTCCACAAATGTATAACCGGGACCGTTTTAGTGATTCCACAGCAATGATATGCACAATACGTCCACACTCGCGTCCGTTTAACTTAATAGCCACTTAAATTCACTGAGCGCTGCATCAAAATTACTAACTGTTCGCAAATAATTAGCGGGGACGTATACAGTGTGATGTGTGACGTATTGGACGCTTGGGTGAGATTTGAGTCATTTAGATATAGCTAAAAGTTTCTTTTCATTGACGGTAAACATGTCACTAACATTTAATTTATTGTTAAACTCTTTTTTTAGTTAGGGTCGTAGTCATGTCGTAGTAGAATAAACACTAACATGTCCACTCAATCTATCTGGTTTCGGATAATAATCTACATGGTCTTCACATGATCAGACCAAGATTATGTCTTGAGTTTAAAAGAAAGAGTGACCCCTGAGCAGGGTCCGAATTACCGGTATTTTTACATGACGTTACCAATTACCGTTCTGTTAACGGTAAAAAGGTAACGTTAATAATACCGATACCCACAGTCAGTTAACGTTATCTAATTACCAGTATTAGTATACGTAAAAGTAACAATTCTTATACCGATAATTTATACGTCTATCTCTTTCTAACTATGACGGTGGCGAGACTAGCATCTTTCGGTGTGTGCACGGAAACAATATTACATACACGCCAAACGTGCCTTCGGTGTGTGTATAATATTGTTTCTGTTCTGCAGAAAATTATAATAAACAGGGTGGTAGAGATATCAACGCGTGTAACGGAACGTTACGTTGGATTGATGCTTTGTTCGTTGTTTGTTTACGACTTGGAACGCACCGGATACCTGCGGCGCGGGGGCGAGAGTGTTCGCATAGAACGAATGATCTAAAGGACGCGCCCGCGCAGCTGACGCCAGTCACAAATACAGACCGTATTTCTGACCTCCCGCCGAGGTCCTCGCGCCCCGAGAAGACCCCGAGTTAACGAAATGGCCCCCGACCGTCCCTTGCCCGCAGAAGTGCCAGCCCGCGCCGAAGCTGAGCAAGTAGAGTTAAAATCCCCATGATCTAATAATAATGAAATTATTTGATCCAGCCTATCCCCACTTGCTGCCCCCCCTAACAGTGACTCCCTGAGCCGAGGCTCGTTCCCCGCAGGGGGTGCCCTCAGTGCGCAGTCGCTATAGGTTTAAGTATTAGTTTTGTAAGCCCTGGCTGGAGGCACTTAGTCTAAAAGCTATTAGTTCCCACAGGAAAGCCCGGTTGAGCAGTCACGGCCTCTCAATGTCAACTGCGAGATGTCATTTCCAAAAACAAAAAAAAAACTGACGCCAGTCCACGCTAGTCGTTCCTAGGCTGATATGAGATTACACGTATCGTTTTGCTTCCTGACGAGCGCCTTAGCTGACACGAGCGTTAAATATTATTAATTATAAAGTAAAAGCATTAGAAGTTGTTAATAATGGTGCATGATGCTACCTATTTTTCTTCTACCTTCATGTGTAATAATCATTTTGAAATTTAAATTCGCTTTAACCGAATCTTAATGTTTGGTTCTTTACTGTTTCCTTTTTTTGCTCAAGCTTGCATTACATGTTAACTCCGTTCTGGTCAGTGCTACCATGTCAATACTACTGCTAAATAGGTACTTCCTTCTTGTGTCGTCGGTGGCACCCCAGCACGGAAGAAATTAGGCTAAGAATTGATAAGCTGGAACGGATGATTCCAGGTCCTACGGCATCATTTACCCGTCAACAGTCCGTACGGCAAGTTACCCTACTGCGAGCTGATCGTCCCCGTGTGCCGCTGCCCCGAGGGCCATCACGTCGCTTCGCCGCTGGGGTGCTGAGCAAGTCGGTCATCCCACGCCGCACCACCTGTCAGTGGCGTCACCGTGCAGCATATTCAACGGCCAACTTCCATCTCCGGCCCAGGTCAATATTTCGCCTGCAACTACAGGGGAGTACCTATCCCTGCAGAAGTGTTAACAGACGACCGCAATCCACGACCTACAAATTTTGTGTGCCTCCGGCTAAACTTAGTTCCATTAAATTCGAAAAAAAGTGTTATAAAGGTACACGCCCGTCACATTTTTCATTTGCTTATTGTAGGTGGGAATAGAAGGGGTGGAGGCTACATTATATGTAAAACAAAGGTGAGCACTAAGAAAGGATTTCTGAAAATTCATCCCCTAAAGGGTTAAATAGGGGATGATAGTTTGGGTAGCCGTCGCTTCCTTCAGCGAAGCAGTGATGCTCGCAAAGAGGGAGGCGGCGCACGTGAGGGAGAGGCAGTACATGCGCCCTCACGGCCGTAGCCTCCGCAGGAGACGCCCTGGGCGTTCCGTTGGGAATCCCAGGCTGATTCCCGACCACCGGAGGCGCGGGCTTGCGGACGGTGAGAAGTGCGTAGCTCGCTGTCCGGTAAGGACCAAGCCCGGGTCAATGGCACGTAATGTTCTACGTGCGCCTCAAAGAGATGTCAGCACCAACTGGTGGGGTCCGCAAGGGCCGATGCCTACCAGGAGTGTGGGTTGTTCGAAAGAGTTACCGCGGCCCCTGCACACAGGCAACTGGCAACATGGGTGGGTTTTAGTCAGTAAAAGTCTGACACACCCTCCTGCTCCACCCAGAGCGGGAGAAGTCGTTTGATGATTTCCCACCCAAAAAAAAAAAGTTACACACCCATTTCATTTCTCAGTTGCCCATTGTAGGTTCCCAGTAGAACGGGTAGAGGCTACACGCGAAAACAGAAACCATGAATATTGGTGCCAATTCTCTTGTACACCGAACTAAACTAACTAAGTGACAGTTTAGTAAGTCTGTTTAGTGTTAGGCTATGAGAATCTTAAAGCTATTCTGAAAAAAAACTCTAAATTTAAAAATCTCATCTAAAATCGTATTTGAAAGTCGCAACTCCACGTGGTATTTTTTATTTTGCATCGCAACATGATACTTGTTTGCCCTACCTCGTGAATTTTATTTAGAGCCGGAGGCTCGCATGGGCGCCAGTTTCGGCGTGTTTTATATGGAATTTCTCAGTTTTTGTATGGAAAATAAGAAAAATTAATACCTACATGTTATGTTTTAGAGGTTGATGGGTCTTATAAAGAGGGTCGAAAATTTCATTATTTTTGCAATAGGACACCATTTTCGAGATATAGGCAAAAGAAAATAAAAAAGATACAGTACTATTTTTACATTTGAAGTCGAGGTGCTGGTGTGAATTTTAGTTCATGACAACTAATTTTATTCCACAACTTTTTAAGCGCGATTAAAAATAGTCAGATTTAGTTAGTCAATCAAAATGTTGAAAAACGTCTAATTCAGAATAGTAAAATTGCCATTTTCACTAAATTAATTTCTCAGTGCTGTCAAACCAAAATATAGTTAAGTCGTGTCACTTTAGTCTATTTCTGGAGACAATAAAATTGACCTTGACAGCACCTTTATGAGGCACGTAAGATATGAGAAATGGTTTTAATATTGTATCCAGAGATGTGTGGTAGACTGTACCTACATACAGACATAAGACTAATGAAAAAGTAACAATATAGTTATAATGATACGGTTTAAGTTGAAAGGTTGATACTTCTTTCGGCCCATTCTAATATTTTTTACACATACAGCTAGTTGATAAATCAAAGGCAGTAGACGTAGGTACGTTTGGCGTACGCGACGCGATGTTTAATTATGAAATGAAACACGCGCGAGCGCGAGTCTTATCGTATTCGTATCTTTCCGATCGTCGTAACATGCGGTGTTGCCGCTCCGCTTAGAAGAGCCGAACGCAAGGCCGTGAGGCGCTTGCTTCGGTTTGGCAACGTCACACAAAAAGTTGCTTCTTGTTAGATTTTAGCGAAGTAACGATACTGGTAACGCTATTTAAATACCGGTAAATCAAATAATTTAAAGTTAATTTTAACGTTAAATAATTAACGGAACGGAACGAATTGTTTTGGTAGTTTTACCGGTATTTTATTGGTAACGGTAACCGTCCCTGCCTCTGAGTTTGTTTTTGCCTTTCTTCTCAGAGTAGTCAGAAAGGAAACGCTCATCTAGTTTTAAAATTATGATTGGCGTATAAAGGTGCTTGTACAAACCTAATTACAGAATAAATACATTTATCATAAGGATATAACAAAGCCACTTGCAAATTGCATTAAGAAATCTATTTATCTCCTATTAGCTGACATAACATTTTTATATCACTCAATAGATAACGACACGGTGGCGGTTCCATGCCTATGTCGTATTATCTCTTTAAGGCGAGGTGAGCCAAAAGCGGTAGGCATTTAACAGTTACCTCAGCCCCCGAAACGAGTAGCGGGACGTAACTAGTTACCATGCACGAGCGACGCGTGCGCCAGGCGTGGCTGGCGGCCGGCAGCAGTATTAACTATGTCACCGAATAGAGCAACACAGTAAATCAACTTGAACTGATTACTTTCAACAAGTACCCCTAAACGTTACCTGGGTGCTCTAAAAATTATCTGTTCACTTTGCAAAGACATTCTCTGAAAATGTAAGAAAAGCTATGAATGTACTTACAAAAATCTGTAGTAGCAATTATTGAAGAACCCTCGTACATTCTACATAAATAAATAGGTATAGCATGCAGCACAATTACCTCTTTAAAAAACTTAATCAGGTGCGAATTTATTGACGTTTTATTATACTTTTAAAAGATACTGACAGTGCAAAGGTGCTATTTTATTACTCTTGAAAAAAAGCAATTCTTAATAATATAAAGACATGAGAAACACAGTGTGTCTTTTAGTAATGTAGAAAACAAAGAACTGCATATTTAACAAAAAAAAAAGAAAAAGTTATTTACAGATAAAAACCGAAAACATTATGATGATATCATAAAAATAAATAGATAGTACCGATATGGATGACTTTGTGATAAAAAAATCTGAAAATCGTGAAGTTTCAGTCTTCAATCGGTTGTTTTTACAGTTCTGGTTGTGCCCCTAGCCTATAATCGCCTATTAGACCTTACATAAGTATAAAGTTCTTCAATTCGATGGTGTTAGAATCCGCCGCCCAGAATTGGGAATGATGACATGAAAACCTGTGAAAGAGGCATTATTATAATAATCAGATAGTAGGTAGTAGTACTTGTACAAAAACAGCCAATCAAATTCTATAGTCGGCAACTTGATATACAATAACGACAAGATACACAATCAGCGTCCCAAAAAGGTCCGCATAAATAGGGCGCAATGTGCGCAGGTGTCAAATAGTATCGTTAGTCATCTTCCTGTCAGTCTTTTTGGACATTGATTTATAAAAAACACTTTAAGTCATGCGTGTTTTTCTTTTTTTTTGGGTGGAAAATCATCAAATAACTTCTCCCGATCTGGATGGAGCAGGAGACCCGGTCCGCGTGTCAGACTTTTACTGACTAAAACGCCCAAGGCGTCTTCTGCGGAGGAGAGGCAGTACATGCGCCCTCACGGCCGTAGGGGCGCATGTACTGCCTCTCCTTCACGTGCGTCGCCTCCCTCTTTGCGAGCATCACTGCTTCGCTGAAGGAAGCGATGGCTACCCATGCACTCTCGCTCCGTACCATGGCCTGGAACAGGGGCGGACGCGAAAGATTGCCGCCGCCGATCGCCTCCACGAGAACACGGCGGTGCTCCGCCCAAGCTGGGCAGACCTCCACCGTATGCTCCACCGTGTCCTCAAGGCGATCTTCGCAATGGAAACACCCGGGCGTTTCCTCCCGCCTTATCCGAAACAGGACCCTCCCGAAACAACCATGTTGGGTGAGGACCTGCGTCAGGTGGAAGGTGATGACGCTGTGCCGCCTCTCAAGCCACTCCTCAAAGAGGGGACTTACCGCCGCAATCGTAGCGTGCCCAAAGTCATGCGTGTAAGGTTGAATTTGCAAAAAAAAATATGTTTTATCATAACTATCACTACTGACGTATAATTGGGGACAGTTTTGAATGCAACTTTTGTTCGAGACTGGCATCTTGATGTTTTTGTATGTGGCCGGCAATTAAGAACTGTGGCAATTACATGAACAAGAAAAATTGCCTAGAATGCGTCACATGTTAATCAAACTCAAATCATTTATTTAAGTTAGATCATAATAGTTGCTTTAGAATGATATCTACACTTCCATAACATTACAACACGCCTTGTTTCTCCGAAGGGTTGGTAGTGTTGTAACTATAGTACACTGGTGACTTTGGATATGTATTTAAATTTTTTGTCACCGCCTAACTTTGATAATAGTTTTTATTTTTCACTTTTTAGTGGTTCACATGTGCTTACCCCTTCACAGCGTACCGGTGTGATGTTGTGTTATGAACTGGTGTAAACAATAGACAAACATGAGATTTCAGCAATCCCAGTCCATTTGCTATCATTTATTGAGGAGTTCCGTTGCCTATTTCCGAAGTTCTTTATCAGATCTTCACCAAATTGAAATAAGACTACTCCGAGAAAGTATTATTCTAAAAACTACCCAAATCGCTTCAAGTGTGCCTATAAAATTTTAAGAGTTTTCTCTATTTCTCCAGGATCCCATCATCAAATCCTGACTTGATAATCATGGGACCACCTGGGAAGTATAGGGTATACTATCAAACAAAAAAATATCCAAATCGGTCCAGCCATCTTCGAGTAATCGGTATACCTACATACATAAAAAAATATCAATCGAATTGAGATCCTCCTCCTTTTTGAAGTCGCTTAAAAATGCAATAACAGTTTACCGAACCTGGGCATCGAACCGACAATCCGCTGAGCATGTCAGCAGTAGCGCTTGCGACCACTAGACGAGTGGTACAACGAAGCAGTCACACACACACGCATCCATAAGAAACTATTTACAGGGTAATTAGATTCGATTTAATAGTTGGTATGAAGAAAGGATCATAATGTTTATTTATTTTTTTATGTTCCAATGTGTAGAAATTAATGGTGAAAATCTTCCGGGCTACCAGTTCAGTTAGGTGTGCCTCAAGGCTCAGTACTCGGCCCAGTCTTGTTTTTAGTGTATATCAATGACTTACCATTCTACTTAAAGGGTATTTGTGATGTTATGCTGTTTGCAGATGATACTTCTCTTATTTTTAAAGTAGACCGGAATAGACAAGATTTTGACGACGTAAACAGTGCTCTCTCAATGGTTACGGATTGGTTTACGGCAAATAACCTAGTTCTCAATGCCAAGAAAACAAAATGTGCAATTTTCGCCTTACCGAATGTCAGAAATCTATCTATATATCCCAACATAACAGTAGATGCCAAACTTCAGTGGGGATCACACATATCAAGCCTAGCGGAGAGGTTCAGTTCAGCCGCCTACGCCGTCAGAAAAGTAAGGCAATACACTGACGTCGATACAGCTCGGTTAGTCTACTTTGGTTATTTTCACAGCGTTATGTCCTAAGGTATTCTGCTGTGGGGCAAAGCTGCTGATATTCAAAATATTTTTGTCCTTCAAAAACGTGCTGTTCGTGCAATTTACCAGCTAGGTGCCAGAGTTTCCTTGAGGAACTTTTTTAAAGATGTTGCTATTCCCACGGTGGCATCATAATTCATATTCGCTAACATCTTATATATTAGGCAAAATATACACTTGTACACTAAAAACAGTGATATTCACACCGTTAACATTAGAAATACGGACACGTGCTCCCTTTCACCGGCTTTATGAGGTTCATAACACATTTGTTGGGCTTGGTATAACTTTTTATAACAAGCTTCCCTCTTCTTTAGATTTGCCTTTTAACGCGTTTAAAGCTCAAGTAAAATCCATCCTTTGTTTACTTACTAGGGCTTACTATGGCTTACTATTCCATCAACGACTATTTAAATGACAAGAATAGTTGGTCGCTATGATTAACTCAAGACAATGTTTATGTTCTTTCTCCAGAATTGGCGTATCTAGTGACAGGTTATATGGGTTCATATATTTTTTTTTTTTGCCTGTCTAAGTATTTTTTATTATTATCTATTATGTCATTAGTTATTGACATGATCTACTCATAACAATATTTTTATAATGAGTTGTTTTATGCTTTATTTGGCCTCGACAGTTTTCATTTTATTTGTATATTAGTATGGCTAGCTGACGTTTTGACTTATTATTTAATTAATGTTCTGTGTCTCGTAATGTTTATTACTTTGCCTATGTATGTATAGAATCAAGTCTATCCGACTAAACAGATTGCTGTGCTGCTTGGGGAGTTTGTTGCGCCACTTCTTCTTCCCAGCTAAAGCACTAGGAAGTGGTGAAAGGTGGGCGTTTTGGGGGACTGTCTTATGTATTTTGACGTTCGAAAAGTGCTGATTCTCAGCCTAATTTGAATAAATGACTTTTGATTTTGATTTTATTCACTTCACCCACTACTTCGTTCGCCTGAATTTCTTACCATCTCCTTTTACTTCCAACACCCCTTCCGCCCATATCAAAAGATTGTTTTGGAAATCTACTAATTATGGGCGTTGATATGAGCGAAATACAGGGTCTCGCCTAGTTCGGCTACAGATGCCTAATTTATTTGTTACCAGATAATATAGTCATATAATATACATGTGTATTATTGTAAACAGTTATTGAAATAAACTTATTTATTATTATTTATTATATGATCTTAAAAACATACATACACGCATCCATGACAGCAGTGGTGGCCCAGTGGTAGCGACCGCGACTTACGAGTTATAGGTCGTAGGTTCGAACGTTCGAACCCAGCCAGGCGATTTACTTTGCGTAAATTATTTCATTACAACTGCTCTCAAAACGGTGAAAGAAAACATCGTGAGGAAACCGGCATGTCATGTGCGCTTACACGAGCAACTAAAATTGCTGCATCCTAGTCAATTCTCGTCAACTATGACGTCACGACTACATCCAACAATTTAGGGCAATGGCAACATGTAGCAACCTGTTTCCAGAGATACGGCCACACAATATCATGCAATATGGAGCAACTTAAGAAACTACCCCCCGCCGCCTCCGCCGCCGGTCGGTTCCTCTCGCAAAAACGAAACATTATACAAACGAGATAGAAAGAAAATTTACTAAAACTTTCCAAACCGATTGGATATTCGGCAGCTCATGAAAGATATGGAGAAATCGGAAGCAATATTGCCGAAAAATATCCGCAATTTATTGTTGATGCTCCAGATTGCTCCACTTAATTGATCCAGATTAATCCATTAGTGTTGCCGAGTAACATTTGTTAAAAAAATTGCTCGTGTAAAAGCACCTTTAGAACCAAAACTTCGAAGACATGTGACATCTACCAACCCGCACTGGGCCCGCGTGGTGGATTACGGCCTCGCCGAGAGGAGGTCTGTGTCCCAGCAATGGGAACGATATAGGCTGATTGCTTTTTGCCACATGGGATGGCAGAAACTACAGAACGCCACCTGCTACGATCCTAACCTACTCCTTTTGCCTTGTTTACGTCCATACGTCATCAGGCCTAGACAAAACACATTTCTGTTTGAGTTCACGCCAAACGCTACGCCAAAATGTACGGGAATGACATTACATGCGGAAAGATTACGTAGTGTCCTTTCAGATGGGTCATACACGCACGAAAGTTGCGAGTACGTTTGGAACGTTTCCATTATTTGACTCAAAGATTATTATTTATAGGCACCAATTTTTGAATGACAGCCGGGACCAAGCACGTGCTTTCCGGAAACGGTGAGGTCTTGTTATGTAAAAATGGTCACCCATCCACGGACCATCCACCTCCCCCAAGCACCGCCACTTTGACCTGCTCTGTGCTTCCCGCATCCATAGGATTCCTGCGGCTTTCACAAGTCCACTACTTTTATAATGTGGCTTAATTCAGTTACACGTTGGTTGTCAATAATCAACACAATATTATTAACTTACGGTCTATGTCCTGCTCCTCCGGCGGCAACACGTACGCTGATGCGAATGCAAAAACCAAAAACAGAGAAATTAAAATTTTCATTTTTCTATTTGAATTTTTTAGGGACCTTCCAATCAGGTTCTGCACAGCCCACAAGAACGGTTATGTTTTGTACTGGTTTATATATTAAGATCTAGATAGGTGACTAAAGTAGGTAATCATTTATTTACATAGCATAATAAATTATTTACCAAACATTATTAAATAAATTGCCGTGGCATTACTTATTCAGGCATTATTAAAATAATTTACATAAAACAATATGTTACTGACTAAACTCGATTTTAGGATAAACTAGTTTTACCTAGGCCGGACTGGTTCTTCCATAATGCGATATATTCCTATGGAATCTAGACTTAGTATGAATACGGATAGGTCATCACCATCATCATTATTTCAGCCGAAAGACGTCCACTGCTGGACATAGGCCTTCCCAAAACGGGGGTTGACCTGTAATCCACGCTTGGCAGGCGCGTTGGTAATCGCAGTATAGTAGTAAAATGCATAGAGAACGCTGCTGCCCATTCTCTAGTAAGTCCCTTAGTCGACTTCTACGACACCCACGGGAAGAAATTGGATAGTGCTATTCTTTACGTCCGGCACCACACGGAACAACTTCTCCATAGGAAGCGACAAATTGGAATCGTGCACCTAGCTTCTGACATTTCATAAACGCCCATGCAGGTTTATGTGAAATAAAATATTTTGTTTGAGATTCAGATTGATAGTGTGTCACACAGTTAAGGTGCTGGGCTTACTACGTTAATTTTAATTATTTTGTTAGAAGTCAGGTCTCTTTTATCCGTGGAACAAAATTGACGTCTAAAAGTTTCTTTGTGAAAAAGTGGTCGAAAACCCAAAGTTGATTCTTAGGATAAGACTTATACTTGGTGGTAAAGTTTTGTTGATTCTCCCTATTGCTGCTAAATCAATGGTTAATAGAACAACCTTCTTACATGCATGATAGGATTTGTCCCACGACTGATTGCACATAGTATTTATTCAACCAAAGGCTCTCTCGTTTGTAATTCTCAAAAAATTCCACCCTCAACAACTTTAATATTACGTACTGGTTTTCAAATAGAGAACTTAAATCATCTCGAAATATGTAGATATTACCTTTCCTGGCAAAACAAACAAACATCTATTGACTTAAACACCTACTTAAAGTAATAAATAGTGTCTATTATGCCGGATCCCAATAACAGATTTCGCCAAGCATAAATCGCAGACAACCCGACCGTTATTCAGCTCCCGGTATATTGCCTGTAGAATAAAGCTACGAATTTTAAAACAATGGAAAATGATCTCTCAACCCTTGAGATAAGGTGCAGGTACAATGCAAGAGAAAACCGGTAGTTTTTAACGTGCAGTTTCATAAATCGCATGCCGTGAGCATCACGACGCACACAAAACAAGTCTCACAAATTGCCTCCTGACATTTCGACGTAAAAAGTTGTGAAAATGACTTATTGCTCTGGTTTTATAAGGTCGCTGGGTCGTTGCATGAAATGCCGTGGCTGTGCAATTGTCGCGATCAAACAGTGCAGTTGGCAGGCTGCCTGCTTCAAGCATTTGAAATTCGAATAAACGCTGATCCGCAGATTTTTGGTTGCCAGTGCTTGACCTCGTTGTTCTATGATTCAGAAAATAGAAGGCAGGAAAATAAATGAGCATCTAACACATTTTGCGGTTTTAGTGCGACTGCAGTAATAAAATGGCAAAATGTTCTGATACAAAATAGTTGGTATAGCAAAAGACCCGGCAAGCCATTTTACTTAAGAAACTTAAGAGAGTCTTAAACCTGGTTTACCTACAACTCTACGACGCTATAAACCAAGCAGTCGTTGTATTTCTTAAGTTCGTCTCACGATTATAATTACAGTCTCATCTGTAGTATTATTTATCTGCAGGTGGACAAAATTGTGCCTGCCTTCCTTATTGAGAATTTTTTAACTATGAACACTTTAATGTATAGTACATTTTTTTCATTTAACTTTAAAGGTACAGACGCCAGCACATCAAGCTACCCCAAACTGTCAAATTTTCCCAATTGAACATGAACCCTTAGGCTTAAGTCATAAAGTTGAAAATCTATCAAAGAAATTTGACAGATTGGGGTAGCTTGATGTGCTGGCGTCTGTACTTTTAAAAAATGCCTTGATATTTTTAATTTTACCTTTTCATACCCTAACAGCATAAAACAAGTCGTTTTTTGTCTGCCTATGAGACATTGTAGTTGTTCGTAACCGATTTCGATGCAGTTTTCACCAACATTTACAGAATAATTTCGGAAGGTTCATGTGTAGAATAGATTAATATTTAACTTCGATATTGTAATGTTATCTCGACGTTTTGTCGCCACATTACTAGATTGTACCCGTGCGAAACAAGGGCGGGGTGCTAGTCAATTATAACATACTAGGTTTAGCCAGCGGCTTCGCCCGCGTGGAGGTCGAAAAATATACCGCGAGAACGTACTACTAGGATAAAAACTACCCTAAGTTTCATTGACATAAAAGTATACACAAATGTAAATCCCCTGGTCATTAAACTAGTGTTAATTGTATCATAAGGACCAGTGGCCTCACCTGTTTAAGTCACAATGCCAACAATAAAGAAATTTAAAAAAGGTGATATTAAAAAGAACTATATATGTTAACGCAGGTTATAAACTATCTGTGTGCCAAATTTCATCCAAATCCGTTTAGTAGTTTTTGCGTGAAAAAGTAACAAACATCCATCCATACTCACAAACTTTCACATTTATAATATTAGTAGTATTTAGTAGGATTAGTAAAATACTTTGAAAAACACAGATCCCGAACTTTTCTTGTATCAAAACAAAAAAAAATAGATCTGCTCCACCCAGAGCGAGAGAAGGAAAAAAAACGTTTCATGCGTCAAAAATATTTTAGAACCGAATTATTCTCCTATCCAGTTTAATAGTGTCCAACTATCCACAGAACAGATAAAAGAGATAGTGTCCATAAAGATTTTTCAACTGTATCATGCGACAGTTACCTACAAACTTCGAAAATGGTCTTCGTAAATGATCGCATTGAAATATTTTGAAACATAAAATTTTTAAGATTCGCGCCGAGATTTTACGAGAGTTGAGATTACCATTTTTATTTATGACCTTATCCTGGGAAGGTATTACAGATAAATAAAATCGCGTTTATCGAGTAGGATGAAACAATAAACATAAAATAAAGAAGAAAGATTCAGAGGCGTTTAAAGGCTGATGGATCTATTCAAAGCTTCAGCGAAATGTCATCATCATCATATGCCCTTTTCCAAATACAACGTGTAACGGAAAGGGTATATATAGCAAGGGCACGGCTTCTTTGGATGATATCAAACGATATTGGAAAGGTTTTTTAATCCCATCCCTACATGTTCGGAAGTTATGAGAATTTTTAATACATTGGTACCAGAACAAATTGAAACACTCGGAAGAGATTTATCGTGATATTGGCAAGTAACGTGGAAAGTTATTGACCTACGTAGTGCGGTGACACGTTTGTTATGATTTGAATTTAAGAAACATATGAAACCGAAAATTTGGTATCAATTCTTAAAGTATTTTAATTTTGAGCTGAAACTATGTATAGTGATTCTATATCAGCTGTTATCTTTAGTGCTTAAGGAAAGTAATAGGGTTTCTGTTACATTCTGTATAGTGGGGTCGGCTTCCAAAGTAACCGGATTCAGCTGAATACCAGTAGTTTACATGAAGCGACTGCCTATGTGACCTTCAGATCCCAGTTACCTACTGATATACGATGACTATACGATAACCCTTGATAAGGTGGTGGCTGGTTGTCTGATTGTCAGGCAATACTATGAAAAATTATGAGGGCTTTTACAAATTGAAGTATTCAGTTTTAGGTAAATTTATTGGCGCGTGGTAGCTGATCGCGAGTGTGTCTAGTGAAGTACTCACACATACTAACCCGTTATGATTCGGACGCCCGGACGAGGAACAAACCGGCGGCGCGGACTAAAGCTAGCCCGCGCGTCCCGAGATTTATTGCTGAATTACTGATTCATAGCGTTGCATTCAACAATTATTTAAAAATATTATTTTACTTTTAAATGGACTTAGTAACCTTAGTTATTAAATACTTTTTGTTTGAATTTCGATTAAACATACATAAATAAAAAATATCATTTCAGACGAAAAATATTAATTCTCTGATTTTCTGAATTATTTTTGGTGTATTAAGGCTTCTTCAAACAGCCGCGACACGACAGCGCGACGCGACAGCGCGACGCGACCGTCGCGTCGCGCTAGTCTGCACGAGCCTGTACTGTATGAAACATAAAAACATGATTTGAGCACTCCAAATAACAGGGTACAATCCTACCGTGGACATTTTTCTAAATTACTAAATTATTATAATTATGTTCCATGTAACAAAGCATAAAAAGATGCCCGAAAGTAAAATTTTATGAAACATCCTGTGCCGAGACAATGTTTTTACTGACTTAAGTAAACAAATTGAAATATTTTTTAAAGCACTCCTTACCAATAATGAATTTTTCTCGGATATATTATTATTTTTTGGCTATAATCTAAACTATAATTACTCATCAAATCTCGAGTCAAACGCTCAAATTCAATAAAAAAATGTGTAAGCGCCCTTAATGAACATAAATCTTGACCACAATTTAATGATGCTTATATAGTTGTCGGTAGTTGTCGATTGTGGCAAAACGTCCATTTTGGGGGAGGCCTATGTCCAGCAGTGGGCGTCTTTCAGCTGAAATGATGATGATGAAGAGAGTTGTCACAATATTATGAACTTTTATGAAATTTATATTATATTTTTAAGCCTGAAAGGGCCAATATATTATTGAACTCGACTGTACCATAGAACAGATGTGGTAAGTACATACCATGAGGTAATGGAGAGCCAGCATATTGCCGTTAATTTAGGCTGCTACTGATAAATTCTAGATATAAAAACTCAATAACACTGCCCAACCTGGATATCGACCCCAGGATCTCATGTTCGGCAGTAGCGCTTTCGACCACTAGACCAACGAGTAGACAAATTGTGGTTAGACTGAAAATGTAATTCAAACTTTGTTATGTAGTAAAATTCAAACTTTGCGTCTGTTTTCAATTTATCACTGAAAAATTTAATGGTAGGTAATTTATTTAAATTAACAAGAGTGTTTTTCCAATTAGTTTCGGCAATAAAATTATTCCAGTACCGTTAACGTTATTGTTTTAGTACTTCTATAAATGTACGTATTGAAGTAATTGTAGAAACGAAGTACGGTACCTAAATAAGACAGCTGTAATACTAATATAGGTACACTAGCTTTTACCAGCGGCTTCGCCCGCGTGGTGGGTGAAATTATTCCTAGGGAACATACTATTAGGATAAAATGGATCCTATATGTTATTCCAGGTTACAAACTATCTGTGTGCCAAATTTCATCCAAATCCGTCTTGACGTTTTTGAGTGATAGAGGTAAATAGCGGTTTACGATTTATGACGTATAAAAAAAAACTACTTACTAGATCTCGTTCAAACCAATTTTCGGTGGAAGTTCACATGGTAATGTACATCATATATTTTTTTTAGTTTTATCATTCTCTTATTTTAGAAGTTACAGGGGGGGGGACACATTTTACCACTTTGGAAGTGTCTCTCGCGCAAACAATTCAGTTTAGAAAAAAATTATGTTTGAAACCTCAATATCATTTTTGAAGACCTATTCATAGATACCCCACGCGTATAGGTTTGATGAAAAAAAAAATGAATTTCAGTTCTAAGTATGGGGAAACCCCCAAAATGCATTGTTTTTTTTTTTTGTGTGAAAATCTTAATGCGGTTTACAGAATTCACGTACTTACCAAGTTACATAGTTTGCGTTCGTACAGCATAGTTCTTATAGTTTCGGAAAAAAGTGGCTGTGACATATGGACGGACAGACAGACAGACATGACGAATTCATAAGGGTTCCGTTTTTTGCCATTTGGCTACGGAACCCTAACTACGAAAAAAAATACCTAGCAAAGCTCGGTCATCCAGATATTGATATTAGTAGGATTAGACCACGATCGCACAGTCGTAAAAAAATTGCGGCGAGATTTTGTCGCGCACTTGATTTTTTACTCTCGGTGTTGAACCGAGCATTCATAAATCCAACAGAGTGCGTCCCAACGTTTGATTTTCAATAGGGTATTTTTCAATTTAATTAAAACTGTTTTAATTTGAAGATTGGGACGACAATAATATATATAACAGAAAAATAAAAATAAATTTATTCATGTCCATTTTCTCAATTAAAAACGATTAAAATCAAATGTATTCTACGTTGTTTCAATTTACCGCCAAAACGCTCCTTACGATGACTTTTTTATAGAGACATCGTGACATCAGCTTTGTGTAAACGGCACCGGTAAAAATAGTTACGTTTGGCCTAGTTTTAGAAGTATTTATGCACAGAGGCACCGCATACCAGTAATATTACTTTCTATCCATTAAAAATCTTGTTAATTATAAACTCGACATTCACTTGTTACTTGCTACTTTAGTTTACGAAAAATTGACGTCACGCGTGGTCACGTGATAAAAAGTCATCGTAAGGAGCGTTTTGGCGGTAAATTCAAAACAACGAAAAATAAATTTGTATTAAATCGTTTTTAATTGAGAAAATGGATTTAATCAATTTACTTTTATTTTTCTGTTACATATTTCGTCCTAATCTTCAAATTAGATTTGAAGATTGGAACGAAATTTTTAATAAATTGGAAAATACCCTATTCTGAGCGCAAAGCAATGCGTTCAAGATCCAGTGCGCGGTAATTCCCATCGCGATATTTTTACGTCCATGCGTATGTGGACTAATACGTCCTCGCCTCGCCCTCGTCTGTTAGGCAGACTCATTGAGTCTGATAACAATAGACTTGACACTTGACAGTCTAATAGAATCAGACAGTCCCAACAAGAGCCGGATTTAATTTTAAAGAAAAACACATTTGTTTTTTAATTATGCAAACATTTTTATTTCAACATAGAGAAAAATTGTTCCGATTAAACGTGAAATACAACATCAGGCAAATGGCCACCACGAAACCTCTGGCACAGGGTAATTCTTTTTTAAAATTTTGTATAACGTTTTCGCATAAATATGGCTGTATTTCACCAATAACGCGCCGTATTTCCTCTTTAAGATGTTCAACTGTTTCGGGCTTATTCGCATACACCTTTTCGTTCACATAGCCTCAAAGAAAAAAGAACGAATTTGCGAACTGTTTTTACAAAACTTTCACCATTTTTGTAATGTGTTTTTACAATAATTAAACGTTGTTGGTTTGAATTCTTCTCCATATTCTGAAATCGCGTGGTCTGTACGTGACAACTATAAAAAAAAAATCACCGTACAGCTCGCATTAACAAAATGGCGGCAAATTTAAATCCGGCGCTCTTGTTGGGATATACCCTATATATCATACGGTTAGTAGTACGGTTAGTACGGAGTCCGGTACGGTTAGTAAAAAGTTTACTTAACTTCTAATGTTAGTAGGCTACAAACACAGATAAAAATATGCAATTAAACTTTAGCGTGGAGCTGCATGCACCTCCTGCAACATCTGGGAATCCCACCGATCTGCGAGAACTAAACTAAAACTAAGAATACTCTTAGTTCTCCTGAGAACACGCGTCATAAGGGATGCACATATATTTTTAATAATGGCGACAAAACCATCAGTATAATTTATCATACAATATAAAAGACGGCTTTTACTGTCTTACATAAGGTATGAAAGTATTCTAACAATGTAGGTCTTTAAGTACTGCCTCGTTGCTTCTGGGTTCGATTCCCAGCCCGGGCAATGTTATTGGGTTAAGCATCTGGAATTTCTCAGTAGCAGCCTGAATTTGTGCTCGATTGATGGCAATAGGCTCGCCCCCTGTTACATGGGACTTAAACATAACTGGTGAAATGTGGGTGTACGATAAGTACAGCAGATGTGCTGCGTAAACCGTCGGAGTATACAGGCGTGATGTTGTGTTATGTTACTACTTGGTCAAAACCAAGTCTCCTAACTTAACTAGCCTATAATATTCCGTCCGCACCCTTTAGTGGTCTAAAACAGACTGTCCACAAACTCTCTCTGAGATTCACGCGCCTTACATTCATTCTAGACTAATATAGCTTAGTCTAAACCTATACACTTATCAATCACTTAACAACTTATATAACTCTCTCACAGAGACATAGTCTCATTGCTCACGACTCCGTTCTCACTTCTCCAAGCGTACCCTAATTCGATTATTCGACTACCTTCTACCGTGGTCTAAAACCAACTGTCCCAAACTTCTAAATCCTCTCTCCACCTTCAAAATCATCACGCCTTGACCCAGCGTCGCTTTCTCAGAATAGTTTTATCGCTGGTTTTTGTGTCTAATTTTTTAATGGATTCTAAGGGTACGCTGAGCTCAAGTTATGGTATCCAGATGCGGTCAATCCGTCCGCTGCTTAGAATTTGCAAGAATTATTGCATCCTTGAGTGACGTAATTTATTGTGTTCGATTGTTAATAACTGGCATAAGTGCCCTAATGGGTTTCTAAGGAGTTCCAAAATTGTTTTAGAATTTTAAAGGAACAAGATTATTTATTAGGGTCGAGCTGTCAGATCATAAAGTTGAGACTTAATGTGTTTTCTAAGAGGTCTGGGAACGCGTGTGATGATTTTAAAATAATGATTACATTCCACCATTAAATAGATAACAGACAGTCACATCATCATCGGTAAGCCGTACATCTTTATCCTATAAAAGGCAACAGAAAACACCTATCCGTATTTTACTAAACAAACGCCACACACAAACACACATAGGCCCATAACTTAAACCATTCCATTCTACAGCAATAAAGAGAACGTTATCGTCTTTTCAAATAAAATCGGCAACATATATTCTACAAAGAACATTTGGAGCTGTAAAGCTAAATTAATTGTGATAAAAATCAGATAGTCGGGAACCGCGTCACGTAAGGGTTGAGTAGGGTATTTCCGGGTCTACGCAGTGTCCCATGTCTCGAGACACCTCTTTCCTATTCGAGAAACCCATAGTTGTCGTCTTTACCTTAACTTGGCAGTAACTCTGATGCATGTTAATTACGTCTATTTACTGACGATGTTTTTGTTTGTGATGTAAGATGTAATTTAAGACATTAAAAAGTATGTAGGTACTAAACACTTTAATTAAATGTATTTGTAAAAAAAACATATTTCCATAGATAAAAATCAAAATCAAAATCAAAAGTTATTTATTCAAACTAGGCTGGTGTCAGCACTATTTGAACGTCAAAATTACATAAGACAGTTCCCCAAAACGCCCGCCCTTCAAATAAAACAAATATCAATAAGAATATGAGTGTGCATATTTATATTTCGGGGGACAAGCCTATTAACAACGCGTTAAACCGGTTACAAATCCAGGATCCGCTTAATTGACTTAACTGCTGTTAATTGTAATTACCCAAGAAACAATTCGTCAAAGCCGTTCAGCATAATGTTTACCTAAACCAAACCAGCCCCCAAGCACCACACACATCTCTCTGCTTTGATCCAATCAAGGCATTCTGAAAGCGTTTGCCAAAATTCATTCAGTTTTCGGATCAGATAAAGCGAGACACTGACAAATGATCGACCGAACAGAATGGTCGTCGCTCGCGCCCATGCTTACGGGATCCAACCTTCCCCATAAATCTACTTCGAAAAACTCAAATTAATCTTACTAGGGGATGTTTAGCTATCACTCTAAGATTCCCGGCTATTTCCGAGCCCCCTAAAGTCACCGTTCGAGTTCGAAGGGAGATTTATTGAACGAAATTGAAAAGTGTCTCGATTATCTGTCAAGGATTACTTAACTTGAATTCGTAACTGTTGGGTTATTCAGAAATCAAATACATTACATCTAAAAGGGTGTTCATTCAATCTAACGCCATCTTCACAGAATTTTGTGAATGGTGGCAGATTTTCAAAAGCCACGTAGTACCTAATTCACGAAATTAAAGCACGAATACAAAGATAGAGAACGCTTCAGTAATGTATTGTTTTCTGAAACAATTCGCTTCTAAAATTTATATAAACCTGCAATTAATATAACGTAGACTTCACAATAACTTAAGTGTGAACACAACACAGTGATAATGTCAAAGTTACAAACTTATGACATGGGCCAAAGTTACAACACCTTACTAACTTTACCGGCTGGTTGGAGTAAACTTTCATAAAGTTGTAAAAGTAAATTATGTATAATTATTAACTTCATTCCGCTTAGGTGTGCAAAATGTTGTATTAAGTTACTGGCAACACTGGAAGTTTTAACGTCTCACTTTGTTTAAAACTTTAAAGCAACGATTATCGTCTGGAGTGCCAAGTATGTTATGATGAATAAGTGATACTGTACTGTTGTAAACTATGTTCGCCCCAAGTTTGTTACATTACGTCCCTCTGGCTAATTCACTGAATACTTTACCCCATTCTGTGTCATAATTTATTAAATTATGACCTAGTCGCAGAACAGAAGTTTTGTAAATGATTCATTATAATTTATCATTTACGTTATTTTAAGCATCAAAAATGCTGTTGTACAGTGTTATATATAGTGAAGAATGTTCGTTTTGATATGTATTGTCTCTTCGCTGTTGAAAAGATCGCTTTTAATGATAAGACCGCCCATTGTGGCACAGGTTCAGAAAGACACACAGCAAACACGCCCGTGATAACTGAAAACTACCATTCCTCTTGTGATGATGAAACAGACCAGACCTAAACAGGGCAGAAAAATATGATGATAAGACTGCCCTTTGTGCCACCCCTTGTACGTGAGACACTCAAAAAGTTTTGCGAAAATAAAAATAAAATGTTCTATAGGTTAATATTTTTTTATTAAATCTTTTCAAAGTACGGAGAGTATACTTTGAAAAGATTTAATAAAAGAATACTATCCTGCCTCTATACAAAGTTTCATGCGTCTGAACCAGTTTTCGAAACACTTTTCCAGTCCGCCGCAGACGCCACGTTTACAGCCTGATCGATCGGTGACAGCGCATCTTCCAGCGACGAAAATTGTATCCCTTTGAGCTGATTTTTTATTTTCGGGCATAAAAAGAAGTCACACGGTGCTAGGTCAGGGCTGTAAGGAGAGTGACCCAGGAGTTTGACCGGCGTGCTGTCCAGGGAGTCCCTTGTTTTGAGCGCGGTGTGCGAAGGCGCATTATCGTGGTGGAGCAGTAGCCCGCGGAGCCCTGTGTTTGGTCGCTTGCTGCTCACAACAGAGAAAACTTCTGCCAAGCATTTGATAGTATACCATTCAGCGTTGATATTTCTTTGGTTCCTCAAAGGAATTGACACCAAGTAGCCAGTCAAATTGAAAAAGCTCGCGATTAAAATCTTCCCCCCGCTTCTAGATCGCTTCACTTTGGTAGGCGTTCAAATAATCCTATTTACAAAATAGATTATAACTGGCCAGTCTCTCACACATAAAAACTTTTTTTCGCAATACTTTCTAAGTGGCCTGGTATATCTACATTTATATCTGTAACTTTTATGGTGCACTATCTATGACATCTCAAAACGTAACCTTTAGCAGCTGATTCCTTACAAAAAATTGGCTACCTCTTTAAACTTGTTAATGTTGTATGTAAGTTAAGATTGATGGTTCGCTTACGGTCAAGCATCAGCGGGATTGAACGGAATGAAATGGGCTGCAGGATCCTTCCTTTCCAATTATAGGTTAAAAAAAGAATCTTAACTGCCTCATTGGTCTAGTGTTCGCAAACGCTACTGCTGAGAATGAAATACTACGTTCGATTCCCGGGTCGGGGCAAGTGTTATAGAGTTTATCTACCTGTAATTTCTCAGTAGCGGCCCGGAGTCTGGATTTGTGCCCGTGTGATGGCAGTTTGCTCAATACGAAATGTGGGTGTAGTGCTACTATAAGTACACCTCTGCCCAACCTTCCGAGGAAACGAGACGTGATGTTATGGTATGTAACAAACTGATCTGATCGAACTCTATGCAACAGCCAATAATGCTTTATTATGAAATCCTATTTACTATAATTGAAACTCATATTAAGGTCATATATTTTTCGTGCCCACAACCCAAAAAAATCCTACTCAAATTCATGATATTCAACATAATATTTAAGATGAGACACGACTTTTAACTGGCATGTTAGTAGCTGTAATAAAAGACTCCCATGTTTTATGTCCACTGGAAAAGATCCAAATGAATTATGCATTTCCATTTATACATATTTCATGGCGACAATTTTTCATTGTAGGAATGTTAAGAGCACTTTTTTTACGGGATAGAGTTGCAGATTCATTTTGTGCGGTATTAACAATATTGCTTGAGTTATTAGGTCCATTTATGAAATCGATCATGATACTATTACTTTGAGGTAGACTACTCTGCACACTTATAAAATTCCACCGTTGATAATTACACGAGGGACGCCTTTTCTAGAAATAACATAACCTCTCGCGTGTAATTCCAGAAGAGTTAGGCAGAGATGTACCTATAATACTCCCACATTTCGTCGGTTATGTTGAACTCCCATGTAATAGGGGCGACCCTATTTCCGTCAACCGGCCACAAATCTAGACTCCGGGCTACTACTGAGAAATTCCAGGTAGATAAACTTGAAAAAAATAACATTTTGCCCGACTCGGGAATCGGACCTAAGAACTCACGCTGAGTGCGCGTTGGTCTAGTGACGAACGATGCACCAGCAACGAGGCAACATGGCAACGGTTCGCCTACAAATATTTATACTTAGCAATAAAATTACGCATCAATTCCGGGGAACCTTTCCGAAAATATATTACGTTTAATTAGGTAACAAGAAAAGGTTATAGCAGTGACAAGCGGCGCGATAAATTTTACTTTACCATCTTACCAATTTCACGGAGGCGAAGATTTCTGTCGTCGTTAACAGATAAGCCTAAAACACGACGGTATTACTTAAGATGACAGATTTTATTGCTATCTCCTTTTCATTTTTATGACACACAGATTTATTATTCGCACAATGCCCGGATAGCTTTATTTATTCCATTCTTTTTGCTTTCAGTTGTTTGATCTTGTCGTATTTTAGATTTCTAGTAGCGTTATTCATATTGTTTCTTGATATGCAGCTCAAACTCAAACTCAAAGCATTTATTTAAATTAAACCATTTACAGGCACTTTTTAACTGTAAAAAAGTCGATCAGTTGGAAAGTTGAAGCTAGTTGCCCATTCCAAAACGTAGATCTATATGGAGAAGAATGGACAAGAAACTCCACGGGCACTCTTTTAAATCAAGTTGGATAGTACAAAATCTTGGGAACATTATTGTTAACAATTCTAAATACAAGACAAAAATAAGCCCTGGAAGTTAGGAGATGACCTGTCTCAACCGACAGCGCCCGTTCACGAACTTGACGCGTGGATCAGCACCATCCAGCTCAACCATTTTGTAGTGAACCGAATTATCCAACCTGTGTTGTGAATTTTAGTATGCAATACTTGTACATGGGTAAGAGTTAATTACAGAAGGGGGTTTTCATCTTCGCATCGACCACATTGTTAGCAACCAGCGGAATAGCAGTAAGAACCCGTGTAATAAAGTTAAACGTAATTTGTAAATTTTAATGACGGTATTACCCTGCACTATACAAAAAAAATCAGCTGTTCCATACATTTTGGCCGCGTAAGTATTGCACTTTTCTAGGGGCTAGGGGCTAGGGGCTAGGCGCTAGGGGATCTAATAATATGCTGAATTCATGGTTACAGTTTGCGCACTGCATAAAAAAAATATCCTGCATTAAGAAGACAATAATTTCTTCACTTCGCGGAAATCCAGCTTACAAAAACTATTTGTCCAAAGCACTCTATAAACTGTTCATCGCTATTTACCCACCGCAAACTGAGACTATTAAAATTACTAAGCATCTAAAACTGCAATCACGTCAATTTCGCAAACCTATCACAAAGTGTTAACACAGAAACCCAAACCAAAGCTTTAGTAAGCTCCTTACCTGACTTAGGAGCCAACAAGCTGCGTAAAGTTTAACCTATGTACCTGCCTTAAACACCCGTAGGTAAGTATACTATTGTAGCGGAACAATATAACTTAGAGCGCTTACACACTGGTGATTTGCGAGCGTATTTCCTAGCTATTTCGACGCGTGTGTGTAACAAATTTACCGCTTATGCTTAGCAAGCTGACTCCTTGTGCTTAGCAAGCTTACCGCTTATGGTTAGCAAGCTCACTCCTTGTGCTTAGCAAACTTACCGCTCATTCTTAGCAAGCTTACCGCTTACGCATAGCAAGCTCATCGCTTGTGCTTAGCAAGCTTACAACTTATGCTTAGCACGCTCACCACGGGTGCATAGCGAGGCTTCTCTGCACGTGCAAAACTAGAAGAATTTTAGGCTAGTCTGAAAACGCGGCGTATGCGAAGCGTAGCCACGAAAAGCAAACTGCAAACTTCAAGAATCGCCTCGCTGAAAACACGCTCACAAATCGCTAATGTGAAAAAGCTCTTAGCGTGTTCTAAGGTTCTAGCAATGCTAAGTAACTACTTAGCATTGCTAGAACCTTAGAACACGCAAAATTAATTGTAGGAAACTGTAACTACATTTTCCTACAATTAATTTTAGTTTTAGACACAATAAATATCAAGTTTGACGTGATTTGTTTTAAGTTGGGAAGTTGAGGCGTATGTGTGAGTCGACACGCAACGGAAGAATTCAAATTAGAATTTGAGTGAGACAGAGCGAAGTTTAGTGGAGAAGTAAAATTGTTGTACGCATTTTGGTTTTATAATGCGATTATACAAGCTGTGCGCCCGAGATGAGTCCACTATTTAACCCCTTGCGGGATACAATTTTCAAAACTCTTTCCTTAGGGATCACCGTCGTTAAATAAGGCACTCTAGTGCAAAATCTTATGCTTCTAGACCCGGGTGTTGCGACGCAGCCCGGCCACAGTCGATTTCGTAATATAAAGACGTATCAATTAAATGTTCTTAAATTGTTCTTGCAGTACAAATGATTAGATTAAATGTACCACAAATATATACTCAAACTCAAAGCAAAACACAAAACAAAACAATCGTGGGAGATATTTTTATTTAGAAAGTTAACAAGTATACGTATTTTAGCAAAATAGTAACTATATCAACAATCATAACTTTTATTACGTAATCAAAGGCAAAATAAGAATCTTAAATATATACCTACTGACATGCAAGTCACATCAGGAGAACCTTACTTTGATTATTTCTTTTTCCAATTGATCTTCGATGCGCTTTGCACGGAAATTTGTGGCTGTTGGCAGGAATCAACTGCAACTAAAATTTCAATTCATAATTTGAATTAAAATTACAAAACACCTGCCGAAAATGCCGTCTATCCAATACTTTGGTAAGCCGCGGGCAAAAGCATGCTGGCTTTTGCCCGCGGCTTCGCCAGCGTGGTGGTCAGAAATCCCCCCACAAATAAAAAAATAAGAGACACAATTTAAAAACTAGGTTTGTATATCTGTAACTTAGGATTCAGTTTTCCTCCATTAAAAAACCATAGCGTATGTTGTTTGTTGTTAAAAAGAAAACACATCTTTTGAAAGAAGAAGAAAAGTACCTAACAAACTTATCAATCATGAAGTGTGAGTGATGGTGTCTCCACTTGTGCGATGGTGAAGTGTGTATGTGTGTGTGTGTGTGTTTGTGAAGTGTGTGTAAATGGACGAGGTGTTTGTGTTGGACTATAAGTAGAAGAGAAAAGATGGTTTTCTACTTCAATTTAAGAACTGCCCTTTGTGCTTTCTCTAATTTAAGGAAGTAGGTCTTACAGGCTGAAAGAATATTATTTGCACGCTGATAACCAAGCAAACGATTGTCAAGGACATTTTCCAAAGTCGAAGACAACGATGGTAAAACAGAGATGTGTAAGTAATTGTCAGCGAGCATCAATCAGTGCAGCAAGAAAAGGGATGGCTAATTTATGTAACTGCAATTTCACAATTATTTTATTTGTGACAGCAATACAGGCTGCAACCCATCACATCACAGTGATTTGTACAGTAGTACAAAATCAGAGGTAAGATAAATGTGAAAAACTATAGTACCACCGCATCAACGGGCCATTGTTTCTCACTGACTCTGTGTCTCGTAAAGCACGATACACTGTCCTGGCTGTAATTTGTAGATACTTGGCAGTTATTACGGGTAGTCAGAAGCTCGAAAGTCTGACAATGGGTACCAAGGGGTATCTTGTTACTCCCATAGGCAGTCGCTCCATGTAAAGTACTGGTATACGGCTGCATCGGGTTAAACTGGAAGTCGACCCCAACAGAGTTGGGAAAAGGCTAGACGGATAGTGATTGACTTAACCTAGGCACGTTTTTTTTGTAGGCATATTAAGTCATTGCTTATGGCTTATTTTTGCGCTAATAAACCTTGCACAAACCTGGTATTATTCTGGGTATTGCCGAAACGTGAACGGGTGGAGGCCGAGGTGCTACGCAGAGCTCCAGTCTAAAACTCTTAAGTTCGACAGCCGTTGGCATCGCACTGCAACATGGAGGGCTTTTGAACTTGCTGGCTACCAAGCGTCCTATCTTGAGCAACGCCTACAAAGAATTAGAATGTTTAGTATTGATGTCGTTTTTACCTACAGAAAAATTAACGTTAACATATGGGAAACACACCTAAAATGGCAGGCTAATAAGCAAGGCTGCTGATAATGTAATAATACCAGCCTACCACTGCCCCACTACATTATTAGAGAAGGGGATAAAATATTTCATTCCCTGACGTATCACGACAACAATCAGTCGGAAGGGTTGCGCGAAGAGAAGCAAGAGAATGCATAGAAATGCTGCATTTCAACCCAGTCTGCTGACCCATACTTCCATACTCGCCTCGTGCCTCTAGGACTTAAATCTGGAGAACAGGAAAACACGGATTGCACCAGACAGTGGTCAGACGGTTTGAGCGGAGCCCAAACCCGTACAGAGTGCCTGTCCGGATCTGTTGTCAACAGAAGGTCTAAGCAGTTGGGTGTGTGACCAGGGCAAAGACCTCTTTTCATACAAAGAAAGCATGAGCATAAATCCCAACGCTTGCTCCTCCACTGAAAATCAGCGCTGTGCTGTGGGTCCCATCCCATAGCATAGCATCATGCTGAGTGGAAGCCTTCTTGTCACAGTCACGGCGTGCAGCTGCCAATTATTTATCTTCTTTATGCCTATGTATAAATATCTGTATTGTTATCATGTTTTTTTTTAAATGTAATTATGTCATCTTTTAACGTGTTTCTGTGACAAATAAATCTATTTTTCTTTCTTTTCTTTTCTTTGCTCAAGACGTGTTGGCGATTGTGGTCTTATATTAAGTAAGTCCAGGTTCGTCACGATGTTTTCCTTTACCGATGCCACTAATGTCCAAAATGAACTCGCTGTTGATAAATAACTTAAAATACTTACCGACCGTGTTGGTAGTGGTAATGCTGGGCGGGTGTAAACTGGCGTCAAACCTAACAACACAGGTAAAGGCACGAACATCTTCATAATATTGAAAGGTATTGCGGCAAGTAGCAATTCTGCAAATAAAAAATACATGACCTAAAGTGTTTTCAAGTCTTTGTTTCAAATGTGAGTATATCCACTTAAACGATGATTAAATATTCATTGCGTTTGACGTTTTAGCGTCAACTGAACATTAGGTTAAACAGTTGATTTTGCACACACAACCCATACATTTGAATACACGTTTAGAAACTAAATCGCAAACGTAGTATACATTTGTATGAAGGCGTTATGGGTGTACATTAAACCAATATCCATTTTCACTTACCAGGGTACAATCGGCATCTGTACTTAGCAGAAGTCGAGAAAATTGGTCTAACAGCAGGATAAAAGTCTTCTGTCCGTTCCCAAACTCGCAAAATGTGTCCCTCCTTTGGACCTTCCACGTAGAATATCACTGTGTCCCCTATATCCAATGCGAATCCTGTCAATAAACCCACTTTAGTCTCCGTTTGCATCACTGACTCATTTAATTCAGTTATTTTATATAACAGCGTCATTATAGCTTCACGATCACTAATAAGACAGTATAATCTAGAATATCTTTCAGAGTCTGACTTAGGTTTACACCCAACGATACCCAAAGATACTTCTATTGTCATTTGTGCCTCTAAGATGACACCTGGCTGAATAATTAAGTCAGGTTTAACTTTAGCTCTCACTGCATTTACATCATTCGTACAAACTCCTTCACGTTCCAATGACACCACAGATATGTCAGGGGGATATAACGGAAACTCTCCTTTAACAGATCCATTAATTTTTGTTAGTGCTCTTGCATCAATCCTTGTTTGTGCGATCAGAATATCTACGTCTTGATTAGGTATTGGAGGTGGCACGCCTGTACCAAAATTGCGATCAGTTTTTGCGTAACCGAAAAACGTTGACTTCTTTGTTTTCGGTGGAGGTATCCTGATTCCACGAAGCTACAATAACGTATGCAAAATTTAAGCATGTATGGCTAATGGCATACAAAATAATATTATGACTGTCGAAACACTAAATCCGAAAACGTAAAATTAATATCAGCAAATGAAATGCTAGTATGTTGTATTCAGTACCCCAGTAGGACCAGAGCGTCATAAACTGTTAAATCACTAAGTCGTTGAGAGTAGCGATAGGATCGAGGCAAATGGAGAGCGATTGGTGAGGCTTATGATTAGCGGTGGTCTGGTATAGGCTGATGATAACAATTAACACGTGAAGAAGAAATACTGACGTGCATGCGACTCGAAGATGAAGCGTAAAAATCAATTACCTCTACTCGAAAAGGCTCATCCAAAAATGTAGCCATGACATCCGATGCCACAGCACTTTGCAGTGGTACCGAGTGATAATCATTGAAATTAACATCAGTTCTGGATTTTTTTGGTTGTAAGGGTTGCTGTTCTGAATTTCGTTCTTCTTCACTGATCGTCCATCTTGTATAAATGTGTGAAAATCTGAAACAGATTTTTCACTCAGTTACATCAATGAAAGAAAAAGATTCCTACTATAAATCCAACCACTTAATCTTAATTTTCACTTCATCTAAATGTATATGTGGATTAATATTTGGTGCAATCCACGGATGTTAAAGAATTGCACTTTTACAAAACCAATCTGAAACCGAACATACAAAGTACTCGTAGCAATGGGCCAGCCCCTATTTTACAAGGAAACCACGAGTGAATCTAGTCCACATTTTTCCCATACAAACTTCGGGAATGTATTACTCCACTGTTCGACAATGTACATCAAAAATGAAACATGGTATGGTTTTGTCTCATTATTAATATTGCCTGTGCGGAAACAAAATACTAAAATAAAAAGCCATTAAACAGTTAGGAGCCTACAAAGATTCGATTTTCTTGTTAATTTAACCTAACTTTGGCCGTGTTTAAGTAATAAAATAAGTGTAAAATCTGAAAAACCAAGTCGGTACCGACAAATCTCAAACATCGAAAAGTACAATAAACTTTATTGGTCATTGATGTATGTGGTTTTTTCATAAAATCCGATCTTCCGAAGGACTGTTCTTAATTTTTTACGTGCCTGTTGTACTATAAATAATCCTGCATCTCACTCAATAATGTTGTTTGTTTAGACTAGCTTCTAACTGCTCATCACTGATACTACCTCTGTCGGACACGAAGCCTGGTGAGACAGCGTGCTTTTTAGCCAGGCCCATCATTGAGTTCGAGCCCGCTCGCCGAGCGACTAGGTTCCCCTTATTATCAAATATACTAGTTTGCCTGAATTGCCTTGCAAATATAATCGTATTGACCGGCTTTGAGGCAATATAGGTATGAAGTAGGTAAGACCTGCTGAAATGTCCCTCCAATCTATTTAAGATGAACCTAGCCAGCACGAGCTTGAAATACATGTTGGATTGCGACGAGGAAATTACCTATTTTGTCTCAAGTTTTCTATTGGAACATCTGTGAGATTGCAAACATTGACAAAAAAAACTGGAAAGTCGTCTTGCGCCGGCAGATTTATGCTGCTAATCAAAACTATTACTTCTCCGTGTTCCGTTGGGTCCCCTGTTGTTACAAATGGAGTGACTCTTCCAATTCCTAAAGTTAAAATATGTTTTAGTGGATGTCTTAGGTAAATCGCTCTACGCAACCTAAGTGGCAAAACGATCATCAGAATTTAAAATGAAGATTCCGAACACAAACAAAACAATTACTTTCAAGACAAAGCACTTTGCAGCACTAATATTTAATTTGCCATGGTCTATAATTCTTGGTAGGAATTTTAATGAATTAGAATATTTTCAGACATAAAATCCATTAATGTCACCCTCTAAAATCATCAAATGGGTGTCTAAAGCTAATTTCACATAGGTTTACTTTATATTCGGGATTTTTTAAGAGTCCACAAGAAATATAATAGTTCTAGAAATATCGTCGGTATCAGGTTTCTATCTACACCGTACTATCATACTATAATAATGTTAAAAAACTACCAGCTAAGATCCAATCACCGGATAACTTGATTTCACGTTTAATTTTTACAGACACAGTAAGCTTCCTCTTGATATCTTTGGTTACTTGTTTCCATTTTGGTAGTTTACTGTTTACCTCTTCTACATTTTCTTCTTCTTCCTCCTCTTTCTCTTCTACCCGGCTATTTAAGATCATATGTTGTACCTGGTATAGTGCTGCATCTTGATGCCTTACGTCTGTAATGTAGGACCATGTCCATCAAACCTTCGAACGGCGCTCTGTAATAACTAAACAGTGATACCTACAGGTTTCTGCCGTGTTAATCGATTCAAAAATTAACTGTCGAAAACATTACATAATCGATTCAAATTTAACCCACTACTGATTAAATTTTTGAAGTGGAAAACAGAACCTCAAGCTGGTGTCGACTTTAACAAACCACTTATTTCATCCTTGTAAAAATTCGGAATAATGAAACATCACGAAAAGCAATCATTAATTAGCTCATAAGTAATAAAGCAATGATTAACCTTGAACGGAATACGGCGTATCGAACAGTCCATCCATAAAAGAAGTCGGAATATAATTCACAACAAGAGACCATATCATGTCTTCGATAAATTTCTTTAAAGGATATTCCTCCACTATAACATTGGCGAACTGTCGACGTTCACCGAATAGCACAGGAGGAAGGTATACTTCGGTAACACTCTCGATTTTGGAACTGAAAAAGTGTATAACAATGATCAGTCAATTTCAAACTCAATATTCTTGAAGAAAAACATTTAAGTATGTATGAATCTTTCACAGTAAAATCTTGTGGCTACGACATTGTCTTTAAGGCTGGCTGTGCAGCCAGGCTGAAAAATGCGCGAAAGGCCTAAAGAGCACGGGCAAGGGGACACGTGTTTGCTATTCTACAGCATATAGGAAACTGCTTTCATACTTGGTGCTAAGTCCGCCTATTCCGAAACTTGGATTCACTGTTGCCACGAAGGTACGCAGCTCCTTCACTCTTACAGGAAACACGTGACGTATCGAGAACGTCAGCCATCTTCTTTCTAGAAACTGCCAAGTGCGAACCCAACCGCAGTTGGTTCCGCAGATCACCTAGAAGATCATGAAAAATATCCAGAAAAGTCGTATTATTATTTTACGTATGTGAAAGAAAATGTTTGTCAATTTTCCCCTTCATCATTCGATAGTAAATTATGACTAGAAAGACGTACGCAGATGTAGGATGGAGATGTACGTAAATTGAAAACAAAACTTTAGTTTTACAATCATCAGTATCAGTAGCTACGTTTGTTTTATCGACATCGGAATAATTTAGATGTTCTGTGTCTTTGTTTTATTTGAGTCTGAATCAACGACTATATTAACAGGAACTCTAATGACTTCTGCTTGCGTTAATATTGTTGATGATTGTACTGATTGCAATTTCAAATTGTGCGCGATGAACACTATTTTCCTAGCCCTATCACTTGTCAATCTATTACCGTTTTTACATTTTATGAATATACAGACTATATGTTGTCTCGCGCGCTGCTAATGTACTTACATAGTAGGAACTTAGACAAAGCAGTTGATTTGCAACACACATTATTCAAAAATATATGCTAACTGCAAAGCATGAATATAAATGGAAACACTATGAGAAACCTTCAAAATTGAAAGAGGTGTCAGGCAAGGGGGAACCCACTGTCTCGCAAACTATTCTCTGCAGTGCTCGAAAACATATTCTGAAAATTAGAATGGGATGAATTTAGGCAAATCATTTTGGGCAATCTCCGATTTGCAGATGACGTTGTGCTTCTTGAAGGAAACCATCACAAGCTGGAATAAATAATTCAAGAATTACAGAAAGTGAGAACTGACTACAAGCAAAACAAAGCTTCACAAATTCAGTTCGGCACGAAATAAAAATCAACAACCAATCTCTAGAGTATGTGACTGAGTACATATATCTTGGACGAATAAATCTCTCAAACCGATCTAAATACCAAAGAAATCAAAAGAAGAGTAACAAATGGATGGAAAAATATTGGTCACTGAAAGAGATTATGAAAGGAACAGATTTAGTAATAAAATTAAGCGCAAATCCTTTCACACCTGTATTCTCTCTTGCCATTCTTGTTTATAATTGGAAACCTGGGCATTCTTCAAACACCACAGGAATACCTTCAAACACAACATTGTATGTGAGCTATGGAGAGGAGCATGATGGGAATCAAGAAACTAAACATAGAAAGAAACATATCAAATAAAAGCAGATATGTCAACACAAGAAGAAGTGGGAGACTTCCTCACTAAGATAGACCAATTGAAATATAAATGGGCGGGTCACATGTTATGAAGCCCCGTGATAAATGTAGTAAAATTCTGAAAGAATGGTATCCTAGAAATAGCAAACGAAATAGAGGTCGTTAACGTAAAAGATGGGAAGATGAACTCAGACTCACAGTAGGTCCAAACTAGAGAAGAGTTTCATAGACAGAAAGCAATGGAAAACGTTAGAGGATGCAAAGGCTCCTCTAACGTTTTCCATTGTTTTTTGTCTGCCTCTTGGCGAACGCCAAGAGGCACACTGAACTCTGAGAAAATATCAGCAATCAAACTAGCACAAGAAAGGAGTTTTAGAATAAAAGGGCTTTTGATTGATTGATTAATTGATAGCGATAACCACTTTACCAGATTTTTAATTTCGTTCTCTTTAAAAAAAAAATAACACAATTTATGTAGAGATGACGATAAGAGATTTATTGAAAAAAGAAATGTGCCAAACTCAAATTTATTGGGTTAAAGACAGGAGGATGATGATGATACTGTTACTAGGTAACAGGTAGGTAGTCCAAAATATGTAGCCCAAAATTATTGTCATTTTTCAATAGAACCCAATCCACCATATGTAAGGTGGATGGGCTAGGCTGTATAGGTGGCTATGTACTTTAGTGGTAGCTGTGCTTGGGTGGAATAAATTTTTCACGGCTTTCGCTAATCGAAACTAAAATAAATAAATTCGGGTAAACATTACCAGCTCAGCATCTAATCGAAAAATCTATCAAAAATGGACATATTCAATAATCCTATATTACAGCATCTGCCACACACATTATTTTAAAGCATCAACAGTAACATTTGCCGTCACCTTCGCAACGTGCGGCCATATCACCACCTCCACATCAAAGTTCTGTCCTGGATACAATAGGTATGATACTTTGACCCCTTGAGCTATCGGGCCGAGGTCAAGCCATCCCTCATTGCAATCGTGCCAGATATCGATGCCAACCACTTCTATCACAAAAGTGAGTGTGAAGGCACTTGGACAGTGTTTATTTATCTCTGCGAAGAAGAATTTCGATACTTTCGCATCTGCTTTTAGTTCTGCTTTCGTCAACGTCTTCTTACTCATTAGATTCTTGTACCCGATTATTTTGTACAAAAAAATATATTATGATTCAACTAAGTTTAAATATTTTTTGACGTCGTTCGATTCAAAACACAGATTCAAAACAATCAAACATAATAATGTACTCTGTGCAATCAAAATAAAGCACCTACAACGCTACCAGGTTCTTTTGGTACGTGGTCATGATTGGAACTACGCCGCCATCTTGTTTTGTTTATCTCATTTATATGGAATTAGTGGTATGACTGCACCCTCACCCCTCACACTTTCATTCACAATCCAAGAGTGTAAATCGTCTGCTTAATAACGTAGATCCCGCAATTATTCACCTGGAGGAGAAATTTTTCCCTTGGTAAATCTCTTTTATAAGGAAATACAATACAGTTAAAGATAACGATGGATCATGGACAGTCGTTACGGGACGTCAGAAACCCGAAAGTCTGACAACCAGCCTTACCAAGGGGTATCGTGTTACCTGGTAACTAGGTAGAGCAAGAGTAACCAGAACTTGGTAGTGTTATGGCTTTAAAAAAAATATATTGTGGATGCGATCTATTTTTGTTTTGTTTTCTAAGGCTTTACGCATTTATTCGGGTGCCATGAAGTCTAGTCCTATTAATGCACGCCAAGTTGAATTCGGGGAAGCTCCTTTATATCTTAAAGGCAATTCGATAAATACTTGTTCCGGATTCTTTTGATGTCAACTCATTTCGTGTTCATTCATGAGTTTGATTTTATTTCACTAATTCGTTATTTTCGGATTTTCTATTACAATATTTTAAATCAAGTATTTGACATGGAAAGTGAAGCCATAAATCAAAACACCGGGGCATAACTCCGCTGCCGCGAAAAATCAAGGTATAGCAGACAGAGCTCTGGCGGGATCTCATGGCGGCATGGAGAGTGCGGTTATCGCAACCTAGTGCTGGGCACGCCACAATTGCGGCGGTAAGTCCACTCTTTGAGGAGTGGTTGGAGGAACACCACGGCGTCCTCACCTTCCGCCTTACGCATGTTCTCACCGGACACGGCTGCTTCGGGAGGTTCCTGTTCCAGGCGTGAGGAAACGCCCAGGTGTCACCATTACGTGGATTGCTTGGAGGACACGGTGGTACAAACGGTGGAGGTTTGCCCTGTCTGGGCGGATCATCGCCATGTCCTCGCGGAGGTGATCGGCGCCGGCGATCTCTCCCGTCCGGCCCTGGACCAAGCCATGGTACGAAGCGAGAGATTTGAAACCCGGGTTTTTTAGGATAACAAAACCGGGTTTTTCGGTTTTGTTTAAAACCGAAAAATGTGAACAGGAAGGCGAGGTGGCGTTAGTTTAGTTTCTATTTCGGCTACGTTAATTTAGTTCCTTGTCGCACTCCTATGCCACGCTGCCGCCATTTTGGTTTTCGGTCAGTCTGTGTATAGTGATATGAGTGAGTGAGACGAGTGCACGTGTTGTGTTTGTCGTAGGTAAGTTTGATCACATTCTTTTATATCACTCGTATATTATGCATTGCTAATATTACATGAAGTGTATGACCAAATACTGAAATTTAATCACAGCAGAGATGTTATGCATATAAGTAATAGCTATAATTAATTAGGTTATGGCAGCCGGCACGTTCTCATTTTTGTAAATATGTAACGTACCTATAATTAATAAGAGCCTGTTTTTATTTGAAGTAGTTTGAGCTGATCACAGCACGTTGTTACATTTAAACTTTAATGTTCTGATTACGTATATTAACAACGAAGTAATTTTTTATGGTTTTTGGATAATGTGAATGTTAAAAATATAAAATAAATACCTAGCTAAGTAGACTTACAAAGAGTGCGTTTTTAGTAAGTTTTTTACAGTAGGTAATATGGCACAAATGTGGCATATTGTTTGTTTATTTGTCTTCAATGTAGAATCTTCAAAATCGAAATCTTCTGTCGTTGAGTTTCTGCACCTAAAGTGCATTTAACTAGACTACGTGGCGTAAAACTTCCTTCCAGTTGTCCGTTATTATTTTAAGATTTATGATCATGAACTTTTGCTACAATGGCACTTAACATTTACAGAATGGGCACGCCACCATTGCGGCGGTAAGTCCCCTCTTTGAGGAGTGGCTTGAGAGGCGGCATGGCGTCCTCACCTTCCGCCTGACACAGGTCCTCACCGGACACGGCTGTTTCGGGAGGTTCCTGTTTCGAATAGGGCGGGAGGAAACGCCCGGGTGTTTCCATTGCGAAGATCGCCCTGAGGCGCTCAAACAACATACCTCTGGTGCAAGCCCATCTACAGAACTTGATTTAGAAACTAAAATCAGGGTGGAAATGACACTTTACGACGGTGGAGGAAAAACGGGAGAATAGTATATAAAGTATATATAATGTATATCAAAAGTATATAAAGCTTTGAAATCTATACCTCCAACAAGTGTGGAATCAGAGAGCGCCTTTTCAATCTATATCTTTAAGTATGAGTGATTTATTTTGTTTTGGTAAATTAGGAATAAGACTTCTATTTCTTGTGTTATTTTAATAATTATTTTGATCGCATTTTACGTACTGTTGATTTTGCCTGTTTGTATTTTATGACAGTTAAATTGTTATTTAATATTCTGTGATTTTAGACAAATCAAATCAAATCGTTTATTGCAATCCATAATCTACACTTACAGGTGGTACAAAAAATAGAAACAATTATGGACCCTGTCGGGCACAGCAAATTTTTAAATAACTATAATAAGTAGAGCGAGAAAGAGCGCTTTATTAATTTTCGTTTGAATTATTTAAAATCCTATTAAATATTTTTTTCTCTTTGACCTTTGTGTACCTACCAAATGTTCCTAATTTTGTATGTTAGGTACCTTAAGTATTGAAGTATATGTTGTTTTCCTAAATAATAATCTTGATTCTATGTTCTGTTTAGAGAAAATAAACTTTTTGTATTGTTACTTAGTAGTTGCAGCTTATTTCAGTGCAAATAAATGCTCATTAGTATTAAAATAAGTGAGATAAAGTAAAAAAAAAACCTATTTGATTAGACTTTAGCATTTTTATTTCTTTACATACATATTTCTCATTTCTTTATAAAAATTGAAAAAAAAAACCGATAAAACCGATTTAACCGGTTTCAACGGTTTTGTAAACATTAAACCCGAAAAAATCGGTTTTTTAAAGCAACCCGGTTTTTGCATGCCCTAATCGGAAGCCGTCACCTCCTTCTGCGAAGCAGTAATCCTCGCGAAAGAGAAGGCGGCGAGCGTGAGAGAGAGGCTAATAAGGTTGCGTATGCTTACAGTGTGCGACCCCGCTTGAGGTATATATGTTCTGTGGTGCGACCTTTAATAAAAATAAAAATAAAATATCGATTGTCATGTGTTTGTCAATGAGTGTCTTTAATAATGTACCACAGAGTACTTTTTTTTGGCTCTGTTCTGCATAACCGACGGCAGCATGTCGAGATAAAATCGGTGGAAGATGGAGAAGAAAAAACTTATAGATCTAATCTAGTTACGGTATGCCGTGGTGTTCCTCAGGGGCCCGTTCTTGGTCCAATCTTCTTTATTATATTTTTAAATGATCTAATGGAGTATATTAAAAAACGTGTAAAGGACACAATACTAATAATCTTTGCGGACGACACAAATGCAATAGTTACTGCAGACGATATACAGGAATTAGACTCTAAGATCAATGCTCTCTTGAAAGCTTTTAAAAACTGGTTCAATACTAATCATTTCAAACTCAATGTAAATAAAACAAAGTGTGTCTTATTTAAGCCCACGGTACAAAATCACGTTAAGTTGGAGATTGTATCTTGTGGCAACAAGGTCGAAATAGTTGACAGTGTCATATGGTTGGGTGTACACATTGATGCATTGTTGAATTGGAAGGTTGAGACATTATCTATAACGAAGTCTATTAGCTCGGCATGCTATGCGATTAGAACACTGAGGGAGGAATTAAGTTTACCTCAACTTAGAAATGTGTACTTTGCCTTGGTGGAGTCCAGGCTAAGATACAGCATTGAATTTTGGGGCAATAGCTACAAGTACAACATACAAATTGCATTCGTGATTCAGAAAAGAGCTCGGAGGACTATGCTCCGCGTAAAACTGACGGAATCGTGTAAAGACCATTTTGTTAGACTAAAAATCATGACAGTGCCGTGCCTTAGCTTAGTTAAAAATTTGCACAAAATTGAGACTGATGAGCAAAGACAAACTAGAGCTAGCACACGTAAGAAAGATTTGCCCAACACTACTCAAGCGAAATTAAAAGTTGTCAAACATAGCCCGAGGTATCAGTCTGTTTTTTATAAAACAAGTTACCTACAGAATTCAAAACCATATACAGTGTTAACTTATTTAAAAACAAATTGAGGACCTGTTTATTGAGGAAAGGCTATTACAGTATCAATAAATTCCTAGATGACACATGACATTTTAACTTTCTATTGATTTTATTACTTTGACATTTATTATTTATGGTCTTGTATTGTTAATTGACCGACAGTGTTTTTATTGACTTTTCTAAATGTATTTGATGAATTTTATTTTAATTGCAATTTTATAACGTTTTTTTTTTCAACACAATGCACCTATATTGTTATGAAGTAAATGACTTATGACTTATAACTTATGACTGTTATATAGGGAATAATGTAATGTACTCTGTGGAGCGTCTACAAAAAAATATGAACAATTTAGTCTTGTGAAATATATTAATTAAACTAATTTTATCAAGTAAAGCCGTTGTAACTTAATAGGTTATGGGCTTATTAATCCAGGATGGAGTTGTCAAAGATTCAGATTGCTAAACTTGAGGGTGGTACAAATTGGATACAATGGAAGTACTGGATGTCTGCATTGTTAAGAGGCATGGATGGCCTAATAGACATTGTAGAGGGCAAGATAAAGAGACCGGTTAAACCTGCGTGTGGGCCTGGTGCTACAGCTGCAGCAGATTTGGCTCTTTATAATGACAATGTAAAAATATACAACAGGCTGGATAATACGGGATTGTTACTGTTGTATATCTGGCAACCATAACGTGTGTCATGAATTGAGGTAATATGTACTGTACATTAGTACATATTACCTCAATGGTGTCATTATAAATGAGTAAATTATACTAGAACCTTATTATGTTTGATAACCTATTAAACTTATGTCAGATGTATTGCTTAGAAACCGTTGTTATTATTCAAACATACATTTTACATGTCGCAACCACGAGTCTTATTTTATAATGATAAAATTGTTTTATCATGGTAGCAGAGCGTGGTTACAAGTGAAAGTAACTAGAGGAGTCATCAACCAAGTTTAAAACAATCCGGGTAGACAAATATTCATAATTCAATCACCAAGTTGTAAAATTGACATTGGTCGCCTGGAGGGTGTGAAGAACTGGTCGACTTGGAAATTTAAAGCGACATTACTACTTAGAGGTATGCCCAGTGGATTGGATGCGGTAAACGATGCTCTAATAAAACCCGCGGAACCTATTACCAACAATGTCGACGAAATTTCTCGGTATAATACTGCTCTCGAAAAATATAATAAAATTGATAGTTCTGTATTACTTCTGCTTACCGCAAATATGTTAGATGAAACTCTACAGAAAATCATGCGTTTTAACTCATCTAAAGAAGTTTGGGACGAACTACATCGTTTGTTCGATGGCACATCTCAAGACAAGAGTTATGATGTATGTATGAGGTTTTTCAGCTATTCAAAAGATCCGTCACACGACATCACAACTCATGCCTATGAGCGCTCTATCTCTTTCAAAAGTGAAGGTTCTGCAGAAGCTCTAGCCTTACAGAATTATAGTATAGCAAAGAAGAAATGTGGATATTGTGGGAAAGTCGGTCACAAAGTCAGGCAATATCATAAATGGAAAGCTGACGGTAAACCAGTCAAGCCTGAAAGTAAACAGACTCCAACAAATTTGAACTTAATGCTCATACAAGTCAATACAGATGTAAATTCAATGCATACAAACTATGATACATCGAGTTGGTTCATCGACAATGGTACAACTAATCATGTCACCTGCCGGAACGACTATTTTTCTAGTTTTCAGCGTTTTGAAGATAATCGTATGGTGATTACTGCTAATGGAGCTACTGTCAAAGCAATTGGCAAAGGTACTGTGGACTTGAAAAAAGTTATCAATGGCAAGGAATACAGAGTAACACTCTGTGATGTATGGTATGTACCTGATATTATGCGAAACCTATTCTCTGTACTGGCCACTCAAGACAGACTAAATAAAAGTGTTGTCATGTCTGAAAGGGAACACTGCTCACTGAAAGTTGATGGACAAGTTAGACTGACTGGCAAAAGGATCAAGAATGGTGGCTTATATACAAGCTCAATGTAGAGACTATAACAAAGTCAACACCTAATGTAAACATTTGTCAACAGAAAACATACTACAACTGTATCACGAAAGGTTAGCCCATCAGAATAAAAAACAGGTTAAACGTGTTATAGAACGAAAATTAGGAATTAAAGTTCGACTAGATTCAGAATTGTGTACTGGCTGTATTTATGATAAAACACACAGACAGTTTTTCGGAACAAGAGTACGAGCTAAATTACCTGCAGAAATTTTGCACGCTGATGTATGTGGTCCATTCTCTCCTTTTAATAAGTTTCGCTACTTCGTTTTATTCTAAGATGACTACAGCAAGTACAGAAACATTTATTTTGTTCGACAAAAATTGGAAGTTTACCTGAAACTTCGACAAATGTTACAAGAATGTAAAGTAGCTGGATACTCTGTTAAAGAATTTCTTAGCGATAACGGAGGTGAATTTGATAATCACAACGTCAGGTGCATTCTACAAGAAACTGGAATTAGACAAAGGCTCACAATGCCCTATACACCGCAACAAAATGGTCTAAGTGAGCGTGAGAATAGAACCTTAGTTGAAGCCGCTCGTACAATGATGCATGCTCACGAAGAACTTCCGTTTGCTACATAGGCAGAATTGATAAATACCGCTGCGTACGTGTTAAACAGAACTGGTCCAACTTCAGAAAATGGAAAATCACCATTTGAATTGTGGTTTAAGAAGAAGCCAACAATCAGTCACCTAAAATAATTGGATGTGAATGTTATGCTCATATTCCTCAACAAAAAAGGAAAAAGCTATCTAAAAAGGCCGAGAAATGCACTCTTATTGGATATGAGGGTGATGAAGGCTATCGCTTACTGACTATACATGGTAAACTCATAAGGTCAAGAGACGTTACATTTAATGAATCAGTATTGACTCCATTTGGTCAAAGTTATTTGGAAGAACAGCCTTCAGTCGAAACACACTTTCCGCTTTCAGCACCACCGATGTGTATGCAAGGGAGGATGATTGTGTCGAAAATAGCTTGGATCGCGCTGCTCTGATGAGCTTAGTTCGACTTTGCCCCCCACATCACCGGGTTTGGTTGTGAGTCAGGAAATAGAAAGCCAAGATGACTCTACTGAACCATTACAATCGTCTTCAGAAGCATCAATGCCAGAATCACCTCCTTATGAAGACGCCTTAGATGACAGTGATGATACTGAACGGCCAAGAATCTCAGATGATATAACTGAGATAGCCACTAGAATGACTCTACGAGATAGAAGTCAAATACGACCACCTATTAGATTCGGAGATTATGTCATGATGTCAGATGAAATTTTAAATCAGATCAATGGACCTAAAACCGACGACTTGTACGCATAAAGATCAATGGGTCAAAGCAATGGAAAGTGAGGTGAAGTCTTTAAAGGAAAACAAAACCTGGATAATGGTGGACCTTCCAAAAGACAGGAAGCCTATATCCTGTAAATGGATATATAAGATCAAAACCAATGCGGATGGCTCTCTAGATAAATTCAAAGCAAGACTAGTTACTAGAGGATATACACAGAAAAAGGGCATCGACTATGATGAGACTTTCAGCCCAGTTGCTAAGATGTCGACAATAAGATCGGTCTTAAGCGACGGCTTCATTTGCAGCACCGCTGCAAATTAAGGCCTAAAACTCACACAGTTTGATGGATCAACTGCGTTTCTCTATGGTTCACTGAGTGAAGAAATATATATGAATCAACCTGATGGCTACTCTGATGGATCTAACAAGGTTTGTAAACTCCAGAAAAGTTTGTATGGTCTCAAGCAAGCGCCTCGGTGTTAGAATAAATGTATGGTGGATTATTTAAAAACCATTGGATTCAAACAATGCGATACCGACCCCTTCCTGTTTATAAGAAACCGTGCGAGTAACAAAATTATTCTTGCCTCTCTATGTAGATGACGGTTTGGTCGCTGCAACAAATCAGGAAGATTCTGAAAAGTTAATGAGAGAATTGAAGAGAAGATTTAAAATCACGATAAAAGATGCATCCTATTTTCTAGGATTAGAAATAGAGGAACATGACGGTAACATAAAAGTGTCACAAAAGCATTAAGCTGAGAAAGTTTTAGATAGCTTTGGTATGAGTGATTGCAAACCTGTTACCACTCCTGTACAAAAAGATGGACTGCCAGATCTGGATAAAGAAGTGGTAGACCCTGATTTATTTCTGTATAGAGAAGCTGTGGGAGCACTCGCATATCTGACCGTTGGAACCAGACCGGACTTAGCATATGCTGTTAGCGTTGTTTCCCGGAGTCTAGAAAACCCGTCTAAAGAAGACATCCAGAGGCTGAAACGTATCTTAAGATGCATCAAAGGAACTTTCAACTTTGGAATAGTTTTTAAGAAGAGCTGCAATGCTGGAATTCTAGAATGCTACAGTGATTCTGACCACGGTGGAGACCAAAGTACAGGACGTTCGATATCAGGCATATTATGCTTATACTCTTGAGGAGCAATATCTTGGACAAGTCGACGACAAACATGTGTTGCAATATCAAGCTCCGAAGCCGAATCGGTTGCTGCAAGTGAAGCGGCTAGAGAGATTGTCTGGATCAAAAGACTCTTTGGTGAAATATCTAAATTGAAAGAAATACCTAAGTTAAAGGTTGATAATTATGCAGCCATAAAGATCTCACACAATCCAGAACTCCACAAAAGAACCAAGCATATTGCTATTCGACATTTCTATGGGAGAGAACTCGTTGCAAATGGAGAAATCCGTATAGAATACGTTCCAAGCGAGTTCCAACTATTACTAGTTTTTATAGTGTATCATCCAAATGTTGCTATTTACTAAGTTTTATTTTCTTTATTATTTCTTAAACAATATGTTTGTTTATTTAGTGTTTATTAAGGGTGAAGATTTTGTATATCTGGCAACCATAACGTGTGTCATACACTCCGAGCAGTTAGCTGTCAGTTCACAATAAATGTCTGGTAAAGCCCGCCTCTTATTTGAACAGTTACATAAAACAAACAATATTTCTGATGACTCATTGGACAAAGTTATAAGATTCTCAACGTCCAGTGAAGTATGGGATGAACTACATAGATTATATGAAGGCGTGAGCGAAGATCGTCGGTATGATTTATGTTTGCAGTTCTTCAGTTACAAAACGATACTTTTGATGATATTGCTACGCATATCTCAAAGCTGAAAAATGTCTGGTATAGGTTAAGGCAAGAATTAATTAAAGAAGAAGACTGTAAGGAACTTCCAGATATTTTATTAATTTTCAAAATCTTGGCCACATTACCAGGAAGTTATTTTCCGTTCAAATCGAGCTGGTTGCTGATGTCTAAAAAGGATCGGACCATTGAGAATATTACAAGTCAGTTGTGTGCGCATGAAAAGGCACTCTGCAACAACGGTAAAGACTGTGAGTCTAGTTGTGATGCCCTTGCAGTGAAAACATGGAAGAAATCTTTTAAGAAGGGTGATGACGTAACTCTAGGGACAAGGAAGAAAATAAGATGCAACAACTGCAAAGAAGTAGGTCACCTTACGAAAAATTGCCCTAAGAGGAGTGTGTCTCGTCAAGTTGTGGATGACTACAAAGGAGTTAACATGATATTACTGTCTGTGAATTCAGCTGAATCTGACACTGATTGTGACAAATCGTAAGTGGATAACGGCGCTACAAATCATGTTACGATGCGGTTAGATTTGTATCAAGATTTTAAATATTTTTATGCTGACCACACTGGAACAACAGCTGATGGAAATGTGATTAAAGCTGTTGGTCAAGGATAACTAAGCATTGAAGCTTAGGTTAACAAGCAGATTATCAAAGGCACATTAAGAAATGTTTGGTACGTTCCCCAGATAAGCAGAAATCTATTTTCGGTGTTGTCGACACAAGATACAAATTCAGGGAGCTTGTTTGAGTCGCGCGTTACTTCTTGTTCAATGAAGATTGATGGACAAATTACAGTTACAGGCCAAAGAGAAAAGTACGGACGTCTGTACAGGTAATTCCAAAGGTATTCCGATTTCAGCTTCTGTAACAGCTTTCACTGAGGCTTCCACACCTAAGGGCTTTTCATCGAATGAGACATCCCTTGATCTCACCAGCGAATTATTTTGTTGGTTCCAGAGCCTATATCCATCGTCATTATCATATCCCACTAAGATACATTTCACTGCTTTCTTGTACAGCTTCTTCCTATTTTGCTTTGGTACATGCGCATAACAAGGCGATCCGATAATCCTCAAGAGTTTTATTTGTGGCTTCTTACCAACCCAAAGCTCAATGAAGACTTGCTTTCTACTGCTGTTGGACCTGTCCTGTTCAAAATATAAACGGCAGTATTCACCAACTCAGCCCACAATTTCTGAGGTAGTTCCTCATGAGCATGCATCATAGATCTCGCTACCTCAACAATAGTTCAATAATAATTGTCCCTTTCACTACACCCGTTTTGTTCTGGCGTGTATGGCATGACCAATCGTTGCTTTATGCCTTTAGCCATCAATACTTTTTGTATTTTCTTATTGTTAAACTCCCCGTCATTGTCACTCATTAGTTCTTTAACAATATGACTAGTGTGTATGCGTCCTCCAGGCTAAGTTGCTTTTTCTCGTACACCAAACTTTTGCCTGTGGGACTTTCCAAATACACAGCCTTCGCATAATTGACAATTACTTTAGATGGTGGTACAATCCTACAGTTAAGCCTGTACAGACCTCCGTACCTTTTTCTTTATCCTGTAACTAATTTCATTTTTCATCATTTCGTCCATCATCTTCATTGAACAAGAAGTAACGCGCGACTCAAACAAGCTCCCTGGATTTTTATCCTGTGTCGACAGCACCGAAAATAGATTTCTGCTTATCTGGGGAACGTACCAAACATCCCTCAATGTGCCGTTTACAATCTTCTTGTTAACCTTATCTTCAACGCTTGGTGATCCTTACCCAACAGCTTTAATCACATTTCCATCAGCTGTTGTTGCTGTGTGATCATCATCAAAATATTTAAAATCTTGATACAAATCTAACCGCATCGTAACAAGATTGGTAGCACCGTTATCCACATGTCATTTTCCACAGTCGCTTGGTTCTATGGGCGATGTATTGAATCCCGGGAGTCAACCACAAGTTACTCAGAATGCAGGCAGTTCAGACAGTGGTAGAATTATTAACAATAATTAAAATGTCAATGAAGGCGTTGGTACTGAAATTGGGGACACTGAGTTCATTGATAGAGAAGACGTTTTAGTTGAAGATTTGGATTTTGATGATGCTAGGAGTTATGCTTCTGAAAAGAGTTTTGAGTTAGGGGGAGAGATAAGGGAAGTCAATAATGATGAGACGGAAATTCATACCGGAGATGTAATGCCTGAACAGGAAATCATGGAACATGATGGCATGATTCTCAGAGATAGATCATTACTTTGTCCACCTATTAAACTCAAAGTCTATGTTTTAAACATGGCTATCTGTCATCAAAAACCGAATTGTTATAAAGAAGCTATTAAAAGCTCTGAACGGAGTTTGTGGGAAAAGCAATGGTTTGTGAGATGAATTCTTTGCAGGAGAATAAGACTCGGGTTCTCGTGCCTCTTCCTAATAACAGGAAGGTTATACCATACAAATGGAGATCTGAAGTGAAACTGAATGCTGATGGTTCAGTAGAAAAGCATAAGACTAGACTTGTTGTAAAGGGATTGATTATGATCAAACTTTTAGTCCTGTGGCTAAAATGGCAACAGTCAGGAGTGTGTTGGCTATGGCAGCCAATGAAAACATGACAATGATTCAATTTGATGTTTCAACAGCTTTTTTGTACGGGTCACTTGATGAAGAAATTTTCATGAAACAGCTCGAAGGCTATGATGATGGTTCTGGTCGCATATGTTTGTTGAAGAAAAGCCTGTATGACTTAAAACAGGCGCCAAGGTGTTGGAATAAGTGGATTTTGAACTACTTCAAAGATATTCAATTCGAAGTTAGTGACTCAGATCCTTGTTTATTCATAAGGAAGACGCCGTCTGGAGGTAAACTGATAGTTGCCCTATATTTTTATGATGGTTTAGTGGCTGCAACGAGCAAGGAGTTTATAAACGAGTTTGTAGGACAAATGCAATCTAAGTTTAAAATTACAACGAAGGCCGCATCATATTTCCTTGGAATTGAAATAGTAAAAAAACTTAAAAAAAAAAATAAACAACCGACTTCCAAAAAAACACTAAAAAGTGAAAAATAACTTTAATTTCGGAAGTCGATGACTTTGGATATGTATTTTAATTTTTTGTCACCGCCTTCCGAAATTAAAGTTATTTTTCACTTTTTAGTGTTTTTTTGGAAATCGGTTGTTTATTTTTTTGAAAAAAGTTTTTTATTTTTCACTTTTTAGTGATTCACATGTGCTTACCCCTTCACAGCGTACCGGCGTGATGTTATGTTATTAACTGGTGTAAACAGACATGAGATTTCAGCAATCCCTGTCCATTTGCTATCATTTATTGAGGAGTTCCGTTGCCTATCTCCGAAGTTCTTCATCAGATCTTCACCAAATTGAAATGGAACCACTCCGAGAAAGTACTCTTCCAAAAACTACACAAATTGCTTCAAGTGTGCCTATAAAAATTGAAGAGTTCTCTCTATTTCTCCAGGATCCCATCATCAGATCCTGACTTGATGATCATGGGACCACCTGGAAAGTATACCCTTTCAAATTAAAAAAAAAATATCCAAATCGGTCCAGCCATCTTCGAGTAATCGGGGAACATACATAAAAAAAAAAAAGGTTCCGACGAATTGAGAACCTCCTCCTTTTGGAAGTCGGTTAATAAACGAGTTTGTAGGACAAATTCAGTCTAAGTTTAAAATTACAACGAAGGCCGCATCATATTTCCTTGGGATTGAAATAGCGAAGACTGATGATGGAATCAAAATATCTCAGGGCTCTTACGCAAAGAAAGTTCTTAAAAAATTTGGCATGGAACACTGCAGACCGGTGATGGCACCAATTGTAAAAGAGGATCAATATAAGGTCAAGACTCATGCGACGTAAGCAACTTTTTGAAAAACTACAAGCAGTGGTTGGTGCATTGGCATATTTAATGATCAGTAGTAAGCCAGACATTGCATATGCAGTCAGCGTCGTTTCTAAGACCCTTGAAAATCTTAAAGAACCGGATTGTGTCAAATTAAAGAGAATACTACGGTAGTTGCGGTATGCTCCAGATAATGGGATACTGTACAAAAGAGGTTTCAAGGCAGGTATTCTTGAGAGCTATAGTGATGCAGATCATGGCGGTGATTTGAACACAGGACGTTCAACCACTGGTGTATTCTGCATGTATGCTGGAGGTGCCGTATCATGGATAAGCCAACGTCAGACAAGCGTGGCTATAACTACCACGGAAGCAGAGGTCGTAGCTGCAAGTGAAAGCGCTCGGGAATCAATTTGGCTTTCTAGAGTCATTGGAGATATGACAAAACTGAAGGGTGTGCCTATCCTAAGAATAGATAATGAAGCTGCGATGAAACTAGCTGAAAATCCGGAGTGCCACAAACGTACTAAGCATATCCGGATTAGACACGTCTTCGTCAGGGAATAACAAGTGGAGAGCTAAATGTACGCAAGATCACCACTGAAAGCCAGCTTGCAGATATGTTTACAAAAGCATTAGCCAGACCAAGGCTGTTGAAGCTTTTGAAATTAATATATCTTTTGGAGATTAAGGTAGCAGAGCGTGGTTTATTCAAAAGAAATACATATAATCACAAATGCATAAGAACAATACTTTACAATAAACTTTTATTAAAAACCACGAGTTTTTCTCTTGACACGAAAGTGACATAAACAATAGGTATACAGTTGCTAGGTAACCAAATTGAAGATCCAATTTTAATATCTCCTCTCAACAAATACCTATCAGGTCAGAGATCTTTCTGATCTTCGGTCTTGCTAGTGGCTTGGTCAGGATATCTGCCAGCTGATCTTCACTAGATACCTTATTGACTTTTAGCTCACCGCCCATCACCAATTCTCTCACAAAGAAATGTCGAACTCGGATATGTTTAGTTCGTCGATGGAATTCAGGATTTTCAGCCAGCCTGATTGCAGCTTCGTTATCTACTCTTATGCATGGAATCTCTTTAAGAACGACAAGATCGTTCATAAGCCGAGATAGCCAAATAGTCTCTCTGGCTGCTTCACTTGCGGCAACAACTTCTGCCTCGGTGGTCGATATTGAAACGCTTGCCTGTCGTTGGCTTAGCCACGACACCGCTCCTCCTGCATACATGCACAGCACTCCAGTAGTGGATCTACCAGTGCTGATATCTCCTGCATGATCAGCATCGCTATAGCATTCCAAAATGCCTTGTTTGTAATTTTTCCTGTACATGATGCCTAGATCTGGCGTGTACTGCAAAAATCGCATTATGCGCTTTAGTCGGACACAGTCTGCTTCTTCTGGCTTTTCCAGACTTCGTGAGACTACACTTACAGCATATGCAATGTCAGGTCTGGTGCATACCATCAAGTAAGCCAAGGCTCCAACAATTTGCCTATAGTTATCTTTCATATAACTCATGTCCACCTTCTCGCTCCATGTGCCGTCTTTTGTAATCGGCGTTGAGACCGGTTTGCAGGTGTCCATTCCGAATCTCCGCAATATCTTATGCACATACGACGTTTGGAATATCTTAATTCTATCTCCTCTGCTTTCTATCTCTATTCCAAGAAAATAGGACGCAGTTTTCGTAGTTATTTTGAAACGACGTTTGAGCTCCTTCATCAACTCGTCGATCAGTGCGTCATTGGATCCGACAACCAGACCGTCATCTACGTACAGAGCTACTATAAGCTTTCCACAACCTCTCTTTCGTATCAAAAGACAAGGATCTGCCTCACTTGCCTTGAAACCGATTTCTTTGAAATAATCTAGAATGCACCGGTTCCAGCACCGTGGTTCTTGCTTCAGCCCATAGAGACTCTTCTTTAGAAGACATACTTGACCGGAGCCATCATTATAACCTTCTGGCTGTTTCATGAATATCTCTTCATCTAAAGAGCCATACAGGAAGGCAGTCGAAATGTCGAACTGTCTCATCGACATGCCTTCGCTCGCTGCTGTACTAATCACTGAGCGAACAGTTGCCATTCTGGTCACAGGGCTAAAGGTCTGCATGTAGTCTATACCTTTCTTTTGATGAAAACCTTTTATCACCAATCTAGCCTTGTACTTATCTATAGAGCCATCAGCATTCATCTTGACTTTGAAAACCCACTTACTAGGTAAAGCTTTTCTGCCCTTGGGTAGATTCACAAGCTTCCATGTGTCATTTTCCTTCAAAGAACTGATTTCGCTGTCCATGGCCTTCTCCCATAGCTCCTTATCTGGGGTTCTGATCGCATCTTTGTACGTTTCTGGTTCATTGTATCCCATTATCGCGTTCATAACAAAGTCTTTGAATCTATCTGGAGGACGTAACAAAGAACGGTCTCGAAGTATCATTTGTTCTGGGAACACATCTTCACGTTCATCTGCGATAATTTCATCATTGACATCATTTTGATATTCATCAACGACATTATCATCTTCGTTAACGTTTCCATCCACCCCTGATTCAACAGACTGTTCAGTTATAACATTTTCTGCATCATGAAACTCTTCTCCAACATCTAGGTTCTGTTCACCTATATCCATGTCAGTTTCACCGACTCTTTCAATATCAGGCATAACAGGAGTTCTTTGTTCATTATCTCTTAAAGGATCTCTACCAAGGTCTACTTCAATTTCATTTTCCGGACTGCAGACTGCTTTAGGGTATTCATTCATTGAAGTCTCTAGCGCGTTTTCATTGAAAATAACGTCCCTAGATCGGACTAATGAATTTCTTTCCCGATTCCAAAGTCTGTATCCGTCGTCATTGTCGTATCCAATTAAAATGCACCGTGTAGCTTTCTTTTGCAATTTACTTCTCTTTTGCTTTGGTACATGCGCAAAGCAAGGTGAACCGACTATCCTCAGGTGCTTTATCTGAGGCTTCTTGTTAAGCCACAGTTCATAAGGCGACTTGTGTTTCACTGAAGTACGTCCTGTCCTGTTTAATATGTAAACAGCAGTGTTTACCATCTCAGCCCACAAGTTCTGAGGAATCTCCTCATGCGCATGCATCATCGCTCGAGCAGATTCGACGATAGTGCGATTGTCTCTTTCACTACACCCATTTTGTTCTGGGGTGTATGGCATAATGAGTCTTTGCTTTATTCCAGCTTGTCCAAGTATATCTCGTACTTTCCTGTTATCGTATTCGCCTCCATTATCGCTTAAAACCTCAATAATAGTATGGCCAGCATTTCTAGCTTCAGACATCATCTGCTTTAATTTTTCGGGGACTTCAGATTTATTTTTAAGGAAGTATACATATCTATATCGTGTGAACTCATCTTTAAACAGTACGAAGTATCGATATCCAGAGACACTCCAAGGAAAGGGTCCACAGACGTCTGAGTGTATGCGTTCACCAGGTTTTGTTGCCTTTTCGCGAACACCAAATGGCTTCCTGTGCGCTTTACCAAAGATGCAACCTTCGCATAATTCTCCACTGTTTAATGTCTTTATTCCTAACTCTTTCTCTATCAATATTTTGATATGTCTCTTGTGTTGATGTCCCATACGCTCGTGCCATACTTGCAGCATATCTCCATGCTCAATTAAGTTGACTGAAAAATCAGCACATACGGCTTTGCAGTCTACCTTGTACAAACCGCCATACCTTTGCCTTTTTCCTGTAAAGACAACCTTACCATTGATCTTCATGGAACATGTTGTAACCCGTGACTCAAAAATACTTGAAGGGTTCTTGTCTTGTGTACTAAGCACAGAGAAAAGGTTCTTGCTAATCTGGGGAACATACCAAACATCACTTAACAAAAGGAAGTCACTTTTTCCTTTAACATTGGCCTCTACACGGACTGTGCCTTTTCCAACAGCCTTTATAATGCTTCCGTCAGCCGTAGTTACTGTGTGAGTTTCACTAAAATGTTTAAAATCTTGAAATAGATCTCCTCGACTTGTGACGTGATGTGTTGCTCCATTGTCTATGTACCAATGATCACAATCACGGTTAGTCCCAGAATCTATTGAATTCACCGTCAATAACATCATGTTGGAACTGCGAGCTAGATTTTTCTTCTCTTTCTTGCCATTATTCGGGCAATCCTTCTTAAGATGTCCAGACTCTTTGCAAATAAAGCATTTGTACCTCTTTTTATTTTGCTGGTCTCTTTGGTCATTTCCTTTAGCAACCTTTCTATTAGTTCTTACACAAAGTGCACTTCCGCTCGATTCAGTGTCAGCCATCGATGCATTCAGCGCTTTTTCATGTGCACACAGTTGGGCCGTAATATTGTCTACTGTTCTTTCCTTCTTAGACATCAATAGCCAACTAGACTTGAACGAAAAATAAGTTTCCGGCAACGTATCTAGAATCTTGCAAATCAAGAGAACTTCAGGCATTTCAACGTTCTCCTCTTTGAGCAATTCTTCCTTCAGACTGTGCCACAGATTCTTAAGTTTCGAGACATGAGTTGACATGTTATCTGACGGATCCCTTTTAAGTTTGAAGAAGTCCAAACATAAGTCGTAGAGCCTGCCCTCATCAGGACCCTCATACAGCCTATGGAGTTCTTTCCATACTTCCTTGGGAGTGGACAACCTTATTACTTTCCCTAGTGTTTCATCGGTTACATTGTTTGTTATTAGCAGTAGGGCTGTGCTCTCCAATGTAACAAAATCTCGTAAAGTTTTATTGTAAATTTCAACTACGGCATCACCACTGCCTTCCGCAGGTTTCGCTGGTTTTTGTGCCTTGCCTTCCACAATCTCCCAAATACCGTTAATGCCTTTTAGTAAGGCAACCATTCGGTATTTCCAGGCGACCCAATTGTGGCCATCAAGTTTTGTGATTTGTATTTTTGAAAGCTCCATTTTGCACTTCTGCGTTCTGGGCCCATAACCTTTTGGAGATTAAGGTAGCAGAGCGTGGTTTATTCAAAAGAAATACATATAATCACAAATGCATAAGAACAATACTTTACAATAAACTTTTATTAAAAACCACGAGTTTTTCTCTTGACACGAAAGTGACATAAACAATAGGTATACAGTTGCTAGGTAACCAAATTGAAGATCCAATTTTAATAATATCTTCATTGAGAGATGATAATAAGGTTGCATATGCTTACAATGTGCGACCTTTATTAAAAAAAAGGAAAAAATATTGATTGTCATGTGTGTGTCAATGAGTGTCTTTATAATAAATATGAACAATTTGTAGTATTCAATTTAGTCTTGTGAAATATATTATCATAAACGAATGTTATCAAGTAAAGCCGTTGTGACTTAATAGAGGCAAGCATTGCGCCCTCGCGCCTCTAGTCGCCGCAGGAGACGCCCTGGGCGTCGGGAGTCCATGGCGGACTCCCGGTCACCATAGGTGCGCGCTTGCGGACGGCGAGCAATGGGTAGCTCATCGTCCGGTAAGGACCAGGCCCTAGTTGACGGCCGTTTTCGTGTTCGGAGTCCCTCAAAATGTTACAAAAGGCTTACGGTGAATCGACTTTATTAAAAACACGTGCTTATAAGTGGTACAAAGCGGTCAAAAGCGGTCGATATATAATGGAAGATTTGCCTCGCTCTGGTAGGTCATCGACGTCTTCAACTGAAGTTAACATCCCAAAAGTGAAAATCCTCATTCAAGCCGCTGAACTTTCTGTGTCTCACGAGTCCATCCATACCGTTTTAAATAATCAATCGGGTATGAAACATGTTGCCGGTCAGCTAGTCCCAAAAGACCTGAATTTTCTCCAAAAACTCAATCGCATAAGAATCGCTGAGGATATGATAAAATGGGTGAATTCCGACCCAACATTCATGAAACGCATTATTACTGGTGATGAGACATGGGTTTACGAGTTTGACATGCAAACTAGTCAACAAGCTTCGGAATGGCGCCTTCCAACTGAACTGAAACCGAAAAAACCACGCTAAAGTCGATCAAAAGTCAGTCATGTTGACTGTTTTCTTTGACTATCGCGGTGTTGTGCACTTGGAATTCTTGCCGGAAGGTCAAACGGTAAATAAAGAATATTATTTGAGTGTTATGCGGCATTTAAGAGAGCAAATTCGACGAAAAAGGAAAGAAAATTCTTGGATGTTTGCAGCAAGATAATGCGCCTTCTCACAAGGCCTTCATTGTGAACTAATTTTTGACCAAAAAGTCAACAAATACCATTCACCAGATATGGCTACAGCCGATTTCTTTCTTTTTCATAAACTCAAATTACCACTTCGTGGCACCTGTTTTCATTCGGTAGAAGACATAAAGAAGAATTTGCGGCGAGAATTGAACTCAATTCCAGAAAAAGCGTTTAAAAAATGTTTTGATGATTGGATTACTTATTCGTTGGCATAAAGTGTATCGTTTTTGAAGAAGCATACTTTGAAAATAAATTTGGATGAATAACTAACATTTTGTGTAATATTGATCTTTTCCCGAACATTTCTTGATAGAGTAGTATTTTTATTTAGGTTCTTTCGGGAAATGGTGGACTCCAATTTCGAAGTATGTAGGAACACCACAACGACTCATTATCGCAAAAATAAAATAAAATCACTTCCCATTTCACAGTTGCCTTCCCCATTCCTTATTATGTAATCACGACGTGGTATAGATATTAATGTCTCTTTAGAAATCAATAACCTATTATGGAAATATCAGATCTCCTGGCAAGAGGCTCTAACTTTACGTTAACTTTGCCAGTCGTGCATGTCGCAACCCAGCGTGCTGATCAAACTCGATTGTGAGAGCTATTCCATCAGCTAATTGAACACCGAAACTTGTCAGCACCATAATCAGTCCAGGCATATCTAGCTTTCTCTATCCAGAATGCTGAAACATGTTTAGGTAGATAGATAGTTTACCTACGTAGAAACTATTATTGAAACACTTTAAGTAAACTTTCTTCCTGTTTCAAACATTGTTCTCAGTAAGATTATGTTCAGGGCTTTCTCGGAAACTTGAGTAATTGAACCCTATTTAAGTTTGAGGTGAACGAAAAATAGAACGCAATATAGGTACCTACTGTCCTATTATTTTCGTGCGACGCTCGAAAATAAAATAAGACACTAGGAAATTTTAGAAAGATTTAGAGAATTTGGAAAATTTAGTATAGTTACCTAAGCACTTGCATAGGTATACAAAACTTTCCAAATTTCAAATAAAATAGATAAAAAAAATCTATAAAAACACGCTTTAAAAACCAAACTAAAAAAGCAGAAAATAATTTAAAAAAAGCGTGGGGTGCTCGTGCTTGATATTATTTTTTATATTTTTTTTTGGGGTTTTGGCTTCGCACGGTTTGTGCATTTAGCCAGTGTCAAGTAATTTTTCTTTTCCATCAAGTAAATGGCCCGATATCGGGCACGAAGTTACAAAACAGTCATAGTCGTCTTTAGTCAGTCAAGTCAAAGTTAAAGTTATTGTAAAGCGATAGTAACTTTACAACAACCTATTAGGAGTTTTTGGGGGGAACACGAAAAGTCCACGTTAGACACTTATTGTCACCTTCACTACATTTGTGCACTCACACGTAATTAAATTGCATAATTCACTACCAAAATTATACAATTTTATTCGCTATTTCACTAAATTTCATGAAAATAAAAAGTCGTGCGACATGTCAGTGACACATCCAACGCGATCCCGCCAAAAACTCCTAGATATTAATTGATTATAAAAATACCTCAAAAAGCAGTTTTTTATTTTTTTTATCTAATAATTATTTTCTATTTTTTTTTACTTTTTCTTTTTTAATTATGGAACTATTGAATTGTCATCGGTCCTCGCTATGCCTACAAAGTTTAAATGAAATCTGACCGTTTGAAGCGGGTCCATCGTTATCGATGGAGCCAGTAAAACTAGAATAGAATAGAAATCAAGTCCAAAGGAGTTCGGTTATCTACAAACAAACGAAACATGCTTACAAACATACAGGGGAAGCTAATAAAAGCGTGTTAAATAAAAAACAGCACCCTTTGCGTAACTACGACACTATCAATAATTTGAATCCTTTTGAAGGATATTGCTCGTCGATTGCTTCGTATCTTCGTTCGAAAAGTGAATGTTGTTGAACTGTCAAAATCAGGTCAAAATGATTTACCCCGCAGTTTTATTTTATTTTATTTCATTTATTTGGAAGAACAAACAATTAAAAATTATATTTTACAAATAAATAGTTAGTTAAATAAATGTGCAAACAACAACGTTCTCCACGATACGCAAAAAGACAAAGACAATGTTGACTAAGTAAACGGGGAATAGATAAGAACATGAAATAAAATACACATAGTTAACAGCTACTTTATACAATAAGGAACACATAGTTTAATACAATGTTGTTATTCTTTCGATTTTATTGTGTCAACCAACGGATACAGCGAATAGATTCAAGTTAGAGAGAAAATTATTAAAATTGCCTGTGAGGCGACGTAGAGCTGCCCGCAAGCCTGCATTCGTACGACTAGGAATTACACCGAAAACAGGTCGTGCGCGTACCCCACGCGCCTGAATGGTTCTATGAACAACATAGTACAACCTGTTACATAGCCACACAATCATACGAGTTGTTCCATAGATCGTATAGTAACATAGTTTCAAGAAAGGTACGTCTAGACTTCAAAGAGAGCAAGTTGATATTTTTATTATTTGCTGTAAACTATTTTTTTTAGGTAGGTTAGGTACCTACCTGTTACCTGTTGATACTGTTATAGATATGCCACAGGAGTTTATTCTCCGGCCTATTGGATAGTAGAAACATATCTAATATATGCTTTATTTCATAGTAATTCTTTAAACTTAGTATTGACAAGAGTCTCGAGACTATTTCGGAAAAAAACTTCAACAAAAATTATGTGAACTTACCTACTTCATTTGTATAACATGTGCATACTTAAATTAAAATACTGTAACGGGAATAATTAAGGTAATCGTACCGCGGATACTGATAAGTACGATATTTAGACCCCAGGAGCCTGTAAGATACAGGTACCTACCATAAGTACCTACCTACCTACCTATGGGATAGGTACCTACCTATACCTGCCTACTAATAGAAACCTACCCAGCTTAAAAGATACTGCTTTCTACCGTATTCCACTCAGCCTCGGATCTACGATTTTTTCGAAACGGGGCAGGAACTTGATAGTAGCGCCCCTATCTCCAGCGTTTGAGATAAATTAATTAGGCATGGACCTGAGTGGCCCTTTTCTTACAAGTCGACGGTGAGCCAACCAGGCTTCCGTATGCTAGGCGCTTTGTGGAGCAAGATTTTTGTTTTTTATTGCACAATATTACGATTTCGGCACCCCGGATCCCCCCCCACCCCCCTAGATCCGGGGCTGTATCCACTAATAACCTCGTTTTCTTTCAGTTATATTCCGGTTTTATTTTATATTAAAAAGTTTTCAGCTTCTGCAAATCACATCACATCATTAGATTGTTTCTATGTAGGTACCCATTCTAAATATTTCAAAATCTATATTATCATTACTTTATCATCCTGAATGCTTTAACGGTCTAGTGGTTGCAAAAGGGTCTATGGGTGCTATATATACTAAGGTCAAAAATTATATTAGCTCTTCCTCAGGAAATTGTTAGAAGCAGCTCCGGTTTCTGAATTTGTGCCCGGTTGTTGGGCATAGGATTGCGCTCGCCCCCTGTTACATGGGACTTAAAAACATAACTGGCGAAATGTGGGTTTTCTCTAAGTAGATAAACCTCTGCCGGGTACAGCAGAGGTTCGGGGATTACAGGCGTGATGTTATCCTTATTTAATCATATTCGAGGGAGCTCGAGCGAATAAGATCCTGTGTTCTGTAGGTGAAAGGTAGACATTCACCGAACACGATGTTTGTTGAGCTAGGTAAATGTCAATACCTATTTATTCTAATTATCTTTAACCAAGCATATTACCTATTGTCCTAAAAGCCTGCGGCTAGAATAAACCACCGCACCGTGATCAAAGTGTTTTTTCACAGCAGATTACATTACGATACAATGCTATTGCCGGTTCCATTACAGACGTCAACGTTCTGACTTCTGGGCACGTTACTCGCAGTCCTTTATTAAATTGTCATGTAGAATCACTCTACCAAACATAGCGTCACCGTTACAGCACGACTTGCAAAAAAAAATCTTACTGTTTTATTTTAAAAAAAGGATTTGTTTTAATATTAGTCGAGTGAACATTTTCGTTTTCGTTTTTATCACGACTCTACGACGAAAAAGTGAGGTTAAGGTTATGTCAAAGTAATACAACATAAAAATCAAAACCGGTGTTTATTTACAAATCATTTCTCGTTTTTATCTACGAAAATGTGGCCTTTGAAATTAAGCAGATGTATTTCAGACAAGACTATGTATGTATATTAGCCGTGGATGCAGTTAGATAGAATTGGGGATTTTAAAGTTGGTATTGATTGATGTTCATTGAAAACTTACAGAAATACTACATCAAAATTACCTCAATGGGGTTTCCTAATGTCTTCAAGATACTTACAAAGCAAAGAAGTTCCTACACAGACTACCTCAACTATCGAGGAGGCTACACGGACTCCCACAACGATCGATGTCGCCGATGTGAAATTCTTCTCGAAACAAATGAATGAGTGGTGGGATCCTGATGGGAAAATGGCTCTGCTACACCGTATGAATATACTAAGGTAAGACGTTAATAAGTGTCTTAAAAATCATGGGCTGGTGTATTAATTACCATTCAAAAGTTCAGCATAATTAAATATCTATTTAAACAAAAAAAACCATCATCACTAACAAAATACTCTGTTCAGTTGTTCAAATTTTTTCCCCACTCGGTTCAGATGTTCCTGCTCCCAGTTTCAAATGATAAGGTACCCATACCTGATAAATACATGTGACAAGCATGTATGTAGTACCAATAGCACTTCCATTTTCATTATAGACAAATCAAAATACTAGTATCCATCCTAATAGAATATTATTAAGGTGTCTGTGAGTGCGTTGTGGGTATACTTTTAAGTAATGCAGCTTACTATCTTGATAAGAACATAGATCCCCTCTAAAAGACATTGGAATTAACTAGCTGGTACTAGATTTAACCTAATAACTGTCACATCAAAAAAGCAAAAACGTGCCCTCGGCATCAAGCTACGAATTCATCCTTAAAGTCTGTCATGTAGTCGTGACCGTGGCGTGCTGGGCACATTTTGGTTTGTCATCTATACATGATTGTGGCGGTCAAAAGGTTAATCAATTTTAACTCTTGTTCTTATATTTACAGGGTCCCTTTTGTCAGAGATGGTCTTGTATCTACTGCCCAGAAAGATGTGTACCCACTCAAGGGTAAAAAGATTTTGGACGTTGGATGCGGTGGAGGCATACTAGCAGAGGTGAGAACCACAAATAATATCTTCTGCTGATAGAATATGTTTTTAGTAAGTACACCAAAATCGCTCGGAGTTTCCCGACGCGATCGAATCAGGAATGAAGAGATCCGCAGGAGAAACAAGGTAACCGATATAGCCCGAAGAACAGACTTAGGCATAGCACAAAAAGACCTCGAAAAACTGCAGCGGTGCGCCTGTGTGGCAATCACCAGCTGCATGAGAACTACACCCACCGCTGCCCTACAGGCAATGTTGGGGCTGCCTCCTCTACACCTCATCGTGCGGGAGGAGGCAGCCCTGGCTGCCTTGAGGCTCGACATAGCAGGAACCTTAAGTAAAGACTCCAGAGTCAAACACACACGCATTAAGGAAGATGCAATCAAACGACAACCATTGATGGCATCACTCTGTGATAAAACCCCGAAATTGCACTACTTCCAGAGACACTACAACGTAGTACTCACAGGAGAACAGAACGATCACTCAGGCCCGGATGAGCTAAGAGTCTACACTGACGGATCAAAGACCGACTCCGGAACCGGACTCGGAGTTTTCTCACAAGATCTTAACATAAACATATCCGGCCCGCTGGGAATGTTCAACACCGTATACCAAGCGGAGTGTGTGGGCATTATACAAGCGGCGTACGCCATAGAAGCCAGGAGGGTCACGGACACACACATACGCATACTCTCCGACAGTGCTTCAGTTCTCCAATCCCTACGGAGAAAATATATTACATCGACTTTAACACTAGAATGTCACAATGCACTAGAAAGAGTAACAGTTGCCAACCGCAACACTGTGACACTGCAATGGATAAAAGGACACAGTGGATCACTAGGCAATGATGCTGCTGACGAACTGGCCAGGAGGGCATCCAGCGCGTCAGTCTGTGGTCCCGAGCCCATCGTGCCCATCCCCTTCAACCAATTACGCAGGTGGCTTCAGCAGTACACCCACACACAAGCCGAGAGCTGGTAGACCCTGACACCAGGTTGCAGGCAGTCTAGGGAAGCAATGCCATCCTTGGATGGCAAGCTGACCAGACGTCTGTTACGTCTGGACAGGAAAGACCTGCGTCTGGTGACTGGAACCATCACAGGACACTGCCCGTTAAACAAACACTTCTACACAATCGGCATAACGGACAGCCCCTTATGCAGGGCCTGCATGGAGGCCGAGGAAACCGTTGCGCATGTGCTTTTCGAATGCACAGCCGTAGTCCAGATTAGAACAGAAACCCTCGGCGCACCCAAATGTTCCACGGATATTCTCAACAGACCAGGAGTTATAGCCAACTTCTGGAGGGAGGTGGGCTGGCTGGAATAACTACCGAAGGCCGCCATGGCTCACGCACAATGGTCCACTTGAAGGACTAAGTGCGGAAACCAAACCCATAACATAGAACATAGCCCGAAGAATTGCCAAACTTAAGTGGCAGTGGGCAGGGCACATTGCTCGCAGAACGGATGGGTCGATGGGGCCGAAAGGTTCTGGAGTAGCGACCGCGTACCGGAAGACGTAGAGCGGGAAGGCCTCCCACAAGGTGGAACGACGACATTGTGAAGGCCGCGGGAATCCGCTGGATGTGGGAAGCACAAGAACGGTCGAAGTGGAGAAGCATGGAGGAGGCCTATGTCCAGCAGTGGACGTCTTTCAGCTGAAATGATGATGATGATGATGACACAAAAATCTAATCTGTCTCATCAGCTCATGTACAGTCAGCAAAAGAATACGTTACGTTACGTCTAAAAATAGTGTTATGGCTAACACTATTTTTAGACGGGGTTAAATTAAATTAGCTAGCGAAACTTATTTTTCAACTAGGTACAACTGATTACACTGTCAAAGGGCGGTTTTTTAATGTTGTTTTATCCTCTTTAGATAAGAGCTTCCCAGGCTTACTTAATTTAGACCCTATACATGATGTGGTGCCAGTCGTAAAAGAATAGCACCATCCCATTTCTTTATCGTACATACCGTGCATTTCTGTATTAATGATACCATTTATGATACTAAATACAATCATATTTTACTTGGAAAGGTTGCCATAATATAAATATAAAATAAAGTTATTATAGTATAATCAGCCTATAATGTTCTCACTGCTGGGACGCAAGCCTTCTCTCTGTGAGAGGGAGTAGGCCGTAATCCACCGTGCGGATTGGTGGATGTCACATGTCTTCGAATTTTTGGGTTTAGAATATGCTGGTTTCCTCACGATTTTTCCTTCACCATTTTGAAAGCAGTGGATGGTGCAATAAATTCCTCAACTTACATATCGTAAGGCAAGGCCATACTGGGCCACCACTGCTCTTGTACTGCTATATTATAAAACATATATTATATACTTTTCAGGGATTAGCACGACTTGGAGCAAGTGTGACGGGTATCGATGCTAGCGAAGAACTCATCCGTGTGGCTGAAAAACACAAAGAACTTGACCCTAAAATAAAACTGAACAAACCTGAATACATTAACTGTTCTGTAGAAGTAAGTTTTTACATACAGGCTAAAATAAATTAGTTAGCGGACTCCGCAAACGCGACGGGTTGGATATCGATATCTAACAAAATAAAACTTTTAAAAAAAGTTTTTTATGATATTTTTTTGGGATTTTCGAGTACCTATAGGTAGTTGTAATTAATTGAAATATCTATTTGAAAAATCAGTTTTGTTTTTTCGTAAACTTCACAGACTTATCGAGTATCAATATCTAACGAAACTAAAAACAACTTCGACTTTCTCAACTTACAAAATCAAAATATTTTACTTCACATATCTGCATGGGACTTCTGAAACGTCAGAAGCTCGGCGCACGGTTCCAATTGGTTGTTTCCTATAGAAAAGAGCCCGGAATAAACTTCATTGTTAATCTTTTAAAAATAATTGGCTTTTACAATGTTTTCTAATTACAGTGTTAATAGTGTAGGTGTGCGAGGACAGTGTAGGCCTGTCAACAAGTATCAGGTACTTAATACAATAGAAAATTATTTATAAAGCTGCCGTCTTCAAGGCCTACAACATTCTCATATTCACAATAGGTATTTATATGACGCGAAATATTAGACTAATAAAATATAAAAAACAGTACAACTACTATTTATATTTAAACTAATTAAGAGTCGAAATTAGAATTTTACGTATATAATGTGGATTTTCTATTTTTGAATTTTCCATCACTAAGTTCTGTAACTGTCTTAAGCAACTTATTATGAAAGCGGATACTGTTTATGAGAAATGAGTTGTTTTAAGTTACTTAATGTACATTTATGTATCACAATTTTATTTTTACTACGAGTAAATAGTATGGGAATCGATGTAGAAGGCAGAGTTAGTATATCAATTAATCTTGAATTTGTTTCTAAGAGACTCGCGAGGCCCCATTTTAGAGGTTGCATATTTCAAGTAACTATAATACCAGCGGCCAAAAAATAAACATTTTTTTTAAATTATTTTGTTTAAAAAAAGTTTTATTTTATGTTTTATTTTGTGTTTTATATTTAGATATCGAACGAAACCCATGAAGCATGTCGAATTTCGCTACATAATTTAATTTGACCCTGTATATCTACCATTTCAAAGTTTAAATGCGGAAATATGCATTATAAGACTCTTTTACATATGTATTATCGAGGAAACTAACATCTATACACCGTAAGCCGCTGTAGTAACGCTTGCTAACAGATGTGGTTATTGTGTGCACGTGGATTTTGTTTTCAAATTGGTAAGATGTAAGATTCCTCGATAGTATATACATCACGCCTTGTTTCATCGAAGGGTTGGGCAGAGGTGTACCTATAGTGCACCGACATTTCACCAGTTATGTATAAGTCCCATATAATAAGGGGCGAGCCTATTACCATCAACCGGAGACAAATCCAGACTCTGGGGTTCTACTGAGAAATTACAGATAGAAAAACCCAATAACTTTGTCCGACCTGGGTATCGAACCCGGGACCACTAGACCAACGTGGTAGCCGCAAGTGCGATTTAATTACCTGTGGCAAAAATTGAAGCAACAATAAAAGTGGCACTGAAGCACCGTTTAGACGGTGCAACTTTTTTGTTGCTGTACAATACATTTGCGGCTCTAAATTTGCTTTATGGCACATACCATATGGCACTTTGAAGGGCTTGTGGCTAAGAAGTTACAGCCGCACGCTTGGCGCGGTTGGCCCGTTGATGGGATGCCATATTTACATACCGAGACCCCTCCGTGCCTCGGAAAGCACGTTATGCCGTTGGTCATTCGGGGATCTTTCACAATCGTTACGGGTCGTCAGAAGTCCGAAAGTCTGACAAACCAGTAATACCGATTGGTATCATACTACCCAGTAACTAGGTTGTGGAGGTCAGGTATGCAGTCGGTCCATGTAAAATAATGGTATTCAGCTGCATCCAGTTCCTCTGAAGTCGACCCCAACAGGGTTGAAAAGGCAGATGACATGCTAGAAATGTGCATCAATAGGGTATTACACCCATTTTTGAAAAGTATCTTAATTCGATTCTAGAGTGCTAATAAACCACAAACAAAAACACAACATTTTTATTTAATCGATTAGTGTCATAAAAATGCATTAAAATTTTACATTTTCAAATTTCGCGCGTAACTTGACGAAAACGCTGGACGCAGTGGACGCCATATTGCTCTGTGGGTATGACGTCAATTTGATATATAAACAAATGCGCTGATATTTTATAAGACAATTGTTTATAATAATAAAAAAAATAGTTATTTTTCTACTTATCGTTGGTTTTCTGTTCCTGAATTTAAAATGTTTGTACGGGTTGTAGTAGTTAACTCCGTACACTGATTTGTCGTGAAGGTTTTTAAGTTAAAGTTAGATAGAGAAACACGTTCCACTAAGATGCACTAAGTAGTTAAGTTTATTTAAGTTAAGAGGAAGTAACAATAGTACAGTGGAAGGCGATTATTTCTCTCAGTTATTGATAGATACACAGTTTTAAGTACACTATATTTAGATTCGATAGTCACGTTATTTTATAATGCTAAATTATGACGCGCATCGTTGGCGTAAAGTAGGTTACCGAGCAAGCAGAAAAATGTATGGCGTTGAGACCGTACATATTGGCAACCCCATAAAGAAGCTAAGATGAGTAGAGAGAGAGAGAGAGAAAGAGAAAGAAACGCCTTTACAAAGTCAAACATTAAAGGAAAAGTAAAAAAGTTACTAAGTAGTTTTACAATTAATCAAAATTAAAGGCAACGTTGTCTCGATGTGCTTGAGGTTGAGCGTGGCAGTCGTCTGTGGGCGCCTGCTGCTTTTCTTCTCTGGCAGTCTGCCGTCGAGATCCCATTGGTTGAAGTTCGATGTCTTCATGCGTTTGCTTTCTATTTGTCTTCCTCGGATATCGCTTCCCGAGCAGTGTGTAGTATTTCCTTGTTATGATCCACAGGAAAGTGATGACAGCAATTGTTAGTAAAAGGTAACAAATTACATATTGGTGAATGTCATGGTCCGTGATAGTGGATGGTAGTTTCGGCTCGTTCTCTAGTTGGAACCGCAGCTTTTTGTCGATTTCCTCGAAGTTGTTCTTCTTGAGAGTGAAGAGTTCGTGTGGCGCGTTGTGAAGTGTGACGTTGACAATGTTATTTATCGGCGAATTCAGGTTCGGTACATGCATCTCATAGTTCACGTTGAGGTTGCTATTGTACTGATTGTGCGAAGTGATTGTGAGTTCTTTTGACTGCAGTACGCATCCTTGACTCAAAGTTACTATCGCCGCCGAAGTGATAGTTTGCGATATTACGTCATTTTCACAAACAGTACGTAATTCGCACCTTCCACAACAAACAACCAGCCAGCTGTTTGATTCTTGCAACTTGATCCATGCCTCCTCGCATGACACGCTGTGTACGTCACACGGTGTCGTAGTTGTACGATGACCCAGTAGTTTTGCTTCGCAAGGTGCATTCTTGTTTTGTAAGTTGAACACTGGTATGTTTGCGTTACAAATGAAGTTATCTTTCTGTCTTTTGATGCATTGCCTGAAATCTCTATCTTTTAGTGAGATGTAAGAATTCTTCTCAAAGTTCACGGCAATGTATTCCGAAGATAATTGCATCAATTTATAGTTTGACTCCGCCTTGAATGGTATAGCGATAGCCCGGTAGTAGGTGAAGTCCTCATTTGAAATTAAAGGAATGTGAACTTCGAACATAAAGTATTTCTTCGTTATTCGTGCTTTCACGTACAGCAACTTGTAAATTTCCTTGATATCTTCTCTGATATTTTCTGTTGGCAATGACAGAGTCCTCGGCAGTCTGCCGGATATGTCTTCCAGTTGCTTTACTAGAGTGACTGGTGATATCAAGTGCACGTCCATATGTCCACTGTAGACATTAGTGAGAGTATTCAGGAGCATAGTTTGAATTTCTTTAAGATTTCGGAGTAGTAGCGATGCTGTGAGCGAAGCGGAGTTGAAGTAACTTGTGGCCATCATTATTTGTATTTCTGTTTCAATGCTGCCCAGATTTGCCTTAGTTTCTTCCATGAAGTCTTCTATCATCTTGCATTGAAGCTTGATATTTTCATCGTTTTTTTTCAAAGCGTCATTTTGTAGTTGCATGATTGACGTTTGGTTTTTTGCTAGTTCACGCAAATAGTTTTCGTTAAGTTGTATGGCTTCAATGTCCTTGTGGTATTTGTCAGCAAACTTCTGGTCTAAGACGCCGAATAAGCTGTTTGCAATCATGCCTACTCCGTCGATCAAGCCGCGCTTCTTGCGCGTAGATAAATGTTTGTGCGGAGTCAGCAGGATGGTGTTGTAGAAGTTAAGTAGTTCCATCTCGTGGAAAAGTTGATCCGTCGTAGCTTGGCAATAACTTTGATGGATCTTCTGACAAAGGTCATTTACACCGTTTATGTATTTTTCAATATGGTAAACTCCCTGCCAGTAGTTTGTTAAGTTGTAGTACGTAAGCAAAGTCCATTCATCGTGAATGAGTTCAATTTTGCCTATGGTGTCATAATAAATCGGTCGCTCGGGTTCCAGGTTAGTAATTTGAGTGCCTGACCTTACCTGGGAACCATATGATCCATTTACAAGTATCAACATTGTGAAAAGAAACATTAAAATGTTTGTAAGACATTTTCCTCCAGAGTGTTTTGTTTTGGTCGTTTTTTCAGCTCTCTCAGCCTTTTCTAAATCCGTTTTACCTTCTATATAAACTTTTTTGCAGGTTGTGTCTATGGGTAGAGCTGATAGTTTTATTATTGGTCGTTTAATGACACCAGTTTGGGTTTTCAGGGTTGTCACCCGAACGTATCCGTCCGTTCCAGGGTGAAGTTCTAGTATCCGTCCCATGGCCCATTTTCCTGGCGGCAAATTGTTGTCCCGGACTAGTACGATGTCCCCTTCGCTGAGGTTTTTCTTGGGATTGTTCCATTTGCTACGCGTTTGTAATTGATTTAGATAGTCGCTTGACCAATTCTTCCAAAATTGTTGGTACATATGTTCAGTTAGCTGCCATCGTCGGCGTAGGTCAATGAAGTTTTCATCGGTGTAGTCAGCTCGTGGTAAAGACATTGTTGGTCCCCCCGTTAGAAAGTGACCCGGTGTCAGGTAGTTATAAAATTCTTCGGGGTCTTCAGTGAGCTGGCAAAGCGGCCTGGAGTTCATGCACGCTTCTATCTTCGCAAGCAGGGTAGTAAATTCCTCGTACGTCAGTTTTTGGTCTCCTAGCACCCGACGAAGGTGATATTTCATCGACTTGACCGCTGCTTCCCATAGTCCACCAGCAGTCGGCCAAGCGGGTGCATTGAAATGCCATTGTACTCCCATGTCTGCGATGTTATTGAAGAAGTTTGGCGACAAGATTTGCTTGAAGTCTTCAAACTCTTTCTGAAGTAACCTTGATGCGCCAATGAAATTAGTGCCACAGTCCGAGTAGACGTGACCTGGTGTCCCGCGCCTGGAGCACATTCTCTGGAAGGCTGCTATGAAAGTTTCGGTACTTAAGTCTGATGCAAGTTCGATGTGCACAGCCTTTGTCACCATGCATATGAATATGCAAATGTAACCCTTCGAAGTTCGGACCCCTCTTCCTTTGTTGAGTCTGACTTCGACGTGTCCTGTGAAGTCGACTCCCGTGTGGGTAAACGGGCGCGAAGGTGTTACTCGTTGTGGTGGCAGTTCTCCCATGAGTTGGTTCAACTTCAATGGGTTGTAGCGATGGCAGCGCACACAGCGCCGTAGTTCAGCTTTCACCGCTCTGTTACCGCCAACGATCCAGTACCGTTGTCGGATGTACGCTAAAGTTAGTCTGGCTCCTCCGTGTAAAGTCGTTACGTGAGCTTGATTAATCACCAGCTGAGTAAGTCGTCCACCCTTAGGTAGAATAGTTGGATTCTTCATCTCAAAAGGTAAACTGGAATGTTTCAGTCGACCCCCGACTCGGATTAAGCCATTGTTGTCCAAGTATGGTTTCAGTTTGAAGATTTTACTTTTCGTTGAAATAGTTTCTTCCTTCATAAGTTGTTTATATTCTTGCGTAATTTCCGTTTGTTGCACATATTTTATGATTTGTTCATTTGCATTGTTTAATTCGCATAAAGTGAGGCATCCGGTGTCACGTTTCGTGTTATTACTTGCGTTTCCGATAAATCGTTGTATCCATGCCACAATTCTGATGGCTTTGGTCAATGAACTGCAATTAATTAATAAGTTATGAATACAATTGTTGGTCTCTTTGTTCATAGAGTTCGATTTCGCTTGAACGACGCTGCCTATGTTAGTTGTAAAAGTGCATGTTATGTTTTCTTCACGGTTTCGATCTTGGAAGGTGTTCAGAAATGTAGGACCATCCCACCACAGACTGAATGTTGTTAGCTTAGTTGGTAGCAATCCTCTTGATGCACAGTCTGCAGGGTTATCTTGCGACTTCACATAACGCCATTGCTCGGCTGGTATGATTTGTCTTATTTTTGCAACTCGATTGGCGACGTATTTTTCTCTTTTAGATGTATCCCCCTGTAACCACGCCAGGACCACTTGGGAATCACACCAAACGCACGTAGTTATGTTGAAACCATTCAGAGCTTCTCTGATTTTTTCGATGAGTTGCGATAGTAAGAGTGCGCCGCAAAGTTCGAGTTTCGGTAATGTAATTGTTTGTGACAACGGTGCTACTCTTGTTTTAGCAGCAAGTAATGTTATTGTTGGCTTGTTATGTTTATCTCTGACGCAGCTGTAAACTACGCAGGAGTAAGCCTTTTCACTGGCATCGCAGAATCCAAATAGTTCGATCTTTTGGTTCGTTGAACCGAACCAGCGCTTGATTTTCATGTGTTTTACATTGGGTATGTCAGCTCTCAGTTTTAGCCATTTGTCGGCTATATATGACGGTAACTGATCATCCCACTCAAGTTTGTTAACCCATACTTCTTGAAATATAATTTTTGCAGCTATAGTAACGGGTGATAGCCAACCCAGCGGATCATAAAGTTGAGAAATTTCTGAAAGCAGCCGCCTTTTAGTCATTTCCGGTCGACATTTTTCTTCATATTTCCAGTTAAACACAAATGTGTCAGCATGCGGATCCCAACCTAGACCTAGGGTTTTCGTGGATTCCTCCTGCTTAAAGTCAAAAGTGATCCTGCGTGAAATCTGATCGTCACTTAAGTTCTCTAACAATGCTGGATCATTGCTGGACCACTTGCGTAAGTTCATCCCGGCTCCCTTTAACACATCAATAAGCGATGTCTGGAGTTCCTGGGCCGCTTCCAGTGAGTTATGGCCGCTTATGACGTCATCGACGTATGCTTCGTTCAGTAATACCTTGGCTGCCATGGGGTATTTGTAGCCATCATCATATGCCAGTTGTTTGATGGTTCTCATGGCCAGCCACGGTGCGCATTTAGTGCCATAAGTGACGGTGCAAAGTTGGTACTCTTGAAGCTTCTTTGACGGCGTCGTTCGCCAAATAATTTTCTGCAACTGTTGTTGTTCCTCAGACAGCCAGATACATCGGTACATTTTCTCAATGTCAGCTGTAAAGGCATATTTGTAAGTTCTCCATTTTATGATAAGTTCTTGGATATCTTTTTGTAGGTTGGGGCCTTTTTCTTGTAGGCCGTTCAGGCTGTATCCCGTTTTAGTTTTCTGAGATGCATTGAAAACAACTCTGAGTTTCGTGGTAGTAGATTCTTCACGAAGTACTCCGTGATGTGGTAAGAAACATTCAGTAGTTGAAGATGTCATGGGTTTTGCTGGTTTCATATGGCCTAACTCCAGGTATTCCCTAAGGAAATCTTTGTATAACTTTTCAAGTCGGTCATTTCTTTGAAACCTTTTTTCTAGTTGCAGCAATTGTGATACTGCGATTGTTTTCGATGTTCCGATCTTATTTTCGTAATCCGGACATAACGGCATCTTCACGATGTATCTTCCATCTGAACCACGTCGAGTAGTTTCCTTGTAGTAAGTTTCACATTGATCTTCTTGAGATCGGTCAGTGTTTGTTCTAGTGACGTCTTCACACTCCCAAAATTTTGTTATTTCAGCCAAGTCTAGCAGGGTGACGTGACAGTTAAAAGTTTCTAGTTTCCCACACAAAATCCATCCCAGCTGTGTTTGTTGCGCAACGGGTGACTTTGGTGTACCTTTTAGTATTCCATCTTGTATTATTTCAGCGTATACGTCAGCTCCAAGCAGTATGTCAATAGACCTTGAAATGTTAAAATCAGGGTCCGCTAGTTTTAAGTTTTGCAAATGCGTCCAATCTGGTCGTTCAAATGTGTTGTTCGGTAGTTTATTGATCAGTTTCTTCATAATCAATGCTTCAGTGTTGAAAGTATATTCGGAATGGATTGATTTGCATGTTAGTTTAAGGCGTCCTTTACAGTCGCCTGATACAGTTCCAACTCCCGATATCTTCGCAGTTACTTTGTTTCTTGGCAGCCTTAGGAGTTGAGCTGCATTCTCAGTTATTAAGTTAACCTGTGAGCCCTGATCTACGAGCGCACGAAGAGTTATGTAAGTCCCATCTATTGATTTAACCTTTACTTGGACGGTGGTCAATAAAACTTCCATCTCGCTGGCTGATAGATGATTTGAACTCGGCGTTTCAGTTTCCCTCGAGGGTCGTTGACCTGAGCGTTGGTTTTCATTGCTCGTCGAAGGTACATTTTTGTTAGAATTGTTGTAATGTAAGAGCGTATGGTGCTTCATATTACATTCCTTACAAGTTTTCGTAGAGTTGCAAGTTTGGTTTTCGTGACTAAACAAACAGTTTTTGCATAACCATAATTTTGCAACTGTGCTGTTTCGTTGCTTTGTGTCCATGTCAATAAACTGCTGACATCGCATTAAAACATGATTGTTTTTGCAAAGAGGGCACTGCCCGTATGAAGTGTGGTAAGTTTTTGGTAGCCATTTCTTATGATCGAAGTTTTTTCGAGGCACATGTTTTTCAGTTCCAGCTGACTTCTCTGAACTTTGTATGTCCTTTTTTGAAGTCTTCATGGTTTCAAACGCCATAAACTGGTTTTCTAAGTACATCAAAAATTCCTGCAGTGTTGGCACTTCTCTATTATCGTGCAAGTTCTTTATGTATTCATTGTAGCTCCCACAGTCTAGTTTTTGTGCCATCAGATGGACAATCATAGGATCCCAACTAGTTATATCAAAACCAATGTTTGTTAAACCGTTAAGACATTCAGTTGTTACGTCATGCAGCTTCTTCAAGTTGTAAGCGTCTGGTTTCTGTATGACAGGCAACTGCATCATAGTGTTCATGTATGACGAGAACTGTAGTCGGCGGTTGTTATACCGTTGGTTCAGTATATCCCAACACGAAGTGTAGTTGTCAGCGCTGATGCTCAAGTGTTGCACCAGTCTTTCTGCTTCACCTTTCAGCCTGGTCTTCAGATGCTGCATTTTTTGAGCTTTATTCAATGTCGGGTTCTTATGTATAGTTTCCAGGAAAAGATCTTTGAAAGATATCCATTTACTGTAGTGTCCTGAAAATTCTGGGATCTCTATTCTGGGTGCTGAATGTTGATGATGAGCGGTAGACCACATCTTACTTTTCAGTAGTTTCCTTGTTTGATCATATTTTGCTTCCATGCTGTTGAACTTATCATAATACGTATGATTCGAACCTTTCAGTAAGGCTTCCAGTTCCCAGTGAGTATTGTCCACAGCGTCCCACTTCGACTTCAAGATTGACAAGTGATCGTCAAGTTCCCATTTTTCGGCTAAGACGTCAAATTCAATTTTTGCCATAGCTCGATCGATGGCTTTGAAGTGGGTTTCTTGTTTAGTCAGCAAATTCTTTGTCTTCTCATCAGGTTCTCCTCTCGACAAGTCTGTTAGGTCGAATTTGATATTTTCTTCAGTAGTTTGCAACATTTTTAAAATGTCTGCTCTTGTTGTTTCGTATATGATCTTTGTCTTTCCGTAGACATCTTCCACAAAATAGTTAATGTTCTTGTCTTCAATTTCTTGCAACAGTAATGTATGCCGTGCATTGAAATCCATCCATTGTGCTTCCAACGAGGACAGCCGCTTGTTTAAGTATTCCTTTGTTTTTCGGGATTTGCTATCCTTGTTATAGTTGGCGCATAATGTTTTGATGTTTTCAAAACATGTTGATTGTAGCGACAGCTTGTTCATCTTGGTTGTAGATGATAGCTTCCTTGTAGTTCACACAATACCTTTTTTGTAAAGGTCCCGAAGATTCTCCTTGTTGTTGAAGACTCTTCTAGTGATCGTCGAAGGCTCTTCCAGTAGTCGAAAGCTCTTCTAGTTGTTGTAGTTCGTTCCGGTACTCAATGTGCCTGTACTCTGGCTAGGTATTTGCGCCTTCTCAATCCACCTGGGACGACCCTCTTCCGGGAGACCAGCTGAACCGATTCGCTACCGTCACAAGAGACACAAACACTTTTAAGATACACGAAGGCTCGAAGGACCATAAATGTACGGGTTGTAGTAGTTAACTCCGTACACTGATTTGTCGTGAAGGTTTTTAAGTTAAAGTTAGATAGAGAAACACGTTCCACTAAGATGCACTAAGTAGTTAAGTTTATTTAAGTTAAGAGGAAGTAACAATAGTACAGTGGAAGGCGATTATTTCTCTCAGTTATTGATAGCTACACAGTTTTAAGTACACTATATTTAGATTCGATAGTCACGTTATTTTATAATGCTAAATTATGACGCGCATCGTTGGCGTAAAGTAGGTTACCGAGCAAGCAGAAAAATGTATGGCGTTGAGACCGTACAATGTTATTTAAATAAAAATTACCTTGGTTACGAAAATAACAAAAAAAAAATCAAAAACAGATTTAAAAAAACTGAAATCTTTAAATTGTATTTTAAAATTTATTTTGTTGTTTCATGAACGAAAACTAACATTTTCCGACTGCATTTTGCCTAAGCAATCTCAATAATATATTTTTAGATTTTTTCTCATATAGAGTAAAATACCCTATTGTGTAAATAGGGATTTAGTGTTTGCGAAATAGTTTCCGTAACTCATTGTGTTTGCGTCAGGATGGCAGTGTGAATCAGATGTGTGCCTGTGAGCTATCAAATTTTCACTTCAAATGTGCAGTTCAATTAGTCAATACAGACACAAAACAAAAATTACGAACGTCTTGTTCCCCACTCTATTTAGGTATTTTAGTAGCTCAGAACTTATTATCAGGTGTAATACGACACCGAAGTCGAGAGTTACTTGTACCGTCAATATTTTTTTTTTTTGTATTGGACCATACCTGGGAAACTTCGGGTTAGGAGATATTGAAGGTCAAAATTCCAACTTATGCTGTTCTTTTGGTTTTAAAGCATTTTTTAATCATAAAACAGCTTTAAATCCCCCTTGACCCCTGTACCTTTACATGCACCCATGGATGCACAATGTTTTGCGTGCGTTATATTGCACACTGCCGCAAACAGCAAATGACAAAAAATAAAAGTCGTTTCCCAGCAATTATTTTTGTGCAGTTACTAAGTTTGATGTACAGAAAGCGTAGTTGATGGCAATGTGATGTATCTTTTTACACTTGTTTGTAAATTATTTTTTATATTTCAGGAACATGTAGAAAAGGCTTCCAATCTCTATGATGCAGTAGTAGCATCAGAAGTCATAGAACATGTACAAGACCAAGAGTTATTTGTCAAATCTTGCATACAAGCTGCAAAGCCAAGAGGCAAATTATTCTTCACAACTCCTAACAGGACAAGACTGTCTCAGTTTGTAGTAATATTCCTCGCTGAAAATGTACTAAAATCCGTACCTAAAGGGGCCCATCAGTATGAGAAATTTATTACGCCTAATGAACTCACATTTTTATTAGAAAGAAGTACGTATTTTGCAATGATAATATATTTTTTTAATTGAAGGTTTTATCTACTCAGTGGTGGCCCAGTGGTAATAGCCGCCACTTACGAGCTGTAGGTCGTAGGTTCGAACCCAGACAGGCTCTCAAAATGGTGAAGGCAAACATCGTGAGGAAACTGGCATGTCCTAGAACCAAAAAATCGAAAGCATGTGACATACAGCAATCGGGCCGGCGTGGTGGATTACGGCCTACTCCCTCTCACCGAGAGGAGTCCTGTGGCCCAGTAGTGGGAACATTATAGGCCAGGGATAGCGAACCAATGGCACGCGTGCCTTTGGTGACACGTAAAAAAATAATTTGGGCACGACGAAGTCACAGTATGGTAGGTTCAGTATGATAGGAGTATGGTAAGTTCATCTTCTTAAACCTGAGTCGTTACTTTCAGAAACCGTACCTTCACATGATTCTAGTCTATGTCATATGACCTTAATACCAGAAACCAGATGTTGCACTAATTTGTTCCTTCATTTAAAAAAGGTGGTGTGATGTTGATTACTAGGTATATAATAGTACAAGTCTATTTCTGTTTGCATTTAAAGACTACCGATGATGGTGAAAGTATTTAGTTTATTTCTAGTAGTCAATAAGTCAAGATTGTTTGTTGGCACGTCAATGCCATATTAAATACTTTTTTGGAAGAAATGGCTCGTAGAGGTTAATAGGTTCGCCATCCCTGTCATATGCTAATTATGCTATCTACTCAGGGAATACGTTTACCAAGCAGTGGGGCGATATAGGCTTTTTCCTGCTTTTGTTCCAACGTTGTTCCCACTGCCAGGGACTGAAGTCCCTTTGAGGAGGTGTAGGCAGTTAATAACAGCCCACCGTTATCTACCCTTTTTTTTTGGGTGGGAAATCATCATATAACCTCTTCCGCTCTGGGTGGAGCGGGAGGGCGTGTCAGGCTTTTACTGACTAAAACCCACCCGTGTTCCCTCAGTTGCCTATGTGCCAGGGGCCGCAGTATCTCTTTCGAACAACCCGCACCCCTGGCAGGCATCGGCCCTTGCGGGCCCCATCAGTTGATGCTGACATCTCTTTGAGGCGCGCGTGGAACACAACGCGCCGTCGACCCGGGCTTGGTACTTACCGGACAGCGAGCTACCCATTACTCGCCGTCCGCAAGCCCGCGCCTACGGTGGCCGGGAATCAGCCTGGGATTCCCGACGCCCAGGGCGTCTCCTGCGAAGGCTACGGCCGTGAGGGCGCATGTACTGCCTCTCCCTCACGTGCGCCGCCTCCCTCTTTGCGAGCATCACTGCTTCGCTGAAGGAGGTGACGGCTAACCATGCACTCTCGCTCCGTACCATGGCCTGGACCAAGGCCGGCCGCGAGAGATCGCCGCCGCCGATCGCCTCCACGAGGACACGGTGGTGCTCCGCCTAAGCCGGGCAGACCTCCACCGTATGCTCCACCGTGTCCTCAGGGCGATCTTCGCAATAGAAACACCCGGGCGTTTCCTCCCGCCTTATGCGAAACAGGAACCTCCCGAAACAGCCGTGTCCGGTGAGGACCTGTGTCAGGCGGAAGGTGAGGACGCGATGCCGCCTCTCAAGCCACTCCTCAAAGAGGGGGGGCATTGGGTTGCGACAATCGCACTCTCCACGGTGCCATGAGATCCCGCCGGAGCACTGTCCGCTGTGTCGCGATTTCCCGCGGCAGCGGGGTTACACCCCGGCGTTTGGCCTCCTCGCGTCACTCCCAACTGTGCGCGAGGACCTTTGCCTCCAGATCCCATGGCGGCAATCTGGCAAGGAGGCCCACCGCCTCACCGGAGATCGTGCGGTTCGCCTTCAACCGGCGTGCTGGTTGGCGCCTCAATGTGGGCGCCCACACCGGTGCCCCGTATAGGGCCATGGCCCGCACGACCGACGTAGAGCCTCCGGCAGGAGGCGTTTGGCCCCCCTAGATTGGGCAGGAACCGCTTCAAGGCAGCCCCGGCCCGCTCCAGTGTGGGCGCCAAACGTCGGAAATGCTCCGACCGTTATCTACCCTGCGGGCCCACTATAGGTTGGTGTAGTCTGTTCCAAAAGTATCTGAGAAATGTGTAAACAAACCCTGTTCAGGGCGTCTAAAAAGGCCGCTTTGGCAGAATCTTATTAGGAAAATATTATGAATCATATTTAAAATTGTAAAATGGTCGCAAACTGACAATTCATAATATTATCTGCGTAGACAGCAATTCATCTGTTTGACAGTTTTGTATGGAAATTCGTAAAATGGTCACGAAATTATGAATTGCTTTATTAAAGTAAAATGTCAAATAGCAGAATCATAGGGGAATTCAGGAAGTGAATTGCTTTTAGAGGAATCGCTTAATGTGGCGTTTTTAAGTCCCGAGGTTAAATTCTTACGCAATCACTCACTAAAGGGAATTACAGTAACATTGAGCTGCATTTAAAGTTCGTTTTTTAAATCCCGGATAGTAATCTGACATTTCAAGTCTTGTGCTTGTGGTTTAGATGTTTAGTGAGTTTGATATTACACCTGGCAAATTAAAATCTTAGAAAAATAAACTTTAAAAGGCACCACTTTTTCCAATAATTATTGTTAGAATAAAGTTTGTTTGTTTGACAAAAAATTTAGCTATAAAATAAACCTCAATGATCTAACGAAAAATGAATATCTTTATGGCGATTAAAAATATAATTTTGGGTTTAAATGACATAGTATTTATGATTTGATGACATTGTATTTATTTTATATTGTGATTTGTATTTATCTTTTGTTTCGTAACTTGTAATTGTATTATGGGAGAACCTGAAATAAATGGATTTTATTTTATTTATTTATTAAATAATCAAATCAAAGCACTCAATTTGTAAGTGGTTCTACAAATTGGGATCTACAGTCATGTTTTATAATACATTTTCATCAGATACATTTGGAATATACCATAGAGTATAGACTATTGTTGGGTTAGGTCATGCCGATTTTCTCACCATATTCAGACCCACTTTATGACCGATTTATTTATTGAACAAACTATTTTATTTGTCTCCAATACTCATAATGGCTTATTTTATTTTATTTTTTGTTAGATCTTCATCTTATCTATTTCTTACAGATAAATGCCATGTGGAACTGACCTACGGCGTGACTTATAACCCTGTGACTGGAAAATGGGACTTCTCGCAATACCAAAACCTAATGTATGCTGTACAGGCTGCGAAAATGTCTACGTAAAGAAGAAATGGTTATCTAACTATGAAATTATTCGTATATATTGGTGACAGTCAGGACGAGTTTATTTATGTATTCAAAGTGTTGTTACGTGTTGAAATAGAGCTTTTGTATTATAATTTGTTGTTACATTTGTATCATAGTTTTTAAAGATTCTAATTTATGTATTTACTGCCACAGTATGAGCCGTACGTCTGTGGTAACGAAACCAGTATGAGCTCATTTTATTGTAAGCCCGCTTTCGTAATAAATTTGCGGCGGGATTATTTGAAAATAGCAAAGTGTGTTTTTTGTGATGCGCTGAGATGCACTGCGTTAGATTCTCAATACTCAGCTCAACACCGAGAGAGAGTTGGAAATCCAGTCCGCGATATTTTTGCGTCCGTTTGATCGTCGACTTTGACTTAGTTCCTACTTCGCTAGGCCAGCTGAAGGTCAATGTGTTACCACTGACGTGCAGTCGAATACTGTCGTGAATTTATTGGCAAATCGACAGCAGTAAACGGTACTTTTTAATTCCCAAATTGACCTGCTCTCGACCTCGATCTAGCCTGATGGAAACCGATGGATGAGTTCCATGATGAAACGAGCTTGCCCAGCAGATACCTGTTTATTCCTACTTCGAAGGCTGAAGGTTTATAGGTGGATGATAACTGTACTTGGACTCAAAATCGTATTCAGTAACTTGACTGTTCGAAGAAAAATAATGTAACCATACTAAAACGAATAGTGTTGGGGTAGTGAACAATTTTGTGTAAAGAACGAATGATGAAAATGGTTTAATTTTAATTTCGTTATAAAACTTGAAAAATTCGTTTGTAACATGTGGATTATAAGAATATATAACAAATTCTACTATTTTTAATAGTGCTTAATTATCATGTTTTTAAGACAAGTTATTAAATTTATTTTTGATTTTTTTGCATTTAAGTACATTATTTTAAGTTCATTCAATTTCATTCATTCTTACACCACCTTGCTATCTTTTTTTGTCATAATCTGGTTAACCTTCAACTGTGAAGTTACTGAATACGATTATGAGTCCAAGTATAGATGAACACGGGATCTGAGACCCAAACTGGTCTTCGACCTGAGCCACAAATAATTTAGTCTTTTATAATACACGTGTAATCTATGGCGCGAGATCTAGGTATAGAGACAATTTTATGCATGTGTTACCGTGGTGGACTTGGAAATCTCTAAATAGACTTCGAACCCAAGTCGGCCGGAACAAAGACAATCTTCACAGATGGGGTTCACGAACGACTCAGGGGGCCTACTCTCTAAGCACAAAATCCGTAATCTCTCTTGAAATTACGGGCGATTCTTACTCCGTATCACTTACGGACCTATGATTAGTTTGGGGCCCAAACTAAGAATGAATTACTACACGATTTGACAGCTGTCCCTACTCCTTATACAGTGTTACTATCCAAAAAGTTAATTAATCAGCTGTTGGAGTCACTTTGAAGTTTCGAACTATTTTCGGACCGGCCAGTATTTTCGTTGACGGAGTTAGAGAGTAGCCCCCAGATCTCAGGTGCGTATGCGGCACCTCCCCACGGACTATGGCACATCTTCCATCCACAGAGTACATTTTATATAGCTGCCATCTTACACCGCCTGTCACCTGTGCATTTTATGATCTTATGTCTACGTTAGCAAGCAGAGTTCGCGCTGCTGAATGTTGAGCCGAAGATGTTTGAATCTGCCATCGAGAAGTTGCTAAGAAGATAATATACGTGTTTTCAAGCTCGCACGTATTTCAGCATCTTCAAGCTAAGAGGGAGGCGGGGCACGGAGGGAGATGCAGTACATGCGCCCTCCCTCCCTCTCAGCCGTGGCCTTCACAGGAGACGCCCTGGGCGTCGGGAATCCCAGGCTGATTCCCGGCCACCGTAGGCACGGGCTTGCGGACGGCGAGTAATGGGTAGCTCGCTGTCCGGTAAGGACCAAGCCCGGGTCGACGGCGCGTTGTGTTCCACGCGCGCCTCAAAGAGATTTCAGCAGCAACTGATGGGGCCCGCAAGGGCCGATGCCTGCCAGGGGTGCGGGTTGTTCGAAAAAGATACCGCGGCCCCTGGCACACAGGCAACTGAGGGAACACGGGTGGGTTTTAGTCAGTAAAAGTCTGACACGCCTTCCCGCTCCACCCAGAGCGGGAGAAGTTATTTGATGATTTCCCACTCACAAAAAAAAAACATGTTTTCAAGCTTCGTTGGTCTATCGGTCGCAAGCGCTACTGCTGAGCATGGGGTCCTGTAGGGCAGTGTTAACAAACCTACTACTTTAAATGGTACTGCTTTCTAGTGTATTCTACTAATAACCTCGTTTTCCATAGTCAGGCCAGCTTGGAACTTTCGGTTAGATGCCGGTTTTAGTTAATGTTCAAGTTTCAGCTTCGGCAGATCATGTTTTATCATTAGAGTTTATACTCTAAATGTCAGAAATGTATTTTATAATTATTGTAAGCTCCTGAATGCCTCGTTGGTCTGGTGGTTGCAAAAAGGTCGTAAGCGCTACTGTTGAGCATAAGGTCCAAAGTGATATAAGTTTTTCCGGCAGGTTTCTCAGTCGCAGCCCAGAGGCTGGATTTGTGCCCGGTTGACGGCAATAGGCTCGCCCCCTATTACATGGAGCTTAAAACCAGAACTAGCGAAATGTGAGTGTTGCTATAGGTACCTACACCTCGGCCGAACTCTTCGGGGATTACAGGAGCGACATCATGTTATGTTCCCAAGAATCAATGCATACTTTTTGGTACTTTAGTCATAGTTATATTTTTTGTCATGAACCCCACAATACCGAAAAAATATTCGTCATCAAAGTCTGCTGTCTTTATAAATGACTTTGACGTAAATAAGTCAAAGAATACCGCAAGAATCAATACAAAATTACAAAAATGCTTTGGATACTATGAGATGAGAGACGAATATTTATAGCTTTTAAGGGCATTAACAGTGATACATTTCCATTATGTCACTAACCAAGCTCTTAAAAGCACCGATAAAACTGTTTTGGAAGGATGTCATTACATTTGTCATCATTCGAAGATATGATCTCGGCGGTAAGTACTTGTTCAAGTAACTCGTTCTTTTACTTTAGGACCACTGCATTATAACACCCTTTTCTCAGGAATTTTTAGCTAAGCAGATGTCAGACGCTTACTTTTTTGTCTCTCATTCGGCACGTTATGTTTCACTCAACACAAAACGTCTGAACACGAAATAGTTTAGCTTTTAGGCACGTTGATATCCTGCCCAGTCCAGTCCATCGTCTTGAAAACGTCCTCCACCGCATTGGTGAACAGATGTTAAAGTTGTCGAAGTGGCTGATCGATTAGCTTCAGCGCATTTCAGTGGCGGGTTATATTTCTCCATGGAACAGATAAAACATATCGTAGGTAGCCTTAGAGTGAAAAACACGCAACTTTAAAAGAGGAAGAAAAAGTCGCCCTGTACTTAAGAAGAAGCAACGGTAACACAGCTTCTTAAGTGTGTTTTAGTGTGCGATATGGATACATTTTCAGATTCTTAGAAAACCTGCAGGCTTAGCATGAGCACCGATTTGTCGACGAAAGAATAAACATGACTATTAACTAAATGATGTACAATGGGAGAATATGGCTAAGTTTTTCTATTAAGGGGAACCTAGTCGCCGACTCGAACTCACTGATGGGCCTGGCTAAAAAGCACGCTGTCTCACCAGGCATCGTGTCCGACACAGGTAGTATCAGTGATGACCAGTTAGAAGCTAGTCTACACGCACAACATTATTGAGTAAGATGCAGGATCATTTATAGTACAACAGGCACGTAAAAAATTAAGAACAGTCCTTCGGAAGATCGGGTTTTATGAAAAAACCACTACATAAATCAATGACCAATAAAGATAATTGAACTTTTAGATATTTGAGCTTTGTTGGTACTGACTTGGTTATTCAGATTTTAGACGTCTTTTATTACTTAAACACGCCCAAAGTTAGGTTAAATTAGCAAGAAAAACGTATCTTTCTTGGCTCCTAATTTTTTAATGGCTTTTTATTTTAATATTCTGTTTCCGTACAGACAATATTAATAATGAGACAAAAACATACCATGTTTAATTTTTGATGTACATTGTCGAACAGTGGAGTAATACACTCCCGAAGTTTGTATGGACAAAATGTGGACTAGATTCACCTTAAGTATCACAGTTATGCGTTCTAAACGAATCATGATTTTGTAGATAATCGTATATACTTTGTGGCCGTCGAGTAGAAAGTTTGTTGTCAGTGTGATTTTGACAGTTTGGCAAGAAATATTCTCCTGAAATAGTCTACATTTATAGGGACCTAGACAAAGATCGTTAGAAACGAAAGATAAAATGACAGATTGTAGAAGGATATCCACGATGCGATGTCTAAAATGGACAAACGAAATGTCACTTTGTATTTAAAACGCACTGTCTATATTCTTCGTAGAAATAGATAGCGTCATGCTAAGCCTGCTGCATTTATTTCATTTTAATCAAGCGAAAGCGTAAAATGATACAGGACTTGCAAGGTTTTCTTAAAAAAAAAACAACATGTTTTGCTAGTGCCAGTTAAAGTACAAGTTTATCAATGGAACATAGAATAAAAATCGATAGGTACCTACATACATATTTTTATTTTTATTAAGATAAAATGTCTTTGATAATTAGAACATTCTAAGTGGAGGATTCGTGCGCGAGGTCTGGTTCAAGGTGGCGCGGGAAAGAATTTGGTGAGCCCTTTGATAGTGTTGGGAAATTGAAAACCTCGTATTTATGAGAGTTTTTCAAACGCGTCCTAGATGGCGTTACAGGTTACTAAACTTTTTTAAATATGAAACGCGGGCGTGCGTTACGAGGTATTCTTTCCAATGTAGTATTATAATAAAAATTACGAAAATTGCTTTCCTGACGTTTTCACTCTAAGGGGACGATTATGTAGGTTCCTACTTAGGTATGTGTGACTTACAATACAACATACTGAGATTAGTTCCTGGTTTAGGTGGGTGTTCCAAATGTGAGTGCGATTTGTGTCTCGAGAGTAAATAAATAAGGAGGCAAATCCGAAAATATATTAGTAAGCACATTCATTTTCAGGTTTTCTTATTTTTTTATCTGCCCCACAGCATGGCATAAAAAAAACGAGGTCCATATCCCTTTTCTCTGATACGTGCAATTCTCCTATATGATTATCTACCTTCAAATATAAATAATAATAATTACAAACTATTACTGTCCAACTGCAGGGCAAAGTCCTTTCTCTCTCTGTTACTTAGAAGGCATCAGAGCATTGATCGCCAAACTTGCTCAAGACGGATTCCATGGATCATTGGATCATAAATCTGGGTTCACGATGTTTTCCTTCACCGGAGTCAGTGATGTCCAAAACAAACTTAAATAAAGTACCTACGTATGAATTGATAAACTCAAATGGGATTTGAACCCAGAACAGAGTCGAGACTTCAACACAACATTACCACATTCATTTACAGTGAATGGTAAACCATCTTTACATACCAAAACCCCTCCGTGCTTCGGAAAGCACGTTAATCCGTTGCTCCCGGCTGTCATTCCTGGATCTTTGACAGTCGTTGCGGGTCGTCAGAAAACCCAAAGATTGCCAACCAGTCTTATCAGGGGGTATCGTATCCCGGATCGATGCCTGCCAGGGACCGTTATTGGTTAAAATTACGACTCTTGTCAATATCCGATCTTTGCCAATAATGAACCAAAGACCTGGGCGTCGGGATTCCCAGGCTGATTCCCCGCCACCGTAGGCGCCGGTTTGCGGACGGTGAGTAATGGGTAGCTCGCTGTCCGGTAAGGACCAAGCCCCCTGCCAGGGGTGCGGGTTGTTCGAAAGAGATACCGCGGCCCCTGGCACACAGGCAACTGAGGGAACACGGGTACGTTTTAGTCAGTAAAAGTCTGACACGCCCTCCTGCTCCACCCAGAGCGGGAGAAGTTATTTGATGATATCCCACCCAAAAAAAAGGGGGGGTATCGTATTACCTTACTAGGTAATACGATACCCTCCTTTTTTTCCACAATCCACACCCACAATCTCCTGATTGTGGGGGTCAGACAGGTAGTCGCTCCATGTAAAATACTGATACTCATCTACATCCGGCTAGACTGGAAGCCGACCCCAAGATACTTGGGAAAAGGCTAGGCAGATGATGATTTACATTTATTACCTTACATAATATTTCCAGTTCTTGAAGAAAGTCTCCGATACATAGCAGTGAAGCCAACTGCTTCGACATCAGTGTTACGTCAAAAAGTGTGGCATTTGTTGAACTTGCCCGATTTTTGCGAAGAAATTATTGTATTGAAGTCAAACCAAGATGTTGTGATACCCCTGTTCGAATTGCGGAAGGGCAATGACCCCCAACATCCGTACATCCTTGAAGTATTTCCGCCCGGCAATCGAATGCAAGGTGAGTGGAGATAATTTTATTTTTTGTGTTGTCCACATGCACGAGGTTGTCGGTTCAAATCCGGGCAATTTGCAATGTGACTTTCAATTCATAATTATGAACGTATATCTACTTTCTCGGTCTTATTACGCATCAAGGTTTTTTTAGGTACTTATGGTTTAGACTATCGAGCCTGTTTTTGAAATAAGAACCTACTTATCAGAAACTGCAATTGCAGGTCTTTACAAAACTAACAACTTAGTTCGGTGCTAAATTGTCATTTTTGTAAAGAACTTTACCCAAATCGAAATAAAGTTAGAAACTGGCTCAGAGCTGTTGGTCGCGTTTTGTAATAAGACGGTCTAAGTTTATCTTGCACATCACTGACATCGATGAAGGAAAACATCGTGAGGAAACCTGGATTTATAGTTTTTATAAAGGCGTCTGCAAACAGGCACCACGCGACACTCGTAGGCGCCGCGCCGTCCTATTGCCATTGCTCGCGTAATGATGCGTCCGTCCGACAAAAATGATTGTGCGACCGTGCGTTCAAACATACTGTTATCTACTGAATGTCCTATTGAAGATCGTGCGATCATGCGATGCGACCAAATTATTCAGTTTTCGTCGCGCTACCATCGACGCATCGTATCGATCGGACGATCATCCGATCAAACATACTGATCAGTACTGAATGTCCTAATGGCGCTCGCGCGACCAAATGGAGAGGAGGCAAGGGAGGGGTAGGTACCACGGTGTGCGCTCGGCTCGACGCCACGCGTCGTCTCTATAGTATTTTTAACCGACTTCAAAAAAAAGGAGGTTATCATATGTAAATATATTCGTGAAAATCTTCTTCTATGTTCTGTACGTCGAAATACTTACTAATTGTAAAATACACCGCGCTGATTTCTGTTTTTATACTGTAGGTATATTAAGTGGTCTACGTTTTCTTTTTTGAGTAGGTACTATTTACAATTAAAGAAATATTGCTCGACAGCAGAAACGGTGCATCTCTGTTATGAGCCATTTCGAGAGTGAACGCATCGCTCCAAAACAGGATATGGCAGTACGACGGCGCCGTAGAACAATGTCCACGAAAACTTCATGGAAATTGTTCTACAAGTGACGCGTCGCGCCCGTTTGAAGAAGCCTTAAGAACGTTCATTCCACGTGAGCTGGCAATAACGCATTTATAAAAGATTTTAGTGATTATTTCATTAAATACAAACAAAACTACTATTTTTTTTTCAGCCAAGCACTAGGTCGTTGGTATTTATAATTATTTTTAGCATTTACTCTTTAAATAGAAACATTTAATCGTACTAAGTAATGCAAATATAAAGTAATTGACGGTATGTCGATTTTTATAAGTAAATACCAACATAACTATTAAAAAAATAGCATACAAACTTCAAAATATCAACGATATAGTGCATGGGTGAAAAAAATGTTTACTTTTGTTTCTGAGTATTAACCGAAAGACGTCCGCTGCTGGACATGAGCCTCCCCCAATAGGGGGGATTGGCCATAATCGCCACGTTTGGCAGGCGGGTTGGCGATCGCAGTGGTCAAATGCATAGAGAACGCTGCTGCCTGTTCTCTAGTAAGTCCCTGAGTCGCCTTCTACGACACCCACGGGAAGAAATGGCATGGTGCTATTCTTTTACGTCCGGTACTTTTGTTTGTATTTAATGAAATAATCACGAAAAACCGCCATAAATGCGCCGTTGTCAAACCGACTGGGGAGAACGCTCTTAAATCTGAAATCGCCAACCCGTCTTGAGCAAGCTCAAGATCAATCAAGATCAATGCTCGTGCCTTCTCTTTATGAGAAGAGGTATTTACCGAGCAGTGGGACAGTGATAAGACGGTATATTATCATCTTACTAGCGACTCGCCCATCGTCGTGATTTCTTTATTATTTACTAGCTTTTGCCAGCGTCTTCGCCTGCGTATAGGTCGAAAATTATCCCACGGGACCGTAGTACCGGGATAAAAAGTATCCTATGTGTTAATCCAGGTTATAAACTATCTGTGCGCCAAATTTCATATAAATCCGTTCAGCCATTTCTGCGTGATTTAGTAACAAACATCCAAACACCTAAATATTCAAACATATAAACTTTTACATTTATAATATGTAAGAATATAAGGATAATGGTTTTAAATAATACATATCATTTACACATGCTTGGGACGAATTCTCTATAAATGATGTTAAAAATCATATCAAAATCTATTGCCAAGTTTAGACCAACAACGCAGACACAGGCAGACACGAAAAGCTACATAGGTCAAAGATAATGTCAGTTATCGTAGTCGCGGGTTCGACACCCAATTACAAAAACATTCTTCTATAAATATTCGGAAATCTCTGTACATGACGTAGCCCACATTTATTATGAACTTTCACCTAGAAACACTAAGAACATTCCTTTTCCTATTGCAGTAAGAACTGTACAGTACCTACCTAAATAAAAAAGAGGTGATAAATTATTCATACAACACTGCGTATGACGCACATTATTTACTGAGTAAATTATCACCTTGAATATGAACAATGAGTACCTATTACCAAATATTCTATGTACTTACAGCCTCATCTGTGGTTCATAACAATATGCTGACCATCGGCAATGGTGACGATCGGTCAGAGTATGCAAATCGAATGAAATCCACCGAAACGATATTTGAAAACGTCCGCCAAGAAAATAAAGACGAAAAATTGTGTGGTTGCACCTGCTTCTGTAAGTATCATCATTAATTTACTAACGTCGATGTCTTCAGGTACAGACAGCAACAAACAATTATTAACATTTCAGTTTCCTAAATCTTATTTGACTAGTGAGCAAAATTATTTACCTAGGTACAGAGGCCAGCACATCAAGGTACCCCTATCTGTCAAATTTATTTGATAGATTTTCAACTTTATTACCAAAGTGTAAGGTTCATGTTCAATTGGGAAAATTTGACAGTTTGTGATAGCTTGATGTGCTGGCGTTTGTACTTCATTGAAATCGGAACAGAAGTCACCAAACGCAGTGAGCGCGTTCGGCGTTCCGATTGGCCCTGGATTGGTGACGGACCAATCGGGGCGCCAAACGCGCTCACTGCGTTTGGTGTAGATGGTTAAATGAAACTCACACTAGGGCCTCAGTGCACGAACTGTAAACCAAATATCTCGACGTCTACAATTATATGCTGAATTGAGTTCAGCATATGCTTGTAGACGTCGAAATATTTGGTCGGTTATTAAAAAAAAAATGGTGTTTCATACTTTTTGACCGCGTAGTAGGTATTGCACTTAGGAAAGTCGAAATATCAGCTGTTTCATAGGGATGAAACAGCTGATATTTTTTGATTCAGCATTATGATTCTAGATCATAGACCTTCCGAGATCCTTGACTCCTGAATGTTAATAGATAGAAAGGAAAGGTGTTACTTTGCAGTCAGTCATTTTAAAATATACGTTTTACAACCAATAGGTGCGCATACTAAAAAGGGCATTTCTATTCTAAGTCACGATTGTCATTAAAATGTAAGTTTGTGCTCGAATATATATGCATGGTCATGGTTTGACTGACAATTAAATGCTTTACTGACTGGTAATTAGAAAATTCTATTCTAAAATTCTATATAGCAGCCTAGTGTTTTAGATAATGTCTGTGAGGTAGGTAGGTACCCATTAGAGAAACCAACTTACGCCCGGTTTCTGCAACAAAAAATAAACGTATATCAAGTAATGCGACTAGCTCTTCATTCAACCAATCACAGCTTACGCGTGCTTGACAATTTCTTAGCAAATTGTGTTAATTTTCGTTACAGAAACCAGGCGTTAGCTAACGTTCTCACGGACGTAATAAAATCGCGGCGGGATTTTTTTGCGTCCTGGATTTTCAACACAATGCTTAGCGCCGAGAGTCGAAAGTCGAAAGTCGAACAGTACAACATACTGTTCGATTTTCAACGCGCTGAGATGCACTCTGCTGAATTCATAATGCTCGGTTTAACATCGGCAATTGAAAATCCAGTACTTACGCAAAAAAATCCAGACGATTTTATTACCTTGTGAATGTCGACTTAGAGCCGCAAGTGCATCATACCAACAAAATTAACGTCATGATATTTTGCGTGCATAGTGTTTAATTTGTGAGTGTTTGCATGCATACCAATACATATGGTATGCATGCAAACACCCACAAATTAAAAACCACAACCAAACCCCCCCCCCCCCCATGCACGCAAAATATCATGACGTGTCGAAAAGGTTTCGTTGCTAAAAGCTTTCTCTAAGGGCGACACTCACGGTTCGCACTTGTCTAAATAATCGTTTCATATTAAGTGACTCTCGACCTTGGACATTCCCCCATCTCCCAATTAGTGGTCGGCGCAACAGGACTACTTCTTGCATACTTCACCATTAGTCGTCATCTCAGTAGACCCCCTTTTTCTAGCCATATCGTGTTTCACAGAGTCCATCCCATCCTTAGAGACATGAGGCGTAATATTCATAATGTAATCTAGCTATATCGTTCCAGCTCAATCAACACTATCGAATGAAACAATGGCTCTGAATAAACTCCATATTCCAAATAACAAAATGCCAGCGCATCACTCCATGCTTTCAGGATTCAAGAAGTCGGACTTATCGTGTCGTATCTCCAGTACCTCTATGTTCAAACTAAGTGGCAGGAAAAGTCGCGACAACTTTGCTAACATTCTGTTAAAAATACAAGGTGATCTGTCTACATTGAGCAATAAATTGTCGGTCTTGGAAAAGAAGCTGCCGTCAGCGTGAATACGTTTTAGGTTTTTAAATTAATTAAATGCTTATTTATTGTTTTCTTTGTTTTTTTTTATTTAAGTGTTGAAATCCGTATGATGCCGGACGTAAAAGAATAGCACCATCCCATTTCTTCCCGTGGGAGTCGTAAAAGGCGACTAAGGAACTTACTAGAGAATGGGCAGCAGCGTTCTCAGTGCGTTTGACCACCATACTGCGATCGCCAACCCGCCTGCCAAGCGTGGCGATTATGGCAAATCCCCCCTTTTGGGGGAGGCTTATGTCCAGCTGTGGCTGTCTTTCGGCGGAAATGATGTATGATATTGGTTGTTTGTTTAGCGCCGACTTAGTAATTTACATTAATTTAGGACATTATCAGCAGCCTGTAATGTTCCCGCTGCTGAGTGTGTGTCCTGTGGATAACTGAATCACTATCTTTTTTTACTAGTACGACGAAAAAACGAGAACGTAATACGAGTAAAAATAACGACTAGTCGCCGACTACAAATCCTATGGCTCTTCCGACTTGTCGGTACATAACTAATTTTGTGTTCAAACGTTTCACTTCGAAGAGACAAAATAATGAACAAAAAGTGAAGCTTACTATTTTTGTTACGCGCCAACTTTAGTCACTTGAACTCAAATTATTCCCACGAATTGTACTAATTCGTCACAGAACATCGTGTGATACTTCACATTGTGGGAATCACGAGCCTTATGCGGAATACGACCCGAGGAGGCACAAATTAATAGTAAAACAACTTATTAAATAAATACATCTATATTTCAAAAATAATAATTATTTAACAATGTAACAGTATTATACATGGTATAAAATTTCGCTAGCTGATTATTATTATTTACAATGTTCAGTTTTACACTGGTTATGTACAAAAATACTCTGCCGTTGGAGGTATTATTTAGACTAGTGTAACTATTATACATTAGTTACTAGTTCATGTGAACAACGTCACCTTTTTGAACCATACCGAGTATTAAACCTTATTATTCTTGCCATGCCTTAGCCTCGGTTCTTAGGGGCGATTTTTTTTACGTGCACTCAATTTCCATCTCTCGGTATTGAGCCGAGCATTGAGAATCTAAGTGAGGATCCCAGCGCGGCAAAAAGGCACACGGTTGAATTTTCAACTTGGCGCTAAGCAGTACTTTGAAAATCCACTAAACACAACCCAAGTTCTGTATGTAGGTATGAAAAATATTTAATCTATTATCGAATTTCGTTAGCATGAATGTATTGCCGATATTAGTATCAGTTGCAACGCAATTTTATGATAATTTTAACACATATATGAACACACAATTGAACATAGTATGTATTTAGTTATTAGCGCTGTATGCGCTTTGGAGATGTACAGGGCGTTTTAAAATGTTACCAAAATTATGCAACATGGAACGGTGCGTAATTAGCTCATCTAACTAATTATTATTCTAGCAAATGATTATATTGGTTCTTGTCGATGATAATGATTATATTATACCCATGTCTTGCAACGCGCACGAAATAACTTTGTATTCTAAATACTTAGCTACTATTCAAAGCCTCTAGTGACTTTGTTCAGACTTACAAATCCCTTTACCAATTACAAAACATACTAATGTTTTGCTATTGAAACGAAAGCTTAAAATGTAGGTATTGGTATAAACTGTAGAAATATAACAACACTAATGACCAGCCAAACTTGAGGTTAAGAAATGATCTCCTGAAAATGTTCGTTGAATTCTGAAACAAACATTTAAAAGAATATAAGTAACTCTAGCATAAAATCGTAAAAAAATATGATTAATTAATGTGACATTGCATAATTATTCAATATAATATTATTTGCGGAAATAAAAAGTTGCGAGCTACTGAGATTGCGACACTGCAACCTTCAATGAATGCAAACAAAGTTGGAATAAAAAAATCACAGATACACAACCTTTTTGGCAGTTGCGTAATGTATTTAAAAAAAGAACTCACCTGATATTCGAGGTTATACACACTCTGTACACAACATTGGCTCATGATAACAAAACCGCACATGCGGTCTTGCATGCCGAGCGCGTATTCTATGCTACGGATAAGATCGTTCGTTTTCAATACTAACAGCGCCTGCCTATCGACGTGCTCTAGACATTGAGTAACAAAGTGCAAAATGTTTGGTAACTCATTTTGGAATGTTGATTTCTGGAAAGAATAAGTTTTTATTTTATTATACAAGGTGTTATGAAATCTTGGTGCCTGCCCTTAAAATATGAAGGAGAATTTATTTTTATGATATATGTATGAAAGACTAATTCAAACATTACATTCATAACTGTTCAAATTAATCATTTTGTGCATTTTTTGCACTTCATATGTTTGAACCACTGATTCACATGCACATTGCCATTATTGCCATAATGGTCTACACGGCATAGACTATATACAAAAAAAATGTGTACGAGTACCATCGACACGAAGAGAAGAGAAAGAAGAGGCGGAAACTCTGCTTGATCATTTTTTAAATGAGGAAAAGATAATTTTGTATTTCTGGTATACTTGCCTCATCTGACGTTGGCCTAGTCCGACCAATGCCTTTCATAATAGAGTCCCATGGTCTCCCTGTGACCATACAAGCAAACAATCCATATAACTCCTTGCGTATCCCCAATTCTTCGGCGTGGATCCTCATTTCATCTCGGTTCCGATCAATTATTGACAGCCATAGTTTTGAATAATGGTACCTAAACTTATCTGTTAATTGCTGGAAAAAAAAGTATATATTCAGTCTTCGGACGAAAATTGTGCCATAGCTTAGGCTACGGACAGACCTAAAGGAGGACGTCCACGGCTACTTTTAAAGCGATTCAGTAGCGCGTTTCGATCACGCGCCTCTGTATCGCTACTTTTGGCCTTTTGTCGCATTTGCGATGCGGGACAAAAGCGATTCAGTAGTGTTACAGTATCGCTTTTGCATCGATGCAAACGCGTTACTCTATCGATTCAGCATCGCTACTACTTAATGCCCGACCGTTTTGGGCGACATCGGTTAAAAAGGGCAAAATGTTGAATATGACATTCTATACTTTTTCCTTGTACTTTATTAGTTTTTGAAACGTTGTCTCACTGATTCGCTGCAAAAAGTCGCCGTTCTCCCTAACTGGAAACTATTATTCTGTTTTTTTTTTTTTTTCGTTCACGGTTAACGCAACGTGCACGCGCATTCGCTCAGATACGATGCATGATGAAGTGCAAACTCGCGAAATTTTTTGCCGCGTATTTTCGCCATTCAAGGCTAGAGCTGTGGGCTGTGAAGGGCCGTTTACTAAAAGGCCGCCGACTTCCAAGATTTTATCTGTATATAATATTTTTATAAAAACAAGGCTATGGCCGCCTTGTTTTTAACTTTTACATTCGGGACACGTAATACGCGATATTTTTATGGTCAGCCACGCATTCCGGTCTAATCAATATTTATTCATAGGTATATAACGCCATGATATAGGTACGTCAATTGGTACGTTGCCAACTACACGAAAAAAACTCCTCCCATGCCCAATGTCACGCATGTTTTACTGTTGAAGAACATAATAATTACTAAATACCAAATAAAAACTACGTCAACCTTATTGCTTGGTCTAGATGTCTAGAATAGGTACCTTGGTAGAATTGAATACTTAGCACTTTTTATGCAAAATGATTAAACATATGTATGTGATATGAAAACGATTGAAGACTAAAATTGAGGTAAAACTAGGAAAGAAAAGAAAAAAGACTACATCTGCATGTAGGAGTGTAGGTTTTCTGTTTTCTTTTAATACCTATTGGTTCTCGAGAAGTAGTGTGATGAATCACATGAAGCCCATTAAAACATACCTACCTGTGTGAAACATTTAGCTAAAACTTACAGCATACAAACCGTGGTCCAACAAGTAGACGGTAACATCCTTGTCTTTTTTATCCCTCTTAACAAGTATATTGCCAGGATGGGGGTCACTGTGCACAAAGCCACTGATGAAGATCATATGTGAATACAAGTCACCCAACTTTTTACATAGATCATATCTGTTGATTCTGTGCTCCTAAAAGGGAATAAAATAAAATAAAAAATCTTGTTTTATCAGTCTACAATAATACATAATAATAAACCAAGAATAAAAAAACAAATCCTTTGCAAAGCATTATTATTATTATATATATATGGACATAATAGTAAAATCTTTGATTTTGTTCATCAGTGTATTCCTTAGATCAACAATAGCAACGTGTATTCGGTTCAAAAGTTATGGTTAAATATTGCCTAGACAAGAAGTAGAAAGTGCAACAATGTTCATTTCTTAGCTTGTTACTTATCAATCTTGTTAAAAAAGGAAGATATTTACATAATTATACAGTAACATTGTTACCAATTATTGTAAGAAAGCATCACCATAATTTATGCAATTTCATCATTTGATATGTCTATTTTGTATGATGTCATATTTAACATTCATATGCGCAATAACTTATTTTTGGTAAGTGCTTAGGAAGAAAAAGCAATTTTGGTCAAGGTACCACGTAAGAGCTGATTCTCTATAAATAAGGTCTTCTACCCTATAATAAAGGTCAAACAAATACAAGGAGTAATTCAATCAATTTGCCTTGCTTTTTCCTGTTTTTTTTTGGGCGGGTAATCATCAAATAACTTCTCCCGCTATTAGTGTCGGACGTATTCCTTCAGTTGCCTGTGTGCCAGGGGCCACAGTATCTCTTTCGAACAGCCCGCACCCCTGGCAGGCATCGGCCCTTGCGGACCCCACCAGTTGGTGCTGATATCCGCCGAAGCCGGCGAACCTCCAAACGGATGCAGCTGAATACTCGTATTTTACATGGAGCTAATGCCGATCTGACCTCCAGAACCTAGTAACTGGGTAATACAAGACATGCGGTATGTTGTCAGACTTTTGGGCGTCTGATGACCCACTACGAATGTCGAAAGAGGCACAAATGACAGCTGGGATGTTTTACATAGTTTCCGAGACAGGAAGGCATCTCAGTATGTTAAAATGGCCAAAATAATGTACACAAAAATACAAGACATAATGGTGAGTAGATGATACTACAAAATAACTTCCTATGTTCATTCATGTGCATTACTAAAGGTAACTATTGTGAAACATGCAGTGATCATACTTACATCAATATACTTGATATCATTCACTTGACCACCATTTACATACTCCATGACAAGGACCCTCTCAGTACTGTAGTCCCAGAAAATCTTTGGCACCTTCAACCATTTATAATTCTTAAATAATTCTGCTACTTTTTCAGCATTATGGCCCTCCTGTATGAAATCCAATTCCTTCGCTATGTTCTTTTTAGTTTCGTCAATGAGCCATTGCATTTCAAAGTCAGGGAATACCTTTGACATTGTTGTTATTATGAATTCCATCCATTTAAGGTCTATCTTCACATTGTCTCTGACAAAGTAGTGCTGAACTTTGACTGCTACCTCTGTGCCATCTTTCAATTTAGCTCTGTGTACTTGAGCTAGTGATGCAGTGCCTAGAGGTTCTGGGTCAAATTCATCAAACAAATCTTTGGGCTAAAAAGTGGAAAACATTGTGCAATTATTTAATTCTAAGAAAAAAATTATATAATTTAAGAATAATAAACAATTTAACTTAAAATACTTACATCCTGTTTCAAGTCTTCTCTCAAAACTTTATACAGCTCTTCCACAGTATTCTGTGGTGCATCTTTGTGCAATATTCTCATTGTTTTCACATATTCACTGGGCAGTAAGTAGTCCAACGCACCTACATGCTGCCCAACTTTTATGTACACACCTTTATTGGCTTTACATAGCGTGAGCAATTTCTCTGCCCCAATTTGGTGAGCTTGACTCTTGACCTCCAAATATTCTTTCGAGCTTCTGTCCCAATCTTTGTTGTACAACAAGGATTTATACGTTCTTCCTATTTCCACAGCAGTGAATGCTGTCCTGGAGAGCCTAACGATCGCCAAGGAGTCGTAATCACCATCCTGAAGTTTTACAGCAGCCGTAACTGTGCCGCCGATAGCAACACTACCATACAGTCCATACTTAACTACCCGTGTTAGTTTCCTCGAGAACATGTTCAAAAACTAGAAACTGCTACGTAATAGTCACATATTACTTATTATTCCCTACGTTGGGTTTTATTTCCTACGGAAAGGCACCCGACAGCGCGTATAGAACGTGAACAACCAATGTGACAATGTCATTATCAATATCACTCACTCCTCAGTCACTGTCACTGTCAAATCTTCAAAAGTGTCAAACAAAAAACAAATTTCCGCACCGTTAACTTGCCACACCGCTATTGCAATTTTCTAAAGTTAGTCTGCTCATCTGCTGACAAGTCCATAGTATGCTGTACCTCGGTGTGGTCAGCTCGCAGAACATAATTATACAAAAACGAAGAACATTTATGTTCGTTTCATGGCCCCTATTCAAAAACGGCGATCATAGATGATAACCCGTGAGCACGATTGTGTGGAAGTTACTCGTCTGTACTCTGTAGTCGTCGATCATCGTCTATGTGCGCCATAAGATCGCGCTAAAAAAGCGTTCAGCGTTGCGTGCAAGCCAAATAGCGTTCACTAAGTGGCCTTAGTGCACGCCAGTGCACGCTTAGCGTTCGTGTGTGCTGGTCACATTTTTCATCATGGCGTTAGGGTCGTATGATATTATTGTTAAGTATTTAGAAGAAAATCTGTGGTTAAAATGTTTGAATAACTTGAGCCCGCGCCACTTGGTCGCAACTCAGGACACTCGCGAGTGTTTGCATGTGTTTAACAGGAACGTCGCACGCCCCGCCCCGCCGCGCTGAACGCTCGAGTCGAGCATGCACTGATGCTGCTTAAGCCGTACACTTAGTTGTCGATTTTTGGGGTACGCATCAAAGACAACAAAAGAGTACGGACGATCAACGACGAACATGTGGATAATCCCACAATGGTCATGCCGATTACAGACGATCACACAATTAACGATCATCGCCAATTGTGAAAGGGAACCATTAGGCAATGAATTTAGCTATGTTTAATGGTTTTACTAAGTACTAAGTTTATGGAGCATTGAAAGGGCCTGCCTGAAACTTCTCTCACGGTTTTATGTTGAAAATGTTACTTATAGCATGCTTAACACAAGAACCGTTGACAAGCGTTTTGTCGTTGGAAGAGTCTACACAAAAATTACGTTTCCGTGTAGACAGTGGACAGTTTAATAGCGAGAAAAGTAGACCAGCGATTTCTATTCTACATCAGAGTAGAAATAGAAAGCGTCACGCTAAGCCTGCTAGTGGCGTTAGGATGTATTCATGTTATCAAGAAATAAAACAAGGTTTTGAGTTATTTTCAAAAGTTCATAATTGTTAAGAAGAGGTTCTAATACCTTTTTGAATATCGTATTGAACTGACATTCAATTCAATCTTTTACTGTCAAATATATTTCAATGCAAAACACACGGTTGTATATAATTTAACATGGTAGCAGAGCGTAAAAACGATATTTTAACGTGCTGAAACTGGATTCTGTGACCTATTTAATAAGTACGCATCTATCAAGAAGTTACAGAAAGATGAATTCTGTGAGATTTGAGATTGGGCGCTTAGAAGGAAGTACAAACTGGCAGACGTGGAAATACAAGATTTCCCTCCTCTTGCGGAGCACCCCAGGTACGCTAGACATTATCCAGGGTAAAGTAACTAAGCCAGAGCCACCAGCGGCACCGGCGTTACCAGCAAAGTTGTTGGAATATAAGACGGTATTGGATAACTACCAAAGCCTTGACAGTCATGCCTTGCTTATTCTTACCACAAACATGACAGAAGAAACCCTGCACAAGGTCATGCGGTGCAATACGTCGAGTGAAATGTGGACTGAGTTGCATCGTCTTTATGATGGAGCCAAGGAGGATCGAAGTTATGAACTTTGCATGAGATTCTTCCGCTTTCAGAAGACTGAACATCACGATATGGCTACTCACATTTCAACGCTCAAAAACATCTGGTACGAATTGAATAAAGAAATTGGAGGTAATAATCTTCCCAAAATGCTTTTAATTTGCAAAATCTTGGACACACTTCCTGATCAATATTTTCATTTCAAATCGAGCTGGCTGATTAACAGCCAGCTCGATCAAGCAGCGAGCTCGGTTTTTGTGTATTCATTAAGAATAAGAGCGATAGGAACATCGAAAACTTGACGATACAGTTGTGTGCTCATGAAAGGGCTTTAACAAGTGGAAACCGAGAGACCATTATTGAAGAAGCTCTAGTACTGAGATCGAAAGACAAAAGCAAGCAGAGAGACAAGAAAAGGAAATGCAACTATTGCGGACAGCTAGGGCACAGAGTCAAAAATTGACCGAAATGGTTAGCCGATGGGAGACCACCCAAACCCACGCCAAATAACCAAAGTACATCAAACGTCAATATGAACCTAATTGAAATTGTAAATAATGTGGAAGACATCGATCAAGACAGCTGGTATGTCGACAATGGGTCGAGTCACGTTTCAAATCGAGGAGACTTATTTAAAACCTTTGAGTACTTCTCTACGTCGCACACAGTTACAACTGCAAATGGTACAGCTATTCAGGCCGTTGGAAAGGGAGCACTGGATATCGAAGCTGACGTACGTGGTACTTAAGAGATTATTACTCTTAACGACGTGTGGTATGTACCATCTATTAAGAAGAACCTGTTTTCGGTACTGACAGCTCAGGACAAATTAACAAATACTATATTTGAATCCCGAACCCAAGAATGTATAATGAAGTATGAAGGCGGACGACATCTACTGATTGGAGTGCGAGCTAAAAATGGAGGACTTTACAAGCTAAAAGTCAAAAACATTAAGGGCTCTCATGAAATTAATCACGTAGGGATATCTGACCAGATGCAATTATATCATGAGAGGCTGGGACATCAAAATAAGTTTCATGTTAAGAAGGTTGTCGAGACAGAGCTTGGCATAACGCTGAAAGTAGACAGTGAACTCTGCGAAGGATGTGTATTTGGCAAAACCCATCGACGCAAGTTTGGCACTAGAGAACGTGCGTCACAGCCTGGAGAGCTGTTACATACTGACGTATGTGGCCCGTTCAAGAATTCATTTTCCAAATTCAAATATTATGTTCTTTTTAAAGACGACTTTACAAAATATCGGCAAATCTACTGTCTGAAAGAAAAGGGAGAAGTTCATGAAAAACTTGAGCAAATGTTGGCAGAGACTAAAGCTACTGGACATATTGTAAAAGAAATTCTTAGCGACAACGGCGGTGAATTCGACAATGCGAGAGTACGGGAAATTTTACACAAGAACGGAGTACGTCAAAGATTGACGATGCCTTATACGCCAGAACAGAATGGATGTTGTGAGCGTGACCATAGAACGATTGTAGAGTCAGCAAGAGCCATGATGCATGCGCATGAAGAAATGCCTCAGGGCCTATGGGCTGAACTTGTCAATACTGCCACTTACATCCTGAATCGCACTGGACCGACACAAGAAGGAAAGTCACCTTATGAACTCTGGTTCGGCAAGAAACCCAATATCAAACATTTGAGAATTATCGGAAGCACCTGCTACGCCCACATCCCAAAATGCAATAGGAAGAAAATGGACAAGAAAGCCGTGAAAGGAGTCTTAATTGGATATGACAACGATGATGGATACAGAATTTGGTGCAAAGAAAACAGTACACTCATAAGATCTCGAGATGTAACGTTTCAGGAGAGAACCTTTTCACCACGTAATGAAATCATTCTACAACCTCCTTACCTGGATCCAGTCGCATCGACATCAGCCGCAGAACATGCCTCTGTTACTGATGATGAAGAAGATGCTGATCACAGTTTGAGTGTTGAAAACGATTTCGACAGATCTATTGAATCGGAAAGAGAAATGGAGATGGAACCTGAAAGTGATGAGTATTTATCTGCACAAGAGATAGAAACAAAGGCTCAAGACACTCAGAAGCAGATCTGACCTCAAACCTCCCTCTAGATATGATGGTTTTGTTATGACCGTGAGTAGAGATGAAGAAGTTAATCCGGAGCCCAGAACATACAAAGAAGCTATGAACAGTACTGACAAAGATAAATGGATAAAAGCAATGAATGAAGAGTTAAATTCGCTGAAGGATAATGATACGTGGGAAATGGTTGATCTACCACCTAAACGCAAAGCCATTCTTAGCAAGTGGATTTATAAAATAAAAACTTACCCAGATGGCAGTATCGAAAGATACAAGGCTAGACTCGTTATAAAAGGTTTTTCGCAAAAAAAAAGCCTTGATTATTACGATACCTTTAGCCCAGTAGCTAAGACAAGCACTATTAGAGCTCTCTTAAGTACCGCAGCAAATGAAAAAATGACACTTGGACAATTTGACGTGTCTACGGCATTTTTATATGGAACGCTCAATGAAGAGATCTTTATTAAACCTCCTGAAGGATGCCAGAGTGAATCGAAGGTGTGTAAACTCAAGAAAAGTCTTTACGGATTGAAACAAGCACCGAGATGCTGGAACACCTGCATAACGGATTATATCATCCAAATTGGTTTTGAGCAAAGTTCAGCGGATCCATGCCTGTTCATCAGGAAAAGAGGGGATAAGAAAGCTATAATAGCTTTATATGTGGATGACGGATTGGTGGCTGCGAGTGATGAAAATGAAGTGGAAAATGTTTACACCGAGCTAAGGAAAAGATTTAAAGTCACGACCAAGCTCGCATCCTATTTTCTCGGAATAGAGATACATACTTCCGATGATGGATCTATCACAATAGACCAAAAGGCGTACGCCAGGAAAGTACTGCAACGTTTTGGTATGGTAAACTGTAAACCAGCACCAACGCCGATTGTAAAGTATCCGCAAACAGAAAAGACGACAGACTGTAAGGAACGATTTCCATATCGCGAGGCAGTTGGTGTTTTGTCCTATTTAATGGTTGGCACAAGACCAGACATAGCTTTCGCTGTAGGAATGGTGTCTAGAACACTACAAAGCCCGAATAATGAAGATGTAGTAAGAGTGAAAAGAATATTTCGTTACATTCAAGGCACTCTGGACTACGGCATCACGTACACGTATAAAGGTAAGCATAACGATATCGTGATGTACACAGATGCAGATCACGGAGGTGACCCCACCACAGGAAGATCGACATCGGGCATGCTTTGCCTGTACTCAGGTGGCGCCATCTCTTGGCGGAGCAATCGCCAGAGAACTGTAGCACTCTCGTCAACCGAAGCTGAGATTGTAGCGGCGAGCGAAGCTGCTCGAGAAGTTTTGTGGCTAAAGAAAATTGTTAATGACATAGCTATGGACGTAGCAATAGTGAAGTTGCTAATAGACAATGAGTCTGCATTGAAACTCAGCAAGAATCCGATTGAGAACCACCATCAGACTAAGCATATGCACGTCAAAAGAAGACACTTCTTTTTGAGAGAATGCATTTTAAATAATAATTTGGTGGCTAAAAAGGTTACTTCGGTGCAAAACTTGGCTGACATGTTAACGAAGCCGCTATACAAGCCAAGGCTGCTCTATCTGACTGAGCTGATGAGCCTCAAGTGAAGAAGGGAGGGAATGTTAAGAAGAGGTTCTAATACCTTTTTGAATATCGTATTGAACTGACATTCAATTCAATCTTTTACTGTCAAATATATTTCAATGCAAAACACACGGTTGTATTTAATTTAACAATAATAACATGTGTTTAGCTTAGCATACTTTTAGCTTCGTGGGACTACATTCAAATCCAAAATTATTACTACACGTTATAGGGTATTATACCCATTTTTGAAAAGTGTCGTTATTAGATTCTAAAGTGCTGATAAATTACAAAAAAACACAAAAATGTTATTTAATCAATCATTGCCGTAAAAATGCATTTAAAATTTTACAGATTCGCGCGTAATTTGACGAAAACGCTGGAGGCAGTGGACGCCATATTTCTCTGCGGGTATGACGTCAGTTTGCTATATAAACAAATGTGTCGATATTTTATTTGATAATTGCTTATAATAAAAAAAAAGAGTTATTATTCCACTTATCGTTGCTTTGCTGTTCCTAAATGCAAAATATTATAAAATTACTTTGTTTACGAAAATAATAAAAGTACAAAGTTGTTCAATTGACACGCCGTATGACTTAATAACATGGCGGCTTCTATTTCATGGTGTTCAAAAACAGAATAAATAAACTGAAATCTTTGAATTGAATTTTAAAATTTATTTTGTTATTTCATGAACTAAAACTAACATTTTCCGACTGCATTTGCATTTTGCCTAAGCTATCTCAATAATATATTTTTAGAATTTTTCTGCTATTGACTAAAATACCCTATTTAATAGTGTCACACAGCTTTTAGCAACTGCGTGTAAACGTACAGACGCCAGCACATCAAGCTATCCCAAACTGTCCAATTTTCCCAATTGAACATGAACCATAAACTTTTGATAAAGTTGAAACTCTATCAAACAAATTCGACAGATAGGGGTAGCTTGATGTGCTGGCCTCTGTGCCTTAAGCGTGGCGATGGGTGGCATACACCCCCCCACCCGCACTCCCGTGATAACCGACAGTGGACGATGGGTCGTGAGTTCGTACGCCACGGTCGCAACCCGGCTTTTAATAGTTTCGTTGTTATTTTTCCATTTACCTCTTTGTGCTCCTGCTAGATTTATTCCAATGAATATACGCTTTATATTAAACGCGTTCCAATAATCTATTAGACCCTACACACCCTGAGAAATCTCCTACAATAGTCTATAATTGTTAGAGTCTATATTTTATCTAAAAATTAACATTGTTTTTTCATGTATTTTTTTTTTGTCGATCACACATTATACGAAAACATAAAAACGGTATTATATTATGAACGCTTTATAATTCGTATCCAATGAGGGTTTTCATGAATATTCAAGCCACCAGTTGGCGCCACTTTGACAAGAGGTCTTCCAGTTCGACAATGAATTTAAAATATTTGATGTCATACGTTTCATTCTTTCGTTCACCATTCAGTCCGTACGCGTTTTGACACTTTTGACAGGTTTCCAGACCAGACGTCTCAGTGCTGCCTCCTAGTGAACATAATTTCAGAAAATCCTCATTTGTAGAAACTCTAACTAGGAACGTGCTAATTGGGAAATTGGAAGCTAGTGATCACACTAGACTAAACTGAATTCTAAATCGGACAGATGACTCTTATGCTCTTATGAAGTAGAATTGCATTGGGATGCAATAATTTAGTAAAAGTAGCGCAGTCGGGAATTCGGAACCTTCAAATCACACTAAATTGGATCGGATCCAACTGTTCTAACTTCGATTACATCTTTCGATTTCCTAAATAGATTTGGATAGTGTAATACGCACTTTAGAGTATTTACTTGGTCTCAGTTTTTTCAGTATGGCAACTTAAGTGAATTGACGCCATTTTTCTTTCGCGTCAGTGTTCCGCTTCCGTTGACAGATTCTTTTCAGACTAAAACCTCCGAAAATGAAGGCTAAAGGAGAGGTGAGTCTCGTAATTTTGAACAAATTATGTGAAAAATTCATACAAAAAGTAATAAATTTAGTCTACAAATCCTAATCAATACCAGAAACATGAAAACCAGTGGTTAAAAAGTGATAATTTCGGTATGAGTGAGGCGTACACGTTGTCGGTGCATTCCGTCCTATTATTTTAATGGATACTTCATCGTTTAGTACTTGTGTGAATAAATTCTTATTCCTCGTGCGGAATAATGCAACATTCAATTCGATTTTGTTATCAACATTTTGTGGATGCAGATTTATGGACACATAAATAGGGGTGCTTTTAGGTTATGTCATGTTGTGATGCCGTACATACTGAATCTCGTGTTTTAGAATTCTGCAAACGAATAATTAATTAGTGGATACGAAGATACGACTTAACAGTTTATATAATATAGCAAGTTTTCAAGATTTCAAGGAAAAAGTAACTTAAAATTCCTAGGATAAGCATGCGCTGATTTGTAAATATCTGTTTCAGTTGAAGGAGTATGAGGTCATCGGCCGCAAGCTCCCTTCGGAGAGCGAGCCCAAGCCTCCTCTATACAAGATGAGGATTTTCTCCCCAGACCAGATTGTGGCTAAGTCCCGTTTCTGGTACTTCTTGCGTCAACTGAAGAAGTTCAAGAAGACCACTGGTGAAATTGTCTCTATCAGGGTGAGTATATTTGTCTAAACCCTACCCTAAATATTGCAGTATATTTAGGAAACTAGCACCCTTGGTGTAGTTACCAAATAAACTGCTGAAATGCTGCCATTTGAGCTAAAGAGCTCAATTTGTTGATGAATGACTTGAGCTATAAAAAATAGATGAAACAAGGGGATCTACTGCATTGCCTGGTAGTTAAAGAATACAAACAGCTGTTTCAGGCCTTCAGGCCCTAACATACGATATTTAGGTAAGGCTTGTCAGCCTTGAATATTGTTGCTAGCAGAAGTTTACACTTGATTTGGAATTCACCAAGTTAATGATACTAATGGCAATTGAAGCAATACGATTGTGTTCTAGACCTGTTATTGTATCAAAATTTTGCAGATGATCATCACCAGTCTGACCTTTTTGCAGTCTTTTACTTAGGATTCTGGATTTGTGCCCGATTGATGGCAATATGTTCGCCCCCTATAACATGGGATTAGACATAACTGGTAAAATATGGGTATAATGATACACCTCTGCCTAACCCTTCGCGGAAACAAGGTGTGTGATATGTTATTTAGAACTGGGTGCTATGTTTATTCTCCCATTCATCTCATTTAGCCAATGTCAAGAAAGAAGATGATTCTTTCACATAGTCTGTCCATATATTATTTATTCTGTCTCATTTCTATTGCTTATGGAATATAATTGGCTATAGAAATCTTACTTTTATCACCCTTTGTATGCCAGAATGTGGATCCACACAAGAGAATGGATTTTTAATTGTTTCTGTATTATTATAACAATGAACTGGTTAAGATTGCTTTGAGACAGACCAACCTATTACAATCTTAAACAAGGTTGACATGGTTCCAATAATAAAACAATGTAACCTTTTAGCATTCCAATTAAATCCTCCAGTAATAATTTTAGTTGTCAGGAGTTAAAGTAAAACAAATTCAGATTGCACAATTTATATTTCAAAGTGTTAAAGTATGTTTTGAATTTTGGTCTTAGCGATATACAATATTTACATTAACCAATCACTCAATATCTACATTAATACAGCGCATCGAATCACTGCAGATGTTGATGCCAAATGCTACAAAACCATGCATTAATTGTAGTCTCTTTATTCAAAACCAAACATTACAAATTCCAGGAAATCCCCGAAAGGAGCCCAGTGAAGATCAAGAATTTTGGTATCTGGCTGCGTTATGAGTCCCGTTCCGGTGTACACAACATGTACCGTGAATACCGTGACCTCAGCGTCGGCGGCGCCGTCACTCAGTGCTACCGCGACATGGGAGCCAGACACAGAGCCCGTGCTCACTCCATCCAGGTAACTTATCCCAAATCCCATTCATTTTCATTTAAGCGGTCACATTTTCTTCAAATATTTGCCTTAGTCCAAAATATACTTTATTGTCATAAAGATAGTTTATTTTCGAATAGTGAAGAAATGCGAGAATTTGTACTTAAACGCCAAGGGAAGTGCTGGCTTAAGGCTTTGTTCCCCTGACAAAAAGCTGATTGGAGTTATCTTGTGCTGTACTTGAAATGTATAACATAGTTTTCTGTGTTTGCGTCAACAAACGTTCATAATGTAAAGTCATAGCTGTGGCTGAATAAACGCGCGTGCTTTAAAAAAGCCCGTCAGCTTGCATTGTCAATGAGAATTGATTTCTTTAAAATGAACCTAAAAAAGTTGGTAGGATGAAATGGTCTGTGGTATCCCAAGTTAATAATTTAAAATGATCGATTTTCACAATCATTACTTATCAATCATGCGTATGATTATCCTACAACAATAAATAAATAGTTTAAAAAATTAAAAAACGCGCTTTAAAAACCAAACTAAAAAAGTAGAAAATAATTTAATTCTATTAAAAACCGTGGGGTGCTTTTTGAGGTATTTTTATAATCAATTAATATCAAGCACCTCACGCTTTTTAATAGAATTAAATTATTTTCTACTTTTTTAGTTTGGTTTTTATAGCGTGTGTTTTTTTTTTAACTATTATATATTTACTATTTTTTAGTTCTGCTAACTACAAAAGCATGATTCTTAAGTTTTTTTTTCTATTTTTTTATTTAAAATTTTTTAATTGTCATCGGTCCTCGATAAGTCCACAAAGTTTAAATGAAATCTGACCGTTTGTAGTGGGTCAAAATCCCGCACTAAGGAGTCGGTCTCAAACACACATACAAACAAACATACAAGTGAAGCTAATATAAAGCGTGTAATAAGATTTTGTTTTGTCATAAATGCATATCTATACAGCCACATAGTCTAATATTTTGGGCTGATGTAGTATTTTCTACTGTTTATATTAGATGCTTGCTGAAACAGATCTATCCTTTTAAGTTGTATTTGTTGTGTAAATAGAGAGTCCTAATTTGACGAATCACATTTTTCTATCTTTGAATATTAATAACAAAAAGTAATAGTTCATATTTCAAAGTTAAATAAATTATAAGTAAAATTCTGCAGTGATTCTTTTTTAATAAAGAATATGATTCCGTTAAATCTTCCTTTTTACAAATTAACTACAGATTAGTGCAAACTGCTAGTCTGCTATGAATTGAACCAATTTTTCTGTATCTGAATTACCTACCAAGCGATGCATTTTTTTTTTTTAATTTTTACCAGTATTCTTTATCACAAGCCGACGGGTCCACAGCGTATCCTAAACGCTACCACAATAAATCCCGAATCCAAAATAAATAATTAATCATATATTCAAACCTATTACCAAGAAGCCTGTCTTAAAAGGAAAAGAAAAGTGTAAATTCGTCATTATGAATTACATTTCTCCTCTTGTCACAGATCATCAAAGTGGAAGTTATCAAGGCGTCAGCGTGCCGCCGGCCGCAGGTGAAGCAGTTCCACAACAGCCACATCAGATTCCCGCTGCCCAAGCGCGTGCACAACCACAAACGCCTCAACACCTTCGCATACAAGAGGCCCAGCACCTATTTCCTCTAATTTTATTATGTATGCAATAATAATAATATTAAAATCCACGTCCTGATGTGGGAACAAACTCGTTTTTTTTTATTTAAAACTAGCTGGCCCGGCGAACTTCGCAGTGCGAATTTCGTACAGCCTTAAAATTAATAAATGTTCTGTTAACTTATTAGCTGGATGGTAAAGCTAAATTCCTGCGTTTTCTGGCTCACAACTAAGTTAGGTCTACTCCCGCCGAGTATGACAACCTAGTACTTCGAAGGCATAAAGCGTTTTCGTGTGCTCCTATCGACATAAGACAACCACCCACTAACTAGGTCATCGAAATGTACGAATCCGCCGCTTTTTTGTAGTCAATCGAATTAGGACGAAAACCAGTTTTCCATGTTTTGTTTTGTTTCTATCTCATTTTAGAAACATTCCAAGGTGAATATTTTGACTAAACGCACTAATTTTTGGTTTACACTTACACGTCTTTTGTTGAGCCGGTTTCGTGTGCGTCACTTTGGCAAAATGTTGTGCTGACTGCTGCTTTAGGCTACGTTCCGAGATACGATAATATCGATTTGAGCGTGCTCACACCCGTTCCGAATTGGCGTGAGCGCGATAACGATGTCCCGTGAATCGTCATAGATGACGTCATGATATGCGCCATCTTGCGATAACGCCGACCATGCGTTATATTAATATCACCGTGAGCGCTGTCAAAAATGACACTTGTGCTGTTATGTTTTGATTCGTATCATAGTTTTAGCTAACTTATAAATAGTGCTTCTAGCTAGAATCGCAACCTAATCAAATAAGAAGATGAAATTTGTGGTCTATACAAGTTTTATATGGTGTAAATAGGTTTTAACATTGAGTGAGCACTGTTAGCGCGTACACGAGCGTTCCGTATTGATGACAAAAATGACCGTTCTTAGCTGTCATAATCGCGATATCTAACTCGGAACGCAAATTATTGATGTGAGCGCTCACAGCGCTATTTTTCCAATTCGGAAAGTGGCCTTAGAGAGGTGAGACTATAACGAATAATTAGTGTATCATGAGGAGCAATTTGTTTACTAATAGCAAAATTTGTTTTTCTTTTTTCCCTTTATAAAGTATCACAATAGATTGATACTTTATTCACATTACAATCTAGCCTATTAGCTAATAAGTAATTTAAATATAACAAAATTGCTAAGTAACTATTAAACTAAGAAATCGTCCAATAACGTCTTACTTATTCACTGTAAGTTAAGGGGAAGACGCTTGATTCACGTGTTCTTTATTAAAGTCAGCACTTGCACTACAGTTAAAGTTCACTTACGCTGCACTGAACTAACTCAAAGGGTTTTGTGGGGGTCGTGCGGGCCATGGCCCTATACGGGGCACCGGTATGGGCGCCCACATTGAGGCGCCAACCAGCTCGCCGGTTGAAGGCGGCCCATAGGGTCATGGCCATCCGGATGGTACGGGGATACCGCACGATCTCCGGTGAGGCGGCGGGCCTCCTTGCCGGATTGCCGCCCTGGGATCTGGAGGCAAAGGTCCTCGCGCACACTTGGGAGTGGCGCGAGAAGGCCAAAGGCCAGGGCGTAACTCCGCTGCCGCGGGAAATCGCGGCACGGCGGACAGAGTTCCGGCGGGCGGGATCTCATGGCGACGTGGAGAGTGTGATTGTGCACCAGTGTGTGACCAGTGCTGGGCACGCCACGATTGCGGCGGTAAGTTCCCGTCTTTGAGGAGAAGCTTGAGGGGCGGCATGGCGTCCTCACCTTCCGCCTGACACAGGTCCTCACCGGACACGGCTGTTTCGGGAGGTTCCTGTTTCGCATAAGGCGGGAGGAAACGCCCGGGTAGTTCCATTGCGAAGATCGCTCTGAGGACACGGTGGAAGTCTGCCCGGTTTGGGCGAAGCACCGCCGTGTCCTCATGGACGCAATCGGCGGCGGCGATCTCTCGCGTCCGGCCCTGGTCCAGGCCATGGTACGGAGCGAGAGTGCATGGCTAGCAGTCGCTTCCTTCAGCGAAGCAGTGATGCTTGCAAAGAGGGAGGCGGCGCACGTGAGGGAGACGCAGTACATGAGCTCTGAGGGCCGTGGCCTTCGTGGAGATGCCCTGGGCGTCTGGAATCCCAGGCTGATTCCCGGCCACCGTAGGCGCGGGCTTGCGGACAGCGAGTAATGGGTAGCTCGCTGTCCGGTAAGGACCAAGCCTGGGTCGGCGGCGCGTTGTGTTCCACGCGCGCCTCAAAGAGATGTCAGCAACAACTGATGGGGCCCGCAAGGGCCGATGCCTGCCAGGGGTGCGGATTGACTGAGGGAACACGGGTGGGTTTTAGTCAGTAAAAGTCTGACACGCCCTCCTGCTCCACCCAGGGCGGGAGAAGTCATTTGATGATTTCTCACCCAGAAAAAAAAACCAAGGGTTTTACCCTTTTTAGTCTTCGCACTAATTCAGTGTTGTCAAGGAGTTGAATCGCCTCGACATTCACGTGATGATGAAGTCTGTGTTCATGAGCTTCTGCATATTTTTGTATAACTATGTTTACGACATCCATCTTGAGGTCCTGGCTATTTCTTATGTACCAGGGAGCGCTTACTACATCCCTTAGTACTTTGTTTTGAAAACGTTGTATGATTTGACGATTACTTTGGCTGGTGCAGCCCCACAGCTGAATACCGTAGGCCCATACTGGCTTTAAAACTTGTTTATATAACAACAATTTAAGTACTTAACGGTTTCAAACGTTACCCTGGCAAAATGCATTTTCAAAAATTCGCTTTAGCCCGGAACCAAACACATGATAGCTTTTGTTGCGTAGTAAATGTTTGTAAAAATACCAATATTCGTTTGTTATGGTTTCATCAGTTATTTAAGATTTGTGTTAATTTCCATGGCGCGGCCACGGCGATATTACCAACAAAAAAAAAATGTACCACGATTTTGTAAAAATTTGTAATAGTTGATTCCCAAAACCATAAATTCGTCAAAGTTATGGTTTAAAAGTTATGGGTTTTAATGAGGCTGCGCCATTGAAACTCGGAGAACCGCGCGGCCACGGAGATATTTAAAATTAACCGTTGCAGAGACCTGAAATTTAGGTAAATGATAGATAGAATTTGTGAAAAATTGTAAAAATTTAGAAAAAAATCCTCGGTTTATATTTTAGGAGCTGTAAGACTATAACCCCATGGCCGCGCCATTGAAACGGTGAAAAACACGATATCGCCGATATTTCGCTGAAAAAGCATCGCAGATGCCTGAAGTTTTTAATAAAACCCAGATTTGAATTTGTCAAAATTAGTAACAATACAACAAAAATCCTAGCTTTATATTTCAGGAGCTGTACTACGGTATTGCGTTGAAGTAAGTCGCGATTATCTATCGAAGAAAATATTAGCGAGTTTTTTTTTTGTAAACAACAACTAGCGATAATATATATAAAACAAATTGTTAAACAAAGCCTAAAAATACGTTTTGTATTTTTCGATAGGGTGACCATGGCTTATTGTTTACACAAACCTTTCCACCTATTTGTGTTATATATCTCAAAGATTCTAAATTAAATTTAAATGGAACGATAAGATATAAAAACATTGTGTTTAGTTCTTTAAAATCACTTAGAATAGAATAGAATAATTATTTATTTGCATAGAAAGTAGGCACAGAAAATAATAATTAAATCACAAATTTATGTGATTTTAAAGAAATAAAGAAGAATTTCTAATACAATCGGTGGAAAGTTTTCTGTAAAAAATAAGCCATAGTCACCCTATCGAAACACTTAAAACGTATTGCGATACCTCCATAAGCTTAGGATTTTTTGTGTATTTTAAAAGTTTAGATAAATTCAAATCTAGGTTTTACAAAAAACTTCAGACCTTTGCAATGATTTTTCAGCGAGTTATAGGCGATAATGTATTTTTCACCGTTTCAATGGCGTGGCCATGTGGTTTTAATCTTACATTTCAACAAATTCGAATCTGGGTTTTACATAAAACTTCAGACGCCTGCGATGTTTTTTCAGCGAGATATCGGCAATATCGTGGTTTTCCCTGTTTCAATGGCACGGCCATTTTTGTAACTACTTTTTCTAGTACGTTTGTTGAACCAGGAATACGCCTTTACTGGATCGGACAGGGTTTTTGTTGTAACATTTAAAATATTCGGAATTTGTATTTCTACCGATTTTGTGTGGAAAAATATAAAACAGGGTATTAGACAGTGCTATATTAATAAATAAAATGAAACGTGTTTTCAAATACCTACAGTAAATTATTTTTTTAAGTTAATTAAAATGAAGCAGTGTACGACTAAACGCCGACAGACTGAACACCGACAAAACTTTACTTCGACGGGACACTTCGCCGACAGAGCTCATCAGATAGGTAATAGGTTAGGTTAGAATTGCGACCAACCGCGCGCGAGCCGAGCGAGCGAAGCGAGCGGTGGCACGGTAGCGGCCAGCGAGCGCTACTTCCATGATAGTGGCAGTTATTTGACTATTTAGTAATAGCGCAAGAATGAGCCTTGTCGGCGAAGTGTCCTGTCGGCAGAGTCTCGTCGAAGTACAGTCTTGTCGGTGTTCAGTCAGTCGGCGTTTAGTTGTATACTCAAAACAAAATGAAGAGCTTCTAATGAAGTCGTGGCGCTGGTGGCACGAAAATCTGGAACTTCTATTGAAGTCCGTGGCGGTGAAAAGGTTAACAACTACGAGCAAAGTCAGCCGTAAAAAGCTACAGGTTGTCAACTCGGTAAGTACTCACATAATAGGTGTGTTAGCTCGAAAACGCTTTAAGCCGCCGATGTACCAGGCTATCATAATTCGGTTGATGATGTTACAATTTGGTGCACGGTTTTTGTGGGCATGTACCGTGCTATTCAACCCTGCTGATTTACGCAGCCGGTGTCTCGAATTGGACATAGCAAGGGAAATACGCCTCGTTAGGATTCACAAAAACAACTAACTAGGTACTATAAATAAACAAGGCAAAGTTTTTATTACTTTTATTACCAATAAGTATCGCATATTAATAAATTCTCATCTAATAAAAGGTACACAGGATCGGAAAATAAAATTTACCTAAACACTTTCATAACTCAAGGGTAAATAAAAAAAAAATACACAGTTCAAACATCAAGATCATGGATAACACTACAGTATACACTTATCACACGAATTTTTATACTAACCAACCTTAAGCAATAGAAATGCTTTAAAAAGAAAGAAGTCATAAATATAAAATGTCACCTTAAAAAAACCCAAAACATTCAGCAGCAAGTTTAGCACGAGAACCGTAGAGAAGCGTTTTGTTGACGGAAGACTAGACAAGCGGTTTCTATTCTACGTTAGAGTACCAAGTATTTCGTTTCTCCATTTTTTCTCCACCGTAGGGGTCAGTTCACACCGAGACGAGACGTGACGCTGCGCGCACTTTTTAAGATCACAATACAAAATAGATCTTATTTACTTCACGATTAGGTATACGGGCTGCACAACGCGGTGCATCTCAGCGTTCTTCGACACGCTTTCGCGCTCGTAGTGAAATTATAACTTTTCGTGTTGTAAATAAGTTAGATATTCTGTTGCTATCTTAAATAGTACTCGCAGCGTCGCGTCTCGGTGTAAACTGACCCTTACATCGCAACGTCGAAATCTGTCACACAAAACTTGCTACTCGGCGGCCACCAAGTATGTAGTAGGTACGGTTATCTACAAAATAATAATTTTAAAAGAGAGCGTTTTGAACGCAAAACTGTTATTATTAATAGAAGAACAAAGCTATCTTCTATTTTACATCATTTAGTTAATGGGGCATTACCAAGGAAATGGTTAAGGCCAATATTACTGTAATTTTTTTTTTCCAAAATACGGTACTTCGACACTTTGAGAAAATTGATGTAGTTGTCTTTATATAAGTACGTGACTTAATATCAGTTAAAAATTGAGAATCAAACAAAGAGAAATCCTATGACAATGACAAAACAAAGAATTCTGAGTCAAATTATGTAAAAGAGTGAATTTCGTAAAAAGTGCAGTTGACTCTTTCTACTTTGTTGACATCGTACTGCCTACACGGAAACGTCATCTTTGTCAACTCTTCCGTCGACAAAACGGTGCTCGTGCTAAGCCTACAGGAGCGCCTGACTGTTGTAATTTCGTAAAAATGTCGTAATATTTCTAGTTTTATTTATGATGTCTTGTTTTGGAAAAAAATAGAAATAAAAATGTTTAAATAGCATTCCAATAAACTACGAGATTATTTAAAAAGTATTGCATATAAAGTGGCTAACATACAAACAACCTTGCTAAATTCAATTTAAACGATTATACTTATTTTTCTCCATTATAATCCCAGTCATATTTAAACTTTCCCTGTATGAACGTCTTTTCACACACTTCCCTCTCCTAATTATATAATTATATTAAAGCACCAGAAAATTTTAATTTCGCGGGTAGCCCTACCCGCGATATTCAAATTTTCTCAGTGCGAGACGCGTTTGCAATTGGCAGGTCAATTGCAGGCTGTATGTTGTTTTACACGAAATAGTAATTAAAGGGCATTAAATGAGCTTTAATTATTATAATTAAATATAAACGTGTTACAGTGTCGAATCATATTTTGCTCAACATAATTCCAACCAGTGGCCCTAGTGTGAGTTTCATTTAACCATCTCACTCAAACGCATCGAGCGCGTTCGGCGCTGAAATTGGTCCAACACCAATCCAGGGCCAACCGGAGCACGAAACGCGCTCGATGCGTTTGATCTAGATGGTTAATTGAAAGTCACACTGAGGCCTCTGCTTATTGCAAAAAAGTAAGAAAATTTGAATTTCGCGGGCTAGCTTATCGCATCACCTTAATGTCTATACTTTAAAAATGCCAATACATATGACCCTGCAAACATACGCAACGTATTGGCATGACACCAATACCTCGCATTCAATGTAAGACTAATGTCCTGCAACACGTGCCGTTTCAGTTGTCGGGCGAAGTCAAGCGACTGCGACATGCGACATCGAAAACGACGAAAATGTCGTAAATGTCTGTCAACGTTGGTGTACGTCGCCCGACATCTCTCGTTATCTCTCGCAGTCTCTAACTTCCAGGGCTTATTTTTATTTAGAATTGTTTATACATTTTTTTTACATTGTTCTCACATACAGAAGCAACAAGAATAATGTTCCCAAGATTTTGTAATATTTAACTTGATTTTAAAAGAGTGTCCGTGGAGTTTCTTGCCCGTTCTTCTCCATAGAGATTTACGTTTTGGAATGGGCAACTAGCTTCAACTTTCCAACTGATCGACTTTTTGACAGTTCAAAAGTAGCAAAAGTAGTAAGCCTGTAAATGGTTTAATTGAAATAAATGCTTTGAGTTTGAGTTTGAGTCACACATAGAAATGTGAGCCTAACATTGTGTTACGAACAGGATCATTTTCAACAACAAACGAAATTCTTGTCGACGCCTTGCTGACGCTTTGACCACTCTTTTCAAAGCTAAACTTACTTGTTTGTTTACTTGAGTAGTGTCGAGTTGTTATGGTGTGCGAAATATTTAATCTAGTCTATCCTAACAGAGATGATTTAATTTTAATAGTAGGTATTAACACATTTAACACGTCGAATTTTTCACAATTTATCCTATGAGAGAATTCAATTAACAAATATTAATCATAATGATCCTTTGAGACATGTACGCTATAATAACGATAATCAAAAACAGTCTATGAATGTTGACAACGTTCATAAATATATGAAATAACCATCGTCAGGTCTTTATATCCTACTACTAATATTAGATAATATTTAGATGTTTATATCCTACTAATATAATATATAGATGTTTGTTACTCAATCACGCAGAAACGGCTGAACAGATTTAGATGAAATTCGACGTACAGATAGATTATAACCTGGATTAACACATATGATACTTTTTACTCCGGTAGTACGTTCCTGTGGGATAATTTCCAACCACTACGCGGGCGAAGCCGCTGGCGAAAGCTAGTCTTTACATGAAGTCGTTTTTCGTATTTGTACGCTAAGATCTTTCAAACTACGCTATGGATTTTAATGCGGTTGTCATCAATAGATAGAGTGGTTCAAGAGGAAGGTTAAATGTATAATATACCGACCTCCACGCAGGCGAAACCGCTGGCAAAAGCTAGTGTTATATAAACCACGAAGTTAGCCACGCAAAATTGACACAAACAGTTAAAAAAATGATTACAATCGATTTACATTCTACGAATAAATTCATTATTTAAAAAAATAGGGTTAGAATCGACGAAAAATAGTATGCTAATTATATCAGAGCGTTCCTTTTAACTGGAAATACAATAGCGCCCATACTAAAAAAATATTACCATAAAAAAATAACTTTTAATATTTCAATCGTATATTGAAATATTAGAGACTTACCAGTACTTTAATAGCCAAAGAGCCAATATATTCTACAAAAAAAAAATTGGATTTAAATACTTTTTTCGCAGCAAACAACTTCTGCCGCACCGAGGGGACCATGTCGATAGCAAACAATAAATTATTCTATCATTTTAACATAAGTTTAAACACTAAAAGGAAAAAAAAAAGCTTTTGTGATGAAAGGGCTCATCTAAAGGCTCAAGACTTTAAGTGCCATTTTCGCAGCAGCCCGCTTCGCTTGAGACTTGTTATGGCCAATGCCGAAGACTGTGTGTTGCCGGTCGTTTTTCGTTATTGTAACCCCCACCCTTATCTTTGGAATGTCAGGATTAACGACTTCCGATTTCCTGAAAATAAAATATAATGTAATTAGCTAAAATCATTTTATTTGATATTTGGGTATGGGTGGTTTTAAAAATCGTTTGGGTTCGCAATATTTGTAAGCACCATGTATCAACATAACTAATTAATCTCATAGCCTAATTTTTAATATTTTATACCTATTGCATTTTGTAGGTATAGTAATTTTATTGTAGGTACCATCGCAGACACTGGCGGTTTATTGCTTAAGGCATAAGGGAGAAAAGATCCACTGCTAAGGCCGGCGGTTGTACATCGTCTTAATGTTTACCAAATATTGTAAAATATTTTAAAGAGTAACTATGGAGTTTCTTGACCATTCTTCTCCATACGATACAAGTTTTTGGAAGGCACACCTAGAATAATTTCCTTTTTTTTGTAAATTTTCACGTTCAAAAGAGTGTTCTTTATTGGCCTACCTTCCTACGATTTCTAGCGGATAACTAAGGAGCGAAACAAATCTAACGAAATTTACGTTGCCAATCTTACGTCGCGCAAGGAAGCTTACACACAATTCTATACAAACATTTCACACTGCACGCATTTGACAAATGCACACACACAATACATTATTGGTGAAATGTGTGCAGTGTTTTAACATTGCCATATAGGTTTCTATGAAGCTATGAGATATAGCAGTGAAATGAAGTTGATCACTTGTACTAAGATAGAAATTGTGACTCATAACAACACCTCGGATAAATCCGTAAAGGCGTTATAAATATGTAATCTATACACGGTGCAACCGATGGAGCCAAACAAAATTAAATATTATTTTAAGGCAATCGGACTCAATTTAAAATGCATAAAGTAATGCAAGGGTCAACGCTATTTTATATAAGTATAATAGCTTTAAAAAAATGAGTTTTGGTCATATTGTATTATGCTTTTAACGCAAAACTCTTATTGGGGTGTATGACATCTTGCGTTAATTATGTTACACATTGTATATTGTACCCCTTTTTACGAGAAAATAATAGATAAAAAACTAAAAAAACACGCTTTAAAAACAAAACCAAAAAATATAGAAAATAATTTAAATCTATTAAAAAGCGTGGGGTGCTTTTTGAGGTATTTTTATAATCAATATGACGCACCCCACGGAAAAAAAAAATAGTTCTATTAAAAATAATAGAACTAATTTTTTTTTAATTTTTTTGGTTTGGTTTTTAAAGGATTTTTTTTAAGTTTTTTAATCTATTATTTATTTTCAATTTTTTAGTTTTACTAACTACAAAAGCGATTTTTTTCCTTTCCAATTTTTTTTTTTTAATTATTGAATTATCATCGGTTCTCGATATGTCTACAAAGTTTAAATGAAATCTGACCATTCGAAGTGGGTCAAAATTAAGTCCAAAGGAGTCGGTTACAAACAATCAAATTTACAAACATACAGGCGAAGCTAATAAAAGCGTGTTAAAAATTAGGTACGCGGACGGAGGAGTATGAAATTTGGAGTTTGAACTTTATATAAAAATATAAACTATCTGCACTCCTTCTCCAGGAGTGCAGATAGTATTATATTTTTATATAATAATGCATTAGGTCAACTCAAAATTTAAATGATATATGGTGGAATTAGTAATAGGCCTCCCACAAGGTGGACCGATGACTTTGTGAGGGCCGCAGGAGTCCGCTGGATGCGGGAAGCACAGAACCGGGCGAAGTGGCGGAGCTTGGGGGAGGCCTATGTCCAGTAGTGGACGTCTTTCGGCTGAAATAATGATGATGGTAGAATTTTTACCACTGAGCGATCAGTAGTTTAAATAATAATAATAATAATAAAAATAAACTCACCCAAACAAAGGACACGCATGGATCTTCTCGTACAGTATCTTGACTGGCTGTTGCGGTATACGTCCGGAGAAGGCGTGTATCTCCTTGTGCATGATACGGTACACGACCTTCCACACCGTCTGCAGGTCGCCGCCACTGTCCAGGAATATCGCGCCGATCAACGCCTCGAATATATCGCTGACGACCTGTGATATCACATTTTAGTGTCTAAAGTAGTGTTTTTTAGAGCTTTCAAGGAAGGAATTTACATTTTCTTGCAGGAAATGTACCGCATGAAAAAATATGTTATACTAATATAACTATCTGCAGGATTTCAAAAATTCTATTTGAATTTGATAGCCCAATTCATGAGGAAGGCAATAGGCTATTTAACATCACGCTAGAATCTTTAGGAGCCACGCAAAGGTAGGTCGGGGGTCCAAGAAATTTCACGCGAACGGAGTGACGGGCAGTGGCTAGTAATAAATAGAGCCTCTCAGAATATAAGTTTAAAGTCTCAGTAAAGTACAAAAACACAATAACAACTACTTGGGAGAAAATATGCGTCACATCGACAAAAAACGGCCATTGCTCAGCATAATGCTGTGACACTGCGAGATAGACCCACATTGCTGGATTTTAGCGACAGCCGGCGTTGATGTGAAGACGTCAACGTGCGCTTTATAATTCCTATAAATGTTTACGTAAATAAAATGTCTGGAAATACGTGCACGTTATACCTTCTCCATGTACTACGTAGTTGTAGATTCTGGTAGCCAGCCAAAATGGTTTTTGGCGGTTTAAATTCAATAAAGACAGAAATGGCGAACTTCTTAACCTCTACGAGCCATTTCTTCCAAAAAAGTATTTAATATGCCATTGACGTGCCAACAAACAATCTTGACTTATTGACTACTAGAAATAAACTAAATACTTTCTCCATCATTGGTAGTCTTTAAATGCAAACAGAAATAGACTTGTACTATTATATACCTAGTAATCAACATCACACCACCTTATTTAAATGAAGGAACAAATTAGTACAACTTCTGGTTTCTGGTATTAAGGTCATATGACATAGAATAGAATCATGTGAAGGTACGGTTTCTGAAAGTAACGACTCAGGCTTAAGAAGATGAACTTACCATACTCCTATCGTACTGAACCTACCATACTGTGACTTAGACTGTCGTGCCCAAATTATTTTGTTACGTGCCACCAAAGGCACGCGTGCCATTGGTTCGCCATCCCTGCACTAAGATTGATTGAGACGGGGAGTATTCCGTCGAATTCAAACAAGAGAAAAAGCTGGTACCAACCTTAGGAACTTCAACATATTCAGCAATATGACATTCTTCTTCATCTATCAGATAGAGAACGTCTTCTACGATCTCATGATCTCTTTGTTCTTGATGTTCCACGAACATTATGATGGCTTTGTCCAAGCTTGGATTGAGTTCGGAGCACAGGAATCTAAAACAAAGTATAGTTTCTAAAAAAGTAGATCCGATGGCAAACTCATCAACATCTGCCTAGCTTTTTCCCAACTATCTTGGGGTCGGCTTCCAGTCTAACCGAATCCAGCTGAATACCAGTATTTTACATGGAGCGACTGCCTACCTGGGCTATCTGACCTCCACAACCCAGTTACTGGGTAATACGATAACAGACTTTCGGGCGGCTGACGACCCGTAACGACTACCAAAGATCCACAAATGACAGCCGGTTTTGCTTTGCTTTCCGAGGCTCGGATCCGATGGCAAACTAAAAGAGGTTTATTGTATACTGGTAAATTAATGTAATTAAGTTAACATCACGCCTGTCCTACCCAAAAGGTTAAGCAGAGGTGTACCTTTTGTACACCCACATTTCGCTCGTTCTGTTTAAGTCCCATATTATAAGGGGCGAGCATATTGCAATCAACCGGGCACAAATCCCGACACCAGACTGCTACTGAGAACGTCCTGATTGAAAAACCCAATAAAACTTTGCCCGGCCTGGGAATCCGACCCATGACTTCCTTTTCAGCAGTATAGCTTGCGACCACTGACTAATGAGGTAGGTAAATTAATGTCATATGAGAAATATACATATCTTTCTTTCTGAAACCTTCATTGTCCTTTCAGACTCAACGTTTATTATCTATTGAAAATATAAACATTTGTATGGGCACAAGTTGTCGCTCAAAACAAAAAAAAAAAACATTACACAAAAACATGTAACGGGTTTAATTTAAGAGCTAATTTAAATAGTAGAACAAGGACGCAACTTATTCCGCTCAATTTTAGTATCAGGTTATCTGTAATATTAAAACCGATATTTAAATGTATTCAAAAAATTCAATTTTCATGTGGTTCTTTTTTTAATAGCTTAATTAAGTTTATATCGGGTTACGAATTTAAAACCTGAATAGATATATTAAAAAATAATGTCGACTTTTAATAACTTACTTATGCAGTCCAAGCTTCACAACGTATGACGCAAATGTGACGTTGTTGACGAGAGCGGATCTAAGGTCCGTCATTTCACCAGGTTGTAGGTCTTTACAGTTCTCAAATATATGCGACGTTATTAGGAAATCCAATATGGCGTCGCCTAAGAACTCTAATCGTTCGTACGAACGGGTCAGTCTGTTTCTGATGTATGATGGGTGGGTGAGAGCCTAAAAATAAAGAAACATAAAGGATCTTGTCATCATTGCAGAACATAGGAAAAGTGAGTAAAATTGAAACAGCTTGTCGTCTCCATCAATTTAGTGCATGGTCAACCTATACCCATTGCTGGGACTTGCTGGGACACACCACAGGCCTCCTCTCTTTAAGAAAAAGTGGGCTATTATGCCTAATGCGGGTTGGTAGATCTCACACGTCTTCGAATTTTTCGTTCTAGGACATGCCGAATTCCTCACGATGTTTTACCTTCACCGTTTTGAGAGCAGGGGGCCTAAAAATGCCACATTAAGCGATTCCTCTAAGAGCAATTCATTTCCTGAATTCCTCTATGATTCTGCTATTTAACATTATGCTTTAATAAAGCAATTCATAATTTGGTGACCATTTTACGAATTTCCATACAAAACTGTCAAACAGATGAATTGCGTGCTGTCTACGCAGATAAGTCAGTTTGTGACCATGTGTGTTATGATTCTGCAAAACCGGCCTTTTTAGACGCCCGGGGGTGATGAAATAATTTACACGAAGTAAATCACCTGTTAGGCTTCCAACCTACGAACTACAACTCGTTAGCCGCGGACGTTTCAAATGGGCCACCACTGTTCTCTATACTTACATAAGAAATATGTACACAATTGTGTGCAAGGGCGAGTGCACCTTATAAATGTTAAATGATTTTATTTCTGTAAGTAGGTTCGTACAAACACATTACATGTCAATCATATTTTTTAAACTAGATGAGGTCGGCGTTTCCTATCTGACTACTCTGAGAAGAAAGGCCGACACAAACTCAGAGATCACAGTGTCTTTTAATGTCCAGGCATAATTTTGGCAAGATCATGTGAACGCCATGTAGATTGGTGTCTGAAATGGTCTTTTGAGGAAAGAACCACACAAATTTAGTGGACCCGTCCAGGTGGAGCACGCATTTGTCAGTAAAAACCAAGTGCAAGAAATGAAGAATGCCAATAAGGTCAATGTTTGTTCTTTTAGGGTTTACTTATCAACTAAAGACTCATTCTTTATGTTATAATAATAAATGGACATCAAATCAATCAATCTGCCTAGCCTTTTCTCAACTATGTTGGTGTCAGTTTGCAGTCTAACCGGATGCAGCTGAGTATTGTACATAAAGCGACTGCCTTTCTGACCTCCACAACCCAATTACTGGGTAATACGATACCCCTTGATAAGGCTGGTTGTCAAACTTGACTTATGACGACCCGTAACGACTGTCAAAGATCCACGTATGACAGCTGGGCCAACCGCTTAAAGTACTTTTGAAGCACAGAGAGGAAGCACTTGGTATAAAAGATGGTCTTCCATCCAAGGGCTTACCGCCGCAAGCGTAGCTTAACCTGATCGATGGACCCGTGTGGCTGTTATTACTTAGCAACAAACCCTGGACCATAAAACGTGTTACTATTTACCTCTAGCAGGAAAGAGGGATCCTTGAACTTGTAGTTCATAATTTTCTCCACATCAGTTCTGCAATAGTTTAAAAGGAAATTTATGTTTTCTTCAGTCGCTTTTCCCTCTACGATGGCGGTCGACACTTTCTTGTGCAAATATTCTTCAAAATCATCCTAGAAAAAAAAAAATAAGTTAGTACGATAAGATGTACGTTACTCAATCACGGCTGAACGGACACAGATAGTGTATATCCTGGATTAATACAAGGGATACTTTTATCCCTATAGTACGCTCCTGTGGGATAATTTCTAACTTCCACGCGGGCGAAGCCGCTGGCAAAAGCTAGTCTTACATAAAGTCGTTTTTCGTGTTTGTACGCTTAGATCTTTTGAACTACGATCAATTAAGCACCATTTAGGTTCACGATGCAAGTTTTTTGCCTGAGGTATACAATAACAATGAAACAACAACTTATGGTATGCCTTTTTTTATTTACTTTGTGTATTTGATTGCACCATCCAGTGATGATGCTGATGTTTTCCTTCACCGATTTGAGAGCAGTCTCGCAAAACGGTGAAGGAAAACATCATGAGGAACCCAGCATGTCTTAAAACCAAAAATTCAAAGACATGTGACGTCCACCAACCCGCATTGGGCCTGCGTCTCACAGAGGAGACCTGTGTCCCAGCAATGGGAACATTAGGCTGATTATGCTTTAGTATGCCACAGGCTATAAAATTGCACCGTGTAAATCAGGCTTTATAGTATTTTTATACAAATATGGACTTCATCAACTATGTCAGTTTTGACTGTAGGTCCTCATAATAAATTACACATCTACTTAACATAATAAAAACCTAAAAAAATAAGGTTTTTATTCAAACAGGTAATATAGATGTTTCCAATTTATTAAACTTTTTGTTGACAATTGAGTTATTATTTGTTTTTCACATACCTCTGGAGGTATGACCTTCATCCACTCTATTACTTTGACGGCACCTGTCATTCCGCCGCTTAGAAGGTAGGTACCGATGAGCGCTTCCACGCCATCAGCAACTGACTGAAAAAGTGGTAAAATATTACAGTATTATTATTTTAATACTTACTGATAAATCAAAATCATCTTATTATAAAATATTTCTACAAGTCCAACGGTTAGGTACCCAGGACGGGCAAATTATCTTTGTAGTTTTTTATTAGAATTCTCAGTAGTATGCCGAAGTCTGGATTGTGTCCGGTTGATGGTAATAGGTATATTACTGTAATATATGTAATAATAAACAACGGAAAATCAACACTACAATTACTAAATTTCGCAAAACATCACCCAAGATCTTGTATACAAAGGTTAACGTTACCTAGTAAGAAGGAGGCAGAAGACTTATAGATATCCTAAACTTACACAACAGACAGATCCAAGCTCCAAGGCAATACTTCTTTGCCAAAACTGAATCTTCCCCACTCCACGAACGAATAGCACTTAATGACCAACACTTTACACCTCTTAATTTAAAAGACACTACAGAACAAAAAAACGAGATAAATGTAGACAAAGATGCGTCGAAACGTGTTTAAATCGAGGTGAACTATTCCCGGAGACTGAAGGATTCATGCTTGCAATTCAGGACCAAGTAATTGAGACCAAGAACTACAGAAAATACATAATGAAAAATTGAACAACCGACACTCGTAGAAAATGCAATAATAGTTCACCAGAGACTATCCAACATATTACCGGTGCCTGCACATCAATAGCCCAGACAGATTACAAACATCGACACGATCAAGTAACCAACGTCATACACCAAAAACTAGCTCATAAATACAAACATATAGACACTACCTTATTATATTATTTTCTGTGACCTCTCAAAAGCGTTTGACTGCGTTGAGCACAATACACTCATCTGTAAATTACACCACTACGGACTTCGTGGATGAGCTGCTGATCTTGTGCTTTCCTATTTATCAAACAGGCAGCAAAAAGTAAATGTTAACGGGGCAACGTCCTCGGGGTCTCTAGTTAAGATGGGCGTGACACAAGGTTCAATTCTTGGCCCTTTTTTATTTCTACTTTATATTAATGACCTTCCTTACCTGATGGCTAACTTCTCGGATGTAATTTTATTCGCTGATGACACTTCTCTTATTTTTACAATAGATAGAAAAGATACGAATGTCTTACATGTCAACGATAGTCTAGCTGTTCTCTCGAAATGGTTTGCGGCTAATAATCTTTTACTCAATGCGAACAAAACTAAATGTCTTAAGTTCTCATTACCAAATGTACCCCAAGATTTTTTTTTATTTTTTTTTCTGGGTGGGAAATCATCAAATAACTTCTCCCGCTCTTCATGTCAGACTTTTACTGACTAAAACCCACCCGTGTTCCCTCAGTTGCCTGTGTGCCAGGGGCGGCGGTATCTCTTTCGAACAACCCGCACCCCCGGCAGGCATCGGCCCTTGCGGGCCCCTCTGTTGCTGCTGACATCTCTTTGAGGCGCGCGTGGAACACAACGCGCCGTCGACCCGGGCTTGGTCCTTACCGGACAGCGAGCTACCCATTACTCGCCGTCCGCAAGCCCGTGCCTACGGTGGCCGGGAATCAGCCTGGGATTCCCGACGCCCAGGGCGTCTCCTGCGAAGGCCACGGCTGTGAGGGCGCATGTACTGCATCTCCCTCACGTGCGCCGCCTCCCTCTTTGCGAGCATAACTGCTTCGCTGAAGGAGGCGACTGCCAGCCATGCCCTCTCGCTCCGTACCATGGCCTGGACCAGGGTCGGACGAGAGAGATCGCCGCCGCCGATCACCTCCACGAGGACACGGCGTTGCTCCGCCCAAGCTGGGCAGACCTCCACCGTATGCTCCACCGTGTCCTCTGGGCGATCTTCGCAATGGAAACACCCGGGCGTTTCCTCCCGCCCTATCCGAAACAGGAACCTCCCGAAACAGCCATGTCCGGTGAGGACCTGTGTCAGGCGGAAGGTGAGGACGCCATGCCGCCTCTCAAGCCACTCCTCAAAGAGGGGACTTACCGCCGCAATCGCGGCGTGCCCAGCACTGGGTTGCGACAATCGTACTTTCCACGTCGCCATGAGATCCTGCCGGAGCTCTGTCCGCCGTGCCGCGATTTCCCGCGGCAGCGGAGTTACGCCCCGACGTTTGGCCTCCTCGCGCCACTCCCAAGTGAGCGCGAGGACGTTTGCCTCCAGATCCCATGGCGGTAATCCGGCAAGGAGGTCCGCCGCCTCACCGGAGATCGTGCGGTATCCCCGGATCATCCGGATGGCCATGACCCTATGGGCCACCTTCAACCGGCGTGCTGGTTGGCGCCTCAATGTAGGCGCCCACACCGGCGCCCCGTATAGGGTCATGGCCCGCACGACCCCCGCGTAGAGCCTCCGGCAGGAGGCGTTTGGCCCCCCTAGATTGGGCAGGAGCCGCTTCAAGGCAGCCCCGGCCCGCTACCCCAAGTAGGGCTAAATTTAAAACTTGATGGCAAGAAACTAGATGCTATTTCGGAAACTGTATTTCTAGGAATTACTTTAGATTCAAAATTGCAATGGGGTGGCACATTAGAGCTCTTTCAAGTAGATTAAGCTCAGCTGCTTACGCAGTAAGAAAAATAAGGCAGTTGACTGATGTAGCCACAGCTAGGTTAGTATACTTTGCTTATTTTCACAGTATTATGTCTTATGGCGTTCTGCTGTGGGGGTCGGCAGCTGACGTAGATTCAGTTTTCATTTTACAAAAGAGGGCAATCCGCGCAATCTATAAAATGGGGCCTCGCGAGTCTCTTAGAAACAAATTCTACGAAGTTGACATACTAACTCTGCCTTCTCTTTATATCCTAGAAAATATCTTGTATGTTCACAAAAACTTAGGTCTTTTCATAAAAAGATGCGACTTCCATAATCTAAATACACGTAGTAAAGATGAAATTGTGATTCCAAAATTTAGATTAACTAAAACTAGCAACTAATTTCTAATAAACAGTATCTGCTTCTATAACAAGTTGCCAAAGTCGGTTTTAGAACTTAGCGATGGAAAGTTTAAAACTCACATCAAACGTGTCCTTATCAAAAAAGCATATTATAAGATAAAAGACTACGTTGAAGACAAGGAAGTTTGGCATTAATTCTTTCTGCACATGTGGCTTCCCTGGTAACTCATTAGCACCATAACTATGTGAGCGTCTATTAACTGCTTCCGAATTATGTTAATTTTATTTTTTACACTTTCTGACATATTCTCGTCATTATTTGACATTATACAACACTTGTATTATCGAGTATTTATTAGTGAGTCTCGTGGAAATCATATCATTTGGTTTAAATAGGTTGATTTTACTTATATAGATTCTTTTACATATTGTGAATGAGAGAACGTTGTAGGCCTACAGTTTCTATTCTTTATTTTCATTCCTCTAAGTACCTGGTACTTATTGACAGGCCTGCACTGTCCTCCCATACCTAATATCACTGTAATTTGAAAACATTATAAAAGCCAATCATTTTTAAAAGAGTAACCGTGGAGTTTCTTGCCGGCTCTTCTCCATAGGAAGCGACAAATTGGAACCGCGCACCTAGCTTCTGACGTTTCATAAGTGCCCTTGCAGGTTTATGTGAAATAAAATATTTTGATTTTGATTAACACCACAACAAAACTGTACTTCGACTGCGCGATACTCACAGACCGCACAATTTACCTGACATCACATTAATTGATAAAATAAATAAAACTGGGTTTCTTATAGACATTGTTGTACCAAGTACTTATAATTTACAGACTACAATAGCCGAAAAAATATCTAAATACACTAAAAGAAGAAATAACTCGACTTTGGTATCTTCAAAAAGTCACAATAGTCCCCATAGTGCTATTTACAACAAGAGTAATCGTCCTGAACAGCTTCATCAGTCCCTTAGTTCTGTGGCGGCCATCTACAATGCCACATACGAAACTTCAAATCAACAAATGTGGAGAACACAAAAAGTGAAGTGGCGCCATCTACAACGCTATATCCAAACTACTCAAGTTCCCTCAACCTGCCATCTAACACCTACTACCTGCTGCAGAAGCCAGTGATTCTAACACATGCAGGCTAGTTAGAAAATTTATTCAGTGTGAGTCGGACACCTTGCACCAATACTTCCCCGCAAATATAATTTCGTCTACGTCTAATATTACTCCCACACTTAACCCCACTGCTGGACACTTGGCTTAGGCCCGTGCCATCAGTTCTACCCGGCTAGGCCGAGGAAAACAGATAATAAACAAAAATGATAATAATATAATGTATAAGAAGGAACCGTATTCGTTGATACAGGCGGAGAGTGGAGCGGTACACTCAGAATCGCACATTCCGAAGCGATGAAAGGTGGGTTTACAGTGCTTGGGAGTGACCATACCAAGATATGGCTGACACACACCTGCCGGATGATGACGCCATGTGTTCTTTCTGGCGAAAAATCTGGTCGGTGCCTGTCAATCACGCAGAAGGTAATTGGGCTAGAGAGATCGAGCGAGCGTGTGGTCAAATACCAGAAATGGGGGCACTTACCATCAGCCCCCAAGATGTAGCTCGTGCAGTCCGCCCGTTGCCTAACTGGAAATCTCCAGGTCCGGACGGACTGCAAAACTTTTAGATCAAATGCGTCCAAAGGTCACACGCCCGCTAGGCATCCCAGTTTCAGACAGCCTTAGAGTCAGGGTCGCTGCCCCAGTTCATAACAACAGGGTTAACCCACCTGCTCCATAAATCAGGTAGTACGGCGGAACCCAAAAATTATAGACCGATCACTTGTCTACCGACGACGGTCTATAAAGTTCTGACATCCATTTTGAGAGCAAAAATCTACAATCATGTAGACACCAGCTCTATCATGTCTGCCTCTCAAAATGGATGTCGGAACAGGTCCCGCGGTACTGAGGAGCTGCTCCTCGTTGATATGGCCATTAGCCAACAGGTTCCCCGTTCCCGAAAGGATCTTTCGACATGTTGGATAGACTATAAGAAGGCCTATGACTCAGTGCCACATACATGGCTCAGGAGGGTGCTGGAGTTGTATAAAGTAGATGCAAATCGGCGCACCTTCCTGATGTCGTGTATGGGACAATGGAAGACGGTCTTTCGCTATCCAGGATGTCGAAATATCCAGAGGAATAGCGAACCGAAAAGGATCGAGCGAGGCATATTTCAGGGAGACAAACTGAGTCGGCTTTGGTTCTGCCTAGCCTTAAATACTCTTAGCACATTGCTGGAGGATTCAGGTATAGGCTATCGATAGAGGAGAGATGGTCAGGTATTACCTCACCTCCTATACATGGATGAACTAAACCTCTTTGCCCCAACAATTTTAAACTGATGGAGCTACTGAAAGTACCTAACTGAAACTTTCAGTAGCGCCATCAGGATGGAATTTGGTGTGGACAATATGCGGTCATGTAAAGCGAGGGGAGATTGTGGAATCCGTGGGAACCCAACTCTCGGATTCCATACACCTAAGATCCCTCCTCACCCGAAACATACAAGTATTTGGGTATGTCGGAAGCGTTAGGCAGTAACACTGCTGACATGAAACAATCGTTGAGGATCGCTTCTTTTGCCGCCTGAATAAAGTTTTAAATAGTCTTTTATCAGGCGGAAACAAGGTGAGCGCCTTCAACGGTTGGGTTATGCCGGTTTTGATGTACTCTTTCAGCATACTCAAATGGACTCAGGCGGAACTTGACGCCCTGGATAGGAGGGTCCGCACACTGCTCACCGCAAATCGGATGCATCATCCACGGTCAAGTGTGGAGGTCGAGGCTTCTTATACGCTAAGACCCTCCACAATCGCGAGATATGCAGTCTCAGGGAATATTTCCCAGAAGCCGACGTGGGGATGCACCGAGATATGGTCTCAGTGGACAAGAGCCTCACCCCACTCTCCTTGACTAACGAGAACTGGCGCAAACCTAAAGTATTAGATACTAATGACCGCAGGGAGGTATGGCAGAGCAAAGAGCTTCACGGGCTCTTTTACCGGGTCCTACATGGACCTGATGTAGACCTCTTTGCATCCGTATCCTGGTTACGATTCGGTGATCTTTTTGTAGAAACCGAAGGCTTTGTGTTTGCAATTATGGACGAAGTTATGATGACGAACAACTACCGGAAATATTTTGTGAAGGATGGTACGGTTGACATCTGTCGGGCATGCCACCGTCCTGGGGAATCAAACCGACATTATTTCTGGCTGTTCTCATCTGGCTAACGGAGACTACTTGCATAGGCACACCCTTGTAGCCAGGATTATCCACTAGCAACTTGATCTGAAATACAGTCTTGTGAACTCGGAAGTACCGTACTATAGGTATATGCCCGACCTATTTGTCGAAAATGGCACTATCACATTGTATTGGGATCGATCTATCATCACTGACCGGACTTATTGGCAATAAGCCGGACATAGTGGTGATAGATCGATTAGAGCGTCGCACAATGATTATTGATGTAGGAGTCCCACATGACGAGAACCTCGTGAAAGCTGAAAAAGATAAGCAGATCAAGTATCTTGACCAGCCACGCGAGGTTGTTGACATGTGGGATGTGGATACAGCAATCATTGTGCCGATAGTCGTGACGGCCAATGGCATTATAGCCAAGAGCCTCGACCAACACCTCAGGAGGCTCTCCTTAGGCAGCTGGATCAAGGGCTTGATCCAGAAAGCAGTACTACTGGACACGGCGCGTATAGTAAGGAGGTTCGTCTCTCAGCAGCCCTGACCACCGGTAACTTGGACCCTATTCCCGATACCGGTGGGCTACTATTTTTTATATTTTTAAATGTTTTTTTTTTATATTCGAATATTTAAAAAGATAATGTATGTGTATTAATCAACGAAATAAAGGAAATTTATATAATAATAATATATTTGTAATCTGTATTTACTATAATGTCATTCGACGTAACGATATCACCTCAATGACTGCATTAGTCTACATTCCACATGTCAACAACCTCGTGTCATTATCCTTCTCGAGTATTTTTATCTTTTTCTGCCTTTACGAGATTCATAAGCTACTAAGCACATCATTATTAAGAAATACATACACACAAATACATAAATATACATAATGATCAAGATGGCCATGCCAGGAATGGGCCACCACAAGTTATGATATACTATATTGAGGTTTTTCTTTCAGATGGCTCGAATCTTGAGTGTGTCAGATAGGAAAGACATGTGACTTACTTAACTCCAACTGCTATTTAATAAAATTATTTAAGGGGAATCAAGTCGCGGGCTCGAACTCACTGGTGGGCCTGACTAAAAAGTACGCTATCTCACCAGGCATCGTGTCCGACAGAGGTAGTATCAGTGATGAGCAGTTAGACGCTAGTCTACACGCACAACGTTATTGAGGATGCAGGATCATTAATAATATAACAGGCGCGTAAAAAATTAGGAAAAGTCTTTCGGAAGATCGGGTTTTATCAAAAAAGTTTATTGAATTTTTCGAAATTTGAGCTTTGTCGGTACCGACTTGGTTTTGGAGATTTTACTCTTCTTTTATTACTGAAATACGCCCAAAGTTAGGTTAAATTAGCAAAAAAAACGAATCTTTGTTGGCTCCTAACTTTTTAATGGCTTTTTATTTTAGTATTCTGTTTCCGCATAGACAATATTAATAATGAGACAAAACCATACCATGTTTATTTTTTTATGTACATTGTCGAAAAGTGGAGCAATACAGTCCCGAGGTTTGTATGGAAAAAATGTCGACTAGATTCAGCTTAATTCGTTCATTCATTCAGTTACTGCAAACTAAAGTACGCAGTAGTAAGCAACATAGAGTGTATAAAGTGAAAGTTAGCATAGGGAAACGATTTTTGAAAATGGGATTTATTTTATGAAAATACATCCCCTAAAGGGGCCAAATAGAGACGAATAAGGGCCGAATAAGTACGGCTTATTAGCTCATAAATCAATATATTAAATACAGGTTTATTTATTTATTCAAAAACAAAATTGTAACCAATTTCATCATAGCGGCCAGTCTATCCATCATAAAAAAGTAAGTTGGAGTCTCATTTCCAAAGAAATGTATGGGAAAAGCTTTTTGCAGTTTCTGTCTTTTATAGTACTGAAACCTCAGTTGGTCCTATAGAGATTATTGATCCTTATAAAAAACAGGATAGATTGGCAACAAACACAATTTGATGAAAGTTGCCCATTTTACTTGCTGATTGCACATCAAAATTTCTCAAATAGTATAGAACAGTCTCTTAAAATCGTTTTCCTATAGCTATGACGTCTAAGGTATGTAATAATGAATCCAAAATATCGAATATTGCAATGATGAATTTAGGTTCAATCACGCCTTAACAACAGGCTTTTAAAATATTGTTTTTTTTTTATTCTTCCCGGATTTCCCCTTAGCAACACACAAGTATACAGTGGTCATATAATTAAGAACGTTTTGAAGTTCCAGATTTTTTTTTATCTTAATCATGTCATGTGTAGTTATGTGGTCTTTCTTAGAAGTAACTAGTTATGTTATGAAATAGCCACATGTATAGAGCAAATGGGATTAGGAATATAGAATAAAATCGCTAACTATTTTTTACATATTTTCTTTTTTCTCTATAGTAACCAATTCAAATATGTAGTAATGAAGCTGGACAATTAATTATGAACGATTTATGAAACTGTTCGAGAGTTGTTTTATACGAACCTTAGACTAAATAAATCACATTAAGGTGAAGTGCGTCAAGAAAAAAGCAATTTAATATATTTTTTAAACTAAAATTAATAGTTAGTAGCATGTCCACGGTCTTTATTACTGCTTTTTTATATTCTATCAACTTTTGACATTTCGCAAGAGAGATAGAGTTCCATTCTTCGAAGAAAACGTCGTACAGCTCTCTTAAATTGCCACACTGTCGATATGAAGCCTTTTTCTTGACTTCGCACCAAAGATGCTCTATTGGGTTTAGGTCTGGGCTGTTAGCTGGCTAATCTAAGACAGAAACTGATTGCGATGTGAGGAATACCTTAACGGTGCATGCAGTAGGCTTTGGAACATTGTCGTGCTGGAATGTCGAAATATGCGGAAGTACGTCTTCAGCATAAGGTAACATTGTTTCTTCCAGTATATTCTTGTATTGGAATTGATCCATGTTTCCTTCTATGTCCAACACCATGTCCAGAAAAGCACCCTCAAATTTCCACATTACCCCACCATGCTTTAATGTCTTTTTTAACCGACTTCCAAAAGGAGGAGGTTCTCAATTCGTTGGAACCTTTTTTTAAATTTATTTTTATGTATGTTCCCCGATTACTCGAAGATGGCTGGACCGATTTGGATTATTATTTTTTTGTTTGAAAGGGTATACTTCCCAGGTGGTCCCATGATCATCAAGTCAGGATCTGATGATGGGATCCTGGAGAAATAGAGAGAACTCTTCAAATTTTATAGGCACACTTGAAGCAATTTGTGTAGTTTTTGGAAGAGTACTTTCTCGGAGTGGTTCCATTTCAATTTGGTAAAGATCTGATGAAGAACTTCGGAGATAGGCAACGGAACTCCTCAATAAATGATAGCAAATGGACAGGGATTGCTGAAATCTCATGTCTGTCAATTGTTTACACCAGTTAATAACATAACATCACGCCGGGACGCTGTGAAGGGGTAAGCACATGTGAACCACTAAAAAGTGAAAAATAAAAAACTTTTTTCAAAAAAATAAACAACCGACTTCCAAAAAAACACTAAAAAGTGAAAAATAACTTTAATTTCGGAAGGCGGTGACAAAAAATTAAAATACATATCCAAAGTCACCGACTTCCGAAATTAAAGTTATTTTTCACTTTTTAGTGTTTTTTTGGAAGTCAGTTGTTTATTTTTTTGAAAAAAGTTTTTTTTGTGTACTTAGGGTCAAAAGCTTTATTCGGAGGGCGTCGTACATATCGATTTCCATCAGAACATGCCCTGTTTATTTTTGTCTCGTCAAAAAAAAGAACATTTTTACACTGACTAACTGCCCAGTTTTCATTCCTTCTTGCAAATGCAAGCCGGACTTGCCTATGGCACCGTTTCAACGTGGGCACCTTCCTTGCTATCCTTCCGTGCAACTTTTCTTCTACCAAACGCCTTCGAATAGTGCGTGTCAAGATTGATGAAGGGTTGTTTTCACCAAAATATTCTTTTCTCAGCTCATTAGACCTTTTAAAAGGATTTTGTTTTGCCAAACTAACGGTATTTCGATCATCTCGACGAGATGACTTTCTCTGTTTAGGTACACGCGGCACATTTGAAATTTATACGTGGCGAAATACTTCACAGTGTGAAAAACCATCGTTTTCGACCATTGCAGATGGTCGGCTATCTTTTTATACACTTTACAGCATTAAATGGCGCCAAAATTATACCTACAACCACAGAGCCACATAGTGTTCTCTATTTCAATTTGAATAAAAAATAAACTATTCAGCATTTTATTATGTGACCAGCTAGTAAGTAGTTATACTAGGTTCATCTAAGTTTTGCGATACTGAGAGAAATACAAAAAAAAAATACATGCAATTAGTTATACTTGTTACTTTGAAAAACTCTTCCCTTTAAATAAGCGTTCTCAATTTTATGACCACCACTGTATAACAAAGAAAATGAGTACCCTATTATTATATGCCATAATTTCTTGTTACATTATATTAATCAGAAATCAGAATAATATATTGGATCAGTCAGCAAAAAGTCGTAGCCACATTAAATAAATGCCATAGATCCACAAACGACTCTTGGCACGTGGAAAACGTATATTATCTTAAACGGCAAACTCAGGCCCGACGGGCAATCGAATTAATGTCAGCGCCCCGTGTCTGGCACGTGTAAGTTTTATAGATCCGCACCAAATCGCGAAATGGAGGTTATCAATTGGATAATTTTGTTTGTCATGTATACAGGATATTGATAGATTTTGATCTAAAATTTTACTTTTAGCGCAAAAGAATTCGTTGAATATGTTAATAATTAAAGAATATTCAAACTAAATGTAATTTTAATACCTTTGCGAAATCATAACAGACCGACTCGCAATGTTAGAAGAACAATACTTAGCACACACACAAAAAGCTGTTTTGAATACCTACTTACCTAAATCAAGAATAAAAGGATATTTACAAGGCAAAACTATCCACTTGATAGAGATCTGAATGTTACATACAAAATCGAAAATTCTAATAAAAACCTAGTCTTACGCAAAATACTGAAATACCTTTGAGGAAATGTCTTGTTTTTTAGCACGGAACCCATGCTCCTTGGAACGTGTGACAAAGAGTGAATCAGAGGAGTGGACTGACCAGTGTACATAATCTGCTTAAAATATATAATAACAGTGTTAATTAATGAGAGTTCCGTGAACTCGGGAATTGTTTCTTCGTGATAGATTTAAAGTGATTGACATAATTAAACAATGTAAGGTCCAATGTTTGAACATACTTACAATTGTTTTTAGTTCAATTTAGATAACATAACAAAAATAACACCTGTTATGTTTAAATTCCATGTTCCTATTGGCATCAACCAGAAAGGCATGAGAAATTCCTGATGGAGAAACCCTATAATACTTTGCCCGACCTGCAGTGCCAAGCTCTAAGGGTATACAGCCTTGCGCACAGAGCTACCGCATCGGCGAAACAACAGTGTGGTATTCACTAAGCTAAGAGTAGCGACACTAGCGTACAAGGCTGCGACGGTCGTGAGTTACAACTAGTCAACTCAAATATTTTAAACCTATAAAACTCTCAGTCGAGATTGATCGATTATGATTTAAAGGCAAGGCCTAATTCGTCTACAAATTACCGATGGGAGGTTATACGACGACTATAACTGCGTTAGCTAATACCTTTTGAATCAGCGCTGCACGCTGGGCCAATCGCAAGGCTATTTCGATGATGAGCGCGTCGTAGAGTACAACCAAGATATTGGCTCTTAGAGAACAGCACCAAGGACGTCATGTTCAAAAGTGGCCCTTGCGACAAACGGACCAATGAAGCAGTCACGAGTTAGTTATTCAATTTAATGTCTAGCATTGTATCTGACTTAATAACTTTGTTCATAAGACCCATTTAAAGGTTAACTTTGCACTAGATGTCTATGTTATGGTGTGTTCCAGTCGGTTTTCTTAAAAAAAATATACTTATAGAGCAGAAAGGTGTCGTACAGACCATCAAATCGAACCACTTTCTCCATGGGACCAACAACGTAATCGCAAAAGATATAATCAGCTGTCCCATACAAAACATCAATACCCTCTCCAGCCAAATATATGGGACAACTGATTATTTTTGAGCGATTACGATATTGGTCCGATGAAGAAAATTGTTCAGTTTGATGTTCTGTACAGAAATCTCTACAGCGTGTATCCGAAACGTGAAGTCAGATTTAAAGGGGTGGTCCCTTTAAATCTGACTTCACGTTTCGGATACACGCTGTAGAGAATTCTGTAACGCCCGCCAACTTTTCAGTTCCAAATAAAACTTTAAAAACCAAACTTAAACTATGGACCTTTTTATTGCTTAACCAGTTTTGACAAAACTCCCAGTAAATGTACTGTCACATTGGTCTTAAAGCAAAAATATTACAGACCTTGATGTGTAAGTAACATTCTATCTTGATAAAAATAGTACCAGATGTCGACTTACACCATGATTCCATTAAAATTCTTAAAGCCAAAATACTGAAGTCTCGCAAATGCAATGATAATTTGTTAGGTTAGTAAATTTTGGTAACTTTTACCTTTTCATACTCTCTATTTTAGAAGATATACTTTACATTATGATCTCATTCTCATTTTTATTTATTTCAATTTAAAGGTATTGTTTAATTTTTAGTCTTAAGTAAGTGGGGAAAAATTGCAATAAGTATTGTAAAGTCCTGTAATTTTATTTTCGTTTTTGTTATTAATCTTAAGTTCAAGAAGTAGTTTTTATTTTTATTCCAGTCTTTATTTTATTATTATTGTGTGTTATTACTTACTCATAAAATTGCTGGTTAACCTGTAATTGGCGACTGTGTAAGTCCAAAGCTATTAACCGCAATACATATAATACATTATACACAGAAGCTGTTGGTGTACCTTGATAAATAAATAAATAAATCTTGAACCCGTTAACTGCACAATAACAGTTCAAGGACGCCTTGTGACGTCAGATCGCCGCACCCCATATACGGGCGCTTCACCATTGCTATTTCTGCGCCACCCACAAAATATGTACCATCATCATGAGTTCATGAGCCTACACTCTTCGCAACAATCGCTAAAAAGACGCCGAGAGTCCCTTGTACTCCCCGTCTTTGTGATATTTTATTTTGTACTTGGGAATCTTCTGGTTACGAAGATATTGAAAGTTAAAGTTACAGATTATTTTTACTTTTTTCACGAAAACAACTTATAGACGTTATATTTATAATTTAACTCTAAATACGTCCTCAACTTCCGCATACACCCATAAGCACAATTTTTTGCATGACCCTGACCGCTGCGTGATACCGCTCTGAAATCGCTGTGCATGGTATTACACAGCGATTTTTGAGACAAAAAATTGAAGTCGTTTCTCATATTCTTTTTGCAATGTCACTAAGTTTAATGTTACGAATACATAGACGCGTTGTATGAACTAATCTTACCTTGTCAGGCACAGCCTGCGAATGGACGTACAACTGCATAGCGTTCTGCGCACGGCCTTCTGGTTCGATTTCTGCGGTGCCATCACAGTCAGTGTATCGTTCCCGTACCATGTCCATGCTCTCCTTCGACAGCTTGCCATCGAGGACTTCCTCGACCGGGAATTGCACACCAATCAGGAATATCGGCCGAATCTGGAAAGATTGATTGCTATTAATATTTCGGTTCAAAGTTTTTATTAGAAATACCCGAGACTTTTAAAAGTGCATATTTTGTATAGGGTCTATAACTCTCGGCACGTGACTTATTGAGCCTACAATCACCAATACGAGTACATATTCTCAGTCAGCAGTCTGTGAACCCACTAAAACTTCAAAGTAATAAGCGTGTAGTCATCTCTTAATATAATATGGGGGACTCGATAGAAGCTTGAAAAGAATTAATACATAAAGCATATAACACAATAAGTGAATATTTCGAAGAAAGTTTATAACCGTAATACTTGTCCTCAGATGTATTTATTACCTAATAAGTTTAGCTGGCTATTGTCACCAAATTTTTTATTATTTTGTTTATGTTTATTTTGTTGCTAAAGTTTTAAAAATGGTTAATTAGCAGTATTTTGTGCACCTTTTTCTGTGATAGGAAATATTTGTAAGCTTTGCAAACAGGGCTTGGAACCGATACTGAAGTACAGGTTCTATAAAGATATTTAGCGTTTCTTGCCCATTCGATACCTGGGTACTGGTTCCAGACGGGTTCTGGTAATCCACCTAACAAGTACCAGTATCAAATTTAGGTGCCTGGCGCATACCAAAAATCACGAGGAACCTCGTACGACTGGCAACTTTGTAGTTATTTTTTTAATGACTATTAGCTAACCCTTTTACTTAATACGATATCTGTTTATTCTAGTGATGGGTCGTTGACGGGTTTTCCGTTAACGCAACGTTAACGTTGATTTACGTTTATCAACTAGTTAAATTCGTCAACGAGTTAACGTGCAACTATTGTCGACTTGTAACGTTAACCGTTCATTCATTGAACGGTTTTATTCAAAGCTGCGACGTTCAACGATTCTTATATTGGTATAATTTTCTTAAAATAAATATTTAAAAAATCAACTCTTGTGTACGTTACTTAGAGTTCAAATTCTACGACATGACCGTCGCTCGGAATCTATGATGGTATTTTTAACGAAGTTTTTTGCTCAGTTCGTTAGGTACGTTTGCAAATTTAGTTTAGTTGATTCTTAAACGAGTTATATTCATAAACGTCGTTGACAAATTCAACTAGTTGATTCATAAACAGTTAACGTTAACACGTTGACAGGAGATCAACGGTTGATTCAACTGGTTCGTTGATTCAACGCCCATCGCTAGTTTATTCCTTATATTTATTTTTCATTCCATCTATTCGAAAAGGACGACTTGGTTCGCCTTTAAGTGTACCCAAAGGTGGTGTTTTCTATAAGAAACTTTTAGCGGGCAGTAATGAGTTTTTAATCCTCTTTATAAGTGCGCCGCAATTATCTTTCCCACGCACTTTTTGAATTTATTTGCACATTTTTATTTTTAACATCTTAGTGTTCAGCGCCAAAGAAATCCAACGCAAATATTGTTTGAATAAAAACTAGCTGGTACGACGGCCCATAGAGTCGCGCCGCCACACACTGGTCCCAAATTAAAAAAAAGTGGACATTGATAGTAGACCGCTGATATTTTTTTTTATTGTTGATATAATGATAACAGATAAGGCAAAAAAATATTATTGTCCTACTTCAAATGCTTTTCTCTATAAAAAATATTTCTTTTTTTTTTGTATGGGCGTGATTACATTTGACTCAATTTCTCAAAAACCTTAAGCGATGTCGAGATGGCATTCACATATGTTAGAAAACTAATAATTCTGAGTATTTGGCTCGAAGAAACTTATTGCTTATCTCTGCGTACTTTCGAGATAATAGTGACAGAAAATAACAATTTTTTTTAATGTTAATTGTTCGCTTTTTTTTAATCATAGCCTTACTCATATCGCAATAGGTCCGCTGGCCAGCAAAATGGAGTTTCGACGCGAGTTTGCCGGGATAACAAGATGGCCGCCTCTCATGACGTAACGTAATACGGTCACGAATCGCGCGCGTACACCTCACTCAGTGTACAACTAAATGTGGTTGCGATAAGACGTGTCCTTATTTTTTCTGTGCGCTTGAAGAAATGCTTGTTGTTTGTTTGTTTTGTTATTGTTGTATTTTGAATCTTTGGATTTTAAAATCAAATAATTTTTGTTTGTCTTTCTTTCGTCGAATTTGTTTTCGTAATTTTTTTTGTTAAAATCAAAGTCACTTTGTCTTTGATATCTTTGATTCTAATTTGTTTTCAATTTTCCTTAAAATTATAATATGTCCGCATTTGTCACCAACTTAGACTTATACGTTGTTCTTAAATCAGGAGGTGGTTTTAAAAATGTCGAATTTTTATTTAATGCCCTTATTGAACGTATTGGTGTTGAATTGTCTTCCGAAGATTTGAGTAATATTAAATTATTTTGTCGTAATTTTTCAAGTAATATCTCAAAAAGATGGTCTGCTTCCAGTAGAGCTCAAAAGACCTTTCTTAACAAAAATTCAGACTGGTTACAATCCCAAATAGTTTGGCCAAAATGTCAAAATATCGATTTAAGCAGCATTTTTAAAGTTGCCGAGGAAGTAATTCCAAATTTCGAAACGCAAGTGGATACTCATCAATTAAGTTATGGTACAAGTAAAAAACCATTTGTTGATATATCTGATAAACAGAAGAAAAGGCGTTCTCTAACACTTCTAGATCACACAGAGGAGGAATTAGTTTATGCTTTATGTGCCAAATTAAAAGAGTCTAAAAAAACAAAATTAGCAGCTATATTAAACGAACTCAGCCAAAACAAGGAAAAATGTGAGATGGTATATGATGTACTATTCGCTAAAAAGACTGACAAACCGTGTTTACCAGATGATAAAACGTTAGCGCTTTACACCTCAACAAATTTGTCAAAATGGCAATATCGAAATTTAAGAACTATTCTTGCTTCAGAGAAAATGTATGGTCTTCCATCCTATCAAAAGCTCCTGGAAGCTAAAAAAACTTGTTATCCTCCAGAGTCAGACATAACTGTAACTGAATCTGATGCTAAGATAAGACTTCAATCGCTTCTAGATTTGACAACTAATAGGATATTAAAAACAATTCAGCACAACTCTGCCGACAAAAAATCGCTAAAACTAATAAGCAAATGGGGTTTTGACGGGTCATCTTCTCAAAGTAATTATAAACAAAAGTCACACTCCGACACTAAAATTGACGATTCTTCAGTTTTCATGATTAGTTTGGTTCCGCTTCGTTTGGAAGAAGAGAGTGGTACTATCTTGTGGCAAAATCCTGCTCCCTCTTCAACAAACTATTGTCGTCCAATTGGCTTTATATTTGCAAAAGAAACAAATGAATTGATAAAGAAGGAAAGTGCATCCTTAGAGGAAGAAATTCGTAATCTTGTTCCCACAATTGTAGATAATTTTGATATTAAACATGATTTGTACATGACTATGATTGATGGGAAAATTTCTACTGTGATTTCCAATACTTCTTCTGCAGCTGTTTGTAATATTTGCAATACCCCACCTAGCAAAATGAATGACTTGGACTTTGTATCCAAAAGACTCATCAGAGAAGATATGTATAAATATGGTCTGTCTTCGCTTCATATGTGGATAAGATGTATGGAATGTATTTTACACATTTCGTACAACTTAGACTTCAAAAAGTGGGCTGCACGAAAAGAAGATAAATTGTTAAAAGAAATTAAAAAGAATTTGACACAAGAAGAATTCCGGGAAAGAACTGGTTTGTTAATTGACATAGTAAAACAGGGATTTGGTACAACCAATGACGGTAACACGGCAAGAAGGTTTTTTGAAAATTATGAAGTATCTGCTGAAATAACGGGTATCCACCCTGATTTAATCAAGAGATTTGCAGTCATTTTACAAACAATTTCATCTGGTCAACTTATTAATACCAACTTGTTTAGGGAATATTGTAAAGAAACAGCAATGCTATACGTAAACTTATATCCATGGTATTACATGCCTTCAAGTGTCCATAAATTGTTGATACACGGTGCTGATATTTGTGAAAATTTCTCCTTTATTCCGATAGGCATGCTTTCCGAAGAAGCTTCCGAAGCGAGGAATAAAGATTTCCGGAATGTTAGAATGGCACATACAAGAAAAATCGGTAGAGTTCAGACTAATTTAGACATTATCCACAGCTTTCTAATTAGCTCAGATCCTTACATCAGCCATATCAAACCAAAGTTTGCTCGTTTACATAAACAGTTGTTTCCAGAGGCTAGTGCTTTGATCTTGAACAATGAATTGCTTTCGTTGGAAAACGAGGAAATAGAGATTTCTCAAGAGAATATAGACCCAAATATTAATCTTTCACCATAATATTTTTTCAGAATCGTTTGTGAACATATTCAACTTTATGTTTGCAGCTTAATATGTCTTCATTTTGATTGTTTTTTAGAACTGATGAAAGTACTCCTTCAGAAAGGTCATAGCTTTTCAGTCATTAGTGAGCCCCCATAACCTCTTTTACAGAGAAGTCTCTTTTTACTTATTTGACATTACGCATACATTATAATTATGTGCTAAAGTAAGGCTATGATTAAAAAAAAGCAAAAAATTAACATTAAAAAAAATGTTATTTTCTGTCACTATTATCTCGAAAGTACGCAGAGATAAGCAATAAGTTTCTTCGAGCCAAATACTCAGAATTATTAGTTTTCTAACATATGTGATTGCCATCTCGACATCGCTTAAAGTTTTTGAGAAATTGAGTAAAATGTAATCGCTCCCATACAAAAAAAAAAGAAATATTTTTTTTACAGAAAAGTATTTGAAGTAGGACAATAATATTTTTTTGCCTTATCTGTTATCATTGTATCAACAATAAAAAAAAATATCAGCGGTCTACTATCAATGTCCACTTTTTTTTAATTTGGGACCAGTGTGCGCCAGCCGAATAAAAAAAAAAAAGAAATCAAATTAAAAACGCGCCAACTACAGCCCGCGTGTTCGTCAATTTTCACGGATTGTTAGAAATTCATGCTTTTGTTTTGAAAAATGAATTCTTCAAGTGACAGTGAAAGTATAGAATTAACTCCTGAACGTATTAGAACTGACGCAAGAAATGTGATGGATAATCGATTACCTGCAAAATCGCGGGAGAAATATATGAAAGCCTATGGTAATTTTATTGAATGGAGAAATGCAAGAGGCGCCAAGAATTTTTCAGAATCTGTGTTTTTGGCCTACTTCCAGTACTTAGGCAAAATTAAACACTTCCACTCTTTGGAGTGCTCCAAAGAGAGGAAGGTTGTACTACTCAATGCTAAAATCAACAGTCAGTTCTAATAACGACGCAAGACTGGACACATTCGAAATTAATAGCGTATCTGAAGAGGATGTCTGATGGATTTAAACCTAAAAAATTCAAAGTGTTCTCATTCAAAAACATGAGAGACTTTCCTTAAGGCCCTGGTAACTTTAAATAATGTCGATAATAGTTATTATTGCAATACGATACGGGTTAAAATCTGTTGTAATGAATTTAAATAATAAATGAGGAAACGTACGTCGTAGAAGTGCAAATAAAATCGTATAAAATTAGATATTAACTATTTAATAATAAATAATCCATCACTGGATGCAGTTTGGCAGTTGGAATTTTATGGTATATTTTTAATTATAATTATAACTGAAGGGATAAACCGATTTTAAAGATAATTAAGAGGTGTCTTTGATGATTTTTTTGATGCATTAAAGTGTGTTTTATTATGTTTTGAGTTCAATCACTGTATGCAAAATAAACTTGAAAATACCATATATTTTTTTGCTTTCAAAATTATTTACGGTTAAAGAGATACACTGGTTTTAAAAACCACCTTTTTGATCGTTTTCAAGAAATCTCCGCCTTAATGAGGCACCCGACAAAGTCTTTCTTGCCGTAAAAGTAAGTAACTATGTATACGGTGGATTAGTAAAGTATAACCATAGTGTTTTAAAATGCGCATTTCATTGTACTTCGATAGATACTTGTCTTATTCACATTCGGTTTTGTTACAGGTGGCTTTAATTTTCGGAGTACATGGAGCTTGTCGTGGCAATGAACTTTTAAAAATAACTGTTGATGATGTCGAAAATCACTCGGATGATTTACTGTTAGTAAAGCTGACAGACACAAAAACAAAAATTGACCGATCCTTCGTATCCCAGGCTGATTCCCGGCCACCGTAGGCACAGGCTTGCGGACGGCGACTAATGGGTAGCTCGCTGTCCGGTAAGGACCAAGCCCGGGTCGACGGCGCGTCGTGTTCCACGCGCGCCTCAAAGAGATGTCAGCAACAACTGATGGGGCCCGCAAGGGCCGATGCCTGCCAGGGGTGCGGGTTGTTCGAAAGAGATACCGCGGCCCCTGGCACACAGGCAAATGAGGGAACACGGGTGGGTTTTAGTCAGTAAAAGTCTGACACGCCCTCCCGCTCAACCCAGAGCGGGAGAAGTTATTACATGATTTCGCACTCAAAAAAAAAAAAAACCTATCCTTCATAATCCGAGGAGAATACAAAACTATTGTACAGAAATACCTGGACCTGCGTCCTGCTTATATGAAGACCAATCGGTTTTTCATCTGTTATCAAAATGGCAAGTGCTTCAAACAAGTTATGGAAAACAATAAAACTTCTAACATGCCACAAGAAATCGCTACTTATTTGAAGTTACAGATATCTGTACAGATAATACAGGACATTATTTTCGTCGTACTTTTGCTACCCTTATGGCAGATTCTGGAGCGGACTTAACTGTTCTCAAGCGATAAGCGATATGATCGCAAGGATGGAAGTCGAGTGCTGTAGCAGAGGGGTATAAAGAAGATTCCATTGAGGCGAAAACATGTGAACGCATCGTGGAAACATTAAATTGCAACCTTCAGTTAATCCATCCATGCCACTGAATATACATCCAAAAACGAGATTCACCGTCACATTTTGCTCATTTTGAGCCAGATTCGGACATTATTTCAAACACGCAGAATATAAAATCTATAACAATCTCCATTCCTAATAAAACTGTAACAATAACTTTTCATAATTGCGAAAATGTCTCAAATGTAAATATACGTTTTTAGTTGTTTTATTATTAGATACGATTTAATTTCAATTTAGTTGTTACTCTACGTTTTATTAAATAATAATATTACAATAAAATATGAGGCGCCTTTTATTTTCTCATAGAGAGTGATGAAAAGTAGAGTGTATCACCCGGGCGCAAAATATATTTTTGGCTCGGGCGAATCCCTCGCTACGTTCAGGATTCTACTAAAGAATACCTCGCTACGCTCGGGATTCTACTCTAGAATCCCTCACTTCGCTCTGGATTAAAAAAAGCGCCCTCGCCGTAAAAATAGTATTTTGCTCCCTTATGATACAATCTACTATTTATTATTACTACTTACATTTGTTTGGACCGGTACTGTACCGATACGGATAGACTACTATAGTACCGGTATCACACCGAAGCCAATGCTATCAGTTCCCAAAAATACTTGTATGTCAAGCTTGCTTGCAAGCATATAGTGATACACTTCTTTTTTACAAAATCCTGTACCACAACATTAGTCAATGTTCGCCTGATCGACGCTGCCGGTTGTGATCATATCCCTATTAATGATAATTATTTACAAACCATGTCTACTCATATTTGTACAACACGGAAACACTACCATGGTACCCCCACTCGTTTCTAAAGGAAATGCCTACTAATGATGGTAAAAGAGAACGAATTTTCAAGTAAGTATGTAATATTCGAGGTATCCATGCTTATGTAACAAGACAAAGACATTTGGAAAACTGCCAATTTCATAAAAATAGCTTTAAAGACTACTCAAGTACTCAAGTGCAGACTTTCACATTTATTAGTGTAGAAGCCTGCATTTGATTGTATTACCTAATACTGAGATTACCAATGCGCCCAGAATCCTCAGTGATTTTGTCAATATTCTCATTAAACCATTAAAAATTGCCACATAATGTGTACAGGCACCAAAAGATATTACCGTTGGAAATTTTCGAATGAAATTAAATTAATACAAAACAAACAGTTCATTTATCAAATTACATTTCATTCGAAAACAAAACATCCATCGGTTTCTTACTAAACTTCAGCTATATCCAACGACCCTGGTTACATAATATATCTTTGGGTGACCGTACATAAGTAGCCTCTGTAGTGCGCCCGCAATTTATTGTGAATGCAAAGCCATTTTACTGTTTTTTTTTTTAATTATTTTGTACATAATGTTTATATTGTGTTTTATTAATGATAGGTATTTTAGTTTATACCTAATAGTTATGATGATCAAACAATAATGTTTTGTTAACTCACTTCCTTGTACAAACAAAAGTATTCTATATCTCATAGTTATGTAGGTAATGATGAGTTAACATTTTTTTTGCATACGAAGCGTAGTTTTTATATCTGAATACGCAAATCTTAATTAATTTGATCAATGTCCAAAAACAGATAGATATGCGTGTTTGTTTAAATTTTGTCGAACTTATATGATCATTATTTCAATGAGGTTAATCATATAAAATATTATACCTATATGTATATTTCTGTTGGAAATTAGAGTTTAATTACTCCCGTGTCAATTTCGCAGCATTCGGTTCCAGCATTAAATAGACGTAGATTGAGGCACGTGTCATAAATTTAATCGCAGTTTCTACGAATCTAAGTAATGAGAAATGTGCGTTAACATTTAATTCTTATTAGAAGTCACCAATACTCGAATTATCAATACCTATTTTATTATAGTGTCAGAAATTCCGCAGTCATACAAAAATAACGTATGTAGAATATTTCTTTATGTTGAAAAAAAAAAAAAACATTAGGTATATAATTACGTAGTAACTTCAGACAGAAGGACCCTTAAGTAGGGACTGAATAAATTAACCGACTTGTTATTACATGGATATCACAACTTTTTACGGTAGAAGAACTGAGTTGAGAGACTTGTTTTTTTTTTCAAGTTATCTTTTTGATGGCATTAAATATTTCTATGATGATTTTATCATAACAGAATAATGAAATGATGGCATAAGAATAAGTCTTTTTTTACAACACTTACCCTCGTTTCTATGCAAATAATAAAATAACGATCCATCAAAAATGTGTAATCATCAGTAGAGGTTTATTTAATATAATTATGACGCTGTCAAAATAGTCGACATCAGCTCAGTTGCCAAAGATGAAAGAAGAAATGGCACTCAAATATGACACATTTACCCACACGCAAATGTGGAGCACAATTAACGAAACGATTCTCGCCACAGTGTTCTTGGTTAGCACGTGTGTTTTGAGTTTGTTGTTGTTTTTTTAGTGATTGTTGATATTTCTGTGACTTGTTAGTATATAAGTGTGTTGTCCTTGTGTTCGTAAACAGGTTTGTATTGTGATTGTCCTATCTAAAAACCGTTTTACCCAAGATGGATAAAAATAAACCCCCCGATCCTGATCCACCTGACATTCCAGGTCTTACATTACCTCTGTCCCCGAATCCACTCTCGCAATTTGCGGATGTTGTTTGTAGTGTTACAGAGATGGATTTATCACCATCCCAATCATCCCGTAATCGCCCCGGTAACGAAGACATCTTGACACTTTCCCCGCCAAGCAAACAAAAGAAAAGCCAAGTTGGTCGTGTCAAATACTCGGCAATGGATAAGGGTCCTTACATCGTTCACGTCTCCCGTATAGAGACCCAACCTAACTCAGGCACCACCTTACATCCAGTTAATTTTGGAAAGTTCTTGATTAACAACAACATAGCGAACATAGTTCGTGGTGGTGTTAATAGGGTTGGTAGAAACCGAGTATCTGTAGAGTTTGCTTCCCCTCAGGATGCCAACTCTTTCTTGGCTAACACTCTGTTACCCAAGTACAGCTATATTGCCTCTATCCCTACATTCAATATCACAAGGTTAGGAGTAGTCACAGGGGTTCCCTCTGATATTTCAGAAGAAGAGGCTATCACTTATTTGTCTGTGCCCTCAGGTTGTGGGCAAATCCTTAAAGGGCGTCGACTTAATAGGAAAGTTCAGAGAGACGGGATTAATGAGTGGAAACCAACTGAAACTTGTGTGATCACATTCGATGGACAAGTTTTACCTAAAAGAATCTTCTGTTGTTACACATCCCTTCTTGTAGAACAGTACATTTTTCCTACTATTCAATGTCGAAAGTGTTTCCGATTTGGACATGTGGCTACTGTATGTAGATCTAAACCACGCTGCAGCAAATGTGGCCACGATCACCCAGGTGATGGTTGCAACATTTCTGAGGGTGAGGACTTCTGTATTCTATGCTCGGGTAATCACTTTGCCAACAGCAGGTCATGCCCTGAGCATGGTAGACAGAAAGCCATTAAGACAGTAATGGCTGAGAAATCCATGCCTTATGTTGAGGCTAGCAAATTAGTTCCGGCAGCTTCTCGCAACTATGCCAACATAGCGAAAACTCCAAGCTCTCAGTCTTATCGCAAGACAGTATTCCTAAAACCGAAATCTCATGCCCCTCTTTCCCCGTCTTATGACAAAGTTGCTCACCAACAGATAATTAGTTCCCCCCAACTTTCACAGCCTAATGGCTGCGCTCTCAACAATAATGTCTCTTCCATTAATAGTACTTCCTCTATTATTGAACTGTTAATAAAACTGTTACCTATAATTATTTCTTCTTCTACTTCTAATCCTCAATCACCGTCCAACGTTGCCGATCAACTTATAACTCTTCTCTTAGACATTAGAAATGGCGTCTCGCCAAGTATTTCTTCAGTGGAATGTGAGGAGCGTGTGGCATAAAAAGCACGACCTCATATTTACTCCAATTACTCAGGCTTACTCCAAGTCTTAGCTTCCGCATGCCGCATTTTAACATCCTAAGATGTGACAGATCAGATGGCTATGGAGGGTCGGCCCTCTTCGTCAATGATCGGGTCCCTCTTTTGCCCTTTACTTTGCCTCCACTTACAGGTGATATGAGCATTGCCGCAGGAATGACTGAGGGCATCACAGTGTTTTCCATTTATATCGCACATCCTCACCATGATTTTTCAATAACTTTAAGAGATATTTTTTCTAATGTTCATGGTCCGATACTGGTTATGGGCGATTTTAACTGCCACCATTACAGATGGGGGTCGGAACGCTGCGATGCCTTTGGCGTAGCTTTGGTTGAGTTATTGGATGATCTAGATCTCTGCATTTTAAATAATGGTTGCCCAACACGCAGATCTCTTCCTGGACAACAAAAGAGCTGTGTTGATCTAACCTTTTCTTCAGTTGAGCTAGCAGCCTCGACCCATTGGGAATGTACAACCTTGTCGCATGGTAGTGACCATTACCCCATTGTCATATCGTAGCTTAATAAGACTTATTTAGAGAAAAGTTCTCCTCCACTTTTGAAGTACAACCTGTCCAAACCAGATTGGGCAAAATTTACTTCATTATTGGAGGATAAAATTGATGTACTTCCAAATTTAAATTCAAGTTTATCAAATCCTTCTGGTCACTGCCACGCCAAGAGATGTTATGAGGAATTTGTTTCAGCCATCACCTCCAGCGCGGACTCCTGCTTTCCATTGAAAAATAGTGCCCGTGATAAAATACCTTCACCACCATGGTGGGATCCGGAATGCACTTCGGCAATCAGGGATAGAAATGAAGCCGAGGTGTGTTATAATGTGGATATGAGCACTGAAAATCTATTGGCATATTTGCAGATTAACGCTAGATCTAAACGTTTTCTTCGTAAGAAGAAACGTTCAGGTTGGATTAAGTTTTGCACTTCCTTATCTCCCTCCACTCCAGTTTCAGCTGTCTGGAAAAATATCAATAGATTTAGACGTGGGTGTTCCCCATCAATATCTTCACCAATCACTAGGGAAACTGCTGAACATTTTTTTGACAAGATAGCACCATCATATGTTCCATTCTCATCTGAATGCGAAAATACACCCCTACATAATGTGACAGAGGATCCTTTTGATGCACTTTTTACTTTGGAGGAATTAAATGTGGTACTCAAACATGTCCGGGACTCAGCTCCTGGTATTGATGGTGTGCCATATTCTTTCGTAACCCATTCTGGCGAAAAGGCTAAAATCTTTTTTTTAAGTATTTTAAATTACTGTTATAGTCATGGTTGGGTTCCAGATCAGTGGAAGTTGCAAATTATTATTCCTCTGTTGAAACCAGGCAAACATGCTGATGATCCGAACGGCCTTAGGCCAATCGCGCTATCTTCAGTCCTAGTTTTTGTGGGTGTATCGAGAAACTTTAAGTTTTGTGGTTTTGCTAATGTTATAATAGTACGAAGTGAAATGTTATACGGATACATGATTTACTTTATAGAAAAAAAAATAGCTGTTTAGTTTGTGTGTCAAAGTTATTCTTATTACTTACTACACTTTAAGTTTTAAAAATGTTCTCAAGTAAGTGAAATATTTGTAATTTCTTATTGAGAAATAAATCTCTTTAACCATGTCCTAGCCAAATTACTGGAACACCTTATTAATAACCGCCTCGAGTGGATAGTCGAATCGAGAGACTTACTGCCGAATCATCAATTTGGTTTCAGGAAAGGGCTTAGTACAATGGACAGTATAGGTATATTAGTTACGGATGTCCGCTTAGCCTTTTCTCGAAATGAATCCGTTGTTGCCACTTTCCTCGACATCTCCTCTGCGTATGACAATGTTCTTCTTCCCGTACTCAGGCAAAAACTGCAACAGCTGAGTCTTCCGGCTAAGATGATACAGTGCATATGTGAGCTTCTGTTGTCACGTTCATTGGTTCTCAGAGTCCAGGGTGAGGAGTTCGATGCAAGGCAGACATGGAAGGGACTCCCTCAAGGCTATGTCCTCAGTCCCATACTCTACAATCTCTATACGGCTGATATTGGATCCTGCTTAAATAATAATTGCCAGATGTTACAGTACGCCGATGACATTGTTCTGTATGTGACAGATTCCTCCATAGATGACGCTGCGTCATCATTGTGTCTCTCTCTGGAGTCTTTGAATCAATGGCTTTTAAGCCATGGGCTGTCACTATCTGCACCAAAAAGTACGACAGTTATTTTCTCTCGCAAAAGACTCGTTCCTCATATTTCAGTTCACATTTCAGGCCATAATATTCCTATAGTTAGTAAAGTAAAATTTTTAGGCGTTATTTTGATTACCAAAGCTCCAAAATAATCCTACAATTTATATGCCCCAAGGAGTCTTCTATATTCACGGGTGAGTGTGTGGCTATACTGGAAGCTTGTCTTTTTATTGAGTCACACCCTAATATTCAGAAGGCCGTTATATTTACAGACTCTCTTAGCAGTTTACAAGCCTTAGCTCAAAATCCGTATAAGAGTAAATTGCACAGCTCCCTCATTTTGAAAATTAAAAACTCCTTTAATGTCCAGCGCTAGTAATCAAAAGGATGTTCAGCTGGTTTGGATACCTAGTCATTGTGGCATTAAGGGCAACGAATGTGTTGACGCTTTGGCTAAAGATGCTTGTTCATCTTTGTCGTCGGATCTCACATACAACGTTAATCAGGGTTACGACCTAATGTCCCTTCCAAAACTGTATCTGCAGTGTTCCTGGCAGGAACAATGGAATGCTTCTAGCAAGAAAAAAGGCAGTTTTTACTATGCCGTGCAACCGACCATTAAACCAAAACCATGGTTCTCCGGTTACAAAAAAGTATCCAAAACTGTCTTATCTGTTATAAGCAGAATTCGTTTAGGTTTTTGTTGCACACCTGTGTTTTTACACAAAATCCATGTCCGCGATTCCTCGCTCTGCGAGTGCGGATTGGAGGAAGGAACCCTTGACCACATATTTTTCGAATGTTCCAATAACGTCCCAGCTCTAGATTTGTACAGCCGTCTCACCAAATTTAAGATCCCTCTTCCGATAAATTTCCCCTCTCTTTTAACTCATTCCTCTCCTGAACTGCTTGTGGCGCTGATGATTTTCATCCGTCACAATAATATAAAATTATGATTTGTTCCCCCAATCTGTGTTTATGTTGTATATAATGTATTTTTAATGTTCTAACAATTTTTATTATAAGTATGTAATTTATTTATTCTTTGTTTGTTTCAGTCCAGTACTAACCCCACAAGATCAACAGTTAAGCCCAACTGTATAATCGAAGACTAATATCGTTTTTTTTTTTTTTTATAACGCACACATGCTTTTCCAATTCACTTTCGACATTGGCAGAATAGTCGACATCGGCTTTGCTTGCCATATTTAAAAATAGAATAGAATTAACGAAACGAAAACCTTTCTTAACTGCTTAAAAGTTCAATAACAACTGGGATTAGCCCCATCTACATCCAAGTTTGATTGAGAACTTCCTTACAGTACGTACCTGTGCAAACGTTAACACTCAATAAGGCCTTAATAATGTCAAGGCCGGGGGTTTGCCGGTTGCCGGTCGCTTGTCGGTGCGGCGACTCGAAACGTGCGTCGCGAGCACATTATCACATATACACAATATGATTTCGGTGATCACAGGCATCGCACGTGCCACGAGCGAACAAATAAAATACGTATAAGTTGTGTGATCGATATTCCTAATATCTCATTCTTGTTTTTTTACTACGTGGGTCGGTATATAAAGTGTTTTTAAGTTTAAGCCACGAGTGTATTGATAACTTCAAAGTGAGTCATATTTTGTTAAATAAGTACCTTCCTTTTGTTATGCAATATAATGAATATGAGTGAAAGATTTTAGCACAGCTTCTAATAAGGAATTGTTATATTTTCAGTTTCCACCAAAAATGTGGGCCATTCTTGGTAGAGAATGAAAATATAACTGAAAGTACAACGGTGTTCATAAATCACCCAAAAACTATTATAATGTGTACAATATTTTAATTCGCTCTTTAATGTTCACTAGATATTTTTATTCTTATTATTGAACATTGACCTAACATTTCGAAAATACCTGTAAGTACATCATTTAGGTGTGTGTTGTATAATTATACAGGTTACATAAGTTTTGATAAACATGTTTAAAAATATTGTAGTCGAAACTACGTTTATTTTTAAATATCAAAAGCAAAACTGGTTATGTTGCTAGACCTGTATCCATTACAAGTGTTTTCCTTATAACATTATTTTACATATTCCGATGAGTATTTTTTATCAAAAAAGTAATTATGTCCTTTTTTAAGTTTTTCAGTAAGTAATCTATTTATTTACACTTGAGCAGAGTCACCCCATAATGTTTTTATCTTTAGTAAGTGAAATCTAATCAAAAATCGATAAGTTAAGAAAGAAAAAAAAATGCATTATTTAAGACAGTCATAGAGGTATAAATGAAATTATTTTTAAAGGACAAAAACCGTACACACGGCTACACATCAAGCTATACACTTCCAGTATAAGCTGATCGCGCATTGTGTAGAATTTCCGTACAGTGGAAGATCAGCGTAAACTGGAAATGTATAGCTTGATGTGTAGCCGTGTGTACATACATAAAGTCACGCCTTCTTCCAATGGAGGTAGGCAGAAACTATAGAATGCCATCTGCCCCATTCTTACACACTTCTCTGCTTCATTTACATTCATATCTGGTCATTCACGCGCGCATAAATAATATTACCTATTAGGAGTGAGGCGTATTTATCGTAACAGCTAAATATAACAGGTGTCTGAAGATAATAGACTGTAACTGTGACAAACAAATTGAAATAACAGCTACTGTTCCTATTTTCATACTTATTAAATACATTTTATAAAACATTTTTCTTTACGTTTCAAAATTTAAAAAAAATGTTGTCATCCGCCTTTACTTTTGTATTTTATTTTTAGTTTTCTATTAGGTACTCGTAGAAAACCCTACTATTTCCTGGTCTAGACTGCCTTCAATCCGCCTTTCGAAGTAGGCATCGTGCCCGCACTTAAACATTAGTCTCGCTCGACCACAAAACGGCGTTATGTCAACGATAGACATAACAGGGTATTACACCCATTTTTGAAAAGGGTGTTAATTATATAATATAATTATTAAACAAATATATATTATTCTAATTATCGTTGGTTTGCTGTTCCTGAATGTAAGATATTATTTCAATATAAATTACTTTGGTTACGAAAATAATAAAAGTACAAAGCTGTTCAGTTGATTAGTTAATACAGCATTATGACGTAATAACATGGCGACTACTATTTCATGGTGTTCAAAAACAGATTAAAAATACTGAAATCTTTGAATTGAATTTTAAAATTTATTTTGTTATTTCATGAACTAAAACCAACATTTTCCGACTGGTTTATGCCTAAGCTATCTCAATAATATATTTTAGAATTTTTCTCATACATTGTAAAATACGGAATACCCTATTGTTTTGACTAGGTCTACGCACACCCTAAGTACAACAAAACTATTTTAAGTACCGTCATGTCTTTTGGACTGTAAGGCATTTGTTAATTACTTTTTCTCGGACTTGCGTAAAAAGAGACTACCTTGAAATTACTTGAAAAAAGGCGGCAGATTTTCTTGTTATGCATTTTACTCCGACGTCCATTTTTAAATAGTGGATGTGTAGTTCATGATCATCATCAGCCTACATCTGTCCACTGCTGGACATATGCTACTCAACTCGGTTTTTGGCAACTCTCATCTAGCTGCTACCAGCCACCCTGCGAAGATCATCCCTCCACCTATCCTAAGGATGTGTTCTTAATTCTTATGTACCTAATTTTTGTTCTATTTATTTTCAGATGAAGTTATTACTTCTATCGACGGTTGTACTCATAGGAGCCGTTTTTGTGGGTGTTAAGTTTATGATTAATAGAGTACCTGACCTGCCAGAGTTGGATCTTCAAAAATGGTGGGGAACTGGCACTAGGCCCGAAAAGCAAGATGAGTCTGTAAGGCATTTCAAGATCGACTTTAATGACACGGTAAATATACTGATAGGAACTATATTAACACACGGCGCAAAAACAAAACTCCTACTACCTACTTCTTTAAATATTTTCAAGCAAACAAGAAAAAACAGTCAGACATGAAATTGAATAAAAAATGACAAACTTTTGCTGACTCAGCTAAAAGTAGAGTTAATTAAGTGAGAATCATGCCTACTTTTAAAATTACTATAATTTAATCATATGTATTTTAATCTTGTCTCGTCATTGAGTTATAAACTTATCTTGGATTTTTATGTACTTATATTTATATTGCTGACTCAAATTTGATTAACCGACTACTGTTAGATAAATATATAGGGCCCTGTACCTTTATCTACGAAGATAAATTCTATACTATGGTACTTGTAACTATTACAGATGATCTTAGATTTGAAACAAAGAATAAAAAGCAGACGGAGATTGACGAAACCCCTCGAAGGCATACAATCAGAGTACGGAATGAACACAGACTACTTGGAAAAGATTCTGAAGTACTGGGTTGATAAATATGATTTTAAAAAGAGGGCAGAGCTATTGAATAAATTTCCTCATTACAAAACGAAAATACAGGGATTGGATTTACATTACATACACGTGAAGCCTAAAGTAAATAAAGGCGTTGAAGTCCTGCCATTGCTCATGTTACATGGCTGGCCTAGTTCTTCCAAGGAGTTCGTCAAAGTTATTCCAATGTTGACGACACCGAAAGAGGGATATAACTTCGTCTTCGAAGTTATTGCTGCAGACTTACCCGGTTACGGGTTTTCCGAGGTAAGAAAATGACCTCTATTTTCATTTACAAAAATGAGCCAAGTAAATACCAACGCACTTCGTGTAACTCTGGTTGTCTGGTTGTCAACAACTAAAGTTAGTAACACAGTGGGAGAATAGAATGGTCCAAATATGAACACGAATTACAATATAGACATTTCCATAATTATTTCGAGACGGGCGGTGTTCAAACAGTCCGCGATGACTTACGGTAATACATAAAACATTGAATTCAATTTTGCTGGTCATCTCATATACTTACCTGCATTGGGCGTTCCACGTGTAATTTTTTTAGAACATAAATTTGTCTGTATGTTGTCACGATATCAATACCGACTTTTATTGGTATAGTAAGTGTTTTACGACTTTTGACAACAATTCTCAATAAACTGAAACTTCACTAAAGTTAAAATTATTTTACTGTCCATAGACAAATAGAAGGTCTGTTTGTCTACGGACAGTTAAATAATTTTCTAGTCAAAATCGTTTCAAGTCGTGCAAAGGAAATTCAACCTAAAGGTTAAAGCAATTACGAGGTCGACTATACCTAAACTTAAAAATATATTTGTACTAGCTTTTGCCAGCGGTTCGCCTACATGGAGGTCGAAAATTTTCCCACGGGATCGTATTACCAGGATAAAAAAGTATCGTATGTGGTAATCCAGATAATCTACCTGTGTGCCAAATTTCATCCAAATCCGTTAAGCCGTTTTTGCGTGATTGACTTACACACATCCAAACATACAAACTTTCACATTTATAATATTAAGTAGGATATTAGAAGGATAGTAGGATTACCCAATACCCACCAAAGGTTTCACTATATTTACTTGATTTATTCTAATGTTTGCATTACATGTTTGGACAATCTACTAATTATACCTAAAAAAATCAATAAAATTACATATCAACATGATATGTACCTATAGTAGGTACACCTACATTCCGCCAGTTATTATTTTTGATCAATGTCATTAATTTCATATCATTGCATTCCTGCGTTCACATTTACGTACCTAATGAGCAACTCACAATCTATTTGTACTTTTTTACAGGGAACAAACAAACAAGGTTTAAACCCAATGCAGATTGGAATAATGATGCGAAATTTAATGTTGCGACTTGGTTACAAAAAGTTCTACATTCAAGCGGGAGACTGGGGTTCACAATGCGCTACACATATGACAACTCTTTTCCCTGAGAATATTTTGGGGTAAAGTACTTTTTTTATCTGATAGACACAATTTCTTTAATCATTATTAGCCGATAACTGAACGTGCTGTAGGTATCATTATTTGGTATCTTATCTTACCGTGGTAACACCAATCATATCTTTTATGTTTGACAATATGTTTAATCCAAATAATTAAGTAGATGACTTGCGTGTGGTATACAAAACAATTCCAAAGTGCAAAAACTCAGATATGGACTGCTCTAGAACAAATTTTTAAACAATTATGTCATAGTAAGAAAACCGACCCGCTGAGTAACAGTGAAAAAGTTTATAACGGAATAAATCACGCCTGTATTTCACTTTTTCACACCAACTGTTTAACCTTATGACCGCCACGTCGAAAAAGGAAAAACGTGCCCTCGGCGCCAAGCGGCTTTATTTACGTATACATCTGTCGTGTACTCGTACTGTGGCGTGCTGGGCAGATTTTGGTTTGTCATCTATACATGAATGTGGCGGTCAAAAGGTTTATAATTTACTTGCGGTATGCAGAAGTAATTCCAAAGTGCAAAAATCTGATATAGACTAGTCTAGAAGTGATTTTCGGACCATAATGGCATAGTAAGAAAACCGTCCCACTGAGTAACAATGAACAACACTATAATGTAATACATCAAGCCTGTATTTCACATTTTTACACCAATTGTGTACAATTAAAGTTCCTCGCAATAAGCTCGCTCTACGAGCTTTGCGATTTACCCACATTCCTACGGACGTAATAAAATCGCGGGGGATTTTTTTGCGCACTGGATCTTTAACGTACTGCCTTAGCGCCGAGAGTTGAAAATCGAATACTAAGTTTTTTCGATGCGCTGAGACTCATTCGCGCTACACTCTATTGGATTTTCAATGCTCGGTTTAACGCAGAGAGTTGAAAACACAGTGCGCGATCAATTCGCGCCGCGATTTTATTACGTCAGTGTTTATGTCGACTAAAATGGGCATGCTGCGATTGTGACCACAAAACCATCGGGGCTACATTATAACTTAAAAATAAACGCGAAGCTATTATTATTTTTCTTTAATATACCCTTAGTATGATATTTCAATTATTTTTCAGATATCACTGTAACATGCCAGTGTCTTCAAGACCAATTAGCTACATAAAGTTACTGATTGGATCTCTGTTCCCAAGTTGGATAGACTCAGATCGTCCCGAAAGAGTATATCCCCTGAAGAACTTTTTTACTTACATAATGAGAGAAAGTGGATATTTCCATATTCAGTCTACGAAACCTGATACTATTGGTAAGTAAGATATGTTTGTATTAGAAAACAACGTTTCTAGGCACACATTTCTACTGTATCGTGGGTGATTTAAAAAATACGATCTCACATATGTAACACAGAAAAACTATCAAGGCCGCATACATATTTGTCCCGTGCGGAATTTGAAGCTACTGCAACATTTGGCAGCTAGAGAAAAAAAAACCAGCCAAGGGGGTGTCGGAACACGCATAATGGAGGGTTCCGTAGTTGGGAATTTGGGATGAACTTATCCCCAAAACAAACTTAATATTGCAGTTGAAAAACATGTTCTCCCATACGTTCCAACTGCAAACGTAAGTTTGTACGCACAATATTGAGAGATTTACCATTGTATTGTCTTACATACTTCTTACAGGTTCTCCTGTAACATAGCCAATAAACTGAACTAAACTATATAGCTTACCAGCAAAGAACTACTTTCGGATATAATGGTCAATATTCATATTTTTTTACATAACCTTTATGAGAAAATTATAAAAAAATGGAGACCCACACTACAAAATATTTTATGTAATATGTCACATGACACATTTGATATGTCACACGGTGCAGTTTGCGAATGTTTTCTCTTTAATTTCTAATTTGACCCCAACAGTGACTCCCATATTCAGAATTAATTTATTTACGTTACTCGTCCGTATTTGGGTCATAGTAATTCTTTTCAACTTAATCGGTTAAATATAAAAAATAATTTAAACTTAATCGGTTCAGTAGATTCAGCGCAAATTGGCTGTGACAGACTGCCAGACGGACACGAGAGTCATCCTATTAGGTTTTCATTTTTTCATTCGGACGTACGGAACCCAAAAAGTGTGTAACTAATTTTTTATGTCGGCCAATGTACATTTAAACCTACAAATCTGGTTTGGCAATGGCATTGAATAGAGCAATACAGTACATTATTTAAAAATAAACTACGCATGTCTTATGTTTGAGTTTTAATAATATTGCTTCAGTAAGCACGTTGACTTCGTTTTTAGCCAAAATATGTTACAAAACATGTCTGTGTGTGTATATTAGATACACACACAGACATGTTTATGATAGCTAAGGGTGCAACTAGACTGCTCTCGATCATAATAACCTATGTCACCTCATTTATCATGTCTCAAAATATGTCAGGATCACATTGATTCTGGGCAATCTAGTTGCACCTTTACTGTGATGTGTAAGAATAGTCTTTAATTCAATCGGAGCCACATAAAAGAGCCCCCCATCAAGAGCTGATCATGCACTCAAGAGTAAATTTATTTTTATTTTTGCAGGAGCTGCCCTCACAGACTCTCCAACGGGTTTAGCTGCGTATATGATGGAAAAAATAGCAATATGCAGTAACAGGGACCAACTGAACACGCCCCATGGAGGGTTGGAAAACCTTGACCTAGATGACGTATTGGACACAGTGACCATAATGTGGATGAATGAGTGCATTGTCACTGCTACGAGACTCTACGCGGAAGGGCTCCATTTTCCCGAACTCGATATACTTCAAGAGTAAGTAACATAGTTTCGAAAATTATCCAAATTAAATTCACCTTTGATGAGTTAACCTGCACTTGCCCATTCTTCTCCATACGAAACTACCTTTTGGAAGGGGCGGCTAGAATCAATTCTATTTAAATGTGAATGTTGACGTTCAAAAGTAGCTTTTATGTGCCTGTTTGAAAAAAAAAATGCTTTTACTTGATTAAAAAAAAAACTTAATTAACCATTTGTAATCGGTCCTGAATAAATTTCGGTTGCAATACATTTGGAACTTTGTCATGTATGACATTGAGTTTGTTTTCCCAAACCTTGATGAATCTGAGATTCTGACTTCAAATTCTTTTATATAATGTTTACAAGGGATGTGACAATTCTTTGTTACGGTCCATTTTTATAGAGATGCCAGGTGACGTCAGCTATGAAATAGAGGTTTTTAAACTTATTTAAAATATGCCAAAACATTATAGACTTAGCTAAAATATTTTCTAATTTTCTATTTCAGCATACCGACTGAAGTACCAACGGCAGCTATTAAATTCTTATATGAAGTCATCTACCAACCAGACTGGGTACTAAAAGACAAGTTTCCAAATTTAGTTAGATCTACTTCTTTCGATTTTGGAGGACATTTTGCCGCGTTACACACACCCAAGGTGTTAGCAGATGACGTGTTTGCTTCTGCAGAAGAATTTATAAAGTTCCATAGTGCAACAAAAACCAAATGAAAACACTATTGCGGTAATCTAAAAATGTACGTAATTTGGTGTTAACTGACGTGTATAATACAGTCAACAAAATAGGGATTGTAAGCAGGTAAAGTAAAAGTAAATAACATGTTTCCAGACGTTGTCAATAACATTTAATTTTTTTACGTAATAAATCAAAGACTCAGAAGAGTAATGACAAAGACTTTTCTATAAACACGCTTAACATAGAGTAAGACGAGCTTGCACTTTAAATAACGAAATCAATTTTTGAACTATCCACACACTGAATGATGCTTAGCGCTTAATGTATTTACTGATTTGGTGTGAGCGAACATATAGTAATATAAATACACATGTACAATTTTAAAGTCGTTTAACATGTGTATTTATATTACCATATGTTCAGGCACCATAAGAGATAAGTCACCAGCACCCTAATTGCGTAACACACGATTAATCATAATCGGTTTCATTTTGACAGTTCACCAATATTCATTGCGTTATTAACGTTGTTGAGCAGATACATTTTTCGAACATATGAAGCAATGGTTTAACAATCTGTTTCAAAACGAAACAGATTATGATTCATCGTGAGTTACGCAATTAGGGTGCCGGATCGTCGGATATCGTTGAAACCGAAGGATATTTTCGAGAAAAATTAAATGAATAGAAAACAAGCAGTTCATTTATAAAATTAAATTCCAATCCAAAACATATGTCGGTTTCTTACGAAACTTCAACTATATCCGATGACCCTTGCTACTTATCTCTTTTTTGGTGATTGTACATTTAGACAATTACAACGTCTAGACACCGCCACTATTTTTCATATTTTTATTGCTGACAAAACATAGTTGAGCGTTTTAAATAAAAAGGAGTTATCAATCGTCTGTCAGATGCCAAGGTTATATTACGTCTGTGAACTTTGAGCAATTAATAAATTATAGTTATGTAGTAATAACATAACTGGCCAAGCACGTCATTTTGATTATATATATTTTGAGTCATAATGAGTTGATTAAATAAAAACATCAACATTTGTTCACTTTTTTGTATCATAATTCTGCCATTTTAATTTCAAGGTTAGGGCATTACGTAATGCCCCATAATATAACACAACATAACTTAGTTCCAGTTACTGAAAGGTGGACTAGACTGTTCGGTAAAACTGTGGTTGATTGGTACGTTGTTTGGATTGGCTGGCCAAAGTAACAACAGCCAGTAAAAAAACATACAGCCGAACATAGAACCTCATTCTTTTTCCAAGTCGGTTAAAATGAGAATTGACTGCAGAGTAAATTAAGTAAGCTGTGAGAAGCCAGGGAGTTTGCGATCAGAGTTTGTAAGGATTCAATCAATCTATCTGTCTAGCCTTTTTCCCAACTATGTTGGGGTTGGCTTGCAGTCTAACTAAATGCAGCGAATACCAGTAGTTTACGTTTTGCAAGGATTATTTGAGTAAATATGAATCCCTACGGAAAAACGATATTTTTTAAGTTTGCATGATAACTGATTTTAATTGTATTTTAGAGATCCAGCAAGCGTTTGTAATATTTTTTAATTTTAGATTTAAAAAATGATGTACACACTGCTACACATACAGTATAAGTTGATCTCGCATTGTATAGGATTTCCGTACAGTGCGAGATCAGCGTAAACTGGAACGGTATATCGTGATGTGTAGCAATGTGTACATGCTAGACATAAGTAGGGAATCAATTTCAATATTTTATTTGAACAACAATAAAAATGGTGGTTGAAAAGAAAAATAATTCAATGTGGATGGTATTTTTCCATGTTCATTGACAAAAACATTGTGTTCTTGCAAAACTAGCTATGCAATGTACGCTCACTAAGATGGATCAATGAAAAAAATTGTCGTAATGGTGAAAAAAGTATGTATTATGATCCAATTGTACTTACTTATTTATGGAAATAAGTCCATAAGGTCGGATTAAAAATTAAATTAATGAACTTTCAACTCAATTGTACCTTGTCTTTAATTTGTCCTCCGTCTCTATACTAATTACAAAGCTGCAGAGTTTGTTCGTTTGAACGCGCTAATCTATGAAACTACCAGTAGATTTGAAAAATTCTTCTGGTATGCTCGCGCTTTCAGGAAGGCTCGCGATTTAAAAACTCGCTGGACCCTAAGGAGCCGAGCAACCAAAAAAAAAATATAAAAAACACTAGAAAGTGAAAAATAACTAAAATTTAAAAAAAAAAAAATTAAAAGTCGGTGACAAAAAATACATTTCAAAATCACTTCCGAAATTAAAGTAATTTTTCACTTTGTAGTGTTTTTCCGGAAGTCGGTTGTTTTTTTTTTTTTTTTTAAGTTTTTATGTTTTCACTTTTTAGTAATACTACCCCACACCAATTCGAAATTTTATCATCCTCGGAGTCAAAACAATGCCATGCAATATTTATGTGTTAACAGCAATCGCGGTTGATTTGCTGTCATTTTTTGAAGAGTTCCGTTGTCTGTCTCCAAAACTCATCATCAGATCTAGGTATATGAAATTTTAATGGGATCATTTCGGGATAAACTCCTTTCGAACAAAAATATATATTTTGGAAATCCGTTTATACAAGGTGAATTTTTAGTAACCGTTTAAATTTTTCAGGGTGATAGTACCCGTAAAATTTAACAACTTTTTCAATAGAACGTAGGTCGAAATATGAAAAAAAAAATCGAACCTCGCGTACAAAATCGATCAGCTGACGACTATTCATTTTGCATGGGGGTCTGATTTTTTTTCATTAAAAAATTTAGCGGTGACTAAAAATTCACCTGGTAGGTAGGTAGGTACACGACGGAGTTATGCCCGAAAAAACATTAAAAAATTTAAAAAATGTCGAATTGATAACCTCCTCATTTTTGAAGGCGGTTAAAAAACAACTCTAAGCAAAAACTAAGTAATAGCGCGGGCAGGTAATTCGATGCGATGCGATGCAATGCCGACGCCGCACCGACGCCAACGGGGTGGATCGACGGAACAAGAAATTTGGCGCGGACGAAGTCATGGGCAGAAGCTAGTAATAATATTAAATTATTCATGAATATTTTTCCCAATTCCATGCTTCATTGGTTTAGTCGTCTAAAGCAGGACTGCTGAGCATGGGGCCCAGGATTCAATCAAATCAAATCAATATAAGTATTTTATTTCACATAAACCTTCATGGGCACGTCAGAAGCTAGGTGCACGGTTCCAATTTGTCGCTTCCTATGAAGAAGAGCCGGCAAGAAACTTAACGGTTACTTTTTAAAAAATAATTGGTTTTTACAAAATTTTCAAACTACAGTGATAATAGGTATGGGAGGACAGTGCAGTCCTGTCAATAAGTAGCAGGTACTTAGAGGAATGAAAGCAGATCCCCAAGCAAGGCAAAGGGTTATTAGGGATTTTCCATTACGAATTATGCAGTAGCAGCTTGAAGTCTACACAATGGACTTGAAGACTACATAGGCTAGTGATGGCAATTAATGCGATTTTGCATAAATTTCATTAGCATGTGAATTCATGAGTCTTAGCATGCTAAATGCTATTGCTATGCTATTTGCTAATATGACTATAATATGAATTTTGTTAATATGCGAATTAAAGAGTGAGGTCACCGTAGGACGTCTCCTAGCGAGCGTTTTTAATCATTTAAAACCTTTTATTGTTTAAGATTGTATGAACTTTCCTTCATACTTTATCCAGGCTTAGGACTGGCAGTAAAATGTTCTAAACGGGCGTATTTATAAGTTCATTTGATCGTATTTACATGATTTAGTTTTGTATTTTACACATAAAGGTGTACATGCACTTTTATACACAGCCAGTTCTCAGTACTTTTGACTACCTCCTATTATTTACAGTTGGTAATGAGTTCTCAGTTTTACACTGGGTATTATCTATTTTAAGTACAATATTATGCGTAAGACGAAAAACTATAATTATTGTTTATACGTAAACTATACTTTTACCATCACATGCCAAAACGTACTGAACTTTGACTTATTTGACAATAAACGAAGCGCACCACGCGCGTGCCGCACAAATTATTATTTAAAAAAAACGCATTCATTCAATATACGTTCCTAAGTACGAGCTAATAAAAGATAATACGAAAATAATTGCTTGACCTCATTCTTAGCACCACCCTGCTAATAATTTAAATAAAATAAACAATCACATGCATTAATTCAATATACGACCCTAAGTACGAGCTAATCAAAGACAATAAGATAATAATTGCTTAACTCATTCTTCGCAACATCTGCTAAATTGCTAATAATTTCACTTGCGAACAACCTCACGGTCACGTGAAACAAATAGATTTAGTGTTCCCGCCTTCCCGCGGGTGCGACGAAGAGCGCACACTGCCGCTGCGTGCGTCGACGCGTATGATAGCTGTGAAGTACGAAGCCATGAAAATTCACACTTCACAGAACTTCGCAACTACATTTCATTTGCTAAATGCTAAATGAGCATTCACATGCTAACAATGAATGCGAATGCTAATTAATCCATCACTAGTATAGGCTCGACCTTTATACATGAGACCCAAACATAATAGGTGAAATGTGGGTGTAGAATAAACCTCTTCTTCTTCTTTATTATAAACAACAAAAAAGCATGCACATTTTTGTGCGTGAAGTCATGATCTGCCTAGTCTTTTCCCAACTATGTTGGGGTCGGCTTCAGTCTAACCGGATGCAGCTGGATACCAGTATTTTACATGGAGCGATTGCCTATGTGACCTCCACAACATAGTCACTGGGTAATACGACACTCCTTGGTAAGACTAGTTGTGAGACTTTCGGGCTTCTGACGACCCGTAACGACTGTATAAAATCCACAAATGACAGCCGGGACCAAGGGCTTAACGTGCTTTCCGAGGCACGGAGGGGTCTTGGTATGTAAATATGGTCACCCATCCGATGACCAACCGCGTCAAACGTAGCTTAACCTGATCGACTGACCCGTCCGGCTGTTTATTACTTAACCACAAGCGCCATCCATTTCTGTGCGTGAAGTATTAAAAACAAACCGGCCAAGTGCGAGTCGGACTCGCGCACCGAGGGTTCCGTACAAACCTGTAGGTATATAAGTAAAAGTTATGAAGTTCAATTTCATACGTCTACGCGTTCATGAAGAAAAGGGTAGTAAGTTTAAAAAAATATGTTCTCCCACACATTCCAACTGCAAATGTAAGTTGGTACGCACAATATTGAGTGATTTACAATGTTATTTTAATATCATGGACTTCTTATAGGTTTTCCCATAATCTATAAGTAGAAAACTAATGTATTTTTTTCAAAATCTTAGGTTCAGTAGTTTCAGAGATAAGGGGGAGAATGGTCAATTTTCGTCTATTTTCTTGAATAACTTGGCAACTATTTATTTTAAAATTACAAAAATAAGATCCTCACAACAAGCCCTTTCATTTGATATGTCACATGATGCAGTTTGCAAATTTTTTTTTAAATTTTCCGTCTTGCCCCAGGCGTGACCCCCATATACAGATTTCGTCTATTCACGTCACACCTCTGCGTTGGGGTCACAGAAATTGATATGTGTACCAAATTTCAACTTAATCGGTCTAGTAGATTCGGAGATAATCGAATGTGACGGACGGACAGACGGACACAGGAGTGATCCTAAAAACAAGCAAATCGCTCCTGTGATACCCGTTTAAAGATTTCACAAAACATCAGTGTCTTTATCATTATGTAAGTTTCCTTATTGTAAATATATGGTTTATACATACCTTCCGGAATACACTCTGTAATTGTTGGTGAAAATTGGATACAAATCCGCGAAGTTTAGAAGAACAACGCGGTCATACAGACATACATGAAAAGCAACCTCAATAAATGCATAATTTGTAATGATAGATATTGACATGGACTTACCCGTTTTTCGTTAATGAACTCCTCAACCTCGAGCGGCGCGAAGAATCCTGGCAACATAAAATCTTTCCTTGGACCGAATGGCTCTATTTTCATCCGACCAGCTAGGTTGAAGCGCTCCCCAGCGTAGTACAGGTTCCTACAATTAAATAGAGGATTGAAATATTCTCATCAGTAACTTCGACCTCCATAGAACACCCTAGAGTTTAGAATGCACTAAATCATTGAAAAGTGATTCAATTCAAAACGATTAGCAAGTCATTGCAATACAACTCTTATCCCATTATTATAACAATATTAACTCTCGGCAATCATTCTGAATTATACCTTACCGTACGGAGATAAGAGTTAGATTGCAATGTTTTAGGTCGATCGTGAATGTTCTACCAAAATATGCGGCTGGGACTGACTTGATACAGAAGGCAGAGAACTAGTTTTTGTGACGCCCCTCAGAAGAGGTCTTTCTTTGCCCAGCAGCGGACTACGATAGATGGGATGGATTGATTTAATTTCACCCGAAAGACAAACGTCTTTCAGCTCCTTGACAAGCTTTCCCCAAACTTCGCTACATCGCCCGTTCCGGTGTGCTTCTCGCATTCAGCCGATTCCTGCGGTCTTCACAAGGTCTACCTAGCGGGAGGTAGATTAACGGATTGATTTATTGAATCCATTTTCCATTAAAACTCGCAAGAATATATTATTTAATTAAATAATAATATTAATAACTGCCTCGTTGGTCTAGTGGTCACAAGCGCGTGGTTTCCTGCGACTGATACCGCAATTAACTCGAACCGCAGTCCCAGTTACCGGAGACATTTAATTTAATTATTTTTCTTCCGGCTACTGGGACCACCTATAAATGAATTCATAATTCTATTCTCTTTCATATAGAGGTGTGTGTTTGTGACTGCCGCGTTGGTCGCAAGTGCTACCGCTGAGCACGAGGACCTGGTTTCAATTCCCAGGTCAGGCAAAGTGTTATTGGGCTTTTCTATCTAGGATTTCTCCGTACCATTTCGGAGTCCGGAATCGTGCCCGGTTGGTGGCAATAGGCTCACCGCCTATTACATGGGACTTAAACATAACTGGCGAAATGTGGCTGTACCTATTATAGGTACACCTCTGCCCAACCCTTCAGAAAACAAGGCTATGTTATGTTATTACAGTAGAATCTCAATAATCCAGCACTTTAGTAGACCGATACATCCAATAATCCGGCACCGTCCGCCCGCGCCTCCCTGGCCCCTGCCTACGCCACGCACCGCGTATACGCTCCGTCTAGTAGGTACTAGTAACTAGTTAATTGTAAGAAATGTTATAGTTATAAAAAAAAAGTGTAGAACATGAACACAAATACATTATTATGTAACTCTTTATGAAATGTTTTGTTTTATTTATTATGATTTTTTCTATGCAATCCAGTAATCCGAACATTCCAATAATCCGGCACCCTCTGGTTTTTAATAGTGCCAGATTAGTGAGATTCTTCTGTATTTTTATCATTAATTTTATATAATTACCTGTTACTAATCAGTCTGCACTTAATGTTCGTCAGTTGTCCTTCATTAAGGTTCGAGAACTTGTGGTATAAATATAAGCTCGCAGCGAATTTCAAGAAAGAGTCTCCCAAAGTCTCCACGCGTTCTAGATTGAACGTATCGTGGCATTTGATTGTAGTCAGTGCAGCTAGAATGTCTCGCAACTCTGGCCCATTTCCTGTAGCCGCTTTTTTAAGGATTTTTAATTGGTCATTGTATCTGTAAAGATAAAAATGTTATTCGTTTTGGAATAGGTTTCATGAAAAAGTAGAAGTTTTGAATAATTGCTGTACTTCAGGCGTAATTTAAATACACACAAAAAGATAAATTTCATTATGCTTCGTTTAATAGCGATATTTCTTTTTCCAAACAAGCATAAAATGAATATTTCATGGCATAGTCGCCTCCATTTTGTAAAGTCTTGCTTTATACTCTCCCATTGGCACGAAATATTTTTTTGTTATTGGTGAATGGGGCCTACTCTTGACTTCGATCACACCTGATAGAAAGTTATTGATGAGGTCTACTATAAATTATGAGAACAGCATTACCGTAGTAACAAAGGTCTGCCTTGACCAGACCACGTATTTCGCGCCACATACAATAATAATTGTTTTTACAAGTCCCGCAAAGTATTACTAAGGCTCAGGTATAGTATTACCCAGTAAGGATAGGTGGAAGCTCCGTGTAAAAAAAAACTGATGGTACTTACTTTGCGGGTGGCGCAGAAATAGCAGCGGCGGAATGTCCATAGCCAGGTTGCGGCGGCGACCTGGGTTCAGGAGGCGACTTGGAAGGCGATTTTATCGGCGCAGACACGAACTCGTCATAACATTCCACGTCCATTACTGTCACTGTTGACAGGTTGCGTTCTATGTCAATCGGCTCCATTTTCTCCTGTTGAAAGTAGATTAATATGTAGATTAATTGGACCCCCAGTGGTCGAAATGCAACTATATGAATTTAAAACTTTATTTCTAATGCATTGTTGCATAAAAATATTAGCTGTCTGCACTCCTTTTTCATATAAACTTTAACTGTGCCAAATTTCATTATCCTCCGTCCGCGTAAAAAGAACTGTAAAAAAATTAATAATGCGGCCCAGTAGGTGGCCATGCCAATCGCGGCATCAATGACATTTTTTAGGTCGTCTGTTTTGGTCAGGTATATAGACACTGGACACTCCGATATTCTAGGACATTGCATTTTTTCGACACAAATACTTACTGTATTATATGTAAACCATCGATCGAGGTTAAAACAACTGCATTTATAGGCTAAGATTTGACGCCTAACCATTATTTTTTTTGTTTATCTATTGTGGACCAATATAGAAATACTTACATATTTAAAAAAAATGCTGTTGCATACTAAAGAGTTTATTTTAGTTCAATTGAGGGTCTCGCTGTGAAGCGCTCCGCATATTCTTCACATGATATGGCGACATCCAAACACTCACGCCTTCTTCCGAAGGGGGGTAGGCATAAATTACAGAACGACACCTGCTACGAGCCCTAAATACTCCTTGTATATAAGGTATATCTATTCATACACGAAACATTGTAAGAGACATCTACAAGTGCTAAAGAAGCCATAGAATAGAAAAATTCTATTTTATCTACGTATACATAACATTTTTTTTATCGTTTTAAACCTTTAAAAGGGTCATTGTACTCATCATTATGAACGACTTTTACAGTGGGTTCAACCCTGAAATCGTGAAATGAAAAATTAGCTGTTCGATATATATGTTCGCATAACTCGACGCAACGTATGGATCAGCTCATTTTTATTTCACGATTTCAGGGTTGATCCCATTGTAAAAGTTGTTCATAATGATGAGTACAATGACCCTTTTAAAGGATTAAAACGATCAAAAAATAACTGTGTATACTTAATAATGAAAAAAAAAAAAAACTACTTGACACACTATAAATACGCCTCCTTCTTATTTTTTAACATCCATTACGCTAGTTTGAACTACATACTTAGTAGGTATTTGCTGTCGTTGGCGCGCGACGGATCGCGGCTTTTATGAATGATCAACAGAGTAGCGCACATGCGCGCGCTACGCTCCCGACGACCCTGCCTGTCCACGCATCGCACCGCACGCGCCTTAGCAGGCGACGGCTACGCAAGCTTCGGGCTTCGTACTAACTAGAGGTACCAGAACATGGTGATGTACTAATACTAAGTACCTACCTCGCGACTGCTGATCGTCATGTGGTTCCTCTGGTTCGTTTGAGGCTTTCTGTAAAGAAATTCACGAAAACAGCGTGTTCCTACAACAGTAGGTATGTCCGTGACTGCCTATCTCTGGTAAGATTTTTGATCAAATAAATCCGCGCAACGCACATATACTAGACTTTCACAGTTCCCATTTGTACGAGTAGGTAGGTAAACGACCAACAAACAGCTGACATAGTCATAACCTCATTGAGGTCATTAAAGAGATACCGTCGCCCCTGGCACACAGGCAACTGAGGCAACTCGGGTGGGTTTTAGTAAGTACAAGTCTGATACGCCCTCCTGCTCCACCCAGAGCGGGAGAAGTTATTTGATGATGTCCCACCGTCAAATAAAAAAAAAACTTATGCGAATTGAAGTAAAGAGCGTGGGGGTTTTTAAGGTCTGTCTTACGTAATTTTGACGTTCAAAAAGAGCTGACTCTCAGCCTAGTTTGAATAAATGACTTTTTATTTTTAAATTAGTTTACAGAAGGGTAGGTACTGTAGACAAGGATTTGTTTTTAACTCGCTCGTAAAAGTCGTCACCTGACTGAGGTTTTTAACTTATCCGAATTCGAGTTGCATCTATAATTTTTCTAGCCTTTTCCCTGTTTATTAGTACTTATCCAATTTACGGTTGTGTAGGTACTGTAGATTAGGATTTGTTTTAATCGCACCTAGGTTCCTTTTCAAAAAAAAAAAATGAAGATGGAAACCTAATAAAGTACTTACCTACATACTTAGGTGTACGTGGTTTTATAATTTAAAAATACATTACTATCGTAAGCGATAAACTATTACAATAAATAACTACCTACGTTGGTTTATTTTAAAACCATCATGCCTGCGTTAAAGAGCCTAAAGAGATAGGCGTAGGTGTAAAAAGTCAGTAGGTAGTAGCAAACAGACTGTGGAGTGCGGTAACCGACAGGACGCGAAATAACTACCATGCATGCGCGGTCGCTCGAGCGGAGACATGCATGCGAACAAAACCTCACCAACACGCCGCTCGATCAACAATAGATAGACGAGATGTCGCCGACGCGCTCCCGCTGCCTCCGCGCCTTCACCCACGTCACGCCGGGTGGCTCATTCATAGAATAGGGAGTAAACGTCTTATGCAAAATGTGTCAAGCAATTTTAAAATTATTTTAATTACGTAATATAAAAAATCACTTACATAAAAAAAACGCTTCTATAGCTTCTTTATCACTTATAATTGTATCTCTTATAATATTTCGTGTATGAATAGATACACTTTAAATAAGGATCGTCTCCTAAACTCTTCTCGGCAGTGCTTGAACATATATTTAGAAGTCTCGAGTTGGGCAAATACGGTCTAAACATGAACGGTCTCAAAGTAAACCATCTAAGATTTGCAGGCGATTTCATTCTAATATCTCAAGATCCCATAAGCCTGCAAGATATGCTACCACATCTTGCGTACGAAAGTGAGAGCGTAAGGCTCTCAAAAAGAATGCTACAAAGACAAAAAAATGTCCAACCATAAAAAACCCTCATCATAGCCAAAGGCAACAAAATTGAATATGTCGAAGAATATAATACCTTGGACAGATTATATCACAACATGACCTTACAGCAAAGGACATTAACAACGGAGTACAGCTAGCATGAAAAAGATATTGATCGTGGTAAGAAGTGGCAATGGCCCTTATTAGAAGGGTAAAAGTCACCCAAGGGCAATGGAGAGGGCTTGGAGTTTCCCTAAGTGATCGAATCAGGAATGAAGACATCTGCAGGAGAACCAAGGTAGCCGACATAGCCCGAAGAAATGCCAAACTTAAGTGGCAGTGGGCATGGCAGTACTCGCAGAACAGATGGCCGATAGGGCCGAAAGGTTCTGGAGTGACGACCGCGTACCGGAAGACGTAGAGTTGGAAGGCCTCCGAAAATGTGGACAATGACCTTGTTAAGGCCGCAGGCGTCCGCTGAATGCGGGAGGCACGGAGCCGGTCGAGCAGTGGACGTCTTCTGGCTGAAATTATCATGATGAAGAAGTGACAAAACAAGTGGCTCCGAAACGGAAAGAAAAACATATTTGATTCATGCATTTTACCCGTCATGACATATACAACCCTAGTTTTAGTATATGCGAAATACGTGTCTAGTATTTTTATGTAAAGAATCTATGTACAAAATTTCAAAACTGTATCATGAAAAATCACAAAGTTATAAGCTTATAATGTTACCTAGTTGTCTCCACAAAAATGGTCACCACGCGGCACCCCGCGCGTCCAATTTCGTATTGTGCTCATTGATAATAATTAGGCAGTAGGTACCTCACCGTAAGGCGACTGTATTGATAATATTTTCCAACTTGCAAAACTTTTTTGGGGGAAAAAATAACATGCTGTAAAAAATATTACTGGTATCGTTTCAGTTACTTATTCTGAACAAACTATATTCAGGTTTCGCATTTACAAAAAATAATGTTGTATATAGATGCCAAACTTTCAAACATGTAGATGCCGAACTTAACAAAACATGAAACATGCCAACACAGTTTGGAGAGAAACATGCACAACGTCATGATAAAGGACCGAATAACACTGAAAACATTATAACTGCAATTGGAAACTTAAATGGAAGTGCGCAGAAGATTATGATGAGGAGTAAGATATAAAAATGGGCGAAGGGCGTAACCGAATGGTGAAAATAACGCAGCTGAACAGGCCTTCAGTCGAAATAAGCTTTAAGCTACAAATTGAATTTATGGGCCCTAATTCACTATGAACACTAAACGATTCCTTACTTCGAAACCACGTCAATTTCTTAGATCACACACGACATCTGCTAATAAATATCGACAAATTGTCTTGGAACGTACATAATATTACATTTCAATGCCTTACCGTTACACTGGTTTCTACAAAACACGATATTGACGTAGTTTGAACGTAGTAAGATTCCGCGGGGAATCATTATAACCATACAGAATTGGGGCCCTGAGGTACTTACGTCCCACGGAAATTCCTTGTTGAGCCTCTTTTGCTGCAATTTGTATAAGCATTCTTTCATAGATAAGATGCGATATTTTCCGCCATCATCATCAATAGGATTATTAATCCTAACAAAAAAAAACATAATTTTGATTAAATATTAAAAAAAAACTTGAAAGCACTAAAGTTTAAAAAAGATTCAGTTAGGTATCTCAGAATTTAACGTCAAAGAACTTGGGACCAAAAGTCAAAAAGCTGTCAAACTTAAAAGCAGACCAGTTCCCTACAAGACGTGAGAATGCATTGCATAGGGCAGGATCACAACAAGCGTAACGCTCGCTTAAAGACACTGTTTAGAACTGTTAAAATTTGGTGACAATACGTTTTAAATGTAAAATGACCCTGAAAAGTATTATAATCTTACCTGTCTACTGATGCTATTTGAGTTGGCTCCTCAACTTGGGCGAGAAGTGAATTAGTAGCGATTTGTAAATAGCTTTTTACTGGCTCCCAGGGGTCTACTGCAAAATAATTCAATTTTAGAAACAAATAACAACTACTTATGAATGTGGACTACATTTATCAGATGCTAGTGTTTGTAAGATATGCTTTCTACATATTTAACACATTTATTTGTTTATTAAACAGCTGAAATAATTTAGTTTATGATATTTAGTTATCTATTTAATCCACTGTACTTACAGAAATGGGCCAAGGAATGTTAAAAGTAATGTTGTCATAACTATTCTCAGTTCTCAATTCTTTATTGCGTACCATAATGTATAAAGTTGGTAGGAAAATAATGTTAGTCACAATTATGTACCCTGTCGGTCACAGCATAGAGAGACGAGGAAGAACACTGCGTGTTTAATGTGATAAATATTACTAGTTAAATTGATAGTAAGTTATACTGTTTTATTATCACAGATTTAAATTTAATAATTATTATTATTATTATTTTATAAATTATACACATTTATTTGTTATTTTATTTACGTATTATTATTTATACTCATTACATATTTAATATTTATTATTATTATCTCTAAGGTAAGTTGTTTATTGGACTTCTTTTTACTTTTACTTCGTAACTAGTTTTGGGGTACAGTTTAAAATGCATACTACCTGTATTGTTAGTATAGTCAGCAATGTAAGCAAGCAAGTATGATGATAATGAAAAGTTGCGAACAGTCAGCATGTTGCCGGATAACAGGGGGCCTAAAAACGCCACATTAGGCAATACCTCTAAAATCACTTCATTTCTTGAATTCCCTTATACATTTTAATTAATTAAATCAATTTATAATTTGAAAATCATTTTACGAATCTCCATACAAAACGATCAAACAGATGAATTGCGTGCTGGATACACACGGCTACACATCAAGCTATAAGTTTCCAATAGAAGCTGATCTCGCTTTGTTAAGGATTTCCGTACGTTGCGAGATCAACGTAAACTGGAAATGTATAGTTTGATGTGTAGCCGTGCATAAGTATGCACGGCTACACATCAAACTATACATTTAATAGGATAATATAATTAATCATATTAAATAATACAGAAAAAAAAAGTCTAAAAAGGTAACAGTTTGACAATTCATGATATAAATCTAAACAAAACAGAAAAAAAGTCTAAAAAAAGGTAACAGTTTGACAATTCATGATATAAATCTACTTAGATTTATATCATGAATTGTCAAACTGTTACCTTTTTAGACTTTTTTTTTCTGTATTATTTAATATGATTAATTATATTATCCTATTACGATTTTCCCAATGCGGCCTTTTTGGACCCCTACATTTTTTGAAAATAAGCTTCTTTAATATTGCTCCTTGAGTTCGTTTTCAGAGGAAGTAAATTAGTTTTTAATGATTCACCCAAATGAAGTAATATAAGTTTGAATTATAGCTTGACCTAAAACCAATTTAAATAAAAATATCCTATAGAGCGTATTTCGGACATCTCAACGGAATCAAGGCTAGTCGCCTTCGGCGGGAGATATTGTAGTGCACAAGTGTGTGGGCAGTTACAGGTGCACTCTCTCCGCTCACTCTCTTAATCCGATGAGACAGCAATCCGACAAGACCGGAGAGAGATCAGGCACAGGCTTAACGTGCGCACCGCACCGAGGCACAGGGGTATCACACCACTAACTTCCAAAATCCGGGCTGTAACTAAGAAATTTCTAATGAAAAACCAAATAGACTTATGTGATAAATTAATTTTTAGTTGACATAGTTATTTAATTATGTTCATTTGAGCACTCTTTCAACTAATTTTCTCGTCTAAAGGAGAGTGTGTCATCGATTATGAGGACGATATATTAAAATGGTATCTGCTAGTTTTGATTATAATATTAATAATAGATGACTGACACATGCTGACTGGATGGTTTTTAAATTGATCTGCATATGATTTAGGGTTAGGAATGTGCATGAGCATGGGGAGGTGAATTCTGGAATGACTGAATATGTTTAGAACCCAAGAAGCGTCGATTTTGCAGTGTTCAATATTTGGATTACACAAGAAATTATTTTACTCAGCACTTACAAATAGTACTTCGTGTATGATACAAGTGTGCTATGTTGGTCATGAAACACTCGGCTCCCTTAGGGTACCTACGCACTACGCGGTTAGCCGGAATGCGGTCAGCCGGACGGCTGAATCACAAATATGTACGAAAAAGTAGTTTTAATCCGCACTGCGATGCAGCTGCCGGCCGACCGCTCCGGTCGTTCTGAGCGCTGGGGCCCAATTGACGGCCAGCCGGATGGTTGCTATACACACTACGCGGATAGTGCTAGTTTGCGGTTGCCCACCATTGACGGTGTACGTGTTCACCGACGAACGCACATTTTATTGATGACAACAGATAATTAACTATGGATTTCGATACAGAAAAAAATAATAATTGAGATACGAAAAGGCCTTAGGTTTATATAACGCGAGTAAATATAATAAAAAGCTGCGACTTCTTCGACATCCATCTTGGAAATGTGTGCGGGACAAGTGATAGAATAGTGTATATAAAGTGATACATAGACACTCATAAGACAGTACAAAGTGAATTAGTTTACCATAGTTTAATCATTCATATAGTTTTCAAGTGTTTATGTTATATTTTATACTGTCTAATTGATTTTATATTTTTCTTAGACAGTTCTTATTTAACCTTCTCGATCAAACGCGCTCGATGCCTTTGACCGAGAAGATTAAATAAAACTCACACTAGGGCCTCAGTTCATAATAAGTATAATAACTAAAAGCATTAATGTTAGTGTATTTGAAAATTGTTGTAACCATGCTTACGAATAAAGACTATTAATTGATTGATTGGAGATTTGATGAAAAAAAAAAATACAGAGACTAAAAACGAAATATTTCTTGGTCTCCTCATTTTTATAATTTTTAAAGACATTTTTAAAACCCTTTGATGGCTACGGGAAGTGTAAAATCTGTGATTTTTTGTTAGAAGTACCGTGAGGAATTTGCGAAATGTAATCCGAGAAGGCTTGTAAAAACGGTTGTGAGTTTTTTGTGTGTCAAGCCCATCCCATACAACAATCGTTGATCCGCCACTGATAGCAGCGTTCTGGGATTAACTACCATGCACTGCATGCACTGTGATGTTACCAAAAATTGGGCAAAAACTTACCTGAAACATCAGGACTATTTATATACTTGCCTTTTTTACGGATTGGGCATCCGTATTTGGTGTCCTCGGCTATTTCTACGAGCAATTCGTGGGCTACCAGCAACATAAAGACCCTGGAAGAGAACTATTTTTGAAGAAAGAGCACTTTATGCAGGCCAGAGATTAGTTATTAGTTAGTTATACGTGTATTCCCATTGTCCCCGTAGGCCATGTCCCCGTTAAGGGCAAGGGGAATTTAATAAAATAATTAAACTTACTTCCCGTTGTCCCCGTTAATTTATTATAATATGTATGTATTCAAATTATGCCCGTGGTTCCCGTTGCGTTAAAATTATATTTGAGAGTATATACCATATTATACCTATACAAAAATGTATAAAATAAAAAGTAAATAATAATTTTTAATACGATTACTCCTTCTTACGTATGGTATGGTGTATGGTATGTACTTATGGTGAGCTCCTACCAAGTTATGACAACCTGGGTCTACCAGTCTGGGGATACCAATTTACCAAAAATCTACTTATAAAAGTAAAAATTTCTTATTTGTTTCAAATTTTTTAATTTAAATGTATTATATATACAAAATATCTTTCATTTTAGTTTAAGGCTTGCCGCGCTAAATTACCCACGTTAAAATAAGAAATAATAAATTAAAGTAGACAACGATACGTGAATTCTTAGCTGTCCGTTGTCGCCGTTGCCCGTATGTAGGTACATAACGGGGACAACGGTAAGGAATTTTATGACAACCCGTTTTCCCTGTGACAGGGGACACAGATTACGGGGACAACGAGAATACACGCTATTTACGCCTTTGATCAGCTGTTAAGGTGTACAAATGTGACAGACAATAGTACTAGCTGCTGCCGGTGGTTTCGCCCGCGTGGACGTAGGATATTATCCCATAGGAACGTGTTACTGGGACACTCGTTATAACTTGCTTCAGCTATTTGTCAAGTGCCAGTGAAAGTCCCGTCAAAATCGGTACAGCCTTTTTGGAGATTAGCCGGAACAAACACATAGACTTATAACAAAAAAAAAAAACATTTTTACTACATGAATATTGAAAGTATATACTTTCATATGCATTTAGAAGGAAGTTGTTACACTTGCTGAGACACTTCAATTTTATTTATTTAATAGATTTATATAAGTTAAAAGCTCGCATAAAAATAGAGATATCCATTAAGTCCTTACTTTCAAGTATGGATTTAATGGATCCCTCTTTTTTTCGAGCTTTTGCTAAATGTTCAAATTACCTGTGTATAATGCTAGGCAACATAATGCCCTTGTACCAAAGAACGCCGGGGTAGTCATATTTCACACAGAACTCTGCAACAAATATTTCTGCAAAGCCCCTGTTGGTCTTGTCATCTCCTTGGCAAGCCGACACCAGTTTCTTTTGTTTGTCCGTCAGAGAATTAATGGTAGCCGCTCTGGGCAGCAAGCAATGCATTCTTGAACTTATGTTGCGTACCTTCGAACGTAGTGACAATAAAAGAAAATTAAAACCTAATTTTATTGCCTTAAAAAAAATCAGCCCTAATAGATAACAGTCAGATAACTTTTTCTGAAGACTAAATCTGACAGATTGGCATATTTTTTACACAAAAGCTGTCAAACCGATATATTTATCCCTTGAAGCATTGAAAAATCAGCCCTTAGATGAATTAAATAATCCATTATTTACTTAAAAATCTATTACAGTTCAATGAACAGTTACGAATATTCAGACTTTCATAATACTGAATTTGATTCTTATTTAATTCCCTCTAATGTAAAATCTTCCAATAGTTTCCAAAGACGTTAATCAAAAATTCTATGAAAAGATACAAAAGCAATTACAGCGTATCATATGCCTCGAAACTGGAGGCTTAACGATTTATTTCGGTATATTTCTATGGACGTATACCTACTTGAGTAAAATTTATTTCGGTATATCTCTATGGACGTATACCTACTGGAGTAAAATTTATTTCGGTATATTTATTTTGGTTTATTTCTATGGACGTATACCTACTTGAGTAAAATTTATTTCGATATATTTATTTCGGTATATTTATTTCGGTATATTTCTATGGACGTATACCTACTTGAGTAAGATTTTAAGGCGAAGACAGAAATGGTTACGTTACGTACTCGAAGGACTTACCTCTAATAAAGGCTGTGTTTTTTCACCAATAACTTCCAATTTATACTTGTCTGAATAATAATCAGCGAATGTCAAATAAGAATCCGAATCAAATTGAGATTGCGGTGTCATGTATTCTAGAACATTCGACACTATGTACCTGTGAAATAAAAAACAAAATACATGAGAAAACCACTTCCATCTGCCTAGCCTTTTCCAACTGTGTTGGGGTCGGCTTCTAGTCTAACCGGATGCTGCTGAATACCAATATTTTACATGAAGCTACTGCCTATCTGACCTTCACTACCCAATTATTGGGTAATACAATACCTTTTGGTAAGACTGGTTGTCCGACTTTCGGGCTTCTGACGACCCGTAACGACTGTCAAAGATCCACAAATGAGAGCCAACGTTTTAACGTGCTTACTGAGGCATACAGACGCAACGGTCTTGGTATGAAAAGATGGTCACCCATCCACGGAATAACCCCAGAAAGCGTAGCTTAACCTGATCGATCGACCCGTTCGGCTGCTATAATTTAGCGACAACACGAGTCAACACATTCGTTCAAAAATTATACCATTGAAAAAAGATCGATGGAGTTATTAGATAAAGGACAACGACTCGTTTTCGCAATGGAACAATGTTCTCTAAATGGTTTCGCCAATAATTTAAGTCACTACAACTACATAACCGGTCCGGCGATCTGGACCAGGACGCGTGGGCTGTGCGCTACTTTGTGAAAAGAAGCTTCGAGCTCGTCTGCGCGCTGTCCTACGCTAAGAACTTCGGGTTATACAGTGAGTATATCGGTAACTGGTAAGAACTAACCTGTCTGGTAGAACTCTATACCAGGGCGTCACGACGCAATTCTTGTAATTTTCTGGCGTCACGTCAATGGAAACCCTCTCCTACAGAAAAAAAACGTTTACAATTAATCTTGATAGTAATATTACGCCTGTATAAGATTGGACAAACATATTTTCTGGTTCCTTTTTGCACGCTCGTATGAAACACGCGGAATTAAAAGGTACCATCCTTGGCAATTTAAAGAATAGGGTATTACACTCATTTTTGAAAGATGTCTTAATTCGATTCTAGAGTGCTAATAAACCACTAAAAACACAACATTTTTATTTAATCGATTAGTGCCGTAAAATGCAGTTAAATTTTACATTTTCAAATTTAGCGCGTAATTTGACGAAAACGCTGGACGGAGTGGACTGCATATGGCTCTGTGGGTATGACGTCAGTTTGTTATCAAAACAAATGCCCTGATATTTTATAAGACAATTGTTTATCACTTAAAAAAATTGTTATTTTTCTACTTATGGTTGGTTTGCTGTTCCTGAATCCAAAATATTATTTAAATGAAAATAACTTCGGTTACGAAATTAATAAAAGTACAAAGTTGCTCAGTTGACATGCCGTACGACGTAATAGCATGGTAGCTACTATTTCATGGTGTTCAAAAACAGATTAAAAAAAACTGAAATCTTTAAATTGTATTCTAAAATTTATTTTGTTGTTTCATGAACTAAAATTAACATTTTCCGACTGCATTTTGCCTAAGCTATCTCAATAATATAGTTTTAGATCTTTTCTCATATAGAGTAAAATACCCTATTACTAGCGTCGCTCGCGTCGAGGTCGGAAATTATCCCACGGAAACGTAATAACGGGATAAAGTATTCGATGTGTTAATCCAAGTTATAAACTATCTTTGTGCCATCCAAATCAGTTCGGCCTTGATTGAGTAACAAACATGCAAACATACAAACTTTCCCATTTATAATATTAGTGGTGGCCGGTGGTCGAAATTCGACCTTAATTAATTTAAAACCGTAGTATATAACCGTAGTATATATAGTAAGTATTTGTAATGCATTTTCATATAAATAAAAAGACACTCCTCCTTATAAACTTTAACTGTGCCAAATTTTATACTCCTCCGTCCGCGTAATTTTCATAAAATGGGGTTCAAAGTTTCTGTTTCACGTATTAATATAAGTATAGATTAATTTAACCATTAGTTGAAGGCCTGCGCAGTGTACCTGCAAAGCCCTAGCTATTGTAACGGCTAGGGCTTTGCACGTAGACCAGGGTCCTGAGACTGTACCTGTGGAAAAGACACGACTTAATCTTTCCGCAGGTAATGTCATTCCCGTACATTTTGTCGTAGCGTTTGGCGTGAACGCTAACAGAAATGTATTTTGTCTAGGCCTGCGGAACGTACACGCACTGTGCGTGTGCGCTCGTTGCCAAACATCAACGTGAATGGGATGGTGGTCAAACGTGAGCCTATCAAATACAGTCTTTGATTGTGTCAGCCAGCAGTATGGCTGATTGGCGGATCACAGTCAGCGGTTGGATGAAATTTTCACAAGCGTGCAAAAACGAGCTTTAACACGCCCAAAATACGTGTTTTACAAAATAATAAATACCTCATAAGTAGTTGGTTGAACTGGCTGTATGAAGTTATGTGTGGTCATAATATTCCAGTCTATATCGTATCCGTTATTTTCCTTCACGGGCACGACATACATACAGTTGACTTTGCCTTCGAAGACTAGGAATTTTTTAGCAATAGCTAGTACTTGCTCGAATAGGAAGTAGTGGAATCTGGAACATAAGGTGTTTATAAAACAAGAAAAGAAATTAATTATACTTTTTTATTTGAAATAGCTTAATTCAATTTGACTGCCAAAGTTTGGTTTTTTTTTAACACTAGTTTGTTTATTGTCTACTTACATGAGCGCATACGTTTCAACATACACAAAAACAAAACTTACTGTTTCACTAATTGGAACATTTGAGCATTGAGCTTAATAACAGCGTAGTTCATTTCGATGGAAGTAGTCACTTCGCCAATTGTCATGAACATAGGGAAATCGCACAGTTTTGGCAATGGTTTCTGTGTCAAGAAACCGTAGCCTTCGCTCTGCTGAAGAAGGTTGTACAACGCTTTCTCGCGAGAATCTTTAGGTTCTTCAAACGCAGTCGCTAACTTTATTATGTGTAGATAGTATACATCACTTTCTGGTACACTGTCGAGGACCGATGGGAACTGAAAAGTAGTTTATTGATCACATTAGGATGCTATTTCATTTCTTACTAGCTATGCCCGCGACTTCGCCCACGTGGATGTGGTGATGTGAAATTAGTCCACGGGAACGTGCTACCGAGACAAAAAGTATCCCGTCGAAATTGTTTTTTTGGTATAGCTACCGTATATACTTTTATTTTGAAGTTACAGACACTTCAATTTTATTTATTTGTATAGAATATTAATACATTAACAGCCTATAACGTTCTCACTGCTGATACACAGGCCACCTCTCTGTGAGTGGGCTCACACACTGGGCCCGCTGGTGGATTACGGCCCACTTCCTAGCGGGCCGTAATGGTTTCGAATTATTGGATCTAGGACATGTCAGTTTTCTCACAATGTTTTACTTAAATGTTTTGAGAGCAGTCGTGATGGAAAAATTTACACGAAGTAAAGCGCCTGTCTGAGTTGGAACCTACGATTAACAACACGTAAGTGGAAGCCGTTACCACTGGGCCTCCACTGCTCTCTCGGTGAAACATTATTTATGAAAGTAAGTTGGTGTTTTCCTCGAGGGCGTGTTTTAACACCATAAATGGACCGATTAAAACAAAAATGATCCTACCCACAATCTCGACTATTTCGAGTTTTTGTGACCTATGTACTCCAAATAAGGTATATATTTCGAAATGAGGTTTATAGTATAGAGTATAGTGTAGAGTGGAACATTTTTGCTTAAATTGGTCCAAATTCAAACTTGCTCCCATAATTTTCAAGCCGTCACTGCGGCCGTTATGAGGCGGCCGCCGTTCTTCTCGCAAACCGTAGTGTTAGAGATTGCAAATAAAGAGACATTATTTATTATGACAGTAGAAGCTTTTTTTAAAAACGAACCTGTATTCTATGCTTCCGGATCCGTTTCTTTGTGCCTGGATATGGCACATCGGAGTCTTCATCGCCTAGATCATCTTTTCGCCAGTTAGGCAAGCAAGACTTTACATCCGTGTCGTCAAAATCTACTGCACTGTAATATAATTTTAATAGGGTATTACACCCATTTTTGAAAAGTGTCCTAATTCGATTCTAAAGTGCTAATGAAACACTAAAAAACTACATTTTTATTTAATCGATTAGTGCAGTAAAAATGCATTTAAATTTTTAATTTTCAAATTTCGCGCGTAATTTGACGAACGCTGGACGCAGTGGACGCCATATTGCTCTGTGGGTATGACGTCAGTTTGCTGTGTATACAAATGCGCTGATATTTTAAATGATAATTATTTCTAATTTAAAAAATGAGTTATTATTCTACTTATCGTTGTTTTGCTGTTCCTGAATGCAAAATATTATTTAAGTAAAAATTACTTTGGTTACGAAAATAATAAAAGTACAAAGTTGTTCAATTGAACCGACGTATGACGTAATAATATGGCGGCTTCTATTTGATGGTGCTCAAAATCAGAGATTAAATAAACTGAGATCTTTGAATTGAATTAATTAAATAAAATTAATTTGTTATTTCATGAACTAAAACTAACATTTTCCGACTGCATTTTGCCTAAGCTACCTCAATAATATATTTTAGATGTTTTTCTTTTAAACAGTAAAATACCCTATTAAGTTGAAGAAAGTCATTCTTTGACTTCCTTATTAATAAACTCGGAGTTAAATCCTGTAGTTCCCATTTGTTCTATGGAAAATGATGTCATCGAACAAAAACTTCATAGCCGATAATAGCATGTTGTCTTATATCGCTATATATTTGATGCCTTTCGATAGGCCGCACTTAATTACGTAAATTTGTCTTATTTTGTCCGATGACGTCATGTTCCATAGAACAAATGGAAACTATCCGTAAAGATTGTTCTTTTTTCTTTCTATGCTAATTCTGAAGTAGTTCTGCTTGTTTATTTGTAAGAATGTAGTTTAATAGTAAGAAATCTACAATATCCGGATGTAAATACAGTAGAATCTCACTAATCCGGGACTTCAATAGACTGATCCGTCCAATAATCTGGCATCCCCCGCCCCCGCATCCCTCGCCCCTGCCCTGCCTACGCCACGCACCGCGTATGTCCTCCGTCTAGTACTAGTTAATTGTAAGATACTTTATAGTTATAAGTGTAGAAGGCTGCCGGATTATTGGAATGTTCGGATTACTGGAGTAATCCGAACATTCCAATAATCCGGCAGCCTCTGGTTTTTAATAGTGCCAGATTAGTGAGATTCTTCTGTATTACACAAATGAAGTTTATGATCGAGCCTGCTATACAGGACCCAGTTTTAAACTATCGAACAGTATATTATTTCACGCCTTATATCCCCGAAGGGTTGGGCAGGGGTGTACTTATAGTTCACCCCCATTTCGCCAGTTATATTTAAGTCTAATGTAATAGTGGGCAAATCTATTGCCATCAACCAGGCACATATCCAGAGAAATTCCAGATGGAAAAACCCAATAAAACTTTGCCCGACCTGGGAATCGAACCTAGGACGTCATGTTCAGCAGCAGCGCTTGCGACCACTACACTAACGACGCAGTCGACTATCTAACCATTTTTTAATTTTCAACTTTATTCATAAAACATTAAAGTTCTAAATACAAAACAGATTTAAACCGCGAGTTTTTAAGCGCAATTTGTAAATTTTGTATTAAGAACTTTACGAAGGACGGAATAGAGTTCAAAATACAATTACGGGCTCGAAGGTTTTGGTTTGGACTAAAGTTGTATCTCATTTTGTATAAGACGGCGTGTGTCACATTCCACGCAGTGTGAGTGCAATATTAGATACGTACGTGTAACGGATGGGTAGCATTGTAATAGCATCCAATTCTCCTACTTCGTACAGTTTGATGCAAGCATTTAGTGCTGCGGATCGTTTGGCCGCCTTCAAACTAAATTTAGGCGCTCCCTGTAAATGAGATAGTAAAATAGTATTTTAGCATTCGTAGTGCATAACTGCGATGTCGACGAATACTTCGACGAGTAAGTGTTTGTATATATTTGTAACTCCTTTTGTTTTTTATATATTTGTATAGTTAGTTACAAATTTAATTTAAATTCAGAATAAATTCATTAAGCTTTTGGTTAAACAAAGGCGCAAGGTTGTTTCCGGTGTATATGTGGCTTAAGGTTAATCTAGTCAACATTTTTCCCATGCAAACTTCGGGAGTGTATTACTCCACTGTTCGACAATGTACATCAAAAATTAAACATGGTATGGTTTTGTCTCATTATTAATATTGTCTGTACGGAAACAGAATACTAAAATGAAAAGCCATTAAAAAGTTAGGAGCTAACAAAGATTCGTTTTTCTTGCTAATTTAACCTAACTTTGGGCGTGTTTAAGTAATAAAAGAAGTGTAAAATCTGAAAAACCAAGTCAGTACCGGCACAGCTCAAATATCGAACAGTTCAATAAATTTTATTGATTATTGATTTATGCAGTGGTTTTTTTTTTATAAAACCCGATCTTCCGAAGGTCTGTTTTTAATTTTTTACGCGTCTGTTGTACTATAAATGATCCTGCATCTCACTCAATAATGTTGTGCGTGTAGACTAGCTTCTAACTTCTCATCACTGATACTACCTCTGTCGGACACGATGCCCGGTGAGACTGCGTGCTTTTTAGCTAGGCCAATCAGTGAGATCGAGCCCGCGACTAGGTTCCCTTTAAGTAAAGTAAGTAACAAATTAATGCGTTTAATTTGAATGATGGTAATCATTTTCATCGACAAGTGATGTAATTTTAATAAGAGCGTATTTTATGAATGACTCGCAACTGGATCTAGAAGATTCCAAATCTTAAGAGAGCTGTTTTCTAATTAGTAATTAAGGCAAAACTATAATAACATACCAGTATTTCTTCCTTAATCGGACAGGCAATGGGCATAACAATAGTAACAAGCCTCTGCTCGACCCCATTTTTGGCAATTTTTTTTTCCTGAATCCACATTGGCGTAATGACAGTGAACTGATCGTGTGGCAATACTGAACAGTATCGGTTTAGCAGACTTATGGCTGATACCGATGATAAACGACCTGAAAAGGCGTAAAATATATATAGGATTAATAGACAAATAAAACAAAAAAAAAAAAAAATATGTTGAGCCAGAAAGAGATGGTGAAACCATTAATGACTACCGTTTCGTATTTAATTTTTTTTTCTCGTTGTTTTTTACTTATACATTATCATATCGATTATAAAAACAAAGTTAACACAAACATGGATTTTGAAAAGTATCAGAAATTTACTCCGAAATCTAGGAGCTCACGTTTAGGAGATGTATAGGCGACCTAGTGATTGCTTTACCACCCTAAGGTAGAAATCAGATGCGTCATAATATGTTACGGTCTCAACACGTCTATTTTTGCTTTTAGACCAATGTAACAGTTAGATAGTTACAACTTTGGTGTCACAAAAGTAAATCAATTACGAGGTCGACTATAGTAATTTACTTTTAGTTAAACGTCATTAGTATAGTCGACCTAAAAGTAATGATGTTATTTCTATAACGTACCTCCATGTGGTGTAAAGTATGGTGGTGAATCTTCATCTTTGTAGAGTGCAACATTGATTTCGGAAGGACCCGGTTCATTGCGATCATCACTATTACCGATTAGTATCTAAAAATATGTTTTTAATTTAATGAAATTTGTAGCGAAATAAGCAACGGCCGAAATAAAAATTTCTTCCAGCTAATCTAAACACTAACATTTTGTATTCCAAAAATATCATAGTGACATCCACTTAAAGCAACCACAAATATTGAGAAATTGCAGAAAATTGCAGCATTTTCTTATGGGTTAAGGTGAATTTTGTCGATATTTTTATCCATACAAACTTTGGGAGTGATTACTCCACTGTTTGACATAGCACATCCAAAGTAAAACATAATATCGTTCCGTCTTATTATAATTTTTGTCCGTACGGAAAGAGAATAGTAAAATAAAAAGCCATTAAAAAGTTATGAACCAACAAAGATTCGGTTTTTCTTGCTAATGTAATCGCAATTTTGGGCGTATTTATGTAATATAAGATCTCCAAAACAAAGTCGATACTGACAAAGCTCAAATATGGAAAGTTCAATTAATTTTATTGGTAGTTGATTTATGCAGTGGTTTTTTCATAAAACCCCATCTTCCGTAGGTCTTTTCTTAATTTTTTACGCGCCCGTTCGACTATGAATTATCGTGCATCTCACTCAATAATGTTCATCCCGGGTGCGGTGCGGGTGCAGGGGCGCTCACACACACATGTACAGGAAATTTCGTTTTGCTTTATTACGACCTACAAGGATGTTTATGCGTCTGAATGACATTGGCTGGGAGCGTTGTGGGTAAATATTTGTAAAATTGTCACAGAAATAGTATTGGAAAAACAAGATGGTGGCGTTAGTTCCAATTTCAGCCGCAGGCCGCAAGATTCCTGTACCGTTGAACTCCTCGCCAAAAACATTTGCAAATAAAAAGATGCCGATGATGATTCGGAAAACCGTTAAACGTTACTTAGACTAACGAATATTGAATAATTCCGGAGGTTACCCTCCGGAATTATTCAATATTCGTTAGTCTAAGTAACGTTTTTAATAATCGTTTCCGAAGTGGTTTTAATCGTTTTATCATGTTTTATATTTCAGTGTATTTTCGACAATGTGACCGAAACTATTATTTACGAAAATAAATTATATATGTTACCGGCTAAACCCAATTTCAGGGCAAACTAGTTTGTCCTAGGCCAAACAGACTTATCTTACGCGTGATATGTCGCAGCCAACTAGCTTAATTAGCCGTTTCGTTAACAGGCTTTGGAAGTCTTTGGTCACAAATTTAACCTAACCTAATCCATTTAATCGGGGTTGGGCACGCCACGATTGCGGCGGTAAGTCCCCTCTTTGAGGAGTGGCTTGAGAGGCGGCATGGCGTCCTCACCTTCCGCCTGACACAGGTCCTCACCGGACATGGCTGTTTCGGGAGGTTCCTGTTTCGGATAGGGCGGGAGGAAACGCCCGGGTGTTTCCATTGCGAAGGTCGCCCTGAAGACACGGTGAAGCATACGGTGGAGGTCTGCCCGGCTTGGGCGGAGTACCGCCGTGTCCTCGTGGAGGTGATCGGCGGCGGCGATCTCTCGCGTCCGACCCTGGTCCAGGCCATGGTACGGAGCGAGAGTGCATGGCTAGCAGTCGCCTCCTTCAGCGAAGCAGTCATGCTCGCAAAGAGGGAGGCGGCGCACGTGAGGGAGATGCAGTACATGCGCCCTCACAGCCGTAGCCTTCGCAGGAGACGCCCTGGGCGTCGGGAATCCCAGGCTGATTCCCGGCCACCGTAGGCACGGGCTTGCGGACGGCGAGTAATGGGTAGCTCGCTGTCCGGTAAGGAGCAAGCCCGGGTCGACGGCGCGTTATGTTCCACGCGCGCCTCAAAGAGATGTCAGCAGCAACTGATGGGGCCCGCCAGGGCCGATGCCTGCCAAGGGTGCGGGTTGTTCGAAAGAGATACCGCGGCCCCTGGCACACAGGCAACTGAGGGAACACGGGTGGGTTTTAGTCATTAAAAGTCTGACACCTCTTCTCCCGCTCCACCCAGAGCGGGAGAAGTTATTTGATGATTTCTCACCCAAAAAAAAAAAACACGTGGCGTTCTTTATTTTTGGCATATATTCCTCCATGAGAAAAGATCTTTAGTCAATGAACCTACGTACGTAATGTATTTGAGTTTTCATTTATTTTTGTAGAAGAAAGTTATTGAGAAGCTGTGTGCTGTGAATGGCGTCGGCTTAATAAACCAGTTTGGCCTGAAATCGGGTTTGGCCGGTAACATATATAATAAAAAGCACTTGATTTGAACTGTATATTTAGATAAAAAGATTTGTCAAGATTGTTTCCGAACCCAAAGTTATTTGGGTTTATATTAAAAAAGAAGATAAGTAGGTACCCAATATTGAAAACAATTTATAGGTAGTCAACTGCCTATAATAATAACTACATTATTACCTAATGCGGACATAAACAGTGGGTAATCACAAACATGCGAAGCCGGGGGGGCGATGATTGTTCAAGTAAGCATGCGTCGAGTCGTGAACTCTTATGCGATCGGTGCATGATCCATGAAAACCAAACATAATAAAATTAGCAATCTATTACAGATATAGGGGTATAAAACGACAGCGCCAACTACTTTAGTACGAGTTTGTAGGTACTGGCTGACTTCTCGGCGAGCGACACAGCGGCGATGCATGTATGCATTGTCTAACGTCGATTCAGTTCGCAACGTTGTTTTTCTGCGTGCGAACTATACGTTGTGCGTGTAGACTAGCGCCTACCTGCTCATCACTGATACTGTCTCGGTCGGACACGATGCCTGGTGAGACAACGTGCTTTTTGGCCACGCCCACTAGTGAGTTCGAGCCCGTAAAAGGTTCATCCTAAAATGGCTAAATACAGTGGAAATGTTTTTTTTTTACTTTTAACTAAAGAACAACCTATCGAAGAACAATTTTTTTTTCTTTTACGGCCGATACTAGATCAGGCCGAATATAGTTTTCGGGATAAAAATCTATTAATTTTCGGTCGATCTGTAATAAGAACACACTAAGAAAAAAAAAAAACCAAATAAAATAAGATCCAAAAGTTTCTTACCCTCTGTATAAGTCGTTCAGTACGTTGGAAGTCTTCATAATGTTTTGTGAATTTCTTTTCATCTGCTTTATCTATTAGTATCACGTAACTGGATTCAGAACTCCTGGCTCGACCTAAAATAATGATAAGCGTTATAGTAGTGTAGTGGGGCTGCTCATTACAATACCAATCCCCGATACTCGTGTCGGTCATAAAACTTGCGAGTAGGACGGCCAACATAACGACGCAACGGTCTCGTTCCCTCATGACCGTCAAGGTCACGAATAAAACAGTGGTGGCATTGCGTGGGCGCACGCCGCACTGCTATTCACAGCCATACGACAAGCTGTCGCGTCGAAAATAACACATTTTCGATTACTGATTTGTTTTGCTCCCGACAGCGAACAGCTGTCGGAAGAATAACTATTAATTTATTTAATCTGAAAGTTTTGATATGTGAGCAGCGTTGATTGATGTTTGATTCGGCACGTTAACGTAATGTTTGTGAATAGCTATGCTGGTGAAAAAGCTACGAAAACCTATGTAGCAAATATGAGCATATGATTTTTATACTTTTGTGTAATTGTGTGAAAATACCCATTCATAATTTAAATAAATTAAATAACGTTCACACAGCATTGCAGCTTGCGATGTTTTAATGAAACTGTCACATTACAGCAGTTTCATACATTTTTTATTTATAATCAAGCAACAATCTATTTAATACTTAAGATATTGTACTACAATTGATTTACTTGACTTAGCTTCTGATATTTTAAGTAAAAAATTATTTATATGTAAAAATTATTTATTTTAAAAATATTTAGTAAAAAATTGTCATCTTTTAACTCATGTCTTAAAAGATCTAGGCACTTACAGAAATAAACATTATTTCGTTTCATGTACAGACGCCAGCACATCAAGCTACCCCAATCTGTCAAATTTCGTTGATAGATTTTCAACTTTATCACATACGCATAAAGTTCATGTTCAATTGGAAAAAAAATACAGTTTGGGGTAGCTTGTGCTGGCGTCTGTACAATTATATTATGTTGACGGATGATGTAATTTTACTGCAAAATATCGTATAGTGCAGCGCTGTGTGAGCGGCTGCATTTAGTATACAAACCTTTACTCTGTATATACGATCGGTACTCCAATGGCGGGTCGTAACGCAGTACAAGCAAACATTGCGGTATGTCTATCCCTTCTTCTATTACACTTGTCGATATTAGGCAGTTCAAGTCACTGAAAATGAGTAATTTATCAGTTAGTTTTAAATAGCCTCTGGAAATCAAACTTCAAATAATTTCAAATTTGTTTTCCAAAAATATTATTGAACACTCTTATATAATGAACCTCTAATCATTTCTATTTTGCGGTCTTAAAAATAGCCAAGTAATTGCAATCAACTTGATGTAGCGCTCGCCGGTCGCTCGCTATTGGTCAAAGTTTTAACCTAACCAAACCCAGTTGGTCAGAGTGCCCTAGCTCAGTAACTGCGGCCTTTACGAGTTGCTCCTGGTTGGTTTCAGCTCTAATCTCGCCAAACCCGTTTGGTCGAGGTACTCTAGCTTAGTTTCTGCGACCAACTGAGAAAAGGCCAGAAAGTTAAAAAAGAGTCTCATATTTTTTTATAGGATCAGTGAAAATATTTCACGTTTAAAATGTTGTGTGAGTAATTTTAGGGTGATTTTAACGTTTTTATTATAATAACGGTGGTGTATTTTAACATAAGTATTAAGTTAATAATTATGTGTTTAATATTGTTTCATTTTCATCCCCCTTAACTTTTCACAATTAAGTTGGGGTCAGGTTCCTGTCTAACCGGATGCACCTGAATAGCAGTATTTTACTTGGAGTGACTGCCTCACCTCTACAACCCAGTTACTGAGTAAGACGATACCCTTTGGTAAAACTTGTTGTCTGTCAGTCAGACTTTCGGGCTTTTGACTACCAGTAAGGGCCGAAACGCGTAAATGCATTCGTAAAAATTCAAGATCAGCGAAAACTTACTTGTTCCTAAACTTCAGTAAAGCTTGTTGGCTGGACTTCTTGACATAGTATTCTTCCCTTGTGTTTTTCAGTGGGTTCACGTTGAATCCGACGACAAAATCATGTTTAAGAAAGTCGAAATCCTTTGGATTAGCAGCCTTCACATCTTTGAGAAGGTTGTACAAAACTTTCGCTGCGAACCGTTGTCTAGTGAATATAATCGCCGAAAGCGGTTTTCTTGCCTTATTAACTTTTAAAGCGACTAAAAAAAAAAGGTTTTTTGCTAGAGTTAGGGCCTAAAACAGCGGTTGGCAGCAATTTATGGGCATATTCATAAAATTCCGAGTTGAGCTGCATGATTACTGATAAATGCGTGCACTAATTGGACAGGTCCACTCAATCTGTGTGGTTCTTTCCTCAAAAGACCATTTCAGACACCAATTCACATGGTCTTAACCTGATCTGACCAAGATTTTGTCTGGACTTTAAAAAAGACTGACCTCTGAGTTTGTTTCGGCCTTTCTTCTCAGAGTAGTCAGATAGGAAACGCTGACCTCATCTAGTTTAAAAAATATAATTGACGTGGAAGTGTTTGTACAAACCTACTTACAGATATATGTAAAATCATTTATCAATCATGTCCTGAATTAATGGTTACAGTTTGCGCGTCGATATCGCTGCCACCCTGTTTATAGCGTTATTCGAAACCGTAAAGTCAAACAAACAGTACCGTCATTGTATGTTTCGGGGAATTCAAGCTAGGTATATTTTTATAATGTGCAAAATAATAATGAAGGTTATTTTTACCTCCCGGAGTGTTCAGCACAGTCGGATTATATTCTTTCAATATATTCAACATAAGCAGAACTTTTTCTGAGGAAAACTTAACTATTTTTTCGTACCCAGTTTCCTTCGCCATCGCTTTTAGTAAAACTTGTCGTGCGCTGCAATCATATTTCTTTTTAAATTTTCTTCAATATTAGTGTATTTTAGAAAATTACCTAACTCGATCGATCGATCTAACTATCGAAATAGTATACGAATTTCCATTATTTTAATCTGTATGACATCAGGATCAAATTGTACTGAATTACGCTACACGATTAAGTGGTATAAGGACTGACTGAATTCATCAATATGACATATTAACGACCGGACATTCTACTCTCTTAGTTATTTAGTACTAGCTTTTGCCCGCGTGTATTTCGTAAAATATCTCCATCGCCAATAAAGCTTCCAGTCGGTATGATATTTTCCGACATCTTCAACAATCACTGTCATATTTCAGCCAATGAAGGTTTTCTGCAACGACGTTCACTAGGTGACAGCACTGAGTCTGCCTGTCTGAACGCGTAATATGTAGCGATACTTACTCAGTAGAACCTGTTATAGCAAGTTTATAAAGATCTTCTTCTTCTTTCGTTGACGCTTTCCGTTTCAAACGTTCTAACAATATAACGTAGGCGAGTATACCCAAAGCACCCCCGTAAATGCCCAATTCTTCTATAAACATTATCATGGCAGATATCATGTTTTTCACTGCTTTTACGATCTATAAAACAAATATATGTTTATTTTATTGGATAGCTATGGATATCCGGAATACCGGAAGCATCACGGATCATTTTTGAATAGTGTGTGTAGTTAACTTGATAATGATCTATGATTCTGAATTCAACTTTATTAGTCACCTTCAGAGGATCTGAACTAATGTCTTTTTGCCACTGCTTTAGTTGAATATTGTGTTTTTGTTTATGACTAGGCAAATTTACTTCCATGACGAGATTATGGAGCTTCATCAACATCGCCACTACTGACTCAGAGACTGCAGACGGTGTCGAAGAGTTGTACAGTTGAACCATTTCGTTAGGGTTCGTTGAGTAACTGAAATAAGAACATCAAATGTAGTTAATACAACACATTTAAAAAGTTGTCATCACAGACTAGACAGACAAATGAAAAGGGACATTTAAAAAAAAGTAGTGTTAAATATTAATCGGTGGTATCTATGTCGCAGCCATCTGGTTAAATTAGCCAGGTAATTTGACGCCTAGGCGGTTCATTAAACGCCGGTATCCAAATAGCTGAAAGACAACTAACGAAGTCAGTAAACGCAACGTTTAGTTAGATGGCTGAATGTCGTGTAGTCATTTAGTTAAATTGGATATTGATGAATTTGTGATGTTTGGTTTGGGGTGACTATTGAGTTCACAAATTATTTACGACTACTTTTTAATAATACCTACCACTAAGTAACTAGGAATAGTGAAATGTTTGTTCACAACAAAGTACATAACACGAATATTACTGAATAATAATTAAGTCAATCAGGAAATTCAGCCAGTTTAGACTCAAACAAATCGCGAAAACTTGCAGAAAACGTAGCGTTATTTGGCACCTCCATGTTTTCATACTATTTTAAAAATATCACACTTTAATTTCACTTAAAATTGCACACAAGAACGAAAATTACAGTCACGGTTTGCGCTTTTGACGCAATATTTGTTTTGGTGACTACTAGCGCTGCAGTGGAAAAAAAGCACTAAGTGTAGAAACCAAACCCCCTAACATAGAAAGTGCTATTAGTTTGGATTGCATTCGGTTATTTCATCGGGGTTGATCTATTTGATAGCGATATTGGTCAATGAATGGACTTGACTCAATGCGTTTCTGAACACTCCACACTACGAAAGAAAATTGCTTGAACCCGAATCGCTAACTTCGAATAGCCATTGAAATTTTATCTGAAGTTCTTAGAAACTGGGCATAAGTGTAAAAAATAAAAAATACAAACTTTAAAACTTGGCCTAGCTCATCAACTGTGGCAATTGTGGCATGAAAAGTAATTTCCAATTCATGGAGCGTCTCCTCCACCTTCCCCGTTTTCACATTTGCATTTAGGAGAGTTGCCGTTAAACCTTAAAAATAATCTTTATTAATCTATGGACAGTGTATAAATCAAAACCAAGCTATGCTGTGCATTTTTGTGACTAGCTAAGTAAAATGGAACAATTCTATTGGTAGCTTACTAACAAAGGAATTGCTCAATTTTTAACCATGAAGCAATAATGTTTTATAACTCTATCCAGCGGAAGCCTAAAATATCTATTGTTACATGTCGCACGCTTATTCCAATCCAATACTGTCACTATCCAAAATTTTGACGAATCGACTTTTTAATGCCATCTGTTGGGAAACGTGGAAATACAAGTAATCCCGCTTACACTGGTCTAAAAGTAACAGAAATAACCGCTAGATGGCAGTGGTCCGCTTCGTCACTAAACAAAATATTCCCTTCCCCTCAGAGCAACACTGACTTTCAACGAATAAGTACGTGTCGTCAAAGACAAAATTGACGATTTTTTAGTGCAATAGTGTCACTTTAGTGATTAATCCGGTTTACTAGTCATATTGTTGGTAAGTTACACATTATTTTAATTGAAATAGTGACATTGTGCATTTAGGTTCTTATTTGCGCTAAGTTTTCCTCATATTTAGATCATTAATTTGACGCCATAATGGCATTTTTCACTTAGTGTCACGTTTCCATTAAAGTTACCTCAATATTAGTTCAATAATTTGATGCTAAAATGACACTTTTACTTTAGTCTCAGTTTGGCTTTAAAAACACAAGTTATCAATTATTTGTTCGTTAGATCATAATCGACACATTGCTTTTAAAGTCATTTTTGCTATCATCATTTACTTATAAACTGTAATAAATACTTTGGTAAAATGGTTTATTTAATAAAGTGACATTGTGCTTTCAGCGTTTTTTTTTTTTTTGGGTGGAAAATCATCAACTAACTTCACCCGCTCTGGGTGGAGCGGGAGGGCGTGTCAGACTTTTACTGACTAAAACCCACCCGTGTTCCCTCAGTCGCCTGTGTGCCAGGGGCCGTGGTATCTCTTTCGAACAACCCGCACCCCTGGTAGGCATCGGCCCTTGGGGGCCGTGTCCTCAGTTGGTGCTGACATCTCTATGAGGCGCGCGTGGAACACAACGCGCCGTTGACCCGGGCTTGGTCCTTACCGGACACCGAGCTACCCATTACTCGCCGTTCGCAAGCTCGCGCCTACGGTGGCCGGGAATCAGCCTGGGATTCCCGACGCCCAGGGCGTCTCCTGCGAAGGCTACGGCCGTGAGGTCGCATGTACTGCCTCTCATTCATGTGCGCCGCCTCCCTCTTTGCGAGCATCACTACTTCGCTGAAGGAAGTGACGGCTAACCATGCACTCTCGCTCCGTACCATGGCCTGGACCAGGGCCGGACGCGAGAGATCGTCGCCACCAATCGCCTCCATGAGGACACGGCGGTGCTCCGCCCAAGCCGGGCAGACCTCCACCGTATGTTCCACCGTGTCCTCAGGGCAATCTTCGCAGTGGAAACACCCGGGCATTTCCTCCCGCCTTATCCGAAACAGGAACCTCCCGAAACAACTGTGTCCGGTGACGACCTGTGTCAGGCGGAAGGTGAGGACACCATGCCGCCTCTCAAGCCACTCCTCAAAGAGGGGACTTACCGCCGCAATCGTGGCGTGCCTGTCCTTTCAGCGTTATGGCAATAATTAACGAAAAGTGTCTTTTTAGTTAGAAGATGGTCATAATGATACTGGAAATTTAAGTCTGATTATTTTACAGTACACAGATTATGGAGAAGATGTTAATTTTTTTAATACTTTTTGTTTGCGTTAGTTATAATGTAAACTAACAGAATTTATTTTTTAGAAGACGATTTATAATACTGGAAATTTAAGTCTGATTATTTTACAGTACATCGATTATGGAGATTGTTGATTATTTGAATACTTTTTGTTTGCGTTGGTTACAGTTAACTAACAGAATGTTGTTTTTATGTTAGACGAACGGATTTTTTAGATTTATTTTAATAAATTTCTATCTGAACAAAATGTTTCTTATTTTTGCCTTGTGCCTTAAAATTATTATTATGTAATTATGCAATATTTATTTTGTAGTAGTAAGCATATATTTTTTATTACTGTTGCGTTAAATAAAACAGTTTTTGGCAATTAAACAAAAGTTTTAAAGCTTTTATTAATTCAATTTTTGATTGAAAAGTAAGTCCACAATGTCACTAAGACGAAATAAAATAAAATAATGAATGTAAAAGTGACACTTTAAAATAAATAACGATAAAATGTAAATATATATAAGTAAATTAAATGTTTTTTTTTTCTCAAATTTGCGATACAACCTTTACTGATTATTTCTATATCAAAGAATCACTAAATTGTGCGTATATTCTTACGTATCACTCATATTCATACCACAAAAACGTTTTTTGGCTCTCCTGAAAAGTTAACTTTTTTGGATAGTGACAGTTTTGGTTTAAGCGTGCGATGTGTTATCGTTTTGGCCAAAGGAAGTTATTGTCTTATTAAGCGTTGATACAAAAGCTGTTCACAGAAATAAGCAATTACAAATAATAATTCCATATGCATAATGTATTACCGAGAACTCGCGGCTGTTTTGATTTCGGGCAGTTTGCGAAATGTTTCATGACAATTCGCATGGGATGGTCTACCACGGCGTGGTGGCATTCGTCGAATATCAACAGGTTAATATCTTCAATTTTTATGTACTGGTGTGTTAACATGTCACTTAGAATCTGGCTTGTCATTACGATAACCTGAATAAAAGTGGAGAATATATAATAAATATACCCTTACTGTGGTGTACTAAAGCTTTTGTCAGTCGAATGCTTAATTTTTAGTATTCGTCAAGTTTCACATGTTTAGAACTGTCGTTTAACTCATTGAAGGACACTGAACGAGACACAATAATTTATAATTTATTTATTTCACTGAATATTTTCAGTATATATCGGTTTACACATATTTATGGGTAGTACTTGGAAGCTTAAATACTGTAACCAAACTAGGACGACTCCTCTATCTCGGCATAAATAGACGTTTTTCTATTGTAATCAGGACTGAGGGCGTTTAGTGTCGGGAAAAAAGTCAAAACTTCGGGGGTAAGAAGGTAGGGAGAGTAATTATACACTCAGGGGCACATTTAACCGGCCACCTACATTTAGTAGAGTTCTCCAAAATTCTATGGTAATTATTAAATTAATTTTGGTATAATATTACATTGGCTGAACCTTTACGAAAACAAATGAAACATGTGCACTTTAGAATCTAATTAGGACACTTTTCAAAAATGGGGGCAATGCCCTATTATCGGATTTATAATGTGTATTTCCTCCTCTGGTCTTAATGACCTCTTGCAACCGATTAGAAAGCCCGTCCATTATGTCTTGGATGTCGGTTTGAGGAATGTTCTCCCACTCCTCAACAGCTGCAGTTTTTAGTTCACTGATGGTCGAAGGAGCTGGTGTGCGATTTCTAATCCGTCTTTTTAGGTTGTCTCGTGCGAGCTGGCCATGGTAATCACTGAATATTGACGGCGCGGCGTATAAACAAACGATATGCAATTCGAGATGGGTGGACAGTTAAATGTGCCTCTGAGTGTAGATAGTATGTATTTATTGCAGTCCAAAGAATAGGTGGCACAATGACCGCCTTAGTTATGTCTGCCAGACAGTTAAAATAAGATGTTTCAGAACATTTTCATTTCTGTAAAAAGAATAACTTATTACTAACACTTTGAAACGAAGTAATGTATTACCTGGTTATTTTCCAGTTCAGTGGCCCATTTGTCTTTATCCCAATAATCCACTCCATCTTCGCCGCTGTATGCGCCGACGCCATTCACAGCACACAGCTTCTCAATAACTTTCTTCTACAAAAATAAATGAACACTCAAATACACGACGTACGTAGGTTCATTGACTAATATCTTTTTTCATGGAGGAATATAGGCCAGAAATAAAGAACGCCACGTTATTTTTTTTTGGTTGGGAAATCATCAAATAACTTCTCCCGCTCTGGGTGGAGCGGGAGGGCGTCTCAGACTTTTACTGACTAAAACCCACCCGTGTTCCTTCAGTTGCCTGTGTGCCAAGGGCCACGGTATCTCTTTCGCACAACTCGCACCCCTGGCAGGCATCGGCCCTTGCGCACCCCACATGGTGCTGACATCTCTTTGAGGCGCGCGTGGAACATAACGCGCCGTCGACCCGGGCTTGGTCCTTACCGGACAGCGAGCTACCCATTACTCGCCATACGCAAGCCCGCGCCTACGGTGGCCGGGAATCAGCATGGGATTCCCGACGCCCAGGGTCTAACAACAAATGTTACAAATTGTAAATTGTAATTGTATTATACAATTTACAATTCTACAAGTTTCTATTTAATAAAGAATACAATTTACAAATTTACCGTGGTGGAAAACTGACAAAATTGTAAAATTGTACCTACAATTTTATATATCTACTAGCTGACCCAGCAAACGTTGTTTTGCCTTATAAATTATTTAGGGGTGGACTACCCCTAACATTTAGGGGGATGAAAAATAGATGTTGGCCGATTCTCATAGATACCGGATAAGCACAAAAAATTTCATCAAAATCGGTCAAGCCGTTTCGGAGGAGTATGGCAACGAAAACTGTGACACGAGAATTTTATATATTAGATTTAAGTAATAAACATTTTCTCTGTACAGGTGACAATTTACATATTTGTATGGAAAACCGTTTTATTGAACGCATAATTGTTATTACAAGATTACATATTTTGTAAATTGTAGAAAAATTCCGACAGGTGGACTCAACTTGTGTCAGAATTTTACAACTGTGTACGTTAATGTATAGAGGCTTGACTCGAGTCAGACCAGATTCCTGCTTGGACTCGCCTACTCGAATACCAATTTATTTTGACTCGAATCAAAATCGATTCCTCGATTCCGGTACTCGAGTCACGAAGAATCGATCTTGTACTCGCTGACTCGATTCCATTATGCGAGTCCAACTGACTCGAGTCTAGTATTCGTGTTAGGTTGACTCGCTCGTAGTCGATCTCTGTTTACTTAAGAAATTAAGTGACGCCTATTGCTTATTACAAATTTGAACCTGCAACATTTTGTTTTGACTTCTTTGTTTTGTGTCAGTAAGCTGATACTGTGAGTGAATTTAATTGTTTGCTTGTACTAGTAGTGAAGTCATTCTATTGTAATTAACTTTATTACAACATGGCGCCAAAAAAAGAGCATCAGGTGTATTGATCCACTTTCTCAAAACACTTCCGGCGATAATTTTATGAGACAGCTTTTAGAATGCCAAAATCCTCTCGAGTTCTAGACTCGAGTCAGTTGGAATATTAATATTCGAATACCAAACATAGTACTTGAGTACCAGGGCTTCGAATTGCGGAATCGAGTCATGATACGAATACCGTATAAACCGACTCGAGTCGACTCGCTTCACCAAAACAGCGACTCGGCACATCACTAGCATAAAGCGTTGATGACCGCGATAAGTTCCGCTCGCTCGAGGAGTTTTTGGCGGGATCGCGTTGGAACATGTCGCACGACTTTTTATTTTCATGAATTTTAGTGAAATAGCGAATAAAATTGTATAATTTTGGTAGTGAATTATGCAATTTAATTACGTGTGAGTGCACAAATGTAGTGAAGGTGAAAATAAGTGACTAACGTGGACTTTTCGTGTTCCCCCCAAAAACTCCTAATAGGTTGTTGTAAAGTACTACCGCTTTACAATAACTTTGACTTAACTTTGACTTGACTGACTAAAGACGACTATGACTGTTTTGTAACTTCGTGCCCGATATCGGGCCATTTACTTGATGGAAAAGAAAAATTACTTGACACTGGCTAAATGCACAAACCGTGAACCAAAGCCAAAAGCCAAAAAAAAAAAAAAGTTCCGCTCGAACCCGTGTAGGGTAATTAGGGTAACATAAAGGTCAAACCGTGCTGACAAATTGCTAATCTCAGCTCTCATGTCTTTTTCAGCTTTCTTTTAACGCAGTAGACTTTTAAGAATCGAATATTTATTATGTTGATTTGTAATCGAATTTTCTTAGGGCTATGCCAAACATTGATAAAAAAACTATGTTGATATAGACTGCAAGCATTATTAATAGGTATTTTTTTATTCATTTGCGGTTGTATACACGGGGACATACTCGTATTAAGCGAGACTTTAATTTCCAGTTATATCTGACCTCGCATTGCACAATGAGAAGTCAGCCGATACTGGAAATATATAGCAAGCTATACATTGTAGAATTTTGATTTGTGTGTGTGTATCAAGATACACACACACAAATCAAAAAAAGTTTGCGATCGCAATGAAAAATTTAAATCTATTTTGTTACGGTAGATTATTTTATGATTTCTTCTTCTTTTTAGATTCTTTATTTAAAAATATAGATTGACGGTCTTATTCATAAAAAAAAGCTTATCGAAGGTTTAAGACATTCATTAGTTAAACTGCTCGATAACCTTATAATACCTTTGATAAAATTTTGTATTCATAAAACGTTCTTTATCTAAAATGTCGTTTATAAATCAAAATGTTGCCATTTTAATGAAATCACCCAACAAAATGACCAACATATCGAATCGTCTAACGAGAATGTCTGCCTACACACCGAATAATTGTGACCATAGACATTATTACGTACTGGCAACTACTTAATTGTCTACAGTTTCGGTACTTCTGACGCGGTGACGTCATTGTTACCTGAATTTGACAAATAATTTGAAATTGTAACTGTCAACTGATTGCTTCAAAATTGACATTTGTTGACACACAATATTTGTACGGCAAATGGTCAAATGTCATTTTCTTTGTAATCAATCAGCTGCCGTATAGTCGGCCATTTTTTCCTTAAAACACTGTTAAAGTAGGGTTCTGGCGTTTATAACTTTATAATAGTTTTAAAGAACACTTTAGTGCTAAAATGCGTTTATGAATAGTACTTTTTGAAAACCAGATTTTGGCAACTGTTTAGATGTTCGATAACTTTTTATGAATAAGACCGTTAGAATATAAAACAATAAAATAGTTCAATTGTTTTTCCATACAAAAATGCTTTCAGTCCTAGCTTACGCCCATTCAGAAATCTGATTTAGTCAATTTTAACGGATTTAAAATACTTTTCCGCGGAAAGTTGTGATTGAAAAAATGCCAAGAGGATTATCAGAAGTTTTACGAGCAAGAATAGTAACTTTGAGGGAAGAAGGATACACCACGAGAGAAATAGCACACAGTTGCTATATCCCAATCCTGTGTCGTGATCACGTTGCAGAGGTACCACGGGATGGGTAATTTTGCTGACCGGACTCCGCAGTGGTCGCCCAACTGTTTTGACTGCTGCCCAAAAGCGCTATATTAGATTGTAGGCAGCCCGTGACCCAACAATCAACGCTACTAAAATAAAAGCAGAAGTTCGGGCCGCCTCTGGGCTTGAAGTTAGCACTCAGACCATTCGGAATCGCTTGCACCCGGCTGGATTACGAGCATGGAGGTCTTGGCGAGCTCCTCTTAATTCCCGGCAACGACAACGACGGAGATTACAGTGGGCTAGGCTTAGGCAAAATAAAGAAAACATTTGGCAAAACTGTCTCTTCGTTGAATTGAATCGCGAATCAGTACTCATCCAGATAAGCGACGTGTTCGTGTCTGGAGAAGACCAGGAGACCGTGAAAGGCAAAGAACTGCCACTGGAACAGTTCAGCAAGGCGGGAAATCGGTGTCCTTTTGGGGTGGTATTATGATCGGAGCTAGAACGCCTTTGATCCCGTATCGAGGCTTCATGACAGCAGACATGTATAGAGCAGTTGCTATTGATGTAATTATCAGACCATTCCGAGTAAACCATGGGCACCAATTTGTACTGGTCGATGATAATGCGCCCGCCCATCGAGCTCAACGAGTCAATGCTGCTCTCCGAGAATACGACATCACAAGGTTAGACTGGCCTGCCGGCTCGCCTGACTTAAACCCAATAGAGCACCCGTGGGATGCTTTTAAGCGAGCTGTTTGGAACCGTCAGCCACGTCCCCAGACAGCGCCAGAGCTCAGGGAAGCCGCTATACAAGAATGGGACAGGTTACCCCAAGAAATGCTGGATAACTTGATTCTCAGCATGCCCAGGACCACACACACCGCATGTGTTCGAGCCAGGGGAGGAATTATATTATATTGAATATAAACCTTTTATTAATAAATTGTTGTTGAAGTTTGGTTAAACAGTCTTTTTCTTTCTATCTAATTTCTGTTACAATTACATTATGATTAATTACTCAATGTTTTTTTTTTTATAAAAAGTATAAAAATTGTTTAAACAGGGTATTTCTATTTAAAGAAAACACCCCAAAGAATTTTTCTTGAAAATCAATTAAAAAAATTAATCAGCATATGCTAGTGATCACAAACTCTTTTTTGATGTGTCTATGATGTTTCAGTTGTATCATTCACAGAAATATTTTTTTTTAAATAGCTTCATGTATTAGGTACGTAAGGTTCAAAATCGAATGAGATGTGATAAGCGTATCCCTGCGGGTTATCGTAACGCATTTTAAAACAATAGCGCCTTGTTATGGTTACGAGTCCTTATTTAGGTACCCATGTCAATGATCAATGAATCATAGTAGGTAATATTTTGTATTTAACTTACTGTTCTGGAGCACGTTTCTTGCGGTAAATTAGTTATGTAATATTGCTTGTTTCACTGTCACTGCACTGATTATGTGACGGTTTCATACTGTGTACGGTTCACCGATTATTATTTATTACCTTTAGGTGCTATTGCCGCCTACGCCGTCAGGAAAGTAAGACAATATACTGACGTTGATACAGCACGGTTAGTCTATTTTAGTTGAAATAGCGTTATTACACGCTTTTTATTAGCTTCACCTGTAAGTTTGTATGTGTGTTTGTAACCGACTCCTTTGGACTTGATTTTGACCCACTTCAAACGGTCAGATTTAATTTAAACTTTGTACACTTATCGAGGACGTATGACAATTCATTAACAAAAAAAAACAGAAAAATTCTGAAAAATCACGCTTTTGTAGATAGCAGAACTAAAAAATAGAAATAATAAATAGGGGTGCTTGATATTAATTGATTATAATAATACCTAAAACAGCACCCCACGCTTTTTTGAAATTATTTTCTACTTTTTAGTTTGGTTTTTAATGCGTGTTTTTTAGTTTTTTCAGGCATTCTGCTGTGGGGCAAAGCAGCTGACATTCAAAATGTTTTTGTTCTCCAAAAACGAGCTGTTCGTGCAATTTACCAACTAGGTGCTAGTTTCTCTGAGAGAATTTTTTAAAGATAGTGGTATCCTCACGGTGGCATCGCAATTCGTCTTTGCTAATATCTTATATATATTAGGCAAAATATACACTTATACACTAAAACTAGTGATATTCATAATATTAATACTAGAAATAAGGACAAACTACGTGCTCCCTTTCACCGGCTTCATAAAAACTCATTTGTTGGGTTTGGTATAACCTTTTATAACAAGCTTCCTTCTTCTTTGCTAGATTTACATTTTAACGCGTTTAAAGCTAAAGTAAAATCCAAACTTTGTTCTAAGGCATACTATTCTATCAACAACTAATAAAAATTGTTGGTCACTGTGATTAACTCAAGACAACGTTTGTGTTCTTTTACCAGAGTTAGCTTACCTACTGACATGTCATATGAGTTGCTTCATATCGTTGTTTATTTTATTTGACTGTATACCATTTCTTTTTATTTTTTATTAATGAAATTTTCATTTATTGTTGGATGTTAGTTACTTGCCTGTTATTGTATAGAATCAAGTTCTTCCAACTTAACAGACAGCTGTGCTGCTGGGGAGTCTGTTGCGCCACTTCTTCTTCCCAGCTAAAGCACTAGGAAGTGGTGAAGTTTTTTTATTTCCAGTTTATATTAATTACCTTCCTTACCTGATGGCCAACTTCTCGGATATCATTTTATTCGCCGATGACACTTCTCTTATTTTTAGAATAGATAGAAAAGATACGGATGTCTAACATGTCAACGATAGTCTAGCTGTTCTCTCGAAATGGTTTGCGGCTAATAATCTTTTACTCAATGCGAACAAAACTAAATGTCTTAAGTTCTCATTACCAAATGTTCCCCAAGTAGGTCTAAATTTAAAACTTGATGGCAAGAAACTAGATGCTATTTCGGAAACTGTATTTCTAGGAATTACTTTAGATTCAAAATTGGAATGGGGTGCCCACATTAGAGCTCTTTCAAGTAGATTAAGCTCAGCTGCTTACGCAGTAAGAAGAATAAAGCAGTTGACTGATATAGCCACAGCTAGGTTAGTATACTTTGCTTATTTTCACAGTATTATGTCTTATAGTGTTTTGCTGTGGGGATCGGCAGCTGACGGATATTCAGTTTTCATTCTACAAAAGAGGGCATTACGCGCAATCTATAAAATGGGGCCTCGCGAGTCTCTTAGAAACAAATTCAACGAAGTTGACATACTAACTCTGCATTCTCTTTATATCCTAGAAAATATCTTGTATGTTCACAAAAACTTAGGTCTTTTCATAAAAAGATGCGACTTCCATAATCTAAATACACGTAGTAAAGATGAAATTGTGATTCCAAAATTTAGATTAACTAAAACTAGCAACTCATTTCTAATAAACAGTATCTGCTTCTATAACAAGTTGCCAAAGTCGGTTTTAGAACTTAGCGATGGAAAGTTTAAAGGCTTCTTCAAACAGCCGTGACGCGACACTTGTACAACAATTTCCATTAAGTTTTCATAGAAATTGTTCTACGAGTGTCGCGACGCGACCGTCGCGTCGCGCTAGTCTGCACGACCCTTTAAACTCACATCAAACGTGTCCTTATCAAAAAAACATTTTATAAGATAAAAGACTACCTACGTTGAAGACAAGGAAATTCGGCATTAATTCCTTCTGCACTTCCCTGGTACCTCATTAGCAGCATAACTATGTGAGAGTCTATTAACTGCTCCCAAATTACAATGTTAATTTTATTATTTTTATTTTTTACACTTTCTGACATATTCTCGTCATTATTTGACATTCTACAACACTTGTATTATAGAGTATTTAAATGATAAAATGATAAATGATAAATGATTTTATTTCTGTAAGTAGGTTTGTACAAACACTTTTACACGTCAATCATATTTTTTTTAAACTAGATGAAGTCGGCGTTTCCTATCTGACTACTCTGAGAAGAAATTAGAACTGAGAACTAATTTATTAGTGATTCTCATGGAAATCATGTCACTTGGTTTAAATAGGTTGATTTTACTTATGTAGATTCTTTTACATAAGTATTGTGAATGAGAGAACATTGAGGGCCTACAGGTGATCTGAATCTGTAGATTTATAGACGATTTTCTATTCTTTATTTTCATTCCTCTAAGTACCTGGTACTTAGTGACAGGCCTGCACTGTCCTCCCTGCCTAATATCACTGTAATTTGAAAACATTATTTTTAAGATTAATCTTTTAAAAATAATGTTACTACACGGTTATGGAGTTTCTTGCCGGCTCTTCTCCATAGGAAGCGACAAATCGGAACCGTACATCTAGCTTCTGACGTTTCTTAAGTGCCCTTGCAGGTTTATGTGAAATAAAAGATTTTGATTTTGGAGGGCAGGCGTTTTTGGGGACTGTCTTATGTAATTTTGACGTTCATAAAGTGCTGACCCTCAGCCTAGTTTGAACAAATGACTTTTGATTTTGATTCAATTATCAGTTTTTCCACCAATTTACCAGTGAGGATAAATATTTTAAGGTGCTTTTAAACGCACAATACATCAATAACTATAATAAGTACTTAAGCATCATTAATTGTGCTTCATTAATGGACTCTTGATATGTTAAAGACTCCGCCTAACTAGATAGCTTTGTTGGATCATTAACGACTGAGATTTAATCTCAGGACTTCAAAACGATCATTAGGTTGTTATTCCGCCGAATTAGTTTTAGAACCAATTCACTCAAAAACTGAAAATATAGACGTTGTTGGCAAAGCCAGTGCTTAAGTTGGATTGGAGTATTGAACGAACCATGTATGTCTGCCGAAAGATTTGTGCTACAACTACATCTGGATGACCGAGCATTGCTCGGTTATTTATTTTTGGTTTGACGTTTTCTAAAAATGAAACCTAGCTAGATCGATTTATCGCCCCCGAAACCCCCTGCATACTAAATTTAATGAAATCGTTGGAGCCGTTTCCGAGATTCAGGTTATATACATATGTACAATAATTGCTCGCTTAAAGGTATTAGATAGGTACTTGGGTACAAGAATCCATTTTAGTTGTTTGATACAAATACTAGGGATTCTAGTCCTATAACAAAACAAAGCGGTGACGATACGGACCGTTTATGTAATAGTGATGTTTATGAGCGAGGGCGATGTAAAGGCCTCCCGAAACGGTTATTTACGATTAAACAATTGCCATCAAAAAAATGTAACAGTAGGTAGTAATATTGTCAATCGCACTTGCACTTTATTTTTTCCCCTGTTTGGCAACTGGGCCGATGCCGACTATTCTGCCAGTGTCAAGTGGTGACGGCAACTCAGTAAGGTGAGCCGTCGAACTTTGCACTTCGTGGTAGTTATTTAGTAATATGTTAGCAGCTGAAACGGCAAGACAATTTTTGTTAGTAGACAAACTTTTTTTTTTGTTAATCTAAGCAAATACAACACCACAAATCTACTAACATAGAATATTTACAAAGTTATTATGAATACACACAAAACTACATTTTGATTTCATTAGCTTTTAAAAAAATAGATAAGATTTGAATGAGTTCAATTTGCGCATCAATGTGTATCAATCACGTAAAAATTGACAATTGCGATTGGTCGTTTCCGAAGGCCTTAATATCGATGAGTTACCATTTCCGCAAAACCATGCAATTTGGTAAACAAGCTGGAAAGCTTTAGCCCAGTTCTAAGTAAAATGAAATGTTTAATTTTGATATCACCACTAACTAGCTCATGAAGTGATGATGATGACGCAATATCGAGTGCAAATGTGCAATGAGATGCCGCGCGCCGCGGGCGGGTGGCGGGCGCGGGCTGCGGATTCCGGTCCGCGACCGGCGTACTGACATCACGTCAATGGCGAATCACTAATAAACTGACCCGTAAGGACGTGTCCCGTGTCCCGCACCCTAATTGCCACACTTCCAATCACAGTCTGTATGATTTTGAAGGATATTGGTAATCCATTGTTCCATATTATGTTCGAAAATTTGTCAGCTCAACGTGTAAATAACGCAATGAATGTTGTTGAACTGTGAAAATTAGTTAGTATATTACGCAATTACCCCAAAGATCCAGACCTAACTCTCATAAAAATTAAAATCCTTACTTATTATTAGATATTAATGCGAAAGTAACTCTGTCTGCCTGCTATATGCTTCCCCTTATGGACCAGATTACCAGACATAAGAAATACACAAAGTAACAGAAGTATGAAGTACGGATCATAGCAGGTGGCGTTATGTGGTTTCTGCCTACCCTCATGTGAGACGTGAGTTTGCGTATGTATGGAACCCATACATACGCAAACTCATGCCTTTTTCACCACCATACCATTCAAACAGAAATTGTGTTAATCCATACTTTAGATTAACACAATTTCTGTTTTATTCAAATTATTTGATACAGGATCAATATGAATGATCAATATTAACATACCTGCTGGAGGACCAACGGCACAGTGTTGACCAGGAAGAAAGTTCGTTTCCCTCCTTGTCCCCATGGTTTTTGCAGCGCTTGACGGAATTTTTTGATAAGACAGATTGCAATAAATGTCTTCCCAGAGCCTGCAAGGTATTTACATGCTAAATATATTGTGCTATTTTAATGTAAATTGCACAGTTTCTGAAGAAACTGCTTGTCCATATTGTAAAGAGGAAAGCTATCTTTAATTTTGTTTAAAAAAGGTTTCAATCATCATCAGTATTAGCTTAGCACAGTCTATAGCCAATCATGATTTTAGGTTGATGGAGGTACTAAAAGTAACTAAGCAAAGAAAAATTTGTGAAATAGACATTCCAGCTTAAAAATGTTTAGTATTTGTAAACAAAAACAAGAGTAAAAACAGTAGGAAAATGATCAATAAAAATACAATTGATAAAATAATTGTTATAAGCTGATAATTAATTTGTGGTTTATGCTTTAACTGTAACCTCCAGGCGGGCACGCCTGCACGCACAAATTAATTGTTATCTCATTAGCCCGGATTGACAGGTTAAACGAACTTTTAATCAATTCATCATCATTATCATCATCATTTCAGCGTCCACTGCTGGACATAGGCCTCCACCAAAAGGGGGGTTCAGCCATAATCGCCATGCTTGGCACGCAGGTTGGTGGTAAATGCATAGAGAATGCTGCTGCCAATTATCTAGTAAGCCCCTTAGTTGCCTTCTATGACACCCACGGGAAAAAATGGGATGGTGCTATTCTTTTATGTCCATCACCACTCGGAACTTGGTATTATGTAGATAAAGGTGTATGGCCTTTATCTACATAATATGTTATAATTGATCAAATATGATATGTCTATGTATATGTCTAAATATGAAATATGTCAGCCTCGTTGGTCAACTGGTCTCTAGTACTACTGCTCAGCATGTGGCCCTGGGTTAGATTGCCAGGTTAGGTAGTGAGTGTTATTGGGTAACCCCATCAAGAATTTCTGAGTAGCAGCCCGGAGACTAGTCTTGCCCCCTAATACATGTGACTTAAACTTAACTGATGAAATGTGAGTGACCTGTGTGACACACCTCTGCCTAATCCTTTGGGACTACGGGTGTCATGATAATTATGTTAAAGTATTACACAAACCTGTAGGTAAGTATATGATTGTGTTATTGTCAACTGCAATTTCTTCCAGCTGAGCTTGATAAGGCCTTGCCTTAAGCTGGTCAGTTGCAGCTGGATATGGTTCCTGGCTCAACTCCATCTTGATGTTGGCTATGCAAATAAGATTCTATTTAAATTGTGAATAAGTAGATTGTTCTTTTTTTATAAATTATGAATAAAGTTTCTTTTTTGTGAAAGTTTTGAGGTGTTGGTATTGAGACATTACTTTGGCAAAATTACTAGTAATTTTGCTATTAAAATCAGCAGCTTACTTTAATTTAAAGAAATAGTTTTTACATTAAGTCTGTCATAGTAAATTTTTTAACACCTTCCTAGTACATTTCCTGATTAAATCAAATACGTTTATTTGATCAAGAAATCATTGTGAAATAATATTCAAAGAAACATAAATATTTACTTTTCCAAAGAAGTCTAGTTGGCAGCTACAAAATTTCACAAGCTATACATGTTTATTCGTTTTAATAAATTTACTTAGATACCTATTTATTTACACATTGACAATTCACATACCCACCCAAATTAAAAAAAATGTACAGTAGAATTGTTAAAGATCAATGCTAAATAACACACACAATCGTAAGATTTACATTAAAATTTCAGTAAGTACATTAAACTTAGTCGAGCGCTACCTTAGTAAGGAGACGTGAACTACTGTAGAAATGTAATTCATAATATTTACTGAAATTCACTATTACCGTTATTTACCCGGCGTTACTAGCATAAATAATCATACGAAAATATTTGTGAAACTTTTGTTATACCTGGGAGAACGGGTGATGCAACAAGTATTTCTTCAATTAAAATAAATAAGGTCTACCATGCACTTGACTCATGCTCACTAGTTCTGAATTCACTCTACAGACAGAGTAGCAGAAAATATTAAAATTAGATTCTCTCTCTAAACTCTTCCACCTTTTGTTTTTATGACAGCAGCGGCAGGGCTACCATACTCGCGAGTAAAATTTCCCGGAATTTTCCCTGTCAGCATTTGCCACAGAATACATGGGGATTGTATCAACAAATATCTAATATCACTTGCTATCAAATCCGACGATATCGAATCTGACGATATATCATATGAAAATAGAAAACCATTGATAACTACAACGAAGACGATTTGGTTTGGAATTTCCCTAGATAAATGGTACTGTTAAAATGTGGCATCTCTGGCTGTTGCTATTTTACGTTTCATTGGACGTATTTAATTTAGCTTCAAATTTCATGTCTTATTTCATGATCTTTAAAATTGCCAATTATAATTATTAAGCCAAATTTTATCTTGACATTTATTATGTTCTACTTCAAAATCTACGAGATCAAATTGTAATTTTTTTATAGCAAGTTTCAAACGGAACGTTCTAATTTACTAGAGCGGTTATTCCCGTGTCATCGAGTAAATGAATGTACACGTCATGCTACGTGTCCAAGCATTTGCGTTTCCTAAGTGAAACTTCGTAAGTCGCGCGGCGCGGTGCACACTGGAGTATTTACTCAAAAAACTTACAATAAATTATTTTGCGAAAGCTATTATACATATTGATATGTATTGTATGTACGATCACAAACGATCAAAGTGAGTTTTCAAAGGTTTATTTGAAAAAAAAAATAAGCTTCAAATAAAATCATCAAAATAAATAAATACTAATATGTAATAACATTAGCCTGACTCAAAGAGATAGAAGTAGTACTTGAGTTGTACACAATTTAAAATCTTTGTTCAGACTCATCGTTTTCGTCTTTTTCGGTTTCGCTCAGTTCCATTTGACCATACTTTGGTTCAGGGAGCAAAATACTTAAAAGTTTCCGGGGAGAATATCTAAAAATAGAGGACTAGTTCCGACTTTCTGGATAAGCCAAGGATGGTTTTTTTTGGGTGGAATATCATCAAATAAGTTCTCCAGCTCAGGGTGGAACAGGAGGGCGTGTCAGACTTTTACTGACTAAAACCCACCCGTGTTCCCTCAGTTGCCTGTGTGCCAGGGGCTGTGGTATTTCATTCAATCAACCCGCACTCCTGGCAGGCATCGGCCTAAGCGGACCCCACCAGTTGGTGCTGACATCTCTTTGAGGCGCGCGTGGAACACAACGCGCCGTCGACCCGGGCTTGGTCCTTACCGGACAGCGAGCTACCCATTACTCGCCACCCGCAAGCCCGCGCCTACGGTGGCCGGGAATCAGCCTGGGATTCCCGACGCCCAGGGCGTCTCCTGCGATGACTGTTAGATACGGGACTGTGCCGCGATTTCTCGCGCCAGCGGAGTTACGCCTTGGCGTTTGGCCTCCTCGCGCCACTCCCAAATGTGCGCGAGGACGTTTGCCCCCAGATCCAATGGCGGCAATTCGGCACTGGCCCGTATAAAGCCACATGGCCAGGGCACTACGATACATTTACGATGCTGGGTAAATATGATACACGTTAACTGATGGAATTTGGGCGTACTGTAGATACACCTTTGCCTAAACCTGCGAAGTATGTATATGCGTGAAGTTAAGTTAAAGATAGATGATTCAAAAAGAGGAAATAACTGATGATATGGTCCCGGAAAGTTGTTTCGGTTTAGGATGGATTGGTTGGATGCAGCATGCGAATGATGGGTAAAGAGACAGCCTTGAATTTAGAAACAGAGTAATACATCTCACTAAAAATTATTAGGTAGGTACATTATTATGATTCTTTTGACAAAAAACTACTATACACAATATGAGCCGGGCAGCACAGTGGTACCTTATTTTATCCCCATTTTCAATAGTAATAAACAACATGTTGTAAACAACATGGAGAGATAACGCTTCCCGACTTATGAAAGCAGAATAATAGCCAAGATAAAAACATAAGGCTCAGAATTTAAAATTGCCATAGACTCAGCACAGATACTTTACTTGCTGCATATTACGGGATTACTGAATCAGTGCTAAGATTTGGAATCATTTTCTGGGGCAATTCAACTCAAAAGGACACTGTGTTCAAAGCACAAAAGCGTTGTATACGGGCTATGTTTGGGTTGCAATCTACTGACAGTTGCAAACCAATATTTTTGCAGAACAGAATTCTAACACTTCCGTCACTCTACATAATAGAAATATCGCTATTTGTAAAAACCAATCCTCATTTGTTTCCCCTTCTGACTAATAATTCAGGTAGAAATAGACGTGAGAAGCACAGACTTTGGGTGCAATCACTCTCTGCCAAAACAGCATTTCTAAGAAAAAGTGTGATATGCATGGCCCCATTAATATACAATAAAATTCCTAATGCCCTTAAGATAATGAATGTTAATTCCTTTAAGAGAGAACTAAAAAAATTGCTAATTGTTAATATAATGTTACGGAGTTCTTGAATGACAAACTTTGAATTTAGATAATTTAATAAGTATTTTAGTTTTAGTCATTTTATTGTTTCAATTATTATTATTTTTGCTATATTTTTGTATTGACTGATTATGTATTTGAAATTATTGAATTTTGACTATTATTGAAAACATTCACAATTATAATTTTAAACTAAAATATTTTATACTATTTTGTACGCCGAATATGGCAAAACATGTTGAACCAGTAATTTTAAACGACTTTCCAGCTATATGTGCATATTTATGTATCATGTTACACATGTTTATACAAATAAATGCATCTTTATCTTTATCTCAGTGTGAGTGAAGTGGTAACACTGTAAATGTAGCAAAAACTATAAATAATGTACAGACGCCAGCACATCAAGCTACCTTTTCAACTTTATGATATATACCTAAGGTTCATGTTCAATTGGGAAAATTTGACAGTTTGGGGTAACTTGATGTGCTGGCGTCTGTACGTGTAACGCAACTTTATTTGTTGATTTAGGTTTTTCCCCACGCATCGACAAACTGTAAACCTAATACAGCATGATATGATGCAATTTGGAACTTAGCGTCTCTATGCTAAGTTTTGGACTATTATTTTAGTCAAACACATTTTTTGTAGATTACCAATAATAGCATCAACTCTAAACCCTAGGCGCCTTCATTGATATAGAAGGTGCTTTTGACAAAACTAACTTCGTCAGCATCGAGCAGGCACTTGCCACGCACGGTGTTGCGCGAACACTCATAGAATGGATTAATAACATGTTAAAATACCGTGCTATTCAATTTACCGTGAACACCACCACACGAGGTATCGTGAGTAGAGGCTGCCCACAGGGTGGGGTGCTGTCACCACTACTGTGGAATCTAGTCGTAAATGAGCTCATCGCAGAGCTCAACGCTAGCAGTCTGTACTCGGTGGGATACGCGGATGACTTAGCAATTTTAATCTCGGGGAAATTTGAGGGCATCTTGTGCGATCTCATGAGAAGAGCCTTCAAAATAATCGAGAGTTGGTGCACGAAACACGAACTATCGGTTAACCCCTTGAAAACAGAACTTATAATGTTCACCAACAAAAGAACCATGGGACCCCATAGGCTTCCAAAACTTTTCAACACAGAATTAACACTTACAGACGAAGTCAAGTACTTGGGGGTGATCCTTGACAGCAAACTGCTCTGGAATAAGCATCTTGACTACAAACTGAATAAAAGCACAATTGCACTATACCAATGTAAAAAAATGCTAGGAAAAACTTGGGGGCTCTCTCCGAAGATTACTCTGTGGCTATATAAAGCGGTGATCAGGCCAATGTTGGCGTATGGCGCTCTGGTTTGGTGGACGAGGACTGAGCTCTCGACCACCATCGCTAGACTGCAACGCTTCCAACGACTGGCCTGCTCAGCCACCACTGGCTGCATGAGAACCACCCCAACAGCAGCCATGGAGGTAGCCCTTCAATTAACTCCCCTTGACCTGTACATACAGCAGGAGGCGGCTTTGGCTGCCATCAGATTAATGCATCTGGGCATATGGGGCAAGAATTTAACCAGTCCACACGCTAACATCCTGGATCGGGCGATTGAGTACCAGCCGCTCATCGTTGCCCCGTGTGATAGAACACCAAACCAACCTATGTTCAACAAAAACTATACCATACAAATAATAGAGGAGAAGAGGGATCAGTCAGGAGCCAAGGAAGTGCGCATCTATACAGACGGCTCAAAAACACAAACCGGTTCAGGTGCTGGCGCACATTCCCTTGACCTCAACATTAACTTTCACATACCGCTAGGCACACACAGCTCAATCTTTCAATGCGAATGTGTTGCCTTAACACAAGCCGCAGCAGCAGTAAAGCGCTTAGGCATCCGGAATTACGGCGTTAAATTCGTATCCGACAGCCTATCTGTGCTCAAAGCTCTAGCAAACAAACAAACCAATAACAAACTAATCTTTGAGTGCCATCAAGCTCTGGAGAGTTTATCGACGTCCAATCGTATTACACTCCAGTGGATCAAGGGGCATAGTGAATCCTTAGGTAATGATGCCGCCGATGAACTTGCGAAGAGAGGCTCCGATATGAAAGTGCTAGGCCCGTACCCACTTCTCCCCCTGCCTTTCTCACAACTTCGTGCGTGGATTCGCCAAAGATCAACCGAACTTCATAACAACAGATGGTCACGGGCAACAGACTGTAGACAGTCAAAATTGGCTTTACCAACTGTAAACCCGCGATTAACCAAAAAACTTCTTAGCCTGAGCAGAAATAACCTTAGAATAATCATAGGAACAATTACGGGCCACAACCACCTTAACAAACATCTTTATAACATAGGCGCCACAGACAGCCCGCTTTGCAGGGGCTGCCTGGACGCCGAGGAATCAGCCACCCACGTCATCCTGGACTGCGAGGCTGTGGCTACTCAACGTGAAGAAATCCTCGGAACAGTGAGGTCGCTCCGCGAAGCCTGCGAAGCCCCCAGGAAACTTCTGAGCTTCTGGGCGGAGCTAGGCTGGCTCTGTTAGCCAGAATCCCCACGCACAACGGACCGAGTGGGAGTCTACGTGCGGAGAAGGGAGTCCAATCATCATCATCATCATCAGCATCAACTCTATCTAAAAAATACACTTTTCACTTTTAATTTTTAATTTGTTTTCTTTAAAATATTCGTATTCCTGTCCATTATGGGACATGTAGATAATAACCATTTTATGACGATTTTTGTACCATGTCTATAAACTGTGGGACTTGTGTCATAAAAATATTCTGTCAACCATATTTTGATTTGAAGTGACAGTGACAGCTGATGATAGGTCTGTAGTCAGTGTCAAATTCGACAATTGTAAGGGAATTTCCGGTTATAAGATTATTTGTATGCTTTACCTAAAATGAAACTCAGTTCTAAAAAACGGCTCCTGCCCTTATACTCTGGCTTATTACTTATTATATTTACAAATGCTGTGTCGCCTGGTGGTAAATTAATTATTCTGTTGATGTAGGTTATGTATGTATTAACAGGCTACTTAAAGGCGTTTATTATTGTTTATTTTACTGTTACAGCTAATGATTTACACTTCTATGATGGCGTTTCTACCGCAGACGTGATATTTGGTGACGTGTTTTTCGAAATATTAGATCCTCCAGAACTCAGGTATTCCTATAGAATCAGACCAGCCAAAGATTTTGGTACACCTTTCGTAAGTATTATAAAGTGTTTAAAAACGTAGCATACTGTAAATCAAATTATTAGTTGAGTAATAATGAATAACATTATAATGTTTCAGAATGAGAGTATACAATTTCAGGATGCTCGGTTGGTTCCGACTGTACCCCTGCATAGTTGCTCTGATATAGTAAATCATGATGATATAGTGGGACAGATCGCCTTGTCTGAAAGAGGGTAAGTTTTATGTTCATATTATTTGCATCTTAAAAAGAAAACCCATTCATGTGATATGGAGAAAGAAGGAAAATTGAGGATGAATGTCGATGGCTATAAGAGTAGTGGGAGACCAAAGCAACTGGATGGACTGTGAAAGAGATGCGCCGACCCTAAATAAAATAGGATAAGGGCAGGAGAATGATAATAAATATAATTACTGACATGTTGTGCGATTTTCAATCATTTGATGATTGAAAAACCGACCCATACAATTGACCCATAAACGCATGTTGAAAATTACTTCAGAAACACAAAAAGGTTCCATCTGTTCAGTCTTTCAATTATTGATTTTTTCTGTAATTAGCAATAAATTTTGGTTTAGTTTTAAAAAATGTTGTTATTTGTATATTTTGTATTTTACTCATCATCATCATCAAATCAGCCGAAAGACATTCACTGCTGGACATAGGCCTCCCCCAAAAAGGGGATTTGCCATAATCGCCACACTTGGCAGGCGAGTTGACAATCGCATTATGGTGGTCAAAGGCATAGAGAACGCTGCTGCCCATTCTCTAGTAAGTCCCTTAGCCACCTTCTACGACACTACACCCATGGGAAGAAATGGTATGGTGCTATTCTTTTACGTCCGGCACCACACAGAACATGTATACTATCCTACTAATATTATAAATGTGAAAGTTTGTATAATTCTATGTTTGGATGTTTGTTACTCAATCACGCAAAAGCTAGTTAGTAATACATTTTTAATATTATATTTTTCAGGGAGTGTTCCTTTGTGTTCAAGACGGCCAAAGCACAGCAAGCTGGAGCAAGGGCCATTATTATAACAGAGTCCGTAGACAAATGGGATGATTCCCTTGATCATCTAATAGAGATGGTTGATGATAAGTAAGGTCTTTTATTCCATTTTGTTAGTTTTTGGTTTCTTACTTCTTATATACTGCATTTTTATACATAACTATGTAATTGTAATGATTTTACTGCAGCAGTAAAATTATAATAGCATTGTTTAACTTTTACTTTAGTGGGCAACAAAATGTTGTTAAATGTTTATTACCTTAATTAATGCTCATTTCTAATTGGATTTTGGGGTCCTAGCTAGACAGAGGTGCGTTTGGTGTTTCTGATTCTATTATTATATTTTTCAGAATGGAGTTAGATGTGAATATACCAGCAGCATTCCTTCTTGGTCGAAGCGGTGCCACAATACTTCGCACATTAAGAAAATTAAAAAAAAGCTATGCAGTGGTCAATCTACCCATAAACATGACACACGTGCCAATTGGTAAGATGAACCAACCACCTTGGATTTCATGGTAATTTTGCACTTTCTTAATTAGTTTTACATAAGCAATTAGTGTTTCCATTGTTATGTGACATGTATTTTTATAATTCATAAAAATAATGTTTTGTAGATGTTTGTATGAAAGTAAAATGGACATTTACATATATTAACTAACCATCTCGCCTACATTTATTATTCTAGTGATTAGTGTTCGATTTGGAAAGCAAATTCTTTTATTCAATGTCTGTGTTTCAGTAGTGTAGTAAAAAGGAAGAATAATTTTACAGGGGTATGCTAGATGTCCATTCTTCTTTCGCCTTATATTTTGGATTTGAAATTAAGGAATCCATCTCATCAGCTTAAAATAACCCACCATTGTTTATTTATTTATTATGATTTGCTTATTGTTTGTTCCTTATCAAGTTGTTAGAAAAATACTTTATGATGAAAAAATTATGTCCACACTATGTACATTTATTAATTTCCATTCCGTTATTGTAATATTGATGTGACTGATAGTGATATATGTTTTGACTGCAGTTTTGCAACCAAAAGATGAAGTACAAATTTATTATTTGTGAACCTGTTATCTAGTTATTATTTATTTATTTAGCCCGTGAAACTGGGTGAGATTAATATTTACGACTGTGTTGTTTGATTCGTTTGGCTATAGGATGTCTCTCATCTCAGTGTGCCTGTTGGCAAAGGCCTCCTCCAGCAGTTTCCATTGCTTTTTGTCTTGAGCAACTCTCCTCCATTTGGGTCCCACAGTAAGCTTCAGCTCATCTTCCCAGTGCATTTGTTGTCGTCCTCGACATCTCTTGCCATCTCTTGGGTACCAATTCGTTGTAATTTGGCTCCGCTTTTCTTGTATATATCTCAACTTATGGCCTGTCCATCTCCATTTTTGGAGGTCTATTTTTTCCAGGATATTGGTTAATTTGGTATTTGCTCTTAGTTGCACATTGCTAATTCTATCTTGCCTTCTTGTTCCTGTCATGCATCGTTCCATACCTCTCTGGCACTTTCCTAGTTTGTCTTTATGGTATTTTGTAAGGGACCATGTTTCGCAGCCGTAGGTGATGCATGGAAGAATATAAGCATTAATTACTTTTCTTTTCGGTGCCATATTGTGGTCTTTAGATTTTACAATTTCCTTGAGAGACCAGTATCTTTTTCACCCTTTAGCAATCCCCTTATTTATTGCCTTGGTTGGTTGCTCTTTAGGGGAGATGATCTGGCCCAAGTAGTAATATTCTATTTGTTGTCCTTCAATTTCAATGGTTCCATTTTTGAGTTGGTCATCAGTATCGTTTTTGTTATGTTCATTTTTAAACCCACTTAAGAGCTCTCAGTATTAGAGTTTGGATCATCTTCTCAAGTGCCTTTGGATTTTCTTCCAGTAAATCCAGATCGTCCGCAAATCTTAAGTGGTTTAGTTTTATTCCATCTATGTTGAGGCCTAGATGTTCCCAGTCAAGGTTGCGAAAGACGTTCTCTAGAACTGCTGAAAACAACTTTGGGGACATTGGACCTCCTTGTCTAACTCCTCGCTTCAAATGGAATTCTTTGCCCAAAGCTTCTAATTGGATTTTTGCTTTACTGTTTGTATATATATTTTTGATAATGTTAATATATGTTGCAGATATACCTTGCCTTACTAAGCTTGCCCATATTGCCTAATGACTAATACAATCGAATGCCTTTGCATAATCTATAAAAGCTACATGCAGTGTTTTCTGGAATTCGTTATACTTCTCAATTAGCTGTTTGAGTGTGTGGATGTGGTCTATCTTTGAAAAGTTCCGCCTGAAACCGGCTTGTTCTAATGGTTAGCTTTCGTCTAATTTTGAAGAATGATAACCTCGTATGTACAAACAAAACAGAGATACAAACTTTACAGGAAACCAAAATACTTGTTAATTTCGTCAATATTAAATAAATTGTTATGTGCTTTTGTCTCTTATTTTGAATGATAGAAATTTTATCATTCAAAACATGAGACTGTGCACATAATTTTTTATAAATATTGACGAAATTAAGTTTTTTTAGGCTTCCTGTAAAGTGTGGATCTCTAGACATACGAGGTTATTATTCTGAAGCGACGATATAAGAAGTTTCCCATTGTGTTGGTATATATCCACTTTTAAAAATTTGGTTAAACATCTTAGTAAGTATTGGTACTAATTCATCAATAGCCCCTCTCAGCGTTTCGGTTGTTATTATATCCGGTCCAGATGCCTTCTCCATTTTTGACTTTTTTATTGCCTTTTCCACTTCCCTCTTCAAAATATCAGGTTCCCATTCTGACAGGCTGTCTACTGTTTTACTCTTAAATGGTTGTGTAAGAGGGTGCCTACGTGCGACTTTGTTTGAATCGTTCTTTGTAGAATTCATTGGCCAGTTTGTGTATACCTTTCCAGTTTGTGATGGTATCTTCTTTTTTCCTTAGTTTAGGCACCCACTCTTTTCTTGTTTCCTTAAGTTCTTTCAAAGCTTTTCTTACACTGCCTGTTCTCATTATTTGTTTCTCTAACACTTCTAGTTTTTTGTTTTTGCTGTCTCTTCTAATATATTTATTAAGGTGAAACTAGTCCAAATTTTTTCCATACAAACTTCGGGAGTGTTTTACTCCACTGTTCGACAATGTACATCAAAAATTAAACATGGTATGGTTTTATCTCATTATTAATATTGTCTGTACGGAAACAGAATACTAAAATAAAAAGCCATTAAAAAGTTAGGAGCTAACAAAGATTAGTTTTTCTTGCTAATTTAATCTAACTTTGGGCGTGTTTAAGTAATAAAAGAAGTATAAAATCTGAAAAACCAAGTCGGTACCGACAAAGCTCAAATATCGAAAAGTTCAATTAACTTTATTGGTCATTGATTTATGCAGTGGTTTTTTCATAAAACCCGATCTTCCGAAGGACTTTTCTTAATTTTTTACGCGCCTGTTGTACTATAAATGATCCCGCATCTCACTCATGAATGTTGAGCGTGTAGACTAGCGTCTAACTGCTCATCACTGATACTACCTCTGTCGGACACGATGCCTAATGAGACAACGTGCATTTTAGCTAGGCCCATCAGTGAGTTCGAGCCCGCGACTAGGTTCCCCTTAATTTGTTTGCTTATCTCTGTAATTATTTTATGTTTTCTTTGTTTTTTCCTTGAGCCAGTAAAGATTTTTTGCGGTTTATGAGTTGGATGGTCTCATCGCTGAGTGGGCATTTTCTTTTGCTTTTGTTGGTATTATTAGTGTTAGTAAGTTGTTTTTCCAATTTTACATAATTTGCTATGATATCGCCTTCATTTTCATACGTCAGTTTTTGTAGATTGTCTGTTAACGACTGGCCAATTTCTTTGAAACTCTCTGTGGTGATTTGGGTTGAACTATAAGTGGTAATGTTCTTCCTTGCTTTTTTTGGTGGTGCTGGCAGAATTGTACTTCTGACCATACGACGATCTGTGTTAAAATTGAGTTTTGAGATCACGCTTGTATTTGAAAATGCCTTGGGAAAATTGCTTATTATATAATCTGTTTCATTTTTATATCTGCCATCTGGTGAAATCCAGGTCCATTTATTCTTTGGGTCTTTTTTGAATATACTGTTCAGAAGAATTAAGTTGTGTTCTAGCAAAAATTCCACAAGCTTTTGACCGTTTGAGCTTCTTTTACCATGTCCATGTTTGCCCAATACATACTCCTCCTCGTTTTGTTTTTCTCCGATTTGAGCATTAAAATCACCCATCATTATAATATGGTTGTTGGTATAATTTCTGATGACTTTTGCCAGTTCGACATAGAATGTCTCTCTGATTCCGCAGCTTGCTCGTTTTGTGCATATGCTTGTATGATAGTCCAAGTCTTTGTATAGTTAGGTATGTTGATATTAAGCACTGCTATCCTGTCAGAGATATCAAAGATGTTTTGTATCTGTTTGTTATCTAGTTATTAGTAGGTACTTTTGTATCATGAGTTTATAGTCCCTTTTTGTGGTTGCTCACAAAATTATTAGTATAACGACAGAGGAAAAGTAAAATGGCTAAAGCGAAAGGCTGGCTAAAAAGAAAACCTGAATCTCAGGAATGAATTTTAAAGCTTTTTTTTTACGAAAAAAATGAATATAAATTTTTATAATGTTTTTTTTTTGTGTTTCATAGATTTCCATCAATCGTATTTTTTCCTAGGATATGAATCATAAATGATTTCTATAAAACCTTTATGTTAGGAGATAAGTGACGCTTCAGCAAAAAAAGAAAAAAACGAAATTAGAAAAGTTACAGCAAGCAAAAATTTCTTATGTCCAGAAAACTCGCGTATTACAAAAAAAAAAAAAATACGCTTACTGTCAGAGTTTTTTATTTTTTGAAATCTGAGAGTTGCTAATTCACTTAATATATTCTAATAAGCTGTTTATTTGCAATAAAGAAGAACTAAAACTAGCTGAAGAGCATATATATTGATGGATGTATCATGGGAATGAGGCATTACTTCTAAAAGATGTACATTAAAAATATTGATTACAGCTAACCTACAGTTTTTGTCAATAAACCTATTTAGTTTATGAGGCGTTGACATCAATCTTTAGTACTATTCATCATCATCATCATCATCTTTTCAGCCGAAAGACGTCCCCTGCTGGACATTCCGGCATCCAGCTTATTCCTTCGAACGCGGTCGCCACTCCAGAACCTTTCGGCCCCATCGGCCATCTGTTCTGCGAGCAATGTGCCCTGCCCACTGCCACTTAAGTTTGGCAATTCTTTGGGCTATGTCGGTTGCCTTGGTTCTCCTGCGGATATCCTCATTCCTGATTCGATCACGTAGGAAAACTTCGTTGCCATGAACGAATGAAAACGTCATTGCCATTTGGGTGACTTTTAGCCTTCTGATAAGGCCCATTGTGAGCAACCACGTTTCAGTGCCATAGGTCATCAGTGCCAGTGGCAACACGCACTGGTCAAAGACTTTCGTCTTGAGACACTGCGGTATTTGGGATGAGAAGATATTGCGTAGCTTCCCGAACGCTGCCCAGCCGAGTCGGATTCGGTGATTGACCTCTTTCTCGAAGTTGGACCTACCTAACTAGACAGTTTATCCTAGGTAAACGTACTCGTCCACAACTTCGAGTGTAGCGCCTGCGATAGTCATGACAATGGGTGTTACATAGGCATATAACATGACCTTTGTCTAGTCCATGTTCATTTTAAGACCCACTCTTTCGGAAGCTCTACTGAGGTCATCGAGCATTGTACTGAGATCCTCCATGGTCTCAGCTATGACAACTATATCATCGGCAAACCGAAGGTGAGTGATATACTCGCCATTGATGTTGATGTTAGCCCTTTTCCAGTCCAGAATCTTGAAGACATCCTCCAGTGCGACGGTGAACAGTTTCGGACAGATAACGCTACCCTGTCTCACACCTCGCTGTAGACGAATAGGTTTCGGTCGAAGTCTGAAACGAGTCGGACTGACATAGTGAAGTTTTCGAACAGACAGTCCAGCACCAGATGTACCGATCGTCGATCTGGCACCGTTAAAGAGACTGCAGTACAGCCCATGTCTCGATCGAATCGAAGACTTTGTCGAAGTCCACAAACGCTAAGCAGAAAGGCAAGTTATACTCTTCGGTCTATATATGCGAATGTGATGACTATTGAAAACAGTTTGTAGATATGGTTCAGAAGTGAGATGGGTCTATAATTCTTAAGTAGGGTATTGTCACCCTTCTTAAAGAAAAGTAACACCACACCTCTGTTCCATGCCTGTGGCGTTTTGGCCTTGAGTATGACGGAATCAAACAGCTTTTGGAGGGTTGTAAAAACGGTCGGGTCAATCTGGCTATTGGGTCGTTAGGCAGATTCGTAACGGGGTTGCGTGTACAACTGTCTATAGAGCCTCTCGATCTCTCTCAACAGCTGAGATCTAGCGGATACGATCCTGCCATCATCGGTCTTCACTTTCGCAAGCTGACTCTGCCTAATAGATAGATCTCTTGCAAAGACTTTAGATCCCTTGTTCCGCTCTATCGCGTCCTTGATTCGGTCTGTAAAACTACTTCTATCTTCTTTTCTCTTCGGTTTTTTTCGCGGCTTGTATCGCAATTTCCTCTTTTTTATAATAGAACTTAAAATGTATCGAATTTCATTGGATTGCTTATTTTGGTTACCTTTTCCAGACACATGCTGTTCAGATGAGCGCACCCGCTTTCTTTTTATTTGGTTACATGTCCCATTGCATTAAGATTACTTATGTTTTTTTTCCCTTCATTTGCATTTTTTTTGGCTGGGAAATTGTCAAATAACTTCTCCCGCCCTGGGTGGGGCAGGAGGGCGTGTCAGACTTTTACTGACTAAAACCCACCCGAGTTCCCTCAGTTGCCTGTATGCCTGGGGCGACGGTATCTCTTTCGAACAACCCGCACCCCTGGCAGTCCTTCATTTGTATTAGACTTCTGTTTTCAATTGCTTCTTTTTTACGATTCTTTCTATCTCCGTTCAAGTCATCCCAATGAAAAAGTTTATATGATAGGCTTGTCATTAGATATAGATTAAAATGCCCAAAAAAATTACTTATGAAGTAGACTAACGTTAAAATAAACAAGTTTTTAGTTCTAAAATCAATACCGTCTCACATTAAAGCATGTATTTCTTACTAATATACAATCAAAATTAATAATTGGAATGCCAAAACAACGCTGAACCATCGTTCCATTGGGCACGCCACGATTGCGGCGGTAAGTCCCCTCTTTGAGGAGTGGTTTGAGAGGCGGCATGGCGTCCTCACCTTCCGCCTGACACAGGTCCTCACCGGACATGGCTGTTTCGGGAGGTTCCTGTTTCGGATAGGGCGGGAGGAAACGCCCGGGTGTTTCCATTGCGAAGATCGCCCAGAGGACACGGTGGAGCATACGGTGGAGGTCTGCCCGGCTTGGGCGGAGCACCGCCGTGTCCTCGTGCAGGTGATCGGCGGCGGCGATCTCTCGCGTCCGACCCTGGTCCAGGCCATGGTACGGAGCGAGAGGGCATGGCTGGCAGTCGCCTCCTTCAGCGAAGCAGTTATGCTCGCAAAGAGGGAGGCGGCGCACGTGAGGGAGATGCAGTACATGCGCCCTCACAGCCGTGGCCTTCGCAGGAGACGCCCTGGGCGTCGGGAATCCCAGGCTGATTCCCGGCCACCGTAGGCACGGGCTTGCGGACGGCGAGTAATGGGTAGCTCGCTGTCCGGTAAGGACCAAGCCCGGGTCGACGGCGCGTTGTGTTCCACGCGCGCCTCAAAGAGATGTCAGCAGCAACAGAGGGGCCCGCAAGGGCCGATGCCTGCCAGGGGTGCGGGTTGTTCGAAAGAGATACCGCCGCCCCTGGCACACAGGCAACTGAGGGAACACGGGTGGGTTTTAGTCAGTAAAAGTCTGACACGCCCTCCCGCTCCACCCAGAGCGGGAGAAGTTATTTGATGATTTCCCACCCAGAAAAAAAAAAAAAAAAAACCATCGTTCCATACGAAAATATTTACGAGCAATTTTGCTAAAACGCCAAATAAGTAAATAAAACAGAGAATACTTTTGGGCTAATCCGCCACACAAGTTCAGGTAAAACCACTAATAAGGTCTATATTCATCAAATAGAGAAACGCAAAAAAAATAAAGCATTGTCAAACATGAATGTACAGTGAGCATCAATCACTTAATCGACATCGACTTCAGAAACATCAAAATAACGTCGCTTTAAACCATAATTAAATGAAAAAGCAAGAACATTTTTGATGCTAAAGTGCCAAAAAAGTGCTCAAATTGACGCGAAACGTAGACCAATAGGCGCAGAAAAAAATCCAGTTCAGTGATATATATAACTGGATATCGAGCAAAATGGCGCTTTAGCCATTTTACCTTTCCACTGTCGATATGAAACATAACTGTCAATTTCAAGAGAACAGATTTCTCTCAATAAACCTTTGAATTTGGATGTTAAGCTAGGAGTTATGTTAAGTGTTGTGTTATAATTTATTAGTTACGACTTATTTACTCTCGGTTTATGAATTGAGAATTCGAGGTTGAGAACTTTTCAAACTCCACTTTAGCATAACATAAGGTGAGAGCCGGAGAAATTGAAAATATCTTTAAGAAGTTCTGAATTTCGCAACTAGATGTCGCGATTTTAATAATCAAATCTATATGTGAACGCAGTTTCGCTTGTCGTACAACGGACAAGTCATGGCGGAACTGCTGCGGTTTCGCTGCTATGGTTTCGCGGCGAAGGTGTGATACCTAACTGAAAGAATCACGTTTTTTTCTACTGCATTTTTTATCTGTATTTATCGTCCTGCAGCAGTAAAATTTTAATAATCTTGTTGATAAATGTTTAATGCCACATTAATGCTCATTTTGAATTGCATTTTGGGTTCCTAACTGGACACACTTGTCAGGCTCATTTAAAATGTCTGAATCCAAAGTAGGTGCCGTGCCTTTGGTGTTTCTGATTCTGTTATTATTATTTTTTCAAATATAAAGTGAAACTTCCATTCTTTTTTACGGGAAAACGTTTTTGTTAGTATTTACTAAGTCGAAAGCGACGACATTTTCGCGCTCTCATTCCTACAATTCAACTGACTCTAATGATGTTCGGCTACTCGATTTGCGACTTAATGTAGTAATAATGATTCTTAGCCGAATTCGTTAAGCGGTTTTCCATGTATATTTTCGCGGCGGAGGTGTGCTATGGCTCCTAGTAGCGCTAAAGTACAGTTTGACAAGTCCTCAACCTCAAATCAGAAATTGGCCGTATACAATATAAAGTTTCCTATAGTGGTGTATTATTTTTGCGCTATAGCCTACGGTATCGGCCGTGCTGGTGTCAGTATAAAAGCTTTTTACAGCTAGTATTTCTTTTGTAAATATTTTTTTTTGCATTGTTACCTATTGAAAAATGAAGAATTATTGTTAGGAAACAATCATTATTGTTGACTTATAATATTAATTGACTCAAGTAAATGATAATGGCTGCTAGAGAATTATACCAATGATTAAATATGCACACAATTTATACAGTTTGAATTATTTTACATTTTGATCTGTGTTTGACAATAATTGTAGTTTCATTAAGTGTCTTAACTGTTTAAAGGTGATATGTATAGTAGGTACGCTAAATATAAATAATGATGTCTTAGAATTCATTCTATTAAATTTTGCATTTCTAGTAAATAAAAAATAGGAATAATGTATTAAAATACATTTCTTTTATAATTATGCACACTGTGTAGATTTGTAAACTTTTAACTTATCATTGATTCCCAACAGCCTGAATATACCCAACTGATAGATCTTTTAAAGTTTTTGTGAAAGTTACTATCTTGCACAAACTTAATAATAATGTATATTGTTTTGCTGCTAGACATAGTGAACTTGAAAGTAACGGTAATTTAGTACTTTTTATTCAGATGTAGATAAACCTTAAAACAATGTTGTTACTAAGTGAATTGGAATGGTTTTCAAGAGCCATGTAACAGAACTGTTAAAAGCAAGCAAGTGATTAACGGATTCTTAACTCGAAAGTATAAAATGAGTATCGTCACTAAATCTAACGTAAGTTTTTTAAATGTATGGCAACCGTCAAGTCAACCTATGAGTTACTGCTTAACCGGGCTGGCCTGTGGGTGCCTCAATAAATTAAGGCCTCCAGCCAGGACTTAAAACCTAGAAACTAAACACCTGCACACTAAGGGAACTAACGAGGTACGGACGTCAGCTTAGAGCGTTACCGGGGTAGGGCAACAAGAGAAGGGCTGGATTGGTATTAAAACCTATAGTCCGACTTTTAATTAAAATAATGTTTCCATGCTAAAACTAATAGTGTTAAGGTAGTGAACGATTTTGCGTAAAGAGCGAATGATATCTGGTTACATTTTAAATTAAACCATTTTTATCATCTATACAGGGTGTAACAGAAACCCTATTGCTATCCTTAAGCAAAGACAACAGCTGGTATAGAATCGCTATACATAGTTTCAGCTCAAAATAAAATACTCTAAGAATTGATACCAAATTTTCGGTTTCATATGTTTCTTAAATTCAAGTCATAACAAACGTGTCACCGCACTCCGTAGGTCGATAACTTTCCATGTTACTTGCCAATATCACGATAAATCTTTTCCGAGTGATGTGTTTGTTTCAATTTGTTCTGGTATGAATGTATTAAAAATTCATAACTTCCGAACATGTAGAGATGGGATTAAAAACCCTTCCAATGTCGTTAGATATAATCCAAAGAAGCCGTGCCCTTGGTATGTATATACCCTTTCCGTTACACGTTGTATATACAGGGTGTAAGGGACAGCCCTCCGCAGACTGATGGGGTGAATTCAGTATATCATACTAAGATGACCGGTACAAGAAATTATTTCAGGAACGTTATGGGAATCCAATAAACCTGATTTGTTTCATTTCCTCACACGCAATGTATCGCTACCGTGGCAAAACGCACGCAGCGAGCCTTCGGCCGCCGCGCGCACCGCCCCGCTAAGTCAAGGGCGCTGTTTTATTACGTCACATTGAAGCGAGCAAGAGCGAAAATTTGAGCAGATAGCCGACATGGGTCGTACTTGCAAAATCGAGTACCAGGGCTTCCAAGTACGTCCACCTTAAGAAACCAGGGCTCGAGATACTTTCAAGTATTTTCTATCTGCATCGAAAATTGATCCCTGACGTCATACAAATAAGAAGCACATTCGCGTATTCAAAAGCCCTAATGGAACTAAAAATACTTGCATAGGAAATTGATCTTTGAGCGCCTATAAATAAGGAGCAAAATCGCGTTTACAAATAAATACTTTTACAAACCATTAAAGTAAAAGTAGTCGCATACGAAATTGTTTCGTAGATTCTTACTGATATGGAGCATGATCGAAAACTAACGCGGTTGATTACCTATGAGCAAGTAGCCGTATAAAAACTTTGAAGTCTTGCAAGTATTTCGGGTATGTACCTGGTGTGCATACTTGGAAGCAAATACCAGGTGTAAAAACCCGGTCGCGTAAATAAAGACGTACCTTCCCAAATCCGGCGCGTAAAGAACACAAATAACACTTAACAACACGTCCACAGTAAAAAAAAATTAAGAAAATGAATCCTACCTCAGAATCGCTCTGGTCGTATGAGATAGGGCTCGAAGTGGCTCCCACCGAGGCGTTCGCACACATTGGCACGGCGCAAGGTCTCCGCGTGTAAGCGGGTCATCAATGTGGGATCTTCGTTGCAGCTGTAGCGCAGCTGCTGGAACGTGTTCGTGATGCGGTTTCGCATTTCTTCCTCACTCGCACATGCACTGACAAACACTTTTTCTTTTACATAGCCCCATAAAAAAAAGTCTAATGGCGTCAGGTCTGGCGATCGTGCTGGCCACGGTTTCGGTCCAAATCTGCCAAGCCAGCGATGCGGAAAGGTGGCGTCTAAATGGGAACGTACTGGGAGCGTTATGTGTGGAGGAGCGCCGTCGTGCTGGAACAGGATCATGGGCAAGTGCGCAAGCGGTGCATCATCCAGGGTTTCCCATTCCACGTACAGCTCGTCACGGAGGTTTTCTAGCTCTCTTTCTAGGTCATTACGGAGGAAATCGAGATAGCGCGCTCCGTTCATGCGCGCGGGAAGAAACACAGGCCCTAGGATTTTACTGCCATAAATTCCTGCCCAGACGTTTACCGACCAACGTGTTTGATGTCCGGACTCTTGGATCTCGAAGGGGTTACTATGCGACCAGTAATGAGCATTTCGACGATTCCACATACCATTCCGCGTAAATTTTGACTCGTCGGTCCATATCACGTGGGAGATAAAATTTGGGTTTGAATGTTGTTCAGCTCGCAACCACTGGCAGTACGCTACTCGATGACCACGATCACGAGGCAATAGGGCTTGGACCTTGTGAATTACGTATGGACGTTGACGATCCCTTCGCAGCGTTTTGTGCACGGACCAGTGTGAGACGCGGGCCCCATGATTACGCCGCAATAATCGAGCTGCCGTGCGTGTGCCTAGGCGTGGATTTTGACGGAACAAGTCCAAAATTCTGAGTTCAGTTTCGCCACGAAGTGGTCTTCCGGCGCCTTCCTGGTGGGGAACTATGGGCTGGTTTTCCAGCACGCGTTGATAGGCATTGGTAATTATCCGGCAGTCTGATGGATGCCGCCGGTCAGGATACCTATCAACGTAAATTCTCAGCGCTGCCCTAGCATTTCCCCGAGCTTCCCCATAACACATCATCATTTCTCCATACTCACGAGCACTAAATGTAGCCATTTCTCACAAACACTATCACAATACAATACAATAAACAATAACAATAACACCACAACAAAAATAAGTCCAAAAGCGTACGTAACAAAGACGTGTCGTAACGTGACAACTTGACTGCGCGTGCGATTCGTACCGACAAGCGCTTACGGCACAGAACAGAACAGAGTAACAGACAGCCCGACGCCGGGCCAGCGGAACGTGTCTCGCGCTTTGTACAATTGCACGAAATTGTGTTGCCAATTACATGAAATTTCGCGCAATAATGTTGTTCAAGTGTTCAACATAATAATTATTATTTACCACTAAATTTTTAAGCTTTACGAAATGGACTAAAAGTTATGTTATTTTTTGTGGAGAAATGATTTTCTTACAGAAATTAATTGCACAAAAAGATTCGCATTTAATTGTATCATAAAGGAGTTCTTAGTTCTAAGCCGTAAACAGCAGCATAATTTACCGCAAATAAATTGGCGGCGGACGGCCAGGATGACGTTGTCTCAGTGGAACCTGACGCATTGTCGGGAAATACAAAAATCAGGATGGTGTGTACAGTTCAAGTAAGTTCTAACATTTTTGTTCGGAAATCTAATTCGATTTATTTATTCAGTAACAATTTACATTGCACAATTTAAATTGAGTTTAATAAGTTGGCAATACTTGCGAACTCGTCGCCAGCGATTTGCACAAAACACAATGTAATTTTGGGTGCGTTCCGAGTTAAGATGTAATCGATTTGAGCGTGCTTAAACCCGTACCGAATTAGCGTGAGCGCGATAACGACGTCTCGTGAATCGTCATGGATGACGTCATGACATGCGCCATCTTGTAATAACAGCGACCATGCCTTAAAATAATATCACCGTGAGCGCTGTCAAAAATTACAGTGTGTGTGTGAGGATGTGTCAGTGCGTGTTTTGTTTTGAGTTGCATCCTTTAAATTTAACTCGGACCAATTCGGAATGGCACCTTTTTGCAAGCGCCGACGACGAGTTCGGTGAACTCTGTAGTTACACACGAAGTGAACAGCTGATTTTATGCGTCGTTCGTTAGAGTATTTCAACATCCATTGCTGGTTTTTTGATTTTAGCCGTATTGTTTACATAAATGGAGTGCTGCTTTCAGAGAATGTTATTTTACATTGAAATAAAACTGAAAAAGCTGAAAAAACGTAAAAAAAATAAAAAAAAGTCCTGAGAAAAATTTCGGTGGAATATGATTCAAAATAAGGAGCTGAATGCACCCTATCAGTTTGTGGAGGGCTGTCCCTTACACCCTGTATAAAAATGAATCCCTATTTCCCTTGGTCATGGCATCACACGTGAACGGCCGGACCAATTTTGCTCATTCTTTTTTTGTTTTGTTTGTTATTGTCAGGAGAAGGTTCTTATGAAATAAAAAGACAAGAAAGTTGCGAAAATGAATTCAATATTCATAGTTAAGACAACGTCTGTCGGGTCAGCTAGTTCGTTATAACACTTTAAAAAATAATTTCTAAGATGTGGAATATAAGAATAATTTAATAATAAAAGTAATTTCCTTGTTTTTAATTTCTTCTAATAGAAAGAGACTAAATAAATTACCTTACTACTGAAAAACAAAATATATAACAAATCCTACAATTTTTAATAGTGCATATCATGTATTGAAGACAAGTTATTAACTCTAAAATAAAAATAAAAATGCATAAAAGTCCATTCTTTCAAGTTCATTCAATTTCGTTAATTCTTACACCACCTCTCTATCTTTTTTTTTTCAAAATCTGGGAACCCTTCAACTGTCACTGTTAATGAATATAATAAAAAGTCGAACTATAGGTTTAAACTAGCTTTTACTGTCTGGTCTATATAAGTGCTACTGCATCCAGTGGCTTACTCGAGAGTCGACGCAATGTTAAGGTGAAAGCTCCAAGGTAGACCGCAAAATTCAAATTTGAATTTCGCTGGCTACCGTTAAAAACTGTTTCAACTTATCACGAAATGTAAAATAAGTTCAGCGGTGACCAAATCGGTCTTATTTTATAACTGACTGAATTAGCAGCCAGTTATAAAAAAGGACTTCTTTTGTGAAGATTTATTTCGAAAAAATTTTTAGTGCAAAATAGCTAGCTACAGTTAAAAAAAAAAAACATGCGTGGTATCTAGTAATAGCTCAATATTTGATGGTAACATGTGGACAACCTCAAGATTTTAGATAATAAGGAAGTACTTTACCAAAGCCTGAAAACGCAGTTGTATTTATTACATTAGTTGCAGCTGAGATTTGGTCTGAAAATGTGCTAGGAAATAGAAACTCTGTGATAATTATGTTAAGTGTGAGACTTAGGAAGCTTGTGCATCTAGTGTAGGCGTTTTCGTACGTATACGCGACGCTAATGCCGCGAAAACGCGATCTCCTGGCGCAGCGTCTATGCGACAACAACCAATTCCAGGGCTTTATTCAGCTCCCGCTAGTTACTCTTACCATTGGTATATTACGATTACCATGATTGACTGATCATTATGTTATTTTTTTCCTTTGCTTTTTTATAGTTTTGCTAGTCTGCTTATAAATTATTTTTGTTGTATTACTACGCTTTAGTTTCTGTGCGTCGTTGTTTAAATCTATTATTAATTTATGATGGACCTTTAAATTTTGTTAATACAAATTGATTATGTGACATACCTATAATATACTAAGAACGCCAAGGGCTTAAAGCAAAACTATTATTTTTAATGAATTGGCACTCAGGTGTTGCAAGCTCTGTTCAGCAGTTGATATATTAAGCTATTATGTACCTAATTATGTATAAATATATGAGTAACAATTAATAGTCACCTTTTGCTTCAGGATTTTGTAAATAGATAAGTTGATTTACCGCCAGGCAGAGGTGGCGTGAAAAAGTTATTCGCTTCAAGCATATCTATCGAAGCACTCGGTCAATGACCATTTAAACTGAGGATCTCATTGTAAATAACTACATCTAATGTATTATGAAATATTACATTAATCATGTAAGGCTTTTGTAATTTATTGTATGAATTATTAAAACTCAAATGCTCCGAATAAAACGCCTTGTTATTACTAATTTTGTCAAGCCCCTCTAACAAAATTTTCTGTGTGCCTTTCTTGTATGGTTTCTATTTAGATATCGGCACACAGCAAGATAAAAGGGTAGCATCCTTCTTCGAGATACTAAAGGCACCGCATACCCGTCAAACAATAAGTCGCAAGCGCAATAGTAATTGCTATTCATTATCTACGGTGGTAGATATAAAAAGACGACTGCTGTAATTCTAAAGTTAGTATAATATTGTGTGGGTATATTTTATGTGTAAACTGATGGGGATTTGTGGATTTCTTGTTCCACAAAGCCCCATTAAAATCTCTATGACACGTGATTGGGGGATTAGTGAAAGAAACCTTCACAAATCCCCATTGATGGCGAATATAGAAAGGGATTAGTAGAACTCCAAACGTTGCGTGTAAATCAATCACCATGGAGTGTTGTAGCTTAAGCATCTCAAAGAATTGACGTAATTTTCCATGCAAAAAGCTGGTTGGGGTCAAAATATAAAAACATAATTATGTGAATCCAGCGTCATGCGTCAATCCGTCCATTATACACCGACCAAACCGTGATTTCGAAAAATAAAAATCCCCAGGATATTTATTTTGTGAAATCCCGGTTTGTTCGGTCCATAATTTAGTAAAATTTTGTAGGTAGGTGTTTCAAACAATTGTAGGTAGAATAAATCTGGGGATTTGAACCAATGTATAAAAAAGTACAGCCCTTAAAGTGTGGTCCTTCTCAGTCCCTCTGTGATTTGGATTACAGACATTTAGTAAACAATTTGTAAATAACAGACCACAGAGCATTAGAGATATAAAGAATATAACGACTAACGGCATCCCTCAGTCCATACAACAAATAATAAATATTTTAGTGAATATTATCGAATTTAATGAATAGAACTACAATTCTATTTCTAGATAAAGTTAGAAATGTATTTTTAATATAGGTGTTTGTTTAGAAATTCCCAGATTAGTTCTACAATTGTTATAAATGTAGTATACCTCCCTTAGGTAGGTATACTACACTTAAAACAATTGTGGAAACTACTACTAGATACTAAATCCTAGAATTTTTGTTTTGTGAATTCCCAGTGTGGTCCCTCGGCTCACGCTGTGATGTTTTTAATATGTTTTGTGTTTTTGTTTTAAATATGGTGTATGATAACGTGTTTAGTAAGAAAAGAATAAATAAAACAAATCTGAGAATTCCTTAGAACCGAATTGGAATGCAACCTGCACGGTCAATTACAATAATTCCGATCTGCTGGCACTAGAAGTATTTCACAGTTAAACGTCAGTTAAATTTCATGATAACGCTATTAGCGCCACGCGAGATCCTGATGTGAACTATTGACTGAACTAATCCGGATTGATCGTTCATGGACGGTTAATTATTAGCCATCGAAATACCGGCAAGAGATCGACTTTCAATGAATACCTACCTCACTGATAATTCAATGTGGATTAGTTCAGCCAAATACCGCTGTATAATATGTAGCGCTAGTGGTTCTGTCTAATTATTTATTTCCGAGTTTTTTTATGGTAAGGTTATTGGTTGACTGTATTTACTAAGGTAGGTAATTATAGAAATGAAACGTTGACGCTGGAATTTAGATCAGCTAACGAGCAGTCTTACGAAACTGTGTTTATAGTTAAATACTCATTAGATAAAGTAATAACACAATGGAACAAATCGAAATTGATATAAAAAGCAACTAACTGCAAAGCAAAAACCAAAAATTACACATTCGCGTGTCATAAGCACAGCATGCGATCTGAGTATTACAGGTGTTTCAATATTGAACAAACCTAGATATCTCGTGCAATGAAACTTGAGGCTTTTATTTTTATTTAGTTGAATGGAACGAACAGCTGAATTATTTATTATAGGTCAACTTTTGCCGAGCGAGCAGGTGACATAGTAGCGGCTGGGGCCTGTCTGAACTTAAACGTTTTTTGTTTCTTTCAGAGGTAAAAGGAAAAGAATTATTGCGTTAAAAAGTAATAATAATAATAACCCCACCGCCGTATCTCTACGTTGGGGCTTGCGGACTCCAAACTATAGGTCTGTGCCGGTAGAGTTCACTTTGCCGTAACAGGTCTAGGGAAAGGAGTCAGACCAAGAGGTAAACAGAAAGCTGCAGGGCAGCATGTGGTGAGCTGTTGGTCAGTATCGACCTCTCGTACTCTATCTCCCGAGAGTACCTAGTCTTATTCTTCGCCTCTGGCTTGCCTTTATTGGCCATTGGGTTGACTCCCTGACGAAGAACTGGAACAGAGCTCTCACTGATTTCTTGCCTTTATTGGCCGGCTTGAGTGGAGATTGGCAAAAGCAAACGTACTCGAAGGAAGGAAGTATTCCAGTAAGTGCAGGAAGGGATCTTGACCATCTTCCGGGCCCAGACTCAGACAGACAGAGGACAGTTCTTCCATAGTTCACGCTTCACGGTAACCAATCCACTATAGCCACCCATGCCAGACCCATAGCCCAATAAGTTTGGTTTCCATGTTCTACAATAGTTCTGCACCAACTGGGAGTTATTCTATGTGCACTTGAATAGTTGTGTGAGTAGAATACAGGGTTACCCCTCTATGAACCAGGGACCAAATTAAATTCAAAGCGTTCAAAAGGCCTCTGCGAGTTAGTTTCAGCCCCTCGTACGCCTTTCAAAGGTCCGGGACCTCAGGGTGCCGAGAATTGCAAATAAGTATACAAAATAATAATAAAACATCGAAGACTATCCACATCCTAGAACCTAGTGGTAGCAAGCGCTACTGCTGAGAATGAGGTCCTGGGTTCGATTCCGATCGATTCGTTTTTAGAATTGGCAGAAGCAGCATATTATTACATTGTTACCTACCAGCAAAATTGACCGCAAGCGCTATACAAAAGAAAAAAATGCTAATTATAAAATTGAAATGCACAAGCCTTTTTTGACTCTGGTAATAATTTGGGCTGCAGATATACAGTAGTGATTTGGGTCAAACTAAGAATTTTTTGGAATGTGGGACATAACTTCACGACGAACGAAGAATAAATCATGTTTTTTCTATTAGGTAGACACATAATCTACCCAGGTCCACAAGACTAACTTCGTTTGATATCAACTTTTAGTTCAACGTAGGTAATTGTCTTGTTAGAATCGGTATAACTAGTGCAATCAGCGCATCAAAGATACTGTAAGTAATTACCGGGAATATTTCTACACTTGAACTTACTTAAAAGCACCTACCAACCTACATTCTTTTAAAGTCAAAGCATCGCTTTACACGGCGCGAGACAAAGCGGACGTGTGTTTTGTGTTGATTATAATGAAATAAACAATTATTACAAATAAATATCACTTGCGACGTCAGTATAAAAGTAAAGTGTGTCACGTATGACTTGTGGTTCTTACTGAGTTACATGTGCAAGATGAATTAAATATTTCTTATAGACAATAGTAAAAGTGGTTCTGGTAGTATGTCTAACCCAGGTTCAAGCCCGTTTGGTCGTAGCCAACTACTACGGCGAAGTCCTCCACCGACGCCTACTGAATCATTACCTCCGAGTGACCCAAATCCACCAGCACCCGCGGCAAATGAACTGCCGTGTGAAGTTATTAGTACGCCAGAGATCCAGAGATGGATGGGATCTATAGATGCCATTCTGAACGAAGTTTGCAGTATTGTCGGTGAAGGAAAAATGAACTCGGACCAGAAGCTTCGTGTCTCCACCCTTTGCAGGAAGGTCTCGAGTGGGACTTCTCAGATGGCCGTTTTATACCAATCGCTGAAGCAGAAGACGATGCTAGCCCATACCACAATCCAGCACCTACAGGATCATCAGAACGTTATGCACTCTCTCCAGCAGTTCAAAGAGGTTGTAGAGACAAAGTTAAATCACTCGGATAATTCCTCATATGCATGCATGGTGAAGAAAGGTTCCGATAACTTTGTCCGTCCTGTAAATTTGAGTTCTGTCGCCATCTATCCCAGTGATAAAACCCAAACAAGTGACGACACCAAGTCACTTGTCCAAAAGATAATCTCCCCCGAACAATTGAAGCTCCATGTCCGTGGCCTGAGAAAAGTAAAAAATGGGGGCGTTTTGATTAGCACAGATAATAAAGGCGATATTGAGAAATTAAAGAATTCGGAGAAGTTAGTATCATCGGGCCTTACAATAGAAGAACCTTCTAAACGCCGCCCGAGGGTCACTATTATTGGTGTCCCCGTTACCCTTACCGAGCAGGAGGTATTTGAGTGTATCTACGAGCAAAACCTCTCAGAAAAGTTGCCGAATATAACTCGTGAGTCCTTCCTTGAGAGTATCAAATTGAGCCATAAGTCGGGTAAGAAAGACCTTCCTACGTGCAACTACATCCTTGAACTACCCGCTAGCATACGAAAAATATTGGTAAATCAAAGCCGAATTTTTATTAATTGGACATCATGCCCTGTGAGAGATTTCACGATAGTCACTAGGTGCTTCAATTGCCAGCAGTTCGGTCACGCAGCCAAGTTTTGCCGAGAAACTAGTCCTATTTGCAACCACTGTGGTGAGGCTGGACACTCGTTCAAGGAATGCAGCAGCAAATCCTCTACCCCTCAATGTGCGACGTGCAAACGGTTCAAGAGGAAATGTGACCATCCAACCGGTGACGTAAGTTGCCCGGCACGCATTTATTCTGAGAGGAACTATATTAACTCAATAGATTATGAAGGCGCCTAAGAGCGCCACCGTATTCTTGTATTTAGTAAGCACACAAACAGGTAGTTTATCCTCTATTTATATTTTCACTTAATTTGTATCGATCATGACAAATCAGCTAATATGTGATCTAGACAATTTTTCTGTATCTGAATCTAAATTGTGTAATGTTGAAGACTGTAAACACCTTCTTCCTTCTGGTGTCAAAACGTTAACCCTGCTCACACAGAATATTCGCAGCATTAATCGAAACATGAACGGCTTTGAAGTGTTATTACAGAATCTTGATATAAGCTGTGATGTTATCGTCCTAACAGAATGTTGGTTGTCAAAACAGACAGTCAACTTACCATCTCTTGACGGTTATTATTCATACAAAACTGAGAGAAACATAAACCAAAACGATGGATTAGTAGTATATATCAAAAATAATCTACGTGCAATCAAAGAAGAACCGGTATCACAAGATAGTAATTGCTTAATCATTAAAATTAGTCCCGATATAGTACTCATGGCTATTTATAGGCCTCCTTCACAAAATATAGACAGCTTTTTAGACTCACTCGACACAAACTTAAAATCCTTATCATCTTTTAAAAACATAGTACTTTTGGGTTATATTAACATTAACATTGCTTCTGAGAAAATAGATACCCATGTACATAATTATCTGACTATTTGTTCATTTCATGGACTCCTACCAGCTCACTATCTCCCCACGCATCAGAGCGGTTCATGCTTAGACCACATCATTCTAAAAACCAAAAATCCATCCAAAACATTGGTTACTAATTCCTCGCTTACCGATCATCAAGCTGTTTTACTAACATTACAAATAAGTTCACCTAGAAAAAACTGCACGCGTAGCTATATTAAAGTCAACATGACAAACCTCGAAAATGACATACGCAGTTATTAATTTTGACCCAGTTTATAATTCAAACGATGCAAATGTTTCTTTAAAGTATTTCATAGATTCGCTACAATATTCAATAAGCAAAAACACATTCACTAAAACAATGCCTAGAAAGTACAGCTGTATCAAACCCTGGATCACGTCCGGTCTCGTGCGTTGTATAAGACATAGAGACAAACTTCACCTAAAACTAAAACTTGCACCTGATAACGAAATACTTTCTGTTACCTATAAAAGGTACCGGAACTTCTGCAATAATCTTTTGAAAAAACTAAAAAATCAGTATGATAAAAATGAATTACAGAAGGCGGGAAAAAATAGTAAACTTGTGTGGAAATTCATAAAAACGAATACATTTAGTACGAAAAATCCCGAGCCTCCGCTTAATTTACTATCTACAGAGATAAATCCATCCGAAGCAATGAATAAAGTTAACAATTTCTTTGCTAACGTTGGTAAAAAGTTGGCTGAAAAATCGTTAAATCTTAATACTTTATCCCCTCAAAACACGACTGCGACATCCTCTACAGTCAATTCTTTTGTTTTATTAGATACCGACGTTAACGAAGTTTTAAGGTTACTATCCGGGTTAAAAGATGTATGTGCCACTGGGTGGGATGACATACCCAATAATATACTTAAAAGATTTAGATATATACTTGCCCCTCCGCTAACCCACATTTTTCAGCTATGTTTATCTAAAGGAATATTCCCCAAACTCCTTAAAAAAGCTAAGATCACTCCTGTATTCAAGACTGGAGACAAAAACTGTGTAAATAACTACAGACCCATTGCAGTGTTAACAGGACTCTCAAAAATTTTAGAAAAAATCATTAACTGTAGGTTGGTAAAATATCTGGAAGATAACAAACTACTTTCCGATAATCAATTTGGATTTAGGCCCAAAAGATCAACTGGCCAAGCAGTACACAAATTAACTAATTATATTGCTACCAATCTAGATAATGGTATGCACACAATTGGTATCTTTCTAGACCTCGCCAAGGCCTTCGACACTATTTCTTCTACTTTACTTTTGCACAAGCTTGAAACACTAGGAATAAGAGGAGCACAACTTCAACTACTTGCAGATTATCTCAGCGAGCGTCATCAGTGTGTAAAAATAGGTCAGTATACGAGTTCTGAACTTAAAAATAGTGGTTTTGGAATTCCACAAGGCAGCATTTTGGGGCCCACATTATTTTTAATCTATATAAATGAACTGTGCAGCCTGCCACTTCAAAATGGTATCATAATGTCTTATGCTGATGACACCGCTCTGCTGTTCTCAGCTAAATCAAGAGTTGAGGTCTGTGAATATGCTCAAAATGGTTTTAACATAGTGTCCGATTGGCTCCATAATAACATCCTAACATTAAATGCAGATAAAACAAAATACATTTTATTTGCAATGAGAAATACTAACATACCGCTTACTAATCTAGACATTTACGCACATAATTGCAGCACGAACGCTGACACTGCATGTTGTTGCACTACTTTAGCTAAAGCTGACCATTGGAAATATTTAGGTGTCACTATTGACTCCAATCTAAATTTCCGTAAACATATCGATTTACTATGTACTAGAGTGCGTAAATTAATATATGTTTTTAAGAATTTACGGAACATAGCCGATTATAAATTAATTAAACAAGTTTATTTAGCTTTGTGTCAATCCATTCTTAGCTATTGCATAACTTCCTGGGGTGGTGCAGCAAAAACAATTTTACTCCCTCTAGAGCGTGCTCAAAGAGCAATTCTAAAGGTTGCTACCTTTCGCCCATATAGATTTCCTACGCACCAGCTCTACATTGCATGTAATGTACTAACAGTTCGGCAATTATTCATTCTAAGCACAGTACTACACCAGCACACTGCACTTCCTTTTGACCCAGTACCTTCCGACAAGAGAAGGAAGGATTTCGTTTGCATAAAGCCTCAAACTAGACATGCTTTTGCTAATCGATTTTATGTATTTTTAGGTCCTTTTCTGTATAATAGACTTAACAAATTAATGAGTATCTATAGGTTAAGCTATAAAAAATGTAGTACTATGTTATCAGAATACTTAGCGTTACTCAATTACACAGACACAGAAAAACTTCTAGAAATTATGTCATGACGATAATTTATTCTCTCGTAAGTATTTACTTTTGTAGTATTTACATTAGCTTAGTTAAAGGTATTAATGTTTAATTACCACTATGCTTTATCTCATAGTTGTTAATAGATTATTTTTAAATCAACTTAATTTTAAATGTTAATGTCCAAATTTAATTGAAATGTAAAGTGATGGCCCGAAACACAGGTTTAAATAAACCTAGATCGGGCGGGTCGCTATCTAATATTCAAATTCCAAAACATTATCACTTGCACTTGTAATTAAAAATATTTTAGAAATAGTTTATTTTTAGGAACTATAATTGTATGGAAAATTTACTACTGTTGGCTAAATGTACTCTTTTTGTATACGTTTTTATGAAATAAAATTATTATTATTATTATTATTTTTTTGGGTGTTTTTTCTTCTCAGCTCTTTGGCTGGTTTTTGCAACATTTACGGACCGAAGCCAAGTAAATGCAGCGTGTGGTGTGTATTTAAGATGTGGGTGTGTTTTCTTCCTCTAACTGCATGAACTTCCTAACTATTCTGCAGGTGTTTAAGATGGCAGCTTTCTGTAGGTTAATATAAACGGATTCGTCTAAATCGATTAATTTCAGACTACGGAGAAGATGATTGGGAATAACGCCTGTCGTGGAGAGAACTATAGGGATAACGTACACTTTTGCTTGTCTCCATATTCTTATGACTTCTTCTTTAAGGTCAGCATATTTACTTATTTTTTCAGATATTGTTTTTTGTACGTTATGGGTATTAGGAACTGCGATGTCTATGAGGTAGGTGGTTTTTCTTATTTTATCCTGTACGATTATATCTGGTCTATTATAGTGGATAGTCCTATCTGTAAGTATGGCGCGATCATAGTACATTTTGTGCGTATCATTTTCGAGCATAGTTTTTGGCGCGTACTTATAGTAGGGAGTGTTAGTGTTTTGTATGAGACTATGTTTGAGTGCTAGTTTTTGATGGATGATGTTGCAAACCTGGTTGTGCCTGTGAGTGTAGTCTGTCTGTGTGAGGGTTATGCATGCTCCTGTTATATGTTGTATGGTTTCTGATTGAATGTGGCATCTGCGGCATTTGTCGTTTGTGATGGTAGGGTCTTTAATAATAAATTTTCTATAGTTTTTGGTGTTGATGATTTGATCTTGTATAGCTATGATAAAGCCTTCTGTTTCAGGGAAAAGGTTTCCTATTTTAAGCCACTTATTTGATGCCAATTTGTTTATGTGGGACTGTTGCAGGTCATGAGGATGTCTACCGTGAAGGACTTTCTTCTTCCAATTATCAATTTTTTGGTTTTGCGGGTCACTGATGCTTATGCCATGTATATTTTGTTCCTTTAAGTTCAGTGGGGTGTAATTAAAATCATTTAAGATTATAGCTTTGTGTATGTTACTTGTGCAGGATTTTGTGTGAAAAAATGTTTTTAGCCTAGTGATTTGTTTCTGCCAAAGGTGATGTATGTCGATTAGGCCTCTTCCTCCATTTTGTCTTCTGATGGTGAGTCGTTCAATCGCAGATTTAGGATGTAGGTTGTTGTGTTTTGTGAGTGTTGTGCGTGTGGTTCTTTCTAACTGTTCGATGTCAGTTTTTGACCATTTTATTACTCCAAATGAGTAGGTCAAAATGGGTATGGCAAAGGTATTTAAGGCTTTTATCAAATGCTTTCCAGATAACTGTGTTTTGCAGATTGCGTGAATTCTTCTCCGATATTCTGTATTTAATGTGTGTTTAATTGCTGAGTGATCGAGTCCCTTAAGTTGCTTGTAGCCTAAATATTTGTACAGATCTGTTGGTTCCATAGCTGCTATAGTGTCGGTGTCGCTGACTTCATAGTTGCCGGGTTTTACTTTTCCCTTTATAATATGCAATGTCCTACACTTATCTAATCCAAATTGCATATTAATATCCTGACTAAATGTTGTCGTCACTTCTATAAGAGTTTTCATTTCTTTTTCGGTTTTAGCATATAGTTTAATGTCATCCATATATATGAGATGCGAGATAAGAGTTTCTTCAGTATTGTTTTTAAAATTATATCCAGCCCGACACCGATTGAGTAGGTGAGACAAGGGGTTCAGAGCGAGACAGAACCAAAGAGGGCTCAAGGAATCCCCCTGGTAGATACCCTTCCTAATGTGTATCTGTCGAGTTATGAGATTGGTGAGTCGATTATTTATGTGAAGTGTGGTTTTCCAACGTGTCATTACAGTGCGCAAGAACTCAATTATTTTGGAATTGATTTTATATATTTCTAAGATTTGGATTAGCCAAGAGTGTGGAATGCTATCGAAAGCTTTTTGGTAATCTATATAAGTACAATGTAGGTTTCTATTTTTTGTGGCAGCATGTTTATGGATAGTAGAGTCTATAACTAACTGTTCTTTGCACCCCATGTGGCCTCTTCTGCATCCCTTTTGCTCCTCTGCTATCATATTGTGTTGTTCAATGTGTGAGTTGATTTTATTAGTGATTGCTGAAGTTAGTATTTTATAAATTGTGGGTAGGCATGTTATTGGTCTGTATTGGGAAGGCTCTGATGTGTATTTAGTTTTAGGAAGCATGTAAGTTATTCCTGTGGCAAAGAATTCGGGTATACTCTGTTCTCCTAATACTATATCCGTTAAGTTTTTTGCTATGGCTTTGTGTAGTATCGTTAACTTTTTATACCAGAAGTTTTGTATTTTGTCTATACCCGGTGACTTCCAGTTATGTAATTTAGCTGTTAAATATGTAATGTCAGCCTCTGATATCTCTTTAAATTCCATTTCACCTATTGTTTTCCATTTTGTTGCTTCCTCTGTAATCCAAGTTGCTTTATCATTGTGATATACCTGTTCTTCCCATATGTTAGACCAAAACGTTTCCAAGTGTTCTTTTGAGGGTGTTTCTGTGTCATTCTCTGTTGTTGAATTGGTGTGTGGTTTCTGTATATTCCTATAAAATACTTTTTCATTTGTAGCAAATATGGCATTATCTTTTTTGCGCTGTTGTGCCTTCAAATATCTCCTGAGCCTATGGGATTTAAGAGCCAATTTCTGTTTTAATGTGTCTAAAAACTCCTCAGGATTTCTATTGTTACTTTCGTGTCTAGTGTGTGTAAAATTGTTGCTAAATATTGCTTCAACTCTTTTAACGAGTTTATGTGATCTGCAGCCGTTGATGTAATGTGTGAGTCTGCCACAGTCTGCTCTTAATTTTTCAATGTCTTTTTCTAGTCTCTGTTGCCATGGTGGTTTGGCAGTGTCTCTTTGCATTGTGTTTCTCGTGTGTTCAGTGATTTTAAAGTTAAGTTCTTCAGAAATAACAACTGCTGTGCAATAAATAAGGGTGTGTATATCAATCAGTTGTGTGTCATTACATAAAAACTGTTTTAGTATATCTTCATTAAATAAATTAACTAAGCGGAAAAGATTGGGGCTATATTTGAGTTTCGGTAGTTTTGGTCGAGCTGCTGGGTCCATCCCAGAGTACTGTGTTAGTGTTGTTTTAAATTTGTCATGTATTTCTTGTATAAATATATCTGTAATCGGGTTTTGATACACGGCGGTGACTGTCTCGATATCATTTTCTAGCGTTAGGGTTATAGATTCAGTTTGCGTGGATATGTGTGATGTTTGCGCTTGATTGTATGGTTGAAATTCAAAATTAGTTTGTGATTGAGTGAGCGATTGTGAATGATCTTGCAGGCTATTTTCATTTGTGCTTTGTGTAATAGTGTTAGTGTTTGCAGAATTTTCTGATTCTTCCTGTAGCAATTGTTTTCGTACTTCTTCTTTTAACTGATCTATTACATCTTGAGAAAGAAGCTTATTCCTTACTATAGTTCTTCGTTGATCTGAAATCCGTTGTTCCGAAACAGAAATCTCAGGATATTGTCGTGTAAAAAGTACATGCAGTTGTTGGCGGTAGGTGGTCATGTCGGTCTCTAATTTAGTAATGTATAAATAGGTTCGCATGATATATAGGTTTACATCTTTACTCCATTTCATGCGAACTCTTGATTTTCCAGCCTTGGTGGACGCGGGTAAGAAGGTAGATACCTCCCGCGCAACATTCAAGGCCGGAGTGGGTGGAACTGAGTTAAAACTAGTTAAGGGGGGTGACGATGGTATGGATATTGATGATGTTCTTGAAGGTGTGTACGATATTGTACTTGGACTGTAAGGTTCTACAGGGGTGTCTATCCTGTCTGTTAGTCTGTCACCATCGTCAATGATTTCGGCTGTAACATCTTTGTCGGTGGGAGCCCGCCTGTTCAACTCCTCACCGCTGACGGTTCGTATGCTGAAACACTCAGCGTCAGCTCCAAGTGCGCCCCGGCGATCGCCCCCGGGCAGCGGTCCTATACGTTTTCGTTTTGAACGAGTCTCCATTTTTAAGTGGGTTTCCAGAGCCACGTTAGCCACGCCAGTAATTTCTCATTCGTGTATCCGCCCCCCACGTGATTAGATGGTCAATCAGGACGTGTGGTTGTTTAGGGGGCTTATTATTATTATTATTATTATCTCGTTTATTCATTTTATACCTTATTTACTACATTTTTAAATATTTTTATAAAAGTAACTTTAAAAAAAAAACATTTAAAAATATAAAAAATAGCGGTCCGCCGGTAACGGGAGCAGGGTCCAAGCTACCGGTGGTTAGGGCTCCAGAGACAGGAACCTCCTCACGATGCGAGCCGTATCGAGGAGTACTGCATTCTGGATCATTATTATTATTATTATTAAAGTGTTTTTAGCTACTTTCAAAATAAGCTGAAACTATATTGTGTGTCCTTACCGATGCGACGTCGGCATAGCAACACCGTATTTCATATGTAGGTAGGTACAGTCGTCGTCAATAATATCGGGACGAACAGACTGTTCAAAACGATATTTCTAAACAACTATGAAAATTAAATATTAACTCAATGACACACGGAATGTTTCAGAATGAAGACACACCTACATTACATACATTTTAACCGCGTAGTTACCTATTGAACTTTTTTATTCGTAGGAAACAGCAGATTTTTTTTTAGCTGCCGAAAAATTTCAACCCACCTAGGGTTGAAATTTTTCGTCAGCTAAAAAATCATGTACCTACGGAATCTATGGGATCAGGGGGCCTACTCTCTAAGCACGAAATCCGTAAACTCGGTCGAATTTACGGGCGTTTCCTATTCCGTATCACTTACGGACCTATGATTAGTTTGTGGCCCAAACTAAGAATGAATTACTACACGATGTGACAGGTGTCCCTGCTCCATATGGTTTTACCCGTCCAAAAAAGTTAATGAATCAGCTGTAGGAGTCACACGAACTATTTTTGGACAGGCCCGTATTTTCGTTGACGGAGTTAGAGAGTAGCTTCCAGGTTAGGCGTCGATGAAACCCTGTAAAGGTACAGGATAAACTTTTAACCAGTGCGCAAACAGTAACTATGAATCCAGCATAAGATTCTAGACCTCGTATCGCAGAAATATTTCATCTTTTACAACAAATAAAATCTGCTATTTCATAGAAAAGTGTAACTACGCGGTCAAAATGCATGTAACAGAAAATCCAGTGCGCGAGATTATTCCGCCGCGATTTTATTACGTCACGTCGCCGTCGGTGTGAACAGGAGCGTACCAATAGAAAATGGTGCCTATGGCACGCATCAAATTAGCGCCCCTTCGTAAATTATCTTCTCGGTCTACACTGAGCAAAGCTAGGTCGCATAACCTTTCTTGACCAATTATAGCCTTCAATAACGAAGGTATTAATTTCAACTTGCTAAAAAACCGCTTGCAAAGCTGCAATTTTAAGAGAATTTGAATAGAAATAAGAAGATTTGAAAATAGCGTTCATCCTCGTACTGCACAATATATTCAAGTAGCTCGTCAGATTTCTTAGCTTTAGGTTTAGTTACAGTATGAAATGGTTTATTGATCTTTTTTTTTAATTTAATAATTTGTGACTTTTTGCGCCCGCTTGGGCTCTTGTACTGCACGCCCCACCCTAGTTACGCCACTGGGTATGAATGAAGACTAATGGTCGGTTCCTATATTTTGCCGACCGTTATTGCCCATTGGTTAAAATTAAGAGTCTTGTATCTCTACCAATAATGAAGCAAAGATCTCATAGCTTTGCATAGTAGACCTCCCCGTACCTACGTACGTACGGTTCATTTTTGTTTATAGGAACCGAGCATAAGGGGGTTGTACTGGACGTAGCGCGTAGGGACCGTCGAGTGAATTGTGGAGGCGATCGGCGACGGCGATCTCTCGCGTCCAGCCCTGGTCCAGGCCATTGTTCGGAGCAAGAGTGCATGGGTAGCCGTCACCTCCTTCTGCGAAGCAGTAATGCTCGCGAAGAGGGAGGCGGCGCACGTGAGGGACAGGCAGTATATGCGCCCTCACGGCCTTAGTCGTCGCAGGAGACGCCCTGGGCGTCGGGAATCCCAGGCTGATTGGCGGCCACCGTAGGCGCGGGCTTGAGGATGGCGAGTAATGGGTAGCTCGCTGTGCGGTAAGGACCAAGCCCGGGTCGAGATGTCAGCACCAACTGGTGGGGTCCGCAAGGGCCGATGCCTGCCAGGGGTGCGAGTTGTTCGAAAGTGATACCGTGGCCCCTGTCACACAGGCAACTGAATGAACACGGATGGGTTTTAGTCAGTAAAAGTCTGACACGCCCTCCCGCTCCACCCAGAGCGGGAGAAGTTATTTATGATTTCCCATCCAATAAAAAAAACCGTCGAGTGAATCTCGTGTGACAAGAAGGTAATATCCAAATGGTTACAATATGATAATATTTTTGTTACTTAGGGCACGTAGGTAGGTGCCATAAACAGGTGCAGATCCCTATTGATATTCATTAATGATTATGTATTCGTTATGGTGTTCATTACCACTGGCAACGACGCAATAAGTGCGTTGCAGATTGTCAGATACTCTTGATTCATAGGCAGCCTACCAAACCAACTGGGAAAGGTAGTTTATATCGATTCATGAATATTTTTTTCTAGGTTTGTTGGTAAACCACCCAAACAGTAGGTTTATTTCACATGAACACAAATAATTAAAAAGACTCGGTAATATGATTTTCATATAATTGTCTTGGTTGTAGACCGAAAGATAACTGCGCGTAGATATCTATAGATACCTATCTACCTAACTATTTTAAAAGGAAGTTGCATAATTTGGTGGTCTGTATCTACCATTAGAAAACGTCGTTGGTTTGCTGTACCTGAATATAAGATATTATTTCAATCAAAATAACTTTGGTTACGAAAATAACAAAAGTACAAAGTTGTTCAGTTGATTAATTTAAACAGCAGTATGACGTAATAACATGGCGGCTACTATTTCATGGTGTTCAAAAACAGATTAAAAAATCTGAAATCTTTGAATTGAATTTTTTAATTTATTTTGTTATTTCATGAACTAAAACCAACATTTTCCGACTGCTTTTTTCTTAATCTATCTCAATAATATATTTTTAGAATTTTTCTCAGATAGAGTTAAATACCCTATTAGTACAAAATTCAAAGTGTCAAAATTCTAGTACCTACAACATTTCATTTTCAGTTTAGTTCTCTTTTATGCCAAACGCACAGATACCTAAGTCTGTTGGTCTATACTTGAAATGTCTTTCGAATGCTATGTTCCACTTCCAGTCTCGCTCGCCCCTCGCAGACGGAATCAAACATTTAAAGATATCGATGTTCCTTCTACCAGTATGTCACGACTCACGACCCCTTGTTGGCCAGAAATAGGCGGTATTAGGTACCGGCTCCGCTTCATAAAGATGTATAGGTACATTGAATAGACTTCATTTGATGGTCTACGATTTGTGTTGCTTATTCAGTACCGTAGAGGTTGTTCGCTTACTGAAGAACCTCACACACATACTGGCAGCCAATGATTGGGCTTTGTGTATGTTCGAACATTCAGGAAGTTCTAAAATAAGAACGTCAAATAATTTTACACAGGTTTTGTTCCGAGAGCTTTGATTCTATTCACAGGCGCAGCCTTGTAATGTTCTAATTTCTTGAAATAAACGTGGAATTCCACAGTTTAAACGCCCCATGGTGTTTTGATCATATTTATTACACACCCGGTACTTGGAGACTCGTCCGAGCTTCCACAGTACCTACCTACTGTATCAACGTGTCAAGCTACAATTAAGTACCTATAGTAGGTACATAATTAGAATTAAGTACCTACGCACCGTGTGTAATGTAATGTTTTGTGGCGACTCATTGATACAGAATTATAGAGGAAAGATTGTAGACAATGAAATCAATACCTACTTGTCTATGTCTAAGTCGCAATCAGAGAGCTAATTGTGTAACACTAACAGTAGGAATCGCTTTCATTTTGCCAGTTCAAAAATTCATTGTGTTGTTGAGCAGACAAAATTTGTCGAACATAAGGAGCAATGGATTAGCAATATACCTACATCTAAATTATTTTTTATGCAATTAAGGTGCCGATCGTAGAAATGGCGGCGTATCGTGATCTGCCTGGTCATTTCAGGATACGCCGCCATTTCATGATTTGTATGGTTATATCACGATGTGCCGGGATCGACGAATGCCACCTATTTATTGATATTCTCAGCTGACCACTGGGCATATCTCAAAGTAGGCCAACCAGGCGCGAGCTGAGCAAGCGGTGCCGCGTCAGCGGCCGGCGGGCGGGCGAGAGCTACATCCAAGTTGGTGCAGTTACTTGGCTATTTAGTATTATTAGGCCCTTAAAATAGGAATTATTCAAGTAGAAATAGGTCGAATAGGAATCATTCCCCGACTGCGCGGCAACAAAGATAGTGCATTTTATGTGTAGGTATGTGGGTCGATATGGTAAAGCATCGCTGGGTCGTTGCAGGTAGTCAGAAGCCCAAAAGTCTGACAACCAGTCTTACCCAGTAACAGAGTTGTGGAGATCAGATAGTCAGAGGCTACATGTTAAATACTGGTATTCCCAACATATTTGGAAAAGACTAGGCAGATTGACTGTATACAAAATCAAAAATCAAAATCAAAATATTTTTATTTCACATAAACCTGCAAGGGCACTTATGAAACGTCAGAAGCTAGGTGCACGGTTCCAATTTGTCGCTTCCTATGGAGAAGAGCCGGCAAGAAACTCCACGGTTACTCTTTTAAAAATAATTGGATTTTATAATGTTTTCAAATTACAGTGATATTAGGTATGGGAGGACAGTGCAGGCCTGTCAATAAGTACCAGGTACTTAGAGGAATGAAAATAAAGAACAGAAACTGTAGGCCTACAACGTTCTCTCATTCACAATATGTAAAAGAATCTACATAAGTAAAATCAACCTATTTAAACCAAGTGATATGATTTCCATGAGAATCACTAATAAATACTCGATATTACAAGGGTTGTATAATGTCAAATAATGACGAGAATATGTCAGAAAGTGTAAAAAATAAAATAATTAAAATTAACATTGTAATTTGGAAGCAGTTAATAGACGCTCACAAAGTTATGGTGCTAATGAGTTACCAGGGAAGCCACATGTGCAGAAGGAATTAATGCCAAACTTCCTTGTCTTCAACGTAGTCTTTTATCTTATAATATGCTTTTTTGATAAGGACACGTTTGATGTGAGTTTTAAACTTTCCATCGCTAAGTTCTGTAACCGATTTTGGCAACTTGTTATAGAAGCGGATACTGTTTATTAGAAATGACTTGCTAGTTTTAGTTAATCTAAATTTTGGAATCACAATTTCATCTTTACTACGTGTATTTAGATTATGGAAGTCGCATCTTTTTTTGAAAAGACCTAAATTTTTGCGAACATACAAGATATTTTCTAGGATATAAAGAGAAGGCAGAGTTAGTATGTCAACTTCGTTGAATTTGTTTCTAAGAGACTCGCGAGGCCCCATTTTATAGATTGCGCGGATTGCCCTCTTTTGTAGAATGAAAACTGAATCTACGTCAGCTGCCGACCCCCACAGCAGAACGCCATAAGACATAATACTGTGAAAATAAGCAAAGTATACTAACCTAGCTGTGGCTACATCAGTCAACTGCCTTACTTTTCTTACTGCGTAAGCAGCTGAGCTTAATCTAGCAGCTGAGCTTAATCTATACATCCTTTTGAGACTGACTGTACCTACTTAGGTAGTTTTATTTTGTTATTAACACTCGTTTATCCCAGAGATAAATGTGTAGAATGCTTAGAGGCCTCTGTTTCTATTGTAAGGGCTGATGTTGATATACGTTTTAAATGTTGTGTTAATTATTGCAATTCCAAGAGTTTGTCGAGATAAGGAATATTCAAAAGAAACTGGTTTATTCTAATACCAGCTGGGGGCCATTCAAGTATTATGCACGTAAGCAGATTTTTTGCAATTATTAACCCCCCTCCCCCTCGTCAGCAAAAGTAAGCAAAGCTCTTACCCCCCTCCCATGCTCACGTAAACATTGGTACATGTATTTTTCAATGTGTTCTGGTTTATTAATTGATTCATGAGCAGCAGTTATAAGTCTAGAAATAAGGAATCCCATCAAAAACATTTTCATGTAAAATGTTTCCAAGACGAGACCACATGACTCGCACTGTCAAAAACTTATCAGATCTCATATAGAGCCAAGCTTCTTACTCTACACGCCCTAACTCTACAAGGCCTAACTTCAGAAACTCTACAGCTTAGTCAAAATAAGTGGCTTGGCCAGCTACATTCACATGGGCGTAAGGTGAAAATTTATCCACTGTTCATTACTTTTCTGTTATACAATAGTTCTTTTCAAATCGACTAAATTTTGTAGAAAATCCATAAAAGTAAAAAAAAAACTGCTGACGTAATCAACATCTAGATCCCCCATCCCCCATGGCATCAAAAATAAGCAAAGCAAAGACCCCCCTGTAGTGCTTACGTAATACTTGAATGGCTGTTGCCAGCGGCTTCGTCCGCGTGGTGGTCGAAAATTATCCCACGGGAACTTAGTATCGGAATAAAAAGTATCCTATATGTTAATCCAGGTTATAAACTATCTGTGTGCCAAATTTCATCAAAATCCGTTCAGCCGCTTTTGCGTGATTGAGTAACAAACATCCAAACATACTCACAAACTTTCACATTTTTAATATTAGTAGGATAGTAGGTGTTGTAGGATTTTTACCTGATAGTATATCTTTGGTGGCCCCTCACAAGGTGGACCGAACATCTGCTGAACTTTGCGGGAATCTGATGGACGAGGACAGCACAGGACTGGTTGTTGCCACAATCCTTGGTTGAAGCCTAAATCCAGCAGATGATGTCTTTCCGCTGAAATAATGATGATAAAGCTCCTAAGTGGAATTGGTGGTGAACTTGGTGCGGAGTTCTTATCGTTTAGTTTACTTTATTAGAAACGGCCCACTCCAATGAAAGCAATTTAATATTATTGATCCATCCTAGGTAAGGCGTAAGGTTATCAGTAAAATATGATCGGTTCATAGGTAGGTATACCTACCTACATTAGATTAAGTAGGTAAGGTAACTCGTGTACCTACCTACTTAATTAAAGGCTTCTTCAGCCAGGCGCGCCGCGACACTTGTACCTACAACAATTCCATGAAGTTTTCATAAACATTTCCTATGATAGTCGCGTCGCGGCTGTTTGTGGGAGCCCTGAGGTCGTCACAATTCTTTGTACTTTCTTATTTAAGGATAATCACAAAATTAGTAAGTGTACCTACAGTATACCTAGTACAAATTTTGCGACTGTCCTTTGTTTTCTCCCTATTTATTTCTAACAAGGCAACAGCTGGATACGGGGTGGTAGGGATATCGACGCGCAAAGTGTTACTATGGATTCAGAACGTGGTTCTGAAAATAGCCACGTTTTGACCACGAAGGTATTGCACTTTTCTATGAAGGAGCTGATGTTTTTTGATAACCAACGATATATTTCTACGCTAGGGCCGTCTAGAAACATGTGCTGCAGGCTTAGCACGAGCACCGAGTTGTCGACGGAAGAATAGACATGACTACTATGTAAATGATGTACAATAGGTGAAGATAGTCATGTTCTTCTATTAATTATCACAGTTATGCGTTTTAAACGAATCATGATTTTGTAAATAATCGTATATAGGTACTTTGTGGCCGTCGAGTAGAAAGTTTGTTGTCAGTGTGATTTTGACAGTTTGGGAAGAAATATTCTTCTGAAATAGTCTACATATAAAAGGACCTAGACAAAGATCGTTAGAAACGAAAGGCAAAAATTATTGCATAATAAACAGATTGAGAAGGATATCTACGGTGCGATGTCAAAAATGGAGAAACGAAATGTTACTTTGTATAGAAAAAGCACTGTCTATTCTTCGTAGAAATAGAAAATGTCATGCTAATCCTGCTGAATCCATCGTAACCATTTGTGCGTCGATGTTCCATGCCACCCTGTAAAAAATTTTAGAATTATGATGGTCACAATTTGATTGTAAATAGAAAGAAGGTTATAAAAAGACCCCTTCAACCATAAATATTTCTCCCTAGGGGATGGATAACATGAACCAAACAAAGTTTTATGAAAAGTAGTATAAGTATTTGAATATTACATACGACGATGTTGACGGTAAGTACTAAATTATCCGTCACGAAAAGTCATGGTAAGTACCTACCTAGACCTACCTACTGTATACCAAGGTAGGTAGTATACAGTAGGTAGGTCTAGGTAGGTACTTTAATTGTTTTGTCAGTACCATACAATTAGGTACCCACTTATAAGGTAAGTAGAAAGGTATAGGTATAGGTATAAATATTTAAGTTAGCAGCTCGTTGTTTGGATTAGTGCCTGGTTGATCGCAATAGGCTTTTTTCCTTTTTTTTTTTTGAGGGCGAGAAATCATCAAAAACTTCTCCCGCTCTGGGTGGAGTAGGACGTGTCAGACTTTTACTGACTAAAACCCACCCGTGTTCCCTCAGTTGCCTGTGTGCCAGGGTCCACGGTATCTCTTTCGAACAAGGCAGGCATCGGTCCTTGCGGACCCCACCAGTTCGTCTCTTTGAGGCGTACGTGGAACACAACGCGCCGTCGACCCGTGCTTGGTCCTTACCGGACAGCGAGCTACCCATTACTCACAATCCGTAAGCCCGCGCCTACGGTGGCCGGGAATCGGCCTGGGATTCCCGACGCCCAGGGCGTCTCCTGCGGCGAATACGGCCGTGAGGGCGCATATACTGCCTGTCCCTCACGTGCGCCGCCTCCCTCTTTGCGAGCATTACTGCTTCGCATAAGGAGGTGACTCGTGAGAATTTTCTTTGACTCAACCGGCGGTAAGCATGGCAAAATACATAATTGTTGATGAAAATACCTATATTAAAAGATACTGAAATTGATTGAGTAGTCAATTATGAACAAACTACTTTAACGTGTCAGTGACTATAGGACACCTCTTCCTAACGCTTCAGGAAAATCAGTCTATGTTAATAATAATGTAATACCTTTAAACGAGCAATTCTTGTAAAATATATATAATATATATATATATAAGCTGAATCTCGGAAACGGCTCTAACGATTTTCATGAAATTTAGTAAGCGGGGCTTTCGGGGGCGATCAATCGATCTAGCTAGGTTTCTTTTTTAGAAAACGTCAAAAAGAACCGAGCAAAGCTCGGTCATCCAGATAAAAATGTTTATTTCAGATCAAAATCCATATTATTATTATTATATTCTTAATTTCGGACAACAAAGATCCAGCGTGTTAGTAAACAATATTATAACTTATTATTAGTGTTAGTAGATAAAATGATTCAATAGTATTTAGAAAAGGACATCCCCAAATTAACGCTTAGTGATTGTCCTTCTCACAAAAATTTCAAACATATAAGTAAACAAATAAAACGGTAAAATTAAACTCGACTCTTAACTATAGAATTTCACTAACAACTTTCAAACACATAAGTTGTTAGTGAAATTATATAGTTAAGAGTCGAGTTTAATTTTACCGTTTGAAAAAATTCAGGTGGATATATACTGCTTGGTAAATAACCTATTTACGTAGGTATATAGGTATAATAAAAGGGCAGTAGACGACATTCGTGTCAGAAATATTGTTGCGTGTTCCAAGCAGTAAAAAAGTTAAAACAAGCGAGTGAAAAGTACTGTTAAATGCGTTATCAAACTAGAACAAATGTGAGTTAAACTTAAGTTACCCAGTGTTGGTACAATCACATTTTAACGTTTGAAATAAAGGTATTTCTCTGGTATGTAAGTACCCTTTTCACATGATCTGACCCAGATTTTGTCTGGACTTTAAAAGAGATTGTGACTTCTGAGTTTGTTTCGGCCTTTCTTCTCGGTGTAGTCAGATAGGAAACGCCGACCTCATCTAGTTTTAAAAATATGATTGACGTGTAAAAGTGTTTGTACAACCTTACATAAAGAAACAATATCATTTATTATTTACCTCTTAAGCTACAGACAGAAATTACCTAAGCTATATTGTGTTGTTCGCTCGAAAAATGGAGAATATGACGTATTGTTTTTCTTTAATTTACTAACGTGTTTTTTGTGTGTCCTTCAAGCTCGTGGATGGAACAGAACACAATTTACTTATTATTTTGCTATTTACATTAACTAATTTGAAATAAGTAGGTACCTGCATTATTTTGTATCAAATAGATACCGGTAGGCATTCGAACTAAGTGGGATCGATGACAATAATTATCTACTTTTTTGTAGGCTTTGAATTGTAACGAAACATGAGAGCGAGTGGAACAGAGGCCCTAGTGTGAGTTTCATTTAACCATCTACACCAAACGCAGTGAGCGCGTTCGGCGTTCCGATTGGCCCTGGATTGGTGACGGAGCAATCGGAGCGCCAAACGCGGTCACTGCGTTTGGTGTAGATCTCACACTAGGGCCTCAGCAGTGGTAACATTATAGGCTGATTATGCTATGCTATAAAAATATATTACTTACCTAATCTTAATTAATAATAATATTAAGTACCGTAAAACGTGGTAAATAGGGAACCATGGGTTAATCGGGAGGAAACTTTAAAATAAATAATCATCATCATCATATCAGCCGAAAGACGTCCACTGCTGCACATAAGCCTCCCACAAAAGGGGGGATTTGCCATAATCGCCACGCTTGGCAGGCGGGTTGGCGATCGCAGTATGGTGGTAAAATGCATAGAGAACGCTGCTGCCCATTCTCTAGTAAGTCCCTTAGTCGCCTTCTACGACATGAGAAGAAATAAGAATAAAAATAAGAATAAATAAATAACTCTTTATTTCTCCTTAAATGCATTTACATTATTTTGATCTAAAAAAGTTAGTGTTCCAAAGTGAAAAACCCTGACTTATAAACTAGGTTAATGTATGTACCTGTATCTAAGAAGCCAGAGTTCCTTCAAAGTGATGTGCATATATAAAATAAGACACGTTATACACAATAGTCTATTCGGGCAAGTCAAAGAGAAACAAAAAATAAAAAGAAAAGGATGAAAACAAAAAACCAAAAAATATACAAGAATAAAAATAAAAACATTTAAGGAAAGTATTGTGTACGAGTATGTCTCAAGTGTGTTTGTGTGGAGTTATGCGTGTGTTTGTGTGTGTGGGGGTATGTTTGTGAAAGAGTGTATGTGACTGTGAGCGACGTATCGGTGAGTGTGCGAGCGTATGTGAGAGTACAAAAATTTTCTCAATTTTTTTACAATGTTTCCTTTGTAAAAAATCCTCAACTGTTTATTTATGTTTCCAAAATTTCCCAACAAAAGATCCTCCGTATTGCGATAAGTTTGTTTTAGAAGATAGTCCTGTAGCTCAGATTTTAACTGCTTTTTTAGTATCTTGATTTTTTTAGCACTTTATTAAGCTGGTTATAATGAAGGGCTTCTATGTTTGAAATAATATAGTTTACTGCCAAAAAGGAATCTAATGTGCTTACTGTATTATAATCTCCTTTATTTCATTAAATAGACATATAAATTACATTTTTAAATATTAGTATAAAAATATAGAAACATTTAAAAATATAAAAAATAGTAGCCCACCGGTATCGGGAACAGGGTCCAAGCTACCGGCGGTCAGGGCTCCAGAGAGAGGAACCTCCTAACAATGCGAGCCGTGTCAAGAAGTACCGCTTTCTGAATCAGGCCCTTGACCCAGCTGCCCAACGAGAGCCTCCTTAGGTGTTGGTCGAGGCTCTTGGCTATCAAGCCATTGGCTGTAACGACTATCGGTACAATGATCGCTGAGTCCACATCCCACATGTCGACAACCTCGCGAGCCAAGTCAAGATACTTGATTTGTTTATCTTTCTCGGCTTTCACGAGGTTCTCGTCATGCGGGACCGTTATATCAACGATCATTGTACGCCGCTCTAGTCGATCCACCACCACTATATCAGGCTTATTGGCCACAATAGTCCTGTCAGTGATGATGGATCGATCCCAGTACAGTGTGACATGTCCATTTTCGAGAACTGGGTCGGGCACATACCTGTAGTACGGCACTTCTGATTCCACAAGGCTGTATTTCAGAGCAAGTTGCTGGTGGATAATCCTGGCTACAAGGTTGTGTCTATGCAAGTACTCCTCGTTAGCTAGACGAGAACACCCGGAGATAATATGTCTGATTGATTCACCCGGACGGTGGCATGCCCGACAGATGTCAACCGTGCCGTCTTTCACAATAAATCTCCGGTAGTTGTTCGTCATCATAACTTCGTCCATAATTGCACAGACAAAACCTTCGGTTTCTCCAAAGAGGTCACCGAAACGCAGCCAGGCTACGGACGCTAGAAGGTCTACATCGGGTCCATGTAGGGCCCGGAAATAGCGTCCGTGAAGCTCCTTACTCTGCCATACTTCCATGCGGTCTTTAGTGTCAAGCACTACAGGCTTGCGCCAGTTCTCTTTAGCCAAGGAGAGCGGGGTGAGGCCCTTGTCAACCACGACCACATCTCGATGCATCCTCACGTCGGCTCCCAGAAAATATTCCCTGAGACTGCATATCTCGCGATTGTGGAGGGTCTTAGCGTTTAAGAACCCTCGACCTCCACACTTTCGCGGGATATACAGTCTCATTACCGATGACCGTGGGTGATGCATTCGATATGCAGTCAGTAGCGTACGGACCCTCCTATCCAGGGCGTCGAGTTCGGTCTGAGTCCATTTGAGTATGCCGAAAGAGTACATCAAAACCGGCATGACCCAACCGTTGAAGGCGCGCACCTTGTTCCCGCCTGATAAAAGACTATTAAGTACTTTCTTCAGACGGCCAAAGAAGCGCTCCTTCAACGATTGCTTCAAGTCAGTATCGTTGATGCCCAACGCTTCCGACATACCCAAATACTTATAGGTTTCGGCTGTGGAGAGGGCTCGAAGGTTTATGGAATCCGAGAGTTGGGTTCCCACGGATTCCGCAATCTCCCCTCGCTTTACATGCATGACCGCACATTTGTCCACACCAAATTCCATCCTGATGGCGCTACTGAAAGTTTCAGTTACTTTCAGTAGCTCCATCAGTTGCGAATTGTTGGGGGCAAAGAGTTTTCATCATCATGGTCCTCCTTTACATGGTCATCCATGTAAAGGAGGTGAGAGATAACCTGACCACCTCTCCTCAGCCGATAGCCTATACCTGAATCCTCCAGCAGTGTGCTTAGAGGATTCAGGGCTAGGCAGAACCAAAGCGGACTCAAACTGTCGCCCTGAAATATGCCTCGCTCGATCCTTATCGGCTCGCTATTCCTTTGGATGTTTCGACATCCTGGATATCGAAGGACCGTACTCCATTGCCTCATACATGACATCAGGAAGGTGCGTAGAGTTGTATCTACTTTATACAACTCCAGCACCCTCATGAGCCATGTATGTGGCACCGAGTCATAGGCCTTCTTGTAATCTATCCAACATGTCGAAAGATCCTTTCGGGAACGACGAACCTGTTGGCTAATGGCCATATCAATGAGGAGTAGCTCCTTAGTACCACGGGACCCGTTCCGACATCCATTTTGAGAGACAGACATGATGGAGTTACTGTCTATATGATTGTAAATTTTAGCTCTCAAAATGGATGTAAGAACTTTATAGACCGTCGGTAAACACGTGATCGGTCTATAATTTTTGGGCTCCGCGGTACTACCTGATTTATGGAGCAGGTGGGTAACTCCTGTCGTTAGTAACTGGGGTAGCGAACCAGACTCTAAAGCAGTCTGGTACTGAGCTGCCAAGCGAGCGTGCGATCCAATGAACCATTTAATCCAGAAGTTGTGCAGCCCGTCCGGCCCCGGAGATTTCCAGTTCGGCAACGGACGGACTGCACGAGCTACATCTTGGGGGCAGATGGTAATAGCCCCCATTTCTGGTATTGGATCGCAGGCTCGCTCGACTTCCCGAGTCCAATCATCTTCGGTGTGACTGACAGGCACCGACCAGATACTACGCCAAAAAGAACACATGGCATCATCATCTGGTAGGCGCGTGCCAGCCACACCTTGGTCCGGTCGCTCCCAAGCCCTGTATACCCACCTTTCATCACTCTGGAAAGTGCGGTTCTGGGTGTATCGATCCACTCGCCGCTTATACCTACGGATACGGTTTGCCCATGCATACACTTTCTGCTTCAGGAAGTCGATGCGCTCTGTGACACAGGACGTATAGTCTTGAGGACTGATATCAGTCCCCGAGAACGCTCGTCTCACAAAGCGCATCACTCTAGGGCGAGTATTGCCTTCCCTGAAGCAGATTAGTTTGCCGATGAGTGCTCTGGCCCCACCAATACGGCGTTCAATCCTGCACTGCCAAGCTGGTACGGCTGGTTTCGGTCGCGTAGCTCTTGAGTCATTAACGAATTTAACGTGAGCTACACGACACGCCGCTACAGCTCCGCAGTACAGAATCGAATGAGTATCGGTGAGGTCTTCGCAGTCATCAAAATAGTTTGACAACTGCGAATCCAGAGCCGCCACCAGCGCCCTATTTTTGTTATGCATGGGCAAACGAGGTAAGCGTGGCCTAAGTTCGGGCGACATGAACCGATATTCCCGAATCGCACCCTCCAAAGCACTCCTCAATTCCTCACTGCACTGGGTACTTACGTTTGTAGCCCTGTCAACATTCCCCTCGTCAGCTTGAGGCGTGTGACTTGTGGTTAGCCGTGGTGGTACCACAACTGTCTGCGACGGGGGGACGATGACATGGCTACTCTGCATTTCACTGCGCAAGCGATCAAGTACAGTCTCATCCAACATATGATTACGCTGGATGACCCGCACCTGATCCGATAGTCGTTGTGCTGAAACGTTGACAGCTGGTTCAAGCACCTGAAAAAGAGAGAGCATCCGAACACGGTACGCGGTCAGATTGTTTCCTCCTTCTGTAGCCCCATAGTATGAGCGCATGACGTTCTCGTTAATGGATCGTGTCCATCTCATGCGCTGCACACTTCCGCCGGGAGCTGGGACCCTATCAGAGGCCGGTGGGCCTCGAGGTCCTAAGCCGTCCGGCGGCCGGCGTCCTCCTCGTCGACGAGCAGGTGGTGGCGTCGTGGGCGGAGAGAAATACTCGTCGCTCGAGCTCGACGCAACTACCGCGGCCGGTGTCATCACAGCGCCCGTAGTGGGGCTGGGTACCGGCGGCAGCGAGGCGGAGCTGAGCGACGAGTCCGGAGGTGGTGGGCGTGCATTTCTTGCGGCAGATCTTGTCAACATTTTATCATATTTTCTTAATCCTGTTCATTGTGGTTCGGAGGTGACATCTGTCATGTCACCTCCGATTCGGTATTTTTGATTAGGTTTCTTACATTTTCTTATTTTACGGGTTTGTTTTTGGTTTTTTTGATGATATTTAAGTTTCTGGTTTTGGTTTGTGTAAAATTAAAAACTCTTGTGAAATTGGGTAAAATTATTTTAACTGTTGAAATTGCAGAAAAATTTCTATCGTGACGTTTTGTTGACACGGTGTTGCCAATTTAATAATTATTATATGTATTATAATTATTATTAACAACTAGCTTCTGCCAGCGGCTTCAACCGCGTGGAAGCCGAAAATTAATCCACGGGAACTTACTATCAGGATGAAAAGTATTCTATGTGTTATTCGAAGTTACAAACTATCTGTATGGCAAATGTCATCCAAATCTGTTCATCCGTTTTTGCGTGATTGAGTAACAAACATACAAACATCTAAATATCTAAACATACAAACTTTCACATTTATAATATTAGCAGGAAGTAGGATTACCAATGTGTGCTTATATGGGCAACAATTTTGGAATGACATCTTACAGGTCAACCTATGAGGTTGTTGACTGCTTTACCGTACCTGCCTGTGGTAAGTTGGTAACCTTAATAAATTAAGGCTTCCAGCCAAGGCATAAAAACTTAAAACTATAGCGGCTGCTCGCTAAGGGCACCTTCTTAGGGTATCTCTGGTAGAGGGCAGCAAAGGACAGACTGGATCGGACTGAAGAAACTACTAAAATCCATTTTAAAGTTTTGTCTCGATTCACCCCTGCATCGGTTGTAATTCTAACCTAACGTAACCTACTATGTACCTGATGAGTCTTGTCGGCGAAGAGTCCTGTTGGTGAAGAATCCTGTCGGCGAAGTGTCCTGTCGGCGAAGAGTTTCGTCGAATTATAGTCTTGTCGGTATTCAGTCTGCCGGTGTAGTGTCTGTCGGCGTTTAATCGTACACTCACAGCAACCTTATTGAAATGGGATTTGAGATCACTAGGATATTGACCGACTTGTTAGTGGCAGCAACCCGAAGCAACCATGATAAGGTTGCTTTTGGGTTGCTGCCACTAACAAGTCGGTCGCTAACGTTTAAAAGATCACTTTGATTTTGACAGAGACGCCAAATCAGATGTAAAATAAGTGTGAAGGGGCTCTAGTCGCCATCGTTGCTCCTTTGTCTATGGCTCGCTATTTGTGGGAATAGACACACATGGTCCAATCAAACGTGTATTCTTCACATGTGGTTCATTAATAGGTAATTGTCTTTAACTGGCTGTAAATTGTGGCTGTGTATTAATATTTCAGTACCTGACCATCGATTTTAGCTATTGCTCGTGAAACCTACGGAGAAAGAGAATAGAATTACTATGTCTTCTTTTAGCGTGTCGATAGTAATATACCTTTACAGGGTTACATGGGAAACATTATTCAGGATACCATATTTTTTTTTAAAGATTTGTAGATAGCAATAGAAGTGAAAAAAACTGTCACAGGGTGCAGATTTTCTCTTTTTCTTTTAGATGCCAATAATTTTAAAAACACACAACTGATATTTTTTTAAATATTTTTCATATAATTATGACTTGGCCTATTACCCGACGTCGACTTCTGGGACACCCTGTATATAGTAAGCCCAGAATTTGGCTGCGAGATTGGCACCTTTAGTAGCGTCCATCAACTTCTGTAGCGCACAGATGACAGGACAACAGCTGGACACAATATTAAGTTCTCCATTGTTTGTGGGACGTAGCACCATATTTACCTTCAATCAAGGGTGGAGTCATCTGTGAATCTCCATCAGAACAGGTTTTCTTTGCTTCGGCCTATCTGACTATCTGAAGTCAAAAAAAAAAACTCTAGATAAGTATTTTAGTTTTTTGTCACTAACTTCCGAAATTAAAGTTATTTTTAACTTTGTAGTGTTTTTCGGAAGCCAGTTGTTTTTTTTGGAAAAAGTTTTTATTTTTCACTTTTTAGTTATCACTTCACACTTTTTAGTACCTACCTCACAAAAATTCGTATACCACTACTTGCTATATAAACAACAGTGACAGAAAGCAGTAGCATATTATCAAGGTACCTACATACAGTGGATTAAACACGTATATCGAGACTAACGCAAAAACTACCGAAGGAAAGTTAATAAAATGTATATGGAAGCATACCCTATTAATTAAAAAAAGATTTTTTGAAATCCATTCATGATTGACGGAGAGATCGGTGAACATACATTAAAAAAATATACAGTGGAACATATGTTGAACCTCTTAATTTTTTTGAAGTCGGTTAAAACATAACATCTATTCTGTACCTACAGTTGCAGATAGCTGTTGATTGAGAGAAAGTGCGACTTCTGTAAGCACTAGTGGAACGATAGACAACTACCCAATTGAGGTATAGAACCTATGGTTAGACGGTGTAATTTTATCAACTCTGAACCTTACATAATTGGCCGAAATGACGGATTTGCAGTTCTTGTCTTTTATGTTATCGTGAATGCTTTTGTTTCATAATGAAAGGGAGCTCTCAGACGCCTTAATTGTTACGTATACTTAAGTAACTTATCTTCTGGTTTCTATAAGCCTTATTAAGGCGCTCATTGCTCTGAATATGATCGGCAGATTTGCTGTCAAAGTTCATGCTCGGCTCCTGTGGTTGGTTGTCCAAAATAACAATAACTACAACTCTTCATTACTGGCTTTTGTTGAAGTGCATCATAATGTTGCCAATAACGTTGGTACTATGAAGGACTATAAAACGCTAGAGCTAGATTGGAACTCATCAGATCATACATTTATAACATGTTTTCATTTTCATATTAAGCTCCACATAGCCCATACAGTCTTTTCGGGTTTATTTGATTATCTCAACAGGGCCAAATTAAATTAGTTACCGAAACACCGCAAACTTTTTGTGATATCGTGTTTCGATTCCGGTACTCATCACGTCATTTGGACAGCACAGAACCGGTCGAAATGGCGGTGCTTGGCGGAGGCCTATGTCCATCAGTGGACTTCTTTCGACTGAAATGACGATGACTCATCAGGTTGTCAATTTAACACAAAAAATCTAATAATCCATGTAACTACACCATATACGGTGGCTGACTCCAAAAAATAAATATTATTTCTTTATTTTTAGTTTTATCAGAATTTAAACATGAACTTTCTTCGTTCATCGTTTAAAAACTGTTTCGTTCGTGTTAAAAGACGTAATCGCGGAGTCTTGTTGTCTTATTTAATTTGACCGTGTGTTATGTCTATTAGGGACTTACTTAGTTTATATATTTTCAGTTTAATATTTTACTCTCCCGCTTCATTGTTCTTGTAGCCGGTCTAATGGCTAAATTAGCTCAGTAGGAACACTGCTTAGCTTAAATCCCTGTCATTGACCATTTATTCGAAGTCCTTCAGCTAAAGTAGCAGTTTCTACAATAAAATCAAAAGCAGCTTTCTACAGCTATAAACATGAATCCAAAACCAAGGAACCTATAACTCAACAGCCTTTATTTTACTATCAAGGGTCATATCAAGTGTACGATAAAATCTAACCGCAGTATCGAAGTATGTACCTAAGTTTAACTTAGTACGATCGATAATGACTCCTACGGTACATGCGGGCTCATCGCGTATGCGCATGAGTATCATGTAATTTGAATAGATGCGCCTGAACAGGCTTGAACAAAGGATAATCAACCGGAAGCGATAAACAAACGGGTTTCGTACACTACGTTGTTGGAAAGATATAATGTCAGTAATTTTGCTGGTTTCATTCTACCATAACATCACGCCTTGTTTAGCCAAAGGGTCGGGCAGAGGTGTACCTATAGTACAGCCACATTTCGCCAGTCCCATGTAATAGGGGACGTGCCTATTGCCACCAACCGGGCACAAATCCAGAATCCGGGCTACTACTGAGGAATTATAAAATACTAGCTCTTGCCAGCGGCTTTGTCCGCGTGGAGGCCAAAAAAAATTCCACGGGAACGTACTACCGTGATAAAATGTATTCTATGTGTGTGCTAATCCAAGTTATAATCTATCTGTATGCCAAATTTCATCCAAATCTGTTGAGACGTTTTTGCATGATTGAATAACAAAGATCCGAACATATAAATATCCAAACTTTCACATTTTTAATATTATATATACATAAATATATATTATATAGTAGGGTCCCAATAACATTTTTCCCGACCTGGGAATAAAACCCAAAACCTCAAGCTCAGCAAAAGCGCTTGCGACCACTGGACTAACGAGGCAGTCAGTTCTATTTATATCATAACATATAACGCCGCAGCATAGCCTATACCAGAAGCGGTAATAGTATTTATGGTTCACCAGCTTTAATGTTTTCAGTATTGTGTTAGAATATAGTAGTTCGTCGTGGACGTGGTACGACAGTAGCTAGGTGATATCATCTGTCATCAGAAGACAGCCACCACGCAACCATCGATGCAACACTTTGCTAGAGGGACTGTCACCAGCCAGTGTCATCGACATCATGCTCAGAATTAGCACTTGCGACCACTAGACAAACGAGGCAGTCAGCAGACAGGCTCTATTATAAATTGTGGCATTATGTGCTTTATAATAACCACTCTAGAGATCATTCAGTGATAGCTAATATTTAACTATCATACAACCGCAATACTCTAGCAATAAGAGCTTATCACATAATTTTTTAATTAGCATAGTGCTGTCCTAAGGGTCTTTAGGGGCTTGTGGTGAAGTAATGACAGTCGCACGGGTCGATCGATCAAGTGAAGTTACACTTGCCGCGGTTGGTCCGTGGTTGGGTGACCATCTTTACACCAAAACCCCTCCGTGCCTCGGAAAGCACGTTAAACCGTTGGTCCTCAGCCGCCATTTGTGTTACACAGTCGTAATAGGTCGTCAGAAGTCCGAAAGTCTGACAACCAGTCTTACCAAGAGGTATCGTATTGCCTAGTAGCTGGGTGGTCGGATAGGCATTCGCTTCAGGTAAAATACTGGTATTCCGCTGCATCGGGTTGTACTGGAAGCCAATCCCAGCCTAGTTGTAAGGGCTAGGCATATGATGATGGGTTCTGTCCCAATCCTGAGTAAAGGCATTTCTTCCACTGTTTCCTAATCACATAGACCTATTTCGAATACCAGAATGATTTTGCTGTCGCTCACCTCATCATTTTAATAGCCTTTTCGATTAGCAGGAGACGCCCTGGGCGTCGGGAATCCCAGGCTGATTCCCGGCCACCGTAGGCACGGGCTTGCGGACGGCGAGTAATGGGTAGCTCGCTGTCCGGTAAAGACCAAGCCCGGGTCGACAGCGCGTTGTGTTCCACGCGCGCCTCAAAGAGATGTCAGCAGCAACTGATGGGGCCCGCAAGGGCCGATGCCTGCTAGGGGTTCGGGTTGTTCGAAAGAGATACCGCGGCTCCTGGCACACAGGCAACTGAGGAAACGCGGGTGGGTTTTAGTCAGTAAAAGTTTGACACGCCCTCCTGCTCCACCCAGAGCGGGAGAAGTCATTTGATGATATCCCACCCAAAAAAAAAAACAGCCTTTTCGATACGAGTGATACTTAAGTATACATCCGGCGCACCCTGTGTCATCAGTTCCGCTACTAACCTTGCTGCCTGACAAATCTTTATACCACGAACGCCATTATTAATTCTCATATTGAGGCACATGGCAACCCAACAACAGAAGAAGAAATAAGTATTTTTTTCCCTACAATAACAATTCATTGATGGCTAATCACGATAAACATGGAGAATATTAGCATTTCCACATAAGGAGAACTTAAGCTACCATGCACGGCGTTCATGCGTTGCGCGGTTACCCCAAGGCTTCCTTGGATACCTAATTCCTTAATTGCATCTGAAAACACCCAAGGGAAATATTGGAATCGTTTCCGAAGCTAAGAACTGATTGGTGATCGTATATTGAAAGTTTTTATAGTGCTCTAGATGTGAATTGCTTTAGTTAAAATATCTGCTGTTTCTATAAGTGAATTCCTGCTACACCACAAAATGTCACCTGATTTCCTACATACATTACATATGCACGTATTGTATATTTATATGTTATTTTACCGTATCACGCTCTAATATTCTCTGCGTTTAGCTTCGTACAACAATAGCCGCAGTCACGCCCGTCGATTTCTCTACTGCGAACAATGTTTATGTAGAAAAAAACTGTTCGCGCTTCAGTGGTCAAGCGTAACGGACACGGCGTGTGCGCAGTGCTCTATGCGCGCCATCTTGGATGCGCGGATTGGGTTGCGCGGCGTGGCCCGAGCGCATACCGCGAACACTTGGAGTTTCATTGACTTGCTGTATCTACTGTTAATGTTAGTCAAGGTGATTTTTATCTTTGGTTAAAATATTGCTGAGAGTATACACATAGGTAATAAACCTTCATGCAAATCAGATTTAAGCAACATTACCAGATGGGTAATTGCGTAACACACTAGGCATCAGTAGGAAAGTTTTCATTTTGACAGTTCAACAACATTCATTGCGTTATTTATGTTGTTGAACAGACACATTTTTCGAACATATGAAACAATGGATTAACCATATCCTTCAAAATGATTCAGTTTCTGATTGATTGTGTGTTACGCAATTAGGGTGCAGTATGACACTTTTGTACCTAGATGGCGTGGCCATCAAAATTTTTTAACTTGGTGTTGCTAAATTATCTGTCTATTAGTTCCAATTACAAGGCACATACAATGGGTTTGTAGTCTGTAGGCCTCAACTTCACACATACCTCCTTCATCAACAACTTTCCTAGTGCCCAGTTACACGCAGATTTTCCCTCAAATAACTTTGCTCTGCTCTCCATTAGGCCAGGATTGTGTAGTCCAGCTAAGTAGATTTGGCTAGGACCACCAATATTAATCAATATCATTATCCGCCTGGCCACTGCTCAACATTGCACGACAAGAATAAATAGCCCTAATGTTTAAACAATATTGTGATTGTTACGTTAACTAGGTACATACTTTCGTACGTACTTCCGTGGCTAGTAGGTAAGGTCTATTCCGTAAAAATCTCACCGTGAAAGGTTAGGTGAAGTGAGATGTCACTGTTGCTAGGGTAATTAATACACTATTGACGGTTCCCTTCAAGCTCGCTTCACGTATTTTCCACGGTGATATTTTACAGAATAGATCGATAGGATTTCAATAACACAAAATCTTGACTGAATCGTAATATTACAATACACCATCGTAATTCTTATTGTTGTTCCCTATTTAAGGTGGCTTGCCACATAATCCAACAGTGCAATACATGTTATACAGGTGGATTTCGGTCGCAATTAGATAGGTAACATAGATACGTACTTTAGCACGAGAGTGGAGCTCAACATAATCCACTTAACCAATTAGTTGAAGTGAGTTAAAAGTGTACTCGTTATGATTGTTTTAATATTTCATTTTAGAATTAAAAAGGTACATATTTTTGCGAGTAGAGTCATGTTTTTTTTTCAGTGGCACGTGTATTGTACTGTTACTAGAGTACACTATTCGAGAGGTTATTGGCTTGTTATAAAACCAAGCTATATTATTTAGGCTTTCAAGATTTATTGTTGGTTAATTTATATTCATCTGGCTGAACGGAAGCCTTCTAGCACGGTGGCAATACTGCTTGTCTGCCTTTGGACTGAACATTTATGGTAGTCATATTTATATACTGAACATTTCGTCAGAATCGCATCGGAGCCTGGTATTAGCGTTTTGTCATGTACCAATAAAAAAAAAATTTGGGCAAGCATATTTTTGTCCTATTTGTGGTAGTCATGGCAATCGTGTCATTTAATGGTTCTTGTATTTTTTTGATCTCATAAATAAATGTAGATTTTTTTATATTTTGTGAATGTGAGACCGTTGTAGGCCTTAGTATCTGGAACTTGTTGACACTGTCCTCCTATGCTTATCTATTAACACTTAAATTATTTTTTAAAGAATCTTCAATCTTCTTCTTATGAAACGACGTGAAGGCCAATTCTTGTAATTAAATTCTTAATCTAGACGCAATCTTATCTCGGCAACAATCAAATGTCAAAAAGTTGTCAAAAATGTATGGAAACAAAGTATTTTTGACAGATCGGGACTGAGATCAGACTGTGAACGCTCTTAAAATTACGAGAATTGCCTCTCTGCACATAGTTTCTGACATTTCATATGAGCCCATAAAGGTTAATGTGAAATAAAATATTTTTAATTTGATTAGAATAGGTCCCAACACTAAGTTCCTACAGAAAATAAACTTTTGTTTATAATGAACGACGGCGTAGCTACGATATACATCAATTGTCTAACAATCGAATTAAATGCCAATAGTTTTTGTTTCCAGTAAAACACTGACTGCGCCCATCGTGACCCAGTTGATGCAAGTTTTGCGAACGAACGATAATCTTGCTAATTGACTCCGGGCCCGGCCGAGAGGTTTGCTTCTAATTGTTTGGGTAGCACGCAAACGCGTTTGACTCAGATTTCTAATTGTTTCTCTTAGCAGCCTTTAGTCTCAAGGCTTCAGTAATTTATAATAAACAATGGATCATAATTACTGAAATGATTGATATTAATATACAGCCTTCATTGAAATCTGATATTTGTTTGTTCTTCTAAGTAGTTACAATATTTTAGGTTACTTAATTTTATAGGACACCGAGGCCGGCCGGTACAATCAGCCTAAAATGTTCACACTGCTGTGACACAGGCCTCCTCTTTGTGGGATTGCCGTGTTTACTATGGTTTACCATGCTGTATTTATACAGCTAGTTTTAGAATACGTTTGGCTTCGTAGAGATTTTTCTCTGTCACTAAGTGGTAGCAGTGGTAGCTTCAGTGGCTTCGACTTACGTGTCGTAGGTTCAAACCTAGCGTGGAAAGCGTTTTTGAAATTCGGACCTTTCTGTTCAATAATTTTCTATAGAGCCAGTTCACTGAAAATGCATTAAATACTAATTTTATGTCAGTGCGCCTACCCCATTTTTAGAATAATCGTACTAGCCGGCAGGAAGACTGCATGAAAAAAAAAAAGAAACTTTAAAAAAAATCGTCTATTCAATTCGCTTCACAACATTTTTTTGGTGTTGTTTTTTGATTAAATCGTAAGAAATCATAAAATGTGAGCGAGTACAGCAGCTATGAAGATATAAATTTAACACCTGCAGAGTTAGTGCAAGCTCTTGCTTCGCTCATGTTTCAATCCTAGAATCCTTTGCTTGCTCAGCTTTCAATACACGCCAAAAAACAACTTTGCTGCCTTGCATAGCAAATTATTATGTACTGTATTTTATCACCACTGCTGCCGCTTAAAACGGAACATCGTGACGAAACCAGAATGTTCTAGAACCGCACTGGGCCCGCGTGGTATACATCACATGGGCCCAGTGCGGTTCTTCCACGACCCACTTCCTCTCACACACAGAGAGGAGGCCAGTATCCCAGCAGTGGGAACGATGCAAGCTTATTTTGTTGTTTCTATCACTGCTAAATAGCTACATGTGTGGCACTCTCTAAATTCTTACTGACGTAATGTGTGTACTCTAGTGTCTCTCAGAGGGCAAGCATGTATTGTTGCATCACTTTAAGTGCTCCGATGACAGCCACTGTCCCATGTGGTATGCTAGTCTATGTTTTAGAAACCCTGAACCCAGGCTTTACCGAGATCATTTACAAATGTATTACAGAATCTATGTTGTAAAATCTATCCTGTAGGATTTCTATTCTGTAAAATATTTATCTAATAAATGTTTTCTTTTTGTCTTTAACACTCAAATAAATTAAAAAAAAGTGAAAAGCTTTTATTTAAATGCGCTAAAAAGAATAAAATAAACTTTTTACAATCAACTTATAACGTCATTACACAATCTATATGATATAAAAGCTTGTCGCAAGATTTAAGTACCTACTCGTATTTACTTATACAAGGTGTAACAGAATAAACGCAAGACCTGAAATTAGTTTATTCCTAATTGAGTATTGAATCGATTTATGTAAATTTTAATATAGGTATTTTTTTACAAAAATAATGTATTTTGCCATACCTACTGCCGATTGCGCCAAAAAAAATCCAATCATATGTCAACGCATTAAGGGTCAATTTTACATGCATAAAGTATTGCTAGGGTAGGGTTATTATTAAGAAAAACGTATCGACGTTTTTCTTAATAATAACAGTTAGCTTTAAAAAAAATAAGTTTTGATCATTGTATTGTGCTTTTAATTCGATACTCTTATTGGGGTGTAAGAGGTCTTGCGTTGATTATGTTACATGTTGTATAGGTATAGAGTTAACTATCAACTTATAACGTCATTATAAGTTGATAGTAAAAAATTTAAAGGAAAAGTTTATTTTATTCTTTTTAGCGCATTTAAATAAAAGCTTGTTTATTTTATTTTTTATTTTAATTTTTTTTTACTTTGTAGTTATTTTTCGAGTTATTCTCAGCAAGCCCTTTCATTTAATACCCATATTGTAGGTGTGCATTGAAAAATAATAGTCCGCTTTCTTAGGTGTTCCTCCATGTTGGATTTAGAATGACGTCACACAGCTAACCATGCATTGTCATTCAAACTAAACGTGTATACAAAATTTCAGCTCAGTCGGTTAAAGACATCTGGTTCAAAATTGAGTTGCAAGATTCCACCCGAACAAACATAGCTAGATTGTAAGTTAAATAAAAGCTTGTAAAAACGTTCAAGCTAACACTTCAATATAGGAATGTAATATTGTGAACAAGTCTATAAAAAAGGGGAATAGCTCATTGGGCACCAAAAATTTCGTCCGCTTCGCTGTCAATAGAAAAAGTGCCCGAAAGGTTGGCAGCATTGTATCTTGGCTCGTAGTATGACATCAGTTACCCACATATTATTGTGTCGTTTCAAATACTTACCAAATCATGAAACAAAACAAATCACGAAAAGGTAACACAGTATTATCCGAATAAACTCAACAATAAACATGATCCTTCATTCCTAACCCGTTCACAAACAGCTCACACATTTGATCGCTTAACGTTTTTGTAAATTAACCCAAAAAAGAAACCTTTTTCACGTAGCCAGCTGTGATTCTACCCCACGTGGCGACTTCGTGCAATAATAATATTCTACCAAACCGCGTATACACAGATGACCCCTGTTCTTGATTGGGTAGTTTCGATGTTACTATGACCTGAAATGTGTTATAACAAAATTGGACATGCAATTCACAGGAATTCATTGTGTATAATTAGTTAGCATTTATCACATTAGGATATCCTGTAATGGTAAATGTACTGCCAGGGGTGCGGGTTGTTCGAAAAAACTGAGGGAAAACGGGTGGGTTTTAGTCAGTAAAAGACTGACATGCCCTTCTGCTCCACCCAGCGCCACCCCAAAAAAAAAATGGCAAATGTAGTAATTTGACAAATAAATAAAATAAATGTATATCAAGGAAAGCTTAAAATTATAAGGTTATGTTAGTATAGACTAGCTTCTGATCGCGACTTCGTTCGCGTGAAATTTTTGTTCCCCCGCCCCACCCCGTCACATCGCATCGCCTACCCGCGCTATTGCCTATTTCGTTTTTACTTAGCGTTCTTTTGAACTCTTTTTCTTTTTGCTCGACACCTAAGGGTCATCGCGTGATGCTAAATAGCCTAGCATTCTTCAAGAATGTGGCTGTTCTAAACCAGCTGGTGGTTTCAGAGATTAGCGCATTCAAGCAAACAAACTCTGCAGCTTTATTAAATTAGTATTTAGGTACTAATCAATTATACACATGTTTCCGATACATGTATTTAAAGTAAACATAGGCAGATTTGTTTGAACTTCCATACTGACTGTCATCACCTATTTCATCCCCATGTAGGTCGAAATTTCAAAAACGCTAGAACAAATATTCATGTACTTCTTATCAAGTGCCTACATACAAAAAAAAAAAATCTTCGATAATGACGAACTCCCATACACATTTTCATCCCCTACTTCAACTCGTTCATGCCTTTTTTCACGATAAAAGATATGATCCTATGTCCTTCCCTAAGGTCTAGTCTATCTCTGTACCAAATCTCATCAAAATCGGTTCAGTGGTTTAGGCGTGAAAGCGTAACAGATAGGCAGACAGACAAAGTTATTTTTGCATTTATAATACTAGCATTTGATCACGGCTCCGCCCGCGTGGATGGCGGTTATCGTATAAAAAAGTAGCCTATGCCCTTCTCCATATCCCAGGCTAGATCTCTGCCAAATTTCATGACCATCGGTTCAGCGGTTTAGGCGTGATAGCTTAACAGACAGACAAACAGACAGAGTTACTTTCGCATTTATAATATTAAGTTAGGATAGTCGCATTTATCGCATTGAGTTATCCTGTAATGATAAATGGAAGTATATCAATAAATAAACTTAATTTATACCAGGAAAAACTTAAGGTGTATATAGCATATGGTTAAACCAAGAATAAATAAATAAAAGTTGAAAGTGACTTCAGTTGATTGCAGGTTTGTACCATTATACTGATCGAATTTCGGTGTAATGTTTAGAAAATGAAAATACACTAGTGATGAACTATATCTTTAGGTACACCAAATCAAATCGTATCAAATTTATTCGAAACGTAGGTTTCATTACAAAAGGATGTTATAATAAGATAGTGAGTTCGCTACATTTTACTCGAGAGCAAACAAATATTAAAAATGTTAGTTGTATCGAAAGCACAGACACATCTATATATACATAAAAATGAATCGCCGAAATGTATGTACGCGCATAACTTCCAAACGACTGCACCAAATAGGATGATTTTTTTTTATGTGTTCCTTATTGTCACGACAAGGTTTGTATATAAGAAAATTTAAAAAAAATGTATAGATTTGATCAGAATTAATTTTTACAATTTATTACAATAAGTGATTGACGGTATGTGATAGAAGATTTTGACAGATCTTTGACGAAACAATCGACCAACTGATTTGATTTTACCAGTCGCGACTGGAGAAATAAAATGTGGCGGTACGAAGTTCGCCGGGTCAGCTAGTTTAAAATAAAATAACTCAATTACTTACATACTAACACGCAAATCCTTACGTACACAATTGCCAATGTCAACATCATAATAATCTAAATGTATGAGCAAGAACATAAGACAGTGCAACAATTAGAACATACTTAACCTAGTAGTTCCTATGAAGAGACACAAAGCACTGACGGAATGACAGTCTACCGAAATTTTTAGTCACTAAATACGTTACCTATTGCTTATTTTATTCAGTCTCTAGAGCAAACTCTAAAAGACAAGAAAATATGATTTACGCTTCAACGCTTTAAATGTTACATAGCGTATGTGTTAGCAATGGTATCTTGATCCCTAGAGGACAGAATTTCCTCGCTTGTGCGCCAACGTCTCTATCGTTAAAACACTCTATTCAAATGTGGTATACTGACAAATGTCTCCCTGGTAACAAAGATTTATCATGTAGTTGTGCAATACAATCCTACTAATCCTATGCCTACTAATATTATAAATGCGAAAGTAACTCTGTCTATTACGCCTAAACCGTCATGAAATTTAGCAGAGATATAGCCTCGGATAAGCAGAAGGACATAGGCTACTTTTTTCCGCGACAAGCAACATCCACGCGGGCAAATGCTAGTATAATATTATAGATGTGAATGTGTGTATGTTTCGATGTGTGGATGTTTTTTACTCAATCACACATAAACAGCCGAAATGATTTGGATAAAATTTGGAATACAGACAGTTTACAACCTGGATTAAAACATAGGCTACTTTTTACCCCCGTAGTACGTTCCCGTGGGATAATTCCCGACGAACACGCGAGCGAAGCCGCTGGTAAAAGCTAGTCAATTAATATTTGAGCTAAGCTTGCAGATGGCCGCTGCGACGGCTGTCATGAAAACGATGGCAGCGAGGTTTGATTTAACGGCGTCAAAAAACGTTATCTAGGTAAACATATCAACTTACTTTCATAAATAAGGTTTTAGTGCCGTCACTAAACAAATATTATAAATGTGGAAATTTGTATGTTTGGATGTTCGGATGCTTGTTACTTAATCACGGAAAAACACCTGAATGGATTTGGATGAAATTGGGCACAAAATCAATCAACAACAAAGTTGGTTTAAATTGGATATAATACTTTTTATCCCGGTAGTACCTTCCCGGGGGGAAATTTTGACCTCCACGTGGGTGTAGCCGCTGTAAAAACTTTGTTCACAATACAGACGCTATGTGGTAGTCGCTCTTCCAGGTAACCGTGGCTTAAAGTTTTCTGAAATTGCTCTGTTTTTGTAACTTTGTTGATCGTAAGATCAGTCCATTCCTCTGGATGTTTTTCTTTCCGATTATTCAGTTGACTTTCATTTTCCATCATGAACAACAGTGTATTGGTGCCAATTCTTTTGTTCACCCCTCAACTAAAAAAGAGTATTGCTATCTCATACTGACAGACCGCGAATGAGAAAGACAAGTGACGATTTAGAGCTGTCAAATTAAATTACGTCTCGATTGCCTTGGATTGGGCGTGATTTTCGAATAAAATCTAAGTTCAACTAAATTTGACAGCTCTTTTTTTGTTCCGTCTCTTTCTTATTTCATTAGAAGGAAAAAGATAGCAATAGCCTAAATTAACCTTCGAATATTTATAACACATCAAAACACATTTGCGGACGACTTGTCTAGTAGGGAAAAGTTGAAGGCATAAAAGCGCGCAGCAGGTCGCAAATGCGTCGGACCGATCAAATCAAAAGTGCACTCAATGGTCCACGTGACGAATATACGAGAAGAGCTGCAGTACGAGAGGAATGGCGACGGATTGTGAAGCTTGCCACCACACCGGATGTGACGACCATCACCACTTTGTCAAGAGTGTAATGACGAAGAAGAAGAGAGCGTAAATGAAGTTCAGTTGGTGCAAAACAGAATCATCACCAATGCCAACCCTGCTAAAAGCAGTTGCTAATAAAACATTAATGTTTAATTCAAGTCCCAATCAGCAAACAATAATATGGAACCCTGTATAATACCGTCATAACAACATGGTACAGACCGAGTCCCATCCAAATGGACGGAGGTCGTCGGAATCCATTTTATCTCGAACATTACAAACTTGGTTATTCTTCAATATTTATATAAAATGTAAATTGTTCAGGGGCCCTGGGCCGTGACTGTGTTATGTACATTAACGTTAGAGACTCGTTTTTTCGTATGAACATAACGTGGCCCGTGGAGGGTACTACACAGCGTTGACGTTAAATTTTATTATTTTCTCCGGTTTCGTTAGCGCTTAGACTTGAAATTATTTCTTTGGAGATTTTTATTTCTTTCAAGAAACAAGCGACAATCTTTTAGGGTAGCTTTTCCATAATAGAATAGACCGACCGTATATTGAGCGAGAGTTATTAAAGAAGCACATTACATGGGGCTTAAGATTAAAGCATAACTGGCAAAATGTTTCGTAAGTTTCTGTTTTTAACCCCCGACGCAAAAACGACGGGGTTTTATAAGTTTGACGTACATGACGCTGGCAGAATAGTCGACATCGGCTCAATTGCCAAAAAGGAAAAAAAAAAAAAAAAAAGTTTGACGTGTCTGTGTGTGTGTGTATGTGTGTGTGTGTGTGTGTCTGTCTGTGGCATCGTAGCTCCCGAACGAATGAACCGATTATGATTTTGTTTGAAAGGTGAATTAGTCGGGAGTGTTCTTAGATATGTTTCATCAAAATCGGTTCAGCCGTTTGAAGATTATCAGCTCTTTTCTGGTTGTTGAAGGGATTTCAACATCTTCCACGTGTCTGATCAAGTCGAAATTTGGTATTCTATTACTTCAATGATATTAGACGAACAAAGTAACCTTGAACTGATGCTGGAGCATCACCTGGAATTTCCAGGATACCCAAGTTACTCACCAACAAACAGCAGAAGTATCGTGTTTGGGCTCATTGAAAAGGTCTCAATGAATAGGTTATAGACAAATGGTAATAAGGACGAGGAATGAGGATAAATTAATAACAAACTTCACTGTGGGAAACCTACGCAACGCTGCGCAGATTTAAGCGAGACAATAAGTTTAAAAAGCAGGAAATAAAAGTTAAATTAAAATTTTTAAAAACCCCCGACCCAAACAAAAACTCTAAAAAGTAACAAAAATAATATTTATTGACCTTTTAAGTTGTAGGTAATATTTTGATCAAGGCATTGTCAAGTCAGGGGACGGTCAATGAAAACGCCAAACAGAGGAGGCCTAGCATTTTCATTAGCCGTCCCCTGACTTGACAATGCCTTGATCAAAATATTACCTACAACTTAAAAGGCTAATAAATATTATTTTTGTTACTTTTGGAACGAAGTTCCTTATCGCGCGTTGCGAAAGGGGGCTAGACGGAAAAAATTAAGACCAAAAGTTGTAACGACACTTTTAATTAAGACCAAAAGTTGTAACGACACTTTTTGCTACATTGTTGTAAGCCGTGTGGCGTGCGCGTGTTTCTCTCCAGACAGAGACACAGACAGAGTGCATATATATTTATATGTGTGTGTGTGTGTATGTATATGTACGATTTTTAAAATGTTATTACAATTCCTTCAATAATTAATCGAAAGGAACTTCGTTCCATCCGGGTGTCCCTTGACACCTCTCAAGTGTTTTTTAGAGTTTTTGTTTGGGTCGGGGGTTTTTAAAATTTTTAATTTTCATAAGTACTTTTGGGAACAGTGGTGGCTCCGAGGTATCGGGCCCGACTTACGAGTTGTAGGTCCTGGGTTTGAACCAGAGCGGGCGCTTTTCTTTGTGTAAATAATTTCGTCACCACTGCTTTCAAAACGGTGAATGAAAGCATCGTGAGGAAACCGGCATGTTCTACACGTAGAACCAAAAAAATCGAACGCTATGTGACATCTACCAATCCGCACTGGGCCCGCGTGGTAGATGACAGTTCACTGCTTCTCACAGTGAGGAGGTCTATGTCCCAGCAGCGATGTTTCCAACATTGTAGGCCGATTATGCTATAAAAGTACACCTCTACCTATTCCTTCGGGGATGACAAGGCGTCATGTTATGTGTTATTTAATAAGCTGATTAGATTTCTTCCTGTCTCCCATTCCAAACAAGTTTTCACGATCTGGTACAAGTTTACTATTGAACATAGTTTTAGGCATACTAGAAGCATTAACGACTAACTACGCAAGAAATCTAGAGCTAGAAGTGACGTAATTTTCACCTGACGCATAGAAAGCTATCAGACGATCGAAGTATGATATCATCAGAGTAAACACAAGGTCGTGTCGATGAAACGAGAATTTGGATCAAAATCAAAATATTTTATTTCACATAAACCTGCAAGGGCACTTATGAAACGTCAGAAGCTAGGTGCACGGTTCTAATTTGTCGCTTCCTATGGAGAAGAGCCAGCAAGAAACGCCACGGTTATTGGCTTTTACAAAGTTTTCAAATTACAGTGATGATAGGTATAGGAGGACCGTGCAGGCCTGTCAATAAGTACCAGGTACTTATTAAGAGAAATGAAAACGAAGAGTAGAAAATGGATTACCATTCAGTCTTCTACAACAAAGGAATATAGGAGTGCCCGTTTCCTGTCGGAAGAACGCCAAGCACAGGAGGACGCAATTACCCAACACCAATTTAAATATCATAATATATCGTTAATATTATCGCTTGGAATAAAGTTACGTGGATCATTATCATAACAGTATAACAAAGCACAGTAAGTTCCGATCCATTGGTCGCTCACAAAGAACAATAAACCATTAATTTGAAGACACTTTATTGCCTCCATTAAAACAATGCATTGCGACTACCGTGCGTAGTACAATATACCCTAATGTTATTGTTCTGTTGCGTGGCTCTGCTGGCTCAACTCTATGCGTGTACAACTGTAGATAGTAATTCACGTGAGTCATCATTGCAGTAAAACATTCTTTAACTTTAGAAACGAGGAATTACTGTGCTTGTTACTAGCCACATATTTTTCAAATCAATAATTTCGTTTTTAGATTTTAAGATGAGAAGTGCTGATTTGTAAGAGAATACTGCATGCTTCTTCGTTGATTCGTCGATCGTCTAAAATAGCTGAAATTTATGTTTCCCATTTATTACCCGACTACGGCATAGCAATAGTATGTGTATGTATGTATATGGGTATTTCTGTTTGTATGTTCGTCTGTTCTCTTAACTTCTAAGCTTCTTATCTTAATTTGAGAAATGAGGTATCGTTGGTAGCGTCTTGATAGTCCGCTGGTAATAGGTTATGTGACGCGCTCTAGAGGACATAAAGTCATGAACTAAAACAAAAAAAATTGCCGTGCTGGGTACTTACACAAAGTAAGTTCAAAAATTAAAACCCGACTACTGAAAATTTGGTAGTCGGGTTTTCGTTTCTGAAATCTACAATCAGTATCGCGTCCAGAGTCGTTTCGTGTTTTCTTGTGATCTATACACCGCTATTTTTTTATCGTTTTAATCCTTTAAAAGGGTTATTGTACTCATCATTATGAACAACTTTTACTATGGGATCAATGAATAATATGAAATAAAAATCAGCTGATCCATACATTGCGTCGAGTTATGCGAACATAAATGTATGGATCAGCTGATTTTTATTTCAAAATTTCACGGTTGATCCCATAGTAAAAGTTGTTCATAATGATGAGTAGAATCACCCTTTCAAAGGATGAAAACGATCAAAAAGTAGCGGTGTATACTCAGCTCATATTGTTATTAAATTGACTGTCAATTTTCAACGTTATTCATCAGTGATGAAAATATAAAATCCAAGTATCACCATCTGAGTGTTTCAGTTGGTTTTCAGTCCATTTACATGCTTATATGCACCATTATCCATTATACACGTGACGAATACCGCCTGACCTCTGCAACAAAACATAAGGGATACCGGTATGCTAAGGTTACACAACATATGTACATGAAAAACAGTGTTTGTAAGTAAAATATCTTACCCCAAGGGTAAAACTAGGGCGCTTCAATAGTTTATTTATACATACAACATGCTGCAGTGTTCAAATGTCGCCGTGACCGCTCAACCTTGAGATTGTCGCGTTTTTATTGTCCTGTAGATCGTTGTAGGCTTATGGAGTTACGGTACATGCCTGTAAAGTATTTTCGGAATATCACGGTGGAGTTTATTGGTCATATTTCGCTTTTATTATAGTTCTAAGTTCTATGTCGGTTGGGATATAAAAGAAAATGCTTAGCATGACCTTTAATTTTAGAAGGAAAAGTTACGTATGAAAAGCTGTGGTATTAGGGATAAGATATGTTCAGTTCCGAAATTTTTCATAATTATAACACAATCGGCCTATAATTTTCTAGATGCTGGGACACATGTCTCCTCTCTCCAAGAGAGAGTGGGCTTTAGTCGCCCAGTGCGGGTTGGTAAATATCATATCTTCGAAATTTTTGCTCTCAGACATGACATCAGTTTCCCCACGATGTTACCTTTTACCGTTTTGAGAGTATTGGTGGTGATATTATTTACACAAAGTAAAGGCCGGGGTTCGAATCCATGACTTATAAGCCGGGGCCGTTACTGCTGGGACATCACTACTCTAATCTCTAATCTCCTAAAATTTTAAATATTGCCGTCAAGAGAGTATCTGCAACCAACAGATGACAGAGATAGAATTCGTCGTAGCGTGGCGTAGTCTTCGTAGCATGGCGTAGCAGGTAATCTCCCGACTGCTACGCTTGGCGTAGATTCATACTTTTCTTTTTGTTTTTCTGATAAATTTAGTTGTATATTGGTAGATTTTCGATTGGAAAACTGGTTCTCAATTATCTCTATCAATCAATATAGACACTTTAAGACTAGAGGATCTACAACTAATATCTTTAAACGAGCAATTCTTGCAGATATATATATATATATATATATAGGTATATGTATATACACCGTGAAATTTTAATGGTTGTTTTCCCGCAGCGAAATGCTTTTGTCTTGGTAATACAGTCGTTTTATAAATAAAGAAAATATTAGAAACAAAAAATGGCTGATTTACCATTGAGAAAAATCACCACGTGCGAGAGTTTATTTTGCTTTGAACATTTATGCATCGCTGTTCCCTTTGTCGGAGGTGCGTGCGATTCGAGTAGTACCTACAAGTTATCTCTAGTGTTACTATTGAGTAGTGTTTTATCGAGTTGATAAATATTTTTTTTAATTATTAAAAAAACAAAATTTTTTTTTTTTTTTCTTTTACTCTATGCTTCGAAAGTACTCCAGGCAAGTTGTTTTGCCGCGGGAAAACAACCATTTAAATTTCACGGTGTATATAATCTGAATCTCGGAAACGGCATCAAAAATTTTCATGAAATGTAGTATGCAGGGAGTTTCGAGGGCGATAAATAGTTCTAGCTAGGTTTTATTTTTAGAAAACGTCAAAAAAAAAAAACCGAGCAAAGCTCGGTCATTCAGATATTAATAGATGAGGGCGAATGCAAGACATGATGTCTGTACAAGATTTACCGTTGTTCACTTTCATAGTGACCGCTTGTTATCATTGCTACGATTTTAATTTCCTTTTAATATCATGTATTCTTGCTTCCTACATTCTACACTGCTTACTTATTCAAGCTTTATCTGCAAAGTTTTTTGAACTTTTCAGTAACTTTTGTCAGAAAAAGTCGCTATTTTAACTTGTGTCGAGAAGTAAAATGATTTGATGAACTTTTTGCCCCCGACCTTATCGCAAAGATTAGAGTTTTATTGCTCATAATTATGCGTTAGAAAGTATTAATCTAAAAGCGAAAGTTATTATTATAAAAATCTTTATTAATAATAATCACGCAAAGTGAGGTCATTTGCTTCCAGAGGAGTGACCGCAAGAACTGTTTCTTTTATATATTTCTTTTATTTAACAAAGAAAATGTTTAAAAACATAAGAAATGCTATAAGTTGTCACGCTATGCATACAGAAATAGCGTTTAATAAAGAAAACGTGGTTAGGTCAAGCATACTCTGTTTTGATCACAATCTTAAAACGCTAAAGAAAAGTTTTACTTACAATTGTATAGAAACAAACGTTTTTCCTGCTTAAATTAAAACGTAGCTATATGCGGGTTTTTTACTCGTAAGTACGCAAATAGAAATAATACGAAGCCTGTTGTTCATAATTAAAATTACTCGTAAGTAAGAATACTCCAACTAATTAGTTTGAGTAAAACCTACTTACATACCTTAATTAGTTACAGTTTTCATTAAAATGGTACCTTTACCTGTTTGTGTCAATGCACCGAGAAGTAGGAATGTAGGTATTTTTATTTCTTGTTTAAGTCCAGATTTTCTCAGTAATTGAACAAACAGATTGTCTTATAATTTGGAAAAGTCTCATAACAAAAGATTTTCCCGCAAGAACGTAGGAAATGGTACAACTTGAGTAGAATAACCTTTCTGCCAAACCCAGCAGAGAATAATAGCGAGATGGAAAATAGAAGAAACTTAGATTCAGGCTAATTTATTCTCGAAACCGACAAAGCTATTTACTAATATGAAGCCTCAACCTCCAAGCCGACAGAGCCCTGTTTTATCGACATCACCCTACAACAACTTGTCAGAAGGGGACCCACTGCGCATGTGCGCACCATCTGACAACTCTGACATTTTGAGGCACGCTTAGAAAATCACTGCGGAGCAATACACCCTGAATATAGAGCAAAATAATAACTGCACCACCTTTAAATCTATCTAAAAGTGCGTCTAACATACCGCTCAGGTTTCCACCCCGCCTTGCTTGTCACTTTGACCAGTAGATACGTAAATTCTGTGCTTGTTTGTAGGCGGTTTCTCAATGTAATCTAAACAGCAAGTCGCCATAGCCCGGACGAATTATGGAGTGATAATAACATCGAAAGACAACAGTGCTACTCTAGAATGTTGACAACAGTGAACAGTACACCAACTCCTCTCAGCCAACCTTGAAGGAACTGATAATTACCGCGGCTATGAGGCATGGAAACAACATGTACAAGCAAGAAATGACATAACAAAAAACACGATAAATCTACTGTAGCGACAAATATTCGATGACTTAGCATATAAAATAATATCAAACAAATACATATCATTACTGTGCCTGTAGAATAATATATAAAAAATATCCCTTATATTTACCTTAAATTAAATTTATGAATATTGCATTATACTTAAGAGCATTTTACAATATTTTGGCGATTTTAAATATTAATTAATTATACGGAGAAGAGTATTTTCTAAGTGAAAACTGAACGTTCTACAAACTACCTCTTTTTGGAAGAAGACATCGTTTGGTAAGTAAATCTTATTACTTAGTAGTACCTTCTTGTAGTAGTATACGTACATTCATTTACGTGTTTAAACGGATTGTCATAATTATATTAGTATGAGGATTTTCGATATCTACCTTGAGCTGTAAGTAGTTTTCCTCGCGAATGTGGAAAACTATGATTTATTAGAGCTTAGAACATCGTTTTTTTTTTTAATTGCAATACTCAGTGCATTGAGTAATGTCTAAAAGTCACGCCAATATAAATTTCAATGTTGAAAGACAATTTTAATGTCTTTCTAACTACAATTTATTATAAACTAGCTTTTGCCCGCGACCTCACCCACCTGGATGTCGGAAAATATCCCACGTATTGCCGAGATTAAAAGTATCATATATATAGATAGGTTCTCTATCTCTATCCGGGTATAAACTATATGTGTGCCAAATTTCAGTTAAATCTGTTCGGCCGTTTTTGAGCCTATCCGGAACATACATCCAGACAAACGGACAAACAATTTTCGTTACGATTTTGCCATGCAATGTATAGATTCATAGGTCCTCGCGCTCACTTGGGAGTGGCACGAGGGGGCCAAACGCCGGGGCGCAACTCCGCTGCCGCGGGAAATCGCGGCACGGCGGACAGAGCTCCGGCAGGATCTCAGGGCGACGTGGAAAGTGCGATTGTCGCAACCCAGTGCTGGGCACGCCACGATTGCAGCGGTAAGTCCCCTCTTTGTAGAGTGGCTTGAGAAGCGCCATGGCGTCCTCACCTTCCGCCTGACACAGGTCCTCACCGGACACGGTTGTTTCGGAAGGTTCCTGTTTCGGATAGGGCGGGAGGAAACGCCCGGGTGTTTCCATTGGGAAGATCGCCCAGAGGACACGGTGGAGCATACGGTGGAGGTCTGCCTGCTGTGATCCTGGTCCAGGCCATGATACGGAGCGAGAGTGCATGGCTAGCAGTCGCCTCCTTCAGCGAAGCAGTTATGCTCGCAAAGAGGGAGGCGGCGCACGTGAGGGAGATGCAGTACATGCGCCCTCACAGCCGTGGCCTTCGCAGGAGACGCCCTGGGCGTCGGGAATCCCAGGCTGATTCCCGGCCACCGTAGGCACGGGCTGGCGGACGGCGAGTAATGGGTAGCTGGCTGTCCGGTAAGGACCAAGCCCGGGTCGACGGTGCGTTGTGTTCCACGCGCACCTCAAAGAGATGTCATCAGCAACTGATGGGGCCCGCAAGGGCCGATGCCTGCCAGGGGTGCGGGTTGTTTGAAAGAGATACCGCTGCCCCTGGCACACAGGCAACTGAGAGAACACGGGTGGGTTTTAGTCAGTAAAAGTCTGACACGCCCTCCCGCTCCGCCCAGAGCGGGAGAAGAATTTGATGATTTCCCACCCAAAAAAAAAAAAATGTATAGATTCATCATTATCTGGCTTCATTTGTATAGTACCACGTTAACAAAATCTTCCGGGAAATTGGACCTTCACTCAGGTTGAAACTAATTTTACGCCGGTTTCACAAAAAAAAAATCAGCTGTTTCATAGAAAAGTGCAATACCTACGCGGTCAAAATGTATGGAACGCTGATTTGTTTTTGTTTTACTGACGAAAAATTTCTGCGCTGGGGGGTCTAGGATGATATGCTGAATTCATGGTTACAGTTTGCGCACTGGATAAAAACCTACCCTGTAGACTACCAACCATTAGGGTAACATTTTGTAATTGTTTTTTGAAGTTTAGTAGTAGTAGTGTTGTTTGAGTAAGGCTTTATTTGTTTTGGCGTTATAATAAGGATTATAACGCCAAAACAAATATTGGGTATGTAGGTCACACTAACCACTGTAAAACATCGTAAGTCGGTCATCATTAGTAATTCCTCATTATTATATACCTATATCACATACATAAGCAGCCTATAAGGTTCCCACTGCTGGGACACAAACGCAGGCGCAACACCACGCAGGCCCAGTGCGGGTTAGTAGATGTCACATGTATTCGAATGTTTAGTTCTATGACATGCCGATTTCCTCAAGATGTTTTCCTTCGGGACCAGTGGTGAAGAAATAATTTACAGAAAGTAAAGCCGCTCTGGGTTCCAACCTACGATCTACAACTCGAAAGTCGCGGCCGCTTCCACTGGGCCACCAGTGCTCTACCTACATCATCATTTATGATCTATTTCTCAATCCTTTATTTAGACAGCTCCAGTTCATAACCACAACAAAACTTTATCATGGTCAAAAATGGTCTACCACCTATAATTATACCAGTATTTAATACCGGTAAAATATCGCTTTCAAACCGTTACAATATAACGTTGCGTACATAATGTGTATTTACTAAGTCGTTTCCTTGATGGAGTGAAAATTTGGGGTAGTGACAGGAAGCCACACAAAGGTGAGGCAAGACAACATACACAATTCAAATTAGGTTTTTCCGTGAAAACGCCTTCGCTGTAATTTGGGAAGGTTTGGAATTGGGTTATTTATACTGCAGTGTTGTTGCTACGGGCTCGAGGCATATGTTCTTGCTAAACGATTTAGAAATAGTGTAATGGAATGTGTTAACAAACAGAAAAATCAACCTACCTTTTCCCAACTTTTTTTTTTTTTTGGGTGGGAAATCATCAAATAACTTCTCCCCTGACTAAAACCCACCCGTGTTCCCCCAGTTGCCTGTGTGCCAGGGGCCGCGGTATCTCTTTCGAACAACCCGCACCCCTGGCAGGCATCGGCCCTTGCGGGCCCCGTCAGTTGCTGCTGATATCTCTTTGAGGCGCGCGTGGAACACAAAGCGCCGTCGACCCGGGCTTGGTCCTTACCGGACAGCGAGCTACCCATTACTCGCCGTCCGCAAGCCCGTGCCTACGGTGGCCGGGAATCAGCCTGGGATTCCCAACGCCCAGGGCGTCTCCTGCGAAGGCCACGGCTGTGAGGGCGCATGTACTGCATCTCCCTCACGTGCGCCGCCTCCCTCTTTGCGAGCATAACTGCTTCGCTGAAGGAGGCGATTGCTAGCCATGCATTCTCGCTCCGTACCATGGCCTGGACCAGGCCGACCCTGGACGCGAGAGATCGCCGCCGCCGATCACCTCCACGAGGACATGGCGGTGCTCCGCCCAAGCCGGGCAGACCTCCACCGTATGCTCCACCGTGTCCTCAGGGCGATCTTCGCAATGGAAACACCCGGGCGTTTCCTCCCGCCCTATCCGAAACAGGAACCTCCCGAAACAGCCATGTCCGGTGAGGACCTGTGTCAGGCGGAAGGTGAGGACGCCATGCCGCCTCTCAAGCCACTCCTCAAAGAGGGGACTTACCGCCGCAATCGCGGCGTGCCCATCACTGGGTTGCGACAATCGCACTTTCCACGTCGCCATGAGATCCTGCCGGAGTTCTGTCCGCCGTGCCGCGATTTCCCGCGGCGGCGGAGTTACGCCCCGGCGTTTGGCCTCCTCGCGCCACTCCCAAGTGTGCGCGAGGACCTTTACCTCCAGATCCCATAGCGGGTCGGCGTCCAGTCTACGTCCGGATGCAGCTAAATACCAGTATTTTACATGGAGTAACTGCTTATCAGACCTCCACAATCCATTTACTGGTGATACCCCTGGTGATACCACTGGTTGTCAGACTTTTAGGCTTCTGACTAACCGTAACGACTGTCGAAGATGTACAATTGATAGCCGGGACATTGGTCCCGGCTATCAATTGCTTATCGTGCTTCCCGAGACACGGAGGAGTCTTGGTATGTTTTAGAGGGCCACCCATCAATGAACCAACCGTGGCAAGCATAGCTTAACCTTCGAACCACCTGTGCGGCTGTTATTATTAGTAGGTTCAACCACCAATCACAGTCACTCAGAAACACACACACACACACACAATACAACACCCTCGTACATTAACACCAAAAACGCACACATACACAAACCCACACAACAACAAGCATGCGCTAAATTCTATTAATGTTAATTTTTATTTCATTACATAAATTGTTAGTGTTCCAAAAACGGGTGAAGACACTGACTCCTGTAACACAGGTCTAACTCAGGAGTCAGGGCATCAACTGATTGTCACACCTTCTTTACGTCAATAAAACATTTATTTATTTTTATTATATTTATTATTTAGCCACGAGCGCCTAGTATATTAGTAGATATCAGAATGGGAAAAAATCTTTAACAGATCAATCCTAGTTTTCAAAGCTAGAAGCCACCACCAAACAGGTTTGGAAGAAGGTAAACAAAATGTCTGTTCGTTTCGTGTATTCATTTTCAATAATTTAATGTTACTTGGCCCAACTAAGTACAATTTGTCCCAGCAGGTTGTCATGCAAATTATGTCAATACCGCTCCCATACCAAGAAATATGTTAAACATGTGGAGTGCTTACCAATCAAAGTCAGTACCTACTTAACATACGTATGTACTCGATAACCTCCTAATTAGACCTCCTTAAGTCCGTCGCGTGTGGAATGAAAGGCATGAACTGTAGCAACTTTTTATTTGATTGGAAAAATGTTCTCGAATAAAAAATACTTCAACAGCGGTATTTGTGGATTGACTTCCAACATTTGTGGCATTTTAACTGTTAATCCTAAGATTTGTCAATCTATTTACTTGAAAGACTAAAACAAACAAATAATTTATAATATTTTAGCTTTGCCGTGAAAGAAAGTAAATCGCAGAATTTTCGCTTAAATCTGAAAATTTTCTTTCAGTCTGAACTTTACGTATTAAAAGTGCAAGTTGTTTCTTTTAACTTGTACGATATTATCTCTACGTGACTTTTGAACTTTGAAACGAAATAGTTAAGTACACAATATACATTTTCTAATTAATCAATATCTATAGGTAATATCTGCTATCAGGTTTCAAGGTGACCACCTTGAAACCTGATAGTAGGTAAGCAGTTACCCTTGGTTTTAACAAATACTTGTCAAACATAACTATTATTTAATACTAGCTGTGCCCGCGACATCGTTCGCGCGGAATAGTTATTTTTTAAATTATTTATTTATATTATAAACAGTAATAAAAATAAATAAAATTTCTAAAATAAAAGTAGCTTAAGTTACTCCTTATACATCAGCTATCTGCCAGTGAAAGTCCTGTCAAAATCGGTCCAGCCGTTTCAAAGATTAGCCGGAACAAACAGACAAACAGACAGACAAAAATTGTAAAAATGTTATTTTGGTATGTACCGTGTATACGTCCATACGCATTTAGTAAAAAGCGGTTATTTTAATATTAAAAACAGACACTCCAATTTTTTTTATTTGTATAGAAGATTTCGTAATATACTCATTGTTTGAGCACTTGGTGTATAGTATGCTAAAGCTAACACTGCTGAAAATGCCAAGCTCGTAGCCAAATTCTGGGACGACTGTATTTAGATAGCTTTCGACACGCAAAGAACAACAACATATTATATTGATTTATGAAATAATCAAAAGAAATCTAACAGTTAATTAGTAAGCAAACATGAAGAAAATGTCTTCAAAAAAGCCTTTATCAGTTCCGTCGCATATCATTACATAACTAAATAAATTAACCGAATCAACATAATTATCCAAGAAAGTAACTTCATAAATATAAAGTTGACATATGGAAGGATGTATTACTTGTTCCTTGGATACAATTTCCTTCCTCGCGAGTTTTAAATTGATAACGATGTGACGCTTCACTCGCACTGCGGGTTCTTTTACGAGCAAACAAGAACGTTATGTCAATAGCAGAAAACATTAGCTATTTCCCCTATAAAATTGTTGACTGGAATGGAACACACCGGGGCGCGGTTCGCGTGTTCACAAGCGCTTGCGTTTCGTTTCCCTCGCATGCTGACGGTACCTAACCTCTATAGTGGCTGCCTACATTTTTCCACATTTTAGTACACAACTAAGCAATTATGGATATTGACGTTCGTGCTTTACTATATTTAGGCTTTCAAAGAAGAGACCGACTTCTGTGTACCTATTGTGTATGTAACCCAATTAATTCTATTGGTACAATCATAGGATTACGTGCTATACTCAATTCAGTAGATATAAGCTCTTAGTATTGGGAGTTGTTAATGAAGATGGTAACAATTTTCGTGGAAAAATGTATGCTACATTTCGAAGACACGTTAGGAAATTCCATGATGACCTATAAGGCGGCCTTTTCTAACATGAGGCCTCAAAGGCTGAAGGTACAAGTGTACTCTAACAAAGGTAGTAAGGGTTGTTTGTAACTGTATTATAATGATGGATTGGTCGCTTCTGTTACATTTATCCAGTAAGATGTAAGAGGTATTGTTTCTTGGGATTGGATAATTATTTGGTTCTCGGAAGTCAACGGTGAGTCTTTCTGTTGTGCCAAAATGATCTAGATAGGTATGAGTAGGTACTCAATTATTCTTCACGTGACCAGAGAACTGACCTATTTTTAGGTCAAAGAATCAACATTGCCATCCAAAGTGGCAACGCTGCCAGCCCTTTGGGCACATTCCCCACTGACAGCGATGCGGACGAATTTTTTGATGCCAAATGAGCTCTTCCTTTTTTTTCCTTCATATACCTACTTATACATAATATAAATTATATTTTCGCTTTAGATTGTATATTTCATTCGAGATTTCTTGATATAGGAACTAGAAAGTAAGTTCAATCCACATGCTTCTTGCAGTTTTTGTTCGCTTCAATCAAATTGGACCCTTGTTTTTACGAAACAACAATTGATCGTTACTTAACTACGTTATTTCTATCTCTCGTACCCGTTATAACGGGCAAAAAACAACCTTTTACCAAAGCTTCACTCTTTGGAATGTTTTAAAAGTCACGCTCTGTATAATTTTTGACCCTAAAATTCAACTCCAAGAAGTTTGTCTTAATTACATGAACACCTAAACGCATTGCGGTTCTATCATCTACAACATTTAGATCTCAGCTTCTCTCTCTTCTCTCATCTCAACAAGGGAATTATGCACGATCAGAGAACAAAGAAGTATGTGGTATATCTTTATGCACTAGTTGCAAATGCAACGTGAGTTGAATGATTTAACACTGGCCCGCTATTTCCAGTCAAGCATGACGTTTGTAATACGTGCGGCAGAATTATAAAATACACAATGATACTATGATTCTGGACATAGAATAAAATCTTAATGTTTTGTTCATATTTCTTTAGCCTTGTAGAATAATCGATGAGTCGGTAGTTCGACGTAGCTTCTGATCGATAAGCCTTCGATAGTTACGGTTTTAACTCAAATAGGTTTTCTAAGAGACATTAATTTCCTGTTTGATATGACTTTTCCAACGAAGATTCTTTGTCGGGACATGGACTGCAAGATAAAATAATAGAGCAAGCACCAGGTACTCTAAGGTAGGACCATTGAAACCAAGAAAAGTTAAAAGTCAATACAACAGTAGGTAATAAACATCGAGGGGACACACATACCACATAATCAGTCTATAACGTCCCACTCTGGTGGGACACAGGCCTCCTCTTTCTGAGAGGAAATGGGCCGACATCCACCACGTGGGCCCAGCGCGGGTTGGTAGATGTTAGATGTCTTCGAATTGTTGGTCCTAGGTCATGCCGGTTTCCTCACGAACGTAGAAGGGATGATTCACCGCTTTTATGTAAAGTTTGTCTTACCATAACGCACGTATCTGCAGCACACGCTGCAAACTTAATTCTGGCGACGGTGGCGACATACCCACATACTCAGCTAGCTACCGAGGTCAGGACCATATAATATAACAGGCCGTATCATCATACACCAATGCCTGAAATTTTTTAACTATTGAACTACTTCAATAGTTAAAAATTTCCACCAAAAAAAAAAAACCAAAATCCAAAATTTCTACATACGTAGAGCCAGTAAAGAACCCGCGATCCCGCACTATTCAACCCGTGAGCTCTCTTGACCAATGAGGCGTTGAAACGGTTACCAAAACGCAAGTAAGTACTTGATATTGTACATGAGCGAAGGCGCGGTTGGCGGTCCGTAACGCATCAAAGAGCATCCTAATTGTCCGGTTGCGATTTCGAATCCGGCGCGGGCGCAGAGTGCCGTGACGTGCCGACAATTCTATCTATTTGTGAAGCAATCATTTCACAAAACATTTCGTTTTCTACTGTCTGGTCTAGACTGTTAAATTGTAGGTTTTTTACTGATATTGTTTTTGAAAGAAGCACGGAAAAAGGCGTAAACCGCATCTTAAATGCGTTAGTATGGTTGTTAAATACTGAAATTAAGGCTTCAGATTATTAATCAAAAAATTCATATTTTTGGTAGGGTTTAGGGTCTTAAAAAAAAAACTTATAATAGATACTTTAAAATGTTGGTTGTGGAGGTCAGATGCCAGTCGCTCCATGTAAAATACTGGTATTTAGCTGCATCCGGTTAGATTGGAAGCCGACCCCAACATAATGGGGAAAAGGCTAGGCAGATGATGACGATGAAAAGATACTTTAAAATTATAAAGAAAATGATGAAATCAAAGAAGATCCAAAATATAATGCGATGGAAAACTTATGCATGGTTCAGATGTAGTTGTAGGGGCAAATGTAGACATCGTTGGGTCTGTACCCAGCCAGTCATAGGTAAACTGTTGATCAAAATCCATACAAAAAGCATATATTAACAAAAATATTAAAAAACAGATACAGTTAAAATAAAATGCTTGAAAACGTATGAACAATAACAAGCGCGCGCGCATCGCACAATAGATCGGCGGCCATGTCGGACGCGATTTCATTTCCGGCGGAGCGCGCGCGCCGACCCGTGGGCCAATTTCCGGTGACACTATGTACCAACTGATTGTACCATTATTGAATTGAGGTCGAATTATAAATCAATTCGCGATTTCACTGCCCATCATGTATTGGACGAGCGTAGAAATTTTGTTAAACGATGATCGCTTGATTGACGTCAAATAGGCTTTATGTTGATGTAGAGTGCCCGATGCACTCTACATACAACACTATGGGAAATTAACTATTAAAAGGGTAGGTTAGTGCATTTCCGTAAATGTCATCATTTCAGACAAAAGAGGGGCCGCTTCCCTCTTTGCGAGCATCACTGCTTCGCTGAAGGAAGCGACGGCTACCCATGCACTCTCGCTCCGTACCATGGCCTGGATCAGGGCCGGACGCGAGAGATCGCCGTCGACGGTCGTTTCCACGAGGACACTGCGGTGCTCCAAGCCTGGCAGACCGCCACCGTATGCTCCATCGTGTCCTCAGAGCGATCTTCGCAGAGGAAACGCCCGGGGCGTTTCCTCTCGCCTTATCCGAAACAGGAACCTCCCAAAACAGCCGTGTCCGGTGAGGACCTGCGTCAGACGGAAGGTGAGGACACCGTGCTGCCTCTTAAGCCACTCCTCAAAGAGGGGAGTTAGCGCCGCTATCGTGGCAAACCCAACAGCTTATGATCGCTTACTATTCTTAGAATGCATCGTTTTATTAGGGGAGGTGTCATATTTAATTTCATGTGACGTCACATAGCCGATAACGATACCTCATTTGTGAAATATGATAAGTAGTATAGAACATATATACAGACATACCTTTTTGCCCGCCGTGGTAGGGTAAAAATACAGGGTAACACTGAAAGGAAATCAGGTGTCGGTAAACGCCATAATGGTTCCGCTTTTCTTTTTAAGGTACAGTAGGTACCCTAAAAAGGGGGAGTATTGAACTTGCTCAAATGTTCACATAGTGAAGGTCTACAGACTGTCCTATTCGTGACGAAATAATTGTTCAGATTATAACGTTACATTTTCAGGTTTTTGACGCATTTTTCTATAATATTGTATCTGATATGAGTCACGTAATAAATAAATGGGCAGCAGTACATTACGGTAAAATAAATGGTTAATTTTCATAAACAAAATTGGTTATTATTTTTGTTGCGTGCGCGACCGGTATGACAGATTTTGAGATTTGGCGTGTTGCACGCAGCCGCGCCGTCTGTCGTACGTTGACATACGATAAAATGGCGTTTGAAAATCGGCCATGCAGTCACAGGTTATATTGTACGAGGCAAATACAGGAGCGAACACGTCCCCGATATATCTGCCTACATTTTCCCTGAAATGTGTTCACTTTGTTTATTACTGTAGCACTGAAAATGTGTGAACATTTTAGCGATATCGGATTGCAGATTGACTCTTTGTATGCAGTACCAATTTTATATTGATGTAGTAATTGCCATCGAATTTATTACATATTTTGGAGTATTTTTGTATTTTTTTGGTGCTGAATGAAATGGCTGTTAAATATGGAGATTGGGGCTGAATCTGCTGAATAAATGTAAATAAACACTAAATGATTTAATTTTTTTGACTGTTAACTAAATGAAATTCAGTTGATTTCATTGCTTTTTTAACATCTATGTAGTTTTATTCAGAAGAGTCTATCGAATTTTCAATGGTAAGTCGTATTTTTTAAAATTTAGGTTTCTTTAGTTCCATATTGTAGGAAAAAATGTAGTCGCCGATTATCTATAGAATGAGAGCGAGACTAAAAAAAGGTTATAAGTAATAGATTTTACCACGTTAGGAGTTTCAGGAATAAAACCTAAAGTCTGAAACAAAAATGGACTAGCATCTAAATCATGGAAACTGAAAAATAGCAGTGTTCCTTTCTAGTAGTGTACGATCAAATAACAGAAATATCGATACATTTGTATGTAAGTATATCCATGTCGGTTTGTAATAAAGTGCTAAATTCTAAATACCCAATAATCAATTAACTGCAGCAGCGATTCGCTGAATTCTCGCCAGTAAATATCAACAGAATGTTTCAGGTCAGATTTTGTAATTGTTTGAAATTATCGATGTTTCATTCCAAACGGAACATTTGAGTACTGAACTAAGTACTAGCTATCGATACCTAACCGCATACTTTTTGTTATGACGTCAGCAATGTGAAAGAAGTGGAATCCTTGGCATATCGACTTATTAAATATTAATGTGGGAATGAAAGTTGTGCGTTTCTAATTACTTAGGTATGATTAAAGGGTGGATTCCGTTTCTTCATTTAATTTTCTTTCCGCTTTTGCTATTGGCTGCAGACATTGTTGGCATTCAGTAATTCATAAAGTAATTTTTAAAGACCTTTCACGTTACTATTTTGTATATAGATAGATTAGTGGCTTTCTGAAGCGGATTCCGAACCGGATAGTCTGGATAGTTGGTATCTCCATTATAAAAGGGCAATATAAAATTAATTCGGAAAAAGTCACGGGAGCTTAGCTGCTATCATTTATTACTTCCTAATCACGCACTATTACCTACTAATTTGAAAGACCGTTTATTGTAATTCACGCACTTACACGCACACCACAAACTGTAATCTTATTAATTATTACCAAAATAAACACGCCACAGCATAAAGAATTCAGTGTAACTTGTCCGCTTTCTTAGTCAGTGTGCGTGCGGAAGGCAGTTACACTGTGGCAGTTACCAACACAGAATTTGTTATAATAACGGCCGTCCAGGGTAAACTACCTTTTATGGCATCAATTACTAACATAACGCTTCTGTAATTTCACCGAATGTGTACTTCTGAGAAGTTAGAACGGTCCGAAAGTTCCGTAAATAATTGAATATATACAACTAACGTATCTAATTGCCATAATATTCGCCCAGTGGTCGAAATTCAATGATAATTCATTTAAAATTTAATGTACTTCTAATACAATGTGCATATTATAAAATTTTAGCTTTTTGCTTTACTTCTCCATCAAACTTTAACTATGCCGAATTTCATAGTCCTCCGTCCGAATAATTTTCGTAAAAAGGGGTACAAAGTTCTTGCTTCACGTATTAATATATCTATAGATTTATGGTTTTTTGTTGGTCTTTGGAACGAAAATGAAGTATGATGTATTGCTTGGCTTGTGGAATTTTAATCACGTGCAGTAAGACTTCTACAAATATCGCACAACAGGTGAAAACAGTACCTAGATGCTCTTGTAGAAAGTTCTAAAACGAACATTACTGTAATTATACTAGGTAAGGTTACTAACAAAATTAAATTTGAATATATTACGGAGCTCGCTAGCTCCACTTCAATTTATTAAATAGAGCAGGTACTATTCGCCTAAGTAAGTCTACATCTAATATTAATGTTCCGCGGCGCTACATTGAATTGTTATCCGACCTTAAATTCTATAGCCAAGGCGCGGCACAAACCCTATAATTTCGTAAATACACAGCTAATACCGACTACCGTACGTCTGTCCTTATACGTTTTTAAATATTAAAACGCGTTCTATTTCCCGCGCGTATATTTATTCGTGTGTGTCTGCATATGTGTGTGTTAGCGTTGCAATCCACGTTACAACCAACAAACACATAAAACATACATAATAAGGTACGTTTGTGTGTGGAGCGCGGTCGGCGCCGCCGCGGCGTGTTGTGGGGCGCGGTTGCCATGACAACGCCCGCACCCCTTTCCCACACCCCCACAGGTTTCAGCTGACCCGCCGACCTCTAGTGACGAGTCGTAACACTGTCAGTGTTGTAGGGATGGGCCATGTTGCCGTTATCGATTACTTAGTCTTTACTTATTTATTCGTTTTGTTATTTCGTTTGTTGGTCTCATTTTCTTATCTAGTTTTAAGGCTGATAACCTTTGTAACATAGGAAAAGTTATTCATTTATAGTTTCTGCCCTGAAAAAACCAAATTAATATTTATTACAACTGTGTGTGTGTGTATTTATTACTTATATCATTCACGTCACATCTCATCTTGTTTGGAGTCTAGTAGAGATTCCTACTGAAATAGATGTTTCAGTTTATTTTCCATTGTGGAATTTAATTATTAGTGTTTTTCGATATTATTTTACTCTTTTTACTGATTTTCTAAGACTGCCTTGTAGTCGCAAGCGAAACTGCTGAGCATGAGGTCCTGGGGTCGATTCCCGGGTCGGGAAAAGTGTTATTGGGTTGGTGGCAATGGCCTCGTCCCCTATTACATGGGACTTAAAAACGTGACTGTCAAAATGTGCGTGCTTGAATTTCACCTCTGGCTAAATCTTCGATAACATCACGCCTGTAGTTTAGGCGTGATGTTATGTTATTTCTGTTTTAAATTGGAAAAAAAAAATTACCTCTCTGAAAAAAAATCATTTCGAAATGTAAGTTCTCATATTCACGATCATGCATTTACATGGAAATCCTATTTTCAGGCAAACGTAGCAAAAACATTCAACAAACCATTATGTGTAACAAAGTAACATGAAATTCGCATGTACGCTTTATATCACAAACATTGCACTAACTTGTTTTCTTAAAAAATATTGTGTCAGTCCATGGCAGAGCCTATTATTAGACTATACCCTAATCTAAATAAAATTATTCTATTCTATTCTGTTCTAATAGTTTCAAATGGTTACATCACAAAAATAACAGTAACTATCGACTGTCAACCGTCATCCACCGCTACCTTTTATCGACAATTTTTCGCATTGTCCCATCCCTACAGGACCAAGTCTAGTCTAGTTCTTGACGTCCTCAGCTTTATGAATACTTCAAGCTTCAGGTGCTTGCACATCGTACACTCTGGGCCAATAAAACGTAATGTCCCAAAAATCCACGGCTTACCGGCTTCGCAAAGAAAATCCTAGTTTGAGGTAATGTTTTAAAAAGTCTTGTTGTATTTCTTGGCGCGCCGTTGTTGCTCGTATTTTTAGCAGATCGATAGACTCAGTAATGACTTGATTCCATGTATGGTATAGCTAAACTAATGCTATTCTATTGTACGGATAAATCAAATGGATTGGTAACAAAAATATTGAAAAACATTTCAGGAGTTTAAAATTCAATATTCATTTGTGTTTCAAGAAATAGGTTACTATCACGCTTAAATGCGATGCGGTAACGATTTGTTACCATAGCAACGACTACAGTTCTAAGTACGGGAATATGTTGCCTTGCATGGTCCCCAGCAAAATTGACTTCGCAATAAGTCGATACATTTTATATTCCGTGTGTCCTATGGGGGATGAAAGCAGGAGACATGCATAATAAAAATTTAATATATTTATGTACGGTATGAGGTGATTTTGTCCAGAGTACGGGCCCGATATTCACTTTCAACGGCAAATGGGTGTCTCACATAAAGATCAAAGGGATAATTATTATGGAGTTGCTCATATTTATGCAAATTTGTTTATGCGTTAATGTTCATCTATGTTTAATTCATGAAACTACCTATAGGTAAATGTCATTATTCGTCTGCAAAAGCAAACCTTTTTGAGGCAGTTTGAGTGAATGTAGACTAAGGGCGAATTTCACCAACGAAACTGAACGCATACAAAACCACGTTCAAGAGCTGTCAGTGTCATTATTTTTTGTAGAATATTGTGCAATATTGAGTCTGCAGGAATTTCATTAGAAACTTTATAGTGAGCTCCACATTGCCTGTAAAAGGTATGTTTTGTGAGTCTGAAAGCAAATAAAGAAAAAAGATTTGTTGCTTTTTTTAATTCAGCTGTTTCCGCAACCATCATCTGAAGAGATGAGGCTTAACCGAATGGTTTTCCTAAATAATCCGTCAACTTTATGGCATATCAAAATATTGTCAAACAACCAATTAAATTTTCCGCAGAGCACCCTCAAAGATTTTTATACCGGAACAAACAAAAATATTGAAAAATGGTACAACAACAAAGACATTGTTTCCCTCAATGGTTTGTATCTACAGCACAATCGCACTAGCTCTGCGTTCTACATAAAAAATATAAAAAAAACCGTGGCTTTTCAAAGGACTTTTCACATACAAAAGGATAATTTCGCTTTAGTTTCCATTATGTACGACCGCCATTGTAGTCCGTGGTTTAAACACACCAATTTGCAAATGCGCTGCTTTTAATTTTACTTAATTGACCGTTTTACGGTGGCACTGAAGGCTTCGTGAATGTGTGTGGCCCTCGGCAAGTTTTGTCACCGCACTCAAGGGTTTGACCGTAAAATGTAGCTCATTATATGGCGATCCTACGAATCTCACATTCTCCGGAATTAAGCCCACAGAGGTTGAGCAACAAGTCGGAATGTTCGTTTGTACGTAGGTATGATCTCAGACTTGTCCCTTTTTGGTACCTTTGTTTAGAATGCGTGTTGTGGTAAATTAGGTTCTGAAATAGGGATGAATTTACACAAAATTGGAGTTATTGAAGTTAAAAGGAGAAGCCTTCTCGCCATCGTGCTGTCGTGAAAGTGCTAATCAGACTGCAATGTTGGAAGCAAGGCTCAGCGCGAACGAAGGTGTTATATATATAGGTATGGTTCATGGGGCTAATTAAATATACTTTTTTTTTCTTTTAAAAATATAATCAAGATTTGTGGTGACTTTTATGCAAGGTAGCAGGGATGTCGACGAATAACCGTTACCATGAATTCAGTATATATATGATTCTACCCTCACCTGAGCTGAAATTTTTCGTCGGTTATTTAAAAAAATATTGACTTTTCCATACATTTTGACTGCGTAGGTATCGGACTTTTCCATGAATCAGCAGATTTTTGTTTTTGATTACCACCAATAAAGTTCTGCGATAGTGTGTGAAATCATGTGCTAAATTCAAGGTTACAGTTAGCGCGTTGCTGTCCCTGCCACCCTGTATACCATTCAGCTTTAGCTATTCAATTCACCTTTTCTCCCCTAAAGAAGCTTATAGTCCAGCTAATTCCACGCCGACACTAAGTAATTCAATTATTCAAAAAAAAAGGTCGAAAATAATGTCAGGCGGGCCCTACACCCTTGCACTCAAACTATCAATTATATTATCGTAATAATATTTGACGGCAGTTTTAATATTTCACAGTGACATTTATCACAATGCCTTTCGCTAATAATTGTGGAAATCTCATAATTTCAGCCGAAAGACGTTCACTGCTGGACATAGACCTCCTCCAAGCACCGCCACTTCCAACGGTTCTTTGCTTCTCGCATCCAGCGGATTCCATACTTTCAGCCCTATCGGCCATCTGTTTTGCGAGCAATGTGCCCTGCCCACGGAAACAGATTACAGAAATATTGAGCAGTATTGATGCAACACACTGCAATGAAAAAATGTCGTGTAATAAAGATTAAACACGCTTGAACTTTTGTAAAATCCTTGCCCAATCTTCAATATTCACCCTAAGTCAAAAACATTGCGCAATTTGTGAAATTGTGCAATATTATTGATCGTTTAGGGCTCGCCTTAGTAACTTTACGTGCATAGTAGCGGTCATACATAACGTTGATAAACCAGATAGTTATCGTGCGAACAAGTTGTGTCAACACCTAGAGCAGCTAGTTTAATTAACTCTTTAGACTTAGTTAATGTTCTTTGGCGAGTCAGTAACCTGTCTACTTATGCTCTGTTGTAATCTTCAAGTTCAGTGTAAGTTTTGGTTTCTTTCGCGACTTTAACTAACGCGTTTGTCCCATCTGGGTACGCAGATACTACAAAATGCTACGATTCATTTTTAGAGCTCCAAGGTATATTCTATAATAACAGTCTAGTTTGGGGTTCACTGGTAAATAATAATATATTGTAACCTAACTGTAGGTTGCCCGGCTTGGGCGGAGCACCGCCGTGTCCTCGTGGAGGTGATCGGCGGCAGCGATCTCTCGCGTCCGACCCTGGTCCAGGCCATGGTACGGAGCGAGAGGGCATGGCTGGCAGTCGCCTCCTTCAGCAAAGCAGTTATGCTCGCAAAGAGGGAGGCGGCGCACGTGAGGGAGATGCAGTACATGCGCCCTCACAGCCGTGGCCTTCGCAGGAGACGCCCTGGGCGTCGGGAATCCCAGGCTGATTCCCGGCCACCGTAGGCACGGGCTTGCGGACGGCGAGTAATGGGTAGCTCGCTGTCCGGTAAGGACCAAGCCCGGGTCGACGGCGCGTTGTGTTCCACGCGCGCCTCAAAGAGATGTCAGCACCAACTGATGGGGCCCGCAACGGCCAATGCCTGCGAGGGGTGCGGGTTGTTCGAAAGAGATACTCGTACCGCCGCCCCTGGCACACAGGCAACTGAGGGAACACGGGTGGGTTTTAGTCAGTAAAAGTCTGACACGCCCTCCCGCTCCACCCAGAGCGGGAGAAGTTATTTGATGATTTCCCAGCCAAAAAAAAAAAAAACCTAACCGTAGGTAATATTTTAAGCTACTTATGTCATCTCAACTTGCTGTTAACCTGTGAACTTGCTTACACTACTGTTATTTAGTATCTGGACAATTTCTTTTTTAAACTTATCATTTCTGTTTTGCTTCGTCCGTTCATACATCTGAAGGGAAATTCCCGTTAGTTTTAACAACATTCACATTCTAATCTCTTTCAATCTGTCAAAAAATCTTGGATATACCTTCATTTGAAGTTTTTGACATTGTCGCTGAGATGATATTGCAACTTGAATTTGATCGTTTTTCAGGTACGATAATTGGCCTTGTGGATAAACACGGGCCGAATGCAAATACTCCTGTCCGTCCTGTCTTTTTGCATACGGCTTGAGTTTATGTATGTTCTGTTTAAGTTAGAAATATTGGTAAAGATTGAAGTAATAGGTTTCCACAAGAATACTTTTTTATACTGATGGTAGATAGATTTTTCTGGCATTGAGGCTAATTTAATGGACACCTAATCCACCAGTCAGTCTGGTCCTATGGACCAGTTGTCTCTTCGCCGCTGCCGCTGTCACGCTTGGAAAAGTCTTAGGCAATTCAATCAATCAACTAAGCTTTTCTCTACCAAGTTACATTACGACACCGGGGTACTCCATGATATACATAGCTTATTACTTACTAATTATGTATATGAATTCCGTTTTTTTTAGCCAATATACCTAAGTTCGGATCTCACTCCGTCTCTTCTTCTTTAACTTTTGTCGTAGAATTCTTCATCGTAGCTAAAAGAAAAACAATGAGGCCTTAAAAATTACAGTAAATTCTTGAAAACTTATTCTTTCAAACTGACATTCTTAATGTAATACAAATAAAGTGGAAATTAAAATTCGAAGGAATACGTCTCATTGACAGCGGAGCAGTAGTGGCCCGGTGATATAGTCGTGGGTTCGCACCTAGACAGGCTCTGTACTTTGTGTAAATTATTACATCACCATTACTCTCAAAACGGTGAAGATAAACATCCTGAGTAAACCGGCATATACTAGAACTAAGTATTCAACCAACCCGCGCTATGCCCGCGTTGGTGATCACAGCCCACTCCCTCTCAAAGAGAGGAAGCCTCTGTCCCAGCGGCAGTGGAAATATTATGAGATTATTATGGTACGTCTCATTGACTACGCTGTCATTGATAGAAAGTGGGGAAGAAAACTGAGAGGCCGTCACATTTTTAAACGGTTTTATTTAACTTACCCTGTTTGTTTTTGAGTCAAATTTAGTACTTGAAATTTTACCCCCTTCTTGTTGGCAAATTGATCTGAAATTTGATACACACCTTTAGTTTTGATAATAATACAATTTAATTTAATCAGTATCATTTTACAATGATACTGATTAAATTAAATGATGATAATGATCCAAGATGGCCGCCGCTACAAAATGGCGGATTACATATTTTTACACAACCCCCTCAATATGGGTATCAAATCAAAGGGCTTGACTATTAAAATACTGTACACTATGAAAAAAAGAAGAGAAATATTAAGTAACGAAAAAAAAAAGTAAAAAAAAATGAGTTAAGGTTTTAATAAAAAAAAATGATAATTATGAGCGGTTGACTGTTGATAGAAATATCACGCATCACACGATTATTTTTTTCTGATCAATGCCGTAGATTGATGACGAAAGTGGTGTGGTACCTAGGACCTACCGAATTATGTTTTAGCTTTCAGTACATTATCTACGTAACTATTTTCATTAAAATCGTTTTTATACCAGATTTTCTATCCGGAAAATTATACATAAATGACCACTCATATGCTAGTTATCATCATTCAGTCTAAGCTTACCTTAAGCCTTTAGCCAAGCTTTTTATTTATAATATTACCTCTATTTACTTGAACGTTTTATCCTTATTGATGCGATATACCCAATTTATCTATGACTGATAATGTTATTATAGACGCCCCTCAACTTTTGCGTGGATTTTATCTGTTATAATCTGGACGCTCTGCGATATATATCTGATAGTGTAGGCTTCGGATCAATAGGATAAGCCGTTACTATAACAACCCTTTACAGATAAACATAACGTTGAAACTGACTGTACTTTTCGCCTTTTGACTGGGTTATAGTTTATGAGTTTATGATTTTATTCAACAAGTGAATTCTTTTGTTCTTAAATTATGATCGGTTTCGATTCCATTACATCTGTTAACTTTAGCATTACTTGGTTTATAAACGATCCCTGTTTTGTTATAATTTAACCTAGACCCGATTTTTTGGAATAGTTGTATTGTGCGCGTGTGATAAATTGCAATAGCCTAAGGAATTCAGTTGTCGGAGCTAAGTTCTCAAAAATATTAAAATTATCATAATTACATCTCTTATTTAATTTATATTGCATACTCTGCTGGTATAATAGGTTATGCTCTAATTTTATAAACCCGTCTGTTCGTATATTTGTTTTTTTTTTTTAAATCCTTCACAACTAAACCAATTTTAGTAAAAAGAGAAAGGAAATAGGCTACTTTTGTCCAGGAATATGACATAGTTTCCTTCGGTTGCGATAGAAACCGCAGGCAGCAACTAGTAATTTATATTTAGGCCAGTCTAATCTCATTAGAAAACACACTAAAACCCAATACTAATAACCAAAGAGCATAATCGTATTATAACACGTTTTTCGTCAATAATACACCGGTAACAGGATACAAACGTATAATGTATGAGGTGAATGGATATTACTATTGTAGTTCTGAATATTATTAATGTACTGATTATCGCCTCGTATACGTCTGTACGTCCAGAAGACGTAGAGTTGTAACGCCTCCCACAAGGTGGACCGATGACCTTGTGAGGCCGCAGGAATCCACTGGATACGGGAAGCACAGAACCGGAGGAGCTTGGGGGAAGCCTATGTCCAGGAGTGGACATCTTTCGGCTGAAATGATGATGATGACATCAATGATAGGTTAGTTTTCTAACCATAGCATAGGCCCCCCCAGTGGGGTTGCCGCATTGTCGTGCGGGGGGGGCTCAGTAACCGTGGTCACCCTCCCACGGTGAAGCGAAGAGGAATCCCAAGGTGGGGCCGCTCCTCAGGGCTTTTGCCTCCAAGCCGACGACGTTGCGGCCAAAAAGTAGGTTGCGGTGAGGTGCATCGCAACTGGGGCGGGCCGCGATGTCGAATGGGAGGCATCGCGGCTGAGGGTTACAGGCTGCGGCGGAGGAGGAGTGCCGGTACTTCTGAGTAGCGCTCTTCCCTTCCGTGGCCTGGACGGGGCCGCCACCGTTTGATGGCGGACGCGGTGGGGCCGCAGGGGAAGTGAAAAGTGGTAGGCGGCGGGGCCACTGTGCTGACCCGTCGCAGGGGGACCAAGGGTGCCAGACACGTGGTCGTCTGGGGCCCTTATGCTATTTGGTTCCTGGGGTGATCACGGCGTGCCATGTGTCCTGGTGCGCCGGTGATAGGGGTTATTCCCTTCCGAGGAGGGTCCGGTGACGGACAGCCGCGGCGGGTTCGCGGATGGCTTGCGCGTTTCCGTGTTCCCGCCTCAAGCGGCATTGGAGGACACCGTGGAGTTTAAAAAAATACGTGGACGCATGAAAAAATAAACATATCGTAAAATATACCTATTTTACGATGTATTTATTTTAAACCCGAGATGGCGGCAGCTAATTTGTTCGATACCTCGAACAAATTAGCTGCCGCCATCTCGGGTTTTCATTTAGATCTCACTATCAGCTTCAGCACCCTCGAAAGCCATTAAACCGGCAAATCCAGACCTCGGGCTGCTACTGAGAAAAACTCCAGATAGAAAACCAAATAACACTCTACTCGATCTGGGAATCGAACCTCATGTAGTCCTCAGTAGCACCTGCGACTACTACACCAACGGGGGCGGTCATTAGTTAAATGGTATTTTTAATGTAATTCGTGGAGTCATTAATATCTTGTAAAGAAGTTGCGTTGGCAAATTGTAGCTTTTAACCCCGCAATGCGGCTTGTTTTTTTTGACATTTATCATATCGCACCGGAATACGGGCCCGCCTAGCTTTAATAGGCTTTTTGGAACATTCCCAGGTTTCTGTTTGTTACCAGTTTACCAAGTTTAGTTATGCTTAAATGTTTCTACAACAGAGCTGTGTTACATATAACGACACTGTAGTGGATTGTGTGTGAATTAGGATTCACGATTCGCGCGAGATAAGTTAGGACTTATTCTACTAATTTTATAAATGTGAAAGTTTGTGAAGATGTTTGGATGTTTATTACTCTATCACGCAAATGCGGCTGAACGGATTTGGATGAAATTTGGTACACAGATAGTTTATAACCTGGGTTAAAACATGGAGTACTTTCAATCCCCGTAGTACGTTTCCGTAGGATAATTTCCGAACTGCACGCGGACGTAGCCGCTACATACATAGAAAAGTCTAAAATACACACAATCACTACATAGTTTAAAACCAAGTTGCTTTCTCTGTCCCTATATCCCTATGTATGCTTAAATCTTTAAAACTACGCAACGGATTTTGATGCGGGTTTTTTTAATAGATAGAGTGATTCAAGAGGAAGGTTTATATGTATAATACACCGACCTCCACGCGGGCGAAGCCGCTGGCAAAAGCTAGTAAGTTTATAAAAAAACATTGCCTGATACAGCCCAAGCAGCACGCAAGTGTTTCCAACATCAATATAACAGCCTATTTAGAGCTTAGAGTTTTTTTAGAGACCTACAAGAGTGTCAAAAAATTATTCAATCTGTATTAAGGGATCCGCGAAAGCTTAGGGTATTTAAACAGAATATGAAAACTCCACTATACAGCTTAAGTATTTTGTGACACTTTAATCTGGTTTTATCGTTAAAGCTGTATACAAGCTGTATTTTGCCTGTGAACACTTACTTATTACAGCTCTTAGTGTTATTATAGTATCACTTAAGACTTGTTTCTGTACAATGGTGTATGCAAACTCCGTTGTAAAACTTATTTTTATGGCGTAATTGTACACTCTTGTAAATACAGTGGTTTTATGACTTCTGTTTTTGAGGGTGTTTTAAAACTAAAAAAATAAAAGACAGCTACAGTACAGCTTTATTTTGTATTAATGACAGTCACTCGGAAAGACTTTACGGTCAACCGCCAATTCCGTCGACGTCCAACGAAGAGGGTTCCGTAGCAAAAACATTAAACAGGGTTATTAATGATCATAACAGTTATGTTAAATTTGTAAATTTAATTCAACCTTAGGAACACGATTTGACGTTTCTTCATAAAGCAGCGCAAGTAGTTCAAATGATGATTGATTTGAACCATGAGATCTAGTTCTCTTACGGCTTCGTCATATGACGATATTGATAGCCGTTTCACACAGCATTTTGAGGTGGACCAATTATGTAAAGTCCGAGATGTTTCATCCTTTACTAATTTGTTGACATCTAATCGCTTTCTTGGCCATCTTAACTTGCCTTTTGATTCCCACAAACTTGGTACAATGCAAAGCTTGTTTTGCCCTTTCTCAATGGTTGCTTAAATTTTAGTCGGCATATTTTCCTGAAAATAAAGTAAAACTGATATATTACATACAACAAACTAATAATGCTTTACATTATGTTTACTTAGGTATAAAATATAAGGCCAAATTGAGAATCTCTTCCTTTTTTTGTGAGTTAAAAATTAAACAGCTACTTGTTTTAGTTTTACTATATGTAGGTATGTATCATATTGAGTCAGCGTCTTTTATTTCTTTTAGGTAACCCTTATAAGCATTATAAGTTATGTATAGAGAACTGATATACAGCCTAAGTAATAAAAATGTCCTATTATAAAGCTGATTAGCAGCCAAAAGCTGTACAATATAATCCTTAACTTACTTAGTACAGCTACTCAGACTATAATACACTCCGATTATCATTTAGGCTGTTTAGCAAATAGTCGCCATTTTCGTAATTTCGAATGTAGGTACAAAACAAAATTAGAAACATAATTTAAGGAATATATAATGATTTTCAGCTTGATATGAGGGCACAATGATCACACTACCCTCACTTCTGTTATTATAAAATTGTTTTTTATTCTAACCTTAAAACCAACATTGACTTACCATATAAATGTTATTTTTCTTTTATATCAGATCGATTATTTTGCTGGCGCTTGAATATTTTGACGGAAAACATAGACAGGTTCACAATAAATTTGAATCCGCAATTTCAATTCACCAATTAACACCTTCAGATATCTAAGTCCAAGATTACGTTTACTTACTAATAAATATTATAAATAACAATGTCGCCATTCATTGAAAAGGATAACATTCATTTTGTGATTCTCTTCAAAAACCAATTTAAAACTCTTTTCTCTATAAAGTATTTATAAGATAATATCTGTAGTATAATGGTTTCTTTGTACACCGAATTACAGCTCTAATACAGCTATTATACAGCGCCTCTATTGCTTCTACAGCTATTATACAGCTATACTAGAGCAAAACGCTGTATAAAATGTGCCCATTTTTTACTTATAAGGTCTGTATAAGCGCTTATACAGCCTCTATACAGCCTGAATATACAGCTTCTAGTATAAAATCGAACTTAAATACAGCTTGTATACAGCTTGCAATGCTACTTGGGAGGTGGGTATTATAATATCGATTTCTAATAGTGAAGCTACTGATTTAGGATTTACAGAATATTCTTTTTCACGGAGCCATTTACCTGGAAGTACGGACGGGTATTGAATAACATAAAACAGCCAAAGCAAGAATTGAAACGAATTGTAGGAAACTTACAGTTTTTGTTTATTTATTTTTAAAAGAATTAAGTACTCAATGATTATTTTTTCCATTACATACATATAATTGGACGATCCCAATCAGTGTCTCTTGTGCAATACTAATTAAATAATTCCGGATGAAAAGATACAGTTCCAATATGGCGTGGAGTATAGAGATTTCTCTTTGAGAGTAGGTTAAACATATGTTTATTATGGTATCGATACCGTTATTTTGACAAACTTCTTTTAGATTCCAATTTACGATTAATCAACAACACAAAGTAAGGGACATTTGGGGATAATTTTGCAATAGTTAAATAACTTTTATCTAAAAAATAAATCTGACAGTTCCACATATTTTCTATACAAACCCTGTCAAACTGCAATATTTCCTCCTCACATAAAAGTTATCTGACTATTTAAAGCTTTTAATCGAACTTATACAAGGTTATTTTTTAGTCACCGTCCAAATTTTTCAGGGTGATGATAGTACCCGTGAAATTGAACAACTTTCTCCAAGGAACATGGGTCGAAATATAAAAAAAAAAATCCGACCCTCCATACAAAATCGATCAGCTGACTATTGATTTTGTATGGGAGGTCTGATTTTTTTTCATATTTCGACCCATGTTTCTTGGAGAGACAAAATATTATTTCTGAAATTAACTTGGTTATAATTTCGACTCGTTAGGAAAAACCGAAGGAAAGGCGAAGCTCATAGCTGCGTTAATAACTTCAACGAGTGGCTTTTTTCTTAAGCTCGGATATTAATAGGCTGTTATGAACTAACAAAGTCTGAAGTCTAGAAAACTCCACGGTGAACGGTGGAGCAAAGAAAGTAGAAATATTTTTCTCTCCGCCATTGTACTGCATTTTGCTTTTCCTTCAGTCTTGTATCTGTTAAAATATTTTGTACTTGCGTTTTGCTATAAAAATAATTAAAAGTTTACCTTGTATTAAAATAGATAAAATGGATTTTTAAACGCCAGACTAGAATTTACATCTGATACCTCCACTTGATACCTTTACTAAAGAATAACGGTTTTCCTGGAAAATTCCAAACTGTTAAGTGTCTATAGTAAATAAATATTTTGTCATTAAAATTTAAGGCTTAGGTAGGTTTATTTAGTAAAATGGTTCGTAGAACAGCCAAAGTCCGTAATGTTTAAATAATTCACGAAGATAACTTCGCGACACAAAAATTGTGCCCGATTTTGCAGCCTTACCATAATTCAGATGCTCATAAAATAATCCAAAATAACGCACCGTAGGAAAGCAACCTTGACTTTTTGTTATTCTTTCATTTCGGGATCAGCACGGATCCTAAAAACAATATTATTTTGAAGACCAGAATTGCAATTTTCAGTAGAGTTGGGTATTTTTACAGAGTTAATGTAAAAAGAAAAATAGTTAACAATGTTGCGACTTTTATGTGTAGGTTATAGTCTAGACTCAAACTACCCTACTTATTTGCTAGATTCTAGAATAAGGGCGCGTCCAGAATTGAAACTGAAACAAAAATCACAAAATGTATTTAACACTAAACGTATTTAAAACATAATTCTATATCTATAATTTTTAAACGATTTACATAAATATAATGATGTTTTAAATTTTTTTGACTTGTGGTGCAGTTGGGTCTTAGTATTTGACTTGCGGGTGCTTGTAAGTTTGGGACCTTGATACGCCGTAGAATGCCGTAGTTTGAATTTAGTTACGGTACCCGTTTGCTATAGCCTGAAATATTACTGCTCATTTTTTATTGAATACATATTTTATCTTACTTTGTGCAAAGATACCTTTTGTTTGGGGTAAGTAGGTATATCCAGCTTGTTTAGAATGAACGAATATCTGCTATATCGTCTGCTTACGGGTAAAAAGTAATAAGTGCAGTCTGTGTCATTTCGAGTAAATGACATTTTTTAAGTTTATGTTTTAATTAGATCTATTTTAAACACATTAATTTAAAAACTGTTAAAGCAAACTGTTGCACTTATTACCCTTCTTTTAAGATATACTCTTATCTATATAATATTTACAAAATGTGAGAAGATATAATTTTTACAAACTTACTATCTCAGCAGCCATTGGACATTGCATTTTTTTATTTTACCAGTAGATAGCCCGAAAAATATTACACGTGACTGCATTTTTAACTCGATTTAGTAAAAAAATGTATTTAACTTGTTTTACCAGTAAGCAGACGATATATATGTCTTAAAAGAGCCTAGTGTTGACCTTGTCTTCAGGGGCCTAAAGACTGAATTAATGATAATTTCAATAATGGAGCTAATGTCACTGTGATGGGCGAGGTCCAATCAGTCTTAGTAAGACTCTAGTGAAGTATTCTGTGAAACTCCAAAAAAAATACGCGTTTTCGTCGGCTCCTGCCAATCTGAACACAGCCTAATGCTACTCATATTACTACCATTCGTTTTCGAAATAAGGTTATGGTTAAGTTAGCAGCAAAAGCGTAGCTTAAATAGAAATATTACGTTTTTATTCGCACTTTGTGACTTCAGACTTTACAGCAACTCAGTTTAACCGGCAGTTTCGACCGCGTAGAATCAAATAGACACTTTGTCAGTAGGTGCTGATGAAGTGAATACCTATTACTATAGATGACTAGCTTTTGCCAGCAGCTTCGCCCGCGTGAAGGTCGAAAACTATCCTACGGGAACGTAGTACCGTAGGGGATAAAAAGTATCCTATGTGTTATTCCAAGTTACAGACTACCTGTGTGCCAAATTTCATTCAAATCCGTTCAACCGTTTGAAAGAGTAACAAACATCCATACATATTTATAATATTAGTAGGATGTTACACCTCTGCCTAACCCATCGGGAAACTGCCGCGGGAAATCGCGGCACGGCGGACAGAGCTCAGGCAGGATCTCATGGCGAAGTGGAAAGTGCGATTGTCGCAACCCAGAGCTGGGCACGCCGCGATTGCGGCGGTAAGTCCCCTCTTTGAGGAGTGGCTTGAGAGGCGGCATGGCGTCCTCACCTTCCGCCTGACACAGGTCCTCACCGGACATGGCTGTGTCGGGAGGTTCCTGTTTCGGATAGGGCGGGAGGAAACGCCCGGGTGTTTCCATTGCGAAGATCGCCCAGAGGACACGGTGGAGCATACGGTGGAGGTCTGCCCGGCTTGGGCGGAGCACCGCCGTGTCCTCGTGGAGGTGATCGGCGGCGGCGATCTCTCGCGTCCGACCCTGGTCCAGGCCATGGTACGGAGCGAGAGGGCATGGCTGGCAGTCGCCTCCTTCAGCGAAGCAGTTATGCTCGCAAAGAGGGAGGCGGCGCACGTGAGGGAGATGCAGTACATGCGCCCTCACAGCCGTGGCCTTCGCAGGAGACGCCCTGGGCGTCGGGAATCCCAGGCTGATTCCCGGCCACCGTAGGCACGGGCTTGCGGACGGCGAGTAATGGGTAGCTCGCTGTCCGGTAAGGACCAAGCCTCGAGGGTCGACGGCGCGTTGTGTTCCACGCGCGCCTCAAAGAGATGTCAGCAGCAACAGATGGGGCCCGCAAGGGTCGATGCCTGCCAGGGGTGCGGGTTGTTCGAAAGAGATACCGCCGCCCCTGGCACACAGGCAACTGAGGGAACACGGGTGGGTTTTAGTCAGTAGAAGTCTGACACGCCCGCCAAGTTATTTGATGATTTCCCACACAAAAAAAAAAAAAAAACAAACCCATCGGGAAACACTGGCGTGATATTATGATGATAAGTATCCTGTATTTTCTTTACTTTTCGAAAAAAAGCTAATTTTTCGTAGTAGTAGTACAAAAGTAGTTGTAGCATAATCAAAACATTTTGGTCCTACTTTTGGAAGCATTTTGGTTAAAAATTGTAACTTCATTTTCAGTTGACAGTTGAATGATGGTTGAATACTAATATGTAGGTTAATATCATGTTGCAAAAACACATTTTGACGAACACGTTAATATAATCAATTCCGCATATTTCCCCTCGTTGATTAACAAAATATGAATTATTTTGGAACAAGCAGAGCCTTGTAATGGGTGTTAAAATAATGTTTCCCTAAGAAATCGTATAGCCAACATTAATAAAATTCCTCAGTCAAGAAACGCGAAACTTTTTTTTTCTCTAGTCTCCCAGCAACTTGGAGCAATTTTTCTCCCCAACTTAATAAACGCAGGAAGAATTTAATAAAAGCGTCATATTTTGAGTATCACTTTTTTGTTTCGCGCGAGATAAGAATATTGTGTAGGGTCTGGACTAGTGGAATTGGGAGTTTAATTGTTTCGGAAGAGGATGGGCAGGGAAATGAAAACCGAAAAGTTGAAAGGAATTTAAAAGTCGTGCAAGCATACAATTTTAAATCTGTTGGTGACTCACTAGCCGCTGTTTCATACGATCAACTAACAAAACATTTTTTTAATACAATAGATGATGATATAATTTATGCTAAAAGAACATCTATTACTTTTCTAAATAACTCAAAACAATTAAACAAAAAGTGCCATTCAGAAAGTATTACGATGTTAAAATAATTGTGATAGTTACCTATTCGTTGTGTTTGGAATAATTGATAATATTATGAAATAAAATAATAACGTTACACAAACAAATTAGCGTGTACTAATTGCCTATAAACTGAAAGATACAAATGCTTGATAAGCAGCGAGGTCGAATCATAAATTCAATGAATTTATTAATTGTTTTGGTATGGACTTCAACGAATAAACTTAATTCTGTAACGATTTTGGAAGGTTAATTTAGAAAATATTTATTGTCCATATTTTACAATCAGCATACATACGTTAACATCAATTTGAGACGACATGGCGACATTTTGAGTAGCTTAAATATTACCTACGAGTACAGCTAGTTACATATATTATTTGCCAGTAACCCCAAACTAGACAGTTAGTCTGTGTCTTGGGGTTCACGATACGAATTCTAGAGTGGAGACTAGAGAGGTGTATTTGATTAAATACATATTTTTCATATTTTATTTTAGTTTTTTTTCCAAAGATGCATCAGTTAATTAGAGATACTATATGATGGATGAAATGAAAACCAAAAGTGTCAGGAGTTTTTTCCTGTATTCATAAGAGCTAAAGTTTTTAGTAATTGATTACAATCAAGCCTAATAAAGTAGTAATGAGCAATTTAACTCTAACTTCATATTTTACGTGGTAGATTACGTTATAACTAATAATAGTGTCATTTTGTACTTTTACACAATTCGAAGTGACAGGAGATAAATATTTTTTTAACTGAGTAGTTTAAAAGGTTTCCTGCGCTCGAGTGCAGTTCTATTTGTTAGAGCTCCGGCTTTGCTATTTGAAAGTATGTTAAAGGACTAATATGAGATTTGACTAAATCATAGCATTCGTATAACTGTCTAAAATAATTTGAATTTACAAACAGCTGTGTCCCTATTCGGGCGTGAACGTCGCCCGCCTAACGGGGATCACATTCGAGAAACTTTTAAAAGCCGGTAAGCCTCGGTTCGCTACGAACGAAATCACAGCCTACTAAAGTATATTTCACCCTTTTGACGACACATTATGTACATTTGCAGCGCGTAACGACACGGGCTCGGCTCACAATTTCCATTAAAGCGCGCCGTAATAGGAACAGCCTAAATTTTAAGCGGCACGTACAAAATTCGTCTCTAAGCCGTTGTAGACTGGGTTGAGTTTTAGTTGGGGGTTGGACACATTTGTATCCTGAGCACATTGGTCTGGAGCCGCGCCCCGTGTAACACATATCGAATTAGCAAAAGGACGGTATCTTACTGCAATTAGCTTCAGCATATTAGGAGTGGCCAATTGTCCGCTGTGCCTTTTTGGTGTATCAACGTGCCCAAAAATTGTGGGGTCTATAATTTGGGTCGTATCTATGTTATGCACGACATCCTGTTTTTTGATGACTAGTTAAGCATTCTAACGTGGAGTTGACCTTAGCTTTGTTTTAGGATTGATCACACACACATGGACAATTTTGTCATGTTCATTGTGTATGTAGTGTGTATGCGTTGATGTTCATGCTCTGGTACCTCGGTGCAGTACAACGAGGGCTGATTAAAAGTGGTTGAATCAGAAACGGTGTTCTGTTGACAAGTTGCTTAGTTTGGACCAGCTATCGTAGGAGTTTCTTTTGACATATCTACTACAGCTTATTCAATTTCCTTAATGCTTATCTTAACATAGAACGAATAATAATAAGTAATGGTCGCCTAGTGGTCGAAATTCGACCATATTTCGTTAAAATTTTTACGTATTTCTAATGCATTATTACTAAATTTTAGCTTTCTGCACTCCTCCATAGAAATTTTAACTGTGCCAAATTGTATACTCCTCCGTACGCGTAATTTTCGTAAAAAGGGGTACAAAGTTTTTGCTTCACGTATTAATTTAATATAAATAGATAATAAGTACAGCTACAAATTATGAGTGTTTGATCAATATTTCGTTAGTTTTGCGGATCAAAATTATGATATTTTATTCTTCATAATGATGCAATCGAAAAAAAAAACTATTTTTTATTAAACTTTCAGGCTTTAAAAAGTTTCAAAATGTATGTTTTGACTTTGCAAAAGTCCGAGATTGAGCAACTTTTCTCGTATTTGAAAACGGTTTTTATTTTATACGGGCTGAATTATGTTTTATGAGAAGTGAAATTTTTGGAATGTGAATTATAGTTTTTACAGACTAAAGACTCATAAATGAACTATTATGCTAATTTATCGGTAAAACGGCTTGGAGTGACTTGTGGCTAAGTAATATCAGTCGCACTGTTCGATGGATTAGGTTAAGCTACGCTTGCCGTGGTTGGTCCGTGGATAGGTGATCATCTTTACATTCCAAGATCCCTCCGTGCCTCGGAAAGCACGTTAAGCCGTTGGTCCCGGCTGTCATTTGTGGATATTTGACAGTCGGTTACGAGTCGTCGGAAGCCCGAAAGTCTGACAACCAGTCTTACCAAGGGGTATCGTACTACCCAGTAACTGGGTTATGGAGGTCAGATAGGCAATCGCTCCATGTAAAATGCTGGTATTCAGCTGCATCCAGTTAGACTGGAAGCCGACCCCAACACAGTAGGGAAAAAGCTAGGCAGATGATGATCGGTAAAACGGCCCGTCCAGTGTTTTAGCCATCCAAACACAATGCAGCAGCGAACTTCTTTCAACTGAATTCTGATTATATGTACCTAAGTACCAACAATGAAATCCAAAACACAGAAAAAAAGCTTTAAAAAATTCAAATTGACTCTTCCCTAAGTGGATATATTAGTAACGAATTAAGCTGGATCTGTTTATCCGAGGCACCGACGAGTGTAATTATTTATTAAAATTGTTGCCATACTCAACGCGAGTTGCGACCGTTTCCCTGCGTATTAGCTGCTGTGAAATTCTCGGGATGAAATGTAGGAGGTCCATTCATCCGACCCCATTTTGAGGATGAGATTTTTATTTTACCCACTGAATTATGCATAATGTTTATTACAACGTTAATGTTAATATGCATACGCAGGAAAGTTGTGTGTAAAATGTGCGTAGGGTGTGAATTTATTCATTTGTTGTCAAAGCTGTTTCTTTATTTTTGTCGTTGCATTGAATTTGTTTAAATTAAAACTGTTATCTATTCCTCCGAGTGGTGAAGGTCGTCTTCTATAAACCTTTCGATTAATATATTTTTTAATAAAGTGGTAACAAATTGTATAAAGTCCCTGACACATGTGTTTGGTGATTAACCTGTGTAACAAGAACCTTTTGCTTGTCCCGAGAGGAATTGAAAACTTATGCAGTAAGATTAACAAAGGAGAAAAATAGTAAAAAATACAAAAATAATCACCATCATCATCATTTCAGCTGGAAGACGTCCACTACTGGACATAGGCCTCCCCCAATGTGGCTTGCCATAATGGCTACGCTTGACAGGCGGGTTGGCGATCGCAGTATGGTGGTAAAATGCACAGAAAACGCTGCTGCCCATTCTCTAGTAAGTCCCTTAGTCGCCTTCTACGACACCCACGGGAAGAGATGGGATGGTGCTATTCTTTACGTCCGGCACCATACGGTACCAAAAATAATAAAAAGAAGAAATGGTTAGAAAAAGCCTGGTGATTGTGTCGATTGATAATTTGATACCTCTTGAAATCATAGATTAGGTACCACCGAGTCCTTATCAGCTTCTGTTTTAGCGAGCAGTTTAATTTGCAATTGCTGTCCGTCTTTTGTTATGGTAAAATCAAATCTTTCGAAAAAGCGTAGTAAAAAAGATACATCATAAACCAGTATCCTGTTTGTATTCAATTTCCGAATCTGAAACAAGATAAACTTCCTCCAGAATTTTCATACTAGTAGTTTTTTCTTATACTGTTTTCTTAACCAGGGAAAAGATTACTAAAGAAAAATGTTAAGAAATGTGTCTTTAAAATTCAAGGCTCTTGGTATGTAAAAAAAATTAGACGATATAATTTTACCAATTTTTCTACGATGTACTAAATCAAAATCAAAATCAAAAGTCATTTATTCAAACTAGGCTGAGAGTTAGCACTTTTTGAACGTCAAAATTACATAAGACAGTCCCCCCAAAACGCTCGCCCTTCACCACTTCCTAGTGCTTTAGCTGGGAAGAAGAAGTGGCGATTACTTATCCCTTCGCCTCTGACTCTGAGTCTGATAGCAATAGAAAAGTAATTATGTTAATTACTTGACACTTGACAGTTTATAGGGAACAGTGTGTTCTTCCAGTTTGGAATCCTTCAATTAGAACATTAGCAAAATGAGCCAATAATGTTCTTACTGCTGGGCACAGGGACATAGCCCTTCTCTCTGTGATAGACCCGAAGGACAGGGCCGAAATCCATCACGCGGGCCTAGTACTGATTGACAGATCCGCAGATGTCACATATCTCCGAGTTTTTGCCGAGGACATGCCTGTTTCCACACAATTCGTAACCACTGGACTACCACTGCTCCTATTAGAACATTATTAGTCTTTAATTTAGTTAGTTCTATGCTAAGCCATGTTATTGCATAAATAGTTTGAATATATGTAAACCAGTAAACGCCGAGTGCTTCTGCTCGGGATTCTCGCAAGTCACCTAGATCCTGGCTTTAAGGAGTGACTGGTCACAGTAGTGAGACATATGGAAATGTTTGCCTAGCCTAGGATAAATACGAATATACTGAATACTAGTGTTGGTTTGGTGGTTTAGTTCTAGGTAAAGTAAATGCTTTCAACATAGCTCGATTGTCACAAGTTGGCTTAGATTGGAGAATAGTTCTAGGTAAAGTAAACGCTGTCAACATAGCTTGATTGTCACAAGTTGGCTTAGATTAGAGAATAGGCAGTGTTGTCCGGAGTCATTTAAAATAAGTAATGCCTACGTTTGCGTAAGTAAGGTTTAATAGTATCGACGTCAGAGATGTCCAAGATAAAGTTGGGAAATACCTAGGTATGAATTGAAAAATTTACATTGCTTATGACTGCCTCATGCCTGCCATGAATCAATTGCCAGGTTCGGTTAAGTCTCAGTAGCAACCCGAGTTTGAATATGTGCCCGATTGATGGCAATAGGTTCACCCCCTATTTCATGGGACTTAAACATAAATGGCAAAATGTGGGTCTACTATAGGGACGCCTCTGGCCAAACCTTCGGGTAAACAAGGCGTGATGTTGTGGATCGGTCTTGACATGTTAATCTTTATACACAGACGGATGATGTTAGTCTGTAGCACCAACTTGTAGGCAAATAACGTGACGTTGCAATCACGAAACCGCTAACTGTAGTGATTAGGGGTCTACATGCGAAGTGCGGCACAGAATGGACATTAATGGGCCAACCTGTTACTCCAGCTCTTAAAATTTAATCATAGCTATTTAAACAGGATGTTTAGCATATATGGGTGAGACAGCGTCTAAGTAATTAACGTTATGGTCACCATACACAAAGTGTAGACCGCATATTGTCGGCGATACATTGTTTTCGGTGACAGAATATTTTAACAAGTTCATTAAAGCTTGCATTGGTTTTCGATTGTTCCACCACATTTTATAGTGTTGGCAGCTCTTTCAAATGTCACTTTTGTTTCTATTAATTTTGGTGCTGTCAAATTGTGATGATTTATATTGTTTGTATTTTCTGTTTTATTTATAAGGGATGAAGTGTGATAATGGCTTGTTTTGAGTTAACACTACAATGTTAATTACTAGTGGTCGCCCGGCAGTCGAAATTAGAACATGTTTTTTTTTTTAATTTAATGTATTTCTAATGCATTATTATACTCCTTTCCATAAACTTTAACTGTGCCAAATTTCATTTCATTTCATACTCCTATGTACGTGTAATATTCGTTTAAAGGGGTGATACCAATTGAGCTTTGAGTAATCTTTAAAAAATAATTATAGGTATTATGTTCAAATAACTTTTGTGGAGCCCCAGAATATTTATAGATGTTAGATATATTTATCAACAAATAAATATAATACAGAAATCAATCTATAAAACCGTGATCAAAAACTTTCGTAAAGGTATTTACTAAGAAGAGTAACGATAACAATTTCCACTATCAATTTCACTTAAACAAAGTAACATTTTAAATTACATTAAGTATGAAAACATAATGTCATTAAAAAGCTTTAGAAAACTCATCAAGAACTTTGCTGGAAATCGCCTGAATTATATATGACATATTCTGCTATACGTATGCCCCAGCACAGCGCTCCATGTAGAGCGGAGACCTTAAATTTAATCTCTTAGCAGAGTACATCACATAAACGCAAGGAAAAGTAAAAGCCCTTAAATAAGAGAATGAAAAACGAGCAAGAGGCTCACACGATAAACGTTTTAATCTCTTTAAGTGTAGCTACAGAATGTTATAGATACAACTCAGTCCTGTAGTAGTAGGTAAACATGACAGTTTGCTGTTAAATGTATTGCTTTAGTACAAACTATCTAAACTAATATTATTTATACACACACACCGCTCCGTGTGGTGCCGGACGTAAAAGAATAGCACCATCCCATTTCTTCCCGTAGGTGTCGTAGAAAGCGACTAAGGGACTTACTAGAGAATGGGCAGCAGCATTCTCTATGCATTTGACCACCATACTGCGATCGCCAACCTGCCTGACAAGCGTGGCGATTATGGTAATCTCCCCCTTTTGGGGGAGGCTTATGTCCAGCAGTGGACGTCTTTCGGCTGATATGATGATGATGATGATGATGACACACACACACACACACACACACACATAAACTCACGCCTTTTTCTTATGGAGGGAAGCAGAACTAGAGAATGCGATCTGCTACGATCCTTACACACATCTTTTGCTTCGTTTACGGAATTTTTTATTATCATTCAAATGTAATTCAACGTGTTAAATAGTAGCCAAATTATAGAGAGGTAAAATTGTTTGTTTGTTTGTAAGAAGAAGGTACATCATGCTGCTACTGCTAGAAAGCTGCACTATTGCAGAGTACGGTAAGATAATGTTTTGTAATATAGTTGACTTTTACGCGGTCGAAGTCGCTAGTTTAAAATAATTTGATAGTTCTTGAACTAAACTTCATACTAGGCCATCTTTGTCATCCAGGGAGTTCCAATATCTTAGTTGCATCCTAAGATAGAGACGAAATAAGTCGCATCGTACTGCAATTATTTAGTAGGACTTAGCATCTAATAAGCGAAACCATTAACTGTGAAAACTAAGCTAGAAGCACCAGAATACAGAGAATAGTCTTTTGACCAGTAGCCTGGTTTTAAAGACAAAGCATTATATGGACTTAAGGACGAAACACACAAAAACGATGCTAAAAATATTAAATATTGCAAATACTGTTTATTTCAACATAAAACATTACACAACAACGTAATTACGCCAGATATCGTGCTGCCGTATCAAAAATTCAATTATAAAATTCGCCATATCCCGTTTGCGTATTGCAAAATTTACTGAATGCCAACAATTTGGCTACGTAACCTAGGTGCATTACATTAATTTCTAGCTGAAAGCTGGGGCATTAATTTGCGTCTGCCTCCACAGGGAAACCGCAAAATACTAGTTCCGTACTTCCGTTGCTATTCATAATAAAACCGGCGCAGGCCGCTAAGTGCTTCAACATCTGGGCGCAACGAAATACTATTATGATGACAAAGACCGTGAAATACTATCGCTGTTAACGCAGCCTTACTGATAAATACTGTATATTGTTAATTAAAATTGTTTGACATCGGAACACTAATGGTTTTATACTGGCTGGATATAAATTGTATATATTTTCGGATGGATAAACCATTGTTGTTTTCGAATTTGTATGAAGTTGCGGCTCTAGAAAACGTTGTAAATAATACTGTAGTGGTCATCCAATGGTCATTATTAGACCATTATTAAAAAAACGTCAGAAGCTAGGAGGTGTACGGTTCCAATGGCCGACAAGAAACTCCACGGTCGCTCTTTAAAAAATAATTGGCTTGTACAATTACAGGGCACAGGTATTGGAGGACAGTGTACCTGTGTGACTTATAAAAAAGTACCCGGTCATCATCATCATCCAGTCCAACCATCATCCATTCATCCATCTTCCAGTCTAACGGGATGCAGCTGAATACCAGTATTTTACATGGAGCGACTGCCTATCTGACCTCCACAACCCAGTTACTGGGTAATACGATACCCCTTGGTAAGACTGGTTGTCAGACTTTCGGGCTTCTGACAAGTACCCGGTACGTAAAAAATCGAAAATGGTCTACAAAATCTACAGCCTACAAAACCTACAACGTTCTGACAATCACAAAATATAAATAACCTACATAATTATATAAAAATGCTATCTACCTACATAAATAAAAATAAAGTTGAAATAAAATCTTTAGCTTCAATAATGATGTGTCAGAAAATAATTTCTGATACTATCTTTTTACTAGATCCTTCAGAGACAGAGCATCATTTAGATGAAGATTTTTAAAACTTGCCTGGTTTTCTTCGAAGTCCTAAAAGGGTCTTTCTAAATTATTCGTGTTACGTAATATGGGTTAAAATAAAACATATTAGACAAGTTATCCTGTTAACTTTAAGGTTTCCCTTTAAGCATGAGGGAAGAGCTAAACGAATATGTACATAAATTATATATGTTTAGGGTAGTTTTCATTATTAAAGTTTTTTTTAAAGGCTATAGGCTTTTTTGGCGGCAAGCAAGACTGAGAGATGGACTAAGCCCAAATTAAAAACACACCACACACACAATACCATCCTATTAATTATGGCAGCTTAATGTCCTTTAAATGATTTAAGTTTATTGAGATATTTGACAAATTATTTCGACACTTAAAACATATTTTTCAAACGTAGCTGAAACCACATATAGAAACACTCCAGGAGACCAGGGCTATAAAGCGATCGCAAAAGCAAATCGGTTCACAATCCTATTATAAATTATCGTATTTAATTTTCATATGAGACCGCGCTTATTACTTCAGTACATTAGTCGCCAAACTCGAAAGCCTTTGCTTCTTTTGCTCTTTAATAAAAAAGGCGACGTTCAATGGAACGCGGCATGTGATTCTGAAAGAGTATAATTTATTACGCTTGCTGCTTCAGCCACAAATGTCGTGAAAAAAACTTATAAAGTCTATTACTTACGTAATGTTTGATAAACTGTAAACTGACGCCAATGTTGGGAAACTTATAGGTAGGTTCTATTAAGGAGAGATAGTTTTGTTAAATGTTGTAAATGCTGATTCATTTGTTACGATTGAATTGTATTGTTTCGTCGACTATTTGGGCTTTTTAGTGTGGTATAGGAATATCGTTGTCCAGCCAAATGGGGTACCAAGACAGGTCCTAGAGCAATTAGGTAGGAATTATTATAATAGGTACCAACTCGATTTACTTGTGGAACCGAGACCCATTGACATATTGATCAGTTGCGGCATCCCATCTGATCCCATCCTCGTCACCATGTTCAAATGAAAGGCGGGCTTCCATTAAACATTTATCGTGAACTGACAGCTAACTATCTGTAGTCATTAAATGACTTATATATGATAACTAAATGTTGTATATATAGCAGACACACGTTACATTTGCCATATATACAACATTTAGTTAGTTTCTAACACTATATATCAGTTTATCGTTAAAATCGCCACAGCAATGATCATCTTCGAGTAATTCCAGATTCCATTAGAACTGGCTTATGTATCACCATACACCAGAACAGCCATTGATACTCCAGTCCTATAAAAACATAAACGCTGCTAATTGACCGAAATTATGTTATATGAATATTAATTGGACGTAACGAAGCAAATTCTGAAAAATATTTATACATCCATTTTATTTCATTCAAGTAATAAGATACATTTAGAATTAATTATCCCTAGATAATTAATTCTAAATGGTTTTAAGTCTACATTAGTGTTTTTAAAAATATGTTGCGGAAAATGTCAAAAACGTTTGGAAAAGAAATACAGTCGTTTTATCTGTAAAATGCTATATTTTTCTCCATTGCCGACAGGTAAAGATTATCTTTCTCTAAAGTTCTTATTTCTTTAAAAAGTTAAGTAAAGACGACTAGTCGTGGATAGAGCTTAACTTTAATATTATTTTCCTAGTTTAATGGAAGCCGGTGTTTAAGGCTACGTCTCTGAATAACCATTTAGCGCTGTAGTAACTTGTTGGTTCCATCTTACGTGAACTTGACCTACAAGTTATTGCAGCTGTAACAGTTACCGTTACTGCAGAACACGCATGGTCGCATCTGCCAGTTTCATCACTTACACAAATTAAAAATAACTTGGAAGTAAACCTTTGCCATTCACAGAAACTAAGTTGTGTAGATGTTGATAAAGGTCCTTTACAAATAGCTACAACGTATCAAAAGACAGTTAATGGATTAACCTCATTCCACTAAGAGCATATAGGACTCCATTTTGGGTAATAAGCGCCCAAGTGAACCACACAACCACGTAGTTCTATTGATAAACAAGAAGAACATCGGAGTAGCTACTAATCCAACCGTTGACATCGAATGGTTTCGTATAGAGCCCTGTACGGCCGGCGGAAGGAAAAGGACCACTGAGGTGTGTGATTGACTTGCCGACTGTGGCCACAATGTGGTGTTGTGTTTGGTATATATTGGTTTATGCTGTTGGTTTATTTTCACAATGTAACGTATGACAAGGTTGTATCAGTGCTTCTTCGTAAATGAGCAAATACCTACTCAGTTATGATTATGACGTTTCTGAATCCTTAAAACCTTAGGTTTTGCCTGTTTGGACACTCCACTCGAAACAGGTATAATCAATATTTTAAAAGATTATTTTTAACTTTCAAACTTTGGTTTTATAAAAAAAATACTTATAACAGTTTGCAATTTTACAAATTAAGTTTTAAATCTTCCTCTACACTAGCAAGAAGAAGTAGGACCAATTCTTAACGCTTTCTGCGATATTTTCGAAGCAACCTTGGAATGGACAGATAACACAGAAGTATTGTCTGTCGGTCCTTCGAGCCGAATCCTTAAAAATGACTTCGAAAATATTCAACAACTATTGATTCATTAGTTAGATGTTGCCATTCGTTAAGAACAGCCCTTCATAAGTAGTAGAATGAGCGTCTTAAGTAATAGATAATTAAGGATGAAAAAAGCGACATAAAACTGTGTCAATTTTCGCCAAAGGCCCTACAACTGCATGTCTCATATCATAAACAACCACTCATTTTCACTTCACTTTATCCTGTATCGTTATACAAGGGGCCCATCAAAGTTGACCTAATCTATCCATTGAGGTTGAAGTGTGGTCAAACTGACCTTTCTGGATGAAGTCATAAGAATTCAGTGAGAGGAAAATTGTTAGTAAGGTGTTCGATTGACTGAAGTAAGAAGTAAATGTAGTAACACACGACCGGGATCTTTAAACCCAAGATGTTATTGCCTTTCGTGGTTTACCGCAGTTCATGAAAAATTTAGAATCAGGATTCAAGTATGAATTCGGAATGAGCTAGGTTGGTTCATAGTTGTTGTAGGAAGAATGGTCTCAAATTGTTTGTGGGAATGAAACAGTTTAAGTTAGATGGTTGGTAGCTTTTGAAATAGTTTAAACCGCAGCTGGTAGTTTCTTATATTCTGGCGAAAATATTTTTTTGTTCTTAAATCGGTTTTTCATCCAGTTCTGTGTTCAGTCGGATGTAGTGTCGATTTAAGTTCAATTTTAGGTGAGGCTTGTCAAAATTTTATGTTTTGATTCTATCGAAATTCCAAAATTTGTCTTTAAAGCTCAAGTGGTTCGAGATTTTATGAAAGACGAGGTCGTTCAGCCAAAGCGTTCTCGATAACGTTCATAGGTAAGTGTGGCTCAAGTTATAGTGTGCGCCATAAACTAGGGTCGAAAGTTGTCGGCGTTTTGGATCGATACGAAGGTTTACTCATCCACGGACGCACGGACCGGACACATCGCGTGCCACCTTTAATACAAAAATATCGATTTTTCCACAAAGCCGCGTCACCGCAATCAATATACCTTTCCGCCCCGTGCCTAATTACGCCCGCCTACATCACTCAAACATCCGTAAAAAGCCCCGTAATCACGCTGTCTGTGTACACTGATGATATCCACCCTGAAAAATAGCGCACACTGAATCATTGAAAGCGCACAGGAAAACGCTTCATTGTAAACGTTTTATTTAATTTTCCCTCCATTTACTTTTTATAATTTCTGCCGGGCATAAAAAACGATCCGCCGCCGCAGGAAGCGCGCATACACGCGAAGCCAGCCATATCTGGACGCACACAGGGATAGGAACACCTGTCTCGGGATCTGAAAGGTGTGCTCGAGCGTGTGCGAGCGAGACGACCGTATAGGAGCCGCGGGCGTAGGACAGAGAGGCGTTATGCGCGCGCAGAGTGTTGGCACGCCCGCCGCGCGTCCCGCTCGCTCGCAAGTCCACCCGAGAGCCGTCAGTCTATCGCGCGCAGAGGCAGCGCTTGTACGTGCCGCCCTTTGCTCTGACGCGACCGACGCAGTGTCCGTAATCGGTGTTCGGAAAATTGTGCATGTGCGTTTTCCGACGAATGCAGTGTGTGTGCTTGTGAGATGTGCTATTGTTTTCTAGGTAACGGAGACTCTTGTTTGAAAAAGGCAGTCGGATGCAATGTATTACTTGATGCACTTGTTGGCGCGTTGTTAATTTCACTTTTATAATATTTCCCACAGAGGTACTTTCGGAAAAGCTGCCGGTTTTTTAGCAGAATATATACAGTTACTCTGTAAGTGAATTTGAACATAGTGGAGCCTGTTATCAAAGTTTTGTTAAAGCGCGTAACTCTTATTAGTCGCGATATGAATTTATGATCCTTTAATTGTTTGCGTCGCTTTAGATAAGGCTAACAGACTGTAAATGTTTGCCACTGCTTTTACTTGCAGTTCTCAAGTAAAAGCAGTGGCAAACATTTACAGTACTTAAACTTATGGGATTCTTATAAGGATTTTTAATAAATACTGTTAACTGAAAAAATAAATTAAAAGGAAGATTTAATTAAAAGTAAAAAAAAAATACAAAGAAATGTGATTGACTGAATAACATAATATGGAACTCAAAAAGGAAAGAGGGCCTCGAAATGAGAAACACGCGTAGTCATGTCATTCATGTGATACACAAAAGTCACAAAAGCGAGGCTCACAACAATAGCAACGTAGAAATTACTGCCAAGTATCGACAGCGGGAGCACTTTCTGAAACCACGCATTGTACTGGATCCAAACAATGAGGAAATACATATGAAACAGTTATTTATCATACAATTATTAGAATTAATGTTGTCGTTAAATGGCCGAAATAAATATGAACACTCGAACTGACCAAATTCTATGCAACGATAAAATAAAAGTTTGTTACCATATGAAAACATTTGGAAAGTAAAGTATCAAGCCTTGCTGAAGTATACTTTTAATTGCATCAGCAAAGCTAAAAAGAAACTGTATCAATAGCTGCTGATATTTCTTAACGAAGAGAAAGCAACTTGTGTAATGATTTATTGAATGGTCAGTTTGTTCATAATGCAACACAATTGCGTGACGAAGAAAAGAAACTAGAAAACTCAAACAATATTAATATAATCTTGAAAGTGATTATTCGCCGGTTATTGTTGGTCCGGTGGTTAATAATAGTCATATTAATGGCATTCACATCGATTTATTACGCGAGGAAAAAGACAAAATATCTGTACATATTTCCTGATTTGGGTTCAATGGGTATCAAAGCAGTGAAGGCAAATTTTAGTGCACTAAATATCGCTAAATCGTGCGCCGAAAGAATCTCTACGATGACTAATTATTACGTAATTACCGAACTGTATTTGAGATGTAACTGCTGTCGATAGCATTCTTTCGCAATATCAGTTTCAATGGCTGCAAACAATGGCTCTTGTTACAAAGATTTTGCATAACACGAGTTAGCGACCAGCGCAGAGTTTGTTAAAACCTTAACAAATTATTTGCATTCAAATACAGTGGCGTTTGTGGAATGAAGCTAAAGTAAATGGAAGTCATCCATTTTTCACGGTTGATGGTCAAGCAACTGCAAGACTGACGAACGAACTCCCTCGCCACGGTCGAATTCTCGTCAACGTAGTTATATAGACACGTACACCCATGAATAATGTTTTCGGAGACAGTGACGGTATCAGCACAAACTGATATCACATACAACAAACTTCAACACAACAGTAACTATTCTTCAATATATTGTGTCGAAAAAATAATGATTAATGTTACACCGTGACGTATAACGGTGCTTTAACTAATTGATCCTAATAAATGAAAATGACCTCTAAAGTAGCGGCGTGACCATTAGAGTCCCTACCATAAGAAATGAGAGGTTAATTGAGTTAATGGAAGCTGCTCCGGCGTGGATTGAAGTCAAATTACATTGGCGTTAGAACTTTGATGGATAGGCTGATTCAAACTTTTAATAAATCGCTAAAGTTTTTAGCGACGGTTCTATTTATACTAAATCTAATAAGAACAACTAATACAGCGCAGCTTCCAGTAAAACACTAGCGAACTTACATACATGGTTGATTTCTAGAGCAGAGTGAAGTGAAAGGTTGCTAGGGAGGCTATTTTCTTTCGTTCACGCATAAAAGTGTGAGAAAATAAACAGTTGATGTAAACTGTTTTTCTCGGGTTCCCATATCGGCATGGAAAAATATTCTCAAGTAATGCAATCGTAATCATATTATGTCTACAACGTTACCTACAAGCAGGTTGCTTGTGCGCAAATTACTTATTCGTTATTTGAAATTAAGTACATTTTCACGGCTGGTTAAATTGGTAAAGACTTTTTTGGCGTACCATTTTATTTTATTCAGTTCCTATTCTCGTTTGCCACTTTGATGTACTATTGAAATCGTACTTCTTGGTTTTTCGATAATTCCTAATTATCTCTCACTTAGACGCGTTCTCCGTGGATATAATGTTGCCTTTATTATTTCAATCCAATATATTTTTATTATGTAAGCTCTAAGTTCAATGATCTTTCAGTATCGGTTTTATTGAAAACATCTATATCTTGAAATGATATTTCCTTCTAAATTTTTTCCCGCTTTGAAGTAATTTAGACAAATGGATTATTTGTAACTATAATTTTGTCAGTACACGCCTCAGCAAATCAGACCTTAAACGTGTGTTTATTGAATACCGAGTGATTAAAAGCGACATGTTTGAGAAACATAACTAACAATAGGGCAATAATGTGCACAATCGATAAGCTCTCTCAACATCGACGCTCATTGAATTAATTTCAGTGCCCTCACATAAAGTTACAAAACAAATATAATATTTTTGGGTCAAAGTCAATGTTTCAAAATTCATCTGTTCATTCAGAGATGCTATATTTGCATTTCTATTCTAAAAACAAATATATGGGGACGATGAAAATATACGTCTGTCTTATTTATGACTCACTGAAAAGTGTCTCGGGTTTGTTTATCATCATTTAGCATTTTTTATCAGAGGTTCTTATATGTTGTACACTTTTTCAACATCAGCAACGAGCATGCCTTCCATTACATTTTTTCCTTGTTAATCTATTTTTGTAGTATTATTTGGTTGGTGTAATTACTGCGCTGACCATTCCGAATGGTGGTAGACGTATCAAGGTCTGCTATTGTGGTGGTTGCGTCACTCGTACCATGACTATGCTCTATAAGGGCGGCTAATAGCCGCTTGTTAAATTAATTATAGCCGCACAAAATATAGATTGATGTGTTCCAGTCACACTTTTGGAACCTTTGAAGGTATATAAAGTTAGTAATCATTATTATGTCTGTTTGGATCGCTTTCATGTTAGAGACTTTGACTGCTGCTCATTCGGAAGTTTAATAAGATCACTTTGTGACATTAAATAAATTGTTATTTGAAACGTGGATATTAAAAACATTCTTGTGTCATTTCAAATAAGCCAAACAGGAAACGACAATTAATATTATCATGTTCCGGAAGTTTTATATTTCTTAATGAATAGCTTCCGAAATCCGCACAGAATTTCAAGCTTTACCTAATCCGTCAAGAAAGCGAAATTAAAACAGTAATATTACCTTTTGAAAGGATAAAATTATAAAAATCATTTGAGAAAAAAAAGGTAACAGGTACAACTGAATACTTGGCAAGAGACATCAACCCGTTGCATCGCGTGGCGCATAGTTATAAAATAGCTTTGATAGGATTCTCGCCGACTAGCAATTTGTTTTGTGTGTTCCGGAAAGCGTTCGGATAGCATTGATTTGCAATAAAAAAATATTGCTTTGTCACGAGGCCTCTTTCACAACAGGCTGCAGTGCCCGCCGCGTAATGACGAGCGAAAATGTTACCAATAACATTGATATTTATGGGGTTTTATTAGGAATACATGGATATCCACAGGTGGGCGATGTGATACGTGTGATACTAATTACTGCTCCAGTTACGCCACACGCGTCGAAATTGAGCAGTCGGATGAAACGAATAGAATTGTGGATATTGGGAAAATATCGAGCAATTTCCAATGCCAACTAGTTTAGACGAGCATCGTCGGTTTATTCTCCTTAGTTTTCATCACCATTCCGAGCCTCGACATTCATCAGCTCTTTGAGATTACCTGCAAAAGGCAGCTCTGCCCACACGCTTTTCTTGTCATTCTCTATTCCGTTAACTTTTTCGGTGAAAATCCAAACCACATTCGCATAATTTCAATTGATAGCGTTATAGTCATGGAAACGTTTAGGTTCAAACCATGGCACAACATAATATTGGACGTTTCTTAAAAACTATAAAATAAAATAAAGAAAGAAGAAGCAACCGCCTCGTTCGCAGATTCGAAATAAAACTGGAGCGCTGGTTACAGACATCACTTTACAGCAAATGTAAATATTTGCAGTAATAAAATCTATTTAGGTGATTAATTCAATGTAGCATGACGTGGTTTCTACTGAGCACTGAGCAACAACGTCTCAAGCGAGCTGGAAAACGTGTAGAAAAACCTTTAAAACGATCGAATTGATGGCCCACCGTGTTGAGTTAAAACAACCAAACACGATGGTTCGCTATTTTAATTGTCAAAGTCAATAATTTGTTATGTGCTATTCTTTAGAGTTTATTACATTTGCTTTCCATTACTACCGAGCCTAGTTAGAAACAACAATAAAATTAACAGTTACTGCTTAAGCATCTGGTTCCATTCCAAATACTATTTTTGACAAGTATAGGTAAAGTGTGCTTTTGATTTCTATATAACTTGTAGAAGGAAGGGAAGAAATTATGCCGACCAAAGCATATATTCCTATCTTACATTTCTAGTTCTTGTGCCTGAGTGGCTGAGTCATCCTTAGTCAAACTGTCGAGTCTAGCACAAACACGTTCCTGGCAGCTGGCGCTTAATGAAGACAATCGCGCGACAGCTGATGTCACCGTCTCGTGAAAATTTCATTCCATAAACAGGTGGTCTGTGGGTGTTCAGTATTTCTGATCCTAAATGGGTAAATAGGCGCAATTTAGGCCACCGCTCCGCCATCGCGCCAGGGCCGTCGGTCTGATTCAACACTTCGTTGCGGCAATTAGATTCAATTTGCGGGACGCTCCGTACACTATGAATATGGGCCCGCGTGTAACAAAGGTTCATTTCTCGTGAAATTAGACTGAATTTTGTACGAAGAGACGCTAATTTCCACTGTAAATGTAACTAATTAGACACCATTGTGGAGAAAGTTCTTTGCACGAAGGTTTTTCGGCGGAATTCGTTTTGCGCAGATATTGTGGAAGAGAATGTTTAGTAGGTATGTTTTAATTACATTATTGCTAAAGACCGAATGGGAGGGAAAAATGATTATAAATAGGTAGCTGTCGCTCGGTCTGTGTTCTGTCCAAATTTCATTACGCGTATGGCTCCATCAGTCGTCAAGCCGACGATGTTAATTGAATGGACTTGTTTTGTAAGCCACATTCATGGAATCGCATTCAATTGTTCATCGATATTGTTCTCGCTATTTTTAGATACCTGGCCTTTTAAAAGTGTAGGACGTCTGTTTCAAATTGTGATTGATGAAAATGGAGTACTTCTTACCTTTTATAGAGAACCAGTTATTTTGCGACCATTTCACTTTAATTCTACGGCTCGTGATATGCAGCAGGTTTTAGCTGATGCTAGTAATTAATAATATGCAAATTCTCCACTAAAATTTTAGTAATAAAATAGATTGCTATTACGTAAATTGGACTTGCTCACTCTTTTTGTTAACTGGGACAATTTTAAATTACTTAAAATTAATCGCCCGGTGCAACTATTAATCTAATGAAATCTGTGTCATTTTGATCATTTACCTCCAATAAATTAACTTGATGTGTGTAATATAAGTGATTAAAATCTTGAACTTTACGTCATCCGGGTAGTAAACTAGCAGGTAGCTGTCACGTTAGTGGGCAAGACCTCGTTATCTTTCCTACAACTATATTAGACGGAAAATCTATTAAAATTTGCAGCAACATAAGTTTGTTTGACATGGATATGGTCTTGAGATATTTATACTTTTCGTCCAAAACTTCCAAAGAATTTCTAACTGTCCTTCAAGAAGTTGGTTGGGAAAAAACTTCGTATCTACCTGCACCAGAAGAGAAAAATGATTTCCTTTTTTACCTCCATGAAAGTAAAATTTAATGAAGTTACCTTCGACCTGTGTCATAATATACGAGTTGTTTTTGTCAGTTGTGCAAACTTGGGGTGCCACTACACCTCAGGATCCTTGCGAGGGCCGTCCAACCAACCCAACTATTTCTTTGTGCCCGACCCCATTGTTTTCAAATTAAATTAAAGGAGTTTGTTGAGGCAATATGAATACTGCGCATTGACCACAGGATTTAACTTTAAGGTTGGCGCGTAAGGGTAATTATTTAACGAAGATTAAGTACATAACGAAAGTTCCAGCCAACTAATCCAATAAGCAGTAATTGGCATAGTGTATGGTTAACAAGTACTGTGATCACGTTATTCGCGAAATTTCAACGGCTTCCGTCGTCACTAAATATAGTAAGAGATTTGTGTATGGTTTAATATTAGAACCGCGGAACCCGGCAAGTTTAATCGTGTATTTATTTTATCACTACGGCGAACGAACCGAATTAACTAACGCACTCACTTTGCAGCGCGCTTATTGGTTTTACTCCGTTATCAATAATGACGTTACCGTCCGATCGAATAATTTATTCACGGTATTTAACGTCGATTAATAAATTGATGACATTGTATACTCGCGCGTAATGTAATTTATAGGTGGGGTACGTATCTTGAATGGCGGGAGTGGAGTAGAACGTACGGTAGAACTACCTACGTGTTTCTGTATGTATATGTTACCTACCGCACAGTATTGTTATCGCTCATTATTCCAAACGATTTTAATGAGGCCTGTTAATGATTATTGTGATTATTATTACAATTAAACTTAGAATTGTGTTTGTTTAAATAATTGAACTTCATTATTTCGTGTAAAGCGGAAGATGAAGTCCTTGGGAAAAGCATTTACCTACGGAAAACATGACAGACTGAGAGTGAAGGTAAATGAAATGCATGAGACTCATAGCAACTAGGTACTGCTATGAGTCCCATGCATTTCATTTACCTTTTTCCAGCCCAACTATATTATACAATACGGAAAAGTTCCTTCCCCTTTACAAAAGAATTTTGCGCTAGAAAGTGCTATTCTTTTTTACAATATTGCACAAAATCATTTATTTATATCGTACAGTACAATACAAATATATCGTACAAAATAATACAAATATATCGTACAAAATAATACAAATATATCATACAGTACCATACAAAATATATCGTACAAAATAATACAAATACATCGTGCAAATAATTCAAATACATCGTACAAAATAATACAAATATATCATACAAAATTAAGGTCAAATTGTCCTTAATTGTCCTTACTTCAGGCAGCATCACCTAATCCTAATTCGACCCTGATATATACCTAAATATCATTATGATTTGTCCAATTCAATCTACTTATCACTTATTCCGAACTTCTACATCCCGTAGGTACAAAGTCCTGCCCAAGTCCGGGATCTCGCCGGGACTTAGTAGTTATAACAAATGGAAACTGTAAGAGTTGGCCGGGACTTATTTACTGACACCACCGCAGCATAAATATACGAACGGATTAAAGTATTCAGCGAAGTAGGAAATATTGCGCGGTAGAGTTTTCTGCGTGTATGTACATTTCCAATATTACTGTCTGTTTGTTTTAAGGTGCTCACAGACCTAGCGTTTGCTTGTAATGAAGCTAATAGCTTGAATTAAATAAACATGATCTTAAATCTAAACCAAATATAAAAATACTATGTGAATTTTTAATTCCTAATGAAAATAACGGTACCGGTTCGCTCGTAGGAGTATGTCTTTCTACAGCTATGTTGTATGTTGAGCCTAACGCAGCTCAGTCGACACTTGTAACGCGATCCAATTCTTGATAACGAACGTCAGTCTTCAACTCTGCATGTCTTCGACCCAACCCGCTACCTTTTATCAAACATCAATCTAAAAAAATAAACAAAAGCGAACGCAACTCCGACCAATACAAACTGAACGCACCATTGAAATGTTCCAAACTCGAATTTTGCCAGTTACACAACACACAAATGCGTTCGGTCAGTAGATTCGGTACCCACCCTTATGTTGCGTGTTTGGTACTGGTCAGATGTTAAGATAAAATTCACGTTTCAATATGTACAAGCTTTAAATATATTTGAAAAGTTTACCGACAGTATTGCTGCTTCTTTGTCAAAGGAAATGTTTCAGAAACTGAGAATACAAAACTGCTGTTGAATGAATGAAAAGTTGTTGTTGTTGTTGCTTTTATTACTATCGGCTATTGTTCAACACGATTTATAAGTTTGCCAATAATTTGAGTTAAGAGTAAATTAAATCATATTTGCTCAGTATTTAGTTTCGAGTAGCTTTTGAACTTGATACTTATCATAGACTTAAATTAATATGATGTTATTGAAACTCCTAAATTACTTTGAAATCTATCTGGACCTTTACTAAATGATAGAAGCTTGAATTCAAACGCTGAGTCTGTAAATAAAATCTATTTGCCATCTTCAAAGGCTAATCACACCACGGTTTAAAAAATATTCATTGACTGGTAATAGATGAGTCACGAGTTCACGACCAACGTTTATACTATGTCTTCTTGAATATATTACGTATTCATATATTTCTTTATGCACTTTTGTCTTCTCTGTCGTCGTCGGTTTACTTTCTGTTTGATCTACTCTTTGTGTAAGGTCATTACGATATATAGGTGTGCCGAATACGGGTTGCAGTTTAGTCCGAAAAGTGTATTAAGGACATAATTATGCATCGAGCATAACTGTTAAAACAGTCCTTTAAACCAAAACTATCGAACAGAATTCACTTCCATTCACAAGGTTCTTCGCAAATTGTGTGAATTCGAAGGCTTGATTTATTATTTTTTAATGCAAAAGTTTTTCCCAGTCAATTTACTTTGTCCAGCAAGTAATTAGTTTACAAAATAACATTGATAGTTCACACGTTTAGGCGAACACAATTAAGTAATTTTGCGGTCGTGAGGACAAAATGGTCAAAAGGTACGTTTCCCAAACCGTCAGTACAAATCTTTGTTACTTTTGTCGGACAAAAAGTCAAGTAATTCTTAGGATTGCGTAACTTGAGAGGAACTTTATTATTATCAATGTAGCAACTGGAGACATTAAAAAATCTTGGTCCCGAATGGCCTTACTTTGTGCGTACATCATTGTAATTTGTAAGTTGGACGTATGATCGCTTTTGTGAAGCACGCTTTTTTTACTTTAGATATCAGCTCGGCGTAGTCACGGACTTGAAGCAAAAACCAACCTTGGACAGCGTAATGGTCTTACACGTGATTGTTACATATTAAGACTGTGTCCGGTTTTAACAACTGCTAGTTAAGGACACGATATAATGCTTTAGATTTTTCGTCTGTTTACGTTTTGTTTTGAGGACAGCCATTGAGCCATGATATAATAGTGGAGTCATTTCGGTTGTTATTTTTGGTTGTTTAAATTTGAGTTTTAAGTGATTTAGATGGCGTTACCTTTTTCTGTTTAGGTCCTTTGATCCGCACTCGATTTCAGCCTTCAAGTGATCCAATATATGTACTACAATTTATGAAGGAATGGAGTCATCTAGTACTTGTTTGTAAACCATAGCACGCCATCTAAGTAAATTACTGTACTGATATCATCAGTCTAGTCTATAATTTAGAAGCTTCTAGACATTTCCTGCGATGAGTAACCGTTTAAATGGTTGACTACGACCCACACAATTGCAATCGGCACTCTTTGACATATAAAAATAAATATTCTATACAAAGTAAATTGTGTCGTATGCCGTTATGTATTAGGTGCAGAATGATTTATTCGGTATAGCAACAATATTTTATTGTGATTATGTTGAATAATAGATAATATTTGTGGTATTTTTTATACTGGAAAGATAAAAAATCTGTCATATTGTAATAATTGTTACACGAAAAATGCTTTAGTTCGCGTTAAGAAAATACGCGGAAACATCTCAACCTACCCGTTTCCTTGAGCTGGGAATTAACTACTATTTTTTAATATACAACTCGAGGCAACAGATCTATTATACTCCTCGTTCTCATAAACATAAATTAACTAAAAAACTATTTTGATCTTGGAAACAATATATCTAGTAATAGTATATATAAAAGTAATGAGAATGGCTAACGTTTTGTTTGAAGTACTAAGGAGTCTATGAAGTCATTCATTAGCATTATTGTTATACAAATGGCCGAACAAAGCCGTAACCGTTTACTCCATACACCTTTACGACTATTTACCACGTTACCATGATGTGTTCATTTTATTGAAATGATCTGCATAGCTTTGCGAATATTCTTTGTAAGCTGCTTCAACGTTTTTTACAGTACCTACTTATCATTATTTGCGCCAAGTGTAGGAATAAGTACGTAATTTGGGAGCAAAAAATAAGCTCTTTAAAAGTAATGAGGATGTATGTGATACGAATACCGTTTTTGATGGTACTCATCGATTTAACAGAACGGTGCGTCATAAGAGGATTGTCTCCCTAATTGGAGCTCACAATTCGGAAATACATGACTGGCCTTCACTGAAAATGTAAAGAAAAGTGTATCTAAAGTGCGTTGCATCACTGCCTGTATTCCTATGTGTTTAATTTTTTCAATTCGTTAGTCTGAACTGTTTCGTAAAATATGTTTTCTTTTGCTTTCAGGAGTGGTTTACAAGCAGAGGATCAACTTATACGAATGAATACAAAAGTGCTACGGCGCTAAAATAAAAACATTCGCAAATAGCTGTCCTTTAACTATCTACATTGATAAGTCAATTAATATCGCGTACCGCAACGAGCGTAGTGTTGCGCCGTTGTCGATACGTCGACATCGATCCCGCGACGCGTCGCGCGCGGTCCCTAACCTGTCGCTGCCACTGTCGGTGCTCGCCAGAGTCACGTGACTCGGCCGGCCCGCCCAGCCACAGCCGTGGATAACCTCGGCCAGAGCCCCCTTCCGGTGAAGAGGCTGCACGAAGCGCTGCAGAGTGCGCAAGTGAAGCGCCAGCGGCTCTCCCCCCCGTACCCCGCGCCCCCCTCGTCTCTCCACCCCATCCACCAGCTCGCGGTGCACCAGCACATAAAAGTGCAGCAGAGCATAGTGCAGCAGAGCATCGTGCAGCAGCACCAGTTGAACCTGGCGCATCAGTCGCTACAGAACCTGCAGGCACAACAGAGTCTGCAAGCTCAGCAGAGCTTACAAGCGGCGCAGAGCCTTCAGGCAGCGCAGAATCTGCAGGCGGCACAGAGCCCTGCAGCTACGGGTGGCGCAGGCGCGCAGCAGGCGGCAGGAGCGACACAAGGCGCGCTGGTGCCGCCGCAGCAGCCCTCGCCCCGGCCCGCTTCGCCGCAACACAAGAACATGGAGCTCGCGCTCTGCCAAAGCATGGACTCCGTCAACACCGCCACCACTGAGGAAGAGGTAAGTCGATACTCTTCTTTCGCGATAAAAAATATGTCAAGTCTAACTGCTACCAGAAAAAACATTCAGCAAACATAATTAATTATAGCCGATCGCTGCGACAATTGGATCCGTAATCCGGACCCTTCCTACCTTTCATTTTCACGGTTCTCGTAAATTAACAATAGAACTAGAACGCGCCAAATTCCCCTTTCGAAGAGGACTTAATGTATCGTTTCGCTTTAGCTATTTGTCATCTTACAATTGTAAAGTAATACAGAAGAGGTGCGGTGCCGGAGCTGTTACAATGGCGAAAACGTTCGGATATACAATAAGCATTCGCTAACACAATAAAAGGAAATTTTCCTCGCGACAAAGGCGGCATCGAATCGAAAGATTATATTGCTCTCACCTACCGTTATATTTCAGTCTTTATTTCTTCGGAGTTAAAGATTCAATTTGGAAATTGATATCGATATTATAAAAGCAGCACTACGGGCCATGCGGCGCCATGTCTCTTCCGGACGGAGCCGCGAGTCGTTTTCTGCGAACGCCGAATTGGGTTTGTGTGTAAATTATAATTGATATTTTTACACGTTTGTCAACTCCATTGGAACGTCAAAATATTTTCATATTTCATGAAACCTTCGTAATATTTTAACAGTATTTTTACGAGTAAAGAAAATAAAATTAAAATGCAAGTCGTAAAATAAAAAAACTGTAATGAAGAATATACAAACTTCAATCTCGTTGAAGCAAAGCTTGGATGTTTCTAAACCATAACGTCGACAAAAACAAAGTAACAAGCACAACCCTAGAGAAAAAGCGATAAAATCCTTAACGCAAACTAGGAGGAGGCGACGCGACGAGAGAAGTGGCCAGCGGTTGTGTTAGCAGAGACAAATAGAGTAGATGTCGCTTCACCACTTTCAGCCGCTTTCCTGAACGGACAGCTTTATAAATAGCTTGTTTCATTGTTACATTATCTTGTCTTTTAGATCCTATGCATTAAGCAGGGATAGTTAGTAATGTGTAATAGTGAAGACTAGATAAGTGCAGTTGAAGAATTTCTCGGAAGAACTAATCTAATGCAGCGCTGCATGAGAAATGCACATTCGAACTGCTAAAATAAATTCAGTAACAACGATAGTACTAGGATCGAAGCAATGTGACATTTCTGTGTTCCAGATGCACCAATGTTTAGATTCCGTAGTATAATTTTATACCTGGCAAAAATAACTAAATGATCCGTACGACATTCTTATGAGTTTGATTCGAAATGAATGACTGGTGCAATATAGATGCAAACATTTTTTTTTGAGTGGCATTATGATGCTTGGTTCCGCAAATTTTATGTGGGTAATGTTTATTGCATTTAATTATATTGTAGACATAAACACTTATTTTAATGGAAACGTCATAAACTTTACCTATATGCATTTTCGCTTACATTTACGATTTTCAGTATTTTTCATGAGTGAATTAAAAGCTTCTTGATTCTTGGTTTCGGTGAACCAATTTTTTATTTTGCTTTTATATTATCTGTATTTTCCCTTCCATTTCGCTGCCTCAAGTTCCCAATATCATCACAATTCCAGCGACAGTGACCGCAACACAAACCAACGCAGTTAGTCAAACTTTGTTCAGCACGTTTTTGTGTAAATCCTTTCCATAATGAATCCGACTGTTGTCTGTCTAGTTTACATTGTTTGGCAACTTAGTGTTGATTTCCCACTTTGCTTTGATGTGAGTCCGGTCCGCAAAGCGAGGGGCTGGTTTATATAGAGGGTCCTGTGCTCATGTAGCGTGGCTGCATTCATTCATGCGGTTCACTATCTCTCGTAGGCACTAACTTACTATATACACAAGTGAGTACGATATGTGTAACGTTCTATCATACTTTGTCCTCTGCTGTATTGGATATTGGAAATTAAATGAAAAGTCTAGCCATACCGGGAATCGATTCTATTATTTTTTTTTTGCAATATTTTTTTCGTATTGGAAAGTCTTGTCAGAGGTTAGACAACATACATAGAAAATATCCTGCTATGTTTTATGATATATCATAGAATTTTCGATATCTATCCATCAGAAATATCGTTCACCCATCAAACGAAAACAGACCTAATAAAAGCATCTATTTTTATATCGGAAAATGTCTTCTTTTCTTTTGCTTTTGTTCAGTTGTCGTGCGCTCATACAATCGCAATCGAGTTTGACGTCGTTTCGTGTGTAATCTCGGGGGGTTACCGGGAGCCCGGGATGTCGGGAGCACGGGAGTGCGTTTGTCTGGTAACACTGGCGGCAGACGGGGCGATGGCGCCGTCGGGTCTACCGCCCGACACCATCGTCTATTTTACTCAACAATTGCTTGTAATAAACTTTTATCTGACTATTTTTAATGCCAGCCAGAGCGGAACGAGGCTTCGCGACCGGATACATTGATCAATTTAACATTGACTATCGACTTATCATTTAGTTTCTTAAGCTACGCGTTCATCCTTGTTTTTTATTCAATATTTGATGATATGGTGCTCTAGTAATACAGCGGTCGCCTCAGTCAAACTCTAAGCGAAACGATCAATAAAACTGAACATAAGCCCGTACATTGTAATCACGACGTCACATGACATGTAAGTACAGAGCATTCTCTATCTTCTGTCCAAACAACTCCCATAAAACCTCGACTAGTGATAAAAACACTTATTGCTTCGTATTTTGTAAGCATGATAAATGCATCGATCGTTTTCCCCTCGTATCCGGAGCGATCGGGTGACAAGTCGGGTGATACGTAGCCTGCCGGCCCTCGCAGACAACACCGCTACGGTTTCCTGAAACCTGTAACTACTTTTTGTTCAACGGTTCGTTCACTTTTGTCCGCGAAAGTTACGCGACGCTACAACTTCCCCGAACAACGTGGCCAAAATATTTACAAATGGTAATGTACGCAAATGTTTGTTTGTATTTCGTTAGTGTCATTTGCTTTATTAATTCACACGTGTTAGCTGTCTGAAATAGTAAATATTAGTAAATTATCTTGCATCAAATGTTTTATAAACGCCTACAATGAAGAAAACCTCTTTGACTTTTCTTAAAACTCTCGTAAAGTCTAGATATACATTTCAGATTGTGAACTTCAATCTAGGTAAGCATTATCTGCGGAAGTGCCAACTCTCAACTCTGTCACAATAAATTTAATGAAAGGACACTCATAAACATTATTGTAGGAGACTATTTGTATTTTCCGTCGGCCGTCTCGTCTTCAAGAAAAACAAAGCGAGGTTTTTTCATTCCCGTAGTATCTTTCTCCGACAGTGGTCAAAGAGATTGGGTTTCTTTTAAATAATTGGGTAATTTCGATGTTGAGGCGTCAATTGGGCAGACCAATTTAAAAGTTTGAAGAAAAGATTTGCAATTTTATAAATGTTTTGTTTCGATGGAATCTTAACGAGCAATTTTTTGTTGTGCTAATTTGATATTACTGTTTTTTTAGGACTGGTTTCTGAGAAACCGATTTAGATAGAATTCGTTGTAGAGATACCAAACCATTGTAGCAAAATATAAATATAATTTCAGTGTTCTGTCATTTTTCGGAAGCAAACAGTAGACTTTTAACATTCACTTCCAGTCTCAATATCATGTTACTCATGAACTCCACTTTACCCATTCGTTCGTGAGTGGTTTAGAAACGTTGCTTCGATCGCAGACCAATGTTTTAGTGATCTGAATCCCTAATGGCTCCAATTTCTTCCGAAGTGTATTACATAAATTTACATACAGCTCGATTATTACTCAGTTCCGATGCCATTCCATTTTACGCGTTGCCTATTCCCAGAAACGCGCAATGAATTAGTCTCAAATACCCTCAAACATCGGACGAAACCCTCTTATCCCCTTTGTGTTTTCCGAAAACCTAAATTACTTAAGTAAATTCAGACAGATAAATTACTACCAGGTCTCCACAAAAGATAGATCGGTCAGGTCTCACAGTAAATTTCTTTCTTCGTCGATATGGAGATGTAGATATTTTTGTCGTAAATTCTTTTAACGTTTATGTCCAACTTTGACCTATTGTATTATCTAATATCTGATACGAGCATAATATTACATATTGACAAAAACCAATAAACTGTAAGCTGGAAATAAACAAGTAATAAAGATAAACTCGAAGAGTCGAAAAGAGAGAAAATTCATATAGACGATATCGCTTTCGTTCTTGAAAATCCTTTAAGTATCTGCCAATAATACGCAGATCGAGGGAACATCTCCATGGGAACTGAAGAGAAAATTATTACCTCGCTCGAGTTCAATCGCGGAGACATTCTCTCCTGAACGATTTTAAGAGAAGAATTTCCGCAGAGTGGAATATAGACACCTCGACCGTTTCAACAGTTTGTCCACCTAATTTGTTCGTCGGCGCTCGACTGTAAAAACAAATAGCTGCTCCCGCATTTCCCCTTACAGAACGATAAAGATAGATATATTCTAACTAAACGGAGGAAAAGGAGGGATAGTTTTCCAAGCTTCGCGTTTACGGGTCGCTTCAATGAGCGATTGGTGTTTACGTTCAAGCTTTTGTCTAGTTCAGTTGGAATCTTGTTTGCCGGGCATTGCAAAGAGGTTCTTTTGTCCATTAACAGAGTAATAATTAATCGAGCTTTATTTAATGTTCGTCGGTTTCAGTTACTCGCAGAAAACTTTTAATTGAATTTGTTGGTCGATTTTGGCTTTTTGACGGGAGCGTGTAACCGGCTTAAAACAATTTTTAGGTAACGCTGTTATTTAACCTGTTTGTGTAACTTCAGAGAACTGTCAAAGTTCTTATCAACTGTTAGGACTTCATTTAAAGATCGTTGATAACGAAGGTCGCTCAAAAATATGATTACAAAATAAAATGTTTCGGGCAGAATGCGAGAAGTATTTTAAAATTCTTGTGTTTTAATATTAATATGAATCAAAATGATGATGAAGCGGTGACAGCGAATCTGTTTAGGAAGTCTAAAAGTAGTTTAGCAACATTTCAAACATTAATCCGACATTAACACGCGACAGCTCTAATCGTCGCTATAACTCACCAATGACACTTGGAGATGGCTATGTTTTATGTCATCGTTGGCTTTATAAATCAGAGCACAGCAACATCGAGTAAGGTCAACTCAGCTGAGTACACCGAACTGACCGCGCGAACAGAGACGTTGCACATTGAATAACTGTTTTCCAATGCGCTGAGCACAGCCTCTCTATCGCTTTTGCACCTTGGATTACCGACGATCGTCCGCCGACCAAAGAGAACAAAAAGTTCTCGTTTGATGTTTTAAAGTCCAAAAAGGAAATTTAAAACGTGAAGGTTAATTATCCATGCATTTCCATGCGTCCGGCTTTGTACTGGTCTAGCGAATTTTCGGTTACACGATTTTGAGGAATTTTCATTTAGCGTTTATTTCCTAAATTACAGAACAATATTTCGGAACACGGCTGTTTGTATTTTTATTCTGCACTTTACGAGTCGGTTATTTCAGTTAGAATGCGTAGAAGTATTTATTTTTAAACAAGCCATAATAAGCCTCCGCTACAGCAGCTATATGCTACTTAATGTGAGTGAAGTAATTAAGAGTAGTCGCAGTAGTAGGTATTTATCGTGTATTGTGCAACCAACTTGGCTGCGTGCCAAACTGGACGCACCCTAAAGCTTTATGAATCCTAGCAATGTATTAATTCACAGAAATTGTTATGTAGAGCCTGATAAATGCGTCATCTACAAAAAAAGTGTGCAATTGTTGCTCTCACAGAAGTTACGACAAAGCTACCGAGCGAGGGTCGAACAATATGGACGCAAACCGAATGGACCGTGGAAGTATAATCCAGAATGCAAGACGAAAATCGGCGCCCGCATTGTGAGCGGAAAATCGAACTCGAATGTCGCAAGACGAAAGGCTCTTTGTGCGCAATCAATGGGCCCTCGATTGCTGATAACTTTCTTTGAACCCCGGGAAGTTTGAGTTCGAAACTGCTAGCCGGGCATATATTTAACTCTTCATTTAATAGTATTCCGTACTTACTTGTACTTCCGAATAGTTCTTCTTTCTGAAATACAACCATTCTGTAAATACATTTTTATGCGTATTCCAATAGAAAGAAATTGTTCTGAATTTTGGTCACGTTTAAATTGTTCATACTTCGTCCTCCATTGTGGGGACAAAATGGAAAGTGAATTTTTAAACGAAGATATTCTTTACTGAAAATAATTTGTGAGAAAGAATCTGATTAGATAATTAGGCATCTATTTAAAAAGTTTCAGCGTAATGTGTTTTCTGCAGACATGGAAGTTCGGAGTTTTCTAGCCTTGAAGATTTTCTTATCATTTAAATAATTTTAGCCGACGAAATTAAATTTGTTGGTACGGTTCGTAGTAATCAAGGGGAGTTCATTTATAAGGATGTCTCGGAGAAACTCTGGGGTAAGTTGTGGTGTAACGAGGAGCGGTATCACGGCGCCGACATCGGGGGGTTGGTGTTCAAACAGGGAGCATTAACGCGGCCAATAATTCACAATCTTCTTGTTAGTGCACAAATTAAGTTCTTGGCTGGTTGCGGTCACGTGCGGGGTCGCCGTTGTTTGAAATACGAAGGAGCTCATCGGTCGGGCTCGTTAAGCGTCGGAGCGTGCTTTTATTACAGCGAGGCGTGCGCCGCGGACGCGCGACTCTTGAATATTAAACGTATCGTACGCCGCCGCGCCACTGGGTCATGCATATTGTCCCGCACCAGTAATAACCGGCACGGAACCCGACGCACTATTCGATTTGCGGCATTTGTTCGCCTCCCTCAATACAGGTGGGCGACATTTAGTCATGTATTATGAACAGAAGAACGATGATATGCAGCTATTTGGGAGATGCTATTATTCTCCTGTCTAGGACGTGAGTTATGGGAAATTATGAGTACTTCTCGTAAAGGATTACAACAATAGGGATGGTTGACACGTAGTTAGGTAATGTAGAATCTCAATATAAATAGATAAACCAGTCTTTCTTTTTCGTATCGACGGGACGTATGTAGCAACATCTATATCGCCACATACGCACTACGCATCACACTGACGAATCCGGCATCGTGAATGCAGAGTTTAGTGCACAACTAGCATGTATAACCAATGCAGAGTTTAGCGCGCAACTACCATGTATAATGCCCCTACATCAATCGTTGCGGTCGGAAAGTAGCCCACCAGACACAACACCCGTCTGGTCGGAGGATCCTCCTTTTTCTATGGAGGATGAGTGAACTTTACACCTGTTCCTCATATCAGCTTCTATGTTTAATATTTTAGGCCCAGTAGGTGCCAACATTTATTGCGGCATCAGAGGCGTTGTTCAGATCGTCAATGGTAGGTGAACATACATTTGAGACACTAGCAGATGGGGCATAGTCTGTTCAGTTACACCGCAGTCCCACTGGATATAGGATACGAGTTAAAACGCTAGTTTTCAGAAAAAACAGTTTACTAACATAACCGGTCTCGTTTTTTCTGGCTGTCGGAATATTTTGAGATGCAAGAGGTGAGATCTCTTTGAGATACTGAAACCTACAATACATGCTTATGGAACTATATAAACACATTATCTATTTCTTTAATAATAAAGAGCAAATTAGTACATAAACAACATCGACGACATTAAGGTCCCGCCGACAGGCGCGACGAGACGGTGCGACGTGATTCTGGTAGAACGATTTCCATGAAGTTTTCATAAAAATTGCTCCAGAGTCGCGTCGTGCCTGTCTGTGGGAGTCATTATACGTTAGTGTGCCAATGCGAATATTTTATCGGTAAGCAATACAATACCAACTTTATTTCAATACTACATCAATAATAATAGCTGCGGTACACGCATAAATTGTCGAATAATACTTGTAATAACTAATTAAATTGTTTATCACTTGTACTTCATGATTAATTGCATCAGATATTTATTGTCTTTGCGAATAATTATGCAGCGTTTGTCGTGGGACAGTGGAATGTAATACTATCCTACGGTTTCGACGTACTTTCGCTATCGGTATGCGTATCGATACTTATTACAAAAGATTTATTGCATCGTCTATTAACTACGCAAGAGATATTCAATTAATTCATGATACACAGCGATGATTCGGGTGCGTTCAGATCGGGTTGTACACACATACACAAATAAATAAATTCGTGGAAAGAAGGCATGAGTTTATGTATGCAGAAACTACAGAACGATACCTGCTACGATCCTTACATACACCTCTTTTTGCCTCGTTTCCGTGCACACATCTGAAGGCAATTTCTCGTAATAAAAAATGTTCAAAATCTAGTCGCAGTTTAATCTCGTCGAGAATCAAATGTCAAAAATGTGTCAAAAATGTATGGAATCTCGAGGTATTTTTGAAGGATTGGGACTGAGATCAGACTGTGAACGTTCTTAAGATTACGAGAATTGCCGAATTGACGCACGCCGTTGCCTAGTACCTATCTACTACGCATCAGACCTATTGTGAAGAACATCACCAATAAGGTCACTATATGTCCTCCTAGGACGTCCCCTCGCATGTGCAACAGTATATTAACATGAGTGCACTACCGTATTACGAGTCTAGTAACCCAACTAAGTGTAAACGTGTCCTTAACTGCTTCAGTGTTAATATAATTGACGCAACGAAGCGCAACAATTAAAATGCACGATGCATCACATTCGATCAACTCGCGATGATCGGAATGAGGTCACCCAACGTATTGTCTTTATTTATTATTGTTTAGATTACAATTTACTATACAACTGTTACTATAACCATACATCTCAGTCACATCTTTGCGAATATTTTGAAACTAGAGCATTCGGATTCTAGGGTAACTTTGTATTGAATTGCATTATTTTTCGCATGAATAGTTTTCAATAAATATGTTGATGTGAATACTTTTGTTGCATCTTGTTGGCGGCTCTTGAAATACTTCCGCATTGGTATTAAATCAGTACCGATATGAGTTTGAAAATTATTCGAATTTGTGGTCATATGTAAACAGTGCAAGTTAAAATCACTTTTAGCATAAATTTGACGACAAAATAAAAATAATTAGCTACTGTTACTATTGAATCTATTTTCTCAATTGATTAATATTTTAACCAAGTTTAAATGATTGTTTCACAGACAATTAATAGCAAAAGCTAGTAATTATCACACTCAGCTAAATAAGGACATGCATAATACTATTTCAAACCAAATTTTAAATAAACTCAAAGCATTAAGGCTCGTGCAGACTAGCGCGACGCGACGGTCGCGTCGCGGCACTCGTAGAACAATTTCTATGAAAACTTCATGGAAATTGTACTACAAGTGTCGCGTCGCGCCTGTTTGAAGAAGCCTTTAATTTCAAATAAACTAATTACAGGCACTTTTGCATTGTCAAGGGGTCGGTCAGTCGGAAAAATTAAGACAGTTGTCCATTTCAAAGCGTAGTAGGTGCCTACGGAGAAGAACCGGCAAGAAACTCCGTGGACACTCTTGTACAAATGTTGATACAAAAATTAGTGACATCATTATACATGTGAGAACGATGCAGAGAGGTGCGAGTAAAGAGGTGCACATTAAAATCGTCCGTTATAAAAAATAAATAAAAAAGCATTTCAGAAATTAGAGTAAGCCGTGGCAGCTAAGAGATGACCAGTCCCTAATGACGGCGCCCGTTCATGTATGGATCAGTACCATTCAGCTCAACCATCACACATTTTTTTTCCTACCCTGCCAAATAATAAAGAAATTAATCCGAAACGAATTGGAATATTATGTGTATCGTGAATCGCATTTACATTTAGAGAATTAATCATTCTAATCTATAGCAAAGGCGCGATGGGGGCATGAAATCCTCCACATGGCGATCTCCTCACGTACTGGCTACCTGTACCAACAGGTGTACCTATCGCTAGTATAGCTTGCCGGTACCCTATACCTGTCGGTAGTGTAGTCGGTTATCTAAGAGCTAGGCAAACGGGAAGTAAAAGCGTTGTGGTACACACTCTGTAGTATGTGTGTTTAGCAATATTTATGTAAGTATGGCAAGTTTGAAGCTCTATGCATCGTGGCCTTTGGATGTGCCGCGAAATACTTAATTAATTAAAATAGCAAAATAAGGGTTATAATAAAATTCTGATATTTTAATCATTGCAATGAATACAACTATGTTATTGCTCTTTTAGACAATCCTACTTCCTACTATAATATTATAAATGTGAAAGTTTGTAACTCGATCGCGTAAAAACGGCTAAACGGGCTTAGATGAAATTTAGCACACAGATACTTTATAATCTGGGTGTACTTACTTTATAATATGTGTTAACATAGGATACTTTTTATTTTAGTAGTATGTTCCCGTGCCTAATTTTTTCCACGCTGGCGAATCCGCTGGCAAAAGTTTTATTGAATATTTTACTAGAGTTCATAAATTCATAAAAAGATGCATGCCCCAGATTAGCTTCATAAATTCTATCGGCCCCTCAGATACGTTGATTTGCTGCTAACCCTCTAATTTTCATTACAGAATGAAAAAAAATCTCGTAATATCCTTTCTGAAAGTGCAAAGCAAACATTATTCGCCCGCTGTAATCTCCACAAGGAAATTGTTTTATTCCTTGCAAGTCTTCAAAAAGTTATCCCGAATCAATTTGAGGAAATCGCGTTTTCATGCAAGCCGAGCTTAAGTAAACCGGAAAAATAATGTTAAAGAGAAAAATATTCAATTTTAAAGCGACTGCCATCCGTCATGAACGATTTGTTTTAATTAAAATATTTGTTTCGTAAAGCAGTAACAGATGATAAATCCATTTCCGAAAAGGGCGATACGGTGCGAAGGAGTCATTATTCTTGCAAATACAATAAATAATAATGTCGTGATCCGGTCTCGGATTAAGATGGAAGCTCCAGGTTAACTCGCGAAATACATTTTTTTACGTTCTTTGCAATTTACGGGTCAGTGCCAGGTTGCATGTTTTTTATTTCATTTTTTTATTACCAAATGGGCCAGCTTATGACCTCGATCACGCCTGATGGAAAGCGATGATGTTGATTAAAACATGATTTGCGACCATAAAAAAATTATAGCTTCACATAATTTATAATCATTAAAATCATTACAATACAACCCTCTTCATCATTTAAGCCGAGAGACGTCCATTGCTGGATATCGGCATCTTTCAAGCTCCTCCACTTCGAGCGGTTCTGTGCTTCCCGCATCCAGCGGAAACCTGCGACCTTCACAAGGTCATCGATCTACCAACAACCCTCTTATTTCATTTAATTTCAATGAATTTATTTTTCATTAAATAGTAATTTTATGAATTTGGTGATTTTAATGATAATAATTCTATAAATAAATACGTGTAAGTGGCGTGAGTTTGGCAACACTGAAGGTGTCTCGTCCAATCCGGTACTCATGTGATGACAGGGACAGAAGCCACAAAAGGCACTATGATTTATGGCGACGATGGAGTACGAAGTACGGACGCAGTTACATTAACATTCGCACCGCGCGTCTCTCAGTGCGTTTGTAGCCTTATATCGCGAGTGAGGTCTAGTTGAGTCATTTTTGGGATGTAATCGCGTTACTACGATGATTTCATGCTACGTTTGGCCTACAATAATGTTGCTTAACTTTTCCATTTGTGTGTGTTTAAATTGGCGATAGAGCTGTCTCTTGAATAGGGTTGAAGTTAATAATTATGACCTACCTATTTCCGTCGTCAAACGGATACTAATTGCGACGGAGCGAGACAGTTTCTACCAGATCTTATTAGTCCATTCGCACGAAGTCACTCGCACGAAACGGGTGAATCGACATTTTTTATTAATGTAAGTATTATTTTCTGTAGGCGATTCGCACGCAGTCGATTTATTCGTGGGCGAATCGACAAATCCAGAAATACAAATTAGGCTATTGGTACGCTTTGAATTGTCGATTCACTCGTTTCGGGCGAATCGACTAATAAGCCTCTTCAAAAATTGTCTGGAAACTGTAGGTTCCTCAATTTTCTTAGGAAACTAAAATGTTTTAAACATCAAAGTAAGATGCTATTGTTTAATTGATTGGTAGTTTACAGTACGGAAGACATAGCATAAATAACGCGAAGTGTTTGTTTTGGATATTTATTGGGATAACGGTTCTGTTTTATACTTAAGAAGATCTAAGGGTATTATTTTTAGAGCTTTCAAATGTCAAATTGTTAAGTTTTTTTTTTGTTGGCAAATGTCAATTGTTAACTGAAGCGTAATTATAAATTGGTGGGTAGTTCGATTAACGTTGGTCGCGCGTCGGTACGATATTACGCGACATCGCGGGACAGTTGGCGCCGTACCAACGTTGTGTCGTTGACTGCGAACTGACCATTCGGTTTTATTTTATGTTCTCATCAGAACCTTTATCGGGCAAATTACTGGAGGGAGACGCAAGCACCTAATTCCTTGTAACGATTTGGACGTTTCTAGTGAGTTTATTAGGAAACACTATAAGACTATCTACATCGTAATCATGATACTAGATGTATTTACATTAGAGACCGATTTCTCGGTAGCAATTCGTAATGAACAAAGTTATTTCACAAAAAAATGGTGTACATATACATTGTTGTGTAATTAATATTGAAACAAAAATTAGAGAGTTATTAGGGAGGAGTTCGTTTTTAAAATACCAGTGTCCATTACATTAAAATGGCAAATTAATTCTTCGAAATTCATGAAAACAAATATATTCGCTGAAATTGGTATGTTAATAACATACCAATTTCATAGGCAGATATTCTGTTGTCGATGAAAGGTGCTTACTATATTTTGCATAGAAAATATCCGATATTTTTATAGAGTACGATAAAATATATTAAGACTGTTTCATGTTATCGTTCGCAAAATGCCATTTTATTCACTAACGAGAGTCCAAACTAGTGTAGCGGTTATTATTTAATAACATATCGTCGTATCGTACGTCACATCAACGCAACTAAATCGTACAAATAAGATTATCTCTCATATCAGTTAACCCGCAAACGCAGCGATGAATATTAAATTCACCTCGTTGTTATCAATGTGTTTGATTCAACCCTCTCCACATAATTTGCGAGCGGATTGAATGAGGTAAAATAATAACGAAAATCTGAATACATTGGGCATGTTTCGTATGCGGGCGGAGGCTTATTATGTAAATGCGACCCCTCTTGTATGTTGTTGATAAAATTGCAGGCGCCTTACGGACTACACGCTCCAAATAGGAATGGTAAGCTATATGGCAAAAGTTTATCCTAGCTGACCGGAGGGAAGTGGGGTGGGGGGAACACGCGCAGACTTTCAGACGACAGACGTTGCACAAAACGGTCCGCGGAATCCTAATAAATACTAACATCTCAACGTTCTATGGGAAACGGTTGCGAAAGTTCGATTTTACACTTCCTTTTAAATATGGAAACCTGTCATATACCTACGTGTAAGAGACATCTATGCGCAAACTGATACCATGAATTCAGTAAGTACTTGATTATAGATAGACTTTTCTAAAATCGACGAATAATTTAAATGTCAAGGAATAAAACGTTAAAGAAAGAACGAAGTCAAGGAAAAATACACTAACTTTAATATATAAAAGATAAAACGTGCCAATTGCCTAATACCTTTTTCTGGAATTGTCATTTCGCCCACAAATATTTTAACTTCGTGCGAGTCGCCTATAGAAAATAGTCACTTTATTTGATTCGCACAATTCGGGTGAGTTAATTCGTGCGAATCACTGATAAGACATATTTTTCGTCGAAAAAAAAACCCGTAGGTTACATCGTGCATATTAATATTGACCCAGCGATGCTCCATTTACTGGAATTCCAGAATCATTAATTAAATCGGTATCCGCGAACAGTACTGTCAGACAGATACTTGGCCTGCGATCTCGTGTGTCCAGCGGTGCATCTAAAATTTCCCACATCGCGTAATCGAACCTGAATATGAGCGCATAATTGCTTATTTGCCTCATTTCGGATTCATTCGCGGTTGAAGTACGTGGTATGGGTAAATACGTTCGGATACAGACATAGGGGTTACGAGTGAAATTCGCTTTAGTCCCTACTGGGGTGTAGGGTACCCCTTCGTGGGATTACAGGGTTTGTTACATAAAATACGTCGGTAAAAGAGTTAAGAAGGGACCAGTTTCCATTTATGTGTAAAAGCGAAAATACTGTTCGATTGTAGTAGTTGGCTAGTATTATCAACGCCTTAAAAAATATAGTGACAAAGTTAAGAATCTGTGCCAAACAGATCATGAAATTAAACAACTCACATTCCTAGGAGTTTTTGGCGGGATCGCGTTGGAACATGTCGCACGAATTTTCATTTTCATGGAATTTAGTGAAATAGCGAATTAAATTGTATAATTTTGATAGTGAATTATTCAATTTAGTTACGTGTGAGTGCACAAGTGTAGTGAAGGTGAAAATAAGTGACTAACGTGGACTTTTCGTGTTCCCCCCAAAAACTCCTATTAGGTTGTTGTAAAGTTACTACCGCTTTACAATAACTCTGACTTGACTGACTAAAGACGACTATGACTGTTTTGTAACTTCGTGCCCGATATCGGGCCATTTATTTGATCTAAAAGAAAAATTACTTGACACTGGCTAAATGCACAAACCGTGTGAAGCCAAAATCAAAAAAAAAAAAAAAAAAAACTCACATTCCTAAATGATCTCAAACAATTTTCCGATCGTAAACGTTTATTTCTTTCCTTTTTTCAACTGAACGCTAACTATTTTCTCTTTTTGTTTCAGGTAAGTGCATCGACATTTGCAATAAAGGATTTATTCGAGTATAAAATGCAATTAGTAGGTTGACACTCAACCTTATGCTGGTTTATGTGCGAGGTATGTCCAGTGAGCAGGACAATCGGCACTTACTCAAATGAGAAATTCATTACAACCGCTGTTTTTGCAGATTTTAGTTAAGTTCATAACGCCGACGGTGCAGTTTGTGATACTCTTCATACCCTTTGTTTGTTCTCCTAATAGTAACTTGCTCTGTGTTCACAATTTCAAAGCATTAGCGTTTTTTTCTGCTGAGAGGTAATTACGCGTACGTCGGAGCAACCATACTTGGCAATGCACAACGTTAATGCTTATTTTCGTAGTCTATATTACTAAAACAAGCTTAGTTAGTTGCCCTGGCCGCAGAAAAGAATAATATTTTAAAACTATATTTAAAATTACGTAAATATTTGGTGAAAATACGTTTTCTAGAATCGTTAAAGTTTGCTCCGATATCGTCTAGTTTGATGTAGGTGTAGACATGTTATAATTAATTAGTTTGTGAATACGTAAGACGTAAGAAGTTGCATACATTAGTATTTGGATGAATGAATTTGCTTTTGTGAATTAGAAAATAGTTCTCTTGTTCTTGCCAGATATATTGCAGCAACGATCTGCCTCTCAGGTATGTTTCTGGCAAGAAATGGGTAATAGACGTCGTGAGAAGAACAACTGTATTGTAAATAATAAGAATGCTGCGTTTAAAGCAACTTGTCAATTGTTACTCTGAATGTTTAGAAAGTTTTACTGAATTTATCGCGAATTTTGTGTGAACGTCATTGCTTTTATTCTGACTTGATTGCAATATAGTAAATTTCGTGTTGGCATCGTCGCCAAACTGGTCTAAGAAGTCGGTTACATAGACGAGTTAACCACAATTTCAGATTAGTCCTAAGTAGTGGTCGCCTAGTTGTCGAAATTCGAATTCGAATTCGAAAAAATTTAATGTGTTTCTAATGCATTATTATATAAAAATATTAGCTTTCTGCACTTTTCCATATAAACTTTAACAGTGCCAAATTTCATACAGGAGGAGATTGAAAGGGGAATGCCCAAAAAATGCCTGTAATGGACAGAAACTACTGATAGTCCTTAATTCTATTTATAATAAAATATGTATAATGAAATAATTCTCAAGTTTGTATACCTAGGGTGAAAATATAATGATCATTAAAATATTTAACTTGATATCTGTCTAATTCATTCATATTTTTATTGGAGGTCAGTGTTTATTTGACACGAGTAATCGACATTCAGGCAAACAGGAATTGTCGAATAATTCTTATCGAACTATTTTAAAGAATTACTGCATAGTTAATACATTAATTTAATATTATTGGACCTATTTATATATAATATAATTAAAATAATTTAAGCATGTCAATATTTCATTAAAATCAAATTATGTTCAAAATAGAAAACGTATCGTAGACTGTATGCGTCACGTGTCCTTTGTCTTACTGACAGTTTGACGTTACTGCATTTCATTCTTTCGACTGTTTACTTGAATTGATTGATTCATTTTTTTGCGTTTACGACTTGAGTTACATACATATTGCTTTATAGGATATTTATCGAACACTGTGGCCATTTTTTAAGGATTTTGTTTTCACTTCATAGATAGAAAGGTACGAGTTAACTGCTATCTCGATATTGCATCGATTAAAACATTGAAATGATGTTTTGTTGCTTAACCTTGACTTAACCTATATTTTAGAAAACATGCTTGGAGCTGGCGTCACCTAGGTTTTTGATAACGATTGAAATTGTAATGGGTTCCCTACGATTCGTAGTGCAATTTGGCGTATATTTCATTGTTGTTCATTCCAGGCATTTTGTCCTTGGCTGATGGGCATTCCCATTTCTTCCCTTGGGTGTCGTAGAAGGCGACTAAGGGACTTACTAGAGAATGGGCAGCAGCGTTCTCTCAATGCATTTGACCACCATACTGCGATCGCCAACCCGCCTGCCAAGCGTGACGATTATGGTAAATCCCCCCTTTTGGGGGAGGCCTATGTCCAGCAGTGATCTTCTTTCGGCTGATATGATGATGATGATGATGATGATGATGATGATGATGATGGGCATTCCCCTTTTGCCACTGGTCCCTCCACCTTTTCGTAAAAAGGGGTACAAAGTTTTTGCTTACCATTTATACAATGTTTTCAGAAGTGTTATCACTACATAGTATAAAACAAAGTCGCTTTCTCTGTCCCTATATACCTATGTATGCATAAATCTTAAAAACTTGGTGCGGGTTTTTTTAATAGATAGAGCAATTCAAGAGGAAGGTTTATATGTATAATACACCGACCTCCACGCGGGCGAAGCCGCTGGCAAAAGCTAGTTCTCTATATTTGTACTTGCAGACAATACGACAATTAAATGTCTCGCCTTTTATACTTACCAATAATTTCAAATAGGTTTAAATAAACTTTATTCTCAGTAAAGATCATAATCACTCACTTGAGAACGATACTAGAACATATAAACATAAATTACACAAAGCTCGTCGCCATCAGTTACACAATACTATAGCATACACATATTATACAAAGCTCGTCATCTAATGTTTTGTCACTTATAACAATGCCTTCATTTCTCCAGAAATTCAACACCAATCAAAATTTGAAAGTATTCTAGAGTGATCAAGTCCTCGACCTGTCAAAATAAAACTGAGCCAAACATAATAAAATGCATCTCAATCATTACTTATGACACTACATGTTCTGACCTGACAGACAACATGACCCTTTTGTTATTCTGACATGTTTATTTAATTTGAATCCTTGAGGAGTTGCTAATCGATTGTATCTGTTTATACTGCTTAAAGACGTTCTGGTTTCGTAAACAATGTCTGGGCCCGATCTGGGACTGGTCACTTTAGGGTTCAGACTTCAGATAGGTACAGAAATATGTGGTATAGTCGACCGGATAACGGCTTTACCAGCCTGACGTTGAAAGTACTTTATGCTGAGAATCACGCCCACATACGACGCGTCTCCAAGTTATGCGGTCTTATGCTGTGTGGACCGCTCGGTGGTTGCTGCCCTCACGACCGCGACTGACCATCTTGCCTTGAGCGCGATATCCTTCCACCCGAAAATCATGTGCAATTCATATAAAAACAAGGGCTATTTATCTATGTGACAGTTAAATAGTTTCAACCTAAGTGAAATTAAAATTTACGGAATTCTTCTCAAAATGAGTAATTCCGACTTCGACTATACAGGGTGTATCAGAAAGGTGTGGTCCTAATTCAGGGTGTGATACAGACAGTCAAAATTAGGAGACCCAGTTTATTTAAAATTTGAATTAAATTAATGAGTTTTAATCAAAGTCACAGTCAAAATTTGCATATTCAAGGTTTGCATTAAATAGCGGTACACACGGGCACCTTAAACGCCTTCCATTTTGGAGCGCTTGGTGTGACGTCATAGTCTATGACATTGACAACGGACTGAATCGCAAATACGCATCATAATCATACATCGCTTTGCCCGCACTTTGATCGCACTTTTTAACCGACTTCAAAAAGAAGACATAAATATCTATTGTTTTGACCCCAAGGATGATGAAGGTAGGTACTATAACTAAAAAGTGAAAAATATAATCTTTTTCCAAAAAACATAAATAATCAACTTCCGGAATTCACTACAAAATGAAAAATAACTTTAATTTCGGAAGGCGGTGAGAAAAAATTAAAACACATGTCCAAAGTCACCGACTTCAGAAATTAAAGTTATTTCTCACTTTGTAGTGTTTTTCCGGAAGTCGGTTGTTTTTTTTTTTGGAAAAGTTTTTGAAAATTAATTTCTAGCTCAAAAAGAAATTATGATCAAAAATAGTGATGGAGGCATAATTCACAAGTAAGACAGTTTAAAAAAAATTGCCGTTATTTGAATCACATGTAGGGGAAGGAGGGGGGAAACCGGACAGGGGGTGAAACCAGATAGTTGCTATTTCATTACTCCGCGTACAGCTGTCTCGGTCTAGCTAGCGGTGAAATACGCGCGAACGCTTACTCAGTGCAGTTGCAAATGGCGGCGACGGTAACATCTCAGCGCGTGCGTCTATAAACGAAAATTGTAAACAAAGGTAAGTTATCTAATATTTTGACTTTTTTAAAGTGCTTTCATTAAGTTTATCCATGTGCAATCATATACAGTTGTATTTTTTATGAAGTAATACATATTTAACCTTTTGAAATGGTATTGGTTGTTGCTATGAGTGTAAACATAATCTCTGTTAGTATTACAATTTCAAACATGGCACCTGTGGGGTACAATCGGACGGGGTGATTTCGACTATCCGGTTTCACCCCGATTAATTTTATATATTATATTGTATTGCGGGCGTTTGTTTTATTCCTCTGTTTAATTTTTTTTTTTTACTTTTAACAGAGTGCGAGCGTCAACATGCCACGAACCTATGTGAGAAAGTCAAATAGACTGCAGTGGTCGGAGTCAGACATGCTTTTAGCCATAAATTCAGTGCTGGAAGGCAGAATGGGATATCTTTTAGCGTCACACACATATAGTGTACCCAAAAGTTCCTTAGAAGATCGTGTAAAGAAGATCAAAGCTGGAAAATCCAAAGACGAAGTGTTTCGAAAGTGCCCTGCTACTGCAAAATGCGTCTTCACTGATGTGCTGGAAGGTATGCTAGTTGAACATATCAAAACTATGGAATCTCGACTATTTGGATTGACTAAAACAGATCTGCGACTTTTGGCATTCCAATTGGCTGAAAGAAATAATTTGAACCATCCTTTTAATAAAGAAACTGGACTTGCTGGCTTAGATTGGGTTAGTGGATTTCTGAAACGACATCCTGAATTGGCACTAAGATCACCTGAAGCTACATCAGCTGCAAGAGCAATGGGCTTTAATAGAGCTGTAGTCTCATCGTTTTTTAATCTTTTAGATACACTTTATGCTAAGCACGCTTTCAATGCCACGCGAATTTATAACATGGACGAGACTGGATTGACCTCTGTGCCAAAAAAAATGGGGAAAATTATATCGGTCAAAGGTAAAAAACAAGTTGGTGCCCTAGCTTCAGCTGAACGGGGACAGTTGGTAACGGCAGTGCTTTGTTTTTCTGCAGCTGGACATTATGTTCCACCTCTTATGATTTTTCCTCGTGTACGAATGAAGAGTGAGCTTTTGGATGGTGCACCACCAGGCACAGTAGCTGTATGCCATCCTAGTGGTTGGATGCAACAACATATTTTTACTGAATGGATGCGTCACTTTATCGGCCATGTCAAACCAAGCAATGAAGATCCTGTGCTTCTCGTCTTAGATGGTCACGCCACTCACACTAAGAACCTGGAAGCTATTGAGTTGGCTCGTGCTCATGGTGTCATAATGCTCTGCTTGCCACCTCACTGCACGCATCGTTTACAGCCACTCGATGTTGGTTTTATGGGGCCTTTGAGCACGTTTTACTCGCAAGAAGTCCAATTATGGCTTCGTAATCATCCAGGGCGTATTGTCACCCAATTTCAAATGGCATCTTTGTTTGGAACTGCTTATAATCGTGCCGCTACTATGCAAAATGCAGTGTCTGCTTTTACCAAAACCGGAATTTGCCCTCTGAATGCCAACGCGTTTACAGATGTAGATTTTGCACCATCACAGACTACAGAAATATCATTTTTAACAACAACCCCAAATGAATTCTCGCAGGATCTGTTGCCTCGTGAAAGAACTCCGTCCCCGCAGGCAGGAACATCTACAGAAAGACAAACGTTTTCAGATTCTTTAAGTCTTGTATCACCGAAAGATATCATGCCGATTCCTCATTTTAAAAAGAACACACGGTCATCAGCGCGTCGAGGAAAAACCGCAATTTTGACTGAATCACCGTATAAAAATGAACTGGCAGATAAGGCTATTACATTAATTAAAACAAAAAAAGGCAAAGGTAAAGGCATCGGTAAAAAGACGCGTAAAGAAAACTATCAGGAGGATTCGGAGTGTTTGGTTTGTGGCGAAAAGTACAGTCAAACTAAGTCCACAGATGCATGGTACCAATGCACTGCTTGCCTTAAATGGGCTCACGAAAGTTGCATCAGCTGTTCTGAGCAAGAATTATTATTTTTTGTATGCAAAAACTGCGAATAATTTGATTATTTCGTTTTATTGTTAATATCTGTATTCACCCCTTGAATAAAAAATGCCTATCCGGTTTGACCCATAGGTATGGGGTGAATTCGGAATTTATAATTTTTATTTAATAAAAAATATTTTCTAGTTACGAAGATTGATCTCAAACATTTGTATGCCAAAGTTATGCTTAAGGTATACTTAAACATTTATGACATTGATTACCTCAATAAATAATATAGTCATTTATTTATTGTGTATTTTTCTTAACTATCCGGTGTCCCCCCACCTTCCCCTATATTCGCTATTGCTTCGCTTCTGACCACTAGACCAACAAGAGAGTATAACAATGCACTATTACTAAAGGCAAGATTAGCACATACTAGTGTATGTATGTGTGAGTCTATTATGTTATACAAGTAAGGGATACACACAGTTTTGTATGCGTCGCGTATAACTTGAAATATTGGGACATCGATGTCCCTTCCTTCGTCCCTTGCATACTAATGTAATTTGGAACACCGATGTACCGAAGCCTTGTGGATCTTCTTCTAGTATTGATTGCTTTGCTAACTAACATAACATGCCTTGTTTCGCCGAAGGGATAGGCAGCCCTGTACCTACCTATAATACAGCCATATTTGGCCAGTTATGTTTAAGTACCATGTTATAGGGAGCGAGCTTATTGCCATCAACCGGGTGGTTCAACGGCAACCCGGTTCAGACTTCGGATTGAGAAACTACAGATGGAAAAGCCCAATGATACTTTGCCTGACCTGGTAATCTAACTCAGGACCTATAAAGCGGTTTGTTAACTATTGGTTAGTAAACAGGGATTATTTTGTACTATGTAGGTACTACGTTGGCCTAAGCTTGGACTAAAGCGAGGAATCATTTATTGCCTTACTAATAATATTGTGTATTGAAATTGATACCAACGCGTGTATTAGACTGACTCATCAACAGGTTAAACTGTCTAGTTTGCAGGAGAGGACTATCTATAGCTTGATGTACATTCAGGTGTAATTTCGCATTGATTAGTGTTGCTTGTAGTCCTTGCCAATTGTTAACTGATTACGCTCACTTTCTTGAATGGCTTAACACAATTTGTATTGTTATTAATCGATTTATTACCTTTGACATCATTGAATAAATAAGACAATTGCAGACAGATCTTCATATTTAAGAGTTTCATTTATATTTGTCATCGTGGTGAAAGGATTAGCCAATTGATAGAAGTCGATAGCCCGGGGGTGCGCCCGCCGGACGTAACAGAAGGTCGGAATGTACGTCGCTCGGGGAGGCTCCTTTCGTGCACGGTGTACTAATGTTTGCCATAATTTAAAATGTAATAATTTTATATACCATACTTGTATTTGCCATAATTTAATTAGAAATAACGCTTCAGTTGCCATAATCTATCAAGTGTCATATTAATTTTAAATTTATCCATAAATTTATTTGCTATATTTTTCATTTTCAATAATATCGTTTTCCGTAACATTTATTCACAATAATATTCATTTGCCCATAAACTTTATCTACCATGCATGCTTGATTTGTAAAAGAGGAAGTCTAGCGTTGTGTGGTCACAGTTCTAACCTAACCTAACCTAGCCGTTTCGAATTTGACAAACTGTTTATTGTAAATTATTTTTTGTACAAAACAATAAACGTTTCGATATCACCTATATTAAAGGCTGCTTATGTCAAGTATTGATTATGTAATGTGTTACTAACAGTAACTAATGATTATCATGTTCTTATAGAAACTTATATTATGGCAAATAAAAGTTATGACTAATAAGTTGATATGACAAGCGTTATTAGTATAAATGATAATAGTGCAAGTAAATATTATGAGGGGGATGATTATGGAAAACAATATTAGTACAAATTATTTTATGGAAAACAAGACAATACCTTCGTGCACATATATTTAAAATATAAAATATTTGTTTTACTTGTGGCTTGTGGTAGGAGTAAACTAAAAGAAATGTTTTTTTTTTTTGGGTGGAAAATCATCAAATAACTCTGGGTGGAGCGGGAGGGCGTGTCAGACTTTTACTGACTAAAACCCACCCATGTTCCCTCAGTTGCCTGTGTACCAGGGGCCGCGGTATCTCTTTCGAACAACCCGAATAAGCATCGTGCGACTTTCTCTCGAGAGATAGTTTTCATGGTTTTTGAGGGTTCCAAACCTGATTAAGAGGTCAAGATGAAAATTCAAGATGGTGGCTGCAAACATTTTTCTTATCATGTCGTTTTCATGGTTTTAGAGGTAGCTGAAGCCAAAAGTGAGTTCAAAATCAAAATCCAAGATGGCTACAACATTATTCATGAGATGTTCTACAAACTTATACTAGATGGCTATATATTTAAAACGTGTATTTTATTCACACTTTCTTTCTATTATATACAATGTGTGTGCGGATATCGTGTAAGCAACTTCAGTCCCCCAACTGTACACTCTTTTTTACCATCGATAGGTATGCTAAGAAGTAGTGTCTCAGTTAAAAAAGGGATTAGTCGACCTCGGTTGTCTCCGCCGAAAAATTAAACACTCACGAGGCAATTAAAGTCAAATAATCGCAGTCTTTCACTAGAAACATGCTCAAAAGAACAGCCATTATGTGCTGTGTGTGCCGTTTACGAATTCCACGGCATATGACAATGCATAACTACAAACATACGCTGAGACGGACGTGTCTGCTTGAATGTTTCGCAATCGTTGCGAATTCAGCAATATTGCACAAGAAAACAACATTGTACTTGTAACAATGCTCTGGGAATCTCGACTACCCCGTGAAATATTACCACGCTGTTCGGCAAGCATGTTGCAGAGCAAGATGGCGGCTTAACATATTAATATGTTCACTTGCAGCTTAGACTAAGACTAAGCTAGCAACTCGAGAGCTGTAAAAGCTTATTGTAAGCTCTTTTCTATGGATTTAGTGTTACTTAATTTCATTTATCTTGTAAATAGCTGGAAGTGTTTTGAAAAGCTAAATCTTTTCAGCTAAGATTAGCATTGGTCACAGGGCTCGTAGCCCTCGGATGACGTTATAGTAGTACCTACGATATTAAATTAGATACAGAAGCTTGTTCGAGAGCTCTTAAAGCTAATGTGAGCTGTTTTCTTTGGATTAAGTGTTGCTTAATTTATTTTGTTTTTTAAATGCTAGAATAGTGGAGGTTAGATTAGAACTGATCACAGGGTTCTTTAGTTTTTATATGACATTATGACATGTTACGTTAAGATATGCGTATTTTTACGTTAAAACGATGAAGGAAAACATCGAAAGGAAACTTGCATGTCCTACAGAGAAAAATTCAAAGACATGTGACACGCGTGGGGTACGCATAAGGTACGGCCCACTCTCTCTCACAGGCCGGAGGCTTGCGTCCCAGCAATGGGAACATTACAAGCTGATTATGTTTTCGTTAATTTAAATATGGCAATAATACCTAATTAGTAATATTAAGAAGAAGAACATTGATGTTATTTTCAAATTGATTGATTTTCATTACTTGCACAAGCTTGCTCATTATAGATATAACAAAGAATACCGATTCAATGATTGTTATAAAATAGTGCATCGGGAACATTTAGAAGTTGGAAAAAGAGAAAGTAATCATCATCACCGCCCATATACGTCATCCAGACCAACCTCCAACACAGCCAGACTGCCACGGCTAGCTTACGCAGGGCCTTGGAGGTTAAGCCCCGAACCATCGCACTGATCCAAGAGCCGTGGATCAGGAACAACAGAATCTGCGGCCTCAGCAACGTCGGAGGTAAGCTAATCCTCAATACACATGGGGCAGAAAAGCCACGAACCTGTGTATACATACCCAAAGAAATCCCTACCACACCACTCACCCAATTCTGTTCCAGAGACCTGACTGCTGTCAGGCTCCAGACCGCAAGTGACGTTCCAGATGTGGTACTAGCTTCGGTGTATATGCCAGGTGAAGACGCAAACTGCCCGCCAAAAGAGATGGCCGACCTGGTGCTACACTGTGAGCGTGCCAAACTGGAGCTGATCATCTGCACCGACTCTAACGCCCACCACCCGCTCTGGGGCAGTGACTCACCGAACTCCAGAGGAGAGGTACTATCCACCTATTTATTCTCTACTAACCTTAACATTGTCAACCGAGGCTCTGAACCCACTTGGGTCACAGTTCGCGGTCAAACAATCATTGACTTAACGCTTGCTACAGAAAACGCGACAAACCTCATTGATAACTGGCACGTATCGGACGAGCCTTCCAGCTCAGACCATAGAAGAATCCGATTTACGCTGGCTACCCGAATAAGTGAACCACCGCCGAGGCGAAACCCGCGTCGGACCAAGGTGCCCGAGTACAAACGCCTTCTGGCGTCCCTACTAGCACGGCACCTATCACAAGTAACGGTAACCAACACAGCACAATTGGAATACACCGTGACAAAACTATCAGAATACCTAATTGAAGCATACCACGCATGCTCCAAACTAAGGGCGCCACCAAACAACAGCGTGAGAAACCCCTGGTGGAACACCGAACTGGGTAAACTCAGAGACACACTAAGACAACAGTTCAACAGAGCCAAAAATACTAGGCTCCCAGACGATTGGGAGCAATACAAAGAAACCCAATACGTATACAAAAAGCAGATTAGAACCGCCAGAAGGGCAGCGTGGCGGAAATTCTGTGAATCCATCGAAACCAACAACGAAGCCGCAAGGGTAAGAAAAATCCTATCGACCGATCAGGATCGCAGCCTTGGCACGCTGAAAAAACCCGACAACTCATATACACTAACCGACCATGAAACCAGTAAGGTTCTCCTCGAGACCCACTTCCCAGACTGCAACCTCCTGGAGAACAGGACATGGGAGGCTGAGCCAGAATGGACACCTACGGATCGAGACTGGTCCAGAGCCCACAGCATAGTAACAGAAGACAGGATAAAATGGGCTATAAACACCTTTCAGCCCTACAAGTCCCCAGGACTAGACGGTATCTTCCCAGCCCTGCTGCAGTGGGGGGTTGACCACCTGACACCATGCTTGGTGGAGATCTACCGTACCTGCATAGCACTCAGATACACACCCCTGGCGTGGCGCGAAGTGAAAGTCATTTTCATACCCAAACCAGGAAAACCCGACTATACACAACCCAAGGCCTATAGGCCCATAAGCCTCACATCCTTCCTACTGAAAACCCTCGAGAGACTCTGTGACAGACACATCCGAGACGGACCTCTCCGGGCAAAACCACTCCATAAGCAACAACATGCGTATTCCACAGGCAGATCAACAGAATCTGCACTCCACAGTGTGGTATCCAAAATCGAATGTGCAGTGGACCACAAATGCTCAGCACTGGCTGCCTTTATCGACATCGAAGGCGCCTTTGATAAGACCATGTTCACTAGCATTAACGCGGCTCTTGACGAACACGGCATAGACACGACCCTGAGTGGGTGGATCACCAATATGCTCAAATTGAGAGCTGTACAAGTCACAGTAAATCACACGACGAGGGCAGTAGTGGCGAAGGGCTGTCCGCAAGGGGGCGTCCTCTCGCCACTGCTATGGAACCTTGTCGTAGACAGCCTCATAAAAACACTGAATGACAAGGGTTACTTCACCGTAGGGTACGCCGATGACTTAACCATAATAATAAATGGCACCCATGAAAATACCCTATGTAACCTCATGCGCCAAGCCTTGAAAATAGTCGAGGACTGGTGCAACAAACACCGACTAACAGTGAATCCCACGAAAACAGAACTGATCCTCTTCACAAAAAAGAGGAAACTCGCGGAACTACAACTTCCACGTCTGTTTGGCACTACCCTAAGCCTATCAACTGAAACCAAATACCTGGGCATATTTTTGGACAAACAGCTGAATTGGGCAAAACATACGAATTACATAACCACAAAAGCCAGCATATCCCTGTGGCAGTGCAAGCGAATGCTGGGCAGGAACTGGGGGATTAGCCCCAAAGTCATGTACTGGCTATACACCACAGTTATTCGGCCAATTATCACATACGGCTCAATAGTCTGGTGGCCCAGGACGGACTTGAGCACAGCCCAAAAAGACTTCGAGAAACTGCAGCGGTATGCCTGTGTAGCAATCACCAGCTGCATGAGAACTACACCCACCGCTGCCCTGCAGGCAATGCTGGGACTGCCCCCACTACACCTCATCGTACGAGAGGAGGCGGCCCTGGCCGCTTTCAGGCTCAACATAGCAGGAACCCTAGGCAGAGATTCTAGAGTCAAACACACACGCATTAAGGAAGATGCGATCAAACGACAACAAATGCTGGCATCACCTTGCGATAAAACCCCGAAACTGCACTTCTTCCAAAAGCACTACCACGTGGAACTCACCGAAGAACAGAATGATCACTCAGGCTCGGAAGAGCTAAGAGTCTACACAGATGGATCAAAGACTGACTCCGGAACCGGAGTCGGAGTTTTCTCACACGATCTTAACATAAACATATCCAGCCCGCTGGGAATGTTCAACACAGTCTACCAGGCGGAATGTGTGGGCATTATACAAGCTGCATACGCGATAGAAGCCAGGAGAGTCACAGACACCCACATACGTATACTCTCCGACAGTGCTTCAGTACTCCAATCCCTAGGAAAAAAATACATAACATCGAGCTTAATACTAGAATGTCACAATGCATTAGAACGAATAACAGTTTCTAACCGCAACACTGTGACACTGCAATGGATAAAAGGACACAGCGGATCACTAGGTAACGATGCTGCTGACGAACTGGCCAGAAGGGCATCCAGCGCGCCGGCCTATGGACCCGAGCCCATCATGCCCATCCCATTCAACCAGATACGCAGGTGGCTTCAGGACTACACCCACACACAAGCGGAGAGCTGGTGGACCTCGACATCAGGCTGCAGGCAGTCTAGGGAAGCAATGCCGTTTTTAAATGGCAGGCTAACCAGACGTCTGTTACGCCTGGACAGAAAGGATCTGCGTCTGGTGACGGGGACCATCACGGGACACTGCTCACTAAACAAACACTTCCACACAATAGGCATAACGGACAGCCCCCTGTGCAGGGCCTGCATGGAGGCTGAAGAAACCGTTGCGCATGTGCTTTTCGAATGCACAGGTGTAGCCCAGACGAGAACAGAAACCCTCGGAGCGCCCAAATTTTACACGGATGTTCTCAATAGACCAGGAGAAATAGCTAACTTCTGGAGGGAGGTGGGCTGGCTGGAATAACCACCAATGGCCGCCATGGCTCACGCACAATGGTCCACTTAAAGGACTAAGTGCGGAAACCAAACCCAATAACATAGAACATAGAGAAAGTAAGAAAAGCAAATCTGGTGATAAAAAAAATGGTTGTCTGTAAAGTCGGTTTACGGAAGACAATTTTACGTGAGAACGTCATAAGAAAACAGGCCGATCATGCCTCTCTATCGCCTGTTCCGCGCTCTCGCTTGCACGCTCGGCTCAGGCGGAACGTGACTATGAGTTATGCTCTTTCGTGCGTGCAGCCGGCGTTCATAGATTTAAAAGACGTTGTCACGTCAAAAAAAATAAACACCAAGTTGTATCGTGTGAGTAGATAGATCCCACATTGTTTGTTGATAACAATAAAAATGAGTTTATAATAATCATGAAGATTGTCAGTTTCCCTTCGCTTCGGTGATTGGTTTTCCAATCTGCACAGCCGTGTGTATCAGTAGTCGGCAGTAAATCGCCACGGTCCAATGAATGAATTGACACAATAGTGTGAAAAAACACTCTGTTATTCAATTTAGATTTCAATCTGTTTCGACCTTAAGTTAAATATGAAGTGTTATTAGCGCTATTTGTAAAACAATGTTGTTACAACAAAAGATATAATTTCTATGTAGCTGCGCGTGAGACATTTTGTCTAGCGGCTAACTTTGACGTGATTTATGTGTCAACAGTTTTTCACATGACTTTGTACAAGTCACGCTAATACTGAGCACATTAAATGACATGCTTAATTATACGTTATGGCTAAACTTTAATAAAAAATGCAGGTTTATTTATATACGAATATAAAAACTATGCTTTGGTACTTATCTTAAATCTTACCCAGCATAAACCTACATATTTATGAAATTAAATGATCCGTGAAGGTCTCCTTAATCAGGTTAATTAATTATAATGAAATCCTAAAATCGCGTTCTAATTAAAAAAAAAATTCGTTTTACTATGAATTAACTACCAGCGTTATGGTAATATTAAGGCGCGGTCACACAGCAGCGAACAGGCTAGTGCGCTGTAAAGGCGCGGCCACACGCAAACGCACCATTAGCTCCTCTAACAATATTTCATACGCGCTCATATAATATGTAAGTGACGTGTCCACATTTATGACACTTTGTTGGGCGACATAGAAAAAATATCATTTCGTGACAGAATTATTTAGTGTGAAACGTGTCGTAAAGAAACTGTTTAGATTATTTTTTAGTTTGGGGGAAATTTACTGCTTCGGTGCATGTATTTATACATTTTATGACGTCTTTAAATTGGATTTCAAAGGAATAAATAAATAAAGAATTAAAAAAGTCCGTGTTCGATTCGAGAATTCTGATGTTTATGTCCCGCGTGGTAGCGAAATTTGTAAATGGTACTTTAATGTATCTTATGGGGTGTTACGAACAAGTTGATGACTATCAGAAGTCAATAATTTACCACTGTAACATAATTTTTATGACAAATAAATAACATCAATTAACTTTTAAATATCATTTTTAATAATTTTGTAGAACTGTAGGATGTAGGTAGGTATTGAGATTAAAAGCTTTTGGAATCAGATGAAACCATGATGAACAAAACTGTTATTTTTTACTTTCTGTATCTTAAACACTCTTAGATCATTCAGTAACTGCTGAGTTTAAAACACTAGTAATGTTTCCACTTTAAATAATGTGCTTAAACTGTTCCCATTAAAATAATAACGTAGGAGGCTAAACAGATAACGTAATATAAGGTTAATGAGATAGAAAGCAGGGCTTGCCGAGGGCTGGCCATACGAGATAATCACTACACACCCTCGGACATTTTCCTTGCGCCCGAGGACCCAATTAATTGGAAAAGTCGTTAAAACATTTTGATTAAATTATCTTATAATTCATTAGTGATCTTCGTAAAATTGGAGATCAGAGAGCACATATTTTCTCAATTATAAGAGGATTTGTTCCAATCATTAGCAGGACGCTTCAGTGTAGGATCGGAGCCATGTTATGTCTGATAAGCGATTGACTGATGACCGTGGAAATGAATCAGGTAAACTTCAGTTCAACTGAGACATCTACATGTACCTGACAATGATAGATCGGGACCTACTGTTGTTGCAAAGTTTTGCTGAATTGCAATCATTAACGGTCTTCGCATTGGTCATACACAGCCTTGTTGTTTTGTTTGAAATTAATAAATCTTCTATACAACATGGCCTGGATTTAACGCACACACCACCAAACACGCCAATTAGAATATTATGTTGTAATCATAATCATCATCATCATCATATCAGCCGAGAGACATCCACTGCTGGACATAAGCCTCCCCCAAAAGGGGGGAGTTGCCATAATCGCCACGCTTGGTGGTCAAATGCATAGAGAACGCTGCTGCCCATTCTCTAGTAAGTCCCTTAGTCGCCTTCTACGACACCCACGGGAAGAAATGGGATAAAGAAATGGGTAATCATAATACATACACAACATTTTTAATATTAGGTGTAAAACCTTGTTTATACACCGTGACATTTTAGTCGTCTTACAACGGCAGCCCACTTCATGTACCCAATAACTGCTATCTACTACCATTAATTTTTTTTTTTGACAATTTGCATAATCAAAAACATGAAAATATCACTAAGACGAATGACGTAGTTTGAAACACCCTATTATGGAGATGGAATGTAATGGTAGGTAGGTAGATATCTTCTACCGTTTGATACGTAAACATTATTAACAGGGAGAGTGTTTCATAATTCTAAAGCATTCATTATTTTTCTTTGTATCTATTATCTTAATTAATGGTTACAATGTTTTAATCGCGCCTAGAGGTATGTTATGATGACGGATACATTGAGTGGACCATCTTTGTAAGACGACTAAAATGTCACGGTGTATAATACATTAGTTATACTGCTTGTGGGAGAAAATTGTGGTCACCTTACAAATCTACGCACAGTCGCACAAGAGAGTCTAGCGTAGTACCTACTACGCTAGACTGTCTTAGCTTAGCTCGTGTTTCCCGTGTGGTCCCATTTCGATTTGTTTGTTAAACGACTTCAAAAAGAAGGTTTTTTTTATGTATATTCGGGCATAACTCCGTCATATATAGACGGATTTTCAAAATCCTTTTTTGTTCGAAAGGGGTTTAGTCCGAAATGGTCCCATTTAGATCTGATGATGAGTTTCGGAGACAGACAACGGACTTCAAAAAATGATAGCAAATCAACCGCGATTGCTGCTATTGCATAAATGTGCATTGTTTGGACCCTAAGGATGATGAAATTTTGAATTGGTGTGGGGTAGGTACTATATGTAAAAAGTGAAAAATAAAAACTTTTTCCAAAAAAAAAAAAACAACTGACGTCCGAAAAACACTACAAAGTGAAAAATAACTTTAATTTCGGAAGTCGGGGACTTTGGTTATGATTTTAATTTTTTGTCACCGCCTTCCGAAATTAAAGTTATTTTTCAGTCAGTTGTTTTTTTTTTTAAAGGGACTATCATGGACTACGCCCATTTTTGTTTGTCTTGACTAAACAGCGGAAGTCAAACTGTAATTTACGTTTTTTTTATCTATGTTAAAAATAACATAATCGATTCAGTACACAATTCTGAACTAACTACTTTCGTAGAGTGCATTAATTTAGTTACAAATTGTATACGCCTTATTAATACCTTTAGCTAACTTCCATGGTTAAATAATGTATTATTTCGTTAATTTGCAGTGTGCTTATCTCCTCCATCCTGTTCTAAGTTACGCAATTCATGCCCGGTTTCAACACCAAAAGTTATTATTTGCGTTTAGATGCCCACGTATTGTTTCGAAGCCGTTACAAAAGTTACATTACGGTTTATTGATCCACTGATAGCTTATCGCTCACATTTATCTCCAGCCTGATAAGTATTGCATTGAAATAATACTCTTTACCATATTGCTTTTATATTATGTACGGTATGTGTTCATTTTCCATTGTTTTGTGGAAGCCGATAGCGCAGTCTAGCTATTAGTCCAGTAAGGATACAATAATTTTTCCACATAACCTTCGATAATTCTAAAGTTTTTTATTTTCTCTGGGTGGATAGCTTTAGTGAATCCAGTGCTATGTACAAAAATGCTAACAGTTTAGAGTTATGCAATAGGTATGAAGTAGGTATTTCCTATTATTTCGTGTTATAACAAGAATATAAAACTTAAATTAAAATGCTTTACTGATTCTTTATTAATACTATCTAAACTATATATTAGTGAAAATGCTAACAGATAGGTATTGTGGAACAATAGAAAACTGAAAATGTCCCGTAACTCATTCAATAAAAAATTTAAGTTTTTTAAATCATCTCCATTACGGGCATAGGTAATAGTTACACCTTACAACAAAAGTTCTAACAACTAAGTAATATGCTGCAAAAGTAATCGTTTCTTTACGTTGCGATATGCGCAATATTGAATTTAAATTGATAATTTTGCGCCTACATATTCGTAATAATAAACTCAGCTTCCACACAAAAGTTTCAACAAATATGTGCTATGCCTTTTGTTTAATAAATAAAATACAACTTGGGTATTGCAGGGCGCGGTACAGGTACCTACGATAATGCGTGCGCCGCCGCCGCCGCGCCTTGCGGCGAAGTGTGGTGATACTCCACTGCGGAAATGCAGACGTATTTAATGAGGCACGAAATCATTTAATTATCGTCTCTTCTCAGAAATCACTAGGTCCTCTGTTCCGGTCCGTGATTTCGCCCGTGTGTAACTAATTAATCATCAACAATTATCAGAATCCCGTCACTCCCGTCTAAAAAAAGACTGTTTTGAAAAATACGCTGTTGTTCTGTTCTTTATTTCAAACAACTTAATAGGTACCTACCGACCAAGATCGTAATAATTATGTACACTTTCACTATGTAGCTACTTGTTATAGTGATAGGGGAAGGGCACAGAGACAGAAAGTGGAGATTTCGTTACAATTTTTTTTTCGGGATAGTTTTCCCGGGAACAATACATTTATATGTATTTAATGTATTTAAAAAAAAATATATTGAAGCGGTAAAGTAATTGAATTCAATAAGTAGGTACCTGTTTTTGTTCCATCATTTTAAAAGTACCCTTAAGTGATCTCCCGAAAACCGAAACAAGAAATTCCCGCAAAAAAAAAGATTGTCGTAAGGAAGACTACACTTTTTGTCTCTGCTACTCGAAGTTTAGCTAAATACTGTCTTCCTATTGTGATGTTTGAAACATGGTGCTTTGCAATTTTCATAGAACACTAGTGCCTTGGGGTACAATTGTAACTAAATTACAGTTTGACTTTCTAGTATGGCGGCCATCACTTTGTTACGTTAGTATCTACTGCTCTGAAATATTACGTATCATAGTGTGGCATCTGCCAGCCTTCCTACGATATACTCCCAACACTAGTTGACGATAAATTTACTATGTGTAGTAGGAAAGTGTGATAACGGCAATGCTGCTATTATGAATCAAGCTCCTGAATAAGCAGCAATAAAATAATAATGCTACTATTTTTTTATTATAATCAAAACTATAGAACCAAATTAGTCATACAGCTGCATTTTGTCAATAGCGAAAATAACTAAGACATAATGCACAACACCCGAATATAAATAGACTTACGTAAACGAATTAAGAAGACCAACTTTAACTAATATGACAGTATATGTATAACCTATATGTCAACGACCTGATTGAAGAGTTGAGCAGCACAAGAGTCGGATGCCATATTGGCGGTGAATGTTTAAATAAGCTCAGTTATGCAGATGACATGGTTCTGCTCAGCCCCTCGGTCAACGGCCTCAGAAAACTAATTTCCCTTACACCAATTAACCTATAATGTTAAAAAGACAGAAGTAATGATTTTCAAACACGACAATCGCCCTAATAAGGTCTTGCCAATTACTTTGTGTGGTTTAAAATTAAAAATAGTTAGTCAGTTTAAGTATCTCGGACACATCATAACGGAAAATTTAAAAGATGACGATGACCTGGAGAGGCAAAGACGTAGCATCGCATATAGAAGTAACATGCTAAATAGACGTTTCTTCCATTGCTCGAAACAAGTAAAATAACTCTGTTCCAGGCTTACTGTCAGTCGTTCTACACCAATCAACTTTGGTACAAGTACACGAAGAGTGCATACAACACGCCTCGTGTACAATATAATAACGCATTTCGGGTCATGCTCAACCTGCCCTGGCGGTGCAGTGCGACTGAGATGTTTGCTGAGAGTAGAGTAACCGACTTCTTTGCGCTCATGGGGAAGCTCAGGGCGTTGTTCTTTTCGCGTGTGGTGGCAAGTCAAAATAGTATTGTCAAAGCTGTTTTTCATACTGTGCATTTACTGAGGGAGACAAAATAAATTTACTCACCAGTGTTACATTTGTTTTGGCTTCCTTGGTGTGAAATGGTGGGTTGCTGTATTGTTATTTTTCTTTACTTTGTTATTATGTTCGTTTGTTTAGTTTATCTTTTGTTTAAATTATAATTTTATGGGTGCTAAAGCCTGAAATAAACGATTAATAAAAAATAATCATAATAAATAAAAAAAAATACAAGTTTTACTATCATAATATAACGAAGAATATTTAAGAAGACTATAAGGGGGATTAGCATGGAAGCTATGGAAGGTTCAGCATCAGCTACAAATAATTGCTTAATGAACCTCTTTGTTATTGAGAAACAATATATACTTTATAAAAGCTTTCGTCTCTTAGTAGACGTTGTGTTTCATGTTGAATATTCCTGTTCTCCGAGGTTGCACCTGGTTTCATAATCTCTGCATTCGTTTAGTTAGATGACTAATTTGGACCTAGGTTGCCGAGTCCAAATCAGGCTCGCTTGTAATTATGTGTGCTGTGCTGCATGGTTTATCTATGCAGTAGACGCACATAGCAGAACATTTCATTTAATTTTCTTTGCAGGTTAACTTGCACTTGCAAGATATAACTTTCAGTATATCGTCAGGTGCGGGTTGGTCGAGTGTTTTGATGGGAACTAAATAAGGTGCATCCTACATAAGGTGAGGAGATACTTCACACCTGGACAGCTTTTGAGCCTGTATAAATCTCAAGTGCGTTCTTGTGTGGAGTATTGCAGCCACTTATGGGATGGCTCAGCAAAATACCAGCTTGCTGCCCTTGACTCGGTGGAACGCAGAGCAAAAAAGGCTCATAGGTGACGAAACGTTGGTGGCTGGGCTTCATGATCCCACTATCGCCCTTTTATTACCGAACTACCAAACACACTGCAGGGTACCATCCGCACTTGGTTGATATCCCGACCAGTCGTACTCAGCGCTACTTTTTTTGTTTTTTTTTTTTGTTTGGGAAATCATTAAATAACTTCTCCCGCTCTGGGCGGAGTGGGAGGGCGTGTCAGACTTTTACTGACTAAAACCCACCCGTGTTCCCTCAGTTGCCTGTGTGCCAGGGGCTGCGGTATCTCTTTCGAACAACCCGCACCTCTGGCATGTATCGGCCCTTGCGGGCCCCATCATTTGCTGCTGGCATCTCTTTGAGGCGCGAGTGGAACACAACGCGCCGTTGACCCGGTCTTGGTCCTTACCGGACAGCGAGCTACCCATTACTCGTCGTCCGCAAGCCCGTGCCTACGGTGGCCGGGAATCAGCCTGGGATTCCCGACGCCCAGGGCGTCTCCTGCGAAGGCCACGGCTGTGAGGGCGCATGTACTGCATCTCCCTCACGTGCGCTCCCTCCCTCTTTGTGAGCATAACTGCTTCGCTGAAGGAGGCGACTGCTAGCCATGCACTCTCGCTCCGTACCATGGCCTGAACCAGGATCGGACGCGAGAGATCGCGGCCGCCGATCCCCTCCATGAGGACATGGCGGTGCTCCGCGGAAGCCGGGCAGACCTCCACCGTATGCTCTACCGTGTCCTCAGGGCGATCTTGGCAATGAAAACCCCCGGCGTTTCCTCCCGCCCTATCAATGATATTAGATGACTAATTTGGACCTCTCCAAATTAGTCATCTAACCAAACGAATGCACTGGGCACGCCATGATTGCGGCGGTAAATTAAAATTAAAATATTTTTTGCTCAACACAATACATAATCATACATTTCTAGATGTCAAGTGAATACGCAGTCCACTGTGTTGCACCAACTCAGGCATGCAAAATTATATTAAACCAATAAAATTATACTATTTCATAAATTCACCTTAACATGTTTTACAATTTCATTAATAACTCAAAATAATACCATAGAAAATGTCTTAAATTCAAATCAATAAGTATGTAATGTCAGAATATATAATGTCATAATTACTAAGTAATGTCTATTACAAATATGATAATTTTAATAAAACTAAAAACAAAACGAACTCAGGTATTCTCCCTAATTACACGTATTATTATTAGTATTACACACACAAATTTCTATCAGAGAGGTATTCATTAATTGTGTATAATGTCTTACTTATCAGTAGATTATTGAGTTGCTTCTTAAATAAATGGGTATATATATAAATATGTGGTGCTATTTCTAGGAAGTTTTTACGGAATACTGCTTTTTTGTGTTGCTTACTGCTTATTTTATTTCTATGTCGCGAATTGTGTAATTTTTCAAAAAGGTGGAAGTTTGTTTTGACAAATTCGGCCACCTCATATATGAGTCGATTGGTATCAAAATTGGTCAAAATGCATGTAAAATAAATGGATTTGACCAATTTTGATACCAATCGACTCATATGTATAGGCATATAATTCAGAAAGAACGGTTTGCAGCTTTCCGTGCTTTGAATACCGTATATCGCCCTCACACATCTCTTTTGCGCTCTAAATACTGTCTCCTTGTTGGTGGAGTTACCCCAGTATATAATCCCGTATCGTAAAGCAGACGTAACATATGCATGACACGCCGTAACCAAAACTTTTTGATTTACCTCATTTGAGAGATTACGTAAAGCATAGGAATTCCCCTCTTTGAGGAGTGGCTTGAGAAGCGGCATGGTGTCCTTACCTTCCGCCTGACACAGTTACTCACCGGACACGGCTGTTTCGGGAGGTTCCTGTTTCTAATAAGGCGGGAGGAAACGCCTGGGTGTTTCCCATTGCGAAGATCGCCCTGAGGATACAGTGGAGCATACGGAGGAGGTCTGTCTGGTTTGGGTGGAGCACCACCGTGTCCTCATGGAGGCGATTGGCGGTGGCAATCTCTCGCGTCCGGCCCTGGTCCAGGCCATGGTACGGAGCGAGAGTGCATGGCTAGCAGTCGCTTCCTTCAGCGAAGCAGTGATGCTCGCAAAGAGGGAGGCGGCGCACGTGAGGATGCAGTACATGCGCCCTCACGGCCGTGACCTTCGCAGGAGACGCCCTGGGCGTCGGGAATCCCAGGCTGATTCCCGGCCACCGTAGGCACGGGCTTGCGGACGACGAGTAATGGGTAGCTCGCTGTCCGGTAAGGACCAAGCCCGGGTCGACGGCGCGCAGAGCGGGAGAAGTCATTTGATGATTTCCCACCCAGAAAAAATAAAAACCAAACGAATGCACAGATTATGAAGCGAACTGCTACCTCGGAGAACTGGAATCTTCAACATGAAACACAACGTCTACTAAGAGACGTAAGCTTTTTATAAAGTATATATTGTTTCTCAATAACAAAGAGGTTTATTAAGAAATTATTTGTAGCATTTTTTTTTTTAGGAATTTCTTGTTTCGGTTTTCGGGACATCACTTAAGGGTACTTTTAAAATGATGGAACAAAAACAGGTACCTACTTATTGAATTCAATTATTTTACCGCTTCAATATAATTTTTTTTTAATGTATTAAATACATATAAATGTATTTTTCCCGGGAAAACTATCCCGAAAAAAAATTGTAACGGAATCTCCACTTTCTGTCTCTGTGCCCTTCCCCTATCACTATAACAAGTAGCTACATAGTGAAAGTGTACATAATTATTACGATCTTGGTCGGTAGGTACCTATTAAGTTGTTTGAAATTAAGAACCGAACAACAGCGTATTTTTCAAAACAGTCTTTTTTAGACGGTAGTGACGGGATTATGACAATTGTTGATGAATAATTAGTTACACACGGGTGAAATCACGGACCGGAACAGAGTACCTATTCTTTATTTGAAATATAATTAGACATTTAAACAAACCTTTTTACAGTCCGACCAACCGATTTCGTCTTTTATTTCGTATGCATAAGGATGACATTAAAAGTGGTTACAATACCAACTGCTTACTGCAGATGCCATTTATCATGCTACCAAAGCAATAGAAGTCAAAATCAGTTGAATGGACTGTACAAAAGGTTTATTTAAATGTCTAATCTTATTTCGAACGCAGTATAGTGATTTGTGAGAAGTGAGAATATTGAAATGATTTCGTGCCTCATTCAATACATCTTCACTTCCGCAGTGGAGTGTCTTCGTACCTCGCCGCACGCATTATCGTACCTACACCGCGCTGACCGCGCCCCGCAATACCCAAGTTGTATTTTATTTATTAAACAAAAGGCATAGCACATATTTGTTGAAACTTTTGTGTGGAAGCTGAGTTTATTATTACGAATATGTAGGCGCAAAATTATCAATTTAAATTCAATATTGCGCATATCGCAACGTAAAAAAATGATTACTTTTGCAGCATATTACTTAGTTGTTAGAACTTTTGTTGTAAGGTGTAACTAATACCTATGCCCGTAAAGGAGATGATTTAAAAAACTTAAATTTTTTATTGAATGAGTTACGGGACATTTTCAGTTGTCCATTGTTCCACAATACCTATCTGTTAGCATTTTCACTAATATATAGTTTAGATAGTATTAATAAAGAATCAGTAAAGCATTTTAATTTAAGTTTTATATTCTTGTTATAACACGAAATAATAGGAAATACCTACTTCATACCTATTGCATAACTCTAAACTGTTAGCATTTTTGTACATAGCATTGAATTCACTAAATTTATCCACCCAGAGAAAATAAAAAACTTTTGAATTATCGAAGGGCATATTTTTCTGGCTACTGGACTACTATTGTGTTAATCCAGTATCTTTTTACCATCGGAGCGATTGAAGAAAACTACTAAAAGTCGAATTTAATTAACATAATAGGAACTTTTTTACTAATACGACATAGCTAACTACCCTACGAATGCTCTATGAACACGAAAACTGTGACGCGAAACTGGAGCGAGGCAAAACGACAATGGCGACGACTAACTCAAAAGCCAATTTTTTTGAAATGCATGACGCGAACGGATGAAAAGTCACAACACCACTGTATATCAAACCGATGCGTATCTACCCCCCTTGAAAAAATCTAATACGAAAAAATATTAATGTCAACGTGTGAATGGGACGGTGATACTTAATGCGTGGGTGTGAAAGAGACGAAGAGCTATTGTTCTACACCTGCCAGTCGTCCCTGGTGCGGGGTCTCGTCCATATTTGATTAGGTTTTTTCGGGGTTGTAGTCCTAACTATGAATGCGAGTGGCGAATTGAATTGTTTGGAATTTTTGAACCCGATATTTTTGATACACTGGACGTGTCCCCGATTCGAATGTCGTATGTTGTGAAATTAAATAAATTCGTAACATGCTGACATATTTATACAAAGTTATATTTTTATGAAACATAGTTTGCCGACGGGCAAAGGAAAATATGACATAGGTATTAGGGCGATACGTTTTGAACTGACTTCAAAAAAGGGGGAGGTTCTCGATTCGACAGTACTTTTTTATTTTTGTTACCTCAGAACTTTCGACTGGGTGAACCGATTTTGATGATTCTTTTTATTTGAACGCTGGTGCTTCCCGTGTGGTCCCATTTCAGTTAGTTTGTTAACCGACTTCAAAAAGAAGTTTTTTTTATGTATGTTCGGGCACAACGCCGTCATATATAGACGGATTTGCAAAATTATTTTTTTGCTCGACAGGGGTTTATTCCGAAATGGTCCCCCGAAATTTAACTTTCATATAGATCTAATGATGAGTTTCGGAGACAGACAACGGAACTCTTCAAAAAATGACAGCAAATTAACCGCGATTGCTGCTATCGCATAAATATGCATTGTTTTGACCCCAAGGATGATGAAATTTCGAATTGGTGTGGGGTACTAGTAGTATAACTAAAAAGTCAAAAATAAAAACGTTTTCCAAAAAAAACAACCGACTTCCGAAAAACACTACAAAGTGAAAAATAACTCTAATTTCGGAAGGCGGTGACAAAAAATAAAAAAAACATATCCAAAGTCACCGACTTCCGCAAAATGGTAAGATGCAAAATACTAAAGTATTGTGTAACATAGAGTTCTGTGGGTCAAAGAAGTTACTGTTAAATGCCACTGTCAAACTGTCAAGACAGACGATAAGGCTTTAGAGTAATTGTTATGAATACGTTCAGCCCTAGGGCGAACCGCCAGCTGAATGGGACCTTGCTCTGAACCGGTTGTTTATTAGCTTACGGTGAAAATTCAAAGTGTTTATTGTTACCGAGCGCATGCCGTTCGCCTTTAAAGGTCGTATAATTTAAACTAGCTTAGATATGCACTAGCTTATTAAATAATGGTATTCTTGTAATCGATATCTACCTTGGAATAGATTAATTTATTGATCCGTTACTTATGGCCTTAATTGCACGATGTACAGACGCCAGCACATCAAGCTACCCCAAACTGTCAAATTTTCCTGTTTAGTTTATAATGGCTGGTCGCTTCACCTTAGTTTATAATGACAGGTCACTTCACCTTAGTTTATAATGACAGGTCACTTCACCTTAGTTTATAATGACAGGTCACTTTACCTTAGTTTATAATGACTGGTCACTTCACCTTAGTTTATAATAATAGGTGACTTTACCTTAGTTTATAATGTCTGGTCGCTTCACCTTAGTTTATAATGACAGGTCACTTTACCTTAGTTTACAATGACTGGTCGCTTCACCTTAGTTTATAATGACAGGTCACTTTACCTTCGTTTACAATGACTGGTCGCTTCACCTTAGTTTATAATGACAGGTCACTTTACCTTAGTTTACAATGACTGGTCGCTTCACCTTAGTTTATAATGACTGGTCGCTTCACCTTAGTTTATAATGACAGGTCACTTTACCTTAGTTTACAATTACTGGTCGCTTCACCTTAGTTTATAATGACAGGTCACTTTACCTTAGTTTACAATGACTGGTCGCTTCACCTTAGTTTATAATGACAGGTCACTTTACCTTAGTTTATAATGACTGGTCGCTTCACCTTAGTTTATAATGACAGGTCACTTTACCTTAGTTTACAATGACTGGTCGCTTCACCTTAGTTTATAATGACAGGTCACTTTACCTTAGTTTATAATGACTGGTCGCTTCACCTTAGTTTATAATGACAGGTCACTTTACCTTAGTTTATAATGACTGGTCGCTTCACCTTAGTTTATAATGACAGGTCACTTTACCTTAGTTTATAATGACTGGTCGCTTCACCTTAGTTAAAATGACAGGACACTTCACCTTAGTTTATAATAACAGGTCACTTCACCTTTGTTTATAATGACAGGTCACTTCACCTTAGTTTATCATGACAGGTCATTTTATCTTAGTTTTCACGTTGAGACTTTTACAGAACAGATCGACAGTTCTTTTTTGTTTAGATTTTATGAGTTATTTATCTGATAAAACAAAGAAAAATAAACAACGCTTATTTTATCTCCTCATAAAATAACCAGATATTGCGCTACTAAATCGTCGTTATGCTTATTTCCCTTGCGGAGTAAGCAAAGCGAAAATGCATTCAGGCTGCGCCCGTAATTTTTGCCAGAACTATAAAAGAGTGTATGAAAACGTGGTGGCTTCTTGTTTTTATTGGGAAACCGGACTATGATAAAGCCAACACAAATATTCTGAAGCCTGTAATTCGTTGTTTACACAATACAACGTGAATTACTCGGCTGTATTCATTTAGTCGTTTGAACCGTCCGTAATCCAAGCCGACGGAGGGCCGTGGTTCACCGCAAGCGCTCACCGACTCGCAACTTTTGCCATGACCACTGTCAACTTGAGTCGAGCGCCGAGAAATTATTGGTTTAAAGAGCTTACACAGAAATTAGCTGAAATACCTTTTGTTTTTACTTCGGCAAGCCGCACCTTGTACGTCCCTATCTAAGGTTAACAGGGAACCACATTTCGGGTGACTGAAGATAAGCTGGTGAAATACGGGTGGGCTGTCTTGTCTCACAATTTATTCGTATCTAAATGTTTTTCTACATACGGCGTTTTGTGTGTGCATTTATTACTTTTTTCTTGGGACTGTTTGTTATGTAGTTATATTTTGTAGCTTTTTCGGAAATTCAACAATAAGATTTAAAGCTTGCAACTGTATTCTGGAACGCTACATAACTTAAAGTTTATTCATTGTCATTCTTCTTTTTGGAGCAGTGGTGGCCAAGTTGGAAGGGCCGCGACTTACGAGTTGTAGGACGTAGGTTTGAACCCAGGTAGGCATTGTACTTTGTGTAACTTATTATATCACCACTGCTCACAAAACGGTGAAGGAAACATCGAGAGGAAACCGGCATGTACTAGAACTATATATTCGAAGACATGTGACATCCACCAAACCGCACTGGGCCCGCGTGGTGGATACCGGTCGACTGTCATCAAGAGGAGGCCTGTGGGCTGTGTCCCAGCTGTGGGAACGTTATAGGCGGATTATGCTAATGCTTCTTTTTATGCAAAACTGCTTTACATTAAAGTGCATTTACATTAAAGTTACATTTCACACACACACACACTTCACATTTTCAGTGTGTTTCAGTGCAGTGTTAAGTGTGTAGGATACGGTTATAAGAACTTTTATTATCGTATTCACCTCATGTAACTACCCATATTCAAGCAGATAAATTATTTGATTTGATTAGATTTGAAATAGTAAATGAGTTATTAATTTCAAAGGTTCAGCCGTCCATTGCCCCTCGTTGAAAGCCCGAGCTCTCTGATAAAAGATATCTAATTCATTATAGCGCCTGCTCCATTACAGTAGAAGTAATCTGAAACTGAATAAACTATCTCAGTCCAAGAACTAATGGCCGTCGAGACATTCAAATATCCTTTGGAATAAAGTCTGTAAAATTATTCACTTAGTAGGTCGGTGCGATGGTAATGACGCGTAGTTGAAAAAGCTGGCCATGTTTGAGTCTGCTACCCGCACTAAAGGTACCGTACCACCTAAATAAGTATCACTTACGGTTTTCAAGATAGAGCTTCTGCTAATGCATTATAACTCCTCGGCTGTTAGGAAACTCATTGAGTCTGATGACAATAGAAAAGTAATTGTGTTAATTACTTGACCCTTGAAGGTCAAGGTTATTTATCAAGGTTTTTCTTGGGAGGAGAACACCCTTGGGTTTGGTTAAATTTTGCCATGATAGCACTCATAGCCTCTTAACCTTATTCAAATTGATTTATTTGCATAGCCTATGTTACAGAGCTTGCGGACGGCGAGTAATGGGTAGCTCGCTGTCCGGTAAGCACCAAGCCCGGGTCGACGGCGCGTTGTGTTCCACGCGCGCCTCAAAGAGATGTCAGCACAAACTGTAGGGGCGATGCCTGCCTGGGGTGCGGGGTGTTCGAAAGAGATACCGTTGCCCCTGGCACACAGGCAACTGAGGGAACAATGGTGGATTTTAGTCAGTAAAAGTATCACACGCCCTCCTGCTCCACCTAGAGTGGGAGAAGAGACACCCTAAAAAAAAACCTATGTTACAAAAAAGTACTCTGTATTTTAAATTTTTAAATATTGTCTTACAAATAAAATAATGTCAGAATAATCAACTCAACAACGTCACGTCACGGTACTAGTTAGCTATTACTACTCCATAGATACAGCCCAGTATAGTTGAGAAAAGGCTAGGCAAATGATGATGCTTAGATACCAGTGTCAGTCACATAGGCTGAGCTACAGGGACCCATTTTTACACCAGGCACGGAACCCTAAAAAGTACTCTTACAGCATCACGAAGTTTCATTACCGGTTTTTTTATGCTTCAATGTCACTGAACCAGAAGCTTTTGTATTTTTTTCTCTTCCCAAGTCTGAATAGCCTCAGAAAGAGACAGTCAAATTTATTCTTGACGACAGTTTAATGGCGCATATAATTTGTTAAACGTATTAGTTCTAACGGCAAGTTAGTGGTAGAAGGACTTATGTTAGGCATTTTAGGGGAAGCTAACTGAACATTGGTCATAGGACCTTGATCTCCTGTGGTTACTTAGGGTATGTAATACGGAAACGTCAGCAAATTACAGTTTGGCAGAGGTTTACATATAGTACACCCACATTTCGCTAGTTATGTAATAGGTGGCGAGCCTATTGCCATCATATATATGTCACCGTATGATTGTGAATACCGTTAGTTTATAATCAATCTCGCGAGATTATAAACTGTCGATAAATTGTGAACTGCACCATACTGCTTACCGACCGAATAGGTTAGGTTAGAATAGAATTGCGACAAACCGTGCGCGAGCCGAGCGAGCGAAGCGAGCGGTGCCGCGAGAGCGGCCGACGAGCGCTACTTCCAAGTTAGTGGCAGTCACTTGACTGTTTAGTAATAGCGCAAGGTACTATCCGTCTTGATACCAGTTCACAATTCGACGGTTTCACTTCGATAGATTATAATCTACCGAATAATAATGCACTAAATTGTAAGCAGTATGTTACGGTTTACAATCTATCGACAGTTCACAATCTCGCGAGATAGATTATAATCTAACAGTATTTACAACTTTACGGTGACATACTTACATAATCAGCCGATAATGTTCACATTGCTGAGACACAGGCCTCCTCTCTATGAGGGGGAGACCGTAATACACCACGCGGGCCACTGGGCCCGGCGTGTTACATGTCGTCGTAGATGTCACATGTCTTCGAATTTTTGGTTCTAGGACATGCCAGTTTCCGCATGTTGTGTTCCTCCACCGTTTTGATAGCAGTGGTGAAGAAATAATTTACACAAAGTTAAGCGCCTTAAGTCGCTGCCGTCTCCAGTGGGCCACTACTTTTTTCTTGGTTTCTGGGTGCTACTGAGAAATTCCAGATAGAAAAACCCAATAACACTTTGCCCGACCTGCGAATCGAACACAGGACCTCATATTTAGCAGCAGCTCTTACGATCACTACGCCAACGAAGCAATCCAGACCTAACCACCAGGGCCCTAATTCACTATGACCACTTAACAATTCCTTACTTCGAAACCACGTCAATTCACAGATCACACGCGACATCTGCAGGCTTAGCATGATACTTTCTATTTCTACCAAGAATAGACAGTGCTTTTTCAATACAAAGTGACATTACGTTTCTCCATTTTTGACATCGCACCGTAAATATCCTTCTACAATCTGTAATTTTGTCTTTCGTTTCCAAAGATCTTCGTCTAGGTCCTTATAAATGTAGACTATTTCAGAAGAATATTTCTTGCCAAACTGTCAAAATCACACTGACAACAAACAACTTCTACTCGACGGCCACAAAGTATATACGAGTATCTACAAGATCGTGATTCGTTTAGAACACATAACTGTGATAATTAATAGAAAAACTTAACTATCTTCTCCTATTGTACAGAATTTAGTTAAGTCATGTCTATTCTTCTGTCGAGAAATCAGTGCTCGTGCTACGCCTGCTGCTAATAAATATCGACAAATTGTCTTGGAACATACAAAATATGACATTTCGATTCCTTACCGTTACATTGGTTTCTACAAAACACGATATTGACGTAGTTTGAACGTAGTAAGATTCCGCGGGAAATCATAATAACCATACAGAATTGGGGCCCAGGTGATAAAGTCATTCGAAAATGAAATAAAACTTTATTTTTCAACTGACATTTCTAATCTGAAATGTTATAACTCATTAAGAAAGCAGGTCATTGTACAACCACATTATGTCCCAAGTTAACGTAATATTCGAAGCTAAAGAGAAGTCACAAGAAAGTACTAAAAGTGAATTCCTTATATCCATGCCAAGGTTTAGGGATGCCTCGATAGGCCTTTTTTCCGATACGATACCGATACCGATGCTCTTATAAAAATATCGGCGATACCGATACCGATACGCTTATTGATTACAAAATTGAAGATAAAATAAATAAAACACAAGTCAGGTTATTTTTTTAATTAATATAAAAAGAAGAAATAACAGGACAAACTAAATAAAACCGTTTGTAATAGGTTGAGATTAATTAATAGTATATTTAGCATAGTTAGCTCGTGCCTCGTTTGCAACGAAATAGCCGAGTCAACACTCGCGTTTACATTACATTTTTAAAGCGCGAAATTTGAAAAGTATCGTTGAATTGGCTACAAAAATATCGCCAATGCCGATATATCGGCAAACTTCAAGTATCGCCGATACATCGGTATCGGTATCGGATGCATCCCTAATTCAAAATTGTCTTATTATATTCGAAGCTAAAGAGAAGTATAGTCACAAGAAAGTACTATAAGTGAATTCCTTATCTCCGTGGCAAGGTTAATTCAACAGGCCTTGAGAGAACATAAGTATTCAGCGCTTGGAGAATTTCTCCTCATGATCGTGTCAGGCCTAATTTAAGAACCCTCGGGGCAAATTCCCTTATAAACCAACCTCTTCATAGCATAAGTACCTTATTTAATCCAAACCGCGAACTCCCAGTGTCTACATAAAGTAAGTACCAACTTATGTATATCGATAAAATATGCTATGTATTCGTTCCCGCACATTATTTGTAAACTCCCGGCAGAGTTTCGTTGACCGGAAGTGCTTGCGGGCGAAGCGCGGGATTTGACCGGAAGTTGTGCAACCCCCGGGTTGATGTGTTAAGCTTTAGTACAGGGGCTTAACTGAGTTATTAATTAATGACCGCCGGCATCCGGCTCCTATCAAATGTGCCAACTTTTTATACCCTTTTTCATTCCTCATATTTTTATAATAAACCCGCTAAGAATTTTAATGAAAATACAGGTTATTATCACAATGAGTGAGTATTCTAGAAATTTGTTCTTTCTTTTTACCTGTATACAGCAACAAGTGCTGGTTTTTAAATCCCCAAAAGCATATGGTTTTTGTGCCTACCTAGGCTTTTTAGTTTAAGCTGTTACGTTGAGTCATAATAATTTTATTTGAATAATATTAAATTGAACATCGTTTTGACTGCCTCGATGGTCTAGTGGTCGGAAGTGCTCCTGCTAAGCAAAGGCTCCTGGGTTCGATTCCCAGGCCGGACAAAGTGCTATAGGGTTTTTCTGTCTCGAATTTGTCAGTACCAGCTTGGAGTCTGGATTTCTGCCCGATTGGTGGCAATAGCCTCGCTTCCTATTACATGGAACTTTAACATAACTGGTTAAATATAGTACCTTAACTATGTACTATAACGCTCCGTCTGGTGCCAGGCGTAAAAAATAGCACCATCCCATCTCTTCCCGTGGGTGTCGTAGGAGGCGACTAAGGGACTTACTAGAGAATGGGCAGCAGCGTTCTCTATTCATTTTACGACCATACTGCGGTCGCCATGGCCGCACTACCAAGCGTGGCGATTATGGCAAACCCCCCCAAATTGGGGGAGGCCTATGTCCAACAGTCGACGTCTTTCGGCTGAAATGATGATGATGATGATAAAGTGCACTTCTGCCCAACCCTTCAGGTAAACAAGGCGTGATGATATGTTATGTTACTTCGTTTCACTTTAAGGAGAGATTAAACTTTGACGACAAAACTTAACTGGCCAGTAAAAAACATCTATTAGGGAGGCTATAATTTTAATATATTAAACGATCAGCTGTTGCCGTAGCTATCAATAAAGCGGCTATGTTTATGTAAAAGCGGGGTCGTTGGCATTCAGGGGAGGCATATGTGAAGTCACCTGCCGGTCCCAAACCCCTGTAACGACACCCTCCCCGACGTGGAAATATTAAATGTTACTTGTTTTGTAACTTATGTGGGTTCTGTTCACCTTCGCATATAAAATGCAGGGGTCTCTAGCGTATGATTTTTTTGGAAAGATTATGATCTTAGAAACGTTAGTGTAATCGAGTTGCAAACAAGTCCGGTCTGAAGAGGATATAAAGAACGCGGAATTCTTCGGCCTAAAGATAATTTCTGAGATAATATTTTAGAAAGGATTTAGCTGTTGCGTCAGCTCAGTGAATATAATAAAAGTTAGGACAAAAAGTAGCACAGTTTTCATAAAGCAGTGACGTCACAGTCACAAACCAAATAAGTATGTACTGAACACACAAGATAACACGTGGTCGTAAATAAGGCTAATAATTTATTAGTATTGTGTAGGCTAAGCATTAGAATATCAAATTACCAACTGCGAGCAAAATGGTAAAATGTTTATTGGCACTTTACTTAATCGTGCACAAAGTGGAACCACCTATTTTGTGAACCGTACTTAATTTGATTTTGAGTGTCCTATTTCTTCAGCATTTTTTCGTTATTCTTCTCCGCAAATGGTGCTAACGACCCTGTTTGAATACTCCGCTAAGGTAGTTATTCATGGGCGGCGGGAATCCCAGGCTGATTTCTGGCCACCGTAGGCGCGGACTTGCGGACGGCGAGTAATGGGTAGCTCGCTGTCCGGTAAGCACCAAACCCGGGTCGACGGCGCGTTGTGTTCCACGCGTGCCTCAAAGAGATGTTAGCACCAACTGGTGGTGTCCGCAAGAGATACTGTCGCCCCTGGTACACAGGCAAATGAGGAAACACGGGTCAGTAAATGTCTGACACGCCCTCCCGCTCCACCCAAAGCGGGAGAAGTTATGTGATGATTTTCCACCCTCAACAAAAAAAAAGGTAGTTATTCATAATCGGCCTAAAATGTTCCCACTGCTGGGACACAGGTCTCTCTGTGAGAAGGAGCGGGCCGTAAACCACCACACGGGCTAGTGCGGTTTGGTAGATATCACATCGCACCTTTAGAATTAAAGAGACCTAATGAGAAATTTTGCTTGCGGCTAATTTCCCATTAGGTCTCTTTAATTCTAAAGGTGCGACATGTCTACGAATTTTTGGTTGTAAGACATGCCCATTTCCCCGCAATGTTTTTCTTCACCGTTTTGAGAGCAGTGGTCATAAAATAACTTACTTATAGTAAAGCTCGTGTCTGGGTTCGAACCTATGATTTACAACTCGGTCACTTCCACTGGGCCACCACTGCTCCAAGGTAGTTATTAGGTAAAGTAAATACTAATTTGATCAGAATCCACACATTGTTATTGTATACTGCAATTAGTGCTTCCAAGTATTCTAGCGCAAACACGATCTCCTTATAGGTGTAACATTGGCTGTTGGTATTTTATGTAAATTAAACAGTTCAGTGCCTGGGTTGATACTGGTTATCGTGCGAGGCAATAAGTGGAACACCTGGCGAGTTCCGTTCAGTTCTAACGATCCCCCAAATAGAGGGAAGTTTGCAACATACGGTGGACATTGGCTTCGCTGATTGAATAGATAAAGTGATAAAACGCACAACAAATTTGGGGGACTGCTAAAGTAAAAATTACAAACAAAATACTGTAGCGCCCCCTATTTAGGGGAATGGTAAATACTTGATCGCTGTTAATGGTCCGTAAAGAATTGGAAAAAAGCAGCAAATCACTAAATGTTAATTTAAGCAGGGTTCAGAAAAATGATTGATTTTTGGTCGAATAAAAATTTGATTGGTGTTTCATATAATTACTTACGACTTGCACACGATTTAATATCTACACCAACATGAGTTTTCTTTTTGTTTTGCACCTTAAATGAGAGGGGTAATTTTAAGATCGTTCAGTCTGATCTCAGTCTCTATCTGTCAAAAATACCTCAAGTTTTGATACATTTTTGACATTCGACTGTTGTCGCGATGAGATGGGGACTAGATTTTGAACGTTTTTAATTACGAGAATTGGCCTCTAGGGGCTAAGTAGGCCCGTAATAAATATCAAGTCTTTTGTAACTAACTTAAACATAGTCTTCGGAATGGGACAGAAAAGCCCTGCCAATTGGAACCATGCACTTAGCTTCTGACGTTTCACCTATCCATCTAGCTTTATGTGAAATAAAATATTTTGATTCCGCTTTACCTTTTTGGGTCAACTAAACTAATTTTATCAAAATTTTGGTAGTGAAAGATGATATCAGAACGTTTCCGTAATAAGAGAAGTTCGTAAAGCAAATCAAACCGGTGTAATCGTGATCACATAACGTGCAATTACGCAGGAAAACCGATAATACTATATTATTTTACAATATCCATCACGATTTAGCTGTGAGCAATAATGAATCATAGTGTCGTAATCTTAGTATGATGATCTGCAACATTACAGTAGTGTTTGGTAACAAAAAAATATATCACGGCACAGGGAGGGGCGCCGTCTATAGATTGTTGCTAAGTTACTGGAATCACCAAATAGTTGGAATAAGAGTGATACTGGCTGGTGACAGTTCCTCTAGCAGAGCATATAGTATTGATAGTTGCGTGCGGCGGCTGTCTTCTGATGACAGATGACGTCAGGGCAGCCGCTGTCGTACCACGTCCACGAAGAACTGCTATATTCCGGCACAATTCTGATGATATTGAAGGTGGAATACCACTATTACTATAACCACTTCTGGTAGAGGCTATTTATCATTTATTTATTTTTATTATATGTAGGTAATGATATAAATAGTTGTGGTATCAATATCAGTAACATGTTGGTCAACAGAGCACGATTTCCTGTTAAAATTTTTGCAGTTATGATTACCTAATTTTGTTAATCGTGTTTTGTACGATAGTGAGAGGAAATAGTTTTGCTATCGTATTTATCTGTCCTTGGGGCGCTAGGTTCTTTTTCCGTTTAAAACGTATCCTAATGAATATCTCTGAAGTCCTTTTGGCTTTATTGGCGTTTAGCGTCGAACGGAGACCACAACATCAGTTGGTTATAATATCGTGTAAATGTAAACTTGTCTACAAATGAATGAATTTTATACTGGTTTCTATTTCTACTGTATCAACTACTTGAAGGAGAATAGATAAAAGGAACATTGATCACGTTGCTAAAGCTAATGTGACGTAGCCAAAGAAGAATCTTACCAATGCATAAATCGTGAAGCGATACAAGTTTCCAGAGATGCGTGTCAAAGTATTTTATGATAGCAGCCCATGAATGCCCATGATACAATGTTACGTCTGATGCAAATCGTTATGGGAACTAGACACGCTCGCGAACATTCGTACATCTCGGCATTGCTGAATAATTATGTTCTAGGCAGACATAGAATGGAAGAAACAGAAGGTCAAAACAATCACCGATCTAAAAGCAAATGAAGCGATAATGTGGGTGATGACATTGGGATCTCACAATTGCTGTCCTTACAATAGTTACTATACATAATTAGTCTCTAATGTTCCCATTGCTGGGACACACGCCTCCTCTCTTCGAGAAGAGTGGGCTGTAATCTACGACGCGGGCCCATTTCGGTTTTAGTATTATGTCACATGTCTTCGAATTTTTGATTCTAGGACATGCTGGTTTTCCTTTACCGATTTGAGAGCAGTGGTGATAATTTTTACACAAAGTAAAGCGTGTCTGCGTTTGAACCTACGACCTCAACTCGTAAGTGGCCGTAGCTACTGAGCCAGTACTGTTCAGTAACTATTAACAATTGGAAATATACCTTATGACACTGGAACAGACATGGAATTGTCCAAAAAATATTCACCCCTCACACCCCACAAATTGGTTAAACGCAAACTCTACCCTAGTTCACGCTAGGGTGAAAAGCATTAGCATTGCAAACAGATACAGGTAAAGTGACATATTGCTAACAGTGCCTTTGAACTGCCGAAGCCGGAAAGTCTCTTGTCACTGCGGACAAAAATTATATTGATTTAATACTTTAAGCACACAAATGTATAGAGGCGGACTTAATAGCATTGAATTTTTCTACCAATCAAATTGGGTGATGCAGAGATAAACAGTAGTAGCTGCAATAGCGAAAATGGAGAAATATATAAACATATACCTATTAACGACTACTTATATAAAATATGTACCTAATTACATATAAATGAATACACAAATAAATATGAGATTACTAACACAAATAAGACAAACAATGGGAAAACATTACAGTATTTATATTGCTCATGTTTAATTTGGAAGTTTATAGGCTGCATCGATTTGATATCGAGAATTTTTCAAGTAGGCCTTCTGTTTCATCATATTTCGTGGTAGTGATTCACCGAGTGAGTTCACTTCAAGGTCGACAACTACGTACGCGGCGGTACCTAGTTCAGGAGTTATATGTAGTACCCAAGTTGAAGCTGTAATCTTTGATCAAACACGCCGAAGGAAGAATATCGGATGCCTCGACGTTGAGTAACAGAGAACGTTGGCGAAATAATGAAAATTGTACCTTAATTAGTGCCTTTCGACTGCTACACGGGAATAGAGTTACTAAGGAAAATATCGAGGTTTTTAACGTTCTTGCTTCTTAGAAGATTATGGAGGCAAATGTAAGAACCGGAAAATAAAAATAGTCTTGGAGTGGGCGTTTTTCTCTTCCTATGGCGATGATTAAGTTATGATTATTTTACGACTAATTATAGGTTTTGATTGAGATGTTAAGAAATAGCCACTCTTCAACGGATACAAGATTTCTAGGCTCATAGTTTCGAGTCAAAATTAAACCGACAAAATGGCTGCCTTGTTGGTTAAAGCAGAGTAGAATATTCTTGCAGTTTTTAGTACCAATGAGTACTTTATGCAACGCAAAAATATAGCTACGAAAGTAATAGTGATGTCCAGCAGTCCGTTGTAGTTGACTACTCAAGAATTCCATTACAAAACTGCATGCCACTCCGTTCTTCGTAGAATAAAAATAAGCAAAGTTCATTAAAAAGATAGTGTGAACGGTAATGTCCATTGTTGGGTAGCTCGTCATAATATTTTTTGCTACGTGTTAATGAAAACGTGTGTCTGGAGTCTAATCATAACGTGTGATACAGTAATCTTGTTGAATGAAAATCATTTCTTTCTCCGGTTTTAGAGTATCTTCATGAAGGAGTAATGGTATTTTTTTGGTTGACGTTTACGATCTGTTAAGTGGTGGAGAAAAAATAAACTTTCGGACAATTACTTATTATTTATTTTCGAGCTTTTGTCTATGAATCCGTAGATATCGTCCACAAGATTTACAACTCTAGTTTTCGGAATAAAAAATACTAATTTGATCAGTCACAATTTGGACACAAAAGTGACAATCTGTCCAATTTTTTAATTTATAATATCATTAATATCTATGATTTGTCTGTCTTTACCAATACTCCGTTATATATTCGTTTTAGAAGTCTGCGAGAAAAACATAATGTTTATCTAAAATTAAAAGTGGTGACGCCGTCATATATTACACGTCTACAGTGACGATCGCGGTAGCAAGCAGCGTGATGGAAAATATCAGAGTAATTTTCATACTGCTGCATCATCTAGTTCTAGCTAAAAGGCTATCGAATGAAATCAATTCGAGAAATCGCAAAATGTCATCGTTGCATATTCGATGATCTTGGCAATCGATCAGCCATGCATATAATGAATTTTCATTTATATGCTTATTTACAAATCACTCTCTCTTTTGTCTACTTAACACAGCTGTTAATGACACTCAACATCAAGAAGACTTATCGGCTACTAAAGTATTATCTACAACGTAAAAATAACAGACATCGAAACGAAAACCCATAAAATCCAATTTTGTTTTGTTTCAATAATTTGTCAAGACAAGTAATGCCATCGATATTGAGAATTTTGAAAATAAATAAGGCGAGCAGAAAGCTTTTGCTCCCAGTAATTGATGAAAGACGATTTTATTTTTTCGCTCCTTCCAACCCTCGAGGAGTAGCTGTCTAATATTGTGATTTATCGACTTAAAGTTATGAGGCCTGGGGTGCTCTCACAAACAGAAATTATTTACGAATAAAATTTTCTTTATTCTCTATATTCCCGATCTCTACAGTACCTTCACTGACGGGTTTATACTTTCCAAAGAGAATCTATTAAATTTTATCAAAAACTTACCATCCCAATGTTTTATTTCAGCGACTAGTTAAAACTTTCATGTAAGGTACAAAGTTCGTGAAGGACTTAAACTTTCATCTGCATGTTGTAGTTGTTAGGACGTTCTGAAAGAAAATCTTCTTAAAAAGCTCCTTTGCGAACTTAAAGCTTTGAAGAGGTCTACAGAATAACCAATTTTCAGTTTAAAATACTTCAAACACGAGAAAATAATGGTGGAACATTTGAATAGCGATCATGCACCAACTTCGTTATCTTGTCGGAAGTGTTCGTAGTTTTGGGCCTCGTTTCACGTTCAATGTCGCTCATTTGAAATTCGAACAATGGGTCACAGGCCAGTCTTGTAATCATAGGAGTATATGGAACGACAATGAAGTTTAAAATTAGATTCACGGGGACGGAATCTGGCGCGGGTTATCTAAATTGGGAGCGATAGATTTATAAGTAAGTGTCTATAGCGTCGTAAATGGAGTGGCGAGGGGATGGCTGAAAATGGACCGAGAGGATCGCTTCATTATTGTATTAGTGAAGGGTCCCCAACAGGTGATTCCTAAAGAGATTCGTACTAGTCCTCTTGTCTCCGGTTCGTTAAAGGTAAATACACGCTAGTAACAACAGAGGTAATCATATCTTTTCGGTTTGAATCAAAAGATTTTATGTTTGACAAACACTAGGCGAGAGATGTAAAATAGTCACTGCAAAATTCATTACTTAAATTTTTAATCACATAAAAGCTAAACATTGATTCGGCGCGGTCGATAGCTGCATCGTTTCGAGCTATTTGTATAATTATACATGTAGGTACATATTTTACTATATATTTAGCGAGCTTCATATAAGCTACGCGGTTACTAGACGCGGCGCATGCGTGGTTATGTTTGTTTGCTCACTCGCGTTTGTTTGTTTTAGTAAAAATTTATAGCGTTTCGTGGAGATTCGCCACGCTTGGGACGCTCCTGCCTTTGAACTGCTTTACGTGTTTGCACCGATATGCATGCGTCTCTTTACTTTGTACTATTTCTTCTTACTGCCTCGGCTGTTGCGCAGTGTGTACATTAACGGTAGCACATATGAACTAAAAGTCATTGCGGACGTCAAAGTTATTTTTTACATATTTGTTTTATCGTACGTTCGTTTGGTAGTTCAGTTTCAGCGGTAGTCAAACCGCTCCTTATCACCTGCCAGTCGTTTGTGTAAGTTCAGTGAGAATGTTTAACAAACAACATCAAGAGTTTATAGTAACGCTCGATGTACAATGGCGTCGATACATCAGCCACGTAATTGTGTAATAAATTACACACAGACAACTTAACGAATGATCATTAATTGCCAGATTATGGCCAGGGAAAACAATCAAATGGACTTTAATAGTTAAAATATTTTCATTAGACCGCCCATTTAAGCCGTTGGAATCACCGTTCATTCCGATTTATGCACTGTTATTTTTATGGCTGCCTTTGTGAGTTCATTTATTTGTGTCGGTTTAGGGTTGCGTCCAATTAAAAGGTATTAATTAACAATTAGTACCGGGAGATCGTGCCAACATATTTCCTTGAATATTTATTGCGCTACTTTTAACAGACTTCATTTATCACAATCATAACGAATCATTTAAAAAGGAAAATACCAAAGTATTTTTAAACCTTCCATGCTTTCATTCTCACAAACTACAAATGGTGGTCGTGACAACGCATTGTGGGTTAAATATTATTATAATGAAAATGTAAATCATTAAAAATAATAATCACCCTCGAAATAATCCTCACATTTGCGACAAATATGAATTTACATAAACATGTGGACGAAAAACCTCAATTAAGTGCTATAATCCCTGAGATAAAGAGACATAAAATTAAAGTACGTTATTAAAAAGAGTATCACCGGCCAAATGGACTCGATAAAGTGAGGTTATGATGTCCAACGTATGGCGGAATGGCTGCTTAAAATTAGTGGAGTCGCTAGGCCCACTCCCTTGAACATTTAATGGTGGCCCATTAGCATTTAGGCGACAGCTGTAAATTTAAAGGAAGAGCAGGTTCCCGATAAAAGAATACGCGAATAACGCTAGAATGTTTTATCGTTATCGAGTTAGGTTAAACACAATTTGCAATTTCGCGTCGTTCGCCGGCTACATCCTCTGTCGATAAACGTCGCCGTCGTCTGGCACCGCACTGTTTGATATCGTTGTGGCACTCAAACTAAGTTTTATTTCAATGGTGGTAATAACCATTTTCCAACAGTAGAAACGCTGTATTTGCGTTGCCCAGGTTACAGGTTGTCACTGTACATTTGTCGTATTAGATAGGTAAAGCAGTTATGGAAAAACAACTAGATTCGATGATTTATACAGAGACGATGAAAATAAATTGGAAAGTAAATACTTCAGTATTTATTGTAGAGCGTTGCGTTGCGTTTTGTTAGGGATTAATGGTAATAAAGCTTCAATAAATCTTCCTCAGAATCGTCTAAGCCCGTTCGCACCACGTTCCTTGTTAGGGTATTAGGGCCAGTTCTCAATTATCTTCTAGCTGCCTTCTTCAGATTTTAAGCCGCTTATTCAACTGATACGCAATATTCAAAGCCTAATGTTTCTAGACTGACGGTTTGTCAGCGGCTTCATAACATACACGTCGCGAAGGCCCAGTAAGTAACTTGGTACTTAGTTTGTTTTGTCTACTAGGCTAAGTTAGGATTGTTTCCATTAAATGACTTAGACAAAAATAAAGAAGTTGTTACAGAATCATATTTCTAGAAAGCGTGTATACACGACGGCATCTAAGACAATTTTATGAATTCTGGGCAAAGAGCAAATACAATTTTATCTTTGTTTACTTTTTATCAGCCTTCCACATTCGGGGCCTGTTTCTTTCAATTCCGTGGGTCCCGGTAATAATTTTCATTTCACAATGACAACGCTGAGCGCTTTTGATGTTTATTTACGCCAAAAATTCCGCAAAAAGAGACACACGCGTCTTGACAGTTTTACGGACGAAAAATCCTTTACATAGCAATGAATACGTAACTGGGCCCCTTCCCCGCTCCCCTCGTCTCATTCTCATCAATTGTTTCGCGTGTTTTGTTTGTGTTTATTCTCCGTTGCTTGTTTTCATAACACACTGTCTGTCTTTGATGGCGCTGTGTTTGTACAGCGGTTGGATTGCTCCGAGAACTTATGCTTGAGACACCGAATTTGCCGAGTGTTGGCTGAGGAACGTGTTCATGTTTCTCTTTCTGCGTGTTCGGTTACAATATGTGTTGGTATTATTGTTATGAGTTATGACAACCAATATTGTGGTTGGTGGTGAAGACTATCCTATCTTTTGGGAAATACAGAAATGTAGTTACGTCATATTGCTGTAGTGAACATGAATGAAGACAAAACTGACTCTGTACAGACAGTAGGTAAGCTTATTTACAATAAATTTTGAGCTAAAGATAATAAACTGAAAAGATGCTCGAGCAATGTTTTTACTCCACCAACTTGACTTCACTGTTATTGTGATTTTAGTAATTTTCATTTTACAGCCATGAGCCAACGTATGCTTCCAAAAGTGGTGCTACAGTGCGGTTGAGTTTGAAGTTCAGTGAGCGAGCTTTTTACAAGCCCGTCTTTTCGTTCACCAACAACTCTCAACCGTGGCCTGAGAATTAAATTTTGGCTCTCTGTTTTAAACGCCCATGAATGGAGTTGTAATTGAGCTTTGAACCTGTCATAGCGTAATGAGAATACTACTGTTCAGCGTGGTTCTTTTGGATGGCAATGTTGTCGAAAATTTACTTAAAACTGAAAATTTACTTGAAACGGGTCAACAACAAATACAACACAGATATACATTACATGGACTAAAATTTTACATGTGATGTCCTTGATGAAGTGATCTCGTCCATTTCTACACGAGGCAGATGCTTGACGTAGATTAGTCACTAATAGACAGTGCAGCGCAGTATCTCAGCGTGGGTTGATGTAATCATTACCTATGATTTTAAAGACCTGCCCACATAATGCAAGCTGCCGCTGCGCACCTACTACAACAAGATTAAATTCATCTCATTAATCATGAACAAGTATGACATCAATGTCTTTGTCACCTACTCAGCTTCAATCTGCACCATAGTTCATAATATATAATGTCTCATTAAATATTCGCCGCAAATTATCTGCTTACCAAATTGTTAATCCTCTGAGCATTATGCGCTCGGCTGGCGTTTGGCCGCCGTCCACCACATGAATCTTACTGACTCTTGTGTTCTTCGCTTTGTTAATCCATTGTTATTTATAAGCTTTATATCAGTACTTGTAGTGTTAGGAGCTTCCTTAGGTTATGTATTTGGCAAATTAATGGTATTGTAATTGGTTTTGTCTTGTGAGATTTTTGTGTCGCTATCATCTGTTTTTCTTGGCTGTGGCCCTTCTGCCCATCTCTAGAGTGTTACCATGTATAGTTTTTGTAGTTGTAGTCTAACAAGACTTTGAACTATGAAGTATGAACTATTCATCAAAAAGCTATTTGCTTGAGACTCAAAAGTATACATAATATTTGAATGTACCTTTAACTTTGACTAGATTGTCAATGTAACTTCTGCCGTGTCTCTATGACCATCATAATATATGGCCAGTATCTCCGACTGTTCCACATTGAACGTCAAACATTTATCCACGATCGTCTGTACAAGTCCTAAAGGTTAGGAACTATGATTGATGAAATTATAATTAGTGGAGCACTCTTAATTGTGCAGGACGGACGTAGCGTTTTATAATAAGAAGAGATATGCACAATTATCATCTCCGGTAAGGCGCCGCTATGCTGTTAATGATAGAGGGCGATGTATCGTGTCGTGGGTACTACAAGCAATAGACGCAAAAATACAGAAGGCTCACTGTCTCTAGTAAGTTTGTAAGATACTTCATACGATTCTGAAGCGATGGCAGTAAGTCAGAAGTGTCAACTGGTATTTCTGTACGCAGTTAATTGGCAAAGCGTTGACTGTCGTAAGTTTAGAGACTCCTTTGGAATCAGTACAAAAACCAGATTTATATAGTGTAGGTTTCTGCATGACTGATAGACTCGATAGAAGAGGATCAATGATACCGTCATAGGCTAGCGTATGAACTATTGACTGTCTTAATTTTTTGGAGAGGTTCATCATTTAATTTGAAAATATTGTAAAAGCCAGTTATTTTTAAGTAACCGTGGCTTCTTCTTCTTGTCGGCTCTTTTCTACAGGAAACGACCAGTAGGGACCGTGCCGCTAGCTTCTGAGATTTCATAAGTGCCTATGTAGATTTATGTGACGAAATAAAATATTTAGATTTTTTATATCAAGTTGTGATTGTTTAAGTAGGTACTTGAATAGTTTCTAAAGGATTGTGATCTGTTGAGTCTTTACCAAAGTTTTTTTTTTGGGTGGGCAATCATCAAATAACTTCTCCCGCTCTAGTTGGAGCGGGAGGGCGTGTCAGACTTTTACTGACTTAAGCCCACCCGTATTCCCTCAGTTGCCTGTATGCCAGGGGCCGCGGTATCTCTTTCGAACAACCCGCATCCCTGGCAGGCATCGGCCCTTGCGGGCCCCACCAGTTGGTGCTGACATTTCTTTGAGGCGCGCGTGGAACACAACGTGGCGTTGACCCGGGCTTGGTCCTTACCGGATAGCAAGCTACCCATTGGGTACTCGCATAAGGCGGGAGGAAACGCCCGGGTGTCTTTACCAAAGCTTGCCTACAAATTGTAGTGACCAAGTCTTCTGTAGTTTCTTACACCCTGATACACACTGGTTGCATGGTTGCACGCTAGCTGCTCACTGAACTTGAAGCGGAACGTCTGCTCGCATGCTATAGCTTGCACAGTTAACTGTGTGCACACATAATAAAGTATAATAATCGTAATAGTGGTATACCGTTAATGTTACTGTTTCAGGTAAAACTGAGTTACGTGGTTTGTTAAGAGTTGATGGTACTTTTTGATAACATGGTTGTTTGTGGATTCTAGCTAAGGAGTGGTCTGGCTTGGTAGTCAACTATTTCACTGAATTACTGTAAACGACAGTTCCAAGAGAGATGTGTGTACACTGGGAAGTTTAATAAGTTAAACAAACCAATCGGAAAATAAATCGCGCGCTATATATAGAACGCTATTAATTTCCAGAAATATGATGGATGGGAGTTTATCAGATGCCGAGGAAATAGATATCAAACATTGAGAAATACTAAACAAACTAAAATAAACCCAATTTTAATGGAAATTTATTTGATTCGATAATATTTTCTAAAGTGAATCATTTCATCGTCTTTTGACTTGTAAAAGATTTTGTAATCGTAAAAAATCTCACCGAAATGATTTTCTTTAAGGTTGTAAGACCACGTAAGAGTGGATAGCTGTGGCCGTGACGAGAAAAAAAAAACAAAATAACATCGATTTGTCTCGGATGACGAGCACTAGAGCAGCCGCTATACTTAAGTTGCGATTGGCTGCCCGTCCGGTCGTTGACTCGGCGGGAAACATTCCTATTGGTCAGATGCTCTCATTGAAATGACAGAAAATGCGATTTTCGCGCGTGCAGCCAGTTATTTACAGTTCATCTTAATTAATAAAGCCTTTTCCGTTAATTTGTTACTTATTTATGCTTATAGTTTCGCTAGTTGTTGTTTATACTATTGCTTCTGAAAGCTAAATGTTATTTATTTATTGTGATTTCTCATGTTTGACATGTGTATCTCATTGACTATTGACGAAATGACTGACAAATTATTATCATTACTTTTAGAAAGTTTGTGTCATGTATCATTATGAGTTAACAATGGCCAAACAAAAGATAATAATATAGCAATCCAATATAACGTCATCACGACTCCACGAAATTGATGTAAACAATAATAGTCGTGTTACATTCTCGTAACATACAGTTCGACACGCATTCTCTTTAAAAGTTTACACAAGCAATTCTTCAGAGATATGTTTTTGTGTTTTTCCTTAGCGGAGTGCACTTTTCCAGTATTCTGAGGCGTCTGCGGAGTAGAATCCATCAAAGGATTATGGGACGAGGCGAAGGGTGGATGTCTCAGCGTCGCGATTGGTCTATCGTTATTTTCCGGGATGTAGAATAAATTATCCGCCACTTAACGCCACCTCGCAGATTTCACATACGAAGTAAACGAGTTTAAAATGATGCCATTTGATGTTAATGTACAGTAAAAGCGGAGAGAATTGGACTAAAGTAACTGTGTTGAATTTCGTCAGTAAAAAAGTTCACGATAAAACGAAAAATTCAATCTGAGTAATTTCTCTGTGCCAAGATGTCTTGATTTATCAAGAAACAACGCTCGTTTGTGAAATCGTACATCTCTTCAACATTTCTTCAATCTGTTATGTCATTGTGTACAACACATAATTTATTGTTACATATCGTAATTCATATTGTTTGATCACAATCAGCGATGACGAGATAAACTGTGAGGAACGGAGATTTGATTGTGTCCCGTGCAGTCAGAACCGTTCACCGTTCGTCGTGTAGAAGCGAATCGCTCGGCAAGCAGTCGCGTTTCAATCAGTGCAGATTGAGGGCCGCACACAGTGGCAACGGGGGGATTATAGAATGCATGACGCGGCAACATTAGACGGAGCCCGTCATTTCATACAGATGGAAATTGGATGTGGCTTTAATGGGAACGAACTCGGGACGTTTTTATAAGTAATTGGTGGCAATATTCAGCGTCAAGTATCTACCTACATTTGGGTTTTGTGGAATTAATTAGTTTCTCTATCTCATTTGGTGTATCTTCTTGATCGTATGAGATTAGAGTGTTTAGATATTTCCCACTTGTTTCTTGCTTATCTTACTGCTTCGTCGAAATAAAGAGCTATTTCGCAGTGATGTATCTTCGTTCCTCATTCTCCTCCTTAGCTATTTGGTGCATCTTGTTGGTCGTATGAGACTAGAGTTTTTAAATGTTTCCTCTTAGTTTCTTGCTTATCTAACTGCTTCTTCGAAATAAGGAGCAATTTCGCAGTGATGTACCTACGTTCTTCATTCTCCTCCTTAGCTATTTGAAAAGTTATCAGTAAACATAAACAAATACTTACCTACTTGTTTGTGTACTATGTTTTCGAAATTGTGTAAAGGGATACGACAAAGATATGAGTAGTGAGTTATGATATTATCAGCTGCAATATACTTCATTACGCGCAAACTAAATTTATCCAACTAAATCAAGGAATGAGTAAGATCATGGAATTGTTATTAGTAGAGTGTACAAGTACAACATTCTGGAATACGCTCCCAGTCTACAGAAAGCCGACTCAGTACTTAACACGATCTAATTTCCAATTTGCTTACAACTCAGAGTTGGCGGAAGATCCTTCACGTATTTCGAACGGGTGCATTAAGGAAATACATCTCCAACTAGTTTCTTATAAGAGATTCTATTTCTGAGTGCATAGTTTCTGCAGAGTTTGCATGAGACTTTCCATGATTGTGTTCAATTTCCATAATATAATTCCGAATCTGTAAATTATATCGATTCATCCCATTGGCATCGCTTCCCATTCCGGATAGGTACGTTACGTTAATCATATTACTCTGTCTGTCTGTTTGTTACCTTTTCAAGCCTAAACCACTAAAGGGAGTTAGACAACATATGGCAAGGAGGTAAATGGCACCTTGAAGAAGGACATAGATGACTTTATGTGTTAAAAAAAAGGGGTGTTATAAGGGATGCAAGTTCGTATGGGTAGCCCAACATTTCTTCAGTTAGGTATATGAAAATTCAAATTCATGCTGGTACAAAAAGAATAGGAAATAATAATGAATTACAGGTTTCACCCTTTTTGTAGAATACGTGAGATAATTTCCATTTCCGACATTCACATAAAGCTAGTGTTATATATTTGTACTGCGTGTTATAATTTGATCTCAGAAAATAACTATGGTCCCAGAGCGAGCAGAAAATGATTAGTCTGTTGATGCGGCTGTGATATTTCGCAAAGCTCGACGTCGCCTCCACCGCGACGCTACGAAGCTGTCACAATCGTTCACTGATTACGACCTTCCTCTGTTAGCAATTGTGTTCCGATCAAAGTGATTCCGATCACAAAGGGTTATAAAACGGCGGCGTCACCTCAGAGGGGTTGGGGCCTCCGTACCGATTAATTGTACCTCCGATACGTTAGTGGTACGATTGTTTGTCTCTAAATAATGCGAATCGGATCACACAGAATAATAGCACTCAGTGTGTTGTCTTTAGTCGACATTCACATAGACGTAATAAAATCGCGCCGGGATTTTTAAGCGCACTGGATTTACAACTCTCGGTTTTGAACCGAACATTCAGAATCCAACAAAGTGCATCTCAATGGAACAGTATTTTGTATTTTTCGATTTTCAATTCTCGGCGCTAAGCAGTCCGTTGAAGATCCAGTGTCCGAAAAAATCCTGCCGCGATTTTATTACGTCCGGGTGAATGTCGTTTTAGTGCTATTGCAATGTGTTTGCTCAAAGTCAATAAGGTTATCATAATATAACAGAACATCAACCCTTATTTCCCCGAAGGGATGGCCAGAGGTGTAGGTACCTATAAACACCCACATTTCACCAGCGGGCTTAGCACGAGAACCGATTTGTCTACCGAATTTTAGACATGAGACTATTGACTATTAACTAAATGATGTACAATAGGAGAAGATAGCTATGTTTTTGTATTAATTATCACAGATAAGCGTTCTAAACGAATCATGATTTTGTAGATAATCGTATAAACTTGCGTGATTTTGAGTTGTTTGGGAAGAAATATTCTTCTGAAATAGTCTACATTTATAAGGACCTAGACAAACGATCGTTAGAAACGAAAGAAAAAATGACAGATTGTAGAAGGATATCTACGGGGCGATGTCAAAAATGGAGAAACGAAATATGACTTTGTATTGAAAAAGCACTGTTTATTCTTCGTAGAAATAGAAAGCGCCATGCTAAGCCTGCAGCTATGTTTAAGTCTCATGTAATAGGGGGCCAGCCTATTGCTATCAACTTCGTACAAATCGAGACTCCGGGCTGCTACTGAGAAATTCCAGACAGAACACTGCCCGACCTGGGTTTCGCACCTAGGATCTCTTGCTCAGCAGTAGCACTCTCGACCGTTAGAACAACGAGGCAGTTAATTGGCAATCGGCAATTTGGTCAATAATTATTAAATTTTGCATTTCCTCTACTTTCAGTTGGATGTGAACTTTTAGCTGATGCGGAGAGACTGTCTAATTAAAAAGTTAAAACTAGTTAAATACTGAGTTAGAAAGTTTCCGGTGAGCCAAAACGATTATTAAAACCGTCAAAAAAATGTCGTGTCTTCCTAACTAACGGAAAATTTTGCATGCATATTTTTGCCCGTGTAATAAACGGTAAAAAGGCGTTAATTAGTAACAGTTGTTTACTTTTAGGACACACATACCGCTTGTGCAATTGACAGCAACAGTTTAACTCTGCATAGTTGGGCCGCGCACCGTTGACGCGTAATTAAGTCAATGCAATTCTGTGCGCGCGCGCAATGAAAGTGAGTGGCCGCTATCGATATGGCACATGGAACGCAACCTACTATGTATTAGAAATAGGGTTGCTAACGTGACGAGATAGTACGATTATGTATTTATTTATTTCTTAATTACAAGTTTTTTTATTTTGCTTACACTGATTGTTTTGACCATCCATTATCCTATTCGTCGAGTCCAGTCGTTAGCAAGTTTCTGTTTAGTGTGTAACGGATTTAGAATGTAAGGGGCAGTTGCCCAGGGGCTTGTGGCGAGTAAGAACAGCCGCACGGGTCGATCGATCATGCCGCAGTGGGTCCGTGAATAGGTGGCCTCAGAAAGCACGTTAAGCCGAGGGTCCCGGGTGTCATTCGTAGAGATCTTTGAAAGTCGTTACGGATCGTCAGAAGCCCGAAAGTTTGACAACCACTCTTACTAAGAGGCAACGTATTACCCAGTATCTGGGTTATAGAGATCTGACAGGCAGTCGTACCATGTAAAATATTGGGCAAAGTTTATGCAGATAGGTAACGGATTTACAATGTTGCTTAGATTTGCTAGGCTACAAGGAAAAAAATAATCAGGATAAATATAAATGTAATTCGGTATTATTGAGAAATGTTTATAGGGTTACCTACTTCATAATTTCACAAATTTAGAGATTATTTCCCAAAATTTAACTGTAAAGTAAAATAGAAAGTTTCCCCAAAATATTTTTGGTCGATAAATTTGACTGGTGATCGCCCAGTGATTGAAATTCGTCCATAATTACCTTTAAGTTTAAATTATATAAAAATATAAGCTTTCTGCTCTCCTTCTCTATATAAACTTTAACTGTGGCAAATTTCGTACTTCTCCGTTCGCGTCATTTACGTAAAAAGTGGTATAAAGTTTTTGCTTCACTTATTAATACATTGGTTACAAAATGTAGGTGGGACCAACCCTGACGCTTAGACACGCACGCCACGTCGCACGCGCATTCTCTTTTTGTAAAGTCTACTGCCAATGATGTACTAAGAATGCATCCATTAGTTGTTCTTTGTATGTCAACTGCAATTATATAAAGTAAATTGGCCCCCAGTTTGATTTAACCTCGCAAAAAGGACAGACCTGTCAAGTGAGAAAAACATGAATTTGAAACTCGTTTTTAATTAAATTTTATTCCAAATCAAGGGAATTCTAACTAATCCCTACTAATTTTTTTTTTTATTACTAAATGGGCCTGCTCTTGACCTCGATCACGCCTGATGGAAAGCGATTGATAAGGTCTATGATGGATCGAGCGTGCCCAGAAAATGTCTGTTCACTCTTGTTTTGAAGGTAGACGGGTTAAATGTGAAAGGGAACACAGACGCAGGCAGAGAGTTCCACACTTTGGTTGTACGCATAATAAATGTGGAAGAGTAGCGCTGAGTACGACTGGTCGGGATATCAACCAAGTGCGGATGGTACCCTGCAATGCGTCTGGTAGTCCGGTAGTAAAAGGGCGATGGTCGGATCAGGTCGTGGAGCTCATGCGCACACTCTCCGACGTACAGTCTGTAGAAGACCGATAGTTAAGCAACATTACGCCGATGAGCCAAGCTGTGAAGCTAGCCTTCAACGTTTCGTCGCCTATGAGCCTTTTTGCTCTGCGTTCCACCGAGTCAAGGGCAGCAAGCTGGTATTTTGCTGAGCCATCCCATAAGTGACTGCAATACTCCACACAAGAACGCACTTGAGCTTTATATAGGCTCAAAAGCTGTCTAGGTGTGAAGTACCGCCTCATCTTATTTAGGATGCCCAGCTTCTTGGCTGCAGTCTGAACTTTTGACTCGATGGTTGAGCCGAAGTTGAGATCAGACGTCATCTCCATGCCCAAAAGCGTCAGGCGGTCGGTAACGGGTACAGATGCACATCGAAAAGTTGGGGATAACCGAAACTGGCTCCTTTTAGCAGTAAAAAGACACGCCTGTGTTTTCTGAGCATTGAATTTGACCAGATTGTCGTCACCCCACTGGAAAACAAGATTTAAGGTCAAATTATAAATGCAAAAGTAACTTTGTCTGTCTGACTGATAAGGTTTCACGCCTAAACCGCTGAACCGATCGTCAATAAATTTGGCTGAGATATAGCCTAGTATATAAGAAAGGACATAGGATACTTTTTATGCGATAACCGACATCCACGCGGGTGGAGCCGCGGGCAAAATCTAGTATTATAAATGTGAAAGTAAGTTTGCTTGTTTCTTACTGTTTCACGCTAAAATGGCTGAACGGATTTTAATGAAATTTAGCACATAAATAGACCATGACTTGGAAAAGGACAGGCTAATTTTCATCCTATTGCCCACGACTCGGGCAACAGCTAGTCTCGCAAATAAATACGAAATAGTCATTACTTATATAACTTCCGCATATCATAAAATGATGTAGTAACTTTTCTTCTGTACATAAATAGTAAAATACCTGAAACCATATCGCAAAGAAGATATTGTCAACAATCTGTTTACTGGCGCAGAATTCCGCGTAAAATGCGAGTAATATAAAATTCTTTTCGCTTCTTGTGAATGCGAGTGTTAGGAGAATGCTCTGTAACATAACTGAGCGATGTTGTAACCAAAATAATTTAAGAATATGATCATACAATAAAACAAAAGACCTCAAAGATTCCATTTTTTTTCGATTGAACGGGAAGATTAATCTGAACGGACAAATCTGAACTAGTTCGGTCTAACCGGATGCGTGTGCACATCATAAACTCTCATCGGTTTAAAACGCTTTGTAGTCGACATAGAACATGAGGTTTGACCAAACCTGACCAAAGTTCGTACCTTGTCTGCCTGTTAATCGCCTGGTCTGTGATGTGATCCTTCTTAAGAGTACCTACTCTTAAGAAGGATCACTGATGGTACAAATCTCTCAAACTCAAAGCATTGATTTCAAATTAACAGGCACTTTCAAATGGTCAAATAATCTATCAGTTAGTCAGAAGTAGTACAGAATACACGAGTACACAGAAACGAAAACAGTTATGGAGGAAATTGAACACAGAGCAAAATCATACAAAGACCGTATTAAAGCTCATACTAATAACCTAGCAACAGCGCTATGTGAACCAATAAATATATATTTAAGACTGCAAATGATATCAATCCTCGGAACCGACGAGATCCATTTAAACTAGTGTTAAATGTCTGCCTAGACTGTCTAAATACAATAGTAACTGCTTGGCAATTTGTGTGTGCATCTATAATAAAATTAAATTTCATAAGTGGTTACTCGAGTGTAGTTTTTATAGTTTACGAAATGTATAGATAAAAAATGTTGATGTTTTAAAAAAAAACGATTGTTGTTGTTAGACTTATCTTTAAAATTTTGCATGCTATGTTTTATCCTGGATAAACATGCTTGTGCCTCAATTTGTATTTAACACCATTGTATACCATGTTTTACGCAAATAAATATTCTATTCTATTCTAAATGTCAGAAGGCTTAAACGTCAACATATATGGGACCTTAATATCTAACACAAAAATAAAAACATTTTTAATAAGAGACAGCTTCCTCAATGGAGGAACTGCTCTCCTGTCAATATTCCTACAACAAATCTGCTAAGAGCATATCAAGCCGATCGCAAGATGGTACCTGGAAAAAAAAAATTTGAAAATTGAAGCTAGTTGCCCATTCCAAAACGTAGATATCTATGGAGACGAATGGGCAAGAAACTTCAAGGACACTTTTAAATCCAGATTTTACAAAATCCTGGGTACATTATTCTTGTTGCGTCTATAACTGAGAGCAATGTAAAACAAAATGAAGAAAAAATTCCTGTTGTGTGTGATTGACGTGGTTTCGAGTAAGGAATCGTTAAGTGGTCATAGTGAATTAAGGCCCAGGAAGTTAGGAGATGTCCAGTCTCAACCGACAGCGCCCGTTCACGAACATGACGCGTAGATCATCACCATACAGCTCAACCATTTTGTAGGGACTGTGCTTAGGGACTTTCGTTTCTTCAAAGCCCGGATTGCTTCCAAGCACAGTGATAACATACAACATGTAACTAAGTTACCCAACTATGTTGCCTACGGTGGAATTTTGCCGTTCGGCGACGGGAACTCATGTAAGTGCCGTTAACGAAACATATTAGAAATTAGTTGCGTTACTCACCCTAATCGACGTGTAGGAAGTTACACTATCACTTTGATGGTTACACAACTTGCGAATATGCGTGTTTGTTTAAGTGACGGAGTTTCAAGACAAACGACATTGTTTTAGAGTTCAGGTGCGGGGTTCAAATAAAGCGAATTAATAGTTGACACTCGATGAACGTTGGTAAGGTGGTTAAACGTAACTTAAATTAGGTTAACGTTGCTGAAAATACAGAATGACTTGCGCACTATTTTTTTTTTGCGAATAAATGTTTGGTAATTTACACTTAAAAATGAACGCACATTCACCATCCCAATAATGAACTTAGAGTGTTGTATTCATAATTCTAATTCTGTAAATACATATTTACTTGTTACGGTCGCGAATAATATTTTGTTCAACTTACAACCTGAAAGTGACCTAAAAATAGCAAAAATAAAATTAGAAAATTTTAATTTCGCGTTTTATACGTTCAACGTATTCACTGTTTGAATACGTTGACTTAAAATTAATACACAGTGAGAGTGCACACTTAATCACGCCCAAAAGATCATGTCGTTTCCTACTCCCTGCTCATATAATATTACTAACAATTAAGTGAAAATTCATGTTCAGTTTACATTCACGACCGACTGAACTGCTCGATCCGTCGTTGACGCGGGCGCCAGCATTTCAATTTGAGAACGTCATTTAAACTACGAATGTTACTTTGACAGTTCACGCAGACACTACACCAAGGAGTTTGATTGAATATTGAACTCATTGTTTACGTGGTACGCGATATAGATTAAAGTGGTGTGCGAGGGTGGCGGTAATGTGAGAACGGAACCAAACAAACCAGGTATTTAATTAGTCTTCATGTGTGCTGTTTGTTTTGTAAACATCTGGCCCTTTTTTTTAAATTCATTAGGAACAGTAGATACTTTGTTTTAGATGGTTTTTTTGTTACTGTTCATGTTCTTAAAGCTACAAGAAATAATTTTAGCATCGCTCTGGAACTAAAAGTACTGTATAAAAGTTTCTCAGTACATGTTAACACAACCTGTTATTCTGACTCTACAAAGTTACCGTTAAAAGCATTCCAGCTACGTAACATAAAAGATGTTATCTCAGAAAAGATACTCTGAAAGAAAATTATGAATAGTTCATATTTTAATTGCGCGTACATAAAAGCTGTAGCAGCACCGGAAAAGGCTATTACAAATAGAGGTGAAGTAATGGCAAAGGCGAAAGATTGCGTGTGTCTCTTGCACGCCATTTTGTTCAGTAATCCAATAGTGGGGAAAAGATAAAAGCGAAAAAGATAAAAGGGGTGGTTTAATGGAATTAAACAACGACGGGAGGGGGGAGGAGGAGGCTCGTCGCCGCGGCTTGGCCAGTGCCGTAAGCCGGACTTGTGGAATGTCTTTGTTGGGATTGCTTTATTATAATTTTGGCTCACGACTTAATTTTTTCTTTGTTTTTTCGTGACGATTACAAGCGGCTTTCTTACTAAGCCGCGGTTTTATATTTCTTAACATTGTAAATCGTGATTTGTAACATAATTCTTGGTAAGAAACTATCATAGTAAATAACGGACAATAACAGTCGCAATAAAATATAATAGCGGTTTGTGCGACAATAGTCGATAATTAACAGCTAAATAACAATACAGGTGGTTATTATATCATACAGCATAAATTCGATCAGCATCCGTTGTGCAGTAATCCAATCTATTTTAAATAACATATAGGGTATTGTCAGGGTGTAATAAAGTGCGTATATTGTTATTTATTCTTAGTGGATGGTGGGCTATCTGCTCGGCGGCCCGCGATTAGTAGGTCGATTAGCAGGCGGCCAAGAAGCGGCCGCGCTGTCGATATTCAATTATTTACGCAGGGCTGGCAAAAGAATGCTAAGTGAAAAACTTATTTGTATGATATAGTCCTGCAGCACAAGAGAGTTCGTAATTAGCTGTTAAGAGTACGATCTTACTAAGTATTTAAAAAATTGTACTTTTCTTTATTTATTTTCCAGATCTCAGCCTCAGGTAATCTTGTTAAGTTAATTAATTACAAGCACTATAGTATTCCACGTAGTATGTAAGTATGTAACCAATTTTTTGTAACAATATTTTGATTTGAAAGACTGTCTATGGAGTTTCTTGCCCGTTCTTGTCTATAGGTACCTACTATGCTTTAGAATGGGCAACTAGCTGCATTTTTTTATCTGACCAACCCCTTGACACCACAAAAGTGCCTGTAATTAGTTTATTTGAAATAAATGCTTTAAGTTTGAGTTTGACAATTATTTAATAAAGTCGATTACGGATCAGCTTGCAGGATTTTCTAGTAAATTAGATAGGCAGGTTGGGCTGGGGTTGTTAATTACAAAATCAATCAGTCCGAATTGTACCCTCGATTCAAGGAGTAACAATCAATAGCGTAATAATTGCGGGGATAGCTCATTAGTGGAAGAGCATCGTGTCGAGCCAGTAACGCGTCATTTGCACAAATTGCTCGGAAACTATCGCGATTAGTGCAAATTGCTCGGTTTGCCAAATCGTTGGATCTATGGACCTTTGAGTGGTAAGTTGCCCCTGTGATAAATCGATTAAATTGTTGACCATTAAATTGTCCCTGACTAAATAATTAAACCGCCGAAGTATCTATTAATTCTCAACCTGTAAATATTTTATCACGCACATAATTAAAATGAATTAATTTGTTCTACATTTTAAACTATTTAACATTTCCATTATGAAGTTATTGGCGACGATGTAAATATTGGCGGTGAAATATGTCAACGAAAAACGTTATAAAACTCATCGTATCGATAAACGCGTCGGTGGTGTGTGAATTATAATTTGATTAAAGTAATTATTCGTTGTGGATTGTGGAGCAGCCCTGCGGGATGCACCTGTCTCGATCGCTCAGCGCCAATGCGCCAACATCTGTCGAGGGCATGCACTTTTTATTTATTTTCTTTCTTGTTTTCCCTTCCTAATTGCATAGCAACAGCCGTACTCAAAGAGTCATCGCATTACGATACTTTACGATGTTTTACGACAACGAATTTATTTCGAGAATATTGAACTGTCGTAGGACGTTATCTAATATTTTGATCGTATTAATAATGTTATTTGCGAATAATTTAATCTTTGTTATTTCTGGAGTTCGTTTTGTAAGACTTCCTAGACCAGTCTGAAGCAGGTAGTGTATATTATAGGAGTAACAAGACCACCTGTTATACATTAGCATCGGAACCGTACTGCTGACTGCCACCTCTTAAATTAAAGAGGTGTCAAGATACTCATTATGATTGATTGAGATATTTGCTCTCTATCTAGCTTTTGCCAGCGGCTTCGCCCGCGTGGAGCTCGGAAATTATCCCAAGGAATCGTACTACCGGGAAAAAAAGTATCCTATGTGTTAATCCAGGAAAACTATCTGTGTGCCAAATTTCATCCAAATCCATTCAGCCGTTTTGGCGTGATTGAGTAACAAACATCCACAGATCCAAACATCTAGATATCCAAACATTCAAAATTTCATTTATAATATTAGTAGGATAGTAGGATCCTTATATCAATCAATCAATCAATCATTTATTTTGTTGAACATAGGTATGGTTACATTTCGTTTAGAACTAAGTTGAGTGAGTAGGCAGCCAGCTACGTTAATTTAACACTCTTCTTGTAAATGTACAATTTGATTTTAATAAAAACTTTTCTCCTTTCAGGTAAGAGTTTCAAGATTTATTTTAGCCGTAAAATCGACCCTACCGGGAACTCTCGTTGGAAAATGTAAGTAGAATAGAAAGTTAATAATTATTTAATATGTCTTCGGAATAGACGCACGTGTCGATTGAGTAGGTTAACCTACGCTTGGCGCGGTTGGAACGTGGATGGGTGACCGTCTTAACATACCAAGTATTTGGTCCCGGCTGTTATTTGTAGGTCTTTGACAGTCCTAACGGGTCGCCAGAAGATCAAAATTCTGACAACGTCTTACCAAGGGGTGTCGTATTACTGGGTTTTGAAGGTAATATAGGCAGTTGCTCCATGTAAAATACTGGTATTCAGCTGCATCCATTTAGACTGAAATTTCTGGCAGATGATGAAGAATATCAACCTATTAAGTATCCTTTTATTTACGTGTTTTTCCGTTCCTTTCTTCTTGTCTGTTTATATATGTGTGTGCATAAATGGTTTTTTTTTTTTGAGGGTGGGAAATCATCAAATAACTTCTCCCGCTCTGGGTGGAGCGGGAGGGCGTGATTTTTACTGACTAAAACCCACCCGTGTTCCCTCAGTTGCCTGTGTGCCAGAGGCCGCGGTACCTCTTTCGAACAACCCGCACATATATCACCAACAAGGCAGTTTAAAATGATAAATTATCTAGAAATATTCGTTTTACAAAATCAATAGCGTAGTGTTTCGAACATTTAGATATTCGCAAGAATCGCAAGTGAAAAGCCTAACGTTTTCCCAACTCTGTTCGGGTCGACAGTCTAACCGAATGCAGCTGAATACCAGTATTTTACATGTAGCGACTGCCTATCTGACCTCCACAACCCAGTTACTGGGTAATACGGTACACCTTAGTAAGACTGGTTGTCAGACTTTCGGGCTTCTGACGATCCGTAACGACTTTCAAAGATCTCTACGAATGACACCCGGGACCCTCGGCTTAACGTGCTTTCTGAGGCCACTTATTCACGGACCCACTGCGGCATGATCGATCGACCCGTGCGGCTGTTATTACTTAGTCAGAAGCCCCGAGCTTCTTCAGATAGAACAACAGAATGACCCTTGCGGCTAATATTACTTAGGCACAAGCTAAAAGCTATTGCATAGCTATTGAAAAGCTTACGCTTCAATATTTACAGTTAGTTATTTCAATAATTACATTTATCGCCCACAGTGAAACATTTTTAGTCGAATTTATCCGAACAAAATTCACAATATTGCGAAATGTACTCGCTTTTTACTGATGAAGCAAATTTAATATTCAGCCGAGACGGCTGTTATGATGGCTGAGGGGGCTTCGAGGGGTGCGGGGCAGTTCCCGAGGAAAATGGTTTCCTCCTACGACCTTGTGTATCAATCATTGTCTTTCTCATTTATTGTAGGTATCTTACATCTCGTTTTGTTATAATTTACACCTGCTATTAAGTAGCAATGTACAAAAACAGAGACGACCCAGAAAATCCGCTTAACTTGCCGACCAAAACAGTATACGGATTATGACCGCGTTTTTAAATTGTGGTATTTCGGCCCGCAGGGATAAACGTTCTTACACGTAAATTTTTAATGTGAAAGGTGTTTGCATACTCCCATCGTCAACTTGTTGTGTTTGCATCTCCTTTGTTTCAATTCCCGATAGGACCCGCGTAGCTCGCCACTCGAGCCGTTTCTTGGAATCCCTGATAGTAATTTATTTTCCCTAATTGCGTAATTCCCGTTAATCCCGGTAAGGAATTTAATTTAGGAAGCCAAATGTATATTTTCCCTTTTTTGTTTGCTAATTTATTTGTTTCTCTTATCAAACATCATTAATTAAATCGAGATTGCTTGTAATTGTACACCATGATTTTTTTATCGCGATTAATTAAAAAAGAAACAAAAATAAATTTAAAATTGGAACGTGGTGCTGCCGAAATCGGAAATTGAATAAAGAACAAAGTGACGTTCGGAAATTAGCTCGAAGAGCAGTTGAATTCGGTTCGGGCAACTCGAGATCCATGACCGGAATTGCGTCAATCGTTCGAATTTCTTAGAAGTTTGTGTAAACTGAACGCAACACTGCACGTATTTAGGTTTAACATTCGGTCCAGGTAACTAGCGTACTTTGCGCGTAGGATCTATCTAATTATAACCCTAGACATAGTGCATCTATTATTACGTGTAGTTTAGCGAAAATTTCTTGCGACATTTCAGCAGATAAATAGTCAGAACGGTGAATATTTATAAAGTGTGATATGCGAATGTATGTCATAATCGCAATAAAACTAAAATCGCACGGCATACATTTGTGGGATATTGAATAAATCTGTTTCATATCTCAATATACATGGCTGATTCTTTCGTCAGCCGCCTTTATTGCTTACATCTGATCTATTTCTAATATTATAGAGGCGCGGGTGACAGCGTCCAAGTATGTCGGAGGATCGGGGTGTAGTGTTGAATCGATACGCGGCGTGCACACCCGATCGTTTTTCGTACAACATGTGAGCTGGATTACCCTCTATAACGTCTTGATGTCGGACATCTGCCGCGTGCCCGGACGGCCCCGACCACATGTTTTTATCGGCCGTTTTTTAACTTACGATTTCCGAATTGTCAGATCCGATTCGACATTTTTATTTGAAATAGACCCGTCCGTTACTTCGGACTTGGGGTAGTTCTTTTTTTAAGTTAACAGCTGGCGTAATGTAGCGTGGTATTGTTTCTGTTGGGTCTCTAAATTAATGTTTTATTTAAGAAAGTGGTCTTTCAGTACAACAAAAACGGGCTTTTTGTACAGATTTTACTGTTTGAAATTCACCTGCATAAAGTAAACGGATGTAAGAACCGAATCACATTAAAACAAAACGTAATAAAACGCCAGTTATTGTTATTTTGATGAATAATAAACAGGTTATAAATAAATTTTACGAACTATTGTTCTAAAACGTGGCAGTATGAACAGTGCTAAATAGCGGGCGACATCGGACCGTGAGATTATACCTGCTATTATACACAGTACGAATGCAATTATGTCGAATGATATGCGATCGAGAGTGGCACGAAACCGGTGCGTAGAAGTTCCGCATACACTGCTCCACTGCTTGTAACGCTATGACTTACGATGCGTTTATAATGGGAAAATAGACCCGGTTTTGAATGGCCCGTTAGTTGGACTTGTACGATTTTTTTGCTACAGTTTTGTATCAAACCGCTCGCTCTTAAGTATAACTACTGATGCTGGGATTGCGTTATAAAGTTACGGGTTATCTACGGGTTTTGTTTACACTTGCGGAACGAAAAGGTAAAGGAATGTTCAATCAAACTGTCTGTGAAATACTTAATTAAAATGTTGGCAGAACTTGTTTGAAAAATAAAACTAAGAGCCTATCGTTTTTCTTCCTCGCCTAGTAGGTACATGTAGTTAAAAAGGCGGCCAAGTGCGACTCGGGCTCGGATACGAAGGGTTTCTGAACCACCGTACAATATTTAACACTACATTTTTTAATTCTTTAGTAAAAACAAAAACACATTTCTTGTATGATTACAAAAACTAAATAATGTAATCAAAATGAACGGATCCCCCGTTTATTTTGTTTACTTTATTGATTTTTTGTTACTTGTTGTTATACGGCCCTAGTAGTGCACAATACATAGGTGGACATTTCAAGTGTCGATCTATTACGATTCAAAAGATACAGCGCTGTGGCAGACGAACGGACGGACTGCGTAGAAATAGGAATAGGGTCTTGTGGCAGTCTTTGGGTGCGGAAGCCTAAAAGGGATATGTGAGACTGATGCGTGAAGTTTTTCATAAATAAATACAACATTTTTGTGAAGCTTCCTCTCGCTCTTGCCTCGTGTCTTCATGAATGATGACATTAGTCATCATATTTAAAAAAAGACATTAAATGATTTACTTTTCTTTTTATCTTCCTCTAAAATATTCGCGCCTAGTATTTTTTACATTCATCAAAACTAATGTGGTGCTTTGAATTATAACTCAGAATCAATAGCTGAAAACAGTCATCAGAAAAAACTAAAACTGAAAATTCTTGCAATAAATAACGAATGTTTGAAGGTATTTTCCGCAGTTACGTACCTAAACTTGATATTTTTACAAAGATTTCAATCGTTCATTCGCTGCGTCAAAGACTGGTCGCACTTCTGTTTCGTTTTTATACTTGTGTCACACTCTAACGATTTAAATCTTTGCAATTTTTACAGTATTATTCACAGTTTCTTTTGGTATTTTAAATTATCACTATCTACTGTCACCAACAGTGATAAGTAACCAGGGTCGCCGGATATAGTTGAAGTTTAGTAAAAATCGATGGATGTTTTCTAATAAAACAATTCATTAATCAAATTAAATTTCATTCGAAAACATCCATCGGTTTTTTACTAAACTTCAATTATAGCCGACGACCTTGTTTATTTCTTTCTCTTTTGTTATCTCTTTCGGTGACTGTACTTTGAATTTGCGGATTTATTTTGCTAAATACTCTCAAATCCACTCTCATAACACGCCGTCATGATTTCTACACGTTTTATGATAAAACATGAAATCATAACGATCCGCAAACGTTATAATAATATAAAATATAACTGTTAACCGCAATAAAATATAATGTAATTCAACATACATTACCCGTTTTGTTAATACGTTATGTAATAGAAATATCTTAAGCGGCATTGGTCAGCGAAACGCAGCTCGCAGCCGCAATTTAACGTTCAAAATCTGGACAACGTCCAACTGTGCTCAGGTGCGAGAAAAAAACATTTTGATAATATTTATTACACCTTTTAAAACAATTTCGAGTGAAATTTAGGATAATTTATGAAATTTTTGGATGCGAGATGCATATGTAAATTTTATTTTCCATGAAAATACGGTTGGCGTCAGTTGTGACTGGCGCATACCAAGGGATTATTTGGTGCGTACTAACTGACACGATAATTTATACGTATAAACAATTTATCCCTTCACTCCGTCTTAGAATATCCACGAGTCTTAACACACTTTGTACGTAGTTTTAATTTAGAACTTTAACCTACTTTTAGTGAATAACAAGGATCTGGCGAAGCTTATTTCTTCTAAAACCTGCTGATAGTTTTACCGATGGCCCGTCAAGCTGTGCCAACCTCGTTGTGAGCTCTTCTTTCTTTCAATTTTAAATTCAGAACTGTCAAATTTTTAATCTGGTTCTGTCTGTAGTTTCGCTATGTTGGCAGTTTTTATTTGTCAAAAGCACGTTTTTCACGGTGTTGAATACTTTGTCAAATATCGAATCACGTGTCTGGCTCTAAGTGACCAAAGGATTATGAATACAGGGGTGGTATGGGATATCGACGCGCAATCTTTACTATGGATTCGGCATATGATTCTGAACACCGGTGCGTTGAAAATTTTTGTCAGTTATTTAAAGAATAAATTGCTGCTCTATACATTTTAACCGCGTTGGTATTGACCTTTTTGCTATGAAACAACTTTTCATAATTTTATTACTAAATTTATTTGGTAAAACTCATTTAAAAAATAAAAAACTACGGTAGGGAACTAGGTTCTGGAACTCTGGAATCATGTTCTTTAGATACCTAAGCATAGATTGTAAAATATTTATTCCGATTTTTCCCCGTTACTGTTCTCATTTTAATTTACAAGTGATCCCCATTATAACATAAAAACGTTACTTCGTTTACCTTCCTTCTTCCTGAATTTCTATTTTTGTCTCCGTCGGATGAAAAACTGGGCTTACAGCTTTTAATGGAAATAATTGATTAAAGAAACAATATTATTCTGCCTCGTTGGTCTAGTGGGCGCAAACGGTATTGCTGAGCACGAGGTCCTGGGTTCGATTCCAAGGTCGGACAAAGTGTTATTGGGTTTTGCTGTGTGAAATTTCTCAGTAGCAGCCCGGAGTCTGGATTTGTGCCCGGTTGATGGCAATAAGCTCGCCCCCTATTACATGGGACTTAAACGTAACTGGCGAAATGTGGGTGTAGGTACCTTAGCCTTATTATTTTGACAGTCATGGAAAGTAAGCTTTTCCAATATTTCAAAAATTATTTTATGAAGAAAAATATTATCTCGTTATATCTGCATCTTGTTCGGAACAGAGTGAGTTCTCGCAACCCACGGCTATAAAAAGTTACGATTTAAGTTAAACAAGATGAAATTTTCCTTGTAATGTCACTTCTCAGGCTAATATAACTAGAGGCCTTCCCAACTTGTTTTAAGAAAGACAGATTTTTAGATAAGGTTGGCAACTTTTTAATAGCTACTGAATCTGTTTTCTTTTTCCTCGTACTGTTAAGTACTTTGTGTTTTGCCTCTAATTATGGCCGCAAAATTATGAGATTGGTCGCAAAATTGAAGCAAAGGTTCACTTCTCCTTTTGCAGGTCTGCTGGAATAAATTTGTTAAGAAATAAGCAGTACCTTGATACCTTGGTAAATTATAATTATATTGTAACCCTACACAGGCACGGTGGGAGGGGTTCACATCGGCGTCGAGTCGACGATGAAGTACCTAGGACTCGTCCTCGACAGCCGGTGGAACTTCGCGGAGCACTTCCGACGTTTGGCTCCCAGACTGGAGCAGGCCGGGGCTGCTTTGAAGCGGCTCCTGCCCAATCTAGGGGGGCCAAACGCCTCCTGCCGGAGGCTCTACGCGGGGGTCGTGCGGGCCATGGCCCTATACGGGGCGCCGGTGTGGGTGCTTACATTGAGGCGCCAACCAGCACGCCGTTTGAAGGCGGCCCAAAGGGTCATGGCCATCCGGATGATCCGGGGATACCGCACGATCTCCGGTGAGGCGGCGGGCCTCCTTGCCGGATTGACGCCATGGGATCTGGAGGCAAAGGTCCTCGCGCACACTTGGGAGTGGCGCGAGGAGGCCAAACGCCGGGGCGTAACTCCGCTGCCGCGGGAAATCGCGGCACGGCGGACAGAGCTCCGGCAGGATCTCATGGCGACGTGGAAAGTGCGATTGTCGCAACCCAGTGCTGGGCACGCCACGATTGCGGCGGTAAGTACCCTCTTTGAGGAGTGGCTTGAGAGGCGGCATGGCGTCCTCACCTTCCGCCTGACACAGGTCCTCACCGGACATGGCTGTTTCGGGAGGTTCCTGTTCCGGATAGGGCGGGAGGAAACGCCCGGGTGTTTCCATTGCGAAGATCGCCCAGAGGACACGGTGGAGCATACGGTGGAGGTCTGCCCGGCTTGGGCGGAGCACCGCCGTGTCCTCGTGGAGGTGATCGGCGGCGGCGATCTCTCGCGTCCGACCCTGGTCCAGGCCATGGTACGGAGCGAGAGGGCATGGCTGGCAGTCGCCTCCTTCAGCGAAGCAGTTATGCTCGCAAAGAGGGAGGCGGCGCACGTGAGGGAGATGCAGTACATGCGCCCTCACAGCCGTGGCCTTCGCAGGAGACGCCCTGGGCGTCGGGAATCCCAGGCTGATTCCCGGCCACTGTAGGCACGGGCTTGCGGACGGCGAGTAATGGGTAGCTCGCTGTCCGGTAAGGACCAAGCCCGGGTCGACGGCGCGTTGTGTTCCACGCGCGCCTCAAAGAGATGTCAGCAGCAACAGATGGGGCCCGCAAGGGCCGATGCCTGCCAGGGGTGCGGGTTGTTCGAAAGAGATACCGCCGCCCCTGGCACACAGGCAACTGAGGGAACACGGGTGGGTTTTAGTCAGTAAAAGTCTGACACGCCCTCCCGCTCCACCCAGAGCGGGAGAAGTTATATGATGATTTCCCACCCAAAAAAAAAAAAAAACCCTACACAGGCAACTGAAGGAACACGGGTGAGTTTTATCAGTAAAAGTCTGACACGCCCTCCTGCTCCAACCAGAGTGAGAGAAGTTATTTGATGATTTCACACCTTAAAAAAAATACTCTTTGTATTTTCTGTTTAAAAATTATTAAAAAAAAAATCTCTCAGAATATTGTCTATAACTAATACATAGAGCTTGTTCGTCAAACTTTGGAAAGGAACTCTAAAGCTGAGTTTGGTGGGATTAAACTATTTGACAGCTTATTGTAGTAACCGCATGAGAGCGACAAGTCTAAACATGCTGTACAGTCAGTAGTTCAGGGAATTAGCTGTGTAGTCGGAATTTATGGAGATTCTTTGAAATCACTGCGAGCATGTGCACCGCAGTTAGTAAGGGCTGTCAGTTCACGGTCTCTGTCCCCTTTCTGAAAATGTCTGAAGGCCAATTCTCGTAATTAAAAACGTTCAAAATCTAGTCGCAATCTCGACATTCAATGTCATAAATGTATGGACACTACAAATTTTTGACAGATTGCAACTGAGATCAGACTAAACGTTCTTAAAATTACGAAAATCGCTTCTCTGATGTTTTGTGTAGCTACTGTTTCTTTTTAAATTTCTCGGTCTTGTTTAAGTAAATTCGGAGTTGGACCAGAGCAATCGAACAATGTAAGTTATTTTTGGCCTTGACTGGATAGGTAAGTGTTTTATCAAATCACAAATGTATCTTGTTCAAACCAATACGTCCTGTATCTTGATGTATATTCTTATTACACAAAACACCGGTGTTAGTTACCATAACTCAACATTACAAGAAACAAGACAGTCAAATTGGCTAAGTAAATAAACACCGTGAGCTGTTTGACAAATTGTACATTGGGTCTGTTGGCCCAAGCCGCTGAGGCCAACATCCAAGTGTTTGCGGCCAAAGCCCTTGTGCATGCTGAACATAAGTTCACTATTCTCACGTATGTTGAAACTGAAAGTTATATTCACATAGTGTTCGTATGTAGTCAGTCGTTCGCAGCCACCGTTGTTTGTAAACGCTGCGCTGCAAACTAACTAGTGGTTGCAGTTTGTCGAGGTTTTCTCATAAACAATGTCGATGAATTTGTCATCGGCTGCGGCTTCTGAATTCCTTATTTGTCATCTATAATAAAGATAATGTGAAGATGAAGACATATTTGAGTCGTCGAGTTTCACTTTATCAAAAATGATATAAAAAGTAGATTTTGTTCAACAGTTTGTAATAAAATTGTGAAAATTCTGCGTCCCCAATTTAAACCTCCGATACTGTATTTATTACAGTGTCATGATTTCATGATCGTAAAATTTATATTTCCATCGGTCGTCAATCATCGCTAGTCACAACATTCCACGCAGTTCTTTATTACAGAATTAATTTCTAATTCAAAATAAAATGGGAAATGCGAAAGACGGAGGAAAATCTACCTTGAAGCTAATTTAATTAAAATTTTTGTTTGTCCGTTTAGTGAAATATTATTTCAATATAAAACGTAATTAAAAACGTCCATCATTCTTGTTATATAAAACCTGAAGGTATCTTTTGTCTCTAAAATAAAATTATAGGTACTTACTCAGTTTTAAGTTTGAGACGTAAAGTCCTCCAACTTTCCGTGGTAGTGAAAAAAAAAGTTGTACTTAAATGGATAAATGGATTCTTCAGCCTTGCGTAATTAATATTGGCTCTTTCCAGGTTCTGCTTTCCAACTTAATTTACTCTTTTATTCCAGTATTCTAAATCTAGATTAAGTTTCTAATCATTGCCTTTGACAATCAGCCTTCTCGACCAAGTTTAATTTTACTAACATGAATAAAAATGTAAAATACCTACAAAACTCCAATTAGGTACTACAAAATACGATAGAAGGTGCGCCCAGCCCATTGTTAGAATATTTTTCTCTTTATATTTTAGTAGACATAATTTTTATCGATAAGTTCATCGTCGTCGTCGTCGTCGTCGGTGCGGACGGTACTAGTTGGCCGGTGCTTCCCACGGTACGGTTCTAATGAGCCGTGTTGTGTTGAGTAACAGAGGTGAGGGGGGAAGGAGAGAGGCAGGCTTTCTGAATAACTAACTATTCGCCAGCGTCAAATAGATAATTAGGCGTGATTTCTTTTTGTCTTGCTACGTATGGGTCTTTGGTCTTTGAAGCGTGCAAGACTATTTTGTATGGGCCAACGTCTTTATCTGTGAGTACCTTAAAAGTAAGTGCAGGCCATTTATGGCTGAACTCTTTTTATGCAACAGTAATTTCCAAATAGCCATTGGATTTTAGGAGCACAAAAGAGTTCTAAAGTTACCAGTTATACTAAGTGTCCAAAGTAAGTTTAATAAAATATTTATAAATACGAAAGTTAGACGGTGAAACTTAAAACTGAATATTTTACAAAAATAAGATCTTTAAAAAAGTATTAATTTCAACCAACCAAGTCCATTTATTCACCGCGTCAACTCCGTCCTGAATAGACCTCATCCTCATTTTAAGACACTCTGATCGTTACAAATTACATTGTTCAAGAAATACCTTAAAAATGTCAACCGGAAAAGCAGCCATAAAAGCACCACATTGCGAAATAAAGCAAAACAAGTGCGTCCTTTGTTTGGCCGGGGCATGTTGACTGTTCCTTATCCACTATCGCCTGAACTAGAACTCTGCGGTACAACGACCTGACTTTACTATGGTAACTCACTCCACAATCCGATTTGTCAACCTTTCGAGCGATAGAGACAAAGCTTTGAAACCATAAAATTTTAACAGACAGTTTATAGCTAACTGCTAGCTAGACTTTTGAGTGCTGAATTTTATTTGCCAGTCTATTCATGGTGGTCGTTAAATCAGTAATTATGCAGCGATCTTTAAATTTTGTGTCGTACTTAATCTTTATTGTTTTGAGTTTTTTAATAAAATATCTAGGTAACCTGGATAGTTTTATGCGAGGTTCTACCCCGCCACATCTTCTAAATATTCAAATGATTTAAATACAATGATGACGTTCTTCGCTTTAGATTTCTGCTACAAAATATATTTGAACAACACTGAATAGTGGACAGTGATCGCCATTCTTATTAACCAATTTTTCGCTAAAAGCATAACCATTCTCATTCCCATTCCATAAGGTCTCGGAAAATATTGTAACGGCTCCCACACTGAATGACTTCAAGAATCGACTAGACAGATTAAATGTTTCCAAGGTTTTTGATACATACGCATCAGCTAATTACCTGCTTGTGTGTCTATCCAAATCATTATAATTCCCCATTCCACACGATCTCGCCCGAATCCTCTCGATTTCGGCCGATTCCTCGGCATTACAAACTGTGCCCTTAATATTTACCTCTTGGTTTAGAACTATTAGTTCGAGTGTTAAATCAGAAGCAATACAATAGTAATGGTCATCGTAACTTTCTCGACCATTGTTCGTTCTTGCCGAGGCTATGTCGTTGAAGTGATTACGCGCATCTTTTTTCTTTTTCTCAACTCTATTTGATGCATTACGGCTGAAAAAGAAACATTACAAAAGGGTATTTGATTTACCGAGACTGGTTTTTTAGTTGAACGTGATTTAAACGAAGAATTGCATGAAATTGGAGAATAACAGTTTGTTGTTTTATTCATTGGAAAGTTTAGAGAGGTCTTTAAATGCGTCCATAAAGTATTTTGTTTAAATGGTTGCTAACCAAGCACAGCCAATAGCTTTAATAGTCTAAATCTAGCGGCAGATTGGTTCAAACACTCAGAAGCCGATACAATAAGTGGACGTTGAACTATTGCAACGTCTGTATAAAAGATTCAAATAACAATAAACAGTTTAGAAAGTGCTCTAATGATCGATGTGGTCTTTTTTTTGAGATGGCACGATGTCTGACGATGTTGAAACTTGTTCCACGGACACGTACTCGAGTGCCCCGGAGCATGACGATTAGAGGTGGTTATAACTCCTTAGTACTCTTGGCCGTAACATCGAGATACAATGATAGTAATATAATATAATTGTGACTAGTATGACAAGGTATGGTAAATATTATGGTATGCATGACGTTGAAATACCTGTTCTGTATAGCTACTGTTTTTGTTTTGATCAGTCTATGTTCCCAACCTGTTGATTATAAAATACAGAGATAGCCTACCTACTAAAATAATTGCCAACGTCATAATTTAACACAGTTTCTCTACCTGTGTCCCAAAATATGTAAATTCAAGACGTAGGTAATGCCTTGGGTCTTAAAATTATTAACTTACTAATATCAAGCAGATTAGGGACAGACATAAAGCGAATAGAACAGTGGTAGCCAAGTCGATTCGGCTGCAACTTACCGAGTTGTAGGTTGTAGGTTCGAACCCTGACAGCCGCTTTGCTTTTTAACCGACTTGAAAAAGGAGGAGGTTATCAATTCGACATGTTTCTTATGTATGTTCGAGCATACCTCCGTCATATTCAGATAGATTTGCAAAATTCTTTTTTGTTCGAAAATGCTTTATTCCGAAATAGTCCCATTCAAATTTCATATAGATCCGATGGGTTTCGGACACAGACAACGGAACTCTTCAAAAAATTACTGCAAATCAACCGCGATTGCTACTATCGCGTAAATATATGCATTGTTTTGATCCCGAGGATGATGAAATTTCGAATTGGTGTGGGGTAGGTACAATAACTAAAAAGTGAAAAATATTTGTTTTTCCCAGAAAACAAAAACGACTTCCGGAAAAACACTACAAAGTGAAAAATTACCTTAATTTCTGAAGGCGGTGACAAAAAATTAAAATACACATCCAAAGTCCTTTGTAGTGTTTTTCCGGAAGTCGGTTGTTTTTTTTTTGGAAAAAGTTTTTGTAAATTATTTCATCACCACTGCTCTCAAAAAGGTAAAAGAAAATATCGTGAGGAAACCACCATGTCCCAGAACCAAAAGTCGAAGACTTGTGACACCTACCAAACAGGGCCCGCGTGGTGGATTACGGCCCACTCCCATCTCATAGAGAGGCCTGTGTCCCAGGAGTAGGAACATTATGGGCTTATGGATACGTAGTTGACTAGCTTTTGCTCGCGACTTCGTTCGCGTCAAAATTCTTGCTCCCCCGACCCAGCCCGGCGCTTCGAATCGCCTGCCCGTTCGAGTACTTCGTATTCGTGACTTATTTTTCTCTTTGCTCGGCTCCTAAGGATCTTAGCGTGATGTTTTATAGCCTTCCTCGATAAATGGGCTATCGAATACTAAAACAATATTACAATTCGAACCTACTGGTTCGAATTGAAATATTCCTCAGATTAGCGCGTTCAACCAAACAAACAAACAAACTCTCAGCTTTATAATATTATAAGTATAGATATATGAAGCAGTTACACGAATACACGATGTAATAACTAAAATCTTATACGTCGTAGCGGTTGACGCGGAGTCTTGGACCGTGTCAGCAACGTTCCTCACACACTACACCTCGTACAGTCTTTTGCTCTAATGGTCTTGGCTGAGGCATGTAACGCATAGAGAAGGACCTAAATCCTCAGCAACCACACACCATTCCCACCCTTATTCAAACACACTAAATCATATACTGGCGTACAAGAAAATGTAATAATTATACCCTTATGTGGTTGAAGGTAAGTGCAGGTACGCTAGTTTAGCCAAGTTAAGACTTGTGACGCACTGTGTAGCTTATTCATATTTGAATATGATTTACGTCTTTTCAACTGCACCGCTTTGAAATAAATCTTGATAAAACTAACTCAATCTTGTAAAAGGAAGTTGTTTATGTAAACGGTGGTTGCTGATTTATAATTTGTGTCGTTGATGATTGAAACAGGATACCAATAAACGTTTAGACATTAATTAATAATGGTGATACATAATTTATAATTGCTGTATAACGGCTTAACTGATTTCTAAGCTTGAATTGACATGCTCCGAAGAAATTGGAGTTGAAAATTTCAATGGATTGCTTACCTGTACAGCGCACGCTATTCATCCACCGTCTTCGAGATGTTAGCTTTTATTATAAGAGTCGTGTTCCAAATCAGAGTTATGCTGCGCTCGAGCTCACCTTACTTACCCGTATTTCCAATAGCGAAAGAGGATAAAGAATTCTGATGCCATTCCTCTTTTAACTAAATCTCTTTGCAGAAATATACGTTAATATGCTGTGGTGGAGGTGAACTATTCAATTATTAAGATTTTAATTTTTTTGCTTAAACTTAGGTATGGTTTGGATGTCATTATGAGTGATGGGAGCAGAGATGTACTTACCTATATGGTAGAATATTAAAAAGAGATGCATAATCGAAGGATACGCTACGCTTGCCGCGGTCACTTTGTGGATGGATGACCATTCATTGTATATCGAGACCTCTCCGTGCCTCGGCGTTGGTCCAGCCTGTAAATCGTAATTACTTGACAAATGCTACGGGTTTTCCGAGGCCCAAAAAGTCTGACAACCATTTTTACCCAGGGGTGTCGTGGTACTTAGGAACCGGGTTGTGGTGGTCAGATAAGCCGTCGCTTTATGTAAAATTACTGGTATTCAGCGTCTGGTTAGATTGGCAGCCGGCGCCGACATAGTTGGGATAAGGCTAGGCGAAGAGATGTACTGCACCAAAACCAAATAAATTGGGCTCGAAGAAGATGCTGATGATAATGGTCTGCGTATAAAGAACAATATTATCTGGTCGTTACAAAGTTACACCATCGTATCTTCGTTACTTAACCAACAAAAGAGCGAGAATTTTGTAAAACCTAGTACGCATTAAGAAGGCTTGTAAACTAATTTTACACCGCAGCGCGACCAAGGTCTCTAAGCCCATTACACAAAATCAAAATTTACTTAGTAGCTAATTTATTTAAATACCTAATTACTTGCGTCGTGAGAGGCAGCCGTGACTCTTCAGATTTGCCAACATTCCGTCAAACCTTAGCCAAGTATTCAGACTGGTTGGTGCCCTCAGAGTTCCCTTATTGTAAGGTGAATTCCGTTAACGACCGTGACTCGTCGTTTTATTGTTCTTTCTCCTGAATTCCTGATAATGACTGATGGCTTTCTCTCTATGTCTTTGTTCGGAGTTGACACTGACGTGAAAATGTAATCATGGTGCCGCGTTGAGCCGAACCGCGGCGGAAGTAAACAATGAAAAATGTATTGAAGTTATACAGGACGAGGCAATTAATTTCGCGGTAGATAATTTATAACTTGCGAGAATTAAATTTGAGTAGATCGGGTCATGCTGTTCGAGTCATGCTGTTCGTTGCGAAGGTCATTCTGTTGTTCTATCTGTAGACGCTCGGGGCTTGTGGCTAAGTAACAACAGCGACACGGGTCGATCAACCAGGTTAAGCTACGCCTGCCGCGGTTGGTCCGTAGATGGGTGACCATCTTTACATACTAAGACCTCTCCATACCTCGGAAAACACGTTAAGCCGTTGGTCCCGGCTGTCATTCGTCTTACTATGACAATGGTTACGGGTCATCAGAAGCCCGAAAGTCTGACAATCAGTCTAACCAAGGGGTATCGTGTTACCCAGTAAAATACTGGTATTCAGCTGCATCCGGTTAGACTGGAAGCCGACCCCAACTTTACTGGGAAAAGGCTAGGCAGATAATAATGAGTAGGCTTTATTACTATATAGCATGTTTCCCTGACTGTGAGATATCTTGCAGCTTTGAAACATTTCTTCTTTATCTTTGCGTTGTTTTAACTGCGTCTCTTGTTAGTACCTACGGCAGGCAGTTAGTATGAAAAGTAGCAAAATTAAAGAAACGGTACTTCGTGATGCGTGCGCATTAAATATGTGCGTAACTGTTACAGCGAATGTCGCTTTATTTACGCTTCGCGGCATGCGCAGGCGCTGCTGTGAGAATTCTGCGTAACTTTACTCACAATTTGAAAGTACTAACTAATCCCTAGATTTATTAAAACATTTTTCCTAAATCTGGCTATTAACTAGAAAAATATGGATAATTAAGTTTTACCAAATGAAAATATTTCATGTCGTCATTTTATCTTAAGTATCCAAACAGATATGAAATATTACAATTCTTACAGCGTAGGTATTATTCCAGACAATTTCCTTTTTAATTACGTGTGTCTGGAATTTAGCCAGCGCGTGTGAATGATTAAAAGAAGCGTGTAAAATTGTTCTCCTAAAATCTGGTGGATGGTTTAATTTACTACATGTTTCGCATTTACTCGTCACTTTAATAACACTGTTAAGTGAACACTTTGAAGATCCCCTTTGATATTCATGATTTATTATTCCACAGCACTAGGGAATATTCAATTTCAAACACTTCATTTTATTTTTGAAATTGTCTTTCATTTGTGCTCGAAATGCTCTTATTTGTTTTTGAAACTATTGCTTTTGTCATCAAAGCTACCGTGACGTAATTTTTTAAGTATTATTCTCTTATTACAAATTCTCATTAATTCTAGTAGGTACCTACCTACTTAACAATAACTTTTCTCGTAATTTTGCCTTAAACTGTTACTTGTTACAAATCAATGAAATCTTCTTAGCGATACGAAATTAATTCCTAAGATGCCAAATAATCAATTTGCCCGGAAAGGGCAAAAGAACAAGTCAGTGTTCCAATTTTTTAACAAGACTTTCGCAATTTCGCAGCTGAACCGTGTAAAACTAGGTAAAGACATCTCGATAAAGAATAGAGAGATTAGTTGAAAGAGTAACGGGAATGTGCAATGACAAAAACAGTACCAATTAACTTTTTTCTTTTCGAACTTCAGACACAAGTATTTTCAATCGCTCGGAGCATTCCGTTCGAGAGAGCGTCTTTAGTCGTGCGATTTGCTCTCGATAGGGTAGAGATCGATTCGCTTTGCTCGTTTTATTCCGATTTAAATTGTATCGATGCTAGAGGCGATTAAGGCTTCCGTGCTTATAATGGTGAATGAAGCAGGGAGAAAAGAAAATTAGTTGTTGTAGAAAATAAAACTACAGTAGTGAGAATATCAGCTACTGCATATACGAGAACTGGTAATGGGTTATTTGTTTGGCACTAAAGTGAAAAAAAATTTAATCATTTACTCCATTTATCGATTCCAGTCCAGTTCTCCCGTTCACACGAATTACAAAATAATCCTGTGTATTGAAATATCATTGTATTGGAAGCATGACAATGCGAAGTTGGACGCACAGAAAATGAATTCGGCTTTTGCGGGCGACAAATGAAAAATTTACAGCCGTTTATCTGGTGATATTGGGGATTTCAACGGCTATCGATTGTACCTTCGAAAGAAGAGCCAACGTAATTGGAATCCATTTTGTACTGGTAAATCGAACACAACGTGCAAAATATCCATTAGGTATTTTTAACAGTTTTAAATACAAATACTCCCAGTAAAATAATTATGTGGTGAATAGTGGACCGTAATTTTAAAAAGTACAACAATTTTAATGCTCCGCCGTCTTCAAGACATAGATAATTAAACTAATGAGACAATTTAATACGTCCAAAACAGTTAAATACTCAAAAACATTTTACTCTAGAACGTAGCAGTTTAACGCTAATTCTAGCTGTTACTATAAACTTAAGTTCAGTCGTTAACCTGATCGTAGTACAATATAAACAAAACTACTCAAATAAAACGACCGCTTAGGATGTTTCACGTACACAAAAACCACGCTTTTTCACGTGTTTCTCACACACCCCATAAGATAAAGTCGTAGACTTCCGTTCAAAATTAAACAATCTGTCAATCTGCGCTTAGTACGGTGTGGTGGTTTCTAAGCGTCTTCCGAACGATTAAGGCGTTTTAAAATGACGCTTCCAGCCGAATGGTTCACGTCTTCTCGCGGGTACTGGGTGTGTTTATATATCGGACTGATGGATGTGGCATTGTAGGCTAAAAGAATTCGGGAATTTAGAATTGGATGTCGAAAAGATTTAGTTTAGCAATGTTTTGCTCTGTTTCATATAAAATAAGTAGATACCTATCTGTTAATGATATCAGCTAGTAATAATAATGCCCTATTGATAAAATATAACACACAGAAGTTATTGACGAGTGTGAGAAATTTGAACCCGTACTGAATAAAAGTACATAAATCATTCTGACATAATTCATCCTCATTTGTCACGAATTTCGATATAGAAAATGTTGATAACCAAAGATTAAGCAATAAGCACGTTTCGAGCGCCATTTTCGCTTTGAAACCGCGACAATGTAGTTTACAGTTCACGACGCAGATGTTTATAAAGAATCAACAGTTAACAACATCGTAAAAAGGTCGGGCGTAAACAGCTACCGTTGAAATTTTACAGTCACTCTTGTTTCCTTATTTTTTTCTTCCCGCTCTTCGCACTTAACAGTTACTGTAGCTGGAGATTTGTAAGACCACGTATCTGCTAGATTGAAGATTGTTTTATATTATTTTAATTATATTCATGTTGAGAGAAGCAGAAAACGGGAATGCAGGGAAACTCCAAACATAGCCCTATCCATCTTGAGGGCCGCAAGAGTCCGCTGGATACGGGAAGCACAGAACCGGTCGAATTGGCGGAGCTTAGAGGAGGCCTATGTCCACCAGTGGACGTCTTTCGGCTGAAATGATGATGATGATGAGAGGATGTGGATGACAAGACAGATGTGAGTGGAATCGCCGGGAGGGGTACATATAGTGATCTTATTGGTGATGTTCGTCAAAAAGGTCAGGAGCGTAGTACCTACTCGCAACTGGCGTGTGTGTATGAACGTAAACCAGGAAAAAGGTGAACGTAAGGATCGTAGCAGTTGGCATTCTGTAGTTTCTGCCTCCTCCCATGGGAAAAAAGCCCGAGTTTATGTATGCCATGTACAACGTAGGTATCATGAGTATAAGAAGACCAAAGAAAGGATAGTTACACAGTGTGAAGGATGATATGGCTAGCAAGGGGGTTATTACCGAGATGACGACTAACAGGAGAACATACTATCGAAGAAAATAATAAAAAAAATCTATCTAAAAAATCTAAAAAACACGCGTTAAAAAACAAACTAGAAATGCAGAAAATAATTTCAAAAAAGGGTAGGGTGCTTTTTGATGTATTTTTATAATCAATTAATATCAAGCGCCCCACTCTTTTCCTTTTTAGTTCTGCTGACTACAAAAGCGTATTTTTTTAACATTATGGGACAAATTAATAAAATTATTGAATTGTCATCGATTCTCGAAAAGTCTACAAAGTTTTAATGAAATCTGACCGTTTGAAGTGGGTCAAAATCGAGTCCAAAGGAGTCGGTTACAAACATGCTTACAAACAAACATACAGGTGAAGCTAATAAAAGCGTGTTATAAAGACGTGTGGTGCCGATCTCAAGTATATTAGCAGATAGAAGGGCAGGAGAATTCAAACTCAAACCATTTATTTCAATTAAACCATTTACAAGCACTTTTGGATTGTAAAAAAGCCGTTGAGTTAGTCAGAAATTTGATTTGCCCATTCCAAAACGTAGATCTTTACGGAGAAGAACGGACAAAAAACCTCAAGGACACTCTTTTAAACCAAGTTGATACAAAATCTTGGGTAAATTATTCTTGTTGCTGCTATGTGTGAGAACAATGTTAAAAAATATGAAGAAACAATTCTAAATGTAGGATTAAAAATAAGCCGTGGCAGTAAAGAGATGACCGTTCTCAACGGATGGCGCCCGATCAGCACCATCCAGCTCAGCCATTTTGTAGGGCACCGAATGATCCAATACACGACGCGACGCCACCAGTAGTGAATAATGACTAATGATGATGATACACTCGGTAAACACAAAAGTGAAAACTAAAACCATAAACCCGACGCAGTAAAAATAGTAAATTCAGCCCTTTTTAATATTAATGAGAAAAGCTTACAGTTTTTCGCGTCATTACACCAAAATTTACATTTATATCTACATAAAAATAAACGGATAAAGACAGTAAGTCTACTACGCGCTAACGTATCTCGTTACTTTGTTTTAGTACAGCACAGTCGGATAAAAATGAATCTAATCAGTTTGAGTGCACTGCATAAAATGTATCTGTGCACCGTCACTGAGTTCAGATAGGTACTGCAGTATTTTTGGGTTCAATTTAACATTTGCGACAGAACAAAATTACAGAGAGTCCTCGCGCTCTAAGTAATGACAGCCGCACGTGTCGATCGATCAGGTTAAGCTTCACTTGCCGAGGTTGATCGGTAGATGGGTAACCTTCTTAACATACCGGGATGGCTTAACGAGCTTTCACGCTGAAAAGCTGGTTCACTGGTTTGTTGGGTGCTGGTTCAGCTGTTATTCGTAGAACTCTGACAGTCGATACGAGTCGTCAGAAGCCCGAAAGTCTCGATAACCAGTCTAACCAAGGGGTATCGTATTAACCAGAGTTGTGGAGGTCGAATAAGCAGTCGCTCCATGTAAAATACTGGTATTTAGCTGTATTCGATTAGACTGGAGGGCCGACCCCAACAAGTTCGGAAAGGCTAGCCAGATGGTGACAGAACAAAATGACAACAACCCTGAACTGGAAATAACTATCAAATATTTATACATAGAATGGTGTAAATATGTATTTAGGGCGGATAGCAACCACGCGGTATTTTAATCTACATTCTACGATAATATTATGAAAAAAGAAAATTTTGTAGGATTGTTTGTTGGAACTAAATCAATTTAATTTTCCTTCTTAACGACACTTTTTTTCGACCACCATTATATCTATCGTTAGGTAATAATTAATATGATTTTATGTGTTTATTCATTTAATGTTTGCATAGTACATTTTTAATAAACATATTGTTTGGCGGTAACAACACTAACAAGTCAGTTTAACATGAAATATGGAACCCAAGCATAAAAAACCCATTAATAATAACGAGAGATAATTTAAAGATTAACAGGTACGTCAATTTATCAAAATATATTCAAAATTAATGATCCAAGATGACAATAAGCAAGACATAATAAATTGCTAACATGTATAAGTCTAAGCTCCTTTAGCTGTTTATTATTTGTAGTTTATGCAGCAAATTCAACGTGTTTCGGGAAGTAATCTGATGGCAGTCTGCATCCACACATCGCAAATGCATTCTGACGATGAAAATGAGTGTGCAAACACACACGTTCCGTATTGTTATCGTTTCAACCTTAAGGCCTGACGACAGGCACGCTCTCAGCAATTTCATTAAATTACAAATTGTATGTCTTTGCTAAGACTATTAGTGATTTAATGCAGTTACGATTGCCAATACGTTCTGCGATCAAATCCATCACGGCGACATGGCGTCATTGGCAATACTTGTGAACTAATTTAGCTGTGCCCTGAGATTTCACCCGCATGACTCTCGATCTCGTAAGAATATTGGGATAAAAAGTATCCTGTGCTCTAATCCAGGTCATAGTCTACCCATGTGCTAACTTTCATCCAAATCCGTTCAGATGTTTTACCGTGAAATTTAAACAAAGAAACCAACAACAAATCTTTTCTCTTTATACGTAATATTAATTTAGATTTTAGCCCTGCCAGTGCCGAAATTACCATCAACTAGAACACTGAATACATCGTCATTTAGCTATCGAATTGGTAAACGATGAAATGTTCAAATGTTTAAACATCATTATTTGAGTATATATTATGAGTATGACCGGGTGTGACCATTAGTTACAAAATGTTTGAATAAATCCAGCATCAATGAAATGGAGTGAATCAAACGCCTTTTATTCTAGACCGATATTTAGTTATTCTTTGCAGTTTAAGTAATGTTTGACAAAAAAAAGACACACCAAAGTCTCGTGTCAGTCGCTATTGGCAAGTCGTCTAGATAGGTAGCTGGCAACGTTGCCACATCAGATAACTAAGTTAATTTTCTGGCAGAAGTGCCAACGTGTTTTCGCTAAGTGATTATTAACCAAACCGAGTTACATCTGCATTTAGTTGGAAAACTATTTCTTTAGCGTTATTAGCTACAAGTCCTTTTTGCATCTCTGAAATAATTCTTTCTTTTTATGTTACTTGAATTAGTCGACTTTGAAACTGGGTTCTACCAAATGGGACCTCCATTTGGTAGAACCCAGTTTCAAAGTCGACTATATTGACGATTTAGTATTTTTCTATATATTGATTTTTTTTTAATATACGCCTTTAAATTGGAACCCAGTGCTTTGCCATTAATGATTAAATTAAATATAGCTTTTCCTAATCCAAAGCTATAATAGTTATGATAATTTTATATAAAAACCTTCTAAATCTGTAGATTTTGCACTGGCTGCAAGTGTTACCGCTTGTTGTGGTTTGATTATCACGTTGCCTCGACAATAACAATCGTAACATATTGTTCTGTCCTACGTCTCATTATCATCAAAGGGTACTTAAATAGTTCCTATAATCAATCGGTTCGCAATAAAATTAAACGTCCCACTCCGACCCACATGTTTATATAAATCTGTCACCGTTGGCATAAGGTGCGCGTAATTTACGGGCTTTAGTGAATGTGGATATATGCGAGGGAGTAATAGCAATTGGTTCTTATCAAATAAGATTTGTATTAACATTGTATCAATCGCATATCTTCCAACGATGCGCATCCAAAACAAATAGTTCGCAAGGCTGCTGACATTGCCGTTTGCCAAATAAATAAAGATGATCAAAGCGTTCAGTTTTCTTTTGTAATAAATTGGTATGTTTACTGGGAGCCAGTTGGCGCAATTAGTGTATCACCTTCAACAATGTTACGTTTGGGGCTCTAATGGCAGCTCATATTTTAGCCAGACCTTGTTGACTCACGTGGGAAGACATTATGATTATAGTGATTTATATCTGTCTGTATTTCCATGTCAAAAATGAGTCCAACAATACAAATTGTATGTAATTAAGGTAATTAACTATGTTTTTTTTCTGTTTCAGGTAACAAAACAATTTCATTTATAATATAGAGCGATATGAATGCCGTAGAGGTGAGTAATTTTGATAAAATTTAATCAATTTACTAGGGCGCTGCCGCACGTTGCGAAAATGACATAAGTGCCGTCTATATAATATTTTCTGAAATTCGATCCCTGGGGGAGCGGGTTCGGGTAGAATGTGCTCGCGGGCACGGCCGCGGTATCGTAGTTGTTTATAATTTTGATAGGTTGCTATTGCATGGGGAGTTCCTCGACCTTGTTTTGACATTTCTATCCTATTGATTTTCCTGTGCGACAAAGCTGCAGGCCCTATATCATTTTTATTGCTCCCGGAGGAGCAGGCGTCATGCGACTTTCTGTCCTTCCGCCCCCGGCACTTACTTATGTATTTTTTATTACGGTTTCGTATGTCTACGACGATATTAATCTCTTTTCGTCGAATCTACTTTCGTTCACAATAAAAATACTCTCGTATTTTATTTTAGCTACTTGATCGAATGTTTTCTTTTGATGTAGTGCTATTTTCTCCACGTTAAACTTCTTTTCATTTATAAAATGATCCACTAAATATTATTAGGTAGGTAAAAGTTTAACAGTAAGCGAGGCATGAAAACTTCGTGGAGTGTTTAAATAAACTAATTTATTTTGTGGCGTTTGGCTGCTGAAAACAATATTATAATTCAGGTGCAAAATGCAAATAGGTAGGTAGCTGTTGTAATATTGTGCTAATTTTAGTTAGAATCTAACCGCGCGCAATATGCTCTAGGTTTGAAACGAATGTTGGGAATTGTGATATAAAATATAAACTGGAAGTATCATATGACGTTAATTTGAATATGACATAAGAGTGGGTAGGACGGACGCACAACCGCAGCCGCGCCCTCTATCCGACGGTCATCGGATATCTGACAACATTATGTGGACGGAAGTTGCATAGTGTACAGTTTCACTTACTGTAACCATGGCCCGTGGTCTCGATTTCACCACCGCGTGGATTGGACCGTGTCGGTTTTGTGAGCTCGCTGATTGAGTTTCAGATTAAACTCTTGGACGCCAGCTGTGTCATTCTTTTGATCTTACTTCAGATAACCAGCAATCCAGCGGTACCGAACTTTAAAACTTTCAGTCCAATTACGGACTTTCAGCGTGCATTAGTTTTCATGCGCTGATTACAATAAAAAGTATTTTTCTCTTCATCCCGTTGTTTTAAAAATATATTTTGGTTATGAATAAAATGAAGTATGACTTATAGCTTACCAGCCCACTACTACTTACTATTGAACTACTAGAGAAGAGGCAGCAGTGTCTCCATACATTTTTTAAACCATACTGCGATCGCCAACCCGTCTGCCAAGCGTGGCGATTATGGCAAACCCCTCCTTTGGGGGAAGCCTAAGTCCAGGAGTGGACGTCTTTCGGCTGAAATGATAATAATGATGATGACTAAATCTAGTAATACGTATTCCGTCCTGATGCCCTAGTGTGAGTTTCATTTAACCGTTTCGATCAAACGCAGTGAGCGCGTACGGCGTTCCGATTGGTCCTTCACCAATCCAGGGCCAATCGGAACGCCGAACGCGCTCCCTGCGTTGGATCGAGATGGTTAAATGAAACTCAAACTAAGGCTTCTGGTGTATTTGTAAAATGCAGCTATGCATATTACTTACATACCTACGCGACACGTGTCTGTCGATTATTGTTTTCAAACATTACCATATCTGAGTCATCAACGCTTAGTCTACTGGTTCCATTTTTATATTTTGAATGCGGTAGTATGGCCATGATGTCACGTATTTACAACTCCTTGACGGGAAGTCAAAACATTAAAGGAAATATAAGATCTGATAATTCAGCAATATGTTGCTACAACTAATGTTTTGCATTTTATTTAATTCATTTATCATACTTGTTTGAACGTAGGTCAAAGCTAGAATATTAATTCAAATCTAGATTTTGTTACTATGATCAATGTTTGCATTAGACCTATAATCATTGGAGCAGTGGTGGCCCCGTGGTAACGACCGTGAATTATGAGTTGTAGTTCGTAAGTTCTAACCCAGAGAGGCGTTTTACTTTGAAAAGAAGAAGAAGCAGATACAGTATTTTATCACCACTGCTCTCAAAACGGTGAAGGAAAACATCGTGAGGAATTCGGCATATCCTAGAACCAAAACTTCGAAGACATGTGACATCTACCAACCCGCACTGGGCTCGCGTGGTGGATCACAGCTAGGGCATGCAAACCGGATACCCGGATAACCGTAAAAACCGGATAACCGACTGATTTGAAACCCGGGTTTTTTAGGATAACAAAACCGGGTTTTTCGGTTTTGTTTAAAACCGAAAAATGTGAACAGGACGGCGAGGCGCGTGTTGTGTTTGTCGTAGGTAAGTTGGTAACATTCTTTTATATCACTCGTATATTATGCATTGCTAATATTACATGAAGTGTATGACCAAATACTGAAATTTAATCACAGCAAAGATGTTATGCATATAAGTAATAGCTATAATTAATTAGATTATGGCAGCCGGCACGTCCTCATTTTTGTAAATATGTAACGTACGTATAATTAATAAGAGCCGGTTTTTATTTGAAGTAGTTTGAGCTGATCACAGCACATTGTTACATTTAAACTTTAATGTTTTGATTACGTATATTAACAACGAAGTAAATTTTAATGGTCTTTGGATAATGTGAATGTTAAAAATATAAAATTAATACCTAGCTAAGTAGACTTACAAAGACTGCGTTTTTTAGTAAGTTTTTTACAGTAGGTAATATGGCACAAATGTGGCATATTGTTTGTTTATTTGTCTTCAATTTAGAATCTTCGTAATCGAAATCTTCTGTTGTTGAGTTTCTGCACCTAAAGTGTATTTAACTAGACTACGTGGCGTAAATCTTCCTTCCAGTTGTCCGTTATTATTTTTAAGATTTAGGATCATGAACTTTTGCTACAATGGCACTTAACATTTACAGAATGGGCACGCCACCATTGCGGCGGTAAGTCCCCTCTTTGAGGAGTGGCTTGAGAGGCGGCATGGCGTCCTCACCTTCCACCTGACACAGGTCCTCACCGGACACGGCTGTTTCGGGAGGTTCCTGTTTCGAATAGGGCGGGAGGAAACACCCTGGGGTGTTTCCATTGCGAAGATCGCCTTGACGTGCTCAAACAACATACCTCTGGTGCAAGCCCATCTATAGAACTTGATTTAGAAACTAAAATCAGGGTGGAAATGACACTTTACGACGGTGGAGGAAAAACGGGAGAATAGTATATAAAGAATATACAATGTATATCAAAAGTATATAAAGCTTTGAAATCTATACCTCCAACAAGTGTGGAATTAGAGAGCGCCTTTTCAATCTATATCTTTAAGTATGACTGATTTATTTTGTTTTGGTAAATTAGGAATAAGACTTCTATTTTATGTGTTATTTAAATAATTATTTTGATCGCATTTTACGTACTGTTGATTTTGCCTGTTTGTATTTTATGACAGTTAAATTGTTATTTAATATTCTGTGATTTTAGACAAATCAAATCAAATCGTTTATTGCAATCCATAATGTACACTTACAGGTGGTACAAAAATTAGAAACAATTATAGACCCTGTCGGGCACAGCAAATTTTTAAATAACTAAAATAACTAGAGCGACGAAGAGCGCTTTAATAATTTTCGTTTGAATTATTTAAAATCCTATTAAATATTTTATATATTTTTTTTTTGACCTTTGTGTACCTACTAGATGTTCCTAATTTTGTATGTTAGGTACCTTAAGTATTGGAGAATATGTTGTTTTCCTAAATAATAATCTTGATTCTATGTTATGTTTATAGAAAATAAACTTTTTGTATTGTTACTTAGTAGTTGCAGCTTATTTCAGTGCAAACAAATGCTCATTAGTATTAAAATAAGTGAGATAAAGTAAAAAGGAAACCTATTTTGATTAGACTTCAGCATTTTTATTTCTTTACATACATATTTCTCATTTCTTTAATAAAAATTGAAAAAAAAACCGAAAAAACCGATTTTACCGGTTTCCACGGTTTTGTAAACATTAAACCCGAAAAAAACGGTTTTTTAAAGCAACCCGGTTTTTGCATGCCCTAATCACAGCCCACTCCCTCTCACGGAGAGGAGGCCTGTGTCCCAGCAGTGGGAAAATTATAGGCCGACTAAGCATAATCATTATCTTCTTTATGTAAAACATCGTCGTTATCTAAGTTCGTGTCTTACCACTAGATCTAAATGATAGTTGTTAAGATTAACCTGAGATTAATCTGTGAACTAGTTCAGTGGTTAGCTCCTTGCTCAACGTTGGTTCTCACGACATTGGATTGGATAAAATTACTGTTATTTGCTGCGCTCCCCGCCTCTACACACAAGATAACATGATCATAACAATATACACACGGCGACAATACGTTATAACGTTTGTCAAACTACTTACGAGCTCGTAAACGTTTACGGAGACGATAATACCTTTGGTACACGGTAACCCGTTTGAAGACAACAATGATAGTAGTAAATTACAAGGTACTTTAGTGAGAGAGACAAAAGTTTACATAGACAGAGATCCGGAGGAAGTTGGCGAATGTATCTGAAACACATTTATCAATTTCGACGAATCTATCGTGGAGCTTTGAGAGGAACTTACTCTTTCATTCATAAAGCGCTCACATTTGAGAACTGAATTATTGTTTTGATATCTCTGAAGATATCTTTTAACAAACTCAGGTTTTGAGTCCGTACCTAAATGAATAAAACTCAAAGACTTAGGTAACGTTTGCGTGTCAACAGCAATCTTAATAATTGCAGCAACTGAACAAGACTAGTCCTTTAAGGTTTCCAATTCACTTAATTCTCTTTGAATACGAACATAAAATTCTATGAGAATAATTATAAAATATAATTATTTTAAGATAATTTAATAACCAGCCATCTGTTATTTAAACAAATGCAAACGTAGCTAGCAGTTAACGATATTACCATTGAGTTGTTTATACTAATTGAGACTAACAAGTTTATAATACTAGTTTTTACGAGCGGCTTCGCTTCTGAAGCACTTTTTATATCAGCTTCTATTTACTTACAAGTGGTATGTATTGCAGATGTTTTCTGTGAACATGAAGTTTATTATCAACAATTAAAAAATTAACGAGAATTTGGACAAAAGGCAATTGTGAAATATAAAGTTTGATACTTTGACAGGTTTCAGATTGAGGGGGATTCTGATGAATGTAATTAGCTATAAATGTTGTTGTACTGGGAAAACTTCACTTTTCTTTATTTTGTTTTTCGGCAAAAGTTATTCGATTGGATGCTAATAATACCTTTTCACCGCCCCTTAGCTTAAAATGTTAGATATTTTATGGAAGGCTTTTCATTGGTCCACCAAAAACACACCTTTCACCGGTTAATAAAGTTTTCCGCCAGTTAACTCAAGGACACTCAAGGTACCAGGTGATACCGTTTCTCAGACATATTGTTTTGCTATTGCTCTATATCGGTACGCCACAGGATCGAAACACCGGAACTGCTCCACAAACTAGCAATCAAAAGCCTGAAGGCGAAACGCTGACCTCGGCCCGAAGCGTTACAACGCAAACCCGTCTTCCGTACACAATGTTCAAAGACTGCCTCGTCGGTCAACAAATCAGGTTACTAGCTACAACCTCACAGTCTAATGAATTCTCTTTCATTGACAAACTAATCTGCCCCACAGCCTGTGTCACGGCACCAGTACGCAACTACGCTCATGTTATGTCTTACTGACAAGGACAAAACAAGCCGGCCATCTACATAGATATCTGTATCCATGCCATTGTACTCGGTAGTCCGAGTACAGTGATTACGGCGCCTCGTCCAAGGCCGGCCATTGTTCTAAGCTGAATTCTTGCACGTAATCCTTATGTTGTTGTTGGTTTTTTGCAACTGTTCATCATCTCGGGTCGGTTGCGTTGGTTTTCAATTATGTTCTTGCATTTGTTTTGAGAAATCGGGTTGATTCGTCTCGCTTTATCATCATGTCTCTATTTTCTAGTATTAAAGCTGAAAGTTTGTCAACGCGCTAATCTCTGGATCTACCCGTCGGATTAAAAAAATATTTTTGCAGTTATTATTGCAAGTAATTTTTTTTCAGTCTATAGGATACTTAACATCGCCCTAAAACTCTTTGGAGCTGAGCAAAAAAATAAAAGGTGAGATAACTACCAAACGGAAACGAAGAAATAGCGCATATGATGCGACGGGGGTGGTTCGGGGTTTTACAAGAAATTTCATGCGGTAGAAGTCGCAGGCAGAAACTCGTTATTCATAACCATATTCGGTATTTCATTTCGGTTACGGAATACAGAAATCTTTATCATGTTCATCAGTAATGAAATTGAAATTCTAATTGCCTCTTATCTAATGTTCCTATATGCAATCACACATAAGACTCTAAGTTTATATTCCTGCCAGAAAAAATGCTTAGATTCAATTTCTTACGCACACAAAAAATATAAGTAAAGCTATAAGCTACAAGGTTTCCATCGCAGGCTCCGGAAAATATCGTGTCCAATAAATTGTGGTTCCCCCTTCACACAGGACCTAATACTGTCATCGATGAGTTGTAGGTTCACGACGATTTGTCTAGCCTTATGGGGATTATATGACTGACGGTTGTTTTATATTAAAATAAATTGCAGAGGTTATTAACCTGTGGTATACAAAGTGTCAGGGACATCGACGCACAATTTGTTACCATGGATTTCGAACGTAATTCTGATCCAGCCTGCGTGAAAAAAACATGGTTTATTAAAAAAAAAAAAGTTCTGCCATACATTTTGCCCGCGTAGGGATTGCACTTTTCTATGAAACGGCAGTTTTTTTTTACCGACGAATAATTTCTGCGCTGTGGGGTCTGAAATATGATTTCAGACCCCACAGCGCAGCTGAATTGATTGTTTCAGTTTGCATCCTGTGTAGCATCGCACATAGCACAAAATACAGCTAAGTTACTATAGTAACTTTCAACTGCATGTACACTCCTGGAACGTACAGGTTAAGCAATTTTACAAGACAGTTGAAATTGTTACCTATTCGAACCATCATTTGCATTTATCAGCGAAAACACTAGACTTTTCAGCGCTAGACAAAATTAAACTGGTTGCTTATTGAATTATATAATTAATTATATTTATGACATTGATTTACACTCAGTGATTACTTTAACTCACACACTGACTTATATCTTGTAAATATTCTAAGAAAATTAATTTATCTGTCATTGCTTCACTTTAATTCATTCTACCTATTTTGGTATGGTAATTTTATTCTGGATGCATCGTTTTCACACATAATTATATCAAACTCAAGCTCAAAGCACTTATTTCAATTAAAGCATTTACAGGCACATGAATTGTCAAAACGTCGCTCAGTTGGAAAGTTGAAGCTAGTTGCCCATTCCAAAACGTAGATCTTTATGGAGAAGAACGGGTAAGAAACTCCACGGACACTCTTTTAAAATCAAGTTGAAAATTATAAAATCTTGGGAACATTATTCTTGTTGCTTCTGTATGTGAGAACAATGTAAAAAAAAAAAATAAACAATTCTAACTACAACATAAAAATAAGCCCAGGAAGTTAGGAGACGACCAGTCTCCACCGACAGCGCCCGTTCACGAACTTGACGCGTCTATCAGCACCATCCAGCTCAACAATTTTGTAGGGAACCAAATGATTTGGATCATTTGGTTCCCTACAAAATTGTTGAGCTGGATGGTGCTGCACAGGCGCCGACATCTATGTGAGCATGATATGTCATGCTCACTTGACTTGAAAAAGTATGGCAGTTGAGAGTATGCTCTCAACTGCCATGCTTTTTCAAGTCAACGTACGTCATAACAACACAATAAACGGATGTATGGTACTCACATTTAAAAAAAATAAACAAAATGCTTATAAATTTTATAAAACTATACTTTGCAATTTATTTGCGATATTAATCAAATTTGATTTCCGAAAAGAAAGAAAAACATTTAATATGTATTGAAGTATTCAATAATTAACACTTGGTTCAGCAAAAATAAAACATATTCATGTCACAAAAATTATAATAATAGGAACAAAAATGTTCGTAATGTCAGAAAAAATAAAATAAGGGCAGCTTCTTTTCCAAATATTAAAATTTTAACTAGTGTGCCCAGGTGGCTGTGTAGCAAAACCAGCATTAAGCTAAGCATTTTTATCTACGATATAATCATCTTACTTATAATATGCCTGTCAACATAGTGTGCGTTTAATGCATGATTTAAATTTCTTTTCATTTAGTTCAAGAATATCGACTGGTATTTTATTATAACATTTTACACAGTACCCCATAAAAGAAGTGTGTACTTTAGACAATCTGAAACGTGGCTGATCTAATTTGTTTCTATTTCTAGTGTTAAAATTGTGCCTGTCACTTACTAAAAAGATGTAGATTTTTCCGAACATACATGTTTTCATAGATATATTCTCAAGGTACCGTGATGATGTTAATTGTTTTGAACAGTTCCCTTAGAGGTTCACGTCTGCGGCGGTTATAGATGGCTCTGACAGCCCTCTTTTGCAGGATAAAGATCGACTGAATATCCGCAGCCCGTCCCCATAGCAAAATACCGTAAGATATGATGCTATGAAAGTAACTAAAATAGACCAGTCTCGCGGTATCCACGTCTGTTAATTTGCGGATGTTCCAAACAGCGTAGGTGGCAGAACTTAGCCGCCCTGCAAGTGATGTTAAGTGAGGACCCCACTGTAGCTTTGAGTCAAGCGTGATCCCCAGGCAAACCGTCTGTTCGACGAATTCAAGTATCTCCTTATTCAATACAACGTCACATTCACTACTTCTAACATTCGGTAACGCGAATCTTATCCATTTAGTTTTCTTTCCATAATACCAAATTATTTACAGTAAACAGATTTTGGACCTTAACTATAGCATTATTTACATCGCCAAGCTCCTGTGCACGTCTCTGAACTTTAAAAATCAGTGATATGTCATCAGCAAGTAACACCATTTGTAGTCGGTTTTTAGTAAATGAGGTAAATCATTTATGTATCCTAAAAAGAGGAACGGACCCAATATTGAGCCCTGCGGTACACCCATTTTGACTTTTAAGCCCAAGGAATTCACACCGTTTATTTGAACTTGATATATTGAATGTATGTTAAATATTGTACTTAAACATTTTAAAAGAGTAATGGTGGAGTTTCTTGCTCATTCTTCTCCATACGAAACTACATTTTGGAAGGGCGACTAGAATCAATTCTATTTTAATGTAAATGTTGATATTCAAAAGTGGCTTTTAAGTACCTATTTGAAATAAATGCTTTTACGATGACTTTGACTTTGACTCTCAGTCTTGGCTCAGGCTTTTTATTCTACGACTGTGCGTGCTTGTGATCATTTCATTTTCCTTTCGAGGGGCTGAAGGGGAAGTACACGCATAATTTTTCCAAACGAGGTCAAGTAAGGTACATACTATTTAATCCTCAGGCGTAAAGAAGTTTAATATAAATGTAAAAGCCAGCGCAACGGGCGCCAGTCAGTTTCTTAAACTGTAACTTCTTTAATCATTTACAAACTTTCAAGATTCAATATTAAATCGTGTTTTGTATCTCTTTGATAACAAAGGGATGATGAATTTAAGGCAATATTAAATTTTATTGAGTTTTCAGTTGTTATGTTATGAAGTACTGCTTTCGTCTTAAAATTAAAAACTCTTAGAAATATTCCAGCGACTCTTAAGAATTTTCTCTTAATAAAAGGTGGTGCTCATCTAAAATAAAATATTTAATTTAAAATTGAAACGTGACACCTTATTGTTGAAATAGGCTTTGTTTGCTTGCGTAACCTGGTTCTAGGTAGTTTATTTTGGTAGAACCCAATTAATTAAGTTTTAATTAAAATTTTACGATTTGAACAAAATATTTTATAAAGATGATGGAACGCTTTGTTTAAGGCATTTGTATCATGTTCATGAATCACGAATATTTAATTAAATCGTAAATTATTTTACGTAAAGCGGACACATGTCACATTTTTGACCTGTCAGTATCATTCACAATGTTGACAAGACGTATACAGGTAATCGGCGAAATCTCGTGCGCAACTAAGGGTTCACCTTTTCATTCCTCGACTGTACACGTTAGTAAGAAATCGGTTACCGTTGAGAGCATTTAACCACAAATAATTAAAACCCATTACATTTCCGATACGTCACGTTGCATCTATGGTCACTCAATTCCTAGATTCAAGCAGACCGGATAAGCAGCTAGGGAATAACGGGGAATAAAAAATTCACCGCGTCACTGACCGCCAACGGTACTGCAACAGTAGTATTGCGGAAGTGGGATCGTCACGACTATCCACGTTCAGTTGATCCGGCACGAATATTTGATGACATCCTTGTGTAATGTGCGGGTAAGACGGCGTCACGCTTACGGAATTGTATATGAGAATGGGGAACTTGGAATATGATGTATGGACGTTAATATTCGTCTGTGTTGCGATTGTGTTAGTTAGATTAGCAAGGTTCGTCTTGAATGTGACGGAAATGTTGTAGCAAATATTTCTCTGTAGCTCTAGATTAAAGTATTGAAATCTTAGAGGAGATTCATGAATTTGGTTTTGTCAGTGGCTTCGTCCGCGTGGAGTGGGAAAATTATCTCACGGGGATGTACTACCGTGATGAAAAGTATCCTGTGTTAATCCAGGTTATCAACTATCTGTCTGTCATATTTCATCCAAATGCGTTCTGCCGTCTTTGCGTGATTGAGTAAAAAATATCCCAAAATAGAAGCTTTCACATTTATATTATTAGTAGGATAGTAGAATTATGAAATGGATGAGCATAGAAACTTAAAACCCAAAAAATTCCCGAATTAGATTCATTTTTGTAAGACACGTAAGTGTCTCATTTAACTATTGTGACAAAAGGGACACAATAGGTTGAAAAAAGACAACGTTGTGATAACGCGTTAATAAAAGTGACAAAATATAAACACAATATTAGCTATAAATATCACATAAACACATTGTATTCTAGGTAATCCAAGTATACGAAATGTCCAAATATCTAAGCACATATCGTGGCTCATAACTCAACGTATTGTTCTGGGGCTCTGGGCACTCCGGGACATGACTGGGAATTCGAGGAACACCTTGGCCTACAGTATTGTGTAATCCGTCTCACTGTCACAACCCTTCAGAGAAAGGATTTAGTCAATACGGGGTAATAGAGAAAGTGACATATACTCCTGCCTTGATATAGGTAATCCACATTTTGATCTAATTTGATTGTACGAGACCCAAACTCTATGGACATTGATAAGTTCATTTTTGACTCTTGGAAGCTACTACAATTCTAACACGTGTATTTGATTATTGGATGATAATATATGTTGAATGTGGAAGGGGTTTTTTTTGGGTGGAAAATCATCAAATAACTTCTCCCGCTCTGGGTGGAGCAAGAGGGCGTATCAGACTTTTACTGACTTAAACCCACCCGTGTTCCTTCAGTTGCCTGTGTGCCAGCGGACATTCCTTCAGTTGCCTGTGTGCCAGCGGACACGGTATCTCTTTCGAACAACCTGCACCCCAGCAGGACGTTCAGGGGTTACGTTAGTACAAAACATGAGAGAGCTATACTGATACATTCATGCCGTCTGTTGGGACAGGTCAGGCCAAAGCTGTAATGGCTGTTTCTTCAAAAGGCCGTTCTATACATGGCCCTGCATTGTTAGACTCACCTAAAATTCTTGTAATATCTATAATGTTTGGACTTTAAAAGAGATCGTGACCTAGGTTTTTCCTCGAGTTGGTTTCGGCATTTCTTCTTAGGGATCAGTCAGCTAGTCAAATGCCGGCGCCATCTAGTTTTAAAATATTGATCAACAAATTATTGACGTGTAAAATTGTCTTAAAAGATCTGTAACACAAAATATGTATTTCATATTTTCTTAGTGGGGCCTCTATCTTTACCCTCGTAAGATTTTTCCATAGTTATACTTATATATCTATTCAGTTGTTGTCAAGCGAACAGTCATAGACTGCTTCAAACAGACATAAAACATCTCCGTTATAACATTAGTTCGACCAAATATAAACTTACACCAAAACCATAAACAGGCGAATTCAGCTCCAAATACGAGCACATTCGCGACATGACATGAATGTAATTAAGTAGCCCACACCTAAAGCTTTTAAAATAATGTACTACAAAGGTATTCTTTCCGTACTTTCGTCACCTGGTTGCCGGACGGACGGTCGATCGGCCGGATGAACGGTTGACTATTTGCATGCAACGACGCGCGACCACCGGAAGGGGCCGTGCCCCCAAACTGCTCGCTTCCGGCGCGACCGTCGATCTACTGTCGTCAGGTGCTATGCCGTACCTACAGGTTATAATGACCTCTTTTACTTTGAAAGCTCCCATTTTGAAGGAAAATTGGCGAAATATTTGTGCATGAAACAAATTCTGCTAGGAAGGTGTGTGGCTTTTTCATATTCTTATCAAAGTTTTACAGAATTTTGTTTTAAGAGCGTTCATCCGGCACGGGCTGGCAACGTCGAAATTTAAGTGGTTTTTTGTGATTATCTTATTAAGTTTAAATTAAAGTACAATTTTTATCAGCCAAGTACTAGATCGTTGGTATTTATAAGTTTGGATGTATGTTTTTATTTTCTTATTTAGGTACTTATAAAATTTTCTATTTGTTATTTATTACGATTGATTGTTTAGAGAGAATTATTTAAGAGTTTAAATAGTACTCTTATTTATATTTAATAAAATAATCACGAAAAACCACTGTAGATGCGACGTTGCCAGCCCGCGCGGGATGAACGCTCATAAGTTAGATAAAACTTTTTGATACTTGCTGTCTATAAATTCAACAAACATTTAGGGTACCTATACCTAAATGTTTCAAGCTTTATGAAAATGATAAAAAACTTTTTTCAAAAAAATAAACAACCGACTTCCAAAAAAACACTAAAAAGTGAAAAATAACTTTAATTTCGGAAGTCGGTGACTTTTTTTTTTTTTTTTTTTTCTGGGTGGGAAGTCGGTGACTTTGGATGTATTTTAATTTTTTGTCACCGCCTTCCGAAATTAAAGTTATTTTTCACTTTTTAGTGTTTTTTTGGAAGTCGGTTGTTTATTTTTTTGAAAAAAGTTTTTTATTTTTCACTTTTTAGTGGTTCACATGTGCTTACCCCTTCACAGCGTACCGGCGTGATGTTATGTTATTAACTGGCGTAAACAATTGACAGACATGAGATTTCAGCAATCCCTGTCCATTTGCTATCATTTATTGAAGAGTTCCGTTGCCTATCTCCGAAGTTCTTCATCAGGTCTTCACCAAATTGAAATGGAACCACTCCGAGAAAGTACTCTTCCAAAAACTACACAAATTGCTTCAAGTGTGCCTATAAAATTTGAAGAGTTCTCTCTATTTCTCCAGGATCCCATCATCAGATCCTGACTTGATGATCATGGGACCACCTGGGAAGTATACCCTTTCAAACAAAAAAAAAATTTTCCAAATCGGTCCAGCCATCTTCCAGTAATCGGGGAACATACATAAAAAAAAAGAAAAAAAAAAAAAAGGTTCCGACGAATTGAGAACCTCCTCCTTTTGGAAGTCGGTTAAAAAGAACATCAACAACATTAACTTAACTGAAAGTAAACTCAAACAGTTTATTTTTAAAATCATTTTCTCTCTACATTGTGTTTGTTTATAATTCTGCTATTAATACCAATGCCGCCGAGGTAAGTAAATACATACCCTATAGATAACTAATATAGTCTTACTGTAATATCATCGAGATTATTCCATTTAATCTCTCATTAGTATCAAAACGATCAGATCATCTTCACGAGACAGACTACTCATACCCACTTACCCTTGATAAATAATTAATTGTTATTGTTAATACAATATGCTTTACTATAATTAAGTTAATCTTTAGCCAATACAGTTGATGTTTTTTTTTCAGTACTTAGATGCAGATTTTTCGTATTTCGAGACTTTATGTAAATGTGTATGCAAATTCTTGTATAAAACATGGAATATTCTTCCCTCAATTTCCACGTCTTACATAGTGTGATTTCACGTCTCCTCGCGTCTTTTCACATCTCACATTTATTAACCTACAATTTCAACATTTTCAACATGATTTTTGTCACAGCACCGTGGTTTCGTAGAGACTATATATTCACGTAATGACTGTAATTTGCCAGCTGCGTAATTTGCTTCGAAAAATGATCCCACAGTGTACTTAGGCTGATGACAGTGGTTAAGGCTGAGTCTCGAAGTGGGGCATTAGCTGAAGTTAAGCCGCGCACACACTCGCGGCGCTCGCCTCGACTCGCCTGTTGCGCAAGATGACATCCGAGCCACAGATTAGCATAACGATAGTGCTGTGACACATTTATCGACAGTTTACAAACTTCTGTTGTTTATTCTTTGACATTTTCACATAACTATTTGGGTAAGTTTATCTTAGGATTTTTCGTGTGGTTTTTTAATGAAACTCGGATCACTTTTCATAAACAAGAAAGTCTGTTAATGTCTGTAAATGTATTCACAGACGTCCATTGTAATTGAAACTTGCATTTAATTACGCCGTACAAGTACCTTCATCTCGCTCCAAACATTAGCAAAATTTCCCTACAACGTTGAACTGTACAAATAAATTGTCTAAAGGAAGTAATGCAATTGCAGCAATGTATTTAATAGCATAGCACAATGCAAACGTTTCAACTAAGTACCGGGAACGCAATTTATTGACTCTTGCTGTATTTCCTAAACACACTTTGTTGTTCATTAATGTTCTCCTTCAAATTAACTGTTCAAGTATTATGTTGGCCCGGCAAATACCTTTAAGCTATAAAGCTTTCGTACTATTGAGTCAGTTAGCATTTGATACATTTGTTAGAATAAAGACTGGCAGCTTCCGTAATGAAATATTGCATGTGGAATACATTTATTAATAACAGTAAAAAAACTACTAGCAACAGTTTCAAAAACATAATTATTTAAGTGTCACTTTTAGTAATAAAACTAAGAGAATGGTCTGTTTGCGTATAAATACACATTAAATCGTCAATTATAAACCGGAGCATAAAAATTAAACTTTATTAGCAATAAAAAGCGTCCATCGACATACAAACTTTGTGAGTGAGTGGTTGAGTGTGTCACTAGTGTTAGATTCGAGGTCGTAATGATGTGACATGACGGAGACACGGAGTGCGCATGATTCACCGGCGCACGTCGGCGTGCGCGCATGCGCTTCTACCTACTACGACTACGATGTAAATGTGGTTCAGTGTACCTATGCGATCATGTTTCTGGTATAGGAGGGATCTAGTAACCAACGACGGGTTGGTATGCATGTGGCGGATTTCTTGGCACTTTTAGGCCGAAAATGTATGGATACTTTCTCAACTTATTTTGACACAGACATACCATAAAAGAATTGAACAGCGTCAGCATAGCACAGGAACACGCCGTGTAAACGTGTTTCTGCATAATAAAGTTTTGAATACAATGTTTTTGAATTGATGTAGCTGCAATAAATAATGTATTCGCAGAAATAGAAGTGGTGACAGGTTAACAATCTGCCGCAGTTATTATACTTTTTAAATTGACCATTGTTACCAATGTTCCGCGCATTTGAGTGTCACGCCACATACTCATTGTCGTCACATACTTGACGGATATCCTTCTACCTTGTATGGAAAAAAGCTTTGAGTATTATTGGTACCTATACGCGGACTTAGCTACCTACCTACACAGAGTCCTAATAAGATCCTTCTAACAATATAAACTTTGCATGTGTTTGCAAGTAAGAATAGTAGTTGGTCAGACTATCAATTATCGACCTTCAGACACGGACAGACTATGTGATTTGGAAAACCATTCTTCATCATTGTCCTAAATAAACATCTCCCAGACGAAAGCCATTATAATTGTAAAATCCCTGAAAACAGGGATTTGATATTAGATGCTGGAAAGTATTATTTTAATTCTAATCTGCTCAACCACCCATCAGCGATATTTTATAATCGTAACGGATATTTTTAAATTTTATTTCGGAAAGTATTTTGATGTGTTTTCGGCACAAATTTGATCGCAGCGCGACGACACGGGAAGTCATAAAATGCGGGACCGCACGCGCGTGTCGCGGGATTCGCGGGCGTTAAAGTACGGTCTCACTGATGCGAATATTCCTTCTTGTTAAATCCCTAAGTGTTGTCATAAGTTCCAATTCAATTAATTCGTGAGATCCGTGAAATGTTTCCGCGTCATAACTGTCAAACAGAGCGTCTTAATTGTCAAAGTGTTTGTTTTGCTCTGTGTTTTAGGTTATTTGTGTATAGAAATCGTGAGACCATTGATAAATTCTTCACCAGACTGTTATTGATATTGTCTACAGTCGCTGTTTGTTGCATTTACCTGTACCTTAAAATGGACATGATGTGCTATAAAAATCTGTACGGCCTCACTGATGCGAATATTCCTTCTTGTTAAATCCTTAAGTGTTGTCATAAGTTCCGATTCAATTAATTCGTGAGATCTGTGAAATGTTTCCGCATCATAACTGTGAAACTGAACGTCATAATTGTTAAAGTGTTTGTTTTAGTCTGTGCATTAGGTTATTTTTGTATGCAAATATCATGAGCTGGCGAGTTTCCCCAGGTTGTTTTAAAACTAGAATTAGTTAGATACCTGTAGTTTACCGTCAGCCAACAGGTTAGCTTTATCTGTGCCGAAACTATTTAATTAACCCTGCTTTACCCTCTACATGTCAGTGATTTTAACTTTTGTTTCAGCCATTTATTTCATAACGTTTTATTATTATTAGAGGACCCGTTCTGGTCGGTATGTAGAGTGAGAGGGCTCTTATCTAGTCTAATTGTGTCCCCAATGACAGAATTACGTCGATGGGGATAATATAGATCTTACGTGATATTTGTTTAGTTATTTTTAGGGTTTTACGTAGGTAATAATTATGATTTTCTGGCTTATTTTCACTCAGATGAATCACAAGTTTTTTGTAAATTTATAAAATTACATTCGGATAAATATGTAATATTAATGAGATTGTGGACGGTTCATGACCGAGTAACGTTTAGACAAAAAAATAAATCATGTTAAAATAATAACGTAGTGCGAATCTGTTTCCGAAAATGTGGCCTTAATTAATATTTTATGCTAAAATGGCACATAATGCTATGTAAAATTCTGCGTTCAGTCGACCACAACGACCGTCTTTGGCACGGAATAACAAAAAGTGTGAAGCTTTCGGTAAAGAGACTCTTTGCATTTTATCTGTTGTGTATAACGGTTTATGAAATAAATTCAAACACAAAATAAATATGTTAGGATGTTCCAGTTTGTGTTAGAATATTCTGTATCATCATATTTAGCACGTGTTAATTTGTTACTTTCGTATCATTGTTGCCTTCGCAGTTTTCTTGAGAGTAGTGACGTAGTCAGTTATAACGGCTAGTCGGCCTACTTTCCAGGAAACTCGTAGGTACCCTGATTAATCTGGCGTCGAATCCTCATTACCGTATGCCCTGACAGATATATTATCAACAAGGCATTTATCGGGCAATACACACCTACTCGGGGCGAATAATGTCTGAGCGCCGTTCCATATGATTTATGTTCCGTTTGATGTAGCTTCCAAAATATTATGAGAAAACTTTTAGTTTTTCTCGTATTTCTATTAATCAGTGATTAAAATTTCCGCCATCCAACTGTTTTCTTGTCATATTTTCATTCCAAAACCAATAATCTTTTATTCCTTTGTGTTAAATAAGCATTGACTTGTTTCTTATAAATCAGTTTAAATATAAACTAATTAGAGTTATTTACGCTGGCAAACTGAAAGATTGACTAACAGTGACACATTTATGACGAAAAGTTGTGACAGATATAAGTCAAAACTTGGTTCGGATTTCCTCTGAGTTGGCCAATTTTCTCGAAAGCGTCTCAGTAGGCAATGATGTCAGGGATTTTACGGCCTGGATTTTACGATGTACCGATATTATAAAATTATCCGTCAAACAAGCGAAAAATTGATTGGTTAATAATCTACGCAGCAACATAGAATATTGAACATCAGTTTATTTACCGCTTCTGGTTTTCATTGTCGTTTGATTTAAAAATAAAAGCAAGGGAGAAAGGCTTTGAATGGTAAATCTATTATACTGTTGTAGGTTTTAATAAACCCGTCAGTTACGCTGACATCTCGACAGCGAGTTAAAAACCGGATAACTGCAATGATTCCAGCCGGACGGGTTGTTATGACATTATCAATAGCGCGACGGATCGCAAACTACAGCGGAGTGAACCGTGCATTGTTCATCTGTCCTCGACCGATGCTATGGAGCACTGGAAATGGTTAAAAAGGTATTCGGAATTCAAGTAACCGGCGCTGCGCACTGTGGGGTTAGTCGCGCTCGCCGGGCACAACTCGACAATGTGTGGAGCGATTTGGAAACATACGCCCGCTGTATGTAATCGAAACGGATTTTATTACGAGCAACACGCGAGTGACACACTTCCAAGTTTCTTAATAGAGATACCTATACGTTCTATGATTTAGAATGTTCGTAAATTAGCTGGCTTGAGTACGCTCGCGACCCGCCGATGTAAGAGGGCGGTATTCTTTCCCCGTTACTCAAGTCCGTGATGTTTTGTCAAGATAAAATATATCTCTCTTTATCAGCGGCTTCGCAATACAATAATGAAACCTCTATTTAGATTTATTCAGAGATTCTTGTTTGATGCGGAGAAAAAAAAATAGAAGGTAGAAGCAGGTTAATTTCCTCTCAGAGTTGCCCGGAGAATAAAACGGAACACAGTCATTTTGTTTTCCTTTGGTGGAGTAATAAAGTACCTAATTATGGATAATTAATACGTGTGCGTTATCTGGTGAGTAATATAGCACTTTTGTATCATTTTTCCTTTACGAGTTTTTCTTTTATCAAACAATACTTATTCACAAAGATTCATATTTGTGAGCGACTTTTGGGAACACGAACACATGCACGTCGTACTTGTGTTTGCTTCTCTAGTCAACAAAGTGCACGGGATAGAGCAAAAATTCCGTTCAGTATTGCATTCAAAGTCGAGCTAGCAGCACATTTCATGGTAGGTAGATATAGCACATATCGTGTGTAAGCGCACAAGTGTCGACGCATCGGTGACACATTCTCGATGGGACACAGCGACACGGGGACATGGCGACACGGTCCTGCAGTTTTGTGCATTGCGCACTGATTTATTTGTGCCCGCATACCGATCGTCGCCTCTGCATAGAATGGTCTCATTTAAATATTTTATTTTAATGCCTACTACAGCTTCCTCGATGTACGCTGGTCAAACAACGTTTATTATAAAATATTACGATAGTATATCTTTTATGAAAAAGTTTTCGTATTCAAAAATACCATTCCAAAATACGGTTAATGACGTAACGAGCTTTGACAGTGCCAGATGTTAACACCAAAAACAAATATAATTTTCCAATTTGTTTTAGAAGAGATGAAATTATTCTTCGCGTGGTTTTGCTCAGTGGAACCCCATACAAAATAAGCTAAAAATCCGGGCCGTTTTATTATCGAAAGCAAGGTTTATCAACACTGTTATTAGCCCACACCGGATGTTCAATACGAAAGGTGGTTTACCGATATCTATTCTTAAGTCATGACAATGTTATATGTCTAGCGGTCGTTATCTGCGTCATTAGCTAGATCTACTTTTCGATTGTCTTTTCCACTCCGATCTAACGTTGGCTTTCATGACCATTGCACATTCGAATCCACTCAAACACGTGCACTACTCGATGTTTATCTAAAGTCATCTATACCATCTGAACGCATTAGACTAAGAAGCTAGTGTTAAATTTAAACACAAATAACTTCAAGTCCAACTTCAAGTCTTTCGTGGTGCGCGTTCCGACTCACCATTTGATGACCTTCCTCAAGGAAGAGTTTTGACCGAAAGGTGTACTACATCGGCGTTTCCGTGGTCAGCTACGCGACACCTCGCAGCGTAACACGACGCCGTCACTTCGTGTGTAGTAGTTTTAAAATTTGTTTAAAAATATGTATTAATTTATTGTTTTTGTTTTTATACTTATTTTATATGTATTGTGTTTTATGGGCCTTAGTTGCCTGAAATAAAGGACAAATAAATAAATAAACACTGTCACCTGCAGATAGGTACGTACACTATGCCTCCTATGTGTAATAACGATGATAATCAGATTCACACTACCGTTATGTATATGGCGGTTTAGCATAATCATTAGGATTATTAGCAATTATGAAGGCGTTAAATAGCGTCTTTGGTCGAAGTAACTAACATGGCATAATGGCTGTGTTCCTACACTTAGGTTCGATTTCAGATCTTTATCTGAAATCTATACCCTAACCTTCTTATTACAAAACGCTTTCTAACTTTAATTCTAGACTTGAAAGCTAGTTTTTACATTTTCAACTTTATTTCGATTTCCATAAAGTTCAATGGCAACTTAGCACTGGACTAAATTATCAGTTTTATATAACGATCTGCATTTCTATAACTATTGGGTTCATAATTAAAAACTAGCTCGATGGATTCAAGCTGATATAAAAAAGAACCTTGTTTTGTAATAAGGGGCTTTAAAAACATAATGCTTTTTGGTTGTAAGCTTGTAGCTCAAGATTTTAATAAGTGCTATAAACCTTTCATATTGTACTGAAGTCTCCTGAAACACTGTTTGTAGAAAACAAAAAATTGAAGTTAATTATTCCACCGTAGAACTATTTTATCTTTAAAAAAATATCCAATAACCCGCATGAATACTGCTAATTAGCAGCTCCGAAAGTTTTAACGAAGAACAATAAGTCTTCCTGCCACCACGAAATATAATAGGCAGGGGTGTATAATCACTGCACACATCAGCCTCACTTCAATACACATCCGCCTGGCGGAGGGACAACCCTAGATTGATTATTTCATCCCCTTTCCCTCTTTACCCCTTTCGCCCCTTTTTGCGTATCACCGTGAAGTAAAAAGGGCCCAGTTTCAATGGTAACGTCGAACGGAACATTTATCATGGCTGTAATGAATTATCGGGAATTTTCCAATAAGCCTCTCTGAGAAACCAGTGTTGCTAAGTAGGATAACTTCTCTATTCCTGAAATTCTCGATTTGAAATCCAATTTATTAGATTAGGGTAAAAGCCGGATAGTTGCCACACTTTTAGAAATCACTGTATATCTCTCAGAACAAAAACCAAAATACTTCACTTGAAAAACTGGCCGATACCTTCGTTTTTTGGCTTCGAATTTATGAAAAGTAAAAACAAAAATCTTGAATATTTCTAGAGTGGCGACTTTTGCGGACCTCTATATTTTGGGACATATATCCCATATAGGGGATAGTTGCCTAATCCATATAAATTACGTTTCGGATAGTTGCCCCACGAAGAAACAGGACATCTATACCGCAAAAACTTGGATCGCATTTTGCGTTCCCATACAATCACATACATGTGGCACGGTCAACTTAGTGGTAGTTGGAGAGTCTTTCGATAGATTAACAAAATAGCATGCAATTGATCCGCGAAACTAGAGTATTTAAAATCGGGGCAACTATACCCCTGGGGCAACTATCCTGGTTTTACCCTACTAGCTTTTGCCCCCGGCTTCGCCCGCGTGGATGTAGGTTTACCAGGCTCAAAAGTATTGTATGTGTTAATTAAATTTCATTTTTATTCGTTCAGCTGTTTTTGCATGATTGAGTAACAAACATCCGAACACACAAACTTTCACATTTATCATATTACTAGCTTTTGCCAGCGGCTTCGCCCGCGTGGAGGTCGGTGTATTATACATATAAACCTTCCTTTTGAATCACTCTATCTATTAAAAAAACCCGCATTAAAATCTGTTGCGTAGTTTTAAAGATTTAAGCATACATAGGGATATAGGGACAGAGAAAGCGACTTTGTTTTATACTATGTAGTGATGATATAGTAGGATTGTTGTATAAATAATAGATTTTTCCTCTAAAGTTTCCACTGCTAGGAAACAGGCCTCCTCTTGGTGAGAGTGTGTGGGCCGTAATCCACCACGCGGGCCCAGTGCGGGTTGGAGGATGTCACATGTCTTCGATTTTTTGATTCTAAGACATGCCGGTTTTCTCACGATATTATCCTTTACCGTTATGAGAGCAGTGACGATGAAATAATTTACACATAGGAAAGCCTCTGTCTGGAGATTTTACCTATAACTTTAGGTTATTCCTCTTTATTCATACCTTTTATGCAACTTTTCAGTTCCGCAACGTTGACGATTTCGTTTTCTCCTTTGGTCCACTTTTATTTGACCTCTTACTTCTTTTTCATAAAATTCGTTCACTGTTGTAAATTTTCCTAAAACGAATAGTTCGGTTCATGGTTTTTTTTTTGATGGTGGGAAATCGTCGGGTGTAGCAGGAGGGCGTGTCAGACTTTTACTGACTAAAACCCACCCGTGTACCCTCAGTTGCCTGGCACCCCTGGCAGGCTTCGGTCCTTGCGGACCCACCAGTTGATGCTGACATTTCTTTGAGGTGCGCATGGAACACAACGCGCCATCGACCCGGGCTTGATCCTTACCGGACAGCGAGCTACCCATTACTTGCCATCCACAAGCCCAGGCCTACGGTGGCCGGGAATCAGCCTGGGATTCCCGACGCCCAGGGCGTCTCCTGTGGCGACTAAGGCCGCGAGGGCGCATATACTGCCTCTCCCTCACGTGCGCCGCCTCCTTCTTCGCAAGCATTACTGCTTCGCAGAAGGAGGTGACGGCTACCCATGCACTCTCGGTCCGTACCATGGCCTGGACCAGCGCCGGACACGAGATATCGTCGCCGCCGATCGCCTCCACGAGGACACGGTGGTGCTCCGCCCAATACGAGCAGACCTCCACCGTATGCTCCACCGTGTCCTCGCACCACTCCCATATGTGCGCGAGGACCTTTACCTCCAGATCCCACGGCGGCAATCCGGCAAGGAGGCCCACCGCCTCACCGGAGATCGTGCTGTATCCCCAGACCATCCGATGGCCATGACCCTATGGGACGCCTTCAATCGGCGGGCTGGTTAGCGCTTCAATTTAGGCGCCCACACTAGTGCCCCGTATAGGGCCATGGACTGCACGACCCCCCCGTAAAGCCTCTGGCAGGAGGCATTTGGCCCCCCTAGATTGGGCAGAAGCCGCTTCAAGGCAGATAGTTCGGATCATGGTTTCATGACGTCAATAATATAAAGACTCCACCTTTTAACCTAGTACTGTTAGTATTCAGTTTCAAATACCATGTATTTCCACTTCCAGTCCATTCATCTTTGAAATCCAGGTAACACATAAAAGCCAATAGGTACAAATTCTGGTCCCAAGTTTGTTTCTTAGCAAGACATTCCTGATCGAATACCTCAAGGTATATTAACGTCCTATTCAGTTATGTGAAATGGTTCACTCACTTTAGTAGTAATGAAGGAATCCTAGATATCTGAATTGTTGAATGTGCTGTACTTAAACTTTACATTTGGAGTACCTTCAAAACACAATCTTCCGAGAGATAGCTAATAGGCGAACGATGGGTGCTTGTACATTTCGAAGTTACTTGAATTGGTTGTTATAAGTTAGAGTTGGGAGAATAGACAACTGTGGGAACTAGGTAGAACAGTTATCATACTTATAAGTACTGTATAGAGTGTCTACAAAAGACGACCTTATGTTAATATACGCTAGCTATAAATTAACTTTAATCATATTCGAACTGACAAGCTGAGTGAGAAAAAGTTTCAAATATTTTAGCATTGGTTGTTTTGTTTTGGAAAGAGATGACTAACATGGCAGGCCCAGGACTGGTAACACGAAAACGTTAAAGTAACGAAATATTCATTAATATACGCATCAAAGTATTTCATTGTTTGAGGGGTATACAGAAGTTATCAGGCTTTCACAATACTACGGAATGAAAGATTGTAGAAAGAAGAAAATATTGCCTTGAAAGATGTGACTATTTAAAATACAGTGAATGGCCAGATCCACATGATGTAGCGTTAAGTAATCTGTTGCGAATTTATACGGATTTGATGATGATATCATCACGCCCAAATGACCTAGTAACTTGGTTGTGGAGCTCAGATAGTCGCTTCATGTAAAATACTGGTAATCAGCTGCATCTGGTTAGACTAGAAGACGCCCCAACATATTTCTGAAAAGGCTAGGCTAGATGATGCTAGGCTAGATGAAGCTAGGCTAGATGAAGCCAGGCTAGATGAAGCTAGGCTAGATGAAGCTAGGCTAGATAATGCTAGGCTAGATGATGCTAGGCTAGATGGTGCTAGGCTAGATGATGCTAGGCTAGATGGTGCTAGGCTAGATGATGCTAGGCTAGATGGTGCTAGGCTAGATGGTGCTAGGCTAGATGAAGCTAGGCTAGATGAAGCTAGGCTAGATAATGCTAGGCTAGATGATGCTAGGCTAGATGGTGCTAGGCTAGATGATGCTAGGCTAGATGGTGCTAGGCTAGATGATGCTAGGCTAGATGGTGCTAGGCTAGATGATGCTAGGCTAGATGGTGCTAGGCTAGATGATGCTAGGCTAGATGGTGCTAGGCTAGATGATGCTAAGCTAGATGATGCTAGGCTAGATGAAGCTAGGCTACATGATGCTAGGCTAGATGATGCTAGACTAGATGATGCTAGGCTAGATGATGCTAGGCTAGATGATGCTAGGCTAGATGATGCTAGGCTAGATGATGCTAGGCTAGATGATGCTAGACTAGATGATGCTAGGCTAGATGATGCTAGGCTAGATGATGCTAGGCTAGATGATGATAGGCTAGATGATGCTAGACTAGATGATGCTAGGCTAGATGATGCTAGGCTAGATGATGCTAGGCTAGATGATGCTAGACTAGATGATGCTAGGCTAGATGATGCTAGGCTAGATGATGCTAGACTAGATGATGCTAGGCTAGATGATGCTAGGCTAGATGATGCTAGGCTAGATGATGCTAGGCTAGATGATGCTAGGCTAGATGGTGCTAGGCTAGATGATGCTAGGCTAGATGATGCTAGGCTAGATGGTGCTAGGCTAGATGATGCTAGGCTAGATGGTGCTAGGCTAGGTGGTGCTAGGCTAGATGATGCTAGGCTAGATGATGCTAGGCTAGATGGTGCTAGGCTAGATGATGCTAGGCTAGATGATGCTAGACTAGATGATGCTAGGCTAGATGGTGCTAGGCTAGATGATGCTAGGCTAGATGATGCTAGGCTAGATGGTGCTAGGCTAGATGATGCTAGGCTAGATGGTGCTAGGCTAGATGGTGCTAGGCTAGATGATGCTAGGCTAGATGATGCTAGGCTAGATGGTGCTAGGCTAGATGATGCTAGGCTAGATGATGCTAGGCTAGATGATGCTAGGCTAGATGATGCTAGACTAGATGATGCTAGGCTAGATGATGCTAGGCTAGATGGTGCTAGGCTAGATGATGCTAGGCTAGATGATGCTAGGCTAGATGATGCTAGGCTAGATGGTGCTAGGCTAGATGATGCTAGGCTAGATGATGCTAGGCTAGATGATGCTAGGCTAGATGATGCTAGACTAGATGATGCTAGGCTAGATGATGCTAGGCTAGATGAAGCCAGGCTAGATGAAGCTAGGCTAGATGAAGCTAGGCTAGATAATGCTAGGCTAGATGATGCTAGGCTAGATGGTGCTAGGCTAGATGATGCTAGGCTAGATGGTGCTAGGCTAGATGATGCTAGGCTAGATGGTGCTAGGCTAGATGGTGCTAGGCTAGATGAAGCTAGGCTAGATGAAGCTAGGCTAGATAATGCTAGGCTAGATGATGCTAGGCTAGATGGTGCTAGGCTAGATGATGCTAGGCTAGATGGTGCTAGGCTAGATGATGCTAGGCTAGATGGTGCTAGGCTAGATGATGCTAGGCTAGATGGTGCTAGGCTAGATGATGCTAGGCTAGATGGTGCTAGGCTAGATGATGCTAAGCTAGATGATGCTAGGCTAGATGAAGCTAGGCTACATGATGCTAGGCTAGATGATGCTAGACTAGATGATGCTAGGCTAGATGATGCTAGGCTAGATGATGCTAGGCTAGATGATGCTAGGCTAGATGATGCTAGGCTAGATGATGCTAGACTAGATGATGCTAGGCTAGATGATGCTAGGCTAGATGATGCTAGGCTAGATGATGATAGGCTAGATGATGCTAGACTAGATGATGCTAGGCTAGATGATGCTAGGCTAGATGATGCTAGGCTAGATGATGCTAGACTAGATGATGCTAGGCTAGATGATGCTAGGCTAGATGATGCTAGACTAGATGATGCTAGGCTAGATGATGCTAGGCTAGATGATGCTAGGCTAGATGATGCTAGGCTAGATGATGCTAGGCTAGATGGTGCTAGGCTAGATGATGCTAGGCTAGATGATGCTAGGCTAGATGGTGCTAGGCTAGATGATGCTAGGCTAGATGGTGCTAGGCTAGGTGGTGCTAGGCTAGATGATGCTAGGCTAGATGATGCTAGGCTAGATGGTGCTAGGCTAGATGATGCTAGGCTAGATGATGCTAGACTAGATGATGCTAGGCTAGATGGTGCTAGGCTAGATGATGCTAGGCTAGATGATGCTAGGCTAGATGGTGCTAGGCTAGATGATGCTAGGCTAGATGGTGCTAGGCTAGATGGTGCTAGGCTAGATGATGCTAGGCTAGATGATGCTAGGCTAGATGGTGCTAGGCTAGATGATGCTAGGCTAGATGATGCTAGGCTAGATGATGCTAGGCTAGATGATGCTAGACTAGATGATGCTAGGCTAGATGATGCTAGGCTACATGATGCTAGGCTAGATGGTGCTAAGCTAGATGATGCTAGGCTAGATGATGCTAGACTAGATGATGCTAGGCTAGATGATGCTAGGCTAGATGGTGCTAAGCTAGATGATGCTAGACTAGATGATGCTAGGCTAGATGATGCTAGGCTAGATGGTGCTAAGCTAGATGATGCTAGGCTAGATGGTGCTAGGCTAGATGATGCTAGGCTAGATGGTGCTAGGCTAGATGGTGCTAGGCTAGATGGTGCTAGGCTAGATGGTGCTAGGCTAGATGATGCTAGGCTAGATGGTGCTAGGCTAGATGATGCTAGGCTAGATGATGCTAGACTAGATGATGCTAGGCTAGATGATGCTAGGCTAGATGGTGCTAAGCTAGATGATGCTAGGCTAGATGGTGCTAGGCTAGATGATGCTAGGCTAGATGGTGCTAGGCTAGATGGTGCTAGGCTAGATGGTGCTAGGCTAGATGGTGCTAGGCTAGATGATGCTAGGCTAGATGGTGCTAGGCCAGATGATGCTAGGCTAGATGATGCTAGACTAGATGATGCTAGGCTAGATGGTGCTAGGCTAGATGATGCTAGGCTAGATGGTGCTAGGCTAGATGGTGCTAGGCTAGATGATGCTAGGCTAGATGGTGCTAGGCTAGATGATGCTAGGCTAGATGATGCTAGACTAGATGATGCTAGGCTAGATGATGCTAGGCTAGATGATGCTAGGCTAGATGATGCTAGGCTAGATGATGCTAGGCTAGATGATGCTAGGCTAGATGATGCTAGGCTAGATGATGCTAGGCTAGATGATGCTAGGCTAGATGATGCTAGGCTAGATGATGCTAGACTAGATGATGCTAGGCTAGATGATGCTAAGCTAGATGATGCTAGGCTAGATGAAGCTAGGCTACATGATGCTAGGCTAGATGATCACGCCCGTAATCCCCGTAGGGTCAGGTAGAGGTGTAAAGTATACCCACATTTCGCCAGTTATATTTAAGTAGTTTTATTAAAATATTCTTAATTTTTTTCAATCAATCCCTACGAATATTATAAATGCGCATGTTACGCTGTCTGTCTGTTTGTCTCTCTGTTACGCTTTCACGCCTAAACTGCTGAACCGAACGTCATGAAATTTGGCAGAGATATAGCCTGGGACATGAGAAAAGACAGCCTACTTTTTTATGCAATAACCGACATCCACACGGGTGGAGCCGCAGGAAAAAGCTAGTAAGTAATACATAGAAAAAGCTACTTCAAAACTTGTACAGAAAACTTCTCTCCTAATGAAATACGAACTTCCAATACGATTTGACATTTATAAAAGCTTGTAAAAATAGAAATGAACGTCGACATCAAGTCTGACGTGGCGCATTAGCCGATAACAATTTTGCTTTTTAACAAATTGGATTTTTATCTGCTCTATCAACTGAATTTGTGTATAGCAGATATTATACAATATACATTATGTATATAACATACATGCTAAGTTAATGTACATGTATCGAACATTTACGATGGAAAATAAAATCATTCACAGTTTTATAGTACAGGACCTGGTGAAAAATTTTATTCCATGGTACGGAAATGTCGTAATAAAATGTGGTATCAAGCTATATGGCAAGCATGTCTTGCTTTTACACCGCTCCATCATTAGTAGACGCGTAATTAGTGAGTACAATTTAAAGAGAAATCTATTGAATAAGATATTTAAATGATGGCCGACGTATGTGGTCGCTTCGGTTGCTTTTCTTTGCAGGATATGCATAGTAACAGCACAGGATGTTTCTTTGAGGTTATAGACAACGATGTGTTTCACGAATACAATAACCACATGATCTTTTAAAAGTTTAAAAAATTCAACGACTTTTTTATTGTTGCGAGGGTCTACTCTTGACCTCGATCACGGCTGATGGAAAGCGATTGATGAGGTATGTGATGGATCGAGCGTGCCCAGAAGATGTCTGTTCACTCTTGCTTTGAAGGTAGATGGGTTAAATGTGGAAGGGAACACAGACGCTGGCAGAGAGTTCCACACTTTGGCATAACTATCACCTTTAATATCTCATTCTTTTCACTGTTTTAAAGTTTAGTTACGTTTGTTGTATTCTGTGTTGTTCTGCAGGCTTAGCCCGAGCGCCAATTTATCGACGGAAATGATGTACAATAGGAGAAAATAGCTACGTTTTTTTATTAATTATCACAGTTATGCGTTCTAAACGAATCATGATTTTGTAGATAATCGTATAAACTTTGTGGCCGTCGAGTAGAAAGTTTGTTGTCAGTGTGATTTTGATAGTTTGGGAAGAAATATTCTTCGGTAATAGTCTACATTTATACGGACCTGGACAAAGATCGTTAGCAACGAAAGATAAAATGACAGATTGTAGAAGGATATCTACGGTGCGATGTCAAAAATGGAGAAACGAAGTGTCACTTTGTATTGAAAAATCACTGTCTATTCTTCGTAGAAATAGAAAGCGTCATGCTAAGCCTGCTGTTCGCATGTTACAAGAATCGGAAATCTTCCGAAAAAGATTTACCAAAACTGCAAGTTTAAATGTGAGTCCATTTAAACTCGCTTTCACCAGCTTATATCCACATTATCAGCTCCACGAAAATTGTTAGATTTATTATTTATAGCGCATGCAGCGCTTTTTGCTGAAAACCGTGCAGTTATTCAGGTGATAAACGGGACATAAAATAAAACGTAAATCATAAGCCGCTATAAAATTAAAAGCTATTAAAGCGGCTGGAAGAACGTAACCAGTTCATAACAGGTGACTATGGGTGAATGGTTGCTGCTAGTAAATGATTTTAGACACGTTCGTACAGAACTTGTTCGCTGTTCCTTTATTAATTTCAAGAAGTTTGCAGGTGTTTATGAAACTAATTTAAGTTAGTTTAATGATTTCGTTTATGAAAATAATTTGCATTTATAACTATATGTTTGACAGTATGCTCTCCGCGCAATAATTATATGATTAATAAATTAAAAAAAAAAATGGTAATTCAAATATAATTCATACAATACAGATAGCAACAGGCTCACCCCTATTGCATGGGACTTAAAAACATAACTGTCAAAATGTGGGTGTACTATTATAGGCCTGCCCAACCTTTCGAGGAAATAAGGCGTGATGTTATGTATGTACATTAACTAAATAAAATCCAAACAAGTAACCCTCATTATCTCTCTAGCCTTTTCCCAACTATGTTGGGGTCGGCTTCCAGTCTAACCGGATGCAGCTGAATACCAGTATTTCACATGGAGTGACTGCTTATCTGACCTCTACAACCCAGTAACTGGGTAACACAGTACCCCTTGGTAAGACTGGTTGTCAGACTTTCGGGCTTCTGACGACCCGCCGGGACCAACGGCTTAACGTGCTTTCCGAGCCACGGACAAACCACGGCAAGCGTAGCTTAACCTGATCGATCGACCCGTGCAGCTATCGTTACTTAGCCACAAGCCACTCAAACCAAACAAACAAAAAGTAACCCTATAAAATCTATAATACCTAATATCTGAAATCCACTAATCCACTTACTCGCACGGAGGCTGTGTGGTCAATTATGCCCTACTCTTTCACATAGAGAGGCTGTGTTCAGTTGCAACTTAGTAAGCAATATGTATCATCTATTATTCATGTGAAGTATCATATGCCACGTCGGAAAACATATGAAAACTATAACTAATCATCAGATCTCATGGAAAAATCAAAGCACATGTCTCATAACACTCGTATTCGCGGCGCGTATTTTCAGACTTGTAAAATCCGTTTTTTTGTCGCCACCAAATATTAGATATCAAGTCGTGCTACGTGATGCGACTGCTAACCGCGACTGTCGTACGCGACAAAATCTGCGTTTACTCCGTGACTGAACTGAACACGATCGTTAGACCTGTACCCCTATTCTCTAAGGTCATATCGTGGAAAACAACCTTCGCATAACTCAACATTTGTAACATTGATCTGCGTTATCCAATAACTTCGTTGAATCATTGCTATTTTCATTTGGCTTTCATCGTTTTCGCATTTGGCAACATTTTCAGCACACGTTTCAAATATTATAACGTAGGCAGGTATAACAATTCATTGCATCAATTTCCATTTCATTGAACTTTGTTTCCCTTAGTCCCGCGTTATTGTGCTGAATTATTGAGCACTTTCCAGTCATGAAATTATTATAGACCAAAATCAATATCTGGGCCAACGCTACTTTGTATAACATTGCTCACCGAGTTTTCCTTCGTTACCGTAAATCTATGTTTTTATGTCAAAAGTCTTTCACGTCAAAGACCGTGAACTGAGACGATTGTAATCTCGCAAGATTTCAACTTTACATCCACGCGAAAACATCAGATAACAATTTTTTGAAGTTGCTGGATATTTTCGCTTGAACGCATTCAGGAGGACTGCAAAGAGAGGCAAAGGTAAAGATTGACGTCATGCAGAACAGAATGTCATGTAACTTTGGCCTTTCCTGCTTTACAATAACGTACAATGTCTCAAAAATGAAACATTGCCGCCGGCAAAATTATTTCTTTGCAAAACATCTCAAGTTAACAAGGAAAACATGAAACTTCTGTCATTTCCTTTTTGGAATTTGTATTCAGTAAGCTTTTGAAATGATGTACTAAAATGAATGGGGCTTCATATTTAAATTTTTCGCGGTCTTGATTTTCCTCGTGTAATTTATATGAATTTCGTATATTGGCAATCACCGCGGGCTACAATCGATCACCAGCTGTAATACTTTATTAATTACCTTCGGCAAGACAAAATTATTCAGTATCAGCACAGCATCGTTCGATCAGGCCAATCAGTTCGGCCCCACTCAAAGTTATAAAACATATTAAATGGTGTTTTAAATGCCAACTTATTCAAGGCTTATTAATTACATTTATAGCTATAATCACTATGCTAACGATGTACTAACGCATTCTTGCATTGTAAGTACTATCACGTGACAGCGCACTTGAACTTGTAACCCCAAAGCTATTAATAGATACAGGTGAGCTCAATGCAGTGTACTAGGGCTGTAGCTATAGGTAGATATGGCGTGTATACGAGATGTCATCTCATCTGTGCCCGCGGCGACAAAGCATCAGGCAGGTCAAAGGGTGGGGGCGGCCGCATTGTTAACTTGCGACTCACGCTGAAGGGCTTTTGATGACGACACTTGGCTCGTACATGTCACAAGCTCAACTTCAAAAAAAAAAATATTTCAACAGGTTTTTTTGGGGTATAATAGTGAAATCCTGGCGAAAGTTGAGAAAAATGACAACGAGATAAAATATTTTTATTTCGTTCTTTTTGGGGTCGATTTTGTTTACACAGACATGTTCGTTGTCAATTGTATCAGGATGTAGGTTGACGAGAACATTTTGCTGTATCTAGTTTGGGCTGTGATCAATGTTGGGCCCAAGTAAATGTAGTTCAATTTCCCATATTTTCCGCGGTTACCGCACAGTATTCTTATCTCACTTAAAGTATTTTATACTTAAGGCATTCTTAGAAGAAGATATACGTTAAGTACCAAGCTATTTACCCTTACCAAAAAAATGACCCAAAACTGAAGATCTCCAAAACCCTTCTTGCACAAAAGCCCTATGTGCCCTCAGCTACGCACACCCTCTAAAGGGTGAAACCAGGTTACATTCTAAAGGTGCTATTTTTCACTTTATCAAAGGAAGACGCCCTTCCTTCCTGTCCCCACTGAAAAGGTCGAAAAGGGAACATGCTATGAAACACATTTTTTTCTTGAATCGATGAATCGATGAAAAATGGCGGAATTCTTCATATAGTTCACAAACTTTAATGTTATTACTGTGGATAAACGTTGCGAAATATTCGACGATATATTTACCTTTGAAACTCTTTATCAAAAATAAAAAACGTATATTCTTTTGTTTAGCGACTCTTATTTTATGTTCTGGGCATGTTTCTCGTTTAGAAACACGTCTACTTATTTAGTTTCCAAGGTGTATCTTACTGAAGTGTTACAACAAGTTAGAGGGAAACAACTTAACTAGTGCTGATTCAGTCGTAGAAATGAGACATCATTTCGAACGAAACTTATTTACCTAGTTCTAGAGATCTCTAGGATTATATAACCTTTCGGGTTCATAAGTTCTATGCATAGAATTATAAACTTATTTATATCTTCTTTCCCTTTGATATTAAAGTTATCACCCATATCCATTGCTCAGTCTATTTTCGCAGGTGCTGCATAATATCCCTCCATAGTTTTAACACTCGAATGGAATCCAACCGCAAATCTGTCGTCAAACTATATCCCATCTCAGGACTAGTTTCAATTCGAACTTAGTCTCAGTCTGAACTAAAGTAGTATTCTTGTGAAGGCAGGATCCTGAAAGCGGGCGCGACGAGCGGATCTTGACTTGCAGAAATTAATCCATCTTCTCTCTCAATAGCAACGGGAAAATGTATTAATGTCGACACTGAGAACACGATGGGCTACTTCCGTACTTACACAAGATTGTGTTGCAAGTTTTCTAGTTGAAAGAAACTTCTTTGATTCTAGTGTTGAAAGGATGATATAAGAAACACGTAATTGACTTCCAAAGATCAAAAGAGGTGATGTTTTAGCAAAGAAGGTATGCTAAAATATTATTGTACTAGCTGACCTGCCAGACGTTGTCCTGTCTTAACTATGAATATTGAAGACTAGCTTCTGCCCGCGACTTCATTCGCGTCAAACTTCGTATTCATGACTGTTTTCTCTTTTCTCGGCTCCTAGGGGCTTAGCGTGATGCCTCGATAAATGGGCTTTTTAACACTGAAAGAATTTTAGTTCCTGAGATTAGCCCGTTCAAGCAAACAAACAAACAAACTCTTCAGCTTTATAGATATAGATAATATGGTCGCAACTTTCTTATTTTTTTTTTCATAAGAACCTTCTCCTGACAATAACAATCATAAAAAAAGAATTAGCAAAATTGGTCCAGCCGTTCACATGTGACGCCGTGACCAACGGAAATAGGGATTCATTTATCTATCTATCTATCTATATATATATATAAAAATCAATTGCTGTTCGTTAGTCTCGCTAAAACTCGAGAACGGCTGCACGGATTTGGCTAATTATGGTTTTGAAATAAGTATTTATAGCAGTCCAGGGAAGGTTTAAAATGTGAGATAATATAAATTTAGTAGCGGTACGAAGTTAGCCGGGTCAGCTAGTATATATATATATATATAGATAAATAGATTGTGGTAAGAAAGCCTTATCGGAGAAACCTGACATACTATTATAACTACATAAACAGACACATCACAGTAAAACTAGTGCCACTTTAGTCTGCCGAAATAACATTTTATGAATCTAACAAGAATTGTGATCGAGTTTATATTATTTGTGTAGGTATTTGGAATGTATTTAAATATTTTATATTGCGCAGCAGAAAGGTAGCTCTAAAAGAAGATTGCAGGAAATTTCAATCTAGAAACTTATTTGACGGTTGATGTCGTCTCGAAATCCTTTCAAACTTATTGAGGCGACTCTCTTCAGAAGATACAAAGTACGCTTGTTGGTGGTTAAAACTCATCTAATAGAAAATAAAGTTCTGCCTTTCAATAGGTAGGTACTTTAGCCTCCTGAGACCCAGATTGTCAAACTTTGTCAGATACATTTGGTTTTTGGTATGGGTGCATAAAAATGGGTGTTTTTACCAAAAATATTTGAAAATAAATCATAGTTTCCCCAGAAATCTGAAATGGGGGGTATCACAGGAGACGGGTCTTATTTAAACTAAATCAAGTAATACTTTCCATTAATTTTGATTACTATAAATCGTAAATACAGTTTCGGTTGACATTCAGACATAAAAAACATTCAAATGTTGAACATTTAATGAATGTGAGGTTGTTTCAGCCACTCAACCGGCATTTTTTAAATCATTTTTAACGCACTTTGGCTGGTATTGCGCATCTTTTAGCCTCTTGGCAATGTGAGGAACAGGCACCACAAGCCTGTGCTTTCTTTGTAATGATGTCGAAGGCGGAAGGGAGTACAGGTCTCGGTCTTTGGACAAAGCTGTTTCGAGTAAGACGATCAGGGCTGGGGCTAGAACATTGCAGCACTACCGGTATTTCGCCGCCAAAAACCAAGTGTTTTGCTAAGATCATCTTAAAGTCTAGGTCCTGCATTATATTCTTTCTTGGCACCCCACGTTTAACAGCTACATTCCGATATTCAATCCAGGCTGCAGCCACAGCAAAATCGAAGAAGTGAAAGATCGCTCTTACTGTCCACTAGCCAATTCTTCCACGGAGTCACATGCCAGTGGGAGCTCTTCATTTACGCTAGAGTTATTCAAATCTTCTTTACGATCCCATCTCAGAGGACGATTGGTAGACAAGCGATTGAAAGAACGAGCAACTTCTACAAGAGGCTCATCATCGGAGGAATGTTCTACTTCCAGGTTTTCTGAATCTTCCTCATCTTCTTCCTCGTATTCAGACACGTCCAAATTCACTAATATTTCTTTGATTGCACAATCTCTCAATGCTGTAAAAAAATGCAATATTAGGTCACGAGTGCCCAAAGTATCACCTACAATATTGTTAAAAAACCGCAAAAAATAATCGAGAAATTCATACAATTTCTAGGTTTTTATTACTGAAATTTGAAGATAACATTGAATTCGAATCGAAACAAACAAAAAACTACGAAATTACTACATAAAAACAATAATTACCTGCGCGTGACGTCGCCATGTTGCGGTTCACTTCAAAAGTGACATTACTTACACTAAAGAATGTGTTTGCATGGCAAACTATTGCCATCCATCGAAGGCGCACACTCAAGGTGATAACTAAAAATGGTAAATGTTCTTACACAGTCCCATAGAGTTGATTGGATTGATTAAAAAATATTTACTGAGGTATCGTAGGTGATACCGGGGGTCTTAGGAGGGTAGGAGATCACAAATTTTGAATCTCACAAATTTTGTTTATGTATATTAAATCAAGTCATAAAAGAAGATAGAGATATCTCTAAAATATATTTATCAAACAGTCATTCATACGTAAGCCCCTGCAGCGGCAAGTTCGCTGCATACAAATGCAAACAAGTTGCTCAATAAAGTCGAGCAGGCGTTTAGACGACACCGCATCTTGTGTTCCAGCAATTTATATAGCGAAAGGACAGTTTTAAATAAAATGTTTTATGAACGTCTATAAAATGCTTTTAGTGCAACATGTGTTTACTCTTACGTCGTTAATCCAAACTTTGTACAGCAACGTCGGTTTATGGGAGGAAAGTAAATATTTATGGCGCGGCCTCATCTGTCATCAAGTATTTAAGTAATTTTCCGACTCACCCCCGCTTCTAATCAGCTAGTGCTTCGAGGCCGGGTGCTTTCCCTAATTTTCGCGACACCCTATTAACCAGGCGCAAGTTATTGCTCACTCCCGAGGGATCACAGCTTGGTTGCCATGGCAACGGGCACTTGTGTGCGTTAACACGCAGTTTTCTGTTGGGTGTGGGTGTGAAAGTTGTAGTCTGCGGTTCTAGAACTCGTGGATTCTTATCTATCGGTTTTTCGTATACGGCGCTCAACGTAGTTTGATAGTGAAGCCGGAGATTAACCGAGCTGCTGAAACTAGGTGAGCGTTTAGAGCGGTGGTATCGTTGGCTCAAAGTATTCTTTTTCATCGAGCATTATTATAAAGATTCTTAATCTTAGGAAGTTGAATATCCGTTATTCTATCGTTACACTTCTCATTATTTTCAAGTTTTTACGTAAGATTTTCAGATTTCGGACACTATGTCTTAACATTCACGTCTTTGAAAAAGTTTACTTTAAAATGGCCCTTAACGTTGTTTTATACTACATTTGTCTGTGGGCTTACGGAATTTGTCGGAAAACTTATCGCCATGGTTGAGACGATCAAATTCGCATTAACACTATTAGCAATCTTGATCCCAAAACACTCCGAAATTTCACATAGCTTACGTAAAGCCCGTGTATCTAAAAACCCGAAGCTTCAGTATTCAGTGATGGGATCAAGACGATTCGAGTTCGACACGAAGTAGGCAATATAACGCAATAGGGCGGTCCCCGGGGATTGGGGTGTATCGTAAGTGTTGATACGAACAGTTTTGTGTCCTCGCCGTGTTGTCGGATAATATGTGTTGCTGACGTTTGGGCCGCTCTAACCAGAATTTTTTCACCGTTTTCTTTAACGAATACAAATAAAGATTCGCGTGTAGAGCTTAATTCTGTTGACAAAGGTTTGTCTCTTTCTTTGTACTTGTTATATAGATTCAAGTAGTCTGTTGTTATAGACTTTTGTTGCTTTCGGAATTGTATAAAAGTTATACGTTGCCTATTACTATTCCTTTAGATTTTTTTAAGCTTAGCGTGGTTAGGGTTTGTTTGACTGCAAACGTCAGACGTCTTCAACTGGATGCAACTCTTTCTTTCAATTCATTATTACAATTAATAAGAATTGTTCTTAAACACAATTTGAATGTATTACTCGACCGCGTTTGAAATATGTTATTTACTTTAAATGTTTCTTTTATATCTTTTTACGCCAGTTACCTGTACCAGTTCGCTTATTTGCATATTAATCTATATGGTTATGCATCGGTAGGTACCTTTTCGCATAGCATTATTTGTAATTACTTAATGTCTAAAGGGAGTTCCGCAAGGTTTAATACTTTGCGCGTCTTTACCAGTAAGTTTAAAACTTTCATATATGTCTCTAATCACAGTCAATTGGCGGTGTTGTTTGCAGAAAAAAACGTATCTGTACAAAAAATATCAGAAATGCAAAATATAGCTATCTTAATCTTAATTTCCTCCTCTGCCGATTACCAAGTTGACCCAAAATAATTTACTTCTACAAATATAGCAATAATTAATTTCAAAATCAGTGAACACAGAGGGTCAGGTCAGGTTAGGTCTTTAAATCACACCAATTAACCCAGCCACGTATTAGGGTAAGGTCATACAACCATAATAAAAGACGAACGGTCGAATAGTTCGTAAAATTGACTACGCTCATTGGCTCAGATTTGAAAATTAGGGTTGGAAAACTCCATCGGACGTTATCCATGTCCATTAGAACAACAGTCCTAAGTAAACATCGGTCGTGTGTGGTCACCCAGATAAGTGTTGCTACGCCATCTATGTTTTGTAATTAGAAAATCGTGTGTGTAAGTGAATTTATTAATACTGGTCGTACGGGCCGGACGGTGTGTTAAAGCTGTTGTTAAAGTGATATTGTATATTCGTGGTATAGATATGTTTTGTATTATTAATAATGCTGAAACTAAAATAGATGCAGATTTAAATGTCGTAAGAATTCGTACAGAGACTGGTAGACCCTTTAGTAAGAACTACTTGTTATATAAGTAACAATTCGGCCAATCACATAAATTAGCCATGAAGGTATTGCGAATTCTTATACTTAGTATTAGATATATAAGGTATGACTAGTATTAGATATATAAGGTATGACAAAACTGAATACATTTAAGCCATATTAAAATTTATTATGGTTTCGCTTCAAAAATTCGAACATGTCTTCGTAATTGATATAGAAACTGATATTCGTTGCAATAATTGTTACAGTTGGTGATAATACTAATTTACTTTATCAAATAAAATATCGACTCATCATATTATTATGTAAATGTGGCATCATTATTTTATTAATAGGGACGTAGGTAGACGTAGTTTGTAGCTAAACACTGGTAGATATTATCTGCTTCACTCGAGGACAACCCTAATTCAATTTACGTTGAGTCCTGGTCGATTAGAGCCCAACTTTTAATGAAACAGTACAGTTAATTCTAGTATTACAGGAGGAAGAATCCTTTTTCACAATGGCTTTTGCAAATGGCATGCTGTTGGAACTCACAAAATACTTTTAGTCGTGCAGATAATTCAAAAAAACTGATCATCGTCAATTACAAAATTTAAAATGCTTATTACCTATCCCTCTACATGTGGCAGAAATTTAAAGTTATTTTAGCAGTGGAAGTGCCATGTAGATACTGTCGCAAGACGTTAACATTAACCAATTTCCCTAATGGCATTTAAGCACATTACGACCGCATTCCCCTCTCTAGCGAGAAGCAGTCTGTACAGGTCTCCATAAGAGCAACATCACAAACGACAGGAAAGAAATGACGTCAAATAGCACAAGAAACGGTAACAATAAAATAAAGACTTAAAGACCGTCATATTTCAGTAGGTACTGGGGAGCAAGAGGGAGGAGGGGTGCATGACCTCCACAATTCCAATAAAATTTCCCGCCATGTATGAAATTCACTGAAATCGTTTATACAGTAAGCTTCATTACTTCCGTGAGAGGCATCTATTTTTGAATATTCCTTAAGAAAAATGTGGTACTTATGGAACGTGCCTCCGTGGCGCTGGCATAGTCTGGGCTTTTCATACGAGTTCAAAGGCGCCGCTCCCGTCTACCGCGGTGACCAATTATTACGTCACTCCATGGGACATGATGGCGCTTTATTGATTTTATTACGACCGCTGTAATATAAGTCACTAATGCTACACACAATTTAACAAGAACTAGGACAGTTGTGCTGACCACATTATTTAATTAACGTGGCTGCGCTAACGTAATTTGTTGGAGCACTATTTTAGTTTAATGGCTATGAAATCATCTTGTTTATTTTCAAAGAAGTGACATCAGGAATTGCTGTCGACATTGTATCCAATTTCTTGTGCATGTCAATTTCGTTTATCCCCAATTCCACCATCACAGGTATCGTGTTTAAACTGACATGAAATACGACAAACTGCTTAAAAATAAACATAAGATCGTACCTGGTTACCCTTCGCGCAAGTTTGTCTGACAACGCCACACAAAACGCTCGCTTTAGCGTTGACTCCGCAAATATTTCCCATAAAGCCGCCGACGGAACCCGGGAAACGTGGCCCGAGTGAAATATGGACGTCCTAGTATTGCCATTCCGTAAAATGATTCGTGATTTACGCGCCGTGCTTTTGATACATGAGAGAGATTTGCGTCGCAGGTGACGGCGGGCGGCCTAACACCCCGCACTCTCATCTCGAATTGAATTGTTGTTCTCATATTGAACGGTGCGTCTATATATATAAATATTGAACTATTTCTCACATCTTTTCTATTGAAGTATACACCAAGGGGTAGATGTGACACAGTTCTGTGGCAACTCTTATTACGAAAAATATGTTATGGATTTATTAAACCTTTCAAAATATGTTTGTTGCGGAGAGATCTTTCTAGGAGTTGTAACTTGCCACAGAAAGCTATCATTAGTTTCTATCTACGAGAAAACCTCCACTGTTTTTCTACTTTAAGCCAAATTGGGTTGATACTATAAAATTATTGAGAGAAATTATAGACGCCAGCACATCAAGCTAGTCCAATCTGTCAAATGATGAATTTTCATCTTTATCACAAAACAATTAAGGTCCATGTTCAATCGGGAAAATTTGACAGTTTGTAGCTTGATGTGCTGGTGTCTGTACTTCCTACCTACCTAATAAATAAGCAGTGGAATTGTGCAGTTAGCCGTAATAAAATCTTCAACAGTATCTTAATATTGATCTATACTTTTTTTGTTATGTATTTTTGTAATGTACAATAAAGTATATATAAATAAATAAATATACTAATACATTTTTTTTTTCGTAACCATATTTAAATAACACATTTAGTGATTGGAGCCTCCTTTTAAGCAAACAATGCCTGTGTTAGGAGACTCCGCTCTTCCTTAGCAAGATAATTTTACAAAAATACAAGTTAAAAAAGAGAAAAAACAAAAAAATAGCAAAACATTATTCAGGTGAGTGTATAACTGTGTGTATAAGAGTGGGTTTGCATGTGTTTCGTGCGTGTGTGGGTAGGTGAGTGTGTGTGTTGAGAAACTAGTGAGTTAGTTTGTGGTTTGCAATAGCGCCTCAGTATCTTCAAAAATTAATGAAATAAAACATTTTGTATTGGTTAGCCAAATTCTTGACGAAGGTTATAGGCTATTTAAAATTACGCTATGACCCTAAAGCGCCGAGTAATAGAAAAATACTTTAGAAATAATCTTAAGAGAAACTGAACGAATATAGCCGGCGGGCGATGCGATGCTATAAGTCATAGGATATATTTTACGTTATTTCACGCTGACAAAGTCAAAGGCAGAAGCTAGTCTCCTATAAAAGCCACAAAGCTTACTGAAAATCAACCCGTTAAGTCATATCAGTGTAAGCTCTAATTTCCTCGGTGTTCCTATACTGCCCTACTGTTAGTCCCCCCGCCCCTAAGGAGGACAGACGCGGCGGTGTAGCTAATGTACGCGCGACCGCAAAGCCACCGGCTGTATCGCGACTGTCCCGTACACTACAATAAGCTCCGGAGGGGACGACCAAGAACACACACTCATGCTCGATGTACCACGACTAATATCAACCTGTACCTATTACGTTCCTTTCTAAAGGGTGAATATATCTTCAGCCAGTATCAATGAAGGAGAATCACAGCTAAGGAGGCCGTCACACTGTCTTCCATGCCATATTAAGGAGGTTGCGCTAGCTAAGGTACCTCCCGATATTCGAATGTTCTTACACTTTTTACAATACCTATGCAAGTCCAGTGTCAGGTTGTAAATGTTGAATGTATTTATTAAAATTCGCGACTTTTGTCTTTACAAAATTATCCTACTAATGTTATACACGTTAAAGTTTGTGAGTATAAGATGTATGTATGGATGTTTGTTACTCTTTCACGCAAAAACGACTGAACGGATTTAAATGAAATTTGGCACACAGGTAGTTTGTAACCTGGAATAACACATAGAATACTTTTTATCCCCGGTACTACATTCCCGTGGGATCATTCCCGTGGGATCGCGGGCGCAGCCGCTGGCAAAAGTTAGTAATAATGAAAATCATCAATTCAACCCTCTAGGTTCTTATAATCTTATTGAAATACTTTTAAAACAAACACACACAACATGAAATAATCATACAAAGGGATTACGCAATGTGTGTGTTTAATTTAGGTTTTAAGTTCTATTTATGTATTGTGATGTCATATTATACATGTATTTTATGGTCTAAAAAACTCCGCCACTTGTTTGTGCGAAGTATCTTTGCAATTTGCTCCAGTTTTCGCCGACCACGTGAAATGAGGAGAGCGTATTCTCCAATGACTTTGATACATTGTGGGAACGAAGCGTGAACTTTTAATGAAATTGACCAACTTTCCAACTTGTGACTGACTTTGAAATGGAGTTGGACTATTCCTCTCTATTCCCACAATATTCCAAATTATTCAATTCTAATCACCTCAGATTGAACAAACACTAACGAATAACTGACTCGAATTAATGACTAGATATTTAATCAAAGCAAACTCACGTTGGCATACATTTGCCTAAACAGTTTGCGTTTGAAACCATGCCCTGATGTGTATCTAATATCAAGCTATCATTACAACCACAAAGTTATGCCGACGGATTTCTAGGAAATATCGAAGTGGGTCAATAAGCGTGGTAGATAGTTTCTGTAATAACATTTGTCGCGGAATTTGTGGTGGGCTCGGGGGTCGATGCTGGTGGGGGCTGGTGCTTTTGGGGGGTTGAAGCCGGAATCAATCCACTCACGTCAGGTCCGTTGTCCAATCAACTGACACACACTGTTCACTAGGGATCAACGGGCGACGGGCGCGAGTGCCCGCCATGTACGAAGATAAAGAAGGTTTTATTTTTCACGTGTCGACCGCGGCGAGACGTTGATAAATGTCGCCGCTTAATTACGTGTTGACGTCTTATCTAAATTATTTCAGTCGTAGGGCCGTAGGTACTAGAAGTGCAACTTTTTCTGTGAAAATGAAAATGTGAATAGTTTTCAATTGAAATCATTTAAAAGAATGTTACATATTAGTAAAATATTTTTAGTAAGTAGGTCTCTAAGTGTTAAATAATCATGACAAAGACTTATGTATGTTTTTTTTATTTCAGGTAAGTTTCACAAAGACACCTCTTCAAAATCGTCTCATAGTTGAGCTTCAAATGGAACCTTTGGTAAGCTATTTTTAGTTAACTCACAACGTAAGTACGTTAAAACAAATCATCATTTACCTCCGTGTAAATAAATACATATCACTCATCAAAAATATTAAATAAATAAGGTGCGTAGTATACCAAAAGCTTTAGTAGCTCCGCGGCGTTCTCATATAGGGGCCAGAGCGGGCGCCATCGTTGTGACAGCGACTGAGTGTAGCTGTCCCCCGATGCGGCCGAGCGGCCCCCGCAAACAATTAACTGGCCCCCAACTACACAGACTACACACTAATACAGATTTTGAAGAACTAAATGCGGAAATAGAAGGTTGGAAATACAAAGGAAATTGCCCCTGTTTTTTTTATTGACATGTTTCAATAGTTCTATGTTGATTCTTTGGTGTGTAGGTTGTAGAGTTGTTAAATGACTAAAGTAGCAAAATTCTAAACCGGTTTCAGCAAAAAAAGAGAACAAACTAAAATACCTAAACAAAAACAAACCTTTTCCATTTAAAACATTAAAGTACACGAAAATTTCATCTCGACCCCAAAACCAATATTTTACATCGATACCCGATCGCGACACGAAAATAAATTCAAGTACTGTTTATACACAATAAGGAGAGCAAACAGGGCACGTCACCCCTTACACAATTCTGTCAGTTGGCCGGATGACAGGTCATATCCGGGGCCGGGCGGTCAACCGCCGCTTCTGTCGATTCTATTACACTGTGCCCGACAGATTGAGGTGGCCGCGCTACGCGTAAACTGACATCCATTTTATTGACTACTAATAACAATTTTTTCGCCATGAAAATTAATTTACAATGTAGAAACTTTACTCACATAGTTAGCTAAGTTTCACGCGTTGTCAGTTTTCATCAGATGGAGGTTGTCGTCGTGAACTAAAACGATCATACAAAAGCATTACAGCACCAAACAGTACTTATAGTGCAGATCACTGCAAAAGTTCTTCCCGTGTATCAACACGCGAAGAACATTTTATCACTTTCCAAATTTTTTGCAGGGTGTTTTACCCATGAATCTGGTTTTTTTTTCGTGATTTCAGTTTTCATATTGTTCATGAATCCTATCATGAAAGATAAACCTAGATTTTTTGTAATAAATCTAAAACTAGATTCATTAAATAAGGCAGGGAAAGTGTTGCCGAAAAAGAACAAATTAATCAAGCTTACAACAGCAGTACGTCTTGTTATTGTTTAAGAAATTCTATAGAATAAGAAACTTCTATTGAATAAACATTCAGTAAATTTTTCCGTAAAGTAGAACAGACATTATTTTACCTATTTTATTACAATTTCACTATGTTCATTATTATTTTATAGGGTGGGTCGATATAGCCAGGGACTAACAAGGTGCAATACATTTATCAGTTAACAAGCCGATATCAATAAATTCAGCTGGTTGCCACACTAACGCCTCGCTTCGTACGGATAAGAAAAATAACAGAGTTAGCCTTAGAACAATGTTCAAGTTACATCGACTCTGAAACTGAATTAATGTGCTGTAAAACTAAACATTTCGTTTAACATGGTAGCTTAATAACTGATGTTTGGTTAAAATAGTGACAAATTCTTACCTAATCGTTTCTCATAATAGAATTTTATTTATTTAACGGTATTCTCGTTGCTGAATTTTGGGCCAAACTAATTTAGAAAATTTCACATCTACATAAATTTATTCGTGCTATTTTTGCTATCGACACGCTAAGACGAAGCTTTGAAAATCTCAGAAATCTAATGAAATATACATAGTATAACTCATTTCTGGCGCTAAAATTTTGACGACTCGTCTATAAAATACAGCGACACACCACAGGCAGAATTTTCCTTAAATACTGTCTCAAACAATGACTTAACCAAAGGGTAATTAATCCATGAAATAGATACTTCCAAGTAACGAGTTGCCGTTAATGTTTCACTTTACGTTCGCAAACCTAAAGGGAACAATAAAAACATGTGCAATAAGACGGGGAGGTAGAATGGATGTAATAAAGAAATAGCTGGGAATGTTCTCGCGAATAATTCCGAATCTTTGACAGAATAGTCGTGCCTTTCATACATTTATGCATATACAAGGGCGACACGAAATATTTTTGCTCACCTTTCTACTGGAAGGTCGACTGGGTTTAATACTCTTTTGTGCCCTCGTAATACCACTTTGGGATCGAATAGGCCATCGATTTATACTCGATGTTTAAATCCATGATCCTTTACACACATTCAACTCAATTAAACTTTTCCTGCAGATAACAGAGGCGCCATTGATACCAACAAACGGTTTATTCGATAGCCATCGTTTTTGCTTTGTGGTGGTATTTCGTTCAATAGGATGAGTTTTGTTTGTTCTTTTGTTTATACTTAAATGGTATGGAAACGATGAAGGAAAACATTTTGAGTCAACCGGCATGTCCTAGAACCAAAAATTCGAAGACATGTGACATCTACCAACCCACACTGGGCCCGCGTGGTGGATCACGTCCCACTCGCTCTCATCGAAGGGAGGCCTGTGTCCCAGCAGTGGGAACATTATTATAGGCTGATGAAATGAAATTAAATGAAATGAAATGTTTATATGCATATATAAACATTTCATTTTAGAGAGAGAGATGTTTGATTATGTTATGTTCTACTTAAACTTGAACTTTATTCTACTGTGAAGAAAGTTAGTCTTTACCCTATTAGGTAGGTATGCGATAAGGTACCCAGCGAAATACAAATTTTACAATTCAATGGTTTTTTCGTGAAATAGTCATTCAATGGGTTTCATCCATTGCGAAGATCACCCTGAGGACACGGTGGAGCATACGGTGGAGGTCTGTCCGGCTTGGGCGGAGCACCGCCGTGTCCTCGTAGATCGGCGGCGGCGATCTCTTGCGTCCAAACCTGGTCCAGGCCATGGTACGGAGCGAGAGTGCATGGCTAGCAGTCGCCTCCTTCAGCGAAGCAGTTATGCTCGCAAAGAGGGAGGCGGCGCACGTGAGGGAGATGCAGTACGTGCGCCCTCACAGCCGTGGCCTTCGCAGGAGACGCCCTGGGCGTCGGGAATTCCAGGCTGATTCCCGGTCACCGTCGGCGCGGGCTTGCGGACGGCGAGTAATGGGTAGCTCGCTGTCCGGTAAGGACCAAGCCCGGGTCGACGGCGCGTTGTGTTCCACGCGCGCCTCAAAGAGACGTCAGCAGCAACAGATGGGGCCCGCAAGGGCCGATGCCTGCGGGGGTGCGAGTTGTTCGAAAGAGATACCGCGGCCCCTGGCATACAGGCAACTGAGGGAACACGGGTGGGTTTTAGTCAGTAAAAGTCTGACACGCCCTCCCACTCCACTCGGAGAGCGAGAGAAGTTATTTGATGATTTCCCACCCAAAAAAAAAATGTGTTTTAATTAACTTAGGGCTGATTTTTAACCGACTTCAAAAAGGAGGAGGCATAAATCCGTCATATATAGACGTATTTGCAAAATTTTATTGGGACATTTGCGTATGATCATCATCATCTCATGACGCTGAGCTGATGAAGGAAGGTGCAACCTTCTTTTTTATGTATTTCGGGTATAACACCATCATATAAAGACGGATCTGCTAAATTGATTTTTCGCTCAAAAGGGCTTTGTTCCGAAATGATCCCACTTAAATTTCATACAGATCTGATGATGAGTTTCGGAGACAGACAACCAAACTCTTCAAAAAATGACGCCAAGGACCCCAAGGATGATGAAATTTCGAATTGGTGTGGGATAGGTACTATAACTAAAAAGTGAAAAATTAAAAATTAAAATACATATCCAAAGTCACCGACTTCCAAAATGTTAGTTAAAATTTAAGTTATTTTTCACTAGGTAGTGTTTTCCCGGAAGGCGGTGGTTTTTTATTGGAAAAGTTTTTTTTTTCAATAGATAACTTTTATCTGAGGAATAAATATGTCGGTTTGACAGCTTTTGCATAGAAAAATAAAAAGAGAGAGAAAACAAATACATATTTCTTACGGTCGCGAATCATATTTTGATGATTTAATTTTGTAAATCCATATTTGTTACGGTTGCGAATCATATTTTGATGATTTAATTTTGTAAATCCATATTTCTTACGCTCGCTAATCAAACTTTGTTCAACATACAGCCTGACAGGGACCTGCAAATTGCAAAACGTTAGAAAATTGTAATTTCGCGGGTAATCCTAACGTAACATAACATCACGCCTGTATTCTCCAAAGGGTGAGACAAAAGTGTACCAATATTGCACGCGCATTTCGCCAGTTAAGCTTAAGTTCCATGTAACAGGGAGCGAGCCTGTTGCCATCAACCGTTTACAAATCCAGACACCAGGCTGCTATTGCAAAAATTCCACATAGAAAAGCCCAATAAAACTTTTCCCGACCCAAGAATCGAACTCAGGATCTCATGCTCAGCAGAAGCGCTTGCGACCTTGTGATCGCAAGTCTGCAAAGTCTGCAAAGTCTGCAAGTCTGCAAGTCTGTAAAGTCTACAAAATTTGTAAGCCTGCAAAATCTTTGAAAAGCCGCAGACTTTATCCTATTAACTTATACCAACAATCTTAGATCAGTAACTTCAGGGCCCTAATTCATTACAACCACTTAACGATTCCTTACTTCGAAACCACGTCAATTCTTTAGATCACACACAATATCTACTAATATCGTATTAATAATATCGATAAATTGTTTTGCAACATACAGAATTTGAAATTTCGATTCCTTACCATTACATTGGTTTTTACAAGACGCGATTTTGACGTAGTTTGAACGTAGTAAGATTCCGCGGGGAATCATTATAATCACACAAATTTGCGACCCAGTTTGGTTTCCGTAATGAATGTCAATAATTCTAAAGTGCTTGGTCGCGCTCCTCTTTACCCTTTCGAGTCGACTGATATTAATCACGACTTACCGTACATATTTATCTTCAATATTGGTCAAAAATATAGCTCCCTTTGTTTGAAAATAATAAATCGTAGCCCTATCTCTGGCTCTGGACATTTTTTCTTCATAATATATCTTAGAATTTATATCCTATTATCGTTTGTAAGGAAATAGGCAATTTATTATTGAAGATTAATTTATAGTGTACTTATGATAGCGATTTGGTCTGTTTTCTGAAAATTTTCTTTCGAGAAAACTCCGTTAAGTCACAGGACTCTTATGGCCTAACCATAAGAGATACTGTCCTGTAAGATATCCTGTGAATTGACGGAGAATGTACCTCAAAGCAAATTAATTTTAAAATACAATTCAACGTATTCCACTTTTAAATGAAGGGGATTGTGGCCAAGTAAGCCGCACGGGTCGATCGATCAGGTAAAGTTAGGCTTGCCGCGGTTGATACGTGGCTGGGTGATAATCTTTAAGTATATATCCAGACCGGAGGGGTCTTCTTCTTCTGCTTCGAAAAGCACGTTTAGCAATATTTGTCGTGTAAATAATTGGTCGTGGTTGTCATTCATGGATTTTTGACAGTCACAAGTCCAAAAATCTGACCACCAGTCTTACCAAGGGGTATCGTATTACCCAGTAACTGCACTGTGGAGGTCAGAAAGTAAAATACTGGTATTCAGCTGCATTCGGTTAGACTGAAGGCCGACCCCAACATAGTTGGGAAAAGTCCAGGCAGATGATTCCACTTTTAAGTGACTTATTTTGCTGGATACCTTAAAATAGCTTCAAAACTTTACAGGTCTAAACAAGATTACAGCACAGCCAAAGGGTTTAATAGTTGTTCCCGACCATAAATAAAGTTTATAGTGTGTTTCTACACATACAGATAGTTCAGTCCACGATGACGCGCCCTTCTCTGCCTCTTTCCTTTGTTTTTGACCGATCTCAGTACAAGTGTCAAAGAGTGGGGCGCGTCTTCATGGATTGAACTATCTAAACCTACAAGTCCCTACATCGTCGTGCGGAGATTTGACAGCTGCGTACGCAAATGACTTGTTGAGTGGCCCACTCTAGCCTTACGCTACGTATAGCCTACCGTTCTCCAATAATATTTAGGTAATTGAGCGTTAATTATTGATTGGAATGCCCTGTCAATCTGTGGTTGATTAATTTGAGGTTAGGCTGACGCTACGCCAGTCAAAATTTTGCCTGATGCTAAAATTTCTATATGTATTTGATTCCGTAATGGAATTTAGTTTGGTATTTACATTAGTGGAACATATTGTGAAATGTGAATAAGCCTCATGTGATATTAGCTCGTACCTGATAATGGGTAGTAATTAATTAAAAGCTTTTGAAGGGTAGAATACTGACAGATTTAATCGCTGAGAGCTATGGATGGAGCTTAACTTATTATTTCAAAATCAATAGCCGTTTTTGATTCCAAATTAGCTGCTGCTCGCTGCCCCCGTGAATGTCAGAAATTATACCACGGGAACGGGCTTTCGAGACAAAAAAATAGTTTACATTATTACTTATAGCATCAGCTGTTTGCCAGTGATAGTCCCGTCAAAATCGGTCTAGCCGTTTTTAAGATTAGCCGGATCAAACAGACAGACAGATAGGCAGACAATTTTTTGTTTGTTATAACTAAGTACCGGAGATTTGAAAATTTTACTGCCCATGGCAGCTATTATGCCTTATTTTTTGAGTTACATTATCATATCTTCTTTCGTTAGGAAGATACACCCGAGAAGCTGGGATGACGTCAGCTTCCACACACGTTTTTTGATCGTAGTTTCAACACTTTAAGTATTATCGTTCAGTTCTTTCCTTCCTTGTGCAGCTATTATGCCTTATTTTTCTGACTATAGTCCAAAATCCTCACCTCACCTTTTTGCCTGTATAGAATGAGGAAGCTGGAATGACGTCACTCCAGCTAACACATACTAAACGACTCATATTAACGAAGATTTTGCGGCAGCTAAATTAAGACTGGGAACTTTGATTGCAGCTATTATTATGCCTTAAATATTGGCTTAGGTAGAATTATTCTATCACATATGAGGAAGCACACTAACTGAGGTTAGGCACACTTTGTATTCATGTATAGATAGAGGATAATTAGGTACTTAACATTCTCATCACTATAGTATGTGTGAGACACTAAAGTAGACTGAGAATATTTTTTCGAAAGCCTTAGGTAACGCTAAACAGCCCATTCCCAACACCCCATCGCTCTCACAATTACAGATGCTGTTCTCATGGTTACTCAAATAAAAATATTCACCTAAAGTCCTCTGGTTGATGAATGTAGGGTCTCAGCAATGAATAATGGGCGTCGCTTAATAACGGTGGCGTAATTGCGTTATCTAGGCGCCAGGGGGCGGGGGAACCTCTGCTATCCATAACTGGGAACTCATAATTGTCACCGGCAGACGGACGAGTGCCCCCGACCGGAGTTATGGCGGACATGCCGATATGTCTCATTGTAATTAGGTGCTTGTTGTTGATTAGACTTGAAGAGGTAAGCAGAATTATGTTGTTGATTCTACTTTTAGGGTTTTGGGTTCCTGATACAACATCGTACCTGTCTTTTCTCGTAGGTAGTGGTAGCACACCCAACAGTTTCAGCAGTTATCTATTATCACCTTCTTCATCTGCCTAGCCTTTTCTGAACTATGTTAAGGTCGGCATCCAGTCAAATCGGATGAAGCTTTAAGCGACTGCTTATTCGACCTCCACATCCCAGTTCCTAGGTAATAGGATACTCCTAGGTTAGACTGGTTGTCAGACTTTCGAGCTTTTGACGACTCGTAATAAGTGTCAAAGCTTAAGGGCTTAACGTACTTCCTAAGCTACGGAGGATTCTTGGTATGTAAAGACGGTCACCTATCCACGGACCAACTGCGGCAAGCAAAGGTTAAACTGATCGATTGACCAATGTGGCTGGTATTACTTAGCCACAAGCAGTCTCTATTATCACTAACCGGACACAAATAAAGACCTCGGTCTGCTTTTGTGAAATTACTATTTGAGGAACCATATTTTCATTAAACAACGAGTTTAATTACTCACAGAACATCGGTATCATACAGTTAATGTGGCCTTCAGGCACCTCTGTAGGCGACACACAAATAACAGTTAGATACAGGTCTAGTAAGTACCTATATTATTAGAGATCTCGGGAACACACCTGCATGTTTCGCGGGATATAATACGCCTCCGCTGTTTGAGGCTTCAGGCGATTCCATCTAGTGCTGTCTGAGGGCCTTTAGTTTGTAAGTATTACCCTTAATATACGACACACATATGTAGGTATATAACATTTAGGCTATAAAATGTACGCAATGTCGACGTAGTTCATCAAATTAGAGAACACAGTATGAATAAACCACAGCATACTCTATTCAATAAAGTGAGACCGCTCGAAATGTGAATATCTAGTGATCTAGCTGTTGGAAGTATTGGAACGTCTGCTTAATACCAAAAGATAAAGAAGATACTCCGTCTCGCTTGTCACCCTAAAGAGTGAAAGGGACGTGAGTTAAGAAGTGCCGAAGAACGCAATTGATCACGCTAATTCTCGAAGCTTTGCGGAAAAAAATGTCGACAATTTGTCACGTTATAACGAGCAGTGGATTCTTAGGTAATATTTTCTTTGAAGTGAAGACGGCGATTTTTCTTTATTACAGTATGCGTGCTACATAATGGTTATATTAAATTGTACGGTCCCTATATATCTACTATTATGTAAATTGCTCCAGCTTATATTTGGTGATAAAATCTGAACATTATTTTTAACGCCTTTTGTCTTCCGGCGAACGCATATGAAAACATATTGTACGGAAAACTTTAATATTTTAACGTGGCTGATCGTAAACTATCGCTGAAGCTTTTAAACTCATGTTTGGCCCGCCAGTTGTATTAAACAATATGCATCTCGGCTTCCAGCAGATCCGTTTATACTGAATTATCAGTAGTGCTATCGCAGCACTCTGAACCGAATTTCCTAAAAGCAAATTTTGCTGTGCAGTGACAGAACATTGTATTAGTTAGTCTGACTTGCCGAGCAATTGAAATTGGACTCTATCCAGCTAAGTGAAGGACGATTTTAATGTTCAACCGAATGCTAGTTCACAAGCTAGGTGCGTTCGGGTAGCCTAGTAGGTGGATGAAATATGAAGGCACAAAGGAAGAATCTCATTCCGTTCGTGCCTGAAGCGTTGCTCCAGGAGCGGGAATGATGTTGGATATTGAATGTATGAATGAATGAAATTGTACAAAGCAAATGAAGTGTATAGTTAGGTTACTTGGGCGCTGAGCATTGAGTTAACTGAGTTTAATCCGAAGCTCATTTATTTGTACAGTTTCACCTTTGCTACCGTTGTAGACATTGAGAAACGTTCACGAGTTCAAATTAGTAACACTACCTATTGTGGTATAGTAACATCATTCTAGGTACATCTTCTTCACATATAATATGTGTACAAAATAGTGCGAAACATTTTAAAAGAGTTCGGTGTAGTTTCATTCCCATTATTTTCCATACGAAGCTACCTTCTGGTAGGGGCAACTTTGATCTTTAAAAGTGTTTTGTTATAAGCCAATTTGAAATTAAGGATAAGACTTTGACTTTTTTTGAGAGCTTCCGAATTTTTTTTTTTTTGAGTGGGAAATCATGAAATAATTTCTCCCGCTTTGGGTGGAGTAGAAGGGCGCGTCAGACTTTTACTGACTAAAACCCAACCGTGTTCCCTCAGTTGCCTGTGTGCCAGGGGCCGCGGTATCTCTTTCGAATAACCCGCACCCCTGGCAGGCATTGGCCCGTCCGGGCCCCATCAGTTGGTGCTAACATTTCTTTGAGGCGCGCGTGGAACACAACGCGCCGTCGACCCGGGCTTGGTCCTTACCGGACAGCGAGCTACCCATTAGCGGAGTTACGCCCCGGCGTTTGGCTTCCTCGCGCCACTCCCAAGTGTGCGCGAGGACCTTTTCCTCCAGATCCCACGGCGGCAATCCGGCAAGGAGAGCTTCTGCATTGATATCAAATTCGATTTAAAGGTAATTTTAAATGTTGACCAAGACAATACTTTAAATCAGTACCTTTTACGACCGTGTCAATAAAGAAACAACAGAAAGTAGAAGTGAATCGTAAAAACAACACTAATCCGGATATGTCCCCAAAAAATCCCGTACCGAAAGTGCCCACCCGGCGTTACTCCGAAAATATCGTCTGTTTTGATTTATGTGCCTTAAAAGCGGCCCTCGCTCCGTGCCTCGAGTTATTGTTTTTCCCCTTATGAAAATGGCGTATTTTTCCCACCCGCGGTCCACTGCCGAGCAAAGTTTCTTCGTGATTTATTCACCATTAAAGTTTATGTAGCGAAAAGCCGAAATATTGTATTTTTGAGTTTTGACTTTGTTAATAATTCCATAAGGTAATTTCATTAAATGGCCAAGTGGATAATTTTAATTAACAATTTAAATTACAAGGGTATGATGCCGTATAAATAAATACAACGAATGCCAAGCAATCGTATTAATTTTAAAACATAAGACGCTCACAACATTCTCACTTCTTATTCCTTGACCAGTAGGTACTTAAATACTATCGATTTTCCTAAATAGTTGGTTTATTTTAGACCTTTTTGAAAGCTCACAAGTTTAGTTAGAACTGAAACTATTATCAGCAAGTTCAATACTTTAAAACAACATGTGGCCGTTATTAAATCACGCACCATATTGCGGAAATTTCGTTGAAGTTTGTCGCCTATAAAATATTTTATAGCTGCAAAAAATATAGCGCACTATAATACGAATTTAATGGTACAGAGACACATATCATAGTCATGTAAAACGTTTAATGGAGGAAGAGTTTATTTAATATTATTATGATTAATTTTGTAATAAAACTGTAATAGAAATCGCCGTACTTCAGCCATTTTTCAGAATAACACTTAAAGTTTATCATAGTTTGTTTTTTCCGGTGTTTAAAACTCCTTAAAGTGCGGTAAGAAACAAAGTTTTAAGAATTCGACAATAACGCATTGCGGCAATAAATAAGGTTCAAAATAGCGATGCGTGTGATGTCAGTTTAATCGAATGATCACCAAAATAAAAGTAATATTGCAGTATTAATTAAATTAAAAAAGAATTGCACGGCTCAGTGGAATCATTTTAGGTATTTTTTCTTTAGTTGATTCTATCAACTAAAGAATCTCTTCATTATCATTACATAAAATGTGATCGTTTACGCAGAAAATTTTGAGAATCATGCGACCGTTTTACGATTGATTTATCATGGTACCATTTTGTTATTATAATATTTTTCAATTTAGTCTTAACTTTGAACATTTGACAATACACAATTTTTTTCTGGCTTATATTATGTCCCACACAATACGCCTAACTGAGCGATAAAAACTCAACGTTTTACGGTGACCTACGTTTGGGCTGCGCCTTAACATTGTAAACGTTAAGATGCTGATGCATAAAATATGTTAAGCGTGTATTACATTCTCCAGAATTACTATGATCAATGACAGCATTCCATCAAACAATTTATCTTCCCTTTGATTTTCTGAAGCAGAGACATACCAAGTCTTCTCCCTGTTCAAAGGTGATAAATTTGACACGTGCCTGTCAATCGATGTCTTTTCAGGTAATTTCAGTTGAATAATACTGTCACTCTTCATCAGGACTCATAATAAATGTTCTGTATGATAATAATATGACACCCAGTAAAACAGGTTACGTTTGAGAAATGTTTTTTTTTTGTGACACTGTTAATATTATATTCCTTACTAGCTTTAGCTAGCGGCTTCACCCGCGTGGAGTTCGAAAAGTATCCTACGGAAACGTACTAATCAGGATAAAAAGTATCCAATGTGTTTATTCACTTCACAAACTATCTGTGTGTCAAATCCATCAAAATCCGTTCAGCCGTTGTTGCGTGATTGAGTAATAAACATCCAAACATATAAATATACAAACTTTCACATTTATAATACTAGCTGTTGCCAGCGGCTTCGCCCGCGTGGAGGTCGAAAATTATCCCACGGAAACGTACTACCGGGATAAAGAGTATCTTTTGTGTTAATCCAGGTTATAAGCCTGCGTGCCAAATTTAATTCAAATCATTTCAGCCGTTTTTGCGTGAAAGAGAAACAAACATACATCCATACTCACAAACTTTCACATTTATAATATTAGTAGGATAGTAGCCTAGTAGGATTTAACAGCTCGTGAACTTCTAAATCGACGGCTGAATTGCTTTATCCAATTTTTACTGGCCTGCAATTCATTAAAATACTTAACAAAGTACCTATAATGCTCTTCCAATGAGAGCTTATCCCTGGCAAGCGTGCATTTGGAAAGTGAAACAGAACACTCCACGAGTTGGTTTTGGTCCAACCCTTTTTTGGCTTCACACAGCAGAATAATTGGGTCTTTTGTGGTTTCCGGCAACGTGTGTCCCGTAATGGGCTTGGCTTTTTGTGCCTTTGAGCCGCTCCACTGTCTATTGAGCTCTTTACGTACAACATTGGCTCCTTTTACTTTCCAGAAAATATTTGCCAACGTGCGGACGGTCTCTGCATGTTGGCACACGAAACTTTTTATATTTAACTTTACCTAAAAAATATTAACATTCATATTACGGAGACAAAGTTAAATGCGAATATAAAGTAGCGTCCCGCTAAGTGTTTCACTTCGTTAAAGTTAAATCTATAATAACGTTGCTGATGGTAATTTAGATCTGCTAAAAGTGAATTGAAAATTGTCTTTTGAAGTAGATGGTTATAGTTTCGTACTTGGCCTCCTTGAAAGCCAGGGAGTACGTACGCTATGACATTTCACGGCAGCGATAACTTTTTAGTACCAGTGTGTTTGTACACCGTCAATCATTTTCGTGGACACTAATGACCTCACTTTGGTGACAATAACATTTCCATCTAAATTACGTAATAAAAAGCAAGTACAGGAAAGTTCATTAATATCATAAACATTTTCGTTTCCCTCCCTTCTGCCGCAGCCTTGTGACTGTAGCCTCCGTATAGATAAGAGCGCACTGGCTTTCCGCTGCCGGAGGGCCGCTATCTAATTCTCTCTTGTTATGATAAATGGTTTACGCATTTCCTAAACATTGATGTATTATTCTACGTTTATCATTCCGTCTAAATTACTTGACAGCTCTTGTTTAAATGTTAGACAGTTCTCGAAGCCGATGTTTATACTAATTGCTTCTTCGGAGGTTTGAAACAGATTTCTCGGATTTTCTTTTGTTTAAAGGGCACGAAACTCAATCTAATTTGTTTTTTCGGCATTGACATTTCCATGTCTGTTTTTTTTTCTGTTGGAGGGTGGAGCATAGGTATGGTCGTTTCAGTCGACTCGACACGACATATCGCGTGATGCGCGCCTCGCTGTAATTACGTTACATCAACCAAACAACAGGGAGCAATAACTGTAACCCATTACTCCGCGTTCTAGTGAAAACGCGCAGGTTTGCGTTAATGCCGCTAATGCCTCTTTACGCTGTAAAACGCTGATGGCTTTTATGTTGTTCGTAAGTAACACGATATTTTGACGCGGTATATTAATAATTGAGTAAGTGCTCGCGCAGAATGCACGCGCCGCAGCAGCGTTGGAATTTTGACCAACGTAAAGTGTGAAATTAACCCAAGAGAGGTAGGATAGATATGTATACTGTAGGTTGGTAAAATGGTTGTGAACATTTTTTGTAAACATATATAGTTATATTTAAATTAAAAATTATCGCGTGAAAATATAAGGAAAATCTTGTTGCGGCTACTATAGTTTTACAGCCACGGCTCAATTGCCGTAGGCATGTAACTATAGTAGCCGAAAATTATTTCCCCAGGTCTCAGGTTTACTTTGCCAGTGGTAAAGCCTACTCCACTTTCGCAAACCTGTCCTTAACTACCTAATTGCACTAAACACAAATGCATCGAAATGCTGTTGTCTGGCCTTACCTTAATAACTTCGTGGAGTAGCTTAAGCTTAGTAGGCTTATTGTCGAGTGCCGTAAGCACGGGTTTCACCGCTTCAGTCTAGATTCAAATTATCTACTATTTTTGGATTTCCGACTGCATTTTGTAGTTATTTTCCAATTTAGCCTAAATGTCTGACGACTATTGGCTGTATACTGCATGTTGGTAATAGCTATCCTTGCGAGATCGATAATGCTGCAATAACTATGCTTGGCAGGCAGATTGGTAGCCGGGCGATGTTATTAGCACATAGATGAATGCTGCCCATCCTCACATAATCCCCCAGTCGTATATTACAACACGGACTTGCAGTTAGGGGTGGACAATATCATAGATCTCGCTGATGTTAAGTATAGATTTATTATTATATTAAAACTAGCTGACCCGACAGACGTCGTCCTGTCTTAACTATGAATATATATTTTTTTTGGGTGGAAAATCATCAAGTAACTTGTCCCGCTTTATCGTGTCAGACTTTTCCTGACTAAAACCCACCCATGTTCTTTTAGTTGCCTGCGTGCCAGGGGCCACGGTAACTCTTTTGAACAACCCGCGCCCCTGGCAGGCCTCGGCCCTTGCGGACCCCACCAGTTGGTGCTGACATCTCTTTGAGGCGCGCGTAGAACACAACGCGCCGTGGACCCGGGCTTGATATTTACCGGACAGCGAGCTACCGAGCTATTACTCGCCATTGGCAAATCCAAACTGAATGAATATTGGATTCGCATTGGTATATTATTAGAAAAGTTAATATGGTCATTAAGTTTTCTAATGTTACAAGCAACTTTTTATTTTTTTTCTTTCTTGTAAGTAAACCTTCTCCTGACAATAACAAACACAACAAAAAAGGATTAGCAAAATTGGTCCAGCCGTTCACGTGTGATGCCGTGACCAAGGGAAATAGGGATTCATTTTTATAATTATACATCGAAAATTTTAATGGTTGTTTTCCCGCGGCAGAACAACTTGCCATAAGGAGTACTTTCGAACCATAGAGTAAAAGTAAAATAAGTTTTTTTGTTTAAAATAATTAAAAATATATTCATCAACTCGATAAAACACTACTCAATAGTAACACTAGAGGTAACTTGTAGATACTACTCGAATCGCACGCGCCGCCGCCAAAGGGCACAGCGATGCATAAATGTTCAAAGCAAAATAAACTCTCGCACGTGGTGAGTTTTCACAATGGTTAATCTGCCATTTTTTGTTTCTTATAATTTATTTGTTTATAAAACAGTTGTTTTACCAAGACATAACCATTTCGCTGCGGGAAAACAACCATTTAAATTTCTCGGTGTATAGATATCCCGACTATTGCCAACTACCTCGTTGGTCTAGTGCAGCAAGCGTTGCTGTTGAGCATGACGTCCTGGGTTCGATTCCCAGGTCAGACAAAGTTTTATTGTGTTTTCCATCTAGAATTTCTCAGTAGCAGCCCGGAGTCTGGCTATTTGCTCGGTTGATGGCAATAAGCTCGCCCCCTACAACATGGGACTTAAACGTAACTGGCGTAAAGTGTGTGTACTATAAGTACACCTCTGCGCCTAACCCATCGGCGATATAGTCATGATGTTATGTTAATATCAGAGTCAGCGCAAATAATATTAAAATCACAACTGCCTACGTGTGTACCTAAGACGCTATGTTTAGAATAACAAAATCTTTCTTTCATCCTAAGACTGTACTTATTAATATTTTTTTAATGAACTAAGTATAAGATAGACTGAGCGTGCTTCGTGGGCTACGAAATATTATACCTACACCTTTTCGTTAGCTAATCTACCTACTAAACTTTCTCTTACCAAATGTTCCTAAATTCATTGTTTAATTAATACAAAAAATAACACAATACAAGATAAATAACTATCCATAAAACACATGCTAATTCCTCATGACATTTAACCTATACTTTAAACAGAAATAATTATACGTTTGTGTGTTCTGTCTTTGAGGCATTACGTGGCTAATTTGTAGGTTCTATACAAAGAGGTATACCTATAGGTAGTACAAACGAGGTATAATTTGAGTACTCGCCTTGTTTGTGCCTTGTTGCTAGGTGACTGAACGACAGGTGGATTATGTCCCATGCTATATCGATTTTACCTACGTCGAGGTAGCTATTTCTACAGTACTTTGTGTTTTATTATTTCATAAGCTCGATTTGTAGCTTTGTCGTGTTCTGCTGTGTGTATTTTCGTAGTGACTCAAGAATTCAAATTGGTTTTTGACATGTGAAATTTTGTTTGTTTGTTTCGCCTTGAGTTTATTTGAAAAATATTCGTAACTGTTTAATATTCTATGATTATTGTTATGTTGCTATGAACACAACGCAATATACTAAGTAATATATATTTAGTCATCGGACCATCTTGTGAGAGACCTTCCAACGCTACGTCTTCCAGCATGCAGTCGCTACTCCAGAACCTGTCGGCCCTATCGGCCCTCTGTTCTGCAAGCAATGGCCTGGCCGCTGCCACTTAAGTTTGGCAATTCTTGCCAAAGCAAGCAAGAAGCACATAACCAGTCGAAGTGGCGGTGTTCGGGAGAGGCCTATGTCCAGTAGTTTACTTAATAATATTTTCTAAAGATAATATAGCCTGTTTCAGTTACATTTAAATAGGTAATCGATCACCTTCACGAAACAATAGTGTTCTGGAGGTCTTCACTAAATAGAAAAAATCCCTTTCATACGAAGCCTCTTCAATCTTGAAAAGGAAAGAAAGGTACCCATATAAAACATATGTAGCATATATAAAGTTGTAAAATGTACAAGGCTCCCCATCTGTTATCCTCGAACTGTTAGCTCCGCGGATAAAAACAATAGTTACAGTTCATTCGGCACGACAAGGGCATTACTTCCACTCTCTACACTTGCGGACAAAAACATTCACTATTCCATTTTAGAGATACAATATTTTTGAATTGGCAATTTAGATAAATATTGTTACAATTTTTTTTTGTCTTTGTTTTTGTACGGACGCGCTGGCGTCTGTACAAAAACAAAGACAAAAAAATGATGATGAGATGTGCTGACATCAAGCTATCCCAATCTCTCAAAATTCTTTGAAAGATTTTCAACTTTATTACAAAATAATAAGGTTCATGTTCAATTCGGAAAATCGCTTCGATAATGCTTTGTAACGCTTTTTTTCTATTAAAATCGCGTTCACCAGCTACAACTTAAACTCTATTATTCAAACTAGTGGGTTACTTAAATGCTACTCTGGTTTTCAGACACTTTTTATGAAACCTTTGTCATACAAACTTACGTCGTGCCTGTCTACTTTTTGTAGCGTATTGTTACAAAGCGATATAAGTCGAGGTTTGAGGCTCGCATCGATCTCGGCAAGTCCCTCTAAGCCAGCCTTACAAGGGTCGAGAGAAATAACCTTCGAATATTTTGTAACGAGTGTTACAACTACGCTGTACCCATTTTTATGCTCGTAAATATTGGAACGGAATAATAGAGATGTATAGCTATTTTTAGCCAATATTATTTCTGCTTTTTCTGACCAATTTCGCTTTCGATGAAAGGCAAACAATTTGAATTTTTTTTTGATACGAAATGGACTATTTTTAATTATTATTTGATTTACGAACGTTTCATTTATTTGTTTTATTAAAAGGTTTTTTTTTTAATAGAAAAACTGTTTGAAATAACTAAAATTCTGGTCAGGTAAATCCTTCTGGGGGCCGATTCTACTAACAAAATTGTAAAAGGTTAAATATTTTATTTAGTTAAACAACCTTTCTTTAATTTCCTATTTATTAAGTGGGTATAATCAGAGCACATCATTCGCTTCCACTGTCAATTAAATACAAATAGTCAGTAAAGTCTAGACTGAACTTAGAGCATGTTTCGCAATCCGCTGCAATATCCACAATTTCACAATCATCGATTTCGTAAATCCGACGTAAGCTGCTCTTGTGACTCCAAGGGGAAGAAAGCTACGAGGGGTGAGAATAACAAGACTGTAGCCACTCTTAAAACAAAGGAAATTCCAACAATATAAATACAGTTAATCACACACGCAAAGGAATGTAACGACGCTCCTTAAGGCGCTCCGGTAAGAAATTACCCCAAGTAGAGCAAATGAGGCCGAGATGAAGGGTCTGACGCTGACACAAACGTACACATGAAAGCACCTGTGGCCACAAACTCGAATTAAACTTGCTACGCTTATAACAATTTATATATACTCCCATATAACTGCATATTACGCAGAGGCAGTTAAGCCGTGGGTATTCTCAGATGTTCTTAACATGCTCGGTAACGTGTGTTGGTGGTACCACTAAAGTCAGAAATTATACCGCCAAATGAAATGCTTTACGTTGTCGAGGCCCTTGGCGCCCTCTTAATGCTATTAAAATTAAACTTGATGCTCTTTTAATAGCAGCTGCTTTATATGAAACTAATCTTGAGTGATGACGGCACTCCAGTTTTCGGCGTAAACTTTCGAGCAATTAAATGGACTCACTTCAATATTAGTTACACCATCAAAGTTATATTTTTTTTTTTATATTAAAACTTTATGTTATTTTAATTTATTTTGGTAGTGAATAGTGATTGTTATTATTTCATGGAAATTGTGTTTAAAATCAAAACTATTCCATTTATTACATTCTGGAATGTGGTTTATGTGCATACCTATGGTAAACAATTTAATATTAAATAAACGTTTCAGCACAATACACAGCACAGCTCTGTATTGTAATTACGGCAGTTAAATAAACATAAAAACAACACAGCTAATTAAAACGAGACCGGTAAATGAAATTAGATTAAACAACAGTCCTCACTACGAACTACCACAACAAAGCCTCGAGGAAATATATAAGGAGCACCCTTTAATCTGAACGGCAGTGTATAAGTATTTCGAAGAGCTCTTTTGTTTCCCGAAGTATTGTTGCTCGGCTGCCGATCTGTTGTGTGAAAAGTTGGAGCCAAGTCGGCCGATTGAGGCAAGTTTCAGTGAAATCAGACAAGTTACATCGTATTCCTGGCGGCTTTTCACTTCCAAGTTGGCTGTTGCGTGACGTTGATGCGACCCAAGTTTGTTCTTTATACATTGAGACTTTAATTATAGTCGGAGGAAATCAGAATGCCTTCCCCTAATGGATGTTGTGTGGTTATTTTGTGAAATATTGAGTTTTGATGGTGGTTGTGTGAAATTGAATTTTGTTAAGGAGTTAATGGATGGATCGTTTTGGGCACTTAAATACTGAAATTAGCATAACAAGGCCCTTTTATCTAATTACTAATTATTTCTGAGTATATAATCCGAACATTGCTCGCAGAACAGATGGCCAAAAAGTCCTGAAGTGGCGACCTCTTCCATTGGAAGGACCTCCCACAACGTGGACCGATGCCTTGTGAGGGCCGCAGGAGTCCGCTGGATGCGGAAAGCACAGAACCGGTCGTAGTAGCGGAGCTTAGGGAAGGCCTATGTCCAGCAGTGGACGTCTTTCGGCTGATATGATGATATAATCCGAAAAAAATATCTAGAAAAGATGTCAGCTGTTTAAATAAAATCTAAGTTAAAACTTCTAATTCGCCCTATAAATATCTACTATGCTTTTTTACGATTTCCAATAGCATAAAATTGTACAAAATCGTAATATTCTGGTCGTGTTTTTGCGGCCAATCAGGAAGAGTGCTGCTCGCCATTTGCCCCACCTTACTACGCCCATACATTATGTGATGGCAAAAAGCCTTCTTCCGGTGTCTATTTACCTACCTACATGTACATTAAGTTTTCATGTCGCACCTGAAAACGACATGAAATTCAGGCCCATGCCACATTTTTGTTATGTATGTCAGCGTACCTTTCTGTATTGAAAATGTTAAAAACTAAAAAGGAAAAACCAACTTCAATTGGTGTATAATGTCGTGTCTGAAATCGACGCTTTGTAAAGTCAACGTCATGCAATTCCTTTTGATAAATGCCAGAAACAGTCCCTTGGTGTGGGTCCCCGTGTTTATGAAGTCCGTTGAAAATTAACGTTACGTTTCCTTTCCTCGCTTCGATTGTGTACCAAAATCAAATACATGTAGGTATGTTGTTTTTTTAAGTCTGTTTTAGATATATTATTGGAGGTATTCCAAGCACTTGACCGAACCGCACCTAAGCCACCTAAGTTTGTTTTGGGAACCAGCTACGACAGCGCCATTTTGACAGACTAAAACCGCCATTTTGACTTAAATGTTGCTTGGTTGAATGGAGAAGACCCCATTCAATCAGACAAATGATTTGAACCCATGCGTTTATATTTTACCGCATTCATTACGTACGACAACGGAGACCTTTACTGCTTGTGGTTTGACACGCACTTGGCGTATCGATATGATATAAATGTTATAATATATAGTTGGCAATGTCCTAATCAAAGAATACATACGTCCCATCACTACAAACTGTATGCAGGTGCCGTTCGGGGACTGAAAAAAAAAATATTAGCTGTTCCACCAAACCGCTTGTTTCAAAATTCTGTTTCAGTGCAATAATGCAAGTGCTCGAGGGGCAATTCCCGTAATTTTGAGATCGTTCACAGTCTGATCTCAGTCTCAATCTGTCAATTGACATTTGTCTGTCGCCAAGATGAGACTGCGATTAAATTTTGAACGTTTTTAATTACGACAATAGGCGTGGGTTCAGGTACGTTTCGGTCATGCCGTTGAAGTCCGTGCTCTGAGTGAAATACCTTCCTTATTGTCTTACTCGTTGCTGGTCCTCTATTGTCTTAAGGCTCCTACACACTATGCCAGCAGCCCGGCCGGCAGGCATTACGCCAACAAGGCTGGAGGCATACTCGGTTTCTGCGGCAAGTGCTGGCGGCCTAATAACACCTGCAGTATACCCAAGGCAAAAAGCCGCCGGCTGTACCGCCGGCATAGTGTATAAGAGACTTTACAAAACAAAATACTTGTTCGATTACCAACATCTTCCACAAACAATAACGTAGGTAGGTGCTGCCCACCGATTCATCACAATAATCTGTGCCTGTGCGAAGCTCAATCTAAAATTTATATGTCAGTCGATTGTTAGCTTACGATCTCTGCCGCCATTGTCCGGCCATGCTCAGTAATAGCGGACTAAGCAAACAAAGTGTAATCAGAATCATTTGCATACACATACAATATTGAATGTGTAACTAATCATTGCACGCTAATACATATCATATTGTAATTGATTGGCAAATTAATGTTGACGTCACACTGTATTTGTTTGATAACTATTCCAGTGTTATTTTCCGATGAAAATAAATATATTTGCTCTTCGGATTTGATCTGTTTTCCTGAAAATACTCAAGTCTAAAATCATGTAGGATGTATACTGAACTGCAATTTAACCCCGATACCAAATGAATAGTCTGCTGAGAATAGATGTTCTGATAATATTATAATTGTCGTAGTATTAACGATAAATCGCTTAGCAAACGTTAACCAGGACGCTTGACAATAAATAATCAGTGTCGCCCACTAAATTATTTTAGCCCATTAGCACGACAGAGCCGACACAAATTAATCACGGGAATGACAGTGAAGGCGTTCAACACTTTCCTGAGGCAAACAGCCCAGAAAAGCGACACGATGTAATGCCTATTACGGTGAAATAAGGTGCTAATAACTTGGCTAATGTTTTTCTCCGTGGGCCGTAGTCTCACCGAAAATAAACCACCCGATATTGATTCAGATCTACCTATATATGCCCATATTTATATACAATTCCGTAAGGTTTCCTTGACATATTGTATTTTTAGAATTTTGTTTCGGCAATAATTTGGGGACGGGGTTATTCGCTTATGATATAAACCGAAATTGATGTGCCTCGAAGTGACAATAACCTAGATAAAGTAGGCATCGTCGGGACACATCGCTCTTTATAGATAAAAGTTAGCCTCTGGGAATGATCGGCGCGTAGAGCAGTGAAAACAACTGTCTTTATGTAAAGTTGAAGACAAATCACCCGTGCGATATGGCGTCTGCGTCATCTGTCACTATCGCGACTGTCAAACTGGCCTGCTAAATCGATCACGCGCGAACTAATATCGAAGTTGTGCCGACAAGTCGCGCGATTGAGGCGACCGGAGGCCCGACTAGTCGTACACGGGCAAACTTTTTACGTGCACCCGGTACTATGGCACTATTCGTTTTATTGGATGTTTCCGTGCAAAGTTGGCTCTGTCGTCTTTTAACACTCCTTGAGGAATCGTCGTGATCTTTGAACAGTATTTCTGAAACTACAGTTTTATGAACGGCTATATTTTTCACTTGTGTTGTTTATAGTGAACTATCGTATAATTATCAACAGATTATACTCACTTACCTAATTAATGCCTACAATGTATTACGCTAATAACCTTAAACGACGTGTAATAACGAATTAATAGACCGTAATGTGTATGTGTAATATATTATGAGCCACCAATAAGCGATTGGTTGACAAGGTTCCAACATTACACCACATAAATACTTTAAATACATATAAATACTTTAAATATATAAATACTTTAAATATAACAAGTAGAATCGCACCTTAATATTGTTTACCTTTTCCTTAGTTTATTTTTCGTGACCGAGACACATCCAATTAACTTGAAATGACAATCCGAATCCAAAAATATCGAAACATAATTGTTTTCTCGTTATATCAATAATAGGAATAGTATCTCGTTACATGAATAATAGGAATAGGAATACAAGAGTAAGTTTCTTGTAAGGCAATACATTTAGCAAACGATGAGACGTCAATATAGGCTTATCTCGCGATGCGATGGAACAATAAATAATCTTTGCGTAATAACACCAGCTCAAATATGGTGTGAGAAAAAAAGACGTTTATATTTATATTTTTATATTCTCCAGCGACTCAACAAAGTACTTGTGTAAAGGTCTAGTGAATCTCGGGTTTCGTCGATGTTTGCCGAAGGATATCCCGGGACAAACGAGTCCGGGGCTGGCGATCCCGGGATCATGGCCGCGTTTAGGGACAACAATAGCGATGGAGGCACCCTGATACCACGATATATATTATCTTTGTTGACACCACATCATGTAGGTCGTTTTTTGTCGCCAATTTTCTCATTGTTGTTGTAAAATAACTTTAGTCCCGGGAAATGGTGTTTCTTTTTGTAAAGTAAAAGGATTTAGGTACGGTTAAAAACGTTACGGCGTCCTTTCAATAGCGTTCAAAACGTTTGTCCCTAAAAATGGGTAGTTCTATCCAATTTTTGCTCTTTGACCTTTGACGTTTTGTGGCAACATTTTGTATCAGGTAAAAAAGATAGGAAAATTATTATATTTTTCAATATAAGGCGGAGCGTTGTAGTTACGGATACCTACGTAACTACCTATTGTATCTCGCCATTTCTGGCAGCTGTAAGAACAAGGTTACATTGATCCGATAACTTACTGTTTACTGTGAGAGATTTGCAAACAGCCTTTGTGTGCGAAGCCGAGGTGATAATACTCGCAACCATTTTTGGTCCCTTGCATACAATAGGGTACACGGGGTATCATTCAATCAAATGACCGTTTTATAACTTGAATGCATAATGATATCATCGACATAAACGTATAGGGAACAAGATCAACTGTTAGCCAAGAAAGGGAATACTACCTTAAGGGGAACCTAGTCGCGGGCTCGAACTCACTGATGGGCCTGGCTAAAAAGCACACTGTCACACCAGGCATCGTGTCCGACAGAGGTAGTGATCAGTGATGAGCAGTTAGAAGCTAGTCTACACGCACAACGTTATTGAGTGAGATGCAGGATCATTGAAAGTACAACAGGCGCGTAAAAAATTAAGAACAGTCCTTCGGAAGATCGGGTTTTATGAAAAAACTACTGCATAAATCAATGACCAATAAAGTTTATTGAACTTTTCGATATTTGAACTCTGTCGGTACCGACTTGGTTTTTCAGATTTTACACTTCTTTTATTACTTAAAGACGCCCAAAGTCAGGTTAAATTAGCAAGATAAACGAATCTTTGTGGGCTCCTAACTTTTTAATGGCTTATTCTGTTTCCGTACAGACAATATTAATAGTGAGACAAAAACATATCATTATTTTTTTATATTCATTGTCGAACAGTGGAGTAATACACTCCCGAAGTTTGTATGGGAAAAATGTGGACTAGGTTCACCTTAAATTATGAATACGAAACTTTAGTAAGTTAATTCTTTCGGTTATTTATGTATCTTTAAACAGGGATACCTAAAGTGAAAAAATAAATAAATTTGGTTGTATCCCAAAGCTAGATCCATGTTACTCGTCACCCATATTATTCGGTAATTTAATACAGATGATAAAATTAATGTGTCGTAGCATCTACTGGTACATGGCCATACAATTAAAGCACTTGACCCGACCACAGGCGTATGGCCCGTATGACGCCGGGTCAATGAAGATCGGGTCAAAATGTTTCAACCTCATTACTTGACGGTTGATTCATTATTAAATTACGTTTTAATTCTATTATTTCGACACTCCGTGAAATTAATTCTTCGATTAGCATAAAAGTGTGGGTTAAAAGGTTTTGCCTATAAAATAAATACTCGATATCGCCAGCGGCGCCTGAATATACTAAAAGTAATAAATCAAACGCCAGCATATCCTAACCTAACATAATTTTACTCTCCTCTACCTTTGAAATCCTTTCATGCGAATATTTATGATTTAAGAGATTTCTATCTTCTATCAACGTCCTATTTTATTTAAGTACAAATCTTGATTTTGTTAATATCAAAATTCGTTGTATATTAATGAGTCTCCTTTGTCTGTTTCAGGTACTGTTTATTATCTTAAGTCCGTAACGCACGGGTGAGCTACAGAACATATTTCACCTCAACGCTCCGTTGCCCCGCTGGCCCTTCTGGAGCACCCTCCCAAAAATCTCATTCATAAAATATTTTCGTATTATTCAGCGACGTATTCACAAAGTTATGCCCCATAAAGAAATGAAGAAGAATATTCTATGTTTGCACTGAAAAAATGTGTATTTTGTGAGTTGTAGATCAAAACAGCGGTCTCCTCCCTGGAGTCAGAGAAATATTAAAATATCTATACTTAGGGGACGAAAACACACGATGTAAGAAAAGATGAGGCGAGCTCAATTTTGTCGATTCGATGTCCCCAATTCGTTTGTTGAATTCTTAATAGTGCCTTGGGGTCGGCTTCGGTAGGTAATCGCGACACTTTAGTATTTAATCCGCGTTTGCCACGCGCCCCACTGTGCATCCCGTTTTTCTTGAATTTAATTGAGAACCGTTTTATTAATTCTATTTAAATTAATTTAGTTTTTTTTTTGCAATTGGCTAAGTTGGAGACCTACGCCATTTCCACGTTTTCCTTGGAACTTATACGTTTGCTAATCTTTTAATTACTTCTTACGGTAACTTTGTCAGAGGGGTGGGCTATTCTTAGCAGCAGTAAAACTTTATTTAATACAGTGATATGGAATAAAGTTTGTGTAGATTATAATGATTTACATTTATAAATCAAAATATGTGTATTTCATGGCAGATAATATTAAATTTATATCACTCAATCAACCTATTGCTTACGGAATAAATAAAATATTAGCAAATTTACCGTGTTTCTGCGAAATATTCAAATCCCGAGCATACATATTTATGAAAATTATTTGTATTGAAATAACAAAAGTGCTCGATATTGTCCAAATTATTTTATGCTCATTGTATTATTCCAATGCTTAATTGTGGATTACTATTGTTGATTAATGTCATATTGTTTTGTAAGAATAACAGTTTGTGAAAATATCACAAATAATCTTTTGGGAAATAACAATCTAACAAAGAATAAATCCCTATGTTATTGTGATGATGATAAGCCCGTATTAACTGTTATAACAATGAATGTTTTCGTGTTAATAAGACAATTTTGGATATATATATCAAAGGCCAGAGGTTCATACGTTTTCTAACCTTACCAACGTTTCCATCTTATATTATGTTGAGCTTAAGAGATCCGAAACGGTAACTCAGTGTGTATTTAGGCATGCCTACTTATCCATCTCTAAGTTTTGCTATAAAAATAATTCATTCGGTCGAATATGTTTCTGACAGTGACACAGTGACAGAGGGGCTTGTGGCTAAGTAATATTAGCCGCATGGGTCGATTGATCAGGTTAAGATACGCTTGCCGCGGTTGGTCCGTGGATGGGTGACCATTTTTACATACCAAGACCCCTCCGTGCCTCGGAAAGCACGTTAAGCCGTTGGCCCCGGCTGTCATTTGTGGATCTTATACAGTCTTTAGGTACGGGTCGTCAGAAGCCCGACAGTCTGACAACCAGTCTTACCAACGGGTATCGTATTACCCAGTTACTGGATTGTGGAGGTCAGATAGGCAGTTGCTTCATGTAAAATACTGGTATTCAGCTGCATTGGTTGACGGTTAGACTGGAAGCCGACCCCAACATAGTTGGGAAAAGGCTAGACAGATGATGATGATGTTTCTGACAGTTTAAGTGCATTCCCAGATCTTTGTAGGTAACCTGGCACAAACAATGCTTATGTCATTTTCCACAAATATCTGCTCTGTGTTGCTTTTATCGGAGAAAATGCAAATTGCATTGATCCCGTTTGAAATCAACTCAACCTGTACAGAAAAGTCAACGTACTTAGAAAATTATAAATTCTGCCGTATAAATCTCCACCTACTTGCCGGCTTAGCGTCCGTTCTAATTCCCGACGCCCCGTATAATTGATCTACATCGTCTCCACAAGATAATTTCGTTCCGACTCGATCCCGTCCTATCGCTTGTCACTGTTTTATTACCTACCCTCTGAGCTCGGATTGCGGGAACTCGCGGAAATGTCATCGCATTACACACTTCAATCTGTTGAGTCTACTTAGAGACGCTTCGGAATAGAATACCTGCGTTTGGTTAAGGATTTTAAATTGCAAATAGATCGGCTTCGGGATTTATATGGTTAAAGAGAGAAGATCCCCGTTTCAATATTGTGATTAGAGATGAGCCTAAACCAAATTATGGTCTGGTAGGAAAATTTTCAAAAATCGGAGTAGATGGTGAGAATCGTGAGGCGAATTACATCAGCCCCTAGACAAGGGGGCAACAATTTAGTGAGGAGCACGACCGCTCTGACAAGAGTGTTACGAAGAAGAAGACGAAGATGAGAATGTTGGCTTAACTTTATCTTTTTGTGTCCGGATAACAGTAGCTAAATAAAAGTTCACCGAACCATTTGTAGCGTTTATAACAAGAGTAAATATAAGCAGCCTTATTATATGTATGTAAACTATGCTTACAAACATTTCTAGAATATTTATAAACATCGTATTATTGTAAGCATTAAATACACAGTCATCAACCGTAGTGTCTATTGACTCCCTTCACAGTACACAACAACATGTGGGTACCATTTAACATGTTCTGAGAATACAATTAGTATTTCATTTGGAGCTGCGCGAAGATTACAAGACGAGTGGGAGTACTTACTACAATATATTGCTTCTGTTCGAGAAGATTTATATAGACACGCTCAAACATAACACTCAGTGTGTAGCGAACAAAATGGAGTCTTCGCGTGACTGCGAATTTAGCCGGCACTTTGAGACTAAGATGATCGACGACTAGACTTGAGACCAGATTTGTTCACTTAAAGAGACACAAAGAATTTACGAGTCCAGGTATTGAGTCCATAAGAACTAAGGACGATAACGATGACAATGTACTAGTAATAAAGGCAGAGGTTGAGTCTTTAAGCGGGGAACGAAACGACTGTCGTTGAACAGCCTCCACTACGCCTAATTGGTCTTACGATTACTACCCTCGCACCAGGCATTTTAAACAAAAAGAAGTTTAAAATACGCGAGCGTAAGGTCTGTATTGCAAAAAGAATGTTAAAATAAAAGCCTCCTGGAGAGTCGCCCGCCCTTTTTCCACGTGCTCGTTGTCAGTGTAATTGATCGTCTCTGGCGCTGCGAGATAATTCCGCTGTGACGTGATCCGCATTGTTGTGACCGTTTTATTACGCCCTCACTGCTTCCGAGATGCAAGGGAAATGCAAAACAAACAGACGTTAATTGGACCAGATATGACTCAATATACCGCAGCTGAGTCCCTTGCGACATTTTTTGGATGTGCGAGTATGAAGAAGACGTTTTCACGCGCTTGACAACTTTGTATGCCACATGAAACCCTAATTTACATAAGTTATACCGAGATCACATGAATGATGGTAGGATTATCAGGAGGGAAACCACATATTTATAGACCCGTACCTACTGTTATGACCAAGATACGAACTTTTTGGCAACATTAAGAATTTTCCGCAAAGTTAAAAGTTTAAAGCCGAAAGTATGATAAATGTTGCACTGAGTGATTTACATTTGAAGGAGCTCTGTCCGAAGAGGCTTATGTATATATAATCTTTATAAAGTTCTCACATTATAACAACTATATAAGCAGCTAATACTTGTTGCTAGCTTGTGAGTTCCAATCAAGCATATTAATCATTTGGGGATCATTGCCTAAACCCTTTGAGGCTTCCTTTATTTCAGCAACACGAGCAGAAACAATTGTCTTTGAGGCTGAATACAAAGTTCCTCCGATTGAATTAATTCAATTGCTCTGTTTCATCTCGCAAAACAAATGTTAAGTTGAACATTGTACACGACTCTCGTACTTCGTAGTCTGCCAACCTTGATCAACAATACCTTCAAACAAGTTTGTTATAGGCTTCCCTTTACATACAAGGGTTCCAATAATACCACCATTACTTACAAATTGAAATACAATATAGCAAACTTTATTTCTGTTTAAAGATCAAAGACGGAAGCATAAACCAAATGACGCTATTTTCAGATTTGTATTATAACAAAACAAACTGTACTGTAGTCATCTAGGTGTCAGTTTCCAATAGTTCTCAGTTGGTCTATAAAATAATAATTAAATATATACTGGCATCATGTCTATGATGTAGCGTGCAACCATTTTTTTGCAAATCTCGCCAATACAGGACGTGTTGGGGTCGCGCGGTGGTTTCCATAAATTATTACAGTGAAGGGTTTATCCCAGATAAAATTAAATTCACCAAACGCTCGTCCGTAGGAATTACACCCGCTAAATTACCGGTCATTGTGGCAGCGAACCGTTATTGTTCCCTCGATTATTCCCGATGACGATTGTCACGCCAAATATTGATATAGATTTGCACTTCATTTCACCCCCAATTCGTTTGTTTTCGTTTCATCACATTCTGAAAACAAACATTCCAGTAAAATATCAAATCTCCCCACTCCACATCACTGCAAAATATAATCCAATTATTTTGAACGCTAACATTTTACCGACTGTAGATTTAAACATAGTATTGTTTTCAAAATGTTATTCAGTGTATTTGAAAATGTAGATAAGAATTTGTCCTCCGGCTCTGCAGCATGTTACGCACGATGCATATCTCACTTTTCTAAAACTGACACTTGTCTAGATAATAATTTCAGTGGAAATTGTGTTAAAATCGTAACACCAGTGTGCTTTTAGCGAAAATTCAGTGGCAATAAGTCGATCAAAAAATCTGACCATAAAAATCCACTAAATTACATTAAGAAGAAAAGTAAAAGCTCTTCCATAAGGCTGAACTTAAAGTCATTTCAACTTAAAAGAACAAACTTGAATATAATTTGTATTTGAGTCAGTTCGCCTCAGTTCACTTCGCGTCGGCGGCGGCTTCCAACTTTGTAACTGTGTAGCAATTATAATAATGGGTTACACATAAAGTAAATTGGGTGGAAGTTCATTCGATTGTTAGTACAAATGTGTTCCACATCGGAACAGTATGCGACCCACATAATTGCTTCAGAGGTGATCACACAAGATTGTGGAAGTTTTATATTGCATTTGCAGGAGTTAATGGATGAATGGCGCTTTGAATTTGGATGCAAGTAACTTTTTGGGAAATTCTCTCGCATTATAACATGAAAAAATGCTTTATTCCCGCTGGATGCGGAAAGCACAGAACCGACCGAAGTGGTGGAACTTCAGGGAGGCCTATGCGCAGCAGTGGCCGTTTTTCAGCTGAAATAATGTTGATGATAATGATGATGCTTCATTCTGACGTCTACTGAATAAAGCATTTTTCATTTTACAACCCTTCAAGAATTGAAACGCTCAAAAGCCTACATGTATTCGTTCTGTTATGATTCACAAGTTTTCATCGGAACTTTGCAACGCTCAACGCACAAGGGAATTATTATTTATGACTACAACACCTGCGACAGGACGTGGAAAGTTTCCTTAAAAGTCTCACTCGGCTGGCCTGGGGTAATGGGGGGAATAAGTCTACGTTCCTCGCGCCTAATTTGGCAACCCGAGGCGCGGAATTTATAGGGGTGGGGCCTCTACAGCTTGAAATATTCGAAGGCTCCACTCGACCGTGAGTTATGAATGAATCCCGTTAAAGAACCCGGAAAATTTCTAACGGCACGCGTAACGGTTTTGACATGGTACGGGATCACTCACGTCTTATTACCGATATTGTCTCTATTCTATATTAAAATGTAATTTTGTAACGTAAAAACGTATTTTCCTCCTTCTTATAAATTAGGTTTACCTCTCTTTGCATGTCGAAGGTAATTGAGCTCATGAATGTTTAATTTAACCAAATGCTCATGTGGGCGTGAGTACAAAATTAACGAAACAATGTATTCGAGTGATGCTCGTTTACTTTATGAAGATTGTAGCACAACTGGAAAATGCAGTAAGAAAGCGAAAGCAAACAATCAGCGGTGGCGAATGGAATATAAAAATAATAAAAGGATGAGCTTTAATGGGCACTACATCGGTAACAGCCGCACGATGCGGCGGTCCGCATTCAAATCTGTTTGATTTATGCGAAGTAATCGCTTCGGCGCTCCTGCCTGATGGGAAACTGAAGAAAATGGCAGACTATATTATTTATGAGGGCTAGACTGCGTTTAGTCCGTTGGTCAAACAACATGCGGGAATAATAAATGAGCACAGGAACACACAAACTGAATACAAGGTACTTGAATTACGGATGGACCCGGCATCGATTTTTGAACAGCAATTTTAGATCGAAGTTAAAAATTTATAAGAGAGAGTGTACTGCGGACACAGTCGACCGTGGCTACAAATTACCGGTGCCATTGTTACCACAAAACAGCCTGCTCGCTCGTCTACGCGGGCTATTATACTTGTGAAACAAGCTCGCGAGTGTCCTAGCCTCAAGTCCTGATTCTACGACCATTTCTTTTATTAATTGTGCCGGGGTCGTAAAGTTTTCAGACGAAAGTTGACGAACGGCCAACTTGTTTGCAGTTAGTGTCAACTTAATAACAGAAGTTGGTTAAAAATATGCTCGGCCGTAGTCTCGAAGCCACTGTTATAATAATGGAGGGAAACTAAACTACCTTAATACTTTTACGTGGAAACTTCAAATTTAATTTCCAGTTGTGTGAATATTTCAGGAACCCGCTGTTGACTTTAAAACATTGTTCCCTTGGCCCGCACATAACATTTACAATGTAAACATGTGGTTTCACTTTTACATAAAGTTTCGAACGAATTAATTATAACGGAGATATGTTGGGATTTAATGGTTATTTGAACAGATAATATTTTCAGGGTACTGTTTTTGCTATCTGCTTTGTTTGTTTTGTTATTTGTATCTGCTTTCTACTGTTTTAAAAATATAGTAATCCGAATGACAATATAGGGAGAGAGATAGCTACTAATTAGGATCAAAATACCTACCTACTTTATGGATTTTGCGTTATAAATACTCTATTATTATTGCTGCCTTTTGTAACTCAATTTATAGAAGCTTGTACACTATGTTTATGTCAGCGATGCGTGCTTTACTTGTGGTTACTAAGACCAACACGCTATGAATGTGTGTGTAAGCGCAGGAGCTCTCGGCACCGTCTGTGATGAGCAGTGATCGGAATAGGCTGACTATATTTGCCTAAACTTCGGAGAACAGAGACAGAAAGTGGAGACTTCCTAACGACTATATATTTTTTCCCAGGATTCGGGAAAAATCTTCAGTAAGTTGAAAATAAGCTTCATTTAAGATATGTAAAGGCTATTTTTAACTAAACTTGCAATTAACAAATCTTAGGAATTATTAATATTATAATTCTTAACTTATTTAAATTCTTATAATTATTAACTTATTAATTAAGTTAGATTATTTATTTCGGGATTTTACCTATTAAAAAAATCCCGAAATAAATAATCTAACTTAAATCATGTATTAGAATTTTCCTTAAACTGACCGTTGATGATCAAATCTTAACGTTATTTTCATACGACAGGAAAAAATTCTATAACTAGTATAGCAATTAGTTGTAGTGAAAATTCCTAAGATTTGTTAATTGCAAGTTTAGTTAAAAATAGCCTTTACATACCTTAAATAAAGCTTATTTTCAACTTCCTGAAGATTTTACCCGAATCCTGGGAAAAAATATATGGTCGTAAGGAAGTCTCCACTTTCTGTCTCTGTTCTCCGAAGTTTAGGCAAATATAGTCAGCCTATTCCGATCACTGGTGATGAGATAATATTGAAGTTCGAAGTGGGTGTGTGTGTGCGTGTGCGTGCGTGTTACGTGCTGACGCTACTCGTCTTCACGCATACATTCACAGCGTACCCTTGGTTACTACACGTAAAGCGCGCGTCGCTTAGTGCGATTAAAATTCTATATCGATGTTTACAAATCTGCAACAAGATAAAGTAACAGGTTAAGTTGGTCATTGAAACTCAACTCGCTAGTAATTTGTAGATATTCACGTAATGTACCCGATGTTACTCGTACATTTTGCCTCTAAAACAACTTTACAAAGATTATCTATAGAAAATCGAGTCACGTATCGGCTTTGCAGGCGTGAAGGTACTTGTTCGCGATTGGGTGAAGATCCATCGACAAGATAGAAGAGACCATACATTGAAAACAAAAATTGAAATAGATTAACTTTCATAGAGTTTGTACGTGATCATTATTATCTGAGCCCATTTTTTCCAATACAAAAACGTACCTATTCCTTTATACTATTATTTTCTCCGCGGTTTCAATCCCGCCTTAGGAGAACTAATTCATGTATATGTCACCGTAATTTTATGAACATTGTCAGTTTATAATCTATCTCGCGAGATCATAAACTATCGAAAAATTGTGTACTGCAAAAACCATTTACAATTTAAAGCACTATTTTTTGATAGCTTATAATCTGTCCGTGACAGACCGATAAATTGTGAACTGATATCAAAATGCATGCGACGGATAGTATATTACACTATTACTAAATAGTCAAGTAACTGCCGCTAACTTGGAAGTTGCGCTCGCCGGCCGCTACGGCGGCACCGCTCGCTTCGCTCGCTCGGCTCGCGCACGTTTGATCGCGGTTCTAACCTAACCTAACCTATTCGGTCGGGGTGCCCAAGCTGCAACCAATTCGGCTACCGTCAGGGTCGGCAAATCAGGGATGGTACAAAATTTAACGGGTAATAAAATCAGACAGATTGTGAACCCTGTAGGTAAATGTAGGTTAATTTACAATTTGACGGTTTCACATGATAAATTATAAACTATCAAATATTAATACCTACGTCATATTGTAAGCAGTATGGTACAGTTCACAATTTATAGACAGTTTATAATCTCACGAGATAGAATATAAACTAACGGTACCTACTCACAAATATACTGTGACATATCCACATAAAAACACTATCTTTTAATCTAAAGCATGGTCTTTCAGCACTTGGTTACTCATGTGCTTTCAGTGTGCAACCTTATATTTTGATCCATTCAAAATATTTGCCTTGATGTTTGGATGAGTTACGAACATACAAACATCTTCATAAACTTTCAATTTATAATATAAAGTAGAATGGGATTCGGAACTCCCGAGAGCTGTGAAGTAATTTGGTAGAGGCCTATATGCAGCAGGGGACTTCTGGCTTAGTCGATTGATTGATTAATTATTTTTTGTCTAATGGAACAATGTTCACTGAGGGACTTCAATCTGTTAAGTGACATCTAACTCAGAAGATTGAAGTCCTTTGTAAATCGGGTAAGACAGATAATATTACTTTATTGCATAGATTAAGTTACCTGATTGACAATCCCGAGCTCTTTAAGCTCGTGATTGTCAATTAGGCAACTACTTTTTATGAAGATAATTAAATATTAGGATGTACAGCCGCAAGGGTCGGTCGATCAGGTTAAGCTACGTTTGACACGGTAGGTCCGTGGATGGGGGACCAAATTTATATACCAAGACCCCTCCGTACCTTGGAAAGCACCTTAAGCCGTTGGTCCTGGCTGTCATTTGTGGATGTTTGACAGTCGTTACGGGTTGTCAAGGCCGCAAGTCTGACAAACAGTCTTACCAAGAGGTATCGTGGTACCCAGTTATTGGGTTGTGGAGGTAGGATAGGCAGTTGCTCCATGTAAATGCTAAAGTCGCTCCGGTAAGACTGGAAGTCGACTCCAACATAAATTTGAAAAAACTACTGAGGTGATGATCATATACATGGTCTTTACCACGGAATAAAGAAAAGTAGAGGAACTGCCCCTCAGATATCGCGCGCGTGTCAACATTAAGCCGAGATGCGCAACATTTAGCTTATTTGTCGTCAGATACTTGTCACGATTTGTTGTCTCAGTAATACGCGAAATATTACAAACTATGCCTTGTTGTGCGGTTATGACCTGCAAAAAACAAAACCGAAAAAAAAAATATCTTGTGGAGGTGTATCTTATCATCGGTAAGTACTAAACTTTGTTAATTTTTAATATATTTGATTTTAATGACAATACCACATTTTATGACTTCAATGTAAACTGTAAACAACCTTATATTCATTGACACAAAGTCTAAATGCACTTGGTCTTCATCTAGAAAATCATAACATAAATTCTAATAACTTCGACGCTACTCAATTAGGGATGAGACACATCCGTAAAGTAGGCCGGTATCGATAATTTTTATTTATTTTTAACTCTTCATTTCATGGCTGACACCATCATCCAGAAAATTTATGTCGGACGGTTCATGTGTATAATTTGTAAATATTTAACTAAGTTTGCAGAGAAATCTCGAGGTTATAACAACACGTAGCCTGCATCCGTCCGAAGTAGGTGCGGGTTGCTAATCACACTAATATTATAAGCCGAAAGTTTGTATGTTTCATAGTTCTTCACGCTCGAAAGGCTGAACGGATTTCAATAAAACTTGGTACACGGGTAGACCACGTCACGAAAGTATGTTCTCTCGGGATAATTTTCTACTTTCACGCGGGCGTAGTCGTTGGCAGTCGCTAATGGTTAATGAATATAATATTACGTAATATTAACCGTAATACATTAACTTCTGTATGATAGACCTCCAAAAAAGTAAAAAAGCATTTAAATATTTCAGTTTTCCCCAAGATCTTTTTATTAAGGAAAAATGGATAGAAGCTACGGGAAGACAAAACTGGATGCCCACTAAATCAAGCACTCTAAGTTGAGAGCATTTCGAAGATCAGGATATACAAATTTCAAAGAAAGGATATAGATATTTGAACGACAAAGCAATAATAGCAAAATTTTCCATTATTAAGCATTTGTATAATGTTAACCAATTATTACATTGCTCACCCGAATAAAATACGTAACATCAATATTAAAATATCGATATCTGTCTACATCTTTTTCTGAGTAGCAAAAGAGATTACATGTGCATGCGAATATGACATCTATTTCAAAAGCGCTAGCGTTCTGTATATAATGAATTGGTTACGGCGCCATCTAGCGTTGAGTAGCTGAACTGTTTTTAGACGAAAAACTTCTGTAATTTTTGCGTCATGTCAAATAATAACAACTTTCAGTCGTTGTAATAAGACTTAATTTTTGAAAGCAATAGGAAGATGATTTGTAAAAGTTGCGTTTGTAATTTGTAGCCAATAATATCACTGTTTTTTGTGAGTGTACTGAACAATTTGATATGCAAATGTGTGAGTTCGGCGACACTGGCTCCCGTGCTTAGCCAGTGTAGGGGCACTTCTTTGTATTCTCTGTTCTGTGGTCGTTATTCATTTTATTCAAAATAATGTAATAAACAAAGTATCTTTCTTTCTCATTTCTGCGAATCGAGATAAATTTGCCACATTTCTTCCACGTTTACGTTCAAAGGCGGGTTTTTCACGAGCCATTTGGCTATCAAGTTAAAAATCTGCAAAGCTAACAGCGTCTGCATTTACAGTGAAGGTGAATCGCATTGCATCGTCGCATTAATTACTGAAGCCCGATAGAGGTGTCTACACCAACACTGTAGTTGCACCATCAATAAAACAAGTGACAGGCGCCCAGGGCAGCCACACGCCAGCTAATTTTCATACTAAACGAACGGGTGCGGGTGCATTATTAAAATGTGCCGTGACGTGACAACCTTCTCGACCTGGGCGAGCATTTAAACTTGACTCGGTAACTGAGCTGTTAAGTATTTAAGGTGTTTGCTTCAGTGGGGTACTAGTTTATGGTAGCTTACAGCTCCAGCGCAGGGCCGTAATGTCGCCGTAAATTGTGTATAACACAATGTTGGTCTCGTTATAACTTGTAATTTAGATGCTCTATAATTAGTTGCTTTCTAGTCATCTATGTTGCTTGGATGCTAATACTATGGAGTACTACTGATCCTAATTACATTGAAGTTAAAATACCTTCTTACCGTATAATGGCGGAATTAGAATGAACTTGTTGACACAATATTAAAAATGAAACAGTCAGAAACACGATTACATCCATAGTTAGGTGCATGCATGTAAGAGTTTTCAAGAGATTCACTGTTCATAAAAGCTCGTTAAACCTTCTGGGCAGTAGGTTTTTTTACCTAGTTGTGCTGTGGCTTCGCCCATGGATTTCGGAAATTATCCCACGGGAACGTACTACCCGGATAAAAAGAAGTATCCTAAGTATTAATCCAGGTTATAAGCTATCTGTGTGCCAAACGTCGTCCAAATCCGTTCAACCGTTTTGCGTGATTGTGTTACAAACATCCAAACTTTCATATTTATAAAATGTGAGTCGCGAATGAAGATCTTAAAATTCTAAACTCCACTAAACATAGCATATGCTAACTTACCTATCCACAATATTCCCAAACAAGTTACAAACAACAATTTAACACTTAGTTAAAAGCTTTCCCAGTCCGACTCACGAGAGAGTGAAACAACAGATTCTTCAGGAGACTCTCACAACTTTGAAACAACTGCCTTTACTCTTGACATGTTTGCGCCATCCATCTAGCAGCCGTATTTTCATACTAGCTGAGAGCAGGTGTCAAAACTAAGGGACGTTAGGCTAATGTATGCAGATTGCATCTTTCGCTACTCCGCGCAGGTCGGCTGCGCTACTCCGTACACTACTTGTATTACCGCATTAGCTAACGGTACTATATTTAATGCTCTATTGCGGTGCTTCTGTGTTTTTTTTTTCTTCTTGCACCTGCCTAATTACTTGCTTTTAGACTGTGCATAATTTAGAGAGTGAAATGGAGTTTGTTTATTTTAATTAACATTGCTGTAGCTGTATAATTGTATACGGCCATAACTAGGTTTTTTTTCACCTTATTTAAATATATCGCTCCATGTAAGATAGGTTCTGGTAATTTGCTGCTGGTTAATCCGGAAGCCGACTCCAACATAAAAAAGTAAAAGTCTATGTAGATGATGATATGACTTTAAACATGAAAGACTACTAGGGGATATCTTATCTTAGTTATCGTAATTCCGTTATTGTTTTTGTTTTCCTTTTTGCACCTGCCCAATTATTTGATTTTGGGCTGTGCATAATTTAGAGAGTTGAATGGAGATCGTTTATTTTAATTACCATTGTTGGAGTTGTGTTTAAATCCTGCCATAACTAAGTCATTTCTATTGCATCTTCCTTAAATATATCGCTCCATACCTATGGAGCCATATATTTACAAAATAGCTAAGTGTACCTATACTTAGTTATATTTCTGCTGTTAAACTGGAAGACGACCCTAACATAATTGGAAAAAAGCTAGGCAGATGATGATATGATTTAAAAAATACGAAAGACTACTAGAGGGTTTCCTAGTTTTCGTAATTCCTTAATATGCAGTTAGTCGAGATTATTATTTAATCTCGAGGAAACGACAATAACTAATACCAAACAATAAGGGAGAATAATTTCCCAACCGTCAGTCATCGCTACTGTACGCACAGAACCCACAATAACTTGTGACGTCAGTCAAAAATACACAAGTCGGCAACTTACAAACATGTTATGAATTTTAATATTAGAAAACATGGCGCGTTCATGTAAATAAGGTACATAAGCTAGATACCACGACATTCAAAACAATGTTACAAAATTTAATTAATTGTATAATTTCTCGTTCAACATACGTTTGCATTTAACCACCGTCTCACAAAGACATTGTATTAATGAAATTCAGGATTCGTACGCTGTGACAATAACATTAACGGTACTTAATGTTGTTGGTGTAACTGAAAATTTATTTTCATAGCACTTGGCACTAAGTGGACCCTTTTTAAAGGAAATAAGTTCAAGTTGATTCAAGTGAACCAAAGTCAAATGGAACATTCATACATTAGTAGTCTCTAATGTTCCCATTACTGGGACATAGGCCTCTTCTCTGTGAGAGGGAGTGGACAGTTAATCCACCACACGGGCACAGTGCTAGTTGGTAAATCTCCCATGTCTTCGAAATTTGGTTCGACGTGCTGGTTTCCTCGCGTAGTTTTCCTTCACCGTTTTGAGATTAGTGGTGATGAAATAATTTACACATAGTAAAGCGTCTGTCAGGGTTGGAACCTACGACCTACATACAACTCGAAAGCCACTGCTCCCAAATGCAATAATAACAGTAAAAGCTTTGCTTTAGTTCAGATGATTATATATGGAAAACCCTAGCACAAATATTCGTATTTCATTTAGGCAGAACTCTTCAAAATTTCCTCAGCTTAAACCTTCATCATTCTAACACCACCTTTGCTAAAATCCCTTTTGTCTCTACAAAAATAATTATGCAAACAATAAAAACGAATGTACAACAATGCGAGCAGCCAGACAGAAACTCTCGTGCATCCTGAATGTCTCATTATGGATGACAATAAGACGACACATAACACCCCTACGATCATATCATATCCTTAATTATTTAGTTTTCATACAGTTTGCAGCTTAATTTTGTAGGGGTTTAGGTCGCATTTTAATTAAGACTACTTCTTGACCGTGATGCTCCCAACATTTAAAGGTCAGTTTCTATTTTTACTTCGGGGTTATTGGAAGCAACCACTCGCTTGTCTCAAAGGATATTATCAACATCATCTTGTGTGTGAATACCTTATATCATATATAATGTGCTTGCAATAAATGTACCGTCATAGATGTACCGTCGCCGTCGAAACGAAAGGAAGAAGCTTTTAATTGAAAGTTTGTGAGGATGTTTGGATGTTGTTGGATTTGGATGAAATTTGGCACATAGATAGTTTATAATCTGGATTTACATATAAGACTTCTACTACTACTACTTTTTATCCCGGTAGGACATTCCCCTGGGATAATTTTCGACCTCTACGCGGACATCATCATCAATACGTTTACGATGATGAATGATAGTGGTTATAGATGTTACATTAAAAACGTTTACTGCTGAGCACAGTTTTTTAGCAGTCTTCAGCCTCGAAAAGCACGCTAAGCCGTTGATCCCAGCTGTCGTTAGTAGATCTTTGACAGTCGTTATGGGTCCCGAAAGTCTGACAACCAGTCTTACCAATTGTTAACGTATTACCCAGTAACTGGGTTATAGATGTCATACAGGCAGTTACTCGCAGTACAAAAACCTGGTAATCAGCTGAATCCGATTAGACTGGAAGCCGACCCCAACATAGTTGGGAAAGAGCTAGGCAGACAATGATGATCTATAGTTTAAGAAAAAAAAAATAGTGACTATCACCTTCCCCTTGATTAAAATTTACGATTGCTGCAAACTCAAAAGTTGCTTTTCATATTAAACTTCACCTTTCCATCAACGAAATAAAGCTGATTAAAACCCAAAATTAAGTAATACTATGGATATTACAGTTTTAATTTTAAAATCCCCGTCGTACAAACAAGTGGATCGCAAACACAATTTATATTGACAGTGTCAGTAATCACAGCTTCTGATTTTAATTGACTGGATATCGATTTAATTGAGTTTTATCTTGTTCGTGTTACTCATAATTTAAATATGACGTGCAAAGGTAATGTACCTTTGCACGTCATATTTAAATTATGAAGTTATTTTTAAATGACGTCATTATGAAAATAAATTTAATTTACATTTCTCTCATCCGTTTCGTGGTTAGTACGCTTATTGCTAAATCTATGTCTTAGTGTATTTACTATGCTGTTACTTCATTGGCTACACGAGTACTTGGTGACACGCTCTGGCTAGGTCCACTGCTACTTCAATTGAATCCTAAGTTCTAGTGAGTAATTACTTTTAAAATCCTCTCGATGGTAAATTCTCGTTTAGAAATGGCAAATTCAAATTATTACTGAGTCTCTAACTATACACTTCGAACATTCATTAAGATAATAATGGTAACTGACAACCTAAGCTACATGAAATTTAATCACTAGCTCCACATTTAATTATCAATTTTTTATTAGCAGATCTAACATTTACTATCCGCAGAGTAATTGCTCCAATATCTCTTTCACCTATACGTAAAACGTCTTGTCGTAAAAAAGGTATGAAAATAACATACGCTTCAAAGAAATTGCGTCTCGATTGGAGTTCCTTTCTTAAATATTAATAAAAGCGCCGGAGCACTTTTGAGACACTTTCAAGAGTAGAGACGGCGCGATGCATATTTAAAACAAAGGAGTTGAGGGGGACCTGCCCACAGTGTCCCTCAATACGTATAAGGTGTAAATGTCGTAGAGACTGTTCTTAAGTTAACATTTGCCTTCATTGCTTACGAGAAAAAGGTAACGTGGCCTGCAGGCTGTTCTTTATCTGTACCTCCCTATATCTTTTGAAATTACTACATAATTCATCAGTCATGATTGAAAACTGAGCAACAGCCAACTCTATATCAAGAAACAGCTTTCTCATTCAGATAATATATTTTCAGAACAAATACCTTACATTCTAAATACTACGTTAGACAGAGTCACACAAAATAAACTAACACGATAACTTACAGATTTAAATCGTGGTGTAATCCTCGTGACGTGCAAGGTCCACACGATAGTAGAAAACAGAGCTCGTAGCAATTTATCTCAAGATAAATCCGACCACGCGTAAGACACCTGTCAGATGGCGGGACGGGCGCCGTCTTGTCTCGTCTCGGCGAACAGCTCGGGTATTAGCTCTCGGGGTAAATTAGAATATTTCCAACATAAATAAAACGATAATTAACGTTTAAACAAACCGAGTTGTTGGGATAAATTTTGTCAAGTTGTCGTCTTGTGACTTTATACCTTGTTTGCAGTACAGGCTGTGGTGGTGATGTTTTAATAAGAAATGACGCTTTGATCAGGATATTGAGAAACAGTTATTTGTTTTGAAGACATTGTTTATTTCTTGGCCTTGTTTCATTTCAGTGAATAAATGTGGGTGCTTCTGATTTTTGTTTGTTTGTGTCGAACAAACCTGTTGTTTTTTTTCTAGTCTTTTGATTCGCACTTGCCCCTAGCCATTAAACTTTCGCATTCGAATCTTCGTGGATTTTTCTGGATTTAAAAAAAGGCGCTCAGCGATAACAACTCACCTACATTCAAGTATTACGCACACGTATTCTCCCTTCGGGGACAGAGCGAAACCGAGAGGCAATAAATGAATCCTTGGCGCTACTTACGCGGAATAACGATTTGTTGATCAATTGTTGAACGTGCCAGCGAAAGAAACATCAAAAGATTCTACTTGAAACAGGTATATAATTCAGTGTATTCACAATACGCGCGGTTCATGAATCTTGTCTCATTTCCTGACTCGGATCCAATTTGCAGAATTTAAGATAGTGCAAACATATTAATTTAGAGAAACCATTGCGCTGTTGTGTGTCTCATTTGTACAAAGGATAGCAGAACGCCAGTGCGCCGACTCGGGCGTTGCAATTTGTCCCGAGATAAATTCAGCCGTAGACAGATGTCGTCTGTACCGACCTCTCGCTTTTTATTAATACTATACTATTGTTTTTTTTTTTTATATTAAACGAGGTACGATTTAAATAATTGATTATTCTCGTTTTATTTTCAAACAATATCTTAGATTGAGAGGTCTGATTGGATTGTTTATCAGCACTCTGTGTTTATTATTAACTTGACGTAAAATTAGCACTTTCATTGTCAGCAGTTTGCGGTTTGTTACTGAAATATTCAGTTCAACACAGACGCTGGCAGTAATAGCCATGTCGGTTTCTAAAATAGCTTTACGACCATTTTCTAACACTTCAAAGGAGGTCATTAAATGTCGAGGGACATTCATATAAATTTCGATTTCCGAGACGTGCGCCGTTCGCGACTGCCACCTGGCAACTGTCAACATGAACTGCCAATTTGAATTCGGAGTCGCCTAATTGGCCGACAGCTCGTTCCAAATATAAATATTAAAGGTCGAAAACGGATATCGCGTAACGAGGTGGACGAGGGATGCTGGAAAGGGTCGCAGCGTGAGTGCCTGATGGCCGCTCATTTTTACACACAAAGTTCACCCGTGCGTCCACTGGAACATTCGGATGCAAACAATCGCGGAATTTTAATGCTCTGATCTCCCTTTGAGATTTATTCATAAACAAATTGAACTAAAATGTATTTTACTGTGATAGCGATGAACACGCCATCGCCATTTGTAGAGAGTAGGTAAGTTTTCCTGCAAACTTCCAAAGTTTTTCCCCTTTTGATAGAAAAAAACCGGCTAAAACCCACTTTGAACAGAAAACAGTACATTTACTCAAGTTCCTCTTTAACTTTATGTAGAACAATCGCGTCGACTGAAGGACAAACCTTTCGTGGATCCCTCAAATTACGTAGCATATGGTAGCGTGATATTTCACATAGGCCGGGGTCCGAATAGGTAACCTTTCCGATTCACTGCGACCACCGCTCGTAAAATAGGGGGTGGTATTCTCCAAGTCATGAATACGTTAGTTCGTTGGGGCGGGCTGGTTTAATAGTTAAATAGGCGAGCTAGAGAGAAAGGGGTACGTATTTACGTATGCCCAAGTCACCCCCTATAGAGGGAGGTTAGCGGAAAAACGAAAATAATCGTGTTTTGCTTGTATTTTTCATTAGATAACAACTTTAACTATAGTTTTATGAGCTCAAAGCGTATAACCAATATATCAGCCTCGTCTTTAACAGATATATTTATAGCCGAAACATTACAACACTATAGACACGATTGTCCAAATATTTCTAACACAACTCGTTCCCATACACCGAGTGCAATATACATGAAATCTTATACGAAATCAAAGTTTAGTCGATATGAACTAATTGTAAACACTCATAACCAAGAGATCAGAATGCGTGAGTGGCATCCGCAAACAAACCCTTTTGGGAGCAGTTCGCTATCGAAATTCTATTTGCGAGGGCAGAGATACACGCCCATACCCGATGAAGATTCCCGACTCCTGCTCAAATATTGTATGCTAACGCAGCGATTTGAATGCCGCGAGTAATCCAAGCAGATCGCACAGTACTTGCTATGGACGTCTTGGGAAAACCCTCACCAACTACCGCTACGTACTCCTACGATTAACTTTAATACAAGGTGGGCGGATTTGTCTTCCGTCCTCGTCCTTTACCCCGACGTTAATACTAAACGAGATTCCATATAATATACGCACGTTTTTCTGCCTCACTTTTTCCTTTAAACCGCCTGTTACATAGTTTTTACGAATACATTACTGTTTACGTGTGAATAAATATAGTTCGTCCTATTTACGTATACCATTTAGAATACAAAAAGGGGATAAATACAAAGAATGGTTAAACAAAGAGGATGCTCAATTAAAGTAAACGCTAACAACAGTTGAAGAAATTACACAGACACAGGCAATAATCAAAGTATCAACAATAAACTCTCACGATGCACGGCTCAACGGAGAATCTATTTCGCTGCAATGAACAAAACAAAAGTACATCGTAACAATAGAGACATCGAGACAGATAAAGTTCAAAGTGAAGTTGAGTTGAAAAGAGAGGAGCCTATCCTTAATACTAAAGCTGAAATGAGCGAGAAACAGGGAATGAGAGAGGCTTATAGAGGAGTTTAGAGTGTTGCAGAGTCGCCGAGAGCAGTGGAGTGCGCTATACATGCGTTCGACACTCGCGTAATACTGTATGGCTACCTAGTCAGACGTTATCGCCGATTAATGAACTTTTGTTACCTGTAAATCTTCGTATATCTCTCGATGTTCTAGCTTTTGTTTATATCCGTATTTCAGTATTTTTACGGTTACAGGCAAATCTTTATAAGATAACTGGGTTTGATGAATTTAAAAGTTGGGAAAAATCTACATTTAAGGTAAACAAAGTCGTAAAGTTATGTTGAAAAAGTAAATAAACGATAAAAACAGCAAAGGAAAACACCACAAATCCAATAAAAACTCGTTGCGCAAGTGGACGCGTAATATACCTACGCTTTTTATTAAAGTTTTACTTTAAGACTTTTTCCTTATGAAGGGAATTCAAATAATACCGTACGTATAAAACTTGTTCTACGCACATAACCATACAAAGATTTTATTTGAGAGTTTTAGTGCGTGGCTTTGACAACACACTCAGTTATATTTGTATGTTCATTCCACTAACTTAGCTTGAAATAAACGTTAAACTAGTTATTAATTTTGTTCCGTGTGGTGCCGGACGTAAAAGAATAGCACCATCCCATTTCTTCCCATGGGTGTCATAGAAGGCGACTAAGGGACTTACTAGAGAATGCGCAGCAGCGTTCTCTATGCATTTGACCACCATACTGTGATCGCCAACCCGCCTGCCAAGCATGGAGATTATGGTAAATCCCCGCCTTTTGGGAGAGGCTTATGTCCAGCAGTGGACTTCTTTCGGCTAATATGATGAGTTATTTAATTATTGAAATGACAAGTTTTGAATGAAAAATATTGCGTTCATCGAATTTCAAGATTAATCGGCTGAAGGACACTGAACGAGACACAATAGGCGTTTTATTGTTATTACGTCTATGGGCTTTTAATATCCGTCAATGTTAATTTGTTGTTTGTTAAAAAGTTGATATAAAATACCATTTTGTTAGAGCTATTTGGATTATATTTTAAGCTTTTCTAGATATTTGTTGCCAGAAACATATTACTGGGATGGTTTGGAAAGTTGCTACAAAATAAAATAAAAATATCAATTACTGAAGTGTTAAACTAACAAGCCGTAAACACTCACTGGACGCAAATGTCGTTATACCCGGAAACTTTTTACAAGCGTAATGGCATTTCCTCATTAGGTAGGCACATGCACGAAAAAATAAATAAAATTAAATAAAAGTTAATTTTGCATCTAAGTTTATTAGAAATCCTATCTACCTACTGACCTACAACCTAATTTCCCCGAAGACGGTATACAGCCCCATGGAGTTTGGGGCGAGTTTATGCCATTTATCGGGTTCAATTCCAAACTTCGGGCTCCTAATGAAAATTTTCTTACAGAAAAACACAGTAAAACTGCCCGGCTTGGGAATTGAACTGAGGACTTCATGCCCATTTACGACCAGTAGATCTTTGATAATGTGTTGTTCCTAAAGTGTTACGTTAAATTGAATACTATAACACTATAATTTCTACATAATAAATACAGTACAGTTTCAAGCTGTGTTAGCACAGCCAGTGTTAATTACCCAGTGAGATTTAGAGCTTTCGTGCAGGTTATTTATCTCCCGTTATCTGCTTAATTGCCTTACAAACTGTTGTAATGTAATTACGTGTTACAAATATTTGTCACTTCTGGTTAAAATAACATGCGGTTTTGGTTTAACTTACGAATTCGTGGTTGGAGTCATTTAATTTATTCTTGACTAACATTTTTAGAAAATTACGATTATGAGGTTCAAAATGGATAAAGTTCAATTTAAAGAACAGATTATTCAAATAAAACATGAATACGAGGTTTACGGCGATGCAGCCTATCAAATACATAAATAATAATAGTTGAAACGTAATAAATGCATTCACCGCTGTTCACATAAACAGCACCCAGTTCAAACCGACACGCAAACGAATCGAGTGCCAACACTAAATATATTCGTTACCTGAAAACCCACTTAAAACAAATACAGTTACAGTTCCTTTAACGCGTGTGTAGGACACAAGAATCCCGCAAGGCAGAGCCCGGCCCATCTCATGTGAATGATGCCGAGTGCTCGGCTCGGCGTTGTTAAAACTCAAGTCGTGTTGAGTCGCGCTCGCTAATTGTGCTTCTAGGTGGGGCAAAACCCTCCCCCCACTCTGCCTAGTGCTCTACACTTCTTGTTTCGTAGACTTATTGTACGGAGTAAAAAACTTTATAACTGTTGACATTGAGCTCATGCTCTGTATGGTCTGCATGTAAAGAGAACAGTATTTTTAATGGTGTTTTATTGTTAGTTTATATTCGTCACCTCATTAGAGCTAATTTTCAGGTGGATTAAATAGGTCTCAAATCTCATGATATGCTTACATTCTCATTTTTCGGTAGATATACCTAACTGTAACTCAACGTCACTCACCAAAATGATAATCAATTTGGATTCACCAATGCAATTAGGATTATTGTTGGACATTTATTCGATCAAACCAAAAACTTGTCAAACTATTTGCCTAATTCAGAAAACACTCAGATTGCCTAACGTAATTTACGTAATCTATCAATAACTTCCTTAATTATTACAAACTGCTGCTAATATCACTTTTTGCGTACCAAAATGTTGCCAGCAAAACTAATAAATGCCGGACAAGTATTGCTAGTTTAATCGCAGCTGCACGATACGCGGGCGACAAAACCAACCTCGGATCCGAACCACAACAAGCGTACCGAAGTTTAATTCAATCGGTGTGCCCCAGTGAGTGTTGGGAGGGTGGCAAGCTGAGGGGCGCGGGTCGGGTACCGGGGGTGCGTGCGGGGCGAGGAGAAGTGCTCGCGAGGCGGTGTTAATTACTACTCATGTGGCAGGCCACATATCGCGAACTTTGGCGCCCAACGTGGGGCCCCCGCCACCGTATTTATCTTTTAATGTCAGCTGAGGGGGGCCTTGTTTAATCTTGTTTGTTAACAATGTGGGATCATAGAAAAAGTTTTATTTCATTACTAAATTAGTTTTGGTCATAATTAATTGCATTAAATTATGAACACTTCCGGAAAATATCACACACGGTTTACTATTGTGACGTATATATTGAAACGCTTAAAAATAAGCAACCTATGTACTTAATATAGTCACGTATGCCATCTTTATAACTTGCCATGGTAGGTTTATTTACTTTTATTTCATGCGTCTAAATAGACCCAAAAAATAGAATCAAGAAAAAATTCGATATTAAACACGTTCACGATTTCAATCAAATATTCTAGTCGTATTCCGCGTGCTTGCGTCGGATACCTCAAACATTCCCGTCCCTTGTTAGAAGACTGCGAGTCCCGAGACATCTCTAGGAACGCAGCCCTCTTTCCACGACGCTTTCTCATGTAAATTTTAGAGATTTCCTCCCCAAATTCGATATATAAGTTAAACGGTACCAGAGAGCTTACTTGCCTCTTATATGTCAACGCTAACATTTGACAGAATTTTCTTCGACGTCGTCGTCTGGAGCTCGTAAAATATGACTTAATCGTTTTCGTACTTCCATTATACATGGGAGATGAAGATAAGTACCCAAACAAAATGGAACTAAACTTTAACGCGTTTGCAGCACTTGTCGTTTTGTTGGAAGTTATGCCTTGCTGAGAAATTCTCTTCGTCCCCATAGGTGCCGCAAAAACAAATTAATTCGTTTTGGATATAACTTAAAATAGAATAGATGCATAATAATGCATCTGACATGAAAACATAATAATTTCTCCTACTATTGAATACAAACTGAAACTATCTCATTTACAAAAAAAAATTATTTACATCATCTGGCGCCCAACAGGGACGGTCCCACTCTGGGCGCCAAAAATATAAACAAGATTTTTTGTTCACGATAATAAAATATATAATGGTTAACATAAAATGGGCGGTTTGAAAATTGAAACATTTATAGGCTCTAGGCGAATCGATATCGAGCAGAGCGCCTTCGTGGGTCCATCGACATAAATTCGTATTAGTGCCACCTCAGATCGACTTTACGACGCCTCAGGCGTACTTATTGCTTGGTCTAGTTATTTACCCGACACGTTAAATGTTTAATGGAAATAAAAGTAACGTTATTTAACGTGTTTGCCTGCAGAATATTTTTTTGAACCAAATTCTATATGTAGTGCTATATTTGTCTTTTATAACGTATTCGAAGTTTAACTTCTGCTTTTACTATCAATCTATGTCATTTTATGGAACTATCAATATTTATAAACAAAGATTTTTAATTTGTCCTTATTCAAGGAAGAGTGTGTAAGCAAATTATTTTGTCATTAAAAAGAAGACCTTTTAATTATTTAAGGTTTCACAGTCGTCGTGACGTCGACTTGACTGAAATGTAGTTTTTTTTTTATGTGATTGAATATCGTAACAAGTTTTTGAAAGAATTAATCCCTACCTTTTACTAAAATTCAGCATAAAACTAACAATAACGCTAAAAAGAACAGTAATGGATACATAAACAAGATTGTTATCCAAACCAGATTTTTATCGCAAATCTAATGCTGCATTAATTAATAGACCTTGAGTATTTTGTATTCCTTTTGTCCAATGCTTTATACAAAACTGCATAATATTGAGGTCAGTCACTGAATAGCATTCGTTTGTGACGTAAACAAACGCACGTTAATATACGCAAGTAATGTTATTCAAGAATAAATTGTTTTGAACTGCAGCTTCGAAGTATAAAATAAGCATCATGGAAGTGTTTGTTTATTAGATATTGATTACATTTTCTGAAGTAAAATGAAAGTATAGAATTTACAATATGTACTCGTACAATACAGTAGGTATTTCTAAAACCGCAACCCGATTTCAACAATTCCTTAGTCAACATTTTATTTAAAGCTAGCCGTTTAAATATAAAAAACACTATGACAGGCTTACATAAAGCCATGAATAAGATTACAAACAAGCACAGTACAGTATAACAAATTAATATCCCTTAATTCGCCTGTCAGATTTAGGCCGTCCACTATTCAACGTTTTGAACAACAAATATGGCAAGACATCGGTCGGTGCGAAATTAAGTGAGTTTGTTAAGTGTAAACAGGGATAATCCTTGGCTTGACTATGATTAGCATATCGCGGCAGTCGGCGTTCGTTCCCGAGGGGCATCTGCAATTTAAATCAGGGACTTGGACGGCCCGGGCCCGCTCCTTAGCTGCGTACTCGGAATTTGAGATTTACTACGATTGGATGATTTGGGGTTCGATTTTCCGCTTGTTTGGACTGATTGAATTCGCTCTTTAAATTGACTCATATAACTGATGTGACTCTCAATCTATTTTTGTGTTGACCGCGTTACTAGACATTCGATCAATGTATCACGAAGATATTTGGCGTGGAAGACGTCTTGGAGGTCTTTCTTTTCGCTCTCAATTTTTTTGACTTTCTTCCTCAATCATACTGTATAAACCGCAGTGTACAGGAGTTATCTATCTTCGTACAAATACCATAGTTGTGGAGATTAGAGTCATCAATCAGATGGTCTGAAGCGGTTGCTGCGATACAGCTATCGCTTTGGTGCAAGTTATGAGCAGTGGCTTGTACTTCCAGCTATAATAAAAGTATCCCTTGAGATAAACTTAATGTTTGCATGCCACCATTTTGAACTCAAGCCATAAAGTACCAAGAAGCCGTCCAGATTTTAGCACAGCTTTCTACTACTTTTTGTGAAGGCTTCGGTTTTTATTATATTCTGTATTGCGTATAGGTTTAGTACTAAAGATTTACTCCCAGTTATATCAGCAACGTTCCTTTCGGCACCCATGTTTAATGAAGCCTGAAACAAAATACTTTCTGACAATTTTTCCAACTGATAACCGAATTACTCAATTTCTTGGCAACAAAATAAAAATGTTACGAATAAAATATGATAGTATACACCGTTATTTATCAACGTACATTAACTTAAATATTGTACCAGCTCACAATGCCGTGCGTCCACAGATATATGTTGTGAAAAATTGCCATGGATGTAGACGTTGAGTGGAGGAATTCCTTCCTCCCCCACTACCTCAGGCATTAAGAATTTAATCGTGGCCCTCATAGGATACTCACGGCTTTATACGCTACAAACTATACCTTCCCCGATAAATGATTTAATGTTACATCATTTGGAATGTTGTAATGAAAGTCATATTTTATGTTCGGCTCAGGGTAGGTAAGGTATCTTACCCTCGTTTTAAGTGAATTATCAAGTTAAATTTAAGCAATGGAATAAAAACTTCGCCTGTTTTCTTCGGGTAAAGACCCGAAAGGCAAGAACCGAAAGTGAGAAAAGAAGAGAAGAAGAAGAGTGCAGTACTTGTTTAATGATATGTTCTGGTTTAACGTAAACTTTCGTTAGAACCCTACATCCCTTGTTTACCGAATCAGATCAAAAACAAACGACAATGTACAAGATGATTATATTACCTTCCCATGCAAGTTAGTGAAAGCCGGTAAGACAAAAGGGATGCTATAATGCCCACGAGCGATGGGCTTGAAAGCCATTATTATTAATGCAATATAGCGCTGTGTCGACCCAAGACGACACAAGACATTATTATTACATAGGAATTATTATCATGAAATAAATCTTTTTAACGTAGATATTATTGTAGTATGTATTGGTACAACAAACAGCAATTTGTAAATGTAATTATATATTAACATGTTTTTGAGAAATATGATTAAATAAGTTTTTCCGATTGGCACAGGATAAAAACATCAAAATTGGTAAATAGAGTAGGTATCTTAAGCTACTTTATCAAAGAGATACACAGTGCAGTTCCAACGCTAGATTCAATTGAGGCTGGTAAATCTAAACCGTACAGGAAGTTGGGCCCAATTGTATCCTCACCTGCACACGGATTTGAAATTCAAATAGGATGAGACAAACCCAGTTTCCTTGTAACCCTGCATGTTTATCGTTGCCAATAGTTTCGTTAGAGACACCCCACAGGTCTGTTCCGGGCCTTACAAAGGGATTATTTCGCTTTGATTGTATAAACAAATATAGAATACGAAATCAAAGAAATGTTAACTCTCGCTATATTTGTTTTACTGAACCTCTTCAGGTTGAGATTATATCTAAATACTTATGCATTTGTCAATTTAAAATATCGTTATATTTGCACAAGTAAAAAGCTAAGTAAAGTACATACTTGACGTACTTGCGTCTGCTCGTTAATTTAATAAAATGGAAAATTTTAATTGCTAGCGGGGTCTCTTTGGGGTTCCATAAAAATAATACTACCGCGCTCAAGTATGTTTCTCTTGAGGATAAAATCGCAAGAAAGCCATAAAGTTCTTGCAATGCCAGGAATGCCAGGTGTCATTATAATTTTTGTACCACATAAATAGCTATAATTATTTAGCAGTGAATTTGACTAACCACAAAGCTTTGAAGAAATTCTACATTGTCAATTTAAAAAGTTATGCCAAAAATAACCAAACCACAGTACGTAACTAACATAGTAAATAAAACAAACCAGTGTACTCGAAACTTCATCATTTAGTACCGAAGCTCAAGTGGCTATAGCGGCGGAACAAACAAGCGAGGCTTCACTGACAAAGGGCAAAACAAACAAAGTCCAGGTAATTTGAAAGGTCAACAGCGAAAAAATATCGCATCATTAGTCGTTTAAAGGTCGTTAAAATGATATTATCCGTGCAATATAGCTTTATAATGATCGATCTATCCCGATATGGCCCTCCATTGTTATTGAAGTGAACAGGGACGATTAATTATCCATTGAACATAATTTGGGCGGACCAGCGGACCACTGCTGTAACAGACCGCTCCCTCCGATTTGAATTGATATAGGCTGTTGTCTCTTCATTATATAATATTATCTTTGGTCATTATTTAATTACCCAAACTCCACCTTTAGTCACGGCATAACAGGCAGAAATACTATTTATTAGCCAAAAATAAGCCGATTAAAAGTTAATCTTGCTGTCATCAGAATATCGCCAAAAGGTTGACATTTAAATTTACGAAAAATAGCAAAAAAAGTGCACATACTATAATACAACGCAATAAATACTTACAAAGAAGAATAATCGTGCATTAAGCATTTAAAATTAGCAAATTCTTTCGAGATTCTTAGCTATCAAAGGAAATAATAAATTGTTTTCCACCCACCTCCCAACAAGTTTTGTCTGCTTTCAAGGCGAAAGGCATCTTTATCGCTGCAAAACTTTTTCTTCCTTGTGTAGAGACGGAGAACCCCTTTTAATGAAACTTAAACCGGCCGTCTGCAATTTAGATAAGTATCCTACTTGCCTTTTAATTAAATATAGCTGTTCATCAACTATGATTGTACGACTATTCTCTTGAAGATCTTTCTACAAAACACTACATTCAAGAATACTTTCACTGAGTTCTTACGTTGTTTTTTTACTATCACACAAAATTCCTTCTTTTATGTCTTGTCCTAAATTAAGTTTACACGGTCCGTTTTCATCAGAAATGTTATTATACTTGTACATATTTACTTGGCTAATTTGAATAAAAAATATACCCTGCAGATTTTAACTTTCACAAACTTCGGTATTTACTTGATGTTTTCACTGTAAATCGTCTCGCCCTGACTTGTTTTCCAAGATATTTATAATCAGCGACTTTCCCAACTTAGTGTCGGCGACGAAATATCCTTTTAATGGTCGGCGGAGTGTTGGGTCGTCTGCAATTTAGATTAGTCCTTTAATTAAATTAACATTATGATCCCTATCTCAGCGGAGCAGGTGGTCGGCAATATTGCTCTGTTGGAACTCTTTCTTTACTTTCGTTTCTACTTTCACTCTTATACCGAATATTTTATTTAGATTTTGTTTATTTATCGGAAGCGTGGGAGCTGTTATTTGAACACTAGAATAAAATTGATCTGAAAAGGTTTGCTCATTATTACGGGTTCTCGTGTTTCTAGATAAAATAGTACCTAATAGAGTTCTATGTTCAACTTTTATTTATTCCCGGGTTCACGCCAAGAACAAGAAGTGAAATAAACTTTGTATATAAATCTGAAGGCGCATGTGGTGTTGAAGATGATCCTTCTTCATGACTGGCCGTAAATTTTATTTTTCCAGATATATTTTCCAAGCGAGTATATTAACTAAAAGGTAACATATTGATACTTAATGTACTCATATATCTACCCATTGAAGTACAATATCCTCGATCGTATTTCTTGCAAGTAATCCCCGAAAAGAGGTCCAAGTTATTAATGATAGTGGTTAAATAGACGTTTTTGCGCCCCCTGGAGGGATTCCTCAAGAAAACATTACTTGGAGAAGAGACAAAGGGTCGGATGAAGTCATTAATATTGTGATATCAGCGGATATTGTTTACTACTCAGTTTAAAAGTTAATAATTAGCAAGTAATACGACATTATGAATCGATGTCTAATTATAGGAAAGTTGAAAGATTCAATCAAAGTTACTGAAATAATATCTAAAAGAGCTCGGTCAAGTTAAATATTTGAAGTGTATTCAATGATTTCAATTAGTTGGTATATTCCGCTTGTTCATCGAGCTGTACGGCTCCGTTTTTCCTCTACTTTTCCAGTCTGTTTGCTTTCCTAGTGCTACAATCTTGGTGGCGCAGGTCAACCGAAAAATTAGAAATATCTCTATCCCATTCAATCGTTCAATTTAAGGAAAACGTTCTTCTTTCTATGTTTATTGGAGGAAAACGCATTACAACGCTTAAATATATAATCCTTACCCAAAGTCAATATTGGACTGCAGATATCTCTTATGTCTGAAGACAAGGAAAAGTCTAAAGTTAAATTTACAATTAAAACCTCGACAAGGTACCTACTAATGCCGACGTCCATAAACGTTACTTAGCATGTGCTTAGGCTCAGCATTTTTTCTGTCATTGTCGCACAACTAACAAACCTCAAGTGCAAGATAGTAAAAGAAACATGTCTAAACCAAAGCACAAGCTAAGTAACGCTTCGGCCAAAGATACCTAAGCAACTTCAAAGGTAAAACAAACCAACAATCCGACAACGAATCACCTAAATAATATCTCCAGAAACTATTTACACACAAATTGGCCGAGTTGGTTTCCCTGGGCAACATCCATCGAGCATCCAGTCTGACCGGGATTCCCCACGGCTTCGATATCTGCGCGGCCCTGTTAAACTCGTGAAATATTGCCTCTGACATTGACGGCTCGAAGAAAAATTGCCCCGAGAAGTTTTACCACTTCATTTTGCAGAGTTTTCACACAGTTTGTTATCGGCACGCTCTCAGTTATTGATTCAGGTTTTTTTTCTAGGGTTTATTGCCTACTTTGAAGTTGTTGTGGGTGGATTACAAATATGAAGTTTTTTTTTTTATTTTAAACGTAAATTATTGGAAAATTCTGCCATCTATATAGTAATACGTGATACGTTACGGGCAACAACCACCTTAACAAACATCTTTATAACATAGGAGCCACAGACAGCCCGCTCTGCAGGGGCTACCTGGACTATAGGAATCAGCCACCCACATCATCTTGGAATGCGAAGCCGTGGCTTCTCAACGTGAAGAAATCCTCAAAACAGAGAGGTCGCTCCGCGAAGCCTGCGAAGCTCCCAGGAATCTTCTGTGCTTCTGGGCGGAGCTAGGCTGGCTTTGTTAGCCTGAATCCCCACGCATAACGGACCGAGTGGGAGTCTACGTGCGGAAAAGGAAGTCCTATCATCATCATCATCATCATCATCATCATCATACGTGAAGCAAACACTTTGTACCCCTTTTTACGAAAATACGCGGTCGGAGGAGTATGAAATTTGCCACAGTTACATTTTATATGGAGATGGAGTGCAGAAAGTAGAGAAAATGTATCAGAAATACTTAATGTATTTCTAATACATTAGCGTAAATTTTTTTTATAAGTTTTAAATGAATTATGGTCGACTTTCGGCCACAGGGCCACCACTAGTATTTCCTATTAGATCAAGTTTTCACACAGTTTTTATCGGCAGGCTCTCAGTTATTGATTTAGGTTTTTTACCTGTTTTGTGGTTGTCGTGTGTGGATTTGAAATTAGTATAAAGTTTTTATACACGGAAATTGTAGGATCTTTTTTTTTTCATATTTTCTATTTGATCAAGTTTGCACACAGTTTGTTATCGGCACGGTCTTAGTTATTCAGTTTCCTTTTTATCTAGGTTTTATTGCCCGTTTTGTAGTTGTCGTGTGTGGAATTGAAACATGTTTTTTTTTATTAGTACACAGAAATTGTAGGAAAATTTTGCTATATTTTCTATTTGAACAACTTTTCACATAGTTTGTTATCGGCACGCTCTCAGTTATTGACTTAGGTTGTTTTTTTCTAAGCTTCTATATCGCCTGTTTTGTTGCTCGTGTGGATTTGAAATATATTATTTTTTAAACGAAAACTTTTGTCACATCTTTAACCGAAGAGGCTAGGATTTTCCTGAAATAAATTTTAATGAGAAGTTATGGTCTAGTTACTCATTAAAATCTATTTCAGGAGTTTCAGTTGAATGATAATGAACGTATTAACGTACGTACGTCCCTGTAGGAATAATATAATAGAGTGGAAATGTTAAAGTTCGATAGCTAAATAGAAAATAATCCTCCAATCGGTCATTCTGACATCGTGAAACCACAGCTAATTCGGATTGCGATACAAAACTAGCCAGCAAAAAAAACAATGCGTCAGCACTGGTTTACTTTTTCGTCCGGCGAACCGTAAAAGGAGAAAACAAATGAATTGCCAAAGTTCTCGTTAGAGTGGATAAAACAAAAGTTAACCACCGATTTCCTATTCAGCGCAGCCGCTGTTTCAATCAACTACGGGAACCGAAATTGAACAACACGACTTTCGGTTACTGTTGCTCTATGCATTGGTGCAACCAAGTGTAATGTAAATTAAAACTTATTTTTAAATAAGTGGTCCATATTCAAAACCTTTTATAGTGTACCTACAGTCAGGGAATTTATTTGTTTATCAAAATGACGCAGTACCAAGCTGACGACTAATAGAGAAGTATCGAAAAAACATGTTGCGCCGACCCCAAATGTCGATAAGACATGAAGCAAAAAAAAAAACAAACGCAAAAAGAAAAGGTTCGGGAATGCGTAAAAACCAAGCAAAACCAGCAGACGTGCAATTTAAGTTGCAAGGCAATTTAATTAATAATTAATTTACCCGGCTTTACATTAAAATTAAATGTAAGTACGTCGACTTCTTAAAGGTTTGATTTTCTTGGAAGAAAATCCTTCGTAAACAATAATAAGGAAATACGAACAAAAAAATGTATACTGTAATTACAAACAAACAGAAGTCTGTTTATGTTTTGTTGGAATATTGTTCGCTTGCACTAGACCGGCTTCTTAGTCAACAACGGCTTCGAACGAACTTAGACTAAACAACAAAGAGTACTGGCCACCAGTCCAAAGCGAACCCTAAAGGTAGCAATTCCAACCGTCAGGAAAAATAAATGGTTGATTTTCAATTGTTTCTCTTTTATAGATATCAGACGCCATGACATTTAATTTCTATTCCTCTTTGTATCGTGGATTTTGAAGCGTGGAAGCGTTTTTTTAAACTTTTTTATCCCTTTTCCGTGTTTCTACTTTGTGTATTTCTGTATATGGAATTGAAAATCATACGACCTCACATCACAGGCAGATGGCACGTATTCGATTTGATCAACCCGCTGTTTTTTGTGTTTGATATTGACATTTTAAACCTTTATTTTATCTTATACCTACAACCTGACCCGGCGAATTTCGTACCGCCATATTTTATTTCTCCAGTCGCGACTGGTAAAATCAAATCAGTTGGTAATTGTTTCGTCAAAGATCTGTCAGTCTTCTGTCACATACCGTCAATCACTTTTTGTATGAGATTGTAAAAATTAATTCTGATCAAATCTATATTCATTTTTTTTAATTAATTTTCTTATATACAAACCTTGTCCTGACAATAAGGAACACATAAAAAAAGAATCATCCAATTTGGTGCAGTCGTTCGGAAGTTATGCGTGTACATACATTTCGGAGAGCATAATTATCTCAATCTCAATATAGTTATGGAGTAATTTCACCCGTAATATTTTGAAATATGTCATCCTCGACAATCTACCACCAGTGAAAGTCTACTTACTACAGACATTATGTTACTAAGAATCCGGGATGTCCTCACAAGAACATCCTGTCCTTACCGTTACTCAATAAACAATTGTTTTTACTCTTCTATGTACTCAGTATTCACATCTTAGCAGCGGCGAGGTGCCAATTTTTCTAAGAGAGAAGCCGAAGCGAAGTTGGCTTTAACTCACTGACTTATCATTATAGAATACTTACTATCATTCTAAAATTAACATAGGAATGTAAAGAATTAAATACAAGAAAATGTAACCGCTGTAAACCAAATACAATGTGCAATACGTCCTCCATCTCGTTCTTGCTGACGCATTTTTCTATATCTGTCTCTGCCATAACCCGCTGTACAGCGACTTGCATTACACGTACATTACATATTAAGCGGTGCCACGTGACCTAAAGTGAAATCATTATGCGATCGCTGTTGTATGCACTTTTAGTTCCCGATTATGACGTTTTGGCGGCGGGTTATTTTAGTTTTTTTTTTTTTGGTGTAATACAAAGCTAAAAATAACCGTTTTCGTTGTTTTAATGTTACGGTGAATTAAATACCCGTAGTGTAACTATACTTTATGACAATAGTAGCTACCTAATGACGTGCTATTTTTTAATAGCGATAGAGTTGCCGATGCGAATCCCCGGAGAGAAGCCGGTAGGAATCGTGTTATATAGTGCTTTCGCCACTGCATCTTAGTAATCAGCTGAATGCTTTGAAACAAATCGTCTCGAAGACCTAGACAAGAAGCGCCAAATACTCTAAAGTCCCCAAAGCCTCCATATAAATACAACGATGCTGATCAACTCTTCTGTACAAGGTGTGACCTGGTTTTCAAGACTAAATTGGCTAGTCATTAGTCAGCTATCATCATCATCATTCCTACTGACACTCTTGACTGTTTCCGGCGCCAGCGACCTAGACTTCTTTTCTCTCCGTTTGTGGGCTCTCTGACGAGTAGTAAATTCAAAAACGCCACCTAAGAACCCATTCTAAAGCCAGACACAGTTTTTTCAGTTGTATTCTCAAACGATTTCCATTTTGTATCAATATCCGATTTATAATTTCGATTTGGCGTTTGTTGACTCAACTCGCTGCCGAGCGTTATATTGGGTATAGGTAATAGTTATTAATCACACTTGGTAAACATAGTACCTACCTAGCCTGCGATATTGCATGTGGAAAGTTAGGTAGGTACACACTAACGTATGATAAATTCGCTGTGCAGTGCCCCGGGCGTTTCCGCTCCAATCGGTTCGGATGCACGCCCGCGCGATCGATCGTGTGAATACACCTTTATCCGTATTTTATTTTCATTATTCATTTATTTTATAGGCGCTGTTTATTGAATGTCAACATGGCCCGCTTGCTTACCAGGTCGTATAGATAGAATAAAAGATGATAAAAATAAAAATCTCTATGACATTTTTCCACGATGTTATTTTTAATATTCTTGGATAACACTGCAACCTAGTTACTTGAGGGTGATTAAAAAGTTAGCTGTAGAGAATCACGTTTGAAATTCTTGAACATTGAATAATAACGTTTCATGAATGACTTCACTTTTAATTAATACGCATATCAGCAACGTTAACAATTGAAATGTAACTTCAAAAAGTTTTAACATAGTAACATTTAAGAATAAAAGTCAGTGAAAATTAATAATTTTATTTTAAAAATTGCCGAAGCGACGAATGCAATCAGCTGGCCAATTGGATCGCGCAATTACTATTATCATATCGGGCAACACTCGTAGGTATTAAATTAATATTCGGACGCACGTCGAAATCGTTGACAATTGTGTCGCACTACTGAACCCCTTGCTTGTTCAATTACCAAACCGTTGGGCAGATCAGCTTTCGTACAGTTATGACATGTGATGTCGTTTAATAAAAATTATTGGGAATGGTACAATATTTAAAAAATAACAACACACACTGTCACACGCTGTCTACATCGCTTTATCTTCTCTCCTATCGCAGGTATGCTGGAAGAGATTTCTTTAGAAATAAGCATCACCTCTGTACCTATTTTTCTGTTCTAATCTTCTTGTCTGTTTATATATGTATGTACATAAATGGTTAAATAAATAAATAAACATATTTGAAAAGAAAAAATTGGTAAAGAGAATGGACATAATATTCGTGAGACGTTACGTATTAAAGTAATTTAACTCGTCCAAAAAACGAGCACGGTTAAGCAACAACTACTACTAACCTAAGCACTAACTACACTCAACACCCATCAAATAACACCCACATAATCTAAAACACTCAACAAAAAAAAACAAAAATCACAAAAAAAAACATTCCCACAAAAAACACACACACACGCACACAAAACAAAAAACAACACACACAAAAACAAAAACATTCTACAAAAAAATATTTGCTATAATATATTCAAAGTAGTACCTATATTCCAAGTATAGTCCAAACAAAACTTTAAATAAGTACCTACGTAGGAACATACACTTACATGTATTGCCAATTCACAGATGACTAGGCACCATAGCTTGCAACTACCCATTGTGGAGTGCACTGAAACGCTCCACATTCCCCTTTAATTACCTACTCATTCACGATTCTACACTAATTCGATCATTATGTGTTATGTTCAACGCATTATCATATCACACGATAAAGGGTCATTTGACGTGACCCTCGACGATATTCATGAGATAAACAGATTGGTGATCACTGGTCAATTTTTTTTCCAGCAAAAAAAAAACTGTTGCTTTACCTCTTGGAATAATCCGTATGCGTTAAAAGAATCACAGGAATATTAACATAGTATTTTAAAGGGACTAAACACATAGCACTGTTTAGTCACGCGCTGTGAATCACCTGCATGCGGGGCCCGCAGCTCGCACGTATCGAAAATGTTGACGAAACATATTTGGCAACAACTGCAGTTACGCACTAACAACTGCTTGTGTCTACGAGAAAATATATCACCGTGTCTTTAATGCACACTCTATCATATTAAAGAGGAAAATAATTTATTTTTTGCGGCCTGTCGTATTAACGTCAACTCGAGATGGTATCGGTCTCTCTGGACAGATCAAAATGTTCGTTCCGCTTTCAGAACCGTAAAGGCGTAAAATTGAGATAAGCTCAAAATAGACCACATACACCACGCTGCCGTTTTCTGAGTGATAAAGACGTAGTCAAGACACGGAGATAATTTCATGGAAAAATTAAACAAAAAAGTAAGATGGGCGTACAAGTGGTTGCTTTAATTAATTAGAATCTTTTTACAAAGGATGTTTGTAATCATAGAAGCGGCAAAAAGGTTTCCAACTAACATGATTTTAAAAATACATTTTCTGACAGCTTTTTATTAATTCCGAGCTCACAATGATCCCAAAGTTACAGCACAAAGTCATCACATCACATTACATAGGTACTTTTAACGTAATAACTAAAAAAACATAGTGACATCTACATCTATTACATTAGCGGACCTCTCTTCCTATTTTCAACCATGCAGTGTCGTAAAAAGCAAACTTGTTATCACAGCGCGCAAACTTTTCATTCAGTGTATGTGTTATTCGGTAAAATTCCCTTTCTCCCATCTCGGCCGAGTATGAAACATAACTCAATAGTGAGCGTAGGGATTCGGGGCCAACCGAGTGTAAAATGGTCGACATGGAGGGGCATTTTCAAACTGACCGGACAGTCGGGCCGGGTGGCCCCTGCGCCTCCCTGAAATATGTTAGGTGTGCCGGTATTTGACGTTCTTATATCCACACGCCGTGCTTTTAATACAAGTGTTGGATCGGAATTCATGTTTCATAGATTTCTTTTGACGGAATTCCGTAATAGAAACATGTCTCCCTAAGTAGTTGTTTTATATAACATATATATACTGTACAGATATTTTGTCGTACATATTGATTACAAGACGTGTTTGTCACGAAATTCCTTGAATTTTGGCCTCTCAAAGGTTGTAAAATGTATGTAACGAGGTAATAGTGCCACGTGCCACTAAACTATGTGACATTCGATGACACATATAAGCACTAAATAAAATCTCTGATGTAAAATCCTACTATATTCTAATCTACTTTTCTGCTAATATTATAAATGTGAAAGTTTGCATGTTTAGATGTATGTAACTCAGTCACGCAAAAACGGCCTAACGATTTGGGATGTAGTTTGGGAAGCAGACAATTTATAACCTGGATTAATACATAGGATACTATTTATACCTGTAGTAGGTTCCCGTGGGATACTTTCCGAACTCCACGCGGCTAAAGTCGCTGGCAAAAGCTAGTCATCACTCAATGAAAAGTCCTTTTTAAAACTCATTTACTTACCTACGGTCACAGAAAAAAGTGCTGACCCTTAAAAGTCCTACTAATGTAAGCGTAAATGTTACAAATTGTTCGTCCACAAACGGCGTTTAAAAGCTCGTTCTCTCTCAATTGACTTTTACAACTTTCGAATGAAGTTAAGAAACTGATACAATCTACGTTCTACAAACTCTCTGCAAAATAATTCTCCAAAGACAAAGTTCTGCCATTATTTCAGCACTAACATATTTCTTCTTTGTCCCTTAAATTGATTTAACTATATCCGAGTTATCCCACATGCTAGGAAATCCAAAGTGACTGCATATTACAGAAACAGATATTTATTAGTCTCCCGGGATCCAAACTCACGACTCCCGTGATAGCTACACCGAGATGCTGTACCTACCTATCTAACATAATCTTTACTGATACATTTTATATTTCAAACTAAAACTCTTCCAGCGTTGCAGGTTTTATTTTGTCTGCTTTGAGAAAAATGTTCGATAAAATGAAAGTGATCTCTAACTTTTCTAGCGTTGAAAATTTACCCATAAAATCAGGAAAATATAGTTAACATTATTAATTTTATTATAATAAGGTTTCTAGACTTATGCTGGTGACTTCGATCAATAAACTTATATTTTAGTAACTGTATAGTCTACATGATCTTATTTTGATAAAGGATTGATTGATTATTTCGTGACTGACGCCAGTTCCTTTAAAAACATTCCTAGCTCAACTTTCCTCCCATTTTATAATCAATTATTTAATATTTAAGCACACAATAATTTACAGAGGCGAAGTTAATACCATAGGCATTTTCTTAAATATTTCCGCTTTTTCATCATACCACTGACAATTAAATGAGTATCAAAAACATCAACCAACACAGCAACGCCTTATCAACTCCTCATAATAAACACACAAGTACGTACCAGCACTTATTTATGTAATAATTTCCTTCGGTACGCCGTAATATTATAAAATGACGCTGTAAAAATATCGTGTTTTGCCGAAACGGGGAATTCCCGTGCATTCGACCGGAAAATAGCCGACATAAAGGTCCGACATTCTGCCACTGACCGGGGCACGGATGCCGATAAAATATATACGAGGACCGAGGACCTCCCTCGCCGCAAGTGTCCTAATGTTGATAAAACCTGATAAATCAACACTCCCCGGCCAAATGTTATGCCCTCAGAACTTTATTTGTTGGTGCTGCGTCACGTTTCGATAACTTTTTTATGGCATGGCAACGTTTTTTTTTTTTCCATTATTACACTAGTTATAGTCAGCTACGATAGCAAGAAAATTTCTTATCGCTTAAAGTCAATAATTCTACTGAATATTAAGCAAAATCCGAACTATTTGATTGTTTTATTTTTAATACTTACCTAATTCTAATTATTGTATTCAGATTACTTTTGCCTAACGACTGAGAAAGGTACCTAATATCAATATTTTATTAAGTACTCACAACTAACAAAATAATTGATTTGGTACCGTATTCCAGTAGGTATTCGTACAATGTAACTAAGTTAGCTTCCATTGTTATAACAACAATAATTTAATATTCCTTCAACTAAGAGCTTTGGCTATGATTGTGTAGGCGTGGATAAACCACAGTCCACAATAGTTCAAAGGTTGCCACTTCGAACTTTGTAAACAGTCTGGATTTAGACGTCCTTTCGACCCAAAACGCCTCAGCCATTGAGTTTTTGTCACCTAATTATCCATCTAAAAAGTGTAAGGTAATAGGAAGCGCACTCAGACGCATAAATAAAGTGCGCAACAAGATGGCGTCAGTGTCGGCGGCGGTCGGTGTTGCCAGCAATTAATCTCCATTTCCCGCACGCGCCAAATCGCGCCGCCATTACTGGCTCTGTTTTATTTCATTAAACGGACCCGTCGAATTAATGCGCTGCACCGTTTACAAAACCGATGAAAGAATCGGAAAAAACCGGCATTGAAAGTTTTCTATGCCTCCTTTGTGGCTGTTTGTGGAAATTGTCCGACATTTTCTTTGTTTATTGAGGAAAAATAGCCTGTTAAGTCTTCCAGCGACTCTTTTGATATCTTTTTGCGTTGTTTTCTGAATCTATTTGAACCTATAAAGTTTGACGGGAATATTCCGTCTCATTTTTTGTTCTGCCAAGAAAACGGTTTGTTGTTAATATTGCTGTTATACTTTTAGCGGTTTTACCGGCTTTCACTCAAAGTATTACGCTCTGTTTAACAAATAATTGAATCGTCAATCATTGCGTTTGTAAAAAACTGTACTTTACGGTGTAAATCGATTTTCCGGTCTCTATTTCGTATTGTATACTTAGTTTACTTTCACAATTAGGAACCAAAGACATACTAAGCCAAAATGCTTACATAGAAACATTACCTATGCGAAGTCTTTAGGTGTTTGTTAGAGAAGTTTTATTCATAAACTTAACGTAACATGAATTTGCTTTAATTTTTGTAATTAATCATAGCTAAAGTTACTCAGTATTTACTTATAAAACAGTTTTTGAATTAAAGTAATTGATGAAAGCATGATTATGAAACTCTTTATCAGATAAAACCTTCCTCATATGTTCCACAATTAAACAAGTTCGTAAAACGTTTATATAAAGCTATTAAATCCGAATGAGCTACATGTAACCAATTCCCCTTCAATAGAGAGGGAATGCAATAAAATAAAACATTTCAATGGACTTTGTATTGTTGCAGGTGCGAACACTGTTCGTCAGTGGGCTGCCGATGGACGCGAAGCCGCGAGAGCTCTATCTACTCTTTCGAGCGTACGAGGTATGTCGGCAATTAATTACTTTATTCGTTACAACTTCATGTACTTAGATTGGGAAACCAATTGGCTAGAGTCGTCTATTTTGGTGTGTGTCGATTGTCGGTGTTATTTGTCTAGACAAGTGTCTATTTTGAGAACTAAATAACAATGTCGATAAAAATACTTGTTTAAATTGACCCTAGAATAGCATGTTGTATGTTTCTGTATTTACCTCGAAACACGAAATAATGTTGCGCAGTGTAAACCAGGGCTACTCAACTCTAGATCCGCCAAAAGCTGCTGCTGCTGCTGACGATAGTCTTGTGAGAACATATTTCAGGACCAACCTAGCACCCTAATTGTGTAACACACGATGAATTATATAATATTCTCTCTAGTCTAAAAAAATAATGGTTTTTATAAAACCATTCTCGTGGGCCCTTTAAACAAAAAAAAAATGAACCCATTCTCAATTAGCCAACACTAAAACATACTTTCAGACTTACTATAAGTTGTTGGTATGAAAACCTCTTCAAAGGTATCTGTAAAGTTAAACTATGAATAAGTTAAAGTTTTGTTTAATTTTAATAGCTAGTTATCTACCATAACTGTGAGCAAGTATTATTTACTAGACGTACCGCCGACTGACAAGTAGGGAATCAAAATTATGGCCCACTTTCATAATTAATCGGGCAGCCTTGGTAGTATAAAAACCTTTCCTTGCGAAATATCCGAAACTAATAGAAATGTCAAAATATTTATCGAGAGAAAATAAAAACGGCATAGCGCCATCGTCGTCAGGCGACTAGATCTCGATTCGGATTACTGTTCCGTAAATATCAAAAGTCATGCTCCGATTCGTAATATTCGGATTGAATCGATTCTGTTTACCGATAAGGGGGATTACACTCGATCCTCGGCTGGCACGGATGGCACCACAAACATAAAGGTGCCTAAAGTTAAACCGGGGGTTAGCTTTAGTGAGGGTATCGCGTGACGACGCCGCGCCAGGCACCATCACGTACCAGCTTTTTTCGGTAGTTTTAAACATTATTACGTTTGAATAGAATTTTACTGCGACATGATGACACCGATGTTTCTAGCAATTTGATAATGTAGTCCCATCTAAAAGTTTCACCAAACATTAAGTATACCCGTGAGGGCAACTTTTGAAAACAAAGTTAAAATAATCATTGTAATTTTGTTTGTGCAGGGTTATGAGGGTTCCCTACTGAAGGTTACCAGCAAGAATGGAAAAACAGCTTCGGTGAGTTTATACTTATAACATACCTACGCATATTAATTGTTTTTAATTTAAAGATCCGTGGTCGTGTGAATTATTTTTCCATCCATCAAGTTTTTTTTGTGAAAAACTGCTCAACTTCAACGCGAAAGGCGGAAGCTACGAGCATGTTGCGCCATTTAATGCGCCAATTTTATATTGAACTAACAGCACGTTATGTGATATTTGTGGTATCTCAGTAATGACCTAAAATATTATATCTATGTGTTACATAAAAAATAATATATTACATAAAATATAATGCCCTACATAGCACATTTTCTTGCAGCCGGTCGGTTTCGTCACGTTCCACACGCGAGCTGGCGCCGAGGCAGCTAAACAAGATCTTCAGGTTGGTATTGTCACAAAGTCTCATAGCTCTAGAATTTATCTTAAACCGCTATACTAAGCATTGAGTTTGACCCAATATCTCAGCGAAAACCCCTTCAAATATTACTTCCCTCAGCATATTGGAGCGAACTCAATAAATATTTTATCCGTAGATAACTGACAGATAGAAAACTCAATAAAATCTTACTAAAATGATTTGATGTTTCCTACAATGCGGAAAATCACACAATAACAAAAAATATCCACGTACACTACAACGCCTAATCAGTTTGAATGGCTTCAGAACACAGTATGATAGGTAACACAAGGGCTGCAGTATCTCAATGAAAGACTGAGATATGTCCTAGGTATTTGAAGCTCAATATGCTATTGTAAATACTAAAACATGTATAACGCACGGTGTTACTAAACCTCTTCTCATCACATGCCTCAAACACAGCCAATGAGCACTATAGTTAATATTCTCATTGTAGACTTGGAATAACATTTTCCTGACTCGAGTAACCGCATCGTAAGTTATGCTAAACCCATGCACATACAGAATAGACCACGTCGGGTCATCGAGTGGCTGTCATTGAGCTGTGAGGGCCGCCGCGACGCCGGACTGTGACCGATCATGTTACGGTGTAAATACGATCAGCAATGCATGTCACTGTTTGACAGGTTTTGATGTCACATCCCGAGCACTGTGTTCCGTCACCATAGCAGGCGCAGGCGCGGACCTCTCGATTCTATCGAATGTATCCAATGCAGAGACAAAATTGACGAACCAATTGCTATATCCGAACCCTCACTCATAAACTGTCCCATTTAGGTTACTTTCAATGAGAATTTATTTTTGGGATTTATGGTTAAAGATGATGTTAGTTAAAGATGTCGAAGCAATCCATATAACGTGTTAATACCGACGCCCTCCCAACCCGCTATCGTTGGTCGCACCCAGCGGTCGCTCAGTACCACTCGGTACTACTGGGACTCGCGGCGCCGACCCTTCCATCGTCATTATATCGGAGCGCCGCACCGCTCGCGGCTGTTCACAGCAGGGCGTCCGGTTCGACCCCGACATGCCGCAAACGATTCGGCTGGAGTTCGCTAAAAGCAACACGAAGGTCAGCAAGCCGAAGCCGGCAGTTGCCACAGCCGCGCCAGCTGCACACCCCGCATTGATGCACCCACTCACTGGACGTAAGTACCGCCGAACGCACACACCGCCCGGCGCTCGCTCGAAGCCCCCACACCCATACCGTACCTCTTCACACTAATAAAATCGCACGACCTGTGTCTGTGACGATCCTTACACTATAATGCTCGTATCCTCACTATTGCTGCCCGAACGCTATGCTCTAAGAGGGTGTAAGTAGGTACGTAATGGGTACGATCGGGGCGTCGAGCAACCGCGAAGGGCAAGTATCTGTGACCGCTTACACGTACCACGCAAGGCCTAGCTCCGCGAAGCTATTGATTGATCTGTCGGGTTCTTACCACTGTTGTCAACTTTTACATGTTTTCATGATAACACATCCATGATGTTCTTACTTTTGTTGTCATCTACTACGGAAGCATACCGGAACAGGTATTGGAAGAATTAATATGGTATCAAAGCCTTTCTTATTTCTTTGCAAAATATATATTTTAAAAAATCAAATATGGTAAATTTCAAGAACCGTGAAAACATGTTTAAAGCACATTGTAAATAATAATTTTCTATAGCAGTATTCTAATATCACATTCATAGTTACGTCGTAAACATTGAATTCGTTAACAGACTGACACAGCTTGTTTGATTGTAATGTGCGCTTGCTGACGTTGTTGTTATGGTGGACAGACTTAGCGAGTCCGTTCTTCCCGGGCGGCGGCGAGCTGTGGCATCACCCGCTGGCATACGGCGGCGAGCTGCCTGCGCTGTCGCACGGACTGGTGCACCCCGCCATCCACCCGCAGATGGCGCCAGTTCGATCCTACCTCTGACTAGCTGCCGCCGATAGGCCACACCACGTATGTTACTTTTACAATTCTGAGTTGCTTATATAGTCCACAGTTCAAGGTTTCAACACAAAGAGAGTGACACGGTCAAGACATGTTGCGTATCACCCCCTCTGTGTGTAAAAACCTTTATGCTAATTATGCCAGAGCTTCACTGCACAATGCTTTGCTTAATATTGCTTACTGTTGACCTGTACTCCAGTCAGTTCAGATTGTAGTCTGGGAAAAAGCTCATCACGGCCAAATATGAATAGCTGTTATTTGCTTTACTTGTTTTAACTATATTAAAAGTAAGAGCAGTCAAGCATTTTGCGTTCTATGTAAAAACTCGTAGAACGCAGAACGCTTGACCGCTCAATGTCTGTGCGGTTTCTCATGTTATTCAAACTTTACTAGGAGTTTGGACCTTATTATCATGGTAATAATGTCCAGACCCCCCTGACGCTGGGTGCGTGCGTCCTACCCGCGCCCGCGCTGGGTTCGCCGGGCGCGGCGGTGCCGGCTCACAGTGGCCCCCCCTCGCACCCCGCGCACCCCGCACCTCCCTGCTCGACGCTCTTCGTCGCTAACCTCGGACAGTTCGTCTCAGAACATGAACTTAAGGAAATTTTTAGCAGGTACGACCACAACATTGGCCCATACGCAATCGTATATGTGCAAAACGCTTCAAGTTTTCGACTGAAAATAACAATTTATACAGTCAAACATTGAAATATCTACACGATTTCAAATGAAACAGTAAAATAATATTTCCAGTCGAAAAATAACACGTTGTTATGTGCATGATCACGCAACACATAAGGTAATAAAACATATGAAAGCATTCGAAAATGTATATGAAGTTAATAAAATGTAACTTTCCACAGTGCATGTTGCACCGAATATCACAATGTCGTCCACGTAAACCATTATTGGGTTATAATTATTTTGTTTAAATTTTGGCTCTACTATGTCTCAGATGTCTCACACAAACTATTTGATTTGATAAGAAAACACCAAAGGAAACTCTATTTGGTTGAGACTTGAGCCACATCGTTTGTGTGAGATCTGAAGCCTGCACCCGTACCACCCTAAGCATGACGAACGTCACTATATCTCCACAGTTGTCACAACTAGTCGTACGTTAGCACTGTAACACCACACAATATGAGAGCCATGAATATTACTTTTTATGTCGTACGTATCGTGCCGCACACACCGACCGCGATATTTATATCCGCAGCATTAAAGAGGATGATGACAAATGTCGCACTGTTTAGTTTACATCTCTTAGAATTTAGAAGCACCATATATAATAACAACATTGCTTTCTGAATAAGAATCACTATCTTTATCAAACATTGTTCACAAATGTGGCATTCTCTGAATTTAGCTACAAGAATCCACAACATTAGGTCAGTCTCAAAGACACACAAAGTCATACTGAGGGGGTACGAGTGGGCACAATAGAGTATGATGGTACAGCTGTCCGGGGTTCTCTCGGCTGCGGCTGCTGAACGGCGGTAGCGGCGGCGGCAGTTCGGGTCCGGTGGCCTTCGTCGACTTCGCTAGCTCGTCGGATGCGGCCGCTGCGCTCGCTCGCCTGCAAGGCGCTCTGCTTCTCAGCTCTGAAGGCGCCATCCACCTCGAATATGCGAGGCATAAGATGGCACACAACGGCTGGATTCTCGCACATGAAGTATGCACGCGCACTTTGTTTAGTTCTGATACCACACTGATATTCTCTAAGTGTCATATAGGGTCTCTCATTGTAATCAACTGCTGTCTTGATATTGCATCCACGTTCGTAAACATTTGAACAGCATCTGGCAAAATCGCATCTACCATTATGACTATATTTCTAAAAACGATATAGTATGATAATTAAGTTCTGATTAAGACAGATTCATACCAAACAATAATAAAAAATACTAAAAAGTATATTCTTAAGTGCTATGTGTTAAATTCGATAATACTTCGGCTCTCATCCACAAAAAACCCAAGAAATTTAATTGAGTGCCATGAGTGTCGAAGTGATCGACCCTACTAATGTTTCACCATGCACCTCGCACTATATAGAGTTACATAATGCCTGCTAACTCGTAAGCCTTAAAGAACGTCGCTATCAATGTTTGATAATCCGCTAACTTGTGTTGTGTTACGCAGGGAGCCAAAGGCGGAGAAGAGGGCAAACAGCATTAGTTCGTTCGTGGCTCTCGGTACTTGACAACCAGCTCACTGAGGGATGCCTGTCGAGATCCTCTGCATCGCATCGGACGCGCCAGGAGACTGGGCAGCACATCACTCACCCCTGCGTCCTCACTAGATGCTCTGTCTCCTCTTTTGTTATTATGTTCCCTGATTCCCAGCGTCAGAAGTGTGGTGTTATATCGTTTATACCAAAATTAGCAAGTGTTAATTGTATTATTATTAACATTCCAGGTTTATTGTTTACTGTTCATGATATATCATTATTATTTAAATGTATTAATTTCCTATAAACGTAGCCTGTTTATTTAATATTATTATTCAATGTATCGTGTAACATAAGATTTATTTACAACTAACTTATTGTACGGTAAAGTTTGTATATTTGTTTTTACAAGGCCGATGTATACAACTGAGAGGATTTGTTATGAATATAGTGTATTACCAGAAATTAAACATTTTAGGATATATCTCATTCGAGTAAGCTAAAAACCAAAGGTGCCCTTCATAGAAAGATTACGTTTTGTTAAATAATATTTCAAGTTGAATTATTTAAATGAAGTTGTATGTAATAATACGATTCTTTTGTTTTAGCCTCGATAATGTTAACGTATTTAAATGAATTTCATGACTATTTCAAATTATATTTACCTAATACTTTCTTAGTAATGTTTATATTGTTCAATCACTCGTTGTCGCGCTGGCACTCTAGTGTTGGTCTTACGATCCTTTCTATCTGTAAATGAATTATTGCAATAATTATAATATTTGAGTAGGATTGTGCGATAGGACGGGAAGCCCTCGGAGCCGCTTGTCGAGTGCAACAGGGCGCTGAACGCGAGCGTGCGCACGCATCTCCTACTTCACTGACCCGTTCAGTTTGTTATGACCCTTCTCTACTTAGGTGACTACCAAAATTTCTTGTGCCTTGCGAAAAAGAATCCTAAAATCATTTCTATTGAACTCTAACTCTGTGGTTTCACAAGTTGGGGTGTGTTTTGGAAGTTCTGCATTGTACCAGTTCGGGTTCCCTCACTCTTCGCGGTTAGTATGCGATGCGACACAATCGAGATCAGTTCAGTCTTGTCTCTTGTTGCGAGAATTTAGCCTTGGCCTTATGAGAGTTAAATAATTAAATGTAATCATTATATTAATTAATATATAGTTATAATTAGCCGGCGACGTGCGCGCCGACGCTGAATAGTGAAACATTATTCTACTATTTGCATGCTTTGACGAGCTTTTTGGTAATAATCTAATTTAAAATTTAGTAGTTACTTTTATTGTGTAATCGTTAGGTGAATAATATAATACTAGATAAGGGTATTTATTGTAGACAATCAGCATAGTTACATTACTATTTAATGAAAGTTATTCATACATAATAATGAAACAATGTAATGAAATTTTAAATTTACTGAAAAGTTAGGATTAATCAAAATGAAGATTAATATATTTTTTATTTTTAGCTAGTTGACTATCGCATTATACAGAATGGATACTTAGTTACCTACGCGTCGACGTAACGGTGACGTCATAAGTACACAACACTGCGAGATAGCAATAAACCAAAAATGAAATATTAATGTTATTATAGGTATTTAGTGACGTATTCTGCTGATGTAAACATGTAAAATTTACAAAAAAAAAAGTAAAAAAAAATCCCTGCTTAGGCTATATAAATAAGGTTTTGGATATTTGGGTTCCAATGTTGACGCGACAGAAATCTATTGAGGTACTCACGCGACTGCTGTCGGTCGCCGGCCAGAGATACCGCATGTGAATTCTTATGAAATCTCTTAGTCAATATTTAATAGAAATTTCGTCAATTTTTGACTTAGCAAAATTTTATACATTGTTTATAGTAATTGTAACTTCTCAATGTACCGAAAGTCGTGGCGTATAGACCAAAGATAAAGGATTATACATAATATTAAAACTAACCTCAGACCGTACCAAACTTGTATTTTGTAGGCGCATTGTACTGCAATGTTTAGTGGACACGACAAAGTTATTAATTTAAAGCCACAGCAGTTTATGCAGACATCATTTGTTACGGACCCAAGTGAGACTGGTGCCGCGGTGATACACGAGGACGCCTAGGTCAGGCATCTTATTGTACTATTTCATTGTTACCTACTTTTGCTAATGTTAGAGACGAAAAAATAAATTTATTAAATCAAATATACAATCAGATTCAGTTTTATACCAAAGCCATTATTATCAAATGGAAATCAATCATTAATATGTATAACAATGTTTTGTGTCACATGAAAACTCCTGACAATTCAGATTCTCTTATATATTATTAATTATTCATTGTCGGTTATAATAATTAAGCTAAGTCAATGTTCACTTATTTAATTCGATATATAATGCTAATTCGTGTGTAAGTAATTGTGTAATATTGTAGTAGTGATCTCCCATACCTTCGGCGAGCGGCGTCCTCTGGCGCATACTAAAATACAACGAAAAGTTTGTTTGTTCTTTTCAGTTGTTCTGTGTGAGTGTGTCAATGGCTTTATCACGTCGATGACGATCAATGTTAAGCTCTCTTCGGACATTTGTGTATCACTCTTTGAAATCTCTATCATAGTTTTAATGTTCTATAAAGCCATCGACAGACTTAACGTTTTGGTTAGCGAGGTCCGACCGCCCGCCGCCCTGCGCACGCACTGTATCACGCGAGCGCGCGGCGCGGCAGGCGGCGGCATGCGCGCGGACGCCGTCGCCGCCATGATTCCGTCCAACAACCTTAGATAGCGAGTAAGAGACGTCCAGTGGCTGCGGACACGGCTACGTCACCTTCGCGGGACTACTCGATACATATCATCATGTAATATTTAATGTGTAATTAGGAATAAAAAAGCGGTTTCATAGAGACGTTTATTCTGTATTCTCGTCTACTACTTATAATGCAATCGGCTATATGTCACGCTAACCAACCCACTTTTGCGTTCCCGAGATACTATATTATTCGCTTCGCTGTCGTCTTATCCTTTCACTCGGATTTATCTCCACTTCTGATTAATTTAATTTCTAAGAGATTTAAACACAAAAAGTTAATGTGAACAAAAAGATATTTTCTTAACGTTTACTGTGAAATCGAGTAGATTAGATGGTGATCGGATCGTCGTTGTTTATATAAAGACGCGTGACATTGGCCCGCATGTGATAGGGTAGTATAGGGGTGTAGCGTCGCCTTGCAAGTTAGGTTAAGTGAAGCGGTATCACACAAACGCCGTACATCGGAAACATATCAATTCTGTGCCCCTTAATAAATTTAGTTAAATACTATTCTAAGAGATACAATATGAATAGAATAAAGAAGACAAAATAATCGGAGTATCAAATACCTGCTAAGTGTTGTTTTCGTACGTTAATGATAATATCGATTAGATTGTGTTCGTGAATAGTACGCATAGTCCCGGAGTAGTGTCGCGCAAGTTCCATTTGTTTATCGCTGTAGAGTTTGTACGAGTACGTTACTTTATTGTTATTTTAGAATATATTAACATGGCTTAATTACCAAATTACTTTAACAGATCGCTTCGTATTCAGTATTAAATGACATTTTATTTTAATTTCGGTGACAAGAGTTAGTGCGTTGCTGAAAACTTATTTGTATATCGAGCAAAATAAACCATACAAACTATATAGTTAGTAATTAATTGTTAGATTTGTGTGACTTGGATTATTTAAATGCTTTTAGAGCAAAGGTAAAGTGTTATTGTGGTTTAAGAAAAACATAATGACATTGTAAAAATAGTGATAAAAATTAGCTTAATTATCATTATTACAACTTTTATAGATGTTCATTACTTTTCTTTTCTTACTTCATGGAATATTGTGGCATTGGAGACGTCATTGTTAATTCAAATAAATTTGAGCTCATCCTCAATCGAAGTTTTTATTCATCTGAAACCCTGTCTGCGTCAGCCCGCTACTGAGCCACTGAGCTCCTGGCCCAGTGGCCAGTAGGCCACCGAGCCAATGAGTCATTGAGCTTCTGATTGTCTCCAAGCACGTGTCTTGAACAACCGCAACAACATACGTATTCAGATATTGAATATTAAAATGTTTTCTAGATTAGCCCGTAGGTAACAGATCTTTTATTAACGAAATAATATAATCATTGTTTTCTTGAACGAACTTATGTTCAATATTATGTGTCTAATAGTAAATAAAAATAGTACTTTTATAGGTGTCTAGTTTAGGATAACTGAAATTAGATATAAAATTTACAGTTGAGCTTTTAAAACGTTGCTTTGTAGACATGTCTGCTTTGGTGCGTCATTTTGTAAAATGAATTCGAGAAAAAAATATAAAAAATACAATGTTTTCTTCAATTTAGTTTACAGAAGTGGCGCAGATACGATACAATATAAAATCTCTTTATTTCGATAATAATTATTGCAATGTTGTATTTATGTTATTATTAGTTTTAAAGCATTATAGGGTCCAAAGATTGGGAATAAACATTATGTGACAATTCGTGTTCTTGTTTCTTTTACTACGTAAATGTGTGACCAACCTCATCGAGTAACTGGGGTAGATGGAATCCTACAGACTCAAAACATGTTTTAACTGAGCACGGCTTACGTATTTCTCAGGGATAAGCTAAGACGCTAAGTTTCAAATATGAATAACTACCATTCCATCCTGAAAAGCGATGAAATAGTTATAAAGTCAACATAAAAATGTTGGATCATAAATTCAAAATTTTATGTGTAGCCTCAAAATTGCGGCATTAAAGTAGTTTTTAATGTCAACTAACTTATTTAATCTAGTAACAAAGTAGGTGTGCAGAGCGTCATCGGGGAGTTAGTAATTATTTAGACAGTCGAAACTTGGCATGGCCTCGTTCTGCGGCCCCGGCCAAATTAGTATGAATATCATTAATATCACATTAGCTACGACCGACGTACATGTGCCGGTTGAAATTGCGTTACCAGTTAATTTCAGGATGGATTTAGAACGGATTTCCCGTTTAACTAGTAATGTTTTGTAAGAACCAAGTGGACTAACGATTTGGAAAGAACAATACACATGCGCATACCAAAACAAGCAATAGCACAGCTCAGTTTTAGGTTCTTAACATAAAATTTTAATAAAGAAGTAAAAAATTTCGTAGCAATTTCGTAGCAAACTGCTACGAAACTCGATATCGATCATTTGCTACGGACACAGGAAGGCTGCTACACAATTGCTCACGTAGGCGCTCATTCAATATTCCTAATAATGATGGAGCTTTTGTTGCGGACTTCAAAATAAACTGACTTTAGTTTGCTGATATTTTTGACGTATGATATGCAAACAATGTTAGTTAGCAGATTATATCAATAGTTCGAGAGATAACATTTCTAAATTCAAAATTACATGGGTTATTATGTTCCTGCTTTCAACGAAGAACAAATGCGATGCTGCAAAGAAGCTGAAGATCGTAATTATTAAAAGAAGATGGTAAGTAAAGACATGACTAAAGCCATACGGGTTAAAGATATTTCGATAAAATACATCACAATGATAACCTTTTGCTTCGAATTTCATTATTACATGACCTATGAAATATAGCACTCGTGCTAGCAGAGAACCGAAGCACAAAGAAATTCTATAATACTAGTACACAGTGCTGCTGATACAATGAACAGTTGTAATTACTTACTACAACTGATATATACAGCGTGTCAAAAAATTCCAAAAAAACAACAACCGACTTCCAAAACAACACTAAAGTGAAAAATAACTTTAATTTTGAATGTCGTTGTGTTTTAATTTTTAGTCACCGCCTACCAAAATTAAAGTTATTTTTCACTTTGTAGTATTTTTTTGGAAATGGGTTGTTTTTTTTTACAGAAAAAATACAAACTAAAACTGTTTTTTCTGAATGGCCATTAGTTCTACCAAACCATTTCAAGGTTATCCATTCTTTACCGGACACCCTGTATAAGGATTAGTGATCGCGGCATGTGTATTAAGGTACACAGGACGAATACTGCTATTCGTTTGCCTTTTAGAATCCCACTACGACATCGTTCAGTAGAATAGGCCCAGCTTTTTTTCGAAAACCACACCAATAGGTTGGATTTATATTATGCATTTGGTCACAAAAAATACTACATAGGTACCTAGTCAGTAAAGCTTATCCAAACAAAAATATAATAAAGAGAAAAGATTTTCTTTTGAGTATGTTTGTTTGTTACGCTTTCAAGCAAAATCGGCTGAACGGATTTGGATGAACTTGACACATGGATAGATTTTGAAGGTCATGACCCATATATCAATGGACAGATTAGGACTTGAGATACTTTTGTTCCCGATATTCCTACGGGATCTAGACTTATGCAGGTGAAACTGCGGGGCGCAGTTAGTCCATACTAATATATTATTATAAATTCGAAAGTAATTCTGTCTGTATGAACGAAATCCGTTCCGTCGTTTAAGCGTGAACCGCCTTTTCACGCCTAAATTTGTAAGACTGCGATCAAATTTCGGCAAAGATATAGGTGACATACTAGGAATGGATATATGCTACTTTCTGTCCCGGTAGCACGTGCCTGTGCCCCCACATCCAAACAGGCGACGCCGCGGGCAAAAAGTACTTACTCATATACTTCGACTCAGTCTAAATCCTACTTATATTTTAAATGTGAACATTTGTTTTTGGATATTAAGTTTTTAGATGTTAGGATGTTTGTTGCTCAATCACGCAACAACGGCTGAACGGATTAGAATGAAACTAGACACACAGATACGACTATAACCTAGATTAACACATAAGATACTCTTTGTCAGTGGTACATATTTCGAACCCACGCGGGCGAAGACGCTGTCAAAAGCTAGTATCTAATTAAAGTAAGTACACAGTCGTAAGAACGTATACTTATATCGAAATCTGGTAATGCACATGAAGTTTAAAATAAGGTTTTAACCGGAGTGTGGTAATGTGAATAAAACAAGTTGTGTAAGCCATCCTCTAGCGGTTATGTGCCCCGAGAGACTCAAGTTTAAAAGGACTTGGTGTTCTTAGCAAATTGCCTAGGTTCTAGGTTCTATTTGGTACTCTAGTTAAAACTGTTCCATGCTATGTAAGAGCTTAGTGCGGTATTTACTATGTAGCATGTCCTATAGTGTACTTAGATGATTAAAAATGCTGTTTGAAGTAATAATGTGTCCGGGTAAGTAGAATAAATGTAATTTTTTTGATTTTTTTACGAATAGGACGAGCAGAGATAGGTTTGTTCCTGAAATTACTGTCAATATACAGACTACAGGGTGATCCGTTGAGATGGGTCATTATGGACAAAACTGAAACGTAGACAATTCCTTTCAAAATCATTTCTGACTAAGGGACCTGCATTTTATAGGCATATTTACATAATGCAGAATTGCATATGTAAGCGGGCACGCCCTTTATGCCTGAAGGCTTTTATTTAGATTGTAAATTCTGTTAATGTTTTTTTTTATATGTTGAGATTATTTATTTCTACTTGAGTACCTATCGTTTTCAACGTTTTGTTGGCATATTGGCGTGTGCTAGCTGACATATGACAAATTTAATGTTTTTGTATTTCGTAATGTTAATTACCTACTATTGTATAGAATCAAGATCTTCTAACTTAACAGACATCTGTGCTGCTGGGGAGTTTGTTGCACTTTTTCTTCCCAGCTAAACCACTTGGTGAAGGACGGGCGTTTTGGGGAACTGTCTTATGTAATTTTGACGTTCAACAAAAGCTGACCTTCAGCCTAGTTTTAATAAAAATGACTTTGGATTAAAATATTATTTTTTTAACCCAACGATTAAAACAAAGAAGCTTGAAAATGAACTGCCTCATTGCTGTAGGGGTCGCAAGCACTACTACTAAGCTAAAGATCCTGCGTTGGATTTCCAGATCCCGCAGTGTTTTGAAAATTTATATTTGGCATTTGTTAGCAGCAGCCCATTGTCTGAATTTGTACCCGATTCATGGCAATAGGCTCGCCCGTTTTACAAGCGTCTTTACATATCATCATCTGCCTAGTCCTTTCGCAACTACGTTGGGGTCGGCTTCCAGTCTAACCGGATGCAGCTGAATACCAGCATTTTACATGCAAGCGACTACCTATCAGACCTCCACAACACAGTTACTGGGTAATACGATATCCCTTGGTGAGACTGGAAACAAGGCGTCACATTATATTATATTAAACTTACATAACGAAACTGTTGCTATTGCTAGCTATGACACATTTGAGTTTAGACTATTATCATCGATCTTTGCACACGTTTCATAGAAATAGATAACAATCTCGTCGATCAAACAGCACATTACACATACTACATCAGCGTCTGGTTTGGCTCATGCGAGTCATACCGCGTACAGGTGATCACACTCGTGGGATGCTGCGGTAATGACTAATAGCACTCAATTATACAATACACAGGCTGCTTACACACTTATTTTTGATTGGATGATTGTTATTTTTTATAGTTCTGTTCTATTTCGAAACGGTGGTCTCTCATCACTCATCTGTGTAGTCTCTTGCAGAGAGCAAGAAAATCTGATTACAGTAATGTTTTTAGATCGCAGCTGAGTATTAAAAGTTGTAATTCCAATGTTTTATATCAAAGTAGTACTAGTAAGGACGGGGAAATTAATTTTATCAAATTCACATACTTCAATAATTTGCAATGTTATAGATAGACATTTCATACAACTGTCAGTATATAAATGCCCCCGCAGAAAGGTACGACGCGACTTCGGTAAAACAATTTCCACGAAGCTTTCATTGAAATTGTTCCACCAAAGTCTATCGCGTCGCGACTGTCTTCAGGAGCTTGTGATTTGAACATACGAACAAGTTAAATGTGATAGGTATGCAATTAAATTCCCTGGCTTAAACAATACACGAATATAACAAAGGACTGTTAATCACTTTGTTACTAGGCTAATTAAAATGTTAAATTGGTTATAACAGAAGCGTAAACTCATGATTACAAACTCGTTTTCCTTGAACACGAGAGAAAACTTTCATATCAAATGCCACTATACAACTACGTATCCGTGTGTTACCGGACGTAAAAGAATAGCACCATCCCATTTCTCGCCTTGGGTGTCGTAGAAGGCGACTAAGGGACTTACTAGTGAATGGGCAGCAGCGTTCTCTATGCATTTTACCACCATACCGCGATCGCACACCCGCCCGCCAAGCGTGGCGGTTATGGAAAAACCCCTTTTGGGGAGGCTTATGTCCAGCAGTGGACGTCTTACGGCAGAAGTGATGAACTACGTATAAGACTTTATGTACATGACGACGGCGCCGCACCGGCGCACACTGGTCCCAAATTAAAAAAAAGTGGACATTGATAGTAGACCGCTGATGTTTTTTTTTATTGTTGATATAATGATAACAGATAAGGCAAAAAAATATTATTGTCCTACTTCAAATACTTTTCTCTATAAAAAATATTTCTTTTTTTTTTGTATGGGAGTGATTACATTTTACTCAATTTCTCAAAAACCTTAAGCGATGTCGAGATGGCATTCACATATGTTAGAAAACTAATAATTCTGAGTATTTGGCTCGAAGAAACTTATTGCTTATCTCTGCGTACTTTCGAGATAATAGTGACAGAAAATAACAATTTTTTTTAATGTTAATTGTTCGCTTTTTTTTAATCATAGCCTTACTCATATCGCAATAGGTCCGCTGGCCAGCAAAATGGAGCTTCGACGCGAGTTTTCCGGGATAACAAGATGGCCGCCTCTCATGACGTAACGTAATACGGTCACGAATCGCGCGCGTACACCTCACTCAGTGTTAGAGATGGTCAAAAGCGTGATTTTCCTGTCACTGTGATTGTCGTTCCAGTTACAAAAAAATCACAGTGAAATATCACTGTGACTTTGTCACATGTGTGATTTTACTAAAATCACTCACGTGTAACCGCTACTGTTGTTGCAGAATATAGATTCGATAGCTGATCCCAAACAACCTTCACAGTTTTTACAGGCTTAAGACTGTCACCCAAGGATTGTGTGGCATGTTTCGGTTTATTTAATCAATTTTTTTTTTTTAAATTATAATAGGCATTTCATTATAAGTTAGAGTAACAACTAAAATTTCCTTAAAATTACAGTAAAAATAAGTTTACGTAACATTATACAAAATAAATGTTTCGTTTGCGTAATAATATCAGCATATCGACAAAAACTTATTAATTACTCGTATAATTTAACTTGGCTATTTTCAAATGAACAAATTGTTTAAACGCCTTTTATAACTGACAGTAAATAGGTGTATAAACCTAGCTATGCCGAAGCCATGCGTGTGTGAAAGCAACAGAAACAAGGAATCAATCGCTGTCGCTGTCGCAGTCAAAGAGCGCATTCGCATCCCGCTCTTTCTCGGCAAATTTCGTTTCGCGTCGTGAGTCGTGACTACTATTCGTGTTGTGACTTTTGTTAAATGAGTGAACGGGGTGACTATAGTGACAAAGAGCTGAGTGCTTATTTCCACTCATACAGACCTATGTGACAGACCTAAGTGATTTTGTCACGATATTGTTTCATGACAAGTCGCAGTGATCATTTGAGAAGAGAGATAGCAACGTTTTTTTGGTCGTGACGTGATTTTTGTCTCACCTCTACTCAGTGTACAACTAAATGTGGTTGCGATAAGACGTGTCCTTATTTTTTCTGTGCGCTTGAAGAAATGCTTGTTGTTTGTTTGTTTTGTTATTGTTGTATTTTGAATCTTTGGATTTTAAAATCAAATAATTTTTGTTTGTCTTTCTTTCGTCGAATTTGTTTTCGTAATTTTTTTTGTTAAAATCAAAGTCACTTTGTCTTTGATATCTTTGATTCTAATTTGTTTTCAATTTTCCTTAAAATTATAATATGTCCGCATTTGTCACCAACTTAGACTTATACGTTGTTCTTAAATCAGGAGGTGGTTTTAAAAATGTCGAATTTTTATTTAATGCCCTTATTGAACGTATTGGTGTTGAATTGTCTTCCGAAGATTTGAGTAATATTAAATTATTTTGTCGTAATTTTTCAAGTAATATCTCAAAAAGATGGTCTGCTTCCAGTAGAGCTCAAAAGACCTTTCTTAACAAAAATTCAGACTGGTTACAATCCCAAATAGTTTGGCCAAAATGTCAAAATATCGATTTAAGCAGCATTTTTAAAGTTGCCGAGGAAGTAATTCCAAATTTCGAAACGCAAGTGGATACTCATCAATTAAGTTATGGTACAAGTAAAAAACCATTTGTTGATATATCTGATAAACAGAAGAAAAGGCGTTCTCTAACACTTCTAGATCACACAGAGGAGGAATTAGTTTATGCTTTATGTGCCAAATTAAAAGAGTCTAAAAAAACAAAATTAGCAGCTATATTAAACGAACTCAGCCAAAACAAGGAAAAATGTGAGATGGTATATGATGTACTATTCGCTAAAAAGACTGACAAACCGTGTTTACCAGATGATAAAACGTTAGCGCTTTACACCTCAACAAATTTGTCAAAATGGCAATATCGAAATTTAAGAACTATTCTTGCTTCAGAGAAAATGTATGGTCTTCCATCCTATCAAAAGCTCCTGGAAGCTAAAAAAACTTGTTATCCTCCAGAGTCAGACATAACTGTAACTGAATCTGATGCTAAGATAAGACTTCAATCGCTTCTAGATTTGACAACTAATAGGATATTAAAAACAATTCAGCACAACTCTGCCGACAAAAAATCGCTAAAACTAATAAGCAAATGGGGTTTTGACGGGTCATCTTCTCAAAGTAATTATAAACAAAAGTCACACTCCGACACTAAAATTGACGATTCTTCAGTTTTCATGATTAGTTTGGTTCCGCTTCGTTTGGAAGAAGAGAGTGGTACTATCTTGTGGCAAAATCCTGCTCCCTCTTCAACAAACTATTGTCGTCCAATTGGCTTTATATTTGCAAAAGAAACAAATGAATTGATAAAGAAGGAAAGTGCATCCTTAGAGGAAGAAATTCGTCATCTTGTTCCCACAATTGTAGATAATTTTGATATTAAACATGATTTGTACATGACTATGATTGATGGGAAAATTTCTACTGTGATTTCCAATACTTCTTCTGCAGCTGTTTGTAATATTTGCAATACCCCACCTAGCAAAATGAATGACTTGGACTTTGTATCCAAAAGACTCATCAGAGAAGATATGTATAAATATGGTCTGTCTTCGCTTCATATGTGGATAAGATGTATGGAATGTATTTTACACATTTCGTACAACTTAGACTTCAAAAAGTGGGCTGCACGAAAAGAAGATAAATTGTTAAAAGAAATTAAAAAGAATTTGACACAAGAAGAATTCCGGGAAAGAACTGGTTTGTTAATTGACATAGTAAAACAGGGATTTGGTACAACCAATGACGGTAACACGGAAAGAAGGTTTTTTGAAAATTATGAAGTATCTGCTGAAATAACGGGTATCCACCCTGATTTAATCAAGAGATTTGCAGTCATTTTACAAACAATTTCATCTGGTCAACTTATTAATACCAACTTGTTTAGGGAATATTGTAAAGAAACAGCAATGCTATATGTAAACTTATATCCATGGTATTACATGCCTTCAAGTGTCCATAAATTGTTGATACACGGTGCTGATATTTGTGAAAATTTCTCCTTTATTCCGATAGGCATGCTTTCCGAAGAAGCTTCCGAAGCGAGGAATAAAGATTTCCGGAATGTTAGAATGGCACATACAAGAAAAATCGGTAGAGTTCAGACTAATTTAGACATTATCCACAGCTTTCTAATTAGCTCAGATCCTTACATCAGCCATATCAAACCAAAGTTTGCTCGTTTACATAAACAGTTGTTTCCAGAGGCTAGTGCTTTGATCTTGAACAATGAATTGCTTTCGTTGGAAAACGAGGAAATAGAGATTTCTCAAGAGAATATAGACCCAAATATTAATCTTTCACCATAATATTTTTTCAGAATCGTTTGTGAACATATTCAACTTTATGTTTGCAGCTTAATATGTCTTCATTTTGATTGTTTTTTAGAACTGATGAAAGTACTCCTTCAGAACGGTCATAGCTTTTCAGTCATTAGTGAGCCCCCATAACCTCTTTTACAGAGAAGTCTCTTTTTACTTATTTGACATTACGCATACATTATAATTATGTGCTAAAGTAAGGCTATGATTAAAAAAAAGCAAAAAATTAACATTAAAAAAAAATGTTATTTTCTGTCACTCTCGAAAGTACGCAGAGATAAGCAATAAGTTTCTTCGAGCCAAATACTCAGAATTATTAGTTTTCTAACATATGTGATTGCCATCTCGACATCGCTTAAAGTTTTTGAGAAATTGAGTAAAATGTAATCGCTCCCATACAAAAAAAAAAGAAATATTTTTTTTACAGAAAAGTATTTGAAGTAGGACAATAATATTTTTTTGCCTTATCTGTTATCATTGTATCAACAATAAAAAAAAATATCAGCGGTCTACTATCAATGTCCACTTTTTTTTAATTTGGGACCAGTGTGCGGCGCCGGACCACGTGATAGTGTATACGAATGAATATCGCTTTACAAAAGTTTATACACTCTGAGATATTCTAAAAACTTTGCTTCTTATTTTCAGTATTATTAAAAAATCACGTGGAATTCACCTTTATCTTCTCTTCAGGCTAAAAGAGGAACTGCCCAAAATTGTCGCCTACATCTATGAATTAGTTTCTGTCTGCGTTTGTAAATTAAGTAGAAAAGTAACAATTCGTTTTTTTTTGGTTAAAATTAACATGTTAAGGTATATCAATACTAAAATGAAAAGCAGACGTCTTGGACAGTTTCGTTGGAAATATTTTACTGAACTGTGATATGTGTTTGTGTGTGTGTGTGTGTGTGTGTCTGGTGTGTGTGCTGTGTGTGTGTGTGACTTTACTATTTAACCCGGCAACAATGCGGTTTGTACGCGGTTTCGGCGCAGCGGCGATGGCGGTGCGGCGTATGCGCGATTTCCATTCGCGGTGCGGCTCCAGCGTCATGTACACGAAGCCTTACTTTTCAAAACTGCCACTATTACTAGTAAAATAGATGGAAAAAATTATCTACATTGTAGGTACACGACGCCTAACGTATGAACTTGTTACTTTACTAGTGTATTCCCTGAAATGATATTGGCGCGAATACAAAGTATTTTGTCTGTTTATAATTATCGTAATGAAGTGATATTCAACAGATCGTAATGTTTTTGAACGAGCAGATACATGTTATACAGACATATTTGAATATGACCCGGATCAAGGTGCTTAGAACAAATCTGGAGATGATGTCATCAGAAAAGCTCATGAATTCTCTCAGACAATTTTAATGTACGGGGATGACCTGGGAGCCCATACAGACCAGACCATACAGGGTACATTTTAACCAGTGCGCCAACTGTGACCATGAATTCAGCTTATCATTCTAGACCCCTGTTAGGTTTGCACTCGCTGTAGGGACTTATCACGGTAAGGGATACGTCAAACTCAAACGCCGGTTAGAGACACACTGTTTATTCAACATGGCGGGTCGCGCAACAGGCGCGTTGCTTGGCCAAGGTATTATTGCTATACAGCCTATGCCCAACACAACATCTCCCCACCCTAGTTAACAAACCCCATAAGAATAATAAGATACAATAATATACAATCAACAATAGTAATACAACGAAATAGAAAATATACAGTTACAAATAGGGTGCATAATCAACCCTGGGTACATTGCGCAGGAGCCTGTGTGGACACCTAGAATTCGGTGTCCCATGACTGTTTTCTCCAACCCCTTCTTCCCCCGTTTGAGGTTGAGGCTCGTACATCCCAGCTCTCAAGTCATCATCCTCTATGCTACAAGAATGAGGATCCCTTACATTGGTAACCATTTGATTTTTGTGTTTTCGTTCGTTGTTAGATGTAACACTGTCTTTAATGAGGTATAACACCGAACCTAGTCTTTTTATGACGACACCCATACACCATTGATATTTGTTTTTATGTAAGTATTTTTTATATAAAATTTCGTCTCCCGGCTTAAACACTTGCCGGTTGTTACCTCCACTAAACTTAATCTGCGAGCACTGTTGTCGTTTTACATTATTTACAAGTGATGTGAGCGGAGGCGGCGATGGCGTCGGGTTGAGAATATCTAATCGTGTTCTGAGCTTACGCCCGAACACTAGCTCAGCCGGTGAGAAACCTGTGACAGAGTGTACGGAGTTCCTGTAATCGAATAAATATTTTAAAAGCTTTAACTTACAGTCTCTTTTACTGTGTGATGATAAAATACTTGATTTTATTCCTTTCTTTACGATTTTTACAAAACTTTCAGCTTGACCGTTACTAGCTGGATTGTAAGCTGGTGATGTTAAATGATTTATACCGTTTAGTGAGCAAAAATTTTTGAACTCAAAGGACGTAAACGCTGTACCATTATCACTAACGATCGTGTGCGGTAACCCGTATTTGGACATAAAATCATAAAGTTTCTCGGTTACTGTCGCGGATGAGGTTGAGTTACTGACGTCATAAACTTCCACCCACTTAGTGTGTGCATCTACAACTACCAAAAAGACAAGGTTGTTACTGATAGGCCCGAGAAAGTCTATGTGCAGTCGATGGAACGGTGTTGGTGGGTATTTCCACGGAGCGAGAGGCGCTCGGGGCGGAGAGGGCCGCAGCTTTTTGCAAATATCACACGAATTGATCATCATCTCCACGGCCTCATCTATACCCGGGTACCAAAAGCGTGATCTGACTTCTGCCTTAGTTTTAACTATCCCTAAATGTGAGTTATGCAATTCTTTTAAAATTTTATCACGTAATACTTCCGGTATTATAACTTTATGTCCTCTCATTAAACATCCATTCTCGTAGGATAATTGGGTTTTACACAAATAATAAGGTTTTACACGTAAATCTATAATTTCCTTAGGCCAACCATTAAGGACTAAATTAACTACTTTCTTTAAAGTAGCATCGTCATCAGTTGCATCGCGTAACTCGTCTAAGGTCACTGGCAAACTACCCACAACAAAGTGGACGTATGACGCGCGGTCGATGAGCGCAGCGGCTGCGGCCGCGTGAGCTCCGACGTCCCCCTGCGCCCCCGGTCGCGGTTGGTCATAGTGTAAACTAGCCCGTGATAAGAAGTCCGCGTTGTTATCGGCACTTCGTACGTATTCAATTGTGTAATTGTATGCGGATAAAAACATTGCGTATCTTTGTAATCTATTGGCCAATACTTCTGGTATGCCCTTATGTGGCCCGAAAATTGATATTAGTGGCTTGTGATCTGTGCGTAAAATAAAAGAGTCTGATCTTCCGTACAGGTACTGATGAAACCGCCGTACCCCAAATATAATGGCTGTTGCTTCTTTTTGAATTTGTGAGTATCGTTTCTCAGCTGAATTCAGCGTGCGAGATGCGAATGATATTGGTCGTTCAACTCTATCACTTCCAATCTGTGATAAAACAGCACCTAGACCATATGGAGAAGCGTCAACGGTTAAAATTATTTTTGCACTGGTATCAAAATGTGTTAATACTTGATCAGATGTTAACCGTTCTTTTATTTCAATGAAAGCATTATTGTGTACTGCTGTCCATTCCCACTTAATCCCTTTTTTTAGTAAATCATACAAGGGGCACAAGATACTAGATGCTTTAGGTACAAAGTTTCTATAGTAATTTACAAGCCCTAAAAAAGATTGTAACCTGTGAATGTCTGTGGGAACTGGAGCCTCCATAATAGCTCTAACCTTTGATGGATCCTTTTTTAATCCGTCCTTGTTGATCACATATCCTAAATAACTAATTTCATCTTTGAAGAATTCACATTTTTCTTTCTGTAAAGTTAACCCTGCATCTTGGAGTCTTTGTAGGACTACATGAAGCTTCTCCATATGCAACTCTGGAGTCTTTTCGGTTATTAACACATCATCCAACAGACATAATACCCCGTCTATTCCTGCCAGCACCTGTTCCATTGCCCTTTGAAATATAGATGGAGCACTAGAAAGACCAAATACCAGCCGAGTATAATTGAATAAGCCTCGGTGAGTATTTATACATGTTAAATTTTGCGACTCTTCATCTAATAAAAACTGATTATATGCCATAGATAAATCTATCTTAGAAAACTGCTGACCACCATGTAACTTAGAAAACAACTCATGTACAGTCGGCAATGGATATTGTTCAATAACAAGCTGTTTATTAATCGTGACAGAATAGTCAGCACACAGTCTAACTGAACCATTACGTTTTAACACTGGTACCACTGGTGATGCATACTCAGAATGCTGTACTGGTTTTAAAACTCCTAAGTCTACCAAGCGCTGTATTTCTGTGTCAACTTTATCGCGTAAAGCGAATGCCATCGGGCGTGCCTTAAAAAATATCGGTTTTGAATCCTTTTTTAAATCTAACCTAACACAATACTTTGTAAATTTACCTAGTTTGTCAGAAAAAACATCGGGAAAACGGGTTTGTAATTGTTGAAGGATACTATTTTGATTATTTACAAAATGACAGCTAGTAAGCTTGAGTTGAAACTTAGAAATAAAATCTCTACCTAAAAGCGGCGGGCCTCCGTTACGTATGACGTACATCTTGAGTATGTGTGTGTGCTGCAGGTATGTAACAGGCAGCCGCATGTAACCTACACATTCCATGACGTCACCCGTGTAACTATGAAACGTTTGTTTCGCAGCTAGTAACGGTATCTTGCAAAAATTTTGTTTGTACGTTTTTTCCGATACCACAGACACAGCGGATCCACTATCTAACTGAAATTGGAACCTAAACCCATTTATTGCAATCACTTCTGTCATAGGTTCCCCTCGGGCTGATCCAATATTAAATAATGACTTACCATCGTCGCCCTCGCTTACCTCGCCGGCCTCTTGAGCCGTCACAAAATTCACTTTGTTTTTGCACATCCTACGTAAATGACCCTTCGAGTTGCACTTTTGACATTTATAGCTTTTGAACCGGCACTGAGATGACTTGTGGTTTTTGCCACCACACACTGAACACTTATTTTCGTCTGACGAGCTAGCCGTTTTGCTAGCATCCTGTTCTTTGTCTATCTTGTACAGCTCAGCCTGTTGCGATGTGGAGGAGCCCCAAGTTGTGAGGACGGCGGCAGCGCCTGCGCGCGCACAGCGCACGCTCTCTGCTAACTCCACCGCTTTCGCCAACGTCAAGGACTCCACGTCCCGTGCAAACAGCTTTTCGCGCTCTGGACCCGCTAGCATACCCATCACGAACTTATCCCGAAGCGCTTCTTCTACGTTGCTGAAATCGCAGTGCACTGTAAGCCCCCGAAGTCTTGCCGCCCATTGCGTGTGCGTTTCGCCGGGCTGCTGCACCGCTGCGTAAAAATTATATCGCTCCCCGAAACCGCACCGCTTGGGTATGAAATGGTTATCCAGTAACCGAATTATTTCGGCATACGCCACCTTTTGTATGTCGTTTGGCGCGGATAAATCTGCGGCAAGTTTGAAGGTGGCGTCGTTGAGTGCGCTCAACAAAATGGCGCGCCTTTTCGTTCCCTTTTCGTCGGTTTTCGCGTCGATATCGTTCGCGATGAACCATTGCGTGATGCGGCCTTTGTACGTCCGCCAGTCGTGAACATTATGATCGAAGGTTGATAAGATTCCGTAAGTCGCGTTCATCCTCGTCGCCACTGTTCGGTTTGCACTCGCTGTAGGGACTTATCACGGTAAGGGATACGTCAAACTCAAACGCCGGTTAGAGACACACTGTTTATTCAACATGGCGGGTCGCGCAACAGGCGCGTTGCTTGGCCAAGGTATTATTGCTATACAGCCTATGCCCAACACAACAACCCCCCAACGCAGAAATTTTCCGTCGGTTATACAACAAATAATCAGCTGTAATAGAAAAGTGCAATACCTACGCGGTCAAAATGTATGATATATGATAAATGATTTTATTTCTGTAAGTAGGTTTGTACAAACACTTTTACACGTCAATCATATTTTTTTAAACTAGATGAGGTCGACGTTTCCTATCTGATTACTCTGAGAAGAAAGGCCGAAACAAACTCAGAGGTCACAGTCTCTTTTGAAGTCTCTTTTAAAGTGCAGACATAATCTTGGTCAGATCATGTGAAGACCATGTGGATTGGTGTCTGAAATGCTCTTTTGAGGAAAGAACCACACAGATTGAGTGGACCTACCTGTTCATTCAGTGCACGCATTTATCAGTACTCATGCCGCTCAACTCAGAACTTGAGGAGCTCAATAAGGAACAGCTTTTTTTTTTGTACGTATATCCGACGAAAAATTTCTCCGCTAGAAACGTCTAGAATGATATGCTGAATTCATGGTTACAGTTTGCCCACTGGATAAAAATGTATCCTGTATAATAGTGTAAATTATTGGTGATGTTCTTCAGAAAGGTAAGATGTGTAGTAATCGCAACCGGCGTGCGTGTACGACCAGATATATGAACGCAAACGAGGCAAAAGGAAGGTAGCAAGTGGTGTTCAGTAGAACAAAGAAAAGAAGGCGTGAGTATTGGCGTGAGTTTTGAGTAAGTTTGTATTTATACAGCGTGTAACGGAAGGGGGGTATCAACCCAGAAGGAGGTGAATGTGCTCATGAAACTCAACAACTTTCCCCAAAGAACATAGGTCGAAATATGAAAAAAAAATTTGGCCCTCCCATAGTAAATCAATCAGCTGGTAGTCAGTTTTGTAAGGGAGGGCCAATTTTTTTTTCATATTTCGACCTATGTTCTTTGGGGAAAGTTGTTGAGTTTCATGAGCACATTCACCTCCTTCAGGGTTGATACCCCCCTTCCGTTACACGCTGTATACATAGATACGTTAAAATACATTTAATTTTCAAAATTAAATTATGTAAGTATTCAAAAAAGAGTAAAAACCAAAGTAGTCGAAAACAAAGTATGTATAAACAGCGGGGTAATTACGGAACACACATAAAATGGATATCGATCGAGCCTTTCATTTTGACATCCATTGCTTTATAGGTTTGAAAAATTATTCTCTTCAACGACGTTAATAACGTAATAATCGTGGCTGAACAGTCAAAAATTACGAAGGACAGCATTTGGATCGAGTGACAATTTATTTCGCAATATCCTACCCCCAGGTCTTGTATGGAGGTACCTAATACCTATATATCTACCAATATCAAAGCTGGCAGGTTTAGTTCATATCGTTTATCTCTGTGATATCATATCCATACGCACCTATAGGTACTATTCAAATCAATCAGTAACAATTACTCTGAAAATCAATCACTATTCCAGCTACGTTACTACACGATATTATTGTTATGGTCCTGATATTCTGTTCTAGACTAGAATCAAATTATTTCGGTTTAATAAACATGATAAAATAAAATAAGAGGTGTCGAGGTTTTAGAGTCATCGACCACATGTAGTATAGTTACTTGAAGTAGGTACCTATAAGTTTATAAACGTGCGATCATCGTCATAATTTCAGCCGAAAGACGTCCACTGCTGGACATAGGCCTCCCCCAAGCTCCGCCACTTCCACCGGTTCTGTGCTTCTCGCATCCAGCGGACTCCTGCGGCCCTCACAAGGCCATCGGTCCACCGTGTGGGGAACCTTCCAACTTTACGTGTTCCGGTACCCGGTCGCCACTCCAAAACTTTTCGGCTCCATCGGCCATCTGTTCTGCGATATCGATACTGAATACGATGTCTGACTGGAATCTGACCCCAATATAGTTGGGAAAAGGCTAGGGCAGATGATTGTGGTGCAATATCGATGCCCATCACGTCAGTGCAGTATATACAAAAAAAAATCAAGTTACTGTAGGTACCTACAATACTTGTAGACGTTGACCACAAAACAGATCACCAAATCTTTTTTGTATTTTCCCCTGTACTTTTAAACCTCCGAAAAAAAAACAGTTTCCTGAATTTTTACCTAGCCATAAAAACAGATACGAGATTAAATTGTCTAAAGATTTTCAGGAGTACTTACAAACGTGTCCGTTGTGGCAGGAGTTTCATCTAATTAGTCTTATCAGCTTCATTTACAACGTCGACGGAGAGTTGGAGACAGACAGTTTGTTCCAAATAAACTTTTTACTAACTTAGAAGCTGGGAATTTCTGAGGAATCCTTACTGGAAACGATTCCATTGCCATTTCCATCCATTGATAGAAGAATGTGGTTGGGAGTGGAATGGTACCAACTTGTCTGTAGTCAGAGCTAGTTCTATTGTGGTATTTCATATGAAATGAATTGTTCGTGTTCTTAGTAGTGATATTTGCCGTGCAAACTATCATATAATAAAATAGTACCTAACTAAGCCAAATTAATATTTTTGAAAAAAAGGCAATTGTTACGAGATTTGGGAACGAGTTGGGAACATCTTTCCGTTTCTCTGTTTGTTTGGATGTATGTTCGTGATGAAATTTGGCACACAGCTAGTTTATAACCTGGATTATCACATAGAGTTCTTCCTATTCCGGTAGTAAGTTCCCATGGGATATTTTCGTCAACGCGGCAGAATCCGCGGGCAAAAGCTAGCAAAGTAAATAAATAAAAAAAGTAAAGGTACCGTAAGCGGAATGTCATGTTTTTGTAAGAAGTAATTCCTTGGTTTCGTTAAGAACGATATATTCTAGGCAGGCTTGGAAGACTTGCTTACTTTATTTATTATTAGTTCTTCCTTCGCGTTGTCATGAAACTGTGTTTGTACTGAATCCACAATATTTCCCCACACCTTAGGTATGTTCATTAGTATTATTATCACAGACTTTTTTCCCTTTTCTGGGTGTATTTGGTGTTTCACAAACTGTTTCTAAAAAACCGGTATTCATTTAAAGAATGAATTAATATGTACCGTTAATTTGGAAAGAAATTAGGGAATCAGTTTATTTCGTTTCGTTTTTTTTTTTTTTTTTGCTAAAGTTTTTCAATAATAAAACGCGTCGACACTAACTAATTTTATCCGAATTCTATATACGTTCACCAAAAGTAGCATCATTTGTCTAGCCACAATCACCGCATCCTTTAAAGCAAAAGTGTTACAAAAAATTACCGAGCATTAGTAGTAACTACCAGTACCTACATACAACGTATAACATAATATTTATAGCCAGCTATACGCGCTGAATATTTTCACATGCGCAAGAGCAACTGTAAACAGAGCGTTGATCCGATAAATCGCGTATCATTTCGGTCTCTTCGACATGTGAGAGACAAATTCCAGATGTTCAGATGTTTCTGTGAATGTTGCCACATGAAAGGAGTGCCCTCTTTCCGTTTGACTCATCTCTCGGAAAAATTGACGTTTCAATTTTATTAATACAAACGTCCTTTGAAGAAGTGGACGTGTACGGATTTATTTTTTTAAGATTTGTGTCTTTGGACTAAGAAATTTTTTTAAAGAGGTCATGTCGTTTCACCCAAATATACGCGTATTATGCAACTAAGTATACAGGATAATTTTTTATCCAGTGCGCAAACTGTAACCATGAATTCAGCATATCATTCTAGATCCCCTAGCGTAACTACGCCTGGGGATCTGGTTGGAGGTCTTGGTTAAAAAATAATCAGCTGTTTAAAAGTAAAGTTCAATACCTACGCGGTCAAAATGTACGATAAATGATAAATGATTTTATTTCTGTTCTTAGCTTTGTACGAACCCTTTTACACGTCAATCATATTTTTTTAAACTATATGAGGTCGACGTTTCCTATCTGATTACTCTGAGAAGAAAAGCCGAAACACACTCAGAGGTCACAGTCTCTTTTAAAGTCCAGACATAATCTTGGTCAGATCATGTGAAGACCATGGATTGGTGTCTGAAATGATCTTTTGAGAAAAGAACTACACAGATTGAGTGGAGCTGTCCATTCAGTGCACGCATTTATGACTTCAGGAGTTCAATATGGAACAGCTGATTTTTTTTTGTAGGTATAACCGGCGAAAAATTTCTACGCTAGGGGATCTACAATGATATGCTGAATTCATGGTTACAGTTTGCGCACTGGTTCAAAATTTATCCTGTATTCTACACTAGCTTCTGTCCGCAACTTCGTCCACGTGAAATTTCTTGTTCCTCCGACACATCCCGTTGCATCGTATCACCCGTCTTTGCTATGTTAATTCGTTTTCGCTTAGGTTTCTTTTTGACTTTTTTTTCTCTTTGCTCAGCTCCTAATGGTCCTAGCATGATTTTACGTAGCCTATAACCTTTCTCAAGAATACGGTTATCAAATTCAAAAAAAAAAAATTCAAATATGACTCTTTGTTCCAGAGACTATCGCGTTCAAACACACAAAGAAACAAATAAACTCTTTAACTTTATTATACTACTAATACCATTCGTTCCATTTCTTTTTTTATCATCCGTTAACGTCCCACAGCTGGGCAAAGGCCTCCCATCTCTCTTTCCATCTCTCTGTCCAAAGCTGACAAGGACCAATTTTTATTAAAGGAGTCCAGCTCATCCAGCCATCTCCGACTAGGCCTGCCGCAATGTCGCTTGCCATTAAGCGGGACCCACTGAATCCTATCCTCATCATCATCATCATCATCATCATTTCAGCCGAAAGACGTCCACTGCTGGATATAGACCTCCCCAGGGGAGTTTCGCCATAATCGCCACGCTTGGCAGGCGGGTTGGCGATCGCAGTATGATGGTAAAACGCATAGAGAACGCTGCTGCCCATTCTCTAGTAAGTCCCTTAGTCACCTTCTACGACACCCACGGGAAGAAATGGGAAGGTGCTATTCGTTTACGTCCGGCACCACATGGAACAATCACAATCCTATCCTACTAGGTAACATTATAACTATGAAAGTTTGTACGTTCGGATATTTAGATGTTTAGGTGTTTGGGTGTTTGTTACCCAATCACGCAAAAACAGCTTCACAGCTTTGGATGAAATTTAGCATAAAGATAGTTTATAGCCTGGATTAACACACTTTTAATCCCGGTAGTGCGTTCCCGTAAGATAATGCGATCTCAGAGCGGGCGAAGCCGCCGGCAAAAGCTAGTTAGTACATATGTATATAGATCGTACCTGCTAAGTAAAGCAATATTGACATTAAGGTATGGCAATAATAAAGCAATTTAAAAACTTGAAACCGATGAAGAAGATGCTTTCACGGAAGTTGATCCAACATCAATAAATCAACTGCTCTTTCGACTTCGAAAACTCTAACACGTACTTTATAATACTTTCTTACCGTGTAAATTATACAAAAACTTCGACAAGCAACAACAAGTTAACTAAACAGATAAAAAGTTGCTCTCAAGAAGTATTCGTCTGCACTTCTGAACTACTTTTATTAGTTTCGGATCAAAGCTTACAAAACGCACACATTCTAACCGTGCGGTGTCGTCGGAATACTTGATGTTTATTTTATTTTATGGCTTTACTAGAACATTTATGGGGATTTTAGAGCTTGGCAATTATGTTGTTTGGAATACCAGCTAAGGTGAAGCATTCATTGATTTTCTGATACTGTGGGTATCATAGAAAAAAAGTTTGTATTTATACGTACCTTCTGTCATATTATTAGCAACTAGCTGACCCGACAGACGATCATCATCATTATCATATCAGCCGAAAGACGTCCACTGCTGGACATAAGCCTCCCCCAAAAGGGGGGATTTGCCATAATAGCCACGCTTGGCAGGCGGGTTGACGATCGCAGTATGGTGGTCAAATGCATAGAGAACGCTGCTGGCCATTCTCTAGTAAGCCCCTTCTACGACACCCATACGACGACAGACGATGTCTCGTCTAAATCTCACAATACAAATCCTATAGAAAAAAGGACGTTCTGTATTTCCCGATTTTTTATCCTTTTGGTTAACTTTTCAACATTTTCTTTACATAAAAATCCAATTCGGACTATAACGAAAATAAAAAAATGTAATTATCAACATCGGCTTAACCGTTCTCGAGTGATGCGCTTACCAACAATCAGCATTTGATTTTTACTTAAGTAATATTATAGATTAGTTGGTAGATTAGAGTACGACACCTTCAATGCAGGTGTGATCGAGCTTATTCCTTCGAACAACTCATTAGTACGTATTTAGGGTTCCTTGAAATACGGCCGTAGTAAAATGTGATAGCCGTTGTACGCACTATTGACTTGTAATGCCAGCATTACGAATATTTACTACTCAAAAGGAAAGCGTAGACAAAGCTAAGACATAAAACGCAGACGTAAAAAGTTATGTCGAGATTAAAAATGTAGTTTATATCCATACAAGAATATTTTTGATATAAAAACGGCACGCATAGCAAGAAGCTACTTTCGGGTGGAATTCACAAAGTTTATACATAAAAGTTTGAAAGCAAGGATGTTTACTGCACCGCATTCGGAGAAACGGAGTTAAAGCTGTATTCGTCGACGAACTATAGAAAGAACTCTCTCCTAAGTCGCTGCCGCTTATGAAGAAAAAAATACTGCTGTAATAGTCTACGTGTCGTAAAAAAGGTCAGGGTGATACTGAAAAACGAAATCGAGAGCGTGTTGAATTTTTTATCGCGGCTTCTATCTTGTAAAGCGAGTGTTATAGCGATGTCACGACTCTTTACATAACGAATCGCACGCGAGGGAGATTGCTCCTACTAAATTTAGAGGCGTTTAACTTGTTCAGTTTCGACTCAGTAAATCTTTATTTGCATGCTGAGACAATAACAATCCGGCCCTTCCCGCTGATTTAGGATCTGTCTATCGTTCGGTAAGTATTTTTAGTCTATCGGATTTCTTGGGAGCTTTTTGTAAATGGCGTAAGGAGACAGCTACAACAGAATACTTTACGACCTATGATTTTAAATTATTTCTGTTGAATTAAAAACATGCGCCTTCTATAATCTATGCTGTCGAATTACTACAATACAAAACTAATACTTATAGTCTATGATTCGACAGCACTCTCTACTCTGGGGTCATTACTAGCAGACATATTTTGTTTTAAATAAACTCTTGCTAAATTGTTTAAAAAAGAGTGATATATATTTATTTAATAATAACAATTTCTATGATTAAGATATTTTTCATTCACTCATTTTGATTTCCTATCTTCGAGTGTCGATTTTCCCCACGAGTGATTTTCCATCTTTGAATGCATTACTTATTCTGTGTTTTCAACTTCTCAAACGGGTTTTCAGATTTTCCAGCGAGGGAACCACTTTCTACCTCAAACTTTTAACACTAACGAGCTTTTTGTAAATAACATTGTCATTTAACATTTGACGGGCGAAATATTTTCGCTACATCATAATTCACAGGCAACCTAAATAGTTTGGGTTGTCGGAATAAATAAGGGTTAGGCGGCGGGTCGGTAACGAGTAATAAATTACCGCGGTTATGGTGACTACATCAAAAGGGAACCGTTCCAAAAGAATCTGCCGACACCTCATAAAGTTAAGTGGAAGTGACACGACCTAATAACATTTTGCTAATTACATGAACTTGGTCAGCGAATCTACTGAAGTGTATTTTAGAGATTATTAAATAGTAAAAAGTGACACCTTACAACAAATCTTCAGAGATTTTTATTTGCTCAGATAATTTCAATTCATGTTAGTGTAGATAAATTGGTAAATGCTGAGCTGAAAATATGAAAATGTATAATTTCACTACAATACTGGTACTCGATATCGTTTTAATTTAAAACAAAATAATGTCGAACATAAAATACCGGAAGCGAAAAACCTCCTTCCATTTTCGAGTTTTTAAATATTCAAGGAAAACGCGGCTTACGATAACGAATAACGTTGGGGTTACCAAGCAACAACTACACAAATCAACTTGAAACTAAAAAAAATTTACAAAACGCGAGGATGCGATGCGGTCGGCGAAATCGGGGTTAACGTGAACGGTTTGTTTACATGTTTGGTCGGTTTTCAAACTGGAGAATTGCGGACCACTGCATCGGGACGTTTTAATTACCGACGTTTGTTTTACAATTCATTAACCGTGTGGATATCTGTTTTTGTAATGGAAATATTTTGACGTTTATTTCGCATTCATATTAAAATTTTGTGGGCGCAAATAGTGGTTTGTGGTCATTATTATACTTTAATTCTAACTATGAATATTCAGCATTTTTTTTAAATATGGTAATTCAGCCGTAATCTGCCCGATTCCAATTGGCACGTCATTTCAGTTGACATCCTCATAATGTCATGCCATGTGGTCGGCTTCCAATCTAGTCTGCGTCGGAATATCAATGTTCACTGCGCTATTTGCCTACCGCAACCCAATAAATACACATCATGTAGATATCGAAAAACTATATATTTACTAATAATAACCGATCGCGGAGAATTACAGTTCTACTGCATAGCCAAGGAATGTTGCCAACAAAAAAAGGTACCTATGTGAAATAACAAAGTTCAGCATCCTAAGACCAGCCGGTGCCGGGGTGAAATGTGGTGGGGTGCGCGCACGAATATCAAGTAGCGTGCGGCATTACCCGCGCACGGCACTACAGCTCCGCACGTGTAATGGCGGGCGTGATGTCACGTCCGGATACGGCACAACGCGGTCTCAGTCTGTATCATGAATTACAATACCCACCTATGGCATGCAAAAGTGGAACATTGCAATTGCAAGCCCATTTCTTAAAAAAAAAAAACGTTCGAGTACGCACCTTTCAGTCCAGGTCGCGTCATGTAAAAAGAACGCTGGCGATCAAGCTGCACACTTGACGATTTATCGGTCTATTTGGTGGTATGAGGTGGGTTTTTCAATATTTCTACCAATAAACGAAGCGGCGGGCGAAAGTCTAGTTCAAAAATAAAATAATAGGCCTAGTACTTTCGTGCGCGAGTGTACCCATGCGCAAACACACCCCTTCCACTTTCTTCCAGCGTTCTTTTTACATGACGCGTACTGTACCAAAGTCCTGGTCTATACTTGGATATATACAACCATGTGAGCCATTTTCCGGCCAAACTAGCTACAATAATCCTACAAGGCGGTGCAACACCGGTGCAGCGGTGTGGACAAAGCCTAACTTTTTAGCGTTCCTCAGAGTTAAAGCTACTATTAAGAGTTTTTAAGGCACGTGCGTCAAAGGAGCTGTGAACATCTGGTAGTTGTGCCGGTTGAGCGATGCAACAAACTTCTTAAAATATTTCTTTGTGTCTGCCAGCGAACATCACTACCCGTGTGGATTACTTGCTTCATAAGTTTCATATTAGACAAGTTTCTGCAAAAAAAAGAAAATGCACGTTTCTATTATAATGCCGTGATTACTCTACAATTTAGAAACCGGTATTCACAGGCTGGCATAACCTCGACGCACAAACTGTTACCATACATTCGGCACATGTTTCTAGATTCTAGACCCTCTACCATAGGATTTTTTTGTTTTATTTGCTGTTTAACTGTTTCATAGAAAGGTAAGTAGTGTACTTTTCTACGAAACAGCACATTCCATAGTAACAGGGGACTATAACATAGGTAACTGCCGTTTTTTTTAAACTATCGCCGCATACGTATACATTTTTTAAGCTACCTAATTCATAAAAATTAAAAATACCTACCTAAAAAAAGCTACTTAAAAATAGCTACCTAATTCCTGCCAGGGGTGCGGGTTGTTCGAAAAAGATACCGCGGCCCCCGACATACAGGCAACTGACATAACACGGGTGGATTTTAGTCCCACTCCACCCAGAGCGGGACAAGTTACTTGATGATTTCCAACCCTCAAAAAAAAGCTACCTAATTCTAAATTCGAATGCAACCAGAATCATTTTTCTACCAGCCTGTATGACGCAAAGTTTTCTTCAGCAGACAAATTTTACAGTACATACGACTTTGAGCGAGAGGGAAAAGACCTGCAAGTGGATCTTAAAACTATTGAAACAAAACCACTACAGTAAATAAAAGAACACACATTATTCTCAGAAACTCAGAAGTTTTTCTTTAAATTCATCTACTAAACATACCGCGAAAAACGGACTTCCTGATCGTAACATTAAGAATTTATTCCTCTAAATCTGGGGTAAACTTCTTTAAAAACCTCTTCATCTAAAAATAAGAAACATAAAATACAAAAACGTAAACCAAAACCGACTAGTTTTAAAACTATAAGACTACATCGTTGATAATATTAGCGAATCATTTAAAAACAACAGTCTAATCAATCCTCACTGTCTGTTTGTACTCCACAGTAAATTGTACGCGAACAGCGCAAAACAATAAATACACCAGCAATTGGTAGATTCTCGAATAACAACGTTCACCTCTTCGTTTTGTAAAAATTGCAGCGGCCGCGCTGGCTTCAACAATTTATTGACACTGACTGAGCTTCGAAAAACAAAGACTGTCTGGACCGTGTAATTTTAAACAAGTTTTAGAGACGGAATCATAACCTAATAAAGCTATTGAGAATTAACTGGGTATTATACGTCAAAGAGAATATCTAATCAGACGAGGACGGAGGATGTATAAAATTATGATTCATTCATGCGCTGCTGGGGATCGGGTCTGACGCAGCTCTAATTAGGAATCACCCCATTCACTCTCTCAGCCACTTTAAGATTCTGTTTTAGCGCCAAACAATGTTCTGTGCCACTTTCCCTTCTTTTCACCATTTAGCTCTTTTCATTTGTGGGAAATGAAAATGATCTATCTTCCATTTTTATAATATTTGCATTTCGCATTGTCTGCAATTTGTAAAATAGCAAAAGTTTTAAAAATCGAAGGAAATTCCGTAAAATCCATGGAATTAGTAAGTACCTACTTATGAAATCTGAGTTAGACTTCAGAATAGAGGTATAGAAAAATAAACAAATAAAACCTATTTGTAGAATTATAAGTTAATCCTCTTTTATTTTAGAGTATTTTAGGGTATGTCCCGGATAAGGTTGGCTACACTGGTAAAACCTACGTGACCGGTCACAGGTTAAGGGCTCCGGCGCCGGAGGTCAACCCACAGCCGTTGCGAATACATAACGAATAATTTAAAAGAATTTCCGTAGTCCTGCTAATAGGAATAATTGCGAGATCTGATTGTCTTAGCGTGATTTATTGGCTGTTTTATCATGTTTATCTTTGGTTTTCTTCTCTTACGGAAGTTAAGAGTCTTGAGAAGAGACGAATGACGTTTTCGTAGCAATATCTACGTTTTTCGTAGACACAGTGTGTTTTGTTTTCAAATAAGTGAGTTCAAGATAAGTCTATCCAATTAAAAGTTTTCTTTTCATCATAATTATGAACTAAGTACTAAAATTGATATGTTGCTAATGTTTTTCTATTCGACTTAATATTATAAATTTGGTACCTAACTATAGGTACCCATAAACATAGGTAAATATATGTTTAAGCTGTTTTTTATCCATGTCAGCCTTAAATTTAATCCACAATTTAATTGTGTTCTACGCCCTGTCTACAAAAAAGCTGTAATTGATATAGGTATTTGCTAAATAAGTATTATTCTCCACCCATAAATTGTATTGAAATAGTTTGTTGCCAATATTATATAACTAAAAAAAACCAAGTCTACAAGTCCAATATCAAATTAATGTTATTTAGTCAAAGGTAGCGAAAAGCAAAAGGTATTAAAATATTCAGCTTTTTCATTTGGACCAATTAAAAGAGTTCGATAAGTAAACAAATGACATACTGGAATATAGCGTGTTCCATTTAAACTCCTACAATTTGGGCATAGAGCCGATATCGATTTGTATCGATAAACCAATATGTGCCTTCGATAACAAAAATAAGGTGCAATTTCCAATGCAAATGTAGTTTGCTCCCGGTACAACGAGCTCTTGCTAATTCCAATTCGCATGTGGCGATGACGGCAACTTTTATTTTTTGGTACTTTCCTACTGGAAAAGTAGAACTATCAACGCTTAGAGCTGTTGAGTTAGCTTCTTCCAAACTTTTGTCGCTAACCGATTTCTAAGTTTCGAGATCCTGGCTTCAAATAGGTATTTTAGTCCAGCAAGCGGATGTTGAATTTCGAAAATGCGGAATTGTTTTGAACAAAAATAAAAACCATTTATGTATCCAGAAAAGTTTAAAAAAGACTATGATTTTGTGCTTGCTCATAATCAGCTTATAATGGTTCCCATTGCTGAGACACAGGCCTCCTCTCTGTGAGAATACTCTCACAGCGTCACGACGTTCGCCGTAATCCACCACGCTTGCATGTGCTTGCTAATAATTAGAAAAAGTTATAGAAACTAAATATTTCTATTCAACTCCCTAAATTATTTTTTTGTGAAAATAACACTAATCATTTAGATTAGGTATGAGACCATATTCAAATAAAATAAATTAATCATCGTCGTCAAAATACAAGTACAATCAATAATAGAACGTGGAAAAAGAATCACAATCGCACCCGCTTGTCTGCCAACAGAAATATCGACAATTCTCTAATTACAGTCCAGTCCACCTCTAAACCTTCTAAGGCCGCAGTGGTCGCGCACTGGCACGGAGTTGTGCGCAATCGGCCCTCCCTAATTACCGCCAGTAAAAACTAATTGCAAACGACGAGCGCACCCCGCCGGGTAACGTATTCACAAATATTGTGATTAATGCACTGTTTGTTCTGACTCCGAGAATTAGTCGGGTTATACTTCAAAGGGATTGCTTGTAGACCAAATTGATGCTATGATGAATCTCGGATAGGATAGTAGTGAGAAATGAATTGAGAATGAAATTGTGGGGGCTGAATCATCATCATCATCATCATCATCATTTCAGCCGAAAGACGTCCACTGCTGGACATAGGCCTGCCCCAAAAGGAGGATTTTGCCATAACCGCCACGCTTGGCAGGCGGGTTGGCGATCGCAGTATGGTGATAAAATGCTTAGAGAACGCTGCTGCCCATTCTCTGGTAAGTCCCTTAGTCGCCTTCTACGACACTCACAGGAAGAAATGGGATGGTGCTAATCTTTTACGTCCGGCACGACACGGAACAGGGCTGAATATTAGCAGAATTTTGAGGGAGTTTATGTTTTGCCTTTTTTAGTATTTTTTTATTGTTGCTATTTTAAGACACATTATTGATTTGTTAGCTTATTTCATAAAGATTCCAACAGCATATGTTTTATATACAGCTACAATACAAAACTTTGGGATATAGTCATTTTAATTCGGCGATTCCGCGTCACGTCACGCGGATTTCCACAAAAGATGGCGACAGTTTGCACCAATACGTCAAAAATTCAAAATGGCCGAGACAGTTCAGAGAATAAGCACGCTTTTTTATTATGAATAAACAATACTACATTTTAGATTACGTGAAGAGATCTTTTCTTAGTAGGTTGACCAAAACCCAAATACCCATTTGGATTTTAGGTTACAATGAAACTCCAAGTAACGTTGTCCACGGAGTATGTGCTTAGTTAAATGTTTAGAGTACCTAAGTAATCTAGTATACTTAAGTAAAAAAGCTCATTCATTCCTAAGTGCAGAGTATACACAATTTACATTCCAAGGGTTACACAAAACCACAAATACTCAGTTAGTTCTAACAATTTAAAGCATTAGCTTAATTTATTCGAAGTTCTACCTCAATAGTTCTTTTTGCACATGAGTGCTCCACGGAACGTTTTGTTAAACATCAACAAAACACGAGCAGTTTTTGTATTTTCTTTGCTCACCTAAGGTTTCCGATCTGTATAAGCAAAATCCCACGCAGAGTAAATGCTTTAAGAAGGAACATCAAAGAACGTTACCACATAAAACCGGATTTTCTCAAATGAATACTTATAAATGTTTGCATAAAAAGCTTACAATGTTTTCTTTTCAAAGATAAAGGCGGCTCACATTAGATAGATTCCAGCTATAATTTATTTTATCAGAAAATGTGATGTTTTATAAATACTAAGAACACTGAAAGAGTTCGTTTGGCGCCTCCGACCACCGATTGAATCCCCAATCGTGTAAAGCTAGTGATAATCGGAAAAGGTTTTAAAAGGATCCGGCCCTTTCCTTATCTACAGGAGGCTAGAAAAGCTCGGGAAATAAAGGAAACATAAGTTCTGTAAGTAACATCCCACGAACCCATTAGGCCATGGATACAAATGTTGATAAATCTATAGGTGCCTACCTTTAAAGGCCTATACATGTTGTGTTTACACACTGCGTCGTATTTATACCTACCATATTTAAAAGTTTATTTATTTATCGATATTCACATAATTAAAATGATTTTAACATTATCAATGGCATTTGTATCGTATTATATCGTATACCGCTTCAGGGAATGAACCAGCATTGATTACCTAAAGTACTCTGTGTGGTTCTAAGTATACTGCTTGTTGTCGACTTAAAAGTTTTTCATTAGGTGAAGTTACTAAATTTCATCATCACTGATCTCAAAACGGTGAAAGAAAACATCGTGAGGAAACCGGCATGTCCTAAAACCAAAAATTCGAAGACATTTGTCATCTAACAACCCGCACTGGGCCCGCGTGGTAGTTAACAGCCCAGATCCTCTCCAAGTAAGGAAAGCTGTGTTCCAGCATTGTAAACATAATAGGCTGGTTATGCTACATCAAGGTTTACGATTTTCTTAGGAATTATACAGAAATAATGGATTCGATGTACAAACAAATACGAGCTGTTAGCACAACGTGTTGCGCTTACAACGCGTGTTGCGTGTTGTTTTTTCTTTCTTTCATTCTTTTCTTTCTTTCTTTTCTTTCTTTTCTTTCGTTCTTTTTTTTCTTTCTTTCACAGAACCGGTCGAAGTGGAAGTGCTAGGGAGAGGCCTATGTCCAGCAGCGGGACGTCTTTCGGCTGAAATGATGATGATGATGATGACGCGTTGTAATTCTATTAGCTTTAAAAACAGAATCCAGATAGTGTGTTGCTTGTGATTTCTGCGATTCTGAAAAAAAAAACTGACCTGAATAAATTCAGAACTCTGAAACAGGATCGATTGACATCAAAAAAGTTTTCGTGAATATTACCCATTTTCTTGCTGTCCGTATTTTTTTATCTGTGAATGCCGCCGGTCAAAATGTCTCCAAAAGTTGAGGACAGTCTCCTAAGACCTTATTTCTATGAGTAAGTACAACGGTTAACCTGCCTTTGCTGTCCTATCTTGAAAATCCAAGCTGTGTAATTGTGATTATGAAATTAAAACAACTTTCTTTTGACCCCGAAGCGACACATTTAGAGAACTATAACACAAACCTACATGAACAATATGGCGACCTTCTAAACTGAATTAAACAGAACAGAACTTATTATGCGTATCATGACTATAGAAATTTGACACCCAATGTTGAGTTAATTTCATTCGAGCCGGTAATCCGTCGTCCGGCAATAGGTACGCCTGTGTTCGTAATTAAAAACAGGTGGTCCCGCATGTACCTGCGAATGATTAAACGGTGTCCACCATTTTGTAGACGAATCGCTTTGACAGCCAAATTGTTGGTCACACAAAATAAGCTTCCTCGCTTCGGTAGGTTTCAATTACGTTAATTTATGTTTGTAACCTACAATATTATTAGGGGACGGTTGCATTCATGGGTTACCCTCGTTTCTGAGGTATTTTAAGAGGTTATACCTGTAAGGATATCTTAATTATTGCAGGTGATCGACGGTACTTAACTACATTTTAATATTGGGAGGTTTTAAAAAGTATAAATATCTCTTATACTTATTTTCGCGCTGTTTCTACCTGTATTTTAGCAAAAGCGTAAAATTCGCTAGAATTGCATAAAGCACTAAGTGAGCTCCTTTTCACTGCATGGTGTGTTGTAAATATCACCACCTTTAATATAAGAAAGACGTTTGTCAGTTTAAATATTTATATGATTACTTATCCAATTTCTTCCCGTGGATGTCGTAAAAGGCGACTAAGGGACTTACTAGACAATGGGCAGCAGCGTTATCCTATGCATTTTACCACAATACTGCGATCGCCAATCCGCCTGCGAAGCGCGGCGATTATGGCGAACCCCCCCATTTTTTTTTGGGGGAGGCCTATGTCCAGCAGTGAACGTCTATCGGCTGAAATGATGATGATTACCTAGGTTGATTGATAATTTTACGAGCGATATTTTTTTTATAAAATCGCTGGTAAATATCACTTTAGGAAAAAGTTGGAATCTCCTATGTGCCAGTAATTACACCCGGCACCCAAACCCTTTAAACCGGCACACAGCAAAGGAATGGTGGTAGTACTTCCCCCGGGCGAGCTCTTCACAAAAGCCCTACTACTATGATTACGATAAACCGAACCCTGGTTTATCGTAATCATAGTAGTAGTCTTTAATCAATATTGAACTTTGAAGGTTCATATCTCTTAAATTTGTGGTTACAAAAATATACAAAAAAATTCCAATAATCGGTTTTTTTATAACTCTCGATTCCTGTAATAGTACGTGAAAAATATTGCTTTATTTTATGATTTTTTTTTTTTAATAACTGATCAAAGTTATACTTAGGATGTAGGGTTACTTGGATACCCCCTATTTTATTCCGTAATAACAAAGTAACCCCAATATTATAATTGCCAATACAATTTAAAAATCAAAATCTGCCAACATGAAAAATAATTAAAATTGTTAGTGAATTCCGTGTCCGCAGGCAAGGATTTGACGGTTGTTCAGTATTGCTAACCTAGAAAAAAAAGTATCATGTTGCGTTTCGTTTTACGCAATTAGCGACTTTATATGAAATGGAAATTTTGATCAAAGTCATTCCGTGAATCAAAGTAACCCCGGTTTACGGTACCTACTACCGTGTCAAAAACTTGACTACTAAAAAATCAGGCTCTAAAAAGTACGAAACAAGAAAATATCCAGGTGCTTAATGCTCACAATCACAGCACACACCCGGCGTGCGTGTATGACTACATCTAATCACTCCTTTTACTAGGGGTTTAAGGATCGTAGCCAATTATTATTATTATTATTATTTAGTTAGACATCATCACCATCATCATCATTTCAGCCAAAAGACGTCCATTGTTGGATTTTGTCATAATCGCCACAATTGGCAGGCGGGCTGGCGATCGTAGTATGGTGGTCAAATACATAGAGAACGCCCATTCTCTAGTAAGTGCCTTAGTCGACTTCTACGACACCCACGGGAAGAAATGGGATGGTGCTATTCTTTTACGTCAGACACCACACGGAACCAGTTAGACATACTAGCAGCTAATTAGCTGATGCGTATGTATCAAAAGGCTTGGAGATATTTAATCTGTCTAATCTATTCTTGAAGCAGTTCAGCGTGGTAGCCATCACAACATTTTCTGGGAGTCTATTCAATGCTGTTACAACTCTGTTAAACAAGAAGTCCTTCAAAGGTATTCTGTAGTTTCTGCCCACCCCATAGAAATAAGGCGTTAATTTATACAGGATAAGTTTTTATCCAGTGCGCAAACTGTAGCCATGAATTCAGCATACCATTATAGACCCCCAACGCAGAAATTTTTCGTCCGTTATACAAAAAAAATCAGCTGTTCCATACATTTTGACCGCGTAGGTATTGCAGTTCCAGTGCGCAAACTGTAACCATAAACTCAGCATATCCAGTACAATATACATATACAGGATACATTTTTATCAATGGATAAAAATTTATCCAGTATCTGTATATTGTATATCACTATATTAGGTTGGTATCCATAACTAAACTCGTAGCTCGTAGACCACCAGCAAGCACGAATTAGCAGTGTAATTTCCACACAAAAAAACTATAGCAGTCGCGCCATCTTGTTCCCCACGCACAAACGGGCAGTGTAAATGTAGCGTAACGTTAACCTACGCAGGGTAACCTACACCATACAACTTTTAGCGAGCAAACCTCAACTTGGTATTAGGTAAACGTACAAGATAAACACAGTTAGTTTACAAACTCGCTGCTTTGCATATTTACCTAGATATATAGGCACATCTACTTCAGACAGATTTGCTAGACATAACTGTAAACTTTAAAACATAAGCATTAAAATTTAAAGTAAGGAATAGTTTTGGAAAGCTTTATAATTTCTAGGAATCTGAATTTAAATTTTATCAAAGCTGAAATGGGAATTTAGCTTCCTTTTATTAGGCATAGGCATAAAAATCACGCCTTGTTTCCCCGAAGTGTTCGTCAGGCTTAGCAGACCCACATTTCGCCAGTAATGTTTAAGTCCCATGTAATAGGGGGCGAGCTTATTGCCATCAACCGAGCAAAAAGCCAGACTCCGGGCTGCTACTGAGAAATTTCAGATAGAAAAACCCAATAGCACTTTGAGTGACCTGGGAATCGAACTCGGGTCTCTATGCTCAGCAGTAGCGCTTGCGATCACCCGACCAACGCGGCAGTCATATATAGCTATTATGTATCACAAAGCAAAAGTATTCGTATAAAAGCACAGCAGAAAAATTACCCCGTCGCGTTTTACAAGCGTCAAGATGAATAACTCTGGCACAAAATAAAACTCCATATCATGTGGACCCGTAAAATAAAATGGCCGGATTTTTATAACATATTGTGTGGACGTAAATCCTGACACCTGGTTATGAGTTACAACCCTGTCCACGTTTTACAGTGTTCCTGGGAATTAAATTACCCGGGTATAGGCATCGTGTCCATTTAGAGCATTCTTCGTGAAATGGAATAGGTTTTAAGTGTCTGTGAGAATGTTATTAACAAACTAGTAGACACGAAAATTACCGCCGAAAAGTGTAGTAAAATGAAAATATTCTTATTATTCTACACTAGCTTTTACCAGCGGCTTCGCCAGCGTGGTGTTCGAAAATTATCCCACTGGAACGTAGTACCGGGATAAAAAGTATCCTATGTGTTATTCCAGGTTACAGGCTACCTGTGTGCCAAACATTCAAATCCTTTCAGCCGTTTCTGCGTGAAAGAGTAACAAACATCCATACATACATCCATACTCACAAACTTTTACGTTTATAATATAAGTAGGATTATATAGTAAGATAGATACATTTTTCCCTCTAACGCAGGTTTCTTTCTCTTTAGGATGTAGTCCTAAATACCAAAGATAAAAAGACTATGAAAAAAATCCGTTTCCTCCTCCTGTTTGAACGACACATCATCATTATCTGTCTAGCCTTTTCCCAACTCTGTTGGGGTCGGCGTCCAATCTAACCGGATACAGCTGTATTTTACATGGAGCGACTGCCTATCTGATCACCACAACCCAGTTACTTCGTGACACGATACCCCTAGTCAGACTGGTTGGTAAGACTTTCGGGCTTCTGGCGACCCGTAACGACTGTCAAAGATGTCACGCATGATAGCCGGGACCAATGGCTTAACGTGCCACGCAAAGTACGTTGTACATGTAAAGTAGTGTATGAACGACTCATAGGTAAAAATAGTAAAACTCTATAACTGTCCCATTGATAAATTATTTAATTTCTGTAAGTAAGTTTGTACAAACACTTGTACACGTCAATCATATTTTATAAAACTAGATGAGGTCGGCGTTTCCTATTCGGCCGATTATGTCTCGACTTTAAAGTCGAGACATAATCTTAGACAGATCATGTCCAGACCTTGTAGATTGGTGTCTCAAATGGCCTTTTGAGGAAAGAACCACACAGATTGAGTGGACCTGCCCAGTCAGTGCACACATTTGCCAGTAATCATACAGCTCAACTCAGAACTTAAGGAGCTCAACGACGAACGAGAACGACCACAGCAAAGGCTTCTTCTCAAACAGAGAAGTCGCGAGCATTGATCGCCATGGTTGCTCAAGACAGTTTGGCGATTTCAGACTTATAATATTAACTATAAAGTTTCCTCACGATGAATTTTTCCTTCACCGATGTACTGACATCGGTAAAGATGTCCAAGAAAAACGAAGAAACTATTAAAACAGAAGCCTAAACAACTGGGTCATCACGACAGGTGACAATAAATATAGTAAAAGGTGTCTACTATACTTACTGATAATTTTGTAAAACATGTTTTTGTCCCCATAAAATCATAATCCTGAAATAAATTACATAGGCACTATTTTAATCCTCGTTTCGCGTGTGTGCAAATCCATGGAATTAATTACGAACAGCTTCGAGCATCAGCTTTTATATTATACTAGCTGTGCCCGCGGCTTCTCCCGCGTGCATGTCGGTAATTATTCCACGGGAACAGGCTTCCTTGACAAAAATACCCTGTGTTACTCCTTATAAGGTCAGTTGCCAGTCAAAATCGGTTTAGCCGCTTTAGAGATTAGCCGGGACAAACAAACAGACAGACAAACAAAAATGTAAAATATTTTTATTTTTTTTATAAATGCCGTATATTATGCATTACTTATGTAAAAACCAGTTATTTTCAAACAGATACTTCAATTTTATTTCTAATTTTAAAATTGTTCGACGTTTACATGCTTAGGTGGTTTGGTCATGTGGTAAGGATCAAGAGGATGAACGAAAGGCGACTAACAAAAGGTATCTACAGGGCAGATGTGAGTGGGAACTCCGAGGAGGGAACGACAGACATATATACGATAGCCTATTGCTATCCTTAAACACTAAAGATAACAGCTGGTATAGAATCACTATACATAGTTTCAGCACAAAATAAAATACTCTAAGAATTGACACCAAATTATCGGTGTCATATGTTTCTTAAATTCAAATCATAAAATACGTGTCACCACACTACGTAGGTCAATAACTTTCCACGTTACTTGCTAATATCACGATAAATCTCTTCCAAGTGATGTGTTTATTTCAATTTGAAAAGTTCGGTTTCTGGTATCAGTGTACTAAAAATACTCATAACTTCCGAACATGTAGAGATAGGATTAAAAAACCCTTCCAATATCGTTTGATATCATCCAAAGAAGCCGTGCCCTTGGTATGTATATACCTTTTCCGTTACACGTTGTATACAGGATATTTTTTAACCAGTGCGCTAACTGTAACCATGAATTCAGCATATCATTCTAGACCCGCTAGCATAGAAATTTTTCGTCGGTTATACAAAATAAAATCAGCTAAAAAATTCTACGCAAGGGTGTCTCGAATGATATGCTGAATTCATGGTTACAGTTTGCGCACTGGATAAAAATGTATCCTGTATAACCTAATTGGTGATGTTCTTCATAAAGGTCAGGTGAGCGGTACTGGCAAGCGTTGTCCGTGTATGACAAGTTCGAACGAAAAAAACAAAAGGAGGAAGTAAGCATGTAAGGATCATAGCAGGTGGCTGTCGTCCTGTAGTTTCCGCCTACCCCCATTGAAAGAAGCCGTGAGCTTATGTAGGTACGTGCAGCAATGAATAACATTTTGAAATAATTAAAACAACATTGTTATTCAGTATTTATCAATAACTGAAAATACTGTTACAAATACATATTTCCAATAAACATAACCTACAAATGAAATACGCTTTTAAAAAACCTTTTAATGAAAAAAAAAATCACGTAGAAAACACCAAAATATAAATAACACGGACATATTTTAAGCTTCGTACTTTATTTGTACATCAATTGGATTTCAATACGACATCAATGTTGCTTGCGGCCGGCAAGTTTTTATTATATTTTAAAAGTGAACATCAATGTATTGGGCGTTTTTATTTTTCGATTAAATAATGCTTTGTTCCACATTACGTAGACGTAAATAATTTGCTGAAGGAATTATTGCTTCAAATAAAAAGTCAATATAATAAAATTATATTATTTTTATTATTATTATTTGCTAATAATAAAATTTCAATTTCGCAGGCTTACTTACTCCTTCCGTACTTACTCCTTACAGTAACGTTCTTGTTTCTTTGCAAAAAACGTAAGAAACAAATTTCGAGGGCTACCTTAAAGGCTAAATCAGTTTGTCAGGTTCTCAACTTCAAATTCTTAATGCTGAAAACGGCTGTAAAAAACAGTTGCTTACTCAAAAATAACTCTTTCAGTAAGATACTGTTCCAACCTCAAAATCGGAAAACTAGCCAATAACAAAAACAAAAGAACAAACTTGAAAAACATCAGGCACTGTCATTTGTCAACATTGCTTTCGTATTACCGAAGTCTGCATTCTTCATGACTTCGATATCGACATAACTCGAAGTCTGTATCACGGCATGACTTACTGCCAAACTACTTATTTACAGCGAGGCTCGTAAAAGAAGTTTGTGCGATAAATTCTGGCATAGCGTGCATCAACCTCTTTAGCGATAGAGGGATGTGAACATGTTTCAATAAAACCGGTAAAGTTGATATAATTTTAATATTGGCAGCCCCTAGTCTATATTTTTAACAGGGGTTCTAAATGTTTGTTCTTCTCGACTTTTGTTTCAGCGGATTCGTTAAATACAATGTCATGATCGACATTGTTGGCTATAATTAATTTATTCTGAGGAAAAACTGGCTAGTGGCTTGCCGCCCCACAATTTATGAGCCCCTCTAGATCCGGCCCTGAATATCGGATATTATCCCCGCTCTACTGATAGTGCAATTCAATTTCATATGTAAGTTAATTATGAATGCAAATTGTATATTAAATTACGATTTTTGTTTCTCTTTCAAACCCACTATTTAATTATTTCAGTAAAATAACATCCACACATGACGATGTTTAAATCGGGGACCCCTAACTCTAAGCGCCTCTAATTAACCTTCCCACATTGAATATAATGATAGGCCTCATTTGTAGCAGGTTTATGTGACATAATTATAACAACGATATTATATATCTGAGAGGAGACAGACATTTGCCATTTAAAGGACAATTAAAGACTGCTAATCCTGATTTGTTTTGTCTACAGGTATCATAGACAAAACCAAAACAGTTCGAGAGAAGTCAGTGATGAGCTTCGAGATATGTTCTAGCTATTTATAGTGAATCACTGCGATTATACGACATATAGCCTGATCCAAAAGCACTTGATGTACATGTAAATAAATAGTCCATATAACTTATCTTTGGGTAAGCAATTTGTACTACTACGTGTAATAAAACTCCTCATGTAGACAATAATAATGTTTAATCACTCCGATTTAACAACGTACTTGTATTAAATAACTACAATAACTAGCTCCAATAATTATTTTAGAATTATCTACACAGTTACTATATCTTGTCCGACCAGCAGGCCTAGACAAAACACATTTCTGTTAGCGTTCACGCCAAACGCTACGCCAAAATGTACAATGTATGGGAATGTCATTACCTGCGGAAAGGACACGACGTAATCTTTCCGCAGGCAATGTCATTCCCGTACATTTTGGTGTAGCGTTTGGCGTGAACACTAACAGAAAGGTATTGTCTAGGCCTGCTGTAGCTCGCCCTAAGACCAAGTGAACAACGGTTGCCAGATCGCGCCTCCCATCCCAACTTGTCAACCGTTCCTCCTTGGTGTTGCCACATAAATAATTGTTCTGAATAATCGTTATGTCAATTTAGACGATTTAAAAATTCAAACCAACGAACCTAATACTCGTCCACCTTGACCTTGTGTATGTCCTCATACACGTAAGTCGGGAGGAACCCAACATACGTACAGATTTTGTGATTTGCTGACAATAAATTGCGGTTAATTTTATAACCGGATTTTTATTCCGGAGATGATATTTCAATAAAAAATGCGGGGGAAGGGGCTTGTGGCTAAATAATAAAAGCCGCACGCATCGATCGATCAGGTTAAGCTACGCTTTCCCCGGTTGGTCCGTGGATGGGTGACCATCTTTACATATAAACTACATGGTTAGACTGAAAGCCGACCCCAATATTGAGAAAAGGCTGGGCAGATGATGATGATATTTCTATTACAATTATATAATACCATTCAAGCAATAATCGTTGAAACAATATTGATTTAAAGTTGAAACCTTCTAGATACCGTTGAATGAGGCCTAAAGCTAATACTAACAAGCTTTAGGCCTTACAGACTGTAGATTTGTAGACGATTTTCTATTCTTTATTTTCATTCCTCTAAGTAGCTGGTACTTATTAACAGGCCTGCACTGTCCTCCCATACCACTTATCACTGTAATTTGAAAACATTGTAAAAGCCAATTATTTTTAAAAGAATATCCGTGGAGTTTCTTGCCAGCTCTTCTCCATAGGAAGCGACAAATTGAAACCGTGCACCTAGCTTCTGACGTTTCATAAGTGCCCTTGCAGGTTTATGTGAAATAAAATATTTTGATTTTGAGTAATTTCCTTTAGTGGGTGATTGCATAAGAATTTAACCTGAACAGGGTTTGTTTATATTTTCATTTGATAAATTTGCAACAGACCATCGCGGTAGTTACATAACACACTAACAGAAAGAACGACTGTCATTTTGACAGTTCCACACCATACATTGCATTATTTACTTTGTTGAGCAGATATTTTTTTGAACATATGCAGCAATGGATTAGCAACAACCTTCAAAAAGATTTAGATTCTGATTATTAGCAATTAGGGTGCATAATAAGTACTGTGTAGTGTCGTCCTCTATCTAAGTACTGCCGTCCCCCATATTTCCTGATACGTAATTATGAACATGGCCCATCACTTCCCATGTAAGTGGAGCGCCAACATTTACCACACGTAATCCCTTAAGCCGACTGAAGTGCATTACGTAATTAAACAATATGAATGCGGTAAAAACCAGCCAGGAACATAACCAGTATACGAGGATTATTAAAACGTGGAGTCGATATTATAACACGTTCTTTAACTTTAATCCTTCGATCAATAATTGATCGAAGCTTTAATACAATTAAGGAACTCGTCGTTTCGGAAAATCATTGACTTTTTAAGTAGAGTTACGAATTTTCAGTTACTGAAATGGAAAATCTACGATATTTTTTGTAACAATGAAACATGAACTTGAAAAAACATAGTTATTGGAAAATTCGTAGAACGCATATCCTGCTTTTAACAATCTGTGGATAAATTTCCTCGTAGCCAGTAAGTTACGGAATCTACCGGGTCGCATTCACCTGCCCTAGACTACTCGTATATTTGTGCGTCAGCTTTTCTAGGAACAGATTCAATAATCATATATAGCTGGCTTTAACATTATGTTCCTAGAAAAAACTTAGAATATTACCTAGCCCATACCTGGAATCATTAAGTCACCTCATGTTTGCCGCCGTCAACTGCGGTGACCTAGATTCAGCACCTACTTTGTAGCGTAACATCTCTAACAAGGCGATTACTTCACACGTATCCACTGAAAGTGATTTGGAGTTGGAAACAAAGTTCTTTCTAGAACATTGGAGCCAGACACAGGTGCAAAACTTACTGTAGTAGTGTGGGTACTCAATCAAACATCAATCTAACGTTACGAACACGTCCGTCCTCGTTACTGGAGGAAAAACTTTTTAATTAGACACTCTGTTTGCTCACTAACTATGTTCCGGACTTCCTAATGTGATCAACTAATTGGTGTAATGCGTAAAGTGGAATCGAAGCCCGGAGGTCGATAGCCAAACTTACAAATATCTCTTTTTGTTTGCTCTCCTACGCGCTGTAACGTTTACTTGTACGTTCGCCAGCATGTAACTAGGGACTCGCCTCGCTTGACTGAACTTGATTCAATTGAAGACATCAGTGAGAACGTTGCCGGCACGAAACACTTTTTCTGCGCGAATAATGTTGACGTTTTCGCATTACGAGTGTTTCGTGAAATGACATTCATGGTCGAAACGTCTGCCCTTAAAGCCGTCATTTTTTTCCGGGAATGGAGATGAGGCATTTAATAAAACTCGACCGACATTCCCGCTCAAATATTGTAACAACGTGGTCTGAATTAGTCCGGCAATGTGTCCAGTTCATAATAACTTTCCAAATCCTGTGTAAGCGGCACGCGTCGCTCTCGACTTACTTCACTTAAATAACAGCAAAACTGTTGTTGAACTACAACAATCATTATTATTATATAAATACCAGCTTTTGCCAGCGGCAGTTATCCCACTGGAACGTACTACCGGGATAAAAAGTATTATATATGTTAATCCAGGTTATAAACTATCTGTGTGCCATATTTCATCCAAATCCGTCCTGCCGTTTGTGCATGATTAGCCGCGTACTGACTGAGCGAGCAGCCTCGTGAGGCTGCCTCGGACGTTTGCTTCGCAACGTTTGCCGTGCGAGGCAGCCTCGGTCTGTATTTAAATATGCATGAGGCTGCCGCGCGCGGCAAAGCCGAGCCGGAGCGAGGCTGAGCCAATTCATGGTGTTCTTCGAAGAAGCGAGGCAAAACACAACCGTCTTGAGTGCGCGCGGCAAAGTTACTGAGGCGCTTTAGAGCATGGACAAAAACCGACAATGTTTGGCTTGGGCCGCGGCACGCTCGGGCGAGGAAACCCACCGGGTGAGGCTCGTCTTGACCGACCGAGGATATGCCTCACGCGGCTGCCTCACGAGGCTGCTCGCTCAGTCAGTACGCGGCTATTGAGTAACAAACATCCAAACATCCTCACAAACTATCACATTTATAATATTAGTAGGATTCATTTTGTATAGTGTAGTACAGTCTGTTACAACGAACATAATTTAACAATTTAGGGATAGAGAATGGGCACGCCACGATTGCGGCGGTAAGTCCCCTCTCTGAGGAGTGGCTTGAGAGGCGGCATGGCGTCCTCACCTTCCGCCTGACACACGTCCTCACCGGACACGGCTGTTTCGGGAGGTTCCTGTTTATTTTGTTATATACGGTGGAGGTCTGCCCGGTTTGGGCGGAGCACCGCCGTGTCCTCGTGGAGGCGATCGGCGGCGGCGATCTCTCGCGTCCGGCCCTGGTCCAGGCCATGGTATGGAGCGAGAGTGCATGGCTAGCAGTCGCTTCCTTCAGCGAAGCAGTGATGCTCGCAAAGAGGGAGGCGGCGCACGTGAGGAAGAGGCGGTACATGCGCGCTCACGGCCGTAGCCTTCGTAGGAGACGCCCTGGGTGTCGGGAATCCCAGGCTGATTCCCGGCCACCAGCACGGGCTTGCGGACGGTGAGTAATGGGTAACTCGCTGTCCGCAAGGGCCGATGACTGCCACGGGTGCGGATTGTTCGAAAGAGATACCGTGGCCCCTGGCACACAGGCAACTGAGGGAACACGGCTGGGTTTTAGTCAGTAAAACTCTGACACGCCCTCCCGCTCCACCCAGAGCTGGAGAAGTTATTTGATGATTTCCCACCCAAAAAAATAAAAACGGATAGAGAAAAGAAAGTAGGTAACATTTAAAATAATTGAATCTGGCGTACTAGCTAGGTTGCATGGTAACCTGTGATTAGTTTCGCCAGCCTGGGTTCCCACTGGAGTACAAAAATGTTAATATTACTTTGAACCCAATACATGCGTTATTTCATGTAATGGTACACCTTCGAACTAGCTTAAAGTTTACAAACCACGAAGGTAGACTCACCAACTATTGAAGACTAGGCCTATTTACGTTATTTACATGCATCACAAAACAGGAGCTGAATGAATGATTGAAAGTTAATTATGTAAGCACTCAGTCGTAGCACGAAGTTCTAAAGATTCTTGTGCATAAACGCCTCGCTCTTAGAAACCAGACTGACTCATATCTACATAAATGTGTGTGACTACATGTCGGTCTACACTTAGATAAAGGAATTATTTAGCAAGTATTCCTATTTCATGCGGATATAAAAAAATCCTGCAGAAGCACATGTGATGTGTGTAATGTATACCTATATACATTACACACACAGCGCCGACTCAGTTGCTGAATTTTATACAGCAAATATTGCCTGAACGTGACTTCTGCAGTGCTCACACACACATACGACCACATTACGTATGTACCTACACACCATGTATATTGTTCTTGTACGTTTTTTCACCGATATATTCAAAGCTCTGCTGTTAAAAACATTTTTTCCATACATCAATTGTGTAGGTTCTGAACAGTGAGACACGTATTTTTGTACTGTTTTTGTCAACGGCCACCAAATAAGGTTTTATTCATGAAGCCGGTGACCGATGCGGGATCGTTTTACGATCGTCGATTTGCAAGTGTCTGGTTCGATTCCCGATGCAAATTCTTCCGTTTTACTGCCACACTATAAAACCGCTCGCTTTCATAATACATTTTCTTATAACCCAGGCGCCTCTGCCAAGAAATTTATATTGGTTTTGCAATTGTTATCAGATGACATGCCACCACATCATACGATGTTACGAAGACGAACTGCCATACTTTTGCTGGTTCTAAGAATTTTTGTTACATATTGTTCTTCAATATCAATATTGAAACATAAAACAAATACATGTAAACCTACCTCACAAAATCACAACGTGTTCGTTAAATACTTAATGGCTCTTGGAAACAACAATATCACACAATATGCTGGCGCGGCAGACTATGATTATACTCCACAAAGATGAAGCGGATGAGTATTCAAGTCCTGACCACATGTGGTATCACAGCATAAAGCACGCTCCGAGAACGCAATTTAGGCGGTCGCAGTCGGCCCCATGTTGGGCGCCATTCGTTCCCCTGCATGCTAATAAACTCGAAACTTTGTAATGCTGGCTCAACTCAGGTAAAACGTTGTTTTTTCGAATCCACGTTAACTGTGTATTTTCAGATTCTTACTTAAAATATCCCGGCATTTAAAACAAAATATAAACTCACGCTGTAACTAAGAACGATAAAGCACAAATTTCCATAAACGACAATAGCAATGGCGCACGAATGAAATAGCGAAATGAAAAAGCTAGACAGGAATAGCATGTATTTTATTCACCAGCCGCCAGTAAAGCTATCAGACATGTCCAAACTTCGCTGAGTGCAGCTTGCTTTATTTCCGTTTGACCTGTCCCGTTCGACGCTATTCCTGGAGCAGCAGGCTGCACAGCCCAGACATGTTCATTTCACCGACAAGCCGAATGCAAGTCCTGACAGCGCCGCTGTAGCGACACGTCTCTGCACTACCCAATTTGAATATTTAATTGCGATTATTTTAGCGCAACTCTGACTAATTTATAAAGCAAATTGACAGGCTCTAGTGTAGCTCGCACGCCACTAATGGGAAAGGTTTATTCCTGGACATTTCCTTTTCGAAATGAATCAATTGAATTTTAAATTCGCCACATTTGCATATATGTTGGCGACCGGCTAGGTGGCCACTTTACGATTGCCGACCAGTTTCGTATTCTTTGTTAGGTGTTTTATTTTGTGCATTTCCGAGCGAGAAAGGTACGTGATACAGCCGCGGCCGGGTCGCCCTTGTCTCTTTTCATGAAATATTTTCAGCTTGACATTCTACAATTTCAGTTGAATATTTCTTCGTGACAACAGTGTTTGTCAGAGTAACGTTTTGTATTATTATTTTCATTTGCACAACATTTTCAATTTTCTTCCTTTGAAAAGCATAGTTTAGCCGCGACGTGGTAAATTTGTTGACCAAAAATCCGTTGTTGGATGTGTCACGAGAGACACATATAACGCGACAGTGCCAGCTCTAACTTAAACTTAACTTAGATGTAGCGCCTCCAGGGGACCGCATTGAAAACCCCGGGGTTGACATTATATACGCTGGGAAAACAAATTCATTGTGAGGAAAATGTATTGAATCATTTTGTTAACCTTTTATCCGCCGGTTGGTTTTATGACTTGTAACTATGAAACACATAGGTAATTACGGGAAAATATGCATTACTTATTCAACATGATGTAGTTAAAGACTAATTTACGGTACATAGGCATGTTTTTTTATATATTAAACAAGCTAATTCAAGAGCCCTTGAGCAAATTCTCAATTGGTCATTAAATTTTCACGGAACAGTCGCTTGAACGCATAAATATTTGATGATCAAGTTTTAAGTATACTTATATCTCCAGTCTTGAACGCAGCGACGTCTAAATGTCAAACAATCGAGTGAAGTTCGACGCGTACCGCTTGTCAAGATAAAATCGACTACGCACCTCGACTTTGAATGACAGATAGATTAAACTTCCACGTTCCCTTACTTCGACATTATCAAGACATACATAGAAAATTCCGAGTAAAGTTAACACATAATAGAATATCGTAAACGAATTTAGGAAAACCCATGCCTTTGGTGAGCTTGGGTATCTCTATCCACTTTAGACGTGCATTAAATTGGTATTTTTCCGTCTGTCTGTCTTGTCTGTCAGCGAGGTATATCTCATGATCCGTAATAGATATACACTTGAAATTTTCACAGAATGTGTATTTGTGTTGCCGCTATAACAACAAATAATCTGCCAGGGGTGCGGGTTGTCCGAAAGAGTTACCGCGGCCCCTGGCACACAAGTATCTGAGGGAACACGGGTGGGTTTTAGTCAGTAAAAGTCTGACACGCCCTCCCGCTCCAACCAGAGCGGGAGAAGTTATTTGATGATTTCCCACCCAAAAAAAAAGGGGTCTCCATGCGCGTTTTATCGATTTTTTGGCCTAGTGGTACGGAACCCTTCGTGTGCGCGTCTAACTCGCACTTGGTTGGTTTTTATTTTCGTTAGAACTAATTCTGTTCTGACAATAGCTGCCTCGTCGGTTAACCTTATTTATTATGCTGTGCCACTGAGAGGCAAGACGTCCACGATTCCAAACGCCACGTGTACCTACTGAAATAAAATTAAATAAAGGAGAAAGCCTTGTGATCCGCACTTGGTTCTTTACCTGTATAATAAATACTAATAATATCACGACATTTTACTCGATCGATCGGTGAAGGTAGGCGTTAAATCGGGTGGCATGATGCGTGAATAAGGAGAGGCCATCACCTGTGCGCTATTATTTTGGTAGATTAGATTGTATTATTATTTTAATCTTTCACAGGTTAACGTTCAACAGTCTTTTTCCGCCGGGGGTTATAAGTTTAACGTGTGTATCTATGTGTCTGTCTGTGGCATCGTAGCTCTCTAATGGCTACGATGTTTGGCGATTTCATTGACCGTTCGCTAAATGAAAATGCCACACTGAGAAAAATGTCATTTTGGCATAATCTTAAAATATCGTGACGTTGGTTTAAAATAGATGCGTTGTCTTATAATATGTTGATAATAAGTAAATATTACGCTAGAACTGAAATGTGTTAAGATGGAATCGAATTTTTTGGGTAAATAATGCAATATTATGATACTTGTCATCGTAAAAATTTGTAATTATGAAATAACATTGTCTTCTTCAAATAATAACACAATGTAATAGAAAATGGTCCACTGTCCCATAAATTAGTATGATAATTATAAATAAGATTCTAATTAAAAAACACAATGACAGTCACCGTAATATAAATAGATTTCATAGTTTAATATGAAGAAGTATCTCTAAAAATACGATGACCTCCCCCTAATGTACTATATTAAATTATAATGCTTTAAACTTATATTTTTAAAGTAAGCATCATTTTTTAATATTACAGTCATATTATTTTATGTGAATCCTATGATAATACGATTAAATAATCTCATATTTTTAGAGTAAGCATCAAAGTTCAATAATATAGTCATATTATTTTATGTGTATCCTACTAAATTATTATTACAGAGACCCACCCATTACCATTTATGAGTAGCATTTGAATGATGTCCTACAAATTTAAGGTGACGGCATTATATAATGAGGTCTCCCTCTCTCACTTCATTCCGCCGCCGCGCCATTTCGGTCGGCCATTTGTATTTCACCGCTACAGCCGGCAAGTCACGACTCACGACTCGTTTAATTAATAGCAATAACAATTCCAATAGTGCCAGTGAACGTGTTTGATCAGTGCAAAAATGGATATGGCTACGCGTGATCTTTTGAAGAAGTGGAATTTGGAACGCTACATCGATCGTTTTGAAAGTAAGTTGACAAACCTACCTAGTAAGTTGCTAGCATGAGCTCACACATTACATTCACACATTCTAATTTCTAGCAAGAATAGGGTCAGAGTGTCGTCTTAGAGGCACTATGAAAATATACTTAAAAAAATTTCGCGACCAATTTCAAGGTCACAGTTCTAACATAACCTTACCTATGGATCCCTTCGACATCGTTTTTACGACAAACGGTTGGTCGGAGACAAAAAACACCCAGACACTTTTAGCCTTTCTAGGTGTTACATACTATAGAATCGAGAAAATAAACGATTTGCGAAAATAACACTTTTTTGGCCGCTGTACACTCCAACCAAGAATAGTCTTGTCGTATGGTACCTACCCACCTACCTAGATATACGTTCATATTTATATTATACACTAGATTCGATGTGCAACTGCAACCCAAAAAAAACAAATAGGTAGAGTGCGTCTAAACTAAAATGACGCGCCCCACTACCGCATTTACCGTAGTGTACGTATACAAATTTAAGTAGTGGGGCGCGTCATTTCAGCTTAGACGCTGTTAAATTTACCTTTTTTTTCAGCTGAAAGAATTGATATCGCAACAATGCAGATGCTTAGTAAACAAGACATACATAGTATGTTCCCTCAAATAGGGGACAGACTCCGGTTTGAAGCAGCTCTGGCCATGTTAAAAAGCGACCAACCAAAAGATATGGTTTGTTTTCATGTTAAATTGTATTTCAAAAAAGTAAATTTTGTTTTAAACTTTTTGCTTACACATGCCCTGCGTCGCTTAAATGCACATTCTCCTACTTGCATGTAGGTAGGTAGGTACCTACTTATTAACTTTTATTATTTTAAAGTCTTCTTAAGATACCTAACAATTTAACCGGTGCAGTATTTATTTAAAAAGTGGAATAAAATCATAACTTTTCATCAGTCTTGTTAGTTTACCAACTAAGTACATTATTATTACCTTTTTAAATTTCTTGTTAAATTTCAGGATAACTCCTACAATTCATCACTCTTTGAAGAGGTCCTGAGGAATGACTTGTTAACTAGTCTACCTTGTAACTTAGAGCCTCTGCCACCGTGTGAAGGACTGCAAAGCTCAATCCTCAACCAAGACTGCGAAGCAGGACTTAACCAGGAAAATTTGGTAAGTTCTGCAAAATTGTAGAAAAGTACTCGTACTTACTGTTTTTTGGTTCAAGAGCAATATGTATTAATTTGTAATTACATCCATACTAATATTATAAATGCGAAAGTAAGTTTGTCTGTCTATCTGTCGGCTGGGGCAGGACCTTTTCACATTTTCATACCTAAGACACTGAACCGATGCAAAATTTGGTATAGACATTCTTTGAGACCAGGATCAGTCCTGATCTTGATCGATTAGTTTTTATCAGGGCCGGATCAAGGGACGAGGGCAGGACCGTTCACACCTGCAATGCTGAACCGATTACTAGTAAAAAAATATAACACTTCCCTTGAGTTATCTCCGGCTAGGGCTAGCTATAGCCTGTTAGTTAACGGTCGCACTCGGACACATTTAGTGATTATTTCAACGATTATTGAGGTTAATTGACCGTACATACTCATATTATCACACCTTTTTGTTACATGTACTATTATAACATTGTCTCAAAGTAAATATTATTTTAGGATGGTGACATACTGGTGATACCACTGGACTCGTCGTCGTCAGTGGGTGAAGCAGTTAGACAAGAGTCCACCGGGAGCAATTTAGTAAGTTATTGCCTATTATCCTGTACTTTTGATAAGGAATTTAAATTGACATTCAATATTGTTAACCCCCGGCGTAAACAGATAAGTTTAACGTCTGTACCTGTCCTGTCCTGTATGTGTGTACGGACGGCCGTTTAGGAGCTATACTATATGTCACAAAGATCAGTAATATATTTGGAGTTGGTGACAGCTATAACTAACAACTAAATGCATGATGCCTAGACTGGCACCGACTCCAACTGATCATTATACTGAATGGAAGGTAGGTATTGAACCTGTATTTTCAACATTTTAGTGACATTTTTTTTTAACTTTTACCTTGCATATTTAGTTTGTAATGCCATACTTATACTATTTGTGTTTCAGGTGAATACCATACTGAATTCATCAGTCGAGGGAAAACAAATAATAGCAATTGGGCAGAAAACGGGCACCTTACCCTCAAACGTGCGTGGGCGTTTATGCAAGCTGCTTATGGAGAAGCTCATTACGGCCGAAAACCCGGTACTTCTGGCAGATTCGCAGCTGCTTGCTCTATCCTACGACATTGGCAGATTATTTAAAGAGGAGTCACCACCCCTATACTACGCGCCGTACCTGCCGGCTGATGCTTACCAGGCTAAGCGCAATATCTCTGGCTGGTTAGTCACCGCCAGAAGGGCTCGACGGCAGCATTTAGTTTCGTTGGGCCTTATTGAAAAGCCCAAGTCACGTTCTCGCTCCAAGTCCAGTCCTAGGCTAGACACCCCTCCACTCGCTGGAATCGACCTGACCGGACTTAAAGAAGGTAACTCCTTTTCAAGAAATTTTATGTTTTCAGATTGAATTAAATTATCAAGAACAAAATTATTGAGAAAAATATCTGAATTAGTATAAATTTTCGTTACAAATTACAAAATATCTGAATCTAAGAACCGTTATTGTCATTGTACTAATTATTAATCGTTTTAATTTTTGTGTGCAGGTGAAGTGGAGGACGTAGCGTCAGCATTAGAGCAGCTGTCAAGTCCTTCAGCTGGTCCGTGGCAGGAGGTCAGTGCCCTGTGGCGGGAGACGGTGCGAGCTCGCCTCCGGTACTTGTACTACGAGGAAGGGACATTACAGGAGTACTTCAATAAGTATCCTATCCTGAAGTCAAGTGATGGATGGCGACTCCTGACTCATGACTACGAAGCACTGTTCCCTGATAAATCCGGGGGCCTCGACGCCTTGGATGCTTCATCGGAAAACATACTAAAAGCTGCTCAGCAGAAGCTTAACACCACAAAGGACTCGTTTCTTCGTCGAAAAATAGCTGATACATTGGCAATTTGTGACGGTAAGGAAATGATTCTGTTATATAGTTCTAGGTGCTCGACCTCCCTGGGTCGGTGAACCCGTTATAAAATATGTAGACAAAAAAGAATTTAAAAATTATCTAACATGGTGCAGTCGTTCAGAAGTAACGGGCGGGCGGACACACATTTCGGCAATTCATTTTTACTTATATAGATAGATTTTATTTTGTTCTGATACTTTTCCCTATTTGCTCAGTTAATGATGATGTGTTGTGTCAAATATACTATTATTATTTTCTTTCCAGATGAACAACCGGAGACAAAATTAATAGCAGCGATATTGCTACTCGGCTGTCTCTTTAATATTCCTCCTGCCCGTCGATCTAGAAAAGACTGGCAAGCTTCACGAGCGGAGATATTGGATGGATTTGTGACCATCGTGGATGATGACGCAGACGTGCAAGTGGTAATTGAGGAGCGTCGCCAAAAGCTTCAAAACCTAGGTATTAGCCTCCAACCATTTATAATTTGGTGCCGCCAGTCAGGTGTCTCCTTCACAGTATGTGACAATACGTTTTACAAGTTCACAACACTAACTGAGGCTGTTGATGTGACTTTTAAAATATTTCATGCTACTGCGGCTAAATATCCTACTGAAAGCTATAACATTTGGCTTATTATCCAAATTGGTTTTTACAAAGTCAAAACATCGTACGATCGTATGTCACAATCTGTGAAGGAGATATTAGTTACTCTCGGAGTCACAATTTAAATTAAGATGAAGTGTCACAGTTGTAAAAGGACTTTTCCCACGTTTTCTTCACTTATTACCCACATAAGGAAAGAATGTGAAAAAATTGATATTACTGGAGTTTATAAATGTGGTGAAGACGCATGCTACCGGTATTTCACGGACGTTAGACAATTTAGAAAACATGTTAACTTAAAACATTTGAATAAAGTAAACACTCGTTATTTGCCATCCACCTCAAACGAGGCTTGCGTAGTTCCTATGTGTGAAACAGAGACTACCAAAGTAGCAACTGAGCACATATACATTGAAGCTGATAGTGAACCGGAAGTCCTTGATAATGCTGATAGTATTATTCATAAAGAAGTTTTGAAATTTATTTCAACGCTCTATGTAAATCCCTCTGTATCTCGATCGTCTGTACAAGCTATGGTTAGTCATTTGCAAACCCTTCTTGACAATATTGCACCGTCTTTAATGTCCGTATTCGGCCCTGTGCTAGCTGATGAGGAAAGCATGTCTGGAAGCGAAATTAATAAACGACTTCATAAGTTCAACACAGCTTTGAAGGGCATCTTTTTTCCGTTTCGTTCAGAATATTTGAGATTCCGAGAATTGAATTTATTAGGTTCTTTTATACCACCACATGAAGTAATCGTTGGTTATTGTCCTGACATTTCACAAAGGAGTAACACTTTAACATTACACACCAAGCCACGTACAATGCAAGTAATTCAACTTCGCCAGGTTTTGAAGAATTTTTTTTCCATTGACACTATTTGGAAAGATGTAACGGATTATTTGAACCACCTAAGGGGTAATTTAATAATCCGTGAAGAAAATCCGATGAGGCCAATGTGTCTAGAAAATGTAATGCAGGGATCTGTATGGCTGGCAATGTGTACACCGCAGGCGTCGGACATTATTCTTCCTTTAGTAGTATACTATGATGATTTTGAAATTGGAAATCCTTTGGGGAGCCACGCTGGGGTGCATAAGCTTGGTGGTGTATACGTTTCCTTGCCAGCACTCCCACCACATTTATTTTCATTGTTGAATAACATTTTGCTGTTAGCTATTTGCCATTCTGCTGACAAAACTAAATATGGAAACAAACCTATTTTCGACCCTGTTATTGAGGAATTGAATTACTTGCAAAACAAAGGAATTTTTATAGAAAATAAGTTTTTTAAAGGAACCGTAAAATTGAAGGTTGTTGCTATAACTGGCGATAATTTAGGCCTGAATTCAATTCTCGGGTTTACTGAAAGTTTTTCAGCTAACAAGTGTTGCAGAATCTGTAACATTGACAAGAAAGGTTTGCAAACTGCTCTATATGAAAACAGTAACTTGCTTAGAAATATGACTTCATACCACGCTCAATTGCAAGAAAACGATACACCTAACACGGGCATTAAAGAATCATGCTGTTGGCTTAAGGTGACAGGATTTGATTTATTTCAAAATGTAGCAGTAGACCCAATGCATGATATATTAGAAGGTGTAGCTCGTTATGTAATGACCTTTGTCATAAACCACTTCCTTGCCGAAGGTCTTTTAAAGATCTCAGTATTGCAACAAAGAATAATTTCATTTGATTATGGACCAGATAGGAATTCAAAACCAAGTAATTGTTTAGTTGTCCAAGGTTCGAAAGTAAAATTGAAAACTTCAGCATCAGAAATGCTTACCCTTATTAGATACTTCAGCCTAATAGCCGGGTTTTACATTCCTTTAGAAAATAAAGTATGGAAATTATACATTATGTTGCGGCAAATCACCGACAGGTTATTAAGTCATAGGGTCTTCAGTGACACCAATATTCAACTCCGGGTTATAATAGCAGAATTTAATCAATTGTACACGGAGCTAACAAAATCACCCCTGCAGCCAAAGTTTCATTTTCTGACTCATTATCCTACCATGCTAATGAAGTTCGGCCCCGTACGTAACATGTGGGCTATGCGTTTTGAAGCCAAGCACAGGGTATCTAAGTTAGTGGCTAGATCATCTTTTAATCGAGTCAATGTTTGCAAGACTCTAGCAATAAAATGTCAACTTATGCTCAATGACTTGTTTGTGAAAAATACAATACCTACAACAAAAATACTAGGAAAAAAATCTGCATTAAATTCAGGAGACACTGTCAAGTTTTCTCTCGGCACTGGCGTTGTCCTCAAATATTCGGTTACTTCCGCTACAATAGCTGGTGTTATATGGCAGCGGAACTCTATTGTTACTGTAGATATAGATGATGAACAATTCTTACCCACTTTTGGCCAAATTGATGCAATTTTGGTGACAGATACTGAAGAGGTTTTTTTCCGTTGCTGTATGTTTGAAACTATTGAATTTAATTCTCATTACAATTCTTATGAAGTTAAACGTGGTAATGATTATCTGTGCTTTCCTTGCCAAAATGCCGTTTCTCCGTGTCCTAACACGCTCACTCTAATGCGAGGTAACACGTCATATATTACAAGTAGATGGTACCTAGAGTAAAAATTTCAAAATTCTGTAGGTATTCTAACGGCTTACGGTCGCTGCTATAATACCTTGAAAATGCGCAAACGAGTTAACTCGTTTGCTCATTTTTAAGGTGTTTTTATTTTGAATCCAGTAATATCAATTTTTTTTGGAAACGTTTACATAATTATTAATTATGTACTTATACCGTACGCGGCGTTGCTAGTTTGAGGCACTGCAGAGTCCAAGGGCAGTTATTTTTTTATAGCAGAGTGCGCTCAACTAGTAATCTACCCTTAGTTACGGTATTTATCGGATATCCCTTTAGGATATCCTATAAAGACGGCCCGATAACGGTGTCCGCATAAAGTAATGGTATGAGCCAGCACCAATAGCTGGTTTAAGGTGAACGCACACTTATCAGAGCCGAAGGAGGCGAAGGAATCAAATTTTAGAATTACTTAAATGAAGTCCAATGTAACTTCGCACACTTATCCGCACCGAATCGTACGACCTTATTCGTCCGATTCGGTAAGTGTGCGAGGTTCCATAGGATTTCATACAAGTAATTCTAAAATTCGATTCTTTCGCCTCCTTCGGCTCTGAAAAGTGTGCGTTCACCTTAAACCAGCTATTGGTGCTGGCTCATACATGTTTCTAAACAAAACAGTCTTCTTTTATACTGAATATAAATGTTTAGAGTATATAATAATGATTCATTCATACTATGGAAATAAAAATACCATTCAATTTTCTGTTTAATTTATACATACATCCCTTTTCACCTTCTTACCATTCTTGCCAAGGTACTTTTTTCTATTTTTTTTACTTACTCTCCATTTTTTTAAGGTTCAAGTTTAGGGTTCTTCAGTTTTTTTTAATGTTGAGCTCACACCTAATAATATTTAAAAGGAAAGAACCAATATTGGATACTTAAAAATAAGGGGATCATGTAAGTCCAGTGGCGCCCTCAATTATAGGAGGATTGTGATTTCTAATAATCCAAACAATTTCTGTGTAATCCACCAGTATTTAGTTGTAGTCCTACTGATGGAGAATGAGTAGAACTACAACTAATCACTGGTGTATTATAGAGATATTAATTGGTTTATTAAAAAACACAATCCTCCTATTGAGGGCGACCTCCGTAAGATAATAGGCTATAACCAGAGATATGAGGAAATAGTAGGAAAAGTAAGAGGACCTAACCTAAAATACGAGGAGGTTACCGAAAAATAGTAGGAAAAATAATAGGATATAACTGGATATATGAGGAAGGCACCGAAAAATAGTAGGAAAAATTGTATGACATAACTGAATATGTGAGGAAGTCACCGAAAAATAGTAGGAAAAATAATAGGATATAACTGGATATATGAGGAAGGCACCGAAAAATAGTAGGAAAAATTGTATGATATAACTGAATATGTGAGGAAGTCACCGAAAAATAGTAGGAAAAATAATAGGATATAACTGGATATATAAGGAAGGCACCGAAAAATAGTTGGAAAAATTGTATGACATAACTGAATATGTGAGGAAGTCACCGAAAAATTGTAGGAAAACTAATAGGATATAACTGGATATATGAGGAAGGCATCGAAAAATAGTAGGTAACTAAAACTAAATCCATGGTGACACATCATCTTAAATACTGTTATCATCAACATCAGTATTATCATCGTTCTTTTTGGTGAATCACTATGCTCCGTCCTTTGAGTGAATTCATCATACTTTAAGCTGAATTCACCTCTTTTATGATTGTCAGTTTTCTCAGTGCAAACAGACGAGACCCAGCAATAATTAATGTATGATATCGTAGAAAGGATAACATTTTCATTAGCCGTCTCATGAAAATATTACCTGCTACTTCTAATTAAACTTAAAAGACGATAAGGTAACCAATACATATATTATATCTTTTTTACTGTTTAAAGGAATTTTAAATTTATCTTATACAGGGTATTAAAGAAATTGCGTGCTATGGCACGCAATTTCAGGGTGAGTTCAGTATCGATAAAGGAACCCGTAAAAAATAAAAAATAAATACCTTTAAAAAAGTTTAAACAAAAACCGAAACGTATTCGGACCCGAGAAGTGATGGACAAAATAACAACTCGTTCAATAGTAGGTAAGTAATTAAAGCATTCAAACAAATAAAATAATTTTAATTCTAAACGATTGCTATTTTAAGTTAGTAGGTACTAAATTAGGTTGATCTTGCAATATTTTTTTAATGTTTTTATTTTGATTTTTTTTCCTTTATCGATACTGAACCTACCCCTAAGCACGCAATTTCTTTAACACCTGTATAAAGCTCTTCCCCGTCCAAAAAAATAAATGATTATTGCGTTTCAAAAAGCAGTTTGCTTTAGAAATAGGCACTTGGGTACACCTTAGGGTAGGACTTTTTCTCACTAGTACACCAGTGGTTACGCAACCAAGGGTCTCACTGCCAAAATTGTACTTGTTGGCTGCGTCTGCGCAACTGCGTCCGATCTGTTGTTAAAATACACAATTCTTACTGTTTTCAAGTGAAGTAGAACAAAACCAGTACCAAATAAAAAACCTCAGTCATTATTATTTTTTTAGGATTCCGTACCCAAATGGCAAAAACGCAAACTCTTATAATTTCTCATTTCTGTATGTCCGTAACTTACATAAAAATTACTTAATATAACATCATCATGCCTGCATTCTCCGAAGGGTAAAGCAGATGTGCACCTAATAGTACACCCACATTTCGCCAGTTATGTTTAAGTCCAGTGTAATAGCGAGCAATGTAAGGGCGAGCTTATTGCCATCAACCGGGCAAAAATCCAGACCCACAGCTGCTATTGAGAAATTCCAGACGGAAACCCAATAACACTTTGCCCGACCCGAGAATCGAACCCAAGACCTCATGGTCAGCAGTAAAATTTGTGATCACTAGACCAACGAGGTAAAAAAAAAGAGTGGCACTCCGGGAGTGCCGACAGAAGTGAAAACTTGAACAATTACGTGTGTTTAATTTTAACAGTTTTTTTTTATCAGGGTTCAATTGTTTTTTCCCATCTCAAAAAATACGCAACGCGACTAAAGAAGTTTTCACTTAAAATTCGTAGGTTGGAGACGAGATGACAGAGGTATCGGTAACGGTAACGGTAACAGTGTCGCGAGTTTAATGGTTTTTTCCCATCTCAAAAAATTCCAACATACATGTGTACGTACCTACACAATATAATGTACAGTCAGCATCAAAAATATCAGGACGAACAGACTGTTCAAAATGATCTCAACAACTAAGAATATAAAACTTTATCTCAATTGGATAAAGGTCTTGTCAGAATGACAGTTGTCGTGTACTGTCATCATTCTGTAACATTCCTTGTGTCATTGAGTTAATATTTAGTTTTCATAGTTGTTTAGATCGTTTTGAACAGTTCGTCCCGATATTATTGACGCTAACTGTACATATTTATATACAGAGGTGTCGGTAACGGTAACAGTGTCGCGAGTTCAATTGTTTTTTCCCATCTCAAAAAATGCCCAGCCAGAAGTTTTCACTTCAAAAAATATTTCTCTGTTTTCAATATCTACATTCATTAAAGCAATAATAATTAAAAGTGTACATTGGTAACCTATGTTATAGGCGAGCTCTAATATTCCGACCGCAGTTCATTCATCGGAAATCTGCGGAGCGCGAAAAAGAGCTGAATGTGTGTGTCCGGTCGAATAGGCACCGCGAATGAAAACCCTCTCAATTGAAATGTTTATTCAAATACAATGGGATATACGTGGGTACGTGTGGGTTCAACTGTACGATTTACCTATGTAAGGGAACTACCGGGAACATTTGAGTTGTTTGTAAGCAACATTTAATTGATTTTAACGTTTATTTTAAACTAGCGACCCGCCTCTTGTTCGCACGATTTTACGTCTTAACATTACATTGAGATTTATTTAATTTGCCAGCGGTTTCGTCCGCGTAGAGGTTGGTAATTATCCCACGGGAACGCTATTTGTTCGCCAAATTTCATCCAAATTTATTCAGCTGTTTTTGCGCGATTGAGTAACAAGGCCTACAAACTTTCGCATCTATAATATTATGATTTAGGATATATACTTTTGATATTAATGTATTAAGTACCCACATTAACCTTCCGAATTAAATTATTGGCTAAATGATAGTGAAAACCGCATCAAAATCCATTTCGTAGTTTAGATGAACGACGCGGCAACACAGACACACAAAAAGCAACTTCAATTTGTAAAATATATATGTCTGACTAAATTGGTAGACAGATTCCTACTGTATTAATGGTCGTTTAAACTCATCACTCAATGTAAACATTACAAATTTATATTTAAGAACATTCTCATTACTTAAATGAGCACTCGTCTAATAACACTTTCCATAATGACGTCACAAGGAAATTGATTACAAAATCATGCAATTCATTTAATCAAAACAATATCCATCAAAAGCTAATAAGAGTCGACTCGGCTGACCAATTAGTCGAGTGAATTTAAATTAAGAACTCGACTGACGCCGCGCCGCCGACCAATCGGCCGCGTAATTTGACAAGTCTTTAGATTCGGATCAAGAATTTCCGTAATAATATTGAAAAGTAACTTCGTACTTTTCTTGTGTTTCGTTAAAAACTTAACTTTTGTAAGTTTATAAACGTCGCCATTAAATAAAGGACTTCTTTTTCGTTTGTTTCACAAAAATACGGCGAAGTTGGCGTGTTTTCTTCGGCGTACTTTAAATATTGAAGCGCTGTAAATATTTTACAGTCAAACTAGTTTTTTGTACGGCTCCGTTTGCCGCATGTAATTTTAAATCGTAAAAAACTTTACTGCTCTGTTTTCCGTCTGCTTTTTAATATTTTATTCTTTTCCGAATAAAACAATCTAACCACGATTCACGCGCGTCTCTAATTTTCTGTTTCGGGAAAGCGATATTATAAGAAAACCACCGAGTAGTTACCAAAAAAACGTTTTAACAAGAAAATAACGAGCTCATTATAAAAAATAAAATATTGCCCGATAAGGTAAAAACGTTAGCTGGGTAACCCATAAATTGTCTATGTTTACAGCTACCTATGGATATCGAGCCTATAAAATTGTACCTGCGACAGACGAGCACAGCGTCTTCCGAATATTATTTTAATTACGTGGTTGCTAAGATTTAAGCGGCGATGCGATCAACGCTTAAAATTTACCGCTCTAATTAAAACTATAAGCGTGGGAAGCTGATAACGATGTGCGAAACCTCGTTATAACGTTTAGCCATCGAATCATGCGTTAACTTGAGGTAAATCCGTGATCGGTTGGGAAAATCTATATTTTGGATTATTTATTTATTTTTGTTTTCTGACTGTACTTCGCCTGTTTCTGAAATAAAGACATTGTCATTCTCCAGATTCGGTCGAAAACAAAGCGGTTTCGGGGAAAAATACATAATTGTGTTAAAATGTTTAGCAGGTTTTTGGTAATCGCAGCTTTAAGACGTAGGTTATAGTTTCTTTAATTATTTTACGTGACGCAAATCATTTCCAATACCTAATTGAATAAAAAATACCATAAATGGCGCAGTTAACTTCCATTATTTTTCCTGTAAACAGAAAAAGTCAATCACAACCACAGCCCGTCTCAAAGCTCAAGTAAACCTGACTAGCGTTTAATTAATTCATTTAATTTGACAAAAAGACGATGAAATAAAAAAAAAGTCAAAAAGTGAAAATCGCCGACACAACGGCGTCCTAATGAAAAGTAAAGATAGAGTTGTTCAAAGGTTCCGGTCATCGCACAATCCCGTCGCCAGATGGCTCTTCCGCACACCTAATTTCCTCACTTTTCCCGCTCAGGACTTCTTTGCTAATTAAGTAACTAGCTCCTGATGGTTTAATAAAGGTTTGTACAAAACGGCACTTTCTTTTACCTTCAAGTATCGGTGATAATTAGTCGAGCGCGTCAGTTCCACGGAACGGGTTCAGAAAGTTATTGCATTTTATTTAATTATTCCCACTGGGTTAACCTTAGGTGGTATAGTCGAAAAAAACCTGTACCTTTACCCAAAAATATTCAGTGGCGGATCCATGATTGTTGTTTGGGAGGGGCTTAGCAAAACAAACATTAAAAAAACACACACAACATAGGCCTCATCGGATTACTTTTCACAAATTCTTCACAGTACTTATAACAAAAAAAAAAATGTATTTATGTGTATGTCTATTCCGGCCAATCTCCGAAACGACTTGACCGATTTTAACACGATTTTCACTGTCAGACAGCTGATGTTGTAAGGAGTAACATAGGCTTTTTGTCTTACTTATTGTACCAGTAGCACGTTCCCGTAGGATAATTTACGGCATCAACACGGGCGAAGACGCCGGCAGAAGCTAGTACTTTTCAAGTTAAGGTTAACTGATGACAATTGTACCTTAGGTAGGGTTATGTTTGTTAAAAAGTTTAGCTAGGAAAATATAAAGTCCCGTTTAAGATTTGTCACGGAAGAATTCTTTTGGACCCCTCCAGCCCCTGGAACCCCCTGGATCCAACACTGAAAATATTCACATTTATAATATAATTAGGTACTGTTAAGATAAGCTTCGGGATAATGCTATGACGTAATTTGTAACAAAAAAAATAACAACATCTGTCTATGTGTGTACAAATATAGGTACGGTTTCGTAAAAAGAATTCTGTTTATATCGCGATGGCCATTCTTACCAGCCTCGAGTATGCGTAATATAAATACATAAGCAAGGGCTGGATATTTCACAGAAAAGAAAAAGTTACTTGAAATGGCCTTAAGCAACGATCCGTGAAATAGTCTTGTGTCCGTTTCAAGGGATATCCACAAAAACAGACATATTTCATGTGAAGGGATAATGCCGTAGAGCACTCATTTTGTAGTGACACGAATTGAGGAGAAATCAATTTGATTTGTTACAACTTTATCGTATTATTTATTCAGAATCAGAATCAGAATCAGAATCAGAACTTTATTTGCTATGAATGTAGGTACAGTTATAAGATGTTGTACATAAATTGATGAGATCGGCTACAGTCTACCTTACGGCGTGCAAATTATTAGGTACATAAATTAAACTATTAATACAAATTAAATAATGTCAGCAAAACAAAACAGAAATTAAAGTGATGTCAATTAATATTAATATAGTCGGGTACATAAGTCATAATTGGTCAAATTTGTAATTAAATATAACAATCATAATCAGGGTAAGTTTATATCATTTAGAAAGTCTTTCACTGAGTAATAACATTTGTCTAATAGTAGCGCAGTAACCTTAGATTTAAAAATATTTACTGAATAATCCTTAAAACTATGAGGTATTTTATTATAAATGATAGGTCCCATTGTCATAATACTTTTCCTTAACAGTGCTGTTTTGTAATTACCCGAATGTAGCAAGTTATTATATTGGGATCGCAAGGGGCCATTACGTGTTCTTATATTGGCCAGTGACGGAAATAAGTCTATGTTGGCTTTTACAAAAATTGCCACCTCTAACATATACAAACATGGAAAAGTTAGCAGATTCAGAGACCGAAACACAGGTTCACAGCTGTTTGTGCTTTTAAGGTTTGACATAGATCTAATACACCGTTTCTGGGCTTTAAAAATTACCTCCCTCTCACTACAATTACCCCAAAATATGACTCCAAATCTTAACACTGACGCAACCAGTCCATGATAAGCTAGTAGAAGTGTATCATTGCTAACTTTGTGTGATAGGTTATACAGTACGTAGGCTGATTTATTTAACTTCTTACATACGTCATCGGCATGTGGTTTCCAAGTCAAATTGTTGTCAATCAGGATGCCTAGAAATTTTGCTACACAAGTTGTATCCACTTTTTGACCATCATAACTAACATTAATATGATCAGCGCGTATCCTTTGGTAGAAGTGCATTACTTTTGTCTTTTTTAGATTTATTATTAAGTTATTTGTTTCCAGCCAGTCTATAATTGTTTCTAACGTTTCATTAATTTCCCTTTCGTAGTTTTCTTTATTGGTACACTTAATGATCGCTGTACTATCGTCTGCAAATAGTACCATAGGTTGTCGTGTCTGTCGTGGCAAGTCATTTATATATAAAAGAAATAGAGGAGGTCCCAAGACACTTCCTTGCGGTACACCATATTTAACCTCCCTACCGGCTGATCTATATCTAAGCTCACATTTGGTTTCAAGGCATATTCTGGATATTTCTGTATGTTGAGTTCGGCCAGTAAGATAGGAGCTTATTAAGTCCAGGACATTTCCCCTTAAACCATAACTATTTAGTTTTTCCAGAAGGACGTCATGATTAACGTAGTCGAAAGCCTTGGTCATATCGGTATATATAGCACATACAGGAGTCTTATTATCTACACTTGGCATTATATTGTATAAGAAATTGAATATTGCCATATTAATATTTCTATTTTTCCTAAAACCCATTTGTTCATTGCACAATATATTATGTTTGTTTAAAAATGTGTATAATGATTCGTAAATGATCTTCTCAAATACTTTAGATAATATAGGGATTAACGCTACAGGTCTATAGTTGGCCATTTCCTCTTTGTTATTCTTTTTATGTATAGGTTTTATTATAACTCTTTTTAAACTAGTAGGGAAAATCCCCGAAGCAATACTACTGTTCATAATGTGACATAAAGGTGGAGCTATAGTATCACTAACGAATTTAAGCACCTCTGTGGTAATACCGTCATACCCGTGACTTTTTGTATTTTTAAGAGTTCTTATTATTCTAGTTATGTCGTCTGGTATTATCGGTGACATAAATATTGAATTCGGGATGCTGTTTAAACGAATAATTCTTTCGGCTGATTTTTTTCTAGATGTATTTTGTACTTGATCAATAAAGAAATCATTGAAAGATGATGTTATGTCATAGGGATCTGTAATCAAAATATTTTGCTAAATTATTTTCGTAATTGGTTCTTTCATATATTTGGTGTTATTAATTATTTGCCATGCCGCTTTGCATTTATTATGAGCGTTATTAATTGTGTAATTATTCTGAGCCTTTTGTGTTAGTTTTATAATCTTTTTGAATCTTTGTGAATACGTTTTGAATGTGGTTTTATTCTCATATGATGGATTCATTCTATATTTCCATAATAGGTTTCTTTGGTTCTTACTACATAGTCTAATACCTTTTGAGATCCATTTAATTTTTCCTCCTGATCGAATTTTAACCCATTTCATTGGAAAACATTGATTGTAAAGTTCAAGAAAAATATCTATAAAATTATTATATGCTTCATTAGCATTGTTCTCACTATAAACATCTGAAAAAGATAGATCTGTTAAATAATTTTTAAATTTAACTAGGTTTTCCCTTGAGTAATCCCGTATTGAATTATCCTAGTAAATAGGGAAGCTAGTGCTTCCCTAGCAATCGACTAAGTATGACATTTAGTTTGACCTTGCCTTCAGTCGATCTATTCTTTAAAATTCTAACGTGAAAACTCAGTTCAACATTAATTATGTAACTTTAACTAATATTTATGTAACGATATATCTTTATTTTTGTTTTATTTTATTTCATAAGGCAACACAAGCAGTAGCATAATACAAATAAACGGAAATAACATTAAACTTAACAAATATGCTACCCAGTTCATGTTCCACAGTTTACAACTAGGTACAAGATTTACAAACAGATGGCGCGGGTGACTGTTGAATACAGAACAAAACCAATTAAATGAACAAAAGAAACTAAAAATAACAAAACAACACTCTTGTTTGTGTATTACATCCTACGAGTCCTGATGGAATCTACTTTTGATCTCTCCGAACGTTAACAATTATTTAATTTAAAAGAGTTTTCATGGAGTTGCTTACCCGTTCTTCTCCATAGGCGTCTCTACGGTTTGGAACTGGCAACTAGCTTCATATAGGTTCTGACTGACCGACTCCTTAACAATTCAAAACTGTCTGTCTGTAAATGGCTTATTTGAAACTTTGATTTTGAGTTTAGGTGTAAGTGAGCTTGAAGTAATATCTGTCATTTCACCTGATGCTGGGGATCGCTATGAATTGACATTCACTTCACCTATGTTTTCTCGATGAAATGTTTACAGAATATTACTGCACTGAGTGCTGATGACGCTTCAGGATATGTTGGAGAATGTAAGTCGAGCCAAGATACCCTGATTGAAACCTTCCTACACATGTGGCACAAGCCGTCACTGACCCTGTGAACCTAATGGCTGAACAAAGTTTCGCGGGGTACGTTAACGCATCCCAGTTGAAAAAAATGACTACTTGTAATAAAATGATCAATTATGTCACCGCAGGAACGGTTCGTCTGGGGTTTTTGTTTTTTTAGGTGGGAAGTCATCAAATAATTTCTCCCGCTCTGGGTGGAGCAGGAGGGCGTGTCAGACTTTTACTGACTAAAACCCACCCGTGTTCCCTCAGTTGCCTGTGTGCCAGGGGCCGCGGTATCTCTTTCGAACAACCCGCACTCCTGTCACACAAGTCAGTCTTCCACTTCCTTGACAATAAATATTATTACGTCCAGAATCACTTGTTTGCACTAAACTTTTTATAATTTATAAGCACTACCTACCTATTACATATGATTCACATTTTAATAGAATTACATTTATAAAAATGGGTATGACAATACTTTCATTTTCAAAGTAGCCTTTAATTTATAAACATTTGAATTACCTATAAATTTTCAGAAAAATACTTTTACTTAAATGATTAAAAATCGTTACAGTCCCGCAAGAAAAAATGACATGTTCGCTACAAATGTCTGGTATGCCAAAAAGTTAAATAAAGCAAAAATTCAACAATTACCTATGGTTCTCAGTATCAGTTTCGTTTCGTTTTTGTGTGTTTTATAAATGTGATTTTCTTGAATTGTTTATTGGTTACTAGCTTTATCCACGCCTTCGTCCTTGTTTGTGCATTTCTTGAATTGTTTATTGCTTACTAGCTTTATCCACGCCTTCGTCCTTGTGCATTTCTTGAATTGTTTATTGCTTACTAGCTTTATCCACGCCTTCGTCCTTGTGCATTTCCTACTATTCCGGATAAGTTTCAACAACCCCAACCGTTACCTTTAAAGGAAGGTGGCCTTTTAAAAGAAATAGTTTTGGAAAATCATTATAATCAATCATAACGATATTTATTAATAATTACTTTAGTAACTATTTAGGAATTTATTAAGCATACTGTTGAATGAGATTTTTCATAACAACTGTTTACCCCGGCCAGTGATGGATTTAATAAAAAACATGGTACTCAAGTCTAGTGTGTTATGTTGTGTTGCATTAATATACACCGTGACATTTTAGTCGTCTTACAACGGCAGCCCACTTCATGTATCCAATGACTATTAATCATTTATTGAAAAAAAAGATATTTTTGAACATTAGCATAATTAAAAAAATGAAAATATCATTCACTAAGACGTAGTTTAAAACACATTGTTATGGAGATGAAATTAATGATAGAATGGAATGGTAGGTAGGTAGATATCTTCTACCACTTGATACGTAAACATTATTAACAGGGAGGGTGTTTTATAACTCTAAAGCATTATTTATTTTTCTTTGTACCTATTATCTTAATTAATGGTAACAATGTTTTAATCGCGCCCAGAGGTATTTTATGACGGATGCATTGAGTGCACCACCTTTGTAAGACGACTAAAATATCACGGTGTATAATGTAGGCATTTAATAAATAGGATTGAAGACACACAATATGTTAATATATCTTCATAAATTACGTGCACTTATAAGTACCGACTGTATTATCAAAAATTTGAACGCAGTACCAAACGTAGTGCTTATAAAGTGGTATCTAATCTTTTATGTTTAAAGGCACTTCAATAAAACGAATTATCATGTTATAAAGCTATCAATGTTTCATTAAAATCGAACTCTTTTGCTGCACGTAGAAAGGGGAAATATGTATTTGTGACAATCGTCACTACAAGAGGGTTGCTGTTTAACCGTCTTGTAATGGCATTATGACAACGTCACCTCAGCATTAGCGCTTTAAAAAATAAAAATTTGGATCACTAGAGTCATCTGCCAGGGGTGCAGGTTGTTTGAAAGAGATACCGCGGCCTTTGGCACACAGACAATTGAGGGAACACGGGTGGGTTTTAGCCAGTAAAAGTCTGACATGCTCCTGCTCCACGATGATTTCCCAGCCAAACAAAAAAAGTGTGACTGCCTCGACTATTGATCGCAAGCGCGATTGCCAAATTAGGCATAATCAGCCTATAATGCTCTGACTGCTGGGATACAGGCCTGCTGTCGGTGAGAGGAAGCGGGCCGTAATCTACCATACGGGTCCAGTGTGGATTAATTGATGTCACATGGCACATGGTGAAGGGTGGGCGTTTTGGTGGGACTGGCTTATGTAATTTTGTCGTTCAAAACGAGCTGACAGACAGCCTAGTTTGAATAAATGACTATTGATTTTGAATTTGACATGACTTCGAATTTTATGTTCTAGGACATGCTGGTTTCCTCACGATGTCTTCCTTAACTATTTTGAGAGCAGGGGTGTTGAAATAAATAGCACAAAGTAAAGCGCCTGTCTGGCTTTGAACCTACGACCTGCGACACGTAGGACGCAGCCGTTACCACTGGGCCACCACTGCATTCTTAGGGTCCTGGGATAATTCCCCGGTCGCACAAAGTCTTCTTGGCTTACCATCAGGAACTTCTGAGTAGCAGTCTGTAGTCTGGATTTTTGCCCGGTCCATGGTAAAAGGCTCGTCCCTTATTATACAGGATAAGTTTTTATCCAGTGCGCAAACTGTAACCATGAATTCAGTATATAATTCTAGAACCCCTGGCGCAGAAATTTTACGTAATTTTAAGTAAAAAAAAAATATCTGCTGTTTCATAGAAAAGTGCATTACCTACGCGGTCAAAATGTATGGAACAGCTGATTTATTTTTTGTATTACCGACGAAAAATTTCTGCGCTGGGGGTCTAGAATGATATGCTGAATTCATGGTTTCAGTTTGCCGACTGTACAAAAACTTATCCTGTATAATTAACTAACGAAATGGGGTTGTCCTACAATACATCTCTGTCAATTAAAGCATACTAGCATATTGTTATGACACTCGTATGCAGGAATATCAGATTTCAAAGTCTCTTTGTTATCTGGAGCCTCAGCAATATAAAATATTTCATAACTTACACATAATCAGCTTATAATATCCCCACCGCTGAGACACAGGCCTCCTCTATGTGAGAGGAATAGGGCAGTACAGGTTGGTATAATATAGATATCTGATTGTGGAACTCCTGAATTCGAAACACAGAATAAGTCAGCTAGAGTATAGACTGCAGATAAGTTTTAAGATAATTTTTATTAGTACATTTTGTGGTAAGCGGTTACTACATCAAACACTTCTTAATGGCGTGGTGGTGGAGGTCCACCGTGCAGTGGATGATGGGGCCCGTGGGGTGGATGGTGCGGTGGGTGATGCGGGTCTGGCCCGTGTCCCGGCGGATGATCACCCGAGTGGTGCGGAGGATGGCCAGGATGCGGAGGTGGTGGTGGCATTTCTGAAACAAAACAAATGGACGCTTTTATATCATCATACTTCTGGTTTTCACTAGGCACACGCATTAGAGCGAGTGTGGACTACAAATGAAATTTGAGAAAGGTTTACAATTCTTAACACCAACTTGCTTTTAACAAACTGTGCTCATTGTGCTGAGTATTTTGACGGAAATTAATCCGAAATCGATCAAATAGAAGTGGTTTACAATTCAACTGTTTTAAATTCAACTGTCAAAACGATTATATCGATAGATGGGGGTCAATGTGTATGGATGAAGAAGAAATAGTGGGCGCTTGGTTAAGGGCAGGACAATGATAAATAAGCTTGCGTGGTCTTTGGCGTGTACCGGCCGTATTTCTTTTATCTACTAAGAAATTATGCAAATCCAATACATAATTCACAATTAAATAAGGTCTCTTGTTAGAGCCAGCATATTATCCGCAGTTAATCGGGCTCAGTTCCAATTCTAGGCAATAAACTTCAAACTTTTGAACCTTGGTGGCTTGGCGGGACATTTTGTGAACATACGTTAGAATTAGAGTGTGATATAGGAGCCAAGTACTACCATGGTGTTTATTGGAACAAGAAAGAGCTTAGCACCAAAGATTTCAATCGAAGATTCGCCATGCCGCGCCGCGTCAATAGTTGGTCGCGTTTCTGTTTCGTTTTGACATTTCCGACACACAATATGGCAGAAGCTAGACTTTATTACCATGGATACGCCATTATTGTGTGAGCTTGTAGGAGCACCTACACTGCAACATGCGAACTACGAATCACACTGACGTCACGCAAAATCCTGCATAGCGCAAGCAGAGTTTAACGCGCAACTAGCATCACAGGATACATTTTTAACCAGTGCCCGAACTGTAACCATGAATTTAGCATATATCATTCTAGACGCCCTAGCTTATAAATTTTTGGTCGGTTATACAAAAAAAATCAGTTGTAACATAGAAAACTGCAATACCTACGCGGTCAAACTGTATGGAATAGCTGATTTTTTTTGTATAACCGACGAAAAATTTCTATGCTAGTGGGTCTAGAATGATATGCTGAATTCGTGGTTACACTTTGCGCACTGGTTAAAAATGCATCCTATATACAACTTCCCGACATCAATCATCGGGCAGTTGTCCATCAGATACAAAACCCGGCTGGTCGGAGAATCCTCCCTTTTCTATGATGAACTATATATACATCCTGTTCCTCATAGTTACTTAGATAAGCTCACTATGCTCATTATGGGTACTTTTTCGCGCGACTTAGTTCGGTGTGGGCAAATCTTTGCTTAGCACTAAGCAAGAATTACGAGAACTCAGAAAGAAAAACGAATCTATTGAAGTGATGTTTATTCTAAATAATGCGATGGATTTACTTTCTTGCTTTGAAGTCAGAATCAGTAAAAACTAAAAGAATAATATAATAACTTAGTAATTCTTTTCGCTATTACAGTATATCTTATTATGCCCTTTATTGGGTACATACAAGCTATCTCAAATACAGGGTGGTAAAACGACGCACATGACACCATGGAAAAATGCAAGGACGTGCATTTTTTTTGTACTATCGTTGAACAACTACATTCCTGGGGGGTCCTTAATCATGTTCAGGTAGCAGGTTATGCGTTGATGTCCTTGCCAAAGTAAAAGACTAACTGTATTTGTTTTAATAAAATGAGGTGTGAAACAAGCACTATGACAAAACAATTTAGATACAAAATCATAAAATTACTCACTTGTGTATTGAAACTAAAGTTTTCCACAGAGTAATAATATTCCTGCGTGAAGCTTATCGTCAGTTTTGTATGTTACTAATCAAATCGATCGATGAATATATATACTGAGTTGAAGGACCCTTATCTACACCATCGTACGGGAAATTGATGTCTTTATCTTTAACAAGCGATAGGAAATACAGAAACTGCACCTAATTCAGGTTTTTCCATTACAGGTACACCTCAATTTAAGTAATACTGCCAATCACAATTCTGTGTATCAACCTGAATCATAACATTCATCATTTCAGTTACAAGACAAAGTATAAACTCAAATATTTAAAAACCACAAAACAAGAACAAATGAAACAAACGGAAAACCCCAAAAAGAACAAACTGTAAACAAAAACGAAATAGCTATTACAAAACATCCTTTTTGAAAATCGATTGGGAATTCCGCCCCTTCTATATCCCAACAGGAAAATTCCATTTTCCAAATACAAAACTGGGAACAGACGACACAAACCTAAATACCTTGTAAGTAAACGAGGCGCAATAAGTAAATAGCATTTTCTGCTTTGAGGGAATTTCAAAACAAACGGGCTATGAAAAACTCCAAACAACTTTGAACGGATTGCCGTTTCACTGACGAAGTAAAATTATTATTTAGTGGCCTATCGCTTTCAATGAACCTTGATAGTTTGTCCTTAGAGGTCAATTAAATGTTTGTGGTCTCTTTTCCTAGGAGGTTGTTTACATTTGTTTTTTTTTTAATTTGACATGAAAACGTCTATACGCTCGAAGTACTGGGGTAAGTTCAATATTTCTGACGGACAAAAACATATAAGATTTCAAACGCCAATAACTACGAGAGTTTAGTGCTCGAGTAATGTTTGAGCATTTCAAAGATAGTTCATGTTTATAACATTTTTAAGCGGGATATAATTTGCCTGTGATGCCACGCTGCGTGTGCATGCGCATGCGGGTGACCCTCTATATTTCACAATGAGTCGAAATTCCAATTCGTATAGCGCAAAAACGTGTTTAGTTAGAACACTGATTTTGAAGTCGTTGTCAAGAGTTGACAAAGCACAGCTAGGGCTTGGAGAGAAACAACAAAAATATTGGCCAAAATAGGGTTAAAATTAATTTGAACTTGACAATAGCAAAATAACTGCATATATCGTGTCATATAGTCAGTAAATATGCTCAGAAATGAAAAAAATCCGAATCAAAAAAGTTCACAAAAAAAATGCAATGAGCTCAAAAAATCTAGTACCGATCAAATACAATACCTGCGGTAGCACCTGAAGATAGTTTGTTGCAAATAACAAAATAGTTTAAGATATCGTCTAATATTGGCTGTGTATCTGCTCAAAACTGAAAAAAATCATAACCGCTGATAGCTTACTTCATAAGGAATACAATGAGCCTACTAAATCTAGTATCGAGAGAATACAACGGCTACAGCTGTATCTATAGAAACTTTTGTTACCAAATCCTAAGTAAAAACGTCTTGTATAACGTTTTCACGAATACAAACGGCGCGGACTCGAATTGCGCCTGCTTGTTATTATTTATTTTTTTGGGCTAAGGTATAATTCTAATTGTCTTCAGTTCTTTGCAATTTGTAGGTCAGTCAAGTGACAGGTTGATAATTCGAGACCGTAACAAATTATGGTTTTACTAAATTTTAATCATTAAAATCAGCAATACAAACTCTTAAGTTAGATTTGGCGTCGAATATCAGAATTTCTTCAAATAGACATTCTTCTATATGGTAATTTGATCTTAGAGAGTTGTATTGAAGTGACAAAGTCGCTTTTCATGTCTGCACGCTTAGATCTTTTAAACTACGGAACGGATATCAATGCGGTTTTCATCAATAGACTGAGTGATTCAAGTGGAAGGTTTATATGTATAATATACCGACCTCCACGCGGGCGAAGCTGCTGGCAAAAGCTAGTACTATAAATAAATGCTTGTTACGGCCGCAAAACTTATTTCGATCAACATACAAATACTGACCTGCAAATTGCAAAACCAATCCGTTCCATAGAGCTATAAAATTAAATTATTAAAAAATATCTCGCCAATTTAGGTTCTTTTCTATCTGATAACGTGGTTGTTTTAATTCATTGGAAAATCGAATAACATAAATTATAATAAAATGAGTCCTTCCAGTGACGAACATGAGACACTGACTCCGGAATCATTTCGAAATAAAGCAGCAGTTATATTAGATAATTTTTTGACGCCAAAATCTCGGGAGTTGTACCTGAAAACATACAATTTGTTCTGCAACTGGATAACCACGAATGGCGCAAATTCCTTCCCAGAGTCTGTATTTCTTAACTATTCCAAAGAATTAACCAAAACTAAGAAGCTGTCGACACTCTGGAGCATATATTCTATGCTAAAAGCCACAGTGAGAATCAAACACAACACAAACTACTCAAAGCTAGTGACATACTTAAAGCGAGTTTCCGAGGGTAATAAGCCAAAGAAATCTAGTGTGCTAACCTCCCAAAACATTGAACGTTTTCTAAATGATGCGCCGTACCTATTTATCTACAAACCTACTATACTTTAAAAGTTTTCCTGTAAATACATGTAGGATGTTAATCCGGAACGCATCCTAACTTTAGAAAATAAATAGAATATGAACGCAGTGGTGAGTGAATGGGAGAGTATGTGTGGGAGGGAGAAGGGAGACGCGAGCGAGCTACTAAGAGGTGAAGATGTTTTTGCAAATTTTAATTAAAAAGTTATAAAATTAATAACACTTATTAAGAGGTCAAGTGCTTATTTCGGTCATCCACAACACCCTACATACATATTTTTTTAAATTATTATTTACAGGTTGTGCAAATTTTTGGCGTGAAAGGGGCCTGTCGCAGTAATGAATTATTATAGATAACTATGAACGACATTCAAAACAACTCGGAAAATTTATTACTGATCGTTTTAACTGGTACGAAAACAAAAATTGTTAGAACGTTCGTGATACGGCAAGAGTACGTGAAAATCGTCGAATAATATCAAGTCGTACGGCCTACTAATACAAAAACCGACAGGTTTTTCATACAATATTATGGCGGAAAATGTACTCGGCAATCTATTGGAATCAATAAAATAGGTGGGATGCCAAAAGAGATTGTCACATTCTTGAATCTATCAATCCCGAACAGTACACAGGACATTGCGTCTTTCGAACACTAGTAACATCACAGACTACATAGAGATACTACGTATCAGACGACCCACTCCCATAGAGAAAAAATGGTCAGTAGAGATGTCAAAAGTTGGAAGTTTAAAACATGACAGTTCGTTTTTTTTTTAAATTTAGTTGTTGAGTTTTAGGCAAAGGCGCACACAGAAAGGTACTGTTTTCAGATCTTTTTTTTTTTGTTCGTAGCTCAAATCCAATAATGTAAAACTTATAAATTACAGAGAACTGCTGAGAAATATGTAAATGAAACAACAAATACTTTTAAAGATTTTTATTTTTTAATTTAGTTTTAAATTTATTATATGCCTTAGGTTGCATTCTCGGCAGAGATTTTCCTATTAATCGGGATATATCCGTGCCTTTTATTATTTTATTTATTATACAACACGAGTTGAAAATGACTAATTTTAACACATGGTCAAGGAAGGCCATTTTAATTTATTTTTTATGTGTTTCACAAGAAAGGAAGCCAAATGAGTACTTAGACTTAATTTGGCTTTTTATTATTTTGGAAATGTTATTTTTAGCTGGACAGTGTTATATGTACTCATTTGCCACCAATGCAAAATATTACAGTTTAATCACTGAGAGGATAAGACAGTACGGAAATTAATCAACGCAAACTTCACTCGATCAACAACAAAACTGTAATGGCGGTAAATAAATAGCAGAAGCGGAAAACTGAAAACATATTCGAAAACCGCCTAAATTTGACAGTGACATTTGTAAATGGTCTATGGTTTTGGCACCTGGCGAAAGAGGGGTGAAGAATGATAGAAGGGGGTGAGGAGGCCTGTCTTGTTCGTTTCTTCCAACCATAGAGTATACGGTGTACATTTTTTGTTCTAAGTTTGCGTGCCGTGAGTAACATGAATGTTCCACACTTAAAAACATGATTTCGTATTTGGTTTACCGCAGTCAAATGTTTTTTTTTTTAATTTGCGGACGAACTGATACCGCGGCCCTTGGCACACAGGCAACTGAGGGAACACGGGTGGGTTTTAGTCAGTAAAAGTCTGACACGCCCGCTCTACCCAGAGCGGAAGAAGTTATTTGATGATTTCCCACCCAAAACAGAAAAATGCACTGCCAATATACAGTCGTGTCAATTTGGCAGAGACTTTTCTTTGTTTAAAAAAAATATCCAACATTCTAATGTTATGTAAGTATTTATACATATCCGAAAACATGATGACTAAATTGCCTAAAAAAATGTTTTTAACGTTAACCGGTCCTAGTTTTTATCTATACCAATGGAACATTAGACATTTATTTCTATAACTAATTACCTACATTTTCTAAAATATCTTTGATGGATTCCTGACACCAACCTGATATAAGAAATCCAAACCTAACATGGACACAATCTGTTTGTGTTTCAATAAAGCTGAATAAAGCGCTTTGCTTAAAGGCATAAATGGGACGGATTAAAATACCACATATTAAATATTCAAGTTCACGTAATAAATGTGGGTTTCATAATATACATACTCGTATTATGTTAACGGAAATGAGAACTGATTATTATTAATAAGTCACCGCTAATTAAAATTAATCAGATTCACCTAATTCACCATGACGTACCTATCAATATCATGTACTTATTTAATAACTACAAAGTAACAAATAACTTAAATTTCGGAAGTCGGTAGTTTGGTTTTGTATCTATGTACTTAAGTATTCGTCTTTTGCCACAGTCTTTCGAAATAAGACCAAACTTGACCAGAATATGGGACCATCTCAGTCAGGACTATACCACCAAAGAGTTACATAAATATGTTTTTAAATAATAATTAAAATTGGTTCATACATGGGGAAGTGCTGAGGTGCTTAACAATTTTTTTTCTAATTTCATACCTCCTCCTTTTTTAGAAGTCGGCTTAATAATGCATAACACCCATCACTGAAGCGGTTCTAAAAAATATATTTGAACTAGTATCATTATCCAAGGAGAAAACAGAGGAATATGTTAGTATGGCATTAACGCCAAAGACCACGTGACATTTGTCTACACAGCAATGTAAATAAAGCAATACACTTTTTTGAACTGTCAAAATGAAAGCTATTTCTGTTTTTAGAGTGTTACGCAACTACTCCGCTGGTATAAAACTACTAGAATTAAATTTCTAGTATTAACAGTATTGTGGTAAAACCGCCACTAGAATAAGCATGCTTACTTTTTAGAGTGGCGCAACTACCCAGGTGGTCTAAGACTACTAGAAATATTTTTATTTGCATAAACGGTATTGTGGTAAACCCGCCACTAGAATAAGTTGCTTACTTTATAGAGTGGCGCAACTACCCAGCTGGTCTAAAACTACTAGAAATAAATTTCTAGCATTAACGGTATTGTGGTAAACCCGCCACTAGAATAAGCATACTTACTTAAATTCAAGCACTTTTCAAGTATTTACAAGAATGTAAGTGAAGTATTATCGATGAGGCTGATAATATTGAGTACTTGGATACTGGGTAATACCAGAAAAACAAAACGTTTCATTAGATAAGAAAGGCTAGACACTTCAGACTAGACGCAGAAGTGTTAGTGTTTTAAATGCGACGTTAGTGTCTATTATCATGCTTGAGTCACTCAGATAGGTACTCTAATGGAGAGGAAACGCGGTCACGTGAAGACAAACGCTTCACATATACATATCTACATCTACCGTCCTTTAACTAGAAAGACGTTAACCCTCACTTGGTAAATTTTTACTTTTTAATAGAATCTAAGAGAGTTCAAAATTATCTATCTTTCTGCCTAACAAACATTTTTACAATACTATTAAATAGTTCTCAAAATATGAAAAGTTTGTAGGCTGTTAACTGGAAAGGGTTCTTTAGGATAAACAGAAAGAAATATCAATTGATGTGTCCTAGAATCAGTAACTGGAAAGGATTCTTTAGGATAAACAGAAAGAAATATCAATTGATGTGTCCGACTATCAGTAACGTAAGTATCACAGTTTTTAAGAAATAACAATTCGCGCGTTTTTTTGTGATTTTTACGGAAACAACTTTTCGAGATGAGCGACCAGAGGCCTTAGTATGAGTTTCATTTAACCAATCTGAGCGCCGAACGCACTCGATGCGTTTGATCGAGATGGTTAAATGAAACTCATACTAAGGCCTCTGGTCGCTCACCAAGTCGCAAAAGTTCCACTTCGTACGTTAGGACGAACAAGATACACATTTCAATAACTGCGCTTCAGAGTATTATTACATATATGTATTAAAATGTATCGTTCTATGAAAACTCTCGCAACAAAACAGTATGATAGTCAAGTTGTAAAATGTTTAACATTTTACCCAAATAATTGTTTTTTTTAAGCTTATTCAGGGGTAGGTATGTTAGTACAATAACGGAAAAGTTATAGAGTGACCCCTTATATAAGTAATTTACAGCCACAATACCTAAAGCATGTTAGGTTAAATAAAAAAACTTGCAACATATGTCTGACATGTATTTATTTTAGAACAATTTTATTGTAATTTTCTTAAAAATAACCTAATTAATAAAAAAGAAACAAAAACGAACGCCTCAATGGAATTATTGAAGTATGAAGAATTAAAATCTTTCAGTCTCATCATCTGGGCCCCTAATATAATTAATAGTTGAATCTTTACTGGCATTTAATTAAATTACCCATAGCAACAGTTCCCAGTTTAATTTAAAAACAACATTAACATTTTTATCTTTATTCCTGGGATCTTAATTCACTGTGAAGTCAGCGATTAACTTACGTAATTAAAAAGAAAATTTTCATAATAAGGCCCTTAGTTTTATTTGAATATAGAATGTTTTAATTAAGTTAGGACGGTTCATACGGGGCCTATGAGTAAGAACTTTCTATCTCCAAGTAGGTGGGGGTGGTCCGTGATGGTGTGGGTCACCATAGGGTCCACCATGCGGGGGTCCATGATGGTGCGGGGGTCCGTGATGGTGCGGGTCATGATGGGGTGGTCCGTGATGCGGCGGTCCGTGATGAGGTGGTCCAAAATGAGGTGGTCCATGGTGGGGAGGAGTATGGTGGGGTGGTCCATGGTGGTGTGGTGGCCCGTGATGGTGCGGTGGCCCGTGATGGGGTGGTCCATGGTGATGCGGTGGTGATGTTGTCTGAAAAAAAAGCTATGAGTATCTAGGTACGTAATACGCGAGCAAAATTATAGTGAGATGAGAAGAGTATCTAATTTTAATAAATTCCGGTTTGGTTTTCTGAGAAATTCTGACGAAATCTGAATGAAATTAATTTCAATTTCAGTATAATTTCCTTCGAATAACACTGAGTCTGTGTGTCTGAGAAATAGCAATTATTTATTTGTGATGTTTTTGTGTCAAGAGAATTTCGGAAGTTTTATTTACAAATCAACACTGGGGAACAGACTGTATAACAATATGTAACATAATTGACGCAACACCTCATGTACTCGAATTAGAATATTGAGTTAAAAACAGTACAAAGACAAAAACTTATTTTTAAACCTTACTGTTATTTATTTAAAAAATCGTGTGGACCCTACCATTACGTTATGCATTTAAAATTGAGCCTTGAAATAATATTGAATTTTCTTCGCAGTTATTGGCGGTAGGTATCGACAAATACATAAATATATATACAAAAAAACCCATACTCGAAGTTGTTGAAAACGATTCTATACTTAGTCATTATGAACAAACTACTTTCTTGCGTTTATTCTTTTACAAAAAAAAGAACGTAATTTATTGATTTTTTCGTCTCCATTCCAATTTCAAATTCGGAACCTATGTCAGTCTTTATGACACGACTACTTTAATAGTACTCTTAAAACAGTACTCGTTTATGAGATATTAGCATATTAGTGCGCGCTAAATTATGTTGCTGGTATTGCTAACCGAGTTCTTCACACCTTATAGTATTTTGACATTAATCATACCTATTTTTTTTAATTGTCATTTTTATTGAGTTCAATTTTTAATTGATTTGTACTCATTTAAATTTGAACACCATATTTGTACGCCTCCTGGCATACGCGACCGCTAGCTCTATTTCATCTAAGTTAAGATCTATATTTATAAACACCTTTGTTAACAAATAAATAAGTGATTATGATTAACGACACCAACGGAAAGAGAGAGGTTGAGATATACAGTTCACAAATAAAAAAATGGCGTCGAAAAATTCATGCGCATCGATGTTCCCAAGAGACTGGCGGCATTACCACGTTGTGTGGCAATGCTTAGCCGTTGGCCAAGGTAGAAACCAGCCTTTTGGTCACGGGAAGTGTCAACCAGACGTTTCGAGATTTATAATTCCTATAGTTAAAAACAAAGACACAGTTTTAAAGGACTTACATGAGTTACCCATTTCAAGCACGAATGGCTGATCAGTAGATTTATTACCCGAGTTTGCAAACAATAACTTTGTCTAAATACAACCTAATAAAGAAAGTTCCGAGAAGAATATATAACAAAAACTCACATAAGATAAACGTACTTTCAAATAATGTTAAGACAACTTGTCGGTACTGTAGCAGCTTTTCAACTATTAATTAGTACCTGTATATTCTTTCATATACCCTTAATAAGTACCGGAGCAGTGTTATCTCGATATATTGTGGTTTTATCGTGTTTCATCGATATCCGAGTAACCGATAGCGATTTCAGTGAAATCATTCAGCCACAATTTATATTTGTGGTTTCATCATCTCTTTAAAATTAGCCGGTGTGGTCCAATTAGGGCTAAAAGCCCTGTTCTCATGAGCAGTGCTGCAGGCCTAGACAAAACACATTTCTGTTAGCGTTCACGCCCAACGCTACGCCGAAATGTACGGGAATGACATTACCTGCGGAAAGATTACGTCGTGTCCTTTCAGCAGGTAATGTCATTCCCATACATTTTGGCGTAGTGTTTGGCGTGAAAGCTAACAGAAATGTGTTTTGTCTCACCGCCCTGGTCTAGTGGTACGACCCCGACTTACACGCTGGCACTTTTCTTTCTGTATTAAATTTCATCACCGCTGCTCTCAAAACGGTGAAGGAAAACATCTTGAGGAAACCAGCAGGTCTTAGAACCAAAAATTCGAAGACATGTGACAACCACCAACCCGCACTGGGCCCGCGTGGTGGATTACGGCCCACTCCCTCTCACGGAGAGGAGGCTTGTGTCCCAGCATTGGGAACATTATAGATTGATTATTATGTGGCCATGTTCTACATTAAGAAGGAGCTTGAAGATTAAGGCCCAGAAACCTGTACACACCTACATACCAATAAATAAAATTTAAATGTCTGCTTGTAATGACAAAATAACATATTTTTACTAAGTACATATAAAAGTATATACGGTACTTATAAAAAAAACTTTTAAAAAGTTTGCCTGTCTGTATGTTCATTCCGACTCATCTCTGAAAAGGCAGGACCGATTTTGGCGGAACTGTCACTGGCAGATAGCTGATACTATAAAGAGTAACATATGTAGCGGTAGCACGTTCCCGTGGGGTAATTTCCGACGTCCACGTAGGCGAACCCGCGGGCAGCAGCTAGTCGCTAAATACGCTTAGCGCTGAACGAATATGAAACATCGCATCGTTCCGTTTCAGCGACTCCTTGAAGATGACTGAGACAACGATGTTGCAAATATCTATGTTTAGCACTAAACGCATTATTACCAAATAATGCGTTACGCGGCCTGAGCCAATTCATAAAGTAAGTAGGTAGGTAGGTAGGAATAATTTGCCTAATCTACGTAATCAAAAGTACGTTAGATTAATTCTCGAAACCACAACATTATTTTAATCTTAATATAACTCATATTTACTTCCTCAGCTGTTGTCGAATTACAAATAGTGTAATCTGTAGATTAATTTAATAATAAATCATGATAAAGACATTTATCAACAAATTACTTGATAACATTTTAAGAAATTGTGTTTCGAAGACCTAAATGTGAGTTGATTAGATACACCTTTGAAAGTCAAACGCCCCTTGTTATTTAAATGGATTAAAAAGTCTTCTATGGCTTTCGAGTATCGAAAGAATCGCAGCAAGTCTTGTCGAAAAGGTTTTTTAAGTATTTTTTCTTGTATGCCTACATTTTTGAGATACTTAGATGTTTTGTACTGTCATTATAGAATTCTATAACTTCACCTAAATCTATACATCTACATATTTATATCTATATATTTATAATTGTTATTCACAGTTAGATAGCTGGTGTCATAAGGAGTAACATAGGCATTTTGTCCCTGTAGCACGATCCAGTTCACAGCTCAGACCACAGCTAGTATAAACTAAAGTTGTTGTCTGGAAATGTCAAGAGTTAAATTTCGAACGTGCTTTAATTATTATTTTTTTACTTTTATTGGCACACATCATAGGCCCTAGATTCAGTGAAAAAGGCCGCGACTTTTTTTTTTTAATATTTGTACACATAAAAGAACATACATTATTGCACAAAGATTAGGGAAATATTGGACAATAGAGTCACATAAAAGGGCGAACTGATGCCTCCTAAACTAGGCCAAAGCCTGTGTTTTAGGAGACAAGGTTCCTCCATATATAGTGGCATACAATTAATGGTACCTATTAAATATCATGAAAGTACTTATAGTTACAAAAACATACATTAAACAAATAATACCTTAATTTAGATACAGTTATAGAACTATTATGAGACAATTGTAATAAGATTCTCTTACGAGTTGTAGGGTCTTAGGTTCGAACGCAGACAGGCGCGCTTTGCTATGAGTAAATTATTTCATGACCACTGCTCTCAAAACGGTGAAGGAAAACATCGTGAGGACACAAGAAAGAAGAGGAAACAAGAAATCGAAGACATTTGACATCTACCAACCCGCACTGGGGTTGCGATGTAGATTACGGCCCAGTCCCTCTCACAGAGAGGAGGCCTATGTCCCAGCAGTGGGAACGTTATAGGCTGAATATGATGATGATGATCATAGGCCGTTGTTCCGTGTGATGCCGGACGTAAATAGCACCATCCCATTTCTTCCCGTGGGTGTCGTAGAAGGCGACTAATAGAGAATGGGCAGCAGCGTTCTCTATGCATTTTTCCACCATACTGCGATCGCCAACCCGCCTGCCAAGCGTGGCGATTATGGCAAAGTCCCCTTCTGGGGGAGGCCTGTGTCCAGCAGTGGACGTCTTTCGGCTGAAATTATGATGATGATAATGATCATAGGCCCATAGCCTGTTAATATTACAAGTAACTTAAAATCTATGTTAGTAGTAACAAATTAGACACACAAATACAATACTTAAACATTATATATGTTACCGGCCAAACCCACTCTCAGGCTAAACTGACTTATCCTACGCGTGATATGTCGCAGCCAATTAGCTTAATTAGCCGTTTCGTTAACAGCCTTTGGAAGTAGCGCTCGCCGGCCGCTGCCGCGGCACCGCTCCCTTCGCCCCCCCAGTGGGGTTCCCGCATTGTCGTTGCGGGGGGGCTCAGTAACCGTGGTCAACCTCCCACGGTAAAGCGAAGAGGAACCCCAAGGTGGGGCCGCTCGTCAGGGCTTGTGCCTCCAAGCCGACGACGTAGCGGCCAAAAAGTAGGTTGCGGTGAGGTGCATCGCAACTGAGGCGGGCCGCGATGTCGAATGGGAGGCATCGCGGCTGAGGGTTACAGGCTGCGGCGGAGGAGGAGTGTCGGTACTTCTGAGTAGCGCTCTTCCCTTCCGTAGCCTGGACGGGGCCGCCACCGTTTGATGGCGGACGCGGTGGGGCCGCAGGGGAAGAGGAGTGTCGGTATAGCGTTGGCCGCTCTCCCTATCCCCTGCGGCCGAAAAGTGGTTGACGGCGGGGCCACTGTACTGACCCGTCGCAGGAGGACGTCAGCAGCAGCTGGTGGGGCCCGCAAGGGCCGATGCCTGCTAGGGGTGCGGGTTGTTCGAAAGAGATACCGCGGCCCCTGGCATACGGGCAGCTGAAGGAACATGGGTGGGTTTTAGTCAGTAAAAGTCTGACACGCCCTCCTGCTCCAACCAGAGCGGGAGAAGTCATTTGATGATTTCCCACACACAAAAAAAAAAAAAAAAAACCGCTCGCTTCGTACGCTCGGCTCACGCGCTTTTGGTCACAGTTCTAACCTAACCTTTTTTTATTATTATGGTATATAACCTAACCTAACCCATTTAATCGGGGTGCCCCGGCTTAATAAACCAGTTTGGCCTAGGACAAACTAGTTTGGCCTGAAATCGTTTGGCCGGTAACATATACAAAAACAGCATCCAATTACCTACAGAAAAGTTTACCAAGACATGTAGCTTGATAAACCTATCCAATACTCCTTTTAAACTTTCAGAAAAAGAGTTTTAAGATAATTTAGATTTCGTAAATCAAAACACGAACACCATAGGCATAGACACGTGCCTATTGCATTCATAGTAGACTTGAATACAACGTAAACGTGCTCTGTACTACACGATGTCACAATAGACCCTTCTCAATAGGTGTCGCTGATAAACCAGAAGGATTATAACGGACAAAAGCTTCATAATCTGGTAGATTGACAATATTGTTTCCGACTAACTCGGTGATGATGGCATCGTCTTAGCTACCTATAAATCGATACCTATACGGTACGACCAACCAATCAAACGATTATTGAAAGCACTTGTTAATTGGTGAACGTTTACCTACAATTACAGTCTTGTTAATGCTACTGAATTTATAACCCGCAATTATTGTCCAAAACTTGCATCAAATTTAAATCCTATTAATCTGAAAGTTTGTATGTTTAGATGCTTGGATGTTTATAACTCAATCACGCGAAAATAGCCGAACGGATTTGGATGACATTCCGTAGCGACCAACTGTCAACGATCCACGAATGACAGCCGGGACCAACCGCTTATCATGCTTTCCGAGGCACGGAGGGTTTCGGTATGTAAAGATGGTCACCCATCCACCGACCGATTAACCTGATCGATCGACCCGTGCGGCTATTATTACTTAGCCACGAGCCCCTTTTCTCAGTGTGTAAAACACACAAAATAGAAAGATTTCCCAAAAGAGAAGTTCTTATGGAAATTTCTGATTTGCTCTGCCCTGTATATACGATTATGTCTAGTTCAGTAAGCCATTTTCGCCGCAGTCAAACTATTATAAGTATTAGGCTACATAAGTCTAAAACTCTTTGTAATATGAGATGACTCACGCCAAGTACATTTATAAACAATGTGTGTCACTAAAAATAACACCCGTATTCGCCAAATTCCGGTTTCATAAGAAAATAGCTCCTATTTCCTTAAAAACTGAGTTATTAGTCATCAGCGTCACGTTGTCGATATCGCCTTATCAGCTCGTCTGATAAGGACCTGCGCAGGTTACGAAAAATTCGATAAATAGGTACAATGATAGGACCCTTATCATTCACTGTTGATTTCACGTGCAGTAAACAAGTTATTTAGCAAAATTATCATTTTCTTTGTGAACAAAAGGAAGTAACAGAACAAGGTAAGGGACATTTTTCATTGTTTTACTCGTAATTTCAAAGACACTGAGCAAAGATTTACAGAAAGTGGGGTGTAAAGTAATAGAGTTAATAATGTTTTGAATGTGCAAATGTTCACAATAGTTTATAACGTCTTCAAATCGGATCTAACAGTTTTAAAACAAACCATTGGGGTTCAGAGATCAATTTTGCCTACTGTACTGCAGTAATAATTGCCCTAACTTTTTAAAGGACGTGGAATTGTTCTAAAGGTCCTATTTATGTTCCCCATTTTAACAGTTTTCCTTCCATGGATTATTTACACACCTACCTACTCACACAACATACGTGATAATCACACAATAATTTGATGACGTGGCGTCATATAAAGTGTGTTATCATGTTTGTAGAAATCGGTGCCTTTAACTTTCGCTGTTTAAGCAAACAGTCAAGAATTATACCTCCGCCAACCTAATACAGGGTAAACCATGAAGTTAGCATACCATTCTAGACCCCCTAGCGTAGAAATTTCTCGTCGGTTGTCAAAAAACAATTTGTTGTTTCATTGAAAAGTGCAGCTACGCGGTAAAAAATTATGGAACAGAATTTTTTTATATAATAACCGAGGAAAAACTTTAACACCAAGGGGTTCAGACTCATGAGCTGAATCTATGGTAACCGGTTGCACTGCGATGTCTCTGCTTCCCTGTACTTAAATACAGTACGAAGAACTAGAACTGTTTAAATTGACCTGTTTTCTTCTGTTTTCTTCCAGCTATGCCACCACCACACGCTCGTCCTTGTGGGCCGCAGTGCGGCACGTTCTGTACTCCGAGCTGCTATCACCGTTCTCGAGAGGTCCACTACTATCATCCGCCGCCGCCGCCTCCGCCGCCACCGCACCACTATCCACACCACCCGCCGCCCCCGCACCACCACCCGCACCATCCACCGCCACCACCGCCGTACCACCCACCGCCACCGCACCATCCACCACCACCTCCGCATTATTCACACTGGGGAGCCCAACCCTACATGCGCTAGTTGCTAGGGCTTTACCATACACTCCTGTACCAGGTCATTATTGGGCGAAAACTGTCACGCAATTTTGTACATGTTCGCACCAAATCTGTGACCTGCCCAACAAATGACTATGGTAAATGAATCCCGATCTGTGTAACTCAAGTAACTCAACTCAACTTGTGGAGTCACCACGCAGCATTCCTGCTACCTCGATAACTGTACTGTGATGGTTTATACCTTTTGTACCTACAACAAATTCCTGTAAAAGTTGGAATATTGAGATCTGCATACTTATTGACATTTTTATCTTTCTAAATTATTATTTATCTTATCGTATTAACGATAATGTTGGAAATATGTACTGAATCGAAGTACAAAACATATTCAATGTACGATGTAATTGTTGTTATCGACACTCAAATAAATACATTTACGAAAATTAAATAAGTGTTATTTTTTACCTCACTTCATGAATGAATGCCAAAAGAAGATCCACGTGAGTTAAGACGCTAGGAAAAGGCAAAGGATAGTCTAAGAAATGCCGTTTTGATGACTATCTCCAATTTAAAAATTCCATCTCAAATACTGTGTTTAAACCTCCTTCATAGACTGAAGTTAAAGTAAGTTCCTAAGCAGTTGATTAATTCTGCTTATCACATAAACTATAACAATATCTCTCTGAAATAATTCAAAACAATAAATATAGCTTTCAATCAGATTTCCTATATTTATAAACAACACGATCATGTTAATGCGAATTCAGAACTAAAAAAAAACGAACGGCAAATTTTCTTCTCTGCGTATACAATTCTAATAAGGTCGCTCCCTCGAGCGAATCATATTACTGCACTCGATTATTTCTCAAACACGCGGCTCACAGAAATAAAATCAATTAGAACGCAACAGACAGAAACACAAGTAATTATTTCATCGTTTCCTCTTCATCCTTCATGGCTATGGAGGGAAATAGCAAACCAAACAGCGCTCTTATTAAGAAAGTTTTTCTTCATAACAAGATTACGTTCGCCAGATGTGTTGAATTGTGTTCGTATAAATGTTGGGAAGAAAGCGATACTATGTAGCTATATTACTTGCTTTGGAATTGAAAGGGAGGAAGGAATCTTGGGTAAAAAATCTAGACCTTTTTATAGATAGAATTTTCGACGTCAGGTGATTCCTGGGACATTATAATTTGAAAGTCTAAATGAAATATGTCATTGTCTCTTTCAATATAACTCAGCATTGTTGGTACCTGCTTTTAAATAACCTTCCCGAAAAGTTTATTTTGTTATGAATCGCCTTCAAAAAAAAAGAGGAGGTTCTCAATTCGGTTGTTTTTTTATGTTTGCTGCCTCCGTCATTTATAAACCGATTTGAAAAAATCTTCTTTTGTTTGGAAGGGTATACTTATCGAATGGTCCCATTTAAATCGTGAGCAAGTCACTTATTGTATACACGGTAATTTTTAGTCACCGTCCTAATTTTTCAGGGTAATAGTAGCTGACTAATGATTTTGTATGGGAGGTCCGTATTTTTTTTTCATATTTCGACCCATGTTCCTTGAAGAAACTTGTTCAATTTCACAGGTACTATCACCCTGAAAAATTTGGACGGTGACTAAAAAATCACAGTGTATTGATGGAGTTCTATTAATAATAATAACTTCTTTCTTCTCACTATTATTTACGTAGCTAGCGAAGGTATTCGAATTTGTGTGAAGTAGGTACCACAACTAAAAAGTGAAAAATAAAAAACTATTACAAAAAAAAACAACTGACTAATAAATATAAAATCAAAGACACCGGACTTCCGAAATTACGGTTATTTTTCAATAAGTTTGCAGTATTTTTTTAAGTTGGTGGGCATGGGCATTTTATAAGGGCAATGGGCATTTTATAAGGTGTAAAAAGCAATGTGATGAATATTAATTTTCGATAAACGCGGCCGATAACTGTATTCTGTGTCCAGACCAATAGTGTCAATTACTGCTGCTCAAATTAGTGCAACTATATTCAACTGACAAACGGATGTTTGTGTACTTGATAGGTAATTGCAGGTAATTATTCGAAGATTGATTCCGTAGTAATATCAATAATACAGTATGCCACACACCGTAGTAATACTGACTTTGAGTTAGTGCCTAGCGTAGTTTCAGTTACGGAGTTTCAATTAGTGGTGGTTAATATAGCATATAGCAAAAAAGCACCGTGCTTATCATACATAACATATATAGCAATTGCTATCGTGGCTCTCACTTGTTGCTATTTGCTTTTTGCTTTACATCGCACTCTGTCTCTGTCCGTCGCACATCGCAAGCGCAAGTAGCAAACTAGCAAAGTAGCAAGCAAACAGAAAGCGCGGCGGGGCGGCCAGTCGTCGCATGCTAGCGATTGCTTTCGGTCGCGTGCGTAATCGTTTTACGCACCGCGTGCGATATCGCGATCTCGGGTGGCTCACGATACCGGCTACGTTACCGTAATTATACATAAAAGCTATTTTGTTTCGTACTTTTTAAATGTAAATATGCACATATGTAGTTCATTTTTGTAAATACAATCAATTAACTATGAAATTATAAAATTGTTTTAAAATAAGAAATATATTACTTCATTTCTTAATAACACTTAATCAAATAAAGACAGTCCTAAGCATGGAAAGTATGAAAGAAAGTTCGTTGTTTTTTTTTACTGTTCCGTTTTATCGTAATAAATTCATAAACGCGATCTAATATTCCGCTCTGACAACACGGCGCTTGTTTTATTTGCGCCTGCCCGATTGGCAATAACAGGTACCTACGCATATAAAAATGCATGCTATAATAAAGCATATAATTTTATGCAAGCTATATTTTAAGCAAGCTATTTAGCTATAAAGCATATAGCATTAAGCAAGTGATTGTCTTAAAGCAACTTTGAACACCACTAGTACGGACGTAAAAATATCGCAGCGGGATTTTATCGCGCTCTGGCTTTTCAACACCCGCACCCTAATTGCTTAACACACGAACAATCACAATCTGAATGATTTTCAAGGATATAGTTAATCCATTGCTTCTAATGTTCGAAAAAATGGTCTGCTAAACAACGCCATGAATGTTGTAGAACTGTCAAAATGAAAGCGATTTCTACTGCTAGTGTATAACGCAATTACCCCTCTGGTGATTTTTTTTTTGTTGAGGTTAAGGAATCATCAAATAACTTCTCCCGCTCTGGGTGAACCCACCCGTGTCCTCCAGTTGCCTGTGTGCCAGGGGCCACGGTATCTCTTGCAAATAACCCACTCCCCTGGCAGACCCCTCTGGTGTTGAACCATTGAGAATACAACATCCCAGTGTGTTAAAATTTCACACTGTTTGCTTGTTGTCTTATGGCACTAAGCAATGTGTTGAAAAACCAGAGCGCGAAAAAAGTGCGTTGAAGAACTAGCGCGCAAAAATTATTAATACGTGCGAATGTGGACCAGATAAGAGGCCAGCTTATACTGAGTTCTGTTGCCATTTACGTGCAGGCTTCCGCAAATAACTGTGGCTGACTAATACAAGAAAGCCCTAAGATTTTTCAGAGTACCGTGTTATCAGTGTCTTGGGCCAAACGACAATACAACCGAAGTCTTTAACGATCCATAATTTATTATTTATTTACTTATAATAAAAAGTCTGTGATGTCCTACTGCATCCTGCCCCTGCATACTGACCCTCCTTCCACTTCTCTCTGTTTAAAGCTAAGGACCAGTTCTTGTTAAAGGAGTCCAGCTCATCCCGCGATTTCCACCTAGGCCAACCGCATACCATTGACAGGGACCCTTTGGGTCATAAGTTTGGCCCATTGGTCGTCTGACATCCGGCAGATGTGTCCAGCCCAAGTCCATTTTAGCGTGGCAGCTTTCCAAGCGACATCAGTTATATATTTACCATAATTAATAATTATAGAAAAATAAACTACACAGGAAATCTCAAAATAATTTTACTCGCGCAAAGGTTAATGCAGCCCCCAATCTGTTTGATATAATATCCCTTTGTAACCTTTTACTATGCCCCGGGGCAGTCTGGCTAGCCTTTCGTTTAAAGAGAACTCGTTGTTGTGCCTAGAGCTGATATTATCTGTTGTCTGTGGTTTCTTTTCTACGTAGGTAGGGTAGACTAAAAAAGGTGTTTCTAAATAGAAATTGCGTGAGCTCCACACTATCCCATAGTCTACTGTAAACTATCCTACTCCATCTAAAATTTTGTATATTTAATTATTTATATATTCATTTATTTCGTTATTGTACACCACAAAAATACATTACAAAAAAAAAAACACTATAAAATAAACAATGGGCGGCCTTATCGCTTTCCGCGATCTGTTCCTGGCAACCATGGAATGGACAGTGAATAGCCTGGACACAAAATGGAGACGTTGTTGGTCCAAATAATATGTTTAAAATATACTAAAATAGATACACAGATAATATACCTACATATCCTAAATAATAGATACATACAAAATATATAAGGAACGAAAATTAAAGACTACTTAACATGTTATTACAGTTTGGTACGAGAACAAGATCAGAACGACAAGTAATGTTCCTGTACGAGTCTTTTTAAACACATAATAATAGGTTGGGGAAAAAGTTTCTTCGCATTTTTTAAGAAAATTCAAAACATTTTTTAATAAAGTTTATTTTACATTTAACTAAAGTATGTAGGTACCATTTTGTTCGATAACTTTTTGCCATCTTGTAGGTAGGGACATGATCCCATTGCTATAGAAATTTTGGGACTTCTGGTCAAAATACCGCGACAAGTGGTTTGGCAGTCCTCTCGTGATGTTAACCTGACACTGCCTAAAGAATTCTGAAGAGACCGAAACAGGTGGAAATCTGAAGGTGCAAGGTCAGGACTATACGGCGGATGCATTAACACCTCCCAGCCAAACTCTCTTAATTTTTGTTGGGTGGCTAAAGATGTGTGAGGTCTAGCGTTATCATGATGAAAAACCACACCCCTTCTGTTGATTAATTCCGGCCGCTTTCTCTCAACTTCTTGCTTTAATCTCATCAGTTGTTCGCAGTAGAGTTCAGAATCGATGGTCCTGCCTGGTGGTAACAGCTCATAATGAATAATGCCCTTCCAATCCCACCACACGCACAGCATCACCTTGTTGCGAGTTAACCCGGGTTTCGCCACAGTCTGTGAAGCCTGACCGGCCTTTGACCACGACCTTTTTCGCACGTTCTTGTCATACGTGATCCACTTTTCATCACCAGTTATCAGCTTCTTCAAAAATGGTTCGGTTTCATTACGTCGTAATAAAGAATCACAAATGAGTACACGGTTCATTAGGTTTCTTTCAGTGAGCTCGTGAGGTACCCAAATGTCAAGCTTTTTTGTGTACCCAGTTTTTTTCAAATACGCCAAAACTGTTTTGTGGTCAATTTCCAGTTCTTCAGCTACGTCGTAACTACTGGTATGCCGATCTTGCTCAACTTTTTCAAAAATGGCATCCATTTTATCCGTAATAGGGCGACCAGAGCGACGTGCATCTTTGACATCAAAATTTCCGGATTGAAAACGCTTAAACCAAATTTGTGCTACTCTCACAGACACTACACTAGGTCCAGAAACATCGCAATTTTTTTCGCGGCTTGCGTTGCATTTTTACCTTTTTTGTAGTAAAATTTTAAAATGTATCGAATTTCTTCATTAGATTCACTCATCTTGACGGTACGAAAAACAAATGAAAATCACACATTTTCCTAATTTGAATTTGGAATTATGTTCTTTAAAATTTAAACTTTCAATGATACCAAAACCAGCCAGATACAAATAGTATAGCCAAAGAGATTTTATTACAAGTTCATACATACTATAATGCGAAAAGACTTTTTCCCCAACCTAATATAAAGACTGCGCGCGTTAAATTTCAACTGGCAATGCATTCCACAAACGAGCGGCTTGGACAGTAAAAAATTGTCGACGAATAGTCCCACTACTGTGACACACCCTTCGACGGAGACTGGTTTGGAAACTACCACGCGGGCTCAGTGCGGGTTGGTAGATGTCACACATGACTATGTTAGGACATGCCGGTTTCCTCACGATGATGTTTTCGTTCAACGTTTTGAGAGTAGTAGTGATGAAATTATGAATACAAAGCAGAGCGCCTATCTGGGTTCGATGGTTTGAACCCATGACCTACAAGTTGGAAGTCGTGGCCGTTACCACTGGATAACCACTGCTCCTTCCACCTACATCCGTGAAAGCTCGATTTAAACCGAGTCAAAAAAGAAGGAGGTTATCAATTCCACATGTTTGTACATACTTTTTTAATGAATGGCATAACTCCGTCTTATATCGACGGATTTGCAAAATTCTTTTTTTTTGTTCGAAAGGGGTTTCTTCCGAAATGGTCCCATATAAATTTTATACAGATCTGATGATGCGTTTCGGAGACAGACAACGGAACCCTTCCAAAAATGACAGCAAATCAACAGCGATTGTTGCTATCGCATATACATGCATTGTTTTGACCCCAAGGATGATGAAATTTCGAATTGAGGTGGGTGGGGTTGGTACTATAACTTAAAAGTGAAAAACAAAAACTTTTCCAAAAAATATCAACCGACTTCCGGAAAAACACCACAAAGTGAAAAATAACTTTAATTTCGGAAGGCGGTGACAAAAAATTAAAATACATATCCAAAGTCACCGACTTTTTTCCGGAAGTCGGTTGATTGTTTTTGGAATTTTTCTTTTTGATATTTCAGTTCATTTTAGACTTTCATTCGGCGGCATCTATCACCTGAAGTGATACGGTGAAAAATTTATTCATTTGCGAACCGGTAAAACTATGTTGGATTACGGCACTCGACCTATTTAAAACTGCATGTTCGAAAACATAAGAAGCAGATGAATGTTCATTCCTATATATTTTTTCGGTGTCGTGTCAACGAGGAACGAAATAAAATGAAACTTCACGAGTGAAGCGTCTGTTATCAGCGTTCACTTTAAAAACATATATCATACGAGTACCTACGTAGAATTGTTGATTAGGTTTATATTTGTGGTATATTGTTTATTCTCACTAATGACTGAGCGTCATCCTTTGTTTGAGTAAACAACGAATTCTGAGTACTTGAATGCATTATCTACAATAATTATTAATACTGTTTAATAACTTATCATGAAAACATATCAGCTATATTTGAAAAAGCATTTGCATCATTCCTATATCCTATATAATATAATACACGCGTAAGTGAGGATTGAATTTGGATGGGTAGACCATGACCGGTTATTACAACAGACATTTTTATCCCAATATGCCTCTACGGGATTTAGACATAAGCTGGTGAAACTGCGGGGTACAGATAGTAACAAATAAATCAATGTTACACTTGTTATTTGTGACGGATTGTACAGAATCCTATCAGTTAAGGCACATATACTGAAATCTTATTAAAATTATATTGTAGTAACAAAATATTGAGGCAAAAACATCATAGATTCTGAAAGGAGACACAGATAAATAATGGACGTGGTCAAAAAAGATCTCAGTGGGATTTTGAAGTCATGGAACACGACTGTAGAATAACTACCCTTCAAAGAAGAAAAAAGAGGGAGGCAGCACCCGCGTGACCACCATAGTACAAGGAGAAGCGAAAGACAAGATGATAGAATACAGATTGTACAGCCCTTCCACAGTGATTTTACGTTTGATAGCAACAACCCAATTACGACCTTATTAAAACGGTAATAAAGATCACTGTGATTTTGACAAACTTGTCAGTTGCAGTTGTTGTTGGGTAACAATTTTACAACATTATTGAAACAAGAACAAAAATCACTGCGATTTTAACAAACTTGTCAGTTGCAGCAACTGAACAACAACTTTGTAAAGATAATAAAGATAGAATAGAATAGAGCAGAGCAGAAGAGAACAGAATAACATTTAATGTTGCTACGGGTATTCATAAATGAAATAGGCAGTCGCTCCATGTAAAATACTGGTAATCAGCTGCATCTGGTTAGATTAGAAGCTGACATCAACATAGTTGGGAAAAGACTAAGCAGATGATGAAAGGTATTCATAAATTAAGCTATTCAGAATAAAATGTCTCTGCAATCTTGGGTGTACCGTGTGGTGCCGGACGTAAAGAATAGCACCATCCCATCTCTTCCCGTGGGTGTCGTAGAAGGCGACTAAAGGACTTACTAGAGAATGGGCAGCAGCGTTCTCTATGCATTTTACCACCATACTGAGATCGCCAACCCGCCTGCCAAGCGTGGCGATTATGGCAAACCCTCCCATATTGGGGGAGGCCTAAGTCCAACAGTGGACGTCTCTCGGCTGAAATGATGATGATGATGATGATGATCTTGGGTGATTTTTTCAGTGATAGAAAATTCAGTGGTATAAATTACTATCAAACTGTAGAAAGATTTCTACGGCGCAGTGTCAATCATGAAGACAAGGACATGTCAGTTTTAAGAGTTATATCTATACTTCGTAGAATAGAGAAAGTAGTGGCAATGAAACGGGTGCTGATGGAAAGTTATTTTTTATTAAAATTATTCTAACCGCTGAAATACATATGAAAAATCGTCAAGAACAACGTTTCCCGAGCGCACTTACTATGCAATATATTTTATCGCCCGCAATTTAACCGCGCGAGTAAAGTCTCAGGAAAGCTAACTTTGCGCAAATGTTATTATGTTCTTACTACATAAGTACGTAACACGCAACACATGGTAGTATGTGCAGCATGTTACAGTGGAAACTGTTCTTCTTATTATAATTAATGTTTTTGTTACCTAATGAAATATTTCACCACTAGGACCGGATTAAATGCTACTTAAAATAATAGAAATATGCAAGCATACGAGTATATGCAACAGAAATGCTCGAAATATGCATGCAACAAAATCATATGCATTATGTTTATTTCGATTTTAGGTAAATAATATGCAATAACCTGAGGCGGGGCGTTCCATGTCGTGCCGGACGTGAAAGAATAGCGCCATCCCATTTCTTCCCGTGGGTGTCGTAGAAGGCGACTAAGGGACTTACTAGAGAATAGACAGCAGCATTCTCTATGCATTTTACCACCAAACTGCGATCGCCAACCCGCCTGCCAAGCGTGACGATTATGGCAAAATCCCCTTTTGGAGGAGGCCTATGTCCAGCAGTGGACGTTTTTCGGCTGAAATGATGATGATGAACCTGAGGGGCTTGTGGCCCAAGTAATATTAGCCACACAGGTTGATCGATGAGGTTAAGCTACGCTTGCCGCGGTTGGTACGTGGATGAGTGATCACCTTAACATACCAAGGCTGTCATTCGTGGATCTTTAACAGTCGTTACGGGTCGTCAGAAGCCCGAAAGTCTGACAACCAGTCTTACCAAGGGGTATCGTGTTACCCAGTTACTGGGTTGTGGGGGTCAGATAGGCAGTCGCTCCTCGCAAAATACTGGTATTCAGCTGCATAAGGTTAGACTGGAAGCCGACCCCAACATAGTTGGGAAAAGGTTGGAAAACATTCATTTGCATAAATTCTGGTTTCTATGTATCACAGTCACCAGTGGTTATATATTGATGCTACCTTGACTTATATCTGGACCCAAGTTATGTCTTGCGTCATGTAGAATACAAAGGAGAGTATGGTCGAATATAACAAACTTTATGCCCTCAAACTAATTGTGTGGGACATTTATTTATTTATTTATTTAATACTTTACGCACATATATGTACAGAGGCGGACTTAATGCCATAGGCATTTTCTACCAGTCAACCTTTGGGCGATGCAGAGACAAACAGTGGTAGGTGCTATCAAATAAGTGGTGTAATTAATTATTATTTAAATATAACTAAATATACTCATATTATACCTCTAATTTTTATTTTTTTAACAATAAATATGCTATATAAATAATTAAATATATGCACAAATAAACATACATAAATACACATAAATATAATAAAACAAATAAGACAAACAATGGGAAAACATTATCGTTGTGAAGATACTGCCAGCTTCTTTTGAATATGCTCGCGAACTTTAACTTTAAAGGATGACCGGTTGGTTGCCATCCTGATATCAAGGGGGAGCGCATTCCACAGAGAGATAGACTGAACGAAGAAGGAAGAGTGCATAAAGTCTGTGCGGTGAGTGGGACATTGAAGAAGGCGATTGTTAGAGGAACGAAGATTTTTGTTGTGGTTGACACACATGTATTGAAAGTGGGGGGCTAGATAACCAGGGGAAGTGGGAGAGTCAAGAAAAGAAAATAAGGTGGTCAACGCCCTTTGCTCTCTGCGCTGGCGAATGGGCAACCACTTCATTGACATTGTCCCTGTCCCCCAAAAATACTGGCAAGCTAATAAAATAAAAACATTATAAGCAACATGTAATTATAATATAAAAATAGTCAGAAGGTCGAGGGTAGGTCATAGACTACTGTTTGCTTTAATACCGATTTTGTTATACGACCAAAGCCAAGGCCAAAGCTAATAACAAAGCTACACGGCCCATTAAAAAATAATACGACGTATATAATTTGTAAGGATTACGTATGACCCTGAGCTATAACAGTAAAACTGTTTATTATAGCTGTGTATCGTTTTACTCCTCTCTAAGCAATAATGTTCTCGGAAAAAGTGAGAACGAAAAAGTCCATAAATATAACATTCGTACGCAGTTCGTTACCCGGCCAAGGAAACGGAAGAAAAGTCTTAACTCGCGAAAATTTCGCCCTCGGCTTATTCAGCCAATGTTTTTTTTTATCAATACGTTTAAGAAAGAAACTGTTTCGAATTTCACTAAGTAGAACGAATACTTCTAAACGGTCCTAAATATGAACAGAAAAAAAATGCTATGGAAACAATGCGTCAAAATAAAAATCGTCACCACGATCGAATTTAATGGACACATCTTTTCATAATTAAGGAGACAACTTGATAGTCCCACTGAAATTTTATCAAAGCCTAACACAGGTGCAGGCTGCTGCCCTTATTCCTGACATAATCCTACTGCCTTGCCTTACGAGGCCCAAGGGCAAGAAGGGCAGTTTCGTGACCGGGAACCCTTGCCACTAATATTATTCTTTATTGTTAATCGATAAACAGTACACACCAATATATTTATTAAAGGTAGGATGAAACGATTCCCGGTTGGCACATATTTTCGGACAAAATTGGGGACAATTTTTCTGAAAATGTAATGTCCAATAATTCTGAGACAATCTGGCAACTGACAGTCTTTGTAGAAGCTTGCTCGGCAACAGTAATAATGGTCAAAGAAGGGCAAACATAGACGTGAATCACATTATGTATTCACATAGCAATGTTCGTCTTATTGAAACGTAAAAACACTGTGAAACAGGCCCTGATTTAAAAATGATATACACAAACTCCCAAATACAGACTTGAAAAACTGAACGGTACCTACTTATGTTTAAACTATTCCGAAGACTCGAACGAAAATTGTATTTCTACACGTTAATCATTCAATTGAACCGACACGTAGTTAATATAAATTGACGTCCAAAATCACCTAAACACAATTTTATTGCCCAATAAATTGTCAGTTGTGACCTGAATACGTTTAATCCGAACTATGTAGTGTGTACCCGAAGCTAATCGCCATCAATCGGGTGGAGGTCCTGGGCTACATAAATAGGTGCACATGTAACATCACTTTTGAACGCAGTCGGATGCTGGTACGTGAGTTACGGTTATGGCGGTCCCCGGCTCAGTTCCGGTAGCGGCCTGTACCTACTATCCGCTGCGATTGAAACTCGCCCCTTAAATTTTTATAGGCCTTTAATAAGAAATGAGCTACGTTTGGAGAAGGTATACCTGCTTAACAAACACGCTGAGTCTGCGTTGAAATTGGTGGGTGTATGCCTGCTTTATTAGATGTTGAAATAATTATAGGCAACAACAAACTAAGTAATAACTGTTTAATAAAATTGTCTTCTCAGCGACATCAAGATAGTTTATTAATAAAAAAAGGTTAAGCCTATTCTTTCATTAAACATAACCATATGAATACTGACATCGAAGCTTCGAGTAAGATGGAAGGCATTCCAAAAGGTTCCATCCGCCTCCACCATAGGCGTAAATCCGTCTCACATCGTGTGGGTTAATAGTAATATGCCAGCATAGCACTTCGTTCCAATTCGTTCACAGTATAACACTTGTTATGATTACATACATAAAAATAACAATCTCGCAAATATGAACAATACCCCGCTGGGCCATAAAGTAATCTCGACATAAGAAATTAGAACATTACTTGCTATTGTCGCGAGAGAGGCATCAAAATGAGTTCCCTCACGTTCCTATTCAAGTAAATTAAATTTTGATGAAATCGCCGTAATGACTGGGGACGTTATAAATTTAATATTTCCTCAGCTTGTCGACGTGAAAAAATATGGGAATCGTCTTATTGCTGCGTTAAATTAACATTTATTATTAATCAAAAGATTTGAATGGGAAGCCCGTAAACTTGTGTTATGCTTGTATTGTTTGATGTTTGAAACGGCTTTTTATATTTTGTTTTATGAACGTCCTTGCTCGCAGCCTTTTCTGCGTAGACACTTTAATAAAAAATAGAATGCATAAAAGTTGCTACGCCGTAGACTGTAGACTGTACGAGTGCTACGAAGCTCTACGAAACTCTACGATGCAGGTAATCGGCGTCCAGCACGTTTCCGGTGATTATGTCTACAACTCAAACACTATTGGAACGGGAATACTTTATGCCGTATTTTCTTCTTCATTTCTTTGTGAAGTGATTCCGATCAAGAGTTTTTTCCGAACGATTTGCAATTTTACGGAATCTCACACCTCTATTCTTTAAAAATATTTTCTGCCTCAGAATAACCGGATTTTTCTTGCTCCAAACTGCATAGTGAAAGTAATTGCGCCCGAAAAGTGCCAATATTCTCGGCGTGCATATGACACCTAATAGCATGATCGGGGAAACGAGAATCGGTTCCCACACTTTCTCTACGGAAATAACCCACGAGCCTCTGAACACAGCGTGTAACAGAATAAAATTTTGATACTTTGTACCGTTGAGGGATTTGTGGCTAAATAATAACAGCTGCACGGATCGAACGATCAAGTTAAGCTACGCTTGCTGCGGTCGGTCCGCGATTGGGTGACCATCTTTACTTATTGAGACCCGTCCGTGCCCGTAAATGACAGCTGGGCTTAACGTGCTTTACGTTAAGCCCAGCTGTCATCTGTAAATCTTTGACAGTCGTTACGGGTTGTCAAAAGCTTGAAAGTTGGACAACTAGTGTTATCAAGGGGTTTCGTAATATCAAGTTACTAGGTAATGGAGATCAGATGGGCAGGCTGTCTCTCGTTCAAGAATTATACTGTCTATCATTAACAGCGATCTATCTATCACTAATAAATAATAGTTTAAAAAAACTAAAAAACTCGCTTTAAAATTAATTGATTATAAAAATACCTCAAAAAGCACCCCACGCTTTTTAATAGAATTAAATTATTTTCTACTTTTTAGTTTGGCTTTTAAAGCGTGTTTTTTTAGTTTTTTTAAACTATTATTTATTTTCTATTTTTTAGTTTCGCTAACTACAAAAGCGTGTTTTTTTCCAATTTTTTTTTAAATTATTGAATTGTCATAGGTCCTCGATAAGTCTACAAAGTTTAAATGAAATCTGACCGTTTAAAGTGGGTCAAAATAGCGTCCAAAGGAGTCGGTTACATACAAACAAACAAACATACAAGTGAAGCTAATATAAAGCGTGTAAAAATAGGTTATTGGGTTCGGCCGCTATAAGCAAACATACTATTTGCTTTATATCTATTGAGTTACCAAGTAACAGGCAACAAATATACCAAGGCCAATCCATTTAACGGAACTTAGTCGACTCATATACCTACGTCGCCACGACAACGAACACAACAGAAACAACAACAAATGCTTTTTTTTTTCAAGGTTTTTATTTTTTCATGTCCCGACCCCAATGTATACACAGTACATAAAGACGACAACACCCCCTGAAAACACTATTTTAGTATGTTGTACAGTGTTTTATAACACGGTTTTAAACTTAATACCAAGAACCCTCCTCGCAGGTTCATTATAGAGTGAAAGTGGTATCAGTTATCCTCCTGGAGCGTCCACCAGCAATAGGTATGTATGACGGCGTGGCATATCAGGTCTATAAAAAGTGGGTGAACTCAAATGTGTTAGTTTAGTGCAAATGATTACTCACCTCCACTAAAGAAAATTGACGTTTATGTCAATTTATATAAGTTTTAACTGTCAATGTGACTGATAGACGCGGAGTCGTCGTGGAGTGGAGTGGAAATTACTTCGAATATGGGTGCGCTTATGTGATCAATATGTGCTTTTATAACTTCTATCGTGACATTATTATCGTGGAGGGCCACGTCAACACATCACGTGAACACGGGGAAGTAAAATGTATACAGGGTCAAATTAAGCTACCTGGCAATATTTTACCCACGTATTGGGTATCGATATCGGAAACGAATGAGACAAAAAAATTGTTATACAAGAAATACATAGTCACAGTCGCAGGTCGCGCAGTCATGTTTTTGATCAGTTTTAGTTTTTGGAAATTCGTAAAAAATATATAAGTTCCACGAAAAATTACAAAACCAGCTGACCGATTACGGGCAATTGCAAAAAACGCAAAAAAAACCCTTTGCCTGTCAAATGACGAAATAAATGTTGTTTTTTTTTGTTTCATTAGTTTTCGATATCGATACTCGAAACGTAGGTAAAGGATTGCCAGCTAATTTAACTTGACCCTGTATTAGAAATATTATGAAGATGGTTTTAAATTTCTCGTTACAATAACGTTATAACGTGCATGTATTTCCATACATCATATGGATAAAATAGTCTCATTATAAATTAATATCTGGACGACCGAGCTTTGCTCGGTTTTTTTTCTTGGTTTGACGTTATCTAAAAATGAAACCTAGCTAGATCGATTTATCGCCCCCGAAACCCCATGCATACTAAATTTCATGAAAATCGTTGGACCCATTTCCGAGATTCAGATTATATATATAAAGGAATTGCTCGTTTGAAGGTATTAAATAAAAGAGTACAATTCATAGGTCACCAGCGAAAGTTGGTTACAGCATGGCATTTGGTTCGTAAACTGTGGAAACAGCTTATTGGTTCGTAAATAATATATTGTTCCACGTACCTAGGTAGGACAAGGCAGCTGATATTTTATTAATTGGTTAAGACGAAATGTAGGGTACAGTAATTAGTTCGTGTTGGTTGTTCTGTCGATATCTTTCATAATTAACGAGCTCCACTTCAGGTCAGCGCCACATAATTAATTTTAATGAGTCTTATACGTTAGACTGAAACTCGAAATCCCGAACCACTTTATCACGAAAGAACGCTATCCCGAATCAGTCTATCCTGAATGAACGCTATCCCGAATCACTCTATCCCGAATGAAAGCTATTCCGAGTGAACGCTATCCCGAATCACTCTATCCCGAAAGAACGCTATCCCGAATCAGTCTATCCTGAATGAACGCTATCCCGAATCACTCTATCCCGAATGAAAGCTACCCCGAGTGAACGCTATCTCGAATCACTCTATCCCGAATGATAGCTATCCCGAAAGAACGCTATCCCGAATCACGATATTCTGAATGAACGCTATCCCGAATCACGATATTTCAAATGAATTCTATCCTGAATAACGTAAGATTGAAATAACGTTACCCACAAATAACGCTATCCCTAAAACGATATTGAACCTTTTGGTAACCCAGAAGTGCGGGTTGTTTGAAAGAGATACCGTGGCCCATGGTCTCTGGCACACAGGCAACTGAAGGAACAAGGGTGGGTTTTAGTCAGTAAAAGTCTGCTCCACCCAGAGCGGGAGAAGTTATTTGACGATTTTCCACCCTAAAAAAAAAGAAAAACATAACCGTTTGGTGCAGCCTTCTACTTATAATAAGCTCGCCCCCTATTACATAGGACTTCAATATAACTGACGAAATTTGGGTATGCTATATATACTACACCTCTGCATAACCCTTCGCAATATACAGCAACCAACCATTGTGTCCATTTGTCGGACGTCGGCAAAAATACCCTAATATTTACACCATTATTACAGCACGATAAAAGAAATAAGTATCTTCAACTATAAAATCTTACCTACGTAGGAGAGGTGCCATTGGCACAAACACTTCTAATCGACCATCTTATTTTCCCTTGCGGCCTTTGTTTGTTCCACAAAACTTCTCTTAACACAACTTGTAATAAACAAACAGGATATGAAAAATAGCCTCATTTCGCTGTAAAATGCATGTAAGAACCATTCATTTCAGCTGCGGCAAGAAGCAAAAAGGATCACGGCACTGCGTGACCCCACACTTAATTAAAAACTTCACAACAGGTTGCTTCCCGCTGTGTTCAAGGAAAAACGACCACTATTGCAACCCTCCTTGTGAATATAACTGTACACCAATCCATACATATATTTAATATAGCTCCTACCTGCCAGCTGAGCTATTGTGTCAAACCTCACACAATCAGTTCGATCAGTTATTTCAAATATGTAGACAAAGAGACGTCGCCAAACAAAAACATCCGGAATGTAGTCCCTATTTTAGTTGGCTTTACAGTGAGAGCCTTTGTGTTGGTAAACTACTGGAAATCATGGTTTGAAATCTTACTATTGACGGGCTATATGCTTGACAGAGTATTCGCGTTCATCAGAAGTATATTGGAATCCGAAGATTTTATACCTGGGATTAATGCATAAGGAAGTAAATAAAGTGTAAAAGTACGAGAAACTACACGAGCAGCAAAATGGAAATAAAGCGTAGGCACCCGCGTAGGCGATCGCGTAGCGCCGTAGCTCTGTAGCACCCCAATGTCTACGGAAATGATTGCTACCACGCCTGTTTGCTACTAAAATATGTAAGTAGAGACTCCAAAAGACAAATCATACTACACAAATATGAGAGTAAACATATGAAATTAAAATAACGGGAACCATACAGTTGAATTTATTAAGCTTGTAAGGAACAACAAAGCGAATCCGGTATGTTATTGCGGCCCGTTTCGATGCAAAATGCCGCTTGGTTGAAATATGCGACACCAAAATGAAATCATAAATTCCGGTAAATATGAAAGCAACGCGAGAGGTGCATCGCAATGTTGTCCTGCCTCCTTGTAATACGCGTGCTCTTACGTATTGCTTTTTTTATTAAATCTACCGACATTTGTTTGATACGAGTAACACACACAAGTAAACTATACACATATAATGCAGGTTCTTTAAAGACCCCTTTATGTTTTTATGTGGTTATCAACCAAAGATAAAACACACACACACACAGTTTGTAATACTTCTTTTTTTACCCCAAAGGGCAAAATATTTTCTGAAAAAAAAGAGCGCCTCGTAAATAGCCTTTCAAAAGAATCGGCGAGGAAGTTAGAAACATTAATTAAATCAGTAAAAAATTAAGAGAGTTATAAAGCTCTTAAAGTTTCAGTCAAGACCATGGCCTTTTTCGTAAGATGGAGTGGGATTGATAATGGGCAGATCTTTGAACAATATTTGATGTAGCTTCTGCGTTTTATCTCAATAAGAGTTATGAAATGGCACTTACGTAATATTGCAATAAGCTTTTAAGTCTATATTTTTTTTAAAATAATATATCATCACACCTAGATTCTTTGGAGGGTAAGATAGAGATGTTTATTAACACCTTAGCTCGCCAGTAGTACATTGCCTTGTTGAACTTGTGGTCACAAGCTGTTGGGTGTAATGCCCAACAGTGAAAATGTTATGTACTTGTTATGTAGATAAACTTGTAAGGTATGTTATGTTATGTAAATGAGTAGACGAATGATTCCCGTGATGGATTTATTGCTACTGAATATATTTACACAATTGTTACACTTAAATGCTATGTTGGAGGAATGCACAGCTGAGCTACATTGATGTGCGTGTATGAGTGTGACCTACAAACTGTCACAAAGGTCAATGTACAGCATAGCTCGTACATATTGCCCACTCACAAAAGGTAACTGTAAACAGTGTTATGATAATAAAAAGTGTTAAAAAGGATATAAATGTAAAATAAAATAAGCTAATCTGAGCCTTATACTATTAAATCACAACGCGCAATAGGCGACGTTGCCTTGTTGAGTGTACGTGCACTCGATAAGTGCGCGACGCTGCCGTCATCTGTGACGTCAAACACAGCTGCGTTGTCCACGATGCTTGCAGTTGACCTCCTTCGGGGCGCTGGATTGGGAACCGATGGTGCCTCAGGCTTCTCTTGGGTTGTGCAATGTTTGCTAAGTCGGTGGTAAGCATATATTGCGCCCGCTGTCGCTGCTACTATTGCCAATATGTATATGACTACATATTGGTGGACATCGTGGTATTGGCATATTGGCCCGATCAGATATGATGTCTTCTGCGGCTGCGGCTTTCATCTGTTCTATCTGTTTTCCCAGATCTCGCAGTAACGAGCTCTGCTCCATTACCGTCTCATTTTCGGATTCCTGTTTCAAAGTCGGTACCGATAGGTTGATGATCCGATTTATTGGAGGGATTTCCAGTGCGAGTTCTTCAACCTGGGCATGCATTATATCCATTAGTTGCCTTTGGGAATGTACAGTGAACGTCTCACTATTCATAGTGCAGTCGCTACCGAGTGTCATTACCCCTGCGTTGTTAAGTAGTGCAGTTGAAACTTGATTCCCGCATATGACGCGTATTTTGCAAGCGTCACAGCAAAAGTATAGATAGCTGTTTGTGTTGCTAAGTTCCAACCATGTGTTTTGACAGCTCTCATGTTTTGTTTTACAGCCAGACGAGTCTTGTCTTTTCTTGCAGAGGCTCTCGTCAGACTGCATGTGGTATATTGGTGATCTCATGGGGCACAGCAGAGTCGAACTGTCGTAGTGCATACATTGATGTAGGTCGGTTCCAGTCATCGGTAGGTACGAATCCTTCTGTATGTTGATAGCTAATAGTTCCGCTATAGGCAGTAGGGTGACCATGTCGTGGCCACAAATTTCGTAGTTTTCTCTACTGATTAACGGCACCCGTATCTCAATAATTAGGTATCTCTCTGTCATTTTTGCCTTCACTTGTAGAAGGTGATATAGGCGGAAGAAATCAACTTGAACGTTGGTAATCGGAAGTGCCACATCTTTTGAGAGCTGTCCGGATATGACGTTTAATTCGTCCCGTAGCTGTTCTGGCGCAATGAGGTGTAAGTTCATCTTGCCGTTGTAAATGTTGGTTACGGTATCCAACAGAATCTCTTGTACGTTTCTTAGATGCTCTATAAAGCTGTTTGCAGAGATAGCAGACATCACAAACTCGATTGATAGTTCGTGCGACTCAATTTCTTGCTGCAGGTTGCTCGTTAGCTTGTCTAGGCTTAGCAGATGTTGATTGAATAATTTGTATTGTTTTGCGATCGCTTCTTCCGATCTTCTTAGCACGTTGTATTCGGTTTCTATTATAGTTGTCTGATTTTTGGACAAAAGGGCCAGATGTTTCTCATTTTCTTTGATGAGTTGTATATCCCGTTGGTATTGTTCTGCGAATTGGTCATCTAATACTCCGAACAGGGAACGTGCGATTGACCCGACACCGTTGATTAAGCCGCGTTTGCTTCTCATATTTACCCGACCTTGCGGATTCAGCAACATACGGTTGTAGTGGTCGAGTTCAGCGAACGCGTGTTGTAATGAGATAACGTCACATTGTGTCTTCTGTTTTAGTTTTGAACATATGGTTTCGAGGTGATCGTTGAATTTGGTGAACACTGCAGTACCATGCCAATAGGGTTTGACGTCATAGTATACAACGATCTTCCACTCGTCGCGAATTAATTTCATGTTAGCGGCTTTGTCGAAATATAGGCCTTGTTGCAATTCGATAAAGTTTGTTGTGTTTGTTGTCGCGCTTGTTGGACTGAGTAGGTATAGCAGTGTCATTACTAATCCGATCACGTTGGTTTTTCTTGTCTTGACTGTTTGTTGACGTTTCGTTGTGATCTCGTTTGTCGCTTGTTTGTTGTGCCCATTTTGGGATTTTTGTGCAATAGAGTTTTCCTCGCTGCCTATTGGTAAACTGGATAGCTTTGTTATGGGTCTCTTTATGGAGCCGTTTCTTGTTTTCAGGGTTACTACACGAACATGTCCGTCATTCCCTGGGTGAAGATCTGTTACTCTGCCCATCAACCATTTTCCTGCGGGCCGCTGGTCATCATGTACCACAACCAAGTCACCAATCTTCACGTTGTCCTGAGGTTTTTGCCACTTTGTCCTTGCTAACAGTTGGCACAGATATTCGTTTTTCCACTTTCTCCAGATTTCTGAGTATATTTTTCTAGTGAGCTCCCATCTTGTTCGGGCGTCTTCTCTTGTTTCGATGACGGTCACCCCTGACCTCCCTGTTAGAAAGTGTGCTGGCGTCAGACAGTCAAGGTCTTCCACATTTTCACTCAGCGCACATAAAGGTCTGGAGTTTAGACATGCTTCTAGTTTTGTTAAGATTGTGGTGAACTCCTTGAATGTTAACTTTTGCTCACCTACCACTCGTTTTAAATGGTGTTTCAAGCTTCTTACTGCTCGTTCCCACAATCCGCCTGCCGAGGGCCATGCAGGAGCGTTGAAATGCCACTGTATGAACATCTCGGTGACTTCCTTCTGTAGTTTTTCGTTCCTGTAGGTGTTCTCTATTTCCTCGTATTGTTCCATAAGCAGTCGATTAGCGCCGACAAAGTTCGTGCCATTATCGCTGTACATATGGTGGGGGGCGCCTCTCCTTGCTGCCATTCTGTTAAGGGCTGCCAAAAATGCCGAGCTTGTAAGATCAGAGACCAACTCAATGTGCACTGCCTTTGTTACCATGCAAACAAAGATGGCTATGTAACCTTTAGTGGTTTTAGCCCCTCTTCCTTTACTCATCTTGACATCGACGAATCCCGTGTAGTCCACTCCTGTGTGGTGGAATGGCGGGGCGGGGTTTACTCTTGCGGTCGGCAGTTCACCCATGATTTGTTGTTGTTTGATTGGATTGAATTTTCGGCACGTTACGCATTTTCTGACTTGCATTTTTGTGACTCGCACGCCACCGATAATCCAGTATTTTTGGCGAAGGTGCGACAGTGTGAGCTGCGGTCCCCCGTGAAACGTCATTTGGTGAGCTTGATCTATGAGCAAATGTGTTAGGAGGCTGTCGTGAGGGATGATCATTGGATGCTTCATCTCTTCAGTTAATGTGGCGTTGTTCAATCTTCCTCCGACTCTTAGCAAGCCTTCTTGATCAATGTAAGGATTGAGAGGCAGTAATTTGCTATTTGATGTCACTCTGCCGTGTTTACGTAACTGACTCATATCCGTTACAAATACATTTTGTTGTGTTTGTTTCACAATTGCCTTAGTTGCACTGTTCAATTCTTGCAACGTAAGGTAACTCGGTAATTGTTTCGAGTCCAATGTTCGAACTATTAAGTTCAATGCTCTGTGTATCCATGCGACTATTCGGATGACGCGATTCATAGAACTATGTTTTTGCAATAATTGTTCGATAATGTTGATGGTTTCTGTGTTTGTTTGGACAGCATTGACTTGTTTCATTGCCTCGCTTGTTTTCACCTCTTGGTCTGATGTGTAGACTTGTTTCGCTAGGGTCCTCATTTCAGGGGATGATAGCCAAGTAGGACTTTGCCACCACAGTTTGTTTTCCTGCAACTGACCGGCGTACTGGCCTCGGCTTGCGGCGTCAGCGGGATTTTCACTTGACTTGACGTAATCCCAACAGGAACGCGGTATTACTGTGTCGATTTTTTGGACTCGATCCTCTACATATGTTTTCCATCGGGATGGGTCACCTTGTATCCAACCCAAGACCACCATAGAATCAGTCCAGCCATAGACTTGAATATCATGTTGATGTATTGATTTGATTTGAACCCTGTACTTGGTTGTTGTTGACTCGGCGCGTTCGACGCCGTGGTGCGGTAAATAGCAGTCGAGTGTCTGGTTACATGTTGATTGTTGCATGTGACCTAAGTCAATGTACTCTGCTATAAATTCTTTATGGGACTTTGCTAAATATTGTTGTTTTCCTAATTTTCGCTCTAGCGTTTTGAATTTGGCAGTGGCCATCTGTTTGGAAGCGCCCAGCTTGCCTTTCCAGCCGTTTATCATTGGAAGTCTCACTTCGTATCTTCCATTTTCTAAATGTTGTGTGGTATTGGTGTAGTACTCAACGCATTTCTGATCTTCCACGGAGAAATCGGTTCGGTCTTTGATGTCTTCGGAATCCCAAAACTGTATCATATCCTCCAGATTATTCAATACCACGTTGCATTGTAATTTTGTAGTTTTGACGTGTCCGCATAGTAGCCAGCCTAAGGATGTTTGTTGTGCGATGGGCCGTGTGACGTCATCGCCTTTGATCATTCCTCCCAGTATGATCTGAGAGTAAATATCCGCTCCAAATAGCAGATCTACTGGTCGGCTACTGTTGAATTCCGGATCCGCCAAATTGATATGTTGTATTTGAGGCCATGATGGTTTTGTAAAAGTTTTGTTCGGTAGATTCTTGATTAAGTTTTTCATTATGTATACTGATTTTCTGAACGTGAAGTCACTAAAGACAGAGCTGCATGAAATTGTTATCATGCCCTTGCAATTGCTCTCCTTTTCTCCAACTCCAAAGACCACTCCTTTACATTTCTGGCGTTTGATCCCAAGAAGTTGCGCTGCTCGTTCTGTTATCAGTGATATCTGAGATCCTTGATCTACAAGAGCTCGCATGTTGTACTGAGTTCCATCAGCTCCCTCTACGTTTACTAAGGCGGTCGCTAATAGAATCTCGGAAGCTTCTTCATCATTTTGAGAGACATGAGATGATGAATTTGTTTCGTTCTGTTCATTGTTTTTTGATGCTGCTTCGTGCATTAACGTATTGTGCTTAGCTTTGCACTTGCGACATCGGTTGTTTGAAACACATTTTTTGCCCTTATGGCTGTACATGCAATTAATGCAGACTTGTAATTTGTTTATTGTGTTAAGTTTTTCATCGTTCGACATTTCTAAAAACTTTGCACAAAAATAGAGGCCATGCTCGTCGTTGCAGAGTGGACAAATAAACGTCGACGCATGGTACGATTTCGTAACCTTGTTGTTACTAGCCGCTTGATTCTTGTTGCTATGATAGGTGTGTTTCTTGTTGTGGGATGCATCTTGATTCTGGTTTGTTACAGAACTTGTCTTCTGGTAGTTCGCTTGTTTACGCTGCGACGATTCCATTGATGTAAACTTCGCCTCTAGGTAGTCTAAGAAATCCTTTAATACAGGTAATTCTCGCGAGTTCTTCAGTGACTCAATGTAATCTGAGTATGTCTCAGCGTCCAGTTTTTGCGCCAAAATGTGCACTAGTAGCGGATCCCAGGTTCTGACATCTACTTCCAAATTCTTGATAGCGTGCAAACATTCTATTGTGACGTCATGTATTTTCTTGATTGGTGCTAATGACTGCTGTTGCATAGTAGGCAGATTGAAGAGCATGTTGACATGCGATGTAAATATAAGTTTCTTGTTGTTGTAGCGATTGTTGAGGATCTCCCAACACACTAGATAGTTGTCCGAGCTTATTTGTAAGTGTTGTATCATCCTTTCAGCCTCTCCTTGGACCTTGCTTTTCAAAAATTGCATCTTCTGTGCATTTGATAAGGATGTATTTTTGTGGATAGCTTCCGTGAAAAGGTCTTTGAACGGTATCCACTGATTAAACTTTCCGTGAAACGCCGGTATCTCCAACTTCGGTGTTGTTTTTTCTCGATAAGCTCCGGACCACATCTTAGTGTTTAATGCCTTTTTCAGATCTAAGTATTGGTTTTCGAATCTTGTATAGCGCTCTTCATATACTGCGTTCTTGTCTCCGTTGAGTTCACACTCGATTTCCCAATGGAGACTGTCAATAGCAGACCAACGCGCTTGTAATGTTTGCAAAGCATCCTGAAATTCCCATTTTTCTGTGATAAATTCCACTTGAATATTGGCAACAGCTCTCATAAACGCCTTGAAGTTCGCTGATTGTTTGCGTAAGAGATCATCCAGTTTACTGTTGGATCCCGCGTCCCTCTTGTTAGGGCTTTGTTGTTGCCGAGGAGGCGATTGATCCCTGTTGTTGCTCTCAGCTGTGTTACTGGTTTCTCCTTCCTCCTCGCTGTCTTGTTGTTCTTGTAATTTCTTGTTCGATGTACTTGCTTGATCTTGTTCAGAAGTACTTTCGAACGGTGTTGGTTGCACTGCCGGTCCCCCTGCGGACCGTTTGTGTGTCGCCAATTCTTGATTTTGTTGGAGAATTAACTCCTTGACTTCTTTATAACACCTCAGTGCTGTGTTATATAGATCGTTTGTAAAGTAAGGATGACCCGCACTTACTTCTGTAGACAGACGATCATGGCTGAACTGGAATTCACTCCATAAGTTCTCCAGCATTTGCATACGCCGTTTGAAGTAGTCCAAATTTTTCCTGTCCCAGCCATCCTTCTTGATGTTGATGCCAACTTTCTTGATGTTTTCGTAAAGTTCGCGCTGATTCTCGTAAGTATTTGCTGCTGATGCCATGTTGCCAGACTTACCGATGAATTGACGAACTTTGCTTTGAGCAGTAGGCTGTTGCTCTACACTTCTGGTTCTTGGTATTGTGCAACCTTTCTCTCCTACGATATGAGCCTTCTCAATTGGTTACTGGGGCGACTCGCTTGTGAGAGACCCGTCCAATCGATTCGCGACCGTAAAAGATATATATCACACAACACTTAATTGCTCGAAGGACCAAATGTTGGGTGTAATGCCCAACAGTGAAAATGTTATGTACTTGTTATGTAGATAAACTTGTAAGGTATGTTATGTTATGTAAATGAGTAGACGAATGATTCCCGTGATGGATTTATTGCTACTGAATATATTTACACAATTGTTACACTTAAATGCTATGTTGGAGGAATGCACAGCTGAGCTACATTGATGTGCGTGTATGAGTGTGACCTACAAACTGTCACAAAGGTCAATGTACAGCATAGCTCGTACACAAGCACTACTGTTGAGTATATTGTCCTTGGTTAGATTTCCAGGTCGGGCAAAGTCTGGCGGTTTTATTTAGCTTGCCCTGTTTGCTGTTGTTGCTTTTTGTTTGGGTCAAATTTAGTACTTGAAATTTTACCCACTTCCAGTTGGCAGATAGATCTGATATTCGGTACACACCTTTAGTTTTGATAACAATACAATTTATTATAAAACCTAAAAAATAAAATTACTAAATAGAATAAGAAATATTAAGTAACGAAATAAAAACTAAAAACTTGAAAATAAAATAAGCAAAAAAAAAAGTAAAAACAAAATTTTAAGTTAAACGGTCTTAACTAAAAGCTAAATAATAATTCGGTAAAATAAAATCGTGGGGCGCGTGAAACATATTTACTCTGGTTACGCTACGTCCCACGATTTTATTTTACCGAATCATTTTTTAGCTTTTAGTTAAAACCGTTTGACTTAAAATTTTGTTTTTACTTTTTTTTTTCTGATAATTCTCAGTAGCCGCCTGGAGTCTAGACTCCGGTCTAAGATCACAAATCTAGATTTGTGCCCGGTTGATGAACAAATAGAGTGAGCAGTGGTGGCCCAATAGTACTGGCCCCGACTTACCGAGTTGCAGGTCGTGAATTCGAACCCAAGCACGCCTTTTACTTTGTGTATTTAAATTCATCATTACTGCTCCAAAAACGGTGAAGGAAAATATCGGGAGGAAACCGGCATTTTTTAGAAGATATACCTACACGCACTGGGCTCGCGTGGTGGATTATGGCCCACTCGCTCTCACAGAGAGGAGGCGTGTGTCGCAGTGGTAACATTATAGGCTGATTACGATGGCAATAGAATCGCCAAATGTTACATGGGACTCAAAGATAACTGGCAAAATCTGGACGTACGAAGGTACACCTCTGCCCTAACCTTCGGGGAAAAAAGGCGTGATGTTATGATTAATTCTCCAGTTACGTTTTGTCCCGTTTGAATCCAGACTGGACTGATAATCAGAAATTCGATTCAAACCCGAGACTATGCGATGCAATCGCGCTTGAGACCACTACAGCTTTGAGGCAGTGAAAAGCTAGAAACCCTCAATAACCCCTAAGTATTTATGATCTTACAGGATATGTCTCTGTATCTATTTTAGTATATTGTATATTTATTATTTGCACCAACGATATCCCCATTTTATGTCCAGACTAATCACTGTCCATGTCAAGGTTGCCTGGAAGAGATCGTGGAAAGCGATAAGGGCACCCGTGTATATTTTGTAGTGTACCCTGTTTTTCTGTGATGTATTTTTGTGGTGTACAATAAAGTATATATAAATAAATAATAAATAAATAAACCCCATGTCCCAAAATTGTTCAAAAATTAAATAGCGTACCAAACTCAAAATCGTACTCAAGTGCAAATAATTTCTGACGGGACCATTTTCATATTCCCGAGATTATAATGTTCAATATCGCTTGCGGTCAATACCCTCCTTTGAAGCTTACGTAGCGAAATGGATGTGGTTTCGCTGACGGACATAATTGTCCCGTGGAACAGTGATATGCGATGGCAAACCGCAATGTAGTGGTCGCCAGCGCCGCCCGCTTGCGAATGGCATGCCGAACTAAATCTTAGAACTGAATTTATGTTTTAATTAAATGTTACCAGTAAATTTTGGAAATGTTGGAAATGAGATTGAAATTTCAATGAGTAAGTACGAAATACTTGACTACGATTTACTTTTAAATTATTTTTTATATCATATTTGATGCTCGTTACGGGTCTGCCAGGGGTGCGGGTTGTTCTTAAGAGATACCGTGGCCCCTGGCACACAAGCAACTAAAGGAACACGGGTGGGTTTTAGTCAGTACAAGTCTGACACGCCCTCCTGCTCCACCCACAGCGGGAGAAGTTATTTGATGATTTCCCAACATCAAAAAAAAAAAAAAAAGACTCAGTCAGAAGCCCGAAAGTCAGATAACCAGTATTACCGAGGGGAATCATATTATCCAATACTTATGTAGCTGGGATGTGGAGATAGGCAGTCAATCCATGTAAAATATTGGACGACATCTGACCGACCCTAAACTTGGGAAAAGACTAGGCACAGATTGTTTTCTTAAAGTACTTATTTTTTTATCGTTTAAGCCTTTAAATGTAAATACAAAGTTATCAGCATAGTTTCCCAAATGTCTGCTAGACGTTATGTCTGAATGAGCTTAATGGAAATGAAGAACCGATAATTATGAACCGGACACATAACGAATAATAGATTGTTTATAAGCCCGACCTCTCATCTATTTAAAAAAAATATGATTGACATGTAAAAGTGTTTGTACAAACCTACTTACAGAAATGAAATGATTTATCATTTAAGTATAAAACAAAACCCATATTAAGTAATAAAAAAGTATCTCTCAATCCAACTAAAATAAATCCAAAAACAAAATTAAACGAGTCCATAAACTAAACTACTAACTTATTCCCAGGATCCAAAATTATGCCTGACGAAGATAGCTACAGAAAATATATTTAAATTCTCGATATACATAAGTTAGTACAGTTTGAATTTCTGTACTACAAAATCTCATAAAGATTTTTTAAATTCCTTGCTCGAAAGAGCCGTCTGTGGCTTCCACTTAAAATTTTAATAAAATCATTTCTCTCACCTTGCCTTCATAATGTTCGTAACTAGGAGCTAACGTTTCAAGAAGTCTAATGGCTGTTTCTACACTTTTAGGTTCTAATATGGACATCAATGAAACTAGCTTTTAGTGTTAGGTTAGTTAACCAACTGGCCTAAATGAAAATATCTAGTCTGTGATTGTCTGTTATTACAACCTTGACACTAATATATCATTATATGCCTAGCCTTTTCCCAACTACGTTGGGGTCGGCTTCCAGTCTAACCGGATGTAGCTGATTACCACTATTTTACATGGTGCGACTGCCTATCTGACCTCCACAACCCAGTTACTGGGTAATACGATACCCCTTGGTAAGACTGGTTGTCAGACTTTCGGGCTTCTGACGACCCGTAACGACTGTCAAAGATACACAAATGACAGCCGGGACCAACGGCTTAACGTGCTTTCCGAGGCACTGAAGGGTCTTGGTATGTCAAGATGGTCACCCATCTACGGACCAACTGCGGCAAGCGTAGCTTAACCTGATCCATTGATCCGCCTGGGTATTATTACTTAGACACAAGCCCCTCTGAACGACACTGATATATATCTCTATCAAAATTCAAGTAACAAGTTCTGTGTCAAAAATGTACAATATGAATGGTACACATATTTGGAAAGTAGGAAGCAAGAAGGCACAATTTCAGTAAGTAGTCTATCGTATTAATATCATGCAAGAGGGCAACGTTCAACACGTCCGTAACCGGGGCTGCGCTGCGCTACAAATGCGAATCTAATGCCACTATAAATCGTGCCCCCTCTCCTGCGCATATCCCCACCCCCGACCCACTCCCAGAGCTCCAATAAGTAGGAAAATGTAGCGTGAATTAGTATCGATTAGGAACCGAGCATTTCAATCTCACCCAATTCGATAAACTACAATTTCCATGTGAATATATTTTTATCGAAGGCACTTAGTTCGTTTCAGGTGTCGGGAATGAGTTTATTTTTTATACCAAGACGTAACAAAATACTTCGCCGACCGACTTAGTCGGGTAAATATAATTTGTCACTACCGAATGTAAGGAATGGGAAAAGGAACGCTTCCCGACTTTTGGAAATTTAATAAAGTGCTCGGAGGCTATAAAGGTATCGTACGCTAAAAGTAGCTTAAATGGATAAATTTAGGTCTTGATATGGTTTATTTTAAAATCGTAAAATGAGATCAAAATGATTTTGAATAAATATTAAAAGCCACCGCTCCAAAATGCCCCGTACACGCCTACGCAAAAAGGAACGCAATTTTCAAATAAAGACGTAACTCAACACACCTCTACGCTCTACGTGAATAATAAATTGAATTTATCAAGCATCTGAGGAAGAGTATCCGTTACTTAAATAGGTAAAATATTGAAATAAGGTGAGTACTTAAATTATTTTATTTAAATTTCCATTAAAGCGTTCTTGACTTCCTAAATATGAAAGTGTAGGGAGATGTACCGGTCTCGTTACTGCTTCAAGGCGAACAACTAGGAGCCCGCGCATTCCGCATACATTACGGCGAGAGTGCGCTTTCTACTAAATTAAATTTTGATGGCTGCCGGATAACGCTGAGTAAGCAACTCATTTTTTCATAACAGTCATCCTGAAATTGGATATTAATATTAATATGTTTTCAGCGTGATTTATAAAGACGTATTACGAAGTTTGGACTATTCTTTGACATACTTTTATTGAAATCGGAAACTCATCAAAAACAGTGACTTTTTCATCCATAAGTAATTTCATGCCCGTCTTTTCTTATCCGCAATGGTTAAGTTTAATTCTCTCGAGATTTGAAAAGCACTACGAAGTTAGTAGGTATATAATATTAATATCACGAAATGCGATGCCAAAATCCGGACGGCCGTATTAAAATGTACAATTAGACGGCCTCACACTACTGTGTAATGTTTATTTGAAATTTAAACGGCAAGGATGCAACCGGGCTGCTGCGTCGAGACAGAACTAACAAGTTACCCAGGAATTAATGTGGCGCCTTCAGCTAAGTGCCGTCGTCCACTGTCGGTTTAGAAACGATAGGGGAAACCCGTATAATAATTGGAACACTAATATAAACCAATCTTATTCAGAGACCCGATGTGTCATATTTAGGGACTACTCACACTTATTCAGCTCTGTTCAGCTTTTGTCCATAGAAAACAACGATTTTGTATAGAGTCCGCTCAGCTTTCCGTGGCTGAATGGCTGCGTACGCATCTCATACAACTGTGCAGTATTTAACAAAAAAAATGTATACTATAGTTATTAGTTTGTTGTATAACCCCTTTTTTTTTACTTCTGTGTCTAACTATAACGGTTCAAAAGACAGCTCTGTGACAGACGACGGTCATACGGACAGTGGAGCCTAAGAGACTACTCACGCTTATTCAGCTCTGTTCAGCTTTTGTCCATAGCAAACAACGATTTTGTATCAGATCAGACGCATCTGCTCAGCCGCGGAAAGCTGAACTGTATTCCTTGTGTAGTAAACACAAGGAATACAATGAGCCTACTATTATGTTTTTTTTCAGTTTTGAGCAATATACACAGCCAATATTAGATCTTAAACTAGTGTGCAATTTGCAACAATTTTTCTTAAGGTTTCAGGCACTGCCGCAGATTTTGTATTTGCTCGGTTTTAGATTTTTTTGGCTCATTGCATTCATTGTGATGAGAAGTTTCATCGATTGGGATTTTTTTCATTTCTGAGCTTATTTACGGCCGATATGACAAATATGGAGTTATTTTGCTATCGTCAACTTAAAATATTTTTTTAACCATATTCTGGCCAACATTGTTGTTGTTCGCTCAAAGCCCTAGTAGTGCTTTGTCAATTCTTGACAACGACTCCAGAATCAGTGTTCTAACTAAACACGTTTTTGCTCTATACGAATTGGAAAAATAGAGGGTCGCGCGCATGCGCATGCACACGCAGCGTGACGTCATAGGCAAATCATACCTCGTTTATTTTTTTATAAATATGATCTATCTTTTAAATGCTCTCGTAGTTATTAGCGTTTGAAATCTTACAGGTTTTTGTCGGTCAGAAATATTGAACTTACTACCTGTACTCCGAGCAAAAATACGTTTTTACGTAAAGTAAAATACAGAATAAATAATTTTGCCTTAACATTACTGGACTATGGAAATTGCCGCCATGAATCTTTAATGATTTTAAAAATGTGACGGTAACAATTTCACTGGATCTTCCCAGTGTCATTTTAAATTACTGCAGCAATGTAATTTTGTACGTTTAAATTAACTAAATAGCAAATAACATTAAATTAAAATAGTAACATACATGTAAGAAACTTGGAAAGCAAAGAAGCTAACTATAGTGTCTAAATCGATTAATAGGCACTTAAAAAATGTTTTATATAAATTATTTCAGTTACTGTAAAAATACAATTACAAGTCCTTCAACGATATAATATGTATAAACAATTTCGATCAAAGTATTCTTCAAGGTTGCAGAATGGTCTGGATATTGTTTTATTCCTCAATATTTCAACGTTTTGAATGATCGTTTTAAGAGGCCGTAGAAATCAATAGGTACATTGTGTGTAAAAATATGTTTATCAAAAAAAATATTTCTAATATCCTTACTTACTTTTATCGTACAAAACTATTTATCTTTACAGTTGTAAGAATTAAGTTCTGCAGGAACTGAAAAAAATATCTTTCAAGAATGAGCAATATTTTCTTGGAAAAATCTCAGATTGTCGTTTCAGTTTTCTCAGCAATCCGACGTCAGTGGAGAAGGGGCCGGAAGGCGCAAATGTCTCGTTTTAGTCGGCACGCCGCGCCACAGCCTAATCTTTATCCTTGTACAGTATTGCAGTGTTCAGTTAGCACTTCTGCCGCGCCAGCTTATTATAACTGCTCATTGCCACTCTGTGCCTAGCCTATGTCATAATTGTGGAACTAAATGTGTGAGGGAAGTTCATACGAATATTGAAACTTACTACGCTTTGTAGTCGTGAAGCGACCAACTCCTCTATTAAGCGCTTAGAGACAAACTTTTACTGATGACAATTGTTTTCCCACTTGAAGAGGTGAAAAGATTAAATGTCTTTTTGTTTTTTGACCCACAATTTCATCATCATCATCATTATTTCAGCTGAAAGACATTCACTGCTGGTCATAGGCCTGCCCCAAGCTCCACCACTTCGACCGGTTCTGTGCTTCCAGCGGATTCCTGCGGCCTTCACAAGGTCATCGGTCCACCTTTTGGGAGGCCTTGCGACTCTACGTCTTCCGGTAAGTGGTCGCCTCTCCAGAACCTTTCAGCCCCATCGGCCATCTGCTCTGCGGGCATTGTGCCCTGCCCACTGCCACTTAAGTTTGGCGATTGTTCGGGCTATGTCGGTTGCCTTGGTTCTCCTTCAGATCTCTTCATTCCTAATTCGCTCACATAGGGAAACTCCAAGCACAGCCCTCTCCATGGCCCTTTGGATAACTTTCAGCCTTCTTATGTTCATTGTGAACGACCACGTTTCAGTGCCATAGGTCATGGCAACACGCACTGGTCATTGACTTTCGTCTTGAGACACAGCGGTATTTGGGACGAGAAGATATTACGTAGCCTCCCGAACGCTGCCCAGCCAAACCCATAATTTACAATCCACGGATCACAGTTCAACTATGCCATACATTTTGAAAACTTGAATTAAGACATCCATGTTACATTGATAAAAAATAACGCAACCAGTATATTAAAGGACTTGGGCGACTTCGTTAATTTCCTCTCTTTGTTCCAGAGCTGAGTACCAGAAAGGTCAATTTAAATTAGTTGTTTGACTGGCAAAGATTGATGAAAGTGTCGCGGGCACTGAGTTCAACACTTGAAATTGTTACCTCCCAAACTTTTCGAAACGGTTGCTTCTTTATTAGAAACCAAATATAAAGTTGTCCTGGTTTCAACAATCTTCAATGATGTTCCAATCTTTGAGAATCAAAGTCTGCCTTGCCAACTATATTAGGGGCGGCTTTCAGTCTAACCTGATGCAGGAATACCAGTATTGTACCTGGAGGGACTACTTATCTGACCTCCACCACCCAGTCAATGAGTGACTCGGTAATACGATACCCCGTTGTAGGTAACACTGCTTGTCAAAGCCGTAACGATTGTCTAAGATTTACGAATGCCTGCCGGGACCAACAGCTTAACGTGCTGTCCGAGTCACGGAGGGGTCTCAGTATGTAAAGATGGCCACCCATCCACGGAGCGACCACGACAGGCGTAGCTGAACCAGATCAATAGACCCGTGCGACTGTTATTACTGAGCCCCTCTGTTCCATCCTTTAAGAATGAATTACAAATATTATTCTGGTAAAAACGTACCTTGAACAATACCAAAATAGCCTAAAACCATTCCATGCTGTAGGTAAAGTGGGGAATTACACAGTAAATAAATTGCTGGATTTTTTGAAGGCTTTGCGCGTTACCGTGATCAATGGGGAGGCTTTACAGTTTGTAATGGGAGAATTCAGCGTCTCATTCTATCGCGTTGGTAGTCTATACTTCGTCTCTATCTTTGAGTCTGAGGCTATTTCAAGAGGTCGTACAGCCCATAAGTAAAGTAAAACAAAGGGCTGTCAGTTCTTGTTAGCAAAGATTTCGGTTGTTTTTACTCACTGGTTTCCTGTCTAATTTGATTGATTTTGAGTTCTTTACATAGTAAAGGTGAAGTACGAAGAATCAAGGAAAGAAATGTAGTACACTATTTAAAAGGATTCTAGATCATCTCATTTATAGCAACTATCTATGAACGAATATATTAAATTTATATGACATTCCATTAGCCAGTAAGTGACAGAATGAGATCCGAAATAGTGCACACGATTTAACTAAAAGCGTTCAAAAGCGTGTTGCGCTTTTGAACGCTCATCAGAGCACATATCAAAACGATGTCAAAATTTTGCATTCGTTAACTTTGTAACATGCAATATCACTTAACAATGCCGTCTAAAAGCTTGGAATAACAACGGCTGCATTTTTAAATGGTTCGAAATTCAAATGGGGCGATACATTTAAGTTAATTAGCGACTTCGCGTGGAAATAACCTGAGCTATTAAAGATTCAGATGGCAAAGTGCAAATCGGTGTCGCTGCAGTCGCCGATGCATTTAGCCTGCCGCGACTGGACAGGTCGGGGCTGTGCACACTTACACATGCCGTAAGCCGTCTGCTCCTCAAATAGATGCGCCGGCAGCACGGGAGCTGGTGCCTAAACTTGTGCATGTCAGGTGAGGCACATGTTAATGGTCACCTACGTCATCTTGCTAAGACCGGTTTCTCAATGCATGTTATGTATGATATAGGTAGCTCTGATTTGATCGAATAACCAACCAACCAAACACGAAACCAAAAAAAATCATACAATTAAAAAGTATAGTAAACTGAGGTTGTATGTGTAACTTAATAAAATAGCAAATTATAAATCTTCCCCGTAAATGTTAACAATTCTATAAACAGTCACAATCAACCTATAGCACAGTTGATTCCGTTATAATAATTACCTACATCGTTGTCACAGTCACATAAGCAGAAAATGCGTCGCATATCCACATCCCATAAGGAAGAAATTAGTGAAGCTAAACGCGGTCACACTTAAGATCCACACTCCTGAACTACAAAGGTAGACTCCAGACTACACTGAAAATAGCGACCTGTAAACGTGAAAATTGATTTTGACACATACCTCTATATCTGAACTGAAACTCGGAAAGCCTCTTGTATAATGCAAAACTTATTTCCGGAATTTACCTGTCTGACCTCACAATATGACAATTGAAATATTGCTTCTCCATTTACCGGCAACGCTGGCAACACTACTTTTAGATTGGCTGTAGAACTTCAATTTAAGACATAATTGGAAGGTAGACATTTAGACAAGTTTATTTTTGTCCTAGCTCATGTCTTCGCTGGAGCTGGCTTTTGTTTAAAGTTGGAGAGGTGATTGGAAAGCCACTTTACTGTGGATACTATTTTCGTGTTTGCTTTCCATATTAAATTATTTCACTCGTCAGTTTATATTACCACATCTGATTTCTAAAATCAAAGACGTAATTCCTTTCCGTCCGTAATAAATGATGATATTTGAAGGCAAGCGAGACTTTTTGTTTTCTTTGTTTAGGAGAAAAACTCCGAGAGAACTTTTACGAAGTTTCCAGCTGGGGATATTTATTTAATGACCCAGCTTCCATTTTGCCGAAAATTTTGAAATAGATGGCTACTCAAATAAATTGAAATAACCAATTCATACTCTGAGAGACAGAACCGCGAAGAATAATGTATAACGTTTTTTTTAATCACTTGATTTGTCCTTAATAGTAGTTTTGCAACCTATAGATACTTACGAATCAAGTAAATATATTTTTATATATGTGTACATTAAGGAGTCATAAATGCTGTAGCATACCAAGGGTTATATTGCTACACACGCGCGGTCCAAGCCGTACCTACACCTGTGTGTATAAGTGATTTATCAACACAGAACGCACACCTCAGAACTCACACACTGGCGTCGAATAAAACAAAAAAAATACCGTCGGTTCATACCATTCCTAAAATTTAAGTTCTCTTATCAAGTTTCGGTAGCTCGTAGCGTATCGTCTTGGATTAAGAAACTCATAGGTCTGGTTCAAATCTCGCGATGACCGTTTATTTTTTCTTATCAACAATAATCTTCATCTGTTCTTTTATTATTCGATAAAGACAACTAAAACAAAACATTACTAATAATAACTTCTTGGTAAAATAGTTTATTTTCTCATAAAGAACAATTTATTCAAGTAAAGTAACAAATTGATGAACTATGATAATCAGGCTTAAAATATTGTATCTTAGTAATATAATGATATTGTGCTGTAATTACTACTCTGTGTGGGTACTCTAGAAAAACCACAATAATCAACGCAAATCTACCTACGTAAATATAACATTTGCAGACGAAAGTCACAATACAATTAAATGACTCAGTAATACTAATTTTATTCTACTGGGAGTGAGTTCGTTCTATCTCAAACCTCAAAGTTAACAAATTGTATTTAATAGGAAAAATTGAGGTTATAGCTTAAATATTCATTTTCATTACGAAAAGTAGATTGAAACTAAACCTCAAAATAATCCATATTACGGATATGACACAATATTATCTGAATATTACTAAAATCAATAAATATTTGTAATTTATAACTGAATGTTTTTCCGTTAAATATGGTTTTTGAGCTGTTTTTCGATGATGCAAACCTTCTGCGTGGAGTGCACGACGCCGTTATGAAACCACTTGTTTCATATTCGCTGAACATGTGCTGTCGATGCGCCTTCTTTATGAGCTGGGGTCTTCCACTTTGCTTTCGACAGACAAGGCTACTCTCTTCTTCATATCTTTTCACTCACAGTATTTCACTAAAACAAAAAGGGGTACTGTTAGGCTATTAAGCAAAATACATACTAATATACTATTTAGAAACACAATTATTGAAAATAGAAATTTCCCATAAATATTAAGTAAATATAATGTTATTTTCATCGTTCAATAATATAGGACATAAATTTACCTTAAAATTTTGTTTTTTTTTTTTTCTATGTAGACCTTATAACATTTATTTAACTACTAGGATCAGCAGTTATACTTAAATTAGATATTTTTTAAATAAAATAATTAAATCATAATACTCACACTCAGTCCCCTTTCATCAGATATTTGTGACATATTAAGTCAGCTTTATGCAGCACAATAATATTCGCTTTCATTTCTATATTTAAATTTACTTACATTTTAAAATGAACTAGAACACCGCTAATAGATTAAATACACGTCGCTAGCACACAATAACAACCAACAACGTTCTATTTAGTCGCGGTGAATGAGTCGTAAGTTAACTGCACCTTAATATAATTTAAATTTATTTAGGTTTCTGTGGGTATAATCATAAAGATCGTAAGATAAACTCTTACGATCTTTATGATTATACCCACAGAAACCTAAATAAATTTGAACAAGACGTACAGAACAAGAAACTATAGTCAAAGGAGATTTTTAAAACATTAAAAACTATCACCGCGCGTGGTATTCGAACCCGCGACTACGCTACGCACTAACGCGCTAACCCAAGTACGGTAACCGCTTAGCTATCATGCCATATACTTTAACGGTTGAATTTATGAAATTCCTACAATCATTTGTAAACAAATGAGAGTGTGTATATCTGTAGTATAGAAATTACTTATTATAAGAAGGTCGTAAGTTAAACCGAAGTGTCAATCTATTGCTTTTTGAAATTGCTAGTCCACTTATGACCGCTACTGTACATAATAAACTCATACCCATGAATAATAAAGTACGAAATAAAAACTTCTCAAATCCCAAAACCGAAATTTTTACAGATATACTTGATGTGTCATAAGTAGAGACAGATTCGGTCGACAAAGTTTGTGCTTGGTAAAGATGCAATTACAAAATATTTAGGCGGGGAGGCTGGGGGATGCGGACGAGGTCGGGAATCATTGAATGTTTCCTGCTTTCACAACTTCACCATCGAGCCGATCTTCGTACGAACAAGTCTTGTTTTCATTGGTTTGTTGTACTTCACCGAGGCTGACGTGCCTTCCAAACTTCCCCGTTGAGCGCGACTCGAGTGAATACTCGATACCATTGTACAATTTGTATCTTGTGCTAGCCACTTTTGTACTCGTGTTACGTACGGCTGAACACGGAGCAAGATTTCTGTTCATCTTTAAATCTGTGCTTGTAATTTAAATACGACCTTGATTCTGTCCAATTACATTAACATTAAACTCGTCTACAATACTTGGCGGGTAGATAGCACCTGAAACTAAATTGGATACAAACTTAGGCGGTAAATATATTAATATTAACGAAGTGTAATAGCCTATGTATCTTCCATTAATTGACACTAAGGGCACCTACCGAAGTTATTTCAACATATTGCTTTGTGGGAAAACTTGACTGACCATAAATTAATAACTAATCTACCATTAGTCCATTAACACGGCAACTGGCTCGGAATCTATTGTCCGAAGGCTGGAAGCGATCAATGTGAGGTTTGCTTGGGGGCTGTGAAGTTAGATAATTAATTACGGCACCATAAAGCCTTGGTTTCGGTCGTTATAGTGCCCAGGAGCGTCGTAGCCAAACTCTGATCATACAACACCCTATTGAATCTAGGTAATACGTTTTTGAATTACTATCAGAATGGATTAGCGGCGGCAGAGGGGACGCGTACAGGAAATTTGAAGAGCGTCGGCAACACAAGTTGGATTACCGAACGATTGATTTATAGGAAGCTAGTGCCTCATTCAATAGAATGGCAGAGGTGAATTTAGCTAAGAGGATCGGGAACCGTATTTTGCGAGCTAACCCGCCATTTACGTGTCGTATCGCATGCATTGTTATAAAACAAATTAGTGAAGGTACTAAAATGCTGCAAATGTTTCAATTATACACCAGTGTTTTTGTTTTGTTTTTTTTTTAATAAACACGGTCCACCCGGTTTATTAAATTGATTTACTCACAGTGAAAAACTCATCTTAGTTCTTCCCTTAGGTAACATAAAGGGTGACTAATTAGTACCAGCCTAATTACTTCTGAAAACATAAAGATTCATGTCATAATATTGCAATATGTACCTACTGATGAGGATAACCGCACACTGTTTCTTGTTTTTCTTTTGGGGAAATTCAACTAGAAAAACACCTATTTTTAAAACGAATCATTCGTTTCTTGCGATTTCCAACATTAGGTATCGAAATCTAAATGGAAGTGAAATGCTGAAAAATAAACGAGCATTTTTCAGTTCAATTCTTCTTAAGAAAATGTAAGAGAAGCAATTCATCAATCATCGAACCGTAATAACGCCGACAATGTTTTAATTTAATTCAGGTGGGAGTGTAATAAGTGAAAATTAAAGAGCGATTGATCAATCTTAGTGAATCTGCAGTCAAGTGCCGGTGACTGAGCGCCGGGAAGTGTCAATAACGGTGGAAAAACGTTCCAGTGGAGGACTGTCGGGAAAAGAAGATAACACTTTGTTATTTATTAGTAAGTATAATATTGTTACGAGCTAAATATCGTGTTTTTTTTAAACATGAAGTACCTGAGTCCATTGTAGACTGATGCGCTTAAAGGTATATTTTTTGGCTTATTTATAAATATATGGTATTTCAAATATCAATAACGTAAAACGATGCTCAACAAAAATAAAAACAGTTACAGGTAGGTAGACTCTGCACAGAGCTTGGAAAAATAAAACCCTAAAAGAAAACAAAACAAAACATCTTAAGAAAAAAAAAAAACAACATTTAAATTCTTGTTTACGAGAAGAATCTTTTATAAAATCAAACTCCATGTTTTACTTACATCTAAGTTAAAGTTAATTATGAAAAATTAACATTTAAGTCGTTCGAAGAAAATTTTATAATGTTTAGTCAGTGAACATATTTAAACAGAAATTAAAAGGTGGCAAGAGGAAACGGCCCGGAGGCAAATGGCAACGTGCTCTATCTACATCGTAACGAAATTAACTGGATACTACCGTCTAACCTCTGTTACCCTCGCTTGTGGTACTTAATGCTATAACCGATTTTCATAACAGTGTAAACTCTATTTATTCCCACCAGGCATGCTTAAGCATCTCTGTTTATTTTTAAGATGTGTACTAAAACTTCTACCTTATTTACCGACTGTAAAGTTGCTATTCATTAGAGCCTTATTTAAATAAAATCTTCTCCGTTTTTTTGTTAGTCTACCTTTCAGTTCAATCGTTTCCACTTAACTCGGACTTTAAAGTCCCTAATAGACAGTCCATTAGCAATTACAAGTATTTGCAATTAAATCAAAAAAATCTTTGCAATACTTTAAAAACGAACCATTCTGTGAATCTCGCTGAAGCTCTTTGCTCGTCTACATCTCTCTTCATATCTAACGCTCGTTTAATTAATGTTCCATTGTTTTGTATAAATAATTAGCAACTATTTATACTTCATAATACGTTGAATCTTAGAAAATCTGTTTTATAAAGAAACCTGACGAGAAAACTGTTATAGAGTAACAGTTTTCCTTGTATATCTACCTGCCTGTGTTTATTGCTGTGTGAGAATATTAATTAACGTTTCAGCTTCACTAGCTACAAAGCTCAGCCGCGACGTGTGTATCATGTTTTTTTACACAGCATCAGCTGAAATTTTAATGAAAAAAACTTTAATTAAACGAGTCCTAGGTACCTTTATATGAAATTATATTATTGCTCAGGCTGAAAAGTCTGAAAATACATTAATTTTTAATCAAGTGGAGTGCAGCTAGAGGTATTCTAGCTCGGAGGAATTGACAGGGCCGTGGGGAAATCAACGCGGTTGCGACATGCGAACCAAGCCTAATTCAACTTTGTACCTACGTCTAAACGATCTCGACGTCACCTCATTTTAATTGCTTTAAATACGCAATGCTTTGCCAACTATGTATGGGTCGTTAAGCGCGTACGTAAACGAGCCAGCCAGAATTCTCGGCGATATTATTAACGGTAAACTTAGTATTGCACAGACATGTAAAGGTGACATTGTAGAGCTTGAAATACACTTATTAGTAACGGTATTCTTACTAACCAAACTTTGAAAGGAACTCTCATCAGCCCTGGCCCAACTGACGGTTCTGGGAATTTTAGGCTAAATTATGAAGCCTAAATAGAAATTAAAAACTAAAGCCCGAAATTCTGACCACCAGTCTTATAAAGGGGTATCGTATTACCCAGTAACTGGGTTCCGAAGGACAGATAGGCAGTAACTTCATGTAAAATACTGGTACTCAGCTGCATCCGGTTAGACTGGCAGTTGACCCTAAAATAATTGTTGATGATGATGATGAAGCCTAAAACAGACTGAGTTCCAATCGTCGAAATACGAAGACATACAAAGGTCTGCGATCTCGGAAAGCGTTATGGAATTCAAATGGAGTTGAGCAGGATGATGACAGATGCAGTAAGACTGACAGAGTGGCGTTCAAGGACTGAAAGACGAGATGTCAGTTGTCCAGCGGCGAGATGGGTGGACAACATTGTTGCCATCGCAGGCAAAACCTGGTTGAGGCTGACAAAGACGCGTTGGATTTTCACAATTGAGATTGGCACAACAAAAAATGGCCTAAGCCCAGCAGTGGGTGAAACCCGGCCTTTGGATGATGATAATGATGAAGCTTTTCGTTGAACAAGAAAACTAACTAAACATTTTCCTTTTAACGATCATTTCTAAACAGCCTATTTCTCTTGCTCGTCAATAACACATACATCTAACAAAATAACTTTCAACATTATTACACGTTCTTCAAGTATATTGGTTCGAATTCCAGCAAGTTTCTATAAAAAATAAACATTATTTTCGTTGTGACTTGTATAGCACTCAACACCGCTCAGTTTTCCCAAGACAATTGGTTTAAAAGCATCGGAAACATGACGCTTGCGAGTACTTACATTATTTCTACCACTCCTGTTTATCATAGCCGTACATACATTAAACATTTTTACAAAGTCAAAGTCAAAGCATTTATTCCAAATGGGCACATAAAAGGCACTTTTGAACATCAATATTTAAATTAAATTGATTTGATTCCAGTCGCCACTTCCATAACTTAGATTCGTATGGAGAAGAATGGGGAAGAAACAAATTTTCATACAAACTGTAACACATTTATTTCTTCACATTTATTACACAAATTTGCTATTAATTTTATGGCTTGATTACACTTTTTAATTGCTTGAACTTATTAGTGACCACACACGGAGTCAATATACAACGGTACAAATTAATGGTTGCCTTACGTTACAGAGAACTGTCTGCCCTACAGGCTTATTTCCAAGAACTTTCATTTTACGTTTAATTAGATGATAGGCACATTATAAATCGGGAACATAGGTGTTACATCAGTCAGGGAAATTAATTATTAAGCAAATTGTTACCCTACGTCAATTTGCCGTGTAATGGCCACTACATACAATTACTGTCAACGAATGACAGTTTCAGTAGAGAGTTGAATATACGGACAATTCAAGTCAACGAATTTCCCTGACTTATTAAGTCATATAGCAGAATATTACAGAGTTAGCTAGCCGATCTGGCGTGCAATGACGTTATCTATATTAGGTCTTTAATTGGATATTGCGGTAATTTAAATTATGGGTTACAGCGTTACAGCGTTACTGATGACACACTAGCTCCACTCATGACTTACTTTTGAATATTGGTATATTGGCTCTGACTAGATATTAATTAAAGCCTATCAATCCCGCGTGGTAATTACGTAAAACAATAACAGTAGGAATCCCAAGCAGCACGCAAGCGTTTTCAACATACATATAACAGCCTATTTAGAACTTAGAGTTCCTTTAGAGACTTACAAGAGTGTCAAAAAATTATTCAATCTGTATTAAGGGATCCGCGAAAGCTTAGGGTATTTAAACAGAATATGAAAACTCCACTATACAGCTTAAGTATTTTGTGACACTTTAATCTGGTTTTATCGTTAAAGCTGTATACAAGCTGTATTTTGCATGTGAACACTTACTTATTACAGCTCTTAGTGTTATTATAGTATCACTTAAGACTTGTTTCTGTACAATGGTGTATGCGAACTCCGTTCTAAAACTTATTTTTATGGCGTAATTGTACACTCTTGTAAATACAGTGGTTTTATGACTTCTGTTTTTGAGGGTGTTTTAAAACTAAAAAAATAAATGACAGCTACAGTACAGCTTTATTTTGTATTAATGACAGTCAATCGGAAAGACTTTACGGTCAACGAAGAGGGTTCCGTAGCAAAAACATTAAACAGGGTTATTAATGATCATAACAGTTATGTTAAATGTGTAAATTTAATTCAACCTTTGGAACATGATTATGACGTTTCTTCATAAAGCAGCGCAAGTAGTTCAAATGATGATTGATTTGAACCATGAGATCTAGTTCTCTTACTGCTTCGTCATATGACGATAATGATAGTCTTTTCACACAGCATTTTGAGGTGGACCAATTATATAAAGGCCGAGATGTTTCATCCTTTACTAATTTGTTGACATCTAATCGCTTTCTTGGCCATCTTAACTTGCCTTTTGATTCCCACAAACCTGGTACAATGCAAAGCTTGTTTTGCCCTTTCTCAGTGGTGCCGATTCTCTTGTCACAAAATTCTCTAAACTAAACTAAAAATCACTAAAATTTAGTTTATTCCTGTCAAACGACGAATTCCCATTCTGAAATTGACTAAAGTGACACAACTTATCTATATTTTAGTTTGACAGCACTAAGATTGTACTGAGTTTTTAATTTAGTGAAAATGGTAATTTTGCTATTCTGTTGTTGTCAAATTCATTATTCTATTCAATATAAAATTTTGATTTTCGAACTAAATCTGACTATTTTTAATCGCGATTAAAAAGGTGTGGAATAAAATTAGTTGTCAAGAACTAAAATTCACACTGACAACTCGACTTCGGGCGCAAATACAGTACTGTATCTTTTTTTCTTTTCTTTTGCATATATCTCGAAATTGGTGTGTCCTATCGTAAAAATAATGAAAATTTCGACCCCCTTTGTAAAACCCCATACACCTCTAAAACTCAACATGTAGGTAATAATTTTTCATATTTTCGATACAAAAAGTAAAAAAATCCATTTAAATCACGTTGAGGCCCCCCTGCGCGATTCCGGCTCTAATAAAAATCACGGGGTAGGGCAAACGTGGAGTCACGTTTGTCAAATTCGATTTTAGTTGTGTCAAAATTATTTTTAAATTTAGAGATCTTTTTTTGCAGAATAGCTTTAAGATTCTCATAGCCAAAAGTAAGGAATTTTAGTGATAGTTTAGTTAGTTTAGTTCGGTGTACAACAGAATCGGCACCAGTGGTTGCTTAAATTTTAGTCGGCATATTTTCCTGAAAATAAAGTAAAACTGATATAATACATACAACAAACTAATAATGCTTTACAATAAGTTTACTTAGGTATAAAATACAAGGTCAAATTGAGAATCTCTTCCTTTTTTTTGTTTTACCATATGTAGGTACGTATCATATTGAGTCTGCGTTTTTTATTTCTTTTAGGTAACCCTTATGAGCATTATGAGTTATGTATAGAGCACTGATATACAGCCTAAGTAATAAAAATATTATATTATAAAGCTGATTAGCAGCCAAAAGCTGTACAATATAATCCATAACTTACTTAGTACAGCTAATCAGACTATAATACACTCCGATTATCGTTTAGGCTGTTTAGCAAATAGTCGCCATTTTCGTAATTTCGAATGTAGGTATAAAACAAAATATGAAACATAATTTAAGGAATATATAATGATTTTCGGCTTGATATGAGGGCACAATGATCACACTACCCTCACTTCTGTTATTATAACATTGTTTTTTATTCTAACCTTAAAACCAATATTGACTTACCATATAAATAGTATTTTTCTTTTATATCAGATCGATTATTTTGCTGGCACTTGAATATTTTGACGGAAAACATAGACAGGTTCACAATAAATTTGAATCCGCAATTTCAATTCACCAATTAACACCTTCAGATATCTAAGTCCAAGATTACGTTTACTTACTAATAAATATTATAAATAACAATGTCGCCATTCATTGGAAAGAATTACATTCATTTTGTGATTCTCTTCAAAAACCTATTTAAAACTATTTTCTCTATAAAGTATTTATAAGATAATATCTGTAGTATAATGGTTTCTTTGTACACCGAATAACAGCTCTAATACAGCTATTATACAGCGCCTCTATGGCTTCTACAGCTATTATACAGCTATACTAGAGCAAAACGCTGTATAAAATGTGCCCATTTTTTACTTATAAGGGCTGTATAAGCGCTTATACAGCCTCTATACAGCCTGAATATACAGCTTCTAGTATAAAATCGAACTTAAATACAGCTTGTATACAGCTTGCAATGCTACTTGGGAATGGCTTTCATTTTGACGGTTCAACAACATTCATTGCATTATTTACGTAGTTGAGCAGGCGAAGTTTTCGAACATATAAAGTAATGGATTCGCATAATATCTTTAATTTTTTTTTTGTGTCAGAAATCTTCAAATAACTATTCCCGCTCTAGGTGGAGCAGGAGGGCGTGTCAGACTTTTACTGACTAAAACTCACCCGTGTTCCCTCAGTTGCCTGTGTGCCAGAGGCCACGGTATCTCGATTTCGATTCGAACAACCCGTACCCCTAGGCCTCGCGGCCTTTGCGGACCCCACCAGTTGTTGTTGACATCACTGACGGCGCGCGTGGAACACAATGCGCCGTCGACTCAGGCATTTTTTTAAATGTTTAACATGGAGAAATGCCTACTTCGCTACCACGGAGAGATAGCGCGGTTATGTGAGACAGTAACCCACTAAAACTCCACGGTGTCCTGCAGTGCCGCTTGAGGCGGGAACACGGAAACGCGCATGCCATCCGCGAACCCGCCGCGGCTTTCCGTCACCGGACCCCCCTCGGAGGGTAATAATCCCAATCACCGGCGCACCAGGACACATGGCACGCCGTGACCAACCCAGGAACCAAATAGTATAAGGGCCCCAGACGACCCCGTATCTGGCACCCTTGGTCCCCCTGCGACGGGTCAGCACAGTGGCCCCGCCGCCTACCACTTTTCGGCCGAAGGGGATAGGGGGAACGGCCAACGCTATATCGTTCTACTATATGCTATACTCCTCCTCCCCTGCAGACCCAATGCGTCCGCCAACAAACGGTGGCGGCCCCGTCCAGGCCACGGAAGGGAAGAGCGCTACTCAGAAGTACCGGCACTCTTCCTCCGCCGCACCCTGTAACCCTCAGCCGCGATGCCTCCCATTCGACATCGCGGCCCGCCTCAGTTGCGATGCACCACACCGCAACCTACTTTTCGGCCGCTACGTCGTCGGCTTGGAGGCAAAAGCCCTGACGAGCGGGCTCACCTTGGGGTTCCTCTTCGCTTCATCGTGGGAGGGTGAGAACGGCTACTGAGCCCCCGCAACGACAATGCGGGGACCCACTGGGGAGAAATTATTGTGATTAATAGTATGTTTTGTCGATGACCTTGTGAGGGCCACAGGAGTGCGCTGCAGGCGGGAACCACAGAACCGGACGAAGTGGCGGAGCTTGGGGGAGGCCTATGTCCAGCACTGGACGTCTTTCGGCTGAAATTATGATGATGATGATGACGAATAGTGTGTTAAGTAATTAAGGTGCTGTAATGGGGATTTCAGCATTGGGTTTTGAATAAGAATCGATTTTGAGATGGAATGGAGAACTGACAAGTAACCCAAATTAAGCATAATGTAATTGAGGAGTGTCGTTTCAAAAGCCCCATTTCCATTTAGATATAGTATTGTGGAACCGCAAATGTCTGTGGTACGTACTAAAGGCACAATATTTTATTTATTTTTACCTGAATATAGTATTATCCTATGGAATTACTTTTTTTACAGTGGTAGTAACAAAATATCATAATCGTGACATGATTTGGGAAAAAAATGTTCGGAAAAAGGTCCTTTTCCTTGAGATTATGTATGTCCTTTTGCTCGAAAATAAGATCTTTTGTATGGTTACAAGTTTTCATTTTTTTTTTAAACCAATGTGCTTGAAATTTTCTACTCTTAATTCACGCAGATATTGTGGTGTTTCGTTATAACTCAACATACCGTTTAATTCATATTTAGAATTTTGCCTGCTTTGATAGAAATTCCTATATTAATATCCATTCCATATTTAGCCTTGTTAAGTGGGTTCCGTCGAAATCTGCTCTCAAGTTCAAAAGGAAAATTAACTTTTGGAAAGGTTACTCCTCAATTGTAATATAAATGTTAGTAAGTACCAAAAACGCCCAAACTTTAAATGTTACACGAAGTTTGGATATAAGTTTCTTAGTTTTCATACATAGGGTATCTTATGTATGTTCTAAAATCGTTTAGGTAGGGTCAAGGACCAAAAAGGTTAAGCAATTTTCTCATACAGCGAGCGAGCTTTTCGATTTGTTGCATTTTTTTGGTTTCCAAGAAGAACGCTGGCTGCCTTATAACAGCTGCAGTAATGGCTGTCATGGAAATAATGGTAGCGGGGTTTGACTTTACGGTGTCAAGAAACGCTTTCTAGGAAAACACACCAACTTACTTCCATAAATTCAGTGACGTCATACATACGTAAACTATGGCCGCTATGCCACAGAACTCTTCTAAGAAACCGTAGCTTTAGGGCTGTCCGAATACAGAGCGTTTTGACACCTTACACAATACATACAATTTGACACAATACATCCAATTTTCATTACTTGACTGTATACAACACCTATTACTAGTTTTAGGCAAAACTCAATAGATCTCGGCATTTTCATCAATTTACCATTTCAATAAAACAGTTGAACCAGTTCAATCACTCGAAACGGTCTGATACAAAGCCCTTTAAGTCGAAATTAAACAATCGTAGTAGGGAATGCAGCCCTTTGAGGAATGTTGCGGTCGCGCTTTGAGCCGCGCCTCGGTTGAATGGTCCTGTTAAAATATTTCACTTTCATTGAAAACGTTCAATTGAAGGCTACATTTTTCTTTCGTTTTAGAAAAAAATTATTTAAATTAATGTTTTTGAATTGTTTGTATCTTGTTCGGTAAACGTAATCCCCAATACAAAACATGGTTTTATTTAGATCAAGTTTAAACCACCAAGCCAATTTTTTAATTAAGAACCTAATGTCTATAGAAATGCAGTTCATTTTACAAAACTGACAACTTAGTCCTGTGCCAAGTTGTCATTCTTGTATTAAGAACTTTACCAAAATCGAAATAAAGTTGTTAATGCAAAAAAACTGACTCAGACCTTTAGAACTAATGTTAGATTTTGTAATATAAAGATGGAATATGTTCAATACATATTAACAATGAAAGGATTCAATATTTATAGAGTTCGATCGATGCCAATAAATTATTTCTGATGTTTCGTTTTTTTATTTTTTTAGTTAAGGACAAAATCCATTGATCAAAGAGGTACTTATTTATGACAAACCATCCTTCAGTTTGCAAGTTATTCAAGTAGAACTTGTAACTTCAGTAACGATTTGAAAACCTACATTTATATAATATGTAGGTACCTAACTAATCTACTTATTTACATCCTATAATACATCGACATTTTATTAATTAACACAGGCTATACTAATCCATTAAGGGCTAACAATGCTACCTTTGATTGAAATTTCCTTTTGTTCGAAACTGCGTAAGAGCACAATAAATTGTGGTAGCAAATCAAAGTGGGCCCAGAGAATTGCCCAAGAATCCGTTTTAGTATCCTGCGGTCAGAGTGACAAGGCTCGGGTTACGTATATAGCATTGTTATAACTTACCCTAATGAGACCCTTTATGTGAACTGTTTGGACACAGTTGCTCGAATCAACTTTGATTCAATGGAACACTATTGTTTTCAGACTCTCAACACGAACTGCAGACTTATTGTTGTGAATTTGTATAGACATTAATTAAGTTTGTAAGCCTAAAACTAAAAACCTCCTGTATTATAGATGTTCTTCTGAAGTGACTAAAATACACAATACAATTTTGATTGATTCTAAAGACTTGTCTTAGCTACTAATGTCATTTGGAAATAAAGTTAGTCCTGCTGAAATAACTACAGTACTTAACATCATTTTGATGTATTTTAAAGACTTGTCTTAGCTGTTAGGTATATTTCAAATTCATAAATGAGTTGAATAGACATTTTAATTTAGTTTGTAAGCGTAAAACTAAAACCTCCTGTTTCCTACACAATATTTTAATCCGTAATGTCATTTGGAGAAGTCTTTCTGAAATAACTAAATTAAATATCATTTTTGTCTTCGTCTTAGCTTTTAGGTATATTTAAAATGAATTAACGACTTCGTCGAATCTTCTTTATGTAAATCCCATTTAGCTTCTTATACTTAGTTTAATAGTCGTCATTATATTTTCAGAATTTAATATTAATACAGTACTATCAAAGTTTCAACTTAAACATCTACCTTAAATAAGACATTCCTTTGACGAAGTATTTAAACTGAAATAGACAGCTAGACTACTTAACAGATGTTGGATAAAGTAGGTACCTACCTCTACCATGTACAGTCACCAAAAGAGATAAGTAACCAGGATCGTCGGCTATAGTTGAAGCTTCATAAGAAACCGATTGATGTTTTCGAATGAAATTGTATCCGAAAACATCCGTCAGTTTCTTAATAACTTCAACAATATCTGACGACCCTGGTTACATATTTATCTCTTTTCGAGCACTGACGCAAGAGCATGAATAAATTAGGCCTATTTTTAATTATTTACTAATAGCTTCTACTGCATAGTGACATCATGCGTAAGCCTAAAAAGCCATTTTTTTTATCTATCGAAATCTTTTAATTTGCTAGAAAATGTTGTCAAAACTGAAAGACCACTTTCTTGGTCGACCTTACGAACGGTAGCTACCATGTCAAATGTCAGGGGTCAATTTAAATTGGGAACATGTTGGTCTCGCTGGGTCGTGGGGATCATTAACACCGACATCACATCCACCGCGACCATTTCAAATGAGTTGACCCGCAGGCCACAGACGAATGAGAAACCTACGAACGAGCATATATTTCAATTCATTTACTCGCCAAATGATTTGTCTACTACTTAAACATTAGGCTTAATGTTACGATGGCAATCAAGCTCCGAAGTTTAATTAATCAAGCTAAATGAGGAAATGCATAATCCCGAAAACAGTATCACTTAAATCCGCTTTTACAAAATTTACTTAGGTATCTACCTATCCCCCTATGTTTAGGACAGCACACTCACTCCCCCTACCGACGGCCCGTGTGCCCTTTCAATATCCTATTAATATAGGGTTCGTCCATAACGAAGTAACCCCAAAATTACTCATCCAATTTGAATCGAAATACTAACTTTATAATTTCAGCTTATTTATTGGCAGGAATCCTGCGCCAAAATTCACATTACCCATTCATTATAAGTTCCAACGTTTTATTAACTTCGACGCCATTACGCAGAGCAGCTAATAGTGAATCAAAATGGCATCATTAAAAAGTTTAATTAAGGTACTTAGACTTTTCAATAACATTTTAACGAACCTGCATTAACCTTATACAAATCATGTTATTTTAATTAAGTAGGAAGCCTAACTAGCCTCGTCGAACACTGTGCACGAAGGGATCGCCAATAACAGTTTACGAGAAGTCGGCACAATGAGTCATCAGTTACACAAAGCCGGTAATTCAACCAGGACGTCGCCATGTTATCCGGATATAACGCAGCGGCTAGACTAGACTAGCTAGTGCTACACTAGATACGTTTCGAGCGAGTGGCAGGCACTAATCGCACGTCGTCAATAAACGGTAAGCTTTGAAACTGTCTGATGAGCGAATACCGGCGATTAGCCGCCGTCACTTCATTACGCAGTGACACTGTCCTGCATATCTTAACTTTGCCTTTCACCCGACATTTTGATCGGATCACTGGGCTTCAGTTTGTTCAATTAATAGCTAACAATCATACTAGGATTGTCAATTAAATCAGTAGAAAGCGCTTTAATCCCGGTCGGATACTGGACACAATTATTCATCAGTAGAACAAAGCCGGGTAATCCGGCCATATTGACCGGTTTGGTGGCGTCGCCGCACCCCTTTCGTTGTGTATACTCGCCCTTATTTGCTATTCAATAACGATAATGACAGTAGGTGTCCACCGGACGTGGTTGACCATCGTTAAATTTACTTTTACCCAAATATTTCCTACATACATCCGCGTCGGCACAATTTCATTACTTTGGTATGTACTTACCCATACTAATGTTCGTCAATAATGTACGAAGTACCTTAATACATTATTGATTTTCAGAAACTCTCTTTTGCCGATGAGACTTTTCAGTTCGCTTATATAAACTTTTAAAGCAATTAAGTCAGATTATATCCCTATTTATTCAGGGATTTGGTAGAATATTTTCCTTAACGGATTTTACGATTGCGGTATAGACAGCGATTAGGTCTGACATTTTGTAAGCGGATGTTATTGGATAGGGAAGCAGAGTTGACAAAATTCCGCCCAATCTGTACCACACTTTACTTAAGCCGATTACTAGCGGGTAGGTGTTGGGGTTTGTGAAATCTGTTTATATGCGCTACCACCACTTATCTAGAAGACTAACCAAACGTAGCGATTAGGATTATGAGTGCATACGGCAAGCGTGTGATTTTATAGTTATCGCAAAACTAGCAATTTTCTATCTTGAAGTTACGTCAATCAATAAGCATAACATAACATTTTGTTACGTTACGTTTATTGATTGCGGCGTTTCCCCGAAGGGTCGGCAGAGGTGTACCTACCTATAGAACGCCCACATTTCGCCAGTTTCGATCTCAATAAATATTTTCCTAAAAGTTACACTACATCGAAAGCATAACAGACTGGGACACATTTTCAGAATTCAATTTGAATACAAGAATCCAACCTAATTCTGCTGTTAAATCTAGATTAAATCAGGCATTCCTTTGACGAAGTACCTATTTAAACTGAAATAGATTTGGAGACAAACGTTGGACAAAGTATCTATCCCTATTATGTACAGTCGGCCAAGAAAATGGTCTACCACTACAAGACAGGAATTCACATAACACGTCATGAAGCAATTCCATCTGGAATTTCTCAGTAGCAGCCCAGTGTGTGGATTTGTGCCCGGTTGATGGCAATAGGCTCACCCCCTATTACTTGAGACTTAAACATAACTGGCTATGGGCACGCCACGATTGCGGCGGTAAGTCCCCTCTTTGAGGAGTGGCTTGAGAGGTGGCATGGCGTCCTCACCTTCCGCCTGACACAGGTCCTCACCGGACACGGCTGTTTCCGGAGGTTCCTGTTTCGCATAAGGCGGGAGGAAATGCCCGGGTGTTTCCAATGCGAAGATCGCCCTGAGGACACGGTGGAGCATACGGTGGAGGTCTGCCCGGGTTGGGCGGAGCACCGCCGTGTCCCCTTGGAAGCGATCGGCGGCGGCGATCTCTCGCGTCCGGCCCTGGTCCAGGCCACGGTACGGAGCGAGAGTGCATGGTTAGCCTTCACCTCCTTCAGCGAAGCAGTGATGGAAAGAGGGAGGCGGCGCACGTGAGGGAGACGCAGTACATGCGCCCTCACGGCCGTAGCCTTCGCAGGAGACGCCCTGGGCGTTGGAAAACCCAAGCTGATTGATGATTCCCGGCCACCGTAGGCGCGGGCTTGCGGACGACGAGTAATGGGTAGTTCGCTGTCCGGTAAGGACCAAGCCCGGGTCGACGGCGCGTTGTGTTCCACGCGCGCCTCAAAGAGATGTCAGCATCAACTTGTGGGACCCACCCGCAAGGGCCGATACCTGCCTGCGGGTTGTTTGAAAGAGATACCGCGGCCCCTGGCACACAGGCAACTGAGGGAACTCGGGTAGGTTTTAGTCAGTCAAAAATCTGACACGCCGGCGCCGTCCCGCTCCACCCAGAGTGGGAGAAGTTATTTGATGATTTCCCACCCCAAAAAAAAAAGCAATGGGCTAAATGTGGGTGTACTATACTACACCTCCGATCACCCCTTTGAAGAAACAAGGCGTGATGATTATGTATGTTATGTTATATGATTACAAGAATTCAACCGAATTCTGTTGTCATCTATCTATCTATCTAAATCTACCTCAAATCAGGCATTCATTGACGAAGTATTTAAACTGAAATAGATTTGGAGCTAGCGTTGCCAGGCGTCCGGATAAAGACGGACACAGTCAGGCTTTTTATTTGCGTGTGCGGCCAAATTAGATGGTGTACGGAATGTCCGGCTTTTGTTAGGCTTTTTAAATTAGACCACTTTTTTTTTAATTTGTCATGTGTCGGTTTCCGCTCCTCCCACCTCACCTTGTATCGCTAGCGCAAGCGAGCGGACTAGCACTGTCCATAATATAGAAGACTGATTCATAAATATTGTTGTTGTTTCATTAGAATTTAAGAAGTTTTTATGGAAAATAATAAATAAACCTTGTTTTACTTTTTATTGTAGTGTTACACTAAGAATAAAAAATTAAGGGTGTCCGGCCTTTTACCCAAATGTCAGGCTAAACACTCTGGTATGTCCGGCTTTCCGGTTTTAAGACCTGGCAACTCTATTTGGAGCCAAACGCTGGGTAAAATACCCACACCTAGTATGTACCTACAGTCGGCGAATAAAGTCGTCTACCACTACCATCTACAAGATTGAAATTCGTTTAACACGTCATGAAGCACTAAGTTCTATTTTTTTATTTTAAGTTCAATTAGCAGCCTACTAATAAGTACCTACTGTGGAGCCTAGTTTCACTAAATCGTACAGCGGGCAGAGTTACCTATCATAAGTTCGAAAAATATTTGACCGAATTTCATTACAGCTAAAACTTTTCAATTCGTTTTATTTTACTTTACCGAAATTACCCATTATCAATTCGATTTTTTCGTTACTCCGACGTTTCAATTGGTCGAAAAACTTTTTACCAAAGTTACACTTAGCCGAAATAACAATTGTTCGAAATATTATGTTTCCGAACATTCATTAGACCACTGTCTTAATTAGCATATTATATATATATATATGCAGGCATGCAGCATGCATGCACGCATTGTTTCTATCACGGCTCCGGCGCTGCGGGGTTTGGGCGGCCTCACGCGACCTTATCGTCGCAGATGGTTTTAACGCTCACCACCGCAGCTTCGGCTTGCTGCAGCCTCAGCCGCGGCGGCGGGCCTTCAAACCACCTGCTCCTCAGCTCGCGGCCCGCTCACCCCTCCGCGCCTACGCGGGTTTAAATTACATTCTAGGGGTAGGGCAGACAAGACTGCGTGAAGTCGGTTTTGCAGCGAATCGTTTCTCACTAAATTTTGTAGCACAGCATATTGACTTTTTATGACACTATTTTAATTTAATATTGAAAATGCTACCAAGTAACCGGTTATATATTTGTGACCAAATAATATTCTGTAAGATGTTGTTTCGGTGTGGTGAAAATATGGCAACTAAATCATTTGGCAAATGAAAAGTTCAATAGAGGCTTCGGCCAATAGTAAAAAGTTATTTTGTAAATCAGCAAAACATAGTTCGGCATATGGCAAAAAACACGTCGGTCAATAGTTTTCGGTAAAATGAAATTCGAACAAAAAAATTCGGAAAAGTGATCGGTTCCCTGGGCAGAGGCATATGATTCTCAGTCATAACAGACGGAGTATGCAACTCAATATGTCAACTGTAGCCACTGAAAGTTTCAGCACTACGGCTTATTATTTTACTTGCACTTCAGCCCGCTAATGTTTTATGTCAATGCACACACACATCAAGTCATACACATGATGTTCGTAAAACTAGTTATAGCTGGTATTCTTAACATTAAAGTACCTAGTAGGTACCAGGTATAAAAAGATTTTATTCCTCTACAACTATGTTATACGAAAGTACTATCTTCACACAGCATATAAATAAAAAATAACTTCAGTGTTACTCTAGATGTACTCTAGGCGGAAGGCTTTCTAGCAAATGGCTTTAAAAATATTTCATTTCTGGAATTGTTTCGAGTCAGAAATAGCGCCAAGTGACAGTTAAACTGATGTTTTCTGCTCTGGAACTGCGAACGGTACATTTATTAAATGTCCCGACTTAAAAACGGAACAACTAGACTAGACGAACTCATCCGAGAAAGTGATAAGCCTGAATTTGGGGTACTAATTACAATATTCAAGCTACTGGGTTTTAAATCGACTGGGTTTAACTGTTAATTATTAATAATAATATACATATAAATGAATCCCTATTTCCCTTGGTCACCGCATCACACGTGAACGGCTGGACCAATTTTGATAATTCTTTTTTATTATGTTTGTTATGGTCAGAAGAAGGTTCTTATGAAATAAAAAATTAAGAAATTTTCGCGTAACTTAAATATATAAAATGCGAATTCAATATTTATAGTTAAGACAGGACAACGTCTGTCGGGTCAGCTAGTACTTACGTTATAAAATAATGAGAAATTATTACAACACTAAGTAGGTCGACCCATAGTTTCTAGTGTGAATTTATTGCACTAAAAAAATTCAAAGAAACAATTTGCACCATTTCTTTTTTTTGTCATTTCAATCTTGTACTATAGAAAGTTGTAGAGTAGTTCCCAACACATGTAATAGATATATTATAACGATGTTCCACCATATGTAGCAGGCAAGACCTACGAAGCAAAACGTGACTAGACTTCGAAGAAATTCGATTGCTCGCGCGGTTGCCCCGGACGATCATCCCGAATCAATTTAAGATTACATCTAAATTTCATATGAAATCGATATTGCGTTTAAGTTTTAAACGAACATGTGCTAAGGGTATAGTTATAAATTAGAAGAGTGTAGTGTTGCACCAAGACGGAACTGGATAAAATGTTAAAAGTATTTGCAACTTTTGTCTTTAACCTAAAAACATCCAATTCTTAAAAAAAGCGATTAATATTTTTCATGACTTTTATGGGTGGGGTAGTAGGCACTTTGAAAAATCTGTCACTCGGTTTCTGAATTGATAATTTGATGTTCACAAATTGTCTCACTCTGGTGACTGCTTCGATGTAGACCGCGAAATTTAACTTACGCCTTACAAAAAAAAAAATTGCTGGCTGTCAACTTAACTTATGCTAAAGTAGAACTTCACAAATTCTCAACTTCAAATTAACAATTCAAAAGCCGGGCGTGTATCTTAATGGCTTAGTGCGACTGTAACGTTACTCAGTCTGAACGCTGGTATTTATGTACATCAGAATCGCGGGTGTACTTTTCAGATTTGCCTAAATTTATTGCAGTTATTTGGTACCTTCTGTGTGCCTTTACGTACCTCTCTTGAAAATCTATGTACCTACACCCGTACAATGATATTTTAAAAATTAGGTACACCCGCCATCCTAATGTCAGAACCGTGGGTATACTGCTAACCTATATATGTAGCTAAGTGCACAGTACAAGTAGATTTGGTACCTCTTGTGTACCTGCAGAAACAAGTATTAAATAAACTAAATACTGTAAGGTTGCTGCGAAAAGTAAAAAAACTAATTTCTTTCTTTGACGTCGTTATTATTTTATAAAATAACAATCTTCAATATTAAACCCTTATGTTAAATATTTAAAAAAAGGATTTATAGAATTAGGATGTTTAACAGTGTTTCCAGAATCAAAATGAAACAAGAAGTCTCTTGTTAAAAATAATAAAAAAGTTTAATAAAAATCCTTTAAAACAGTCGTTTTAAAAGATTTTTTTATTAATTTGAACGGTAACGAAATAAGTAATGACTAATATGAATAACGCATTTATTCCATGTGCAGGATAATCATAAAGGAAACAGGCAATAAATAAATAAAATGACCGCGTCCTTGCATCAGAGTAATCCAACTGCAACCATGTAAAAAACCAAAAAAAAAATAGTTTATACTGCCTCAGTGGCTCTTTGACGTCGTTACTATTTTATAGTTTAGTAAGAACGTCATAGAAAGAAAATATTTATTTTTTACTTTTCGCAGCAACCTTACAGTATTTTGTTTATTAAATACGTGTTTCTGCAGATACACAAGAGGTAAAAATCTACTAATACAGTGTACTTAGCTACATATATTGGTTAGCAGTACATCCGCGGTGTTGACATCAGGATGGTGGGTGTAACAAATTTTTTAAATATCTTTGTACGGGTGTAGGTACACAGATTTTCAAGAGTTGTACATTAAGGTACACAGAAAGTACCAAATAACTGCAATAAATTTAGACAAATCTGAAAAGTACACCCGTGATTCTGACGTACATTGGTTTGGGACCACGTTCAATTATTTCTACATTATGATCCCTAGTTGTACCTACTTAAAAGTTTAATGTAATGTTCATGTAATTTAATGTACTAACGTACCTAATGTTCATTGAGTTTACAGTCGGCTTGTTGGTAGTTTCGTGGTTTGAGTGTTCATTCGTTTCAAGCTTCAAGGTAGGTAGGTACTTCTTGTAGTCTAGACTCTAGAAAAACATAGTTACGTCTATAAACTATGCCATCGTGATTCGCTTTAACTATAAGTAAACAATATATTCCAATAGTATTTTAAGATGCCTGCCTGCCTGTCGCTGCCCAGTTTATTTTCTTTTTAACAATATCTACGTTTTACGTTACCATATCAACATAAATGTAGATGGATAGCTAATAGTTTTGTTAGTAAGTCACTGTTATCTTTATAGTAGTTATGATTAATAAGTCATTTTATTTTTTTTGTTTATTCATAAATAATATGCATTTTCATTAAAGAGATAGTAAACTGCGTTTAACAGTAAACATTGAAACAAATTCTGCTTCAGTTTGTAATTTCTCATTGTAATTAAAATAATCCAACCGATTGTTTGACATAGAGACGGTTGGTTAGTCGACGTCGTGTCGACACTTCAGTATCAACTTAATAAGAACAAAGGGTTCCAATATCCATTATAATATCTGAACCAGCTGTTTCAAATTAACCCATAACTGTTTAATTAATTTTCATCTCGCTAGACCCAAGGGAGGTATAGTGCCATGTCAAGTTTGACTATATTTATTATAGGAGTATTGAATATATTTTGCGTAAATGAATTAAACATTGAGCCGCATGTAATTTATAGCATTTCTATTGAAATTGTCAAATGATAAATGATTTTATTTCTGTAAGTAGGTTTGTAAAACACTTTTACACGTCAATCATATTTTTTTTAACTAGATGAGGTCGGCGTTTCCTATCTGACTACTCTGAGAAGAAAGGCCGAAACAAACTCAGAGGTCACAGTCTCTTTTAAAGTCCAGACATAATCTTGGTCAGATCATGTGAAGACCATGTGGATCGGTGTCTGAAATGGTGTTTTGAGGAAAGAACCACACAGATTGAGTGGACCTGTCTATTCAGTGCACGCATTTATCAGTAATCATGCAGCTCAACTCCGAACTTGACGAGCTCAACGATTTCACGAACAATACCAAAGACAGGACATTTGGGTAGGCCGCATAAAGTACTCAAACTCCCAGATTAATATTAAAACTAACTGAGAAAGAGATGAAACACAAAACAAAAAAACAAAATAAGACCCACATAGTCCTCACATTCACAATAATTAAAACAATAATAATGTTATACTTCTCAGAGTAAAATATTCATGACAAGGTGTATATATGAATTATCAAATGTCAAAGAGTATAAGTTTGCAAAAACAAAAAACAAAATTGGAAAAAATTGCAAAAATTGGAGCAGGTCAATCCCAAGCTTTTTTGTCCTCAATATAATCTTTAACGGTAGAAAAGGCTTTCAGGCACAACTTACGTTTAATGAATAATTTAAATTTATTGACGCTTAGATCTTGAACGTGGCTCGGAAGTTTATTATTACATTGACATCTGAATGACCCACCTATTTTCTTGAGCCTTGTTCATGGTACAACAAATTTGTGTTTGTTCCTATTATTTATACTATGGATATGACTGTATTTTTTAAACAGTTTAATATTTTTATGGGCATATTAAAGATTTTCAAAAATATACTGTGAAGGCACAGTCATTACATTAATCTCCGTAAATTTCTCTCTGAGAGAAAGTCTCGGACTTAATTTATAAATTGATCGAACAGCTCTTTTCTGCAAAACAAAGATAGTCTGAATGTCGGCGGCATTTCCCCACAACAGAATACCATACGACATTTCACTATGAAAGTAGGTAAAGTACACTAAACGAGCTGTCTCTATATCAGTTAAATTACGAATTTTTCTAACAGCGTATGCTGCAAAGCTTAGCTTTTTCGACAATTTATCTATATGTGGGCCCCACCGAAGTTTGGCATCCAATGTTAAGGCCGAGAATACAGTGCTATCTTCAGGATTCAATTCTTTGCCCTTTATCAACACATTAGTTTTCACCTGCCTAACGTGAGGTAGCGTAAACTTAATGCACTTGTTTTTTCACTAGGAAGTAAATTATTAACATTGGACCAGTGAACTACTTTTGAGATTGCGCTATTTACATCGTCATTAACCAGCTGCTGACGTTTAAGTTTAAACAAAAGTGAAGTGTCATCCGCAAACAACACTATATCATGATTATCCTTTATGAGGTAAGGCAAGTCATATATATAAATAAGAAATAAGAAAGGACCATGAATTGAGCCCTGTGGGACTCCCATTGATACTATGCATCCGGGAGATCTTTTCCCATTTACATCAACACATTGAATCCTATTACACAAGTACGAAATAAGAAAATCCAGAGCGGTGTTCCGGATCCCGTAGTGGCGGAGTTTCCTGATTAAAGTTTCATGAAGAACGCAATCGAATGCTTTGGATAAGTCACAAAAGATGCCCAAGGCATCGTATTTATTTTCCCATGCATTGTAAATATGCCCTAAGAGTTCAACACCGGCATCGGAAGCTGAACGACCCCTTGTAAAACCGAACTGTTTGCTATCAACATATCATCATACACTCACTAGCGGTCGTACTAAGTAGTCAAGTAATCTATTATTAAGCATCTACCCCCAACCGAAAAATGCCTAAATGCGATAATTGTGATAAAACAATTACCAAAAAAACACCTGGGCTTGAGTGTAACAAATGTGGCAAAATAGTTCACGCAAATCAAATATGCACAGGCTTATCTTCTAAGCAGCTGTCAGCTCTTCGGAATGCAGAAAAACTGGAGTGGACATGCGAAGAATGTCACAAGGAGTCTCCTCATCGCAAGTCCTTCGTAATTCCGGAAGATGATGAAAATGAGGATGATAATGTTAGTGAGCTCGATGGAAACAGTGCTGCTGCGAATAAATTGCTACGTGATATTTCACTCGAGGTTAAGAAAGCAGTGAAGAAAGAACTGGCACCAATGAATGAGTCGCTTAGCACTTGTTGCTTAAGAATGAATGCTATAAATTCTACATTAGAAATTCTTACAGAGAAAATTAAAGACATGGAGAAGAAAAATACATACCTCACAAATCAAAACACGCTTTTGGAATTAAAAATTGATGCATTGGAACAACACATAAGAGACGTTGAGCAAGAAATACTGGCCAATGTTCTGGAGACGACTGGTACTCCTGTTAATGAGAACGAGAACCTAGACGTACTCTCAACTAAAATAGCATCGAAGCTTAACATTGAGAAACGCCAAGTTACAATGGTCAAAAGACTTAAAGGCAGGAATGGTAAAGAAGGAGTTATTCAGGTGACATTACAACATGACGAGCACGTGGATCAGTGGATATACGCAGCGCGGAAGGAACCAATTGTTGTCCAAGATGTGGTCCTCGAGGTTGGTCCTGACTTATCCAAATCTAAAGTTTTGTTTCGATACGCTCTTACCAAAGCGAATAAATCACTACTATGGCAAGCTAAACAAACATTGAAGGACACGCACAAATACATTCTGGTTTCGGTTCGTAAAATCGAAAACGACAAACTTATTGTCATTAGGAACACTAGTGATATTGATAAATTGGCGGTGCAGAAAAATAATTGTCGATAGTAGTTAGACTCAGTCATCACGTCAGTTTCTTCACCGGAAATATCAGAATTCCTTGAGTGTTCAACCATCAACGAGTTTAGTAATCACCTACCAAATAGTAAACAAAAACTTAATATTGTCTATATTAATATTTGCTCGATTGTTGAAAATGTTTCCTTAGTTCTTCAATTCATTCATTCTTCTAAAATTAATATTGACGTTGTTATTCTAACAGAGGTGGGTGTTTCTAAAAACAGTAATCTCATTCGATTCTTCAATATACATGGCTATGAAATGTATAATACGCTGCAAGAGCAGCGCAGGGGTGGTGGTGTTGTGATGTATGTTAAATGTACCAACAACTTTCTAATCATAAATAATGTATCACTCAAACACTGCGAATCCATAATTGGACATTTCACCACATCATATCACTACACGACATCAATCTGCACTGTGTATAGACCTCCGAAAGATAGTAAGCACTTGTTTATCAAAGAATTGAAAGAGGAGATTCACTCAGATTTTTACTTGTTAGGGGACATCAACATTGATTTAAAATTAAATGATAATATTCGGAATTACTACATGAGTTGTTTGCCTGACTGTGACCTAACGAGCGCATTTTCAGATTACACAAGAATCGAAAAACGAAATGATATTATTACTAGAAGTTGTATTGATCATATTTTTGTGAGATCATTAGACCTTTACTCAGCGGCACTTGGCACGGTTTTGGCAGACCATCGCATGATCGTGTTGTCTGGTATTGTAGGGGGTGCTAAAAACGCTGTACAGGTTGTTGCAAAAGTATAAGAATTAATTGATTACAACAAATTAAAACCAAAATTGGACGCCATAGATTGGAATTTAGTTGATAGTATGCAATGCCCTTTAGAGATATATAACTACATTAAAAATAACTTTGACTGTTGTTATGAACAATCAAAATATTCAAAAATCATAAATACCAACAGTAAAAGGAATAAAGAATTGTGGATAAACAGTAAAATTAATAACATGTGTCATAAAAGAGATTTACTTTTCAGTCACTAGAAACAGGATATAAATAATAAAATACTTAGAGTACAATTCAATAAACAAAGAAATAAAACTAAAAAACTAATAGACAAATCTAGAAACCAATACTACTTTAACTTAATAAATGAAAATAAAATTAATAAAAAGAAAATGTGGGAAATATTAAACACACTATCTGGTCGAATTTGTAAGTCAGTAGACGAGGCAATAATGAAAGAATTCAAGGAAAATAACTTAACTATAAGTCAATAGCAAATAATTTCAGTAAAGGATTGAAGGAAAACGTAAACAAAATATTACCTAAATGCAACACAAAACTAATCCCTGAATCAGAATACATGTATCCAATTAATCAGTCTATGTTATTTAAAAAACCTACCGTTCGTACTATTTCAACTATTATAAAAAATCTTAACGTTAATAAATCAGCTGGTGCAGATGGCATTCGATGTATAGACGTGAAAGTTGTAAGTTATAAAATAGCTAAAGTCATAGTTAAGCTAATAAGCACTAGTATCCAAGTTGGGGAATATCCTTACAAAACAATAATTTACCCCAACAATTAAAGTCAGGTATCGTTCCACCAATTTATAAAAATGGGTCTCATAGTAACTATGACAACTATAGGCCCATTACAATATTACCAGTCATCGATAAGGTAGTAGAAAAATACGTGTGTCAATAGAATCTTTACATAAAAAATCAGTTTGGCTTTCAGCCTAAAAAATCAACTTCAATTCTGCTTTCTAAATTCACAGATGAAATAAACCAACACCTCAATGATAAAAAACATGTAATCCTGTTATTCATTGACTTTAGCAAGGCCTTTGATACCCTTAGGCATGATACACTTATAAACAAGCTTGGAAATACAGGGGTCCGAGGCCCAATATTAAACTGGTGCAAAGATTATTTAAAAAACAGAACATGCCGTGTAAAAATCAGCAATGAACTCAGTGACGAAGTTGTAGTAGCTACAGGCACAGCACAAGGCTCAGTTATAGGACCCTTGCATTATTTAGCTTTCGTCAATGACATGGAGAACGTTATAAACAATTGCTCTGTCTACCAATACGCGGACGACACCTGTATCGTAGCAGCTGATAAAGACTTGTTTAAGGCTGAGCAATCAATTCAAAATGACTATGATAATTTATGTAAGTGGTCTCATGATGCTGGACTGGTGCTTAATGCGGATAAAACTAAGACTATCCACGCTCGTTCCAATCACTTGCTCAACTCTGACAAGTCAGTTAAAATTATTGCGCACTCTCACCAATGCTTGCATGAAGTGCAATTGTCTAGGCATGGTTGCAAATGTGAACCATTGGAGCAGCTTACCAATTATAAATATTTGGGTTTAGTCGTTGATGACAGATTTAACTGGGGCTATCACATTGACTTCTTATGCGATAAAACGCGAGCAATTTTAGCTAAGTTTGCAATAATTAGATACAAAGTACCTTTTAAGATGTTACTTAATCTTTATTATGAACTTGCGGAGTCAAGTCCATACGGAATTACTAGCTATGGCAGAACGTTTAAAACTTATTTAGACAAAATACACAACCTAGAATTTCGTTTATTAAAAATAATAATACCAAATAAAATAAAGAAAACACTTTATGATGGTGATGACGTAACAGGATTTTTTAGGTATTGTAAAATCTTACCAATACACACAAAAATAAAAAAGTGGTTATTAATAGAACAGTTCACCAACAAAGAACTGCAAACTAAATTCAACCGTACTATAGCAACAAGAATGGCAGCCCAATCAAAACTAGTAGTACCGAGATACAAGAACTATTACGGAAAACGAACGAACGCATATTTAATACCTACTTTAATTAATGATGTTCCAACAAAAATTCAATCGGAAATAACAAACAGTAATTATAAAATTAAATAAACAAAATACTTTGATTCTCTTTGAAAAAGCATCATCCTGTTTTAATTTCATTCAATGTGATTAGCATCGACGGAATGCCTGACCCGCGCTGTTTTCGTTTTCGTGTTTACTATTTTATTTATTATTTACAAACTACCTCACAATGTTTTATTTTTATTTTTATAAACTATGCATTAACTATTAATTAATAAGATAATGATTATTCTGTTTATGTGTTTCAACATCCGGACAAACCTATTGAGGTGTTTGTGATGTTTCTGTTTATATTTTGCGTTTCATTTATTAATAAACATTTAAAAAAATATATTAAATTATGTTTATTAAAAATAAAAAAATCTTTGCAATTGGTCTAAAATTAATTTCTCAAAAATTTTACTAAAGGTAGGTAGTACTGAAATAGGTCTATAATTAGAGGGGTCTGCGGGTCTAAAAAGGCCACATTAAGCAATTCCTCTAAAAGTGATTCATTTCCTGAATTCCCCTATGATTCTGCTATTTGACATTTTACTTTATTAAATCAATTCATAATTTGGTGACCATTTTACGAATTTCCATACAAAACTGTCAAATAGATGAATTGCATGCTGTCTACGCAGATAATATTATGAATTGTCAGTTTGTGACAATTTCACGATTTTAAATATGATTCATAATATGATCATATTATGATTCTGCCAAAGTGGCCTTTTTAGACCCCCTGATGTACTACCTGATTTAAACAAAGGTGCTATTTTACTATTCTTCATTAGGTCAGGAAACTCCCCACAGTCGATACACTTATTAAATATAAGAGCTAACGTAGGTGCTACAATGTCAATAATGGACTTAGCGATTTCTACAGAATTACAATTACCCCACAGATGTGCAGTCTTTTTTACATTCAAAGTGTGAAAGGTTTTAATTATTATATCTCTAAAACTAATAATTATGTTCAAAATGAAATTCAGAATCACACACATTAACATTTTCCTTAAGCAAAGACTCAGCAACAGAAGGTGATGAGTTTAAAAATTTTGTAGTTGAAACGGGAATATCTATAAAAAAATCAAAAGCCGCGACGACTTACGAGTCTGATGTTATTATGTTGTCATTGATAGACAGGCTGTAGTCAGTATTTCGCTTACTAGACCTTCCCGTTTCACTATGAATAATATTCCAAGTCGTTTTAATTACATAACTACTGTTTTTTAATCTTTGAACTCAAATAACGTGACTTGGCCATCCAACAAACTTTTTAAAATAATTTCTAAATGAAATTCAGCAGTGTTTACATAAGTCGTTTCATTGTACAGCTCATAAAGTCGTGTTCTACTTTTATGAATACCAATGGTAGCCCAATCACTGAAAGAGACGTTACTATTAATCGAAATAGTCTTGGGAATAAAAGTGGAATTAAATTGTTTACAATATATCTTTAAAAACTCATCATATAGATGGTTAGGATCAGCATTTGTACACAGAAATGTGTGATTTGTGACATTTATGTCAAAAGATAAATACATTTGGGCGAATATACACATCCGCGTCGACCGATCCTGTCCTTCTCTGAGCCTTCACAAGGTCATCGGTCCACCTTGTGCCTGGCTTTGGCCTTCCAACACTGCGCCTTCCGTTACGTTTTTGCGGCTCCAGAAACCTTCGACCTCAGGTGCCATCTGTGTTGCAAGCAATCTGTGTTGTGCCCAATGCCACTTAAGTTTGGGCTATGATTGGGCAATCTTCGGGCTATGTCAGTTAACTTGGTTCTCATCGATTTTCACTTTGTTTCATTGCATCAACACACTCATAACTTTATAACGACTGTTCGTGCCCCTTATCTTAGTCTTATCTTAAAAACTATTCAACTAATGAATAAAGTGATTAACTATACCACCTAACGACCTATTAATAATCGGGATCATTCCAAGATCACATCTTATTTATATGTGATCACGCGACTCTTCAAGTGATCGGTAGATATGCTGCATCTTTTGTGTGGTATGTCATCATTTTAAGTAGTAAGTATTTTAATCCTTTCATATCTAGAGAGATGCATCAATCATTGATATCAAGAAAAAAGTTACGTTAGAAACAGAATAAAACGTGAAGAAACATGAACATGGTTTATGTATGGATAAGTATCTTGACGGTGCGTGAACGTGCGTGATCCATCGCCGCCCGTGCGATGTCCAGCAGGTACAGGATGGAAGAAAAGCAGCATACTATGAAGTAATTTTTTGCTCCGTTGGTGTAATTGCTGTATGGCATTCCAGTGGGAGTATAAATAAAATAAAAAATAAAAAAACCGGACAAGTGCGAGTTGGACTGGCCCACCGATGGTTCCGTGCAAAGATTCTTTTGTTGATGTTGTGAATGGCGGGGGATATTTTTCATGATTAAATTACAAAATTGTAGATTTATGATTTTTCCCTGTACTAGTAGTATAAGTCGATATTACTTGCCAAATTTTATAGTTCTAGGTCAACGGAAAGTACCCTATAAATTTTGATTCCCTTGAGAGTGTCGAAATATACGTTTTTTGCGGCATAAACGGCCGTATCTTTTTTAAAACGCTTTTATTAGCTTCACCTTTATGTTCGTAAGCATGTTTGTTTGTATGGGACTCCTTTGGACTTGATTTTGACCCACTTGAAACGGTCAGATTTCATTTGAACTTTGTAGACTTATCGAGGACCGATGACAATTCAATAATTTTATAAATTTGTTCCTTAATGTTAAAAAAAAAATCACACTTTTGTAGTTAGCGGAACTAAAAAATAGAAAATAAATAATAGATAAAAAAATCGTGATTTTTGGATTTTTTTATCTATTATTTATTTTACGTTAACTTAGAAGTTTGATTTTCTCACAGCTTCAAGAGATTATAGACCTGAATACATCGTTTTAATTTCAACTCGATACCTCCACGTGTTCTCGCGATAAAGGGTCTCGACAAACAGACAAAGTGACCCTATAAGGGTTCCGTTTTTTTCCTTTTGAGGTACGGAACCCTGAAAATGTATGAATTTTTAAACAACATGGCTATAGCAACCCGCGATAGCAACACTGATTACTTGGTACATATGAGGGGCAACTTTTCAGCTTAGTTTCATATGCTGAAACTAACGCGAAGTGGATTAGGAGTATCCAAACCGTAAAAAAGTTCCGTGCCAGAGGATCCCAATATATTTACCTACCTACCTTACCAACTTGACAAGAACCCAACCCCAAAACCTCACGATTGGCAACCCTTTTTGCGAATCATAGCGCAATTAAACGGTCAAAACATTTAATTTAGTGGTAGCAAAAATAAATCTTTGTAACTGATAGGACCTACCTGCGATATAAACCCCAGGTCCCATCTAAAATCCAATCGGATTTACCTGCTGCATTCAAAAAATCTCAGCTGTATGTCGAGGTCGAAATTGCGCACGTCAGGGCCTCGAGCCTAAATTGAAAAGCATCATCGGGTTTACATACGCACGACGACCAATGCACTAGCAAGCCGAGTTCGATTCCAATAGGAATAGTGCTTGTCAATCGGTCACGAAGTATCAGACTGCCTGCTGAAGATTTTCCGAGGAACCTCAGATAGTTTCAAATAAGTCTCAACGAATTTCGTATAATGCAATAGGTGCCTTATTAGTTTCCTGACAGGTAGGGAAACATGCATGCGATTTGATTTATTTCTTTATCTTTGTGTCAGGCATATTACTCATAATTTTGTTAGTACCTACTTTTTACTTAAACACAAAATTTATGTTGCTATATCCCACTGCTCTTTGATGGGGCGTCTGTTCAAGAATGTGAACTTACAAAAATAGGTACCTTACTACTTTTTAGGAACGAAAATTTTACCGAAATAAATAAGCTAATCACTTATATCTATCTACCTACCTACATTAGTTTAATAAGTTCACCCTATTACAAAATAATTAAGATTGAACCTACCTATGTAATGAAAAGTGGCATCTAACTCATTGCAAAAGACAAAAAGACTTTTATTTCTTACCTCAGTATTATTTCTTTTTCAGACGACAAAATTAGGCGTCCCTTAAAAGCCACGGGCGCGAACGCAAATCCGATTTGAGTAATGAAACGAGACTAATTAAAAAGTCGGAAGAAAAATTATGAAAAAACAGGGCTTTATCTGAGAAGCTATTTGTTTTTTAAAACTTATAATGCCTTTGAAGTAGGTGTTATAAGTAAAGATTTTCATACTTACTTAGGCTTTTGTCCATTAAATAAAAATGTCACGTCTTTGTAATTCTGGTTTGGGAAATATTATCTACTTACAACAAGTTTTTCTCTTATCTTTTCGTACATAAGGTTTCTTTTACACTGAAATAGTATAAGGACAGTGGGCAGTTTTTTAATGGGGTGTTCAATGATGATGATGAAACTATTTTAAGACAGACTTCTGTTAACTACCCACTGTTTAACTTGCATCCTAGGCAAATTACTACATGTTCTCGGATAATTAGTATCCTTTACGGTAATCTAAGTTATGAATTAAATAGTTACCAATTTTTGCCAGTCACTTCGCCAGCGTGGAGTTCGGAAATTATCCCACCTGAACGTACTACCCGGATAAAAAGTAATATATGTGTTAATCCAGGTTATTGTGTACAAATGCTGATCCTAATCATCTATATGATGAGTTTTTTAAGATATATTGTAAACAATTTGATTCCACTTTTATTCCCAAGACTATCTCGATTTATGGTAAGGTCACTTTCAGTGATTGGGCTACCATTGGTATTCATAAAAGTAGACCATGACTTCATGAGCTGTACAATGGAAGGACTTATGTAAACACTGCTGAATTTCACTTATATGTTAGAAATTATTCGAAATTATTTTTAAAAGTTTGTTGGATGGCCAAGTCGCATTATTTGAGTTCAAAGATTAAAAACAGAAGTAATGTAATTAAAACAACTTGGAATATTATCAATAGTGAAACGAGAAGGTCTAGTAAGCGAAATACTGCCTAGACAGGCTGTAGTCATCATATCATAGTCATGATAGACATCAATGACAACAAAATAACATCAGACTCGTAAGTCGTCGCGGCTTTTGAAAATTCCTTTACAGATATTCCCGTTTCAACTACAAAATCTCAAAACTCATCACCTTCTTTTGCTGAGTCTTTTTTTTTTGGGTGGCAAAACTTCAAATAATTTCTCCCGCTCTGGGTGGAGCGGGTGGGCGTGTCAGACTTTTACTGACTAAAACCCACCCATGTTCCCTCAGTTGCTTGTGTGCCAGAGGCCGCGGTATCTCTTTCGAACAACCCGCACCCCTGGCAGGTATCGGCCCTTGCGGGCCCCGTCAGTTGCTGCTGACATCTCTTTGAGGCGCGCGTGGAACACAACGCGCCGTCGACCCGGGCTTGGTCCTTACCGGACAGCGAGCTACCCATTACTCGCCGTCCGCAAGCCCGTGCCTACGGTGGCCGGGAATCAGCCTGGGATTCCGGACGCCCAGGGCGTCTCCTGCGAAGGCCACGGCTGTGAGGGCGCATGTACTGCATCTCTCTCACGTGCGCCGCCTCCCTCTTTGCGAGCATAACTGCTTCGCTGAAGGAGGCGACTGCTAGCCATGCACTCTCGCCCCGTACCATGGCCTGGACCAGGGTCGGACGCGAAAGATCGCCGCCGCCGATCACCTCCACGAGGACACCGCCCAAGCCGGGCAGACCTGCACCGTATGCTCCACCGTGTCCTCAGGGCGATCTTCGCAATGGAAACACCCGGGCGTTTCCTCCCGCCCTATCCGAAACAGGAACCTCCCGAACAGCCATATCCGGTGAGGACCTGTGTCAGGCTCTTTGACATTTGATAATTATTATATACACTTTGACATGAATATTTACTTTGAGAAGTATAATGTTATTATTGTTTTAATTATTGTGAATGTGAGGACAATGTGGATCATTATTTTTTTTTGTGTTGTGTTTCATCTCTTTCTCAGTTAGTTTTAATGTTAATCTGGCAGTTTGAGTACTTTATGCAGCCTACTCAAATGTCCTTTCTTTGGTATTGTTCGTCAAATCGTTGAGCTCCTCAATTTCTGAGTTGAGCTGCATGATTACTGATAAATGCGTGCACTGAATAGACAGGTCCACTCAATCTGTGTGGTTTTTTCCTCAAAAGACCATTTCAGACACCAATCCACATGGTATTCATATGATCTGACCAAGATTATGTCTGGACTATAAAGGCCTGCGCCCACTAACGGCACGGCACGGCAAGGGATTTTTATACGACGAATAGGAATATAACTTAAATGTAAGACAATAAAATTCAAATTGAAATGATGATGCCTAAGGACGTCGCGGCATGCCTAAGGATACCGCAGCAACGTTGCCGTTGAAATTTCAATTTTACTATCATACTATTAAGTTTTATTTCTATTCGTGTCTTAAAAATCCTTTTCCTTGCCGTCCCGCCAGTGGGCGCTGGCCCTAAAAGAGACTGTGACCTCTGAGTTTGTTTCGGCCTTTCTTCTCTGAGTAGTCAGATAGGAAACGCCGACCTCATCTAGTTTTAAAAAATATGATTGACGTGTAAAAATGTTTCTACGAACCTACTTACAGAAAGAAAATTATTTATCAAATATAGACTACCTACCTGTGTTCCAAATTTCATCCAAATCCATTCGTCCGTTTTTACGTAATTGTGTAACAATCATCCAAACAAACATTTATAATAGTAGAGTAGGTTATGCAGAAGGATAGTGGAATGATCTACCTGTGTGCCATATCTTATCCAAACCCGTACATCCGTCACTTTAGATAGGCACCTATTAGAAGTTTGTTGTTAGTAATAACTAAATAATCCATCCAATAATTAAACATCGGTACTGCACCACCGTCAAGTAATAAGTGAATAATAGCTTACCTATGTATTTAAAGCATGCAAGACCTTCTATTTAATTCTGTTCCACTGTACACGCAGCTAGAATTGCCTGTTATTTCCGCATAGAAGTCTTATCACCCTGTAAGGAAACTAGCGTGCTAACACAAGCACGTAAACTAACATAGCAGCTTTGAGCCCATGCGTGATTTTATGTCGTGACCTTACTGAATCGACGACCCGTCGACGAATTACAGTTGAACAAGGAAGCTATAAACGAAAGCCTTTCAAAGCCGTCTATCAAAGGTGCGTGCGTTAGATCGCGTGTGGCCCTGCCTTTACGTAAATGCCACCCATAACAATATAACTTGTTCACCTTGTTTTGATCTCGCTGAGTAACTTTCGATCAAAAAAACCCAAACTCTTATATCTGTTTCTGCTTTTTGGTTTTTTGTTTAGGAATATTATATCCGCCGTGTGTCGATCTACTCCTTATAGTTAAGAATGAATACTTTGTCCTATTTCATACCATTATGAAGTTTCGCTGCATAATTGTATGAAATAGGTCAAAGTATCTTGACACACACATATTTTGTGAGCTGAACTTTGGCCACAACTTCTCTGTAAACCTCCCCTTCTTTATAAACCAGCTGCCCGTAGTTCTACCACGGTCACTTTTTTCTTCTACTTATTAAAGGCACCCAAAGACACGCGCGACGTGACGGTCGACGCGATTCTGGTAGAACAAGCTCCATGAAGTTTTAAAGAAAAATGTTCTACTAGTCGCATCGCGCCGGTCTGTGGGGGCGTTAACAAATACCTACCTATTACTTTTAAGCATTTTTCATGAAAATCTAAATAATACCTCCACCAATTTTGCTTTTTACAGCGTAGGTAAAAAATACACTATCCGTGATTTATTTCCATAATTACTCGAACATTATACCGAGTTTTTTTTATTATTAAAGTTCGTTTACATTACTAGTCATTACCCTGTTAAACGAACGGTTATAATGTAACGGCGGCATAATTTCAGAAAAAAATAGGAAAAGCTTTAAAAAAAAACAAAATGGGTCGGTAATCGCGGTAATGTACACGAAGGTTTGTCACGCAACAGGAACTTTCATGTAACGACTAGTGATTTATTTTATAAAAATGGAATAACAATTTCTGGCTTACCCACCGCCACAATTGAAAGTAATAAAATCCATTATGGAGGAAATGATTGATGATCGCCGCGTTATATTGAGTGATTGATAAGACTTCGATTAGGTACCTACAGCAGCTAACAATATTTTTAGCATCAACATATTTGAAAATGTTGGGTGTATTTTATTATTCGTAATAAACCTCTTATGGTGGAAGCTCTAGGGCAGCCCAAGAAATCAAAAGAAATCTTTCGTTTTTTGCAAATTGAATGACTATTCATCAAATATATTCATAAAATTAAGGGCTGATTTTTCAATAGTCAAAAGTCAGATTTCATTTAAACTTTGTAGACTTATTGAGGACCTATGACAATTCAATAATTAAAAAAAAAAATGAAAAAAACACGCTTTTGTAGTTAGCAAAACTAAAACATAGAAAATAAATAATAGTTTAAAAAAACTAAAAAAGCACGCTTTAAAAGCCAAACTAAAAAGTAGAAAATAATTTAATTCTATTAAAAAGCGTGGGGTGCTTGATATTAATTGATTATAAAAATACCTCAAAAAGCACCCCACGCTTTTTAATAGAATTGAATTATTTTCTACTTTTTAGTTTGGCTTTTAAAGCGTGTTTTTTTAGTTTTTTTATTTGGTTTAAGAACAACTCTATTTCTCATAAAGAATTGCATACATAATTCACTTACTGAGAAACAATATCTAACACTAAGATTAATAATAATTAGAGCGCACAGATGTACGTATATAAAATAACAAAATAAAATAGAAAAAATGTGGGGAAACCAAGGGTACGCAGATAACATAAACTCGATCGTACACAACATGGATGTGTGAATTTGATTTTTACTAGATGCGGCATCGATGGCATAGTCTGATTTAACAAGTTTATTATTATAACTATTCTATTTTTAGTTTATTGTTCTATTGATACAACGTGTCGTTTTGCATCCTCGTCAAATTTAAGGAGGTAACTATGCTAATGATTCTCGACACGAATCAATAATAAAATAAGTAGGTTTTTTATTTTCATAGCCGTAAAATAAAAAATCGCAACAAGTAATTCGAGGACTGGTTTGTGCGACGAAAACTGTTTGAACCCAGGTTAACCAGTTACAGTGCGGTATCACACAGGCCGCGTTTTAAAAAAAAAAAAACCTACTTATTTTATTATTGATTCGTGTCGAGAATCATTAGCATAGTTACCTCCTTGAATTTGACGAGGATGCAAAACGACACGTTGTATATTTTGGGTACATACATGGTTTATAAACCATTTTGAGTTGATTTTATTTGTTTTTGTTTAATTTAGGTAATTACTTATGTATATTTTTAACTTAAGTGTATATTTTATTTATGTCAATATAAAGGTACATAATGTTGTTTCTTTTTCATTACCTTATTTGGATGTATTAACTGTGTGAGTCTTTAGATAGTAGTCTATGGTCTTTAGTAGCTTTTTGAACCGGGCATAACTTTGTTCTTTTTTTATTACTGATGGTAATTTATTATAAATTGTAACACCCTCAAATTCCAAATTTCTTCTTCAATAGTTAGTTCTAGGAGGGCGGGTCACTAAGTAACTAGCACGTCTTAGGTTAATCTTTCGTGTTTGATGTTTTGTTACAAATCTTATATTGGATTGGATTTCCTTATAGATTTCGTATTAGAATACATGTGTAGTATATGCAGGCGCGGTCGCAGCCAAAGACTGGGGGGTCACAGACAAAGTCTACCTACATATTAATAAGAAAATTTATTATAATATCGAAAAATTCCTATTTTAAGCTTTATGTTTACGGCTTTGGGGGGATCATGACCCCTAGGACCCCTCCTCTCGGACCGCGCCCGAGTATATGTACGTTTGTTTCATATTCATTATTTTTGTTTCCTCGTATATCTTTTCAGTTGGTGTCCGAAATTTATAGTTAAATATAAAATTTCCATGTCACAATGTTAGTTACCGTACTCCTCCGAAACGGCTTTACCGATTTTTACCAAATTTTATATCCGTATTCAGTAGGTCTGAGAATCGGCTACTATCTATTTCCCATACCCCTAAGTGATAAGGGTTGTTCACCCTAAATAATTTATAAGGCAAAACAACGTTTGCCGGGTCAGCTAGTAGTTAAATAAAATTTTAATCAACCTATTCTGAACTCGTTGAATTGGATCTACATTATGATGAGATGGATGATATGAGGCTTAACCACAGAATTATAGATAAGATATCGCACTTTTCGAGCGAGACATTTTGTTATATTGCGTAGTGCCCCTGTGAGTGGACTCAGTTTAAGTTTATTTTTTTCTTGGTGTCGCTTCCAAGTGAGGTTACTATCTAACATAAGTCTGAGATAAAAAAATTTAAGTTTTCGTTCAAGTAGTTTGCCGTCCATTTTAAGTTCGAAACTATAATTTATTTTTTTTATTTTTTGCTGCAAACATTACATAGTTTGTTTTTGTAATATTAATAGTTTGAACATTTGACTGAAACCACTCATTTAACAGATTAAGATGATTCTGAGCGTCGGCTATTAAAGCTTCGACTGAGTCTCCAAAGTAAAAGAGACTTGTGTCGTCTGCATAAAGGGAGATGTCTCCTTTTAGACCCCATTCACTGATATTGTTAATTTAAATAAGGAACATGAGGGGGCCCCATATTGATCCCTGGGCGACGCCAAAACTCAGGACACAGGGACTGCTTTCATATTTACCTATTCTTACTATTTGTTTACGGTTCCCCATATATGATTTAAAAATTTCAAGTGCTTTGCCTGTAACACCGGTGAGTTCTAGTTTTTGTATTAATTTGTCATGACTGATGGTGTCAAAGGCTTTTTTAAGTTCAATAAATATACCTAAGACATTGTTTTTGATCAATTTCATTTTTAATTTTGATTACGAGGTCAATTGTAGCAGCGAGAGTATATTTTGATTGAGCTCCAAATCCATACTGTTTACGGTAAAAGAAACCTTTTGAATTAAGGAATGAAAACTTCAGGAAAACTTCACAAATCACTGGGAGAACTGATATAGGGCGGTAATTGCACGGGTCAAATTTATTTCCGGATTTATGAATTGGTACAACTTTTGCAACTTTTAAATGGTTGGGAAAATACCTCGTGCCATATAGTAGTTAAGGCAGTCTGTTAGTTATGTAGCAATAATGTCTTTTACGCATTTAATAGATTTTGTACTAATACCATCAACGCCAGATGAAGTATTACAGTCCAAATTTTTAATTATGGTAATAACTTCCTTCGTAGTTACTGGATTCAGAAACTGCAATTCTGATTTATCAGCTAGTCTACACTCTTCTAAAATTTGACTTACTTTTGATTTTTCAGAAATCATATTTGCCAGTGTTGAGCCAATAGTCGAAAAATATGAGTTAAAACTTTCACATATTTCTATTTGGTCCGTAATAGTACCAGCTGAAGTTACAAGTTTGTCCGATCCAGTTCTGTCATGCAGTTTAGTTTTTCGACAAATCGTATATAAGTTGCCACATTTTTCGTGGTTTACTTGAATTTTCTTCAAACCTTTTTAAATAATAATCACTCTTCGCTCTTCTTATGTTTTGTGATACTTTCGCTTATGTGTTCATACTCTGCTTTTAATCCATATCACTTGTATTAATTCATTGTAAAGGGTTCCCGCAACGATCAATTGCAATTAGCCAATGTTTACGTGACTGATACACGCAAACTGATAGCCTACAAAAAAATACAGTTGAAGCGATTGACAATTTGCAATTGAAAACCCTTTTCTTCGAACAGGCGCGACGCGACAACATCCATGAAGTTTCATAGAAATTGTTCTACTTGATTCGCAACGCGTCTGCTTGCCGGAGCCTCTTTAGAGTTACGAAAAAACGCACCGACTGACGGTATATTTTACTTAGTATCCATTTTACCTACCGCAAAGATAAAATAAATAAATCATTTTAATGTAGGTGTAGGTGTTTCAAAACTAGTGTTCGGCGCTTCCTTTTTACACACATATTTTGGGGCGAACGAATAGGTATCATAAAAGCATGGACGTAATACAAAACAACATTTCGAGTGTAGATCAACAATATTTATTAGTTAAATATTATCTTCGTGGTAAATCTGTGCTTAGAACTATTATCAGTATATGGATTTAAAGGATATTATTACATCTAAATACAATCTTAAAAGTTCTGCTCAAATATCAAAGGTATTATGCGTTAGAGAAAATATCATTCTTTTGTATTTTTTTAAATATGCTTATTGTTTTTTAATAAAAATATTTTAAGTCTTAATAGTTAATAATTCCACAATGATACAGATACAAATACCGATTTGAAAGAATTGAACACGCTTTATAATAAATAATATCACATATTTCATATCAGAAAGTGTCATACATTATTACATACACTCGTAGAATTCATTCACATACAAAACATTAATATAGATTATATTACTATAATGCATAAAGTCACAAATTATGTTAATACATGTTATTACTTAAGGATAATATAAGTTTTTACTTAATATCAATTTCTCTATTCATGTATTTCTGTTGTTACGTTATACAATCATCCCTATGCAAAAAAAAATTAAGACTTCGACTCAAAAACTAGGACAGCTTAACCTTATGTATGATAATTCTTATAACACCATAGAATAATCCTACAAATTTATAAAACGAGCTACGCACAACACGCCTTATAATAATGGAATACAGCAAAAAGATTCAAGATGTTCAATATAAGAAAATTTACGTAACCCAGTAAAATATCCCATTAGGAGTATAGGTTACATATTAACACTGCTTCTTACAACACTTCCGAAGCGAGACTGACGCTCGCGAAACTACCTTACTTAACCACACGAACACCCTGTAGTAGTAAAACTTAGGTCACAAGAACATACGGTTATCAGAAATCTGTTCTGCATAACGTACCCCGCGGGGTTCGTACGCTTTGTGCGTCTAAAACACGTGAAAAGAAACGTGTATAATGTACTCCTTGTAAGCTTAGAGCTACGCGATTAATGTGGTCATAGCATAATAAAGCGTAACTCTTGCGAGAAGTCTCACATAGAGGTGGGCGACCAGAAGTTCATTTCGCGTAGTTCTGAGGGTTTGGGGCGGTAAGCCTGGGGTATCGCGGGCTTTGCTGGCTGAGTCGCTGGCTCGTGAGACATACTGTTGATCGTCTCTTTCCTTTTAGGCGAGGGACCCAGGTTTTCGACTGATTCCGCAAGATGACCTGCAGGGAAAAACCGAATATTAGTTTCAACGAAATCGAACATCTACACAAGGTTTAAAACCAAGTCGCTGTTAATGTCTGTGTGACCGCATTGATCTTCTAAACTACGCAACGGATTTTGATGCATTTTTCATAATTATTTTAAGAATTGATTGCAAAAGGTTTATGTGTACAAATAAAACATTAATATTGAACTTAGAAATAGCGCAGAAGTTGCGATGTTTTGAGATGTCGCCATTGCACTAATGCAATTCAGGTGCGGATCGCGTGTTAAGTATTTCCAGCCACATTATTGTCTGGTCTTATTTCACTGCAATGTCCAAGATTCAAAACAACAAGAATTATTCAAGTTTACAAACATTATGAAAGCCTCATCAATATCTACATACCGTGGGTAAGGGTGTGAACTTCAAGGCTATCCTCCTCCGCCAGCGTGGAGGTTGAAGTGGCGAGCTCTTTTTTCAGTCCAAGCAGAGCCATAGACAACCACGAGCGAGGTGCGCTGGTATCCTCTACCGGCTCATACGGCGATGTGAAGAAACTGTAACAAATAAACAGTAGTCAATTAGTTTTGTGTTATTTTTACCCGACTGCGTCAGACGGAGGGTTATGTTTTTCGAGTGTATGTATGTATTTCTCTTTGGCACGCTCTGTACCCTAAACGGCTTTATCGATTTCAGCTTGAGAGGTGCGGTTAAATTCGTTTTAATTGTGAGTGACACGGGGTATACCAAAATTGAAAAAAAAAATGGCCAATTTTTGGCACCATAGTCTTCAAAAAAATTTTTTTGTCTCAAAACCTATTGAGTGGGTTCTCTCTTCGAGATGAAGTGGGCTGTAATCTACCATGCGGGCCCAGTGCGGGTTGGTGGATTTCACATGTTTTTGAATTTTTGGTTCCAAGACATTTTCCAGTTTCCTCACAGTATTTTCCTACAACGTTTTGAGAGCAGTGGTGATGAAATTATTTACACAAAGTAAATCGCCTGCCTGGGTTCGAACCTACAACCTACTACTACTTGTAAGTCGGGGTTGTGACCACTAGGACGCCAGTGCTCAAAGCATCTCTGATCACTTGGCATGAACTCGATAAGTTTCCCCTAGTTATTGGGCTTCAATAATCAGACGGCAATGACTGAACCTATAAAATAATGAAGAATATCTAATACGCCAGTCACAGTATTCAGAGACGGAGTATTTGATTAAACTAGAGGGGCAAATGCTAGTCTGAAACGGTACTGTGATACAGATTGACCTACATACTGATTTTCACGCTACGATTCACGCAAAATGATTGGCAGCCTAGATAAACATTGTTTTTTTTTACGTTTTAATCAGTTGTAGTTGATACGAGAACTCTTGATGTTTACAGAAACGGTGTAGGAACTTTCCTTCAATTTGCACAAAACGAATGCCAATTGATTTAAAGTTTTTGCGATATCGAATTAGGGCACTGTTGCCACGGTATTTTATTGGTTTCATAATAATCTTATCGCTGAGCATACTGCGAATGTACCCGAATGCGAATTTCAACATTATAATACAAAATAACCTTGATTAATCAAAGCGTCAATTGGAAGTCGATAAAAGTTCATAGGACGTTTACTCAGTCAAAACCAAATAAACCAAATATTAAGTATGGATTTACTACAAAATGTCTTGAACTGAGAAAAACAAGTCCGATGATCGACGAGATCCACACTTATAACAATTAACATAACCAGAACCACGGTTGAGAACATTGAGACTTCTCGAAATAATATCCTATAAAAAAACATTGTTGATTTCAAAGAAGGCGAGACCAAAATAACATGAGCGAGCGGATTTTGCATAAATTGTGTATTTATTTATTCTATTATTAAGCCAAGTCTTAAACGTCTACCTTAAAAAAAAAAACAAATCACTCAGGTATCCAAGCGAGCTCTGATGCGTTTGAGATCTTAAAGATTTGTGTTTCTTTCTTGAGCGCCAACAGCTATTTGCATGGTAAGACTAGTACAATTGGGCTAGTTGTGAAACTTGCCCCTTCTTAACCCATTGAAGGACACAGATCCAATGAAAAACGAAAAAAATAACGCATCACCGTCATTCTCCTGGTCTTATCCTAATTTATTTGAGGTTGGTGCAACATGTCTTTTTCTTCCATCCTTCTCTATTAGTCGTTGTCTCGACAGTCACAAAGGGGTGACTGTCAAACCATAATATCATCTTGGACACAGTCCACCCATCGTTATTTTGGCCTTCCCCTGCTCCTATAGCCATCAATATTCTTACTCAAAAATTTCCCGTCGACATTTTCCTCATTCCTCCGTATCACATGATCATACCATGCATATACATACGATTTCCACACAACTTTTCCGTTACTGGTGCCACTTTCAGACTTAAAATTTCTTATTCTATCCATTCGTGTAATATACCACACATCCCTCTAAGCATAACACTGTAAGACACATCATAATTTCAGCCGAAAGACGTCCACTGCTAGACATATGCCTCCCCCAAGCACCGAAACCTTCCAGCCCCATCGGCAATCTGTTCTGCGAGCAGTGTGTCTTGCCCACTGGCACTTAAGTTTGGCAATTCTTCGAACTATGTCGGTTACCTTGGTTCTCCTACGGATCGCTTCATTTCTGATTCGATCGCGTAGAGAACTCCAAACATAGTACTCTCCATTGCCCTTTGGGTGAATTTCAGCCTTCTTATGAGGCCCAATGTGAGCGACATTTCAGTGCCATAGGCCAAACGACACATAATATAAGTTTTATTGTCATTAAGTCTCATTTAGTATCCCACAAAGTGTTAAGGTGAACCTAGTCCACATTTTTCCCATACAAACTTCGGGAGTGTTTTACTCCACTGTTGGACAATGTACACCAAAAATTAAACATGGTATGGTTTTGTCTCATTATTAATATTGTCTGTACGGAAACAGAATACTAAAATAAAAAGCCATTCAAAAGTTAGGAGCCAACAAAGATTCGTTTTTCTTGCTAATTTAACCTAACTTTGGGCGTGTTTTAGTAATAAAAGAAGTGTAAAATCTGAAAAACCAAGTCGGTACCGACAAAGCTCAAATATCGAAAAGTTCAATAAAGTTTATTGCTTATTGATTTATGCAGTGGTTTTTTCATAAAACCCGATCTTCCGAAGGGCTGTTCTTAATTTTTTACGCGCCTGTTGTACTATAAATGATCCTGCATCTCACACAATAATGTTGTGCGTGTAGACTAGCGTTTAACTGCTCATCCCTGATACTACCTCTGTCGGACACGATGCCTGGTGAGACAGCGTGCTTTTTAGCCAGGCCCATCAGTGAGTTCGAGCCCGCGACTAGGTTCCCCTTAAGGTTTCCGTTACTGTACAAGTATATCAGTACGTACCGGTTGCCGTTCATTCTCCTGCGGCTAGTGGGGCTTCCGGGGGGCGAGTGTGCGGGCGTGGTGGGCAGGCTCTTGCTGCCGCGCCGGTGCATCAAGTTGTACTGGTGCAGCTCAGGAGCTACAGCGTGATCCTCTTCTGGAGACGCCACTGTGAAGCCTCGAGATGACTTTGAAGATATTATTTGATTTGCGACCTGTAATGAGAAAATATAATTAAGATTACTTATTTATTGACGATGGATGGACTGTGTGGAAGATGATATTATGGCTAGTGTATTCATGGAGACGAGTTAGTAGAGCGCTATCTCACTCACACAATTTTTTAACTGCGATTGGTCAGTGATAAACGCTAAGGCGGTGTACACAGTACTAGTACTTTTTAATCTACTCATACTTCCCGTACTGTGCAGACGTGATCTTACTTATAACTGTATGCTCAACTCGTGAACTGGTTTGTGTATTGGATTTTTTTGATTTCCGTCATATTCATCAGTTATATTAAAAAATGACCTATAAAAATTCTTACTCCTTCCTTCCTTTTTCTTCTTTTCTTTTTTCTTTCTTCTTCTTTCTTCTTCTTCTTTCTTTCTTTCTTCTTATTCTTTCTTTTCTTCTTTGGCTCTCAAATACGACAGATGAAGCCGCAGGTATAAACTAAGCGAACTTTTAAAAAGCGCAGTGTGAACGCGCATTTACATTTCTAAGGTATTGTTAACGCCCACTGACCCTAAAAAGTTTTTTTTTGTCTTTGTCATTTGTATGATAATGTGTGATAGAGAAGGCGCTATACTAACTCGTCTCCGTGAATACACTATAGAAAGGGAGGGACTACCGAGATGACTGATAGAGAAGAAGTATGGAAGAAAGATGCATGTTGCGCCGACCCTAAATAAATTGGGATAAGGACAAGCGATTAATGATTATTACTCATTTATTACGTCCATTGATTTCAATTCCTATAGTAAATTAGAAGAATCAACATGAGTATAGAAACAATTTCTCCTACGTTTATTGATACTTCGCATATCGTCACTACAGAATAGGAATTTAAAACAATGATATTGTTTGTGTCCATATTATGTTTAGTTAAGATTCCCCGATAGCGCTATCTTTACAAAATAAACATGTAACTCTGTTTACTCGCCATTTCAACACTAACTTATTCTGCTAACTATAAGACATATAATTCATAATATTTGTAGTCAAACCAATCACCTACAGCATGATGAAATAGCTGCTAACATGACTAGAGGCCAAAAACAAATAGGTTGTTGTGTTGATAAGAGCTTATTAAAAACATATTCATTGGTAATCGCTAGAACGAGTTATCAAACTGCTCGTGTGATACGGAGGGGCACACGGACCCCTCACATAGATTAAAAATAACCAACGACAAAACTTGACATACAATTTTGTAGGTACATATAACACTCATTTATTTATATTAGCTTCTGCACACGTCGACGTCCGAAAAGATCCCACGGGAACGTGCTACCAGAACAAAAAGTAGCCTATGTCGGTACCTACCCCAGGATGACATATATATCCTTGCTAAATTTTATCGAAATCCGTTCCATGGTTTAGACGTGAGACGGTAACATACAAACAGTTACTTTCGAATTTATGAGTATTGATTGTAGAATAGGTAGGTACACTAATGTCACATGCACAAACCCACGAATAAATAAGTCATGCATGACGTAAGATAGTTCTTTCTATTACTACAACAATATAAAACGTGTTTAAACGCATGCATACTAAATTGCTAATCATGAAAGTCAATGTAAGATAACAGGCAATGTTATTCGGAAATCCCGGTCGCCATCTTATAGATATTATCATTATAATGTGGGCGGCGCGTAAATGTATAGTCATTTATCATGACTATACAGTCATATATGACGATAACGTCATTTATGAAAATAACGTCATATAATTATGTAGTATGACTGTACAGTCGGTCATACTATCATTTATCTAGTCAAATTTAACATCATCATTTCAGCCGAAAGACGTCCACTGCTGGACATAAACCTTCCCCAAGCTCTACCACTTCGTCCGGTTCTGTGCTTCTCGCATCCATCTTGAGGGACGCCTTCCTACGCTAACTGTTCCGGTACGCGGTCGCCACTCAAACACCTTTCTGCCCCATCGGCCATGTGTTCTGCGAGCAATGTGGCCCTGTCCACTGCCACTTAAGTTTAGCAATTCTTTGGGATATTTCGGTTTTCAGGTTATCCTGCGTATCTCTTCTAAGTTTCTCTACGTGATTTAATCAGTCAATCTATACTAAGTAATAATAAGACATAACATTTGGGAATTTGTGTGTAGAGGGTAATCTTCGGACCTACTGAACTGCACCCTAATTGCGTAACTCACGATCAATCATAATCGGTTTAATTTTGACAGTTCAACAATATCCATTGCGTTATTTACGTTGCTGAGCAGACCCATTTTACGAACATATGAAGCAATGGATTAGTCATCTGTTTCAAAACGAAACAGATTACGATTAATCGTGAGTTACGCAATTAGGTTGCTGATTTCAAAAATTCTGGCACTGATAGAAAGCTACACTATTGCCGAGTACCATATGATGTTTCATGTTACACGTGCACGACGTCGCGGGCTACTTCGTTATATAATATGACTGATTTTATTTGACACCTAAAGTTACAACTTCTAGAAAGTCCTCTCACATTGTATGACTAACAGAAACGGTCTACAAAACCGAAACTCGATGTTGTGCCGTATTATCAGCCGTGTATTTTATCTGTCGCTCAGCTATTGGCTACCAACCTTGACAATCGAGGTGCCGCATGCCGCGCCCTCGCCTTTGAATCCGTCGTCGGTACCCGCCGGTTTCGGCTTTGAAGAAACCGGGTTAACTGGAAATAAACAAACGCAATCAAAACAATGTTGCAATATGCAATAAAATACAATAGCGATGATGACATTACGTCATTACATTTGTATGGAGTGGCGTATTATTTACAAAATTGAGTCAGCTTGTTGAGCATGTATAGAAAGTTATACTATGTTATGTTGTTGGATAAAACATTTTAAGTGTCACAATGGCATTTAGAGAATAATACAAGAATGACCACAACTTTACTGAACGTTTATTTTAATTAATAAGTATGATTTTATTATACTTTCAGGTAAAATATCCACAAAAACAATATTTAAAAAAGAGACTTAACAAAAATGTAGTCGTGTACCGGCCAATGTCAATGTCATTCAATAACCTTTTGAAATATGCAAAGTGGTCTTACCAGATGTGTTGATTGGTGCGATGCTGTGGAGCACGTCTTGGCACGGCTTCGTGTGCTTCGACCAGTCTTTCTCCTTCACTATGTTATAAGCTGAGGGGGCTTTGACTTCGGTAGACTGCTCAGCGAAAACTTTTGGTCCTTCCTGAGCCAGTCTCGGCTTCCCGAACAACACGTCGGTTTTGGGGTATCGGATGTAGAAGAATGAATCCTCTGGAGCCGGTGGCGATCCCGCGAATGGCTCGAACTCCCTGCAGATAAAACAATTGTGAATTAGTATTTAATACAACACCACTCATTGGATTAGATAACAAATAAGAAATGTACCATAACAAACATGTTATAATACGACAATGGACAATAATTGTTTAAGAGTTTGATATTATTGTGTCAATCTGAAAGCACTCACGATAAGATGTTGTTGAACTGAGCCACCATATTTCTCTTTTTGTACATTGTTACAAGTACCATAGTTACTTTCAAATAAGAAATGAATTTAGTTGCGCACAGCACTTGGTCAGATATCACAGGATGATGATGAGATGCAAGAAAATTTTCGCAAAAACACGTTGACAATAAATTGTGCAGGAGATACGATACGCTGTCCGCTCTGTGCAAAATAACTAAAACGTTTTACTCAAGTTTCCTTTTATATACCCTAGAGATAGGCACACGAGTTCACGATAAGAGTACACAATGATACGTCACTTGGAAAAAATAAGTGTAATAACATGCCGACGACGTGACGTCACGATAATGGCAACCAATAAGAGCGCCTGATTAGCGCACTCCCCTTCTACAAGAATACATCACGAGACAAGCGCGGCTGCGCGTAGCTGTAGAGGTTAAAACCAGAATCTTAGAATAGCACAGTTACTGGCTACGTACCTATAGATACATCTTGGCACGTACAAAATGTTGATTCTATCTAGATTTCTACGAAAAGAAATTCTATGACAAAGTCGTTAACATTTTTAGGTAAAGCAATTGTTACGAAGAGGGCAGACTAAACTTAAAATAGAAGTGGGCACGACATAACAGAAACGCTAGCCAATATCTGGCGAACCAGTACGACGTTAGCTAAACTATATTCATGTTAGAATAGATCTTTATATAGACTAACACGTACAACATGTGAAGCAGGTAGACAACAGAACATTAAATTATATTAAGATTTCTGACTCGGTGTTCAAATAAAAATGTCAATGAACCTTCGACTAAAAACCTTTGCCAAAGAAAGCAGGGCCACTCGCCAATAAAGGGTAAAATACAACGTAGAATATGTATGCCAAAGACTCAAAATATAACCGTTGCGAATCTACACTGAGAAGCAATATAAAAGTTAGTTCACTAAATAATAACGTTTACAATTCTGATAGCAGAAAATATTACGTAGTGACACAAAAGTTAATGTAAAATATTCTGGCTATAAAAAATAAAGCTCAGGCTCAGGCTATCTCCAAAACAAAGTAATTAGGTATAACACAAAGACCGATAACGCTATGCGTGTGGGCAAGATTACATGAACAAGTTACCTACCTAAAGTCTTGAAAAATATTGACATTATGATTAAAAAGTCGGAGATAAAGAATTTTTTAGGGTTTGCACTTAAAAGTTACCGGTGTTACTGACCGAACCCTGCTACTTAAGATATTAGTCTAGCCTTTAAAACCAAAATCATACATCATGTCACAGAACTCTATCTAAGTATCAGTAAAGACTCCTAAAGGATTGCAATGCCAGCACGTTCATAATTATTAAACTTACTAATGTCGCCTTTGTAGTCTTGAAGTTCCAAAAAGGAGAAGTGAAGGAGGCACATGAAGATTTCGAATAAAAAATCTGTATTTTTCTGGCATTATCGCATTTGCTAAGCTCACACTTTTAAATAAAGATTTCTTCATCAATGCAGATTGGTAAAGTCAAGTCGTTAAACATGGTCTAAAACTTTTATCACCCACAAGCCTGCACAGGAATCTTTTCTCTTTATCTTTGCAAGTCAAAGGATCGAAATATAAAAGATTATAGATGGATTAATAAAACATGATCAAATAACCGAATACAGTGACAAACTCCATTTTATGTAAAATACCGAACAAAATTCAGCTGCGATTAAATCTGGAAGCTGCTCAACATAGTTGTGATATGCCTAGGCAAATGATGAAATACATAAACAAGTCAAAATTCTTTTTAATGAAAAAGCAAGCTGTAATGATTTTCAAAACTTTTTGGTAACGATAATAGAAAAAAACAGAGGTGTTTTCTTTTTTAATAATACTTCAATAAATCATTCGATCAGACAAAGCCTGATAAGAACCGATTTATTGTTAGTGTCACAGACAAAGCAGTCTTATATCATCATGTACAATCAGATGCAGAAGTGTAAACAAAGTTTGGACATTAATAAACTCACACTGTTTCGCATAAAAGGAAGTATGTTGATTTGAGTTTAAAAGTGTACCATCGTGGTGAAAGGATTATTCAGCTAGAATCAGCGTTACCGAGTGCTAGCTGTCCAGGGTACGCCGGAACAAGACGAAGAATAAGAAGTTTAAAAAGAATGGGATCCACTCTACCTAAAGAATAATAAATTTGTTATCGTTCATTGTGCGATACCTACAATTGAACAAATCAAAACATTTCAAAATAATTTTCCTAACTTCCAAGTTTGATATACTGTTTACAAACTTGATAAACTGATTCCACCATTGTATTGCAACTGACTTGTGGAATTGGCCGTGGTATTTTTCCGATATGGAGACAAACAAACATGGTTATTTATCCGTTCCGATTATTGATAATTGCAACAATAACAAGACAAGATATTATTTTCTGAATAAAATACCATTAGGTAAATTAGCTATTTTTTGACGTTACGTGCCTGTTTTAAATAGTAAATGATTTAACTTTAACTTAACTTGAAAATTTATAAAAACTAAACCAAAATAAGTAGGTGATAGAAATTCACCACTTTTAATAAATGATAAAGAAAGTGGAAGTGACGACAAAATACCGAATTGACTTCTACACCTGAATGTACCTGTAACATAAGGTGACATTATCGAAAAGATTGATTGCGCTACGTCACTTATTTATCTTACAAATATTATTATAGTTGGATGCCAAATAATCATCAGCAGTGCCGTAACAATTAATGTCAATATTAAACCGAACATTCAACTGTCGTTTTGCAATAACAATTAACACTTTATCAGCATCAGTAACAATTACTTTAATGAGCAGAGGAACATTTAGAAACATGTGACTTATTAATATTATGAACGTAAAGCTTATTGCTCACTTACGTATTTGTATAGAAATGTCATGGAAATACGTCTCTCTTATGTTGACCACATTGAACACGTTGACCTCGCAACTATTGACTCTTAGTGTTTGAAAACAAATAGCAACGTCTTATTATGAACCACTGTTGATATTATAATCAAAGTGGTTCAAATGACGTCAATACTAAATTATCATAGTTTAAAATAATTAGAGATATTGTAACCCTAAACAAATATCTTTCTTTAACAGGCGTCATTTATGGTCCCATAAATGCAAAAACCCGCCTGTAAAAGAAAGATACATATTTATATTCTCTCCCGAAAATATGTAAAATTTGATAATATGCAATCTTAGAAATAAGAGAACAAAAGATGGATGGCCTCTTGCTAATACATTGCTCCATATTGAATCTATACACTGAATGAACTGACAAAGATAACACATTATGTAATAAGTTTTAGAAAATAAGTTGTTATTATTATGTTTACCTGTAATGATAGTTGTAAGTAATGAATAAATAAATAAATAAAAATAAAAATACTATGTTCAGAATTTTTTTTCTGTTCAACAACTTAAATAAGCCAATGAATGTTATTCACCTGTCAAAATCAAAGCCATTCCTACTGTTAGTGTGTTACACAATTAACCCGCTCGTTGTATTTATTTTACTTTTATAGACTTACATCTTGTGAATATTTTAAAATCTTCCTAATTGTCTTGAATAAAGTCCTCACTCTTAAGCGTGACTGTGGCATTGATGTAGGTCCATTTAGTAAGAAGATTTCTGCCGTGGAATGTTAAAATGCGTTCTATGCGCGTCAAGGCAATAAAGAGAATGTCACTTTCATGGTACTGATGATGTGTGTAAAATAATGCCGTCCTACGTCATGCGTTGCGCAACTTGATTACTTGATTAACTTTATAGAATGTTAAATGCTGCCAAACAGACACCCGCTAAAATAAAAACTTTACCTCTTATGCGTTTGCAAAACAATATTCGGTTCAAGTCGTATTTCTATTGTAGTTAATAATTAAGGATAACTTGCGTAAACGACAATCATAGCTAATGCTATAGGTAGGTACCTATATACTTACCTACATATCAATCATCATGCTATATACCGACCGGCATACGGGTTAATGAATAATATTGTAGGCATTTAGGTACTTAAATGATTATTCATAACTTGACGTAGCTAAGTCATAATATGATTCAAAAATTAAAAATCCGTAGCAAGTGACTTTCTGCAGTTTCTGCCTCGGCGGCGGCGATCTCTCGCATCCGGCCGTAGTCCAGGCCATGGTACGGAGCGAAAGTGCATGGGTTGCCGTCACCTCCTTCTGCGAAGCAGTAATGTTCGCGAAGAGGGAGGCGGCGCACGTGAGGGAGAGGCAGTTTATGAGCCCTCACGGCCCTAGTCACCGCAAGAGACGCCCTGAGCGTCGGGAATCCCATGCTGATTCCCGGCCACCGTAGGCGCGGGCTTGCGGACGGCGAGTAATCGAGTAATTAGTAGCTCGCTGTCCGGTAAGGACCAAGCCCGGGTCGACGGCGCGTTGTATTCCACGCGCGGCTCAAATAGATGTCAGCACCAACTGGTGGGGTCCGCAAGGGCCGATGCCTGCCAGGGGTGCGGGTTGTTCGAAAGAGTTACCGTGGCCCCTGACACACAGGCTGAAGGAACACGGGTTGGTTTTAGTCAGTAAAAGTCTGACACGCCCTCCCGCTCTACCCAAAGCGGGAGATGTTATCTGATGATTTCCCAACCTCAAAAAATAAATTTTAAAAAACACCATGTGAAGGAATGAGTTTATGTATGTATAAAACATACATAAAGTAATGAATTTATAAACGTATACAACAGTGTCGTGCCGATCAGGCACTAATTACAAAAACAAACAGGTATTTCTGTGACGTCTGGGACAAGCCTCCAAGCCAAGTTTATTGAGAAATCAAAACAAGTTGTTGATGCTATAAGTAGAAGTGTTAACAAACGTGCAAATAAATAATAATCGTGCCTCAACCATCTGTGACGAACTGACGATGAGAACTAAAATATAGATTAGATAACCCTAGGATTTACTACAATCGATATTCTTTTCAAACTATCCAAGACTTTACGTCACGTGCATAAGGGCACTTGGCCACACCAAAGGCAGTGCAGAAAAGACATGCCTGTATGCACTAGACCCACTCTTTAGAGAGGACGGCAACAATTGCTTGTCCTGCAGAGAACTTCAAAAAGAGCAGTAAATGTTTGACAGTAGGACATAAGAGATTCCCAGTAATAAACTATTATCGTGTTTATATTTAATAAAACCTCGTATGTACATATTCAACCTACGGTGCTTAAGACGGTCGCTCACCGAGTCGAAGTTCCACCTTGGGGTTTTTCAAAGAGCAATGGAGCGCTGCAACCTGCACCCTAATTGCGTAAGACACTTTAAATCAGAATATGATCCTTTTGAAGGTAAATGCTAATCCATTGCTTCATAATACCTAAGTTCGAAAAATTTGTCAGGTCATCAAACAACGAAAATAACGCAATGAATGTTGTTGAACTATGAAAATTAAAGCCATTCCTACTGTTAGTGTGTTACGCTGCGCGGTTACCCCTCTGGGCGTATAAAGAATTGACATAATACGAAACACCACGCTGGGTGCCAAAACGGGGATCCTAGACGTAGGCTCACGTAGGCTAAAAGGCTGCCAAGCTAAAATGCGATTGGGCGGGTCATGTCAGCCGCAAGAATCTCAACCACGGGGCAACAATCTCCACACGTCCGTCCTCAGGCACCCACCGTGCCTGAGAACGGACGGCGCAGTCGAGGCCTGCCCAGGAAGAGGTGGCGAGACGACCTAGACGTCTACCAAGGGTTGGAACGAGGTGATGCTGGACTCCTTTGCTGGGGAGTGGGACAGTGTAAGTTAACAACAAAAAAAAACTTGGCTTCTGAACTAAGGAATACTTTGTAACTAGCCCTACGTAGTAATATAGAATTCATTCCAGCCAGTCGTTCCTCTTATTATAAGCTACAAACTATGACACAATGAAAATATAATATTTTGGTAATGTATTTTATATTAACCTAATGTTGCACGTGAACGCTAGCCAGGTGCTAAATATTATGCAAAATGGAATAGCATTCTCAGTAATTAATTATTAATTACGTTATCAAGTTGTCCTATCAAGAGATACGTCTAGCTGTTGTATCCGCATAAAGTGTATTATTATATACCTACAAATAGTTTCATTACAGCCGGCATCAGAAATATATTTTTTATATTATTTATAGACTAAAATTACTGCTCCGATAACAAACAATGTAAACAAGGAACTTCCTGGTAGTTAGCTAGTTTTCCGTATCGGAGAATTAATTCGTTTTGTGTTTAGTCACTAGAACCCAGCATTCCAAGAATTCTATTCGATTCTCAGAATTCATATTTGGACATACCGCGAATTTAAATGGACGTGTTTGTAAATTTTGCAACGAAATTATCTAAGTAGGCATTTAAATGTATGAGAGGATGCGATGCGTTTTATTTGATGACCTCAGATCAAGTAAAAAAAAGGTAGATAAAGCACTTAGAATAAGAAAATGTTACCATTTTTGTAACTATGTGTGAGTCAATGAAGTGTTTCCACTTTTTTTTAAATGTCCCGTATAATTGCGTAAAAATAGGTAATATGTGAATGCGAAAATATTTTTTATAAATCACAATAAGGTATAAATATGTAGGAGGCGTGTAGGATCACTTTATAAATCGTCTCAGTAAATAGTCCCGTCGTGGGTGTGTGAGTAGTGAAAAAAAATACAACATAGGTTATGTGAAGTGTTTATTAAAAAAAACACAAAACAAAAAAAGACGGAATTAATAAGTAGAGAAAAAACTTTTCCATGGAATTAAAAATAAACTTTTAAGTAAGTACAAAAGTATATTTAAGTAAGTACAAAACAGAACATTGACTTGTAACATAATAATTACTTGATTTAAAAAATTAAACAATAATGATGTCCACTCAGTACTTAATTATTTTGCTATGAATTTGCCTACAATTTACTTACCCACATTTTTGGGCAATTAGAAATTCGGACTCCTAGCAACACTCTCCCGATACGTCATTTCGGGACTTTGACATTATTTGTGTCGAATAACCTCAAAATTGTGTTAGAATAACATAAAAAATATAGTCATGTGTGAACCTACGCGTGAAACGATATTCCTTCCGACTGTTCGGTCACTTTTGTACTTTTTTTAGACCATTTAATTACACAGGATGGCATTTTTTAGACAAAGTTACTGTACGACGACCCATAAGGTACTGACGAAAATGAGCGTAGTTTGATGCATGTGTGTGCGTGAGCGCGTGTGTTTACTTGAAGGAGCTTAGTTTTGTGGCTTCAGTATTAGCAAAGGCCGTGCGTTATCTACCTTTTTTTACTTGATCTGAGTTGATGACTAATACATAAATTAATTCGAAGTCCATGGAATATTGTAGTTAGGTAGATATTTTAACCCTGAACTAAGTTTCATCAGCTGGTTAAGAATTGGCTGTTTGCCATGGCCAGTTTAATCTAAAACCGTCTAATTCCTCAATAGTAATGATGCATTTGAAATACTATGCGTCGAATACCTATACCAAAAATGTCTTCAGGCGCAAGGAAACGTATTTTCCGTGGTCGTTGGCATAAAGTTTCTATGATTAGTTGGCGCAAAATTCAGCTACATGAACTGCACTCCCCGACTCATTCATTAGTTAAGTGTACGGGTAAAAATGGAAGATGGGCCATTGTCTTCGGGGAGACGCCGCACACCAGGGAGCAGCCTCCATACACCCCGATTCCTATCGGCTTCCCTTTGGAAGAAACACTCTTCTTAGTGTTTACTATTGCCAAACAATATGTAACACATGTACGTGTATCAAATCACATTACAGATATTCATACTAGCTTAAAACATCTTAAAAGATTACAAAACATTACAAAAAGCCATTTCTTTATGTCTAATAAACCAAGAATTCCGACCATAGCTGCCGTTAAATTTAGAAAAAGTAAAGGAATTACTGAGCTTTGATGTTATTTAGAAAGTGTTATGAGAACTGAACAATTTTTTCTTCGGCTTCCCTCTAATAAAAATTGTAGCTTCGCCACTGCCGCATACGTACTTTAAATCTGAGCCTTTCATGACCAAAGAAATGTGGAGATTGTCTTTGCTCCGACCGACTCGGTTTCGAAGTCTATTTAGAGTTTTCTAATTTGGCCATAACGCGTGCCCTAGTCGGCTCACAGATGGTTCAATAAATTCGTCAGAGGGATTCAGCAGCTCCCGCCTGAGCATGCATCGTCTTGTAGAGGCGTTGCTATTAGTAAGGGCAAGTCAAAACGTTTCATTCACATGCACAACGTGACCTGCCATGGGTACAAAGATAATAAAACAATCTAAAGATATGGGTAAACGTGTTCCTGCGATTACCTACCTAACAATAATAACATGGATCTCATATCAATCTTATTAAAAATAAGTAAGTACTTATTATTATTATTATTTTGGTGACGTCATATCTTATTATCGCGCATTCGACTTTCTGCGGTTGGAGACAGATAAACCTCTAATAATAATACAAAATTACAACACAATGCTGAAAATCTTATCTTAGACAATCACAGGTTTTATTTCCACAATAGCGTTCATACGATTTACATTTTTATAACACACTAGCTGTGCCCGCGACTTCGTCTACGCGGAATAGTATTTTTTTTATTATTTATTTATATTATATGTGTTCATGAAAATAAATAGAATTTCCAAAATAAAAGTAGCCTAAGTTTCAGCTGTCTGCCAGTGACAGTCCCGTCGAAATCGGTCCAGCCGTTTCAGAGATTAGCCGGAACAAACAGACATACAGATAGACAAAAATTGTAAAAAATGTTATTTTGGTATATGAACCGTGTATACATCCATATGCATTTAGTAAAAAGCGGTTATTTTAATATTACAAACAGACAGTCCAATTTTATTTATCTGTATGTATAGAAGATAACATCACGCCTGTAATGGTTACATAGGCAGGGTGTATCTATACTAAGTACACCCACATTCCACCAGTTATATTTAAGTCCCATGTAAGAGGGACCGATCCTATTGCCATCAACTGGGCACACATCCAGACTCCGGCTACTGCTGCGAATTTGCAGACGGAAAAATCCAATACCACTTTGCCTTCTGCCCGACCCGGGAATCGAACCTAGAACCTAATGCTCAGCAGTTGTCGGTTTTTTTAAATTTCAAACCGGCCATTCATTGCCCATTGCGGCAATGTTCCCCTAATAAATTAAAAAGTCTGTCTGACCCGGACAATAAAAAATACTTCGTCTCAAATCTATCTTACATGTTTATTTATTAGAATTAATTAGAATAATAATCTTACTTCATGCTTTTAAATTATGTACACGTGCACTGTACATGTAGGTACGCTACATAAAACGATTTCAAGAAATTGTCACCTTATTTCTAAGGCAATAGAATATTCTTTCAATTACCCAAGCAAACTATTTTATGCTTGCCAAGAACGTAGTTGTGCATTCATAACGCATTCTATTTTGGTTCACTTATTGCTCGGATGCATACACCATTTTAAACAATACAATGAATGTTATTTACTTACTTACATTTTTGGTAAACTAAAATAAATGATAGCACTTATGTATTCTGTGGCCCTAGTGTGAGTTTTACTTAACCATCTCGATCACGTTTTCGAGCGCGTTCGGTTCTCCGATTGGTCCGTCACTAATTCAGGGCCAATCAGAGCGACAAACGCGCTCGATGCGTTTGATCGAGATGGTAAAATGAAACTCACACTAACGCCTCTGTACCTGCCTGCCGGGGGTGCGGGTTGTTCGAAAGAGATACCGCCGCCCCTGGCACACAGGCAACTGAGGGAACACGGGTGGGTTTTAGTCAGTAAAAGTCTGACACGCCCTCCCGCTCCACCCAGAGCGGGAGAAGTTATTTGATGATTTCCCACCCAAAAAAAAAAAAAAAAAAAAAAAAAAAAAAAAAAAAAAAAAAAAAAAAACGCCTCTGTACCTTAAAATACCTACACTAATCAAAACATAAGTACTGCCATCTAAACATTTAATTTGTTTCTAGGGAAGCAATACGGTAGCCCGCGAAATTCAAATTTTCTTAAGTTTTTTACAATTTGCAGGTCAGTCAGGTACAGGTCGTATGTTGAACAAAATATGATTCACAATCGTGACAAGTTTGTATAATTAACAGAATTAAAATCATCAATACAACCCACATGAGGGTTGTTCATTTAAGGCGAGGTAGACCAAGCGAAGTAGGCATTTAGCGCTCCCACCCTTCCCGCGAAGCGAGTAGTGCGCTGGAGTCGCCGGCGTGAACTTACATGAACCCAAGTCCGAGCGCGAAGTGTCACAGTATAGGTAAGCGTATCGTGTAGGCAGAAGGTTAACTTAATTTATATAATTTTCTGTACAAAAAATATTAAATACAACAGGTGGTCCGTTAACAGTTTGTTTTATTATAATAATATGAAGAAAAAAACAATATGGAATTACTTATTACAGGTTTTTTAATACACATAATGATCATTTTCGTTATCATCTTGGATAGATAAGTTTCTAATGGACATACCACGGGCATTTCTGCTATCTATAATTTCAGGCAGCAAGCATTTCATGTAAAATGTTATTAATTTCGGTTTCATTTTAGTTTCCCAAAATATATTATCTTTTTCTATGAATGTTGTGTATATGTTTTCATTCTCGCCTCCCCATATAGCCAAAATACACTTTTGTCGTTCTGATACATGTAGCTGGCCTTGTATCTGATAGTACCAGTTTGAGTTTTTATTTATTGTTGTAGTTTCAGTGTTTTTATTATATTTTAAAATTTGTATTTTGTTTTCTTGTATAGAATTAGAAAGTCCTTTTTTGTGTGCTGTAATCGGACACTTGACTTCTACAATTGTATCTTGTCCAATTAAGCCGTCAGGCGTTGCCCCTATAAAAGGGTAGTCTTTATCTATAAATAAACCGCAGCGTGCAATGACAACATTTTCTTGTTGCTGTAACTGCTGCAAAGCTTGCTGCTCATGCTCAACTCCATGTGCAATGGATGTGACGTGGGCCAGATTTTTTTTGTATAATAGGTTTTTAACGAGGGGAGCCGTATCTAATTTGACTTTTCTTTTACATATTGGCCCAAAGTTGGAAGCAGTTATTATGTTTTTTCTTATTTCGAGCCACTCATTGCTGTCTCTTTGTAATATTGTAGATCTTTCTACCTTGTGTCTATCAGATGTAAGTGTTTTTAAACTTTTGAGGAATTCTTCTTTTGATTTATCATACTCTTTTTGCGACATATCGGGCGATGAACAAGCTGGACCATAGTCGTGTTGCTCTTTATTTACTTCTTTTAGAATTCTACGTTTCTTTACTGGGTGTTCCATATTTAGTTTTCGTTTTTTCGCACGTCTTTTCTCAATTTCTTCAGCTCTGCCTCCGGGAGCATTACTTGTTAAAACTTTTTGGATGGTTGATATTGCAGATTTTGTGTTGAACGAAACAACGGCTGCCGCGCATCTTCCTTGATAGCCCCCTTTTAGCGCAAAATTTATTCTTTTACCGCCAGTGAATTTAGCTATTACACTGTTGAAGCACTCTACCGTATTTGTGTTCACGTCTTCAATCAAACTACGTGCTTTTGAAGCCACGTTGGACACAATTGCATTTATTCTGAAGATAAAAGTTGAATTTTCAATTTTTTGCAGTTCGCCACCACTGTTTTTATCTTTGTCACAAAAGTAATTTTGACACATTTGATGATTACCATAAGCGTGAGATACAGAGTTAATAATATCGTTGTGCAAAACAGATATTGCTACATTTTTAGGACTCTGTGAGGCCTTGTGATGTTTAATAGATTTCACTATTGCCTTTCGCATTGTCATAATTTTATGATTACTGAGAGTTTTTCAGTGCGCTAACGTGTACTTAGTTTCTGCGATGACCGCTCTTAACTTTTTACAAAAATTTCGCAATATGTGATTGCGGCACTCAAGTTTCTCAACCGTCAAATGTTGGCTTTCGTACGGATTTGCGTTAAGAATTTTAGCGTAGGTCGAAGCATCGCCATCTCCTACCATTCTGCCATATATAAGGCCATACGTCGCAATCGATGTTTTGAAACCTTCAACGATTATGTCGGCTTCCATTGAACAAGACGATCCCTGGAAATTTTTGAAACACAAGTGGTCTTGAGGTGCAGTTTTTTTATTTTCGGCTCTGGCACATACGAGGCAATATTTATTTTTGACACCGAAGTATAGAACTTCACCTGTATTTCTGCCAATAATGGCTGCTGTGCCCGATGAAGCTTTATAGTTCGAACCATATGACCTAGCACACCATGCCCCATCAACATAGACATCTATGACAGGATAGCCGTTTTTGGTCCGGCCTTCTGCTAAAGCAATCTCTTTTTCTTTTTTGGCAGCAGCTTCCATTGTCACACTTGCCGTTTCTGCCCATTTCTCATAAACTTTATTTTGCAGTTGATTAAAATATTTTGAAGAAAATATGGGGATGTTTATAGCCGAAAATAACTCTTCGATCTGAGAAAATCCTATACCAGAGGCTACAACTCCAGTGGTAGCAGCTATATTAGCATTTACATGCTCAGTATCTTTGGTATTTTCGGATGGAATCAAACATACTTCTTTACACATATTGCACTTAAATTTAAAGATCGATATAAGTCCATGCCTTCTTTCACCAACTAAACAGAAGTTGCTTGATTTACATTCAAATAAATTACTGTGGCGTGCTTTTTCTTGAAGTTCTTGTAAAAAGTAATTAATATCAATTATTCGCCGTCCTGAAATGGGTTGGAAATGGTTTTCTTTGTCATTCATTTCAATAATAAACGCGCCTTCACTTCCGTCAGGTTCTCTATAACAACATAAAATAAGATTTATGAAGATAGTATAACGTGGAGCCTAAAAAAACTGATGTTTAAAATCAATTTTAACAAAAGTGCACTTTTAGTACTCCGTTTTTACTCTTATTTAGAATAAAAAAAGCCTAATTTTAAATGTACAAGTACTACAAGATGGAGGTTATACAGGCTGATAAGCCGTGACATGCGTGCTGCTCACATGTGTAAGTGTTATGTCAGTTCTGAAAACTTACTGAGTTGTTACAGAATCACAAACTGGTTCTGATGCAGATAACGAAGACATCGGTGGTGGTACATCTTGTAAAGTATCATCATTCGGTGATGACGATGTTCTGAAATAATACATAATAATTTATTTAACATGAATGTTTAAAAAACAACTACAAAACAAATTTTAGATTTGTATGCCCCTGAACTAAAACAAAAAACAAACTTACTTAGTAGCAGAGGGTTGTAAATAAACAGGCTCTAATGTAATATAAGAAACGTTAGTCTTATCGGACGTATCGTCACACTGTTTTCTGAAAAAAAAATGAACTCCGCTTTATAAAAATGCAAAATTTACTAAATCTAAGATAGTATTGCGGCACTAAGTGCAATGGGCGAGCCACACCGGATAGTACCTTACATTTACCCAATACATTTTTATTATTCGCACGGAGTGAATTTACAGTGGCCAGGCCGTTAGACCGGTATGGAGAAAATAATAGGTACCTAATGGAATTTGAACGGTTGCAAGAATGAAATAGGTTTCAGTTTCGCTTGCAGGCAATCGGCGATTGTCAAATTTTTGTACCTAAACCGACTATTGTTCGGGAGTGATATTTTTGTACGCTAGTATAGTAGGTACTACTACTATTTAAGGCTTCTTTAGACAGGCGACGCGAATCGTACGTGACACTTAGGCACCGCCGGTCGCGCGACGAGCGGTGGTTTTGTGTCGCGGGCGATTCGCGTCGCATGTCGCGTGTCGCGCTTGTTTGAAGGAGCCTTTATTATGTGGTAAGGATTCCCATGATCAAGAAAACAAAGACAGTACTTACTGTTCTTCTGTGTTTTTTTTCCGGACAAATAAGCCTTTTTTATTTCGATTCATTTTTGAACTGAAACAATAAAATTAAGTTATGGTATTAAAGAATTTAAATCAGAGCAGGAAATAATAAAATAAAACAATACAGGTAGGTAAGTAAACGAAAAACAGTAACCCTTTACTTGTCTTTTAACCTACTGATATTATATTTAGTGTGGCACAGTTTTACGATCCATACAGTTGTGAAAACGAACGAATGTAGAGACGCCAGCACATCATGCTACCCCAAACAGTCAAATTTTCCCAATTGAACATGAACCTTGTACATATGGAATAAAGATGAAAATCTAACAAAGAAATTTTACAGATTGGGGTAGCTCGATGTGCTGGCGTCTGTACTTGCGTAGAGCAATGGCGGGGAACTCGCAGGGTCGGTGGAAATTTGCGTGTGACAGCGTAAGTAAAGTACACACGGCTACATATCAAGCTATATATTTCCAGTGTAAGCTGACCTCTCATTGTACAGAAATCCTATACAATGCGAGATCAGCTTATACTGGGGATTTATTTTCACTACTGATAGGGAAATAATATTGTAATACTGTGACTGTGATCAATAAGGATCAAGAATAAAAATATAACTTACCATATTTCTTTCGCGATTTTTTTTGCCTTCAACCGTGTTTTAGTCTTTTTCCGATTACTTTTATTTGCCATTTTCAAAAAAATACTGTCTTTAAAGTTATATACAACTATTTACACAATTTGAAATATACATACAAACAAATAAATAAGTTCTATAAAACAATAATTATTCACAATGTATTTTTTCCTATTAATATTATTTACGCAACAGAAACGCGCGCGCGAAAAAATTTGGCACAGATCCAACCTCTGTAACGTCCCGTAGGACACTGGCAGTCTGCACGAGCGACGCGCGGATCGAAAATCACTTGAATAATCGATCAAAAAATGTATAAATGTAATGAAAAAAAAACGATCGGGTGAAATGAATTCCAAAATGAATTACCTTTAAATTGATATGTTTTATTTAAAAAAAGGAGCATTAGTACTTGATTAAATTGAAATTTGCCTTTCCAAAAAATTGCAAATCGAATTAAGTTTGGTATTTTTTTCTATCGAGAAAATTTTATCGTATCATGTATTGAACGGGTACAAGGTAAGGAGAAAGAATGTATCTAAAATATATATTTATTTCAGATTCTAAATGTTATAATTTGCCTATTAAAACACCTTTCTAAAACATGCAAAAACGGGAACACCCAGCCTTAATCCCATTGAATGATAATTTCATGAAATGGTTTTTCTTCTTTCTCGCAAAGGTCGTAAGTAAACTTGAATTTCGTGGGTTACTTTATCTTAGTAAGTTATTATTTCAAAATTGCTTTGTTTACAGGGAGTAGGTACAATGATGATTGATTTTTATAGCAAAAAGACGAGAAAAAAAACAACCGTATTCTGGAAAAACACTACAAAGTGAAAAATAACTTTAATTTCGGTGACTTTGGATACCTATGTTTTTGAATTTTTTGTCACCGCCTTCCGAAATTAAAGTTATTATTCACTTTGTAGTGTTTTTCTGGAAGACGGTTGTTTTTTTTTTTAAAAAAGGTTTTTAGTTATAGTACTAATTTCATCATCTTTGGGGTTAAAATATATTTTTTTAAGAGTTCCGTTATCTGTCTCCGAAACGCATCATCAGATCTATATAAAATTTAAATGGGAACACTTAGGAATAAACCCCTTTCGAACAAAATAAAGAATTTTGCAAATCTGTCTATAGTTAATAACGGAGTTATGCCCGAACATACATAAAAAAGAAGATCGTACCTTCCTTCATCAGCTCGGCGTCATGAGATGATGATGATGATAAATACATACGCAAATATCTCAATAGCCTTAGAAAATATATGAAAAACATTGTTAATCCCTACAACATTTGAGGGTTGCCCTCGATTTCCCTGGGATCCCATCATCAGATCCTGGCCACAATGGTCCAACTGTAGGTCTAAGTGCGGAAACCAAACCCGTTAACATGGTAGAGTCCAATTTCGTTGTGGACAATTTTCGCCCAAAGTAACCATTTTGGGCAATTTACGTTTTCGGTCGGTTTTTTTTATGATTTTCGGTAGGGGCCGAAAAATGTAAGTGCCGGAACTATCTATACATATATATACATATATATATATCTACTAGCTTTTGCCAGCGGCTTCGCCCGTGTGGAGGTCGGTGTATTATACATAAAAACCTTCCTCTTGAATCACTCTATCTATTAAAAAAACCCGCATCAAAATCCGTTGCGTAGTTTTAAAGATTTAAGCATACATAGGGATATAGGGACAGAGAAAGCGACTGTTTTATACTATGTAGTGATACTAAGATTATAAAGCTGAAGAGTTTGTTTGTTTGCTTGAACGCGCTAATCTCAGGAACTATCATCGGTCCGATGTGAAAAATTCTTAGTGTTAAATAGCCCATTAATCGAGGAAGGCTATAAGGCTATATATCATTACGCTAAGACCCTTAGGAGCCGAGTAAAGAGAAAAAGTCGCGAATACGAAGTACTCGCACGGGCAGGTGAGGCGAGCGACAGGGTGGGTCGGGGAGCAAGAAATTTGACGCGAACGAAGTCGCGGGCAGAAGCTAGTAATAATATATGGGTGCTCTGCCAACGCATTTATTGGATTAAGACAGGATATTAGTCAGCAGCAGCTGTATAAACATTGTGATAAACACTGGCATTCCTTATTAGGGCAGAGCATTCTTTGTAGTGGTGGTCTATCAGGAGACCCTTGTTACCTTGAGAAATCTTGCTGTGGGTGATATTATACTCCCCTGCCAACAGGGATCCCATCAGGGAATGCAGGTGTGATTGTCATGGTCCATAAATGTATGAAAATAGAATCGGTACTCACTTGGCAGGCTTGCTTTTCATCCAACCAGAAAGTGTGAATCCATCCTTAAGTTCTGGGTCACTTGAAGCCATTGTAATCTCTTTGTAATACAAATAAAAAAATCACTTATCTACTGAAAAGACAACTGTCTTGAAACTACACTAAAAACTGAATGGTGTCTTATCGTGAGCAGAAATGATAAGATTGTTTCAGTTGGCAATACTGTATGACAGCATTATGAAACAAGGAAAAGAGAGGCTATATTTAAAAACAAGTAATTATTAAACTAAATAAATTAACGTAGGTAGTGCTCAAGACACGCTTTGGGCTTCACCAGACTTCTTTGAAAGAGATGATGAAGTCATCTGAAACAAAACATTCAACAGTTATGAGAAATATAAGCAGTGCATTTGTTTTTATTCCCTTGAGAATTTTACAGCCACAAGTGTCATCTTAGTAATTAAATTGTCATAGATTTTTAATGACCGTCTTTTTAACCGACTTCAAAAAGGAGGAGGTTCTCAATTCGTCGGAACCTTATATTTTTTTTATGTATGTTCCCCAATTACTCAAAGATGGCTGGACCGATTTGGATTATTTATTTTTTGTTTGAAAGGGTATACTTCCCAGGTGGTCCCATGATCATCAAGTCAGGATCTGATGATGGGATCCTGGAGAAATAGAGAGAACTCTTCAAATTTTATAGGCACATTTGAAGCGATTTGGGTAGTTTTTGGAAGAGTACTTTCTCGGAGTGGTCCCATTTCAATTTGGTGAAGATCTGATGAAGAGCTTCGGAGATAGGGAACGGAACTCCTCAATAAATGATAGCAAATGGACTGGAATTGCTGAAATCTCATGTCTGTCTATTGTTTACACCAGTTCATAACATAACATCACGCCGGGACGCCGTGAAGGGGTAAACACATGTGAACCATTAAAAAGTGAAAAATAAAAACTTAAAAAAACAACCCACTTCCAAAAAAACACTAAAACGTGAAAAATATCTTTAATTTCGGAAGGCGGTGACAAAAAAATAAAATACATATCCAAAGTCACCGACTTCCGAAATTAAAGTTACTTTTCACTTTTTAGTGTTTTTTTGGAAGACGGTTTTGTTATTTTTATTAATTTGATTACTTGCTCTTGACCTTGATTTTAGATATTGTTGTCAAAAAATCTCGCCTCTTGTTGTGATCCTGTGCCACAAGGTGTGGCTATACATCTGGTACAGAGGCCATTTTTATCAATCTGACATTAAAAATTCAATTGTATCCCATGAAAATTTCAGCTGCAGTTAAAAGTTCAAATTATGAGGTAGGCTATAACCTATAGTAGGTTACAAGTGTGCTTTGATGAGGCTAATGTAGCCTATCTTGATTGTGAATGTACATGCACAGTGCTGACACATCAGAATAATAAAAAAATACAGTATTAAAAAAACAACACCTCTCAGAATAAAATAAAGACTTTAAAATACTAAAAGAATTTCCTTAAAACAACAATAGGTATTATTTGTTAAAAAAAACACACCAATGACCTGAATCTACTCACTACTAAGTAAAATGACTAAATACAACATGTAGATATAACTTTTTCCTTGTTTATCAATCAGCGTGTAGGTAATTTCCATAGTTTTTCTACAGCTGCCAATACTAACCCACTCATTGTAATTAGTCTCATGCAAAACAGAACAGAATGTTTTATTCTCAAAACAACAATATCAACTCATAATAATTTCTATTGACCAGAGACATTTTATGATTTATATAAATAAACATTTAGTCCATTCTGACAATTCAAAACATCAGAAATTAATCTTGTTGGGGTTCAGTTTGGATATAATTTGTCTTTTGAGAATTTAATTATTAGTGTGAAAGTGCATTTTTTAATCAATTTACCTGTAACAATAAAATATGATGACCTTCTGTCATGATCTAACCATACTTTTTGGATTTACTAACGAACTAAATAGGAACTGGGTGGGTTTCGATTCGATATGCTGTAGAAAATCAGGCAGTAGGTAGGTATCTACACGAATCTACATTCTTCGTGCATTAATGCAGCCATAAGTAACCGTTATATAGCGACATACACTTATATCAATCACGAGGCGGATTCACGAGACTAGAACGTTAGTTTCAATGCCATCACAATTACAATCTAATTAGTGCACGTTCGGATCGAATGTTCTGCTTACAAATCTAGATACAAATAATATCTGGGCACGGACAGAGCTAATGGCATACTATCTCGATAGTAACAACGAATGACTGCATTGTTTACAAATAATACTATTGTAAAAACATTAAAATACAATCTGCAATAAAGAACTTTTCACAGCCATAACATGCGGATAGTCTGAAATTATCACACGTATTATTCAGAATTTTGAAAATAAAGTTTAATTAGGTTTGTAAAAGTAACAAAATGTAGGTATTAACTTACAGTTTCAAGAATAATGTCTGAAGCACTAATAATTTTCAACATTATTACGAAGTTACAAAGACTTACAAGCCAACTCAACTCAATGCACGAGATCCACAGAGACTCACAGAGTACATTTTTTCCCTATTAAAAAAAAGTACTCTGTGATTTTTTCAACGAGATCCCAAGCAAGACCACAGACAGAACCAATACCCTTAAATAGTAGTCTATGACCAATAAATAGTCTATTGTAGTCTTTGCACTAGGGATATTCGATATAAATCGATGCATCGAATTCACTCGATGTTTATAGTACGATGCATCGAATCAGTCCGATGCTTTGAAAAAGTGTTGATTTACTTGATGCATCGATGTATTTTTGTAAAACATCGAATAAAGAGTAACCAACTAATGATTATACCTATTTATTACTATTTCAGCTGATTTCGAACAAAATAGAATTAATCAAATTAAATCTTCATTTTTTTTTGTTGGTGGCGCTAGTTGGCTGCTGTTTGTCATCATAGCATGTCTTCTTCTTCTACCTAATGGTGAAAGTAGAAGACAAGTTGCGGCGATCCTATATTAATTGGGATAAGGGCAGGAGAACGATGACGTACAGACGCCAGCACGTCAAGCTACCCCAAACTGTCACATTTTCCCAATTGAACATGAACCTTAGGTATTTATCATAAAGTTGAAAATCTATCGAAGAAATTTGACAGATTGAGGTAGCTTGATGTGCTAGCGTCTGTACTTTGAAAATAAACAACTTTTACGGGTCGTCACAGAATTTATTTGTATTCGATTTATCGTTTTTTTTTTGTGATTTTAAATGGTTTTCCGACGTTTAGACAACTTTGCAGGAGCCGTGGTAAAACTGGTTTAATTTCAAATAAAAGTACACGCGATAATCTTAGATCTGCATATTGATTATACCTTTTGTAATTATTCTAACAAAGAATATTGTGACATTATCTTTATTTTTTTGAATAAACTACAACTGATTCAGCGAAGCTTTGCATGAAATGTAATTTTTTTTCTCTTAGGTACAGACGCCAGCACATCAACCTACTACAATCTGTCAAATTTCTTTAATAGGTTTTCAACTTTATCGCTGAAGCATAAGGTTCAAATTTGATTGAGAAAATTTTACAGTTTCGGGTAGGTTGACCTGCTGGCGTCTGTACCTTGAACATCCTTAGGTAACAGGCGTACGGAAGAAAAGTGTTGTAGGAATAATACGAGTAGATTATTAAAAATTATGGGTTGTTTTTATGGAGTGTCAGAGGGCTGACTTTATGATGCAACGTTAGAAAAAGTACTCGATTTTGAGAAAACATCGATGTTTTGAACCGATGCATCGGAAAATATTGATGCATAGGAATGATGTATAACATCGAAAAAAAAAACGATTTATTTGCTAAGTGGACACCCCTACTTTGCACAGAACATAAATAACTCAAGAGGAGCAAGACAGTTATACAACAATGCACAGAGTACAAATGAACAGAAATGCAGGCGTAGAGATCAAGAAGCATATAGATAAAAGTGGAGGCCACAGTCCAAACTAAAAGTGAAGACAACCTGTGGGCTAGCGCTCTCTTTCTGAATACATACATAAGAGCGAGAAAACACGTATCACTGTCTCGTTCTTATGTATAAAATAGAAAGAGAGCGTCAGCCCACAGTCGTCTTCAGTTAGGTATTTAGAGTTTTGCCTCCACTTTTATCTATTTTATAAACTTCTTGATAGAGATGATGTCCCTTAAAAGATAGTACTAATGTCAACAAATTACAAATCGCTAAAGATGCACAAGTATAGAAACTTTTTAAATCATTTTTCCTTTGTTTTGTCCTTAGTCTGAGTTTGTTACAGAGTAATTTATCTGTAATAACTAATAAGTAATAAGATTCGTTGCAAAGAAATGTTACAATACACTTTTGGCTAATACACGATTTATAATACCTAAAAAAATATAAATTACGTTATAACAGCTATTAGACAAAGTATAATATTATAGTAATATCGATTCACACAAGCCAGTGAAATCAATAAATAGTATTATACCTTGCACGATGATGCATGCCATATGTACTCTGTGCATGTCGCAACCAAGAAGCTTATAGATAAAAGTGGAGGCAACACTCTAAATACCTAAGTGAAGACGACTTCGGGCTGACGCTCTCTTTCTAAATGTATACATAAGAACGAGACAGTGATACGTGTTTTCTCTCTCTTATGTATGTATTCAGAAAGAGAGCGCTAGCCCACAGGTTGTCTGTCTTCACTTTTTTATTTGGAGTGTGGTCTCCACTTAAGCTTCTTATCATAAGCTTCTTGGTCGCAACCATTGATGGCCATCGAGCATCGACAAAAACAGAAATCATTCACTTCATTCATTCTTTATTCATTCTCTCTGTCTGTTAACAGCTGATAGTCGTTAGGAGTATACTTTTGACATTGATTTTTGTAGGTTAACATATTGACAGATTTAGACAATATTTAATGCGATGCATTAGAAGCAAGCTGATTTAATATACAAAAAAACTACCTCAAATATAAATTTAAGCTTCATCAATGATGGCTAATGATGAACCCACTGATTTGGACTGGGTGCAGCTCCGAAAAGAAATGGGACAGCACCAACATGTTGAAACATCAAGTGAAAAGTTTTCGAGAAAATTTCACGAAAATCCTTTCGTTCCCATAGGTATGCCCGTCGAAACAATTTAGAATTTATTCTGTTCCTTCATAAAGCTGTTTTTACGACTTACAAGTATTATTTAGAAATTAATACTTAAGCAAAAAAAAAAACTAGAAAGGGACATTTTGTGAATATAAATATGATTAGGTAGGTATGTACCTACATTAAAACATGCAATGATTAATTATCACCTACTGTGTTGTATAGAATAGCTAGATCATGCTTTTCATTAGCTCTTCTGGTGATGTTTATTCAGGTTCAAATTTTAAGTTCCTCTTAGGTTGGAAGGAAGAAAAGGAATTATGATGTAACGTGGTAATTGTTTCAGGATGTCTGGCCACAGCAGGTGCACTGTCTTATGGATTGTGGAGCTTCAAAACTGGCCATAAAAGATTATCTCAACAAATGATGCGACTCAGAATTGTGGCACAAGGATTCACAATAACGGCATTGGTTGTTGGTGTTATAATGACCACAGGAAAAGGTCTCTCAAAGTAGATTGTAATTCATTCATTAAGACTATAGATATTTATGTAGTATTTTATTAAAGTTGAATCCCAACCAAGGTATAATTTTTATTTGCTTAAGATCTACTTCAACAAGGTATCTATTTATAACTAGCTTTTGCTCGCAGCTCCACCCGCGTGGATGTCTGTTATTGCGTAAAAAAGTAGCCTATGTCCTTCTCCATATCCCAGGCTACATCATATCTCTGCCAAATTTCATAATGATTGGTTCAGTCGTTTAGGCGTGTGCGTAGTCGCAGTGGAAACATGTCGAAGTTCTTAATTTCAGTTTAGCAGATATTTAGTTTATGACGTAGTGTAATTGTGTATGGTAAGTACAAATTTGTGTATCCAACCATTGGGGAGCTATTCAACCAAAACTGTTTCTGCACTTTTTGCTGGCACTACGTCATCCTAGCAGCACTTTTTTTTGCTATGGACTTACAAGAAAAAAAATACATCCAATAATTAGTGTGTAACGAGAGCAGTGGCGTAGTTACCGGAGGGCTAGATGAGGCAGTGCTCGGTGGCGTAGTTACCGGAGGGCTAGATGAGGCAGTGCCCCAGGGCCCCCAAGCTCGGGGGGACCCTCGGACTTTGACTTACAAATAATGATGTGATGTGCCTTGTCGCTATTTTGGTGGTTCGAGTCGGTTTATACGGTATTCGAATCATGATTCGAGCCCAATACTCGAGTTGTATGTTTGGTATTCGAATGTTGACTCGAGACCTCGAGTCTAGAAATACGAGTCCAGAAATTCAAGTCCAGTCCATACACCTGAGGCTTTTTCGGCGCCATGTTGTAATAAAGTTAATTACAATAAAATCACTTTACTATTAGTAAAAAAAGTTGCAGATTCATACATGTATTATTAGGCATCCTTCATTGCTTCAGCAAACAGAGATCGAGTACGGGCGAGTCAACCTAACTCGAATACTATTTTGTTGGACTCGCATAATAGCATCGAGTCAGCGATTTCAAAATCGATTCTTCCTGACTCGAGTACCGGAATCGAGTCCAGCGAACTCGAATCAAAATAAATTGGTATTCGAGTAGGCAAGTCCAAAGCAGGAATCGAGTCTGACTCTAGTCAAGCCGTATTCGGCACATCGCTACTTACAAACTATAAATTGAACTAGTGAAAATGTCTCCCACATTCGGAATATAAATAAACCAGTTACCAGGAACGCGACTTTAACAAAGGCAACTTATTTGAAAAAATACAGGGGAATTCCCAACAAGCCTCGAACATCTTTGTTTGAAACTTACTGGGAGCTCCCCTGTATTCTTAAGTTGGTGTCACAGTCGCGCCGCACAGTGGATCGTCCCCATAGAAGACTTCTATTTTTCTTTTATTTTCATCAATATTTGTGTTTGTGTTTATGTTGATATCATAAGCTGCCGCTTATGATATCAACATGGAAAAAAAATGCTATTTTATTCCTTTAACAAATACCTACAAATAATGAACTAACACTTTTTCAAACTGGACTCATTCCACGAGCAAATCGATAAAAAGTGTTTTTTTTTTGTATGAAAATGGACATTAAAACTTTTTAACTTTTGGAGTCATCTTTGGCCGAATAATCGTCAGCAAAGAATCCGAAGATAACAGAAGATTGTGCAAAATGTCTTCATTAGGTGCCAAACTACTGCATTTTCGGGAATGGCTTTCCCTATACTTCCGGAAGTCTTTGTTCCTCGCTCCGGAGGCTTCTTCCGACAGGAAGCTTAAAGGCACACGCACAACGGACCGAATGGGAGTCTAAGTGCGGAAAAGGGAGTCCCATCATCAAGCCTATAGGCACTATAGATAATGGTCAAAAATTTGGGGACCTGATTTGGGTTCTCTAAAATTTACTTCACAATAGCAGTTTCACCACTTTTCCCTGAAGCTTTGAGAACATACACTGCTGAAAATAATATTTCATCGGAACTGCACGATGAGTATCTTCGGTGCGTCCAGTGGCGGATTTACACATTTGCCGCCAGTAGGCTACACAATTTTTGCCGCCCCTACTAACTCTTTTGAATTGTATTATTGAAACGCTGTTGGAATATTTTAAAAATTCATAATCACAATTAGTGTACTTTACACAGCGTTTAGTAATTTTTCATACAAGGTGTAATTTTAATCACCGTTAACCTCCTAGGGGATCATTATACTCATCACTATGAAGAACTTTTACTGTGGGCCCAAACCTGAAATTGCGAAAATAAAATCAGCTGTTCCCTACATTTATTTTCGCCTACTTGTCAAAATTTAAGGAACAGCTGATTTTGTTTTCGCGATTTCAGGTTTGGGCACATAATAAAAGTTCTTCATAGTGATGAGTACAATGACCCCCTATGAGGTTAACGGTGATTAAAATTACACCTTGTATACAGACATCGGTATTACGGTATACCGATAGGTACCTACTGTATGTATAGTAGGTAGGTACCAAAATATATTGTAATTTTGTTAAATTTTCGAGACTTTTTTCTCCGCGTATAATAATGTTTTTTTTTTCCTTATGGAAAAAAATCAGCCAAATTGCCGCCGTCTCCAGCCTACTCAGCCTGCTGGTAAATCCGCCACTAGGTGCGTCTTAATTTCTGATGGTTACTTAGGTCATCAAAAGACTTGCGAGGAGTTTTTCAGTTGATGTCGATGCATCTGATTTTGAAGAGGTAACTGACTCTTCAGTCATATCAACATTAGGCTGTTCAGGCAAATCAACATTAGGCTCTATGAGTAGGGTATTGGCACCAATAAATGAACGATTAAGCGTTTTTGACAACTTTAAATAGTTGTAGCTCAGTTATTTCACGACATTGATGCATGCTTATTCTTTTTTTAGTATTCCATAATCCTCAGGATTAGATGGATTAAAAAAAGAACTGACTAGATTAACAATTTATTTTTTTACCTTGCTTTTTGTAAAAATATTAGGGTTTTATCCCAATAGTTGAACACTGAGCCCTAATTATGAACATTTTGTACTCAATACTTGAACTAACATTTGAATGGTAGTAGAGGAAATTTTGTATATTTTTTATAAATAAAACTATGGTAAGTATTACTAAAGGCTTTTAATTGTTTGTCTATATACATCAGTCCTAGCAAAAAAAAAAACTGTTTAAGCCGTTTTAGCTGTCTTCAGGTCTGAATCTCAAATTTCTAAAATCTGTGCTACAGTCTCTCTGACATCTTTTTTGTTGGCAGGATAGCCAATTTTGGCCATATTTAAAATTCAGGTAGCAATTTTATCTTCTACATGATGATGAAGTTTACGTTATTAGTTTTCAAATTCACTTCAGCGTTCAGCTTATGGAACAATACCCAAAATTTGAACGGATAAAATGTGTAGTTCATATTTTGGGTATGAAGTCTAAAGCTGAACAGTGCAAGATTTCATACTAAAATAAAGCCATATATTGATTGATTATTATTTGATTAAAATTCCACATTTTGATACTAGACAGAGGTGGTCTTTACTTCTTAAGAATTATAGGACCATCTCACTTCTGAGTAGAGTGTGCAAAACCGGAATGTCTTCAAAACCGGTTTTGAATTTCGGTTTTGAAGGCCCAAAACCGGAAACCAGCGTTAGCCCCGGTTTCGCCTGCATTTTCATAGTACTTGTATAGTAGAATTTTAACAAGAAAACAATATTGTTAGATACCCACAAAATCTACAAATAAAACAAATTTTAGCATATACCTTTTTTAATCAACCATTTATGCCTACCAATACCAAGTAGACAAGTAAGACAACATCAATAGTTTGGATAACATGAGCTTAAAATAATATAAAAATATAACTAACTGAGATCAAATCAACAACAAGTAAGTTTCTGGTACCTTTAGTAGGTGGTACCTAACAATTCTGTTAAAAAGAATAATATATTTTAAACGTATAAAACACATTCATCATCTTAAGTAAGATACTAAACACAACCACAATTACTATGCGTCTAAATTTCTTAAATCTTGAGCTCTTTAATTACGAACTACTAGCAACAGTAGCAACATTATTATGGGATTCATAATATTAATATTTGCTATTTTGATATTATAGACTATAAAACGAGATCAAATCAACGGGACGCGGGTCTACCGGTCGAAGGAGTCGCGTTGCGGGTGCAGGGGTCGCGGAGGGAGGAGTTTAAGTGGGTAAAGGTTGCGTTCGGATATATTTGATGACTCTAATTTGAATATTTCTTGAGTGCGTTCGAAAAAAGTTGATTAAAATCAAAAATTCAAAATGTAATTCAATAACGGGAAAACCAAAGGTAACTCTAGGTTTTGTCTCTCAACCCCGGGTCAAAAAAATCGGTAAATTTTGTCCGGTTTCCGGTTTTTAGCAAAACCGGAAAACCGGGTTTGCATGCCCTACTTCTGAGCCATGTCTACAAGCTGTTCTCTAGAGTCATCACGAACTGTCTAACGCGCAGGTTTGACGACTTCCAGCCTCCCGAACAAGCCCGGTTCCGTAAAGGCTTTAGCATAGTAGACCACACACATACGCTGCGGCAGGTTATACAGAAGACCAAGAGTATAACCTGCCTCTCTGTTTGGCGTTTGTGGACTCCGAAAAAGCCTTCGATTCGATCGAGACATGGGCAATGCAATCTCTTCAACGGTGCCAGATCGACTATCGGTACATCGAGGTGCTGAAGTGTCTGTATGAAAACGTCACTATATCCGGCCGACTCCAGGAACAGACTTCGAAACCTATCCTTCTGCAGCGAGGTGTGAGACAGGGAGACGTTATCTCTCCGACACTGTTCACCGCTGCACTGGAGGATGACTTCAAACTTCTGGACTGAAAAGGGGCTGGCATCAACATCGATGGCGAGTACATCACTCACCTTCGCTTTGCCGATGATATAGTTGTCATGGCTGAGACCATGAAGGACCTCAGTGCAATGCTCGATGACCTTAGTATAGCTTCTGAAAGAGTGGGTCTTAAAATGAATATGGACCTCATGACGATCGGAGGCGCTACACTCGGAGTTGTGGACGAGTACATTTACCTAGGACAAACTATCCAGTTAGGTAGGTCTAACTTCGAGAAAGAGGTCAATCGTCGAATCCGACTCTGCTGGGCAGCGTTCGGGAGGCTTCGTAATATCTTCTTCTCCCATATCCCGCAGTGTCTCAAGATGAAAGTCTTTGACCAGTGTGTGTTGCCAGTGATGACCTATGCCACAGAAATGTGGTCGCTCACAATGGGCCTTATCAGAAGGCTTGAAGTTACCCAAAGAGCAATGGAGAGGGCGATGCACTGAGTTTCCCTACGTGATCCAATCAGGAATGAAGAGATCCGTAGGAAAACCAAGGCAAACCGACATAGCCCGAAGAATTGCCAAACTTAAGTGGCAGTGGGCACAGCACATTGCTCGCAGAACAGATGGCAGATGGGGCTGAAAAGTTCTGGAGTGGCGACCGCGTACCGGAAGACGTAGAGTGGGAAGGCCTCCCACAAGGTGGACCGATGACCCGATGGCCGTGGGAATCTGCTGGATGTGGGAAGCACAAGATCGGTCGAAGTGGAGGAGCCTGGGGGAGGCCTATGTCCAGCATTGGACGTCTTTTGGCTGAAATAATGATGATGATAATGGAGATCCAGAAATTAAATACCGAAAGTAAAATTAATTAATACTTCTAACAAAAAAGAAGAAACTATAGCAAATATTTAGCAATAAGTAGGTTTGCCATTTTAAACATAGCCGATGTCACCCGAAATCAACATGATCGGATTGGCCGACTACTCGGCCATTTTGCAGCCGACTATTATATAAATTGGTGTAATAAGAGACCCCTCTTATTACACCAATTTCAATATCGTAATGTATGTCATTACGCACTTGTGCGTTATTGTAATGTAAAACGCACGGTTTATCAAGATGCTCCGTCTAAAACGAACGTTACTTTTTTAATCTTAGCAAAGAGTTTTATGTCAGAAAAGTGGTCAACATTTTATGAATATAATTAACTTTGAGAGATAAAATATAAAAAAATAAACATTTAATTCTTTAATTTAATTAGTTTTGACAATAAATTACAACCATTTATCTGTTACAAAAACAAAAAAATATTAATTTACTTTATTAGTTATACTGGCTGTTTTTGTGCCTTTGCCTTAAAAAAAAGCGCTGAGTAATAATCAATGTTACAAATTGTTCAAATTTTTCTACCTGCTTTATCAAGTGATTAAAGATTTACTCGTTTAAGAAAGTCCGACTTTTATCTATTTCCTCGCAAATATGTTATAAAACGTCGTATGACATACGTGCGCTTTGATAATTACAGCCTCTGCTTTCTTGTAGCCCGAGCCGGAGGCGAGGGCTAGCAATATCGCCTCGGCTGTAATTTTCAACTTGCCGCACTTATAACATAATGAACTATTCTTTCCTTGTTATTTACGGTGTTCGCAATTTGAATCGTTTATTTTATTATTTCAATATGAATGAAATGACCTACTGTTAAATTCCAAATGTGGCAAATGATCCAGTAAGGCAGTGTCTCTAGTATATATAGTAGTCTATGCAGTGAACGGAACGAATATAATTTATAGGGGAACCGGGGAACCAAACGAGCGAATGAGTGCCGGTGCCGAACGGTGCCAAAGGAATAACTAAGGTGAACCAGGACCGGACCCGGAGTCGGAATAAGTGAATCAATTCACTTTCCTGAATAAAGATTACCCACCTCTAGAGAAAATAGAATTTGGAAAAAATATACATACCGTTCAGAAGATATATCTACACGTAAAAGTAAAATAAGGTTATTAGGTCCAAGTACTTAAAATAGGAAGTCAAGAGCCTAACGTATAACGTTTATCTGTATCTTGTAAGGGTCTACAATGTCTTGGCAAGTTTCATTTATGTGCTCTTTGTAATTAATGAGCAATGGCATAATTTACTACGATTGGACACATTGAGGTAATATGTACTAACTACTTAATACCTCAATGATTGGACACTGTATTGTATGACATCCGATTGTAGGATTTTTTAATGGAAATGAAGAATACAACATATACTGATATTTAGTGTATTAATGCAACGATTTATTTAATACTTTAAGCATAAACATGTACAGAGGCGGACTTAATGCCATAGGCATTTTCTACACGTCGACCTTTGGGTGATGCAGAGCACAGAACACTATTACTCCTAGCGGAGATGCAGAGACAAACAGTAGTAGGTGCAATAAATTAGAGGAATAAATTTATGTGCGTTAAACTATTTAAAGTATAAATAAGTACGATAAACTATTAACATGTAAAATTATTATTTCCTTTATTTCATTAAAAACATATAAATTATATTTTTAAATATTCGAACATAAAAACATTTAAAAATATAAAAAATAGTAGCCCACCGTTATCGGAAACAGGGTTCAAGCTACCGGCGGTCAGGGCTCCACAGAGAGGAACCTCCTAACAATGCGAGCCGTATCAAGAAGTACCGCTTTCTGAATCAGGCCCTAGGGCCTTACTGTTGCTTGCTTGCTTGTTGGGCAGCTGGGTCTTGACCCAACTAGCAACTAGAGCCTCCTCAGGTGTTGGTCGAGGCTCTTGGCTATCAAGCCATTGGCTGTAACGACTATCGGTACAATGATCGCTGAGTCCACATCCCACATGTCGACAACCTCGCGAGCCAAGTCAAGATACTTGATTTGTTTATCTTTCTCAGCTTTCACGAGGTTCCAGTCATGCGGGACCGTGATATCAACGATCATTGCACGCCGCTCTAGTCGATCCACCACCACTATATCAGGCTTATTGGCACCAATACTCCTGTCAGTGATGATGGATCGATCCCAGTACAGTGTGATATGTCCATTTTCGAGAACTAGGTATAGTATGGCACTTCCGATTCCACAAGGCTGTATTTCAGAGCAAGTTGCTGGTGGATAATCTTAGCTACAAGGTTGTGCCTATGCAAATATTCTTCGTTAGCTAGACGAGAACAGCCGGAGATAATATGTCTGATGGATTCTCCCGGATGGTGGCATGCCCGACAGATGTCAACCGTGCCGACTTTCACAATAAATCTCCGGTAATTGTTCGTCATCATAGCTTCGTCTATAATTGCACAGACAAAACCTTCGGTTTCGCCAAAGAGGTCACTGAAACCCAGCCAGGCTACGGACGCTAATAAATCTACATCGGGACCATGTAGGGCCCGAAAAAAGCGTCCGTGAAGCTCCTTACTCTGCCATACCTCCATGCGATCATTAGTGTCAAGCACTACAGGCTTGCGCCAGTCCTCTTTAGCCAAGGAGAGCGGGGTGAGGCCCTTGTCTACCGCAACCACATCTTGATGCATCCCCACGTCGGCCTCTAGGAAATATTCCCTGAGATTGCATATCTGGCGATTGTGGAGGGTCTTAGCGTTTAAGAACCCTCTACCTCCACACTTTCGCGGGACATACAGTCTCATTACCGATGACCGTGTGTGATGCATTCGATAAGCAGTCAGCAGCGTACGGACCCTCCTATCCAGGGCGTCGAGTTTGGTCTGAGTCCATTTGAGTACGCCGAAAGAGTACATCAAGACCGGCATGACCCAACCGTTGAAGGCGCGCACCTTATTTCTGCCTAATAAAAGACTATTATAAAACTTTGTTCAGGCAGCCAAAGAAGCGCTCCTTCAACGCTTGCTTCATGTCAGTAACAATGATAAATTATCATTGTTATTACACATTACATTACACTAAATAATTAAAGAGATATAATAAAAATACCAGAACCACCGTTGTACATGGATAAACCGATCAAGTTTGAGTAGCTACGAAAAGGCGGCCGTGCAGTTATAGAGCTAACGTTCTACATTTTAGAGGGTTGTACCATTGTTGGATTGGTACAGCTGGCACACAATTCTTGAACAAGTAACTAATAACTTTCGTGATACAACTCGTACGTCACTTGTTTTTTCTTAAACTTAGATACATTTATTTGCCTGAAAAATGGTATTTTCATATTCCCACTACTAAATTCGGCATGCTATTTTTTTTTTGACGATATTAATGGTCCTAATTCTAAATTAATCAATTTAAATAAAATAATTAAAAACCCATATAAAAAAGTAATAAATCAAGCATTATTATTGTCTAGGTACATAACAAATTAAAAATCAATTGAATTACAAATGTCAAAGAAAATCAATCAAGAAATTACAAATTGTCCAAATACCTATCAACTTTCAAATGACATCCAAGGAAATTAAATTACAATTAACGTCAATAGCTGAGTTTTTGGCGGAATCGCGTTGGAACATGTCGCATGACTTTTTATTTTCATAAAATTTAGTGAAATAGCGAATAAAATTGTATAATTTTGGTAGTGAATTATGCAATTTAATTACCTACGTGTGAGTGCACAAGTGTAGTGAAGGTGAAAATAAGTGACTAACGTGGACTTTTCGTGTTCCCCCCAAAAACTCTTAATAGGTTGTTGTAAAGTTACTACCGCTTTACAATAACTTTGACTTGACTGACTAAAGACGACAATTTTTGTTTTTTTTGTTTTTTTGGGTTTTGGCTTCGCACAGTTTGTGCATTTAGCCAGTGTCAAGTAATTTTTCTTTTTGATCAAGTAAATGGCCCGATATCGGGCACGAATTTACAAAGCAGTTATAGTCGTCTTTAGTCAGTCAAGTCAAAGTTATTGTAAAGCGGTAGTAACTTTACAACAACCTATTAGGAGTTTTTGGGGGAACACGAAAAGTCCACGTTAGACACTTATTTTCACCTTCACTACACTTGTGCACTCACACGTAATTAAATTGCATAATTCACTACCAAAATTATACAATTTTATTCGCTACTTCACTAAATTTTATGAAAATAAAAAGTCGTGCGACATGTTCCAACGCGATCCCGCCAAAAACTCCAAAGACGACAATGATTGTTTTGTAACTTCGTGCCCGATATCGGGCCATTTACTTGATCGAAAAGAAAAATTACTTGACACTGGCTAAATGCACAAACCGTGCGAAGCCAAAACCCAAAAAAAAAGTCAATAAATAGCTAAAAATAAAAATGTCAAATTTAATTTTCATGTCATGCAATTTTTCCATTTGTCCTAGAATTCATAAATTCCGTAATCGTATAAAAACAATTTTCGATCAGCCATGCTCTGAGATGCTTATGAAATAAGCTGGTTCGCATTTCGCTAATAAACTTCGGTACCTATATTTACCTGTACGTGAAGTTCTATCATAATTATACGAGCGCCGAGTCCGAAGAGATTAGTACTTCACACATGTAGTTACGCTAGTTGTCACCACTCATGCACTTAGTTGAGAAAAAACGATTATAATCAATTTTTCTTTATCTATGGCAATTCAATTTGAGAAGTCATTTGATGATTTCCCACCCACAAAAAAAAAAACCACAGGATCTTTTACTCTAAACTAAATGATTGGCGCTAACGTCTGAGAGCGGAACTGGACGAGGTACCCAAATGAATAAAAAAAAAAACAGTTGTGGGTATGTCAAATTGAATTGCCATAGATAAAGAAAAATTGATTATAATCGTTTTTTCTCAACTAAGTGCATGAGTGGTGACAACTAGCGTAACTACATGTGTGAAGTACTAATCTCTTCGGACTCGGGGCTCGTATAATTATGATAGAACTTCACGTACAGGTAAGTTCGTTTAATCATTAATTATACTCGCGCCTCGTCATCGAGATTAGTACTTTACACGAGGATTTTGACAGTACTATGGGAATATCATCAATGAATAAAATGTTTCTAAGAATCAAAATAATTATATTATTATGCATTTTGGTACAATCAATAAACAGAAAGAACAATATTGTACTTCTAGGATTAACAATAATTAAGCGATTTCTTTGAGTATTTACTCAAACGGTAAAATGAATCACAAACAAATGAATATTTATGTAATTAACTAACTAAGGAATAATTATTCTTATAATAGCTATCACAGTTCATCATCATTCATTCGTCATGATGATGAACTGTGATAGCACAGTTCATCATCATCAGTGTGACTGTCACAGTTAGTTGTAGGCAATTATGTATAACCACAATAAACTTATTATGAATTAATGATAATCTGCTACGTGCGAGATTTGAACTGGTCGTACCTAATTGAATAATTATGATGAATGTTGGTTGATTATTGATTCTGCTAAGGTAGTACTATCATCAGCAATAATATCTCTCTGACAGAATTTTGCAAAGGTTGTGGAGTTTCTACTCCAGCCTGCCGTTTTACGGATAGTAACACTAACGCCCAGTGAGTGCGCGCGCGATGACCTGCATGTCTCGTGCTGTGTGCACTGAACACGCTCGTGTCAATGTCAACCCCACACTCACTGAGCGTTTGCTTAATCCAGCGGCTAAGCGTTTGCGTTCCCACTGGTTTATGAGGTTTCTTAATTCCAACAAATAAAACGTCATACGTTCTTAATAATAAGGTGCGTTCTATGTAACACAGTAATGTAGTGGCTGGGCATATGCATATTTTATCTTTAAAGAAGGGTATAGGTAATAAATAGGTTGTTGAAATCCCGCACCCTAATTGCGTAACTCACGATTAATCATAATCTGTTTCATGTTGACAGTTCAACAATATTCATTGCATTATTTACGTTGTTGAGCAGACACATTTTTCGAACATATGAAGCAATGGTTTAACAATCTGTTTCAAAACGAAACAGATTATGATTAATCGTGAGTTACGCAATTAGGGTGCAGGTCTAGAAGTTTTTATAATATCGGAGACTTTAATTGTGATACGCTAAGAAAGGTTTTGAACATTCCTAACTTTTATCTTCGAGTGAGTTTGAACACTGTGTGCGTTTGACAGAGCCAGTAAGGTAATGATTTTATTTATAAGCTTATCTAAGGTTAATTCCTCATTAGGATGCCATGAACTCAATTTATACAATACTAGGTTGGTATCCCAGGTCACTTCATATTTAGGTCTTGGTGGTTTTAGTCTAAAAACCCCTTTGAGGAATCTTTTTATTCTATCGTCACTGATAATAATTAGAACTGGGCTCAGCACCAGGAAAAAAGCAGATCTGCATGAATTGAGTGTACCTTATTGGGAACCGTTATTAAAAATTTGAGTTAAAAAGGAAGTAAGCGTGGGTAGAGAGCGTCATATATATTTAACGAATTAATTTTACAGAAATCCCACCATTTCTTCAAGTAAACGTCGTATTGTTTCTAACATTATGTCAAGTGATGATTCTGGTAAGTTTCTCCTTAAAAATGCTTCCCGGATAATACGCCTGCCACCAGGGTAATTCGACTCGAGTATCCGACGGGAGCTGGAATGAGAGTAAGGCATGGCTTTTAGGAGAAAATATAACAGCTTCCGAAACAAGGAGGGATCTAAACACGGGGTACCATGGCTGTGTTGGCCAAAAAGGTACGACCATGATACCTCGTGCCTTGTCTGTTATTATTTTTCTAAGAGTTTTAAGAATGACTGAAAATGGCGGGAATGCATAGACATCATAACTTGCCCATGAGACCGTAAACGAGTCTATCGCGAGTGCGTCTAGGTCTCGGTGCCCAGGATATGTAGGTACGTGGAACATTTGTTATTTATGCGACTAGCAAACAAATCAATTTTTGGATGACCGAATGCGCGGGTGAGACTGTCAAAGGCTCAATCAGACAGTTCCCATTCTATGTCCGGATGAGTTCTTCGTGATTCGTACTCTGCATTAATGTTGTCACTAGATTTTATGTACGAAGCAAAGACAAAAAGCTTTTTCCGTCGCACCAGTTCCAAATATCACGAGTTATTTTTGTGACATGTGGGTATTGTATACCCTCCATTTTATTTAGATATGTTACTGCTGTTGAATTGTCAACGCGTAGTAATATTTGGTAATTAAAAAGGTCTTTGGCAAAAACTTTTAAGGTAAGAAATGCGGCAAGCAGTTCTAGATAATTTATGTATCGTCCTGGTTCGGTATTCGACCACTGCCCGCTCGCAGACCTTCCGTCACAGGCGGTAGTTAACCCCGTAGTTAAGGTGTCAGAAAATATCTCAACTTCGTAACTATCAATTTTTATTCGATGGACAGAATGTTCTATTTTATTTAGCCACCAATCAAATTTAGGTTGTAGAGATTCAGGTAAATTCATAGATTTGTTATAATCATCGTGACCTTTCAAATTGAGATATTTACATCTTTCCATTTCTTTAGTGTGCAGCCATCCGTATTCGATCGCTGGACAAAAAGAAACTAATAAACCTAAGAACCGAGCAAAAGTTCTAATTTTACAACGCTTTAATTTTGAAAACATTTCAAGCTGCGCTTTTATTCGTAACCGTTTATCTGTTGGTAAACTAATCTGAAACTCGTGTGAATCAATATATAATATATATATAATATAGAATACCTAAGAATCTGTATTTGGTCGAACGAAAATGTGCGCTTTTTTCTACATTAATTATGAAACCAAGTGAAGTTAACAATCTTTTAGTTAGATCTATGTTAGTTAGGCATTCCAGGTGGGAATATCCAAACAATAACCAATCGTCTAAATAAACAGTGGACAGAAGGCCCGCAGAGCGCAATAACTTAGCTTTAGGGTTTACATATTTTTCTGAAACCTTCAAAACAGAATCTCAGATATTTCCGAGATCCTTATTGCATTTTAATTAAGAAATATGCGTCCTTGAGGTCAATTGACGCCATTTGACAATTATCGGTAACAATTTTTATTGCAGTTCTTAAATCCTCTAACTTAAAATGACCTGATAAAACGAATTTATTGAAGTTTTTTAAGTTTAGAATGAATCGCATCTTGCCCTTTGGTTTGGCTACCAAGAAAATATTTGAGACAAATTGATTTTCACATGGAGAAAATTCTGATATTGCGCCTATTTTGAGTAGGTTATTAATCGCTTCTAAATAATGCGATCTCTCAATACCTGAGTAAGATGTTCTAGCAGGGGGGAGTGTATGTTGTACAACGGGTGATGTTAATGTTAAGATATTAATTATCTGTGAACATGATGTCTGTCACATCTTTAGTTTTGTTCACTCTCTGGGATTTTGGATTTTGCCTAAGATGGCTGTTTATAAGAGTGTAACAATAAAAGATAATTGTATTAGATTAGATGTCTTGTTTTATTATAGTAACCACTAAAGTTTTCATAGGTTATGGGCCCAGACGCCAAATAGTGTCGAGTAGGAAGTAGATTGTCGAGATTTTCAAAGATTTAATTTTATGCAACAAAAGCGTAACGAAGAAAAGAAAATGGCCGGGCAGCAAACTAAGTTGTTTTACAATTTTCCCCAACTAAATCCAGAAGCTTTCGACAATTGGATGTTCAGGGTGAATTGTATTTTAGAAGAAAAGGGATTAAGTGAAGTTGTGTCGTTACCAAAAATCGAAGACTGCAATAAACAAGACGATGCAAAAGCAAGAAACATTATTGTTCAATGTCTAACGGATCAGCATCTAAATCTGATAAAAGAATGCGTTAACGCAAAGGATATGATATCCACTTTGAAAAGTACATTCCAAAGAAAAAGTGTAATCTCCAAATTAAGTTTGCGAAGAAAACTTCTAAACTTGAAACAGCAAGGAAATCTTCAAGAGTATTTTTCAAACTTTGATAACTTAATCAGAGATCTAGAGGTATCAGGAGACAAGATTAATGATACAGACAAAGTATGCTATCTATTAACAGGACTGAGTGAAGAATACAACCACATAATTACAGCTTTGGATGCGGTGAACACTGAAATAAAAATAGATTTTGTAAAAACTAAATTACTTGATCATGAAATAAGAAAAGAAACAGTTACAAACGAGCCACATACATCTTTTATATCGAATATAACCTGCTATAAATGTAAAAAGAGGGGACATAAGTCCTATGAGTGCTACAGTAGAGGACGAGGCAGAGGAAGAGGATATCGAGGACCAAGAACTCGTGGAGGAACTGCTCATCCTGCTGAAAGTCAACCAATTTTTATTGCCTCAAATGAAGCACTTGTATGTAATAGTAATGATGGAATATTAACATTTGTTGTGGATTCAGGAGCTACTCAGCATTTCATAAAAGAATCTTATGAGAAATACCTCACAGATGTCAAGCAACTGTCACAGAAATTAGAAATCAAAATTGCTAATGGCCAAATACTGACAGCACATAAATCAGGATATCTTGATGGATATTACAAAAATGAACCATTAAGACTGGAAGTCATACTTGTACCGGGAATCAGTAACAATTTAATGTCGGTCAATAAATTAGCAGAACGAGAAAAGCAAGTAATTTTCAAAAAGGATAAGTTAATAATAACTGCAGGTAAAAAGAAATATTTTGGAGAAAAGAGGAATATGTTATATACCTTCTCAATAAAAATAAAAGATAAAGATGAATGTAATGTGATACAAGAAGATAATGACTTATGGCACAAAAGAATGGGTCATATGTGTAGAAAACATCTAGCTATATTAGGATTGCCATACAGTAAGGAAGTGTGTGAAGCATGCATGAGGTCAAAATCAACCAGACTACCATTTAACAGATTACAAAGTCCAAGGTCAAGTAAGATAGGAGATTTAATACACACTGATATTGCTGGACCAGCAAGAGTAGCAACTAAACAAGGATATAAATATTTCCAAACAATAACAGATGACTATTCTCATTATACTCAGACGTATTTGTTAAAAAGCAAAAATGAAGCCACAGATAAATTAATCAATTATATAATAGAAAAAGAGAGGCAAGATGGGATAAAAGTGAAAAGGATCAGATGTGATAATGGAGGGGAATTCACAGCGGAAAGTCTCAAAAAGTTTTGTTATGAAAAAGGTATCAAAATTGAATACACGCAGCCATATAGCCCACAGCAAAATGGGAAAGCTGAACGTATGAACAGGACAATATATGATAAAGCGAGAACCATGTTAGATGAATCAAATCTACCAAGACACCTATGGGGTCAAGCAATCTTAACGGCTACTTTTCTTATCAACCGATCGCCATGTTCTTCAATAAATTATCAAGTACCTGCGAGGATCAAGAACAAGGAATTAATTTTAAATAAAATCAAAGTTTTTGGATGCAAAGCATGGGCACATATTATGCCCAAACAGGATAAATGGTCAAAACGAGCAGTGCCAGCTCGAATGATAGGATATTCTATGAATGGATATACCTTATGGAACCCAAAAACTGATGAGATATTTGTCTCAAGAGATGTAAGATTTGATGAAACAAACATAAAATATCAACATGAAGAACAAAACAAAAATATAAAAGGATACTTGGAAGAAAATGAAATTCAGAAAGAAATGTGTGTGAAACCAAAAGAAAAACAAATAATAAAAGAAACAAAGTATTCAGAATCAATACAAGAAGAAGAAAGTTTTTATGATCCAGAAGAGAATAATTACTCCACTCCAGAAAAACAAAACGAAGAAATCAAGCGAACAAGAAGTGGAAGAGAAGTAAAAAAGCCTAAACAATTTGATTTAAATACATATGAAGATTATTGTTTACTTTCAAGTGAAAGCGATCCTGTCACATACACAGAAGCCATTCAACAAGATAAAGAATGGAAAACAGCAATAGATAAAGAGATTAAGTCATTAAAGGAACAAAACACATGGATAGAATCAGAATTGCCAAAAGGAAAAAGTGCTATTGACACAAAATGGATTTTCAAAACAAAATCGGATGGAACTAAAAAGGCAAGATTAGTTGCACGCGGATTTCAACAGTACACAGAAGATTATGTTTATTCCCCTGTAGCCAACATAACTACCATAAGAATGGGATTATCAGAAGTAATAAATAATAACTGGGAAACAAAGCAGTTGGACATACCTACAGCATTTCTAAATGGAAATTTGAGCACAGAAGTTTACATCAAAGTTCCAGAGGGAATAAGTTTGGAAAATAAACAAGAAGGAACTGTTCTGAAACTTAAAAAAGCTTTATATGGATTGAAAGAGTCACCAAAATGTTGGAATATAAGATTTGATAATTTTTGTCAAACAATAAACATGAAAAGATCAAAATATGATATATGTTTATACATAGGAAAAGATATATGGCTCATATTATTTGTAGATGATATTTTACTGATGGGAAAGAGTAGTGAAATAAATAAAATATCAAGAAAATTGCAAGAAGAATTTAAAGCTAAAGATATGGGAAGAGTATCTAACTTCTTAGGAATTGAAATTATGAGAAATGATAATACATTGAAATTATCACAAAAACTGTTTATTAAAAATTTATTACTAAAGTATAAGATGCAAGATTGTAAAGAAGTGAAGACGCCGATGGAAAACAATTTTCAAGTACCTGAAACAGAAGAAATAATTAGTGATATACCTTACAGAGAATTAATTGGAAGTTTAACTTACCTGGCTACAATAAGCAGACCGGACATCACTTTTGCAACTTCATTCCTCAGTCGATATCTTGATAAACCCACGAGAAGCTTATGGACAGCTGCAAAACGTGTATTACGCTATCTGAAGGGCACAATTAATAAAAAGTTGACATACTATTGTCAAGAGAAAGAAGAAAACACTAATAAATGTTCTAATATTTCAGCATTTTCAGATGCCGATTGGGCAGGTGATAAGATCACAAGAAAAAGTGTTAGTGGAGCACTAATATATCACCAAGGGAACCTAATTGCATGGTCATCACGAAAGCAGAGGACTGTATCTCTCTCCAGTGCTGAAAGTGAATACATAGCTGCTGCAAGTTGTGTCAGTGATTTGTTATTTGTGAAAGGATTATCAGTTGACTTTAATGAAAAGTGTAATATTGTGCTTTATGTGGACAATCAGAGTGCAATAAAAATGATACATAATTGTGAAAATACAAAACATTCCAAGCACATAGACATTAAATATCATTTCATAAAAGACATTGTAAACCAAAATTTTTTGATTGTTAAATACGTAAGTACCAGTGAAAATACTTCGGACATTATGACGAAACCACTGTGTAGTGTTAAGTTTTGCTATTTTCGTGACAAGCTGTTAGTTTTGTAACATTGTTTTTCATAGAATGTTTGCATTGTTTATATTTTAAGGTTATGTTGTCACTTGTCACTAGCTTGTCAAAATTATCTGTCAAAACTTATATATGTCAGTTTTAGTGTTGCAATTTCAAGAATTTAAATATTACTAAGTTTGTGTTGCCATGTTAAAGTTAAAGTTTGGTAGAATTTATTTTCATTTATTTATAGAAGCAATTTGTAAGTTTTCACAAACATAAAATTGAGGGGGAGTGTTAAGATATTAATTATCTGTGAACATGATGTCTGTCACATCTTTAGTTTTGTTCACTCTCTGGGATTTTGGATTTTGCCTAAGATGGCTGTTTATAAGAGTGTAACAATAAAAGATAATTGTATTAGATTAGATGTCTTGTTTTATTATAGTAACCACTAAAGTTTTCATAGTTAATGGTATTTTATTTGATTCGTGATTGCGGTCCCTTGTTCATAGAATTTAGATTACCGGCCTGCATACTTAACTGCCTCTAGAAGCGGCGACGCAGATACGTCCACTGATGGCCCCGCGATGACGTCTTCGATGAGTGCGCTTGCGGTGGCATGTACTTAGTCGGAGCCCTGCGGTTTAAAGCTCTCGATGCTGGTCCTTTTTAATAAGTATTCGCAGTTTTGTTGCTAGGTTCGGCTCTTGGTTCGACTCCTGATTTATTTACAGCCCTTGCTGATTTTAATATATCTGCTAAATTTTGACCGAACAGATACGTGTCTATCTTGGGGTTTTAAAGGTGTTGCTTCATGTCATTTTTCAGGGCAAATAAAATGAAGTATCTCGAATCCTGAACGGTTTCTTCTTCAGGTGGTCATTCTAATAACCAATCATCTGGTCGCAGTGCGGGGGTATCTGAAAATTATCGTAGATATGAAAATTTTAAAAATGTAAGTTAAATAACTTACGTTACCATAAGTGGACCTAAATAAGTCCATGACTAATATTGATTAATATGATAATTTTTTTAACTTTATGCTTATAAAGAATTTAGATCAGTCATAGTCATAACAATTATTAGTTTAGGTTACAATCCCCAGCAGAAGGAACGCCAACCGTATTTTAAATGCGTTGAAAGTGTTGAAACAGCCCCAGCGACTGTTCAAGTTGCATTCAATTAATTTAAATACGTAGATACGTAAACAGGGCGGTGAGGTAGTTATCACTTTAAACTGAGTAACTAGGTAAATATCTGGTCCAATATCCTCATCGTATGGAACAACCGATTCCTCCAAGTCTACACTTCCCAAAGCACTAATTTGTCTATTGTGAATTTTGCGTTCTAACTTTCTTATTTTATTTTTATAATGGTTAATGTCTTCTTCACGAGACCTAGAATTCTTACGTTTCGGCATTTTATAGTAAACTGTGCGAAGACACGAAATAGATGTTGAGTGGTTGAGCACTAGAATGCGAATGGTTGGCTGGCTCTCAGACGAGAGCGGGACTAGACGAGGTACCCACATGAATAATAAATAATAAAAAAACAGTTGTGGGTATGTCAAATTGAATTGCCACAGATAAAGAAAAATTTAACATAATATTTTTTCTCAACTACGTGCATGAGTGGTGACAACTAGCGTAACTACATGATTGTGTAAAATAGGTACTAATCTCGAGCACGAGGCGCGAGTATAATAATGAATATATTTTTACCATTGCCATTGCCACTCCAAAAAGGGCCTTTTATTCATCGGTAACAGTGAATAAAACTCTCTTTTAGTCACTGAGTGAATAAAAACATTTTGAATTTGGAACAAGCACGAATATACGAAATAAGTACAAAAATAAATAAAAAGTGCTGAATGTGCGTACAGGCTGGCTAAATGGAGCTATTACATACAGCTATAAAATTTAAAACAAAAATATGCCGCCAATTTAGGTTCTTTTTTAAGTGATAGATAAATTATATTAAAAAGCGTTCTTCCAGTGACGAAAATGAGACACGTTTTTTTTTGTATGGGAAATCTTCAAATAACTTCTCCCGCTCTGGGTGGAGCAGGAGGGCGTGTCAGACTTTTACTGACTAAAACCCACCCGTGTTCCCTCAGTTGCCTGTGTGCCGGGGACGACGATATCTCTTTCGAACGACCCGCACCCCTGGCAGGCACCGGGCCTTGCGGACCCCACCAGTTGGTGCTGACATCTCTTTGAGGCGCGCGTGGAACACAACGCGCCGTCGACCCGGGCTTGGTCCTTACCGGACAGCGAGCTACGGTGGCCGGGAATCAGCCTGGGATTCCCGACGCCCAGGGCGTCTCCTGCTATGACGAAGACCGTGAGGGCGCATGTCTTTGCGAGCATTAGTGCTTCGCAAAAGGAGGTGACGGCTACCCATGCACTCTCGCTCCGTCTATGGCCTGGACCAGGTCCAGACTCGAGAGATCGCCGACGCCGATCGCCTCCACGAGGACACGGTGATGCTCCACCCAAGCCGGGCAGACCTCCACCGTATGCTCCACCGTGTCCTCAGGGCGACCTTTGCAGTGGAAACACCCGGGCGTTTCCTCCCGCCTTATGCGAAACAGGAACCTCCCGAAACAGCCGTGTCTGGTGAGGATCTGCGTCAGGCGGAAGGTGAGGACGCCGTGCCGCCTCTCAAGCCACTGCTCAAAGAGGAGACTTACCGCCGCTATCGTGGCGTGCCCAGAACTGGATTGCGACAATAGCACTCTCCATGTTGTCATGAGATCCCGCAGGAGTTCTGTCCGCTGAGCCGCAATTTCTCGTGGCAGCGGAGTTACGCCCCGGCGTTTGGCCTCCTCGCGCCACTCCCAAATGTGTTCCTCGCACACATTTGGGAGTGGCACGAGCGCCTTTGCCTCCAGATCCCATGGTGGCAATCCGGCAAAGAGGCCCGCCGCCTCACCGGAGATCGTGCGGTATCCCCGGACCATGCGGATGGCCATGACCCTATGGTATGGGACGCCTTCAACCAGTGGGCCGGTTGGCGCCTCAATGAAGGCGCCCACACCGGTGCCCGTATAGGGCCATGGACCGCACGAGCCCCGCGCGTGTTTGGCCCCCCTAGATTGGGCAGGAGCCTTATCAAGGCAGCCCCGGCCCGACCCAGTCTGGAAGCCAAACGTCGGAAATGCTCCGCGAAGTTCCACCGGCTGTCGAGGACGAGTACCAGGTACTTCATCATCGACTCGACGCCGATGTGAACCCCTCCTGCCGTTATCTGGGAACCTGAACCCGTCGGTGGCGCATTCCGAGGTCCATGAAAACACATGGCCTCGGACTTGTACAAGACCACCTCGAGTACCAGTTGCCTTATCTCCGTGTGTCACTAAGTCGGCCGCCGCCTGGTACGACCTCCCTGCGTGTCGTACTACGCTGACCAACCAACCACCCAGTCGTACCCGATGTAAAAGAAAGAAAGAAAGAATACCGAATATTTGGACACAGTTCGTGAAACACAAAATAAATAACAAAAAAGTGAATATAATTATGAAGTTGAAAATAAGTCACAGTCAGTTTAATACTATTCTGAGAAAATGAAGTATCTACCCACCCATAACAATGGAAGAAGTATCTTCTTCGACCAAGAATTTATTGAAAAATAGAGGGTGTATGATATAATATCGACGCCAGCTTTGCAACGCAGTCGCAAAAAGGCCGGGCACAATGGGTAAGTACAAGAAAACAACGCAATAAGCAGAGTAGGTACCTGATGGTGGTAAAAAATTTAACTAATGCATCCATTTATGTTTCCCTAAGGTGTCACAACTACGACAGCACATACGCGCCGCGGACAGCACAGCAGCGTCATCGAGTCGAGGGCAGTTGGTAGCGACGGATGAAACCACCCGCATATCCAAATATCAGTATATTTGTGACACATCAGGAATTATGTTTTAAGTTACCTAAGTACTGTAAGTAGCTCATATAAGCGAAACATTCAGGGCGACCATGTCAACTTTCCGTTGGGAATCTATTAGATACTGCCGTAAACGTGTTTTGAATGTGTGTATAGTGCCCAAAGCCCTTAGTGGTGGTGGAATATTGTTCCATACTTTAGATGCAGCGTATCGGAAACTGCCTCTGAAAGCTGCTGTTCTATGAGACTGTGTTGAAAGTTGTTGCGCACATAGCCTGGGCGCGCGATCTCGTCTACTAGCCATCCAACTAAGCTTGTCATACAAATACTTCGGTTTCTTAGATTTAACGACACCAAAAAGCAGGCACGCTAAGTGTAACTTTCGTCTTGACTTCATCTTGAGAATAAAGTGCTTGTTAAGAAAGGGGGTAACATGACTTCTGGGGGGAACAGTGTAACAGAAGCGCGCACATGCGTTTTGGACTCTTTGAATAAGCCGATAGGTACGAGCCAGCAAACGTGGGCCGTAAACCGTATCAGCGTAGTTTAATTTGGACAGAACCAGGGTTTCGACTAGCTGTTCGCGAAGCTTTTCAGACAAGTATGGCCTCATTTTGTATAGCAGCTTCAGGCGATAGCAGCAGTTTCTAACGGAGTTAGCAACGTGTTTCTCAAATCTAAGGCTGTTGTCCATACACAACCCAAGGTTCCGCGCCTCATTTACGCGCTCAATAGGCTCACACATTAGAGTTAAATTAAGACTCAAAGGTATTTTTTTCAACTGCTGCCTCGTACCAAACAGCATATACTTGGTTTTTAAAGGGTTTAGTGCCAAACAATTCTCATCCGACCAGGCGGTGATTCTTTCTAGGTCATCGTTTAAGTCTCTAATGGCCGATTCATAATCATCAATCATCTAGTAACGCCGTAGAAGTGCTACGCTGTTTCCTAAAACCGGATTGTAGATCAGGTAACACTTCGTTCTCTTCCAAAAACCGAGTCAATTGACGGCACACCACTCTCTCCATTACTTTTGAGAGACAGGGCAGAATACTGATCGGTCGCAAGTCTTTAACTTCTATAGGGTTTGGACTCTTAGGTAGTGGTCTAACTGTGGCAATTTTCCATTGGTAAGGAAACTTTGATGTCGAAATAGAACAATTAATTATGTCGGTTATAGTTCCTAAAGTGTGCGGCAAAGTTAGATTAAGCATACTTAAGGTTATGTTGTCGTAGCCTTGAGCATTCGACTTTAGTTCAGAAATAATACCGGAGATATCGTGTTGGTCCACAGGAGCAATTGTGAATATTGCGTCACTTTATCTGTGGGTCTCAAAGAATGATATAAGTGACATGCTAGCTAGGGCATGCAAACCGGATACCCGGATAACCGTAAAAACCGGATAACCGACTGATTTGAAACCCGGGTTTTTTTGGATAACAAAACCGGATTTTTCGGTTTTATTTAAAACCGAAAAATGTGAACAGGACGGCGAGGTGGCGTTAGTTTAGTTTCTATTTCGGCTACGTTAATTTAGTTTCTTGTCGCACTACTATGCCACGCTGCCGCCATTTTGATTTTCGGTCAGTCTGTGTATAGTGATATGAGTGAGTGAGACGAGTGCACCTGTTGTGTTTGTCGTAGGTAAGTTTGATCACATTCTTTTATATCACTCGTATATTATGCATTGCTAATATTACATGAAGTGTATGACCAAATACTGAAATTTAATCACAGCAGAGATGTTATGCTTATAAGTAGTAGCTATAATTAATTAGGTTATGGCAGCCGGCACGTTCTCATTTTTGTAAATATGTAACGTACCTATAATTAATAAGAGCCTGTTTTTATTTGAAGTAGTTTGAGCTGATCACAGCACATTGTTACATTTAAACTTTAATGTTTTGATTACGTATATTAACACGAAGTAAATTTTAATGGTTTTTGGATAATGTGAATGTTAAAAATATAAAATTAATACCTAGCTAAGTAGACTAACAAAGAGTGCGTTTTTAGTAAGTTTTTTACAGTAGGTAATATAACACAAATGTGGCATATTGTTTGTTTATTTGTCTTCAATTTAGAATCTTCGAAATCGAAATCTTCTGTCGCTGAGTTTCTGCACCTAAAGTGCATTTAACTAGACTACGTGGCGTAAAACTTCCTTCCAGTTATCCGTTATTATTTTTAAGATTTATGATCATGAACTTTTGCTACAATGGCACTTAACATTTACAGAATGGGCACGCCACCATTGCGGCGGTAAGTCCCCTCTTTGAGGAGTGGCTTGAGAGGCGGCATGGCGTCCTCACCTTCCGCCTGACACAGGTCCTCACCGGACACGGCTGTTTCGGGAGGTTCCTGTTTCGAATAGGGCGGGAGGAAACGCCCGGGTGTTTCCATTGCGAAGATCGCCCTGAGGCGCTCAAACAACATACACCTGGTGCAAGTCCATCTATAGAACTTCATTTAGAAACTAAAATCAGGGTGGAAATGACACTTTACGACGGTGGAGGAAAAACTGGAGAACAGTATATAAAGTATATATAATGTATATAAAAAGTATATAAAGCTTTGAAATCTATACCTCCAACAAGTTTGGAATCAGAGCACCTTTCCAATCTATATCTTTAAGTATGACTGATTTATTTTGTTTTGGTAAATTAGGAATAAGACTTCTATTTTATGTGTTATTTAAATAATTATTTTGATCGCATTTTACGTACTGTTGATTTTGCCTGTTTGTATTTTATGACAGTTAAATTGTTATTTAATATTCTGTGATTTTAGACAAATCAAATCAAATCGTTTATTGCAATCCATAATGTACACTTACAGGTGGTACAAAAAATAGAAACAATTATGGACCCTGTCGGGCACAGCAAATTTTTAAATAACTAAAATAACTAGAGCGAGGAAGAGCGCTTTATTAATTTTCGTTTGATTATTTAATATCCTAATAAATATTTTATATACTTATATATATTTTTTTTGACCTTTGTGTACCTACCAAATGTTCCTAATTTTGTATGTTAGGTACCTTAAGTATTGAAGAATATGTTGTTTTCCTAAATAATAATCTTGATTCTATGTTATGTTTATAGAAAATAAACTTTTTGTATTGTTACTTATTAGTTGCAGCTTATTTCAGTGCAAACAAATGCTCATTAGTATTAAAATAAGTGAGATAAAGTAAAAGAAAAAATCTATTTTGATTAGACTTCAGCATTTTTGCTTCTTTACATACATTTTTCTCATTTCTTTAATAAAAATTGAAAAAAAACCGAAAAAACCGATTTAACCGGTTTCAACGGTTTTGTAAACATTAAACCCGAAAAAAGCGGTTTTTTAAAGCAACCCGGTTTTTGCATGCCCTAATGCTAGCCAACGGGTTGCCAGGGACCTTCAAAAAAGTGTTATTTATCAGGTCTGGGTTTCTAAAGTGTGGCGGAAGGTCTTGTCCTTGCTTTGAGGGTGCAAACGTAGATTTAATGTTTTTCCATAGTAATTTGGGATTGTTTATTTTATTATTTATATTGTGCCTAAAGTATGCAATTTTTTCATGATACAAGGAACTTTCAACCAATAATTTTAACTGTTTATAATATGCTTTTTTTGTTCTCGATTTGGAATTTCTATATTTGGCTAATGCGTTGTCTCGCAAGCGCATCATGAGCTGGATAGTATGTGATGTGATGTCCCACAGGTGCGGCCCCAGGACCGATCCCTGTGGGATACCGCACGACATCTCTCGCCGGTTCCACTCTCCTTGGTGACCGGGGTAGATGACGGACCTCGTCCGCACCTAGGGACGCCCTAAACCTTTCGGCCAGAGCGTCAGCGGTCGGGCCACTGGCCGCACCGGGGATCTCCAGCATTCAGGCTCCGGTCGCAGTGACCCTCATCCAGATGCCTTTGGCGATGCCTAGGTCTTCCAGGCTCACCGCCTCCCTTGCCTTGGTGATAACGTCGCAGTAGGACACGCCCTTCTCCCTTCACGCCTGCGCAATCACCCCGCCCTTCTTTGGCTTGATCGGCACTAGTTTTGCTGGGGTCCGTCCCGACTGCGGTGCACATTTAGCCGAAGGAGCCGTGGCGACGGCATACATGGCCCCCTTCTGCTGGTCTGAGCCCGGCCGGCTCGCCACTAGCGGCGGGCGAAGGACTATGGCCTCCAGGGCGGAAAACCGACTCTGGAAGCCAGCCAGCTCCTGCCGCTCCAGAGTTAACACCCGGTCCCCCTCAGGCACGGGTCCACCCAGCCCATGGCGTGCCCCCTCCAGAAGCACCATCCGGGGCCCGCCTCCTCAGAGCCCGGCCAGGTCCGCTCGGAGCTCTGCATTCTCCTTTCGAAGAAGCTCCATGGTGGCAGTCAAGTGTGCGACCTCCGCCCGCATCTTGGACATGCCGTCCGACGGAGGATATATGTCCTCCGCTGCCGTCATAATTGAGGCTATGACTGCGGGTACGGCCTTGTCTTTAGAGGATTGAATCCTCTTCAAGGCCACACCCTGGATCCCGGCAGCCACAGCCTCCGCGAGCCTGGCCGATCACTCTGAGTTAGAGCCGCCGGCGTTGTCCGGCTCACCGCCAGACGACTCTGAGAGGGCCCTTTTGCTGGTCCCTCCAGAGAGCTGCCCCTCCGTAACCAACGCCTCGACTCGCTGGGCTGCCTCAACTGAGCTGGCTTGGCTCGGCTTGCCGATCTTCTGGGTTAGCCCTCTGCGTAACCGGACCTTACTCCACCGACATACCTTCCCGAGTTTTCGGCCCGACGCCATCCCGCCGTCAGAGGACGACCTGGCCGTCCTTCCGTTTGGGGCGCTTCTTGAGGAACTCTTTGTTCCTCTTCGAAGCGCCAACCACTACCCACTCCGGGCTCTTGAAAGAGCCCTTCGCGCTCGATGCGGCGTCGGACTCAGACCCCGCATTACAGCCTTTCTTTACACATTTTTGTTTCATAAATTTTTCCATTAAGTTCACACGAGTAAAAACTTTACACTGTCTCAAAAATAGTGGTTCGCACTAGAGACTAATTTAGCTACCCATTAGTCAAGCTTTCAACCTCCCTCACGGTGCGCCCCCGCTTGGAGGTTGGGGTAAGTTTTGATAGAATATTGTTGAAGACCCTCGACCCCCGTCAAAAGTCAGAGACATGAACGTGACAATACTCGGGACTACGAGATTAACGAGCCCGGGCCTGCCCGGGGGCAGGGTATGTGCACACCGAACCCGCTCTAACTACGCCGCTATGCGTCTCTCCATAAAGCGCAGAGGGACACGCGTTGGAGCGTTCCTCCGACAGGACATTGGCATACGGGCATTGACACCCCTTAGGCACACAGTACCTAATGGGGGAAATTGCCCGCAACCCAGGGTACACCGTCCCGCATATTGGCCTTCCCCCGGACGTATCCACAAGCGAATTCCAACCCACGGACACACGGGGAGGTTTCCTGTCCAAGTACCCCATGAGACACTGACTCCGGAATCATTTTGAAATAAAGCAACAATTATAGTAATAATAATAAATAATAATAAAATCGTTTATTTATAAAAGGGGCCCGTTTAGAATAAATACCTTAACAACTAAAATAGAGCACAATTGCTAATTTGCCTGAACTAGGTTGAACCTGTGCTTCAGGCTACAAAAATGCAAAAATACTTAAAGAAATAAATTAACAATGTGTATTTATTAGTAGTTTTACAATAGAGAACTTCAATTTGTTCGGATACTTTTCATAACAGTAACTTAAATTAATCAGATGAGCTATATTAGGAGACAATTTATCGGCACATGATTGTATTATGTGGGCGGAAATGTCATCATATATTTTTGTTTATAATAATTGCATCTCTAAATAATACCAACGCAGTGGTTGGTATTATTTAACCACTACGTTGGTATTATTTAGAGATGCAATTGTTTTATTGATTTCATTGGGCGTGCAAGGTTCGAGATAAGTATAAACTTCTACTTCTATTGCTAGTGTTCTTTGTGGTTTTGTTTTTAATATTGGTTATGTCTTTAATTGTAGAACCAATGAAGTGATTATTAAATCTTCCGCTATTTCTTCAGGTTCTTCTATCGTAGCGCCATTCAATTTAATGGCCTCTTTAAAGGTATTGTGAATTTGTACATTTAGGTTTATGTTGCCTTACATTTTTTTGCTTTCAAAATAAATGTGCTTAACGATTGCTTTCTAGACAAGTCAGTTAATGTTTTAGCGTATTTGTTATAAACCAATTTATTTGCCTTTGATTTAAGTATTTTCATGTCATTTCGATTTTAGATATCTTTTAGAGAGGCAAGATTTTTTAATACCTTTAGTTAACCATTGTTGTTAACCATTGATGTTTGGACACCCAATATGAACATCGCAATATTTTTTAATAAACTCGAGTCTCTACTGCATAAACTAAGAGACGGAAAAAACAAAAAAATATGTGCTGGTTGGCGATCTAAACATAAATACCCTTAATATTAACAAAAATCCCACTACACTAAAAGAAATACTTTTATCCTACAACATGACTTTAAAGATGTGACTCGACATACTTCTTGCATAGACCACATCATCACTAATATACCAGACTCGTCAGGTGAAACATGTGAATTACATCTATCGGACCATAATACTGCTCAGATATTGACATTCACATCAAAAATATACGCGAACACTCCCAACATCCCATTGTTTTTTGGGTGAAAATCATTTAAAATGACCATTGTGACAAAAATGAAACAAAAATGGAAATGTAACAAAAATGAAACGCGTAACAAAAAATAACAAAAATGAAATATTAGGGCTCGGTTACAATACACATTATTATCTGACTGTTATTTATTTTATTGATTTATCATATGGTGTTTCGCAATAAAACACTGTTTATTTCTTTTTTATCATTTGTTTTATTAATTAATTATGAGGAATCTATAAGGAAATTAAAATCTCTTAAAAACATTTTTTTTTCCTTTGGCGACAATAAAAAGAGATCAACGTTATATGAGTTGCCTATCTTATCAGTTTAAGAATAGTCATATTGAGAATATTATTCTCAGATATAAAGTTATCAATCTAAAATAAATCAACAATGCAAAAATAAATGGACATTCTTGTCAACAATATTCATTAATAACATAAACATAACACTTGAAAAAAGGGCAAAATAAAAAAACTTCTATATTTTCTAACACAATCGTACGCTGCATCATTATTTTTTATAAAGTCCGTTCTGAGCCAGGTTATCATTAAGTATTTATTTTGATGTAGGTCATCAAAATAAATACTTAATGATAACTTTAAAAAAATTGGTATGAAAACCCAAAACTTAATTACAGTAAGTTTAAAATATCCTACTGTATGAACACAATGAAAAACACGACATTTGTTATAAAATAATAATGAACTTAACAATAAAAACATTGTCATTAAAAAAAACAACGTTAGATATTACTCACTTTCACTTGAACTAGAAATAGAAAAAAATGACTTTTTCTTTGATGATACATAATTAGAAGATGAACTACCAAGAAATTCAGGAAAATCTGCTTTAAGATTAAAAGAAGATACATTTTGTCTCTTTGTGTTGCTAGTCATTTTCTTTAAATCACTTAGTGAATAATTTACTCGAACATTAGACAGAATAGTCACAGGTGCCACATTTTTATTTTTTATTTCATTCCGATGATCAACATTTTCTTTATTTGTCATGGCGGCCGCGGCAAAAGTATGGTCTGCATCCACATGGGTTTTAATTTGCGTTAGGTTGCTTTTCACTTTATCTTTAGATGATTCAGTATTATCAACACTAGGTGACAAATCAAAAATATCAAAAGAGTCTAAATCACCGTAACCAGTATTTAATGTATCTTCTTCAACATTGGGGCTATTTTTTGAAGATACCAGTATTGTTTTGCTTTCGCAATTCGTGATATCAGTCAATGTATTCATATTATGGGTTTGTCTATCAAATGGTAAGGGCAGGCAGTCATCTGAATCGGATGTTAACCGAGTTCGTTTTCTGGGGCGAGGTTTTAGCAGGCAATGTCTTTTAATATCGAAACAGTCGCAGAAGCCTCTAATGTTTGAGCTGTTACAAAAACAACTTAAAACTCGGTAGTTAATTTCATTACAGTTGTTTTCTGATTCGACTTGTATTTGGTGAACTTTCATAGTTTTAGGAACAGGCACTAAAACTTCGAGAGCTGTTTGGTTTTTGCTTATAACCTCGTTGATATCAGACTCATCAACACAGAAGAGGTTAACTGTAGTGTCTTCTTTCAGAAGAGAGTACGCTGCTGAAGTGTCTAAAACATCCATTCCATGTAATACTCTAGCATCTAAAAGTCGCTTTATAGCACCTCCTACACCATCTGCAGCACCCTTCCCATGATACGACTCTGAAAAGTTCCAAGTCCCTCTTCCGAAATTCAAGTCTTCAAGATATAATTTATAGAGATAAAAATTCTTTTTCTGCTTGTATTGGGTGGCGGGGCCATCCGAAAATACGTGCACAATATTAATTTGAGGAAATTTTCTTTTGATGTCAATCAGAATTGGTCTCAAATGTGCCCATATTGCTGGAGGTGAATGATCTGTTGAGTCAGATAGCGTGCAATATGCTTGAGGTTTCAAACCTTTAATGTATATGACGCTTGTATGTAAAGAAATTTGATTTTGTGACCCGAAGTGGGCAGATTGAATTTGCCGATGCATTTTACAATTGTAATTTTCGGAAAAGTCGCAGTGAATCATAACCTCGTCTTCTAGAAGACTGCTTTTGAGAATTCTATATACGTTGTATTGGTGCCAAATATTAAAATAGTGCTCTTTAAACTTTGTAAGTTCCTGTTCAAAAAGGCTTATAAGGTTTTCCAGATTTCCCGTTTTAGATTCAGTTAATACTTTTTTAGTTTTCTTAGTCTCTTCATTTTTTTGGTATTCGACATCTTTCGTGGTCCACTCTAACCAGGTAACGACATCATGTTTTTTAGCTTTAGTGAAATTGTAGGTTGGAGACATCGTATTGCAAATATTACATTGAGAATACATGCATTCTTTCGATTTTGCATCGCACACTATCTCTTCCAATATATTTATTAATTTTGTACCTGATTCAAAAATCGTCAGTTTTTTTAGCGCCATAAATTTAAACTCAATATTTGCATGAATTTTGCAAACACAAGTTTCACGGTTGGACAGTCGAGGTTTGACTACATAAAAAGGTCGGTGCCTGCGAAAAGTGGCAATGGATACATTAATACCAGTGTTTTCCCTAAATTTTTTACGTAAATTCGTCAAACTGTCGAGAAGATATCGTTTTTGACATTTTTGTTTTTTAAAAGTCTTGGTTTCTTTTTTCCCCGCCGTAGCACGGCTTACGTCATCGCGCAGGTAAAAGTGACGAATTTTTCTCGCCAATTCACTGTTTCTCCTGGAGCCCAATTTTGCATGATTACGGATTCTGCTTTTTAAACCGACCACCCATCTCAACCGCGAGTGCAATCTATACTTTTTAACAATTGAGGACGTAAAAATATTCCGTAAAACCTTCTTTGCTTTTTTGTTGTTCACGTATTCCTGCCCTATTGCTTCAGTCAAAACGAAATTTTCTAGTAGGACTTTTTTAATTTTCATTTTATCTTGGTCTGAGGGAGTGGTCATAGTTTTGATAAATAATTCTGATTTTGAATTTGGTGTTTGCGGCTCTTCATGTATTACGAGATTTGCTTCTGCTTGCTCTGAAACAGTCATCTGACAATTAAGTAGGATTTTTTGTCGATAGATTTTCTTTTTTAGCGCTTGTATTTGTTTTCTTTGTTTATTTATAGTGTTTCTTTGTTTTTCATTTTCTTTCTTTAGCCTTTTATAGTATCGTTGGTATTCTTTTGAACTATTTATATTTTTTATTTGTGTCTTATGTTTTCTCTCTTGATTTTTCTTAAGCTTTCTCCAGTTCCTTCTTCTTATCGACTTTTGGTTTTCTGATATTTTAGAAACTGGCACATATTTCTTCTTAATTCTGGTCAAATTTTTCAATCGTATTTCTTCATACTTCTCTGGATTTGATTCTTTAAGGCGTTGCCTATATAGCCGTTGACGTTCAGCTGCTGTCATTGGCATCCTAAAAAAATATATATCGTAAGCACAAAGAGACGGAGAGTCAAACAAACAAATATAAAAAGATGCATAAATGAATAAACAAACAAGAAGCTAGACAAATTAAGGCGATGATTGACGGCAAGCATATGAAAGGCTAACCGACGGATAGAAGTTAAATAGACAAGCAAGCGAACTTGATGACGGAAGAATAATAAAACCGAAAGCAGACAATTAAATAGATAGACAAGAAAACCCTAGAAAAGATTGAAAAATAATAAGAACCGATTTCAAAACGCAGCAAAAGTTGGAAGTCATAGAGCGATCTTCGGCTACCGTAGACGCAGGCTTGCGGCGATAAGCAATGGGTAGCTCGCCGTCCGCCCGTCCAGTAAGGTTTAATCCGAGTAGTCAACGGCGCATAGTGTTCTTCGCACGCCTCAAAACGATGTCAGGAAAAACGTAGGGGCCCAGTAGGGCCGATGCCCTCTAGAAACCTGTGGTCCTAGGACATAAAAGGCAACTGATGGACACAGGTGTGGTTTCCGTCAGTAAGAATCTGCCACGCCCCCGCTACACGCTAGAGCGGGAGAAGTCATAGGATGATTTCAAACGTCAAAAAACACCTTCGAGAACTACCCTAAACTTTAAAATATCTAATAATAAATTATCAGAATTGATTTATAAACATATAAATCATACATAAAAATATACAATCGATTTGAGAACCTTTCCTTTTTGAAGTCGGTTCAAAGACATGTTCTAAGTGAGCTACAGCATTAACCTTGTCATCGCTTTTTATCAAATGAGACGAAGGTCAAATGAGAAATTTGAAGAAACCCACCTATAGATGTCGCACCGATAAAATCCCTAATTCATCAGTCACCGAAGCCACTTTTAGTTGCACTAGGCTACGGATGTAGTTCCAGAGTCGACGGATTAGCCATCTCAACGCACCTCTCTTATACGTATACGGAAGTCAACACTAGTCCAAGAAAGCGGAAGTCATACTACGACCCGCAGCTGTCGACGTTAGTGTGCACCTGTGAAGACCTGTTTGTGGGTACGAATTTGACAGACCCCTCCGCCCACTTCAGGGCAGAGAACATGACGGACAAGGCGGAAGACATCCACGAGGATTACCACTACGAAAAAGAAGACTACGGGCGCTTCTAACACGGAAATATAAATATTCGTGTGCAATATAAAATAAATAAGGGCTAACAAATGACATTGTACATAACAAAAAGAAAGACATACGGATCCATATTATATACACCGAAAATTCACTCACATATTTTATACAACATTAAAATCACGCGCTATTAATAACATTTTATCAGCAATGTGATTGCGTCTTTATTTCACTTTTGTTATTTCATTTTTGTAACGTAATTAAATCATAACAAAAATGAAAAACTGCTGTACTTTGAAAGTAATTTCAAATACGTTAAGCCAAACAGAAATCGCAATGAGTTACAACCACCTAGCATTTCAATAAATGTCAACAATAAAGTACCTAATTGCTTAATTTAATAATATAAGTGTTCACTTACCTGCGTTGTTAGAAACAAAACAAAACAGATAATTTATAATTGGAATTTTTCTCGCCGACAAAAAAACACACGTCATTCACTATTTTCACTCGAGGACAAAATGGCCGACTCATATTAGATTCTGGCATGTGATTGGCTCGTTATAGTTTGAGTGTTGCCATTTTACAAATTCTATATATTACCAAATTGGGCGTTACAAAAATGAATAACAAAAATGATCAAAATAATGGACACTATTTTGAACCCAAAATTTAAATATTTTAAGTAATTAATAAAAAATATTTTTAACCGTAATCAAGGGCTATCAACAACGATTTGGCAAAAAGTTCATGAATAAGTAAATACTGTAGCTAATAAATTTATTCAGATGATTTTTGTAACGTAGCCCGTGAAGAGGACAAATTATTTTGTATGGAGATTATCCGACTTTGATGAGAACAAAGCAATATAAAGAATTTATTATGCTCAACAGATATAGATGTGTGTGTTATATAGTTAGATAATATACATCAGAGTACTAATAGGTAGTTTTTACATAGTAAAAATAACTGTATCATAAAATATCGGGTATGGACAAATTTTGCAATCAAAATGGTCATTTTAAATGATTTTAACCCTTTTATGATGAATTCGATCCCAATACGGTTTTTAACAATTTTGATGACACTTTTTGCCTAATAAACCAATTAAATTTCACTTTGCAAAGAATAAAAGTAAACCATCAAACACCTATTTTACAATGGTTAACTAAAGGTATTAAAAAATCTTGCCTCTCTAAAAGATATCTAAAATCGAAATGAAATGAAAATACTTAAATCAAAGGCAAATAAATTGGTTTATAACAAATACGCTAAAACATTAACTGACTTGTCTAGAAAGCAATCGTTAAGCAAATTTAATTTGAAAGTAAAAAAAAATGTAAGGCAACATGGAAAATAAACCTAAATGTACAAATTCACAATACAAATTGTACCTTTATAGAGGCCATTAAATTGAATGGCGCTACGATAGAAGAACCTGAAGAAATAGCGGAAGATTTAATAATCACTTCATTGGTTCTACAATTAAAGACATAACCAATATTAAAAACAAAACCACAAAGAACACTAGCAATAGAAGTAGAAGTTTATACTTATCTCGAACCTTGCACGCCCAATTACTATAATGTTCTTTCTTACTACTCTCTGTGCTAGGAACGAAAAGCTGTTCCTTTCTTAAATGAATTACAGCTTTCTGAATTTTGATCCTCAATATTTATAGGGCAAGGGTGTGTATAAATGCCAAGATAGCTGTTCAGATTGTCAAAAATGTTCTCCATACCATAGTTATTGAGAACTCCACGGCGCTTTTAGAACATTGTCTCATCGTATGTCAGATTTAAATTCGAATCAAACATCATCGCATATGCATGAGTACAAATATCGTTGTACTAGCTGTGTCCGCGACTTCGTCCGAGCGGTATAGTTATTTATTATTATTTATATTATATAGATTAATAAAAATAAATTAAACTTTCTAAAATAAAAGTAGCCTAAGTTACTCCTTATTACATCAGCTATCTGCCAGTGAAAGTCCCGTCAAATCGGTCCAGCTGTTTCAGAGAGTAGCCGGAACAAACAGACAGACAGACAAAAATTGAAAAAATATATATTTTGGTATATGTACCCTATATACATCCATATGCATCTAGTAAAAAGCGGTTATTTAAATATTACAAACAGACGCTCCGATTTTATTTATTTGTATGTATGTACGGATAGATGTATAGATATATAACTTAGGGCAACGTCTATTTATCATGATGTGATTTTCCCATAGTTTTTTTACTAATATTACTATAAAACGAAAACTACAATGTTCCAATGCCATACAAAGGCATGTGGGTTGTTCTGCTAGAGGTGTGGGTTGCTCGCAAGAGTTACTGTGCCCCCTGACACACAGGCAACGGAACACGGGTGGGTTTTAGTTAATAAAAATTTGACACGCCCTCCCGCTTCGCTCATCGCGTATTTAGGGACATTGCCAAACGGTTAGCCGACTCTTCGCTTGACCAAAACGCTTGCCTAGTTTTAGGTCAAAGAATCAACATTGCCATCCAACGCGGCAACGCTTTTGGGCAATTTTCCACTGACAGCGATGTGGACGAATTTTTTGATGCCCCCTGAGCTCTTCCCTTTTTTATTTGTAAATTTGTACAGACGCCAGCACATCAAGCTACCTCAAACTGTCAAATTTTCGCGGGGGTTGCGCGGGCCATGGCCCTATACGGGGCGCCGGTGTGGGCGCCTACATTGAGGCGCCAACCAGCACGCCGGTTGAAGGCGGCCCATAGGGTCATGGCCATCCGGATGATCCGGGGATACCGCACGATCTCCGGTGAGGCGGCGGGCCTCCTTGCCGGATTACCGCCATGGGATCTGGAGGCAAACGTCCTCGCGCTCACTTGGGAGTGGCGCGAGGACGCCAAACGCCGGGGCGTAACTCTGCTGCCGCGGGAAATTGCGGCACGGCGGACAGAGCTCCGGCAGGATCTCATGGCGACGTGGAAAGTGCGATTGTCGCAACCCAGTGCTGGGCACGCCGCGATTGCGGCGCTAAGTCCCCTCTTTGAGGAGTGGCTTGAGAGGCGGCATGGCGTCCTCACCTTCCGCCTGACACAGGTCCTCACCGGACATGGCTGTTTCGGGAGGTTCCTGTTTCGGATAGGGCGGGAGGAAACGCCCGGGTGTTTCCATTGCGAAGATCGCCCAGAGGACACGGTGGAGCATACGGTGGAGGTCTGCCCAGCTTGGGCGGAGCAACGCCGTGTCCTCGTGGAGGTGATTGGCGGCGGCGATCTCTCGCGTCCGACCTTGGTCCAGGCCATGGTACGGAGCGAGAGGGCATGGCTGGCAGTCGCCTCCTTCAGCGAAGCAGTTATGCTCGCAAAGAGGGAGGCGGCGCACGTGAGGGAGTTGCAGTACATGCGCCTTCACAGCCGTGGCCTTCGCAGGAGACGCCCTGGGCGTCGGGAATCCCAGGCTGATTCCCGGCCACCGTAGGCACGGGCTTGCGGACGGCGAGTAATGGGTAGCTCGCTGTCCGGTAAGAACCAAGACCGGGTCGACGGCGCGTTGTGTTCCACGCGCGCCTCAAAGAGATGTCAGCAGCAACAGATGGGGCCCGCAAGGGCCGATGCCTGACGGGGGTTGCGGGTTGTTCGAAAGAGATACCGCCGCCCCTGGCACACAGGCAACTGAGGGAACACGGGTGGGTTTTAGTCAGTAAAAGTCTGACACGCCCTCCCGCTCCACCCAGAGCGGGAGAAGTTATTTGATGATTCCCACCCAGAAAAAAAAAACTGTCTTTTCCCAATTCAACATGAACCTTACATTTATGTAATAAAGTTAAAAATCTATAAAAGAAATTTGACAGATTGGGGTAGCTTGATGTGCTGGCGTCTGTACTTAATATATTTATTTTACTGTTAGATTGGACTTCCTATTCGAATAAACCTGAAGGGTTCATTTGTTTTTTGCATGTAAATAAATAGCTCAGTAATAGAAAAAAAATACAATATACATAAATTCTTTACATCATATCATCAGGGAATGACAATACCACTCTTTTGAAGTTTTGATGAGTGAGAGAGCCACGGAACACTTATACTCCTAACCCCAGAACATATATACTCCTAACGGAGGAGTGAGCCCCGGTGGGTCCTCAGTGTTAGCTAGAAGTAATAGTACTGTGTGTGGCCCAAGTCATGCTGAAAATGCCATTGTTCAGAGCTACAGAAAAAAAGAAAGCAGTCAGCTGTGGGCTGGGCTGTGGCAGACAGAAATAACATCATTCAATTTCATTCATTTTTCAGTCCTTTTCGTTCGATCGCCGAACAAAATAATTTCATTTTTTGAAGTTCATTATAGTTCAACTTCAATCAATCAAATAAGATCGTTTTGTTGTTGACGCTTTTCTGTATTTTTATTAAAAACATTTTTTATTAAAGCGTCTTAATTCGTAAAAAATACAAGATAACGATGTCCACATTGTGACCTATTTAGTGGAGAAGGGATTTTGAAATGTCTTTTATAACTACATAAAAAATGAATGGATTTATTGCAGTCCACTGTGGTAAACATATTTAATTATTATCAAATGTTTTGTACATGAAAGAGTTAAACATTTCTTTTATTTCTGAAGACTAAAGTAAGATTCACCCTTAAAACTATTTCCAGGGGCTGGTTATCACAGTGACACATTGAAGAAGGAATATCAGAAAACTTGCTTTTTAGCGTGCAGAAAAGCCGCCGAAGCACTCCAGCAGGGTGGCAACGCCGTAGATGCCGTGGAGAAGGCCATAATTGGTCTGTACTTGTATTGATTTTTCATTCTGTAGTTTCGCTTAGTATTATATGATTATATCACTTCTCAAACAACAATTACCTTTTGTTTCTCCCCTTTTTTGTTAGCTTACCTAAATGTATACTCAATTAGCCAATTTTTTATTTAATTTACCCAAAAATATTCTTTAATATTTTCAGAATTGGAGAATAGTCCACTAACAAATGCTGGATATGGGTCTAACCTAAGCTGGAATGGCTTTGTAGAATGTGATGCTTCAGTCATGAATGGTCAAACACTGCATTTTGGGGCTTGTGGTGCAGTATCAAATGTTTGGAATCCTATTACTTTAGCCAAACAATTGTGCATTAAACAATGTGATAACTTGTCTTTGGGCCGAGTTCCTCCTTGCATACTAACAGGACGTGGGGCAAGGTCTTGGGCAGAACGCATGGGCCTAGAAATTGTTGATGATCACAAAATGGTTTCAGCTCGTGCATTTCGGAATTATAAGCATTGTAAAAGAAAGCTGAAACGTTACTCAATACAAAATGATGTTAAATTTAGCCCCTTAGACACAGTCGGGGCTATTTGTGTGGATTCTAATGGTGTGGTGGCCTCTGGAGCAAGTTCCGGTGGCGTTTCTCTAAAGCATGAAGGAAGAGTAGGCCAGGCAGCATCATTTGGGAGTGGTGTTTGGGCAGTAATGAGCAGGGATGGCACGAAACCTTCAGTGGCGGCCTGTACTTCAGGATGTGGAGAACATTTGATCAGAACACAACTAGCTAAGAATTCTGCAGAAAGTTTGCTTGAGTCTTCCCCTGTTTTAGGTCTTGATAAATGTTTCAAAGAAAATTTCTTAGAATCACCATTTTTATGGGATGTACCTGAAAGACTAGGTGGCACTTTAGCTTTAAAGTTTGATTCAATAAATGGAGAGGGCGAGTTACTTTGGGGACACACTACAAAAACTATGTGTATTGGATACATGTCTACTGAACATGATAGACCCAAGGTACTTGTTTTATTATGTAGTTTTTTTTATTATTATTTAAAACTTATAAAGTTGATTTGAGTAAAATTTTAAAGTATTGTTTCAGTGCATCATATCCTATCTGCCGCAAAAAGTCGAACCTGGGCGGAAAGCAGTTGTGTCTGGCCAATCATTCAAAGTATCTATGCAATCGTGCCCTGTGTTCGAGTGGGAGGTGAAGGCTGAACCTGGCTGTAACGGATCTCTTTAGATGATTACAAAAATTATTTAGGTGTAAGCAGTAAAAATGTTAAGTTTCGTTGGAAAATAAACTTAATAGTCTAGCTTTGTTTTGTTATTTTTCACTTTTTTTTTGCAAAACTTTTTTGAATTTTTGTCATGGCGGGGTGACCAGTAGCCCTACTAGTGTAACATTCTTTTAACCATCTCGATCTAACGTATCTAGCGTGATCGGCCAATTGGTCCTCCATCCAGGCCCAATCGGAGCGCCAAATGCGGTCGATTCGTTAGATCGAGATGGTTAAAAGAAACTCTACTAGGGCCTCTGATAGTAACAGGAGACCCTACAGATAGACAGGTGACAGACAGACAGGTGTACCTACAGATAATAACGTGGTTCATTCGCACTAAACCTACTGGGTATTTCGCCGTAATAGGGTAGGGCTGCCCTAGCTGCCCCACTGGTGAGCTACGGGTGGGGGGGCAGCAGAAGCGGCCCGCACCAATTTTATCTATGTAGACAAAGTAACTAATATTTCTATACAGAAAATTTAACTTATTCGAGATGGGTTTTGTTCCTGCATACTCACTTTCCTGCGTCTACGAAGCGTCTTCCAGCTGCTGTATGAATCTATGAATACTCAAAAGATCTAACTTATAATTTTCGACTTAAGTTCGTCGGTGGGTACATCGGTTTTAAGCTACATAAAAGTGACAGATGGGATTGTCGTCTAATCAATCTTAATATCATGAGCGCTGGCAAGTTAATTTTTAAGGGGATAGGTACATATTGGTAATGGTAGCGTATGTATGTAAATAAATACATAATAAATAAATATTCAGCTCTAGGAAGCGAGCTCGATCATTTTTGTACTTCAACTCGGATATGTTAGGTTATCGTTTGTCCATTCATACAATGAGTAACTTTGTCGACTAATGAAGAAAAGTATGTAGGATGCCAGAGCGAACAAAGCCAGCTCGATAATTTTACCATTTCGCCTCGTATAGGGTAAATTTTATTTTGTCCCTGCATAGGTACAGAGAGAAGACTGAACAGTCTTCTCTCTGTATGCACGGACAAAATAAAACTTATCCCATATTTATAAATAAGAGTTACTTATGATACACGTAAGATGCAAGAGCGAGCGAAGGAAGTTCTATAATGTTAGCACCCCGCCTAGGATCGATTAGATCTTTCGGAAATAGGAATTGAGTTCGTAACTTTGTCGACATAAAACATAACATCACGTCTTGTTTCACTTTACGTCAGTTATGTTTAAGTCTCATGTAATTCGAGCCTCTTGGGTCAACCGGGCACAAATCCAGACTACGGGCTGCTACTGAGAAATTCCAGATAGTAAAACCCAATAACAGTGCCCGACCTGGGAATTGAACCCCGGACGGCGGAACCCAACAGTAGTTGACTGACACTCAAATAATTCGAGAAATTAGTCTCATGTAAGTTGTAACTGTAGTGTTACCCCTTTTTGTTTTCGAAGTCCTTTCAGTTTGAGTGATCTCTTCTGTGGTAAAATATATCTGACTGTGTCCGTTTCAAATGCGCAGCCACGGCGATAATAAAACTTTGCCAATGTTTTGTAAGAGTTGTTTCGCAGAACCATTTGTATGGGATGCTATTCGAATTGGTTTTGCATACTATTAAATAACATGAAATTCAATGTTTATTAAAGAACTGTATTCGAGAAGTTATTGTGTGCTAAAATATAAATTCGGTGAGAGGCATTTATTAAGTACCTACATTAGTTATATTACAAATTATAACAGAAAGGGAGTTAAAATAAAGTCATCTAATTTTCATGGTAAGTGATATTCAGTACACCAGTGTTTCAAATGCAGAATTGAAAAAACATTCGAATTTAACAGCCCAGCCTTGAAAAATATTTGGAAAAGTGTGCTTCTACTACAATCAGATACTTAATTGATGTTACCCTTGAATCCACTACATTACATTTTAAACATATTTCGGTAATGTTAACATTATTCACATGAAGAGCACCATGTATAGAACCAATTAACAAGATAATAATATAATGTACCAATCGTTTCCAGGAACGTTGGGCAAATAAAAATTATGGGCATAAAAAGGCACTATTCTACAACAATCATGTACTTGTTGTTATTAAAAAAAAAAAACATGAATTTGGTACAGGTAATTATGGAAACAAATTATTAGGTATATTTGATGCTAAGAGGCAGATCCAATTATGTTCTTCAATTTCAGTACTTAGTTTTGTCCATGCTATCAATGTGACATTGGATATTTTATCTCACCAAGTGTTAGCTTTACTGAGAGTTTACAAAAAATACTAAGTAATAATAAACTTAATCTAGTTATGATTGCTAAGTAACACAATGCCGACATATCTGTATTACGTTCATTTGTACTAGAGCAAAATATGTGATGAAAAGCTAAAGTCACCATATAGATTACTGTAATATTCCATTGCTAATAAATAGAAAACAGTGGAGTTATAAACATAAAAATATATCAAAATAGGTACGCGAAGTACATGTAGGTACATTACATCTTAATTTTAAAAGAACATTCACGTAATAATAATTATTAAAAAAACATATTTGTACATATGTGCTGTATATTATGCTTAACAGTTCATTAAACATTTAAAAATAATTTTAAATTACATAAACATACACTGAAAAATGAAAATGATATAATATTATGTAATATTAATATCAGTAGTCACAGTATCACTGGCAAGGAAATAATAACTATAAGGAAAACATCACAAAGTATGCCGCTCAAATTATGAATTACACTTATATTTACATTAAAAATATATTTATAAATAAGAGTGGTAGCCTCAAAATATGTTCGAGTATTAATCTCAAATAGTAAGTAGTAAATAAAATTGATATAATGTAACATAAATCATTTGGTCCTGTAAAAATAAATTGATCATAATTCAATAATAAAACTTCATAGCCATTTTTTTCTCTGTGGTTTATGGTGCAAAGATTACATAATATAGGCCATCCCAATGTCATATTCCACTGTATGTTTAGGGCAAACGAGATCTAAATAGATATTGCCCAAGTATAACGCGCCTAACGCTTAGGCTTGAAAATAATGTTATGTTAAGAGCATAAAAGAACAATGTGTTTTTGTTTCTGTTATAGCTAATAGTTAGTTCATCGTAAACAAATAAATTAAGTTTGTACTTAATTTTTTCATCCGAAAATAAAAGAAGCTGCCAGGAAGTTTTAGTGAATTAATAAAAACCTACTCATCTACTACTAAATACTAGTTAATTGTAAAGAAATTGTTTTACAAGTAATTTACGTACCATGTCATACAATGTTCACTGGTATTCATGTCACAAACATTTACGTTACAGGTCTTTAAAGCTTAAAGGAAATTTATTGTCACCCATATCAACAAATTAAATGCCAACTAATACTGCTTTTACAATAAAATAAAAAAGAAGTTTATCACAACATCATCAAATCATTGCCAATTTGTCATAAGTATAAATGTTTGATTACTCCAACCACACTATCATCTCGAATATCGTAAAATTCGAAATACAAGGCATCCCTTCAGTCTGTATTACATTCCACATGTTCATCCTAATTATTAGAGTTAATAAACACTTAAAAAAATACATCATACGCAACCATACTCGTACCAAATTGCTGATTCTTTCGAGTTATCTGTTTTTTCGTTCCGATTTAAAGACCTCCTGTCATTTCTCAGGTCATCTCTTTCCGGCAAGCTCTCTTCCACTGCTGACCTAGAGTGCTCAGACATGGATCGATGAAGATCTGCTGGTGGTCTTTCGTTCATGCTTTGACAAGCACCGTCACCTATGACGGTGGATATTCGATTGTATACCAAGTATGTCGGAGGAGTTTCCTTGATGGGGGTACTTTGTGGCTTACTGTTCAGGTTGGCACTGGGATCGTCGTCAGCTACGTACACCGTCCGACGTGTACCGGCTGTACCAAAAGGCGTTGGTGTTGATGCTGGAAAAAGTGTTCAGTTGATAAGTCCAAGCGCTATTTATGCCATAAAATTGATCTGTAAAATGTGCCTAACGAAATAAATTGAGTAAAATGAACTGTATAAAACGTACCTGCTGGTAGTCCTGTGTCTAAGCTTTGACCTTCTAAACCTTGGAAACTATTTCTGTGTGACGGCGTTACAGCCTTATGCGGTCGCCTCCTCAGCGACGCTCTTATGAGCGCGTCGTCACCTCCACCACTGTGCAGCGATGTTCCAGAAAGCCTTCGCACAAAGTTACTTTCACTGTTCAACCTAGTTGAATCCAGGCTTGGTATTGATCCACTTATGTCAATGTTATCAGATTTTTTCAGAAGTTTATCATCAAATCTTCTTGTGAAACTAGAATCTATACTATGCCTCGGTGATTCCGCACTTGGATTGGAAGAACCCTGATCTTGATCAGAATTTTTGGAGACCTTTTCCAATTCTTGGCTTCCGGGATCCGATTCACCTGATTCAGAACCAGCCAAGGTTAGTTGAGATTTTGAGCGACTCGCGTCTTCAATGCGTTTATTGTTTCTAGTCGGCACTTTATTAATCAAATCAGTGCCAGCTTTGCGGACCCTCTTTACAAATGACGCTCCGAAACCACGTCGTTTTGTCGTGCAGTTATCTAATTTCTTATAATGTTCCATAATTTTTTCTTCTAGCTTTTCTTTCTGACGACACAACGCATTTACTTTGTCAGCAAACATCTTTTCCTCTTCATGATAATGTTGCTTATCTTTTAACGAGTGAGCAAGTAGTTCATGGTATTGAGTCAAAAGCTGTGACACATGATCCATCAGAGAACGCCTGTCTGCATCTAGGCTCTTATTCATTTGAATTAACATTTCACAATGTTGATTAGTCTTATTAATTTCTAACTCCATGCTTGTAATAATTTCAACTTTAGTATTGATTTCACCAGAAATTTCTGTATTCCTTAGTTTCAGCTGTGTAATCTCGCTTCTCAGATTTCTGTATTCTTCTTGCATGTTTCTGTATTCAGTCTTCAGTCTATCGCTAGCTGTAAACAGGTTTCTAAAATCATCCTTTAATTTGGAATGTTCTGCTCTAAGATTAACTAGATTCCTAGACTCAATTTTCAAGTTTTCTCTTTCAGCTTCGAAATCTGATACTTTTTTCTCCAAGTGCGGCAACTTTTCTTTAAGTTCGCGATTCTCAAGTTTTAGATCTCTAACAGTGATTTTTACAGGCTCTCTTTCACTGAGCAATGTTTCATATTCGGTATTTAGCTGTTCATGAAGTGTTTGTAGGGCAACTTGGTCTCTCAGAAGGTTATCTTGTTTATCTTTAAGAACTTCCAGCTGTTTGATAATTTCTTCCTTTTCAGCAGCAAGTTGACTGTTAGCAAGTTGTAAAGTCATTTGTTGAGATATCAAGGACCCATTTTGAGAGTTCAAAGTTGCAATATTAACTTGCAGTTTAGCATTTTCAGCTTGACTGTTTTCTAGAGAAGCTTGTAGTGCTGCAAGATCTGAAGTAAGCTGTTCAATTTGAGGGTTTACTATACTATCGTCAGTATTTATGTTATCGTTATCATGGTTGCAGTCACATGGAACCAGCTTCATTAAGTTGGCTTTGGCAGCAATTTCGGATATTAATCCTTCATGATCAACATTTGTAATCACTTTATCCAACAAATCTTCTATACTTACATCTCGACTTAATACTTCAGTTGCATTGATGCCGAGTTTATCCATACAATTTCTAACTTTATCGAAATTAACCTTTTCTGTAATAAGGTCTTTTTGTAGAGTTTGAATAGTTTCAGAATCGACTTTCTTTTGTGATTTAAGCTCTCGAGTCTTTTGTTCCAAATCTTGGATTTTGCTTGTTATAGTGTGACTTATTTCAAGTTCTCTTGCTAACCTCTCTAGTTCCTTTTTCTTGAGTTCAATTTCGGTGGTGAATTTATCTAGAGAGACATCCTTTTCCTCGACTGCCTCCCTTAATTTGTTAACTTCTCTCTGCAAGTTGTGCGTGTCTCTTTCACTGTATGTTAGTTTAGTTTTTAATTCCTCTGTAAGAATGATAAGACCAGTCACCTTATCAGCTTCAGGCTTTACAAGGTTAAGTTCTTTAGTTCTGGCATCCAAGGACTTTTCCAATTCATCAGCTCTTCGTTGGATAGAGTCACATAACATTTGAATTCTCTGTTTATCTTTGGTTATAGATTCTAAATGTTTTTCGAAATCTTGTAATTTGTTTTTTTCCGAATCTCTATCAATTGCTTGACGATCTATGAAAGACTTCTGGCTGTCAAAAGAATCTTGTAGTTTTCTATTTTCCTCTAAAGCGTTTCGGAAAACTTCTTCCAGCTCTGAGTTTTGTAGCATAACTCTGTTACAGTTTTCCTGAAGTTGCTCACATTTTAAAGATAATTTTTTCTTTTCTTTTTCTAACTCTAGTATTTTGTCACTACTCTCCAATAATGATTGTTCTCTTAAGCTGTCTATAGTTGATAACAGTCTTTTATTTTCTAGTTCGAGCTTTAAGGCTCTTGCTTGAGCATTGCTAGTCAATTGTTCAGATAAGCTGTTCTCGCCAGATTCCAGTGTGCTTTCGCCTTCGTTGTCGGTATCTAAATTACTATTGTTGCTTTCACTCAGTACTGACTTTGTAATGTATTGAAGATGGTTATTTTCTTCGATAAGCTCTTGAATCTTTTGTTGGTCTGCATCTCTTTCCTTTAAAAAATGAGAATGGATGAAATTACTGCTGGCATGAATGACTTTAGCACATGTTGATGTTTAACTTACCAATGCAATATCATTTGCCTCCCTTTTCAACTTAATCATTGCTGCTTCTAAATTAAGACATTGTTCAGCACGCTTCCTTACTCTCTGCAGTTGTTCTTCTAAGGCGTCACTTGTTTCCATTAAAGCTTTATTATCTTCGCGAAGTTCTGTAACTCTCGTTTTATAGTACTCCGCGTCGGCGAGGCGGTCACGGTAGCGTAGGATTTCTTGTTCTAGCCTGTTAACAGAACAACAGATACTCATCTTAGAAATAAATTTTATAATTATTTTATTCATCTTTAAAAAACTGTTATAGCATGCATACCTTTCACATCGCTCAGCCTTTTCTCTCAGAGCATCGACTTCGTCTCTATAACCAGCTGATTTTCTGGCTTCGTTGAACCACTCCTGGCTGTCCGAGCGTAACTTTGCCAACACTAGCTTTGTGTGTTCCAGTTCTTCTCGACATTCCGATAACTGCTCAGATTTTTCTTCCCTAAAATGTCACAATAGTTATCTTAAATGTTCAGAATATAGGTGCTTGTTAGCAGAATTATTTGTGAACATAGTCACAAAAACACGAAGTTTTTGCTTTAAAAACCAAGCCAAACAGAAGATACAGGTAAACCAGATAAGGCTGCCGTTTGTGGTACTTTGCCTATCATGCACCGTATCAAGCAAGTCATTAATATAAATAAGAAGCAAGAAAGAACCAAGAATTGAGCCCTTTGGGACTCCCATTGACTCTATAGATCCGGGAGATCTTTTCCAGTTACGTCAACACACTGAATCCTATTACTCAAGTATGAAGTATGAAGATCCAGAGCGGTGTACCAGATCCCGTAGTGGCGGAGTTACCTGATTAAAATTTCATGAAGAACGCAATCAAGTGCTTTAGATCAATCGCAAAAGATGCCGATAGCATCGTATTTATTTTCCCATGCTGTAAATATGCCCTAAGAGATCAACGGAGGAGAGATTCAACAATCGGTAGTTGAGTGACCCTTTGTAAAACCGAACTGTTAGCTATGTAATGAATTATGTTTATGAAAAAATCTTTGCAATTGGTCTAAAATTAATATCTCAAAAATTTACTGAAGGTAGATTACAGAAATAGGTCTTCCTACCCGACCTATTCTGACTGTATAATTAGAGGGGTCTGATGTACTACCCGATTTAAACAAAGGTATTATTTTACTATTCTTCATAAGATCAGGAAACTCCCCACAGTAGGCTAGCTAAAGTAGGTGCTACAATCTCAATAATAGACTTAGCGACTTCTACAGAATTAACCCATAGATTTGCAGTATTTTTTACATTTAAAGTGTGAAAGGTTTTAATTATGTCTCTACAGCAAATATGTTCAAAATGAAATTCCGAGCAAACATTAACATTCTCCATAAGCAAAGACTCAGCAACAGAAGGTGATGAGTTTAGAGATTTTGTAGTTCAAAAAGGAATATTTGAGAATAAATTTTTAAAAGCCGCCCGAATAGACGATGATTACCCATCTGCATACTTTTCGTGAAATATCGTATCTGCACATAATTTTTTTTAAGATACCCACAATTCTTGTCTCTGCTTCCTTAGTCGTGCTTTCCAATCAGCCAGCTCCACTGCAAGATGTTGACTATCGCCATTATTTTGATTAACGTTCTGTGTCGATCGATTCTTTCCGTTTTTGTTTTCATTGTCGTTCTCACACAGACCTTCATGGAGAACTAAGGAAGCCCAGTTTTGTAGATAGTGATCGCGTTCTTTGGCCAGCCGTCGCATGTGATTGAACATCGTCGGTGATTGGAAGAGGTCGATAGCATCGGGAGTCAATACCACTGTTTGCATGTCTGTAACCTGTAAAAAAAAACATCTATAAAAACCATCTTTAAGGAAACGCCAGGCTAGCCAGCGAAATTCGAATTTTCTTCCTTTTTTGCAATTTGCTGGTTAGTATGAGGTTATTTGTTGAACAAAACTTGATAATGATTATAATTCTGTAAAGCCATAGTTATTACGGTCGCGAATCATATTTTATTCAAGATGCAACCTGACACCTGACCTGCAAATTGAAAAAAACGCAAGGAAATTAGAATTTCGAGGGCTACCGCTTTAGAACACACCTTAAGGTGATTTCAATTTCGGGTTTAACATACAGAAGTCACGCCTGTAATCCCTGAGGCCTGAAATTGTGTTAAGCGGACGTCCGCACGGTTTCATACAAATGTGCTCCGTCACGGGGACCCCGTGCGGGCGTCGTTCGCAGGGTAGGCTACTTTTGGTCGCGGTTGCAAGTCCCGTGGGATAATTTCCGACATCCACGGTTCGGATCCGCGTTTAGCAGTTAGTAGTAAATAAAATGGCCTCGCGATGGGGGTCGTAACGATCCCATGGAGCCCTTCGCGTAGACACGCGACGGGTGACCGTCGCGGGCGTCCGCATAACGCAGTTTCAGGCCTGAAGGGTTAAGCAGAGGGTGGGTTTCGTGTTTAAGTATTTAAAAAAATCAAAGCACTTGTAAGTGCACTAAAAATATTATTATTTTCTGATCCATTTGTTTAAATTTTCAAACATTCTTTTGGAACAGACCATAGGTGGGAGTTGGCCTCATTTATTGGTTTTAAGATTAATTTGCTGACTAACATGATTGTGCTGAATTTCGATTTGAAAGCTATATAATTGGCTGAGATGATGAACAGAGCCAATCATGTACAATTAAGTCAGTAAAAATTTAATATAATGATATATTTTGCAATAAACTGAATGAAACTATCAATCAGAATATCATGTATTGCATAGATAGCTCAGTAGCTCTTGCGATATTTGGCAACCAGTTAGTAATGTCAAAAGTTCATCAAGCACATCCTGCTTCACAGTCTGTTATGACATCTCTTGACCATTCACATGTTAATGTAAACAAAGTGTTTCTTAACATGTTCACACTTTGTGTACTTGAATATCAGGAACTTGTGATAAGGAAAAGGAATAATTACCTATTTAAATGTTGTTGACATTTTTATATCAAATAGACCTATTTTATTTATCTAATCTTCTCAAACAACAAAAGTGTTAGCTTGTATTTTTAAAAGACAATTGTTATTCAAGTCTTGCTTGACTGGTTCATTTATCAGTTGTGACTGAAGTATGCTTGCTCATGTAAGTGTGAATACTTCCTTATTCATAAATGGATGACTGACTTCTTTATCTATGAGCGAGCCTCCATAATTATATTATACCTGTAAGGTACCTCACAGCAGGGGCCTTGGAAACCTAATGCTAATTACTTCCAAACTTAGAGGAGTAAATTATAATTTGTTTGTTTTAATTAAAGTTAGCTAGACAATAATAATAATCATACCTGTTTGATGCACTCCACAATGTTATGCTGCAGATCAACATTAAGTTCCTTGATCCTTGTGATAAACAGTTCCTTATTGGGACACTGCACAGCTGCACCAAGTAGAAGTAGTATCAAGAGCTTCATGGTTTCCAGACCCTCCCTTGATTCTGGTGACTTTCCTAAGCATATGCACTCAGGGACCACCAAAAGTGTCATACCCAGTTCTTCTTCATACAAGCTCTTCACATTTTTGATGATGGCATCAAAGTTTTTCACTCTACCTAATATCAGGGCTTGGTCTTCTAACCCGGCTAGTTTTGTGATGTGACATGATGGTTCTGGGTCTATCTGGAGGTAGACTTGATGTAGAATGTCTCCATTGAACAGAGATGAATATTCTGTGATGACGTCTGGATTTGGCACGCATGATTTAATCTGCAAAAGTAAGTTAAGTTTAATCAGTCTTGATAGAAGTTATTTTTAACCGACTTCCAAAAGGAGGAGCTTCTCAATTCGTCGGAACCTTTTTTTTTTATGTATGTTCCCCAATTACTCGAAGATGGCTGGACCGATTTGGATAACTTTTTTTTTGTTCGAAAGGGTATACTTCCCAAGGGTGGTCCCATAATCATCAAGTCAGGATCTGATGATGGGATCCTGGAGAAATAGAGAGAACTCTTCAAATTTTATAGCCACACTTGAAGCAATTTGTGTAGTTTTTGGAAGAGTACTTTCTCGGACTGGTTCCATTTCAATTTGGTGAAGATCTGATGAAGAACTTCGGAGATAGGCAACGGAACTCCTCAATAAATGATAGCAAATGGACAGGGATTGCTGAAATCTCTTGTCTGTCAATTGTTTACACCAGTTAATAACATAACATCACGCCGGTACGCTGTGAAGGGGTAAGCACATGTGAACCACTAAAAAGTGAAAAATAAAAAAAACTTTTTTCAATAAAATAAACAACCTACTTCCAAAAAAACACTAAAAAGTGAAAAATAACTTTAATTTCGGAAGGCGGTGACAAAAAATTAAAATACATATCCAAAGTCACCAACTTCCGAAATTAAAATTATTTTTCACTTTTTAGTGTTTTTTTGGAAGTCGGTTGTTTATATTAAGAAGGTTTTCTCAATTATATTTTAAAGTTCTGTACATTTAGACGTAAGTATCAAAATTTATATCAGAAGATGAAATTGATCAAACATAATAAGCTTAGAAAGTTAAATTCATTATCTTTATGATCAATTATGTGTTATAGGGCTCATCAAGACATTATGTGAAGAATTTCTCTTTGTTATTAATATGAGTATTCTTGATTCAATGGTAGCACACACCAACAATGGATCAATGAACATGTGTGGGAAACTTCAGTGAAATGAAGTACACACATGTTGGACACAACTCTCTTCTATGATAACAATTAAAATCTTTACTTGCTTAGTGAAATCTCTTTGTTAGATATTTTTTTTATGAATTTTCAAAAATAATAATTTAGTAATTTATAAATTCCAACCATTCTCAGATTACATATTTTGTTCAGTGTGTTTTGTTGTTATGTCCTTTTTTTATGCCAAACATTTACATGTCTATTTATAACTTTCATTTGAGGAGTCTTTGTTACCACTATCAATTTGGTAACAGCTGGAAGGATGTTGTTATAAAACAATGGCTTAACAATATAAAATTATAAAGGGAATGTAGAGTAACTGCAAAGTCTAACAACCATCCATTACAAAACAACTAGATCACTCGAGTATGACAACAGAAAAACGATAACTATAAAATTCTCTCACCCTTTGGTAAGGAATTTAGAATAAATAATGACTAGAACATGCGAAAATGACCAAATACCACATTCATTCATATGGAACGGGTGATTAAATCCATCTCACGCTTCATTTTTACGCGCACATTAATAAAAACAGAGGCACGAATCGTTGTGCACTCACCCACGAAACTAGAGGCCCGTTCAAGAACTCGTCGATTTCGGTACCAGACGCGGCCATCCTTGCCATGCGTTAGGATGAACGGAACCTACTCCTCTGTGTTTGTCCGGCACACATTGCATCGAAGCAGTGCTCAGTGTTAATACAAGCAGCAATTTCACTTAACATCTGCAGTAAATGAGAAAAATCCGCACTACTCTGTACCACTTGTTCTAAAACCAAGTTGACATTTGTTAATTGAGTGACGTTCGGCTATTGCGCAGATAATTAATGTATTTCGTGACTTTTTTAGTCGATTTTTTTGTGCTCAACGTGATGAAGAGGTCTAAAGACGTGTTGTGAAACTGATGAAGACCATCAAGTCAATCAATCGTACAGGCAAGCCAGCTGTACACGTTTGGCACTATGCATCACAGTCGCTTTCGCTTGCACAAGATTCCTTTGTTTTGTGTACAAAAACTGTCCTAATTTGCAGAAAGTGATTGCAAATTCATACATCACTCTATTATTTGATTAGTTAAGTCGATTTTCGGGGTTTGGAAAGCGTACCTACTGTGAAGTCTATGCCAAACAAAAAGCAAGAAAATGTTCATTTCATTCGCTCTCATTCAATCCATTTGACATTATATGTCAATTGTCAACAAGAACAAACAACAATCACTGTCATTAATTCAATCGTAATTTATGGCTACGTTCCGAGATACGATAATATCGATTTGAGCGTGCTCACACCCGTTCCGAATTGACGTGAGCGCGATAACGATGTCCCGTGAATCGTCATAGATGACGTCATGACATGCGCCATCTTGCGATAACGCCGACCATGCGTTATACTAATATCACCGTGAGCGCTGTCAAAAATGACACTTGTGCTGTTATGTTCTGATTCGTATCATAGTTTTAGCTAACTTATAAATAGTGATTCTGGCTAGAATCGTCACATAATCAAATAAGAAGATGAAATTTGTGGTCTATACAAGTTTTATATGGTGTAAATAGGTTTTAACATTGAGTGAGCATCACGAGCGTTCCGTATTGATGACAAAAATGACAGTTCTTAGCTGTCATAATCGCGATATCTAACTCGGAACGCAAATTATTGATGTGAGCGCTCACAGCGCTATTTTTCTAATTCGGAAAGTGGCCTATGAGCACAGAGTACTTTTCCTATGAGTAGGAGTAGTCTGTAGAGATGGTCAAAAGCGTGATTTTCCAGTCACTGTGATTGTAGTTCCAGTTACAAAAAAATCACAGTGAAATATCACTGTGACTTCGTCACATGTGTGATTTTACTAAAATCACTCACGTGTAACCGCTACTGTTGTTGCAGAATATAGATTCGATAGCTGATCCCAAACAACCTTCACAGTTTTTACAGGCTTAGGACTGTCACCCAAGGATTGTGTGGCATGTTTCGGTTTATTTAATCAATATTTTTTTTTAAAATTATAATAGGTATTTCATTATAAGTTAGAGTAACAACTAAAATTTCCTTAAAATTACAGTAAAAATAAGTTTACGTAACATTATACAAAAGAAATGTTTCGTTTGCGTAATAATATCAGCATATCGACAAAAAACTTATTAATTACTCGTATAATTTAACTTGGCTATTTTCAAACGAACAAATTGTTTAAACGCTTTTTATAACTGACAGTATATAGGTCTATAAACCTAGCTATGCCGAAGCCATGCGTGTGTGAAAGCAACAGAAACAAGGAATCAATCGCTGTCGCTGTCGCAGTCAAAGAGCGCATTCGCATCCCGCTCTTTCTCGGCAAATTTCGTTTCGCGTCGTGAGTCGTGACTACTATTCGTGTTGTGACTTTTGTTAAATGAGTGAACGGGGTGACTATAGTGACAAAGAGCTGAGTGATTATTTCCACTCATACAGACCTATCACATATGTGACAGACCTAAGTGATTTTGTCACGATATTGTTTCATGACAAGTCGCAGTGATCATTTGAGAAGAGAGATAGCAACGTGTTTTTGGTCGTGACGTGATTTTTGTCTCACCTCTAGTAGTCTGTGAATTCAGTATTAATTAGTTCGTTTGATGTGTATTTTATTGAAATAAAAGGGAAATAAATTAAATTATTCCTATATTATAAAATTCTTAATATGAACCGTAATGCGTTTATTATACTAGAATAACAATAAAGCACAAATTCTTAAACCATGTTTAATAAATCATCTAGCAAAGTAAAATTTCAAGATCAACAGTTAGATGACTATGTTCTCGAGGTAAAAAAATATAATTTTATGCGTTTTGGTCCAGTATTTAACTATTTATTTCGCAAGTTTTATGGAATACTTACATGTCAATAAAGCCTCTGAAGTTTTATCTGCATACAGATTCGTTTCCAATGTTTTAATTGATTGGTCCATCACCAATTATGTTTTCAGAATTCAGTCTTGAAAAGTAAGTTACAGAGTAAGATTGATGCTCTATCTATAATGAGCAGGGAGCTGGACAAATGCAGCATGGAAAGGGACAGGTTCAAAGTATTAGTAGAACAGTTAATATGTAAGAAGACCGTTCCTATGAAATCTAGTCCAGGTGCTAACAGCATTGCTTATAGACTAACACCTACTAACACTATCAGTGGTGGAGAGATGCTTGCCAAAACACAGGACCATAATAATGTGCTGAAATTAGAGGTAATCATATTTCTAATTTTATCAATAATTGCTGTTTTGATATTTTTATACTAACAAGTAACTAAATATTAATTTCATCAGATCTATATCAATCTGAGTTATGGATATAGATCTGATTAAATTAATATATAATATATGTTTAACAATTGCTTTTGTAATAAAATTGTATACTCTTAAAAATAAAAAGCAGCTATGTCCGCTGTAGTACCAGACCTGAATTACCTGAAGAGTAATGTGGTGAAATAAAAACTTTCAGGCGAATTTATTTTGTTCTGAAAGCCCAAATAGTTGAGAATATTGATACATTTCTTCTGCTGTGAAACACAAATAGAAGTGATTTTTTGTAATATGCCTAAGAATATTATTTTAAATAATTTTCCTGAAAAAACAAAGGCAATGGTGGTCACAGCATGCTGTTAATTGCAGTCAGGAGCATGCTGTTATTAGTACTGCTGCTATCATTTACCAATTTTATAGGATTTTTTTTTAACTGATCCTGTTAATTATTCCTAATTTAGGTAGAAGCTCTCAGGAGTAAATTAGACGAAGCTACAGGGGACATCATAGCACTAAAGAAACAGTTGCAGAAAAGAGAAAGTCTCTCTGATGAAGTCAATGGAAATAAGAAGTCCACCATATTCAGCTATTCTCATAAAGATTATGAGCAGTTAGTAAATGATCTTGAAAAAAATCAAAAGAAGGTTAGTGAGACTGTATAAATTACTATTACCTATGTTTAATTAAATAGCAAAAAAAATAAAAATCGTTTGATTGAAATTTAACAGTAAAAAGTGTTAAGAATACCTAAAACTTTTTCTTGTGTTTTTTTAACACATTTTCTCTTTAATCTTTCTTCCAGTATCAGCAAATCCAGCTAGACTATCGAGCAACACTAGATGAAAAAGAAGAATTAGTTTCTGACAGAGATTACTATAAGAACAAAGTTCAGAGGTTGAGCCATCAGATCAGCTACATTTTATCTAACAGGGCCAAACTTCAAGATAGTAATGAAATTGATCCACCGAAGCCTATTGTAGATATTGATGCACTAGTCACTGAAAATAAATACCTTCATGAAAGAATAACACAACTCCAAGTTGAAAAAGAAATTGTAAAACGAACATTGACAAAATATAAGGTTTCTATGCTTTTAACAACACTTCTTTAATTATCAGTACTTATGTACAGGAAGTAAAAAGATAAGCATGTAAATTTTATTGTTTTTCAGACATTGCTGGATAATAGAAATAAAAACTACTCTAGCTACATGAAAAAAGGTTTTGCAGATGTCATGACACAAAAGCAAGGTATGTTATTGTTCCTAATCACCAGTATGCATTTGAATCTAATCGAAATTGACAAGGTTTAGAAAACAATTAATCATGCCTGCTTGTGAAATGCAAAACCTTACTATTTTTCGGGTTCCGTACCTGTAAAGGAAATAACGGAACCCTCATAGGATCACTTTGATGTCCATCTGTCCGTGTGTCAAGACCCTTTTTCTCAGGAACGTGTGGAGGTATCATGTTGAAATTAATATCAAATACGTAGGTCTACGGTACCATGGAGCTCTAAAAAAAATCAAACTTTTAAGTCAACGCTATAAAAAAAATTGCCATTTAAGCGACATATTATGAAGCTCGCAAATAAATCAAAACCAAGGGAGGGTACTTCCCGTTGGCCTCGAATTGAATTAACCTTGAATCATGAAATTTCCCAAGAAACAAGGTCTTACAGCATGAGTAAAGGAAAATGTCCGAAAATCGTTAATTTGTAGTTTTGTCACATACAAAAAAAATGAAAGTTGCATTTGATGTTGCAGAATTGTCTGTCATATAACATATATTTATGTATGGGAGAACATAATCAACTATGTTAAGTTTGGAATTGATTTATCAACTACGGAACCCTTCATTGTGCATGGTGCGACACCCACATGGCCGGTTATTTGATGTTCTGTTTGTTGCACTTTTCAGTACGAGAGTTTCTGGATAACATTAATTCGAAGGCGGGTTTGAAGCAGGGTTCGGCAGCTGAATTGAGGTCTCTATGTCTTGGCCTTTTTGAAGCACTTAATGATAAGTCGGTCGCCCTACAACATCAACGGAAGACGAATCAGTACGTATTATAAAAATATTTTAATAAAATATAACTATAGGTACTTAAACTGATACTGTTATCTATCATCCCATAACCTATGCTTTTAAATATCCGGCCTCAAGTGTTTGGGATAGAGTCGTACTGATAAGGAGACCAGCACAGTTAATATCAACTGGTCGATTTGCTATCGGATTTGTGTTCGTTTAGGGGGAATGCTACAAAACTGTAACTTTTATGGTAGAAAACAAGTAGACTAGGTAATTTGTAACAGCTTATGTAAGTAATAAAAAATAATTTATCTTCAAGACATGAACATCTGTGTGTGATGAGATTGGCAGACTCGGTAGTAGCTTGGTAGTCTGCCAATCTCATCAGTCATCTCTCAGTATCAAAAGCGTATTCGCTAGCCTCTATTCCCTGTGAATTGAGGGCTCTTATGTCGGGATATTGTCGGGCTCTTATGATACTCCTAGTACAAGAGCCAGGTTTACACAGATGTTTGTGTCTTGAAGATAAAATAAATAGTTAAAGTTGTTACAATTATTTACTGGTGGTTTTCTACCATAAAAGTGACCATTTTGTAGTGTTCCCCCTAAACTAACCTTTACAATCGAATCCGATAGCGAATCGAACAATTGCTAATCGCTCTGCTTGTTACATGTGTCGTAACAAATTCCTTTGTTTACAGAATTCTAGCCAACAGAATAACCGAACTAGAAAAAACATTAGAAAGCTGGTGTAATGGCCAGAAATACATTCCAATATTTCCCTCTCAAATGTTATTAGATGAGTTTCTCACAGACTCAGGGTCTGTGAAGTCAAATGATTCAAAAGAACAACAGTTGAAGTCTCATGACCGCTCAGAGAATAATAGAAGCAAGTATTCTGATAGTGATGATGACATGAACAAGGAGAACAGTGGATCATCAACAGATCTGGGGAAAGCTTATGAATATGATGATGATGAGTGCCAAGTATCAAACGGCGAACACAGGAGCATGTCCAAAACGGTTTTGCCTCAAGATTTACAAGATTTAGTGAAGGAAGCTCTTGCTGAACTAAAACCGGCAGAATAATTAAGATGAATAATTTGTTCATCAACGACTGTTTATCAGTACAATGATCTGACATGTGTTATTGGTAGCCTGAGAAAATCAAAGAAGAAGGGTCATCGCCCATAGGAAATTTACCCAGGCCTGACACAAAAGGAACATATCTCAGTTATTTTGTTAGACTATATTATATAACAGAAATAAATTAAAACTATTCTAAATATCAGTGGCTAACACCTATAAATTGCCATTTGATTTTGTTCAGGCAAAATATAAAAAAAAAATGTTTTTAATAATAACAATTTTATCTATTTAAAATGACGTCAATTTAGATAAAAACACAAATAAGAGACAGTCATCAAGCTTTTAGCTCCATTGGAGCTAAAATATTCCTAGGTTTTATTTTAAGTTTTTTTATTATAATTTCCTTATTTTAATTTCAATTGGGGTGAGCTAGACATCAGCTTTGACCATCCCGCACTAGTTAAGGATTATGTTTAAAGTGACATTAACATTGAACAAAACCGTGAAGACCAATTATTAATGTTTGTTTCACAAACGTCACTGAAATAGAGTTCATATGTATAAGCTCGAACTCAGTGTGTTTAGTAGCACCTAGCTACCAAAATATTCCACTATCTATCCAGCTTCTTAATGATACCCTAATCTCTAATCTGCAATGAATCACTGATTAAAACGATTATAATGATCCCTAACTCGATTGTTCTACTAGAAGTTTAAAAATTACATAATTCAGCTCCATCACCATGTTACCTGGAGAATTCCAGAATTATTTTATCGTCATTGAGTCTTATACAATTATAGTTGTAGGCAAATAGGTTTAAAACAAAAAGGTTTATCGCGTGAACAAAAACATAATTTTGGAGTGCTGAAATGATTTCCAATATAAAAAAATAAATATATTAGCAATGTCTATTCAGATAAATAAAATTGGAGCGTCTATTTGTAATATTAAAATAACCGCTTTTTACTAAATGCATATGGTTGTATACACGGTACATATACCAAAATCCTTTTTTTTTTAATTTTTGCCTGTCTGTCGTTTGTTCCGGCTAATCTCTGAAACGGTTGGGCCGATTTTGACGGGACTTTCACTGGCAGATAGCTGATGTAATAAGGAGTAACTTAGGCTACTTTTATTTTAGAAATTTTATTTATTTTTATTAATATACTTATATATTATATAAATAAAAAATAACTATTCCGCGCAGACGGAGTGGCGGGCACAGCTAGTTTAAAATAACAAAAAAAATTGAGATATGTCTCTTTCGTGTTGGGTCTGGGTCACAAATGACCGTTCTTCTTTTCTTACGTTTATTGCAATTTGCAGGTCTCTGAGGCTGTATCATATGTAAGTCATTCTATGGAATTAAATGAACTTGAGTTCTGTAAATACATACATGTTGCTGTCGCGAATCATGTTTTAATCAACTTACAACCAGGCGTTGACCTGAAAATTGCAAAAAAACGTAAGATAATTAGAACAGAACCCTAATTGCGTAACACATGATCAATCATAATCGGTTTCATTTTGACAGTTCAACAATATTGCGTTATTTTCGTTGCTGAGCAGACAAATTCGTCGGGCATATGAAGCAATGGATGAGCAATCTGTTTCAAAATGATTCAGATTATGATTAATCGTGCGTTACGCAATTAGGGTGCAGGAGCTTCCATCTTAATTTAGTTCGTATTTCGTTGTTAGTGATAGTCCTGTACCAAAGAAACATTCCATAAATGTAATTCTAGTCTATTCAAAGCAATTATCTAGTCTACGTTACTATTGATGTATGTTTAATTATTGTTATTGCAATTTTACGTCGAATTATATACTTAATTATATTATACAATATCTTCATGCGTGTTTTCTTATTTTTGGAGTAAAAGAAAAGCAATTCAGTTGGTTCACAAAAATAATTTATTAAAGTAACATCATCTATATATCATATGCTAACTCGATTTTGAAATGTTCTTTCAATAGACATATCAAAATTACCATCATAATTAATTTATTTTTCTTGTTTACTCTATTTTTACTCGAAACTTACAGATTTATCTAACTTAGAGCATTTTAATGAAAAAATAATAAGTACAAGGTGTCTCAAAAGTAAGTTCACATTTGCTTATCTTATTACGCGAAAGCAACTATTCTGAGGGGCGCGGGGGGTATGTCAGTCGGTAGTCTGGCTCTTGGGAATTTAGTCGCTATGGAGCGTTTCTCTGGTGCGGACCGTGCGTTGTGCGTACGTGAGTTTTACAAAAACGGTAATTCGGCGACTGTAGCGCGTAGAAAATTCTGCAGTATTCGACATATTCGTCACTTAAATGATGCGCCTAGCACTCGACTCATTGCAAAATGGGTTGAGAAGTTTGAAGAGACTGGGTCAACTCTGGAGAAACCAAAATCTGGGCGGCCAAGAACATCAAGAACAGCCGAAAACGTGGACAGTGTTACTCAGTCTATTCGAGATGATCCAAACCTCTCGATTCGGAAGCGTGCTGTTGCTTTAAATGTGCACAGATCTTCATTATGCCGCATTTTACACAAAGATTTAAAGCTGCACCCGTACAAAATTCAGTTAGTGCAAGAACTGAAGCCTCAAGATGCTGGTCAGAGGCTTGCCTTTGTAAATCAGATGATTGAGCGCTTTCCAACGTTCACCAACATCTTGTTTTCCGATGAAGCCCATTTTCACCTGAATGGGCATGTAAACAAACAAAATTGTCGTTACTGGAGTGCAACCAACCCAAAACAAAAACATCAGAAACCGCTACATTCACCCAAAGTCACCGTATGGGCAGCGATGTCGGCGCGAGGAATTATCGGCCCTTACTTTTTTGAAGATGGAAGGGGACGCACACTCACAGTGAATTCAGAGCGTTATGTGGAGATGTTAGACGAGTTTTTCGTACCCCAACTGCAAAACTTTCCTGGTTACAACCAAAGAACATGGTTCCAGCAGGATGGAGCAACTTCACACACGTCCAACAGATCTCTGCCTCGAGTTCGAGAAATTTTTCCGAACAAATTAATCTCCAGGCGAGGTGACATAAATTGGCCTCCACGGAGTCCCGATTTAACGCCTATGGATTTTTTCCTGTGGGGTTATGTCAAATCAAAAGTTTACGCTAATAAACCGACTTCCCTGGCACAATTAAAAGAAAATATCCGTCATGAAATGGCAGCCATCACGGAGACTACCTGCCGAGCTGTCATAGGCAATTTTAGTGCCCGACTAAATGAATGCCGAGAGCGCAACGGTTTACATTTGGACGATGTTATTTTTAAAAAATAAATTCCCAAACAGTGTACTTCAATATAAAATAAACATTTTTTCAATAAAACTAAGACTTTTCTTTTAAAAAAAGATTTAAATGTGAACTTTCTTTTGAGACACCTTGTATAATACTTAAAAAAAAATGGCCAATAATATAGAGATATACTAAGCATTTAAAACATAAAATGTAATTTGCATTTGAATAATACGTAGAACTAAATATTTAATGTAAACAAAATGCTTAATTCTTAAATTTTGCATCTATATTTGCATCAGAGATCTCCCAAAGAGACGTGTGCTTGAAGGTTTTCTTTTTACACGCTTTATATTATTAGCTTCACTTGTATGTTTGTTTGTTTGTATGTAACCGACTTCTTTGCACGCTATTTTGACCTACATTAAACGGTCAGATTTCATTTAAACTTTGTAGACTTATCGAGGACCTATGACAATTCAATAATTATAAAAAAAAAATAGAAAAAAACACGCTTTTGTGGTTAGCAAAACTAAAAAATAGAAAATAAATAATTGTTTAAAAAACTAAAACAACACGCTTTAAAAACCAGACTAAAAAGTAGAAAATAATTTAATTCTATTAAAAAGCGTGATATTAATTGATTATAAAAATACCTCAAAAAGCACCCCACGCTTTTTAATAGAATTAAATTATTTTCTACTTTTTAGTTTGGTTTTTAAAGCGTGTTGTTTTAGTTTTGTAAACTATTATTTTTGGTAAGTACCATTTCTTTTTTATTCTATTCATTTGTATCAATGACACGTCTCTCGATGCGAGGGCGATAGGACCATGGTAACAGGGTAGAAACTGGTAAATAATGCTGTGTGCGTTACCCAGGCCAGATGTTGTCGAAAATGGTCATTTGAATCTTATAGATAATTAGTTTTGCGGCTTCTGTAATTGTTGCGCACATTTTTAAATTTGTTGCACTTATAGTTTTTTAATTATTTCACAAAAACATTTCCTGCTGGGGTAACGTTACCCCAGCCAGACCTTTTTCTTTCCAATGGGAATATTTAAATATTTACTAGCTATAAAATTAGTTGTCTAGATGAAGTAAATGTTGTGCCTTATTTTGTATTTGTTCTTTCATCGGTTGCGAAGTTATTCGAGATTTTGCTGGGGTAACGTTTTTGGTTTTGCTAGATCTTTGAAATGGTTAAGCGGATTCTTATCATATTTTGTACATAGCTTCTTGGGAATTAGTTTAAATTTGTTCTGCAATAAAACAACCAAAATAATACATAGCTTAAAGGTTATTTCATTAAATAGAAAAACACTTCAATTGGTCCCAGCACTCTCAATAAGAGCTCTAAAGACTTACTTTAAACGTTATTTTAAAGCTTGTGTAAACTGCCTTCAAATGTACGTGAAGTTTCATTAGTATCCTGTAAGTATTTAACAAGTTATGATGATATTGAGTTCTTCACGAGCACGGTCTTGATGCGCGCGGTGTTATTTGGCCACTGGATTGGATATATGAACTGAATGTTATGTCAATTATTAGTTTTTTAGTTCAGTTGTATACCAGTAAAATTTCAGCTCAGTACATTGGATAATTAATGAGATAATACGATTAAAGTCATTAGGAAGTGAATGACCGTGGTAACCCGACCAAGTTTAGGTGGTTACGAAAAAGCGAAAACGCAAAACATTATGGTACCTTCTAAAATATATAGGATAGTGTTACAAATTTAGTACAGACATGTACACAAGTTTTAAAAAAAACTACGTGATTATTAAATATTTTTTATTGACAGGTAATATAATCATTTCAATTGAACTTTTAAAGTATTATTAAACTTATACTTAAAAACAATCACAGATTAAAATTACAGATAGTAATTTTGCTTTTTTGAAATTTTCTATTATTTTTTAATTAAATTATAGATTTCAGTATACACAGTACACAGTTACAGTTTTTATTTAAATATACACATATTGGACTGTGTAATGATCACAGACAATAAATAATATACAATGGTTTGTTTCAGTTAACACTAAACTTACGGTGCGTACTACATGTTATATAACATTTTTCATAGTGTGGTCATGTTATTTATATATATACCTAGCTAGATATAAGTATGTACTCACCGTAGATTGAGAGTTTTACAGACGTAGAGGAGAACGTCAAACGATATTTTTTACGTAGGTATTATGTCGCCATCACCGCGTCCATCATCGCGGCCCACGGCTATTGCTATGTTGCCATTCTGTTTATGCCTACAATAAAAACAAAGAGTACATTTTTTTTGTCTAAATCCTTAATGGGGTTTCAATTGTAGTTTTGCTACCTACATATTTGAAACTCGAATCGTCATCTATTTGCGAGTTTATATCAACGCGAGTGTCGCAACAAGGTCTACGTGTCCAAGGAGTTCGTGGAAATAAATAAATACCTACCTGTTGCGGTAGTCCCGACTCCCGACATTGATAACGATAAAAATCGGTCGCTAAGTCATGAATTTCATTAATCAAGTTTCAAGTCATATTTTGACAATATACCTATACACAAAAACCTTCCACTTGAATCAATCTATCTATTAAAAAAACTGCTTCAGAATCCGTTGCGTAGTTTTAAAGATTTAAGCAAACAGGGACAGACAAACGGGAAGCGACTTTGTTTTATAGGTACTATGTAGCGAAGGATAAATATGTCGTTATCATTGTTGAGAATTCCAGTCTAGGTAATAATTAAGTACGAAAGAAAAGAAAATAATAAGTTTCTAAATTTAAATATTTAAGCCTTAAAAAAAATACAGTTTTAGATAAGTACCTAACAACATGTACATATTAATAATAATTTTGCTACTATTTCTGTAGTTACATTATACAAGCTTACCTTGTTCGTGAATTCATCAAGCAGCCTGCACCATAACTATGATCATCAATAGAAGCACTCCACATCGCCACACTTATTATTTTACATTAGCTCTCACGCACTCTATAAATATTTGCAAAAACAGGAAACGGAACTGCCGAAACGCATGCGCACTCTACAAGATGAATTATGTGATTACGGAGCATGTTTAGTGCGATATGCAAACAATGCGCCCCTTCACCCCACCCCTTCCGCGTCCCACCGAACGACATGTTATATCAGTGATTTTTGATAAGTTTGTGCAACTGGAAGATAATAATAATGTTTTCATAGTACAGATATTATTATATTATTAATGTATTTAACAGTGTACGCGTCTGTACCGAAATTGTAAGGTGTATTATACTAAACATTTCAAAAGATAGTATAATGTTCTGCGTTTTCGCTTTTTCGTAACCACCTAAACTTGGTCGGGTTACCACGGTCATTCACTTCCTGATGACTTTAATCGTATTATCTCATTAATTATCCAATGTACTGAGCTGAAATTTTACTGATATACAACTGAACTAAAAAACTAATAATTGACATAACATTCAGTTCATATATCCAATCCAGTGGCCAAATAACACCGCGCGCATCAAGACCGTGCTCGTGAAGAACTCAATATCATCATAACTTGTTAAATACTTACAGGATACTAATGAAACTTCACATACATTTGAAGGCAGTTACAAGCTTTAAAATAACGTTTAAAGTAAGTCTTTAGAGCTCTTATTGAGAGTGCTGGGACCAATTGAAGTGTTTTTCTATTTAATGAAATAACCTTTAAGCTATGTATTATTTTGGTTTTTTTATTGCAGAACAAATTTAAACTAATTCCTAAGAAGCCATGTACAAAATATGATAAGAATCCGCTTAACCATTTCAAAGATCTAGCAAAACCAAAAACGTTACCCCAGCAAAATCTCGAATAACTTCGCAACCGATGAAAGAACAAATACAAAATAAGGCACAACATTTACTTCATCTAGACAACTAATTTTATAGCTAGTAATTATTTAAATATTCCCATTAGAAAGAAAAAGGTCTGGCTGGGGTAACGTTACCCCAGCAGGAAATGTTTTTGTGAAATAATTAAAAAACTATAAGCGCAACAAATTTAAAAATGTGCGCAACAATTACAGAAGCCGCAAAACTAATTATCTATAAGATTCAAATGACCATTTTCGACAACATCTGGCCTGGGTAACGCACACAATAATGCTAGCGATAAGGTAACAACCAATTGGTTCGACATACTAAACCTTAATTAATATTCAATAAGGAAAATAAACAAATACATAGGAATACCTTCTTACAGTTCAGTATTTAAAAACTAACTTAGATATGTAGGTGATAAAACACAATTATCGATACAATTATTGTCGTTTTGATTATCGACTGATATATTTTAAATCCATTAATTTATCAGGGATTAATGACGAATTCTAGTGAAACATAATCATTATCAGCTACATCGCTTTTTATCGATATGATCAGCTTATTATTTTACGGATCATCCACACTTGATTTAAACGATAAGATATATTATTAATAAAAATACATAACTGGTTAAATCGTACTAATATTTAAGCATAGCATAATAACCAAAAATATACCATCTTTTAGCCGTATAATCTAATCTATAAAAACTAGACGTCGACTAGGCTTAAAATCATGTAAGAAGTATCTAATGTCATAAAAAAGTAAAGCAGTCACAGTTCTTGGAAACTATAAACTGATCCTGAAACTTATCACATAAAGGTTCAAAATATTATACATTTATTGGCTCATCAGTGCGCTTCAGACAATAACGTAGGTTTTTGTAATTTAGACACAACATCAGGTGTACCTATAGGTTTACTAGCCGTTAGATTTTTGTGGTGCCTAAAATCGATCTATCCACAAATCAGTCCAGGTCTTACTTCCGGGCCCTGGGTAATAAATAAATATGCAGACGTCTTGTGTGAACTTGTTTACACGAAAATAAAAATATTGATTCGGACGAACGTCCAGAAAGACCCGAAACTCTGTGGATCGAGCATCAAAAACACAGATGGTTCTCCCGCCAATAGAGTGATATAAGTCAATATTTTCAAGAAATGCTAGTATAATGTTCAAGAGCGGCCGCAGTGTGGTGGTGCACGGCCGAGTTGTCGCTCCTCTGGCGCGCGGCCAGCACCAGGCGCGACAGCAGCGGTCGGTGCTCCCTCTCTGAATATCGCTCGTACGATTCCAAGCCTTCTTGCAGCTTTAGGATTAGGCTGTCGTAGTTCTTTCTGACTACTTCTAGAATCTGTTACATACAAAGTAATTACAGTATCTCCTTAATTAGGTTTATCTTACTTTTTCAATTGAAACTACACCACAACGTAATCACAAACTTGTCGGGCGCACAGGTACCCAAGTTGGCGCCCAACAACATTTTGTTGGGCGCCAATTAGGGTAGTTGGGGCCTAACCCAATCGTAATCGCTTGTCCGCTATAAGTAGGTATCAAGTAAAAAGTTATTACGATAAATCTATATTAATCCGTGAAGCAAACATTTTGTATCACTTTATACGCAAATTATGCGGACGGAGGAGTATGAAATTAAAGTTTATATGAAGTAATACAAGTTTTAAATTAATTATGGTCGAATTTCGACCACTGGGCGACGACCACTAGTTATTATTGTTGGATGAAATGGACAAATACTAACCTGATCTTCAGTAGGTGTGGAAAGATTTTGCGATGCCAGCCAGGCTTCAATTTTAGGCGAAAAGTGTTGGATGATAGCGCGTACGTTGACAAGACAGTTAGCTAGCCGCAACGCTTCCCCTTTGAATTCACCATCACTGGTTGAATAGCGTAACGCTGTAAAATATTAAAATTAATGATTAAAGAACCCTGTTTACTTTCTTAATTTCTGTTTCAGTACCAATAAACTTGCTCACATAATAAGTAAGCTGAAGTGGCATTGTATCTGGAGTATTAGCTGTAGAACCGAACTTACCCATATAGAATAGATTATCGAACACTTGATGCATTCGAATCAGCTCATAATATAGTTGATCATAAGACGCAGGAGTTGGCAGGAACGTGTCGCCAAATGTAATAAACAAGTTGAAAATGTTCACGACCTAGAAAAAAATACATATAAACAATATTGTAAAAAAAAACAATGTTTTACGTATTCATGGTAATAATAAACACACCTGTTGTGCCATGATAAAAATGTTATGTCTCCTTAACAATGTACTCTCATTCGTTACTAAGAACTTCAACAGCGCAATGAGTGCGGCCCATAATGGTCGCCAGTCCCTAGCAAGTCTTACACGACATCGCTTCTGATAGCTAAGCAATCGCAGCAGTACTCCCACACATAACTGATACAAATCTCCAGGGAACTTTTTCAGTAAATGGCACATTATAAACTCGACCAGAAGATCTGTAATAACAAATAAATATCAGAAAGAGAAAATGTTAGTATGTTTTATTTTTTAAGTATATTACACACTATTTTATAACCTACTATATACCTATCAAGGTTGATGCAAGGGGCTGCGACGGTGGTTCTTCCAGAACAATTTTCCTATGGCGCATTGGGAGCCTATACAACTGTACCTAGAAAAACGAAAAAAAAAATCATCATTATGTTTCTGAGAATCTAAAATGAAAATAAACAAAGTTGAAATCATATTTACCTTAAAAGTAAGATTTTGGTCGTGCATAATAGAATTAGCAAACTGCTCTTCTACTATACACGTAAGTATAATGAAACATAGACTGCATTTATTTATGCTGGACTCAGTCCGCGTATCAGCCATTACAATGGAACTGAAAAAAAATATTAAAAAAAAAATATATTTTGGAGCTTTTCATAGTCCTCATTTGTATTACGTCTTCATATTAGCAGGATTCCTTAAATAACTGTATGCGCACTCTTGTGCGCACATACTTACCAATACTGAAAGAACGTGACTAGTAGATTCGTTGGTTGTTCGTTGTCAAGGGCTTGTATTTGTGTTAAATTAGGAGGAGTCTGAAACAATATGGGAGTGTTATTTACTCGCTGACAAAAATCTAGTACGATGCGCACAAGCAGTTAACTACTGTAGGAACCCTGGGGTCCATTGCGTACCGGGGCCTATCAACGAAAAGCTTGTATGTGTGTAATTATAAATGAATTCGTTTATTCCACGCTTATTTCTTAACAGTTCCGGCTGAAGCTGTTGTGTAAACGTGTGTTATTACCTGATGTGGCGGCAAGGTCGCCGGCGGTGACGGCGGCGCTGACGAAGCGGCGGCTGACGAGGAATGTGCCAGTGTTGTCATGAAGTTGCGGTTCAAGTGAGCTGCCTCGTATAAAGCCAGTAACATTCCTTCTTCGCCGCCGCTGGGAGTCAAAAAAATTGTTTTTTAAAGGGGTTAAAGTTAGAGACTGATAAGTAGGTACAGATTTTACTGTGAGATGAACAACATTATGTACCAGAAACTGTTGGAAATTAAGGAGATCCATGGTGATTAATAGCCTATTTCTTCACCACCTCTATCTAGACAGAATCAGTTATCTTATCTAGCAACTAATATCACATTCGCGCTCGTGTGAACGCGCCTTCAGGCACTATTCCGGTTATCACTTAGTTATCGAATGTCTGACATCTACGGATAAGGTATTTGGGTAAACTTATTCAAACAAACCTATTTCAAGATATCCACCATACTACAAGTTAATCTCCAGTTTGCAGTTGCTTGCGGTAACCTACATTGTATGTATGGTTATTTGTAACGACAGTTACATTGTCATGTTGTAGTAAGAAGCTATGGCAAATCACATTATGCAGTCATTAACGGTTCAGTCTGTATTTAAAACAGTTACATGCATCTGATCATATGTAGGTACCTAGTTTAAACAGGTGTTTCACAGTTTGCTACATACTAATACACTTTTTTGAGTCCAATATATTTATTTATTTTTGAGTTATTTTATTGCTGAAATACACTACATGGGACTGGCGAAATATGGGTGTTAGTAAAAGGTATCCCTCTGCCTAACGCTTCGGAGATTACAGGCGTGATGTCATGTTATGTTTATTTTATTGCTCAATTGAAATACAAGTAGACTGAGTCCAGTGTGGGGAGTCAGACAAAGCTAGGTCTTTGCCATGACTTGTTAATTATGAGGATATTGTTTTTGCAGACGCTCGATTTCTCTAATGTGTTCTAAAAATTCTGATATCTAAAGCTTCGTCAATGTAAAAAGACTAATTTAGTATCTAACTAGCTGTTGCCCTCGTGGAGGTCGGTCGTATTATACATATAAACCTTCCTCTTGAATCACTCTGTCTATTGATAAAAACCGCATTAAAATCATAGTTGCATAGTTTAAAAGATATAAGCGTCCAAACACGAAAAGCGAATTTGTTTTATTTACCCCCGACGCAAAAAAGGGGTGTTATAAGTTTGACCGCTATGTGTGTCTGTCTGTGGCACCGTAGCTCTTAAACGGCTGCCATCATTTAACTAGAAAGGCGTTAAACCCTAAAAGTTATTTCCAAGAAAATGGAAAAAACCGCGTGAAGCGTTATTTCTTAAAAACTGTGATACTTACGATACTGATTGTAGGACACATCAATTGATACTACATAATAATCATATCATCCGACAGAAAGTATTTTAAAGTACATTTACCTAAGAAGTGTGGGTTAGACGCTTTCAAGTGATGGAATCATCCAAAATGATGTTACTTAACGGCCTAAAAACTTTTCGTATCTAGGGAACTATTTGTATATTGTAAACTCTCATAGATTCTATTAAAAAGTAAAAATTGTCCAAGTGAGGGTTAAAGCCTTTCCAGACGAGTGAACCGATTTGGGTGCAGTTTTTTTATTTAAAAGTAGGTTTTCTAGCGGTGGTTCTTAGACATGTTTCATCTAAATCGGTTCAATCGTTTGAAAATTATCAGTTCTTTTCTGGTTAAATAAGGGATTTGAGCAACTTCCACAGGTCTGATCGCGTCAAAATTTGGTATTATATTACTTCAATTATATTACGACGAACAAAGTAACCTTGAACTGATGCTGGAGCATCACCTGGAATTTCCAGGATACCCAAGTTACTCACCAACAAACAGCAGAAGTATCGTGTTTGGGCTCATGAACCCAAAAGTCTCAATGAATAGGTTATAGATAAATAGTGATCAGGACGAGGAATGCGGATAAATTAGTGACAAACTTCATTGTGGGAAACATACGTAAAGCTGCGCAGACTTAAGCGTGACATGTGTCGATCGTAGCGTGTTTACTATTACTATTTTAAGTTTAGAAAGCAGGAAATAAAAGTTAAATTTAAAAAACCCCTGATCCAAAGAAAAAAAAATTGGCCTTTTAAGTTTTAGGTAATATTTTGATTAAAGCATTGCTGGGCATCGTCTGTTTGGTGTTTTCATTGGCCGTCCGCAACATGACAATGCTTTTATCAAAATATTACCTTTAACTTAAAAGACCAATAAATATTATTTTTCTAGTTTTTAGAGATTTTTTTTGGGTCGGGGGTTCTTAAATTTCTTTAATTTTACTATGTAAGGATACTTATTAATTTAGTTACAAAATATGTCTCACCTGTTCCTCTGCCCTCTCACAACCGGTTGCGTCTCATCGCTAGTCAGGAATATCCCGCCGACCATGCTGGTGAGAGAAGAGAGCCATCCACCGCCCCCGCCACCCCCTTGCATGCCGCCGAACGTCGACATGACATAGTCGTTCAGAGCTGCCGTTATAACTTGCCCGTATCTATAATTTAAAATTGCATTATTTTTCATAATCTGCACGAGCTTTATGGGAAAAATTTATAATGATTTTAAAATGATTATGATTTATTAGCAATTCCTCCGAATACAATTGCATTGTCGACATGCGTACTGCGTAGACTGGCCAGCCTAAAAATGTTGTTTAAATTAAGGTACAAGCCTGTATTCATTAAGGAACGCAAATCAGTCGTGAATCTAGGTTTTCGCTCAGGATGACAACTTAGGTTTTTATACACCAAGTAGGTTTAGGGAGGAGGGGGTGGGGTACTTATTGCACCCGATGACCCCCACCCCCCTGTATACGCGCCTGTATGTAATAATATCACTTTATTGATTAAATCGTCTTTTAGAACATTACAGCTTAATATTCATCCATTTTGAATATTTGGTTATGAGAGAAGGTGGGCAAAGTTTGTGCTTGAATCAAAGTGGTATGAGTAAAATATGCGGAATTTTTGCAGCCACTTACAAAACTTAATCTACATAAAATAATATAAGTCTTTACATCTCATGTCTTACCCATTTAATGCTAATTCATCATCTAGTATTGATAATTTCACAACGTATGGGTTAGCCAATTCCTGCTTCTTATAATTTACTAAGAACATCAACAACATGACCACATCATAACCTAAAACAAAAATAAAACGATTTTTATGACAAAAATTAACTAAAAAATTACCAAATAGAAGGGTGTCTGGATGCAGTTATTTTGTACTATACTACTATATGTAGTTTAATAAAATAATTCGTGTTACCCAGTAACTGGATTGTGGAGCTCAGATAGGCAGTCGCTCCATGTAAAATACTGGTATTCAGCTACATCCGGTTAGACTGGAAGCCGACCCCAACATAGTTGGAAAAGGATAGGCAGATGATGATGTAGTCTAATAAAATTTTACCATGTAGGAAGGAATTCAGTTTCTTTTTTGTTGCACTGTAGGTATTGTTTTTACAATTTGAATGATATATTATGTTGTGCCTTTAACAAAATATTACTATTCATTTTTTTTTATAAGTACACAATAATATGGCCTTCAATATGTATTTTATGTTATTCACTTGAACATCAGTGGAGCATACATAATATTATTGTTTACTTAGTCCACAGCTCAATATTCTTTGCAGCCTATTGACATTATAATAAAGAAATAGAATAATATTACCATGATGTTGCCTTTCTGTAGATGTGCACAGGAGTTGTATCAAAGGTTCAAACAATGAGTTTTGCATAAAGTACTCAACTAAAGAGTTATCATCAATGTTGTCTATGCCTGTTGCTATTACTAAAAGAAGCTTTAAAACCATTGACTTTAAACTGTCTGGAACATCTCCTGAAAATATTTTACATATGAAGTTGTATTAACATTATGGAAAAAAGTGAAGCATCAATGGTGATCCATTACCAGTGATTGGATTATGTAGTGTAATTTAGGGTCAGCAGCCTCAAACATTAACATTAGTATGGATAAGCCCATGCCCATAGGAATCCTGGAACACCAGGATGTGTTTTAAAAGATTTGGTTTAATATGCCTTGTATATGTGTGTGTCTACCAGTCTACAAAAGAGAAATATTCCCAGACTTCCTCTCTTCCTCCCAATTACTTTCCTAACACTAATATCAGCTTCTGAAAAAACAATGCATTTTGGAAGTGTTCTAGTTAAATTGATGAACAACAATAGGGCAGTAAGCTTTGACTGAACAGCCACTTTAAGCATTTTTGAGAAAATTATAACTTGAACTCAAATAATTATGGCATGTACTAAAACTGATACGACAATGAAGTAGTTGACTGACCGATTGTTGATTTGATTGATATTAAGACTAAGTATTATCAATTAATGGCAAATTCGCTATTCCTGGGTCTCCTGCCTTATCCATATTCTGAAAATGTCATTAAATCCTAGTAATTCAACCCTAAAATTTAATCACTGACCATTACATATAATTCCACTGTTCCAACTAAAAACATAAATCATACTTTTACTTTTTTTTTTTTTTTTCATCATGCTTTGTTTCCCGAAGAGTTGGGCAGAGGTGTACCAACAGTACACCCATATTTTACCAGTGTGTTTAACTCCCATGATTACATCCTATTAAGGGAGCGATCCTGTTGCCATCAACAGGGCACAAATTCAGACTTTGGGCTGCCACTGAGAGATTCCAGATGGAAAAACCCAATAACACCTTACCCAACTTAGCACTGCCAGGGGTGCAGGTTGTTCGAAAGAGATACGGTGGCCCCTGGCACACAGGCAACTGAGGGAACATGGGTGGGTTTTATTCAGTAAAAGTCTGACACGCCCGCCTGCTCCACCCAGAGCGGGAGAAGTTATTTGATGATTTCCCATCCTCAAAAAAAAAAACAAAACCCAACTTGGCAATATTATTGAAAAATTTAGTATTCAATGGTGAAATTTTATGTAATGGTGCCTCATTTTTTTTCCAAAATAATAGTCAGTTCTTTTATTAGAAAACAACACAAAATGGACAAATTAACTACAATTTTGTTATCTTGTTTCTTACAAATCTTGATCTTTACATAAACTACAACATACCTGATAATATGGTGCTACAATGTTCAAACAACTTTTGCATTTTAAAGTCAGGATTGTCTGAACCAATTAAAACCGTTTTGATGTTAATGTTAGGGTCTTGTCCTGCTCTTTGGTACATAGTTATTAAAAGAGCACTAAGAGTTTGTAGTGCATACACCAATCTAAAACATTAAACTTATTCACGGTTCATTCAATTTACAATATAAATGGAAAGATTAAATCAATGAGATATCCTACCTTATATGATGTTCTTGGCCTAACATTTCAATACATTGGGAAACAAGTAAGTTCATACTTTCTCTCATGCTCATAAGCTGTTCCACAGATAGTTTATGAATTTCGGCTTCTAATTGAGGAATTTTAGGCTTCAGAAGAAAGAATTCGTCCCAGAATGTAGCATTATCAGTAGTTAAATCTTCGCCTCTAAAGAACGATTCATATATTTGCACCACTTTCTCCTTCAGGTGTCTTTTAGAACCTGATCCGCTTCTCTTGCGTGTAGCCATATTTGTATGATATATATCGGAAAATACACTTTTTTGCTGTAAACCACCTTTATAGTGTGTCAACGATGCCTTATCGGGCTAAATTCGGTAATAAATTACCATTGACCATATTATACATTTAAATTGAACATGAGCGATAAAACTCTCCTTTTAATAAATTAATTAATTACTGCACGAGGTCTGCTGTTAAAACTATCCAATACAATAAGAAATCAAGTAATTAATAAAACTGGCGAAAAAGTCAACAAATTGCAAATTGTAAACTTTCGTCACTTGACGTTGACACTTGTTAGTGACACACTGACACAAGATAATGAAATGTCAAATTATAATGACATTTCTTTCAAGCAGTGCTGTCATCTCATTAGCACCAGCTTTCAATCATGCACACACCATGCCCACACACCTAAGCTCACGTAGAATGGAGGCAACGTGCTAAATACCTATAGCAGGGATGGCGAACCTCTAAACCCCTACGAGCCATTTTTCCCAAAATAATATTTAATATGGCATTGATATGCCAACAATCTTGACTAGGTACTAGAAAAAACTAAATACTTTCAGAATAACAGGTACTCTTTATTTAGAAACAGAAATAGACTGTACTATTATACAGTAATTAACGTCACACCACCTTATTTAATGAAAGAACAAAATAGTGCAATTTCTGGTATTATGTGGGTTCATATAATGACTTTTAGCATAATACAAGCTGAACTGGAACCACGTGAAATAGGTGCGGTTTCTGAAAGTAACGGGTCTAGAAGATGAAATCATCACGTTCAGATTTCTGTTTGTTACTGTTTGTTTATGCTCGCAAAGAGGGAGGCGGCGCACGTGAGGGAGATGCAGTACATGCGCCCTCACAGCCGTGGCCTTCGCAGGAGACGCCCTGGGTGGCGGGAATCCCAGGCTGATTCCCGGCCACCGTAGGCACGGGCTTGCGGACGGCGAGTAATGGGTAGCTCGCTGTCCGGTAAGGACCAAGCCCGGGTCGACAGCGCGTTGTGTTCCACGCGCGCCTCAAAGAGATGTCAGCAGCAACTGACGGGGCTCGCAAGGGCTGATGCCTGCCAGGGGTGCGGGTTGTTAGAAAGAGATACCGCGGCCCCTGGCACACAGGCAACTGAGGGAACACGGGTGGGTTTTAGTCAGTAAAATCTGACACGCCCTCCCGCTCCGCCCAGAGCGGGAGAAGTTATTTGATGATTTCCCACCCAAAATAAAAAAAAAAAACCATTTTCACTAAATTAAAAACTCAGTGCTGCCAACTAAAATATAGTTATGTTGTGTCACTTTAGTCAATTTCAGAATGGGGAATCGTCGTTTGATAGGAATAAACTATATTTTGGTGATTTTTAGTTTAGTTTAGAGAATTTTGAGACAAGAGAATCGGCACCAGTAATATGTGTTTTCTCTCTCTTATGTATGTATTCAGAAAGAGAGCGTTAACCCACAGTCATCTTCACTTTTATATTTAGAGCGTGTTCGCCACTTTTTAACCGACTTCCAAAAGGAGGTTCCCAATTCGTCGGAACCTTTTTTATTTTTTTTATGTATGTTCCCCGATTATTCGAAGATGGCTGGACCGATTTGGATTTTTTTTTTGTTTGAAAGGGTACACTTCCCAGGTGGTCCCAGGATCATCAAATCAGGATCTGATGATGGGATCCTGGAGAAATAGAGAGAATTCTTCAAATTTTATAGGCACACTTGAAGCGATTTGGGTAATTTTTGGAAGAATACTTTCTCAGGGTGGTACCATTTCAATTTGGTGAAAATCTGATGAAGAACTTCGGAGATAGGCAATGGAACTCCTTAATAAATGATAGCAAATGGACTGGAATTGCTGAAATCTCATGTCTGTCTATTGTTTACCCCAGTTCATAACATAACATCACGCCGGGACTCTGTGAAGGGGTAAACAAATGTGAACCACTAAAAAGTGAAAAATAAAAACTTTTTTCAAACAACAACCGACGTTTCGAAAACACAAAAAAGCGAAAAATAACTTTAATTTCGGAAGTCGGTGACTTTGGACAGGTATGAAATTATTTTTGTAACCGTCTTCCGAAATAGTTATTTTTCACTTTTTAGTGTTTTTTTTTGAAGTCGGTTGTTTTTTTTTAAGTTTTTATATCTTCTTACTCATGCGCGTCGCTGAGTCGCGCGCTTACAAAATTAATTAAAATTTCAAGTCCACAAATCAACAAACCTTGTCGCTAGTGATAAGACCAGTATATAAAATGTACTCTGTGGATAAGACAATCTAGGATTTTGACGTCGCTGGGTCTGTATCATTGTTTCAGACGATTTCATGGACGATTTCAGAGTTTATTCACTTTTTTTATTAATAGATTTGGCAACACTCTACAGTACCATAAACAAATATTCCACATCGCTTGCTTTCGTTCTAATTTCTTTCTGAATTCATTCTTTTCATTCGTTCAGTTGTAGCTTTTGGTCTTGTGTGGTAGTGGTGCTTTGCTTTGTGAAATTTGTGATTAAACCTATTTGTTAATTTCTTGTAAGTTATCATCAATATCATACATCAAATGAAATCTAAGAAGCGACATCATACATCGTCGGAGGATTCAGATGAATCCGACGCGACTGGTAACAGCAGCTCTTCTGGGAGTGATAGTGACGACTCTTCACTATCGGAACACCGCTACAACAAAAAGAAAAGAAAACGTGCTGATTCTTCAGATTCGGAAAGCGATTCCGACGAGCAAAAACGTTCGAAGAAACGGAAGCATAAGAAAAAGAAGAAGAAGCACAGCAAGAAGAAGAGGCGTTCAGATTCCGTGGCAGGAAGTGTCTCGGGTCCCGAAGATATGTCTTCAGTCAGTGAGGGCGAAATATCTTCCAAGAAGAAGCGCAAACATAAACATAAGCACAAGCGGCCGCGGAGTACTTCAGGTAGTGTGAAAGGTGAGATATTAGTAGTATTTAAATTAATTACGTGTTGTTATTAGGTAGATTTAATAATAGAATAGGTTAGGGATAGGTAAAACGGGCTGTGGTCCGCAACTCCACGTCAAAGAGCGTATTTTGCGTACGGATAGGTTAGGAATATTTCCTCAACATAACATGACGCCTGTTTTCCCGAAGCGTTAGGCAAAGGTACATAAAGTACACCCACACTTCACTAGTTATGTTTAGGTCCCATGTAATAGGGGTCTGGGCTATGACAGAAATTCCTGATGGAAAAACCCAAGCACTGCCGTACCTGGGAATCAAACCCAGGACCTTGTGGTCAACAGTAAGACTTGCAACCACTAAACCGACGAGGCTGTCAGCAGACGACGATGAGGCAGGATATTTACACACATATCACTGTTAGAATATTCCATAGGTTTAGGTAGTTAAATAAAGTTAATAAAAAAAAACCACTTGACTCATAGGTAGATGCGAAACCTTTTATTTCAAATGTTGAGATCATATTATTTATAGTCATATAATCATAGGCTCTTTTCGGAATCTGAATCAGAATCTGGTGAAATATCTATCACATTAATAATAAATTGTTCCGTTGTCTCATCAATAATTTTCCTAGCTATAATAACTCAATTTAACAAAATCGAAACGCTCGCAAAATCGTAAATGTCGATTGTTGAGAGCACTGTCAAAGACTGGTTAACCGACTAAACATAATACCTGCCACTTCAGTTGCCTTACTACATCACATACAGTTTTACTTTTCAATTTAGCAAATTCGTTGTATTTTCTAAAAGGTTAATGGAACCTGTCGTTTTGGGCTCTTTACTATAGGCAGATTACAAAATATTATATTATTGTAATTAATGTAACAAAAAAATTGTGCTCAAGTAGTCACATCTAGGAAAAGTAGTTCACAAATAAATGATAAAGTTTAATATTTATTCATAAAAGAGGAAACTATCGTATATTTCGAAAATAAATATGATTTTGTTACACCATATTTTCAAACAACAAAGTGTCAACTATAAACAACACTTTTTATGATTTGTTTACCTTTATTTAACTACCTAAACCTATGGAGTATAGGTACTTTTTATTGATTATAAACAATATTATATAATAAAATTAACACCCTAAATTCTTACATAAATATTCCATATGGACTCTTTCCGCCTTTTCCTTTAGATGAAGAGCAAATTCAGCGCCGCCTGCATAGTGTTGTAAAAGAACGTCGTGGATCTTCTGAAGAAGCAAATCAACCTATACGGACCTATTATAATCAGTAAGTGATGAAGCAATCAATAGCATTTTGTTTGTATTTCGTATTTTTATCTTTTAAAGGTATTTTTCGAGACTAAATAGGTACCTGTTTTTCGGCCAAGTTCAAAGTAGTAAAAAAAAAACTTTTCCAAAAAAAATAACCAATTTCCGAAAAAACACTACTAAAGGCTTCTGGCGCTGTCGCGTCGCGGCTTTTTGACAGCCGCGACGCGACTTGTAGAACAATTTCCATCAAGTTTTCATAGAAATTGTTCTACGAGTGTTGCGACGCGACCGTCGCGTCGCGCTAGTCTGCACGAGCCTTAAGTGAAAAATAACTTTAATTTCGGAAGTCGGTGACTTTGGATATGTATTTTAAGTTTTTGTCGCCGCCTCCCGAAATTAAAGTTATTTGGCACTTTGTAGTGTTTTTTCGGAAGTCGGTTGTAATTTTTTTTGGAAAAAGTTTTTATTTTTCACGCTTTAGTTATAGTACCTACCGCACTAATTCGAAATTTCATCATCCTTGCGGTCAAAACAATGCATATTTATGCGATAGCAGCAATCGCGGTTGATTTACTGTTATTTTTTGAAGAGTTCTGTTGTCTGTTTTCGAAACGCATCTTCAGATCTACATGAAATTGAAATGGGGCCACACTTGAAGCACCAGCTTTCAAATAAAAAAGAATTATCAAAATCGGTTCACCCAGTCGAAAGTTCTGAGGTAACAAACATAAAAAAAAAACAAAAACATACAGTCGAATTGAGAACCTCCTCCTTTTTTTGAAGTCGGTTAAAAATTCATATAGGCTGTATCATAATATGGTTACAGTTTATATGATATTTTTTTAAGATAAGTACTTCTTAACTTCTTCTCGTAAAAATCTTTTAACCCTACAAGGGTAGATTTTTGGATCATCTTTTGTGACCTTTCCACTTCCATTAAATTAAGAGTATTGGGTTAAAAGCCGATTTTTCTTGGTACCTACTTAAAATTTCATTGGTGATATGCAACTTTATTTTAAAAATTACTTACTTATCAAGGGGAGAAGCAGTGGTGGTCCAGTGGTAACGGCCGCGACTTATAAGTTGTGGGTCGTAGGTTCGAACCCAGACATGCGCTTTACTTTGTGTAAATTATTTCATTACCACTGCTCTCAAAATGGTGAAGGAAAACATTGTGAGGAAACCGGCATGTCCTAGAACCAACAATTCGAAGATGTGACATTTACCAACGCGGGTTGGTAAATGTCACATCTTCGAATTAGTCTTATAGGCTGGTTGTGTAACTAACTCAAGGGGAAGCACCAGGGTAGAGGCAAAATTAAAAGTTTCTTATGTTTTTTGCAATTTCTTACTTTGACCAGTAGCATTAAGTAAGAAATATGTGCAGCAAGCCTTCCACCCAGGTCTCTTTAATAGACCAAGGAGTGCCTCTATTGGAAGTGTTCAGCTCTCGACCAACAAGGTAAAAGCTCCCCAAGATCCTCAACAAGAAAAGAATACAAGATCTGTAGACTTACCCGATTGGCAGAAAGTACCAGTCAGTAGAAACCCTAATAAGAAAAGAAAGTTCTCAAACTCAGTCTCCTGAAAATGTTCAAGGGTCAAATAGGTTTGATGGACTACCTATTAATGCTGATACACAAGAAGCAGACAAGCCTAAGGAAAAAAACCCTAACAAACCTCCTCCGATTATCTTAAATGGCATTGAGGACGTAAACAAACTTACTGAATTCTTAGCGACAGTAGCCGCAAGGGAAACATATAAATATAAGATCGTAAACAAAAACCAAATGAGAATAATAAGTGAAGATACAGATCTGTCTACAAAAAGCTTATATCAGCTATTAGAGAGAAAGGACTCATTGGTCATACTTTTATGAGAAAAGAAGAATGAAACTACAGGCTGGTAGTCAAGAATCTATACCATACAACTCCACATCAAGCTATAAAAGACGCATTTGAAGAATCCGGATATGTTGTATTTGGAGAAATTATCAATGCTAGATTTGGGCTGGATAAAAAGCCTATGTCAACATTCTTTGTAAATCTCCAATCAGGACCTAATAGCAAAGCTGCTAAGCAAATAAGATATATCTATCACCAAGCTATTACTGTGGAAGACCCAAAAAAGGTACACCATTGTACAATATCAAAGGTGTCAACAGTAAGGACACACCAAAAATTATTGTATGAGGCCAGTTTGCTGTCTTGAATGTGCAGAATCATATCTGACCAAAACCTGCCCAAAGGTTGATCGCTTTTCACCAGCTACATGTGCCCTCTGCCATGGTCCTCACCCTTCAAATTATCAAGGCTGTGAGGTCTACAAAGAGATACTGGCCAGAAAAACACAAGCGATCCTACTTAAGAGGGGAAAGAAATCCATCTCAATTTCCCACACTGTACACGATAAAAAAACAGAACTGAACACAAACCATAGCCACAACAATACTCAAACATCAAAAAGGTATAGCGAAATCCTCAAAAACAACAGCCAAATCAATCTTCCAACCCTCAAAATGAGCAAGAAACTTAAAAATTATCATACACCAGAATAGAGGAAATATTCATTAAACAATCTCAAAAAATAGATATTATCTTAGAACAAATGAGCACCATGATGGGGTTCTTGACAACATTGGCCAATAAATTGTCCTCGAGCTAAACTCACTAAAAGTAGCCACTTGGAATGCAAATGGTCTAACTCCCAACAAAAGGTTGAAATGTTGTTAAAAATGCATAACATAGATATTCTACTTATACCTGAGATCCATTTCACTAACAATAGTCAAATAAAGATAAGAAATTATAACATTTACACAACAAACCATCCCGATGGAACTGCCCATGGAGGAGCAGGTATCTTAATTAGATCCTCAATTGAACACCATGAGCTTGCTCAGTTCCAAACAGACCATATCCAAGCTACCACGGTAAATATCAGAGATAGAAATGGCCACTTCAATATCTCATCCGTATATTGCCCCCCAAAGCACAGAATAACAAGAGGAACAGTTCACTGCATACGTCAAAAGCCTAGGACCTCGTTTCATAGCTGGAGGAGACTGGAACTCTAAGGATCTGCACTGGGGCTCGAGACTAATTACCACGCGAGGCAGGGAACTTAAAAAATGTCTTGATAAAAACCACCTCACAATAGCTACACCTGAGCCTACCCACTGGCCGACTGACCCAAATAAATTGCCTGATGTCTTGGACTTCTTCCTAATGAAGGGACTATCTAGACTCTTTTATCAAATTGACTCTTGCCTCGTTGGAACCTCAAACCACATCCCTGTCTTACTAACAATCAGTGCCAATGTCTTGAAGAACCAGAGAAAACCTAAACTGTATAATAATCGGACTAACTGGAAACTTTTTCGATAGCTTGTTGAGAATGCCTTACAGCTAGGAGTTTCGTTAAAGAACGAGGACGAAATTGATGATGCAGTCTCAGTGTTCACAGTCGCGGTCCAGAGGGTATGCTGGAATAGCACAGGTGAGGTGAATCGTAAGAATGTAAGGCAGGCGTATTTACTACAAGAAATTCAAGAAATGATTCTGGAGAAAAGAAGACTACGCAGAGTGTGGCACTGCAGTCGGCATCCTCAGGATAAAAGGGTGTTAGATAATTACAGCAAAATTCTGAAGGAAACTATAAAAGAAGCAGAAAATGCTACAGTTGAGGCAAACCTATTATCGCTTACTGCTACTGCAAACACTGACTACTCCCTCTGGAAGGCATGTAAAAGTATGTACCAACCCAAAGCCACCTCTACGATTAGAAAGAAGCAAGTGGGCCAGAACGAAACAGGAAAAGTGTAATGCTTTCGCTGATCACCTTGCCAATGTATTTATTCCCAACGAAGCCAGTCCTGGCGCTAATGAAGCTGACATAGATGACGTTCTCCAACAAGATTTTCTTCTAAAAGTAGTGACACCAGGAGAAGTGACAAGAACCATCCGCCAACTAGACAATAAAAAAGCTCAGGAATTGACCTCATAGACAAAAATATCCTGTCAGAATTGCCACGAAGAGCAATAGTATATCTGACTACGTTATTCAATTGTATTATTAGAACATCTTACTTTCCTGCACTATGGAAGGTCTCACAAGTGATCATGGTCCTGAGGGAACCTGGAAAGTCAGCACATGAAGTATCATCTTACATGCCAATTAGTTTATTGCCTATAATATCCAAGGTTCTACAAACGATACTACTCCGACGACTCTCATGTGCTATGAACGAAAACTCCGTAACTCCAGACCACCAATTTGGATTCATACCTGAGCATAGCACCATTGAACAAATACTCGACAGTGTACACACGTATCAGTGATAGTCTTGAGAAGAAAGAATATTGCTCTTCGGCTTTCCTTGATGTTCAACAGGCCTTTGACCGGATATGGCATAAGGGATTGATCTAGAAAATTATGTTACTACTGCCCCACAGTTTCTACCAAATACTAGAATCATATCTTAACAATAGAATATTCCAAGTCAAAGAAGATGACCGCTCGAAATGTTTTCACGAGATACTTGCTGGTGTGCCACAAGGCTCCGTTCTCGGTCCGGTTTTGTACACCATATTTACATCAGATCTGCCACTAACACCTGGAGTTACTGTTGCTACCTATGCAGATGATACGGCAATATTAGCTTCTAGTAAAGACCCTGTAGATGCCACTGCGAAACTTCAACAAAGCCTTGATGGAATAAATAACTGGTTTGACAAATGGCGTATAAAAGTGAGTGCCAATAAATCAGTGCAGGTCACCTTCACACTACGAAGAGAAACTTGTCCCCCTGTTAACCTTAGTAGAAGAGAGTTGACTCAGAGTGATACAGCTAAATACATCGGACTACACTTGGACCGCAGGCTGACATGGCGGGAACCCGTTGAAACAAAACGTAAACAGGTCAACCTCAAATACAAAGGCCTCTACTGGCTCCTGGGTAGAAACTCAAAACTGTCACTGGACAACAAGCTCCTAATCTATAAGGCTGTCATAAAACCGGTTTGGACCTATGGGATTCAGTTATGGGGAGCCTGCTGTGATTCCAACATAACTATAATCCAAAGAGCTCAGAATCATATCCTTAAGCAAATAAGCAATACACCCTGGTTCATTAGAAACAGTGAAGTAAATGAATACCTGAGTATGCCAACAGTGAAGGATGAAATAAAGACATCCGCAGGCAAATATAAAACAAGACTGGACAACCATCCTAACCAGTTCGCTGTCCAGCTCACATTACCTGACTGTCTTAATCGCCTGAAACGGCTCAGAACCCTGGATCTCGGCGGCGCTAAGCCAATGTATTAATATGGAGGATGTTCCTATTGGGGAATATCTCCTCATGAATAATAGTCGCTCAACACATCTGCTCATAAGTTAGAAGGACTGATTGCATAAAAATACATAAAAAAATAAACGTTTTTTGCAATCTGCAGGTCAGTGTCATAATTATTGTCATCAATACAACCCTCCCCACATACAGTCGATATCCACCATAAATGTCCATTGAGATTTGCTGTTTCGGAGATTGCTTCCTACACTCAAACTAACCTTTTCATAATACTGTAAATAATTAAAAAATTAAATCGGATTTCTAGTTTCAGAGATTTCCACCTACATCCGAACTTACAAACTTTGCCTCTTTATAACAGGGAATATGCATGTTACTCAAAACTCTTTCATCCTCTTTATCCTTAATCTATTTATATCTTTACAAATGAACCCCTCTTTCCCTTGGTCACGGCATCACACGTGAACGGTTGGACTAATTTTGCTAGTTCTTTTTTGTGTTTGTTTTGTCGAGAGAATTCTTATGAAAGAAAAAAAAAGAAAGTTGTGCGTAACATTAGAAGATTTAAGAAAACTTAACAACCATTTTAACTTTTCTAATATTATACCAATGCAAATTAAATATTCATAGTTACGACAGGACAACGTCTCTCCCCAAGTTGATGGGCGCGGCTGGGGCGCTGTCAACGCTGCTTCCCAATCTGGGGGCCCGAGCGCCGCCTGTAGGCGGCTCTACGTGGGGATCGTGCGATCGATGGCCCTGTATGGGGCCCCGATCTGGGCGGCTGACCTGACGGCCGGCAGCATTGCTGTCCTGCGAAGGCCACAGCGAGCGATGGCCGTCAGAGTCATTAGGGGGTATCGCACGATCACCTACGAGGCGGCTTTTGTGCTGGCTGGATCCCCGCCCTGGGACCTCGAGGCGAAGGTACTCGCGTCACTGTATCGGTGGCGCGAGGACTCAAGGGCGCGGGGCGAATGGCTGACGCAACGACATTTGGAGTTGCGTCGGTCGCAGCTTCGCGCAGCCCTGGTGGTGGAATGGCGGGACAGGCTTTCACGCCCTACCGCCGGCCCCGCCACCATCGAGGCGGTCCGGCCAGTACTCGAGCGCTTGCTCGGGAGGAGGCACGGCTCCCTGTCGTTTCGGGTGACACAGGTGCTCTCGGGGCATGGTTGCTTCGGGAAGTACCTGTGTCGCATAAACAGGGAGCCGGACGCTCGGTGTCACCACTGCGTCGACTGTCGGGAGGACACGGCGTGGCACACGCTGGCAGAGTGTGCCGCTTGGGAGGAGTCGCGCCGTGCCCTCATCTCAGGTGTCGGCAGTGACCTGTCGCTGCCGGCCGTTGTCGACTCGATGGTCGGCAGCGAGGAGTCCTGGGACGCGGTGGTTTCCTTCTGCGAAACGGTCAAGTCGCAGAAGGAGGCTGCGGAGAGGGAGCGGGAGATTGCTTCCGCTAACCCGATCCGCAGCCGACGCACCGGGCGTCGGCGGAGGGCGGACAACAGCGGCGACAGATCCGGGGAAATCTGTCGCCCTCTACTTGTTAGGACCCGAGATGGCGGCGCGTAGTGTTCCACGCGCGCCTCTCTATGATATAAGGGGGGAGTTTAACACCTCACTCCCCCCCTATCGCGAGGTGGCCCGCAGAGGCGGGCCGGCACTAGCCGGGGATCGCAGAAGTCACAATAGTTCCCGTGATCCCCGGTGCAAGTGAGAGACGGAACACCGGGGTGGTTTTAGTCAGTAAGAGTCTGACAGACCCCTCCGCCCTCCCCGGGGCGGAGGACATCCATCAGGATTTCCCCTCGTAATCAAAAGAAAAAAAAAGGACAACGTCTCTCGGGTCAGCTAGTTTAATATACATTTTATCATCATCAGCATCATCATTTCAGTCGAAAGACGTCGACTGCTGGACATAGGCTTCCCCCAGGCTCCTCCACTTCGACTGGTCTTGTGCTTGCCACATCCAGCGGATTCCCGCGGCATACATTTTATAGGAGTCAAGAAACAAATTGCTATATTTTTAAAATTTCTGAAAGCATTACTTATTTTACAATTTCTTATTTAATGTTACGTTTTTCTGTTGGAACGGAACGCAAGCTCGAAACGCTTCGTCTTTGAAAATGCCGGAAGTGACCTCAAAAGCCATGTGAATAAATATATTTTCTTAGCAAACTGCTTCAATTCTTGCCAGGGTAAATTAGTGAGTGCGATTTCTGCTTAAATAAAGCACAAAAATAATTTATTGTACATGATTTGGGGCTAAAACAGATATGTAAGCAAAGCAGTATCGTGTCAAGTGATGTCACATTGTGGCCGCGACAATAACGCACGTTTGAACTGTAGTGGAAAATTGATTCATTTTAATAACGTTTTTGACCAATAAACCGTAATAAAATATGACTTTTTTTAAACTTTTCTTGCGTTTATATTAACGTGCTTCATTGATTAAGAGAAAAATAAAATAACATGCATATTCCCTATTTTTATAATTGTCATTATTTAATTTAAAAAAGCATTCAAAAATTTTGGTAACATGTGGTTTGTATTTTAGGAAGGAATATCATAGATCAGTGTCACCTGAGGAGTATGAGAGGGAGCGAGAAGTTCAGCGCTTCTACCGAGGTTCCAGCAAGGAGAGAAGGCAGCAGCAGTATCAGGAACAGTACCAACAATATGACAGGGAACATAATGACAGGTAAGCGAATTTGATCCCAAGCTGAAATGATATTGTGTAATCTTTCATTACACTACATCATTAAATTATTGCAGATATACACATTATCGCCACGAAAAATATGATAGAAATAGAGAGAAATATGGTCAAAGCTCTCATAATAATTATCGTAATGAAGAACATAATAGACGGCAGAGGGATTATGAGTATAAAAGGTACATTAGAAGTACAAATAAATGATTGCTTGTAGATACTTTTATCTGCTGGTCATAGTTTGAGGCAAATCAATTTAAAATCAATATAAAGTACGTTGTATAATTTCTTTAGGAATCAGAGGTATGAGGAGCACAGATCTCCAAAAGAAGAATATCAGCGAAGACCAAGGGAGCATGAAGAGCGATATCATCAAAGAGATGACACAAGAGGTTAGTAACGGAATGTTTTTAAATACTGGGGCTTTGATGATCTAATCAATTAACATCAAATGAGCATGTGGTCAAACATGAGCCTAACCTTTACATAATAAAAGAATGTGGGTTTAGTTACAATAGCTGTGTTTGCATTGTGCTCATATTCATTTGTTCACTTGCTTTGTTCTTCCTAGGTTTCAACCGTTACAACCAGTATGAGGAGCGTGGAGGTCCCAAAAGGCGGGAGTTTGAAGATAGGAGGGATTATCGTGAAAGGTATTGTGCCTAAATTACTAATTCAAACTATTGATTTTTTCCGTAGCCAATGTTAAAACGGAACTCTTATTACGTCATGTGTCTGTCTGTCCGTCCGTATGTGACACAGCCATTCTACTCAGAATATCCCGACTACGAAACCCGGAATGGTGCGTGGTGTCCAAGGTTTCCTATTTAAAAATCAAATAACAGCAATGTAAAAAAGGTGTATTAAAAAGTTATTTTAGTTTGTAAATTGTAATATTCAAAGTAATCTCAAACTAGAATATCAAGAGTAAAGAACTCTCGTGATATTGTGACGTTTCAGCTATCAGTCTAATTTGAGCTGAGAATGGTCGAGGCCCTTATCTTGTAAATGACACTGTTCTAAAAAAAAATACGTGTGTTTCAAAAATCATAGAATTTTTGGAAACAGACGTGCTCTGTAGTTATGGAACCTCTATTATGATTTTGTATAAGATTTTCTACAATTTTAAAGATCTCGAAATATAGGCAGAAAACAGCTCCTTTTTAATTGTTTTAAATGTAGAGATGTATGGAATAAAAAAAATTACAAATGTGATTAATATAAATGCCATTTACCAATAGGGTATTTTCCAATTTATTAAAAACTATGTTAACTTGAAGATTGGGACGAAATATTTAACAGAAAAATTAAAATAAATTGATTTATAACCATATCTCAAATGAAAACCAATGAATTTTTTCGTTGTTTTGAATTTACCGCCAAAACGCTCCTTACGATGACTTTTTTTATCACGTGACCACACGTGATGTCAGATTTGTGTAAACGGCACCGTTACAAATACTTTGTGTGGCGCAGTTTTAGAAGTATTTGTGCATAGAGGCACCGCACCCAGTAATACCACTTTGTATCCATTAAAAATCTTGATAATATTACAAACTCGACATTCAGTTGTTTACAACTACTTTAGTTTACACAAAGTTGACGTCACATGTGGTCACGTGATAAAAAAGTCATCGTTAGGAGCGTTTTGGCAGTAAATTCAAGACAACGAAAAATATGTTTCATTTAAATCCTTTTTAATTGAGAAAATGGATATAAATCAATTTATTTTTATTTTTCTGTTACGTGTTTCGTCCCAATCTTCAAATTAAAATTGTTTTTCATAAATCCGGAGAATACCCTATTACCTTTGGCCTTTTCCATAAAAACAATACAATGATGGATGGATTATGAGTGCAGAGAAAATAAACTTCGTGGTTATTACTCAGTATTAGTAATTATGTAAAGTTAGGCTGTACTGTACTCTCATGCTATTTTGTCCTCCCATACTTATTGACACTGTAATTTGAAAACATTGTAAGTTGTTTATTTTAAAAAGAGTAACCATGGAGTTTCTTGCCGGCTCTTCTCCATAGGAAACGATCAATTGGAACCGTGCACTATCTTCTGACGTTTCATAAGTGCCTATGTAGGTTTTAGCACTAATTATTTCTATGAATCTCACAAAAAACGGATAACGAACTACAAAAAGTACTCGCCAGATTTAAGTTCTTATCAGTAAAATGTTGAAATGTATTGTGCAATACCTAATACATTATGGCAGTAAAACTAGCAAGTCTGAGATAAGATTGAAATAAAAACTTTTGAGGAAAACTCGCCTTACGGCATATTACTTTCCTTACTTATAATGATTACTTATCCACAAGTATTTACTGGTCTAATCCATCGTATAACACTATCCTATGTGAATTATGTCTCCAGACGTGGGCCACCTGAGAACGAGCGCTTCCGCGAGAGAGAGTACCCCGACAGGAAGGAGAGGTATCCCGAAGAGGGCTTCTCTTCTGAAAGGTACGTAAATTCGTGTTCCTTACCGTTAATTAGATATAAGTAGTTTACGCTATTAGGTTAGATATAACTGGTAGTTTGTTTCAAAAAAGATTTTTTCATCTATTTAAAAACGATTTTACACAATACAGACTGTTATTGCATGCGTGTCTGCTGGCCACAGCTGGCCAGTAACAGTGTACCTGCGACGTTAAATAACTATATTTATTTTTACAGTGACTACTCTACAGAAAAATATAATGATCAGAGCATGTCGGTGTTGCAAAGATATTTTAATATTTGCACCCTAAATGATACTTGCTATAGGCATGTGTGAAACCATCGATTGTTATAGATTTGTTGGAATGCTTATTAGCCAAAGATTACTATTTTCATTTTGGAATGTGCAGGCACTAAAGTGCTTCCAACGAGGGAATTCTTCTACACAAATATTTAATCAAATAATTGACAGATAATAAATTAGATTTTATGTAGAACGAAAATACGAAGACACGAGGTAGCTGTAAGCAAGATGGATTTGCGTGATGGATCAATTTTTAGCGATGACATCACAAGGCTTTAGAGGAACATAATTTTAAAAATAAAACACAGAATTTGTAAAGACGAGGAGGAGCCTTATACTAAGTATATAGGACGGATGAAAGAAATACAATGAAGCGTAATATCGTCGCAAAATAAAGAATGCTTTATACTTATTTGAAGAAAAAGGATTCAGTTACAACATTTATTAAAATGAATCATATTGAGGAATGGATTTGAAGATTTAAATTTTTCAGACATATACACTGGAGCTGACTGTTTATTTGTTTTAATTTCTTTGTGTTTATTCAGAATACTGGCTACTCTTATGAACTGTATTGCTTTAGGTTCCAAAACGATTTTGATATTGGAACTCGCACAGCTATTAACGTTGCTGTAAGTACCTATAGAATGGAAATGCAGACTCAAGATCAAGATTATTTTAAATGTTCAGTCTTTGACAATTCTGATAATGATACAAACTGGAAAATTACTTCTTTTATCATTTTGATCTCCAAACTGATATCTATTTGATCGCTGTATTACTTTGGAGTGCCTCGTCATCAATTATTATCATTATTACTAAACCAAGTATACTATGGACACCAGGATACCAAGTATACTATGGGAAGTGGCTACTAATGCATTGATTTATAAGCAATTTCGCTTATGGTTACGTAAATGCAATAAAATGACAATGAATCGAAACAGAAGAAGATAAAGAAACCAGATTTAAACAAGATAGAAACTATGAATGGAAAAGAAAAACATATTTCATTCAAGATAATTCGCAAATATGGCCTGAGAGACACCATGAATGGGTACATAAATGTGAAAAGGAACAAATATATGATTAATTGCAACAAACTGAAATACGAGGATAGAAGACTACACATAATACTGTAAAAACGTAGACACGCGCATCATTTGTGCTTTGATGAGACAAAAAGAAAACAGCTGCCTTTAGCTCAGTTAAAAGCTAACCATTTGATTTATAACATCTATGTATGTATTAATTAGTCAAAGTATGAAAACTTCACGAAGGACTGAACGTAGTAGGTATGCTCGTGAAATCAACATTGTGTTTCAAAAGTAATGGTAAGTGTACGATTTAAAGGAGTGTCAAAATAATTGGTTCTTCGTGTTGCAGATAAATTAATGAATATATTGTTACGCTAAAACAGTTATTAACTGAGGATGATTGTCTCTAGCATAATATGCTCTTATTTATGAGTCGATAGTGTTCAATTTTGTATCTTATTCCAAATAAAATTTTCACTTGTACTATGACCAAAATAAAAGGATCTTGGGTAGGGCTCTTAGGTTACTTCAGTTAAATAATAAATTACAATATATTTATTATTATTTTTGTTGTATTTTTTGTTAAAGCTTGAAATAAAAATTGATTGTGGTGGAGCACCCAGTTTGCAATCCTTGGCAATATTCGTAAATCGTCTGTGTTAGGATGTGTTTGTACAGCTGATCAGTCATTATGTTTGTCGGTTACAGACCACGTGAAGTTCGCCGAGAGAAGCCCATAACCACAGCTGCTAGACCCGACAAGCCGGCTGCGTCACACCACAGGTACTGTACATTTTTGTATCTACTGGCAGCAAAACATTAATAAAACAATATCGTACAAGCTTTTGTAGATTTTAATCATGTTTGGCGACTTTCGTTTTCCAACACGATTCCGCAATTTATTTTCACAATGTAAGCCGATAAGAAAACCTGTTAATTATTGTGTTATTATTTGTTAGAGAGCGATCAAGATCCAGAAGCCAAGAAGAGCGTTACAAAGAGCGTAGTCGTCGGCCGGAGAGACCAGAAGGGAGAGAAGAACGATACAAGGACGGGCGCGGGGACGAACGCAGAGAGCGCTCTGACAGACCGGAAGAGCGCAATGCGGAGCGTGGACGACATCCAGGCAAAACCGAGGCTAGGTCACGAGATCGCAAGACCAGGTTTGTGATGTTCATAAATGCGTAAAAAGGGCATATTCGTATAAAAATGCGCAATTAATTTTTGCTAATCAAACATTTACATAAGAAAACATTGTTTTTTTCGCTGTCATTGTAGCAAATAATAATGGGAAAAGAGGTTTAGAAAACGAAATCCTCAACTTTTTTTTGTTTTACATAGATTCGCAGAAGCAGATGAGAATAAAGAATACGACTGGGGAAAGGGAGATGTTAAGGCAGAGGACGGCAAAGATCCGGCTGATAAAGAAAAGCCGAACTTCGGCCTGTCTGGTAAACTGACGGCTGATGCCAATACGGTCAACGGAGTTGTGATTAAATACACAGAACCTGATGACGCTAAACAGCCTAAAAGGAGATGGAGGTAGATACTTTGCTATTTATTTATGAACTAGCTTTTGCCCGCGTGAATGTCTGAATATATCCTCCACGGGAGCGTAGTACCGAGATTAAAAGTACCCTGTGTAAATAAATGCTATAAACGATCTGTGTCAAATTTCTTCCAAATCCGTTCAGTCGTTTTTGTGCTTATCCCGAATATAAAAATGCAAAAAAATTTAGATCTTTGAAGCCAGCGCGTGTGAGCGAGACTTGACAGCGATACAATCTCGCATCCTTGCTTAACGCTGTTGTGTTAGAGCGAGATAGCACTGCGGCATCGGATATAGTTTGGCAATGGTGCGTAATGAAAACGGCGCGCAATTTCAACATTATTCTTTGAGTACGTTTTTTTATTGATAGGCGTTCGTTTGAAAGACAGGGTTTTCGGCTTTAGTAAAAGGAACGCACCTGCCTAAAACTAACCGGTATTCTTAAATTATCAATTGTAATAATGTAAGCAAAACATCTGGCAAAGCAGAAGAAAGTCTAATGTGCTTTCGTTGACTTGGAGAAGGCCTATGACAGTGTGTGGAGGGAAGAACTGTAGTCAACATGTACAGTGTGGATTGGCGCTTGGTACGAGCACTGATATCTATAAACAAGGATTCCAGTGCGTATGTCAGGATAAATGCATACATAAACTGGTTCTGTATGTCGAGTGGTATTAGACAGGGTTGTGTAAAGTCACCATGGCTGTTCTACTTTTACATGGACAATTTTCTGACAGATTTGAAAGAGGGTGAGTGTGGATTGGCAATGCATGAGTTGCCTGTCAAATGCTTGATTAAGTTCTACTTGCATAGTCAGCAGATCAGTTGCATTACATGGTGACTGTAATCGATGAAGCATATAAGATGAAGAGGATGAATATAAATGTGAACATGACGAAGGTCATGGTGTTTGAAACAGAAGAGAGTATTGGTGTGTCATGTGAAAATAAATGATACTAGTGTGGAGCAAATAAGCGAGTTCGTGTATTTGGGAGTCTTGCGAAGAACGTGTGGTGTATAGGACAACGGTGAGGGTTAAAAGAAAATGTAGTGACAAAAGTCGAAAAGAGTATGTTTAGATGGTTTGGTCATTGTGACAGGATGAATGAAGGGCGGCTAACAAAATGTATTTACTAGGGAGATGTGAGTAGAAACGCCGGGAGAGCACGCCCTAGGAGGACATATAGTGACCTTATTGGTGATGTTCTGCCAGGTGCATAGTGCTCGCATTCGGCTTGCGTGTATGACCAGAGGCCTTAGTATGAGTTTAATTTAACCATCTCTATCAAACGCTTCGAGCGCGTTTGGCGCTCCGATTGGCCCTGGATTGATGACGGACCAATTGGAGCGCCGAACGCGCTCGATGCGTTTGATCTTATAGGTATGTCCTTTTTTGTAAAGAGAAAAAAAATAATCATTTGAAATTATTTGAATTTGGGATTGTTAAATGAAATTCACACTAGAGCCATAGATATATGGACGTAAACGAGGCAAAAGGAGTATGTAAGGAATCCCACGAAATCTTATCTTCGTTTAACTCTAACGGTTTGGGCATTGCGCGCCAAGATAGCTCTCAGGTGGCAGGAATTTTTCGACTTACTTGATACTTATCGTTATGTTAAGGCCAAATTACACAAAATCCATAAAAATTGTAGCTTATGTGTTATTGTATGTGTTATTCTGATGTATAATCTACATTACTGTAAAGATTCATCAAAATCCGTTCAGTAGTTTTTGTGTGAAAGACTCGCAAACATTCATCCATCCTCACAAACTTTTGCGTTTAATATTAGTAGGATAGTGGGAGAAAGTTAATAAATTCGTCTCATGAGAGGTAATATCTTCGACTTCGAATTTTGATATTTAACTTCTGTATGTAATTTCAAAGTGGAATGTTTGTTCAAAAGATGGCGATTGATACCTTTCTGCGTTGCGAATTCATTTCATATTACCAGTGTGTAATAGTATTAAAATAATTTTCAGATTCTACCCGTTCAAAGGCGACAAAGCGTTACCGATCTTGTACATCCATCGCCAGTCTGCGTTCCTGATAGGGCGCGACAAGAAGGTCGTGGACATATCGCTGGAGCACCCGTCCATCAGCAAGCAGCACGCCGCGCTGCAGTACCGCGCCACGCCCTTCAACCGCGCCGACGGCTCGCAGGGCCGCCGGGTCAGGCCTTACGTCATTGATCTTGGTATGCACACAGTCGTCGTACGCTATGACAAACTGCAGGTGCAATCACTGGAGCGCTCTACTCTGGGTCCAGTGCGCCAGCGGTGACACGCGAGTGCGCCTGCAAACTGATATGATAGAATAAAACAAGCCGACGACGGCGAGTCCATTACTTACCTTTCGGCCGGCTTCAATTGAAATGGCTTTGATTGAATGTCGTTACGAATTCATTGATAATTTCCACGCCTAGAGTAGGGTTATATGAGTATATAAGTAAGATTAATTCTTATATTATTTGTCGATTTATTAGATTTATATTTAATGTTTTTTTTTGTATGCAAAGTTTACGTCAAATAAGTAATAGGTTAATTTTTGTGGCGTTTTGGAAAAACAAAAGATTTCAGTCCCCATAGGCTTCTACTCCGTTCACCTTTTATACCCTGTTTTTGCCGAGACGGTGAAAAAGGTCAGCCAGTATGAGTAATCACACTTACGTATTACAGTAACAATAAGAACCTACCAGACAGTTTGGTACCGTGTGTATTATGCAGGGACCATTTCGGTTACCTGTTGAAAGACTTTTCAACAGGGTTTTTGTAAAGGATTGTTAGAAAACCTACACCATTTTTGTTACACATTTTAACGATGACCCGTTTCAATGGACAACCTCTTCAAAACCTTTTCATTATGGTTACCTATTCAAAAGGTTTGCAATGATATTTGCTTATGGGCATATTTAAAAATCCTTTCTTAGTGGGTTATACTATTTAACAGTAAGCCATTCCGAACGGGTTACCCCTTCAACCTTGTAATAGGGTAACACTTTCAGTGTCCAATCGATGTAATTTGGACTATCGTGGCTTTTCATTAAGTGCAAAATCGCATGCATTTGGCTAGCACGTGTCGAATCGCCACTGCGCTATGAAGGACCTAGCGACTCGATAAACACGCGACTGTAGTCGTTAATACAGTAGATCTAAATTTTAAATTATGTATTTTATTTAAATTGGCGGGGTTGTTTCATGAATCATGTACGATCTTGTTTGGTTTAAGTACTTCTTTTAATGTTTACTGGATAGTATTAGAATGTCACGATCTTCAAAGAAGAGGTTGGAAGTGCAAGTATTGAGTTAATTAAATAAAGAAATTGAGAGTTCCTACTTTCGTGAGACTGGAGTGTACTGTTGTGACATGTTCAGTAAGCTACCTACTTACCAGCTAAGACCTACAAAACAAAAAATGCCACAACTGAGACGAGATGCTGTTCATAGATTCTATGAATAGGATTCTTCCAGTAATAATAGCAAATGCAATTTGTGTAGAAACTACCTACTCAATACTCAATACTCAATACTCAAATTTTATTTGCATTCCACAATGTGTACTTAGGTGGTAAATTAAAAAATAGTGATCATTATGGACCCAGCAAAAAATAGTAGGAGAGAGGAAGCTTTAAATAAGTAGCTAAACTTACATCTAAACTAAATCCAATAATACTACAATTTGGGGTTCTGTATACCTACAAGCTATATGCTGTAGAAGCACCGTAATTTTACTGAGAAAATCATGAGCTCTTAATTTTGAATTTACATGTTAAATGATTCAAATACCTAAAGGTAAGGTCTAAGTTCCTTATTTTTCTGATGATAATATAATATCCTCCTGACCGAAATTCGTTCACCGCGACTAATCTCAACGCAAACTAGCCTCTAAGCGGCAAATATAGATCTCTCACTATCATAGTCTGACGGGACGGCAATCCAACACTGGACAGAGATCAGCCAAAAAAAAAATTATTATAAAAACATACCCAAATAATCCGACAAGTGCATCTACATGTTGAACTCTCGTGGCAATACACTTATACGTACGTGGCCAGTATCACTTATACGTACCTACATAATTATTATGTGAGTGACTATATTATTTTTGATTGAATATTCAAATTTCCTACAGTAAATATACTTAACAGTGAAGAAAAAAATCAGAAATAACGTTATTGAGCGTTTTCATAATGCAGACTAGACGGAGATGATAATCATATTTGTAACGCCATATCACGTTGACACCGATGTAACTCAATACAAAATGTTTTGCGTGAAGAAGATAGTGATTAACTCCTTCCAAATATTTTACAGCTTATTCGTCATTTATTGACCAATTTTCATACTTTTTTCATTCATTGTAGGTATTATTTTGCAACCATCTTCATCATTCAGGTTCAACAAATACAGGGTTTTGTTTTCCAGGAGTATTAAATCATGCGGCATGCTTTATACCTCAAAGTACCCCAACAGCTGAATAGATTTTAATGCATCAGCCGTCAAGTTATTATAAAATTAATATGGCGGCCGCAGAATACGAAATGGTGTTAGAGAAAAACAAAATCTCGGACCAATTATGGTACGAGATTTTTTATCACTAATATTATAAATCGCACTCGGCCTGTTTTGCTCGGGTTGTCTGCGCGAATATGTGAAGTGATAAAAGCCTAAGCCCCTGTCTGCCTGCTGTGTGCTTGGGCCTTAGTTGCGTGATAATAAAATGATTGTTATTATTATTTCCTTTATTTCAATAAATACATATAAATTACATTTTTAAATATTAGAATATCAAATATATAAAAACATTTAAAATATAAAAAATTGTAGCCCACCAGTATCGGGAATCAGGATCCAAGCTACCGGCAGTCAGGGCTCCAGAGAGAGGAACCTCCTAACAATACGAGCCGTGTCCAGGAGTACCGCTTTCTGGATCAAGCCCTTGATCCAGCTGCCCAACGCGAGCCTCCTTAGGTGTTGGTCGAGGTCTTTGCTATCAAACCATTGGCTGTTATGACTATCGATACAATGATCGCTGAGTCCACATGCCACATGTCCACAGCCTCGCGAGCCAAGTTAAGGTACTTGATTTCTTTATCTTTCTCGGCTTTCACGAGGTTCCCGTCATGCAGGGCCGTTATGTCAACGATCTTTGCACGCCGCTCTAGTCGATCCACCACCACTGTAACAGGCGTATTGGCAACAATAGTCCTGTCAGTGATGATGAATCGATCCCAGTACAGTGTTATATGTCCATTTTCGAGAACTGGGTCGGGCACATACCTGTAGTATGGCACTTCCGATTCCACAAGGCTGTATTTCAGAGCAAGTTGCTGATGGATAATCCTGGCTACAAGGTTGTGCCTATGCAAGTACTCTTCGTTAGCTAGACGAGAACACCCGGAGATTATGTGTTTGATTGATTCTCCCGGACGGTGGCATGCCCGGCAAATGTTAACCATACCATCTTTCACAATAAATCTCCGGTAGTTATTCGTCATCATAACTTTGTCCATAATTTCACAGACAAAACCTTCGGTTTCCCCAGGTGTTAACAGATCCTCGAAACGCAGCCAGGCTACGAACGCGTTAAGATCTACATCGGGTCCATGTAGGGCCTGGAAAAAGCGTCCGTGAAGCTCCTTACTCTACCATACCTCCATGCGATCATTGGTGTCAAGCACTACAGGCTTGCGCCAGTCCTCTTTAGCCAAAGAGAGCGAGGTGAGGCCCTTGTCTACCGCGACCACATCTCGATGCATCCCCACGTCGGCTTCTAGGAAATATTCCCTGAGACTGCATATCTCGTGATTGTGGAGGGTCTTAGCGTTTAAGAACCCTCGACCTCTACACTTTCGCGGGATATACAGTACCGATGACCGTGGGGGATGCATTCGATATGCAGTCAGCAACGTACGGACCCTCATATTCAGGGTGACGAGCTCAGTCTGAGTCCATTTGATTACGCCGAAAGAGTACGTTATGACCCAACCGTTGAAGGCGCGCACCTTGTTTTCGCCAATAAAAGACTATTAAATCCACGGATTAAATCCTTTTTTCAGGCGGGCAAAGAAGCTTTCCTTCAAAGATTGCTTCATGTCAGTAACATTGATGCTCAACGCTTCCGACATACCCAAATCATTTATAGGTTTCAGCTGCGGAGAAGGCTCGAAGGTATATGGAATCCGAGAGTTGGGTTGCCACGGATTCAACAATCTTCCCTCGCTTTACATGCGTGTCCGCACATTCGTCCACACCAAATTCCATCCTGATGGCGCTACTGAAGGTTTCAGTTACTTTCAGTAGCTCCATCAGTTGTAAATTGTTGGGGGCAAAAAGTTTTAGGTCATCCATGTAGAGGAGGTGAGATATAACCTGACCACCTTTCTTCAGCCGATAGCTTATACCTGAATCCTCCAGCAGTGTGCTTAGAGGCCTGAATGGGCTAGGCAGAGCCAAAGCGGACTCAAACTGTCGCCCTGAAATATGCCTCGCATCGAGCGAGGCAGAGGAGGCCTTATTGGCTCGCTATTCCTCTGGATATTTCGACATCCTGGATATCGAAAGACCGTCCTCCATTGCCCCATGCATGACATCAGGAAGATGCCCAGAGTTGTGTCTACTTTATACAACTCCAGAACCCTCATGAGCCATGTATGTGGCACCGAGTCATAAGCCTTCTTGTAGTCTATCCAACATGTCGAAAGATCCTTTCAGGAATGACGAACCTGTTGGGTAATCAATGGGGAGCAGCTCCTTAGTACCACGGCATCCATTCCGTCATCCATTTTGAGAGACAGACATGATGGAATTAATGTCTACATGATTGTAAATTATAGCTCCCAAAATGGATGTAAGAACCTTATAGACCGTCGATAAACACGTTATCGACCTATAGTTTTTGGTTCCGCGGTACTACCTGATTTATGCAGCAGGTGGGCAACTCCTGTCGTTAGGAACTGGGGTAGCGAACTAGACTCCGAAGGAGTCTGGTACTGGGCTGCCAAGCGAGCGTGCGATCCTATGAACCATTTGATCCAGAAGTTGTGCAGCCCGTCCGGCCCTCGAGACTGTTGGGCAGTTGAGTTGGGCAGCGGACGGACTGCACGAGCATCTGCATCTTGGGGGCAGATTGTAATAACTCCATTTCTGGTATCGGATCGCAGGCTCGCTCGACTTCTCGAGCAAAATCACCTTCGGTGTGACTGACAGGCATTGACCAGATATTGCGCCAAAAAAGCACATGGCATCATCATCTGGTAGATGCGTATCAGCCACACCTTGGTCCGGTCGCTGCCAAGCACTATAAACACACCTTTTATCACTCTGGAAGGTGCGGTTCTGAGTGTATCGGTCTACTCGCCGCTTATACCTACGAATACGGTTTGCCCATGCATACACTTTCTGCTTCAGGAAGTCTATGCGCCCTGTAACACGGGACATATCCATATCCTGAGGGCTGGTATGCCCGCCTCACAAAGCGCATCACTCTAGGGCGAGTGTTGCCCTCCCTGAAGCAGATTAGTTTGCCGATGAGGGCTCTGGCCCCATAAATACGACGTTCAATTCTGCACTGCCAAGCTGGTACGGCTGGTTTCGGTCGTGTAGCTCTTGAGTCATTAGGGAATTTGACGTGAACTACACGACATACCGCTACAGCCGTGCAGTACAGAATCGAAAGAGTATCGGTGAGATCTTCGCAGTCATCAAAATAGTTTGACAACTGCAAATCCAGAGCCGCCACTAGCGCCCTATTTTGGTTATGCATGTGCAAACGAGGTAAGCGTAGCCTAAGTTCGGGCGACACGAACCGATATTCCCGAATCGCACCCTCCAAGGCACTCTTCTGCACTGGGTACTTACGTTTGTAGCCCTGTCAACAAACCCCTCGTCAGCTTGAACCGCGTGACTTGTGGTGAGCCGTGGTGGTACCACAACACTCTGCCACGGGGATATGATGACATGGCTACTCTGCATTTCACTTCGTAGGCGATCAAGTACAGTGTCATCCAACATAGGATTACGCTGGATGACCCGCACCTGATCCGATAGTCGTCATGTAGTAACGTTGACAGCTGGTTCCATCACCTGAAAAAGAGAAAGCATCCGAACACGGTACGCGGTCAGATTATTTCCTCTTTCTGTAGCCCCATAGCACATGATACACATGATAAGATTTCCAATAGTCTTCTGATTTTAGGTTTGGTATATTATGGAAAGCACTTGTAAAATGGGTCGAAAATCTAAATTATTATTAAAGATGAAATTTAAAAATTTTATAAATAAGACTTCTTGACACCGTGTTGCCAGTGTTATATATTATTATTATGAGGTTAGGTACTTATTAATTTGTTGCCACTGTATCTAAGTACTACTTATAAGTAATACTTAATTATTTCAAATGCACTTACGTTCATTCATGCTCAATACAGAACTAGTTTCACGAAAAAATGAATGCAGCGTACTGTCAAATCTAGTGATCGAAACTAATAACACGAAAAGTTTCCATGGTAAATATCTAGTCACCTCACCCCAAGGTCTAAATTTGGAATGATTACCTTACGGTTACCATATAAAACCTAATTATGAGGATAACCACTTTATATGGATATCTCAATCGAAAGGGTAACCCCTTTCGTTCATTAATTTATCGAAAGGATTACCCTTTTACTGGTGTTAGGAAAGGTGTTACACGATCAAGAGGTAACACCATCCATACAGAAACCGAACGAACGGGTTACACTTCCGAAAGAATTAACTCATAAAGGGGGTTGTACGGTCCCTGGTATTATGCCACGCCTTCCAGTACTTACTAGATTTGTTTCTTTTTCACCAGAATCGGCGAACGGCACTTTCGTGAACAACAAAAAGTTGGAGCCTCGTCGTTATGTCGAGTTACTAGAGCGCGATGTGGTCAAGTTTGGTTTCTCTCAGCGGGAGTACGTGCTGCTCCACGAGAACAGCAAGGACGACGCACAGGACGACGACCACCACGACCCGCCCGCCATCGCCGGCAACGTCGTCACCACGGAACAGTTGAAACACGAGAAACGCGCAAAGCAGGAAATCGTCGAAGACGGCGATTAATTACGAATAGTAAATTACCGCATAAGAACTTTTATTTAGTTAAGAAAAGGTATATTTTATTTTTATTATTAGTTTTCGTTTGCGGATCCCGCGCGAAAGCAATTTTTTTTCTTGAGAGTTTCTGACGTGGTATCACGTCATAACATTATTTTACTACCTCGATTTATTTTCCAGAATAAGAAGTGTAGTTTAATAATCATGTCTCATGTGACACGACTTAAAAGCGAATCAGCAATATGTTTTAACGTAGTCATCTTATTTCACACATGCCTGTACCCTTTTAATAAAACTTGCTGTACAATGTGCAGGCATAATATTATGCTAGAAGTCTTATAATTATGTCGTTGTCGTTTGTTTCCGCTGCTGGGCCCCAATCGGGCCTATACCCGCCAGCCTGTGGGTCGATGACTCCGTTGGCATTTGTAGTTATTGTGCCGAATTCACGTTCCGATGTACTCAATCCACAAGTGCATTTAGACGTAGTAGTCCGCCCGGTTGTACCCATCGTCATAACAAAAATAAAGCGAGACGGCATTAAAATTGTGAGACGCAATATTTTAGTTTTGCAGAATAGTATAAACAACTGGGTAAATGTTTTGGTGTTAAACTTTAATTAAACTGTTTAATGTTCCAATTGTACATGCGTTGTGACCCGTTATGCGACGGATTTTATTATAATAAAAAGTACATCTCACTGTACAGCTAAATTAAAAATACTTTCTAGGTGAACTAGCTAATTTAACTGCTAGAAAAGATGCACTTTTATGTTAGCTGTAAAACATTATAACCTTAGCAAATAAATTAATCGTACATCAAATAAATAAAAATACAAATTTCTCTTTGTGTTTATTTTTATCCTATATAGTAATAAAACGGTATGACAAAAACTTAGTAGATTTGTAACCATAATATCGAGCTTAATTTACATAGCAAACGTGCGAAGTTCGCGGGGACGTTTTACGCGCGCATAGATACTAGGCGCGGACATAGTAACGCCTATAGCTAAGCTACTTGGCGTCAACAGCCAATCAATTACGTTCACATGCGTGAGTTATAGGCACGTAACGCGGCCGTACATTGCGTCCAGTAAGTATGCGCGCAAGCGCAGAAATAGTGCTATGTACACTGCCGGCCAAAAGTTTGAGACCACTTATACAAAGCTTTGTAACCAACAAAATATTTCAAAAGTACATTTAATAAAGAGCTAATTTGAACACCCGCGTATTCTATTGTTATTAGAGAATTTCTAAGAGTCATTATTTTTGTATATTTTTAAGTTATCATCATGTAAAGGTCTCTTATTTCAAAACATCAATCAGTGCCGCAGAAGGACAAGAACCCTAATTGCGTAACACATGATCAATCATAATCGATTTCATTTTCACAGTTCAACAATATTCATTGCGTTATTTTCGTGGCTGAGTAGACAAATTCGTTGGACATATGAAGCAATGGATGAGCAATCTGTTTCAAAATGATTCAGATTATGAGTAATCGTGCGTTACGCGATTAGGGTGCAGGTGGTAGTCACTGCAATATTTTCATGAGCTGCTCATTACCAATTATCTTGATTTTGTTTTGCGTTCATCGAAATTCAGGATTATCTTAGCTTATCTTAAATAATTTTTATCACCCGAGTTTTCATTGAAGTTAATCATTCTCTGTCTTGGTTAGTTTGAGCTCGTGGATGTTACAGTGAGAAATCTTAAAATGGGAAAAGTGGACGAAATTACCAGTGAAACACTTTCTGCCATAGTTGTTTTACCCAGTGAAGGCAAATCTGAACGTGCGATTGCCTCTCAAATTAAATTGTCGAAGACTTGTGTTCATAATACAATAACCCCATACAAGGAGACTGGCAGTAATCAAGATCGTTCGCGATCGGGAAGGCCGAGAGCTACCACTTCTAGTGAGGTTAATTTCATCGTCGTTACCAGCAAGCGGAATAGACACTTAACAGCACCAGAAATTAGCGCAGAAGTCAACAAATCCCGATCTAAACCTGTTTCATTGACTACAGTAAAAAGATTGAGAGATGCTAACTAATTTGGTCACGACGCCGTTCGAAAACTACTACTAAGGCCACAAAACAAACAGATGCAGTGGGCCCTTACCTATCGACACTGGACTGAAGGAGCTTAGTGTGAGTTTCATTTTACCATCTCGATCAAACGCATCGAGCGCGTTTGGCGCTCCGATTGGCCCTGAACTGGTGACGGACTAATCGGAGCGCCGAATTCGCTCGAAGCGCTTGATCGAGATGGTTAAATAAAACTCACACTAGGGCCACTGGTTTCGCTTCAGTTTGGCCAAAGATTAAACGCACGTATCTACGGGTATATAAAATAAAAGTACATAGATGAGATGATAGGTAATATATTTAATTAACTGGCTTTTAATAAATGCATTAATATGTTGTTTCGTGATGTTTTCTACAGATGCAATAATAATTTCAGCACAGCAGCTTATACTAATATGTACAACGAATTTATTCCTCTATTTACAAACTGTAATCTAGTGAAAATAAATAATATTAAATATTCACTTAATTCTAAAACAGTATCCTCATTCGGTGGAAAATTTACACATTGCATAATTATTTTTTCTAATATCACAGTTCAAAATGGAGTCTTGAAAACGTGTTTATCAAAGTCTAAGTCGACGCGCGGTTGTTCTCGTGACGAACACGGTCTCGGCTCTCGAGCGCTAATTTCTTCACACAGTGAAGCTCGCTTCACCAGTCCGTTCCGCAGAGGAATGATGGTGGCGTTTGGCGGACGAGTGTGAGTTCTTAAGGAATGTGTTCTGTACAACGGTGGTTTGATCAGTCTATTTGGTGCGACACCGACGATGCTGTGTCTTGAGAAAGGAGGCATATACGTTATCGGCGCTCGCGGTATCTCGTATCCATCACAGATGGTGCCGGGCGCCGAGTCACTGTCGTACATGAGTTCCAGGTACTTCGGAGTTCGTTCGGGAAGCAGTCGCGACGGTTCCATGTGCTGCTCCGGGAAGTCTTCATCTGCATTATAATTATTTCATCAGTTTCAAGAAGGACGGCATAAAGAAAGCTGCATGTTATCATTCAATGATTGTAGTCACGAACCTAAGTAGGCGTTGTCATTCTCGTCCAATAGGTAGGTGCGGTTGTCGACGGCATCTGAACATGCAGCCCATGCACAATACATCGATCGGTTAGTTGGAATAACATGAAATCAAGAAAATTTATTATAATTACTTATTGCATATTTTGATTAAAATAATTTCAAATTACATGCTGATTGATGAAGATTGTGGAACTAGGTATTTTGTGCATAACATTGCGTAAATAAAATCTGGGAAGTGCCGTAAGATTAAATTATACCGGACCGGTCGCTCTGCCGCTATTATAAGAGATAGTTTGCAAAAGTCGAACAGCTGCATCGCAACTCTTATACATTGTTGCGCAGTTACCAGCAATCTTACGGCAGACCGACCAAGCCACTTGGATACGCGAACGCTAAATAAGGCTCGGGTACCCGCAGCGACAATTTGTAAAAAAGTTTACGCATACAACATAAGCACCTCATAAGTTGTTCACACAATGGTTAGCACGGTAAACCTATTTGCCATCTTAGTTGCATGCTTGCTAATGCAAATTGCAATTAGTGCAAGTAAGATTGAGCGTGTCTTCTATTGCAATTCATGCTTGTGAGAAATGAGTATGACGGTGGGTTTATCATGAACAGGGGTCCAACTAGCACCTCTTCTTTTATAGCAGTATTACTTTAATATTACTTCACAGTAGGAAAGTGATGCGAGCTATACGTCTTGTATAGCTCTATCTCTTTCTCACATTGAAGTAAAGTAGATTACTAAAATAGAAGAAAAAATCTATTAAGATTATTAAATAGAAGAATTTAATAAAAATCTTAAATTCATTCATTCATTGACAGACAGACAGCGCACTGCCTAAACCGGGTGATTCAAGGATTTTGCACAAGACTTCCTTTTAAAATGAAGGTGAAGACTAAGGATTTTGAGAATTCCCTTAAACGGTAACGTAGGAGAAAGTTTGTATGGAAGTTAGTCATTTTGGCAGATGCGAAATCCCATCGCGGATACGGCTTGTATAAAATATAACGGCTACAAGAGGTGGTGGTACAGTGACAGTTCTCAGGCTTACCGTCTCCGAGTAGAGTGAGGTAGTGCGGCGCGGGCGTGGGCGTGGCCGTCAGTGTGATGTTGGGCGACGTCTTGTCGCGCAGTGCGCGCACCACCTCCAGGCACTGGCGGAACGACGGTCGCGCCTCCGCAGAGTAACTCCAACATTTTTGAAGTAAGTCGTAGCTAGAATATGTATGATACTGTTATTAACGAGATTGGTGCTGTGTTTGCAGAGTGCGGGGTCAGAGTAAGGTTCCAACCCGCACCCTAAATGCGTAACATATTATCAATCAGAATCTGAATCATTTTGAAGGATAGGTGTAATACATTGCTTCTCATGTTCGAAAACTTTGTCTGCTTATCGACGTAAATAATGCAGCGAATGTTGTTGAACTGTCAAAATTGAAAACATTCGTATTGTTAAGGCTCGTGCAGACTAGTGCGACGCGACGGTCGCGCCGCGACACTCGTAGAACAATTTCTATGAAAACTTAATGGAAATTGTTCTAAAAGTGTCGCGTCGCGGCTGTTTGAAGAAGCCTTTGGTGTGTTACGCAAATACCCTGCGGAGTAGTGTTTTTAATATTTCAAATTGGGTTTTTCTATACTTAAGAAAGTTTTCAGCAGCCCGGAGTTTTGATTTGTGTTATGTGGGCGTAGATACCACATAACCTGTCCTCGGCCCCTACAGGAAATACAATCATATGTGACCGATACTACCGACGCCGACGGTTGAGATGTTAGTAAAATACAAATTTTTCGGAAATTGACGGTTAAAGGCTCCTACAGACTATGCCGGCGGCACAGCTGGCGGATTTTAGCCTTGCGGGTATGCTGCAGGTGTGGTTAGGCCGCCGGGTCTTGTCGCAGATACCAAGTATACCGCCGGCCTTGTTGGCGGCATGCCCGCCGGCCGGCCTGGCCGCCGGCATAGTGTGTTACGAGCCTTTACAGTGGCCGATGAAGTTGATCAGAGTGGGTTAATCATCGTCAAAAACAGCAACTTTATTTTGATTAAAGATAGTTAGAACTTGGGTCTAATAACCTCTTTGGGTCCCGCAGTCGGCCGTGACAGCCGTGGCTTTAGCGACAGTTAACAGGTGCAGTAGTACTTACAAAGCTGACGGACAATTGGGTGGCCTGTCGAGCGTGCCTCCGGTGCGCACGTATGACAGCACTTGCCGGTTGGTGCGCGCGGGGTAGGGCTGCTGGCCCAGTGATAGTACCTGATACCACACCATAATATTATTTGAAATATAGCACGAGACAAAATTTACTAAGTGAAGATGGACATCAGAAAATATATAGGTATTTCCTCACCCATGAGATGATTAATTATAGTAATCATTACAAAAATGAATTAGCCTATATCACCATGTCCGGATAGATAAAAACAACCAGTATTTTTTTGGACCATACTGTTTCATAGCGGGACCTTCCCCAAGTCCTTCCAGGAACTCTTATACCGCGCCACCTTGAACGAGCCATCGCGACCAGGGCATCTCGCCATCGCAGCCTTTTTTGCCTACGTCTATCATACCTGTTTTGGAAGGCAGCGGAAGAACCAGATAATTGGAATAAAACCTGCCAGGTAAGTTTACCAGAACTTCATCAACATCTGCCCAGCCTTTTTCCAACTACTTTGGGGTCGGCTTCTAGTTTAACCGAATGCAGCTGACTACCAGTATTTTACAAGAAGCGACTGTCTATCTAACTTCCACAACCCGTTTGTGAGTAATAAGTCGTACCCCTTGGTAAGACTTAAGTTAAGTTTATCAAAATTTATTCAAAGCACAACAGACCTTAATATTCTAAGTTATTTTTTTTTATTATTTGTCCAAAGTACATCTTACCTCCCAGCACAGGACGCCCCACGCCCACACGTCAGACTGGCAAGAAAACACGCCGTCTACCAAACACTCTACGGCCATCCATCGCACTGGCAACAAACCTGCGGACACAAGGAGGTTAGAATCACGGCTATAATATTTTACAACAGTCACATAAAGGCTTACCATTTCGAAATTTAAAAAGGCCTGACACAAAGCCGAAAAAAAGGCTGCACATTTTACATTTTAATAACTTTTTAGTCCGAAATAATTTTTAAGTTTTTTTTAAATTAAAAACGATAATTCGGACCATTAACAAGGCCAGAAAAAGTCCGGACGGAGGGCTAAAATTGAACCATGTTGAGGGACAAATCCTCTGATAGGATGGACCCTACTCAGACATGACATCATATTAAGTAAGAAAGTAGTTCCAAGAGTTTATCCTAGAGGGACCATGTTTTATTTCCAGCCAGTGTGCGTTACTGTGTGCATGGCAGAACTTCACGTAGCGGGATTTTATAGCTTTTTCTCGATATAATTTGTGCTTTTATCTAAGATCAGGGGCTGATTCACCACAACTTCATCTTCTTCTTAATTCTTATCAACTTAGAAGTTGGCAGAATCTTCCTTGCGTTGAATTGCTGGATTTTTTTCTCTCCATCTGATCGTTATTTTTCTTGACAAAGTTTATTTGTTTAAATGTATGTATTTATGTATTCGTATTGATAAGTGTATTTTATAATTTGGTATTTTTGAGCTATCTACCTATTATGTTGCACCTGCCATGTTTTGTCTTGGTTTCACCCTACTGGTAGAAGATGGCTCAGGCGTTAAGTTCGCCTTTGTGCAATATTTTTTACTTGTGCATTTAGCCTTGAGAAGTAAATAAACAAGTATTGCTTACCTTCCCCTTCCTTCCTATAATAATCATTCTTGTAGATGTCTCTTGCAAGTCCGAAGTCCCCAATCTTGACCACTCTACCGTTAGCTCGATGTGCGACCAGGCAGTTGCGACAAGCCAAGTCGCGATGGACAAAGTGCATCTCCTCCAGGTAGCGACAGCCTTTTGTCACGTCCACACACATGTTCAGGAGGTCTAATAGTGTTAAGGATTCGGGGGTGTACTGTCGATAAAGGGAGCCAGTTAGAAATATATTATTTATTCAGGTATTTAGTAAGGGACGGCTTTAGAAAGTTTTTATGATTTCACTGGTATTGGCAGTAGCGAGTATGTTTTTCGTTGGTTGAAAGCTTTCATCGTTGTTGAGCTCGTCGACAGAATCTTGGTGTATGGCTTTGTCAAATTCCAGTCCAGGTCAGCGATATCGCGTAGATCAGTTTGCATTTTATATGAGCGTCTTTCATATCCCACTAATCTTACATCCCCACACCAAAAAAAGTTAATTGTAATGATGTTATTGATGCGAGTATGAACCGGATAAAGGTTTAATCGCCCATTTGAATTAAATGGGCCAGTTCACTCTTTTTGAAGGAACATATTGTTGCGCGCCACAATTAATATCTGGTACATGGTAACATTCGTTATCACTAGCGCCATCTATTCGAGTAGCAGAATTAATAGAGTCAAGATCTTTCTAGAAAGATCGATGCTAGAACTATACGTACTACGTATCGACGTCTGTCGGGGCCGTTATGTACTCGAACATTCTAGATGCTTCTACAGTAGAAGGTTCTAGAACTAAACGAGGGCCCTATAAAAGGCCGGAACGGATCGCGACCCGGGAAGTATTGGACAAACAAACAACATCGAAAGCGATCTTCAGACTTAGAGTGATCAGTAGTGCAATTGTGTTTTGTAATTAGTCATTTATATTGGCGGTTTTTAATTGTCACGGACCCCAAGCTCGTAACAATATTATATTAACTGTAATTAAAAGGTTATGTTAGCTGAAGTTAACATACCAGTGAAACTCGTTTAGCCCTCAAGTAGCTCAGCAAGTCGCCTCCCTCCATAAGCTCCATAATAATGTAGTTTGGGTCATTGTCGAGGCACACTCCCAAAAGACGCAGAATATGTTCGTGCTTGAAGTTGGACATCAGCGCCGCTTCCTTTAGGAATTCAGTCTTTTCTTGTTCTGTGGCGCTTTTGCGTAATGTCTGTGGAAAGGAAATTGAATACGAGGTTGGTATTTTGAGAATATGCCGAGTCTGATTAAGCTCTAATTCATGAACGTCCCGATTCCAGCAAGTTTTCCTGTCCCAGAATCATATCATCTTGGTTAAATGTGGCCATTTGGTTGAGGAAGCACCATTGCAAATAATGCTTTTGTTGTAACCACAATCATCCAACCAAATAGATGGACCGACTAAGATTTTGTTAACTTCCCTCAGATGATATAAAACCTGTGTGAGGTAAGGCCAAATAATCTAGCCCTATTAGGACAAGCAAATAACGTATGCAGGATATACCATTGCAGTAACCTAATGGGAAAGTTTACTCACCTTGACGGCCACTTTCGTATCAGCAGTGCTGCCATTGATCTGCCTGGCGACGCCTTCAAACACCTCTCCGAAAGCACCCGAACCCAGGAACTTGGTCAGCGTTATCTGTTCTCGGCGAATATGGGGCAAACTGGCCAGTTCTGCGTCCGTTGGGCAGTGGACACCCTGTGTCAGACAAATAAGGTTTTAGACTCTGTTAAAATAAAGTCTACAGCCATTAAAGGAGACTTTGTATTGTTTGGGTTTTAAATCAACATAGATCCAAACAATTCTGCCTTGATTAGTGATCAAATCAGTTATTTATAGGCAGTTAAAGTCCTATATAAAATGAGAGTGATGATTTTGTAGTTTTATATATAAACTTGCCTGATTATAAAGTATATTTGTCGAATGTCTCGTCGGTAACTGCCTCAACGTTGCAAGTTCCACATCGGGTCCTCTTCTAGCGGGATTCGTAGATATTTGGTTTTCAATAGCTGCCTTCTTCCGAGCTCGGGCATTGTATGCTGCTAATGTTTTCATAGAATTAGATTATTAGAAGAATTTGCAGAAGTGGAACAGTGTTAAAATTTTTGTTTAAATTATTATCGGTAGTAATATTGTATGCTGCCACGAAAAGCCCTCGTTAGTTTCCCAAAAAAGAGTGAATACAATGGCAAACTAATGGCGAGCAATTACCTATTTTATTTAACTGTTGAGCTTATGAAGCTTAAAATTTACTTTAAATAATTGAATAATATTGTGTACCTACATTTGTGTAGAGATTTGCTAATCATGCTATCATTAGCATCTTACTTTAATATTTACATGAGAATTTATGGCGAAATGTGTCGTCGCACTAACAATATGTATATTGTATACCAACCATCATTTGTACCGCATTTACTTCAAATAACTAACTTTGACTTTGAAACAACGGGTTGAGCACCTGATGGAAATGGTAAGTTGTTACCGCCACCTATGGTTGTCTGAAATACCATAGGCATACATAGTGCATTGCGCTTCGTTCTCATGCAAGGCTCTCTTAATTTTTTTAAAGTGTCGCTTTAAGCAACGCACGGATTTTAGTGTTGTGATATATGTCATGTATGAAATATTATGTGAGCGTACCGTAGAACACCGCGGCTGCGACAGCTAGCAGCGCGGCGAGCGCGGCCAGTAGCGCCAGCGCCAGCGCGGCGGCGGGCGGGCGCGTTGTGATATATGGCATGTATGCAATATTATGTGAGCGTACCGTAGAACACCGCGGCTGCGACAGCTAGCAGCGCGGCGAGCGCGGCCAGTAGCGCCAGCGCCAGCGCGGCGGCGGGCGGGCGCGTTGTGATATATGGCATGTATGCAATATTATGTGAGCGTACCGTAGAACACCGCGGCTGCGACAGCTAGCAGCGCGGCGAGCGCGGCCAGTAGCGCCAGCGCCAGCGCGGCGGCGGGCGGGCGCGTTGTGATATATGGCATGTATGCAATATTATGTGAGCGTACCGTAGAACACCGCGGCTGCGACAGCTAGCAGCGCGGCGAGCGCGGCCAGTAGCGCCAGCGCCAGCGCGGCGGCGGGCGGGCGCGTTGTGATATATGGCATGTATGCAATATTATGTGAGCGTACCGTAGAACACCGCGGCTGCGACAGCTAGCAGCGCGGCGAGCGCGGCCAGTAGCGCCAGCGCCAGCGCGGCGGCGGGCGGGCGCGTTGTGATATATGTCATGTATGCAATATTATGTGAGCGTACCGTAGAACACCGCGGCTGCGACAGCTAGCAGCGCGGCGAGCGCGGCCAGTAGCGCCAGCGCCAGCGCGGCGGCGGGCGGGCGCGTTGTGATATATGGCATGTATGCAATATTATGTGAGCGTACCGTAGAACACCGCGGCTGCGACAGCTAGCAGCGCGGCGAGCGCGGCCAGTAGCGCCAGCGCCAGCGCGGCGGCGGGCGGGCGCGTTGTGATATATGGCATGTATGCAATATTATGTGAGCGTACCGTAGAACACCGCGGCTGCGACAGCTAGCAGCGCGGCGAGCGCGGCCAGTAGCGCCAGCGCCAGCGCGGCGGCGGGCGGGCGCGTTGTGATATATGGCATGTATGCAATATTATGTGAGCGTACCGTAGAACACCGCGGCTGCGACAGCTAGCAGCGCGGCGAGCGCGGCCAGTAGCGCCAGCGCCAGCGCGGCGGCGGGCGGGCGCGTTGTGATATATGGCATGTATGCAATATTATGTGAGCGTACCGTAGAACACCGCGGCTGCGACAGCTAGCAGCGCGGCGAGCGCGGCCAGTAGCGCCAGCGCCAGCGCGGCGGCGGGCGGGCGCGTTGTGATATATGGCATGTATGCAATATTATGTGAGCGTACCGTAGAACACCGCGGCTGCGACAGCTAGCAGCGCGGCGAGCGCGGCCAGTAGCGCCAGCGCCAGCGCGGCGGCGGGCGGGCGCGTTGTGATATATGGCATGTATGCAATATTATGTGAGCGTACCGTAGAACACCGCGGCTGCGACAGCTAGCAGCGCGGCGAGCGCGGCCAGTAGCGCCAGCGCCAGCGCGGCGGCGGGCGGGCGCGTTGTGATATATGGCATGTATGCAATATTATGTGAGCGTACCGTAGAACACCGCGGCTGCGACAGCTAGCAGCGCGGCGAGCGCGGCCAGTAGCGCCAGCGCCAGCGCGGCGGCGGGCGGGCGCGTTGTGATATATGGCATGTATGCAATATTATGTGAGCGTACCGTAGAACACCGCGGCTGCGACAGCTAGCAGCGCGGCGAGCGCGGCCAGTAGCGCCAGCGCCAGCGCGGCGGCGGGCGGGCGCGTTGTGATATATGGCATGTATGCAATATTATGTGAGCGTACCGTAGAACACCGCGGCTGCGACAGCTAGCAGCGCGGCGAGCGCGGCCAGTAGCGCCAGCGCCAGCGCGGCGGCGGGCGGGCGCGTTGTGATATATGGCATGTATGCAATATTATGTGAGCGTACCGTAGAACACCGCGGCTGCGACAGCTAGCAGCGCGGCGAGCGCGGCCAGTAGCGCCAGCGCCAGCGCGGCGGCGGGCGGGCGCGTTGTGATATATGGCATGTATGCAATATTATGTGAGCGTACCGTAGAACACCGCGGCTGCGACAGCTAGCAGCGCGGCGAGCGCGGCCAGTAGCGCCAGCGCCAGCGCGGCGGCGGGCGGGCGCGTTGTGATATATGGCATGTATGCAATATTATGTGAGCGTACCGTAGAACACCGCGGCTGCGACAGCTAGCAGCGCGGCGAGCGCGGCCAGTAGCGCCAGCGCCAGCGCGGCGGCGGGCGGGCGCGTTGTGATATATGGCATGTATGCAATATTATGTGAGCGTACCGTAGAACACCGCGGCTGCGACAGCTAGCAGCGCGGCGAGCGCGGCCAGTAGCGCCAGCGCCAGCGCGGCGGCGGGCGGGCGCGTTGTGATATATGGCATGTATGCAATATTATGTGAGCGTACCGTAGAACACCGCGGCTGCGACAGCTAGCAGCGCGGCGAGCGCGGCCAGTAGCGCCAGCGCCAGCGCGGCGGCGGGCGGGCGCGTTGTGATATATGGCATGTATGCAATATTATGTGAGCGTACCGTAGAACACCGCGGCTGCGACAGCTAGCAGCGCGGCGAGCGCGGCCAGTAGCGCCAGCGCCAGCGCGGCGGCGGGCGGGCGCGTTGTGATATATGGCATGTATGCAATATTATGTGAGCGTACCGTAGAACACCGCGGCTGCGACAGCTAGCAGCGCGGCGAGCGCGGCCAGTAGCGCCAGCGCCAGCGCGGCGGCGGGCGGGCGCGTTGTGATATATGGCATGTATGCAATATTATGTGAGCGTACCGTAGAACACCGCGGCTGCGACAGCTAGCAGCGCGGCGAGCGCGGCCAGTAGCGCCAGCGCCAGCGCGGCGGCGGGCGGGCGCGTTGTGATATATGGCATGTATGCAATATTATGTGAGCGTACCGTAGAACACCGCGGCTGCGACAGCTAGCAGCGCGGCGAGCGCGGCCAGTAGCGCCAGCGCCAGCGCGGCGGCGGGCGGGCGCGTTGTGATATATGGCATGTATGCAATATTATGTGAGCGTACCGTAGAACACCGCGGCTGCGACAGCTAGCAGCGCGGCGAGCGCGGCCAGTAGCGCCAGCGCCAGCGCGGCGGCGGGCGGGCGCGTTGTGATATATGGCATGTATGCAATATTATGTGAGCGTACCGTAGAACACCGCGGCTGCGACAGCTAGCAGCGCGGCGAGCGCGGCCAGTAGCGCCAGCGCCAGCGCGGCGGCGGGCGGGCGCGTTGTGATATATGGCATGTATGCAATATTATGTGAGCGTACCGTAGAACACCGCGGCTGCGACAGCTAGCAGCGCGGCGAGCGCGGCCAGTAGCGCCAGCGCCAGCGCGGCGGCGGGCGGGCGCGTTGTGATATATGGCATGTATGCAATATTATGTGAGCGTACCGTAGAACACCGCGGCTGCGACAGCTAGCAGCGCGGCGAGCGCGGCCAGTAGCGCCAGCGCCAGCGCGGCGGCGGGCGGGCGCGTTGTGATATATGGCATGTATGCAATATTATGTGAGCGTACCGTAGAACACCGCGGCTGCGACAGCTAGCAGCGCGGCGAGCGCGGCCAGTAGCGCCAGCGCCAGCGCGGCGGCGGGCGGGCGCGTTGTGATATATGGCATGTATGCAATATTATGTGAGCGTACCGTAGAACACCGCGGCTGCGACAGCTAGCAGCGCGGCGAGCGCGGCCAGTAGCGCCAGCGCCAGCGCGGCGGCGGGCGGGCGCGTTGTGATATATGGCATGTATGCAATATTATGTGAGCGTACCGTAGAACACCGCGGCTGCGACAGCTAGCAGCGCGGCGAGCGCGGCCAGTAGCGCCAGCGCCAGCGCGGCGGCGGGCGGGCGCGTTGTGATATATGGCATGTATGCAATATTATGTGAGCGTACCGTAGAACACCGCGGCTGCGACAGCTAGCAGCGCGGCGAGCGCGGCCAGTAGCGCCAGCGCCAGCGCGGCGGCGGGCGGGCGCGTTGTGATATATGGCATGTATGCAATATTATGTGAGCGTACCGTAGAACACCGCGGCTGCGACAGCTAGCAGCGCGGCGAGCGCGGCCAGTAGCGCCAGCGCCAGCGCGGCGGCGGGCGGGCGCGTTGTGATATATGGCATGTATGCAATATTATGTGAGCGTACCGTAGAACACCGCGGCTGCGACAGCTAGCAGCGCGGCGAGCGCGGCCAGTAGCGCCAGCGCCAGCGCGGCGGCGGGCGGGCGCGTTGTGATATATGGCATGTATGCAATATTATGTGAGCGTACCGTAGAACACCGCGGCTGCGACAGCTAGCAGCGCGGCGAGCGCGGCCAGTAGCGCCAGCGCCAGCGCGGCGGCGGGCGGGCGCGTTGTGATATATGGCATGTATGCAATATTATGTGAGCGTACCGTAGAACACCGCGGCTGCGACAGCTAGCAGCGCGGCGAGCGCGGCCAGTAGCGCCAGCGCCAGCGCGGCGGCGGGCGGGCGCGTTGTGATATATGGCATGTATGCAATATTATGTGAGCGTACCGTAGAACACCGCGGCTGCGACAGCTAGCAGCGCGGCGAGCGCGGCCAGTAGCGCCAGCGCCAGCGCGGCGGCGGGCGGGCGCGTTGTGATATATGGCATGTATGCAATATTATGTGAGCGTACCGTAGAACACCGCGGCTGCGACAGCTAGCAGCGCGGCGAGCGCGGCCAGTAGCGCCAGCGCCAGCGCGGCGGCGGGCGGGCGCGTTGTGATATATGGCATGTATGCAATATTATGTGAGCGTACCGTAGAACACCGCGGCTGCGACAGCTAGCAGCGCGGCGAGCGCGGCCAGTAGCGCCAGCGCCAGCGCGGCGGCGGGCGGGCGCGTTGTGATATATGGCATGTATGCAATATTATGTGAGCGTACCGTAGAACACCGCGGCTGCGACAGCTAGCAGCGCGGCGAGCGCGGCCAGTAGCGCCAGCGCCAGCGCGGCGGCGGGCGGGCGCGTTGTGATATATGGCATGTATGCAATATTATGTGAGCGTACCGTAGAACACCGCGGCTGCGACAGCTAGCAGCGCGGCGAGCGCGGCCAGTAGCGCCAGCGCCAGCGCGGCGGCGGGCGGGCGCGTTGTGATATATGGCATGTATGCAATATTATGTGAGCGTACCGTAGAACACCGCGGCTGCGACAGCTAGCAGCGCGGCGAGCGCGGCCAGTAGCGCCAGCGCCAGCGCGGCGGCGGGCGGGCGCGTTGTGATATATGGCATGTATGCAATATTATGTGAGCGTACCGTAGAACACCGCGGCTGCGACAGCTAGCAGCGCGGCGAGCGCGGCCAGTAGCGCCAGCGCCAGCGCGGCGGCGGGCGGGCGCGTTGTGATATATGGCATGTATGCAATATTATGTGAGCGTACCGTAGAACACCGCGGCTGCGACAGCTAGCAGCGCGGCGAGCGCGGCCAGTAGCGCCAGCGCCAGCGCGGCGGCGGGCGGGCGCGTTGTGATATATGGCATGTATGCAATATTATGTGAGCGTACCGTAGAACACCGCGGCTGCGACAGCTAGCAGCGCGGCGAGCGCGGCCAGTAGCGCCAGCGCCAGCGCGGCGGCGGGCGGGCGCGTTGTGATATATGGCATGTATGCAATATTATGTGAGCGTACCGTAGAACACCGCGGCTGCGACAGCTAGCAGCGCGGCGAGCGCGGCCAGTAGCGCCAGCGCCAGCGCGGCGGCGGGCGGGCGCGTTGTGATATATGGCATGTATGCAATATTATGTGAGCGTACCGTAGAACACCGCGGCTGCGACAGCTAGCAGCGCGGCGAGCGCGGCCAGTAGCGCCAGCGCCAGCGCGGCGGCGGGCGGGCGCGTTGTGATATATGGCATGTATGCAATATTATGTGAGCGTACCGTAGAACACCGCGGCTGCGACAGCTAGCAGCGCGGCGAGCGCGGCCAGTAGCGCCAGCGCCAGCGCGGCGGCGGGCGGGCGCGTTGTGATATATGGCATGTATGCAATATTATGTGAGCGTACCGTAGAACACCGCGGCTGCGACAGCTAGCAGCGCGGCGAGCGCGGCCAGTAGCGCCAGCGCCAGCGCGGCGGCGGGCGGGCGCGTTGTGATATATGGCATGTATGCAATATTATGTGAGCGTACCGTAGAACACCGCGGCTGCGACAGCTAGCAGCGCGGCGAGCGCGGCCAGTAGCGCCAGCGCCAGCGCGGCGGCGGGCGGGCGCGTTGTGATATATGGCATGTATGCAATATTATGTGAGCGTACCGTAGAACACCGCGGCTGCGACAGCTAGCAGCGCGGCGAGCGCGGCCAGTAGCGCCAGCGCCAGCGCGGCGGCGGGCGGGCGCGTTGTGATATATGGCATGTATGCAATATTATGTGAGCGTACCGTAGAACACCGCGGCTGCGACAGCTAGCAGCGCGGCGAGCGCGGCCAGTAGCGCCAGCGCCAGCGCGGCGGCGGGCGGGCGCGTTGTGATATATGGCATGTATGCAATATTATGTGAGCGTACCGTAGAACACCGCGGCTGCGACAGCTAGCAGCGCGGCGAGCGCGGCCAGTAGCGCCAGCGCCAGCGCGGCGGCGGGCGGGCGCGTTGTGATATATGGCATGTATGCAATATTATGTGAGCGTACCGTAGAACACCGCGGCTGCGACAGCTAGCAGCGCGGCGAGCGCGGCCAGTAGCGCCAGCGCCAGCGCGGCGGCGGGCGGGCGCGTTGTGATATATGGCATGTATGCAATATTATGTGAGCGTACCGTAGAACACCGCGGCTGCGACAGCTAGCAGCGCGGCGAGCGCGGCCAGTAGCGCCAGCGCCAGCGCGGCGGCGGGCGGGCGCGTTGTGATATATGGCATGTATGCAATATTATGTGAGCGTACCGTAGAACACCGCGGCTGCGACAGCTAGCAGCGCGGCGAGCGCGGCCAGTAGCGCCAGCGCCAGCGCGGCGGCGGGCGGGCGCGTTGTGATATATGGCATGTATGCAATATTATGTGAGCGTACCGTAGAACACCGCGGCTGCGACAGCTAGCAGCGCGGCGAGCGCGGCCAGTAGCGCCAGCGCCAGCGCGGCGGCGGGCGGGCGCGTTGTGATATATGGCATGTATGCAATATTATGTGAGCGTACCGTAGAACACCGCGGCTGCGACAGCTAGCAGCGCGGCGAGCGCGGCCAGTAGCGCCAGCGCCAGCGCGGCGGCGGGCGGGCGCGTTGTGATATATGGCATGTATGCAATATTATGTGAGCGTACCGTAGAACACCGCGGCTGCGACAGCTAGCAGCGCGGCGAGCGCGGCCAGTAGCGCCAGCGCCAGCGCGGCGGCGGGCGGGCGCGTTGTGATATATGGCATGTATGCAATATTATGTGAGCGTACCGTAGAACACCGCGGCTGCGACAGCTAGCAGCGCGGCGAGCGCGGCCAGTAGCGCCAGCGCCAGCGCGGCGGCGGGCGGGCGCGTTGTGATATATGGCATGTATGCAATATTATGTGAGCGTACCGTAGAACACCGCGGCTGCGACAGCTAGCAGCGCGGCGAGCGCGGCCAGTAGCGCCAGCGCCAGCGCGGCGGCGGGCGGGCGCGTTGTGATATATGGCATGTATGCAATATTATGTGAGCGTACCGTAGAACACCGCGGCTGCGACAGCTAGCAGCGCGGCGAGCGCGGCCAGTAGCGCCAGCGCCAGCGCGGCGGCGGGCGGGCGCGTTGTGATATATGGCATGTATGCAATATTATGTGAGCGTACCGTAGAACACCGCGGCTGCGACAGCTAGCAGCGCGGCGAGCGCGGCCAGTAGCGCCAGCGCCAGCGCGGCGGCGGGCGGGCGCGTTGTGATATATGGCATGTATGCAATATTATGTGAGCGTACCGTAGAACACCGCGGCTGCGACAGCTAGCAGCGCGGCGAGCGCGGCCAGTAGCGCCAGCGCCAGCGCGGCGGCGGGCGGGCGCGTTGTGATATATGGCATGTATGCAATATTATGTGAGCGTACCGTAGAACACCGCGGCTGCGACAGCTAGCAGCGCGGCGAGCGCGGCCAGTAGCGCCAGCGCCAGCGCGGCGGCGGGCGGGCGCGTTGTGATATATGGCATGTATGCAATATTATGTGAGCGTACCGTAGAACACCGCGGCTGCGACAGCTAGCAGCGCGGCGAGCGCGGCCAGTAGCGCCAGCGCCAGCGCGGCGGCGGGCGGGCGCGTTGTGATATATGGCATGTATGCAATATTATGTGAGCGTACCGTAGAACACCGCGGCTGCGACAGCTAGCAGCGCGGCGAGCGCGGCCAGTAGCGCCAGCGCCAGCGCGGCGGCGGGCGGGCGCGTTGTGATATATGGCATGTATGCAATATTATGTGAGCGTACCGTAGAACACCGCGGCTGCGACAGCTAGCAGCGCGGCGAGCGCGGCCAGTAGCGCCAGCGCCAGCGCGGCGGCGGGCGGGCGCGCGGGCGCCAGCGCGGCCGCGTCCAGCTCGGCGGGCGCCGACAGCGCGCCCCAGCCGTGCGCGTTGCGCGCCTGCACGCGCGCCAGCCAGCCCGCGCCCACGCCGCCCGCGTCGCCCGAGCCACTACCGCTCAGCAGCCAGTAAGTCTCTACACCACACAACATACAAACTATTTATTGGTACTCGCAAAAGAAAAATATTAAAAAAAAAAAAAAAAAAACTACGCCAGTAAAGTCAGTTGCTATAAAATCAAAAAAATCAAAATCAAAAGTCATTTATTCAAACTAGACTGAGAGTCAGCACTTTCTGAACGTCAAAATTACATAAGACAGTCCCCCAAAACGCCCGACCTTCACCACTTCCTAGTGCTTTAGCTGGAAAGAAGAAGTAGCGCAACAAACTCCCCAGCAGCACAGCTGTCTGTTATCTTAGAAGAACTTGATTCTATACAATAATAGCATATAATTAACATTCAACAATAAATGAAAATTTAATTAATAAAAAGGAAAAAAAAAGGGTTTATGCAGTCAAGTTAAATAAACAATTATATGAAGTAATTCATATGACCTGTCAATAGTTAAGCCAATTCTGGTGAAAGAACACAAACGTTGTCTTGAGTTAATCACAGCGACCAACAATTCTTATCGTTTAAGTAGTCGTTGATAGAATAGTATGCCTTCGAACAAAGATTTGATTTTACTTTCGCTTTAAACGCATTAAAATGTAAATCTAGCAAAGAAGCCCTCTTCTTGCTTGTTATAAAAGGTTATACCAAGCCCAGCAAATGAGTTATGAACTTTATGAAGCCGGTGAAAGGGAGCACGTAGTTTGTCCTTATTTCTAGTATTAATATTATGAATATCACTGTTTTTAGTGTATAAGTGTATATTTTGCCTTATATATAAGATGTTAGCGAAGATGAATTGCGATGCGACCGTGAGAATCCCAATATCCTTAAAAAAATATCTCAGAGAAACTCTAGCACCTAGTTGGTAAATTGCTCGAACAGCTCGTTTTTGAAGAACAAAAATATTTTGAATGTCAGCGGCTTTACCCCACAGCAAAATGCCGTAGGACATAACGCTATGAAAATAACTAAAATAGACTAACCGAGCTGTATCAACGTCGGTGTATTGTCTTACTTTTCTGACGGCGTAGGCGGCCGAACTGAGCCTTCCCGCTAGGCTATAATTTGTAAAAAGTTTTTATTCTTCAATTTTTTGTCGTGGTACCTACCCCACACAACTTCATATATCACTACTACTTAGGTTTAATAATCATAGTGACAGGAAGTTGGTATTAAATCATCAATATACACTAAATGGAATAAATAAGAACTGAGAACCTCCTCGTATTTGAAGTCGGTTAGAAACCATCGGACATTCATTAATGAATACATACATTTAAAAATTGAATCGTACATACATAAGTATTTCCTAAACAGTTGTAGTTTCTAGTCCAGTCTAATTAATAATACATAAAAAATCAGAGCGGTATAGGAAGATTACAACAAGTAACAACAAGTGAAAAAAGGGAGTTTAATTCGAGGGGCTAAGTTGGATCCCGAGAGCAGCGAGGTATTCTAGATTAGAATCCTGAGCGGAGCGAGGGATACAAGGCCCGAGATGAATTATTGATTGATTATGAGAGTTGTGTACTCTACTTTTTACCATTGACTGCGAGAAAACAAATAGTAAGTATTTTTCACATTTTATTTTATAATCGGTATTAAGAGAACAAAGGATTAATGTATAAACATTAAAAATTAATAGTGTAATTAGAACAGTTTTCGAAATTCAGTGTAACGTTCTTGTTTGGTTTAGAAACGGTCGTATTAGATAAGACTTGGGTGTTTGGCAAAGTCGTCATATTTTGTGGTTGCTGTTGCTAGAAAGCTGTAATGTAGTCGTTCCACAAGGTTGTCCTTTCGATGTTGAAGAGCACGCCGGAGATATCAGCCTAAGGGTCAACAGTAGACGGTGTTAGATTTATACTGTCAACTATTCGGCTGCATCTTTTGGCTTGTTTGCTTGTTTTCGATTGAACCCTCGATAAAGCTTTCTGCTACTGTGCCGGACTTCCACCCTCCATGGCGTTTCAGTTCTGTAAGATCAGCACCAGAATTTGCTAAAAGGGTGGCAGAGCTTTTATGGAAGCAATGTCCTGTGTACTGTTCGGATTTGATAGATTCAAGAATGGGGCAATCTCTTTTGGCATCGCACCTATTTTATTGGTTCCAATAGGTTGCCGAGTACATTTTCCGCCATGGTATTGTATGAAAAACCTGTCGGTTTTTGTATTAGTGGGCCGCAAAGCTTGATATTTTTCGACGATTTTTACGTACTTTTGCCGTATCACGAAAGTTCTATCAATTTTTGTTTTCGTATCAGTTAAAACGATCAGTAATAAATTTTCCGAGTCTTTTTGAATGTCGTTCATAGTTATCTTTAATAATTCATTACTGCGACAGGCCCCATTCACGCCAAAAATTGGCACAACCTGTGAACAGTAATTTAAAAAAATATGTACCGGGTGCGGCGATTGAACTGTCCGTATGTGAAAATGAAATATTTCTGTTAATTTTCAATATTTATATGTACACTTTTGCCATGTGAAAATAGAAACTTTAAAGTTTTATTATGACTTATTCCTAAGGAATTAAACTGCCTTTAGCCTTTACTATAAGCTGAAGTCTCTTTCTGAAAGAAGCGCAGGCTGCTCGAACGACGTCGTCACTCAAACAATTCTAATCTCCCGTAAGAGTAACTTTGAGCGCTTCCACCGAAGTGTGTTATTTAGCACAGGCCCTGGTCTGTAAAACACCCCAAATACAAAAGTCCAGCGGATTCAAGTCGGGCGATGACGACGGCCACATATCTCGGTCGATCAGCACTGGAACGTTTGCTTTCTACCAATTTTACGTTCCAATTGCTCTGTAAAAAGTATAGTTAGTTTGTAGATAAATAGGTACTATAAGTACTTACTTTTACGGGCAGAAAACTGGTCAGGCGCATCATTTAGAAAACGTTCAATGTTTTGGGAGGTTAGCACTCTAGATTTCTTTGGCTTACTACTCTCGGATAGTCGCTTTAAGTATGTCACTAACTTTGAATAGTTTGAAATATCAATGTTGTGTTTGATTCCCACTGTGGCTTTTAGCATAGAACATATGCTCCAAAGTGTCGACGGCTTCTTAGTCTTGGTTATTTCGTTAAAATCGTTAAGAAATTCGGACTCTGAGAAGGAATCGGCGCCATTCGTGGTTTTCCAGTCGCAGAACAAATTTTATGTTTTCAGGTACAACTCCCGAGATTTTGGCGGCAACAAATTATCTATTATAATTGCTGCTTTATTTCGAAATTATTCCGGAGTCAGTGTCTCATTTTCGTCACTGGAAGAACTCATTTTATATTATAATTTATGTTATTAGATTTTCCAATGACTTAAAACAACCACGATTACAGATAGAAAAGCACCTAAATTGGCGGGATTTTTTTTAAATTTAATTTTATAGCTCTATGAAATAGCTTCATTTAGCCAGCCAGTACGTACTTTCAGCACGTTTTATTTGTTTTTGTACATAATTCGTATATTCGTGCTTGTTCCAAATTCAAAATGTTTTTTTCACTCAGTGACTAAAAGAGAGTTTTATTCACTGTTCGATGAATAAAATAGCCTTTTTCGAGTGGCAATGGTAAAAAATTCAATTTACAACATGAGGTTAGGTAAACATACCTTCAAACAAATATATAATAACGAAATTATGAAAAAAAAACCCGGGACCTTTGACCTTAGATATCAAAATGTTTATTCAATTCGAGATCAAAGGTGTGAAAAATAAAACGGGGTTTCAAAAATTATATCTCTCACGATGATTCTTTTTGTATAAATTGTGTTAACTTCGTACAACATACGATAGATATAAGGCTCACTGGCTACACTTTAATTATCTCATATCTGCAATTCTGCATGCACCTTGCCAATGCTCCAAAAAAACATTATTATCGCTATTTGTTTTTTGTTTCTTACTTTGTTGCTCCAAAAATGTTGATGCTACATAATTGTCCAGTTTACTTGTACTATATTTCTGTCTTTCGTCAATATCTGCTACCACTTATTTTATCACCATTTTACCTAACACAACGGATGATAAATATGGTAATGGCTATGAACGAAATTAAAGAAAATTATATCCACACAATCATGGATCAATCCAAACTATTATTATCTCATTAGTAGGTACTTACTAGAGGAAGAAGCAGAAAGAAAAGGCTAAGAAAGAGAAGAAGAAAGTATAAGTGCGGATAGAGAATTTATTTATTTTAACAAAAACTACGACAAGAAGAAAGATTAGTAAATTAAGTGATATTAATAAATAAATTAAAACAGATCTGATCGGATCTGTTTATCTGTGCTGTTGATTATGCATGCAAATTAAGAATGCTGTCAAAATGGTGTGATGGTACTTTAATGTTATGTAAATGAAAGCGCGCTCTATGAAAATAACAGAAATGAATAAAGCAAATAGTTATGGAAATACGATAAGCTGAAAGATGTTTTCTGAAAAACCGTATTTTGACTTAGATTTATTTTTAGCAGGATGCCTATGTCTGATAATTGATTTAAAAACCATTATTCAAAGGTCATTTCCAAGATTTGAAATTGTCTGTACTATATTCAACAATATTAACACGAGAAGATTGAGAACATCTCGTGTCCGAACTTGGGCACACACCGGTTCCGTTATGAAGTAACTCAAGTCCCTCCCTGGCGATGCGCATCTTCATCTTGTCATCGATGTCTGACGGCAGGTTTGCTGGTAGAAGCTCACTCAAATTCTTTGTTATGTTGTCATTCCCTTGCGCAATCCTGGCGGACAAAAACTGTTTTGAATCCTACTAATATTATAAATGAGAAAGTTTGTATGTTTAGCCGTTTGGATGTTTGATACTCAATCATGCAAAAACGACTGTTAAATTATATAACCTGGATTAACACATAGGATACTTTTTATCCCGGTAGTACATTCCTGTGGGATCATTCTCGACCTCCACACGGGCGAAGACGCTGGCAAAAGCTAGTTTAGAATATTTTGACTACCAATCGGTCAAAGTGTTGACTCTTTTATATTGAGTAGGTCGTTTTTAGTGTCATGCGACATCGCAGCAGACACAGACAGAGCCAGACTTCTCTGATGAGATGGATTTGATTCATTTTTTCGGATGGGTCCTTTAATAAAGACCGACTTCCGTAGTCCTTAGTAGCTCTGCGTAGAGATAAATAGAAGAAGAGTAGCGAAGTATCTGCCCCACAGTGCGACAATACATGCTTACGGGTAATGGAATATTATTTCACCTTAGCAATTCGTAGAACAACAACGTACCTAATTCTGTCGCTTTAAAGTTTTCGTACCTGTGCTGCGGGCGTCCCCAAACGCGGTAGGCTATGATGGCAGAACCTCGTGTATCAGGTTCCGTCCACCACACGCGCAATACTCGATCACCTACTCCTTCCACACGTAAAGGACCCGGAGGGCCGGGCACATCGCCTGTGGAACGAACACTACGTTGAAACATGTACCGTCTTATTACAAAACGCGATTTAACTTTAGTAATTTTAGCCTAAAATTCTAGTCAGATTTTGCATTATCAACTGTTCTTCTATTTGGGTAAAGTTCTTAATACAAAAATGACAATTTAGCACTGGATTAAGTTGTCAGTTTTGTAAAAGGAGCTTAATTTCGACTTCAGTTAAGTTCTTATTTCAAAAACAGTCTTGTAAAAACCTTGTTTTGTAATAGGGGGTAAAGTTTGAACACTTGCCTTGAAAGTGAGTCTGGAGCAGTGTTGGAAAAATCCAATTTGATTAATGGTTGTTGATTAAGATTGAATCAGGTAGTTCTGAAGTACTGTGACAGGGATTCATGAAAGTGTTGTTAACTTTTTTTAACCTCAACTTTATAATTTTCTCTTGTATGTACTTCCCTTAGAATATTGTAATTCGTTTGTCAACTTTTTATTAAACTAAACAAAGAAATGAGGAATGATTTGAGGAGACATTTAGTGTTAATCTTAGTTAATTAATCATGACTAAGTTTTACATGACAAATTTAATATTTTTTTTATTTATTTTGACAGTAACAAGAACTCACCAAGAGATTCAAAAGTGAAGCGGTCGTCGTGCGGCCAGTAATACGGCGGAGCATTAGGCACGTACTGCAGCCGCAGGCGGAAGCGGTAGCGGGTGCGCGGGCGCAGCTCGGCCGCGACCCACGAGTGGGGCTCGGTTTGTGTACACGCTTTCCACGTGGCGCTGGTTGGGGTCGCCTCTGTGTACTCTACTTTAAACCTAGAGACGATTGAAGATGTTTGGTAAGTGGGGCAATATTATAATTTTGTTACGTACGTGACGTTAAAATCACGTCATATTTTTTTTTTAAATAACGGTAAACAAAATGTCAACGTTTTACGTCTATAGTAAGAATATCTTTCTTGGTTATTGATATGGACGAATGAAAGGTGACTAGGTCCATGAGATGAAATAGTATTGAAGGTTCTTACTGATGCAGCGTGTAGGAAGTAGGAGGTGCCCACAGCACACGTATCTCGTACGGCGTGAGCTCCTTCGTGGTGAGCGGCGGCGGCAGCGGGTAGGTGCGCAGGCGCAGCGGCGCCGAGTCGGCGCTCACCGCGCTGTGCTTGGAGCACGCGCGCACCCACACTGTGTACGCCGTGTTCGGGCTCAAGCGGGATATATTCGCGCTGCGGTCTTGTGATACTCCGAATGTGTTGTGCTCTGTTGAAAAACGACGACTGCATTTTAAAGAAGTGTTATTTCTTCTTGCTTTTCTCCGTGATGCCAAGCTTGTGATCTTCTCAACAGAAATCGTTTAACTGAAAACTGCCGGCAGCGAGGATACTTGGGACCAGAGATGTGAATTATTTGAAATACATGTATTTTAAATACAAATACAAAATGCAAAATACCTATTTTTATTTTACATTTTAAATACTTTTTTCGAAATGTAATTAGTATTTTATTTGAAATACTTTATATAATATATTTAGTATTTGTAAAATACAAAATAGTTTTGTTATCTTATCCCTTTTTCAAAATGAAATGGGTGCCAAAAGCCAACAGAGAATACATTAAAGAAGTATTTGTTTCAGAAGTGAGAAAGATAAAACAAGAACGTGAAAAGAGTTCCCAAGTCCAACATACTGACTTTAATAATAAGAAGGAGAGAGCAGAATCGTATTATATGTTTGTTGAGGACACTGATTCTTCAGCAGGCAGTGATAATGCCAATACTACAATAGATTTGGAAGCACTACAATATTTAAAAGATGAAGACAATACTTTAGAATCCTTGAACAAATTTCCAAATGTAAAAAAACTCTTCCTCAAATATAATACCTGCTTACCAAGTTCTGCACCTGTTGAACGACTATTTTCATTCGGTGGAATGATTATGAGGCCCCATAGACGTAACATGAAAGATGAACTCTTTGAACAAATACTAGTATTAAAATCAGTTAAATAATTCATAAGGTATTTTATTTGGAAAACCTATTTTGAAATACGTATTTTGCATTTTGTATTTAAATACTTTTATTTAAAACTATTTTGTATTTTTATTTTAAATACTAATGTACCAATGCATTTGCATTTTGTATTTAAATACTTTTAATAAACCATTTTTAACATCTCTGCTTGGGACGCGGTGGCATCCTTCTCCGAAATAGTCATGTCGCAGAAGGAGGCTGCGGAAAGAGAGCGAGAAATCACTTTGGCTCACCCGGCCCGCAGCAGGCACACCGCAGCCCTCTAACTGGGTCCAGGGGCGACGGATCTGGGGAGATTCGTCGCCCCCTACTCCTTAGCCTCCTCTATGGCGATGCGTAGTGTCCCCCCGCGCCTCTCTATGATGTAAGAGGGGAGTCTAACACCTCACTCCCCCACTAACTTTCGGTGCACTAGCCGGGGATCGCAGAAGTCGCATCCCTTCCCCGTGATCCCCGGTGCAAGTGTGGGACGGAAAACCGGGGTGGTTTTAGTCAGAAAGAATATGACAGACCCACCCCAGGGCAGAGGACATCCACGAGGATTTCCTCCGACATAAAAAGGCATAGTGTGTCCGACCTTGAAACTCAACAGTTGATAATACTTTTGAGGTGATGGCAGCGTTTGCCTCCTTTTTATTATTTTGGAATATATGTATATTTATATAAATAGTTCATAAAAACCGACGAAAGATTTCCTTCTAATTTTGATTTGAAACGAGGTCACAACACAAACCACTAGACTATCATCATCAGATGATGATGATAATCAGTCGACCCTAACAGACTTCCATTCTAACTGGTTGCAGCTGAATACCAGTATTTTACATGCAGAGCGACTGCCTCTTTGACCTACACATCCTAATTATTGGGTAATACCACATATACGATACCCTTTGGTAGTACCACTACTACTGAATATATATTAACCACTAGTACGCGCCGTCGCCATCGACTCGGGCATGGTCCTTCACGGACAGCAAGCTACCCATTACTCGCCATCGTCGGCAATTCCAGGCTGATTCCCGGCAACCGTTTGCGCAGGCTTGCGGATGACGAGTAATGGGTAACTCGCTGTCCGGTAAGCACCAAGCCCGGGTCGACGGCGCGTTGTGTTCCACGCGCGCTTCAAAGAGATTTCAGCAGCAACTGGTGGGGTCCGCAAGGGCCGATGCCTGCCAGGGGTGCGGGTTGTTCGAAAGAGATACCGTGGCCCCAGGCATACAGTCAACTGAGAGAACACGGGTGGGTTTTAGTCAGTAAAAGTCTGACACACCCTCCTGCTCCACCCAGAGCGGGAGAAGTTATTTGATGATTTCCCACCTAAAAAAAACCACTAGTAATGATTATATATAAACCATATATTGTTTACCCTTTAGCTTATGTGGAGAGTCGTCGGTAGTCCAGTGCACTTCATACGAGAGTCCCGGAGCAGGCTTCCATTCTACGTGCGCGAGTACCGGACTTAACACCATTCCCCTCACGTCTTTTGGAGCTAATGGTGCTGAAAATATAAGGTAACGTGTTATATTAATCTCAACAATATAAATGTACTGTACCTGGATGTTGATATGACACATGGATCTTTAGAAAGAGAGCTAGCGCCGATATTAGTGGCAGGGACGACGCCCTAGAGAATTGTTTTTTTTTTCTCAAATTCGATGTGTGTAAGGGCGCAGTAAACTGTTATATGCTTTCGAATTACCTTCAGCGGCTGTCTGTATTGTCATTGGCGTACCAACAAGTGGCTTCACCTCATGTAATTTCGCGTAGTAGTTAGTCGCTTCCAACATCACTGTGTAGTTGGTGAATGGCTTCAACTCATTGATCATTACTTCTGTGTTCGTAGTAGTTATATACGGACACGATTCCTTATCACAAAGAGAAGTGTCGTTCTTCATCTCAACTCTGTATAATATTGTGTACTCTGTCGTCGACATTTCGTATTCTAAAGAGTGGCATCGATTCGGTTTTTCTACTGAAGGCATGTGTAGCGTTATGCTGTTGGCCGAATTTGAAAGGACTCTCGGTCTTAAATATAGTACTTTAGGAAATAGACACATTCTTGGAGGGTACGGTTGATTTCCCGGATCCAAAGCCATGATTTTGTATCCATATGCAGTTTTCCTCTCCTCTATTCTTGTCTTATGATGTTTGGTTGTGTAAAATATTTCCTGTTGAGTAGAATTAAACCAGTAAACGTATCTGCTGTCCACTGTGATGGACCTAGGTGTAAATCCGTACTTTTTCTTTTCCGTGGCATCAACAACTATTCTACATTTACAAGCGTCCATATCTGTAGCGATTATGTGGTGCACCCAAGGATCGACCCAGTATAGATCATAGTTTTTACTTCTCGTCATGTCGATAACAAAAGCTCTTGCTACTTGAGGGTTCTCAGGGCAGTTACAATCTCGGCCAGAGGCTTCAGGGTTTCTGAAGAATCTTTTAATATCGGAGCCGTTTAAATTAGACGTCATTATTGTTCCTAGTTCTGGGTAGCGGGTATCGTTTTCTTCGTACCAGAACAGCGATCTAAAACATTAATATTTATTTAAGTAACTGTAGAGTATCCGAAATTGAAACCAACAGAGGGCCTAGTGTCGATCGCGCTCGATGCGTTAGATCGAGATGGTTAAAACAACCTCACACTAGGGCCTCAGAAGATAATTAATGTTCTACTCACTGATGTACGGGTGCTATTTGCAGACTATAGATTGGTTGCTTCCTGGCAAAGACCCGCGTGATGTGTGGCCGGGTGTTGGGCATGCCTAAGTCAGCTCGGTACGTGACGTAAGATTCGATGGACGTGATCTCCAGCTGAGTCCAGTAAACAGACCTGCCTACCCAATCCACACACATACTGGTCGCTGAACCGTTGATCGACGTTAGCTAAACAATAATAAGATCCAGTTAGATATCTACACTGATCTTCAGAGAACTACGACAGAGTTACCAAAAGTACTAAAACGCTCATTATAAAGATCACCTTAAAATGTCCACTGCCATTGATCCTCGAAGAGAATATTTCTTCCAAGTTATTGACCCAGTAAACAATGTTCTCTTCAGTAGATACCGCGAAGTCAACAGGTATTCCAGTACTTTTAGGGATCGTTTCACTTTCTCCAGAGTCTAGATCAATAATCTTGATAGATTCTTGAGAAGATACCATCACTTTTGGTATGGGGTTAACTTCGTCAGACGAAGTGGATACTACTTCGGAATATTGACCGAATCCGGCGTCGGTGTGAGCTCGGACCTAAAACGTAGTAATGATTAAAAATGATCGTCTCGCTGCAGGTTTATACAAAATTATAAAGTCTTTGGGTGACTGCCTTGTGGATCTAGTGATCGCAATCGCGAGTTTGGTTGGAATCCCAGGTCCGGAAGTGTTATCGCTTCAGTTATTTCTCAGTTGCACTCCGAGTCTGGATATATGCCCCCGGTCAAGGGCAAAAAGTTTGCCCACTTTTACATGAAACTCCTTCAGGGATTCATTTTAGTTTATGGCTGTCGGATACAAAGGGTCACACAGTTTCTCGAAAAGAAATGATCAGAATTTGTCACATTATTTTCGTTCGAGAAACTTGCCCTTAATGTTATCGTATAGGTATATCCTTTTTACCTGAAATGAGTACTTAGAAGCAGGTGTAAGATCCCTCAACATGAGTTGAGTATGAGAGGGCGACAGGTGAGCATCAGCACAGGCAGAAGGCTTAGTGGGCGAGCTGGAGTCTGCGCCGACCACCCAGCACTGCGCCTCGTAGCCGCGGATCACGCCGTTGGCGCGGGCGGGGCTGCCCCACCGGAATATCGCTGACTGCGGGCCGCCACTGATAAAAACCATTAATGTGTATTTAAGATGTAGGTACGATGTGTGATGTGTGGGTGGCTATAGTGGGATAAAGGCAAGATAACGAGGGATGTTTTTCTTTGGTATCAGGAAAACGTGGCAATTATGTCGACAATTTGATAGCCCCAAATATACATCAATAAGGTAAACTTGCAATTAAACAACCAGTTGAAACCGAGCACCTATCTTCTGACCTTTCATACAAGTCCTGACTAGATCAAGGAAAGAATTTGAAAGCTGACTCAGATGTAAGAGAGTACCTGAGCGCAGGTTGCACGTAGATGCGCGGCGCGGTGGGCGCGGAGGGCGCGGCCTGCGGTGAGTGCAGACGCGCGCGCGCGGCCGGCCCGCCGCCCCAGTGCGTGTGCGCGCGCACCGTGGCCGACATGCTGCTGTACGGGGCCACCGACACTGATCCCACCTCCACCCATGATACTTCTACCGTCCTCTGCGAAATACGTTCAAACGTTTTTATAGCAAATAAATCATATTATTAAATATATATTCAAAAATAAAATTGGAAAAACAGTAACATTTACTTAGAAATAATATAAGTAAAAAAGTTTAATGACGTTTCAGTATGGTAAAAAGCGCTCGTCAACTACGAAAACCGCCATAACCGCTAAGAAAAAAGGACGATGTCAACGTCAATTGTAATAATGAACGTAGGGTTTATTTTATTTTAACAGAAACTAAAAGTAGGGTTGACCATATCAGTGCCCGTTAGGGCCTTTGTACACACACTTTTTTCTTTTTGTGCAAAACTACGCCGTTTTCTACACCACTTTGTTCGCCGGTCGTCGGTGATGCATGGATCACTAAGTAAGCTTCTGTAGAGACATTTTTTCTACAGCGCGGCGTGGTTGGTGAAACCGTGCTGTGTACAAAGGGCCTCATATACGTGGCACACTCGAAGAGTTTTGCGAAAATTTAAAAAAAAAATGTTCTAAAAGTAAATATGTTTTTATTAAATCTTTTCAAAGTACTCTTCACTAGCCTCTATACAAAGTTCCATGCGTCTGAACTAGTTTTCGAAACACTTTTTCTAATCCGTTGCAGACACCTCTTTTACAGCCTGCTCGAACGCTGGCAGCGCATCTTCCGGCGACGAAAATTGTATCTCTTTAAGCTGATTTTTTATTTTCGGAAATAAAAAGAAGTCACACGGTGCTAGGACAGGGCTGTAAGGAGGGTGACCCAGGAGTTTGACCAGCGTGCTGTCCAGGAAGTCCCTCGTTTTGAGCGCGGTGTGCAAAGGCGCGTTGTCGTGGTGGAGTAGTAGCCCGCGGAACCCTGTGTTTGGTCGCTTGTTGCTCACAACAGAGAAAACTTCTGCCAAGCATTTGATAGTATACCATTCACCGTTAATGCTTCTTTGGTTCCGTAAAGGAATTAACACCAAGTAGCCAGTCAAATTGAAAAAGCTCGCGATCAAAATCATCCCCCCGCTTCTAGATCGCTTCACTTTGGTAGGCGTTTATTCCTTTTGAAACACCCAAACCGTCGACTGGCGCTTCGTTTCTGGATCGTATTGATAAATCCAAGACTCATCACCTATAATGATGTCGTACCGAGACGAGCCTGCTTTAAATTTGTTTATCATATCACGGCACCATTCCACCCGGGCCTGCTTCTGAGCATCGGTGAGGTTGTGCGGCATTCAGCGTGAAATTATCCTCCTCACGCGAAGATGCACGTGTAGAATTTCGTGAAGGCTTCCCGATCCAACCTGCAGGACGTGCTGAAACTCTTAATACGTAACTCGCCTATTGTCATGGATTACATTTTTCACTGCTAGCACGTTTTCTTCCGTAACAGCCGTCAAAGGGTGACCACTTCTTTCTACATCCACCAAAGTTAGTCTACCGCACTTGAATTCGGTATACCAACGATACACAGCCTTGAAGGGCCTTCATCCATGAATGCCATTTGAAGTCTATCGTACGATTCATCCGGTTTCAGGCGACACTTGAAATCGTAAAAAATCATAGCGCGAAAATTTTCCCGGCGCAGATCCATTTTTTAATAAGACACGATAATTTAAAACTTTTTTTTTTAAACACGGAAATTTTTAAATTGGAAAGTACCTATTTTACTTACAAATAATCATATTTTCAAAATATATTATAACTGGCCAGTCTCTCATACATAAAAACTTTTTTTCGCAATACTGTCTGAGTGGCCTGGCATACTACAAGAGTTGCGTGTAACATTCCTACTGTTAATATCAACTTATTCATTTGTTAATTATCGATCCCAGCAACAACATATTCAGGATTTTCCAATTAATAAAAAATGACTGTCGTTATAATATTAATATCACTCGCGAACTTTGGCCATCCATATCCGGATGGGATATGGCCTGATCCACCCTGTAAAATTACCTGTGTTGGCTGATGAGATTCCGCAGTTCCGCTAAATAACCAATGTATTGGCAACTTGAAATGAGAGACGAAGTAGAGATTTGATAAGCTTTTATTAGATTACTAAACGATGATCACTTGAGCTCAGTTCTCACCTCAATCTTGTATTGTCCAGGGAAGTGCAAGTTGACGTCATAATAAACTCGGCTATTGTTGACATTGACGCGCGTGGCTGGGTCCCATGTCACGTTGAACCTGTCCCACTCGCCCGCTACTGCTATCGACGACGAGTTTATTGTCTCCGGAATGGCTATCAAAGATTCTGAAAACGAAATGAGAATTAAGATTTAAAAATCTGCTTTGCTGAGCTTGTTCAGGAGTCGCCATCGCGGCTGCTGAGCTGAGGGGTAAGGGTATCCGATATTTCTCCATAGCAGTTCGAAACCTGGATTTGTAATTGATAGATGGTAATAGGCTCGCCATATTGCACTGAAACTACCAACAAAAGGATCCAAAATGGAAAACAGGCGTTGTATTAAGTTATGTGCTTACAGATTCCTTCCTTATATGCAGGTTCAGCCAACAAACGTGGCAAACGTCTGCATAGTCGCTGCCAATGTCACCGCATTATCATAGCAACAAAGAATAACATATCCTAAATAATGTTCCGGTTAGCGTCCTTCTCAAAAGAGGTCAATTTAGTTCAACTGTAGTAAATTCTAAGTAGCTTTTTCTAACTTACCACTTTCTGCATGCAGGGTCGGATCTCTCACAGCGATGACATGGACTCTTGGCACCAGTTCAGCGGTGTACCTGCCGGCTAGGTCCGAGACAACGGCTCTGGAAGCGTCTTGAACCCACACTAGGCGACCGCTGAAGTAGCAGAGAGGTCCTAAAGTGGCCGAGCCAGATAAACGAGTCACCAGTGAACCGGATATCTAAGGAATATACAAATTGTGAGTAAATACCGATGTATAGTCGACTTCGTAGTTGCTTTACCACCCTAATAATGAATGACTAGCGCATCAAACAACTTTGCGTTAAGACAAAATAATGTGACAGATATATAGCTACAAGTTTAGTGCAATTAAATTTAAACTATAATTTTTTGCTGAAGTTTCTAGTGCATGCGCATTATTTTTAACATCAGTTAGGCTAAACATATAGGCATCAAAATGTAATTAATGGTGAGACCCCCACGTGATTGGTGCTAAGAGTCTGATCAGTTCCATGAGATAAGAAAGATTTTGTCGCATGTACAACTGAAAGTCAAATTAGGTTCCATACGTAATTAGTTGCTGTTGTTTATAAACGAATGGGTCGGTATACATTACATAAATTATGAAACACACCTCACTAACTCCGTGGGTTATTTGATCTGCTGTAGGAGCTCGATGAAGTTCAGATCCATCATAACTACGAACGAGCCAATAAAGCCACTTCTCTTCCAAGTCCGCAGTCAGTCCCATTACTTAAACAATTATAAAATAATTAATATTCATTCGGTTCCAAAAAGCAACATTTTACTTTATGTTTTAATAGCAATATTACCTTGTTTCCCACTAAATAACTGCGCAGGATAGTATATCATCTTATTCTCTCCATTAAGTCTTGCCGCCTCAACGGCGTGGCCTGTATTCCAGTATATGTATGCGCCTAACGAGTCTATTGTAAGTTCTTTAGCAACCGTCACAATTGGTACTGGCTCTCGATTACTACCGTCTAAATTGCCTCGTGTTATCTAAAGAAAGAAAAATTGCAATTGAAGCAATATTATTGTGGACGAGGCGTATTACAGTATCCAAGAGTCAAATTTTATGTGTAACATCTTCCTCTCGCTTTCCTGCAATCTGTGGGAATGATTTCGTGAAAAGGGACGGAACTGTGTAACAGGAAGCCGGGGAAGCGCGCGCTATTTGATTTGACCAATGAGCTCGCAGTGTTGGCCGTCAGATGATACCAACCTATTTTCCGAGAGGTTGGTGTACCAACCTCTCGGAAAATAGGTTGGTTACATCTCACCTTGGTAAGCAACATTGTAATGTTGCTTACCAAGGTGAGATGTCAAGGTGTGATGGTGTGCTCATCATATACGACTACTGTAAGGGTCGCTCGCTGTTTTTTATGGTCAATGGGCCTTTTCTGAACCTCTATCACGCTTAATGGAAAGCGAAGAATGAGGTCTAGGATGGAACGAAAACCCAAAAGATGCCTGTTCACTCTAGATTTGGTGGCAGGTGGGTAAGGGTGGGTCCAGACCTGGCGAATGCGCCGCTCGCGAGCCGCTTGCGAACTGCGCGCGTGTTGTTCGTGTGCGGTTACAGCCTACGTTTAGTGCGCCGCTGTAGTGCCACTCCGGCAAGGCTTAAGTGGGGCGCGTGTGCAGCGCGCGTATGGGGGCGAGGGAGATGCACCACGGGCGGCAAGCGTGCACCTCCTGCGTCGCTCGAGACCTCGAGTACAGCGCGTAGATTGCGCGCGAGAGGCGCGCGGACGTCGCAGGGGGCTGCGTACGAACATGAAATGCACGCGCGCAGTTCGCAAGCGGCTCGCTAGCGGCACATTCGCCAGGTCTGGACACACCATAAAAAAGGGACTTTGTAGAGCGACATCTCTGCTGCTCGTCACGCTGTGAATGTGTACGTGAAGACGAGTAGTGTGAGCACATAACACACACACGCACAGAAACTCTTCCGACTTCGCCGTTGTCTTGTCCCGAACGGTACCGATAACTCTTGCGCTTACACACATTCAGTGTGTTTGGACACTTATTACATGTAACCACAAGTAAAGCGGGCGTGGCTTCGTGAAATAAAAATACTGTACCTGTGTGACAGTCGTTCTAAAACTGGATGTGTCATTATAGCCTAGGCACAATAGTTAGCATTGTATAGGTTCCTTACCAATTGCTGTTTTGGATTCGACCAATAAATCTTCTTGCCGACCCAATCTACAGCTAAACTGCCCACGTTATCCATACTGGGCATTAAACCTTTCTGATGAGTGGTAGTGTTATACCAAATTACGGTAGACGCATTTGTAACCAAGTAAAGCTTGTCACGATACCATGAGATATCGGTGATTTGAAAGTTTTTTAGATCGGCCCTGAAATAAAAACAATTTCGTTATAATCGGTCACCTGGACATGCAGCGCAACCCAAACCGCTGTGGATGCAAAGGGTGTTTGAAAAGGAAAATGCACAACAAAATTTATTTTTTGAAAATTATGTGGTTTAAAACTTTAAATGCGAAAAAATATAGTATGAATAAAGACGCATCTTACCCGTGAATTAAAATTTGTAGATTGTCCCCTGTAAGATCAGTTTGCAATAGCCCATCCGGCCCTGACCATAATAAGGTGCTTTGTAGAGTGTTTGGCGACGACGCTAGAGTTTTACCAACAAACTCCGATGACCATGGACCTAAAGATATTACAACATTAGCATAAATCAAGATATCCATCTATCTACTCCGTAATATCCCAATACTGGGCAAAGAACTCCCTTTCCCTTTTCATAAAGCCATTTTTGAGTTATCTAACTCGAAAAATAGGTTTCAGTTTATCTTTTACCTGAACCAGATTCAGTAACGGCTGCTACTCTAATCACATATTCTGCACCTTGTTTCAAGTTTTCCACAATGCACGTCGATTCCGTTATGTTCATACTAAAATAAAACAAAATTATTTTGTCAATTAGAGCTGTAAGTTTTATAAAAACGTAATCAAATGTACGAAATTAGGTAGTAGGTACTTACATGTCTATTACATCTCCTGTTTCGACATGCGTTAGTTGGAGATGGAATATCCACTGCTGCCAGGCTCCACTTCCTTGATGACCCAAAAGATGGGGAGGCGACCACGAAACCTTTGCACGATTGATACCCATCACACTCTGCAAACCTAACGGTGGGTTCACAGGCACTGGGATAGGTTGACAACTCCTCAAGGCAACCAAAACCTGCCTTGTTGCTATAGTCTTGGTGTTATAAGCTAAAGGATATTCGTTGTGGAAATAACTGTCGCTTTGCCCATGATATTCCTCCGTCAACATTTCTTTGCCATTCGTCCAATAAAAAAGACCGCCAGCGTATGCTATGGAACGTGTTGATAGAAACATTGGTGTTTGTGTGTTAGCTCGGAAATCAGCCACCTCTCGTCTGGAATATAACGAACACGGCACATAAAGAACGCATATCATCATAGATTAATATGATTGTGAATTAGTTTGCACTCACCCATCAAGCGACACAGCTAACACTGTGTTCCTTCTAAGATGTGCTACAAGTATTCTAAAGTCTGCGTGGTCTACTGTAAAGGCACCTAAGTGCGCATCGCGAACTATCATTTCTGGAGATGCGTCGTGATGAACCCCGTTTGATATATTTGCCAAATCGAGTCTGTATAGACCACCGCGATCGCCTCCTTGTTGAGCCCAGAATAAGTAGCTGAAATAAAAACGAAATAGAGGAAATGAAAGAGGAATTCGATTCGAATGGCTGTGCCTTAGTTATAAATATGAAAAAAACAACTAACCCATTGTAAGCGTCCACTTCAAAATGAATCGGACGAGAGTTAAAACCTGATAACGCAATAATTAAATTCTTCCCATCGAAATCACATCGTAGTATTTCCCAGTTCGTAATGAATGTTACATTCGAGAAGTCTGCTCTTCGGTAGTGAACTTCGCCAAGCACGTACAAGTGACGATTCAACCAATCGACGGATAAATCTTGAGGCTTGTAATTTTCGGGTGTAAGGATTGCTTCGGAAGTACTCTTCTTAGAGAGGCTACTACGATATACGTAACCATTTGATACAGATGTGAAAAGTGAGTCACTTGAAATGTCTAGACCGACACCTGAAACCAAGACAATACCATTAATAGCGATGCCTGACTGTCTGAACACAAGTTTTTTACATAAAAAGGCGTCATCTCACTATCCCACTAATGTTATATGTGTTATATGTTATAAATGTGAAAGTTTGGATGTTTGTTACTCTATAACACAAATACGGCCTAACGAATTTGGATGATATTTGGCACTCACGTTATAACCTGAATTAACACAGAGGATACTTTGTATCCCGGTAGTACGTTTTCGTGGGATAATATCTGGCATCCACGAGAGCGAAGCTGCTGGCAAAATTTAGATGACTATAAATCTAGAAAAATCAAACCTGTGATGGAGTGTTCCGTGCTATACAACTCAACAGGATCTGATAGCATATCATTAGCTGATGCAGCTAAAACGTTTTGTTCTCCACCCAAAATCAAAATCGGTTGCTGACTAGGAACGGCTGAAACAAAACAATTATGGATCGTCATCACTTGTTTGTTATCTCGTCAGTAGAGGATTAGTACACAAAGTTTATTAAAAATAAAGTTTTTAAACTTACATGTAGGTAAAGGAGGCGTGGATATTCTAACATAAGCTCTGGGTCCTTCTCCCACAGAGTTTCGCATTGCCACTGATACTTCATACTCACGGGCTGGGGCTAAGTTTTGAAACATGTAGAATAACGTATAGTTTGATGCTGGCATGTCCTAAAAATAATAATGAATTTAGAATGTTTTTTTTTTTCAAAGAAGAGATTGGGAATACGAAGCAGAAAATCCAATAAACCAAATGTGGTTTATTATCTTCAAAACTCAGAAAAAATTGTGAAATGAAAAAGTATGCTTAGACGTGATTTAAGTAAAACTCATAAACTGCCCAAAAGCATATTAGAACTACGGAATATGAAAGAAAAGTTATGGGTATGGGTAATATTTCAACATAACTGAAACCAAAAATCCTATACATACCTCAAGTGCGTCGTTGGTGTTAGGCTGGGTGTCTGTCAGTCGCAACACGTATGATATCAGTGGTCCATTGGGGAATGGGCCAGGTTCCCAGGAGATGGCCACTCGACTAGGGTCAGGAGCCACTGCTCTTAAAGATGACGGCGCTGAACTAGGTTTACCATTCTCCAAAGTAGAGATAACCACTGATGGTGCGGAGTACACTGGCTCGCCATTACCCCCTCGACCAGATAGGAATATGGCCACTCGAAACTGTTGATAAAATAATTGTTATGGTCCAAAAATGGCATTTATTTTCGGACTTAAAATACGAATGAAATATTTGGGTTGTGTTTGAATGTAACATTTAACCTTGATGTTTAAAACATTTCATCTTCTCCTTTGTCCCGGTAAGGGCCCGATAATACATACATACATACATATTTTAAAACATCTGACCCGATAATGTTTTAATAAAATGAAATAATCTCTTACCCTATATTTTGTGTAAGGCCTCAGACCGTCCACATGTATTATGGACTGATCCGAATGACTAGAATTAGAGTAATATTGCCACGTGCCCGGCAGTTCCTCGTAACGCCACTGTACCATGTAGCTCAGGTTGCCCAAATTGGGGGCTTCCCACACCAGCGACAGTGAAGTAGCCGTTAAGCTATCAGCTACCAAAGCTGGGGCAGTTGGTATCCCAATCAATTCTGTGAACGAGGATACCATAGGTTAGGAATCAATAGTAGTCTGCATTCGTTCTGTGTTTCCTGAGCAAACTGCAAACATACCTCTTAATTTTTGAAAGTAAGTATTCAACGCCTCGTTACATCCCATAACACAGTACAGCTCCCGCGAAAATACAGTCTCAGATGTGACATTCTGAAAATTAACTTACAGGTTACTTGCTTCTTATTAGTGATATTAATATGAATTATGATTGTGATTACTTACGCAAACGATTTGACATGAATTTTCCAATCCTTCTTGCCATAAGCTACACCCCAGTTTGCACTAGAACAATAAATGATTAATTGCTTCTATTTACTTCAAACAAACCAAGCAATGATAACAAAACACTCATGTTTGTTCAAGCAACTAAGCGTGGAAGAGGATATTTGGAAGTGGGATATTTTATTAAGCTATTAGAAAAGTAATGTTTTGCACACTTTGAGACAGCGGCTGTGAAGCGTTTAGTATGAATTTGAATGGCTCTAAGAAAAGATGTGGACCAAGGAAAAGATGGATGAATTGCTTGAAAGACGATATGGCTAAGAAGGAAGTGAATTCTAAGATGACGTCCGATACAATTGTATGGCAAAAAAGTATTGCGGGGCCGGGCCCCCTAAATAAATTGAAATGTGCAGGATGTTGACGATGACGGTAAGCGGAGTATATATGAGCTCTCAGAGCAACAACCACGCTTCAAACCACATGCACTAGTGACTAGATGACCGTCATAAGCAATGCAATACAGCTTTAGGTTTCTTCCAGATCAAACTTTTAATTACTTTTTTTGTAATCCTATTCTATAGTAACAGTTTTCTTAAAATTAACACGCGACACGAGATATCGATATAGATCTCGTGTCGCGTGTTGATTTTGAAATAAGATAAAATAAGAAAAAATTCTTCATGCTTCAATAGGGTAACAGTGATAGTAACTAAGAGCTTCCTTATTAGGAACATGACTTGTGTTGTCATATAATTAGTGGTGCGGGTTTTAATCCAATTAAATTATCAAGCCACAAATTCCTTGTTTATTTTACGTTCAGTAAACTTCCTTAATCAAATTTTTCATGTAAATAGCTGTTGTAACTATTGGGTGAAATAGTTTGTCGGAATTAGATCAATGTTCCCAGTTTTATTGGCCTGTTTAATTTGCTTTTAATTGTTCGCGAGTAAGCGAGTAAGAGCGAATTTTGCTGGTGTTTACGTCTCACATGTGTACACATGGTCGTTGATCCTCAGCTTCTTTGTTAACCTAAATAAAGATGAAATGCAGACTCTTTCGAGACATGTTTCAAGTGCAAAGAAAGCTGTCGTGTTGAATGCCACTTTTTGTTTAGATATATTACAAACAAAACACTCCAAATAAAACAGAAATTAAGTCAGTGCGTGTAATAAACTCAGAGTCGTATATTCTTGTAACGGACTCATTCGTTCCCATGGATGAGAAAGTAAAAAACAGGGCTTGTAACGGATTTTCACGGTTCGGTAACGTCCTTTACGGATGGCAAGTGACCGGAAGCCGCAGGTGCACCCCCCTACAACCTTACACATTTCTTGAAGATACAGGTTAATTAAAACAAACAAACCAAACGACGAGAACTAGACTCATCAACTCACATGAATGTGACAAAATATCGTGACTAGCTCACTGTAATAAATTATATCTAATGGTGCGTTTGACTTAATAGATAAATTCATTTAGTTTGTCAGCGGGTGCCCTTCGCTGGTAATGATGTTATCAATGAATTGTATAATCAATTTGCTACTTATGGCCGACTTGGTAACTCATTAGAATACGTAGTAGAATGCTGACACATTGGATGTAGCCCGTCCCATATTTCCCTGCTAATTGCAAAGTTAGTTTCCACTGGATATCACAGCGCGTTAAATGCTTAGTAGGAACAAAACGTTCTGACGCAGACAGATCTCATTTGAGTCATGTCCATTCAGTGTGATGAACAATACGCGTAACAATTAAAACGGATGCAAGGACCGGCGCGGACGCGATCTGTGCCGTTTGTTTCGGGTGTATAATTGCGGGTCGCGGCCTGCGCACGCACTACCATCAGACGGATCATATACCCACGTAGGACAGGCGCTTCATGTTTGTGTCTTTCATTCCGGATTGATATTGTACTTACATGTATTTCTGAGCTTAGGACTATTATATCACATTTTGCTGATAAACTCTTTGTCGACTAAAGTAACACTGTTTTGATGCATTGTGTGGGCAAGTTTCAAAATGAGTCCTTTCCATGGTAAACTAGTTTCCTATATACAAATGATGATGTATCGGAATTGTTTAATATGGCATTCAAGTACGAAGGTATCCCTTGCTAACGCGTCTCTTCCGCCATAGATGTCACAACACCACGCCCAGACGCACCCTCCATGTCCAATTTATTAATATTTGTGACTGACGGATGAACTCGTTTTTGGATATGTTTATCAGATACTTGCATTTGCTAGCTGTCAATTTTTATTAAAGTGGCGATTGCTTTATTATGGGAATTGTAAGGAATTTTAGTCTTTTGCCAGATTTGGATCACCCCTACGTATATAACTTTTGACGAATTTCTTATTTCTGACTACAGTTGTTCAAGCTAGTTTCGCCAATTATATGTGTAAAAAGCGTAGACCGTTATACGTACTTATTCATTTATTTTACAACAGTTTTCACGGGAGAGTTCTCAAATGAGCATTGAAGCGTAAGAAAACGTGAACCCTGACTTGACAATTGCAAAGTTTAGCGCCACTTGTTACGAGCATAAAGTGCTTGTTTACGCCGACAAGAACATGACACGCTATTAGGAACTGTTTGTGGGCACATGGTATGCTCAGAGTAAGTACTGTTATAAGCCTCTTACGTTATCACACCGAGACGCATTTTTTGGAAAGTGTCGGGTCTTCTTAAGCTTGCATTAATTCAAAATATATAATAGAAGCCATCAATTGCTTGCACACACGAGAAAGTTAAAATAAAACTAATAAAGTAACGAATTAAATTAACGCCTAATTACTCAGTTTCCTGTCTCGTGCCGTAATAATAACAAAACAATAACTACTCCCTTTACAGTCATTAAAATCGTCGCGTCAGTTCATTGTTGGAGCGATTTCGGAAACGCGCTCGGAAGTCCAATTGGGAGCGCAAGCGCACGCCGGACGCAGGGCGCTGTGAAAGCACTCACGGATAATTTACTTGTTAATTGCTTCATAGCAAAGTTCTCCTTCATAAGTGATATGTCTTTGTTTGTGCAGAATAACCTAAATAGGCAAGTTTTAAATGAGATAGATTGATCAGGTGGGCGCGGCGAGACGAGCGCAACTGTACACCTAAAGTATAATGTAACTACATGTTAGGTCTACATAATTATATTGGGTAGTTGTTGTTTTCGTGCGTGATATCATGTAAAATGAACAAATTAAGTTTCTGGGTTTTACAAATTCGGTATCAAAATTAAAAGTCATTTATTCAAATTAGGTAGAAAATCAGCTCTTTTCAGACGTCAAAATGACATAAGACAGTTCCCCAAAACGCCCGCCCTTCAGTATTGTAATCAGTAGCCGTAACGGGAAAAAGAATGCTGCTGAAATCTGAAGTAAGATCCAAGACCAGGCTCAAAATTTATATGTCTACATGGCTTTAAAGAAAAAGGTTACGATGCTGTTCCTGAATACACATTAAAACAGGACGCCTGTGCCTTTTGTAAACAACTTAATAGAATATGGCGAGTTTAATATTTTTCTTTCCTCAAGTTAAGTTACGAAATTGAGAATGCGCTGTTTCTTTGCAATGTTTTTTTTATCACCTGCCAATGTAGCAATAATTTTATTAAACTAAAGGTAAAAGTATTCGTCATGTACAAAAATATTCACACAGCAACAAATCAGGCCTGTGACCCTCGTAGATTATGTGGAACGGCTGCGATACAAGTGTGAAAAAGAAAACAAGTGCAGTTTTTATTTAAATTAATTAATGCTTAGTTATCTCGTTTGTAAATAGGCGCCAGTGGATACTGACTTGCGTGGATGCTGTTTTTCTAATTCCGTACGTTACTGACCTGAGATAAACTTTCTGATAGCGTATCCCACATTTATTTCACAAATTGTTTATTGGCAGCTTTGATTAATAATATTCTAACACGAGTTGGTGGGCTGTCAATGGCATGAGAAACTGTAATAACTTTGTAGGCATTCAGGGGACATATTGTTAGACATGGAGGCAACGTTTAAGTCTAAGCGTCACGATGTACAACTGTCGCGCCTGTTTATCGTGCATCAATGGTGCGTAAGTGCACTGGCTTATCTTTGTCTACAGTAGAGTATTACCTAATGTCTATCATCTGTCGCCTTAAGCTGCTAGCTCTGGTACAATTTCAATTCAGGTGACAAACTCTAAAAGGGCCGCTGTAACGCGCAAGTTAATGTGCAAGTTTGTATGTTTGTCACTCTACCACCCAAAAACGGCTGAACGGATTTGGATCAAATTAGGTACACAGATAGTTTAAAACCTGGATAACCACACTTATCCCGGTAGTACGTCCCCGTGGGATAATTTCCGACCACCACGCGGATGAAGCCGCGTTCAAAGCTAGTGATACTATACACCGTGACATTTTAGTCGTCTTACAAATGTGGTCCACTCAATGTATATGATAATAGGTACAAATAAAATAAATAATGCTTTAGAATTATGAAACACCCTCCCTGTTAATAATGTATACGTATCAAATAAAGAATCTTGAATCTTGAATCTTGAAATGGTAGAAGATATCCTACCTTCCTACCATTACATTCCATCATTAATTCCATCTCCATAACAGGGTGTTTCCAACTACGTCATGCGTCTCAGTTAATGATATTCTCATTTTTTTAATTATGCAAATCTTCAAGAATATCATTTTTTATAAATGATTAGTACCTAGTCATTGGATACATGAATTAGGCTGCCGTTGTAAGACGATTAAAATATCACGATGTAAAACTAATCGATGCTGTCGGACCTATTTATGGCATAAACATGACCATTTATTTCTTAAAACCACTTTCATTCTAGCATCAAACGTAACATCATGTCCTGCGTGCCCTGCACGTTACAGGAATTAATAAACGATACTAGTGCTAAACTCTTAGCTAAGTTTTAGGCTGACACGATTTAGACCACCACTATCACGCTAACAAGATTAAATGAAACTGTAAAGAACAATACCAACATAATACCTAAACGCCTAATTGCTTGAAAATATTTTTTTCTCCTGTTCATTACTTTCAAAGTAGTTTCTAAGCTTTTTGTAAACTCCAAACGCTAGTTTCAAGATTAATTCCACATTTTCCTCATAAGTTTTATCTGTCCGTGTGTAACCCATGAAGATATTATTATGTCTTTACCTACACTCATCATGAATCACAATTGTATTGTTGGTTAGTGGCAAAATAATGATGAATTTAAAGTAAGTACTATTTAAATAGTGCAGATTGGTACATTTGTATTGAACCTATGGTATAGGGCCTGAAAATTCGAGAGCAGGTCACGCGCTGGCCCACGCCAACCATTTTATTCTGGCAATTGGATAATGCTGAGGCAAATTGGGGCCCACCGGCATGCTTCCCGCCGCCTCTGCCACGCTCTAGCCTCGAGAGCACTCCTCTCAATCTACTGCCCTATTGCTAGCCTTTATCAGTCGACTTTACAACGGCTAGATGTATTACCATCGATGTAAAAAATGTTTTATTTGTCAGTATATCAATAAATACAATATTGATTTAGAATTCTAGGTGTTGTAGAACTTTGGCAAATAAATTCGATAGAACAGCTATTGTTTGATATTGAGACATCAATTGTATCATACACGTAAAAACGGTAAATGTGATCACTAAAATATTCATGTTTGTTTTTTTTGTTTCTTTGGTTTATTGTTAACAGCTTCAAAATGATTGGCCAAACTCTTATGATGATGAGCACATCTCTATTTGTTTTATTCGTGACCAACGGATGAGTGTCCAATAAAAGGACAATAAATCAAAACACTTAGCAGAAGCTGAGTGCACTCTAGGTAATTTCGCTCAACAGATTGGTATCGTGGAGTGTTGAAGGGGCAGTCGGGGTATAATGGCGCAGAGGGGAGGTGAGGAGACTTGTTGAATGGGCGCAAGCGCAGCTCGCAAGCGGGGAACGGTCCACCTAATGAGGAAATAAGAATTAGCGGGAGGCGACGAAGCGAGTGCAGTTCTTTATCATAACTGAGCGTCTCTTCATGATTTATCGTATTCAGTGTGTTTGATATTTGAATATATGTGCTATTTTATTGTTCAATGCGTTTTGAGTTGTTGGAGAATAAATTAGATTGATATCTACTCTCTCATAAAAGTAAGATAAAATAAATATTCAGTTCAACATCATGATGTATAAATAAATGCCAGATTTGGTTATCGAAGTAGTGAACTTACCACATACGTTGCGGTTTTCAATCCTGTTAAGTAAGCGGATGAGTGATAAAATAAAATCTTCAAAAGGAGATCGGTAACCCAAATAATGAGGTTTACTTAATATTAATGGGAAAGTTGTTGGAGAAAATTCCTTGAGGTTGGTCACATATTGTGCATTTAAGTATGAAATATGCGTTTACGATGGTTCAAAGAGATATTTGTTTGCAAGCTGTGTTAGGAATTAAGGCGTCTGGCTTTCAATTAACGCTAGACACTCCAACCAGAGATTAGCGCTGCCACTGCGCAGGTTGAATAGCGAAATAGTAACAATTGAATTAGGAACAACAATTAGCGTTGCTAAAATTAGCACACTGGTGACTTAGAACTTGCAAGGTCTTTGTTACAATAAATTAGGAGCATTCTTTAACAATTTATTTTAACAGGCCCAGTTTATGTGGGCGTTCATATATATGGCTTTAAGTGAAGGGTCATTTGCTGCTTAAATATAGCTTCATATGATTTCGTATAAGAATAAAACCAGTAACAAACAAACATAATCAGCGTTTAATTGAAGGACCGACTCGACTTCATATTGCACTTATTACAATTGATCGCTTAATTGTTACTTACTTACACGATAAGAGTTCTTCGTACGCGTTACAAGAACGTTCTCATGTGAAAGTTCATGAAGATTTGTGTTATTTACTTTGAGCTTACTTATGACAATTTTTGCTGCAATATTTAGGAGAAGAAAGTCCATCGCTAGATGAATACTAGCTGCAAATGACGATGGTCAAAGTTTATTTGTTTAGTTAGCTTTCAAGCCAAGCCAAAGTGCAATGCATCGAATGCATCTGATTTAAATGAATTACAATATTAAAGTATTCATGCAGTTGACTTGTCACCAACAAAAAATATTTGGGTTGAATTTCAAGTTCCTTTCCCCCATGACTAAATTAAGTTAAATGCCATAAAATCCCACATTTTCACACAATTACATTATTAATTATTCAGAATATTCATGAATGCACCTGACGCCGAATGCGGTCACATTTTGTTTACACGTTCCGCTACCAATTTGACTTTCAGAATTAGTAGATACAGTCGGTATTCGTTACTTAATCTTCATTATAAAGCGAAAATTAAGAAGATTATTAGTCATCCATCTGTTATACCTATTGGTTCTCCGATGAATAAATAAATAAGCATTAAACTAGATAAAGTTTTAAGCCTCGTCGAACACACAGTACCTACCAATATTCTAAAACAACGTTTGTGGATTATTTGTTAGTTACTCATATTTTTTCAAGTCTGTGTGATGTCTCCTAACGTAGTTCACTAGACATTTCTCGATCACGATCTTTATCGACCTTTATTTAAGTTATCTACTATGCAAGATCACGATATTGATTAGGCAAAGTATGCTTGACGTAGGTACGAGTTTACGTCAAAAAGAAAAGTAATACGGTACTGTTGCTTAGATACATCGATATCGTCGATGCATATCTGCATAAAGCGAATAAGATACCTACTCGTAATTTTGATCAAAAATAAATACTGATATCACTAATTTATACCTATAGTGATGTCATATTTGGTCGAAATCCAGCCCTATCAGTTGCAGTTCCAAATTGGAACCAAAATACTAAAATAAAGGTACGTTTTGCGAAAGGTGCATTATGAGAAATGTGCTTAATAAGAAAGGTGCATTTTGAGAATGGTACGTTTTGCGTACGGGGTAAATTTTGCGAAAGGTACATTCTGCGACTGAACCATTATATCTATAGCTCATCTAACACTAATCTACTCTCGCTACTTATTAACTTATCACATTCCTTCTTCAGGAATACCGATACCTATAGAACTTGCAAAAACCCAATCATTTTCCCAAGATTTAATGGGATATATTTTGTACTTGTTACCCGTTTGGGGGTAAGACAAAGGGATATGTGGGCAATTGTGGAAAATAGGCAATGATAGAAGAGATAGGTAGTAAAAACAATAAAAATGCGATCGTTTATGTATAAAGTCAGGTAAATTAATTATTAAACTAGCTTTTGCCAGCGACTTCGCCCGCGTAACAGATTCCAACACACACGATTCAGTCAAATTTCACACATAAATTATGAACGAATCGCAGGTACTACCTTCACTTCCGATAGATGATTGTTCATTTCCGAACGCAACGCAACGAAGCGCGCAGGGGAGCATTGAATTCCCTTACATGAGTTCAATATCTATGTATTGGTCACTTTATGGTCCACTTGTCACCTTCAGTCACAATTTTTTTAATGAATACTTTGTTTTTTTTAGCATGGCGTCCCGAATTGTAAGCGATGATACGGTTGAAAATAGTGCACGCTTGAAAGCTAGAAGAGACTTAACCCAGTCAAGGCTTCGAAGAAAAGCTATCAAGAAACAAAGACTAGTGAGAAGTTTGTTTAAAATGATTGTAATGTGAACCTTTTATAATCGTTTATTTACAATAGGTATTGTATAGTGTTGGTCTTAAAGTCAGTAAATAAGTTTCCAATACACATCGTTTCGTCGTCGTCATCGTTTTCGTTTTTCATTTGAAATGAAATGAAATGAAATTATTTATTTCAGACCAAGCACACAGTAGTTACAAAAGTCCATATTATGTTAGTAGGTAGATACATAAAGCTATGTTAGTGAAATTTAAAATTATTATTATTTTGGACATGCATGAGTGACCAATGTCTCAGCATTTGGCTGTCCACTCTGTCCGACGCCACGCTCAGAAGCGTGTTGGTGCTAGATCTTACCCGAGCCCACAAGGAGGCCGTTTTATACATGCACAACATTGTAATGTGTTGAATGCCATAGTATACAGTGTAGGTATGTCCATTGACATGCCTATGCATTACACACGCAGACAGATTTTCGATTGTCTTAATTGTTTTTCTTGGAACCAGTAAATTATTACTGATAGTAAAAAAATATATATTTCCGCTACGTTTAGGTCATGTACAAAACCGTCGTATATGAAGATGGAGTGCCACGTTTTGTGACATTTAACTGTATTCTCCGAAAGAGAAGATAAGCTCTTAGATAATGTAGTCGTTAATTCTAACGTTCGCAACACGTGCTATGTCTACATATACGTATACATGCATGTATCCGTCTCATACCTCACAGATAGTTACCCGGAAGAACATATAACCGTATAAAGAGTAAACTAGGGACTTAATACTAATAATCACCAACAGAGCCGTGTTGGCTGATTTAATCACATCTATAACTGAACGCCTGGTGAGACGAATTATGGACCTACATACTAACGGCTACCATTTAAACGCTCACCCAAATACATTTTAGATAAGACAAAATAACATAATATTGACTCCTAGTAATAGGCTATCAACGTCCTAGGCTGGGTAAAGATTTAGATTGCAATAGTTACTGAATCCAAAGCATAGTTTTTTACAAGAGGTTTCCAGAACGGGATACAGCAATTCTAAGTCGGCTCATATTAAAAAGTATGTTCTGTAAATGATAGAATAAAACGAATGAACTCTAAAATAGATCCGAGGGGAGCAAGCTGGCAACTAGAAGCTTCCTTCCTGCGTCCATCCGGCGTCGAGTCTCACGCGACCCTTGCGCAGGCGCAGCTCGCCAGCCGCACCATGCCACTGACCACCTATCACTCCATAACTACATCCCTTGCAGGATGAACATTTACATTCATCAAAATGACTGACTTCTCTTGATTCACAGCTAATAGTTCAATGCGGTAGGTACCTACCTACAGAAAATAGTAAACCGAAATGATTCAGACTAACCTTGCTTTCTTAATTTCTTTCACGAATACGTTAATCTTGGGTACTTAAGCCTTTACTTATCTTTAACCTGTAGGGTCTACAAAACAGCCAGAAACCTATTTAAAAAAAAACTTAGGGAGGCATAATTTTTTTTATATGTTTTCGAAAACCTAAGCTGCCTGTCTGTGGTTTGCGCCCGGTCCATGTCCATTATAATAAAGACAAACCCATCAAAAACAGGTAGGTACTTAACGCCCAATAGACTTTATATGTCTATGGTAGAAAGCGAGCCAAGACGTAATACTTAAACCCAGACAGAAATTAAAAACATACTCCCTACAGTAGATAAATAAGTTATCGGTATAAGTACGTAATTTGGATTAACAAATTCCAAATAGTATCAAAGAAATAATGTGTAATCCATGCAATTTCAATTAGACAGATACAAAACGTTATTCTAGTGAACAATTTGTTGAAGGAACGTTTCTTTCCTACATTAATAAAATAAACAAGTTGTCTTTTAAGGGAGCTATAGAAATGAATTTGTTTAGCAGTCAGCTAAAGGAAGGGTGGTGCATTCGATGCTATCTGTTTGCCACACCTCGCGACTTGACGAAAGATGTTGAGCAAAGCTTCGCAGTTCATGCAACGTTGATACGATGTTCAGATAAATACATTCCCATGCATTCTCTTAACACCGGAGGTGTAAAACGCTCCTGTAAACAAAAACAACTAAACAGACTGAAATTAACGTTTCCTTAAACGTTGTATTTTTTCCAAATTAAATTATAAGGGAACGCTAAACAGAAATATAAACTTTTAAAGTAATCTGTGCCACGGATTAAATTATAGATCAGTAAGCAAAGAAAATAATTGAGTCGTAAAAATAAAATAATTGTCAATTTATGTTTCACATCACTGCAGTATTGTTATTGTAATGGTAACAAATAATAATAAAATGGAAGCAAGTCAATTGACTTCGTCAGCCGCGCAAGGGGTGCGTCCGTCCTACCCGCCGCCGCCACTTGAACTTTTTTTGCGCTGCGCAGGGGCGTAAATTGGACATAACTGATAATTTTGACATAAACCAGTAGTAACTGTCAGGACTTCGAACGAATGTGCCGTTTTATGTCAGTTTTGTTATATTACATGATGGATAAGTGTAACAAAACTATACAGTTTGTACTCTAGTAACAAATTACTTTAAATAAATTCAAACCTAAAGCATCAATTAATGGTCAGTAAAATCTTTGAAACAAAAAAAAACGTATTATCTGGTCTGTAATTATAGCATTTTCATTACCATTCTTGATTTAGTACACTCCTTTGAGCTACATTGCATTTACGTACCTACTGTGTCTCTACTACAGTGAATAATTTAAATTAAGTTATTTTGCAACAAAAGAACTAGGATAGTGCCCACGAGCTCGTTTTGTTCATGTACACGGTCTAGCTAGCTTCAATGTGATTTAGTTAACAAATGCTCTTTTGTAAACGTATACCTACTCTTGTCGGTTTTCGTTGCGACAGCCGACACGCCATTCGAACACTACAACCGAATAGTAACTAACATTGTACCCAAAGTGTTAGGTTGTAAATATTCATAATCTTAATGTGTAACTTATCTTATGTTTTGGGACCAGTATTCATTAAATACCTTATATCTCCAAAAAGGTTAAAGGTGAAACGCTGAGATTTCTTTATCACCCACTAATAATAAAGTTTTTGTAAATTATTTTAATATTTTGTCTATAGCTATGCTAACCTAAAAGATCCTCTGTAAAATTTAAAGAATAAACCTATGACAAATATAGTTTTAGACAGCCTATATTACAATTTCCGTTACGGGGCCGTAAAAATGGGTTACCCAATACTAGGAGTGCATAAATATACTATAAACAAACTTATCGGACCACTGAATTTTACGATCGCCTGCGTAGTTATGGCCGATCAGTTTTGACGCGTTATACATAATGTTAAACAATTAAATGAGTATATGAGTGGTAAACAAACAGGGTGATTTTTTTATAATTACTCGTGATAACAAAAATTCCGCAGCACGATCGCTGATAAGATGTGACTGTGAACAAAGTTATCACTGAGATGATGGCTGATAAATATGTGAAGGAAGAAAAGACGTCCAAATCATAAGAAGACAGAAAGAAGATGATCGCTTCAACACGATTATAAAATAAGACTATAATAATTAGGAACAAATTAGGTATAACAAGGCAGGGTCGTACCATTAGAAAATGGGGCCTAGGGCACGCATCACATTTGCGCCCCTTCGTAAATTATCTTCTCGGTCTACACTGAGCAAAGCTAGGTCGCCCAATTATTATAGCCTTCAATGACAACTTGCTACAAAATCGCATGCAATGCTACAAATTTAAGAGTTTGCATATAAATAGGCAGATTTAGAAATACGCTTTTATCCTCGTATTGCTCAATATATTCTAGTTCTTCAGACTTCTTAGATATAGGTAACAATATGAAATGGTTTATTGATGTTTTTTTTAAATTAAATAAATAGCGACTTTTTGCGCCCCCTTAGGCGCCCAGAGCTCTTGCCCTGCCAGCCCCCCTGGTTACGCCACTGTAACACACACATAAGTATTCTATACGCCAGTATTCTCCAAAGGGTTCGGAAGATTTGTATCTTTAGTCCAACCATATTCTGAAAAAAGTCTCCCAATCTAATTCATCAGTCATCATTTATTCAAACTAGGCTGAGATTCAGCACTATTCAAACGTCAAAGGGTACTCTCATGTACCTAGAGAGTGTACCTTAAAACGCCCGCTCATCACCACTTCCTAGTGCTATATCTGGGAAGAAGGAGCTTCTTTATCTAGGAGGAAGCATCAAGCTCCCCAGCAGCTGCCTATCCAGTTAGAAGAACTTGATTTTATACATTAATAGTACTTAGAAATATGCTGTATTTGTAAGAGAGAAGTAGGTATCTGCACTACTACATTGGATATTAGGTATGTGATAGCTCTTTTAGCTATCACATACGTAGGTACGTATGCAGGGCGGGGCATGTGTAGAAAAATCATAGACGATTTAAAAAAAAAGTATTAAATTCTAACTTGCCTTTTATGTGATTATTTGAAATAAACGGTTTGAAGGCTGCTGCCTGCATTTTCTATCGAAAAACATGGCGTACGTGTTACCTTAATTTTCCACGAGCTATATTGCCAAATTAATGACGACTTCAAGCAATTTCAAGCGGTGTGTTGTGCTCCCAAGTTCAATTAATCCCACAAGCCAAATACAAAGCTAATGCGACCTTGTTACTTACATGTTAATAGATAATTTGATTAAATGTGAATTGATACCCAATTATAAGTATGACTTGACTTACCTGTTGAACGCTGCAATCGGACCCACAACTTACGTCGAAGTGGCCATCCCCAGTTCGGTTCTATGAAAACAAAAACAAAAGTTAGAAAGTATGTACTTATCGACTTAGAAGAATTCCTATAAAACGGATTTTTTATTTAAAACAAAAAGAAAAAAAAGAATAGGGGTCACCACGGGATGTTCAACGAAGTCACAGTCCTGATAACTTCCGTTGCGACACGGTCGACGCGAGCGCAACGGAGCGTGATAATCATTAGGTCTACCTGTGCCTGTAATTTAGGTGTGATAGATTTACTTTAGTCATCATTCATTGGGATCGGCGCAACATGTCTTTTTCTTCCATATTTCTCTATTAATCGTCATCTCAGAGGTTGACCTCTTTCAGTAGATTTGTTTATAATATGGAGTAGTTTTTCACTAAACTTATTTTTACTTAAATATGCAGAGGACCTAAGGTATCTCAGAGGTTGGAATATTAGGTACCTTGTATGTATGATCTGAAAATGATCCATAAGTATGTTGCAATTTACGTAGGTAACTCCTAAACCATAAATTCACGGTCCTTGTTTTATCTGTTTTTTTATTATCCTATTTTTAAGACTGTAGAGTCTACAGATACACATTTCTGATTCGGCCTACAGTGAACACCTGTATGTCGAACGAGACTTCTGTCGGAAGAATTATTGAACGCCTGATGTGCTTTTGGTTTGCGAGACCAACAGTTGAAAACAGACGGTATACCGTAGAATCTATACCCAGATTCTACGGTATACCGTCTGTTTTCAAGTAATTTATGTAGTCTACTTGGTTTTACTTATCTCTGCCAAAACGCGAATACAGATATTATTTGATATCGAAATTAGCCCTATAAATATGCCACCTTCATTGGTGAAAAATCTTCACATTCGGTTGTCAATAATCTTGTATGGTCTAGGTTCAGTATCAAATCAAATCAAATCGTTTATTGCAATCCATAATGTACACTTACAGGTGGTAAATACAAAAAATAGAAACAATTATGGACCCTGTCGGGCACAGCAAATTTTTAAATAACTAAAATAACTAGAGAGAGTCTCATATAATGCACACCGGTTATCCCTGAATGGTTCTTTTTATTAACTTTCTAAATACCCGCCTCTCGTTCAGTCTCTTGGAGCAAAATTAGCTCTAATTATTTGCTTTTCGACTACTTCCATTGGAAGGAACTACAATCCTGCAAAACAGTTTATTTCACTTTACACCATCTCTTTTTTATAAGGTTTTGGTGGGTTTTTTGCAAGCGTGTGACCGGACTTCGCCGACTGGCACCTCAAAGGCTTCACCCCGAAATGTGATCCATCCGCGGTTTTCATGTTTTGGTTTTTTTTCCACATTAGGTACCGACATATGAGGTATCAATCTTTCATAATGATATGGATCTGGTCTAAATAACGTGCATATATCGCCTACAGTTTTATTTTGCATTCGTGCACTTGTGATTGCAATTAGTAGATCTGCCAAAACCATTTGTCTACTTTTCTCCGATTGATAGATATAATGGGAGAATAATTTTGGCATTTATGCATGTCCTCGTTTGCTGTAAAATATACTCTACGAAAACTATATTTCATCAATTGTTAAAATATGCGAGGGACTTATCCGCCCACAACTGACTCGCTTGACGTTTGGGACGCTGATCTATATTTAGCGCGTTTGCGTTGATTATAGTGGATCGCTAATTGTCGACAATTACTTAGATGTGCGTTGAACCTGTACGACAGTCGCCGCAAATAAACTACATAATAAACTAAGATCATCGTTTTATCCTCGACCAATAAACTGCTAGTGGCAATCTTTATCAATGAACGCACAAAGCGGAACGTTGTGTATGCATTTGTATCATCTCCGTAAACAAACTTTACAATAAAAAAATTGTTCAGTAATGTCTATTTTTCTAAATAAAAATTAAGAGTAAAAATGTTGTCATAGAGTGTGTTTGATAGTTGGCAAAAAAATATTGATTTAGATAAGCGAACCTGGAACGGGCATTTTTCATTGCATCGAGCCACGGCTTCCGCTCCAAATTTCTCGGTGATGGAACTGTAATCGCAGCCAATTGTCCGAGCGGACAAAGCCAATCCGAGCAGCGACAACACTAGCCATTTGTGCCAATTCAGCAGCGCACTCATTGTGCCCACCGACCACCGCCACCGTCGCTGAATTCACTCTTGTGCACCTTCACACGAGTCACACATTTTTCCCGCAATGTATCATTATTCCTTAAAATCACTGTATTTCTCATACAATCCTCTATATCAATACAAGTCCGTCTGACCCACGGGATCGTAAATTAGTTTATAGCTAAACTATAACGAAAAGTTGTAGCGCGATATTGACTACGCGGCGAGTCGGCATACTCCTCCGAATTCGAAAAGCGCGGCAAGGGAGTGTATGGTGCGCGTACGCAGCTAAAGCTACTCATGGACTGAGTCGCGCACATCCGCTCGCCAGCGCACGCGCTGCGAGGACGAGGACGGTTCGTTTGGGCGCTACGGCCATTTAAACTGTAGCCCCTACCTGTCTGTGTAACGCACTTGTTACACCTATTATTCGATTTCCTGAAACATAAAAACTAAACGTATCCGTCTGTAAATATGTAGTTATGTTCAAATAATTTATCTAACAGAATCACTTCTTGGGTTTATTTTTATAAAATTCCTTATTTTTATGTTATTATTGAGTTGGCCGTAAATTAATAAAACTGTAGGTAAATATTCTGGATTTGTGTTTTTACGTGGCTGTCTTTCGGCGAAATATAATAAGTTTTAAAATCAAAGCTGGTAAATTAATATTGAGCATGGATCACTCATGTCTATCTTATTAAAAACCTATTATTACTCTTGAATTTGGTGCTCACGCGGTTAACCTCGTTGATCTTAATCTCAAAGTATGTTTTATAGCGTCGTATATCAGCGTAAGGAGCAAGGCCGTCGAATGATACGAGAACTCTGCGCCATCACACGAAGAGTTCAATTAATTTAACTACTCTCCATGTATGACTTCCCACGCTTAGCTTAACTGACGAAGATATAAAAGACTAGACTGTATTTAAACTTTTAAGACATGGTAAATGTTCATCATGTTTGGAAAGAATTGTAAAGATTTTGTAAAATGGGTATTGAGACTAAAACTTACTTCCACAAGCGCCGGTGGCGTGAGTAGTTGCACTAACTTTATTGCATCTATTTTAGGTATTTATTAGTACATTATCGGTATTATTTATTTATTGGATCTCCAATAGGCTACTTGGCAGAAAGAAAAATACCAAAAAATATATACAAATATAAAAATTTGTAAAAGTTGATTCCCAAAATCACAAATTTGTCAAAGTTATGGTTAAAAAGTTGTAAGGGTTTGAACGTGGTCTTTAAAACTAAGCGTTGCAGAGACTTGAAATTTAGTTAAATCATAGATTGAATTTGTAAAGAAATTTGTAGAAAAATCCCAGATTTATATTTTAGGAGCTGTATGACTGTAACCACATAGCCGCGCCATTGAAACGGTGAAAAACACGTTATCGCCGATATCTCGCTGAAAAAGCATCGCAGACGTCTGAAGTTTTCTGTAAAACCCCGATTTTAATTTGTCAAAATTAGTAAAAAACACAAAAAAATCCTAGTGTTATATTTCAGGATCTGTTGCTCCAGAGCATGGCACAGTGGTCGTTTAACATCGCCGTGGTCGCTGAGCCGTACTTTGTCTCGCCCAGGGATGAGCATGGCACAGTGGTCGATTAACATCGCCGTGGTCGCTGAGCCGTACTTTCGCCGTGGTCGCTGAGCCGTACTTTGTCCCGCCCAGGGATGACAGGGTGGAGGACCTGAGCGGCTCAGTTACCCTAATTTCGCCAGCCGCCGCCGGTATCCCGACCACAGTCAAGAGGAGAACGAGTTGCGTGGCAGCACGGTTCGGGGAGATTGGGTGTACTTCTCCCCAAGCCGAACTCTCGCCGAGTTCCACAACTCCCTTGCGGCATTGAGAGACGTCGTCGACGGATTCCGTTTCCTCCCCGTGCTCGTCCTCGGGGACTTCAATGCCAAGAACTTGGCTTGGGGTTGCCGGTTGACGGACTTGCGGGTCAGGATGGTGGAGGACTGGGCTCTGGAAGCCGTCAGGCCTCAGGCCTGGTCAGGTACAGAGCGGCGATGACCGCCCTCCGAGCGGAGATCCTACGGGCAAGAGGACTGGCCCGCAAGGAGTCGCTGAACACTCTGAACAGAGACCCGTGGGGACGCCCCTACAAAACGGTGCGGGATAAGATCCGCCCGTGGGTTCCCGCTGACGCAGAGTCTCCGGCCCCAGCTCGTGAAGGACGTGGTGAGCGCTCTGTTCCCTTCGCTAGGGGAGCATGGCTCCGCCTCCTGCGGTGCCCGATGCGGAACACACTGACGACGACGACGATGCTTCAGAGGTAACCGAGGTAGAGTTGAGAGTGGCGGTACGTTGGCTGAATGCCAAGAATACCGCCCCAGGACCAGACGGCTTGCCTGGAAAAGCCTGGGTCCTGGCCTTGAAGGCTCTCGGGCCTCGACTAAGAGGGCTCCTAACCGCATACTTGGATGAGGGCCGGTTCCCACTTTATAGGAAGACGGGGAAACTAGTCCACATTAAGAAGCCGGGGTGCCCCGCGGACTCTCCATCCGCTTACCGGCCAATCGTGCTGCTCGACGAGGTGGGCAAGCTCTTTGAAAGAGTCATTGCAGACCGCCTCGTCGAGCGGCTGGTGCGGATGGAGCCGGATTTGGCGGAGAGCCAGTTTGGTTTCCGCAGGGGGCGCTTCATGGTGGATGGCATCATGCGCGTGCGAGCCCTCACGACGGGGGATGCTGTGGCCCGGGGTGGGGTCGTCTTGGCGGTGTCTTAAGACATCGTCAATGCCTTCAACACCCTGCCCTGGAGTTGCATCAGGGAGGCACTCCGGTATCACCTGATGTCGACCTACCTCTGTCGTGTGGTCGAGGCGTACTTGACGCCTCGACCACACGACAGAGTGTTTGTGTATTCTACCTATGTTCCCTAACACAGGCAGAATACACTTTTCCATGCGCGGATTATGTTCTATAGTTTTTGATTGGATGTCCCCTTTACAACATTGTTCGTTTGCGATGGTAGGGCCTTAAATTATATATTTCCTGTAGTTTTTTGTGTTGATAAGTTTTGAAGTTTTATGAAAGGATTTTGCTAAATCAATTCATTTCAGGCTACTGAGGTAGGGGATAAACGCTTGTGGTGGAGAGAACAATCGGGATAACGTACCTACACTTTTTCTTTTGATCCCTTCTTTAAGTTCAGCGTATTTGCTTTTCTTTTTTCAGCTACTGTTTTTTGTAGTTTGTGGGTGTTGGGAACTGTAGTATCTATGAGGTGGGTGATTTTCCTTATTTTATCCTGAAGGGTCAAGTCTGGTGTATTATTTATGGTGGATATGGTCTATTTGTAAACATGGCGAGATCGTAATATAATTTATAAGTGTATTTTTTTAATAGTTTTTTGCGACTATGTACTTGTAGAGTGTTACAGTTTTGTATGAGACTTTGTTTGAGTGTAAGTGTTTAGTGAATGTTGTTTGCAACCTGGGGCCCAAGTCTGCTATTTTTATAAATTCGTCATTCCAACACATTGATCCCATTGTCATTTTGCTAAAAGTACGTAATCTGCTAAATTCATAATGGTCGATCATTGGTCGGTCAATGGTCTCATAATAGACTTGTGTTATAATGGCATTGTCGTTTTTTTTTTATTTATTCATGCCCGATTTCATTTATATATATTTTTACATATTATTTATTAATTTATTAGTGTTCAATTTTAGCAGATTACCGCCTAAGTCAGTCATTCATTCGGCATTAAAATATGTACGAGATTACCAATAAATGCCATTTCTTTCAATGGATTGTCAGTGGCTGACCATTGGAAACTCATAATGACGTCATTATATTAATAGATTACCAAACTTGTCAAAATCAACAACTATGAAATCAATGATAGACCATTTTGACACTATTGTAATAGCAGACTTGAGGCCCTGGTTGTGCCTGTGAGTGTAGTCTGTCTGTGGAAGGGTTGTACGTGCATGCTTCAGTTACCTATATGTTGTATAATTATGTCGTTTCTGATTCGATTTGTATTTGTGACATGTATTTCAGCTTGAGTTGGCAACATACCAATCGTTATATAATTTCATTTCATGTAAAATAAAGATCATCATATCAGCGAAAAGACGTCCACTGCTGGACATAAGCCTCTCCCAAAAGGGGGGATTTGCCATAATCGCCGCTCTTGGCAGGCGGGTTGGCGATCGCAGTATGGTGGTCAAATGCCTAGAGAACGTTGCTGCCCATTCTCTAGTAAGTCCCTTAGTCGCCTTCTACGACACCCACGGGATGAAATGGAAATAAAGATAACACTTCAGATTTTTAATTCGTTGCTTAGTTACAAAGTTTGTAATTCTTCAGTCATAAGTACTATCGAGGAATATAGATGTTAGTACTTCTATACACCGTAAGGACTATTATTGCTTGCAGCGCTCAGCCGCTATAGTACCCAAGTAGCATTGCAAACTGTATACAAGCTGTATTTTAGTTCGTTCTTATACTAGAAGCTGTATATTCAGACTGTATAAGCGCTTATACAGCCCTTATAAGTAAAAAAGGGCACATTTTATACAGCTTGTTGCGTTAGTAGAGCTGTATAGTAGAAGCAATAAATAAGCTGTATAGTTGCTGTATTAGAGCTGTTATTTATTCGGTATACAAAGAAACCATTACGCTGCAGATATTATCTTATAAATATCTTGTAAAGAAAAGAGTTCTAAATAGGTTTTTGAAAAGAATGACAAAATAATGAAAATTAGACGAACTAGATTTTTGAATGGCGACATTGTTATTCATAAAATTTATAAGTAAGTAAACGTAATCTTGGACTTAGATATCTGAAGGTGTTAATTGGTGAATTGAAATTGCGGATTATTGTGAACCTGTCTATGTTTTCCGTCAAAATATTCAAGCGCCAGCAAAATAATCGATCTGGTATAAAAGAAAAATACTATTTATATGGTAAGTCAATGTTGGTTTTTAAGGTTAGAATAAAAATCAATTTTAAAATAACAAAAACTGAGGGCAGTGTGATCATTGTGCCCTCATATCTAGCTGAAAATCATGATATATTCCTTAAATTATATTTCAAATTTTGTTTTATACATTCGAAATTACGAAAATTGCGACTATTTGCTTAACAGACTAAACAATAATCGGAGTGTGTTATAGTCTGAGTAGCTGTACTAAGTAAGTTAATTAATATATTGTACAGCTTTTGGCTATTAATTAGCTTTATAATAGAATATTTTTATTACTTAGGCTGTATATCAGTTCTCTATACATAACTTATAATGCTCTTTAGAGTTACTTAAAAGAAATAAAAAACCCTGAACTCAAGATTATGTGTACCTACAAATGGTAAAACTAAAAGAATTAGCTGTTTAACTTTTAACCGACGAAGAAAAAAGGAAGAGATTCTTAATTTGACCGTATATTTTATACCTAAGTAAACTTATTGTAAAGTATTATTAGTTTGTTTGTATACATTATATCAGTTTTACTTTATTTACAGGAAAATATGCCGACTATAATTTAAGAAACCACTTATGATCATTAATAACCCTGTTTAATGTTTTTGCTAAGGAACCCTCTTCGTTGGAAGTCGACGGAATTGGCGGTTGACCGTAAAGTATTTCCAAGTGACTGTGTCATTAATACAAAATATAGCTGTCATTTATTTTTTTAGTTTTAAAACACCCTCAAAAACAGAAGTCATAAAACCACTGTTTTTACAAGAGTGTACAATTACGCCAAAAAAATAAGCTTGAGAACGGAGTTTGCATACACCATTGTACAGAAACAAGTCTTAAGTGATACTATAATAAGATTTAGAGCTGTAATAAGTAAGTGTTCGCATGCAAAATACAGCTTGTATACAGCTTTAACGATAAAACCAGATTAAAGAGTCACAAAATACTTAAGCTGAATAGTAGAGTTTTAATATTCTGTTTAAGTACCCTAAGCTTTCGCGGATCCCATAATAAAGATTTTATACAGTTTGAGCTGTATAATGACTACCTCTAACTTCGAAATAGGCTGTTATATTGATGTTGAAAACGCTTGCGTGCTGCTTGGTTAACGATTGCTAACAGATGTGGTCATTGTATGCACACCATTTTGTTTACAAAATGGTCAGATGTTAGTTTCCTCGATAATACATCACTCGCTTATGGAATCGGGAACGAGAAACAATAAAATTGGTAGGTATTAGCGTAGCTTCTTTTGGGATCATCTCCTCAAGTCTTTTATTTTGATTTCCCACATGTATAAAATGACCTATTGACGAGTAAAACCCACCATTTTGCTTATAAAAACAGTTATAACATAACCATCGCACGACCTAAACGAGTCGTAAGAATGCTTCGAGAGTATAAAAAACCCTAAGACATGAAAAACATCGGCTTGAAAACAGCTGAAAGCTTTCCTAATCGCGATTAAGTGCACTGCAGGCACATCTGCAGGGGCAAGTTGTAAAAGAGAAACTAATATTTTCTTACGTGTACCGAATTTCATCGTTTTCGCGTTTTGTCTCCTCCTCATGCCCTTGTTCAAGTTATTTGGTGTCAGCCCCTTACTTCCTCTTCCGTTCTCCCATGTTGATCACGTCACTTTAACATTCAATCTCTTTTCATATCCATTCATTTCATTGCTCACGCAATACCTCCATCTGTTCTTTGGTCTCCCTCTAACTCTGAAATCCATCAACATAAAAGTTAGTCATCTCACTTCCATCGTCTTATTGCTTGCATTTCGTATTTGAGGTCTAAATATTTTATGTGCGAAAATGTTAGTATTTTTTATTTTATGATAGGTAGAAGCGATAACATAATAGACTTGTAATTTTTTGAAGACGATACCTACATTTCCTACTCAATTTATTTTGGTTTCCATCTACGTTCTGCTATGGTTTTCAATTTGTGAATAAATGGCCAAGCTTTTTCTTGTGTTTTTCTTCTCCTTCATGTTACTTATTTTATTAAACATTTTCGTAAGACCTTTCTACCCATAATTCGGTTAGCCGCAAGTTTGCCGCAATCGTCCTGTGGGTAATCGTACGGGTGACCGTAATGCGGTGAGCCGGACAGTGTGCAGGTATATGCCCATAGAGTGTGTGTTGCTCAGTTCCGCAGTCAGTCTCTCTAGCTAGAATTTAGGCGAGAAGAAAGCCAGTTATTTTAAAGATTTTATCAGTCGGTTATGTAATGCCATCTATAAATTGCTATATTAGTCATTGAGATAATTGTAAGCGGTTATGTCATTGTGTTTTGCAATATTATAACTAGAGGCCGCTGAACACGTTTACTTTTGTTTCGCACATTTGCAATAGGTAGCGCTACTGAAACGTTAACGTATCCACAGACAATAACTTTCGATAGATGGCGCTGCTGAATCGTTAGCATTATTAAAATGGACGATGATTATATAAAAAAATTTACAGTCACGCGTAAACATAATTTGTCAGGCAATTATAGTTTTGTAGCGATAAGTTTTTACGTCAGCTTGTTTTTTCCATTTTTTGCTCGGCACCTAATTACACACGTATTTATATAATAATAGTTTTACCTCCAGATAACTGTGACATAAATTTATGTGGGAGTGTTTTCCTTTGGGAAGTATTATAAATACCAAAAATGTTAAGGAAAACTGGGAGGCGTATTTAGCACTCGTGGTATAAATTCCAGGATTTTCAATTTGACAGTTCATTAATATTCATTACGTTATTTACGTTGTTGAGCAGACACATTTTTCGAACATATGAAGCAATGGATTAGCAATCTGTTTCAAAATTATTCAGATTATGATTTATCGTGTGTTACGCCATTAGGGTGCAGGGCCCTTTATTAGAGTACCTATATCTAATATTATGGGGAGGGGGATTATTTACATTAGGGGCTCGTGGAATAATAATAACAGCCGCACAAGTCGGTCGAAGTTTAAGATACGTTTACCGCGGTCGGTCAGTCGGCGTTGGTTTCGTGACCATCCATTACATATTGAAACCCCTCCGTGCCTCGGAAATCACGATAGGCCGGTGGTCCCGGCTGTCATTCCTAGATCTTTGAAAGTCGTTACGGGTAGTCCGAAGACCAAAAGTCTGACAACCGGTCTTACTAAACGGTATCGTGTTATCCAGTACAACCAATAAAAGTACTGATTAAAAAAAAAGACATCTAGGTATTTCGTGTTTATTAAATACCACCTTTTAGTTTGACGTAGTCTCATTTATTTATTGACTGTAACCACAGCATAAATATTGACAGTACGTAAACTACGAACAAATGTTCGAAACGACCACTTGCACAGACGCGCGCATCTACGAGTACGAGACGAGATCACGAGACCCTATCCTATCACTATCAGATCAGTCAAGTTGGCCGTGTTGAGACGAGTGGGCGCGTTATACGTTCGTCTCATGCGAAGTTGCGGCATGGACCGCCCGCGATCTTTTCAAAAAAACCACGAGCGCATTGCGTATTTCGTAATAAATTTCTGTCAATCATGATGAACATTCAATAAATACAGTAGAATTCGGATATAACGACCCTTTGTCGTAATACCGGACGAAAGGGGCGGATAATTTAAGCTAGTTTTTTTACTATGTCTTAATACTACTGTCATTCATATTATGACATCATTATAAAGTTAGATAAATTTATATTTAAGTAAAATAACGTGTGCGCCCGGGGGACCCTCGTCCGAAACGAAGTACCTTCTCTCGTATGATTTAAAACAAAAAGAATACTTTCACAGCCATCAAATTCAAGATTAATTTACATTTTGACTAAAGAATAAAGTCACAGGGAGGAGGCATACCACATATGAACGCTTTTTCGCGTGACGATTTCTACCAGTCAACTTCTACCGTAAGCCACCAAAAACTTCGTTCCCATAAATAATAAGTACACTTTTCAATTTTACAAACACTAAAGAGTGACAAACCTAACGCTCTAATGGAGCGTAGGTAATTATTTCAACAAATAGACCTAATTTCCATGTAGGTATACTGTGCTGTAACGATGGGACAAATTAATAATACAGTAGCGGCAAAGTTGTTAATACAAACCTGCACAATAATTTCAAATGAGTATGTGTTCTTTTTTTTTCAGTTGTTATCGTATTGCAATAACTGGTTTATTGTTTTACTATTTGTTTTGTCAAATAAATATTATTGCATCAAAATGTTTTGTAAATAGCTAAGAACCCTTGCTACGACACGAATAACGCCTACATTTTATAAATAAACATGAAAATATAAAGTTACTATCTTCTACAACTAAAGCTACAATTAAATAATGAATACTCCCATATTATCCAAGTAGATACGCAATTATTGCTATAAAATTGATTAGAACCAATATATTCATCAACTTTATTATAGCGATGAAACGATTAAGATATATATGTATTTTTGTTTTTGTGTCGGGTCCGATCGGTGGATAGCTACATAGAAAATACTTATGTATGTATTTAATTTTTTAAAGTAATGGAATGTTTTATTTGACCCACTTGGAGCTATTCTGCGGGGTCGTTGTCGTGCTCATTACACACACCGGCAAAATTAGAGAAAAACAAAAAAAGGTGCAGTTTTTTTAAGCTTAAGGGTTTTTCGGCACGTGGTTCTGTTATTACCCTTTTTAATACAACACTAGCTGACCCAGCAAACGTTGTTTTGCCTTATAAATTATTTAGGGGTGGACTACCCCTAACATTTAGGGAGATGAAAAATAAATGTTGGCCGATTCTCATAGATACCGGATAAGCACAAAAAATTTCATCAAAATCGGTCAAGCCGTTTCGGAGGAGTATGGCAACGAAAACTGTGACACGAGAATTTTATATATTAGATTAAGGTGAATCTAGTCCACATTTTTCCATATAAACTTCGGGAATGTATTACTCCACTGTGCGACAATGTACACCAAAAATTAAACATGGTATGGTTTCGTCTCATTATTAATATTGTCTGTACGAAACCAGAATACTAAAATAAAAAGCCATTAAAAAGTTAGGAGGCAACAAAGATTCGTTTTTTTTGCTCGCACCGCTCTGGTCATCATCGATGGCGGTTCTCTGACTGCATACAGGTACATAACTGAGATCCTAGAGCCTCATGATATGCCTTTTGCCCCATTCATAGGATCAGAATTTGTGTTTAAGCACGATAACGCACGGCCCCACACTGCGCACATAGTGTGTGATTACCTTAATGAGATCGGTATGACTCAGATTTTCTGTCATGGTGTCCTGTAGATTCATGTCTGGGACATGATTGGACGAAGCGTCCGCAAGAAGAAAGGCAAGAAATCTAGGCCCTGGAAATGTTGAAGAGCTGAAATTGGCGCTGGTTGAAGAATGGGACACTTTGCCTCAGGAAATGATTGATGGTGTCATAAGGAGCATGGCGTATCCAAGCCCTTATAAGGGCACGAGGAGGTAAAACGTGCTATTAATTCTTTTTATTTTATTTTTTCTTTTAATTTTACTCTATCCCTATAGCGTTGCAAAACTTCGGAATAATTCGCAATAATTCGGAAACATTCCAAAGTATATTTCGATTGGAAGGAATACTACCGCAACAAGAATGCAGAGTAAAATAAATATTGTAAGGATGAAGTAGGTAACCTACATTTTATTACGAAATAAGAATTAAATGATTCCCAGTAATTACGAATATATTTATGCGTAGGTAGCTTGAGGAGACTCCCCATTTAACAGATATTGTGGCATGCCGTTTTTGAATTAACGCCATCTAGCAGGCAATGAACAACTTAGTGAACCGCCGAGCCCCACGGCCGTTCATTCATAAAATCAACGAAGTATTTTTCGATGCCTACGTACCTACTATGCGGGAATATTTCCCTTTAAGTAGTTATCTACTTGTGAATACTTATTATTTTTGTATGGTTTAATTTCGAATGGGCCCGATTTCGGGCTGATGTTATGTATGTGTTATGTACAAGTTTAGTTAGCTTCGTAAAAGTGTTTTTGCTTTACGATGTACGCAACGAATGTATTTTTTAAATAAATAAGTAGGCAGGGTTACTTGCATAATTTTTTACGACGATTTTTTTGCAAAAAGTTTATTTCCTTTATAGAATAGGCAGTATTCAACTAGAAACGAAAAATTTGAACCTATAGAACCAATTGAAATAATATAATAGTTACCGTTTTACTATGTACCTCGATATTAAATATGTATCTAATATAAACTCATCTTAGTACCTACCAACGTATTTATCTTTTATGTACATATTATTCTTGCAAAATAACATTTGTACAACGAAACCGCATACAAAAACTTATTACGTAAGTACATATCTAAGTAGATGCAAGAAACATTCGGAAGTTTACTAATCGTATTTGACTCTTAAATAATGAATGAACGCGTCGGAACATAAAAACAAGAAATATGTCAATCGTCGCATAATTGAAAATAAACCACAGTAGAATGACTATAGAATTGTTTATTGTGAACTCTTTTTACGTATTTATTACTTTTTCGCAGAGCGCACACGGAATAGTTTAATAAGCAAGTTACGCTATCCGCCGCCAGATGTCACTATAAAAAACAAAGCTGTATTTCGTTACGCTTAAGCGTTAAAATTATCTGCGAATAATAATAATTAAACGATAAGCTGGCTTGGGACCGCCCAAACCCTGCAGTGCCGGAGCCATGACAGAAACAATGCTTGCTGCATGTTGCATGTCTGCTTGCATGTTGCATGCTTGTTTTCACCCTGCATGCCTGCTTGCACGCTGCATGCCTGCTTGCATGCTGCATGCTTGAAGCAAGCATCCTTGTTTGCATGCTTCTTACTGGGACCACTTAAAACCACTTTTAGTCATAATCAACTGTTTTAAGTGCCACCTACATTTAAATAATTAATTAAACAAACCAGTGGTATAATGAATGTTCGGAAACATAATATGTACTTCGAACAAATGTTATTTCGGCTAAGTGTAACTTCGGTAAAAAGTTTTTCGACCAAATGAAACGTCGGAGTAACGAAGAAAATCGAATTGATAATAGGTCAACTGATACAGTGGCAAACGGGACTTCGATGAAGTAAAAAAAAAACGAAACGATAATAGTTGAAAAGTTATAGGTGAAATGAAATTCGGTCAAATATTTTTCGATTTGATTTTATGATAGGTAACCGGATTAGGCCTTAGACCATTGTTCTCGTAGTTTATACTGAGCTAAATTCAGAGCCTTCATAGAGAAATCTGTCAGTGTTGATCGCTTCGGGCTGATCGTTGCTTGGTGTATATCTAAACTAATATTATAAAGATAAAAGATTTGATTGTATGTTACGCTCTCACCCTATAACAGCTGAACAGAATTAGATGAATTTCGGGACATGGGTAGACTATGACCTGGATTAGGATATAGCATTACTTTTATCCCTACATTCCTACAGGATCGAGACTTATCGATACCGCGGGGCGCAGGTTTTGTAAAATAAAATGGGAGCTAGGACACTGCCTTGGGGATGCCGTTTTTTCAGGATGCAAGGATCAGTGTTTATCGCAATTTAAATGGACTAGGAACAGTGGCTTGCGTAGCATTTTGCCCAGGATGCGTATAAAGGCTTGATTGTTGGTTAGGGCAGTTCGTTTTGATAGTTATCTTTCAAAATCTTTTAAAATTAAAATGTCGTATGCTGCTGGTAGGTTGACTAGGGCAACGCCAGTAATTTGGGTGGCTTCAAATCCATCTTCGATATATTGGGTGAGACAGTGGATTTGCCCGGTGCATAATATTCTATCCCGGAAACTAACTTGTTCTGAGATGAACCCATTCGAATCAAGGCTGTTGAAGGATCAGCCGTTAGAACAGAATATATTACACAGAAGTGAAATTAAGCTGTAGTTTTTTGGTTCAGTTAGACACGTTACTGCAGGCTTAGCACGACAACCGTAGAGAAGCGTTTTGTCGTCGGAAAAGTAAACAAAAGTGACGTTTACATATAGACAGTTTACAGTTTTTCACCGAGAAATGTAGACAAGCGATTTCGATTCTATAGTAGAGTAGAAATAAAAAGCGTCATGCTAAGCCTGCAGGTTTGAGGAACTGTAGCTTTTCTCCATTGCTTCGGCATTTTATATTTCATATGCACTAAGGAAAATCTATTTTTGGTATGTTTTTCGTGAGGTAAAGTTGGCTTTTTAGAGCGTGATTTTTTAGTAGTTGGGTTTTACAAATTCATTTTTTAAACTAACGCCCTACTATTAGGATACATGTACACAATATTAAACATTGTAAGAACTCTACAGTGTGCGCGACCTGACAGAATTTTCTTGGGCTTTTTATCCCAGAAAAATCCTCGCACGGAGACAGCCTCGGGGAAAACCTAGTGAACAATAAATAAATACAATGTGCAGATAATTGTTATCGCTAAATGATACTCGTATCAATAGTAGTTTAGGTATTATAAAAAAGAAATTTAAATTAATTATTAGAAACATTCATGTACTGTTGTGCAAACATCAGTCGCTTATTCAAGCAAATGAAATGAAGTTCTCCAATATATTACCGTGTTGCCGCAAACGTGCAGATTCGTCTACGAAGGTAGGAGAAATATTTTCTAAGCAATTTGTCATACATCACTGAAGCGATAAATTTAGAATGTATGTTCGAATAATGTGGAAAAAATACGTTTTTTTTTTTTAAGTTAAACTGTTTAGTGATAATAATGATGTAGTTAATGTACAAAAAGCTAAAAAATTATTCGGTAGGTCCTAGGTACCAGTCATCACACCACTTTCCTCATCAATCTAGCGCATTGATGAAACAAAAAATAAAATCGTAGGGCGCGTGAAATTTCTATCAAGAGTCAACCGCTCATAAACTATTTACATATTTACTCAGGTTATGCTGCGCCCCACGATTTTATTATTTTGTCTGATCAATGCCCTATATTGATGAAGAAAGTGGTGTGATGACTGGTACCTAGGACCTACCGAATTATTTTTTAGCTTTTAGTACATTATCTACATCATTATTTTAATTAAAACCGTTTAACGCGTTAAAGTTTTTAGTTTTTATTTCGTTACTTAATATTTCTCATTCTATTTAGTTTTTCTTTATCATAGTGTACAGTATTTTAATAGTCAAGCCCTTTCATTTGATACCCATATTGAGGGGGTTGTGTAAACATATGTAAGTAGGTAATCCGCCATTTTGTAGCGGCCATCTTGGATTTACAATGATACTGATTAAAGTAAATTGTATTGTTATCAAAACTAAAGGTGAGTACCAAATATCAGATCAATCTGCCAACAGGAAGGGGATAAAATTTCAAGTAGGTACAAAATTTGACCCAAAAAACAACAAACAGAGCAAGGTAAATAAAACCGTTTAAAAATAATGAAGCGTAGTTTTCCTGTTATGAGAAGCTAGCATTTACTACATGAAATGGGTGTATAACATAACAAGTCACCCTTTGAAGGAAGGAAAGAAAAACAATTTGATAATATTTATTATAACACATAGTTTTTCTCAAGCTCAAGCTGTTAAAATGGCATAGAATCCGGTCTTCAAACTAATAAAATATTTACCTATTAAAGCTTATAAATATTATATGAGACAAATCGGGGAAACAGGTCCTTGACCATGATCTATGATCTATGTATGTGTCGAATTAGTTCTTGAGTTTGCAGTTTGTGCATCAAACCCTTTATTCGCTTTAGGACAGATTCGCTTTAAAACAGATTCGCTTTACGACAGATTCGCTTTAACACAGATTCGCTTTACGGCAGAAGTACAGTGAACTCGATGAAACATTAAACAAGAAACAAAAATGCTAATATTTATCTTACGATACAAACACCATTTTTTTTATCGTTCTCCTTTAACTTTAAACTACGCCGTTATCCTTTACAATACTAATTTCTACCCTTTTTAATTTTTTATCTTGATATTCGGTTTCCTTTTTTAGTAATTGTATGAACCGATCCCGCAATACAGTAAAAAGTCTTGCGTAAGTAGCTTGTGTTTTGTTAGGTAAGAGTACATATATAAACTAAGGGTACAAAATTTACGGTATCATAGTTTTGTGAAGCATTATTATGTAACGTGTATAATTGATAGAAGATGCTGGGAACAACTCTGAGGGTACCGTCACTGTAATAGCATTTGTAGTTTTGAAATTTGGTAAGTATTCGCTTAAGGTGTGCTAAAAATATACAAAAATAAAAAACCTCGACCCAAACAGAAACCGCTAAAAGTAAAAAAAATAACATTTATTGGCCTTTTAAGTTGTAGGTAATATTTTGATCAAAGCATTTTCACCTCGGGGAAAAGCTAATGAAAATGTTAACCTTTCTACAATAGCATAGTTACATTCATTATTGCTAGGCATCGTCTGTTTGGCGTTTTCATTGCCCGTCTCCCGACGTGACAATGCTTTGATCAAAATATTACCTACAACTTAAAAGGTCATTTTTTTTAAACTTTTTAGAGGTTTTTCGTTTTGTCGGGGTTTTTTTAATTTTAAATTTATATTTTGATCATCCAAAGTAACAGAAGTATTGAAGTCCATTTTATTAAATATTTCCAATTTGTACTGACATTTTTATTTTTTTACGTAATTATAGCGGTAACCAGCTTGCAGATAAACGGGCTTACCCTTTCGACTCGATATAAATTTAATACCGCTGCTCGTAGTGGGCAAATCCATTGTTATTTCTACACTCCTTTTTAAATAATTAATACAATACTTATTTTACCGCCTAAAAAATCAGCAACAAATCAATCGTAGATCATTTCAACAGGACTGTACAATTTCTGTCGTAAAGCGAATCTGACGTAAAGCGAATCTGGCGAAAAGCGAATCTGTCTTAAAGCGAATCTGTCCTAAAGCGAACAAAGGCATCAAACATGTGTTACAAAACTTACAAACTATATATGTCGTGTATTTAAATATCGGGTAAAATCGTGAAAGTAATTGTACAAAAATGTTTATTTGTAACTTTATTTTAAATAGCAAGTTCATTATACCTATCGAATCCTTTCGAATTTGCTTTTAAACCTATATAGGTACCTACAGGATCTAGGTAGATACCTACTCTTAGGTCAAACTTTAAATTCAGAAAAATTAACTAGTTCTGCGACTAGAGAAAATTGCAATCATTTCAAAGATTAACTACCTTAACTCTGCTTTCGTACAACGGAAAATTACATGATAATATTGATAATAGTTTTACTAAACTCTCAGTACCTATTGTAGCATGAAAAAATTTGAAGTGAAACACACACTGCTACTAACACGTTTTAATTTTGTGAAATAAAAAATACAAAATATACAAAAATACCAGACAAAAATATAAAAAAAGGGTGGAAATTGTACAAAAAAAATATTTTACAGATTTGGGAGGTTTTGATGCGGAGCGACTTGAAGAGTAAAATTTTAAGAATTTAAAAGAGGAAAAATACGTAAATTATTTGGTACACGACCTATCAAGCCATTGCAATCGGTTAAAACAAGGCCTATGTACGCAAAAGTACGTTTGTTTAACGTTATAACACTAAGAAAAACCGGCGCGTCTTTATAGAATTACCTGTAATATTAACTATCTTATCCCTTTAAAAAACAAACAGACAGTAATCTAAAACAAAAACAATATTAAGTAATCATTTTTGATACACTTATGTAGTCCGATGAAACCAGACCGGTGGAGCGCGCGGGACGGGTGGATAGAAGGGTCTTTCGGGGGTTACGTGGCTGCAGTGGAGCGACGCTTCAGCTCTTGAAGCGCGTCACGTGCCGAGATGCGTCAGGATTTCGGGCTGGTGCGCGCCAACGTAGGTCGAGGGGAAACCACGCCGATATTAAGCCCGTGGGGAAAACCGAATTTCGGCCTGTAGCTTGTCTAAAGACAAAGAAAAAGAGCCTTCAGACCAGAGGCACAAGAAAAATCCTTGAAGAAAGGGGAATTAAAAAAAAATAGACCCGAAAAGAGAAAAATAGGTGACGGAATACATACCCAATGAATGCGGAAGAAAACACTTATTTGCACACGGAAACAGCTTTTACTGGTTGCTTTAACCACACAACATATTAACGTAGCTTTTTTAAACTTTAATAATGTGTCACATTAAAAGGAGAATTTTCTTATAAAGGGATTTGTACCACCATCAGTGGCTCCCAAATCTGTAGTGAGGGTTTTGTCAAAAGAAAACATTCGGATGTTTTTTCTGATTCAAATTTTAAAATTTGATTAAAAGCTATGAAGAAAAAATATTTTTTATTGAAAAGGTTGGACTAGAAATCAATAAGGTTTTTACCGTAGCGGATTTACGCTACACTATGCTCTTAGTACGATCACGTAAATGGATGGACGGAAAATAGAACAGTGACACATCGGACTTAGCCGTCATGGGTAATATCGGAACTTTGTTGTAAAAATGTCTCAAAAATATTCGATTCCTTCATAAAGAAAATAAAAGTCTCGAGCGAAAATACTATGTCCTATACGTCCGAAGTACTCCGAAGTGTTCTGAGTCTCATCTTCCCATACCTAGTTTGGGAGAGCTCCAAGTATCGTTATTTGAGTGCCAAAGTACAGTCGGACCAGTGATTGTTACCTAACCATAAAACTTGCATTTTATTTAGTTTCCGAAGATCACCACGGCCAAAAATCTTATCAATCCATAAAAGTGAATTCATTTATTATATTTTTTAGAACACCAGCGCGCGTTTAATTGCCACCATAGTTAATTTATAAGTTTATAACACAGGCGTATGTACTGCTATATAGATGTAATTCTACCGTAATTCATTGGTCGCAATTTAGATAAAGATTATACAGTGGTAAATGTCAAGATAAAGGATTTTATTGTGGAGCTTCATAGAAAAGACGTGTTGGAGAAATAATCGCCTTATTTCCATATTAACTGTGATACAGAGTGCGTCGGTGAATATCGGCACTAGGTACTATCAAGACCGAAAAATGGCTACGGACTTGGTTGATTACAAGGTAAATGATTTTAAATCCTCTGTTTTATGGTACCAAAATATTTATTGTTATTGGAACAGACAAAACATTAAATGCTCATTTTCAGTTACGTAATATTCTACTTTAATTCTAGGATATCAAGTCACTGATGATTAGAAAATATCCATACAAAATGGTATAGTTAGGTGTTCTAGTACCTACCTAAGGTGACATTTAATAATAATAATACATTTGCACTGCAATTTAAAATATCATTTCATTATTAGAATACTATGAAAATATCACGGAAAAAAATTATAACTACAGTAGGTACTGTGCGGTTTAAATATGATACAAGGGTATTGATAGGACACTTATCAGAAAACGGATCAGAGATCCTACACACTTGGCTTCATGACAAAGTTTCAGAATTTAGCGGCGCCGAACGCTGCCCGTAACGCCCATAGAGAATGAAAATATTACGTTTGCAAATATACAATACTGAAGTGCGAGTATTTGCGGACAAAAATAAACAAGTTATTTGCGTTTGTGTCCTGATAAATATTTATATTTAAATTAAAGAATTTAATCTTAACAAAAGCCCGTTGAGTTATTCATAACTCTAAATTGCCGTATTAAATAAGCTGATTTAAATCATAATGCGCATAAATTATTATCTACAGTAGATATATTATTATGATACATAAGTAAGTATATTAAGATAGTTAGGCTTTTTAGATTCACTTGTTTGTTCACGGGTAATCCCCACACTTAATGAGGAAAATAACGTTTCTAGTGTTGTTTGATTGTGACGTGCGTAACATAAACCATTGAATTGGCTTTTGTAAGGCAGACTATGATGTACATAGGTAAACACGGTAAAGTACCTTTAAATGGGAAATGCTATGAAGGCCAATTCTCGTTAATAAAAACGTTCAAAATCTAGTCGCAGTGTCATCTCGGCGACAACGAAATGTCAAAAACTTGTCAAAAATGTATGGAAACTCGAGGTACTTTTGACAGATTGAGACTGAGATCAGACTGTGAACGTTTCTTAAAGTTACGAGAATTGCCCCTCTGATGTATTGCAGTCAACAGAATGGTCTCACTAAGTATTTACACCTAATCCGAATAATTTCATCATACCTACGTATTCCGTGGGTAAGGAAATCGAACAAAACAAAATATTGTTTACAATTTTCGTAGGTACTATGTGGGTATGTATTTATGTAATTAAATTTATAATAAACTCAAAATCATCATCGTGTATCAAAAATAAATAAATATCAACATAACTTACTAGGCATAATAATATGTATTATAGAAGATATCTTTAGACGGTCCAGGGTCTGCTGCAGGTCAATTATAAGTATCGGTCATTAATTAGACTCAATAACAATCGGTGTTGTATTGAAGTTTAAGTTTCTGTGACCCTTTGTAACATTATCTTTGTTGATACCTTATCTGACCAGGGATGTACCTATTCAGTTAGATAGCACCAACATTTGATAGGTAGGGACATTATTCTTATTTATATACGTACTTAAATAATTCAGTAACAAGATAACACAATATACTAGAGTTAGTTTAATTGTGAATTTAGCACAACATTTTTCCTTTCCGGACTCCGTTTTAGGAAACAAAGGTCGCACATGAAGGTCATCCTTTCATTTCGGAAGCTGACGTAAATGTGCACAATTAGCGCCACAGTTTAGAAATTTTATATAAGTAAGTATAGAGTGTGAAAATATTTAAATTGGCATACTGAGATGTGAAATAATGAGTATGCTGAGCACGTGCGCTGTGTCACGCACTGCGGCTCAGCACAGTGTTTATGCGTCGTGTTTGTGGTCCGTTGCGAACTTGCAATTTGTGAGCACGACTGTTACAAACATACCTACATGGTTGGGGGCACGTCACCTCGTCGCTGACACACCCGTGGGTAAGAGGCGTGCGCCGGCGATTTATCGGCGGCGGTGGCGTCATTGGCGTGGTTAAAATAAAACGCGAGATTAGAACGGCTCTCAAGCAGCTACAGAACAACAAGGTACCTAATGACAACGGAACTACAACAAAGCTCTTTATAGCGGATGGGGTTCCAATACCGAAAGGGCTGTTGGGATACAACAAAATATATACCTACCTACGTCCCACTTAAGTAGCTTGAGAGTCAAATTATACTGTGTCTTTAATTGGTTCTCAAAACCCAACAAGAGGTTGCGATTCTCTTCAATTCCTTCATCAAAGAAAGTACAACACTTGAAAGGTGGAGAGAAGGTACGGTGGTTCTGATCTTCAAAAAGATGAGCAACGTGCAAGCTGTTCTCGCGAGTCGTCACGAACCGTCCCTCCGAGGGACCAGAACAAACCGGGTTTCGAAAAGCCTTCAGTACCGTAGGTATACTACATCACACTGATTGGTAAATTATACTGAAGACCGTAAAGCACAATCAGCCGCTGTGTAGGGTATATGTGGACTACGAGAAAGACTCCATTGAAATGTGGGTAGTTCTGGCATCCCTGCAATGATCTCATTAAGTATTTATTGCATTACGGCAATATGTTGAGATGCTTGTATGTCGCTGCCACAATGGCTGGCTAGATCCAGGGATACGAAAACCATCCCTACACAACTACACCGAGGATGATAATCCATCAATCGGCTGTTTTTAAGAACCCTGGACTGGACTGAATAATCAACGTGAACGGCGAGTACCTATATCACACATTTTCACTTTGCCGTTCATCGTTTTTTTTTTTTTTCTGGGTAGGAAATCATTAAATGACGTCTCCCGCTCTGGATGGAGCAGCAGGGCGTGTCACTTTTACTACAACTAAAACCCACCCGTGTTCCCTCATTTTTTAACGTGGAGAAGTGCCTACTGCGCTACCACGGGGAGATAGCGCAGATATGTGGGACTGTAACCCTTAAAACTCCACGGTGTCCTCCAGTGCCGCTTGAGGCGGAAACACGGAAAAGCGCAAGCCATCTGCAAACCCGCCGTGGCTGTCCGTCACCGGGCTCTCCCCTGAGAGGAATAACCCCTATCACCGGCGCACCAGGACACATGGCACGCCGTAACCACCCCAGGAACCAAACAGCATACGGGCCCCAGACGACCCCGTGCAACAAATTGAAGGTAGCTGCTCAAACTTCCGAATGATTCTATTGTATCATCACTTGGATCATGGCGTTAGTTCTTACTAACTACTAGAAAATAATGTTTTACAGCCAGAAATAATTCTGCTCTGCTGTAAATGCAGTAAGTACTTGCAAAAAAGCGGTTTCGAGAAAATCGCGGAAATCTATAAATAAAAGTTTCATGCAAGTACTGTGAATCTTGTTATCAAAAAAACATACTTCCAGTACCCAAATATTTTTATTTTTCCCATACAGGTTGCCCATAAGGATGCCATTTCTGCAAAAAAGTGAAAACCCATAAGTGTCGATTACTGCACATACAATTAGCAGGGCAGAATTATTTTTGTCAATACTAATAGGTTACATACACGTCAAATATACGTTCTTAGCAATAGGTGTACCTGCCTATGTAATTTCTTAGACTTCAAAGAGCAAAACCATCCTGTCAAGATACGTAGCTTCCGTACTTTACTATTCAGTATTCGGTACTTAATCAAAATTTACTGACGCAATATTACATGAAGGGCATCACGTGAGCAAGGTACCTACATAACGTAGCTGTAGTATAGTTCGCGGGAGCGGGGTAGGGGGGCTTGCGCGACGTGACGTCATGCACGGCGCGCCGCGATCGGCGGGCGCGGGGAGCGGGCGGCGAGTCCGAGGGTGTGGTGCACATGCGCCGCGGCCCGCGTCGCGTCGTCTCAAGGTGACCCTCGACTTGCCGAGCAAGTGTTCTGCGTGGCTCACGGCACTCTACTCCGTTCCTTTCACTTCTACACGGCTAAACGGTCACCGATACCGGTATTTGCTAGAACGCGGATACAATTTTTATCTTGTGCCCGGTTAAATTTATGTCAGCACCCTGTGGACTCCAACGTTACTCGTCCATCACCTTTTATCTCAGTCATCGCGACTGACAAGACAAATCGATATGCGGCAAGCAAGAGATGTTGTGAGTATTACAAAGCCAAATATTTGCTCCGATTAGAACTTTTCCAATCCACCACACACGAAAGGGTGTTTAGCATTACACTTATCTATCAATTTTTATCTGAAATTTTTGTTCAGTCATAACAGCTACCTATTCAATAAAATCTTTGAATCATGCCGGTCGGTAATTTACCGCAGAGACCTTTTTCGTCTATCAGATTATTTATCTACCCCCGAAACCTATTGAAACGTTTTATCTTTTGATCTTACTGCGCCCACTTATTGTCATTTTCCTCCCTTAAAATTCCTGGCTGATGCAGCGTAGGGATTCCCCTAGCAATAGAATGAATCACATTGATTCAGATAGCCACTTGAACACTAGTAATGATCGGTACTTACCTACTTATGTAGTGTAATTGCATCATTTTCGTAATCGGTTAGGTCGTTGTTAGTCCATAATGGTTTTCCTTGGAATCTATTATTAAGATCTTATAGGTTAAACAGTGACGTAGCGTACTAATGTGTATTTTACTATTATTGAACTAGCATGATTAAGAGCATTCTCCTCCCCACGCGGGCTGGCAACGGCGGTTTTTCGTTTTTCATTCATTTCATCGATTATTTCATTAAATAATACAAACAAAAGTTTAAAAAAAAAATCAGCCATGCACTAGATCGTTGATATATTCAAGTTTGTATGCTATTTTTTTACATTTATTTTGGTATTTGGTTATAAAAATCGACATACCGTCAATTATTTTCTATTTTTGCATTACTAATGCGATTAAATGTTTTTATGGAAGAGTAAATAAATATTTCAAATAATTATAAATACAAACGATCTAGTGCTTGGCTGAAAAAAAAAATGTACTTTTGTTTGTATTTAATTAAATAATCACGAAAACCTACTATAAATGCGTTGTTGCCAGCCCGCGTAGAATAAATGCTCTTAAAGAGCAAGACATAATTTGGTTATGAGATTGTTTAGTCGTTGAACCAATTTTTTGCCATCCCTTGATATTCATTGCATCTACTAAACCCTGGCTGGGTTTAGTAGATGCAATGAATAACAATCCAAAACAAAACGTTTCAGCAGTTATAACTAGAGACAGCATATTATTAATTGTTCTACTATAGAAGTAAGTCTGTAGCAGTGGCGAGGGGTCAATACAAACCGATTCCCATCGGCTTACCATTAAGTAATCCCACCTCCCACCGATTATTTCAAAGTACTTACAATTAATTTATATGTGTATCTAAGTTTTACTGAAAAAACGCGTGCGCGCAATGAAAACCAAACCATCTTACAAAATTCTCTGATTCCAACTAAGTATGAGTGGAAGAGGGGCTGAATCTCTGAGGAAACTAGCTTGCATCACGCGGTGAGTGTTTTTTTGGAAAGGCTTACTCTGGTCATATTTACACCACTCGCCACTGGTCTGTAGGTAGTTAGCGAAAAACAATACCAGTAAGTATCCTAATTGTGTATAAATCAGAATCTGAATAATTTTGAAGGATATTGCTCATCCGTTGCGTCATAAGTTCGAAATATTTGTCTGCTCAATAACGTAAATAACGCAATGAATGTTGTTGGACTGTCAAAATGAAAGCCATTGCTACTGTTAGTGTGTTACGCAATTAGCCTTCAGGAGGCTTGTTCACGTTTCAGTTTTTCAAGGTAGTTCTCATAAATGTTATTTTCTTGGGACATAGTACCTACATATTAAAATTTTCGTAATTAACATTAATTTGTAGATAATTAAAAAAAAAATATACTGCTGTTTCGGTGATTTGGTACTAAAACGAATAATATTTCGTTCTCGAGAAGTTAGACATTTCGTTGAAGTAAGGCTTCAACGAAATGTTTAACTTCTCATCAATCGTGAATATTGAACTCAAGAATAGTTTGTAGAATATATTATCACATGCCATTAGCGACGTTTTATCCTTAAATAACTAGTTTTGACTAGTTAATAGTGGCTTTTAAAACGTATAATCTGGTACTCACGAATTCCAATCCCAACAATCAAGGTTATAAAGATAATATTCATCTTGGAGAGATAGGTACTTTGACGTTAAAACAATGGTAACCTTTAACTTGAAATGTGCCCGAGTTAAATTAACCAGAGATGCATTACGAGATTTACTAATACTAGATAAAGCTTGGATTAAATCAATTTAAGACGGCACCTAAAAGTGATTTAAGTGTTTTAAGATCTTATTTACAGAAGAGATGGACCGTAAATAATAATTATCATTGTGATTTAATTCAATTTTAATGTGTAGTAGTTAACGTACATAATAGGAAACTGATAATATAGTTGTTTTCGATACAAAACAGGAAATATCACTGTGACTGTTAAATGCGAATAACTTTATCACTTTTATCATAGAGGTATGATCACAAAGATAAATGAATCACTATAAATTGCTATCTAAATGCGATACGGTACTTTATCTGAGTACTCAAGCTGAAGTAGGATGATAATACTGTCTAGCCAGCGCCACACCCTGATTTATTTGTGCTTAAGAACACCTTGTCAAGAACTCAAGACGAATTTGCGTGAATATCACTACATGTATATAGTATAAAACAAAGTCGCTTTCTCTGTCCCTATATCCCTATGTATGCTTAAATGTTTAAAACTACGCAACGGATTTTGATGCGGGTTTTTTTAATAGATAGAGTGATTCAAGAGGAAGGTTTATATGTATAATACACCGACCTCCACGCGGGCGAAGCCGCTGGCAAAAGCTAGTTCATTATAAAATGCGTTTTGTACAAAAACTCCACAAGTGTTATTTTTTGTTAAACTACTCATTTTCAGTATTTTCTTACGTGAAACGTAGTGAATTATGTAGATACTCGTGCAGCGTTGTCTGCGTCACTATAGGACAACACTCGAGTCTCAAAAATAAACAGACACACTATGCCAAGAAAGTGCTTGAGCGTGCGTTTGTCTTGACGCGAAACGATCTCATTTTATTTATAGCTTATCCTCAATTATAACGATGTTTACCAATAAATTAAGTCGCATTTGCACTTTTTAAATCACAAAATATGCTGTTATTATGGCTGTTCTTCACTTTGAACTTACTTTGATGGCTGATCTAAAAATATTTTGAACATTACCACGGCAACATGTTCTGCAAAACATGACAATATTAAGCAGGTAGGTAGATTAGCTTTACATTTATTTCGCATTTCCTGTACATTTTTTGCTATCTTTACATGTTTACAAGTCATGACGTAAATGAAAACACTTATTTTTCCTTATGTGCTGAATAGCATAAGGAAAACAATAATACACGTTGGAAATTTGAGACAGGAATAAGATTCGTCAGTGAAACAGGATAACTTTTTAGACGGAATGGCGATGGCGCACAGTGGAACGAATGTATGGGAGCGGTTGGACGTAGACATGTCCGAAAAATAAGAGTAAAATTATGACAAACTAATGATGCCATCTTATTCGATTACTTAATGCCTTCATAAATTGTGGTGATGAATTTCTTCATAACTCCCATATTTCGGGAGTAATTTGAGAAAATGTGAAATTTTACTATGAAAATGAGTGTATCGAGCTCTCTCCCTCCTGATTCCGGGCTTGTTTCAAGTAGCGGTCTCTAATATCGTAATGCTATTACTAAGAGCTATATTTAATACTAAGACACATAGTGCGCCAAATGTGCACTTTCTGGGATAAAAGGAAATGAAAATTTAAAAAAAAAAACGTTTTTTCCCCATTTGTATTTACTTTAAACCGCAGACAGACTTATTAAGAGGTCTATAAATATATTATATATATATACAGAAATATATATTAACAAAAATATTCACAAGAACTGATGAGAGTATGACTTTTAAGTAAGTTGATAATAAATTACCTAGTTTCATTAAAAGTACAATAAATAATTAAGATGTAAGCTCTAATTTACTAAGTTACACATTTTAAAACAATAACATCATTTAATTATCTTCGTCATCATCATCATCATCAATTAATTCAAATTCAGAATCGATGTCCGCTAAATCATTTATGTTAACAAATTCGATATCACTTTTCTCAGAATCCGTAAGCTCATAAAATTCCTTAAAAGAAGATTTTTTTACAAACTTATTTCCTTTTGGACGGATACTTGTAACAAGTGGATCAGAAGACAGTAAAAGATTGTGCATAATATCTTCATTGCATGAGATACTGCTATGCTTTCGAGAATGCCCCTCTCTATATTTTCTAAAATCTTTATTTCTAGCCTCAGATGCCTCTTCGGATAGAAAACCAATGGGCACAATTGACATGTTCTGAACTATGTCTGGCCCATGCATTAAAATTTTATGAAGTGAAGAAGGCATATAATACCATGGGTATAACTCCACGTAAAGCTTAGCAGTATCAAAGCAGAACTCTCGGAATTTAGTTACGTTGATCTTCTCTCCTGATGAAATACACTGCAAGATCACACAGATTTTTCTTAAAAGCATAGCATCTATTCCGGTCAGTTCAGCAGATTTAGTGTAGTTTTCAAAAAATCTCCTTGCCGAGTTGCCATTGTTGGTGGATCCACTGCCTTGTTTCACAACATCGAGAAGTAAGCCCGTTTCTCTTCTTACAGCCTCTTGAACTCTTTTCTTCCTGTCATCAACTTGCCTTTTTGCTATATCACCCCTTACTTGCCATGATTTTATGTCTAATTTGTAGGAAATGTGTAATAAGCATTCCATTGAGCGAATCCAAGCGTGAAGGGTGCTTAAGCTATATTTATACATGTCCTCGTTTGCGTGTTTATCTTTGATTAACTCTAAATTATTCATTTCTTTAGGACAAGCCTTGCATATGTCACACACTGAAGCTGCTGTATTGGATATAATGGAATGAATTTTACCATCAATCATTGTCAACAGCAGTTGGTGTTTGACACTAATTCCATCAGTGATGGTGGATGGAGTTAAGGCTTCAATCTCTGCTTCGATTTCAGCCATCTCTCTCTGCACATTTTCTTTGGTTTCCTTTATAAACTTAAACAATATTGGCCGGCAAAATGAAGTGGAAGATGGTCGCTCGTTTTCCCAAATTGTTACACCTTTTGAGACGAGCCGCAGTGGTACAAGACTAATCATAAAATTACTAGCAAGATCGATTTGCTCATCTTCACTCGTCCTTTGATGATAAATGCTTTGGCTAGATGATCCGTCAAAACCCCATTTGCTGGTCAATACGAGCTGTTGATTGGGATCAACAGGGGTTTCTAACGACCTAATAAGTCTTCTTGAGGTTAAATCCATCAAGGCTTGTAATTTGATTTTTGCAGAGCTCTCTGTAACTGTGAGATCTTCTTTGGCCGGATAGCACTTAATTTTTTCTTTAACCAACATGTAGTAACTCGGGTATTGAAGAGCTCCTTCTTGAGTGTTGAAATCCCGAAGAGTGTTATAGCGCCATTTCGATAAGTTCATCGATACATAAAGAGCCAATGCCTTCAAAGGGGATATTTCCCGTACCTGAATTGATTTACCTTCAATGAAGGCTTTGATTTTTGAGGCCTCTTCTGGATTCTCCGTCAAGTATTTCATAACATAAGCTGTATCGCTTTGTCCTGCCTTTTGAAGCGCCCTTTCGGCCGAAAACATAATTTCAGCGCTGCTACTGCTGCATGAAAGACTATCTTCAGTGCGTCTTCTTTTTTGCCGGTTACTAAGGTCCTCAAAAGATTTACGAGGACTAGGATGTGTACAAGTTGAAGCATCAGATTTAGCAGGAGAAATTATGGGCTCGATGACGTCACTTATATTTTCTGTAGAAGGTTCCATATTTTCATTCTGTAATTCCGGCCATTGAATTGCAGCCTGTAGCCAAATCTCATGTTTCTTCCGAAACTTATCTGTGCTTCTTCCAGACTGTGTCCATTTTGCATAAATGCGGTAGCAAAATCGACGACACCAGTCTTTTAAACTTGTTTCAGCACTTTCACATAACTGAACACAACTGTTATCTTTTAAAACACTGAACAAATAGTTAAAGTCGCGTAAATCTTTATGTGCGCGTGCGCATAAAGCAACGTGAATATCAAGATTTGTATTAAAATTTGGAAAATACATTGCGAGATTAGCTTGGATACAACGAGGTGTAAATCAACACTGATTTTAAAGTTACTAATAGTGACCTATTTATATAAAATCCAGGTATCCCAGGTATCCTTTGTTAAATATTGCAAGGTAATTAGTTATTGTGATAATTAGTAAATGATGCATGCTAAATTAGTGTATTAAGAGCCATTTAGTAATTAAATAATAGCAATGTTCTTATCAGTAATCATTAGTGCATCAGTTTTATATGTAAACCTTAAGTCCCTAATTATATATCCTAATTAGCTTATATCTTCTCTAATTGGCTGCTCAGAAATGTTATTGTAATAAGGTAAACCTTTAGAAAAACGGTTTTAATCAACAAAATAAACAAAAAATAAAAAAATTGTGTTATAAAATAAACATCACTCTTTATCCCAGAAAGTGCACATTTGGCGCACTATGTGTCTTAGTATTAAATATAGCTCTTAGTATTAGCATTATGATATTAGAGACCGCTACTTGAAACAAGCCCGGAATCAGGAGGGAGAGAGCTCGATACACTCATTTTCATAGTAAAATTTCACATTTTCTCAAATTACTCCCGAAATATGGGAGTTATGAAGAAATTCATCACCACAAGTTATGAAGGCATTAAGTAATCGAATAAGATGGCATCATTAGTTTGGCATAATTTTACTCTTTTTTTTCGGACATGTCTACGTCCAACCGCTCCCATACATTCGTTCCACTGTGTGGCGGTCTAAAACTCAAAGGCATCACATCACGCACAGTACCGCCAATCAGTCAGTCACACAAATTGAAAGTTTTTGGTATAATAAATAGGTACCTACTGTAAGTTCTGATCTAAGTATGGATTTTTTATAAATTTACTCAAGTCAGTATAATTTGAATCATTGAAAGACAACGGGACAAAATTATTGAGCCTGACCTTGACTTTCTTGGAGAATACATGGGTAGGTACTACATCATGAAAGAAGGGTCTTCTTTCATGATGTAGTACCTACCCATGCAACGTCTTGCAACGTCTACAAAGATGGTCTTTCAAAGCATTTTTCCTAACTTAAAAACAACTTTTCAATGATTTTTACCTAGGTAAAAACTATAGTTAGGTGATTAAGTACCACCTCGAGGTAAAATACATAAATGATTCAATAATGATTTTTAAGTTACAAAAAATATTAAATTACATATGTAGAAGAAGTCTAGAGCGGCGTAGGTAAAAGCAATATTGTATCAGTTGCTCGCTAGATATATAAATATTTATGAAATCCATATTCAACAACAACTTTTAAGAATCCTGCTTAAAACATTTTAGGAAACGAAACTAAAATGCGCCGCATTAGCCATATCAACCTTTACAGACATAAAAAAGGAACAACTCACTACCTTGCAATACTAAGGTAGCCCGCGAAATTCAAATTTACTTACGTCTTTTTGCAATTTGCAGGCCTCAGGGTCAGGTTGTATGAATTTGTATGTTGACTAAAATATGATTCGCGACTGTGTAAAAAAAGTGGCTTTACAATCAGCAATACTACTACTTAAGTTTTAAGTGGCCTCAAATGTCATCAAACCATGAAATAAGTAATATGAAGTTGAAAGTTTTATCGATGATTTTTATGAATATGTGTTACGGCCGCGAATGATATTTAGATCAACATACAACCTGTGCAACACGCTTTCAATCACAATCTGATTAATTTTGAACCATATTGCTAAATTTACTATTCCATTGCTTCGTAATACGTTGGAAAAAAATGTCTACTCAGCATCGTTAACAACGCAATTAATGCTGTTGAACTATCAAAATGAAAGCCATTCCTACTCTTAGTATGTTACGACTGTTACGCGTTTACCCCCTGATACTGACCTGCAAATTGTAAGAAACGTAAAAAGAATTGTATTTGGCGGGCCAACCTGACGCATTTGCCTTAATGTGAATATCAAGGAATGCCATGACGTCAAGAGCGAGCCCACGCGATAACCAATCAGATTCGTTCACTGAGGGGCACGCCTTGGGCAACACGATAAAATGTTCTTGCAAATCATTAAATAATATGAACCAAAAGGCGATGAAAATGCATTTTAATTGTAAAAACACTTCTGTTGCCTGGGACTAAGCAACACTTTTCTATTTTTTGAATTTTCGCGTGTCATTTATTCTCTATCTTTACCGTTCTAGCACAACCAATATGAACAGGCTAAAACGAGATAACACTAGTTTACTAACATGAATGAAAAAGACGTATGTGAGCGCGTTCAATGCAGTACTGTGCTGACGGCGACGTCCGTTACTAGCTAGCTGATCGTATTCCTCATTTTCTTGCGGATCTGGCGAGACGTGTCGTACTTAATATTATAAACCGCGCGGTGTTATATTTTTTTATTAAATATTCAGTATACAAGTGTTTAAAAATGGGCTTAGTAATTAATAATTTACCTAAGGTGAGTGCAACACATTGCCTTTTATTTCAAAATGTATTATTTCAAAGCCGGCTTCGCATTGGAAAGCAACGGTAGTGTTGCAGTTGTAATGACCGCTTTGACCTTGTGAAACTCGCGATAATGAACAACTCAACTTGCTCGTACGTCTACATATTGCATATTTAGTTCCATACCAAAACTTTCAAAACTAGTTGCGAATAGTGTATTAATGATACTACCTACTGATGTGCTTCGGATTTACTCATAAATATAAAACTAGGTAGAAAATTACTGTGGACTGAATAAAATATATAAAGGTGTTTCGCCATGTGTATTGTAGTAAACATAATAAAACAGGTACCTATTATATTTGTTATAATGACCTGTTACAAATGTACACTGTTACACTTATTTTGTAACATCTCAATTAAAAACTTCTATTGACATACCTAAAACCCGTTCGCGCCAAGTTTGACGCTAACGATATAACGTCACTCAAGGGGGTAGCGTCAGCAAAACAAGTAAAGATATTTTAATTATGTTATTATTTATTTTATGACGTTGCTTACGTAGAACGCAGGCGGTTGGGGGAGGGGACGCGCATTCCACGGACCGGCAAACTTACCACGAACGGGTTGTACCTACATTACTAGTTACAAGAACATCTAAAATTAGCACCTGTGTCGTTTGTCTCACGTCAAACTTTCGAATAATAATATTTATGTAAATTTTCATTACAGATTCGCGAAGAATGCGAAATTCTACACTTGACAGACAAACAAATCAAGGAGATAATGAGCAGACTTCACAATGATTTGATCAAAGGACTTGGAAAAGACAGTCATGCTAACTCTATAGTCAAGTGCTGGATCACTTACATTCAAGATTTACCCAATGGAAAAGGTAAACACTCTACAGCTATTATCATCATCTGCCTAGTTTTTCCCAACTCTGTTGGGGTCGGCTCCCAGTCTAAACGGATGCAGCGGAATACCAGTATAGCTATCATACATCATATCACGCCATGGTTCCCCCCGAAGGATTGGGCAGAAGTGTACCTACCTCACCTACATTTCGCCAGCTATCATATTAACACTAAATCCAATACCCGTATCTAAGAAGGATCCGATTCCTCCCATTATATAATATGACATCTAAGTACCTATTCATAATATATTATGTTTCTTTCAGAACGCGGTAAATTCCTTGCGTTGGATTTAGGAGGAACTAATTTCAGAGTTTTAATTATAAACTTAGGTGCAAATCATTTCGATATGCAGTCTAAAATTTATGCTATTCCAAATCATATTATGATTGGCACAGGGGTTGCATTATTTGACCACATAGCTGAATGTCTAGCAAACTTTATGAAGGTGGGTACCTTTTACGCTAATTTAATTTGTAGGATATTTAAGCAGTACTTATAATGTAACTAATTGTCTTGTATTACTTCAACTAGGAACATGAAGTTTATAATGAAAGGTTGGCGCTTGGATTTACCTTCAGCTTTCCTCTAAAACAATTGGGACTCACAAAAGGAATTCTGCAGCGGTGGACCAAAGGATTCTCTTGTTCTGGTGTTGTGGGAGAGGACGTTGTTCAGGGCCTCAAAGATGCCATTGCTCGACGAGGGGTGAGTTGACTTTTATATGACAGCAGTTAACATGTGAACATGCACATACATGATATTCTTAACAACCTTCACTGTTTGTTACACCTGAAACAAGTGTAAACGAGTATTAGCATGATTTTTGATTCTTTAAACTCTTGTATGCATGAGTAGTGGTCCAAATTATGTAAAAAAAAGAAATTTTACAGGACGTTACCATTTATGTGACGGGCATCCTTAATGATGCAACTGGCACTCTTATGTCGTGTGCGCATAAGAACCCAAATTGCCGAATAGGGGTTATAATTGGTGAGTTGATGATGATAACAGCTCTCTATTAGAAATGTAAGGCATGATTACTATTGGAGTCAACATAAGAGAGCCAAGTAGAGGCTTTCAAAATAAGTAACAACTCGGTGGGTACCTATTGTTACTTTGTCTCGTCGTGGATATTAATTGGTTATAGATCGTTATTCATAAAATGAAGCATGAATATTTTCTTCATATTTTATTAGCAATTCTATTGTTATTTTAAGTGTTCGTTATTTATTTTCATAAACGAGAAATTGCTTTGTTTCTATTCTTTTCAAATGATAAATACCTACCTACATTTAACAAGTGGCTTCAATTTGAAATAATGGAAGAAAAAAAATATGACCAGTCCACTCACTTAATTAGTCCGAAAACAACTATACCTTTACATCAGCGACAATTTTATTAAGTATAGGTAAACACTACATCAAATATTCATAATTATTTCGCCCTGTCATGATGCGCCAACTAAACATATGAAAAACACAAGAAGGGATTAGATTTCAAACATGCAATCCATAAACTTCGGAGGTAACGTTAGCACATGTTTTGCTACTCATCGTATTTAACAAACAGCTATTCAAAGATATGTCAACACATTATAATAATTTACCTACAATACCATTGTTATTTAAACGTGTGCTGTTGTCTCTGTATTACCTTTCTACGTTCGCTGTTTAATACAGATGATACAACAGGTTGACGACGCTCAAATGTAAACTTGAATGTCCATTACAATTTTAATAGAACAGTTCATTTTTTTTTAACAACAACTTGTAGATATAAATCCAATTTTTTGTCAAAACTGCTGTAATAAAAAGACGGTAACTGTTTTAATTGCCGATGTATTGGAATTTTAAAAATGCAAATGCTCAATCTACATAACTTAGACACTATCTCATACATTTTTTTTCATGGCCATAGAATGAACATTATCTAACGAGTTGATACGTCTCCTTGAAAGCCTCTACAAATCAATCATCTTCACCCTAAAACAGGTGTAGAATAACCTCTCATGTCTGGAACGTGGAGTTATGATTACTATCTCACATCTAAAACGCATGTTTTCTCACTCTTGTAGGACGTACAGATTGACATATGCGCTATTCTGAATGATACTACGGGTACATTGATGTCATGCGCGTGGAAAAACCACAACTGCAAAATAGGACTCATCGTTGGTAGGTTTACCTTATTTTTAGTGTACAATAATGTATAAATATTGTAACTAAGTTTTTGTATCGCTTTAACTGGGTGTCCTGAGTTTATAGCTTGCATACACACAATAACCATAGCAAACTGCTCTATAGTGGATTATAAATTGGATTTGCACACGCCTCGTAGACGACACGCTACCGTTCAAAATGATTCAATATTCATAAGAACTCATCGGGTTGGCCATTGCTATTTTAATGTGGTCACGGTGTGCTGAAATAATTGTTTATCATATTTCCTAACAACCATAGGGGTTTCCATAATTACCGCATGATTAATAATACCTAACAATAACGCGATCTTACTAATAACTATAACAATTTAAATATATATAATATGGATGATGGGTATACTAAGGTTATTTTAGTCACATGCAGTGACACTAGTAATCATGTTGCAACGAAACTGTTAACTGAGCCAAACCATGCCTAATCAAAATAAATAATTGCGAGCCTTTTTTGCACACCCTATAATTGACGCAAATGTTATGTTATTTGTGTTGTAAATAATATATTTTAACTTAAATGCTTTTGTTGCTGTTGTGATACTTAAAATGTTTTCTGTAACTTATTATTCCGATTCTGGTGTTTTATTTAGACATTGTTAATTTAGGTACTGGCAGTAATGCTTGCTACGTAGAGAAGACAGAGAACTGTGAACTATTTGATGGAGAGCCTGGAAAATCTGATCTTCTCATAAACACCGAATGGGGCGCGTTCGGGGACGATGGAGCCCTCGACTTCGTTCGCACTGAGTTCGACCGAGAAATCGACAATAACTCCATCAACAAAGGCAAACAAATGTAAGAACATCTTTTCATTACCAACAGTTGTTTTTAGTCAACAATTTTATTTACCTTAACCCATATCTTTTCTCCTTAAACTTGACACTCCCAACAATATTATCAAGCTTATAGATACCATGTTATCTAGTATTCGTGTTTACGTACATACTTAAATTAAGTAACGAGTCATGATCCACGTAGGCATCATCTTTTCAATAAACAAGTTACCTATACAGAAAACTAGAATAAGGTGGTTGGGCAGTCTTTCATCTCTTGAAGTGGCGTGATTTTACATATGTACATACATACATAGGTACCTTTTCCTAGGGGGTAGGTAGAAACACAGAACATACTCTTTTTGCCTCGTTTATGTTCATACATACAAGCACGCCGGTTGCGAGTACCTACTATGCACCTGACCTTTCTGAAGAACATCACCAATAAGGTCACTATATGTCCTCCTAGGGCTTTTCCACTCACATCTCCATTGTAAATACCTTTGGTTAGCCGCCCTTCATCATCCTACATGACCAAACCATCTAAGCAATTAAGCATAAGTACTCTTTTATTTTTCTTAATGTGTTATTTTTTATTGAAATACCTCGCTATGAACCCGCAATCTGGCACACGACACAGAACACGTTATTTCGATTCCCTTGCTGTATTGTAGGCGATAAATAAAGCTACTATAATGATGTTAGACGCGATTCGCACACAATAGAAAAATCTAACTCTTTTCTGTCACGCGATTAAAATGTGAAGGCACAATGCCTTTTATGCCCAACGTTTCAGCCAAATTGCATCAGCCGTAGTCAAGGCACATAATATTCTGTAATGCATCGTTAGATTTTTAATGCTGATTTTAATCTGATTAAGATTATTTTAATATGTATTTAATACCAATTTTCCTTTCATTTCAGACAAGAGAAGATGATATCAGGCATGTACATGGGAGAGATAGTTCGTCTAGCGTTAGTGAAGTTTACAAAGATGGGACTGCTGTTTGGAGGCCGCGGTTCAGACCTCTTGTTCCAGCGAGGCAGCTTCTACACCAAATACGTATCGGAAATTGAGTCTGACAAACCCGGAGACTTCACCAGCTGTATGGAGGTCCTTGAAGAACTCGGTTAGTACTATTTACATTATTATTTTCTATAATAAGGCTATTTCCAAAATGGAATGATCGTTACCAGTTACTTCTGAGTTCCATTACAAGGGTTTCCACATAAAAGTTATGTAACCTCTCCGCTAATCAAAGTCGCGTAATGAAAACCAAACCATACGTGTTGTGCAACTATTTTTATATGTGATCAATTACGTCATACCTTATACTTACATACGAGTACGTATATATGCTAGATATGTACGGATTAGAGTATGTCATTGGACAGACTGTAAGATTGAAAAAAACTCGCATGATGGAGGGCGCGCCTGTTAGTACCCATTAACATTATAATTTTAAAATATGACGTGGAAGTTAAGTACGGTAGATTTGGAGGTACGTAATGTGTCACAAAGAAAAGGGTTTTTATAATAAATGTTGTGGGTCAACACAACAGTAACATCGTTAGTGGTTCCTTTTACTAAAGTTTTCCTCAATCAGCATTTAAAAAACCCAAACGTAAATATTTATCTACATTCTAATAATGGGAACAACCGCATTTATAATTATTACTTTAATGTCAAAGACGCTGTTTAGAGGAAGTTAGTTGTATTAGCGGGATTATTATTTCATCAATTAATATTGCCTAGAAAGCCAGCCCGCTGCGTATCACAAAAATTGCTACAAAGATATTATTCAAGTTTCCATCATTCGAGAGTGCCTCTCGGATAAGCCAGGGCGGGTCACCTCATAATCACTACATAGTATAAAACAAAGTCGCTTTCTCTGTCCCTATATCCCTATTTAAGCTTAAATCTTTAAAACTACGCAACGGATTTTGATGCGGGTTTTTTTAATAGATAGAGTGATTCAAGAGGAAGGTTTATATGTATAATATACCGACCTCCACGCGGGCGAAGCCTCTGGCAAAAGCTAGTTTTTTAACTAAAAAAGGAAAAAGACATTTATGACTTGGATTAATTAAATTCCATTCCATAGACATAACATTACTATTCAGACACACAAATTAGATAAAGGTCAATGAAGCCTTGAGTTTCTTTGACATTTTTATGCCCAAGCGGCATCATAAATATTATATTCGAACTTAATTAACCTGTTCAACGCCACTGGCATGTATAGAAGAGTTCCTGAAGTTCCATCGCCACGACTTCATTAGAAGCTCTTTAATTTTAGTTAAATTAAACGAATAAATAAGTTATTTTATTTAAAGGCTTTACTTCCTGCTATTATTTAAATAGCACTGTCTCAAAATCGGCAAAAACTCCTAACATTTTCAATGTCCCCGGAACGCCAAGGAGTTTATCTAGTCGGTCAGTGATGTGACCAGGGAACAACCCGCACTGGGCCCGCGTTGGTGGACTACGGCCCATTCGCTCTCACCGAGAGGAGACCTGTGTCCCAGCAATTCGAACATTATAGGCTGATTATGCAGTGGCGTGACGCGAAAGTTATCACTGTTTAATTTCGCCCGTGGATATATATTTATAAAACAATTTGAGGTCTGTAAAATATGAACTTAGTTAAATTACAAACGCAAAATTGACCAATTTCGAGCTTCGGATATTGCCGGTTCGGAATTAAATAGTTGTTGTTATTGTTTACTAATCCTCGTCGATAATTAAATTGCCATCTCTACAAAACAGTTAGTTTTCACAGCCCCGAGCGCAACGGACTACTATTTAAATGACGTTATATATATGACGTCATAAGCGTACGGGTGTCAAGGTCACTTTGGCATACCTAGTGCAACACTTTCGGTCTTTCTGAAGTATTTCTTCATCAAACATTTTTCATTATTTGGCTTACCCTTTCAGTATCGTCGTCGTCCTGTGTTTCAGGAATGTATTCGTCATTGCGTTTTCGCTCTAGTTTCGTAAATATAAAAACAAACACAAATCACTATATACCTACATTATTGAGAGGATAGGTTAGTTTAACAATATTTATAGTTGAGACAACGAATGTACTTGTAAAGAGCCATGGCACCGGCGGGACAAACTATTTAGAATGCCCTGCCTGACGGGTAAACACGGTAACGTTACATGAGTAAATAAAGCACCTAAGACAAAGCTTTAAAAACAGTGCTGTGATGGATACACTGCTACAAGTGTGTTATAATTTAAATGCATAATTTACTACTTTCCATTTCGAGAAAACACGTAGAAAAACACATCGAACCATTGAAATATTCAGCCGTTTAGATACAGTACCTAATAAACGCTGCCAAAAGTATCGAAATATTGAATTGATACCCTCATTCCTTTACTGTATATTTCGATATACATTTATTTGAGTCCTTTGTTACTTGTATTTTAAATATAAATAGCTTGGCGCCGGGCGAGGCATAGCGTCCTGCGTAGGTACATTGGCGTTGAGAGGGTTAGACACCGGACTTTATCAATCAAATAAATGTTAAATTACAATAACAGCTAAGTGATTAATTATTAAAATTATATAACTAATTAACCAGTAACTTTATCACAAACAAACAAAAATATTAGGTATTTTCAGAATCAGTTTCTGCCCAATTAGGAATTTAATTGAAAGTTATCTACCCAATGGTAGCATCATTGTGGTCATGGTACCTATTTTTGTCACCTTGATACTAAATTAATTAACTCGTAAACTATAAAATATTTTCCTTGCCACTCTAGGTAATTTCTTCAGATGTGACTAATTTCAGTTAACAATTTATTTTCCCACGTCATGAGGAAATGTAAAGTCAAGACACGTGTTTCCTTGAAATAAAACCCAATGAATAATCTTTGGCTTACATCTGTGTAAAGTTGTAAACTACATTGTCTGAGACAGTTAATTAGTTTTATTTAGCAGTATTCACATGACAATGTTAACGGGGATATCATAGGAACAAATTAGTTCCGAGATAATTAATATAATTGCACATCATTTCAATGTCACTCTATGATTCTTGCTTATATTATAAACATGTGAAAAGTATAAATTTTCTACAGTGGTCGATAAAGGGCGTTAGGTCCAATGTTCCACTTTAGTCACGACTGTGCCGATGAGAGCTTTGAACTTTGGCCAGCTACATGTATGAGTGTGCGAGAGGCGTGTTTTAAGCCTCACACTTTGACCTTGGGAGTGAATAAGCAGATTCCCACAGCGGAGGCACAAGTTTAAATAGAGTTAGAAAGCATCAGGATTAAAAAAGCCTATTAGAACATCTAATGTGAATTCAAAAGCAAGTTTTAAAATTATAGCAGGTTTTTGTCCGAAGAGGAAAATTTTACTTCTCATTTTTAATTTTACCGGTTGGCTTATTAAATCAAGCATACGTAATCTAACTATAATTTTCCCACTGCTGGGACACAGGGCTCTTCTTTTCTAGAGGAAGTGGGCTATAATCCACCACGCGGACCCAATGCGGGTTGGTCGATGAAACATGTCTTCGAATTTTTCGTTCTAGGACATGCTGATTTGTTTACGATGTTTTCTTTTCCAATTCCTAATTTTGAATGTTGAATTCCAGGTCTATCACATGCAACCGAAGCGGACATGTCTGCCGTGCGCCACGTGTGCGAGTGCGTGTCGCGGCGCGCCGCCCACCTGGTGTCGGCCGGCATCGCTTGCCTGCTCAACAAGATGAACGAGCCCCGCGTCACCGTCGGCATCGATGGTTCCGTCTACCGTTTCCACCCACACTTCCACACACTCATGTGCGAAAAGATCGCGAAACTTGTTCGGCCTGGCATTCAGGTATGTTAATAACCTCTATCCAACAAGTCTAATGAACAACGTTTCTACATTTATATCTGTAATCTCGTGTAGATAGTATGGAGTACCCTGTACGCAAAATGCACGCTTGTACACACGGCTACACATCAAGCTTCACATTTACAGTTTACGCTGATCTCGCACTGTACGGAAATCCTATACAAAGCGAGATCAGCTTATACTGGAAATGTATAGCTTGATGTGTAGCCGGGTGTACGTGGAGTTGACAACACCAGCCCGTTTAACAGTATACAATTCTATTCAAAGATCATCATTGTCTCCTGCCTATGCCCTAAATTATTTGGGGTCGGTGAAGTGTCTTCCTACACCTATATCAGCGCTAAATCTACTTGTTCTTTACCTTATAGTATATGTTCAATCTTCTTGATAGGTCAATGCTATGGTTGGTGTAAAAATTTGTTTAGGAAATATTAGTACTGTTTGAAGTTAAAACACTTGAGACGATATTATAAAGATCAGAGAAACCGGTGCAATTTACTATGTCCTTAAGTATAAATAGAAATAAATAATTATTTTTTATTCATGCATTTCGTATTTTAATACATTCGGAACTGTGGAGGCTGCCAAAACGTCTGTGACGTCCATGTTTTTTATTTTTATGAATTTTCATTGGAATCCAATCAAATCAAATAAAACGTTAAAAGCTATCGTTATCGGAAAAATTTCCGGGACGGCCTCCACCCACGCGCTAACGAAATTTACGTAAATATACTTCTATAGATAAAAACATTATCTCCTTTTAGTAACCAAGTAAAGTATGACGTCCCTATTCGTTTTGTATGTGCTTTAGATTAGGTTAATAATTGTCTCATAGCGTTCAAATTCCAAACTGATAAACTTTTATTATTGCTCAATATTATAATATTAGTGCTGATATATTATGCCGAAAGGGGCAATGACTCATAATCTTAATAAAACAAACGACACACCCACCTCAAAGAATGTTTATGTGTACCTAAGGTACCTAGTTCATTATCATTATAATCAGCCTATATCGTTCCCACTGCTGGGACACCGGCCTCCTCTCTCTGTGAGAGCGAGTGGGCCGTAATGCACCACGCGGGCCCAGTGCTGGTTGGTGGATGTCACATATGTCTCCGAATTGTTGGTTCTAGACATGCCGGTTTCCTTACGATGTTTTCCTTCACCGTTTTGAGAGCAGTGGTGAAGAAATAATTTGCACAAAGTAAAGCGCCTGTCTGGGTTCGAACCTACGACCTACAACTCGTAAGTCGCGGCCGTTACCACTGGGCCACCACTGCTCGGTACCTAGTTATGTAATCATAAATTAAAAGAAACATATTCACTATTATTAAATTCATTGCGGTTCCGTGTGGTGCCGGACGTAAAAGAATAGCACCATCCCATTTCTTCTCGTGGGTGTCGTAGAAGGCGACTAAGGGACTTACTAGAGAATGGCAGCAGCATCCTCTATGCATTTGACCACCATACTGCGATCGCCAATCCGCCTGCCAAGCGTCGCGATTATGGCAAATCTCCCTTTTGGGGAGGCTTATGTCCAACAGTGGACGTCTTTCGGCTGATATGATGATGATGAAATTCATTGCACTGTGGAATGTTTACTTATAAATTTATAATAGTGTTGTTTGAGAAAATCGAAAATTATATTGGGGTAAAAATACATGTACGCATTACAGAGTGGCAAGGACATCGACGCGTAACCACGTTTTCGTTTGTCGGTTAATCCTACTATTTTGGATGTTTGTTACTCAATCACGTAAAAACGGCTGAATGGATTTGGACGAAATTTGGCATACAGATAGTTTATAAGCTTTTGTTTTTTTTATCGCGGTAGTACGTTCCCATGGGATAATTTTCGACCTCCACGCGGGCGAAGCCACTGGGAAAAGCTAGTAAAAAATAAAAACTGCAGCCGACTTAGCACGAGCACCGATTTGGCGACAGAAGTATAGACATGACTATTAGCTAAATGATGTAAAATAGGAGAAGATAGCTATATTTTTCTATTAATTATCACAGTTATGCGTTCTCAAGGAATCATGATTTTGTAGATAATCGTAGGTATATACTTTGTGGCCGCCGAGTAGAAAGTTTGTTGTCAGTGTGATTTTGACAGTTTGGGAAGAAATATTCTTCTGAAATAGTCTACTTAAAAAAGGACCTAGACAAAGATCGTTAGAAACGAAAGACAAAATGACAGATTGTAGAAGGATAGGTACCTACGGAGCGATGTCAAAAATGGAGAAACGAAATGTCACTTTGTAATTGTAAAAGCACTGTCTATTCTTCGTAGAAATAGAAAGCGTCATGCTAAGCCTGCTGTTCCATACCAACATTTTGACCGCGTACGGGTATTTGCACTTTTCTATGAAATAGTAGATTTTTTTTCCTTGAAAAACTGCGTAATATTTCAAATCTAGAATCTTAAGCTTAATACCTATGGATTTCTGATAATTTCGATTGCAACTCACAATGTAGTGCAATGACTACCTGTAGGTACCTATATCAATACACTACGCAAAATATAGAGGCCGATTTGTTATTGTCTTAAAGACACGGCCTCGAAGTTAAAAAGCGGTATGTGATTCTATAGATATCCGGGTTGTAAGCCGTAATTACAATCGCTGAACAGCACAACCGGAAATTTAATCCTTCATGAAGATCTAATGATTTTTATAGTGAAATAGCTATTTAATTATAATTACCTAGGGATTTAATTCAGCCTAACACAATTGCGTCATAATATATGTGATTACATCGTCTTTAAAATCAGAATTGATAGGTGTCCACCCAATCTCACGTATTCTTGATAATGATACAGGTACTTACTTAGTGGAAAAGTCACCGCCATGACTTTGCATAACGTGATAGAAATTAGACACTGTCATCGTTACGCTGGAGATGATAATGAAATAATCTGACGCACTAAAATACGGCAAAAAGGGACAGGATGCCTCTCCAAAAACATGATGCAATAACAGTATCTACATAAGTACTCAATGTTTTCGAATTTCGCGAATTGATCAGGACCCAACAAAGAAATACGGATGGTATCGGAAAAAGTTCTACCGAATTCTCATTTTGATAGCAAATTATTTGCAAATGTTATGAGGAAGAGAGGTGTGAGGAACATTATTTTGATAGCCATCCTTGTCAGTAAAAACTGTGTATTGTTAATTTTCTTTTTCAATAATGTGAGTATAAATTGTATTACAGTTTGACCTGATGCTGTCAGAGGACGGTAGCGGGCGCGGCGCAGCGCTCGTGGCGGCCGTGGCGTGCCGCCAGAGCAACATGGCCGTGTAGGCGCCGCGCGCTCCCAGCGCCCACATCTCACTCGGCGATCTCTCCGACGCGCGGCGCGACGCAACTCTGAGCCTTCGCATGTAAGCCGCCTAAGCAAACAACAGACACTGCAGTGATCATTTCCTAATAAAATAGCAATATATTTTTAAAATTATTTACACCTATTGATATTTATATATCGTAATGAATATTTTCACTGTAAGTGTGAATCACTAATAAAAGCTGGCCTTTATAGTTTTACATTCACTTTTAAAGTCAATACACAGCCGATTAAATGGATCATACATAGACATTAAAGCCGAGTTAGCGGCTATTTTAGCACGTTTGAATAATTATGTATTAAATAATAATGCCGCTGTGTGCTTTGATCCGACGGCTTTCATGTATTCGCTCTCTGTTGGAATACTATTAAAATTGTCGTTGCTATAAAAGAATTCTAAGCTTTTTTCCCAAATCTTGTAGCATGTTTAGTCACTAAGATTCAATATTTTGTCCAACATTACTTAATTTTACTTAATTGCGATTTATTTGTACTTATAATGATGACTTAAATCTAGTCATGATAGAGAGTTGGCCTTTATAAAGTTCTATTCATCTCCATAACAGTGTTTTTATGTTTTAAGCTCTTTTATTTACACTTTTTGATTTTAAATAAAAAGCATAAGACTGATTTAAAGAGGCGATCATCATTATCGACGTAATTAGTCTACAAAATTACAACTGAGCTTAGTGTCAATCGGTATACCGCGATAACATTAAGCATTTCCTTGCCAGCACACAGTAACATGGCTAAGAATTTTCTTCAGTGACTTCGCACCTTTAGAATTATAGAGACCTATTTTGCTTGGGGCTAATTTCGAATTAGGTACCTATAATTCTAAAGGTGCGACTTGTGTTATATTAGCAATAAGTAGTTATATAGTAATGTATATTTTATCGGAGAGAAAGCTCTTATATTGTTAAGTAGGTATGTAATTTTATATACTAATAGCAACTGTTGAAAAAGTAAATTAGAATGATGATATTATTATAAATTACTTAATAACTGAGCACTTAATGCGAAATACTTCTTTAGATGAATTGTTCATTCATATAAATATTTTATACAGCGACCACGTCGACTGATGTATTTTAGATAAATTATGTACAGATTTGGTTGTGGCTTATAACAATTACAGCATAAATAAAAAGATTATATCATATGCATTTTCTAATCACACGTTTGAAGACCATTCCCAATATTATGTTAATGTGGTCAACAATGACAAACTTTCAGAGAGACCTTTCCCACTATTTATTTTTGTTCATACGGAAATCAGCTGAATTTAGATTTTCTGTGAGAATCTCAAAATAAAGTATGTTGTAGTTAGGTACTTAAACAACACACTTGTAATACCATCATTCAATCAATGTTGATCATCGATTAGTAAAATACTATTATAGATAATAAATTTACACATGTAATGAAAATCATGAACGAATTCAAGTAGTCAAATTTGGAACTATATCAGATTGTACAGTGGTTCAATGAAATTAAAGAAGTTTCGTAAGTGTTTTGATATTTTACTGTGATAGAACTAGAACTAGTTCAAGTATATTATTTTCTGCAAATGTTTTGTCAGCAAAATTTATGTATCTTCGTAACCTAATACTGATTGTGTGCCACAAATTAGCTCTGTTCAAATAATATCAGTTAACAATAGTAAAAATGCAATTTATTCAAAAGCAGTGTTATTGAAAACTATTTATCAATTATAATCGGGTTCATGGTTTCACAACATACATAACGTGTTTATAAATAATTAAATCACACCCAATTATAGTTCCCAGATTCATTAAATAGGTGCATTTTGATTTATGTATGTGTTCTATTGTTACATATCTGTGCTGCACGCTGTAACGAACACTGTTAGATTTATTTTATAAGTAATAATGGTGGACTAAGTGTAGTTTTTAGATTTTATTAAGTACATTATTGTTAAGTCGAAACTAATATTTAATTTAACCACGCCGAGCTTGTGAATTTCACAGGGCTTCATAGCAACAGTTTTAATCTGTCATCACATTATGGATGGAATATAAAAGTACAAGTAAATCTTTTTGTATACATATTGATGTAAAAGATAATTAATATTGCTAATTAAAATGGTTCAAGTTTAAAATGCTCTATTTATAAGTTTACAATTCAGCAAATAATACATTCTAATAAAATAAAATTTATTCAAATGCTTTGCTCAAATGAAGAATTTTATTGAAATAATATGATTTTATGAAATGGTATGAAGATAAGTAATGTTATTTTGATTCCTTTTGTTTAAACTTCAGTTAGATGCATTATTGAAAGATATGGAAACTTTCTGCATCAAATAACAAAATACCACATTCCACTTGTAACTGGAGGGTCATAAATGTGTTGATTTTATTACTACCCGCAGAAAATGTACATATCAATTTCAATAAGCCATAATTATCAAAAAGGCGTATGTATGTTTAGAAATAATTATATTTCCCAGAATGTAAATAATATTATAATTTGTGACATTGTTTAATATGGAGTTATTTTTTTTAATGTTAATTTTGAAAATTATTCATATGCTTTGTAGAAAATTATCATGTAATAAATCGAATTATGTTTGAGCCCATGTAGGGTAGTAATCAAATTCATTATGTACAGGCTCTTAAGGCATAGGAGCTCCTAGAAATGTTATTATTTCAGAAATAAATTTGTATAAAACATGTGTCTTTATATTTATTTTTAATAAGTGCGTACTTAACAATGTTATAACCCCTTTACTTTCTCAACACGATCGGAAAATCACAGATCTATTTCATCTAAACAGTTTAATCAATCAAGTAAAATGGACTATGTATACCTACATTAACTTAAACGTCGCTCAATATCGAGAGTCAGGGCTCCGGGTTTGCTCTCCAAAAAGAGCTTGCACAAGTCGCCCAGGTTTTGATTTCCTCGTGTCTATACACATTTGTGTTATTTTTACACACATTGTACAGTTTCCCTCGCAATTGCTTTACCACTTTTGACTCCCCAGTGAATTCCGCTAGGGTTGAAAATGCTTTGGAACTATCTAACTGTCACATTATTCTTGAAAGTAAATTAAACCTTGTCGTTTTTGATGACGTGTTAAGGTTGGCCAAGACTGTGCCAGAGTTTCCGTGGCCCTGGCACAGGCAACTGAAGGAACACGGATGGGTTTTCTGACACGCCCTCCCGCTCCACCCAGAGAGGGAGAAGTCAAGACAAAACAAAAAAAAGGGATGGCCAAGACCACAAACATGGGTTACTGAAAACGTCCAACGGCAACGCGGAAGACTCAGGCGTAAATGGCGGGACGACTAGGACGCTTAGAGGAGGGATTGGTCCTTATTGGCTCAGGATAGAGTTGAATGGAAAAAGGGAAGGGAGGCCTTTACCCTGCAAGGTCGAATTTCAACCGTTTTTTTAATGTATTTCTAATGCTGCTTGTCATTTATTGGGGGGTTTTGCCATAATCTTGGCAGGCGGGGTGGCGATTGCAGTATGGTGGTAAAATGCATAGAGAACACTGCTGCCCATTAAGGCCCATAAGGCCGGTGGACTGATGACCTTGTGAAGGGCGCAGGATCCGTTGGATGCGGCAAGCACAGAACCGTCGAAGTGGAAGAGCTTGTGGGAGGCCTATGTGCAGCAGTGGACGTCTTTCGGCTGAAATGATGATGATGATTTCTAACGCATATGATAGAAAAAAAAATTTGCTTTCGGCACTTCTTCTCCATTTAAACTTTAACGGCACCAGATTTTGATTCTCCCCCGTCCGCGTAAATTTCGTAAAAAGGGGTTAAAGTTTTTGCTTCACGTAATAATATATAGATAGATTATTCTTTTATACGCCTCCGTACCTCGGCGTCGGATTTATGGGATAGTACGGGCCGAAGCCAAGTGCCCCCTGGAAATTGGTTCTTTGTTATATTATGATGGTGTTTTCCGTGTTCGCGATTATGTAATTTTTTACTAAATTAAATTCGCTATTTTGTCATGTCTGTGTTTGTAATAAGTCTGGCATATTGATTTACCCGATATTGGTTGAATGGTTTTAGAGGAACTATTGCAACGCCTTCATTTGTCTATTATTCCAGGAACACGCATTGTGTTTCTGGTAATTACGATTTTCTATTACCTGGACCTGAATCGCTATTACGAACCCTTTGGTATCAAGTCTGTTGGGTCTATTTAGTCTGTTTTTCATTACTATAGATTTGTCAGACTTGTCAAGCATGTTTAAAGGGGTAGGTTTAAAAAAATCATTAAACGCTCAAAAGTAGAACTTTTAGTATTAAAGTTTGTTCTTAAGATATTTATTTGCTTGTAAGTGAGTAACTAAGTAATATCTATTATTCTCCTGCCACCTTATTTTCTTCGTAGTGTGAGCCTCTGAACACATGGCCTAAAATGGTGCCTTCTGTGTTTAGTCAGCGGTATTTATAATCCGTTGTAAACGTTAGAGTTCGGTCTTGTTCCAATTTTTAATATTTGAGTGGTAGAATAATTACGAGGTGGACTGTACAGTAATGCAAAAAGCTCTCTTAATACCGTTGTGCCCGTGGGGGTAAACAAAACGCCTTAGCAAAAGAGATGTATAAACGAAGAGAAAAGATCTGATTTCTTGGATTTTAATGAATTTCGACAGATAGGTAAACCATGACTTCAATTAGGACATAGGATACGTTTTATCCTGATATTCCTGCGGGATCAAGACTTATGCGGATGAAACTGCGGGGCGTAGGTACATAGTTTTTGGTTACTGGTCATGTGGTAGCAAAGTATAGTGAAAAAGGCGCGAGAAGAGGCTCGTACACGGTGTACGAGGGCGACACCACATGAGTAACCAAATTGGTTACTCATGTGGCGACTCTGAAAGTTTTTAGAAGTGGCCATTTTTTTTTTTTTTGGGTTTTGGCTTCGCACGGTTTGTGCATTTAGCCAGTGTCAAGTAATTTTTCTTTTCCATCAAGTAAATGGCCCGATATCGGGCACGAAGTTACAAAACAGTCATAGTCGTCTTTAGTCAGTCAAGTCAAAGTTATTGTAAAGCGGTAGTAACTTTACAACCACCTATTATGAGTTTTTGGGGGGAACACGAAAAGTCCACGTTAGTCACTTATTTTCACCTTCACTACATTTGTGCACTCACACGTAATTAAATTGCATAATTCACTACCAAAATTATACAATTTTATTCGCTATTTCACTAAATTTCATGAAAATAAAAAGTCGTGCGACATGTTCCAACGCGATCCCGCCAAAAAAACCAACTGGCCACTTGTAAACGATATAATAAAATTAAAAAAAAATAAGTTCAAATTTCGAAAATGGAACTCTTTGCTAATAATACTGTGTATGTATTAATATTAATATTCATGTCATTTATTTACTATTTGGCGCAAATTGAAAATTGTCTGTCACGTCAGCATGAATTTAACGCGAGAAAATTTTCGTACAATGATTTTTTATGACTTTCGATGTCATTTAAGTCAACAAGACAGTTATGATAGACTTCGATTGGCCCAAAGACTTTTGAAGAAGAGTAAACTGGTTAAACCACCCTACACACTGAACCAACATATTATCCAAAAGTTACACATCTAGATGTGGTAAGACAACAATGTCACTAGGAGAACAGGGATGCAAGAGCGAGCGAAGCGAGCGAACAGGGACCCCGCTATCCTCTTCGTGGTTATTTTTTTTAAAACCACGCAGAAGTAGAGCCCCGCGAAGCGGGGCTCCGGTGACTTTACCTAACTCCATATCATTTTTTTAGTAAAAAAAATTACTTGACCTTCGAGTTTTGGGTTGTTGACCTTGACCTGGAATATGTCATAGACCTCATTATTGCTTGGAAACACATTTAGACTCACCAAGTGATCTTCCTTCCTTCACCCAATATTCCACCAATTCAGACATTTTTTTTTCAAACTTTTAATTTTCCTACTCCAATGGTTTTGCACAATTTGTGGATTTCAAATTTACCTTTAAAAGTGCTACTCTCCCAAAAAAAAAAGTACTATAAAAAGCGCCGGGAGGAAAGGTACAATGGTTCCGAGACTGACAAAAGAGTGACTTATCAGCAGATTCGGACAAGCTTAGACATCGGTATGAGTCAAGTCCACAAAATCCTCCATGAACATTTAGCGGTCAGGAAGCTTTGTGCCCGGTGGATACCTCATAATTTGACAGAGGCCCAAAAACTCCGTCGTGTTGATTGGTGTCGTGAAATGATTCAAAGATTTAACGGAGGTGACTCGAATGCTGTGATCGACATACCTAGTTACGGGTGACGAAAGCTGGATTTATTGTTATGATCCTGAAACTAAGAGACAGTCTGCTGTCTGGGTGTTTCCTTCTGAGGAGTTACCAACTAAAGTGGAGAGGTCGAAGCGTGGGAAAAAGATGGTGGCCTATTTCTTCGGAAGGACAGGTCATTCATTACGCAACAATTGTTTTAGAGGATCGAAAAACAATTACTGCAGAGTGGTACACTAACAATTGTTTGCCACATGTGTTGGAAAAAGTTCGGGAGAAACGACCTCGCAGTGGGATCCTCCTTCATCACGACAACGCCTCGTCGCACACCATCGACTACTTGGCGACGTCAAACGTGGAATTACTGGGTCACCCGCCCTATAGTCCCGATCTCGCACCTTGCGATTTTTATTTATTTCCGAAAATAAAAGAAAAACTTCGAGGAAAACGTTTTATGGACACCGAGGAAGCAGTGGCTGCGTTTCAAAATGCCGTGAAGCGCCCTAAGGATGAGTGGGCAAAGTGCTTTTCTCAGTGGTTCCATCGGATGCAGCGATGTATTGATGTAAATGGACACTATTTTGAAAAGATATAATAAAATAACTTGCTAGTTTGTTCAGTTTTTGATTTTCTAAGAACTTTCAGTGTCACCCACGTAAGTAGTAATAGTGAAGTTCGGGTTTGAATGTCAAAGAGTTGGAACGATATGTTGCGCACTATTAAGTAGGTTTAGGTGGGCAGTATTTAAGGGCATTAATATTAAAAATGACTACCTAACTCACCTTCGACTCCCAGATGATATAGTGCTTATTTCAGAAACTAAATGTCAACTACAAACTAAGATAGAATCATTAAACGAACCTAATAAGAAAGTGGGCTTAGAAATGAACCGTTTTAAGCTATGCTAATGACTAACAAGGTGCCAATATCGGTTGAAGGCAAACCTCTGAAGTACATGGAAGTATATACATACCATAGCAAAAAATAGGGTTCAACCCACAGAGCATAATAAGGTTCAACCGGAATTGCAACGACCTAAAGTAAACCGCAGAGAACAACTTGGAACAAATATTGGACTTCAAGGAAAATAGTCAAAAGCAACCTACTAATCATAAAACTAAAGGCCTAAATTCCTGCTTTCTGCCTTGCCTAGTCTACGGATGTCAAACATGGAAGTTTAGCAAGAATATTAAAAAAAAGATTGCCACATACGAAAGAGGAATGAAACGCAGAATACTAAATTTAAAAAAAAAATCAGAAAATCTGACACTCAAAGCTAACAAACAAATAGTAACTACCAAAGCAACTGATGTTTTAGTGCAAGCTTTAACTTCAAAATGGAAATGGGCTGGATATGTAGCACGCCTCCAAGATCAGAGATGGACTAAAAAAGTTACAACGTGGAAGAGCCCACTAGGAAAACGATAGGAGGGTAGACCATAATTATGCTAGATGGAAAGAAGACAAAGACAGACAGAAGAAAATAGCAAGTTGAAATCGGGTTAAAGGAGCCCAGTCTAGAGAAGACTAGTTATCTTGTAAGGAGCCCTTTCTTGCAAGAGAAATAGTGCCTAAACATATTACAACAACAAAATTACTAGTCACTAATTGTTCGGTATAATATTTGCGACCGAACCGAGCTAAGCACTTTTTCCTGCATGCATTTCCATAAATGCATGTATCGCAACGATTACCAGTCAGTTCGTGTCCGACTACCAATCGCGTAACTCAAACCAAACCAAATCAAACCATCTTAGTGCTAATTTAGCTTAGGTTTACCATTTAATATTAGGATAGATTGTAATATTCAATATACCTATTTAAACCATATAATTTCGTATCATTAAGTCAGTGATCGTAAACCAACACCCAAACCATAACCATTATAATATAGTACTAAATTAACCAAATATCAACCAACCCAGAAGTTAGTGCTAAACCACGCAGGTGCTAACTTCTACAGGGTCCTTCGAGCATTAAGGGCCTCGGTTCGCGAAGTACAGTGAAGTGTTTGTGCGCCGGGACCTTGCAACCAGTGTTTTTACCAGTTTGTAGGGAAGTAGGTAGGCAGTGAAATCAATTTGGAAGAAATTGGGCAGCTGTCGCGTAAGGAGAATATAAGGTCAGATCAAACCATTTTATAACACTTTATTTTCACTCGCGTATTTATTTAACAGTGGAAATAATGGAGCAGTTAGCAGTCAGCCAAACGGAGGTTTACGACTCCTTGGTTAAACTTCTAACTAACATCAGGAAAGACGGAGCTGAACGAAAAACCACAGACTACTGCAAGCGGAAGTTGGAGATATTAGAAAATTACTGGAGAGAATATCAACGCAACCATAGATAGTGCTGTGAACTTGCTGAATTTAACCACGTGTATTTCACTAAAAATTGTTTTGAGAAGGCAGAGGAAGTCTATTTGTCGATCAAGCAGCTTATTACCAAAACCATAGAGCTCTTGCTGTCAAGCCAGCAAGAACCTCCACAGCCGCCGGTAGAGGCAGAGACATCGAAGCAAGCAGGAGATTCGTCTCATTCACAGGCACTGCAGCAGCAACGTAGGGATGTGCGTGAAGACAGAAAATTAGATGGAATGATTAAAAGGCAGACCATCCACTTTAGAGCTTTCATGAGAACAGTAGCTACCATAGACATCGATCAAGTACAGAACAAGTGGGAGTTCGACGACGCATTAAAGTCACTTCAAAGTCGTTGGACTACTATCGATAGCCTGCAATGGGACATAGAAGGTGAAAACGGGGATGAGGATGTCTGGTACCAAGAGGAATTTAACAGATATGAGAAAATGTACACCGAGTTGAAGAAAACCATCAACTCTAAAATGTGGTCTGTTTCTCATCGCGACAAATCTACTCCTCAGATGGATATTCCAACATTCCAAGGGAATTACCACCAATGGACATCGTTTAAAGACTTATTTACAGAAACCATCCACAAAAATCCATCGTTATCAAACGCACAAAAAATGCAATTTTTAAAAAGCAAAGTAGCAGGAGAAGCTGAGCGTCTAATTCACCATCTACAGATTAGCTCAGAGAATTACAAGATATGCTGGGAAATATTAAACCACAGATTTGGCAACAGTAGACTTATCTTCACGTCTCACGTCAACATATTGCTAAACATTCCTAGCATGATGCAACAATCCATCGGGGCGATCAAAAAACTGCATGACATTACCAAAGAATGTCTCCACGCAATTCAGAACCTAGGAGTAGATATCACCACCTGGGATCCGCTGTTGGTACTTCTGTTAGCACAAAAACTTGACGGCGACTCATTCACTGAATACATTGAGTCGGTGAAGAATCCCAGGGAACTACCAGTCCTTCAAGAATTCCTAGATTTCTTGGAAAACAAGTTTACTGCCTTAGAAGCATCGCGGCGTAAACAAGAATCAAATAACCAAAAGGTATCCAACCAACCACAAAACCATCAAGCAAACCAGAAGAAATATTATAGTTCAAATAATATTCAGCAATCATCAAATAAAAGCAATCCAAATACCATGAAAAACAACGTGAAATCGCTACATGTGTCGCGGTCAATCACCTGCGCATTGTGTAATGCTGACCACGGGTTATGGACGTGTACCCAATTTTTGCAAATGTCGGATGAGCAAAAACTAAAAACTGTCAACCATTTAAACTGTTGCACGAATTGCCTATTCAACCATTTAAATAAACCTTGTTTTTCTAATAAAACATGTCGCAAATGCAACGGTAAACATAACTCATTATTGCATGACGCACTAGCAACCAAAAACAGGCCAAACACATCAGCAAAACCAAACCATAAAGCTGCGCACACACTTGCGACATCATGCGTGACCAATGATGAACAAGCACCAGCTTTAACAAATGTATCTTGGGATGACATGTCCGAGACGCTCTTAGCTACGGCCTTAGTGGAAGTCCCAGGATACAATGGCACATACCACACCATGAGAGCTTTGATTGACCAGGGTTCTCAAATTTCTTTAATAAGTGAGAAGGCGGCACAAGTTCTGAAACTACGCAGACAGCCTTGTAAAGGGACCATATTCGGTGTAGGGGAAAAAGAAAATAGCTGCAAGAGAGTCATAACCATCCGTATCAAATCAATTCATAGTGAGTTTGCCTTAGAAGGTGAGGTTATCATCATGAATAATTTAATTAAAAGTTTACCACATAAATCATTCATAAAACCAACCTGGCCTCACATACAGAACATCAATTTGGCAGACCCAGAATTTAATACCAGCCGACCAGTGGATCTACTGCTTGGAGCAGATGTATACTGCAGGATAGCTTTAAGTGGCCTTTTGAGGGGCAATAGCGAAGATCAACCAATAGCCCAACAAACGCAATTACGATGGTTGCTTTGTGGGATTATGACACCACAATACCGATGTAACGTCGTTCTTCACAATACGGAAGATCTACGCAGATTTTGGGAAAGCGAAGACATCAACCAACAGATTGATATGTCCACCGAAGATCACGAATGTTTGCAAAAATTTCTGTCAACAACAGAGAGACTAGAAAACGGGAGATACCAAGTCCGACTGCCATTCAAACCAGAAACCAAGGAACAGCTAGGAACCACTAAACCATTAGCATTGGCACAATTTCGTAACTTAGAGAGAAAGTTACAGAAAGATCCAGAATTGAAAACAGAATACACAAAGTTTTTGAACGAGTATTCTAATTTAGACCATATGATGCCGTCAGCAACAAGCACGAAACCCGAGTGCTACCTACCACACCACTGCGTTACTCGTGCTGAGTCAACCACTACTAAGTTGCGTGTTGTGTTCAACGCGTCTGCTAGACCATCATCAGGACTTAGCTTGAATGACGTCATGTACCGAGGTCCCAACCTACAACAAGATCTCCAGGAGCTGATTTTAAAATGGAGACAGTATCAGTTCGTTTACACTGCTGATATCGAGAAAATGTATCGACAGATAATGATACATCCTGAAGATCAGCCGTATCAGAAGATATTATGGAGGGACTCACCATACCAACCTATACAAACATACCAACTCAAAACCATAACTTACGGCACTAAGCCTGCACCATTTTTGGCTATGATGTGCTGTGATAAAACAACTAGCTGCCGAGGAAAAACAAAATTTACCCGATGCAGCAAAAGCATTGGAAGAATGCTTCTATATGGACGACTACTGTGGCGGAGCAAATTCAATGGAACAAGCAAAACAGCTAAAATCAGACCTAATAAAACTACTTAACAAGGGTGGCTTTAATTTACGAAAATGGGCCACCAATGAACCAAAACTACTCGCTGACTTACAAAAAGATTTGTGCAACCAGCAAACCTATGAGTTTAAACAGTCAGACTCAACAAAGACATTGGGTCTTGGATGGAATCCGCAACAGGACCAATTCATCTTTGACTCGAAACTGGAGCCAGTATCATTAGCGAAACCAACCAAAAGGTCGCTTCTCTCCGACATATCAAAAATATTCGACCCATTAGGCTGGCTTACACCAGTAACTATCACCATGAAGATGCTATTCCAAAGCGTCTGGTCATCAAATCTTAACTGGGATGACGCACTACCAGAGGAGATCAAGACTAAGTGGCTAAAATTAAGGCGAGAATTAAAAGATATCAATACCATAGAAGTAAAACGATGGCTTGGAATAAAGGAAAACAATAACTTGCAATTACACGGATTCTGTGATGCGTCGAACAAGGCGTATGCTGCTGTCATCTATTGCAAAGTCAGCAACCAAAATATTACGAACGAGGTAACCCTTGTCGCAGCAAAGGCAAGATTAGTGCCCGTTAGTAAAGCCATATCAATACCAAGGTTGGAGTTAATGGGTGCCCAACTATTATCACAGCTGATGCAAAAAGTTCAGACTTGTTTGGAGTCTTATAATCAGGAAATATATTGCTGGAGTGATTCAACAGCAGTGTTGGGATGGATCCAAGGAGAGCCAGCGAGATGGAAGCCATTCGTCTCAAATCGCGTGAAAGCTATCACCAAAATAATACCAAAAGAAAAATGGAGTTATGTCAAAACCATTGAAAATCCAGCTGACTGTGCCAGCCGTGGATTGAGAACCAAACAATTAAAAAACCATGATCTGTGGTGGCAGGGACCATCATGGGTTCAATCATACCAAAACCAGGACATACCTCAAACCGCCTACAAAACCAGCTTAGAGATAAGACAGTCTAATGCAGTAGTCGTGGAAAATGACCAGAAAACAACCATGACCATACCAAACATTGTCCACCATTTACTAAACAAACTGAATTCCTTTGCAAAAATCATACGCGTTTTTGCATGGATACTACGACTACCTAGTGCAAAGGCAGGCAGTCAACCTTATCTCACATTACATGAACTCCGTCGTGCAAAACTGCTGATTAAGTCAATTGCTTACTTAAGAAATCAAACGTGCATTCGAAAAGTAAACTTTTACCATTAAACCCTATCCTAGACCAAGATGGAATCTTGCGAGTAGGGGGCCGGTTAAAAAACGCACAAATAAGTTCAGAGATGAAACATCCAATCATACTACCACACAACCATCGAATTACCACACTTATAATTCTATACGCTCATGAGCTAACCTTCCACGGTGGAGCGCGCCTTACTTTATCAAATATTCGACAAAATCATTGGATAATCAACGGATATTCAGCTACAAAGAAAGTCATACGACAGTGTGTTACATGCAAGAAGCAAAAGCCTATCCAGCAATATCAGCTCATGGGTGATCTACCATCATGCAGAGTGAATCCTGAAAACGCCTTCTATCATTGTGGTGTCGACTACACAGGCTTTGTGGAAGTGAAAGCAAACAAAGGGCGCGGGATTAAAACTACCAAAGGCTATATAGCGCTGTTCGTATGTATGGTGACGAAAGCTGTGCATCTAGAACTCGTCTCAGATTTAACCAGCTCAGCGTTCTTAGCCGCAATACAAAGAATGGCAGCAAGACGCGGAGCTCCACGTCATATCTATAGCGACAATGGAACCAATTTCGTTGGAGCAAACAGAATGCTGCAAGAAGAATACGACCATCTTCAAAATGTATTCAAAGAGTCATTCTTTAAAGAGATAACAGAACTACAAATTGAATGGCATTTCAACGCACCTTCTTGGCCTCATGCGGGAGGACTTTGGGAAAGAGGAGTGCGAAGTCTCAAACACCACCTCAAACGCGTGATTGGACAACAAAAATTTACATTTGAAGAATATACCACACTGTTATCAAAAATAGAAGCTTGCCTCAATTCACGACCACTTTGTGCGCTATCAGATGACCCGGAGGATTTGAATTTCCTCACACCAGCCCATTTTTTATCAGCACGACCAGGTTCTACCATAATTGACATAGCAGAAGACGCCAGAACCAGGTGGCATCTAGTGTCAAAAGTATTTGAAGATTTATGGAAAAGATGGAAAACAGAGTACTTGACTCAACTATCAACCAGAAGCAAGTGGCTGAAATACCAGAAGAACGTCAAAGTGGGTGATCTAGTAATGATACATGACGATAACTTACCAGCAGGGAAATGGCCAATGGGTCGTGTGATGGAAGTTCATCCAGGAAAAGATGAACTTGTCAGAGTAGTAACTCTAAAAACCAAAAATGGTTACATAAAGCGCCCTATAGTTAAAGTATCAGTTTTGCCTACGGACCAAACGAAACCAACCATACCAGACATAAAAACAAGCGAACCACTACAACCACAATGTACTACCACTACTAGAGCCGAAACGGAACCACGTAATCGCTCGCAACCAAACACCAGAACGCTCAGTACCTATCCCAAGATAGTAGACATTGCACTGGCATTGTTACTATTCCTAAGTATAATCTCACCAACAACAGCTTCATACAATATAACGCAATTTAATACCAACAAAACTTTGTACTTTGATGCCGTGGGCAAAGTGCAATTGATTCGAGATAAGTGGAAACTAGTCACTTACTTTAATATGTCTCCATATTGGCAAGGAGACAAAGCCATCAACGACTTTACAAGCTATCTCGACAAAACATGTGAAACAATCAGGGAATCAAGTCACTGTCATATGATACTCCTACAAATCCGTCACGATTATAATGAACTGCAATACTACAACCAGCTTTTGCTTAGCCAGCATTACGGCGACCGCTTACGAACACGACGCGGCCTTATCAACGCTGTCGGTTCAATTGCAAACTCATTGTTCGGAGTATTAGACGAAAGTTTCGCAGAAAAATACAGGCAGGACATTGAACTTGTGCATCGTAATCAAAAACACCAAGGTCAGTTATGGAAGAACTTGACATCTATCGTAGAAGCAGAGCACAATGTATTACAAAGAACTGAAGACATAATAGCAAGGCAACACAAAACCATAAATAAGCATCTAAATGCTTTGGACAACGCCAATAATAAGATGCAACAAGAAATCGATGTGATGACAACACAACAGGACTTCACATTGGTCTCGATAGCTACCATTAATATGATGCAAAACTTGAAACAGATACAGGATACCTTGATAGATACAATCTCAGAAATCTACTATGGTCAAATCAGTCTGCATCTACTGACACCAGCACAGCTCAAACGAGAACTACAAATTATCCATGGGCAAATGCCTCAAGATTTAGCCTTACCCATCGATAACATAGAGACAGACCTTCAGCACATCTACAAACTACTGAGAACAAAGGCTCGAGTCACAGAAAAATATATTATCTTTGAAATAACATTCCCGCTCATAGCAAGAGAAAGTTTTCAATTATATAGGATAATACCAGTTCCGCAACAAACCAAGCACAGCATGACCAGCATAATACCAATATCGGAATACGTCGCAGTGAACCTAAAAAAGGATGCATATTTCGTAGCAACCATACATGAACTTGACACATGTTTGTACCACGGAGAATCCTTCATGTGCGAGCTCTTCAAACCAATACTGAATTTGGAAAATGACGAAAACTTTTGCGAAACCAACCCAATAAACCAAAGGTGCAAAACAGAAAGAATAGCGTGTAAAAACAGATGGGTAGAATTACACTCGACGTCACAATACCTATATTTCTGCTGTGACATATATTCCATCAAAATCATATGCGACGATCAAGTTACCGTTCGTCAGCTGACTCGAGCAGGGGTCATTAGCATGGCACAGAAGTGCTTCGTTAAAAGTAAGGATTTCACGCTGTATTCTTTACAACAACAATCCAACCAACTAATTTTTTCACCAAATATGCTCGTACCAGAGCTAGACTAGATAAACCATATTGTGAACATTAAAATACCAATCGAAACAGCATTACTAGAAGACATGAGTTTGAATAGATCTCTATCCACTCTTGGAGAACAGATCAAAAAACTGAAAACCACCAAAGCAGAGGTCGATGACATATCAGTTCATGACATTCACCAGTACACCGTCGTTTACATACTCCTGGGGGTTGTCCTATGCGCGGCAGCAGTCTGGGTCTGGAGAAGAGTGAGATGCTGCCCACATCCTGTGACCAGCCGGGCGGAGCCTCACGATAGACAGGAGTCTGTGGCGACTACATCGGAGTCAACCAGAGTGCGTAGTGAAGTGCAACCGCGAAAGCAGAGTATTGCTGACCGTGGCAAAGTGACAGTGAACCGATAGGCTTAAGTGCATATTTCGCCAGACGATGGCCCAGTGCTATGCGTAGTGTGGGTAAAAAGGAAAGGGCTACGTTGCCTAAAGCGCGAAAGGAACGTGTCCTTACAGTTGAAGACTCATTAGTGTAAAGAATTTAAGTTTTTAAGGACTTTAAGTTTACCTGTTTACCATTTTTAGAACACTTTTACTTTGTTTACCATTTTATAAGTACCTTATTTTTGTTTACCATTTGACATGTACTATTATTTAACTAAGTTGATTTGATGATGATTATTTTATTCATGTCTTATCTCATCTCGTGCTCGAGAACATGTTCGGTATAATATTTGCGACCGAACAGCTAAGCACCTTTTCCTGCATGCATTTCCATAAATGCATGTATCGCAACGATTACCAGTCAGTTCGTGTCCGACTACCAATCGCGTAACTCAAACCAAACCAAATCAAACCATCTTAGTGCTAATTTAGCTTAGGTTTACCATTTAATATTAGGATAGATTGTAATATTCAATATACCTATTTAAACCATATCATTTCGTATCATTAAGTCAGTGATCGTAAACCAACACCCAAACCATAACCATTCTAATATAGTACTAAATTAACCAAATATCAACCAACCCAGAAGTTAGTGCTAAACCACGCAGGTGCTAACTTCTACACTAATTACTTTACTTTAGTACCTCTATTATTCTTTCTTACATTTAGTTTTGTAAGTTACTTCCAAGGAATAAAAGGCTTTTTAGATTTTTTTAAAATCACAATAGCAGTATCTTAAGGTAACAAATTGTGCACAAACCGATTGTGCGGGACAAGTGATAGAACAGTGTACAGACGCCAGCACATCAAGCTACCCCAAACTGTCAAATTTTTGCAATTGAACATGAACCTTACGCTTAATTAAGTTATACGGTTGAAAATCTATCAAAGAAATTTGACAGATTGGGGTAGCTTGATGTGCTGGCGTCTGTACATAATAGAATAGTGTATATAAAGTGATACATAGACGCTCATAAGACAGTGCAAATCATTCGTATTAGTTGTGCAATTGAGTACTAGGGGGTAAGCAGTAGAAGTGTATAAGTTATATGTATTTTATATTGTCTTAGTTGATTTTATATTTTTCTTAGATAGTTCTTATTACATAGAGTCCGATTATATATAGTTTTACCTATGTAAATGTAATAAAGTTAGCAAAAACGCAAATAATGTAGCGCGGTCCTCGTTACGGTAAAGGGCCGAGGTATAGGTAAAAATGTTCAATATAGTGCCTCGCTCTGATTGGCTGATGCTTTACGCGCGTTTTTTTATAATATTGTGCCTATCTCTAATTAGCTGACGCCTTTACCCGCGCTTTTCTATAATTATGATTGGTCAAATCGATATTTTAAATCCTTGCAAAATTGTTTAAAAATAGGAACATTTTTGTCATTCGACACATTCAGCGGCGAGCTACCTAGAATAAAGTACTCCAAATATAGAAGCAAGATGTCTCCAGTGGTTTCATTCCCCACCAACCCAGCACACAAATGCGGCTAAAGGCCACACTGATAAATAAATAAAATAGCACTGAAGTGAGAGCTTGATTTTAAACTAAATTTAAGGGTTTAAAAAGTATTTAAATAAAATCCAAAAACTAGATTATAACTAGTTTATCTCATCTCAGTACATCTCAACCTGACAGACAGGATAAATATGTGCAGTAAAATAACATAATAATTACAGCAAGATGTGATGGCATACCATTAATAATTTAAAATCACATTCATAATCGTGTAGCTATACATAAATCTATAATATCTAATAAAAAATCAGATCGTTCCATCTTCCATATTTCTTAAATGGAGCACAATTAAATTGCCTTCATATACTTTTGATACTTATATTGGTACTTATTATAACAATAGCATTAAAAAAGTGAGACCGAAATAAAACATGAGTGAATTCATTATCTGCCTGCAGATCATGCATTCTACGTAAACAACAATAAGTTATTTATACATGACAGGCACAATCAGAAGGACTTCTTGCAGGTTTCTTTGGCGCGCTAAGTCTTTTCGAAGTTCCAGTACCATATTGAATGCCTGAGCCTATCCTCTCTGGGTCTAATTCTCCTGTTTCAATTTTAGCCAAAATTGTTTTGGAACATTTTAAGAATGCTTCTTCTACATTTTCTCCAGTTTTAGCACTCGTCTCCAGGAACATCAGTTCTGAAAGAAAATATACAGAATTAGAGAAAAAACAAGTGAAATTCCAATGAATTAATTTATCTGAACGATGAAATGTGGGTGTACTATAGTAACACCTCTGCCTAACCTTTCGGGGCATACATGCGTGAAGTTATGTTACGTAAAAACAAAAAAAGAATACTTCTAATGCTTACCATTTTCTTGGGCAAATTGACTAGCTTCTGTGAATGTGACTTCTCTTGATTCTTCCATATCCTTTTTATTTCCCACAAGTAATATTACTATATTTGGGCTAGCTAGTGTTCTGGCATCCCTAAGCCAATTTGAAAGTGCATTGAAAGAGTCCCGAGATGTAATGTCGTACACTAGCAGGGCTCCAGCGGCGCCACGATAATAAGAACGTGTGACTGACCGAAATCTTTCTTGACCTGCAGTGTCCCATATCTGTAGTTTAGTAGACTTTCCGCCGATGTTTACAATTTTAGAACCAAACTCAACTCCAATTGTGTGACATCTGTCTTCTTTAACTGTAATAAAGAAAAATTTAATTATAATAACCAATTTTCTTAAAATACCAAAGCATACAATAGTGTGGTAAGTTTTCAATGTCTTTAGTTCAGTTTAACATCTTTTATTTTTGTAGTATGATGATGATGAGGACTTGCAATTTGGGTATCGACGATAGTGGCCTCGAAATTGCTTTATCACCCTAAGATTGAATATCACTTGCATGTCAATTTTCCCATGTCACAGTTAGATAGTTGCAACCTGAGTTAAATTTCAATTCACTGGGAATTGTTATCAAAACTGGTAAAGCAGTTAAGCAATCAACTAGACAATGAAGTTTTGTTTTTTTCTAAAATCGAACTCAAGTTTTTTTTTTTTAATTTATCATAGGCCTTGAAATCCCGTCCTAAGAATTCACCCTGGATAAACTGAACTCTGATTTTCTGGAACTTTTTGGAACACATTTTATGCCACTCTGGAGAGTAATAAAGATTTATTGCGTAATAATGATTAATGATATAAACTCAAACTACCAACAAACTGCACTTTAGTAGGGGAAAGTAACTTACTGTAAAGGTGATAAAAAAAATGTCTTGGGTTTCAGTTCTTTTGAGTTACCTATATGGTTTAGGGTCAGATCACCAAAAATGTAAACAGTGTTGTAAATAAACCTGTGACCCCCTTATTACAAAACAAGGTTTTTATTTTGATCAGGTTTAAACCACTAAGCCAGTTTTTTAATTAAGAACCAAACATATATAGAAATGCAGTTCCTTTAACAAGACCAACAACTTAGTCAGGTGCTAAGTCGTCATATTTGTATAACTAACTACCCAAATCAAAGTTAAGTTTGAAATGCATTAACTGCTTTGAGCTAGATCTAAAGTTAGATCACGTTTTGTTATAAGACAGATACAGTTTATTTAAAAACATGTGCACAACTAGCAAAACATCAAATACATTTTGGAACTCTCATGTTCATGCAGTTAAGCTTTATTAAACTCACACCATGATTTGATTGATAACAATAATTTGCAGTTGCAGGCGTCATATTTGCTGAATTGCCTGTTTATGAGTGCAACTTCTTGAAGCCAAACATAGTGAAATCTCCAGAATAATCTATTGATACTCCGCTTTAAATGAATATATTTAATACTCTCACAGAGATGACGACTAATAGAAAAGTATGGGAGGAAATGACATGTTGCACCGACCCCAAATAACATGCTTTAACAGCAGGAGAATGATGATTTAATACTTTCACAATATATCTTAGGTTCAGTTTAATAGTACTGTTTTGACATACATGTTTAATGCAAGTAGTTTATTTGGCCTAATGATAATATCAGAACTGCAATTAGATAAGATCTGGTAAATTTTGTTCAACAACAGCACCCATATCTCCGGGGCAGATGGGACTGCTGCTACGAAATAGTATGTTATAATGCTTCATGACAATTAATTCATTTTTACACTTGAGTAAAATTGGCAGTTAAAGAGGTAGAGACAGCAACTTTATACTTGGTTGTCTGCGTATTCAGCTGATAGTGAAACATGATAAATAGCAAGACAGCAAAACTAACATTTTGGTCTCACAGATCATAATTTTTATTGTTGTTTCCATGCCCAAACATTGCGTGGTAGGAATATACCTGTTTTTGGGTAATAATTATATTATAAGTTCTCTTGCTAAAGAACTTTGTTTAGCCTACTTTGTAAGATGGTAGGTCATGATAATTTATATATTTTTTGTTCAGTGGGTCGTCATAAGGGGGGAGTTATAGGAATAAGTTGCATTTCTTATAAAAATAATTAATTTATGACTTTATACATTCATTATCTTAACGAAATTCACTATGGCTACTTACATTTGTTTCCAATGAAATTATTGAGAAGGCTCGACTTTCCTGTCCCAGCACTCCCAATTACCAGAAATTTAAATAGGTATTCTGTAATGGAAAAAACGAATTAATCAACATAAAAATGTAAAAAAATATATCCAATTATGATTACAATAACAAGGTACCATACCGTAAGATTCAGACATCATGTATTGTTCACACGGTATTTAAAACAATGATGTTTACGTTCCAGTGTACAGAATCTTATAATTTTCACACTTATTTACCCGAACTGTTATCAATAGCTGCTAGCAATAACTGCGAAGTTTCATATTATTTCGGCTTTCACAACAAGCACTTTCATTTCAATTCAATTTACAATTTATAAATGAATGTGAATGAAATGAATGATGGAACGAATGATCGCAATGGCCGCACGGATACCACAGATTGGAACAAGTGGACTAGTTTATAGTATGTAGTACCATTACTATGTGATAGTATGTACCTCTTGAGTATGAATCTGTGAACACATCGACCTAACCCAAACTGTCCTGCCAGGGGTGCGGGGTGTTCGCGGCCTAATCTATTACTATACTCTATGCCGCGGCCCCTGGCAAACAGGCAACCACAGAGTACTTTTTTATATAGCAGGCAACTGAGGGAACACGGGTGGGTTTTAGTCAGTAAAAGTCTGACACGGCTCCACCCAGAGCGGGGGAAGTTATTTGATGATTTCCCACCCAGAAAAAAAAACTCCAAACTGTCAAATTTTCCCAATTGAACAAGAACCTCATGATAATATTTTAAAGTAGAAAATGTATCAACGAAATTTGACAGATTGGGGTAGCTTGATGTCCTGGCGTCTGTACCACGACCGAACGAAGCGCAACAGAGGTTTGCAACACTATCCCCTTGACTGAGCCTGTTCCGATCCTCTAGGAAGTGGGCAGGGCCCTTGGCTAGATATAGTCCAACGGGCATAAGGGTAGTCTCACAATATTCAACACAAATAACCCTTTGCTCTGGTAATTTTCTAACGAAATTATGTATTATATTTATGTGTTTGGAACGTTTTCCTATCGCAGGAGTATAAACTAGCACTTTGATTATCACTAAAAATAGAAAAATTCCATCCAGTCAGTTCAGAATATAATCCATTAACTGATATGACTTCCTTAGCGAACTCACAGATTGCGATGTACTCAGCTTCAGCAGTACTTAACGCAACACAACGCTGTTGTAAGGATGACATCGCAGCACCACCGAAAATTAGGGTATAACCTGAGAAAGATTTGAAGACCTTCATGATTCAACAGTTTTGCCTGAGTTTTTGGCTGGATCGCGTTGTAGTGAAGGTGAAAATAAGTGATTAACGTGGACTTTTCGTGTTCCCCAAAATCTCCTAATAGGTTGTTGTAAAGTTACTACCGCTTTACAATAACTTTGACTTGACTGACTTAGACGACTATGACTGTTTTGTAACTTCGAGCCCGTTATCGGGCCATTTACTTGATCGAAAAGAAAAATTACTTGACACTGGCTAAATGCACAAACCGTGCGAAGGCAAAACAAAAAAAAAAACAGTTTTCCCCCTAAAAGACATGGCCGGAATTTGAGAAGAGCTTTGCCCTAAAAAAAATATGCATGTACATTTAAATTTAGTACATCATATCGCACCTTCGGTAGAACAAGGGCATAATTGCAGTTTTTGCTATTTTACAGGAGAGCTATTTTAAGATATTTATTGCATTCAGTGAGGTCTTGCTCTGTTAATATTGCTCGAAAGTTTTTCTTCTTTGCATGATATAAACTATATACTATATCCTTTTTAGGCGTATAGTTAACAAGAATTAAGAACTTTTAGTTTTTTTTCAATTAATTTTAATTTTAAGGAAGGGATACATTTGTGCCCTTGTTCTACCAAAATGTATATTATTTTGTAATTAGGACTAAATTTGAGCTTTAATTTAGGATGATTTTCGAATAAAAATACCTTGTTTTTCCGTATAAACTTTTTATTTTCTTATAAAGTAAAAAAAATGTAGTAACTTTCACGAAATATAATACTTAAACTATCATTATAGTCTTACTAATCAGTCGTCAATAATCTCACGTTTGTGTCTCTTTGGAATCACAATGAAAATAGAATTATAGAAGATAACAAAAATAACAGTGACATTATTTTTAACAAGATTCACTGTTAAGCAAATGAAATTCTTTAGAATCACACTTCAAAAAATATTAATTAAAAAATATAAAAATATCTTTATAACAATTATTTTTTTCTTACTAACGAATCAGTTCTAGCTCTCTCTCCTTTTCTTAAAAAAGGTTGTTAAAATATTGTTCATAGAACTTAGGAACTATATTTGAGGATATCAATTGACGAATGTCTTCTTTTTTTCTGTGAGGGATTGGTAACTTTTCCTTATAGAGCTGGTTTAGTGTGACATCTTTCACACTTTTTTTATTACCGATACGACCTGTTCGAATTCTCGCTGCTGTCCAATCGTCGGTTTTGTAGCTGCACTTAAATTGGTATATCTCTGAATCTTTCATAAATTTGATCGCTTTCGTATCCAATATTTTAAAAGTATTTCCTTCAACATCCTTGTTTAAATTCAAATTAATATCTTCAGATAACAGCTTCATATCAATGAAAGAATCAAAATTCATTTCTTTAACGGTAAATTGAACACCCTTTTTCTTAGCATTTTTAATAAGACTGATGTATTCTGCTGGAGTGTATATAGGTCCAGCCTTTTTAGCTCGCTTAACGTTTTTTTCTATTACAGAATGGACGGCATCAGCTTTATTCTGGGTATGACCCCTAATAAGGAATTTGTGTGTTATTGACTTTATAGGCAATGTGTTGACAGCATAATAATACATTCCAAAAACGAATCTGAAACAAGTAGAAATAATTATTTACATTATAAGTACATTACCTACCTATATTGTTCAGTATGAATTATAACAACAATCACTCCTATTTATCTAAATCTACTGTAAATTAATTGTATTATAAAAGGCAACAAACTTACTTATTTTTTTGCTGCCCGCAGCAATTATCCGAATAAAATATTATGTCTTTATCTGGTTGTTTGTTAGAAAGATCCTCCAAAAACTTGTAAAGGCATGTTCCTATTTCATTGGCGCCGCGTTTGCCAAGACCCTCGTGCCAGAAAAAGCAAATTGTGGTATCGTCTTTTATATTGGATACCTAAAACAAAATATACATTAGGTACATTCGAACATAAATTGATTAATTTTAACACTATAATTAACTAATTAAAAAATGAGTCCTCACCGTAAAATTGTAACAATTTAACTTGGACTTATAAAAGAAAGCTGATGACTGGCCAATTGGACAAGGTAAGACTGCCTGTAGATCGAAAATGGCAACTATATTATTAGAATCACTATTTTTGCATTGTTCTGTGTCGTGTTTTAGTTCTAATCTGCTTAAACTTTTCTCTTCTAGGTGTTTTTTGTATTTTTCCATCAGTGGTTCCTTATCGTTAGAGTTTTTGTACGCCTCACATTCATCGCACTGATCTTTTCGGGGAATAAACAAACCAAGATTGAAATCAGTATTAAAAATTCGATAGTAGGCATCATAATTTGCAAATTCCTTTCCAGCGGTTTCTTGAATCTTTTTGTAATCACGATGAAGCTCCGCTATAGTTAAACTTCCATCTATATATTCCCTGGTTGTATTAGCCCTTAAGTAGTGACTTTCTGTTCTAGGAATGGAATTTATATGATTTCGGACCGATTTCACGACTTCATCGCTTAAATTACAATGGTTATTATGCTTTCCGCGATTATCGGCAGGACTCATTATAAACAAGGCTTGATCAGATATTTTGTCAATTACATTCCGCAATGTTTTTTCACCAATACATAAAGTATTCAGCAAAAAAGTCTTACAAATCCTGATTTCCTCACCATTTATCAGAAAATGATAGGTTGAGTTCGGTTTCCTCGGTGGTTTAAATGTGTTATTTGCTGTGATCTTGATTCTTCGGGTTGTAGGATTTTGTTTTTTAATACATGATGCAAGAAAATCTCTTTGCCTTTGGTGTGTTCCCAATTCCCAGTAGGATTTAAAAATCACACTCCTCGTTTCAAAAGAAACTTTAGTAGAACAAGACAGACGACACGAGATTTTGCATGGAGGGCGCATGGATTTCGCTGGTGCGATCTTGCCTCTTTTGGTCGTGTATTCTTGGCCACTATTTTTTAAACGTTTTGAAACAGCTTGTTTCCATTGCTGTGTATTTTTTTGTCGCTTTCTTGACTGCTTTTTATTAATTACTTGCTCAGTGTGATCTTCACTCGTATCCACAAGGGGTCCTGGGTCGTTATAAACTTCAACACTTTCCGTATTACCATCAGCCTCATCAATATTACCCCTATTATCAGTGTCAGAAGAACTCGACGAACTAGATGAGCTGCTGCTGTTGGAACTAGACGAGCTACTGCTGGAACTTGAAGAACTGGACGAGGTGCTACGTTTGGGAGATCTAGTTTTAAATATACTCTTATGTTTCACAGTTCGTGGCGGTTTATAATCTGATCCTTCAGATGGTGAAAAATCTCCACTCTTTGAGGAGTTAAGCTCACTTGCAACCTCTAAAAAGGTGATGAAAGAATAATATCTCAGTTACTTTACACATGAAATAATCCAGATATTTGTATAGCAGTTTTATTATCTTACCTGTAGTATTTACCGCAGGAGAAATTTCTGTTCCAAAATTGTTATTTTCCATTTTTTCAACATCAGAATTCTCGAAATCTAGAAGAGGTGACGGTAATGATTCAATAGGTGTATCCGTTGTTTCTGAAATGATGCCTTCCATTGATTTAACAGGACCCTGGTTTTTTATATTCATATCTATCCATGTTTCAACCATGTTATTAGCTGTAAAAAAATATATATTTATATAAAAAACTTAAGTAACATACCAATATGAATTAAGAAATAGCAACAATATACTTACACATTGACGAGTTTTCGATTGAATTTGCTGCTCTGTTAGAGCCCACATCTCCTTCGCGACAAGATCTATTAGAATTTGTGTCAGTTTCTTTGATTTGCAAATTATTTTCGTCATTAAGCATCATTAAAATTTTTTTACTACGAGATCCCATTTTAAATTCTGAAAATTTTATTAAAATTTAAATCATACAAAGAAACTATTCATATCACAATTCACAAATAATGCATACCTACTAGTCGTAAATACATAAAAATACCAATACTAATAAATAAACAGAAAATTTATCACAAAATTTGTATTAAAAAATAATACAAATTTATTTCATTAACTTAAATAACAAACATTAATATTAAATCAAGTCAATTTGGAATGACAAAAACGTAATTGTCATTAAGTCTAGCAAAATAGCATTGCAATTGGAATGACAAAAACACATTTACTTTTAAGACCAAGGAATAAAACAAATCTTGAACGGACAAGGGCATAACTGTCTGAACGACTTTGTCCTTCCAATTTTAAAATTATAAATTAGGCATAAGTGTAATAGATGTGGCATTGTCGCTCCAGAAACCAAAAAATTAAAAGGGCATATTTACCTTTACGACGTTAGCGGTCCAAGTGACGACTGCCTCTCTCCCCGCCGACGACGCAACTGACCAATGAGACTATGTCCAGCCAAGAGAGCAGTAAAAAGGCACCAATAAGACAAAGTCACTATTTTCGCCTAGCGGATTTTTAAAGGAATTAAATGACTGTCTTTGTTCCTCCAGTTCAAATAGCATTTTTAAGGCATTTCTGTATACTTAACTCATTTTTGCAATTTTTGACAATTGTGCCCTTGTTCTACCGAAGGTGCGATATTAAAGCTTGCAGGTATGTCTGTAACATCGTTTAAGTTTTGTGATAAGAGAAGAAGCGAGAGATACTATAAATAGGATTTTTTATAAAGAGCCTAGATATTTTGAATAGCAATGATACGATCATTAAAACGTTGTTACTATTCAAAATATCTGAGTTATTAGAGAATTCGGAGTTATATGGACGAAGCAAAACGAGTTATACAATATTATCAATGGACATAAAGTCCGTTTAATTAATTAATTACTCGTCAAGTCAGCTAGTAAGAAAAGAGCCAGAAATCAAAATACCACTAAAACGTATTGGTAATTATATTGATAATAGTCTCTGGCTAGACCTTTCAATCGTCGTCTTAGGCTAGCCATGATAGCGAAGAACTCGTCGTGTACAGGTATTTCTGGATATTATGAATTCCACATAGCGACTTGGCAAAAATATAGACAATTGGATAGGCAATAAAACACTAAATAGCTCTTGAATTTTTATTTAAGGATCTAATTCATTTGCAATTACTCAGACAAGACACATTCAATATTTACTCTATCACTGTAAGTCCTGTCCAATGGTGACAAATGTGATGTGGCATTTGATCCACATTATTAAAGTCAAAAGTCACTGGATCTCTTTTTAGAAGTCCTATTAAAACTTCTGACCATTGAAGAGTAAAATAAAATGAGATATTTGTGTCCTAAGGTAACAAATGCCACTCATTAGCAAATAAATGTATCTGGCATATTCGGCAACTGATGGGAACATAATAATTGCATTCTTTAAACAACATTATCTGATTGATTATTACACTCCCTAAAAATGCAATGGCTAGAAGTATTTGGAGCACGTTTGTAGCTAGGCAGATAATTCATTTGGTCCATCTTTCGTGCAGGATTATCAGCTGGTGGAGGTGGTTCATGTCCGACAGTAGGATTAGCAACTGGTGGAAGTGGAGGTGGTTCGGGCAATTCAGGTTCATTTTCCTCCAGTTCTTCCGTATTTTCTTCGTTCTTCAGTATTCAATACTAAGTGGGGCTTAGCTCGCATCAAACAGGGATGCCATACTTGCAGATTTGTCCTCCGATCCTGTAACAACGTTTGTCATTTTTTACACATAAAATCTTCATCTTTAACTAAAGCAAATGGTAGAAATGTTACAGCCACTGTAGTCAAATGTGGTTAGTATTAATAAATAATAACCGGTAGTTATTAGGGCGCAGTCCACTCAGTTTATAGTTTGCGACTGACTGTTTGTCTGAGTTAGTGACCAAAAATACTATTTTCATTAGAATGGCTTCACTCCGCACACTATTTGTCTGTGTGCAGTGGTTTGGACTATTTGCTAAGTGAGACTGCACCCTAACTCATTAATTATAAGGAATTTGCTTCATCATGGGAATAACAGAATAACAATTTATAGCAGCCAGGGCAAGATAATAGACAAAAAAATAAGTTCAACAGCACACACTAACCTGGTTGTGGTTATTCCATGAGAAGAAAATATCGATTAATGGACTGTTTTCTTCAAGGGTGTGATGTCGCACTGAGTAACCCCTCGCCATAACAGAGCATCAACAACCAATACACACCATTGGGTAGCCCAGTACTCTACAATGTCTACCTTCTTCACTGCGTTGGTTGACGTAACATGCATTGCAAATCAATTCATCTAAACGAAGACAAAAACATGTATATATCTTTTGTACAGATAACCATTCAGTCAATATTTTTTGTATCTGCGGTGTTAAAGTTGTTACGATATGCCTTCGCTTTCAATTAGCTTTCAATGTGGCCACATTACAATTCAGGCACCTTGATATCCTGAGCGTCAGAATCCAAACCGTGAACAAATAAGTCCAATATGCACAGCAGAATATTAACAGAAGAAGCGTAAACGAAAGTCCGGTAATCGATAGCTGGGATCAAGTTTAAAATATCCATCAGATGAGCTTCAACACAGTAATAAATGATATGACCACAGATATGACCAACACAAGACTGCACAGATCACAGGGCATTGAGTGACAGGTGACAGACAGTAGAGGTGAGACGTAATACTGGAATATGTTTTTGGTATAGGTTTTAGGCTGAGCATTCCGAGCGCACCACATGAACGCATCCCGAGTATTTAGATAAGCGTATGGCGTTTGACACGTAGTAGACCATACCCGCGTCTAGTTGCAAGTTTTGCGACCCACAACCTCGGTCAGTTCCGGTGGCATTGCGAGACGTTCGGTTCAGCACTCGAAGTTTGCGAGCCGATTATTTGTTTTGCGTTTCTAAATCTAATATCCATAGGTACCAACAAAAAACAAAATCTCTGTGTCTATTAATATCATGTATAAAAAATACGCTGGCAGTTCTAAGCCTGTTGGTAAAGTATGAAGGCAAGTTTTCAATAAGATTTAATTTTAAGTGCATATTTTAAAATGTAGAAAAGATACGAACACCAACGCGTAATATATACGGTAATAGTCCATAAACTGAAAATTACTCTACTCCGATTACTCGATCTCGATTTTATGAAGACTCGGTACCTCTGGTAAGAAATGGCCTAAATACTCGTGAACCTGGTTTTTGGAATAAGTATTTAGGCGGACTCATACTTCTAAGACTCAGTATGCATTTTACCTAGTACATCTCACCTCTAACAAACAAAGCAACGTGAGCGCGCGGCGCGCGCACAGTTCAAACGTCAAAATAAATGGGAAGTTTGAGAAATATCTAAACAAAATCAATTAACACACATATTTATTTGGTATTTTTTGTCGCCTGATCTAGAGAAATGTAGTTGTTGCGATTCATTTTAGTATATTTAAGAAGTAATTTTCATATATTAATAATTACTGTACATTTATTTATTCTGAATTGATTCTGAGGGCAAAATCTGGCCATGTCATTTAGAGGAAATCAAGATGTCTGGGGGGTTTTTTAGGGCGTACATTTAGGGGTAGATTATTCAAGAATTTAAAAAAAAAATTATATTCGAAATACATATTCCTTCGAAGAATAACATTTCTTATAAACTGAACGTTAAATTAAAGAATCACTTTTCTTTTTGCTCAAATAAAATAGGTTGCCTTGAAAAAATTTTTACACTAATGCCGTACTTCGTGCCTTGTACTAAGCAACACGCAGGTGACGCTGGTGACTGAATTTCGCACTATGACCAATAACAACTTGCTATTCAAAAGAAAAAAAAATACTGTCTCACCGCGCTTTTTCTTATTACTTGAATGTATTTGAAATTTATATTTGAAATTACCTCTCAAACCGAGTGTACAATAAAAAAATTAGGGGTTTTTAGAGGAATTTGAAGTTGGTCCTAGGGGGAACATTCTGTAGTTGGCACCACGGGTTGGCACTCAGACTAAGGAAAAAAAAGTTGGCAGCACTGATCAACGAATAATTATTTGTTGTAACTATATATAATCTGCTCTATGGAATAAAGATCATGCAAAATGTAGTAACTACTAATTCCATACGAATGAAAGAACAATCTCTTAAAGTCGTAACACACAAATTTGACATCTACCAACTGTACTGACATCTGACATTCAATAATTTGTTTATAGCGACTGGTTGGTCATCCTCGTCTGCACAAAAAATTACAATCGAATAATCATTTTTTACTCGTTTCTAATGTATCTAACATTTTAAAATCACCGTGAAATGCTGTGTTCTTTGCGTCACGTACGTTACCTTCGCGTTGATGTTATATAATAGTGTGCACTGTGCTATTACGACTACGACTTACCTACTTTATTTCTTACTTTCAGAAACTTTTAGGAGCGGTTGCTCCTAGAATATTTGTACCAACAGTTAACCAAGTGAGAACGTTTTGGGAGTATGTAAATATGAGTTTTAATAAGCCAGATATCGATCGTATTAAGCAATTTGGCCCAGATCGTGCATGTGCTGAATGGGTGCTGCGAAACGGTGGGAAGGTAGTCTGGGACGGTGGAATAAAATTGGCTAATTACAATATGTTACCGCCAGAAAAACAACCGGTTCCAAAATTAGTTGAAATTGATGGCACAGATTCTTCTATTTCATATTATGGCTTCCCTCATTTAAGTAGGTAATGTTGTGTGCAGAATGGAAATGTTTTAATAGCCAGTGGCATTTTGTACATAATAAGTTTATAAACAATTTGTGTACTTTATTATATAGTACTCTAATTCTCTAGCCCTGCTTTGCTTTATTTGAAACTTCTTGTTTAAATTAAAGTACTTAGCTAAAACAAAATAAATGTCTTGGTTTGTGGCCAATTTTCTACTAAATTTACTTTTTATTTTAAGTTGGGTGCACAAAGTTGAGCAAAGTCATCCTACACAACGCCAGCTACATTGATGACAGGGCTCTAAAGGGACTCTCCCATGGACGTGGTGTAATAACCCATCTTCAAGTGTCCAAGTGTGTCAATGTCACTGATGCAGGATTAAAAGAACTGAAAGCTCTTGATAAACTCCAATCACTGGTGTTGTTTCAATTGGAGAGTGTTGAAAATTTAGAGGAATGTAAGCGTCTAATTCAACAGCTCCTGCCCAAGTGTAAAATACTAGGTGCAGAAGGTAGGCAGAGCAATAAATGATAAACATTGGCAAGCTCTACGTATTTGGGATTTTTATTTTTTCCTTATATTTTTTTTTTTTTTTTTTCAGATGGTGTTGAAATAAATCATAACAAACAAAACACACAATCATAATAATTATAGATCAACTTACATAAATATTTTATTTAAATATGAATCATTTTAAGTAAATATGTAAACATAAACTCTAACTTTAAATACAAACTTGAACATTGAGGTAGTATTTCATTAATATAAATCTTCTAACATTTAATTCCTTTACCAACTGCTTCATTGACATTGCTGTATCCATCACGTTCCAAGAGTTCAGCTAATTCATTCTTTATTTTGGTGACAACTGGTGGTCCATGATAAATTAAAGCAGTGTATATTTGTACAGCACTTGCACCTGCCAAAATTTTATCATAGGCATCCTGGCCTGTGAATACTCCACCTACACCTACAATGGGAACTTTGCCTGAAACAACAATGGTTTTCTTATTCATAACATCATGCCTGTACTCCCTGAAGGATTAGGCAGAGGTGTATCTGTAGTAAATCCACATTTTGCCAGTTATTTTTCAGTCTCATGTAAAAGGGGTGAGCCTATTACCATAAACAGTCAGTAATCCAAATGCCCAACTTGGAAATTGAACTTTAGGACCTCATGCTCAGCAGTAACTCTTGCAGCCACTTGACCAATGACAGTGCAGTTTTGATATCACAGAACAAACTGCAAATTGCTGAAAATCATTATCATTTCAGCCGAAAGATGTCCACGGCTGGACATAGGCCTCCCCCAGGCACCACCACTACGACCGGTTCTGTGTTTCTTGCATCCAGCAGATTCCTTCTGCCTGTCGATAATACTAATAAAAAAATTGAATGCAAATTTACCTTTGGTCATTGTATACATCTGTTTAATCATTTCTGTGGACTTAACAGTAAGTGGTTTTCCACTTAAACCTCCTGCTTCATTTGGAAACTCAGTATTCTGTAGTTGAGGTCTGTCAATTGTAGTATTTGAGATAATCAGGCCATCCACTTTGCTTTCTTTCTTTAAGATTACTGAGACAATGTCACTCATTTCATCTTTGCTTAGATCTGGAGCAAGTTTAAGAAGTAATGGAGGATTATTATTGCTCTTCATGGCATTTCTTGCAATATTAACTTCTTTCAAAAGTTGATATAGTTCCTCTTTCTGCTGTAATGACCTTAGACCTGGGGTGTTAGGACTGTAAAAAATATTTAGTAAGTTAATAGTAATATATAAGAATCTTGAATTGCTTTTATTGTCAATGCAATGTACCTGCTTATATTTATAACAAAATAATCAGCTACATTCGAGAACTTCTTTATTCCTAAAATATAATCTTCAATAGCATTATCAGACAGTTTATTTTTTCCTAAATTGATTCCCAATACTCCTTTATCCAGAAGTGGTTTTTGTATCATATCTATTTTCTTGTACACTTCATCATGACCTTCACTATTGAAACCATATCTGTTAATAACTGCCTTGTCTTCAGGTAAACGAAAAACTCTTGGTTTAGGATTTCCGGGTTGTGCTTCTGGTGTGACTGAGCCAATTTCCACAATAGAGAATCCTAATTTTCTCAAACCTACTATAGCATCACCATGTTTGTCAAAACCTGCTGCTATTCCAATGGGGTTATTCAATTCATATTCTAGGAATTTTGTTTTCTGAAAAGTTACAAAGTATATTAATTATACTACATTGATAAAGGCAACACATGAACACACAGGGAGCAGTGGAAAATTATGGGGGAGCCCTTTGCCCAGCTGTGGGACAATACCGGTTGGTAAAAAAACTAGTAGATAGTAATAAGTACCTAATTATAAGTTTCGTAATAGGCACAATCATATTTCAATGAACTTACCAATACTTGTGGATCATCAGCTTTTTCAGGAGGAAAAATCCCATATTTTATAGCTGCCACTCCAAGATTGTGGGCCCACTCAGGGCTAAGATATTGACTAAGAGGTTGCAGGACATTAGTATAGTATCCATCGAAATCCTTTTTGAAGTAAATGAACTGATATGCTAACGACCCCCCAATAGTTACTGCACATAAAGATTTGAGTTTTTTCTGAAATAAACATGTATAGGTAATATATAAATAGGTAGGTAGCCTGGTAATATATAAATAGGTATGCTACTATTAGTACAAATGTGCAAGTTTGATTGCTTAGATGTTTGTTACTCAATCACGCCGGATTTGGATGAAAATTGGCACACAGATACGATTTATAACCTGAATTAACACTTTCTTATCCCGGTAGTACGTTCCCGTGAGATAATTTTCAACCTCCATGCGGGCGAAGCCGCTGGCAAAAGCTAACTAGTCTGTAATATATTTTGAAATTTAAAGTCTCAAGTTTATTCGCCCAAATTACACACTGCTCAGAAAGTTACATACCAAAGCTTGTTTTTTGCTTGCCATCTTCGTTAGATAACAATAAAAATCTTAGTTCGTGTGTTAGGTTAGAATAACAATCAATAAATCAATCAGGAATCAGCCAGTAACATCAGCACGTATTTATTAATGTCACAGAGTACTTTTTTATATCAATGTACTCTGTCTGTGATCAGACCATACCCATAGATAAAACACTAAAAACCCTACCAATGAGATGAGCATGAGATCTGTCTGATTGTCTGTCACTTCTCAACTCAACTCTCAAGTAGGGAAGATACGTATTTACGCGACCAGGTTTTTACACCAGGTATTTCCTTCCAAGTACACACACCAGGTACCGACCCGAAATACTTGCAAGACTTCAAGGTATTTTATACGGCTACTCGCTCAACTACGTGGGTACGCGATCATAGCTCTTAACAGTAAGAGTCTACGGAACAATTTCGCATGCAAGTATTTTTTACTTTAATGGTTTGGAAGTATTTATTTGTAAACGCAATTTTGCTTCTTATTTATACAGAATCACAGATCAATTTCCTATGCAAGTATTTGTACTTTCAACAGGGCTTTTGAATACGCAATTGTACTTCTTATTTGTATGAACTATGAAGTCGTGGATCAATATTCGATGCAGATAAAAACACTTGAAAGTATCTCGCTCCGTCGTGGCTCGACGCTTGAGTACGTAGGTACTCAAATACTTCTAGTATTAATTTGTAAACGCGATTGTGCTCCTTATTTATAGGAAATCACGGATCAATTTCCTATGCAAGTATTTTTTCTTCTAACAGAGCTTGGAGGGATTTCTGCAACAATAATAATAATTTAGTCGTGATTTATTTACGTCACCGATTGTTCGTGCATTGTGTGACTTCATTTCTTTCGAACTATTTGGACTAGCCTACTTTCCTATTTTCTAAGATTTTTATGTTTGTTAATATTTTTTATTTTGTTTGTTTAGTATAGGTAGTTGTTAATTACGTGTAAATATGGCACCGAAAAGAAGTGTGGCCTGGGACCATTTTAAAGATTTAGGACAATATATAGGAGAGTGCAAAATGTGCAAAGCCAAAATTTCTTTTAAATCAGGTGTTTCAAATTTGACGAAACATGTTCAAAGAAAACACCTTGCCTTTCATTTAGTGGCTCGCGAAGAAGTACAACAACAGCATCTTGCGCAAAATCCTGTTGGTCAAGAAGCGATCAGGCTGCAGCAAGCGCCACCGCTACAGCCGTCAACTTCACAATTTATACAGACAACGAGAGCAAATACAAGGACGGTTTCAGCTATTTTGGCATATCTTCGCCGTGATTGCAGCAAATTAAAAAAAGGACATAGACGACCGAATAATGAATTTATTTATATGGGATATGCAGCCCTAGTCACTATCGTTGAAGATAGAGGGTTTCGCGAACTCCTACAGTTTGCATTCCCAAATTATATTATACCGTCGCGCAAGTATTTCGAAAATAACTTACTTCCAGCACAGTACGAAGCTGTCAAAATAACAACAAAAGCGTCCGTAAACGAAGGTGCTACGACGATTTGTTTGACAACAGCTCTGTGGACATCCAGAAACAATGACTCTTACTTGGCAATTACGGGTCATTGTATTGACAAAAACTTTGTACTGCAATCAGTACTTCTGGAGTGCAAGGTACTGGAGAAAAGCCATACAGGAATGAATTTAGCAGAAGAGAAATATGAAAACGTAAATATGTAAAATAAATTATGTGCCTACTGTAAATACTTTATATTAATCATAAAATGAATTGAAACCTTTTAACTACGCCAGCTAATAAAATAAATGAACTAACATATTAATGATAATATTTCCCAGCTGACAGTCCTAAGCCTGTTTTTAAGTAGGAAGGAAGTGTTTCATTATTTATTTAATAACGTGCTAACCTTTCGATTGACAAATGAATGTATTAATAAGTAAATAAACGATCTATTAATTACGGATTTTATTCTACCTACCAGTTACGTAGTCAGACCACGTGTGGGCTGACTGGGTAGCGGTATTAAATTATTTACAATTTCATAACCACGTAGGTAGGTCCTCAATCATAATCATCTTCAATAGTTCAATAACCGCGTTAATTTTCGCAAATGCGATCATGCTCCTTATCAGTAAGAGTCGACGGAACAATTTCGCATGCAAGTATTTTTTACTTTAATGGTTTGTAAGTATTCATTAGTAAACGCGATTTAGCTCCTTATTTATAGCAGGTCACGGGTCAATTTCCTATGCAAGTATTTTTACTTCCAACGGCGCTTTTGAATACGCGATTGTGCTTCTTATTTGTATGAAGTCATGGATCAATTTTCGATGCACATAGAAAATACTTGAAAGTATCCTGAGCCCTGGTTTTAGGCCCTGGTTTCTTAAAGTGGACGTACTTGGAAGCCCTGGTACTCGATTTTGCAAGTACGACCCATCTCTACTCTCAAGCTCAACTTCTGTGTTCTGTCAACATTTCTGTCTGTCAGTTACTGTCAAGTAAAATTTTTTTTTTTTTTTTTTTTTTGATTTTGGCTTCACACGGTTTGTGCATTTAGCCAGTGTCAAGTAATTTTTCTTTTAGATCAAGTAAATGGCCCGATATCGGGCACGAAGTTACAAAACAGTCATAGTCGTCTTTAGTCAGTCAAGTCAAATCAAAGTTATTGTAAAGCGGTAGTAACTTTACAACAACCTAATAGGAGTTTTTGGGGGGAACACGAAAAGTCCACGTTAGTCACTTATTTTCACCTTCACTACACTTGTGCACTCACACGTAACTAAATTGAATAATTCACTATCAAAATTATACAATTTAATTCGCTATTTCACTAAATTCCATGAAAATGAAAATTCGTGCGACATGTTCCAACGCGATCCCGCCAAAAAAACCTCAAGTAAAATTGTCAATAGAATAAAACGAGTGTCCTGGTATAGGTATTTCGAATTATGCCATAATCGCTCACGGCGTTCACATATTACCTTTAAGGCAGCTGTAAACAATTCGGAACTAGCTCACAGACTCACAGTGCTCGTTCAACGTCAAAACCTATAGGTTTGAGTTTGAGTGATCACCAATGACAGCAGGCAGTCAAAGTCAGTGAGTTTTAAAGATTAAGCTAGTTGCCCATTCCAAAGCGTAGTAAGTACATATGAGAAGAATGGACAAGAAACTCCATGGACTCTTTTTAATCATGATATTGTTACAAAAAGTTGGTTACATCATACCCTTGAAATTATCATTAAGAGAACGATGTAAAAAAAAACATAAACTCGAATTGAGAACCTCCTCCTTTTTTAGAAGTCGGTTAAAAATACGCCGTGCACAAAGCGGCCGTAATTAAAATAAAATAACAATTCAGAAATTAGTCCCAACTGGCCGGGACCCGTTCACGAATATGACGTAACACACACGCCACCACCAACGAGACATTTGAGGGAGCATGACATACTCTCAGCTGCCAGGACAGATTCAAGACAATGAAAGACGTACCCTGAACATGTTAGCTTTATAGTAGGAACATTGCTCACACATAATAATATGCTATGCAACTACACAATACCTACGAAAAGATTGAATTTATACAATGCAAAGATATCTAGCTGTTACATTCTTCAGCAGCTCCAACAATGTTTTTGACTAGTAATCAAATTAGTTTAAGCGACCTTGTGGAGTAGGAGAAGCAGCGTTTAGCCAGGCATTTTTGACAGCGATGTAATCCCCCGATATGCTTGGCTGCGTAGTGTGCGTTTTTTACAAGATTTACACAAAGGCCTAAAAATGATTAAAGCAAATTGGAACCAGTTTCGTTAGAAACTGTCCCAATTCAAGCAGCAAAACATGCCGTGGTGGTCCGAAAAAACTTGTCGAAATCAAATTAGTGAGGCCCACCAAAAGACGTTGTGCCACATCACTACAGACGCTAGTGCAGCGCAGTGCTAGGGTCGTAGGATGTGTCCAAACCTAGCGAATGCGCCGCTTGCGAAATGCGCGCGTGCATTTCATGTTCGTACGCAGCACAGAGTACATTTTTATATGTGTTGCTTGATAGATGTTCTGTTGGTTAGTCCTATAGTGCTGTTGTTGTGTGGAATAGATCAACCAGATGCCATGTAAGTTAAGTAATTTGATATTATACCATAATTGTTGCTATAAAGCAATGTTGTTATATTAGTTACATTATTGTTAATATTGCTAATGTTAAATCATATGTGAGACATTTATGTTCTTTCTTTTTTCTTTATTGCCATAAAAACAGGTTACAGAATAATGTGAGACCCTGACTCCAGAGCTAGGTTAAAATACCTGTATTTCAGGAGCCAGTGACTTCTTCCATTTAGGTTAGAATTAAGCAGATTTTATGCAGCAAACGGTGATATAAATACGATACTTAAAATTAAGTTCTTTAAGTACTAAAAATAATGTAATGAGAGTTAAAGAAAAAAAATAAACAATCTCATTAAATCAAAGAACTGAATTAGAATAAAATCCGGAATTAGACAAAATTTGATTTGATTTAAAATTGAATTGAAAACATACATATAATCAAGATTGAAATAAAATTAAAGAAAATACAAAACTACCATATAGTCAGTATTAACAAAAACATTTCATAAGGGGTGCATGAGTGTGTAGATGTGTTTGTGTGTGTGTGTGTATGTGTGTGTGTGTGTTTGTGTGAGGGTGTGTGTGTGTGTGTATGTGTGTGTTTGTTTTAAGTACTATCCGAGGACATGCACCTGAATACACGAGGAACTTCCGAGGACATTTTCAAACCGAGGACATTTTCGGGGGTCCTCGGATTGACTTATCCACTGCATCGTATTTGTCGTGCGATTCTGAACCTGTATGTATAAGTAATAAGAAAAAGTCACCCAAACCTCGTTTTGATTAAGAGAATTCATATCTACACACCGACAGTGTGTGACCGCTACGCGGCGCCAGCATCGATTTTTACACACTCGCCTTACACACGAGTTAAATTTTGTAGTATTATCCGAGGACTAATGTGTGAATTTAACACACCTGCCCTCGGATGAGTAGCTATATCAGACAGTGTGTATTCAGATCCTCGGAATGGTAAGCAGACCAGATAGTGTGTATCCTAGTATGAGTATTTTTGCGGATTCATAGGTTTTATACAGTAAACAAAAGAGCAAAGTAAAAAAATAAGTATATATTTCTCTTATATAAATATCTTTTACATTCATAAAAAAAGGTGTTTCAAACTAAATAAACATTAATTTAAAGTAAAGTATTATGATACTATACAATACTAACATTAAATATAATACATACGTTCTTTCATACATCTCCGTTTATAATGACATCGAAGGGAAATAACAAATACGTCATATTAAGCGGACGTCATACAAAGCATTTTGTAGAAAAAAATAACTTATGTTACTATTTATTTAATTTGATAGAGAGAATCAAATTAGAGATAACTCAACATTAAAAGTTGTCCGTACAACAATGTTTTGTCGAACTTTTAAACGAATTATCGAGCTTGCAGAACAAATTGAAGTCAAGATTACCAAAACATAGAGCCGCTGACGGGTATTCCTTTGTTTCGAAGGTGTAAGGAATCACGTCAGTCACAATAATTCGACACAATTGATAAAAAATGGGTCACAATGAGCAACTTGTCACTATAAGCATGTCATAGTATCCGACTTTGTTATAGTGAATTTTATATGAAAACCAAACTTCGTTGTGAATTACGTCATAATAAGCGGTTGGTCAATATAGCCGGAGTCATAATAAACGGATTCTACTGTACTAGAAAATGTAATAATCATGATTTTTAAATCTCGGTATTTTATAGATGTTATTACATATCCCACTTTTTGTTACGTACTTCCTCGAAGTTTATATATTTTATATGCACTGGAATATCCGATCTCTACTTATTATATTCGTCTACATGGGGACTCTTATATTATGGACCTGATGCTATCAGAACAATCTGCAAATCATCCAACTCCTCAATGGCTTACAGCAAGCATATCTTATAACTTATAACTATTATATAAAGCTGAAGAGTTTGTTTGTTTGTTTGTTTGTTTGTTTGCTTGAACGCGCTAATCTCAGGAAGTACTGGTCCGATTTGAAAAATTATTTCAGTGTTAGATAGCCCATTTATCGAGGAAGGCTATAGGCTATACGGGATCGGGAAATTCTTATGGGAACGGGAAAAAACGGGATATGCGCGTACGAAGTCGCGGGCACAAGCTATCTATATATATAAAAATGAATCGCTAAATGTGTTGCTAAGCGCAAATCTCGAGAACAGCTGAACCAATATCGCTAATTCTTTTTTTATAATATTCCTTGAAGTACGAGGATGGTTGTTACGGAGAGAATTTTTTTTTAAAATAGGTAGGGTAGGTAGGGTAGGTAGGGTAGGTAGGGTAGGCAAGGTAGGCAGGGTAGGCAGGGTAGGCCGGGTAGGTAGGGTAGGTAGGGTAGGCAGGGTAGGCAGGGTAGGCAGGGTAGGCAGGGTAGGCAGGGTAGGCAGGGTAGGCAGGGTAGGCAGGGTAGGCAGGGTAGGCAGGGTAGGCAGGGTAGGTAGGGTAGGTTCTTGCTTGACTATAAGCAAAACTTCATCAATGTTCATTCGTGAAAGAACATTACTTCGCAGCTTCTCTGAAGCAGCAACGGAAATAGCTAATAGCATAGAACCTTCTCTTTGAACAGATTTTGCCTTTGTGTCGTCTCGTTTCGAGCAATATGAGTAGTGACGAGAAAGTTTATTTTTTGAATAAACAATTGATTTAAAGAATAATATTTACTTTGAAACAATAGAAACTTCCACAAATAGATACCAATGCAAGTTAAATAAAAGTAGTTGCATTGTTATAACAATGTCTTAAATACCTTTTAAATTTGACAGACAATGAACACCTTCATATTATACTCCAACCAACTACTCGCATGTCAAATTTCATCCGAATATAGTTTAAATAGATTTAAAATATAAAACACCTATATAAATTGTTAACGCGAATTATTATTCGCTTACATACCACGTGGCTTTCGATATTATCGTACTAAAAAACAATGTGTACGTTGTTTTTTAGCACGATGATTTACGTACGTTGTAACATAAATCTATAAAGCGATAAACATAAATTTCGTTTTTTTATTTGCGTCTTTAATTGAATGAAAAGCATTTCAATAATACATGTAAAATTATCTGAATCATATATATTAAATAGTAATATGTTCAAAGATCTTACCTTAGTCCATGATAGTTATAGTAAATTTGGTTGGCGGCAAAAGAAATGTTCTCGGATAGTACTTAATCTAAGAAATGTGTGAAAAATACTGCAAAACTTTGTAAAATATTTAGGTCAAGGTACGAAATACTTAGGTAGAGGTCCTCGTTTTGTATACATAGGGCTCTTCAAAAAGTCCTCAGATTGTTTCTGAAAAGTATAACACAAGGTCCTCGCATTGTACATAACTCAAGGAAGAGTGTGTGAACACGAGTCCTCGGATTGTCATGTCCAGGCGGGTGAGTAGGTCCTCGGAAGGCTCACACAAACGTCCTCGGAAGGATGTGGCTTGAAGAATGAGCAGTGTATTTGAAGTCCTCACACTGTTCATAAAAAAACGGCGGAAAAAAAGTGTTGACAGCACTACACGAATAGATTCATTAAATAATATTTCGAATTCTGATTCTTTATATCTTATCAAAAATATCGTACGAGGCCGTTAAGACAGTATTTCAGAGCGTCCTCGGATTGTTCATAAAAAACTATAGTCCTCGCATGGACGTCTACACAAACAAGGGTGTGTTTGTGTGTGTTTGTGAACTGTGAATACCAATGATTTGTGTTCTTAGATATTTATGTTGATTGCAGTAAATCTTCTGTTGCGCTGTAGTCTTGTGTCAGTAGCCAGATCTTTACCTTCTTTTTTGCGTCACGGATCGTAAGGGGATTTATATTCAGGATTTTGTTCAACTTATTATAAAGAAAAGGGGCAAGATGTATATCTTACGCTGTCGCCTGGCGGACGCCGTGTGACAGCGTAAAGGTAGGCAAACATTTGTTTTGGTGCGCCATATAAATGGAACATTCATAATCTATTTCTAGCTATTGTTATTAAGTTATAATAATGCCGAGTTATGTTGGACAATGGTCCAAGGGTTGAAGTTAAATGTATGTAGAATAATGATAATTCATAGCAATGTAAGAGATGTGTTGATGAAATACTTCTTACTGTTTCCATTGAGTTTCTTGTCCTTCTTCTCCATGAAGACCTAGTTTTGGAACGGACGACTAGCTTTCTGATTAAAGTACTGACAAGCCTAATTGAAATAAATGTCTAGTCTTGTCTTTCTGTGCTTTACTTCATGAAATCCTTTTCCCTACAAACCTTATTCATAAGAATCTTCCTATACATTAAATAAGCAGTAATCATTCTGATATTCAAAGCTTGATACTTGTTTTATATATATACACTTATATTATATACCACCGATATTCTGACACATGCAAGAGCTTAGTGACGCGGGCTGGGATAAGGTGCTGAGCGAATTAGAGCCCACCCATCTGGCTTTCTGGCAACTTCAGAGGAAACTCAAATCCGGAGAAGTCGCCTCCATGCCTTCCCTGACCCGGCCCGATGGCACAGTCGCGTTTGACGACATCGACAAGGCCGAATGCCTAGCCGAGAACCTTGAAGCCCAGTGCACGCCCAGTTCTCTACCAGTGGACCAGGCACACCTCGCTGAGATGAACGCCGAAGTCGAACGTAGAACCTCTCCCACCCGTTGAAGACCCTGATAATTCATTACCTCCCGTCACCCCGGACGAAGTTCACGAGATTATTAAAGTTCTGAAACCTCGCAAGGCCCCCGGGGCCGATGGTATCACCAACAAGGTGCTCCAGATGCTGCCCACTCACCTGATCATGCTCTTGACCACCATCTTCAATGGTGCCTTGAGCAATAACATCTTCCCGCAGGCATGGAAGCAAGCCAGGGTCATCGGCATCCCAAAACTTGGCAAGCCCAAGTCCGAGCCCACGAGCTACCACCCCATCAGTTTACTGAATACTCTCGGTAAAATCTATGAGAGGCTTATTTATAAGCGCCTCAGAGATTTTGCCGAGACGAAAGGCCTCATACCCGACGAGCAGTTCGGTTTCAGAACCCAACACTCGTGCGTGCAACAGGTCCACCGCATCGTAGAGGATATAAACGCCGGTTTCCAGCGTGGTACAATGACCGGTGCAGTATTCTTTGACATAGCGAAAGCCTTCGACAAAGTCTGGCACAACGGCTTATTATATAAGCTGTTTGTATAGCTTATATAATAAGCGACGGAAACCGGGCACACCGAGTTTGTACTCGGTGTGCCCGACCGTCTCGTGCTCATCTTACGAGACTTTTTGTCGAACCGCACCTTTCGCTATCGCATGGAGGGTGCGATCTCGTCCCCCCACCCCATTCGCGCCGGCGTCCCTCAGGGCGCCGTGCTGTCCCCTCTCATATTTACGCTATTCACAAGCGATATCCCAAAAAGTAGAAAGGCACAGTTGGCACTGTTCGCAGACGACACAGCCATCTACTACTCTGGGAAAAGTCAGGATGCGATAGCCTCCAGGCTCCAGACCACAGTCAACGTTCTTGGCGCGTGATTTAGAAAATGGAAGATTGAATTAAATCCGGATAAAAGTCAAGCGGCTCTTTTTTCAAAACTGAGACTTAGACCTAACCTCCCCCGGCCCATCTCCATATTTAGCAAGTCTATACCTTGGAAGAAGCGAGCTAAATATCTAAGAGTGATTATGGATCAGCACCTCTCCTTCTCTGAGCACATCAGGAAGGCGCGCTCTCGCACTGCCTTCGCTCTAGGAAGGTTGCATTCTGTTCTAAATGCACGTAGCAAATTGTCACTCAAGTGCAAGATGCGAATATACACGGCGTGCATTAGGCCAATCATGACTTATGCGAGTGCAGTCTTTGCACACACAAAGCCCCGATTCATCCATAGGATGCAGACGTTACAAAACTGTTTTCTTCGCCGAGCCACATGCTCCCCATGGTACGTTAGAAACGAGATCCTCCATCTCGACCTAAAAGTCCCGACTATAGCTCAGTTTCTTAAACGCATTTTAAAGCGTTTCTTCGATTCAGCCGCGCAACACCGAATCCATTGATTGTGAAGGCCGCTAGTTATGTCCCCAGTAGAATCAGTAGAATCCGCCGGTCGAGACATGTTCTTTCCGACCCTGACGACCCCATTACTCTCCAAAAAAGCAGTAGGGCCACACAAAAACAGACCATCATTCCGATCTCGTCGCCGAGGTCCTCGCGCCCCGCGAAGGCCCCGAGTTAACGAAATGCCCCCTACCGACCCTTGCCCGTAGAAGTGCCAGCCCGCGCCGAAGCTGAGCAAGTGGAGCTAGAATCCCCAAGATCTAATGATAATGAAACTGAATTGATCCAGTCTGTCCCAACTTTCTGCCCTCCCCCACCAGTGACGCCCTGAGCCCAGGCCCGTACCCCGCAGGGGGTGCCTTGAGCTTGCAGTTGCTCTAGTTTAAGTAGGTTTTGCAAGCCCTGGGCGGAGTCTCTTAGTCTAAAAACTAAAAGTATCCACAGGAAAGTCCGGTTGAGCAGTTACGGCATCTCAAGGTCAACTGCGAGATGTCATTTCCAAAAAAAAAAATTCTCCGGGCAGTTCAAGTCTTTGATGCGTAGTTCGCATGTGGCATTGTAGATGGCGCCACAGCATAAACCGTTTTCTAGCTGACACAGCAACCTAGTATGTTGGGTGTGCTCCTACCGAGTTATGACAGCCTAGTACTTCAACTGTATAAAGCGTTTTCTAGCTAACACAATTACCTATATTAGGTGTGTTCCTACCTAGTTATGATAACCTGGTACTTCAACGGCATATAACGCTTTCTAGCTGACAACTTTGTTAGGTATGCTCCTACTGAGTTATGACAACCTGGTACTTCGAAGGCATAATGCGTATAAAAAGCTGACTAACAAAATGTATATTAGATAGATTAGATAGATATATAGGATAGTTTAACAAATGGTCGACGTGATTCTTTAAATTGACATAACTTTTTTATTTATAAACCGATTGACATGAAATAAACATTAAATGTTAAGTGAAGCTTACCACAATATATTAGTGCAAATCTAAATCGGATAAGCCGTTTCTGAGAATAGCGTGCACAAACGCACAGATAAACAGACAAACAGACAAAAATTCTAACAATCATTGTTTTGGGTGCTATTTGCTTTGATAATGGTCTCAATAATAATTTTTCACATATATTTTCCATGTACAGACAGTGATCCATAACATTTTTATTATATGAATTGATTTACACATTACTTATTCATGAAATCCATTTTACTAAAGAATCTTATTTTTATTTTTCGTTAATTAGTAATTTAGCTCTATTTTATAAAAAAATGTGCTAATCTAGCCCTTTTTTAAACTCAATTTAGCCTCAAAACCTGACACTTAGTTGACAACACTATCACGCTGTCACTACGACAGTGATGCCAACTTAGGATAATTTACCCGAAATATAGGGTGAAACTAATACGGCAGGGTAAGTTTTAAGGTTTTTTTTAGGGTATATTTTAGGGCAAGGTCTATTTCGATTACGAGACTACTATAATGTTGAAAATAGGTTGGAATCATCATGCGTCCCATAGAGTTAGTTTTTGTTTTTGTTACTAGGTAACAACTTGTTTATAATTTTCTGTGTCAGTGTGATGTCTTAATAAAATACAATGATAATATTCAAAACCAACTGCGTGTTAACTCTGTCGTTTAGCTCCCTTTAGTACACCAATTTACAACAGGTTATGGGCCCAGGTACGTAGTCTCGTTGATACTAAATTTTAGGGACAGTTATATGTATTGAGAATAAAAAATGACGTCGCAAAATACGACGCAAATTTCCAAGTTGTCGGGGCAAGAAAACTACGCTACATGGTCTTTTTCTATGCAAATGCTCCTTATCGACAATGATCTGTGGGATTGTGTTCAAGATACGTTCAGTGCGACCTCAAATGAGTTGGTGAAGCGGGATGCTAGAGCAAGAGCCAAGATCTGCCTGATGCTTTCGGAAGGCATCTACCCCCTTGTGACGGAAGCAAAGACGGCACGAGAGACTTGGCTGGCACTAAAAAATGCCTATGCGGATGCTGGACTAATGCGCAGGCTTTCGTTGCTGCGAAAAATGTTTCGCATCAAGCTGGAATCGTACCCAAGTATGGAAGCCTACGTCACGGATGTTCGAGCGATTCAGCAGCAGCTGCGAAGCATTGGGACTTGACGATGAGTTTGTTGGAATAATAATGCTGGCGGGATTGACGGACAACTACAATCCGTTAGTAATGGCCATAGAGCATTCCCGCTCGACAATTACCTCAGAACTGGTTATATCAGCACTTCTGAAGGAGGGTCAACGTCAAGAGTCGAATGAAGCCCCAAGGGATGATTCGGCGCTAGCATCTAGCGCTGGTGGTAGTGGAGGAAGAGAACACACCAGAGAGATTGTTTGTCACTTCTGCAAACGGAAGGGCCATTTCAAGTGGCAATGCAAGCAGTTCAAGGCCAAGCAGCCGGATAAGAAGAAATCAAATGCGAATTCGGCCATGATGACCAGTGTGAACGCGAATTCAGACTTTTTGACCTTGTTGTCATCTGTTGGTAGCAGTGATAACTGGGTGTTGGATTCAGGAGCCACGTCCCACATGACACCGGTGAAATCCCTCTTGAACCCTACGAAATCTTGCTCCAAAACGATAACTTGCGCGAATAGCGAGAAAATTGTTTCGACTTCGCAAGGTTCTGTGGAGTTAAACCTGCGTCACGGGGAACGTGACACTGTAGTGAAGATGAATGATGTTCTTCACATTCCTGAACTAATTACCAATTTAATGTCTGTAGGAAAGTTTGCAGATGCAGGAAATATTATTGTTTTTGATAAAACCAAATGTAGTGTTTTTAACAATAATGTAAAAATAGATGGTAAGGCATTGTTTACCGCACCGCGCCAAAACGGACTTTATGTTATAGGTTCCGGTTGTAATCAGGCTACAGCTCTTTTAGGGGAAGACAATCAGGACAAGTTTGAATTATGGCACCGGAGATTGGGCCATTTGTCTGCCGCGCAAATGTACATTTTGAAAAGAATTGTCCAGGGCCTAGATTACGGCAAAAAGGGTGATGGAGCCCCTTGTGTTCCTTGTAGTCAAGGAAAGCAGTGCGTAAAAAAGTTTCCAAAACGGAAGAAGTCTTTTAGAGCCTCCGGCATGCTGGACTTAATACATAGCGACGTAGCTGGTCCAATAGATGTAGAGACTTGGGGAGGAAACAGATATCTCCTCCTGTTCATTGACGACTTCAGCCGAAAGGTTTTCGGTTACGTCATGAAGCAAAAGACTGAGGTGTTAGAGAAGTTCAAGGAGTTTAAGCGTCTGGTAGAGAACCAAACCGAAAGAAAAATTAAACGGTTTAGAAGCGATAATGGTACTGAGTATACCAATAAGGAGTTCCAGGCTTATTTGGCCAAATATGGAATTACGCATCAGACGAGCGTTACTCATACTCCTCAACAGAATGGAGTTGCGGAAAGGACGATCCGCACCATCACTGAAAAGGCGAGATGCATGCTCCATGACAGTAACCTAAGTAAACGGTACTGGGGAGAAGCGGTGGGGACTGCGATCTATTTGAAAAATCGCTCACCCACATTAGCAATCGCCGGGAAAGTTCCCGAAGAAGTTTGGACAAATCATGAGGTGGATTTTACCAATTTAAAAGTTTTTGGGTCCACAGCTCAGGTTTTGGTGAAAGATAATAGCCGAAGGAAATTCGTCTCCAAGACCCGTGAGCTTGTCTTCGTTGGATACAGTGAAGTACAAAAGGGGTACAGATTTGTCAACCCGGTCAATCCGCGCCGCATAATAGTTGCTCGCGACGCCGTGTTTGACGAGCGGTCAAAAGTAATCAAGGAGATTAAACCCCCTGAGCGCAGTGTACAGGTTTCGAGGGAGAAACAAAGGCGAGAATATATAGAGGTACCAATTTTTACTGAGCCAGATACTGCTCAAGGCACTTCTAGGGCTGTGGCGCCTGAGGATGGCCCAAGCCAGAGTAACATGGTTATGTCACCAAGTTCATCGCCCACTAGTGCTGAAGAAGAGTTTCACGACTCTTTTGAAGAACCGTCAACAGAGCCGGTTCAAGCTGTAGAGGAGCCTGAGGAACGGCGTTATGCTCTAAGAAATAGAGTCAGAAGAATAGATGAGGACATGGTATACAACTTCCATGTCATGAATGCTACTGACCCGATTTCAGTTATGGACGCTATGGAGCGTTCTGATAAAGACCTGTGGATGAAGGCTATGAAGGAGGAATACGACTCTCTTATGGAGAATCAGACTTGGGAGCTCGTCGATCGTCCCAGAGACGCTAATGTAATCAAAAATAAATGGATTTTTAAGTTGAAAATCGGGGCAGATGGAAAGGTTCAACGACATAAGGCTCGCCTTGTCGCCAAGGGGTACTCTCAAAAGTTTGGAGAAGATTATACCGAGACCTTTGCTCCTGTAGTCAAGCTTTCTTCCATTAGGCTTCTGCTGGGATTATCAGCAGAATTGGATTTAAATGTACACCATATTGACGTCACCACAGCATTTTTAAATGGTGATTTAGATGAGGATCTGTATATGGAGCAACCTGAATCTTTCATAAAGAAGGGAAATGAAAAGGAAGTATGCAAGCTGAAGAGAGCCATCTATGGCCTCAAACAAGCTGCACGTTGCTGGAACGTCAAAGTACATGATCACATCACTAAAAGTGGTTTTACAAGATCGAAGTATGATCCGTGCGTGTACATTAAAAGAGGGAAAGATAATACCGTGATTGCAATAGCACTTTATGTCGACGACTTCTATATTTTTGGAAGTTCAGTGGGGGACATAGAAAGAGTAAAAAAAAACAATCGCCAAAGCGTTCAAAATTAAAGATTTAGGTGAGGCCAAGGATTGTCTAGGGATCCATATCACGCGATCCAATGGGCAGATATCCCTATCACAGGCAAGCTTCGCCAAAAAGATTCTAGAAAAATATGGAATGCAAGACTGCAAGCCTGTAGCTTCTCCGATGGAATTGAATCTACGACTTGCAAAGGGAGAGAGGCGTGAGGATTTTTCTTTCCAAGAAGTAATAGGATCGCTCATGTATCTATCCTGCGGCACAAGGCCTGATTTGACATTTGCGGTCAGCTATTTGAGCCAGTTTAATACATGCTGGAATGAACAGCACATGACTGCGCTCAAGCGGGTGCTCAGGTACTTAAAGGGCACCGTGGACTATAAACTAGTCTATGAAAGAACAGGCAAACCCCTGGTTGCATACTCAGACGCCGATTGGGGAGCCAACGCCGATGGGCACTCATTTACCGGTTATGTCCTTATTTTCGGTAGAGGTGCTGTTTCCTGGCAAGCTCGCAAACAGCGATGCGTAGCCTTAAGCACAGCTGAGGCTGAATATATAGCCATCTGCGAAACCGCAAAAGAACTAGTCTGCATTAAAGGCTTGTTAGAAGAGCTAGCTGGATTCAACGACTGCGTTACAGTGTTCAGCGACAGTCAGAGTGCAAGTAAATTAGTGTACTCTTCTGCGATTGGTAGAAGGTCGAAGCACATCAACATACGCTATCATTTCATAAGAGAGTTGGCTGAAGCCGGTGTGATTCGTATAGAATATTGTGATACAAACCAGATGCCAGCTGATTGTCTTACTAAAAGCTTGGCTCGCATTAAGCTAAAGTATTGCATGGAGCGCATGGGGATTCAGTGGGGGTGTTGAAAATAGGTTGGAATCATCATGCGTCCCATAGAGTTAGTTTTTGTTTTTGTTACTAGGTAACAACTTGTTTATAATTTTCTGTGTCAGTGTGATGTCTTAATAAAATACAATGATAATATTCAAAACCAACTGCGTGTTAACTCTGTCGTTTAGCTCCCTTTAGTACACCAATTTACAACATATAATGTTAAACTACTTAGTAGAAATACGTCGCGTTGTGTTTAGTTTTGGGCCGGGGTTCAGTGGAGCTTAGATGCTGGTGTTATTAAGCGATTTCATAACATTTCTAAAGTAGCAATATCTTTTTATCAGCACCTATAAATAATGTGCAGCCGTAGTGGGAGTTTTATTCTGTATTCAGTCGTCAAGACCGAGCCCTGTAGGTCATAGGCTATCTCGGGCCATGATACAGAGTATAATTTGCAGTCATTAAACAGTAATCTTGCGTTAATTTCACACCGTCAAAAACAAGCATAGTTAGAATAAATTGAACAATAGTATTTACATAAACAACGTTAACTATGTAGTCGATGCAGAGGACACATTTGTGATGTGAGAGTAAAAAACAACACAACAAAACTGATGAAATTAATTTAGGTATTTCATCAAAATAGTGAATCTGGGGTAACTGCAACTAAGCCTGGGGTAAAGTGAAAACTAGGCCTGGCGACACTGCACTCAGACATCCTGCTGCTTTCTGCTTCTTGTAAAAGTAAACATGAAATCATGAACTAAATTATTGGTTTTGTTGTTGTTTCGTACAGAGAAGTTTTTATTGCTGTTGTTGTAGTTTGTTCATTGAATCACCTTAAAATGCATTTGACTTTCTAGGTCGAGTTTGTGTTGTTACGCAGTTACTGTTCAGATATTGTTCATGCGACAGGAAATTGGTATACTAATTAAATTTTCAAACAGACTACACCTGGTAACAGGTTAACACATTTCAAATTAATTACAAGTTATTAACGTGAAATCATAATAACTGATCAAAATGAAGGCTGCGTTGGTATTTGATAGTGTTAACGATTTGATGTTTGGAAAATGGGACTCCGCTTTCATTGAACGAATGAAGACGTTCGGTGTTCAAGCAAGTATTTCTTAATAATATTTTTCGTGATTTTTCTTACTCTATATATCCTACTATCTGAATTTATTCATTAAGTGGTAGAAAGTAGCTCCTAAAGTGAATACCTACTAAAAGTATCAAAACAACAAACAATAAATCATGAATCATGAACAATTCTTTGTTTCTATAGAAATAATATAAACTTAATAATTTTTAACTATCTTTATATTTGGGTAGGTAAAGAATTTGTTTAATAAAGTGTAGAAATATTTATAATATCAGCTTAAGTCAGAATCTGATGCCCAGTGTTTAATCTGTCACTACTTAAACTTGTTACAATCCTCTCAGGAGAATGAAGCGGATGTAACAGAGAACAATATGGTGTCGCAGCTACTGGCCCCTATCATAACATCCCAGCGTGTCATGGCTGCTCAATTTGGTAACACATACTCTTCCATACAGTGTACAGACAAGACTACACTAGTGTTTGATGAGGTAAAACTTATCTTATGAATGTATATTTAATTGAAAACTATCATACAACTGATGAATTTGTCTAGATTTTCTTTTTTGGTATTGCAAAATAAACTTCACATGGGTTAAAATAGAGAATATTTTGCATTGGCCAAAGTATAACGCCAGCTTAAAATGGTTTCACATCAGTATTATTTTAATATTTTGTGAAAATCCCACAGTGGCTTGATCATGTGTTCATGATAATCAGTGAGGACAATGTTGATGATGCCCACCGTGAATTATTAGATTTCAAAACATTTGTACAACACATTTGTGGACAGAACATTAATCTGTAAGTTTTTAATTATTAACTATAAATTAATTTACATTTTATTAAAATAACTACATAAGCCATCTTTAACTATCACAATATTTAAGTTGGCTTGCAAGTTGCAAGTAAAATAGTAATTATTTTCAAAGTAAAGTAATTCTAATGTAAAGGTTTATTGAAAGTCATTAAAATTCTGTGAACTACCAAATGGCCTTTGCTAAAATGCTGTTGTAAGAACAACAATAAGAGCAGAAATAATATTTTGAGGCAGCGAATAATACAATATAATATTTATGTAATAGAATTTAACACAACGTAAACTAATGACTTTCCCATTGGGGCTAAGCAAAAACTACAGAATGCCTTCCCATAATTAAAATCTGAAATTTAAATATGTAGGTAATATCTATCACAATTTTCAGTCTCCACTCTTCAATTTATCAAGAATGGCTCTCAGTTCTTCTGGACAGCCGCACCAAAGGCGACACAATACCCGGCGCCAATGGCGTGATCGGCGAAAGTGGAGCAACTATGGCAGCACTGAACGCCCTCAAAAGTGCTTCAAAAGATATTAAACTACCATATGCGCACAGTCATCTCATGTTATTTGTTGGGGACAAGTTACTGGCACTTTATTCCAGGTAATGAACTTTTTTATTTAATTAGACTTTTTGAGAGCAGTGGTGGCCCAGTGGTAACGGCCGCGACTTACGAGTTGTAGGTCGTAGTTTCAAACCCATACAGGTGCTTTGCTTTGTGTAAATTATTTAATTACTACTGCTGTCAAAACGGTGAAGGAACACAGCATGAGGAAACCGGCATGTCTTAGAACCAAAAGTTCGAAGTCATGTGACTTCTACCAATCCGCACTGGGCCTGCGTGATGGATTACGGCCCACTCCCTCTTACAGAGAGGAGGTCTTTATCCAAGATGATGTATTAAAAAAAAATATCTTTGGAGAACATGCCTCATTTCATCATCATTCAATCTAGCAAGTTGAATGATCACCTGTTGGTTTTGGATTAATATCCAGGGATAGAACAATAAATAACACTATGTATAAAAGCAAAACTATGCCCGTAATCAAACCATAGAAAAATGGCGCGATGTTAAATACGTTCTGAGCTGGACTTCGAATACGTAGTACCTATGTATTTATTTATGGTAAGGTATAGTTCAACAAATTTTTTCGAGACCACACCACCATCAAATCTACATACTTATTTATCATCTAAATTTTAAAGTACTTACTAAAACTCAGTGGCGTGCACAAAGTTTTTAGACAGGGTAGACAGAATTTTTTAAAAAAAGGCAAAAAAAACAGAACAACCGATTGCTGTACCTACCTACACAGCATGCAACCTGTGAGACAATTCAATGAATCATGTTGTTTTGTTTTGTATTGTAAACAAATTGTACCTATTAATTGCAAATCCGGTGTACAACTACTTTTCACGATACTTGTTTTGTTTTTCACCGCTTGATAGTTTAAAAAATGCACCATCTTTTCGTGCTTGATAAAATAATATTCGTTTTACATATTTATCTGATTTAGGTAGGGTAGTCAGTGTCTTTCTGTCTTTATGGACTGCACGCCACTGCTAAAACTGCATTGAAGCGGCCGTAGTCCTCACTTGTACTTCCCAGAATGTAAATAAATTCTTTAGACGCAGTTATTTGGTTTTCTAGTCGCGGAAGTGAGGACTTATCGCCCCCGGATTTGATTTTATTGAGCATACAATGCATCGCTGCTCAAGAGTATTGGAAGGACCTTAAAAATGATGACTTAGATGAAGAAAATCTAGAAATTAATCGATTGCCTTGTGAGTATAATGAAAGTTATTTTGTAACGTAGTTCCTAACGCGGCTTGCGGTAAGAGTCGCCTGGTAGAAATTGACTTGTCACGTAAGGAAAAACCATTAAGCCCCTCCATGCGACTTTCTCTCTCTCTCTCTTTCTATTGTATTTCCCGGGTCTCCCGACCGCACACGTTTTTTATTGAAAATGATTATCATTGAACTTTTATGCACTGCAGCGTAATGTCCTTTCATGCCCGTGTTCTATTTTTCGTGTTTCTTCCATTTGAAGCACTTGGCTCCAAGGTTCGAACGACTGCCTACTGACGCGGGACGCCAGTCCTTAAGAATATTAGAAGAGTGTATTTATTTCATTTCACCAACTGCTTGTGGAACGCCGCGAACTCGTTTGCTGCTATTTGGGACCCCTGCTTGATTGTTTTCGGCAATAGTTTGCGTGCATTAGTAACGAAACTAGCCCAGTTTTACTACTTCTTTAATTTTATTTCGTTTATTATGTTTTCGTTAAGGTTGAAATATAAAAGAAATATTTGCAGGGTTGTCGACGGAGAATAGTGCTGTAGTGAATTTATGCGCGGGACCTGCCGGGAGTCCTTGTGCTCCGCATTCGATACATCTGGCTGAAGTCGCACCCAGGATTACATTCGTCGTCGTTGTTGACATGGACTTGAGGTAGATATCCTGAATAATTCTTTAAAACTTTGTGTTTACATATATAAAATCTCACCTTTTTTCCATGAGGTAGGCAAAAACTACAGAACACCCTCTGCTAAGATCCTTAGGGCTGAAACTGCGTTAAGCGGGCGCCCGCGACGGCACCCGTCGCGTGTCTACGTGCGTGTACACGCGGATGGGCTCCGTGGGGACGCGACAGGGACCGTCGCGGAGTCTGGGTTATTTTATTTACGCAGTGTCGCTAGTTCAATTTTAACGGTGTGCATGCACAGTCGTGTCGATGGAGAACTTAATATATTATTACATCGCTAAACGACGCCTAGCAAAAAAAAAACGACAGTCAGTAAGCCCGTTTATTCGTATCGCTGGCGGGCACCGCGCGTGCAACCGCACGGGCGTCCGTCGCACGGAGGCGGGACACGGCGTGGGCGCGGGTCCTGCCTCCCCGCAACGGACGCCCGCGCGTGTCCCCGCAACGGTGAACTTTTGTATGGAACCGCGCGGGCGCCCGCTTAACGCAGTTTCAGTCCTTACATACTCCTTTTCCTTCGTTTACTTTCATACGTCTGGTTCATCGATCACTAATAAAGAACTAGATACACAATCACGAGCAAAAGTTCTCTTAAAACTGTCACTAATTGTGTTTAGGTAATGCTAGTTGAAATAAATATACATTAATTGAAATTCAACCTTGAACGCAATGCTTAAAGTTTATTTCACAAAGCTATGTACAAAAACAACCGACTTCCAAAAAAATACTAAAAAGTGATTAAAAATAACTTTAATTTGGGAAGTCACCGCCTTCCGAAATTAAAGTTATTTTTCACTTTTTAGTGGTTCACATGTGCTTACCCCTTCACAGCGTCCCGGTGTGTATTATGTTATGAACTGGTGTAAACAATAAACAGACATAAGATTTCAGCAATTCCAGTCCATTTGCTATCATTTATTGCGGAGTTCCATTGCCTATCTCCGAAGTTCTTCATCAGATCTTCACCAAATTGAAATGGGACCACTCCGAGAAAGTATTCTTCCAAAAACTACCCAAATCGCTTCAAGTGTGCCTATAAAATTTGGAAGAGTTCTCTCTATTTCTCCAGGATCCCATCATCAGATCCTGACTTGATGATCATGGGACCACCTAGGAAGTATACCCTTTCAAACAAAAAAAATAATCCAAATCGGTCCAGCCATCTTCGAGTAATCGGGGAACTTACATAAAAAAAAGAAAAAAAAAAGGTTCCGACGAATTGAGAACCTCCTCCTTTTGGAAGTCGGTTAAAAAAGCAATACATTTTTCGACCGATACTCAGTGGTCAACGTACATCAAAACAAATTCAACCTTATACGCATGTCTTAAAGTTTGAATTAAAAACTATAGCTAGCTATAAAGTTTTACGATCCAGGCTCTCCGCTAGGGCAAGCAATGAGTGGAGTCGAACTGTCCAATATTTTTTGTTTATACTGTAATAATAAATGGCCTTTTTTAATTTCGTTAAGGATAATGTATTTTAAAAAATTGTGTACATATTAAAGCATATTTTATTCTATTCTATGGTGTATATGTGTAATGATAATAATTTACGTGAATGTAAATGTTTTTGGATAGGCCCCACATTTATTAATTAATGAAACTAATAAATAGTAGTCATAATCATTTATTTATTATAGTATACTTATCTTCCCTTTTGTTATTTTTTTGTTATATATATATTTTGATCTAATTATTAAACTTACAGACTTAAATCTAATAAACTTACAGGCAACGCCGCAAATAGCTGTTAAATATTTACCTGTTTTGATTAATTTGGCAATATTGTATGGAAATATGTAATATCGCTAATCACTTACACTGTTTATATAATATATTTATTTATATTTACTGACATTTCACCTATTAATAAAAAGATTATAAGTCAACTAGATTGAGATTTGACCACTGTGGACAACTGATTACATTTAATAAGCAAGATAAAAAAGTGGCTAAGAGACTTATCACTGTAGTGCCAAAAACTGCAGGTCGCTTGGAGAGCTTTAAAAATAAACTCAATAGTAAATTACCCTACTTGCCTTTTAGTGATGATCCTAATGAACTGTACAATTCTTTTTTTGCTATGTATTGTACAGAATTTAACTCAACTTTTATACCCAAGCAGATCTCAGTTAATGGTTCTGCAAACTTCAGTGAATGGGCAACTAAAGGGATATTTACTAGTAGAATAAAACTTTTTGAACTGTATGAAGAAAGAAATTATAATAAGAGCAAAGAATTTTATAAATATGTTAAGAACTATTCCAAACTATTCAAACAAGTTTGTAGTGAAGCTAAGTGTCGATATTTAAGCTCAAAAATTAAAAATAGTCAAAATAAAATAAAAACGACTTGGGAAATTATAAATAAGGAGACTGGAAGAGATAGGCAGCGTAGTAGTAACTACAGCCTTAATATTAACAATACAGTTATTAAAAAAGATTTAGAAGTTGCCACAGTTTTTGAAAATTTCTTTTCTGATATTCCAGTCTCAACCACTAAAACTTTAAATTCTTCACCCACTGTAGCCGAGTCCCTATTGAAGGAAAATGTTGATATTTGTAACCATGAATTTAATTTCGAATATGTTAGCGCTAGAGATATTATAAAAATTTTCAATACGCTTAATGTTAAAAAAACTGCTGATCTATGGGGAAATTCCGTAGAGGTTACAAAATGCATAATCAACAGTGTAGCGCCTGAATTGGCAATTATTTTTAATAAATGTATTGACTGTGGTGTAATTCCTGACCTAATGAAAAATAGTAAAATAATACCTTTGTTTAAATCGGGTAGCACATCACGAATTTTAGACCAATTTCTGTGCTTCCCACCTTCAGTAAAATATTTGAAAAATTGATGCTAGATCAGTTGCAAAGACATTTTAATAAACATAAGTTATTAAACAGTAAACAATTCGGTTTCACAAGGGGTCGCTCGACTACCGACGCTGGTGTTGAGCTTCTTACGCATATTTATGAGGCCTGGGAGAAGTCACACGATGCCCTAGGTATTTTTTGTGACTTGTCTAAGGCTTTCGATTGTGTTTCACATGAAACGTTGGTCAGGAAATTGCATCACTATGGTGTTAGAAACACTGCCTTGGATCTTCTTATTTCTTATTTGGATAATAGGATCCAAAGAGTGGACGTTAACGGCAAGCGATCCCCAGGCTCTATTGTCACTATGGGAGTTCCGCAGGGCTCAATTCTTGGCCCTTTTTTATTTCTCATATATATAAACGACCTACCTTGTCTTTTAAAGAACAGTCATGAAATAGTGTTATTTGCAGATGACACATCACTTTTATTTAAACTTAAACGACAACAGACAGTTACTGACGATGTAAATAATGCTCTTGCTAAAATAGTGCATTGGTTTAGTGTTAATAATTTACTATTAAACGAGAAAAAGACTAAATGCATTCGATTTCTGACACCTAACGTTAAGCAGGTGAAAACCAATGTATTAGTAAATGGGGCGGAATTGGATCTTGTGGACACCACTGTGTTCTTAGGTATTACTTTGGACTCGAAGCTACAGTGGGGCCCACACGTAACTAAATTGTCGAAGCGGCTCAGCTCTGCAGCCTACGCGGTCTATAAAATCCGTCATTTGACTGATGTAGAAACAGCTCGATTAGTATATTTTAGTTATTTCCATAGTGTAATGTCGTACGGCATTTTGCTGTGGGGAAATGCAGCCGACATTCAAGCTATATTTGTGCTGCAGAAACGAGCCATTCGAGCAATTTATAACCTAAGTTGTAGACATTCACTGAGGGATAAATTTAAGGAAATAAATATAATGACAGTCGCATCTCAATATGTATATGAGAACCTAATTTATGTTAAAAAGAACATTAATCTATATTCTAAACACAGCGACGTTCATAGCATAAATACTAGAAATAAAGATTTACTTATTGTGCCCACGACTAGGCTCCAAAAAATTAGCAATTCATTTAAGTGCCAAAGTATTCGTTTTTACAACAAACTCCCAAGCCATGTTAAGGAACTAAGCTTCAATAAATTTAAACTATTTATTAAACAGAAACTCTGTCAAAAAGGTTTCTATAAAGTTAAAGATTACTTGGATGACAAAAAAGCTTGGGACTAGTTAAGTTGCTCCAATGTACCCTCAAGCAACAAACTGTTATATAAGCTAAGTGTTTAATAGATACTGTTGACATTTTATATTTAAGTATTGATTTTTAATGACATTTAAAGAAAAAACTAACTGTGAATGTGAGTACTATGCAGGCTAGATTGAACACATTACTTTATAACTCGTCTGGTGGTTTTGAGCATTTTGTAAATGGCCTACGCAAATGTCCTGCAAATCTGGTAGCGTCTTGTGGCGGGTCGTTGAGCTCCCTAAAATAGGGTTGAGCTACACGGTGACTGCTACATACATGCCGTCTGTTGAGACAGGTCAGCTCAAAGCTGCAATGGCTCTTTCTTCAAAAGGCCTTTCCAGACATTCCCCTGCATTGTTTAACTCACATAAAATTTAAATAATATAATGTTTGGACTTTAAAAGAGACTATGACCTCTGAGTTTGTTTCGGCTTTTCTTCTCAGGGAACAGTCAGCTAGGAAATGCCGGCGCCATCTAGTTTTAAAAAATATCGACCAACAAAATATTGACGTGTAAAAGTGTCTTTTAAGATCTACTTACATAAATAAACATTTCATTTCATTAAACATTTCATTTCATTTCATTTCATTAAACATTTCATTTCATTTCATTAAACATTTAATTTCATTTCATTTCTTATACGAAATATCACTTTATAAAAAATGCTTCGAACATACAACGCTGCCGTGGGTCGGATTGAAGAATTCTTCGGATCTTTGACGTGCTATACTGATATCCGTTTTCCACACCTCATTGGATCTCGAGGAAAGCTAAAAAAACTCACATCTTTAATTTTATTACATGCACTTAGTCAAAATTAAATCTATAAAATGTTACTATAATATTGATAGAAACAGCAAAGTACTCTCAAAACAAAAAAAAAACAATTCTTCTTTAATAATAAAATTAAAAAAACTATAACGTCTCCAACAAATGGAACAAAATCAACGCATTAAGTGGGCATGCGTTAATAAGATTAATACGTTAGTAAGAGTCTTAACAATTGAGATGCTTTATATATATTATAAAGGGTAGTATTTAAACGCAAATCAAAAAATATCCTTTTTCTATGCAATAAGATTCCGAATTCCCATCAAAATTACTAATTGCACAGCAAAATATTCAACTCAAAATATCACTAAACACACTACAATTTATTTTCGCAGCGTACAGCGATTTTTCCTAAAGCAAAAGCTTTTTCATCAATGCACAGCTAATAATCTTAATGCACATTATACATGTTGACTCTTTTTCTTTTAAATATAGCTTCTATTTTTATATTATTTACAGCAGTTTTTCTAAATAAAACAGCATTTTTTTAGTCACAGTCGTCTTATTATTTATTAATTACCACATAATGAGATTAGCAAAAAATATATAAAATTAGATACAAAATTGTAATTTATTGAATTATTAAAGCGGGTCTTGCTTTCGCGGGGCGTCCACGCTTCCTTTTTTGCCCAATAGGCACATTTTTAGCTTCTGCAGGTGGCGCCACGTACTTGAGTCGGATCGCAAGTCCGATGATATGCTTGCACATATAGTTCTTAAAAAAAATGGGGCAGGTGCATTTTCCGTTGACCCAGGCGGTTTGTTGGGTGGGGAAAGCAACTCTCCAATATGCGAAAGCGTTTTTTTTGTAACCATCAAAAGTTTCCCAATCTTGAGTAAATGTCATGTCACTTGCTGTTGAGCTTCCAACTATATAAGTATTTTGCGGCGGTAAGTCCCCTCTTTGAGGAGTGGCTTGAGAGGCGGCATGGCGTCCTCACCTTCCGCCTGACACAGGTCCTCACCGGACATGGCTGTTTCGGGAGGTTCCTGTTTCGGATAGGGCGGGAGGAAACGTCCGGGTGTTTCCATTGTGAAGATCGCCCAGAGGACACGGTGGAGCATACGGTGGAGGTTTGCCCAGCTTGGGCGGAGCAACGCCGTGTCCTCGTGGAGGTGATCGGCGGCGGCGATCTCTCGCGTCCGACCCTGGTCCAGGCCATGGTACGGAGCGAGAGGGCATGGCTGGCAGTCGCCTCCTTCAGCGAAGCAGTTATGCTCGCAAAGAGGGAGGCGGCGCACTTGAGGGAGATGCAGTACATGCGCCCTCACAGCCGTGGCCTTCGCAGGAGACGCCCTGGGCGTCGGGAATCCCAGGCTGATTCCCGGCCACCGTAGGCACGGGCTTGCGGACGGCGAGTAATGGGTAGCTCGCTGTCCGGTAAGGACCAAGCCCGGGTCGACGGCGCGTTGTGTTCCACGCGCGCCTCAAAGAGATGTCAGCAGCAACAGATGGGGCCCGCAAGGGCCGATGCCTGCCGGGGGTGCGGGTTGTTCGAAAGAGATACCGCCGCCCCTGGCACACAGGCAACTGAGGGAACACGGGTGGGTTTTAGTCAGTAAAAGTCTGACACGCCCTCCCGCTCCTCCCAGAGCGGGAGAAGTTATTTGATGATTTCCCACCCAGAAAAAAAAAAAAAAAAAACTATATAAGTATTTAGTCCGGAATCACATTCTAAAAATTTTACATTCTTGTCAAGTTTCGCCCATTGATACGCAAGAGTCCAGTCTTTCAGTTCTATCGGAGGTAAAGTTTTAAATGTCTCTGGTTTGTGATCTTTCAACCATTCCTTGACCAAATTTGTTGCGACTGAGATTAATCTAGACAAAGGAAGTCGTCCTCGTAATGTGTGGCTGTCTTTTATACTTCTATTGAATGACTCTAGTGTATTGTTTGTCACTGGAGAACCTTCGGCTGATCCAAGATACCAATTTGGATTGAGCGTGTCGTATCTACCTATCCCTAACAAATAAAAGGGTAGAAATAGACTAGACAATTAAATTTAATATTAGGGATACAAACGATAAATTATAAAAAAGGTACCTGCTTAAATAGAAACGCACTCTATCAAGATGGGGAGGTCAATGGAGATTTCAAGGTATGCTTCAAGGCTAACTCCCGACGACACGACCTAGCGCTATCTCTATCTTACTCGCTCGCGCCACTCTGCACTCCAGTGACGAAAAAGCGCGCGAAGCCGCGAACCTTTTTCAGTTAATTTGTTCTGCTTTTAGAAATAATGCAATGTGACAGGATTTTTTTGTTAAAATAATCATTAAATTTGCCGAGCATGGCTTCTTGAAAATTAAGACAAATATGATGAACAGGTTTTGTTGTACTTACTGGTTAATATGCGACTGGGATAGTTATTTTGCTATGAAATATGGAAAATTTGCTGTGCAGTCAGTATTTATGTTATGTATGTAGTATTATTGTACAAAAATAAATTTAACTGTATTATGAGGAAAAAAGTAATGTCATATTGATGCATAATTTCGAATTATCTGCAGTTTGAGTTTTGTTAAACATTTAGTTTATTTGTAGTGAAGTAAGTTATTTGATGTAAAAAAGAATAGAAATGATGAGTATGTATTGATAGGCGATTATTTATTTGATATGCAATTTATAATATCCCTATTATAAAGCATCTCAATTGTTAAGACTCCTGCTGTTAAATACAATTTATTTAAAAAAATGTTTTTACGATGATTTCATGGCAAAATATCAGCATTTATAATACAGTGATAACAATTATATAATGATATTATTAATACTTACCGAAAATATTAAACTTCATACTTTTTTAGCGTCCTAGATGTGGGATTTTATAATTTTGAAACGAGCACAGGCATGTTTACCGTCGGAGCGTTCGAATGCTACTAAATCAAAAGCGCACCCAAATGTTAAAGTGGGTGCTCATTCGGTGAGGACATTTTTTGCCGCTGATTGTGTATCTAGTTCTTTATTAGTGATCGATGGTCTGGGCCCTGTTTAATAAACGTTACAAATTGTAAATTGTAATCGTATTTTACAATTTACAATTCTACAAGTTTCTGTTTAATAAAGAATACAATTTACAAATTTACCATGGTGGAAAACTGACAAAATTTTAAAATTGTACCTACAATTTTACATATTTCTCTTTACAGGTGACAATTTACAAATTTGTATGGAAAACCGTTTTATTGAACGCATAATTGTAATTTAAATTTTACATATTTTGTAAATTGTAGAAAAAATCCGACAGGTGGACTCACCTTGTATCAGAATTTTACAATTGTGTACATTAATGTAATAGGTGAAGAAATTTAATTGTTATACATTAAACAATGGTTCTAACAACTAGTAGTGGAAGTAGCGATAGTGACAGTAGTAATGATGACTTTACGAGTAAACAGCACCAGCGAATTATTCGTAAAAGGATAATCTTTACTTTTGAAGTGACAGATTTTACGTTCAACGAAAAATTTCTGGTCAGTAAAACTACCGACGAATATTTGGTAGAGAAAATAGGACATGATCTTAAATACGATACAAAAAGAAATGCAGCCCTTACACCCACTCGTCAAATTATAGATGCTCTAAGATTTCTACTGTTCCGCGATGTCTTTCCACTTTTTTATTTTTATATCTGGAGTTAGTTTTCACTAAACCAACCGAATAAAACAACTTTATCCTCCTGTATTAGAAACAGACTATTTATTGTGCTTCATGACTTTCGTTACGAATCAAACAATAGGTACCTAACCAAAAAAAGTAGGCACCTGCTATGTAAACGAAATACTAAATATTTTAAAATTGTAAGATGTTTTAAACCTACCTTTGATTTAAGAATCTTCAACAAAAACTTACATTTTATGTAATTTGTAAACTTACAACTACTTTGTAGATACAATTTTTTCATCATAATCTACAGGCGTTTTCTACAAATGTAAACGTTTATTAAACAGCACTTGTAAAGCTAATAATTGTAACGTTTTTACTTGTAAAATTCTAACATAATTGTAAGGTTTATTAAACAGCACTTGTCATAAAATTTTACAAATATGTCACTTATTTACAAAATTGTTGAATTGTAATGTTTATTAAACAGGACCCTGGTTACACACGCACATCGGTTGCGTGTAAGACCAGATGGCTATTTTAAAGTTTAAAAAAAATATCAATAATCCTCAAAGAGTTCATGCATGTGTAGGCTCCTTCTAGATTTACTTATTATAAGTCCCGCTGTGAGCAGCAGTTCAAATCAAATCTCTTTATTGTATAGAGGTAGGAGGAACAGGGTGTAAAGTTCACTCATACTCTATTGGTAAAGGAGGATCCTCCGACCAGACGGGTGTTGTGTCTGGTGGGCAACTTCCCAACGATTGATGTCGGGTGTTGTATATATGCAGATCGCGCAGTAAACTCTGCTTGCGCGATGAAGCTGATGTAGTTGCGGCGTGACGTCAAGTCTTGAGTAGTTCGCATATGGCATTGTAGATGGCGCCACTTCACTTTTTGTGTTTTCCACATTTGTTGACTTGACAATGCCTTGATCAAAATATTATCCACAACTTAAAAGGCCAATAATTTTTTTTTTTTGGCTTTTTAGAGTTTCTGTTTGGGTCGGGGGATTAAAAAAAATATTTTAGGTATTCAGAATACCAAATTTTTGTGCTTATTAAATTACAGAGAGGTCGGCGTTTCGGCGTACACGTCAAATCAAATACTCTCTAATTTAAGAAGACTGTTATTGCAAAGGAATTTAGAGTTGTTGCCTACCACATTGGATTCTTTAGAAGCAGCTTTGAAAAAGGTAATATAAACTGTAGAATTAATTGTACCTTCTAGAACGAATACCTCGTTGCTTTACGACTATGTGTTTTCTTATTCATTTCTATATTTTTAGACAACAGATGCGCTGCGTAAAAATAAATCAAACTCGAATCTGTGTGCCCGTCTAACAAGTCGTATGTTGGAACTTCGAAAGTCTTGCACTACTACAACTCCATTAACTCCTGAGACAACGGCCACAGCAATGCACACAGCGTTGGAAGCTGTCATTGAACAGTTGAAGCCCGATATCCCGAGCTTGAAGATGGAACAACCTTTGAAAGACTTGAGAGGTATATTGTCGCCCTACGTCGAGTTCCTTTGCGTGAAAGCCAAGAGATATTTCAGCTTGGGATTATATCCTTTTCAAATCAGTACTTTGGTTCTACGTTTAAGTTTAAACAGCGTTACCTAACCAGTCGCAGTGTTTGGTTACCAGTCACAGACTTGGGAGTTTGGGACTAAGACAAAAAAACAAAAATGCAGATTTTTGGAATGGCTAAGTTTAAAGCAAAAATTTAAATTGGAAAATGCATTCATACATTATTACATAATTGTACGCTTCTTTTTTCATGCAGCGCGTATATATCGATGAGTGCGTAACTAAACAGATAATCATTGCCAACAAAAGCTAACGCACATAGTTAGCACATAGGTATCCCCTCGCCCAAGCTGCTTAAATAATGTTATTAATCACATTACACACAACAAATAGTCAAGATCTTAATTGCTGTGTATTTGAACATACGATAACTGAAAAGCTGATAAGCGATAAGGATCTGAGTCAGAATCTAGCGATAAAATCGATCCTAGGCAATATTTTTAGGTTCGACATTATATGAACCAAGAACGATTTAAATCGTTTGAAAATCTGCAACGTTTTGATTTAGGTACACTGTACAGACCTTTAAAGTATCAGCGAATTATTTGCGTAACACACTAACAGTAGGAATGGCTTTTATTTTGAAAGTTCAACAGCATTTATTGCATTATTTACGTTGATGAGCAGAATTTTATTTTCGAGCCATGCGTTAGCAATGTTCTTCAAAATGATCCAGATTCTGATTGTGTGTTGCGCATTTAGGGTGCTATTCAGTAAATAAGTCAAATGTTAGCCGTTGGAAATGTTGGGATAAGTTGACTAAAACACCAAAAACAACTACAAGGATAGATTAGGAGAGCAGCATCCACGAAAAAAAATGATCGTTAACAATTCGCTTGTGGAAGAGCATTTGCCTTTACAACGTCATCCCCATACATGCTTATATCATTTTATTAAGATTGTAATTGTTTTGTGACTCTCATTTCCAATTTTTAACATATCTCACAATTTTGAACCTTCTGTTAAAAAAAATGAAAGGTCACAAAACAATCCGTGTCATGTTCGAATCGATTATTTCGCTTAATGTGGGAGTCTGTGAGCACGGGAGAGACGGATGCGAGTTGTTCCCTAACGCTGCACAAGTATGTGGAGGAATTCCCGGGTCTGATCCACTTCATCTACGTCGACCGCACCGTTGGACGGTTCCTGGCTCCTGACATGGCTGATTGCGCTGACATGCTGGCTCCAGATACGGTAAGGTTCAAAATTGATTAATGCGAGTACTTTGATATATGTAGTATCTATTGATTTACATTTTGAATGAATCTACGGATCAATCGGTAGGGTCGTATTAAATCGATTATTTTTTTCATTCAATGAATTTCTGAGACTTTTTGCCCTTGGATCACTTGTCATTTTTATGCCATGAAATAAAAATCAAAACACAAGTGATCCAAGTTAAACTTTTTATTATTTTTTACCATAATTCCTTCCAAAATTATAGGAAATTACCTACATTCTCAATTTAATAACTTGCGAGTTGAATTAAACGATATAAAGTTACAACCACGTTAATGGGTTGTCAAACAATATTAAAATTCAATAAAATATGTAGGTACTTGGCCTATTATTCGATTGTTGATAATAGTAGTAGGTCAGAGGTACAAACTGACAGTATTTATTTTTACATTATCCCAAAAAAACATTAACTATTGTATTAGCATCTTAACTTTTACTATAAGTTATCTTACGTTTTAATAATATTATGTACCTTAATCCGCGTGAATTTCTGGCCCCGATACACGCCGTCACAATTCGTCGCCCGCCCGCGCTGTAATTTCGCTTATGCGTTCTTTCTGACTTTTTTCGTTTTGATCGGCTCCTAACCTAGGTCATAAGGTAAAATAGCCTACGACTTTTCTCAAGAATCGGGCTATCAAATGCAAAACGAATTATTCAAATCCGACAAGTTTGACGACTTTTAACGAGCCGGATTCCAAAAAGGCTTTAGCACTATAGAGCACATTCATACGCTGCGGCAGGTTATACCAAAAACTGAAGAGTATAACCTGCCTCTCTACTTAGCATTTGTGAGCTACGAGGAAGCCTTCGATTCGATCGACGCATGGGCTGTACTGCAGTCTCCCCAAACGGTGCCAGATTGACTATGGGTACATCGAGGTGCTGAAGTATTTTTATGAAAACGCTACTATGTCAGTCCGACTCCAGGACCGGACCTCAAAACTATCTTTCTGCAGTGAGGGGTGAGTCAGGGAGACGTTATCTCCCCGAAACTGTTCACCGCTGCACTGGAGTCTTCTTAGTTCTGTACTGGAAAGGGCATCAACATCAATGGCGAGTACATCACTCACCTTCGGTTTGCTGACGATAAAGTATTCATAGGCCGAGACTATGGCGGACCTCAGTACAGTGCTCGATGACCTCAGTCGAGCTTTCGAAAGAGTAGTCTTAAAATAAACATGGATAAACGAAAGTCATGTCAAATGCCCATGTAACATGTAGATCGGAGACTCTACACTCTAAGTTGTGGATGATTATGTTAACCTAGGCGAACCGTTCAGTTAGGTAGGTCCAACTTCGAGAAAGGTCAATCGTCGAATCTGCAAAGAGCCGGAAGCTACGTAATATCTTCTCGTCTAATATACCAGTGTCTCAACACGAGAGATGACCTATGGCCCTAAAACGTGGTCGCTCACAGTAGGCCTCAATAGAAAACGAAATCTCCCAAAAAGCAATGAAGTGGGCTATGCTTGGAGTTCCCTACGTGATAGAATCAGAAATGAAGTGATCCGTAGGAGAACCAAGGTATCCGACATAGAGCGAAGAATTGCCAAACTTAAGTGGCAGTGGGCAGGGCACACTGCTTGCAGAACAGATGACGGATGGGGCCAAAAGGTTCTGGCGAGGCGATTGCGTATAGGAAGACGGTGTGTTGGAAACCCTCCCACAAGGTGGACCGATGCCGTGGTGCATACCGCAGGAATCAGCTGGATGCGATGCGGGAAACACAGAATCCGTCATGATGTCGGATGATGGTGAAGGGTTTGGCTTCCTAGCTGTTCAAATAATGGTTGTCGGAGCATAAACATTTTTTTCGACGATCGGTCCAAGAAGTGAATCGTCCCGAAGGTATAAAATAATATAAATACCTACCTTTTATTTCAGGCGACACAGGTATAAAGGCACCTTAACCTGAACATACAATTATTTATTAGATTAAAAAAACTTGTTCTAATACATAAGTAGGTATGCTAGTTAGCACTTCGTACAATTACTCTTGATTGCTTGATTGCTCTAGTGCTTTCCCGTGGAACTTGTCAGCTTAAACGACATATGGAGAGCCATTACCATGGCGTGTCATTATGGCATTTCATTTGTATAGGGAACTGGAACTATAGTATAAGTAGTTGTTTGTTATATCGGTCAGGTACGTCGCGCAGTGTGCCGCAGCTTCGCCGTAGTGCGCGAGGGCTACTGCGCGGCCACGTGGCGGCGCGGCGCCCTGCACGGCTGCGCGCTGGTGTGGTGGGAGCGGCGCGGCGTGCCCGTGCGCCCCGCCGTGCCGCCGCACCCCGCCGCCGTGCGCGCGCTGCCGCCGCCCGGGGATATTCGGGGCACCTTTTACAGGTAAGTGTGACCATCAGATGACACCAACTTCAACATATTCAAATCCAACCACTTTTCATGCAGCAGCTGATGGCAGCATCAAGCTGCCATAAATATCGGTAGTTGAGGAGGTTCACCGGCATTACGTTTGCGCTGAAGTGAACTATTGAGGAGGGTTCTTGGCATTAGGTTTCTTTTCTTTTCCCTTTACCTAATATCTATGTATTTTCATGGAGTCATCAAAAATATGTTTCCTAAATAAACGGCAATCTTTGTCTACTCATTGCACGATTGAATCTGCTTTACCGACTCAGCAATAAGTGATACGTCGGATTGTGAATACTGCAGAATTACATTCAGTCATCTTCTTTACATGTCAGACTGAATAAAAAATGTAACACTGACAAATTCTGACAGGTCTATTACCAAAAACATAAATGTGAAAGTCTGGATGTTTGTTACTCAAGACGCAAAAACGGCCGAACGGATTTGAATGAAATTTGGCACACAAATAGTTTATAACCTGGCTTTACAGTTTACACATAGGATCTTTTTATCCCGGTTGTACGTTCCCTTGTAATTTTCAACCTCCACGAGGCCGAAGCCGCTGGCAAAAGCTAGTTTTAAATAAATAAATTTCACAGGCAACTCCTCGAGCTCGCGTTCCCCAACGACTCCCGTGGGGTGACAGTCAAGGAGCTGATCTGCATCCACCTGGGCCTGCTGCCAGCTTCCACTGCGGTGCAACAGGCGCGTCGCCTCGCGCACTCGGTGCACGAACTGGCGGGCGAAGTCGCTACCGGCGCGGTTGATCTACTGTAAATCTCATATAACATGGAGTAGTCAATAAATGGAGTGCATAAACTCAACAGTTCTCCTAAAATAACCTAATGCCTTTTGACTGATATGTTGTATTAAAGCATTGGTTGTTATCACAATTTTTGTATAGTTCAACATCTTTATACATATCATAAATTAAAGTCGCTTTTCGATTGTGTCTGTGTCACCGCGTTATTCTTCTAAACTAAGCAACTGATTTTGATGCTATTTTCATCATCATATAAAGAATTTATTCTGGAAGGTTTAAGTGTATAAAAAATTAATATTACATACAATAAACAAATCTTGGTGTTTTGTCAAGTCGTAACAGTAACAACCATGCGGAGTAGGGGCGGGTCGCTAGTACCTTTTATTTATATCCTATTATAATAGGTACTAGCGACCTATTATATTTACCAAAAAAATTGTCAAACTTTGTATACGTCTGTCACCGTGCGTGAAGTTGGCGGGCGCTCAAGTGGCTATGTTCACCCACTAACCACTCCATTTATTACTACTCCGTAATACCGTTATATGTATGCTTCTCTTGCCAATCTATTCTCGTAATTATGAATTTATAATAGTGATATTACTTAATTTAGTAGATATTTAATATCGGGGTATACTTGATTTATTCTATGGGGAAGATTTAAATCGCAATATACCATGTAGGCCTTTGCCCTTTAGTGTGAATAAATAAGACTAAATAATGATGTGTAGAAATTGTTTATTTTACAATTGCACGGCCATCCATTGCTTGTTGCATTCATCTTTCAAATGTTTGTATAGATTTAAGTGGAGAGGCGTGCAGTTTTAAATTAGACGATGCTTACTTATTGTGAGACATAATTAATCTATACATATAGTCCTTTACTTATATTAATCTCAACAGTATTGTGTAATTTTGTGGCAGCTTGTCTGACTACAGGTAGCCAGAGGTATACATACATGTTGTAATCAGATTTTTATATATGCTAGTCAAAAAAGTAGAAAAAGTCCATTATGTCTGAATTTGCGTCCACACCACAGATATTAGTTAGAGAGCATTGGAAAGTGAGCGCTCCTGTGATTTTAAAATAATTGCTAACTACATAATAATACTAAAGGGTGATGATAGGATTAGAACGTCCTCGCGGAATAAACTTCGACCTCAATATATACAGAATATGTGGTCCAACGTATACACTATTCTAAAATACTCGTAGCCTTACGATTACCCACTAACTCACGTGGTGTGGATGTAGGCTGACCGTAGAGGCAAACGAAATTAACAAGACTTGAAGAAATAGCAAGTTGATGACTAGATGATGTATTAGATTAATAAGGTATTACATATATTAACATAACATTCCGAAGTGGACATTCCAATTATTATTTTATGAACAAGATAACTTCTTTCTTTTATAGATTCTAGTAATTTTATTCTTTTATAAATAAATTACTGCCTATGTATGACTTTTATGCTTGTGAGCATCAAATACACAAAAAATAAGTATTCATACCTATTTGATGATATGTGCCAAAATGAGTGTAGGTACGAAGGTGTAGGCAAAACCACGAAACAACTATTGTATAATTAAATACATAATAAGAGATCAGACAGATAAACCATCATTTTACCTACCAACATAATGTATACTGGATTAGTTTTTATCTAGTGGGTAGGGTAGGTTATACAAAAAAAAATCAGCTGTTCCATAGAAAAGTATGCGGTCTAAATGTATGTAACCGACGAAAAATTTCTGCGTTGGGGCTCTAGAATGATATGCTGAATTCATGGTTACAGTTTGCGCACTGGTTAAAACTTATCCTGTATGATATATGCATTTATTTTTGCATAACCAAATCAAATGCTAGTTTAGTAAAGTAAGTCTAATCATTAGTAATTGTAATTTTTTTTTTTAATGTGCCAAGTTTTATTTTTGTTATTCATAAATTAAACTCATTAAGAATAACTTTCTTTTTTCTTGCTTCCCAACAAATAATTCAATTCAAATATAAAAAGTTACTTTCTTGCTGGCTGACCGTCGCATCGGGCCCCTTGATGTGTGCAGGCCCTTTTTTGTGAATTTGTCCGCAGATTACAATAATTCATGATGTGTAATTGTTTGGCTATTTGTTATTGCAATAACATCGTCCATTCTGCGGAACTAATCGAATCCAGTCCACTACCCTATCTGGATCTTGGAGCCAGTCTAAAGCTGAAAATCTTTTGCATAGTAACACACTAAAACTGGATAGGTCACTACATTTAGGCACACGCCTAAATGTAGTGACCTATCCAGTTTCGAACATGTAACGCCTCGTGATGTACCGTAGTTAGGTAATGTTTTTAAAACACACTTAAGTCTAAAAACACTGGTGATTTCTAGGGCATTTCAATTAAACTTTCAAGTATTATAATAGATATCGTAGCCCCCTATCTAGCTATCACTTTTAATAAATGTGTTGATTCAGGAACTTTTCCTGACATGAAGAGTAGTAAAGTCATACGATTATTGAAATCAGGTAATAGAAAATGACGTTCAGGTCTATTTTTACCTTACCTGCATTTAGAAAAATAATTGAAACGTTAATACTCAAGCGTTTTAATTTAAATAGCCTCCTTCATAATGAGCAATATGGTTTTACAAAAGGTCGTTCGTTCGTTGCTCTGTTGAAACACATATTTAACGCATGGGAGAACTCGCAAAATGCTATTGGCGTTTTCTGTGATCTCTCCAAAGCCTTTGATTACGTGCACCGTGAAACGCTTTTGCGTAAACTACGTTATTACGGTGTCCATAACGAACCTTTAAACGTAATAAATTCTCATTTACAAAATAGGTTCCAATGTGTCGAAATTAATGGTGAAAAATCTTCCAGGCTACCAGTTCAGTTAGGTGTGCCTCAAGGCTCAATACTCGGCCCATTCTTGTTTATACCAATCGTTTGTATAAATATGTGTATATCAATGAGTTACCATTCTATTTAAAGGGTATTTGTGATGTTGTACTGTTTGCAGATGATACTTCTCTTATTTTTAAAGTAGACCGGAATAGACAAGACTTTGACGACGAAAACAGTGCTCTATCAATGGTTACGGATTGGTTTACGGCAAATAGTTCGCCTTACCGAATGTTAGAAATCTAGGTCCCAACGTCGTCTTAGATAAAGAGGTGCTTGAAACCGTAGACTCGGCAGTTTTTCTGGGCATAACAGTAGATGCCAAACTTCAGTGGGGATCACACATAACAAGCCTAGCGAGGAGGCTCAGTTCAGACGCCTACGCCGTCAGAAAAGTAAGACAATACACTAACGTTGATACAGCTCGGTTAGTCTATTTTAGTTATTTTCACAGCGTTATGTCCTACGGTCAGTGGCGTGCAGTCCATAAAGACAGAAAGACACTGCCTACCCTACCTAAATCAGATAAATAAGTAAAACTAATATTATTTTATCAATAAACAAAATATCTTTCTTCTTCTTTCTCTTTATTCACAAATCAGCGCCATCTGTCGTGCGTCGGTCGTATCATTAGCATCATCGATTCAATTTGCCGTTCGTTCGTAAAATTTGACGCAACTTCGCATTGCGATGCATTTAGTGGTGGGTCGTTGTCGAATTTTTGACGAACGAAACGCAACCGTTTTGCTGACGACGAAAACGGTTGCAGAAAACGGTCGTCGTTGCAACTGGTTTCGAGACGGACGTCTGACGGACGACGAAACTTATCCAACATGGAATAGAATTCCGTTTTCGAAGTTTTCGTCGAGTGAAATAGTTGCAGTTTGTTAGTTCCTACAACTATCAACGATTTAAAATCTATGAAATGCCGATTTTACTAAGTATACGACGAAATGAACTTTCCTTCATACTTTTCCAGGTTTAGGACTGGCTGGGACAGGCTTTTATCTTTTTACCAGGCGTATTTAAATTTACAACTATTTGCAAACAAAACAACAACAAAAAACAATTACTAAAGTTCTCTGCGCGTGTTTAACAAAATTAACTGGCCCAAAAAAATGTAAACAAATGTTATGAAATAATAACCACGCGACGCACTCATCGGCGCGAATTCCAGGAAATTTAGCGATTATCCCAATTCATCGTTCATGCGAATCGACTTTGAACTTTAAGTCAACCAGCATACGGTTGCACGGGTTTAACCGTCCCATGACGAACGACAGCATTGACAACTGGTAATAGATTATCGACTGTATTTCAGTGACGAAAAGTTCATTTTTTATTGTAAGGACTGCTTTGTAAACGAACGCGAAATGTTAAGGACGACGCGATGACGCGACGCGACGAACGAGTGTGATAGATAATTGAACCATTGCGTTCTCGACTGTATTTTCATACGCGTAAAATAAAAAATCGCAACAAGTAATTCGAGGACTGGTTTGTGCGACGAAGACTGTTTGAACCCAGGACGTAAAACAGTTTCATCGTCGCAGAACAGAACACAAAACGGTCTTTGGAAACAGTTCGTCGCCGCAACGCTCACTCCTAGATGCATCAGCGTCGCTGAGTGCCTCGGGAGAGACACGAACTATTCACGTCTCATTGCTTATATTTATGTGTGCTCTCGTGGTCATGCAGATTTATTCAGTGTGTGTTCTTATACATACGTGGCACACAATGTAACAAATAACGCACATGACCGTACAGGGTAGTCACTGGCTTTTTACGATTTTGTACAACGAGACGAATTACGAAACTTACCGAGGTTTACAGAACAAAGTTGGTTATGCGTTTATTTTAAAAAGTAGCATTGCTTCATTGTTTTTTGTCGTATTATTTTCATATTCCGAGTAATTCCGACGCCATTTTTTGTTTTGATTTCTTAGTTTTGGTTGTGAGATATGATAGCATGTATTTAAGATTGATAAATAGTGTGGAAAATAGATGATATTCACTGTGAAAGTTGATCAGGTGGTGTGTATACATATAGAATAGAACAAAATATGCATTTTCAAAACTATCTATCGGTGAAAAAATTCAAGTGATTGTGAAAAGTAGGTAGTTGTTTGTACACCGGATTTACAAACTTTAGGTACAAACTAAAGGTAAAGTCAATCGTAAATTCAATACAAAACAATATTATTCATTTGGTTCTCTCACAGGTTGCATGCTGTGGTGGTAGGTACAGCAATCGGTTATTCTGTTTTTTTGTTGTTGTTTTTTTTTTAATTTCTGCCTACCCTGTCTAAAAACTCTGTGCACGCCACTGCCTACGGTATTCTGCTGTGGAGCACAGCCGCTGATATTCAAAATATTTTTGTCCTTCAAAAACGTGCTGTTCGTGTAATTTACCAGCTAGGTGCCAGTTTCCTTATGTATGACCTTGGTCGGTTCATACCATTGCTAAAATTCACGTTCTCGTAACAAGTTCCGATAGCTCGTAACGTATCGTCTCGGATTAAGAAACTCAATTAATTAAGGTCTGGGTTCAAATCCCGCGATTATGTTTTTCTTTTCAACAATAATCTTCATCTGTTCTTTCATTATTCAATAAATTAATAAACGTAATAATGTACCTAATAATAACTTTTTTATACTTTTATTGTTATTTAAATAAAGGATTAAGAATAAAATGTTTCTTAAGGGATTACAAAATATTTATTCGTTAAAATTGTATGAAGTATAAACATAACTAATAATAACTTCTTGTTAAAACGGTTTATTTTCTCATAAAGAACAATTTATTGAAGTAAAGTAGGTAATTGGTGAACTTTAATCAGGCTTAAAATATTGTATCTTAGTAATATAATATTATTGTGCTGTAATTACTACTGTGTGTACCTACGCAAATATACCCACTTAGGTATAACAAATGCAGACGCGTTGTCACGATACAATTAAATGACCCAGTAATACTACTTTTATTACATTGCGAGTGAGTTCGTTCTATTCTATCTCAAACCTCAAAGTTAACAAATTATATTTAACCTTTTCACCGCCAACGTACATAGAACACGATGCCTCACCAGGCGCCAGCTATAAATGTGTATCGAAATATATAGCAAACAGTAGTGATGAGGGTATCGTCTTATCGATGAATGAGATTTATACGCGTTAAGTTTTATTTATTATTTCACGAATATAAATAAAAACGAATTAAATATTTCCATAATTATTTTATTTCACAGTATCCCCAGTAAGAAAAACCAGTATAAATTATAAGTATCAAAGAAACAAATACAGAACTCAATTAGAGCTGTAGTAAATGAGGTATATCTCTATTTGTTTCATGACGTCAGTCTTTGATTTCATTTCAAGTCCTTGGCGCTCAGAGCACGTTAAATTCAGTTCTGATTAGGGATGTGGTCAAAGTTTTTTACAGTACGTAGGTAATCTAAGCGGCACAAATTTTCACTGTATTTAAATTGTTTTACGTCGTGTTTTTTCGAAATGAAAAGTATTTATTTAAATTATAACACCTAGGCAGCAGTGTACCTACCACAGCACTGTTTTTAAAGCTTTGTCTCTGTTCTTTTCTTTATTCATGTAGTGAAATATATTCTAATACATACTTACGATTTATAGAAAGTATAATTAAGATTTGTTATGTTAAACTAATGATCCGATTTTGAAAACTATTCTATTCATAAAAAGATACAGTTGTGGAGTTTCTTTCTATCTTATGCGATAGATATTAAACTACGGGATTAGTTACTACGGCTAAACTAAAACCGCACACAGGGTTAAATTTTTCCCGATATAGCATAGAACAAAGAGAACATTGTAAGTTTAAAAATATCGATAACTCATTATCGATAACGGTAATCTCTAATTGAGTAGCTGACTGTAACATGTGCATTGTTGGAATCTTCGAGAACAATATGATTGAGTTTAAAAGAAAGTAGACTTTAAAATGAGTAGAATAAAGTCAACTTTTACTTGTCTTGTTTAATAACGCGTTTTTGCGTCGCCAACTAGCGGTCAATAGTCAAACTCTAGCTATATTTTCCTTGTAATAATAATTATTCTCGGGGAATATTACCGAATTTTACTCAAACATCCAGAATGATCCGCGAATATTACGACGGGAATAATTCGGAATATTTCCCTCCAGCAACTCTAGGCGTACCAATAGAAAATGGCGCCTAGGGCACGCATCACATTTGCGCCCCTTTGTAAATTATCTTCTAGGTCTAAACTGAGCAAAGCTAGGTCGCATAACTTTTCTTGACCAATTATAGCCTTTAACTAAGGTATTAATTTCAATTTGCTAAATAACCCCTTTCTGGCGCAGTCGGGTAAAAAACACTGCAATTTGACCAAAAATTTTAATAGAAATGGGCAGATTAGGAAATACGCTTTCATCCCCATACTGCACAATCAGTTCAAGTATCTCATCAAGTTCAAGTTCATCGGATTTCTTAGATGTATCAGTATCAGTGTGCAAGGGTTTATTGACATTTTTTATTTATTTCTAAATTTAATAATTGGCTACTTTTCGCGTCCACCTTCGATAGCCGCAGGGCTCGTGCCCTGCCTACGCCACCCCAGTTACGCTGACTGAAAACGCGCTTTCGCTGCGCCTCTTATAAGAGCTGGGTCTTCCACTTTGCTTTCGACGGGCAAAGTTAACCTTCTTCCTCGTAATATCTTTTCACCCACCAACTCACAGTATTTCACTAAAACAAAAAAGGGGTACAGTTAGGCTACTAAGCTAAATACATACTAATATGTATTACTATTTAGAAACAAAATTATTTAAAATAGAAATTTCACATAAATATTATGTAAGTATGATGTTATTTTCATTGTTCAATAATCTAGGAAATAAATTTACTTACTTTGAAATTTTATTTTGTTTATTTATTTTACGTCGATGGTCCTAGGTTATCATTCGTGGCCTCGGGTTGTAACTCGGGTCGTAACAGCTATGTGAACATAATCCAGCATTGCATATGTAAGCTATCACGCCCTTTATACCAGGAGGCTTTTATTTTTGGATTATACTGTTTTTACATTTTTTTTTAATGTTTGTTCTTTAGGCTTGAGTTTTTATTTGTCGTTATATTGGCATGGCTAGCTGACATTATGATTAATTATTTAATTAATGTTCTGTCTCCTAATGTTTATTACTTTGCATATGTATGTATAGAATCACGTTGAAAAAGAGGAAATCGCATGGACGGGGGTATAACACTTTTTCGATACATGACCGCGACGTGACGATTTCTACTAGTTTACTCCTACCGCAAGCCATGTTAAAGAACTTGTTAAGTGCAGTTTTAGCACCCCGCCGTTCGGTTGCTGCTACCACGCCTGCCACTGACAAGTCTGCCATTGTAGTCTTTATTTCTTCACAATAAGATTTCTACTGGCAAAGGTAATTGAACAGACTGGTAAAGTTTCTGAATTAAGAGAACCAAGGTTGCAAGAAAGCGAAGCGAGCTCTATAAATTTAACCCCTCACCTCGAATTGGTTTGGTTAGTTTTTCTTTTGACCATTCATACTTTAAGAGCATTCATTCCACGCGGACTGGCAACAACTCAAACTCAAAGCATTTATTTCAAATAAACCAATTACAGGCACTTTTGAATTGTCAAGGTCGGTGAGTTAGAAAGATGAAGCTAGTTGCCCATTCCAAAGCGTAGGTACCTATGGAGAAGAACGGGCAAGAAACTCCATGGACACTCTTTTAAAATCATGATATTGTTACAAAAAGTTGGTTACATCATTATGTTGAAATTATCAATGTGAGAACGATGTAAAAAGACGTGCACATTCAAGCGTCCGTAATTAAAACAAAAATAAAATACCAATTCAGAAATTAAAATAAGCCGTGGGAGCTAGGAGATGACCAGTCCCTACTGGCGGCGCCCGTTCACGAACATGACGTGTGGATCAGCACCATTCAGCTCAACCATTTTGAAGGGAACTTAATGATACAACACACACGCCACCACCAGCGAGACATTAGAGTGAGCATGACATACTCTCAGCTGCCAGGGCACATTCAAGTCAATGAAAGACGTACCCTGTAAATGGTAGCTTTATAGTAGGAACATAGTGCTCACACATATGCTATGCAATTATACAATACTAGAAGTTTGAATTTATACAATGCAAAGATATCTAGTCTTTTACAGTCTTCAGCAGCTCCAACAACGTTTTCAAATGCTAATCAATTTGGTTTAAGCTACCTTGTGGAGCAGGACAAGCAGCGTTTAGCCAAGCATTTTTGTCAGCGATGTAATCTCCCAACTTATAATAAGCATGGCTGCATAGTGTGCGTTTTAAACAAGATTTAAATTTCATTTCATTCAGTTGGAGTATGTGGGGAGGTATTTTATTGTAACATTTTAAACAGTACCCCATGAAGGATGAGTCTACTTTAGCCAGTCTGAAGCCTGGTTGAACTAATTGGTTCCTATTTCTAGTCCCAACGGTGTGTCTTTCACCTCTTTTACTGAAAAGATTTAATTTTTTCCTGACGTACATGATGTTCTCATAGATATATTGACAAGGTACCGTCATGATATTAATATTTTTGAAAAGTTCCCGTAGTGAATCTCGCCTACGGAGGCCATATATTGCTCTGATGGCCCTTTTCTGCAGAATAAAAATAGACTCGATATCTGCAGCCCGTCCCCATAGTAAAATACCGTAAGACATGATACTATGAAAGTAACTGAAATAGACTAACCTCGCGGTTTCTACATTAGTGAATTGGCGGATTTTTCTTACAGCATATGCTGCTGAACTTAGCCGTCCTGCAAGAGCTGTTAAATGAGGACTCCACTGTAGCCTTGAGTCGAGCGTGATCCCTAGGAAAACAGTTTTATCGACGAATTCTAGTTTCTCTTTATTCAATACTATGTAACAATCAGTACTTTTAACATTTGGTAAAGCAAATCTTATGCATTTAGTTTTTTTCCCATTTAATACTGAATTATTAGCAGTGAACCAATTTTGCACCAGCAGTAGGGCGTTATTTACGTCGTCAAGATTTGATGCGCGTCTATCTATTTTAAAAATTAAGGATGTATCGTCAGCAAATAACACCATTTGTGGTTGTTTTTTTAATAAATGGGGTAGATCATTAATATATACTAAAAAGAGGAAAGGACCTAATATTGAGCCTTGTGGAACACCCATTTTTATTTTTAAACCAAGTGAATTGACTCCATTTATATGAACTTTTTGTTGTCTATCATTTAAATAAGATTTTACTAGACTGAGCGCAAGTTTACCTAGTCCGTAATGCTCAATTTAAGAGCAAGGTTTCGTGATTAACGCAATCAAATGCCTTGGAGAGGTCACAAAAGATACCAATGGCATCCTGGGCCTCCTCCCAAGCAGTAAATATGTGTTTTAATAAGGTAACACCGGCGTCAGTCGTACAACGTCCTTTGGTGAAACCATATTGTTGATCGTGTAAGATTTTGTTGGTGTTAAAATGATTAAGCATTTGATTGAGCATTATCTTTTCGAACACCTTGCTGAATACCGGCAGCACGGATACTGGTCTATAATTGTTGGCGTCATTGCTGTCCCCAGATTTGAATAGAGGTATAACCTTACTATATTTCATTAAATCCGGGAAGACTCCTTGATCTACACACAAATTAAATATCAAAGCTAAGTATGGTGCTATGGTCTCGATTATAGATGTACAAACTTTTATAGACATTCCCCATAGATCTTCGGTCAGTTTGATTTTGATTTGCCGAAAACATTTTAAAACTATCATAGGGTTTATGTGCTTAAATTGAAATTCAACAGGGCAGCCTGGAACGTTCGCTCTTAATAAATCAATTGAGACATCGGGGGACGAATTTAAAGCTTCCGTCGTTTTAAATGGTATATCAGTAAAGAAGTTTACAAATTCTTGAGCAACTTCTATGTTAGAGCTTATGGCACCACGCGAAGTCTCCAATGTATAATCCGTATTTCTTATTAATTTGACTTGACCGTTATTCGAAGCTTATTTAATGAGATAGGCTGTACGGTTTCCGCCTTTGCTATTCTTCTCTCTTTTTCCTGTATTGCTATCTCTTTTTAATACGTCACATCCACTTGGCAGTGGCAGGGGAGGCTTGTGAAGCGAGCCTTGCCATTTCAATTTCATTGGCGTCTTGTTTCCCGCCGTGCTCGGTCCAACAGTCGTTACAACCGACACTTGGCTGCAAGACCTACCTACCTTAATTAATATAAAAAAAAAAAAAATCGGTTGTTCTACAATTAAAAGTTGAACAAAGTTAATATCTTCGGACAAAGTTAGTATTTAACATGGCAGAGTCGTGTAATAATGCCGAGAATGCGGTTAATAATGTGTTTCCAGGCCCTTCTTCGCCGTACAAGCGACGAGCTCGGTCAAGTAGTTCCAGCAGCTCGAGTTCTAGTAGCTCGAATTCCAGCAGCAGCTCCTCGTCGTCTAGCGTAGATAAACCGAAGAGAAATCGCCATAAGAACAGAAAAGGTGGTAATCGTAAGCATCGCTCCAATCGTAAGATTCGAAAATTATCTAAAGAAGTACGTACTCTTCGGCAGCAAATAGTTCGCAAGGAAAGCGATTATCGCGTGAGTAGTAATAATCTTAATTATGAAAACCATGTAATCTCACTTATGTCGGGTGTTAATGAAAATCATTACGATGAAATGCTTATTGTTGAACCTGATAATGTTAGTGCACGTGGCGATGAAGATTTTACGAATACTGGTGCACATGGCGATAGTGATTTTACGTTAACACTTGAAAGTAAGCTAAAGGAAACTTCGATGCCTAAAACGTCTGCAACATATTTGAAGTTACTTTGTGATTTACAACATTTAAATAAAACGAATGGGGCGGAATTAGGTATACAGACACTCAAAAATTGTACAATTATTCACCGGGTTATATTGAAATGAATGAGGAAGTTAAAGCGTATGATTCTCCACACCTCATATATGCTGATAAGACCTTTGCAGCCCTGGCCATGTGCGTGCTCAAACAAAGAGAGGCGCTGCAAGGAAGCCTTCAAGATTTATTGATGTGGGCAAGGAATAGTAACTCGCTCAATTAGGACACGTTGCTTCAAAAAGTTAATGAGCTTTTTTCCACAGGGGACTATAATACGTGTTCCTCAGATTTATTACAGATTGTCTGTGGACATCGTGCTGAGATTCTCCAAATGCGGAGAGATTGTGTCACTAAACAGGCAAAGGACCCCCTGGTGAAGGCCTGCTTAAAGAAAATTCCACCGACATGTACAAACCTGTTCGACACAGAGAAGTTTACTGCTGCTATCGAAAAAGTGGGTGGCGTAAGAAAATGTTTTTGGCGGTTGCAAAGGGCTAATACTTCTGCCTCGCAGGCGGATGTAAAAAGGTCTCGCGGCCCCTCGCAGGGGTCAAAGCCTTATAATAAGCCCTCGCAGGGTTTTGTTCATGCAGCTCCGGTTTGTCAACACAATAATACGCACGCACATTGCGCAAGCAGTAACCCACCTCCGCAAAGTGGATGCAGCAGCGGTCCCCCACCTCCGCAAGGTGTTCATGGCCGTACTGCTCAATATAATTCGGTCGCACCGAATAATCGAAATTGTTTTCGAAGCCGGTCGAATGCTAGATAAAACAATCAAAAGTACGGACGGAGGCGCGCGTCTTCGCCTGCCCAGCGGAGTAATGACATCAAACGACGTAAGTATTGACTCGTTCAGAGCGGACCGCCTCCTACAGTTTAGAGACCAATGGGAACAAATTAATGCTCCAGATGTCATTCTAAAAATGATAACCGGGTATCGCATACCCTTTCGTCAGAAGCCACCACTTGTTCATCCAAGTATTGTCAAAACCAATCTAACTGTCCCAGAATCTACCGAAATGACATCTGTAATAAACAAAATGATAGAATAGGGAGTTCTAGAACGATCTGTAGTTTCACCAAGCTTCCTTTCATCGATGTTTCTTGTTCCCAAAGGCGACGGCTCGACTCGACCAATATTCAACTTGAAAGCACTGAATTCTTACATCATAACAGATCGATTCAAGCTAATAAATGTGAATCGAATCCCCGACTTTGCACAACCGCAGGATTGGCTGTGCAAAATCGACCTCTCGCAAGCGTATTTTCATTTGTCTGTGGCTCGCAGACACAGAAGGTTTTTGCGCCAAATTAATCGCAACGAATTGCTAGAAATGACTTGTCTACCTTTTGGCCTCAGCACAGCGCCAAAAACTTTTGCTACACTCACAAACTGGATAGCTCAGACACTCAGGCAACGAGGTGTAAGAATAATAGTGTTTCTAGACGATTTCCTGATTGCTTACCAAGACGAAAACAAGCTTCGAAGTCATGTGAGTATTGTGCGCGAAACTTTGCAAACATTGGGCTGGCTAGTCAATCACGAAAATTCGATTATCACACCGTCGAAAAGACTAGTGTTTCTAGGAATTCATTGGGATCCATGGTCAAATCGCCAACGACTTCCCGACGAGAAGATTCCTGTACTGTTGGACAAAATAGGCCAGATGCTGCAAAAGCAACGCACAACACTCAGGGGTCTTCAGAGTCTCGTGGGTCTACTAAATTTTGCCAGTTTTGCAGTTTCGAAAGTAAAACTCAACTTTCGAGCGCTTTTAAACCTACTGGACCTAATCTTGAAGTCAGATCGCAGGACATTACACACCTTACCTCAGGCTGCTATAGACAATCTAACGTGGTGGCGCCAGAATTGTCAATATCCGTCGACCATACATACGCCGCCGCCATCCCATTTCCTGACTACGGATCCGTCAAACATCGCATGGGGAGCTCGCCTGGACAGTCTGTCACTCTCGGGTCTTTGGTCAGAGGCCGAGACAAATCTCCATTGCAACCAAAAAGAAATGTTAGCAATCCTAAGAGTTTTGCAAGATCACTGTCAGCTCCTGAGGCACAAGACGGTTTTGATTCAGAGCGACAAGTCAATAGTCGCATATCTCCGTCACGAGGGCGGCACCAAGTCGGCTCCTCTCCTGGACTTAACCTACAAAGTTTTCCAAATCGCAGAGAACTACCACATTCACATGAATGTCTTTCGCATACCCGGTATATACAACGGCCATGCCGATCATTTGTCGAGATTTCGGGTGAGTCCAGAGTGGCATCTAACTCCAGAATGCACGAACAAAATATTCTCCAAATGGGGCTTCCACTGATCGACCTGTTTGCGTCCAACCAAGTGCATGTAGTGACGAATTACGTGTCCTTGGATCAAAACGACGACCAAGCCCTGTTTTACGACGCGTTTTCCCAGATGTGGAATTACAACCTAGCGTGGGTGTTTCCTCCATCCTTTCTGATCCCCAAGGTCTTGAGTTATCTCAATCAAGCACAGGGAACGGACCTACTAGTAGTTCCACGATGGGAACGGGTTTTTTGGCGACCCGGCATCAAATCGCGTGCCCTAGCAGCTCCATTCACTCTATATCACCTAGACAAAGTCGTGATCGACACGACAACGGGACTACCTCCATCGACCGTCCACGACATGACTCTGGAAGTGTGGAAATGTGGGGGTGGTCTGAGACGCTAACATCCTGGAATAGTAGTCAATTAGAACTTCTTGCGAAGTCATGGCGGCCATCTACTCATAAAGTTTATAGCGTTGCTTGGAAGAGATGGCTAGCTTGGTGTGGAGCTCACCAGGTTAATCACTCGACTCCAATAGCAAGCGATTTGGCGAGATTTTTGTCTGATCTCTATTTAGTTAACAAATTATCGTACAATTCTATTTTGTTACACAAGTCTGTGGTTTCTACCCTTAGCAACCCAGAAACATCCGGCCAGTTAAGTTCGAATGTCCTGGTAAAACATGTTCTTAAATCTATAGCATTACATAGACCGATCACCCAAGCCAAGGCTCCAGTTTGGAATATTGATGAACTCGCTGTTTTTCTAGAAGGAAAACGAATTGATGAAAATAATACTTTTCAGGTGCAAGGAGAAGTAGATTACTTAGCAGTATGTCTGCTAAGTAATCTACTTCTCCTATGCTCGGGAAGACGAATCCATGATTTAACTTTGCTCAAAGTTGATTCTAATAATTATTCTATGCAAAATAATTTCGTAAATTTTTGGCCAGTGTTTGGATCGAAAACTGATTCTGTGAATTACAGACAATCCGGCTGGAAGTTAATTTCTAATCAAAATAACAAAAACTTAGACCCGGTCTACTGGGCTAAGCACACAATTTGCTTCTTGAGAGTCGTAGAAGTGCTGCAGGATCCAGTAATTTGTTTATTAATATCAGAGGCGAACCAAAGCCTGCATCGAAAACCCTAATTGCAGGGTGGATTAAGTCTTTATTAGCGGAGAGTGGTGTTAAGGCAACTCCTGGGAGTATCAGATCAGCCGTGGCCTCAAAAAAATTGGCTCGATAATTACCCTCTGGATGAGATTCTTGCTAGGGGTAACTGGCGTTCGCAAAATACCTTTTGCAAATTTTATAAACGCGAGGTTATGCCTTCCGCTGTTAACCAACTCTCGGTACCCTCTTTATTTAATCCAGTTGATTAAATATTTGATTATTGATTATAATAATTATAAACCCAAGCTGTGTATTTTTTGGTTCAATATATCAGTGATATGAATTTTAGCTTCTTTTACTTATTAATTACCTATAGCCGATTTGGTACCTATCTGCATGATAAAATACTCACTGGTTTTAAACATACATTACATAAATAGTACATTCATACTATGCTAAAATCATACTAAATACTCTCACATTGGCGTCTCCGTCACTTCCACCAGGCGATAACAAACACGTCTCATTAAATAAGCTTCGAATAACGGTCAAGTCAAATTAATAGAAACGTTTTACCTACCAATAAAACGCTTATTAATTTACTTACCTTATTCGAAGCTTATAGTCAAACTCTGCCTGGTAATTAGTCTCAATGAAATTGAAATGGCAAGGCTCGCTTCACAAGCCTCCCCTGCCACTGCCAAGTGGATGTGACGTATTAAAAAGAGATAGCAATACAGGAAAAAGAGAGAAGAATAGCAAAGGCGGAAACCGTACAGCCTATCTCATTAAATAAGCTTCGAATAAGGTAAGTAAATTAATAAGCGTTTTATTGGTAGGTAAAACGTTTCTATTTTTTTCCTACTAGTTTCGTTATTTATAACTTTCCAAACTGTTTTTATTTTATTCTCTGCTGATTTGATCTTGTTGCTAATGTACAAAGCTTTAGCTAACTTGCAGGCATTTCTAAAAATTTTGGAATATGTAGCAACATACTTGTTGAAAGTTTCGGTGTTAATGTAAGGCTTAAGGCCATACAGCTCGAACAGTCTTTCCCTACTTATCCTAATACCTCTAGTAACCCAGTCACTAAATACAAAATGAGGGCAAATATTTTTTGTTTTCTTTTCTAAAGTTTTACTGAATTCAGTCTGCACTACTGAAAAGAAATCCTCATACAATTTATTTGCATCGTCCATATTATGAACGCCCAGAATATTTAACTTATTGCTTACGGTACTATTGAATTTATTTAATTTGGCCGTCGTTATTGGTCTAAATTGTATTTGCACTTTTTGCAAAGGTGCTCTAAACTTAAAATTTACCGTTTGTCCACTATGATCAGACGGCAGATAATTTACGATGGCTTTCTCTACATATTCACAATCGCAGAAAATATGATCGATACAAGTAGCAGAAGTTGGAGTTACTCTAGTCGGTTCTGTAAAAACATTAGTTAAAATTGAACGATTTAAAAAGGCTTAGTAATCGCCTGCTATTTGAATTATGTTCCAAAATATTGATATTAAAATCACCACAGATAATTGCGGCTTTATTACTGGATGCAAGTTTCGCTAGGACATCTTCCATTATTGACTCAAATAAAGAAAAGTTCTGATAATTAGGGGGTCTGTACACGCACACTACAACATGCTTATCTAGCTCAACACAGGACAGTTCGATACAATGTTCCACTGATAACGCATTTATAGTAGTTTTTCGTGATTATTTCATGAAATATAAACAAAATTAAACATTTTTTTCAGACATGCACTAGATCGTTGGTATTATCAAGTTTGTATGTTATTTTTATTAAAGTTATTTTGGTATTTACTTATAAAAATCGACATAGGTATCGTAATTTTTTTTTTTGCATTACTTAATTATTTTTAACATTTACTCTTCAATAAAAACATTTAATTGTACTATTAAATGTTTTTATTGAAGAGTAAATGTTAAAAATAATTATAAATACCAACGGTCTAGTGCTTGGCTGAAAAAAATAGTACTTTTGTAAATATTTAATGAAAAAATCACGAAAAACTACTATAAATACGGTGTTGCCGCGTGGAATGAATGCTCTTAAGGCAGTTTGGACGGGCGATGCTTTTCAGACTGAGCTATATTTTTATTTAGCATTTTTATGTCATACTAAAATCCTCTCGCTGACTTCGGGAGTAAGAACTGACTGTACCACTTTGAACCTTAATGGTTAAGCCATTGGTGCTGAAGATATGGTAGGTACTTCTTCAGCAAGCCTCAATGAAGCAATGTCTTGATGGATATGGATTCATGCCATCCAGGCGACTCCAACCACCGACTTCCTGCTAAGATCAGCAGTTCTTCACCTTTCAGTGCAATCTGTTATGTTATGACAACTTTTAGTATCCTATCTATTGTTATGATCGGATACTAAAAGTTGTCCTCCACTTTTCACTTAAATCTCATGTTGATTAAACATACAAAGGTCTAAGTGCGTATAAATAAAATTGCTTATCTTCTTTATTTACAGTTGTATTGATGTAATCCTATTAGTAAGTAGTAAGGCAAAATAATAAAGATAAGTAGAAATGTTTCATAGTCATTAAACTAACCCCATGCTAGCATTTGTAACTTTCAGCCAACAGACATAACTAGATATCTAGAATTAAGTAATTGCGATAAATCAACAATAATAGAAAACTAACACCTATAAAGTGATATCTGCATCAAACATAAACAATATACATTGATGAAAATTATGTATATTTAGAAAATGTTTTATGAGTATTATTAGTAACAAACAAAAGTGATATTACAATTACAAGATTCACTTATTTGGTAACTTATTGAATATTTAAAAACTTAGCTGTAGGCACTTGTTAATATTCTGGTGAACTATCACCACACTTCACATCTTCACTTATTATCAATGTCTTTTTTTTTGTCATAGTATGGTTTTCTTCAACATCAAAGATGATCAAATCTTCACTGCCATTGTTTCCTTTCTGCAAATATACAAAAAAACATACTATATAAGGTGACCATGATATGCCTTCTTTAAACAAAAGTACTTTATCCTTGGTCAGTGAAAAACTAGTTGCGGAAAAAGTTGTAACCCCTTTTTTGATCTCTATACTGTTGCAACACCAAAATTAAACAGCACTAAAACTCTTATTTGATAAGGAAGCCCAATGGTTGAGGCAAAAGTATCTCATAGCATGTAATGACTTTAATCAAGAACTTCAATAATAACAAAAACTTACACTAGTAGATGGTACATCTTGTTTGGTTTTTAATGCAGCCGCATAATTAAGCTGTTTTGATGGGCCTGAAGTTATCAAAGGAGGACTTGGGCTGATGACTTCATTCTCAATGAACTGTGAGGAATCATCCATGTCAACATGATTATAGCCCATGGGTATATTTTTAGCATTCAAAATATCCACTTTCAAAGGTATTTTTAATGCCTCCAAACATGCTTTAGCCATTTCAGCTTCCCGGTTTATTATCTTATCCTCAACATACATGTTATATGTAACTTGTAAATCTAATGAGTGTTTGTCTGCTAATATATTGGCCATTTGCTTGATTTCCGCTTCTAATTCTCTGATAGTACTTTCATTTTTTGCAGCAAGTTTAGCTTCTTTGACAAGTCTCACATCCACAGCTTCCTGAATACGTAAAATTGCATCACTTGTGGAATTACTCTGCAAATTACTCTCATTTACAATCTTAGTGAATATACTGTGTGGTGACAATCTATGTGATTTCTTGTATCCAGTATATTTTTCACCTAAGTTTGCTGTGACGTCTTCAATGTATTCGTACATATCAAAACAGTTAATTTTTCCGAATCTGTACATAAAAGTGTGTGTAGATCCAGCAGATGACAATTTGTTTGACAAATTACATGTTACAAAATTTTTCTTTTCATGATACTTTTCAAAATATTTTTGCAACCCTTTCGATATTAATTTATCCCTATAAGTAGGTTTGATGTTGGTATTCTTTCGATATTTATACCAACCAACAATTTCATTGGCACTGCTAGAAAGCAGATCAGAGAGGACATCTTCCTTTATACGACCAGTAGGAAAATAAAACAGAGATACTGACGGCAGCGGAAGCACAGTTCTGATTTCTATTTGAGTGTCTAAGCGAGCATTATCACTCTGTGAATCCGAAATGTGATTGGTTATTTCTGATGTCACGTCGCCGATTAAAAAACCTTCCTGGAAGCAAACACGTGAGTTAATAGGAATGATAAAGCAAAACCAAAATCATAACGAATTGATAACGTAGTTATTTAAGAATTACCTGACTGTTAGCCGAGTTTACGCATTCATAAAACAGAAATGACAGAGCGGTACCACTCAATAACACTTTTTCTGTGTAAGCCATCGCTACATTTATAGTTTTTACATGAACGGTTCACAACACTTTATAGTGCAGAATTTCAATTATACACAGTTTAAAGTATGTTTCATTTAGTTTAATTCTTTTGTATTTACAACATTTTTGAGCAATCTCACCAAAAATTTACGATTTGACGTGACTGAAGATGTCAATGAAATGTCATGATGTCATTCTTGCATGCATCCATTCATACCACAGATGCTAAGAAGACCACAGATATTACACACCCTGAAAATCTGACCAATGAAATCGTATAAATAGTAAGTACTAAAGATAAAAGACTAGAAGGGAGTGGCTAGCGAAATGACGACATAAAGAGAAGTCAATCTGCCTAGCCTTTTTCGAACTATGTTGGGTGGGCTTCCAGTCTAACTAAATTCAGCTCAATACAATTATTATACATGAAGCGACTACCTATCTAATAGAGAAGTATGGAAGAAAAAGACATGTTGCGCCGACCCCATATTAATGGGGTAAGGGAATGTGAATAAGTAATAAAGCTTCTTGCCTGAAATCACATTAATGGTCGTGGTGTAATTATTGACCTTGACTGAACCAAATCTCTCCGGTCGTTTACAGTACAGTATAGTCTAACTTCGTCCACGAACTTTTGTCTATACAATTAGCTGCGACAACGATATGAATACTATTACTAAGGGTGTCTAACACCAAAGGAGGTGGCCTCGATGGCCGACGCAACGGGTAGCCTGCGAAATTAAAATTTTCTTACCTTTATTGCAATTTGTAGGTCAGAGTCTGACTGTATGTTGAACAAAAATATGATTTACGACCGTAACAAATTTGACTTTATATAAGTATAATTAAAATAAGTACTCGGGGCGAGTGTATTGCCCCAACGCAGATATATACGTATATCCACGGTGGAGTGACCCAGACTGCCAGGCACTTCTTCTCCTGCATCCGAGCGGGTGGGCAGGTTGCGGATAGCCCAACTCTGGGGACGAGGTTGACCATAACGGCTGAACTCGCACCCGGAGCATCATGAAAGAGATCCCGGACAAGAGAAGTACCTGACGGCCAAAAGCCCAGGCTTAGGGTAACCCATGTACCTCTTCCTATGCACCAACCACCTAAATAAGCCAACCCTACCTATCCAGACATCCTGTCTACTCCCAAACCCTTAAGCCAAATCCCAGGCCTTAGGTGACCCCAAATGAACCCAACCCTTCCCACTAAAATACCTCCATCCTATCCTCATATCCTGTCGGTCCTAGAGGAGGGGTAACCTCGCTTCCAAAAAAGCCCACCCCAATCCTAATAAAATGCAGAAGGAAAGAGAGACTACCCAGGTGGGTCACTACCAAGCTGGAGAATCCCACACCGCTACGGCGGTCAGCCCCAACCAACTGCACTTCATTACCGCGCTCTTCAGCGCAGCCGGCAGCTGACAGCGCCCAACGCACAGGCAGCGAATAACGCGCCAAAAAACCCAACCCTGGCTGCGATCAACGCGCCCTCAAACCCGACTCCAGCCGGGACCCAAGCGCCAGAACCCACGACCCGGTGTATGCCACACACGAGCCTCTGGCAACAGAGCATCGTGCGGAACAGCGTCACCAACCCTGACAACGACCAAGACCAACACAGACGAAGAGGGACGGGGAAGGAGGATGAGCCTGGCAGCTCAAACAGGGAAACCCAGCGCGAAACGCGGCCGCACGCGTTTCGCGCTGCCGGGTCCGCCAATCGACCCCAGAACTCAGACAACACCCTGGACCAACCTCGACCTAAACAGAACAGAGGCAGGTGGTATAGACCAGCACACGCACAGGCGCAGCCGGCAGCTAACATCATGCCGAGCGCCTCCAAGCCGCAGCCTGGACCAAGTGGTACAGGGCCGGCGAAAAGGGAGTGCCCTGACGATACGGCTTGGCCGAGTACGCTAGACGGGTACGCCAAACGTGTGAGAGTCCACTCCGCTCAGGGGGAGCAGAGAACCTACGCGCGAGCCACGAAGGACACAATATAGACACGACCCTGAGTGGGTGGATCACCAATATGCTCAAATTGAGAGCTGTGTGGGCAGGGCACATTGCACGCAGAACAGATGGCCGATGGGGCCGAAACGTTCTGGAGTGGCGACCGCGTACCGGAAGACGTAAAGTTGGAAATCCTCCCACAAGGTGGACCGATAACCTTGTGAGGGCCGCAGGAGTCCGCTGGATGCGGGAAGCACAGATTCGTCGAAGTGGCGGAGCTTGGGGGAAGCCTATGTCCGGCAGTGGACGTCTTTCGGCGGAAATGATGATGATGATGATGATGAGAGCTGTACAAGTCACCGTGAACGACACTACAAGGGCAATAGTAGCAAAGGGATGTCCACAAGGGTGCGTCTATGGAACTTGGTCGTAGACAGCCTCATCAAAACACTGAATGACAAAGGTTACTTCACCGTAGGCTACGCCGATGATCTAACCATAATAATAAATGGCACCCATGAAAACACCCTATGCAACCTCATGCGCCAAGCCTTGAAAATGGTCGAAGACTGGTGCAACAAACACCGACTATCTGTAAATCCCACAAAAAACGAACTGATCCTCTTTGCAAAAAAGAGGAAACTCGCGGAACTACAACTCCGCGTCTGTTTGGCTCTACCCTAAGCCTATCAACTGAAACCAAATACCTGGGCATCTTTTTGGACAAACAGCTGAATTGGGCAAAACGAACTACATCACTACAAAAGCCAGCATATCCCTGTGGCAGTGCAAGCGAATGCTTGGCAGGAACTGGGGGATTAGCCCCAGAGTCACCCACTGGCTATACACCACAGTTATTCAACCAATTATTACATATGGCTCAATAGTCTGGTGGCCTAGAACAGACTTGAGCACAGCACAAAAAGACCTCAAAAAACTGCAGTGGTACGCCTGTATGGCAAACACCAGCTGCATGAGAACTACACCCACCGCTGCCCTACAGGCAATGTTGGGGCTGCCCCCTCTACACCTCATCGTGCGGGAGGAGGCGGCCCTAGCTGCCTTGAGGTTCGACATATCAGGAACCCTATGCAAAGACTCTAGAAATTGAAAATATTTTTTACAGTACCTGTACCAAAAAATAGAAAAATGGCTCGAGGAGTTCATACATCTAAAAGAAAAAGTGGGTTTCAGCAAAGAAAAGCCAAACAGGCTAAAATTGATGTAGTTCAGAGCATGTCTGGATCCATCTTTAAATATGTTACAAAAACTGATGACAGCCAAAGTTCATCAAAAGAAATTGATTCTCGCTTTGATGTATGGACTTCAGATAATATAAGCTCATGCTCATCTTCAGAAAGCAACAATGACAATACAGAATTAATTATGATAAACCCTGAAGAAGAAGAATCAGGAATAAATACTAGAAATGATAGTGCTATTACGGTTAATGCTTCTACTACCGAAGGTAGTATTTGCATGGACGAAATACTTCAGGACTTGAGAGATGTCTCACTTTGGAGTTTACCGGTTCCTGATAATGTTCGCATTGAGATCATAAAAAAAGGAAGTGAACATTTTCAAAACAGAGAAGGACCGTTTCCACTGTACTCAGGCACGGGTTAAAAATAAAAGGTGATGTTCGCTATCTTTCAAAAGACTGGTTTTATAAAGTGATGCCATAATACAAAAACCTTTGAAAATGGATTCAAGAAGTGGTGGAAATTAAAATCCCAAAATACCCAACCATGATTATAAAAAAGTACTCTGTGGGCTTCAGTGATCATCTGGAGAATTTTGAAAAGTGCAAAACTTTGGAAATGAGGTTAAAATTGAATAAGACAATAGATGACGCAGCCTTGCAGTTAATGGATGTCGCCTTTTTTTTCAAAATGAGTTTGTAAATATCTTAGCGAACCATGTAAAATTTAGGCTTGTCAACGAAATTAAATCGGCTAAATATTTTGGAATTATGTTTGATAGTACACTTGACATTTCACATATTGATCAAATGTCTGAAGTAATTCGTTATGTGAAAATTGATAATAGGAAAGTGGAAGTCAAAGAAGTATTCCTTGGATTTTTTCTTTTACATGGAAAAAAGCTGCTGATTTAAGTGACGAAATTTTTAAGAAGCTTGAAAAAGACGGCCTAGATGTTATGTTGTGTCGTTCCCAAGGTTATGATAATGCAGCTGGTATGAGAGGTATACACGGAGGAGTGCAAGCTATTATAAAAGCAAAGGACAACAAATCTATTTTTGTTAGATTTATAGACCATTCAATTAAATTATGTGGCCAACACTCATTTGCACAGAATGTATCTTGTGTAACATTTTTCGGAAAAGTAGAGTAAATTTTTTTATTTTTTTCTGCTTCCACTAGCCGCTGGGAAGTGCTTCTTAAATACAGCAAAGCATCTGTTAAAAAACTTTCAACAACGCGTTGGAGTGCTCATTATGCTGCAGTAAACGTATTAGCTAAAAAATTTTAAGGGAACAATCCCTTCAAAATTTTCAGCAATTTGCAGCCTTAAGGCTGCAATTGAGGAATTATGTGATCAACAAGAAAATTTTGACACCAGAGGTGCTGCACAGAATCTTATGCCTGCTGTATGTGATTTCACATTTTTTAGTTATCTTTATTTTTTGAATAATATACTAAGAGAAATTAATTGTGATAAAACTATTTTATCATTTTATATTAAGATTCGTGGTTGTGACATGTAAAATATTTATTTTATTATTAACAGCGGTTGCTAAGCAATATATCTGACATATGTTTAAAAAGGTTATCAAAAATAATAAGGTTCTACATACTCCTTAACATCCTCCCTTTTTGGCAACCCTATTACTATATCAAGCCAATTTGTTTTGCGATTGATACAATCCGTGGCTTATGTAATGCTTTGGTCAGCAAATCCGCTAATTGGAACTCGCTGGGAACGTATTCTACACGTATTTCTCCATTTGCAACGAGTTCTCTCACATAGAAATGTCGAATAGCAATATGCTTGGTTCTTCTGTGGAGTTCTGGATTGTGTGAGATCTTTATGGCTGCATCATTATCAACCTTTAGCTTAGGTATTTCTTTCAATTTAGATATTTCAGCAAAGAGTCTTTTGATCCAGACAATCTCTCTAGCTGCTTCACTGGCAGCAACCAATTCGGCTTCGGTGCTTGATATTGCAACACATGTTTGTCGTCGACTTGTCCAAGATATTGCTCCTCCAGAGTATAAGCATAATATGCCTGATGTCGAACGTCCTGTACTTTGGTCTCCACCGTGGTCAGAATCACTGTAGCATTCTAGAATTCCAACATTGCAGCTCTTCTTAAAAACTATTCCGTAGTCGAAAGTTCCTTTGATGTATCTTAGGATACGTTTCAGCCTCTGGATGTCTTCTTTAGAAGGGTTTTCTAGACTCCGGGATACAACGCTAACAGCATATGCTAAGTCCGGTCTGGTTCCAACGGTCAGATATGCGAGTGCTCCCACAGCTTCTCTATACGGAAATAAATCAGGGTCTACCACTTCTTTATCCAGATCTGGCAGTCCATCTTTTTGTATAGGAGTGGTAACAGGTTTGCAATCACTCATATCAAAGCGATCTAAAACTTTCTGAGCATAATGCTTTTGAGACACTTTTATATTACCGTCATGGTCCTCTATTTCTAATCCTAGAAAGTAGGATGCATCTTTTATCGTGATTTTAAATCTTCTCTTCAATTCTCTCATTAACTTTTCAGAATCTTCCTGATTTGTTGCAGCGACCAAACCGTCATCTACATAGAGAGCAAGAATAATTTTGTTACTCGCACGGTTTCTTATAAACAGGCAGGGGTCGGTATCGCATTGTTTGAATCCAATGGTTTTTAAATAATCCACCATACATTTATTCCAACAGCGAGGCGCTTGCTTGAGACCATACAAACTTTTCTTGAGTTTACAAACCTTGTTAGATCCATCAGAGTAGCCATCAGGTTGATTCATATATATATCTTCGCTCAGTGAACCATAGAGAAACGCAGTTGATACATCAAACTGTGTGAGTTTTAGGCCTTCATTTGCAGCAACGCTTAAGACTGATCTTATTGTAGACATCTTAGCAACTGGGCTGAAAGTCTCATCATAGTCGATGCCCTTTTTCTGTGTATATCCTCTAGCAACTAGTCTTGCTTTGAATTTATCTAGAGAGCCATCAGCATTGGTTTTGATCTTATATATCCATTTACAGGATATAGGCTTCCTGTCTTTTGGAAGGTCCACCATTATCCAGGTTTTGTTTTCCTTTAAAGACTTCACCTCACTTTCCATTGCTTTGACCCATTGATCTTTATGCGTACAAGTCATTGCTTCTTTGTAGGTTTTAGGTTCATTGATCTGATTAAAAATTTCATCTGACATCATGACATAATCTCCGAATCTAATAGGTGGTCGTATTTGACTTCTATCTCGTAGAGTCATTCTAGTGGCTATCTCAGCTATATCATCTGAGATTCTTGGTCGTTCAGTATCATCACCATCATCTAAGGCGTCTTCATAAGGAAGTGATTCTGGCATTGATGCTTCTGAAGACGTTTGTAATGGTTCAGTAGAGCCATCTTGGCTTTCTATTTCCTGACTCACAACCAAATCCGGCGATGTGGGGGGTAAAGTCGAACTAAGCTCATCAGAGCTACTTGCAGCGCGATCCAAGCTATTTTCGACACAATCATCCTCCCTTGCATCACACATCGGCAGTGCTGGAAGTGGAAAGTGTGTTTCGACTGAAGGCTGTTCTTCCAAAACACTTTGACCAAATGGAGTCAATACTGATTCATTAAATGTAACGTCTCTTGACCTTATGAGTTTACCATGTTTATTCAGTAAGCGATAGCCTTCATCACCCTCATATCCAATAAGAGTGCATTTTTCAGCCTTTTTAGATAGCTTTTTCCTTTTTTGTTGAGGAATATGAGCATAACATTCACATCCAATTATTTTTAGGTGACTGATTCTTGGCTTCTTCTTAAACCACAATTCAAATGGTGATTTTCCATTTTCTGAAGTTGGACCAGTTCTGTTTAACACGTATGCAGCGGTATTTATCAATTCTGCCCATGTAGCAAACGGAAGTTCTTCGTGAGCATGCATCATTGTACGAGCGGCTTCAACTAAGGTTCTATTCTCACGTTCACTAAGACCATTTTGTTGCGGTGTATAGGGCATCGTGAGTCTTTGCCTAATTCCAGCTTCTTGTAGAATGCACCTGACGTTGTGATTATCAAATTCAGCTCCGTTATCGCTAAGAAATTCTTTAACAGAGTATCCAGCTACTTTACATTCTTGTAACATTTGTCGGAGTTTCAGGTAAACTTCCGATTTTTGTCGAACAAAATAAATGTGTCTGTACTTGCTGTAGTCATCTTTGAATAAAACGAAGTAGCGAAATTTCTTAAAAGAAGGAGGGAATGGACCACAAACATCAGCGTGTAAAATTTCTGCAGGTAATTTAGCTCGTACTCTTGTTCCGAAAGACTGTCTGTGTGTTTTACCATAAATACAGCCAGTACACAATTCTGAATCTAGTCGAACTTTAATTCCTAATTCTCGTTCTATAACACCTTTAACATGTTTTTTATTCTGATGGGCTAACCTTTCGTGATACAGTTGTAGTATGTTTTCAGTTGACAAAATGCTTACATTAGGTGTTGACTTTGTAATAGTCTCTACATTGAGCTTGTACAAGCCACCATTCTTGATCCTTTTGCCAGTCAGTCTAACTTGTCCATCAACTTTCAGCGAGCAGTGTTCCCTTTCAGACATGAAAACACTTTTATTTAGTCTGTCTTGAGTGGCCAGTACAGAGAATAGGTTTCGCATAATATCAGGTACATACCATACATCACAGAGTGTTACTCTGGATTCCTTGCCATTGATAACTGTTTTTAAGTCAACAGTACCTTTGCCAATTGCTTTGACAGTAGCTCCATTAGCAGTAATCACCATACGATTATCTCCAAAACGCTGAAAACTAGAAAAATAGTCGTTCCGGCAGGTGACATGATTAGTTGCACCATTGTCGATGAACCAACTCGATGTATCATAGTTTGTATGCATTGAATTTACATCTGTATTGACTTGCATGAGCATTAAGTTCAAATTTGTTGGGGTCTGTTTACTTTCAGGCTTGGCTGGTTTACCGTTAGCTTTCCATTTATGACATTGCCTGACTTTGTGACCGACTTTTCCACAATATCCACATTTCTTCTTTGCTTTAATATAATTCTGTAAGGCTAGAGCATCTGCAGAATCTTCACTTTTCAAAGAGATAGAGCGCTCATAGGCACAGAGTTGTGTAGTCAGATTTTCTATTGTTCTATCTGTCTTTGACATCAACATCCAGCTTGATTTGAATGAGAAATATGGTTCAGGTAGAGTATCCAGAATTTTGCAGATTAATAGGATATCTGGTAATTCAGACTTATCTATCTTCATTAATTCATTTATCAAATCTGACCAAATGGTTTTTATTTTGGAGATATGAGTTGTGATGTCGTGTGACGGATCTTTTGAATAGCTGAAAAACCTCATACATAGATCATAACTCTTGTCTTGAGACGTGCCATCGAACAAACGATGTAGTTCGTCCCAAACTTCTTTAGATGAGTTAAAACGCATGATTTTCTGTAGAGTTTCATCTGACATATTTGCGGTAAGCAGAAGTAATGCAGAACTATCAATTTTATTATATTTTTCGAGAGCAGTATTATACCGAGAAATTTCGTCGACATTGCTGGTAATAGGTTTCGGGGGTTTTATTAGAGCACCGTTTACCGCATCTAATCCACCGGGCATACCTCTTAGTAGTAATGTCGCTTTAAATTTCCAAGTCGACCAGTTCTTCACACCCTCCAGGTGACCAATGTCAATTTTACAACTTGGTGATTGCATTATGAATATTTGTCTACCCGGATTGTTATAGACTTGGTTGATGACTCCTCTGGTTACATTCACTTGTAACCACGCTCTGCTACCATGATAAAACTATTTTATCATTTTATATTAAGATTCGTGGTTGTGACATGTAAAATATTTATTTTATTATTAACAGCGGTTGCTAAGCAATATTGGGGGGTAAAGTCGAACTAAGCTCATCAGAGCTACTTGCAGCGCGATCCAAGCTATTTTCGACACAATCAAGCAATATATCTGACATATGTTTAAAAAGGTTATCAAAAATAATAAGGTTCTACATACTCCTTAACAAATTGTGCCCAGATTGCATTGCAAAGTAAAGGCCTGAGTGTTGATCAAGTAGTTATAAAACTAGAGGCACTTCGTCTTTATGTTGACCAAAAACGGAGTCATATTGTAGAAGAGGCAATAGATCTTGCTGCGAAAAAATCGGAGGACTACGACATTCCAATAGAAAGACGAATTCGTCGTAAAAAACGAATGGCCGGTGAGTCGGCTACCGATGCAGGACTCACACTGAGAGCTGAACTTCAAAAGGATATGTTGGAATGCCTTGACCGATTCAGCATTGAACTCCGAACTAGATCAAACTCCGTTCAAGATGTAGCTTCATTGTTCGAGGTTGTGCAAAACAATACCTTGCTTTTGGCAAACAGTGAAGAGTTGAAATTAGCTGTATCGAAATTTACTGGTTTTTATGATGCGATATCAGAAACAGAACCTTTTAGAGATACAGAGGTTGAGAAGACATTTAAAAGAGGCCAATGTTACAGTTTCTAGCTGGGTGACTCAAGATTTTTTGAAATTCATCGAGGAATGGGACTTTACAGAATCTCTTGCCAATCTTATGGTCGCACTAAAGTTATTTATGACAATTTGCGTATCAGTTGCTTCATGTGAGAGGAGTTTCAGCAAACTAAAATTAATTAAAAATTACTTGCGGGCAACAATGACCGAAAACAGACTTAACAATCTTGGTATATTAACGATAGAACATGAGGCAACACAAAATATAAATTTTGATGATGTCATTTCCGAGTTTGCAGCTGCTAAAGCTAGAAAAAAAGAGATTTTAGTGCTTGTACTTAGATTAGTATAAACAAATGTAGGTATAAGTAATTAGTAACTAGTATTATCAACATTTCTATTGTAATTATGAAAGACTTAATTGTAATAATTAAATAAAAACATACTATACGTTTATTGAATGTTTATTCCTTTTAACAGATTTAATTCTTGAGTGACACCACAATTATGCGCACCGGGTGCCACCCATGCTAGCTACGCCACTGGTCCCGAACCCATCGTGCCTATCCCTTTCAACCAACTACGCAGGTGGCTTCAGGAATACACCCACACAAGCGGAGAGCTGGTGGACCCAGACACCAGGCTGCAGGCAGTCTAGGGATGCAATGCCATTCTTGGATGATGGGCTGACCATACGTCTGTTACGCTTGGACAGAAAAGATCTGCGTCTGGTGACTGGTACCATCACAGGATACTAGCCGCTAAACAAGCACTTCTACACAATAGGCATAACGGACAGCCCCTTACGCAGGGCTTGCATGGAGGCTGAGGAAACCGTTGCGCATGTGATTTTCGAATGCACAGGTGTAGCCCAGATCAGAACAGAAACCCTCGGGGCAAACAAATGGTACACGGATATTCTCAACAGACCAGGAGTTATAGCCAACTTCTGGAGGGAGGTGAGCCGGCTGGAATAACAACCGAAGGCCGCCATGGCTCACGCACAATGGTCCACTTAAAGGACTAAGTGCGGAAACCAAACCCATAACATAGAACATAGTACTCAATACAACCCTCCAATCTAACCGAAAAAAGTTCGCGTGGTACCCATTATCAAACTTGTGAGGCTAAGCCGCCGCCGCCGCCGGTACCCAACGGCTTCGGTATGTAAACACGGCACATACCACACAGCTTGGCGTTGATACAAATCATTTAAATGGTGAAAAGAACGTTGTCCTTCCGATATTTCTAAAAACTTTGTTTTCATCTACTTTTTTATTTAATTAATTTAGTGATCATTTTTCTGCCCATAACCCAAAGTATTTGGGGTAGACGTCGACGCAATATGTCTTTTTCTTCCATACTTCTTTATTAGTCGTCTTAAATTGACCATAATCATTGAGAAAATCTCGTCTGCAGTTAGCCCCATAAAACAAAGATCCGAGCCCAAAAACAGAGGGGCATCAATAGATTATACTGGGACAACTTGACAACTAGTTAGTAACTTAGTATTCACTGCTCTGTGATACTAAGCATTCTGTACTTTCATAGGCATCATCATCTCTTGGTTATATGTGCTCTGTGAGAAACATCCTTCGCTAGAAGTATAGTGTTCTGTGGAAACATCAATCAAGCGAGCGCGATGCGAGCGATACAGATACAGCATTGCACCATTTGATCAGTAATATATAAACCAGCAGCAGTTTTATTATAAACAAGTCTAAAAATGATATGTTGTTATTATTAAGCTAAGGAATAAAAGAATACTAGACATAAAACGTATTCTCTGTTTTATTTTATTTTACCCAAGTCTTTTGGAACGCTGACCAAGTTCAGTGGTGAGTATCATGAAAAAGTTATTTATATTTCTATGCTAAAATTAGTGTTTGGCACTATGAAAGGGTTTAATAGTTCTGGAGACATTGCGTGCCGTTTTAAGTTTTGAGGTTCGAGTTCAGCAATCTGAGTTGAGTTATTTTCATGAGGTGGTTATCTAATATTTTCATTAATGAAATCGGTCTTTTCATTTCATCGGTAGTATTTTCCAGAGCAAGTAAGCCCATTTCGCTTGTATTTGTAAATATAAAGTTGTGCCCTTACATTATTAGAGCTTATTTGTTTCTTACATTTAATTTCACCTTCATAAAAATCTAGTTTCCAAGTAAATAATTGGTTCTTATCTTTAGCAAACCTACCCATTATTAAACTGTAACTGAAATAACTTGCTACTTGTTGCTATTTCACTATTGAGATGTCAAATTTTGATTGAACTTGCATAGAAAAATCCTTGGTCGGTAGTCAGCAATAGTTTGTTTGTTGTGTGCGTAGTCCCAGCAGAAAAGTGTCGAATTTCTTAATTTCAGTTTAGGATTAGTGTATGACGTCGTGTGATTATGTATGGTAAATACAAATTTGTGCATCCAACCATTGGGGAGCTATTCAACAAAAACTGATTCCGCTGGGACTACGTCTTCCTAGCGGCACTTTTTCTTCCTATGGACGTACAAGAAAAAAATTGCAATCAATAATTAGTGTGTAACAAGAGGTAAATGTGTATGTTGAAATGAAATTTGTGTATCATTAAACTGCAGAGATAATCAAGTTTCCGCTGCGCTGACGTTTGGCTATTTGATGAAAATCATATAAAACAGTTTAGTGAAGAGTTGTAATTTTTTACGCACGTTGCTTTGTATTTGTGTATAAAGTGAGTGAAAAAAGAATTTGGAAAAAATATACCCTTCAGAAGATATACACGTAAAAGTAAAATAAGGTTATCAGGTCCAAGTACTTAAAATAGGAAGTCTAGAGCCTAACTTATAACATTTATTTGTTTCTAGTAAGGGTTTACAACGTCTTGCCAAGTTTAATTTATGTGCTCTTTGTAATTAATGAGCAATGGCATAATTTACTACAACTGGACCACTGTATTGTATGACATCTGGTTGTGGGATTTTTTAAAGGAAAAGTAGAATAAAATATATTCCAATATTTAGTGTATTAATACAACTATTCACATGTAATATTTCAGCTCATTACACTAAATAATTAAAGAGATATAATAAAAATACCAGAACAACCATAATACAAGTAACGTAAATATTGGAATATATTTTATTCTTCTTTTCCTTTAAAAAATCCTACAATCTTATGTCATACAAAATAGTGGTCCAGTCATAGTAAATTATGCCATTGTTCATTAATTACAAAGAGCACATAAATGAAACTTAGCAAGACATTGTAGACCCTTACTAGAAACAAATAAACATTATAAGTTAGGCTCTAGACTTCCTATTTTAAGTACTTGGACCTGATAACCTTATTTTACTTTTACGTGTATATCTTCTGAAGGGTATATTTTTCCCAAATTCTGTTTTCACACACTTTATACACAAATTCAAAGCAACGTGCATAAAAAATTACAACTCTGCACTAAACTGTTTCATATGATTTTCATCAAATAGCCAAACGTCAGTGCAGCGGAAACTTGATTATCTCCGCAGTTTAATGATACACAAATTTCATTTCAACATACACATTTACCTCTCGTTACACATTATTATGTGCCGCTAGGATGACGTAGTCCCAGCGGAAAGAGTTTTTGTTGAATAGCTCCCCAATGGTTGGATGCACATATTAGTATTTATCATACACAATTACACGACGTCATGCACTAAATATCTGCTAAACTGAAATGAAGAAATTCGACACTTTTCCGCTGGGACTAGGACTAGGCACACTGTTTGTTTGTTTGGTTGAACGCGCTAATCTCAAGAACTACTGGTTCGAATTGAAATATTCTATAAATGTTGGATAGCTCATTTATCGGGGAAGGCTATAGGCTATATAACATCACGCTAAGACCCTTAGGAACTGAGCAAAGAGAAAAAAAGTCATGTAGGGTCGTTTCGCCGGTATCGCGACCACCTTCAGTAGGCGACCATTTGACGGACTAAGTTTCTTTAAATCAAGATAATAGTATTTGTAGAGGTAACATAAATAAAAAATAAATCTAACGTGCTTTATAAATAATTATGAATTAATAATTTACACATTTTGAAACAAATAGGTTAACCCAGAGCCGAAAAAAAATTGCTCAGTGCGCGTCTTGATTCAGTAGTGAGTTGATGTACTGCGAGTTGGAAAAAAAATAACACGGCGCGCGGCGCTCAAAGGTAAATGTTATTACTTATTTCATGTTTTGCACATAAGTTAGATGTTAAATTGTACAAGCGATACGTTTTGGTTATTATTTAGTTGTATTTTGCTATTTTAAAACGTATTATTCAGATAAAATCAAGTGGTCGGTAATCGAAATGCTTATTTATCAAAAACGTTAGATAGCGACCACATGGTCGCAAACTGACGAGAACCGCATTATTTTGTTTTCATTAATATGATTCTAATGCTTCAAACAGGTCTGTTTTCTTTGTAGTTCTTTGGTAAGCGACCTCCAGTTTCTTTGAAAGAACTTTGTTTAATTTACGTACAAAATTGGGTGCTAAACAGGTGGTCGTAAACCAAAATAATCGAAATAAAGACATTGGTTTCCGACCACCATAATTTAGTATGAGAGAAATAACGGCCGCTAACAGAAATAAGTATGAAAGTTCATTGAGTATGCGACCACGTCTGATATTTTTCTGATTTAATTTGGTTGGTTATTGAAATGTCCGTTAAATAATTATTTTAACAAGCAACCATGTGGTTGTACCTAATCTGTCGAAAACTAAATATTATTATTTTTCAGTTTAAAACAAAATTAGTCATAAAAACAACAATAAATTATTTCAAAGTCAACAAAAAAAAAAGAAAAAGACTGTCCAGTACACTGAAGAAGCCCTGAAAAGAGCTCTGGATGATATCCGAAAAGAAGGGAATAAGAGAAACATGTAGACTGTATCAGATCCCAAGGACCACGATACAAGATCGGCTTAGTGGGAAGAGGTGTGATACAATCGAGACCAGGGGATCAGATCCTGTATTGGGTACAGAAGGCGAGAAACAATTAAAGAGTGACTTTTGGACATAGCAAAATGCGAATTCCCGGTCAAGAAACAGGAGCTCTTGGACACAGTACATAAAATTGTTAAAGATCATGGAAAAAAGAATCCTTTTCAGGATGATCGTCCAGGGCAAACCTGGTACTCAAATTTCCTAAAACGCCATCCCGTTATTAATGTTTATTATTTTTAAATGTTATACTTACTACATATTTAGGATATTGTTTGACTAATTATTGTTAATTTTATTACAACCATGACTAAGTTCCTACGAAATGTAAGATTGTTATTTTTTTAATTTTATGAAAACATTACACCAAATGATCAGGTACCACATTTGTTTTTACTAAGAGGCAAAAATTAAAATATTTTTAAAGCGATTATAATTATTTTTATGGCATATTTTTCATATTAAAATAGCGGTCGCAAACCAGCTCACTGGTGGTCATAAACTGATAAAAATGGTCGTAAACTGACGTTTTCGCTATATTTTCACTTTTTCAGCATTTAATAAATATTATTGTATCAATGTATTTTATTTTATGTTTTGTATCCAAACTAGACTATATTTGGGACAAATCCATATCAACATATTATATACTATTTTGCGTGAAGACAACATTTTTTTTTTCTCATCTTATGTGGGCAACCCAGCTAACTGGTCGCTAACCGGCGCAATGACCCTATACGAAGTACTCGCACGGGCAGGCGATTCGAAACGACAAGGTGGGTCGGGGGAGCAAGAAATTTGACGCGAACGAAGTCGCGAGTAGAAGCTATTATATAAAAACAGTAGTATAAAAACACTTCAATAGACACTGTAACCATGAACCATCACTGCAAAGTCAAATACAAAACCTGCCTGATAGTAGGTATGAAACAATAACTTTATTCCTATTCTTTTATTGCAGCAGTCACATCGTCACATGTTATTGTAGGTAGTAATTACTCTTGTTATTTTAATAATAACTGTCATTGTTGTTAACAAAATATTAGAAAAATTTATAAAAAGCTTAAGGAAATTATACAATGAACAACAACAATGGATGGACCTTGTGAAAGATGATATAGCATCAAAAGCTGTGACTACTGAGATGACAACTAATCGAGTAGTATCCAAAAAACACAGTGGCACTCCGGGAGGGCCGACAGAAGTGAAAACTTGAGCAATTACATGTGTATTTTTTTAACAGTGTCATGAGTTCAGTTGTTTTTTCTCATTTAAAAAATGCCCAATGCACCTAAAGAAGTTTTCACTTCAAATTCGTAGGTACAGAGGTGTCGGTTAGGGTAACAGTGTCACCAGCTCAAATGTTTTTCTCATCTCAAAAAATGCCCAACGCGCGTAAATAAGTTTTCACTTCAAAAAAACTCATGTTGCCCTTACCACAAATAAATTGAGATAAAGGCAAGAGAGTGAGCAGTGGCCCAGTGGTAATGGCCTCGACTTACGAGTTGTAGGTTTGAATCCAGGCAAGCGCTGTGTGCGTTACCCAGGCCAGATGTTTTCGAAAATGGTCATTTGAATCTTATAGATAATTAGTTTTGCGGCTTCTGTAATTGTTGCGCACATTTTTAAATTTGTTGCGCTTATAGTTTTTTAATTATTTCACAAAAACATTTCCTGCTGGCGTAACGTTACCCCAGCCAGACCTTTTTCTTTCTGATGGGAATATTTAAATAATTACTAGCTATAAAATTAGTTGTCTAGATGAAGTAAATGTTGTGCCTTATTTTGTATTTGTTCTTTCATCGGTTGCGAAGTTATTCGAGATTTTGCTGGGGTAACGTTTTTGGTTTTGCTAGATCTTTGAAACGGTTAAGCGGATTCTTATCATATTTTGTACATGGCTTCTTGGGAATTAGTTTAAATTTGTTCTGCAATAAAAAAACCAAAATAATACATAGCTTAAAGGTTATTTCATTAAATAGAAAAACACTTCAATTGCCCCAGCACTCTCAATAAGAGCTCTAAAGACTTACTTTAAACGTTATTTTAAAGCTTGTAACTGCCTTCAAATGTACGTGAAGTTTCATTAGTATCCTGTAAGTATTTAACAAGTTATGATGATATTGAGTTCTTCACGAGCACGGTCTTGATGCGCGCGGTGTTATTTGGCCACTGGATTGGATATATGAACTGAATGTTATGTCAATTATTAGTTTTTTAGTTCAGTTGTATATCAGTAAAATTTCAGCTCAGTACATTGGATAATTAATGAGATAATACGATTAAAGTCATTAGGAAGTGAATGACCGTGGTAACCCGACCAAGTTTAGGTGGTTACGAAAAAGCGAAAACGCAAAACATTATGGTACCTTCTAAAATATGTAGGATAGTGTTACAAATTTAGTACAGACATGTACACAAGTTTAAAAAAAACTACGTGATTATTAAATAATTTTTATTGACAGGTAATATAATCATTTCAATTGAACTTTTAAAGTATTATTAAACTTGTATAGATATACAGACGTAGAGGAGAACGTCAAACGATATTTTTTATAACTTCACCACGCAGCCATAGTCGCCACCACACTCATACGTAGGTATTATGTCGCCATCACCGCGTCCATCATCGCGGCCCACGGCTATTGCTATGTTGCCATTCTGTTTATGCCTACAATAAAAACAAAGAGTACATTTTTTTTTTTGTCTAAATCCTTAATGGGGTTTCAATTGTAGTTTTGCTACCTACATATTTGAAACTCGAATCGTCATCTATTTGCGAGTTTATATCAACGCGAGTGTCGCAACAAGGTAATTATGGATTTCTTAAAGTCTACGTGTCCAAGGAGTTTGTGGAAATAAATAAATACCTACCTGTTGCGGTAGTCCCGACTCCCGACATTGATAACGATAAAAATCGGTCGCTAAGTCATGAATTTCATTAATCAAGTTTCAAGTCATATTTTGACAATATACCTATACACAAAAAAACCTTCCACTTGAATCAATCTATCTATTTAAAAAAACTGCTTCAGAATCCGTTGCGTAGTTTTAAAGATCTAAGCAAACAGGGACAGACAAACGGGAAGCGACTTTGTTTTATAGGTACTATGTAGCGAAGGATAAATATGTCGTTATCATTGTTGAGAATTCCAGTCTAGGTAATAATTAAGTACGAAAGAAAAGAAAATAATAAGTTCCTAAATTTAAATATTTAAGCCTTAAAAAAATATAGTTTTAGATAAGTACCTAACAACATGTAGGTACATATTAACAATAATTTTGCTACTATTTCTGTAGTTACATTATACAAGCTTATCTTGTTCGTGAATTCATCAAGCAGCCTGCACCATAACTATGATCATCAATAGAAGCACTCCACATTAGCAGTAATTCGCCACACTTATTATTTTATATTAGCTCTCACGCACTCTATAAATATTTGCAAAAACAGGAAACGGAACTGCCGAAACGCATGCGCACTCTACAAGATGAATTATGTGATTACGGAGCATGTTTAGTGCGATATGCAAAGGATGCGCCCCTTCACCCCACCCCTTCCGCGTCCCACCGAACGACATGTTATATCAGTGATTTTTGATAAGTTTGTGCAACTGGAAGATAATAATAATATTTTCATAGTACAGATATTATTATATTATTAATGTATTTAACAGTGTACGCGTCTGTACCGAAATTGTAAGGTGTATTATACTAAACATTTCAAAAGATAGTATAATGTTCTGCGTTTTCGCTTTTTCGTAACCACCTAAACTTGGTCGGGTTACCACGGTCATTCACTTCCTGATGACTTTAATCGTATTATCTCATTAATTATCCAATGTACTGAGCTGAAATTTTACTGATATACAACTGAACTAAAAAACTAATAATTGACATAACATTCAGTTCATATATCCAATCCAGTGGCCAAATAACTCCGCGCGCATCAAGACCGTGCTCGTGAAGAACTCAATATCATCATAACTTGTTAAATACTTACAGGATACTAATAAAACTTCACATACATTTGAAGGCAGTTACAAGCTTTAAAATAACGTTTAAAGTAAGTCTTTAGAGCTCTTATTGAGAGTGCTGGGACCAATTGAAGTGTTTTTCTATTTAATGAAATAACCTTTAAGCTATGTATTATTTTGTTTTTTTTATTGCAGAACAAATTTAAACTAATTCCCAAGAAGCCATGTACAAAATATGATAAGAATCCGCTTAACCATTTCAAAGATCTAGCAAAACCAAAAACGTTACCCCAGCAAAATCTCGAATAACTTCGCAACCGATGAAAGAACAAATACAAAATAAGGCACAACATTTACTTCATCTAGACAACTAATTTTATAGCTAGTAATTATTTAAATATTCCCATTAGAAAGAAAAAGGTCTGGCTGGGGTAACGTTACGCCAGCAGGAAATGTTTTTGTGAAATAATTAAAAAACTATAAGCGCAACAAATTTAAAAATGTGCGCAACAATTACAGAAGCCGCAAAACTAATTATCTATAAGATTCAAATGACCATTTTCGACAACATCTGGCCTGGGTAACGCACACGCAAGCGCTTTACTTTGTGAACATAATTTCATCACCACTGCTCTCAAAACGGTGAAGAAAAACATTGTGAGGAACGGCATTCTCGGCATGTCCGAGAACCAAAAATTCGAAGGCATGTGACTTGCAACCTACACTGGGTCCGGGTGGTGGATTATGGCCCTCTACCTCTCACCAAGTAGAAGCCTGAGTCCCAGCGGTGGGAATGTTACAGGCTGTTTTATGAAGGGCAAGAGAATGATGATAATACAACATAAATTATAATAAGTTTCTTTTTGCAGGCAAGAAATCACAAGTTTGAAATAATCTGAGTCTGCATGAACGGGCAAAAGCTACTAAGTATTAATCTAAGAAAACAGTCAGCCCTAAGATACTTCAGTTTAAGTTTTAATTTATTAGAAAAAAAATCTACAGCTAAAACTAAAAATATGGATGTTTGTACCAATAAAGACTGTGATCCAACTCAAGAAAATCAGAAGCTTGCGAAAAAATACTATCGTCGTGCAGAACACAGGTAAGAAAAGTTACTTTCATGGCAATGTATCTTTTAAACAATAGTTTGTCACCTAAAAACGATTGATAAACAGCATTGTGGAATATTGGGCCAGAATTGTTTTATTAGCAAGCTATTGCAGGAGTGAAACTCTATTTTTGGATCATTATTAATAATTAAGTTGGTACTTGAATGACGCTTAAGGCCCCCGCAGATGAACGCGACGCGACAGCGCGACTTGACTCGTAGAATATTTTTTTACAAAAGTTTTATGAAAATTATTTTGGTAGAGTCGCGTCGCGTCGGCCTGTCGCATCGCGCCTGTTTACGGGAGCCTTTACTCTAAAACTGATATGGTTTAATATCAACAATAAAAAGACGAAAGGTATTGACAATGTTGGTAATAGGGTATCAATTCAATTACGGTGGCAAAGGCTTGAACTTGCGAATAAGTAATCATTAATATAAATAATAAGTTATTAAAAGGACGTATGTACATATTGCATCTGACGAGACGCGTTTTCTGAACCTACGAAAGTACGCGTTATCCACATACAAATCATGCTTGATTAAGGCGCTGTCTTATTGCCATCGCTCGTGCGATGATGCGTTCGTCCGACGAAAATAATCGTGCGACCGTGCGTTCAAACATATTGATATCTACTGAATGTCTTATTGAAGGTCGTGCGATCATGCGATGTGACCAAATTGTTTAGTTTTGTCGCGCGACCATCGACGCATCGTATTGATCGGACGATCGTCCGATCAAACACACTGATCAGTACTGAATGTCCTAATGGCGCTCGCGCGACTAAGCGAAGAGGAGGCCAGGAGACCAAATATCCAAAGTCACCGACTTCCGAAGTTTAAGTTATTTTTCACTATGTAGTGCTTTTCCGGAAGTTGGTTGTTTTTTTTTATGTTTTACAGTAAAAAAGTAGACCACATAGGTCTACTTTTTATTTTAAAAATACTATTTACAATTTTTTAAAGAAATATTGCTCGACGGCATAAACTGTGCTCTCTGTTCAGAGCCATTTCGAGAGTGATCGCATCGTTCCAAAAAAAGGACAAACGTTTTCTCATCGTGTGAGCGGTTTCATCGCACGATGAAATCGCATCGCATCATCACAGGAGCGATGGCAATACGACAGCGGCAGCGCCTAAAACTCCATACTACATATTATTATAGTTTGTTTTTTTAGTGTATTTAGTGAAGTCGTTTATGTAGGTTTTTTGCAGTCGGTACTATCACCAGCATCATAGCATATATCAGCATTGCATATAATTAGATTAGTACCAAGTACCGAGCATCATCATCAGATATCTCTTTACGCTAAGAGAGGCTTTTACCTAGGTAAAACGGGCTGGTGTCCGCAACTCCACGTCAAAGCGCGTGTTTTACGTACGAGAGGCTTTCCCGCGATCCGTCAATAAACTTGCCGTCCGTAATTAAAAAAAAGGACCGCGGCATTGTACCATAAGTAGGTCAATACCTACTTGTGGTATATTGCACCAATGTACTTACTACATACTTCATCTTGTAGGTTTAATAAACGACCGAGATATAAAACATGGATATTGCCCTAAATAGTATTACGACATCACATCATAAAAATGTTTCTCAACACGAGTCAGTGTTTATTTTTAATTCTTCTATGGCTGTTTTTCAAGTTTTTATACAAACATACAGTCAATATTCTTCTGGCTTAATATTATTTACATCACTTGTTGGCCCGGTCAAGAGTTATCATCTTGCGAGGTTATCTTTATCGTCTCCTTGTTTTCAGTGTTATTCTGATGACGCCAGTTGTAGTTTAGCATCGGAACTAGATTGACTTATCTTCGTGCTCAAATAAACTAAAAAAAATGCCAGACGGGTTCGAAAGTGCGTATCCTCTATCACCACCGTTAAACCCGCAAGATATACGCGCACGCGCAAACTCATCTACAAAGAATAAAAAACCAGTGGTAACTTTTTTTGGCGATGAAGCCATTGTGATACCTGACAAATCAAAGGCCGGTGTAGACAAGCCTTTAGGTCGAGGGGAGGTTGAACTCGATAGTATCGCAGTATCGTATAATACAATGCATTCAACCTGGCTTGATAAAAGAGTGCTTGAGCACAGGTATGTACCAAATACTTTTTTTAAATAATTCTTCAGTGTAACCTAACTCCTCATTGTAAAAGATCATCCACCTTTCTCTCCAAAAATTCCTTTAGTTCCAAAAAAAGGCTTCGTTAGATTGTTATACAATCTCTGAAAGGAAATCCTATTTTATCGCATGACCCTTGATGGCTAATGCTGTGTCCATGCTGTGTCTAAAAATTATTTTGCTAAAATGTATGTAATTAATTACGGATGTAAACCTCCTCTCTTCATTTCATGCGATTATGCAAGTATGAAGTAGGCACTGGTCGTCAGTGTTATTTGCGATAAGAAGAACAAATGCTTTACTGTGACTAAAACTATAGTAACTTCCTTGCTGCCGTATTGCTAAAGATCCATTTTGGCCTTACAGTTTGGAGATTTAATTACTGGCAGACAATAAACCAATTCATTTCATATTAATGTACTTACAGTTAGAAACGAAAGACGTAGGAATTTTCTACAAAAAAAAATACATCCAAGTTAGTTTCTAATTTCAGGATTTTGTGATCCGCGTATTCAAATTAAAAAAGTTTTTGTGAACTTCCACATGACACACAGGCTTTTTTTTTTTTTTTCTGGGTGGGAAATCATCAAATAACTTCTCCCGCTCTGGGTGGAGCGGGAGGGCATGTCAGACTTTTACTGACTAAAACCCACCCGTGTTCCCTTAGTTGCCTGTGTGCCAGGGGCGGCGGTATCTCTTTCGAACAACCCGCACCCCCGGCAGGCATCGGCCCTTGCGGGCCCCTCTGTTGCTGCTGACATCTCTTTGAGGCGCGCGTGGAACACAACGCGCCGTCGACCCGGGCTTGGTCCTTACCGGACAGCGAGCTACCCATTACTCGCCGTCCGCAAGCCCGTGCCTACGGTGGTCGGGAATCAGCCTGGGATTCCCGACGCCCAGGGCGTCTCCTGCGAAGGCCACGGCTGTGAGGGCGCATGTACTGCATCTCCCTCACGTGCGCCGCCTCCCTCTTTGCGAGCATAACTGCTTCGCTGAAGGAGGCGACTGCCAGCCATGCCCTCTCGCTCCGTACCATGGCCTGGACCAGGGTCGGACGCGAGAGATCGCCGCCGCCGATCACCTCCACGAGGACACGGCGTTGCTCCGCCCAAGCTGGGCAGACCTCCACCGTATGCTCCACCGTGTCCTCTGGGCGATCTTCGCAATGGAAACACCCGGGCGTTTCCTCCCGCCCTATCCGAAACAGGAACCTCCCGAAACAGCCATGTCCGGTGAGGACCTGTGTCAGGCGGAAGGTGAGGACGCCATGCCGCCTCTCAAGCCACTCCTCAAAGAGGGGACTTACCGCCGCAATCGCGGCGTGCCCAGCACTGGGTTGCGACAATCGCACTTTCCACGTCGCCATGAGATCCTGCCGGAGCTCTGTCCGCCGTGCCGCGATTTCCCGCGGCAGCGGAGTTACGCCCCGGCGTTTGGCCTCCTCGCGCCACTCCCAAGTGAGCGCGAGGACGTTTGCCTCCAGATCCCATGGCGGTAATCTGGCAAGGAGGCCCGCCGCCTCACCGGAGATCGTGCGGTATCCCCGGATCATCCGGATGGCCATGACCCTATGGGCCGCCCTCAACCGGCGTGCTGGTTGGCGCCTCAATGTAGGCGCCCACACCGGCGCCCCGTATAGGGCCATGGCCCGCACGACCCCCGCGTAGAGCCTCCGGCAGGAGGCGTTTGGCCCCCCTAGATTGGGCAGGAGCCGCTTCAAGGCAGCCCCGGCCCGCTCCAGTCTGGGAGCCAAACGTCGGAAGTGCTCCGCGAAGTTCCACCGGCTGTCGAGGACGAGTCCTAGGTACTTCATCGTCGACTCGACGCCGATGTGAACCCCTCCCACCGTTATCTGGGAACCCGTCAGTGGCGCATTCCGAAGACCATGAAACCACATGGCCTCGGACTTGTGCAAGGCCACCTCGAGTCCCAGTTGCCGGATCCTATCGACGATTGTCGCAACTCCGTGTGTCGCTAAGTCGGCCGCCGCCTGGTACGACCTCCCTTGCGCCAGGACCAGCGTGTCGTCAGCGTAGCAAACTACGCTGACGCCGCTAGGGAGGTCGGCGCGCAGCACCCAGTCGTATCCGATGTCCCACAGATGCGGCCCCAGGACCGATCCCTGTGGGACACCGCACGACATCTTTCGCCGGTTCCACTCTCCTAGGTGACCGGGGTAGATGACGGCCCTGTCCGTCAAATAGGCCTCGACCACACGACAGAGGTAGGTCGGCATCCGGTGATACCGGAGTGCCTCCCTTATGCAACTCCAGGGCAGGGTGTTGAAGGCATTGGCGATGTCCAGAGACACCGCCAAGACGACCCCACCCCGGGCCACAGCATCCCCCGTCGTGAGGGCTCGCACGCGCATGATGGCGTCCACCGTGGAGCGCCCCCTGCGGAAACCGAACTGGCTCTCTGCCAAATCCGGCCCCACCCGCACCAGCCGCCCGACGAGGCGGTCTGCAATGACTCTTTCAAAGAGCTTGCCCACCTCGTCGAGCAGCATGACACACAGGCTGTCGCTACAATTATTAAATCATGTAGTCAACATTATGACTGGAGAATCCAGCAGGCCCCTATTCAAACCTGAGTTTCTTATCGATCACTTTTAGAAACGAAAGACGAAGGAATTTTCTACAAAAAAAAAAACATCCAAGTTAGTTTCTAATTTCAGGATTTTGTGATCCGCGTATTCAAATTAAAAAAGTTTTTGTGAACTTCCACATGACGGTGGAGGCTGTCGCTACAATTATTAAATCATGTTAGTCAACATTATGACTGGAGAATCCAGCAGGCCCCTATTCAAACCTGAGTTTCTTATCGATCACTTTCAAAAACCTTAAGATACTATTTAAGAAAAACGTAGAAAGTGCGTCTTTGGTAACAAACAAAACCTACTTAAAATGTTGCTTCTTCTTCTTTGACAAGTTAGAAAAGCCCATCTCGAGATGTAAATATCGCAGCCTCCCGCCAGTCAGCACTGCTGTATTGAATACATCAGAAGGCGAAACATCTTACTTCTTTTTTACAATTGTGCAGTTCCAAAATTAATACACATCCTGGTTACTGCAATCCGTTCTTCTTCTTCATCGATCCCTCATTATCATTATTATCATTACTGAGAATTCTGGCCACTGGATCTCTGTAAACGGACAATCTGCCTCCATCAACTCTGGTCCAAAGTTGCCATCACTGCCTGCTGAAATTTTTGGATATAGCTTGTTTTACTTGGTCAGACCATCGTGTCTGCGACGGGCCTCATGCTCTTTTCTTCGGTATTGCTAACAATTACCAGGTTTTCAAGGCAGCTGTCTCCCCTTTTCATTATGTGACCAAAATGGGTCAAAATACGCTGTAGGCAAACCATATACAATCGGGTCTTAATATAGGGCTGGGAAAGGACAGACAGGTTTGTGCGTTTGGCTGTCCATGGTATTCGGAGTATTCGCCTCCAGCCCAATAGGGAATCGTCTATCGTCTTTCTTTCTTTTACTCGGATTGTCCACGTCTCAACTCCTTAAAAGAAAATCGGGAAATTAGTTTTGGGTTTAAAAAATTAAAATTGGGCTTTGGTTTTGTAACTTATACCACGTTTTTTCCAGATGTTCTGGAGGCATGTCGTAGCATCTTTGGGTCATGGCTGTCTGTCGTTTTATATCTGTGACGCAGGTGCCTTTATTATTATTAGAGCCCAGATAAATGCAAATGTCCAGACTATCGATACTTTGGATGTTATAACCGCCCGATAGCTTTCCCCGCACAATCTATCACCATAAATTTGGTTTTCTGCCCATTTATTGCAAAATCAAAAACAAAAGACATTTATTCAAATTAGGTTGAGAATCAGCACTTTTCGAACGTCTCCCAAAACGCCCACCCTTCACCACTTCCTAGTGCTTTAGCTCGGAAGAAGAAGTGGCGCAACAAACTCCCCAGCAGCACAGCTGTCTGTTTAGTCGGATAGACTTGATTCTATACATACATAGGCGATTTAATAAACATTACGAGACACAGAACATTAATTAAATAGTTAGTCAAAATGTCAGCTAACCATGCCAATATACCGACAAATAAAATGAAAACTGTCGAGGCCACATAAAACATAAAACAACTCATCATAAAACATATTGTTATGAGTTGATCATGTCAATAACTAATGGTAATGACATAATAGATAATAATAAAAAATTACTTAGCCAGGCATTAAAAAATAATAAAATAATTATATGAACCCATATAACCTGTCACTAGGTACGCCAATTCTGGAGAAAGAACACGAACATTGTCTTGAGTGAATCACAGCAACCAACTATTCTTGTCATTTAAATAGTCGTTGATCGGAGAGTAAACCTTTAAACAAAGGATGGATTTTACTTGAGCTTTAAACGCATTAAAAGGCAAATATAGCAAAGAAGAGGGAAGCTTGTTATAAAAAGTTATACCAAGCCCAACAAATGAGTTATGAACCTTATGAAGCCGGTGAAAGGGAGCACGTAGTTTGTCCTTATTTCTTGTGTTATCGGTATGAATATCACTGTTTTTAGTGTACAAGTGTGTATTTTGCCTAATATATATCATACATACATCTTATATAAGATGTTACCGAATATGAATTGTGACACGGTCACGGTGGCACCGTGAGAATACCAATATCTTAAAAAAAAGTCCCTCAAGGAAACTCTGGCACCTAGGTGGGAAATTGCACGAACAGCACGTTTTTGAAGGACAGAAATATTTTGAATATTAGCAGCTTTGCCCCACAGCAGAATACCGTAGGACATAACGCTGTTAAAATAACTAAAGTGGACTAACCGAGCTGTATCGACGTCAGTGTATTGCCTTACTTTTCTGACGGCGTATGCGGCTGAACTGAGCCTCCCCGCTAGGCTTGATATGTGTGATCCTAATTATCCTAATTAATATCCTTGATATGTCCTAATTTGCCACTATTCAGCACCAATCTGTATAGTATCTCCTTCATGTTGTCAAATGTTGTAGCAAAGAGAACGGTGTCAGCGTACCGCATAGTTGGAAATGCGCTTTCCACCAACAGCTTTTCCTAGCCCCTAAGATCCTTCCGAATTATATGTATACTCTCCATACACATTGAAGAACAGAGGTGAGAGGATGCATCCCTGTCTAAAGCCTTTCTTGGTGGATAACACATTTGAACAGTCTGTGTCTATTTTAAAGTAAGAGCGGTTGATGAAGATGTTCAGGCGAACCTATGTCTTTTAAAATCTCCCATAGCTTATTACATTGCACACAATCAAAGGCTTTGGTGGACTGAAAGAAACACAACCACACAGGGCTGTTAAATTCTCGGCTCTTTTCTATGATTTAGCGAACGTTTGCCTTTGCCTTTAATAAAACCTTATTCTTCTGGATTTTATGGAACGAGAAAGTGTTTTAGTCTGTTGTTTAAAGATGTACAGGAGTATCATGCGACATGCGGAATAAGTGTGAAAGCACTGTAGTTGCTGCAGTCTTTGGTAGAGCATTTTTATGAAGTGGAACAAACATGGACCCACTCTTCAGGCCATCTCCTGAGCTTCCAGATGGAATGGCAGATGCTAAGAATCTGCTTCACACCTTTGGAATCTAGGTTTTTAACCGGTTGAATGCCGTTATTACAGAAACAATTAAGTCATAGTGGATCCACATTATATACCTACAAAGCGTTAAGTAACTCGACGAAAATTCTATATTTACCCGGAGATTTTCTATCCTTGTAACGTTCAATGGCATGTTCGACCTTCGACCCTTCGTTGCCGGTAGCATAAAGTATTACTAGTAGTAGTAGTAGTACTATTTCCAGCGTTCCAGAAGCTGACAGCTAAATCTCGTAATACGAGAGTATTACGAGATTTAGTCAGTTTTATGACCTTGGGGACAAAAAAAAGTACTCTCATGTTTGGCAGAATTCTGTTTGAGATCAGCACAGACGTTGTTGATGTGTTGGTCATAGTCTTTGCGGCATCGTTTCTGGACCTGTGTGCTGAGTTGGTCATAATACCTTCTCTTCTCTTGTAAGGTTAGTAAGATCTTTTGCCTTCAACTCATGTCTACGAAGAATAACGTCAGCTGATCTATTAGATATAAAAGGTTTCATGGCAGGTTTTGGTAGCATGTTCTCTTTGGCAGTTTGCATAATAATTTTCTGCAAAGTTTTCCAAGTGACGCGGGTCAGTGGCGTCATTTATAGAACATTCAGAAACTTGAAGTTCAATTATTTAGACCCTAAAGCCGCTGCAGTATCTTCCAAACTAGTAGCTCGGATGGTAGAGTTATCCCGCTGTTGCTCGGTCGCTCGGTCTAGTTTGTTATCTAGCAGGAAGCATCTCGGCTGTCAGATGGCTGCCGCTACCTTTCAGCGCGTGCAGGTGAGGATGACACTAGGGGCTGGAATTATGTTATGTCCTCTCTCCTTAATCCAATCCGTTCGGCAATCCGGTAAATCTCGGGAACCTTGGTTTCGCAATCCCGAAACTTTCGTGACCAGAAGCTGGCCGGGATATTGGTATTGTAATTGGATTATCTTAGTAAGGACATTATTAAAGTACAACTTGCCCTTACATCCCAGTACTAACTGTCAGAACTTGTACATGCATCAAATAAGGAAGGAAGCCTTTCAATGTTTATTTTCCTCTCTAATTTTTAATCCATGTTTTACCTGAACCTAGTCCAGCAAGCGTTTCAAATACTTAGTTTCCTAGCCGTAGAAACATAGTACCTAGAACACAGCAACGACTGCGTTCTCTAATGTCTAAACCCTATAAGTGACGGAATACCTATTGACCATTAATTAAATCCAAAGTTCGAATTTAAAGACTTTTTCCTTATTATAAAATATCCTATAATATCCTAAAATAGCATAGCTATGGAAATTAAACGGCGCATTGCTGAATGCAACGATCATTCGATAACTCAGATTAAAATCTTACTTGAACTAGAGCCCAAAAATTGTAATTATGTAAACAGTCAACATTTATGTAGTAGTAAAGATAAAGATTACATTTGTTCGAGATTAACGGTTAGCTCGCATAATTCGTGTCGTGCTAACTGACTATGCCATGAGACTACCGAGTTACCGAAGTTGGCGAATCAGCTGTTAGCTATGGCCGCGGGGGAAGTGATTGTACCGTGGGGCCTTAAATGTATAGACGAGCGACCGTCGACTCCGATAGAACGTCAGTGTACGCGACGCCCTCGCCGATCTATATCGCACGCACATTAATTGATAGAATTCTGTTATCGCTGCGATTTCTGATAAGTGACGTGCATCTGTGTACAGTGTGTTGTCAACTCAAATATAATAAATGTCAAAGTAAACATTTGTGGTTGTGTTTCGTTATATTTGTTGCTAGTGGTAGTGTTTTCTATTCAATTTACTGCTTTAATAAAATACCATTCACATGAAACACTTATTCTGACAGTAACAAGGTTGTTATTTTAACGCGTAGGTGGCGAGTCACTGTATACGCTGCGCAAATAACATTAATTCATAATTTCAATTTTGTTGTGCAAGCGTTTACATCCAGTTTTACTTGTTTTGTTGACCGTCCTAGATTTTTGGCATGTTAGATAAAGGGAAAGTATTATGTTTTTGGTGAGCCTGAATATTATGCAAAGTATTATGAATACCAACAAATAAATAGTTGCTGAAAAGTTACTTTTTGACACTGTTTGTTTCTCTTGCTATGATTATACTAGGCAGACGGTGCATCTAACTGCATGACATAGCTCATACCTGTATTTTTTAACTATAATTATTTTAATTTTGTTTTTATTATGATTTATTAATATTATTTTTATAGTATTTACATGTTTTTGGATTACTCTAGTCACCATACGTAAAGCAGTAAACTTGACACCAAAGTAACTAGTAGACAGAACAACAAATTGCCAACGCAGATACTTATTCCTGGAACGATATTGATTCGTTCCCTGGCAGCCTCTCTCCCATGCGCCCTGCACTGCATCCCTTCTCAGACAAAATTATCTTTATCGCATCACAGGCGACCCCACTTTTATACGTTCGTGAAATTTTGTAGAGAATAGACACTCGGTAGATCAGTACAGAAAATTAATTAATTAAGTATTGATCAACTGAAAACGTGTATTATGTAGTTCTATGAATTTAATATCACACTTTTCATTACGATAAACTTAATTTTCATTCAATTTTGAAAAAAATATGTTGTTCCTACACAAGTTGTGTAAAGAGGGAAATGCATGTCGTTCACCTCGTCCCTTTTGTTTAGTTAGACTCTTTTGATAAATGTGTCTGAATTTAAAGTCGTCTAGAGCTATTGGCATGGCATCAAAGGATAAGTTTTAGATTTAGTTCTGCTTATCATGCAGGATGATAGCCGTTTGTGTTAGTGTCATTACTCATTAGGTACAGTTTAAAGCGATGAGATAATAGTTTATCTGTTCAAAAATTGACTGTTTATAAAGTAGGGCAGGCAGGTTAAAATATAGCCATACCTGGCGCAGTCATCATGCTATGAATCATCAGAATCTGCTACAACGTAAACTATTGTTTGTGACTAACAAAGATGACTCTCTAACAATAGATATGCAGTTGAAACGTAAGTAGGCTAACTATAACCCACATGTTAAATCTAACGCTGTCAACACGTAGATAGACGAGAGGACCGGTCTCTTTAACCTTGTTACTGTCAAGGATATCCACTCAAATGCTTCCTGCGGTACACTAAAACGATTGCAGTGAATCATGAGAGACGTGTGAACCGCAATTATAGTACAGTGAAAATAAATGTTTTGTTATAGTGAGAATACCAAATTCTGATAATCTAATACATCTACATGTGTATGATTGAATGGACATTATTTTTACATCATTTTGTGTTGTGAATGGTGTAACAGAATAACCAATTTTGTGAGTGATTTACAATGGAGAAACAGGCCATGGCAAACGGATCTGCCTATTCTTTTGTGGACAAGTCCATAGTCATTGGTTCGGCATATGGCACAGGGAACAGAAATACGGCGGCGCCAAACGAGTGAGTTGATATAATTATCTATTTGCGAACTACAGTAAATTTTATGTAAAAGTAATGAGACTGAAATTCATTCGTCAGGTTCTAATAATAAAAATATTCAGTGACGATGCGAGTCTTTAAATCCTGTGGGCTGTGGTATGTTATGTTTAAAAACATGTTTATGAAAGTATATGAATTTCATTGTGTTGAATTCGTAAAGTGACGTAGCGTCGTTTGCTTCATTGTTTGTATACATCTGGACTGTGTTATTGTTTTAAGAAAGGTATCAATTCTCACACTGTGTACATTTCTTTAGTAGCATCCTATCTATTATATTCCGCATAGGCTAACATTTGACCAGATTTCCTGTCAAAGGCACGTATCCAAAAACCTCATTCAAGCTTTGATCTCTGGTCAAATGCGATGAATTATAAAACGAAGTTATGAGACCGTGCCTGACAAAGTCAATCCTACCGTGGAGGAATGCAACTTTCGGGTGTAGGTATCACTAAGAAGTATAGTATAACAGTTGGACAATTTCTTTGCAGTCTCAGCATCGACAACAGCAGAAGAAATTGGCATCAATAATTACAGAGCTTCTAAAAACGTTATCGTTAGTAATATTGCAAATGATAGATATAAATCTGAAGTACACGTTTAGCTGTTCACTTCCAGCGGTTATGTCAAGATTTTCGCTTTCAAATAGTCGAAGCTGTCTGTGTAGGAGGCAGGCTTACTATTTCAACACCGTCTCGTGTATTTTGCTCAATCTGGTCATTCACGGGGGCAACGGGGAACGCATTATGCCAGATCTTCTGGCGGAAAATAACAGATTCTTTAATAGACGAAATATATTTTCTGCCATTTTGGAAAAACGCACGCATCCAGTTTGATGGAAAATGTGTATAACAAACTCTAGTAAGGCTTTGCCGTTGACTGTATATTTCTTGCAGTTTTACCGAGCTGTTAGATGACAAAGCAAGCATGTTATGCCTTTAATGTTTCCACTACTGCTATGTAGCAGGTGGTGGATGGATGTCCATCCACCACGCGGGCTCAGTCAGTGCGAGTTTGTGGATGCTATAGTCGTTAGAAAATTCTCAGACTGCTTCTTAAATAATCGAAAATACGGCCGGATGACACAATTGAACTGAGAGAGATCCTTTCTGCCCCTAATTGAATCTGTCTAGAATTCTAAGTGCAGAAAGATGTTACACAAGTACGTCTAGAGATAATAACAACCAAGAGATGCATTGGGGCTCAAGTTACAAAGCAACTTATTTATCTGCGAGAAACTGTAGTTTTCGTGGTCAAGCATAGTAACATGGTATTTTTGTCTAATGCTCTTTTTAATCATTAATCTTTTAACTAATCCTAGCCTTGGGACTAGTTAAAGGATTTTTTGTTGGCTTGTCTATTGTTTGGATTACTTATCAAATACCAATCCAGTTAAATGGGCTTTAACTTTGCTTTTTGCCTCATTTTACCTTCAAATTTGAAAGGCGTCGTGAAACCCGTCGTGTGGGGGTGTACGCTCGTTGTAACGCAAATTTGTTGTGTGTTTGAATTGATTATGAAAGAAATCTGTAACTATAACTATCCTCCAATTGATCTCAAAACGAACTGCTCAAAGAAATGTCACGATGGAGAGAATATGATAATTATCGGATTGCGTTACTTCAGAAACTGTTATTAACTTTCCTACTCCAATCCAAACCTTTGTTTTGCCTTTTCCACTAATTAGATACGACCAAACGACGTACACTTGTACCAGTTCTTTTACTTCAAGGAGAGTGACACGATAACATGGCTACAAGTTTACACGTTTTGCTAAAATAAACTGTAAGAAACTCATATTGATATCTACGAAATTATCATCAAACGATGTTGGCAAAACGCTGGAATTCCATTCGATGCGTGTTTCTGCTAGACTGTAGGCGTGTAAGTCACAAATTTAAAACACGATGTACCTATATTGATAATCATTAAAATGGACATCAAACTGGAGCCAACAGCTACGTTCCGTTCTGCATTATCGCCTGACTTGCATGAAGTTTTTCACCTTGTGGCTTGTGCGACACGTGTTCCAAAAATAACTAAATACATTGCTGTTATGACTGGTGACCGCTCGATTTAGCTAAAAGCGCTGAAGTTTGTAATTAGGTAACCAGTTTTCACAAATAAATTAAATATAAAGTTACCAGGAAAAGTAAATGGGAATTTGGTAGGTTGTAGTACCGACAGTACTACGACTACAGTTTGTAAAGTACACCTATGCGTAAATAGTTCTTTTAAAAATACTGGGTGAATCTTCGTTTAAACAAGAGAATACCTAATGTGGCACTCACGTGTGCTAAGTATCGAGATGTTATTGTAAAGATCTTCGAAGCATAATTAATTTCACAGCCTCGTGTAACAATAAATGACGCAATTTACCAGTTACCACGCAAATCATAATATCCCGTCGCCGATTTATTCCTAACATAGTACATAACTAGATGTTTTGTATCGTTGAAGATCAAAGAGGCATAATCTCGGAAATAGCACCTGAAATCCTTGATGTGATCTTGGTTTCCTGTTGATAAAATCTTATGTTTTAAGTCACTCAATTTGAATACAGCTGTCACATATAGGCCGTATATCCATTTCTTATCGCACTCAGGCGACTTTGGACTGACGTAATTCTTATCTACTTAGGTACTTGAGTCTCGAGAAACAATGGAGCGGATGTGAGTGCCGTGTTAGCGCTAGTTAGCTGACTAATCATAATTCAGTCAAATTGATAACTTGAAGAACCGTAATCAATACTCAGAACGCTTGCATGTTTTTGTTCTAAAAGGAATTTATTATAATATTAATTAAATATCTAGCTCTAACATAATTGTCTAAGTGAGGGTGTACTATAAACATCTGCCTACTCCTTCGGGGATATAGGGGTGATGATATTTTATGTTACGTGTTGTTAAGTCTGTGTTCCTCAACTTAGGCTCTAAAAGGAACCGTTTCATGTATAAAAATAAATAAAAATATTTTGATGATTTCAAAAAAATCTGCAGTGATAACCGTTATCTGGAGTATGACAAAAAATCATAAATAATTAGTACTATAACCACCTGTAAGGATATTACGGTTGTCCTTGCCGTTTAAGAGATAATTCGATTTTTCATACAAGTTTCATACAAATTTTTCGAAATAAAATTATAATTCCTTCGTTTTTGTGCAGAATTAACTCGGGTATCATTTTTGTACATAGTAATAACTAGTAGAAGCGATATCCGGCAAAAAATCCGGCACTTGCAAATTTAAATCCCTAAGTCTATGAAAGCCGATTTTCAGCCCACCGTGCGACGTTGTGACGTGCAAATTATGACTGCTTGATTAACTCACATACATACACACATTGTTGTTGTTTACCTACGATGTACTTATTTAAGAAATCTTTCGGGTGTCCACCTTCGTGCAGTTTTTAGTTGGTCTATAGCACTAAATTAAAAAAGCAAAAACTTATGTCTACGGTCAGTAACCAAAGTCGAATAACAACTGTTCGTTTTCTTATCTTTCGTTACTTTTCTTGTAACGAAACTAAGTAGCTAATCTTAATTGTCACAATATTTTCGTCAATTACTGCTTTTTTGCGTTATATTTTAAGTTTTATCATAAGTTTTATAGTTATACATCAGTTCCATGTTTAAAAAATATTTATTTATTCTTAAGAAATAAATATTTTTTAAAGTAGTATGTTAACTGACTTTTATTGCTGACTCTACCTTTTTTTTTTTGATTACGGGGGTAATCCTCATGGATGTCCTCCGCCCCGGGGAGGGCGGAGGGGTCTGTCAGACTCTTACTGACTAAAACCACCCCGGTGTTCCGTCTCTCACTTGCACCGGGGATCACGGGAACTTAGTGTGACTTCCGCGATCCCCGGCTAGTGCCGGCCCACCTTTGCGGGCCACCTCGTGATTGGGGGGAGTGAGGTGTTAAACTCCCCCCTTACGTCATAGAGAGGCGCGCGTGGAACACTACGCGCCGCCATCTCGGGTCCTAACAAGTAGAGGGCGACAGATTTCCCCGGATCTGTCGCCCCTGGACCCATTTAGGGGGGCTGGAAGAGGGCGTTGTCCGCCCTCCGCCGACGCCCGGTGCGTCTGCTGCGGATCGGGTTAGCGGAAGCAATCTCCCGCTCCCTCTCCGCAGCCTCCCAGCTCCCTTTCCTTCTGCGACATGACTGTTTCGCAGAAGGAAACCACCGCGTCCCAGGACTCCTCGCTGCCGACCATCGAGTCGACAACGGCCGGCAGCGACAGGTCACTGCCGACTCCTGAGATGGGGGCACGGCGCGGCTCCTCCCAAGCGGCACACTCTGCCAGCGTGTGCCACGCCGTGTCCTCCCGACTGCTGACTCTACCTAGCTCAACTGTAAATCCACCTCTACACGGTGCGATTTCATTGCGTGCGGGGGCAACAGTGTTTTGTTTGTTATTGTCTTTTTGTTACTTAAATTTTATAGCAGAAACATGCAGCGTGTACCGCTTCTGCGTGTGTAACCACACGTTGCGTCATTTTTGTCCTGATCTCGACACAAAACTGACTTCCCCGTCTTCTAAGCTTACCCTTATCTTTAAAAAGGTGTGCCAATCGAATCGAGATTGCGAGATGATTCAACAAACAATCGCGGAGATTTCATTGAAAGAGCCCTATTGTTCGAGCACAGGGCCAAGGCTTTGTAACTTCGTATTTTATTTGCGATTGATTGAATACTTTTAATACACATTTGCAAGTATGCTTCCAAGCAGGAAAAAATGGTATTACTTACTTGTTTCGCAGAATCCTTAAAATTAAAATTGTGCTACTTTTTTATGCAAGCAGTTTTTATATTCTCAATTTCAAGTTGGGTTTCTAACTTTTCAAGCTGTTTTGAAGGATTACGGCTGCATGCAAGTTTTAGGCTTAAAAACTATTTTTGGCTAGGGCTAAATAGTCTTATTACTTGACGGCTGATGGAGGCGTTTGCCTGCAAAGAAAAATGAAAAGAATGTCAGATTGACACTCATGTTGTCAATAATGCGGATGGCATTTTCACGAAAGCGAAGAGTTGAAGTTGCGTTAAAGGCACACTATGTGCTACCCAAAATAAATTAATTATAAATGAGATTGTCTACGACGCAGACTATTGAATTATGCCCCTTCGTAGTGTTAGTTTACGTAGGATTAATGTGGACCTACCACATCAATTGTAAGTAAAAAACGACTCTATTACAATATTAACAACCTGCGATTTTTTAAGTAGTAGATTTTATGTATTTACCGAGATCATACACCTACTGTCTTTACCGGCGTCAGCGACCCAAAAAGACAGCGGTAACGTTGGCTTATTCATATTCATGGTAAAAAATGTTGCAACACATATTTTCCAGCTCACTCCTGTTTCTCAACTTTTGATTTCCATGAATACGGGGTTTGAATGTTTTGAAGTTCGAGGTTAATTGTTTTAAGACTAAATTCAGTGAGCTACAATGCCTACCACGTAAAATCTGCCCTTTCTAGTACAAAAGTTACGAAACATTGTTTCCATCCATCTTCTCTCAACTTTTGTTACCCATGAATACGGGATTTGACTATTTCTAGGTTCGAGATAAACGAAAACGTAAAATTATTTTAGGACTAATTTGGATCAGCTTGCGTCTAGGTAGGTAGGTAAATCATGCAATTTAGCTGACACGTAAAATCTGCCTTTATGGTTTCATATTCATGGTAAACAAAAGCAGCGAAACCTTGCGAAACTTTGTTTTCATTCATTTCTCTCAAGTTCTCCCGTCATTATGGGACTTGACTGTTTCGAGGTTCGAGAACTCCGAGACAAACGAAAACTTACAATTCTCGTAGGACTAAGGGCTGATTTTTTTTTTTTGATATGAACAATAAATCTCACAGTTTGGCATATTTTCTATACAAAAGCAGTCAAACCGACATATTTATTCCTCAGATAAAAGTTACCTGACTATTGAAAAATCAGCCCTAAGTAATTTGAATCAGCTTTTGATTAGGCAGGTAAATTATGCAATTTAGTTACCAAGTCTACCTCCCACCATAAATCTGCAGATATAGGTACCTAAAGGTGAAGCAAAGCGATCTTCAATGTCATGTAACTTATGTAAATAGTAACTAAATTCAAAATTTTACACTCATAGGTCTTTAATTTGATTCATTAGACATAAAATAATATTAATAGTATGTACATGTATAGATGTCTGTAATGAAAACATAGAGAAAAGAATCACAGGGCATCAAAAAAATCGTCCGCATCGCTGTCAATGGACAAAGTGCCCAAAAGGCTGGGCAACATTGCCACGTTGTATGGCGACGCTGATTCTTTGGAAATTCTGTGGTATAATTCATGTTTAACCTCAAGTACTTACCTAAGTACTATGTGTACTCACCTGACCTTCAAGGTGACTTTATTATTTATAAGCATAGCAATTTTTTTCGATTACTCACGTAAGTAATCTTCACTTTTTGTTTTGTTTCAGAATCTTTGTGAACAGATCGCTACATTTAGAAAATGTTAAATTCTATGGCTTTGATATGGACTACACCTTGGCTGGTAAGTTTTGAAAGTACAGATTTTCTAGCCTTCTGAGCCCCCTACACTCTGTGACGTCGCCACTGTTCACGTTGTGCTTGTGCTCCAATTGCCTTGTTTTAGGCTGTACCCACTGACAGCTTTGTCTTTTTCTTGAGTCTTGACTTCGTTCCCTACACCATTGGACAACTATTGTCACCAGCTTAAATAAAAAACACAGCAGGATTACGCTAGGAATGTATAAAACATGTCGTATTTTACTCTCCGACAACCTATCTGTTTAATAAATATACTGTGGTAGGCGTTTAATCTGATCAGATAGGGATGGTCAATGTCAGTGTTTTAAATGGAGGACGGTCGTCTGTATACTGCAATCAAATGACCTAATATTCTAAGTTTTCGGCTTTCGACTACCCGTAAATTCTAGGGTACCGACCGACCATATACTGGATCGGCTGTCTTACACAGACAGCCGATCCAGTATATGGTCGGTGAATCGTCATACATTCATGTCCAACATGTAATGCGATATAGACGCGGCTGTGGGACTAGGCCATTCAAACGCCCCGCCCTAAGCTGTGACTAATAATGAAATTTTTGCTGTTGAGATTCTATACTTAAACCATACATATCTTCCTTGTAAATCATCTGCCTTGTAATCATACATAGTATACCGTTTGTTAACCGTCCTTTATTCATCCTCTCCGCATGACCAAACCAAGTAAGCATACTCTTTTCAATTTTTTTGTCACTTCATCTGCTTTTAACCCTCACCGTTGTCTTATCACATCATTCCTCAGCCTATCATTCATCATCATAGTCACACCACACATGCTTCGCAAGGAACGCAAACTAAACCAATTATTTTTTTACAGAATACAAATCGCCGCAATATGAAACTTTAGGATTTAATTTAACTAAAGAGAGATTAGTGCACAAAGGTTACCCAAAGGAAATAATGGAATTTGAATACGACCCTTCATTTCCAGTTAGGTGTGTATTACTTGTTTTTCGAAAACCAACCAACTTGTTATTATAATATACTAGCTTTTGCCCGCGGATCCGCCCGCGTGGATGTCGGTTATCGCGTAAAAAGTAGCGTGTGTCCTTCTCCATATCCCAGGCTATATCTCTGCCAAATTTCATGACAATCGGTTCAGCCGTTTTGGCGTGAAAGCGTAATTGACAGACAGAGTAACTTTCGCATTTATAATATTAGTAGGGATTTATTTTAAAGGTACTAATGTTTTATTTTTTTCCTTTCAGAGGTCTGTGGTTCGACACATTATACGGTAACTTACTAAAAGTGGACGCCTATGGTAATATTTTAGTATGCGTACATGGATTTGAATTCCTGAAACAGTAAGTGTACTTACATTTGAAATTATAATATGCTGGTTAGGTTATTTGTGTCATACGGACACAATTGTATAGATTATAGCACTGTGTAATTTTAATATACGAGAGTACCTATGTTTATATTGGACGCTCGCTTGACGATTATGTCACTATGTCGATGTTGTCGATATATCTGTGAATAAACACTTTTTCATTTCATTTTTTTTATCAGTTAATGACCTAGCTAGTTGCGAATGCGACCTTCCAGTATTCAACTGTCATGAATTGACTTAATAATCCAAAAAATATTACGATTCCAAATTGATCTCTCGCCACATTCATACTTATTTGATTAAATGTAGAAGAATATTAGGAATACAAAATTACATTTATTTTAGTTCTATTCAAGAACTGCGTAAACACAGGGGAAAACTAATAATTTCTTCATTTGTTTCAGTTCACAAGTATACGAATTGTACCCGAATAAATTCTTAACACTAGACGAGTCTAGAGTGTATGTACTGAACACATTATTCAACTTGCCGGAAACCTACTTAATAGCTTGTTTGATAGACTTCTTCACTAATTCACCACAATACACAAGGTAAGCATGAGTTACTGACGCTTTTACAGTCAGTCGTTGAAGTGAATAAATCCTTTTACTCTTAATAGTATCCATAAATAAAACAGATGCAAATTGGCATAAATTAGTACATAATTTAATTCTATTGTTGGTTGACGTTTCGCTGAACGAATTCCGTTCATTTTATTGTGTTATAATTCAACTAATGTGGCCATAACTCAGGAATAGCTCTCCGACTTTACTCTCTGCCTCTTCGGTCACTTATTGTCAGTCATCACACCACACATAGCTGATTTGCTTTGCGTAATTCGCACTTCAGTCGTCGACCTACAAATGCACTACTCTTATTATGGCCGTCCTAGTTTATTTTATAAAAAACACAACTTGAAGCGAACATGAGTATGCAATCGTAATCTATAAATAAAAATGAGAGGGGCTAAGTGATATCAGCCGCACGGGTCGATCGGTCAGGTTAAGCTACAGTTGCCGCGGTTGGTGTGTGGATGGGTGACCAAACATCTTTACATACCAAGGCAGGTTCGTGCGTCAGAAAGCACGTAAAGCTGTTGGTATGGTATGGTGGTATCCAATAACTGGGTTGTGGAGGTCAGATATGCAGTCGCTCTATGTAAAATACTTGTATTCAGGTGAGACTGGATGCCGACTTCAATATTTGTAGTTTGGAAAACGCTAGTAAAATGATGCCGTCTATAAATAAATATCTTTTGCAGAACAAACTATGGTGTACGATGTGGGGATCTCGCTATGTCATTCAAATCGATCTTCCAAGACGTAAGAAATGCGGTCGACTACATTCATATCCATGGAGACCTGAAGGACAAGACTACGGAGAACATGGAATTATATTTGAAGAAAGACGACAGGCTGCCAATGTTCTTGTCGAGGATAAAAGAAAGTGGTGCCAAAATTTTTATATTAACGAATAGTGAATATAATTTCACGGATAGAATTATGGAGTACCTATTCGATTTTCCATACGGCGCTAAGGTAAATATAACTTTAGCCAAATAGTTATATTTGTATACGTATCACTGCATTACATCACGTTTACATAACCAGCCCATAATGTTCCCACTGTTGGGACACAGGGCTTCTCTCTGTAAGAGAGAATGGGCCATAATCCACCACGCGGGCCCAGGGCGGATTGGTGGATTTCACGGTTGATTGAACAAACTGATCGATCACATATTGAGTCAAAACAGCTGTCACTTAACTGTTATCGTCAGGCGACTCCATAGATAAAATTGAAGATATATTATCGGTTACAGTTCACCTATAATAAGTGTATAATTCGGTTACTAACTTGTAATATTGTTTTGAACTAGATTTAATCGAGATGGTTCTTAGCTACGTTTAATTAAAGAAACTGCAATAATTTCAAGGTTATCAGTTTATAACAATACGTTGTAAGAATCTTATCTACAAGCGGATTATTCACTCCAATCTACTGTACTCATAAAATAAATATAAAAATATATTTTTACTGTGGGCTTGAATTTGAATTCTGAAATATCAAAAAAATGCTATTTTATACAAAAATCCAAACTTACCCAATAAATGTAATGATTATTAACCCATTCGCTGCGGTGGACGCCCATCGGCGTTTTTTTTTAACTTGTTTTTCTCAAATAAAACCGTTCCGCACTTGGCTAATAATTTTTATCGCCGCAGCGAATGGGTTGAATCAAATAAATTAATTGGGCTGTATAACATGCATAATCTGTTGTTCCCACTGCTGGGACACAGGACACAGGTTCTAGGACATACCGATTTCCTCACTATATTCCCCTTCACCGTTTTGAGAGCAGTGGTGATTAAATTATTTACACAAAGTTAAGCGCCTGCCTGTTGCACTGTTTCTGGGCTGAGGTAAATCTGCTTTTAATTAATTCTTCATATTTTACGTGATTGTTATAGCCTGGTGAGCCTCACAGGAACTGGAAGACTTATTTCGACTGGATCGTAGTGGATGCAAAGAAGCCGCTGTTCTTCGGCGAAGGCACCACGCTACGACAGGTGGACACTAAGACTGGGGCCCTGAAGATGGGCCACTATGTCGGCACGTTGCACGAAGAACTCGTTTATTCTGGAGGTAAGTCCATTATTGTAATCGCAAAAAAATAAATTTTTGGTGACAAACGTAACATGAAATGTAATATCAATGAAATGAACATGGCGTCCAAATGTATAAGCAATGCAACATAAAATGTAACACAACTACAAGGCAAATTTGTTACATGTTCGCTTGTACCAATACAGATAAGTAACCATGGTCGTCGGATATACTTGAAGTTTATTAAGAAAACGATGGGTGCTTCCGAATGAAATTTAATTAAATTAATGTGCTGTTTGTTTTCTATTCATTAAATTAAATATTATTCGAAAAGATCCGTCAGTTTCCCGTCAGTTTCTTACTAAACTTCAAGTATATCAGTGGCCCTAGTGTGAGTTTATTTTAACCATCTCGATCTAACGCATCGAGCTCGTTCGGCGCTCCGATTGGTCCTTCACCAATCCAGGGCCAATCGGAGCGCCGAACGCGGTCGATGCGTTTGATCGAGATGGTTAAATGAAACTCATACTAGGGCCTCTGATCTCTTTTGGTGACTGTACTTATTAAATACATACAGATTTGTGTCTTTGGTCGTCGTCTTTAACGTCTTAACATCTTTTGGTTAATAAACCAAAAGGCGTTAAATGCAAGTCCATCCGTTTCTAATTTTAGTACGTTTTAAAAGCCATGAGCACTTCTTTTAATCCATAAGTAATGCCAGATTTCGTCCTCCTGTCTTTCTACATAAAATTATTGTTAATTTCAGATAACAATAAAAGCCTACATCGAACAATATTAAGCTTCTGAGAAGTTGAAATGATTCCATCAATGTTCTTGGTATTACGATAGGTTTCAAAGAAACGATGTCGTATCAATATCTATTGACTATTAGTGGCTAACATACTTTAAAAGTAATTAATGATTTTTCCTTGTCGTTTCACACAAACTGTTCAATCTTAATAGGATTAAATTGTATCGATAATGAAAATAATTGGCGTTTTAGCAAGACGAAATAGGGCGAGTATATTAAAGATAATGACGGCTATTAAATGGTACTTAATACGCATACAGATAAACTGGTATCATATTATCTAATACTGTTGCATATGTGTACCTAATATCTGCGTATCCATACTAATTATTATGTGCGAAAGTGACTCTGTCTGCCTGTTACCGTCTCCCACGCCTTAACGGCTGAACGAATTACAATGTAATTTGGCACACAAATGGACTATGACCTGGGTTAGAACATGGTAGCCTTTTGTATCCTGGTAGTAAGTCCCCTTTGGATAATTTCCGACCTCAGCGCGGGTGAAGCCGCTAGCAAAAACTATTGTTTATAATATAGAGATTGTGAAAGTAATATTTAAATACAATAAGTTTTTGCGGAGTCTGTGACGTAGTGAGTGTTGACACGAGTGTGGAACATCAATGCTTCAGAACCAGATAATATTATCTTAATTAGAATGCTATATTAAGCATAGCCACTCAACCGACTGATAACGACTGAAGATTTACTATCTCGTTTATTGTCATACCTATATTATGCTAATGGAAGTTTTTAGTGGAACAATATAATGCGATGTCTTTAGATAGTGCCCGCACAGGAAGTAAACCGAAATTCATAAATTTTGACAACTGGTCAACAAAGTCACGGTGATTGTAGAGGAAACTGAATAAGTTCTTGTAGAAATGTAATGCAGATATCGAAATAGTTGCGAGTATGGCCTGCAAAGGCTTGACATAATTTTGAATGCATTTGGTACCTCAGAGTTTCATTTCAAGTTAGTTATAGTCATTCAGAAACACCAATATTCAGTATGTTTTTATTGATATTTTTCTTTTATATTAAACTAGCTTTTGACAGCGACTTCGCCCGCGTTAACCAATTTACACAAAAACTTAACAGATTATACACCTAAACCTTCCTCATGACTCGCTCTGTCTATTGGCGAAAACCGCATGAGAATCCGTTCAGCAGTTTCTTGAGTTTATCACAGACAACAGACAGACAGACGCGGCAGGGGTCTATTTTATAATATGTGGTGATGATCTGCGTCGATATCACTTACTAAAAACAACAACACACCAAAGTATGATGAAAGACATCAGCCCATGAGATGGTTAGTAACCCCAATCGTTATCATCTTTGTTACGTAATACATTATGATTTCACTTCAAAATATTTTTGCACATTTATCGTTATCAGTGTGGGTATTTTTTTGTTTAAAAATAAAATAATCCGATCGCTCTCTGGACTTAGCAGCAAGTAAAGCTCATAGCTCTCGAGTTATGTATTCCGTTTAAAGACGAATACTTAAATATTCTTATCAGGTAGACTTGGTTTAGAATCATCTGTCGCTCAGACAAATTTTAGGGCGTGTATCATATTATTTACATTAGGTTAATTTAGTTAAAATGGGGCCACATTGGTTCGTGTGAAAGATTAGCAAACCCCATTTCTTCCCGCGGATGTCGTAAAAGGCGACTATAGTTACTAGAAAATGGACAGCAGAGTTCTCTATACATTTTCATAACCATACTGCGATCGCCAACCCACCCGCACCCGCGTGGCGATTATGGGAACCCCCCCCCCCCTGGAAGTTTTTCAGCTGAAATGATGATGAGATCACATTATAAGCAAAATAAAACAATTATGTAGCGGCATGTCCTTGAACCATAAATTCGAAGGCATGTGACATCCACCCGTACTGCCCGAGTGCTGGATTATGGCCCTCTCCCATTCCCCCATACCCATTCTCCCAACAGGCCTATGTCCCACCAGTGGGAACGTTATAGGCAGAATATTAAAACTCATTTCAAATAAACCCAAGGAAAATGTAAATGAATAGAAGCCTTTCAAACGCTCAATGCACCTTCAAGATGCCGCGACGATTGATAAAATGCAACCTATACTAATTTACATAATTGTTCTAGGTTCCTGCGATGTTTTTACCGACATGATCGGTGCGAAGGGTAAAGACGTGTTGTACGTCGGAGACCACATATTCGGTGATATCCTCAAGTCGAAGAAGATCGGAGGTTGGCGCACCTTCCTCATAGTTCCCGAATTAGTTCAAGAACTGCACGTGTGGACCGACAAATGCCAGCTGTTTGAGCAGCTACAAGACCTTGACGTGGAACTAGGACATATGTACAAGTATGTAAAACTATTACTACTTGCCTGCAGTTTTAACGAACAATTCTGTCATAAACTAATGTTTGTAATCTGAAAAGCTGTAAATATCACTTTGAATAGGACATGAAATATTGACGATGCTTTGTTTATCACATTTCCTTGTGATTGATAAGGAGCTCTCTTGATTGGAGACCGCGAATCAGCAAACGTAAGATAGGGAGACTAGTAGATAGGCTAGGTGGAGTGGCGATCTTCGCAGGGTGACTGGTAGCAACTGTATGAGAGTTGCCGAGAATCGAGCTGAATGGCGTGCAATTGTAGAGGCCTATGTGCAGCATTGAACTGCTGTAGGCTGATGCTGATAAGAAGCTTATTTTTTTACATTTAGAATTAACACAAATCTCAAAAATATTAAAAGAAACACCTGCTTTTTGGGCCTCGATGCTCGCAAGCGCTACTGCTGACCTTGAGGTCTTGGGTTCGATTCCCAGGTCGGGTAATGATGTATTGAGTTTTTCTATCTAGAAATTCTCACTAGCAGCTGAGTCTGGATTTGTGTCCGATTGATGCCACTAGGCTCGCCCCAACCCCTCCTCCCTATTACATGGGACTTCAACATAACTGGTGAAATATGGTTGTACTGTAGGTACCTATGTACACCTCTGCCCAACCCTTCGGGGAAACAAGGCGTGATGTTGTTATCTACTGACCCTCTGACTAGTAAACACAGAATAAAGTTGTTTTAAACCTATGAAAATGTATGGCTATACCTTTGTTATTCCTGGTATAACTTTATTCCGTGTTTATCAGTAAGATGGTTAATAATATGTATAAATCCTATCCACTTGGATTGTTAGAATATATTTCTAATAATTACAACTGTATTGCAGGGATTTGGACTCGAGTACAAAGGAGAAGCCCGATATATCGACGCTGCGCAGTTCCATCCGTGACGTGACGCACAAAATGGACCTGGCATACGGCATGCTCGGCTCACTGTTCCGCTCTGGGTCTAGACAGACTTTCTTCTCGTCACAGGTGCGATATATTTCCACTGCTATAACTGGTGTTAAAATACCCTTTCACCCTCGCATTCTGTACATCAAACCAAGCAAGTTTATGGAAAAATAATTACTGGGAAACGATTTTTATTTTTGGTGCATGCAACGGTACAGGAATGTGGAGGTCTCCTTCTTTTCGTATCATGGTACTCTTCTTCGTACTTTTTATTATTATGGAGGAGGTAGAACTAAAGTTATAACTTTTACCTTCAATAGGTCCGTAACTAGAAAGTTCGCGTAGTGGTGTACGGGAAGAACAAGGTGGCTCTCGAGTTCCCGACTTCGTTAAGCGACTTTTTACACCCGTGATTTCTACTGCTATACCAATTTTATAAGAGCAATTTTTTTAAACCTATTAGTTAGACAGTAAATGCTCGCAGGAACACAAGCTATCCTTCGCGAGTGTTCCACTCATTCCTGGCAGGTATATAATGATGTAATGAATACGGGAGCGACTTCCGCCCTCGGACAAGGGAACACGTGTGGGTCCTACGGGCTGTCTAAATAACATAACTTCAGTTTAATAAATATTATATCCAAGATAAAATACGATTTACAGCTATCTGTTACTGATATCCCAATCACAAAACATTCATGGCGCAAATATCAAGAGATTAACAGTTTATGTCACAGATATACAATCCACCCCGCCCCCCTCCTCAGTTGACGGACACCTAGGAGGATTTCCACGCACGCATTTTTTTTTTGAGTGGGAAATTCTCTAACAACTTCTCCCGCTCTGGGTGGAGCGGGAGGGCGTGTCAGACTTTTACCGACTAAAACCCAGCCGTGTTCCCCTAGTTGCCTGTGTGCCAGGGGCCGCGGTATCTATATCGAACAACTCGCACCCCAGGTAGGCATCGGCCCTTGCAGGCCCCATCAGTTGGTGCTAACATCTCTTTGAGGCGCGCGTGGTCTAGAGCATTTTAAGCAGTACAGTCACCAAAAAAGATAAATAACAAGAGACGTCGTATATAGTTGAAGTTAACCCATAGATATTTTTGAATAAAATTTAATTTCATAAATGTTTTGTTTGTTTTCTATTAATTAAATTAAATTATATTCGAATACATCCATCGGATTCTCACAAAACTTGAACTATATCCAAGGTTACTTATCTCTTTTGATGACTGTACATCGCACGGTTCCCAGAAGTTTCGTGTTTGTTGCATCTAAAATAACGTGGGATCGCAATGCAATGTATTAATATTCACAACTTATTAATACATCCGTTTGGCGACATACTTAGGTATAATGTAAACAAAATTCTTTGTAAATGTCGTTAGCATCATTACAAATTCAATGTCCAAAAAGCCTGTATTGATTAATTAAGCAAGGCACAACAACGACATTTTTACAAAGATAAATCACGAATCTTAATTACTGCGTAAATATTGCTGTGTAAAGAGTATAAAATTCCACTTATTTATAACGACTCTATCTATATCGAAATTCTGTGTTCACAGTTATCTTTTAAATGAATACACACGCATGAGACAGGAAGTATAGTTCAATTACGAGTACGTTTGTGCTTTATAAGGACATCAGTGTAATTGTTTATTTTGTTCCATCACTAGCCACTGTTTGTTTTTACAAAGAGTACGGAACGATACGCGTAATGAATGAACAAACATTAAATAACATTATTGTGTACATAACATTGTCACGCACTAATATTTTATATATGTGAAAGTTTGTATGTTAAGATTTTTGTTACTCAATCACGCAAAAACGGCTGAACGGATTTGGATAAAATTTGGATTTGGAACGACCAAATGTTATCCAAATCCGTTCTGCCTGTCGGTCGAAAACTCGAAATGGAAGTGTACATACCTACAGTACAATAAACATAGGTTTATAATCTAGGTAATCCAGATCGAGTAAGACGTAAACTGGCGAAATATTGGTGTACTATAGGTACATGGTAAAATGCCTATGGCTTTAAGTCCGCCTCTGTACATGTTTGTGCTTAAAGTATTAAATAAATAATACATGTTTACTTAACCCTTCAGGGATTAGGCGTGATGTTATGTAAAATTAAAAGTCGGTTATAAATGTTAATTTCAGGTGGTGAGGTACGCAGACCTGTACGCGGCGTCGTTCCTGAACCTGATGTACTATCCCTTCTGCTACATGTTCCGCGCGCCGGCCATGCTCATGCCGCACGAGTCCACAGTGGCGCACGAACAGAGGTTCACCTTTGACCAGCCCTCCATTGACAGGTCAGCTCTTATACTTTTATAGTCAGCCTCAAAAATACAGGTACATCGACAAGAATTCATTTGATTGTCTGCAATTTAGCTTCCATACTGTATCGATGTGTTGCTACAATTAAGTACCCAGTTGTGAAGTATGTTTTGTTCCTACACTTTACTATATAAGGGAGGAGGCTTATACTTAGCAGAGGACCCAAGGCTACCAATGATGAAACATCTTTTTGATGACTGTATCCGTTGCGGTGTACCCTTCAAATATTTTAGTAGTAGTAAACTTCTGCTCTTTGGTGAGGAGATCGACGAATGCGGTCAATAAGTCAACACGGCCTAAGGGGCGCATGGCGTATGCCTCGCGATGTCTGTACGCGGCTTTATATTTGAATACAATCTACTCTAAACAATTGCCAAACAATTCAGTTCAGACTTATTGCTGAAATACTCAAACTTCGTTGTTTCTTTTGGTACGTATGCCTAATATTATACAAAAAAGCGAAACAATATTTGTGACATAAAACATTATATATTTTGCTAATAAGGTCACCAACTGAGTGCTAACTGAACTGTGACCTCATTACCGAAAGAATGTTAGGAGTCGTCAAGTACACAATGCGTTATATTTAGAAATACTACGCGTGCACGAGCATAACTCAAGCATACTGATGATCTGTGGCCTTGAACGGCGAGTCGTTGGCACTACTGTACTGATACCGTTTTCCACTTTATTGAACCACATTGTGCACCCATTCAAAGGGAATTCTCTAAGGTAGCCATTCTTTAAATTCAACATGACCGTCGCGAATCACATTTTCGCCTTTCCCTTAGGCTCCTTTCACATTGGCGAAGAATTGAAGCGAACCGAAGCGTCAAATACAAGGGACGTCGCGCGAACGCACGCGTTATCGCGCGAATGCCCCTGTCTTCGCGTGTCCGGATCATAGTGGTGGTGGTGGAACTGGTGGATAAAAACGGTCACTGTTCAACATTGCTCAAGCACAATGGTCCACATCGATCTTAGTATGATTGCGCTTATATCAGAAGCTGAAGAGGTAAAAAATGAAGAAGCAGCTCGACTCCGGTTACTAGGCGACGAATATAAGACAAGCTTGCTACGCGCGTACCCACGATACCTTTTAGTTTTGAACTGACACTTAATGCTACCGTACCGAGTTTTCTAAATTATGTTGCAATGACTGTATATTTTTATAATATTTTTTGCCGGTACTGTGTTAATAGTATATGGTATACTTTGCTATCCGAGTTTTATTTAAGTAACACGTTATCTTTACACATAAATTAAATTAATATTTTCATGTTGTAGGTAGTTCAAGTGGAAAATCCGTTTCCACGAAACAGTTTACTGCCCACCACAACAATAAAATTTAATTGATAGATTTATTTATTACTAGCAACCCGCCCCAGTTTTGCACGATTTTTGCGACTTGACAAAGAACAAGATTTATTTGTATCTACAAGTTTAATGTGAATATATACACATAAACATTCCGGGATAAATTATCTGAATGATTTTGAAAACAGCATCAAAATCTGTTGTGTAGTTAAGAAGAACAACGAGGTCACTAGGTCACTCCGACAGATAGGAAAAGCGACTTTATAACATATGTATAGATATACATTTTTAGTCGTTACGGGTCGTTAGAAGTCTAACAAGTCTCACCAAGGGGTATCATGTTACCCAGTAACTAGGTTGTAGAGGTCAGATAGGCAGTCAGGCAGGCAACGTTCATGAATAAGGCCGTGAGCAAAGGTGGATCCACACCGAAGTTACTTTTGATAACGCAACACTTGCAAATGATAGTGGGCAACAACAAATAACAAAAACTTATTAAGGAACCTTTCTAAAAGTTATAGAAGTTAATGTTATCATGAAGCAAAATCTTGCTTTACAAAAAGTTCCTTTGGTGTGGATGCTCTTAATATGATGAGCAATAGGTACGGTTACAAAAAGAGATAAGTTACCAGGCTCGTCGGATATAGTTAAAGTTTAGTAAGAAACGGATGGATGATTTTTAACAAAATTTAATTTAAATAATAGAAAGCAAACAGTTAAATTATGAAATTAAATTTTATTCGGTTTTTACTAAACTTTAACTATATCAGCCGAGCCCAGTTACTTACCTCTTTTGACAACTTACATTCCCGTGGCATTATTTCCGACATCCATGCGGGCGGAACCTCAGGCAAAACCTAGCTTAAGCCCAGTCAAGTCCCGCGCGGACGCTTTTCGGTACGATACAATAGAAAATCAATTGTGTCTCATTAGCGGGGATTGAGAGGTTAAATACTATAAAGTGTAAATATACGTCGATTCTGCACCAAAGTGAATTTAATCTTAGTCGATGATCACCACGACGGTGTTATTTAGATAAATATTTACAGTACAACTATTTTCTTAATGTCTCACTGGAATCATCGCATTTCCAAATACAAACGAGCTTTCCTCCCATTTTAAAAATAAATTACATTAAGTTGAAAGAGTTGTTAATAACAACTCTATATACTTCCAAGTTGATTGAGAGCGTCCGGTCTGCACCAAGTGCAAAGGGCAACTGATAGAAATCCAACGACTGACGAAACACGAAGTTTGCCGAGGAACATTAAGAAAATAGTTGTACTGTGTATATATAGGTACACACTTTCTGGTATCAACAAATACTACTCGCTACAAACTCAATTATTGTGTTTGTTCGATATCAAGATAGATTCAAATGTAAATTTTAATATTTTCAGATCCAGAAACATAAGCGTACCGCACGGAATCGGCATGACGGATTTAAACGAGGAAATGTCATCCCTGCAGTCCCTAAGCGATACTGTATTAAAGGACAAAAAGAGAGAAGTAACGGTTAGTCACTTTTTATTCATATCCATAGTTAGACTTAAGGGCGAAATCGGTGTTGGTATGGCCCTGCTGCAATAAAATTCAAATGTGTGTAAACATGTACTTTATTTGTTATTTTATAATTTTAGAGTCAGCATCTCATTTCTTAGCGTCCGTCTCAAAGGCGGGCTGCGATATTAAAAAAAAAATCGAGCAACATTTTGTAAAAATTTGTAAAAGTTTTCCCAAAACCATAAATTTGTCACAAGATATGGTTAAAAAGTTAAAAGGGTTTGAACGTGGCCGCGCCTTTGAAACGCGGAGAACCGTGCGGCCACGGAGATCTTTAAAACTAAGCGTTGCAGAGACCTGAAATTTAGGTAAATAATAGATTGAATTTGTATTTTCTTTTTTTTATATAGAAAAATGTAGGTCTATATTTCAGGAGCTGTAACACTAAACCCCATGGCCGCGCCATTGAAACCGTGAAAAACACGTTATCGCCGATATCTCGCTGAAAAAGTATCGTTGAGGTCTGAAGTTTTTTGTAAAACCTACATAGATTTGAATTTGTCGAGCTGTACTACGGTATTGCGTTGAAGTAAGTCATGATTATCTATCGAAGAAAGTAAGTAGTAGCGAGATATTTTTTGGTAAAAAAAAAATCGTTATACAGGATAAGTTTTTATCCAGTGCGCAAACTGTAACCATGAATTCAGCATATCATTCTAGAGCCCAAGCGAAGAAATTTACCGTCGGTTATACAAAAAAAACAGTTTTTATAAAGCCTTAAAATACGTTTTGAATTTTTCGATAGGGTGTCCATGGCTTATTGTTTACAGAAAACTGTCCACCTATTTGCGTTAGAAATTGTATCTCCAAGATTCTAAATTAAATTAAAATGAAACGATAAGATATAAAATATGTTATTTCTTTAAAATCATATATATCCACAGATTTATGTGATTTAAACAAGAATTTCTAATACAATAGGTGGAACGTGTTCTGTAAACAATAAGCCATGGTCACCCTATCGAAACATTTCAAAACGTATTGCGATACCGCACTACAGCTCCTGAAATATAAACCTCTTAGGTTTTTAGTGCGGTATTTTGTGAATTTTTAAAAGGTTTGACAAATTCAAATCTAGGTTTTACAAAAAACTTCAGACCTCTGCGATGCTTATTCAGCGAGATATCGGCGATAACGTGATTTTCACGTTTCGATGGCGCGGCCATGGGGTTGTAAGTATTAAAGTTCCTAAAATATAAACCTAGAGTATTTTTATAAATTTTTACAAATTCAATCTATCATTCACCTAAATTTCAGGTCTCTGCATCAGTAAGTTTTAGAGATCTCCGTGGCCACGTGGTTCTGCGCGTTTAATGGCGAGGCCACGTTGAAACCCTTAAAAATTTTTGACCATAACTTTGACAAATGAATGATTTTGGACACCAACTTTCACAAATTTAAAAAAATCTTGGTGGATTTTTTTTAAATATCGCTGTGGCCGCGCCATTGAAACGGACACCATTTCTTAAACTACATTTTTTTAATGTTACAAACAACATAATATTTAAAAAAACAGTACTTAAAAAATAAAGGCAAATATGTAATTCGGTATTTTGAAGTAAAATCGATTAGATACCTAGAAAACTATCAACGGTTAGTTATTGTGCTCTTTGGTACTTTAAGATCAAATGACACACTAGAATGAACAAATAGCCGTTCTAAGAACAACAATTAAAAACTTCTTCAGTGGTATTTTCTTTTAACTTTTTGCAGTTGTAGAAACGAAATAAGAAGTCCAATAAATATCCTCAGACTTGCAACTTTATCGGTGGTTAAAACCTAATAGGACTGGACAATTCACATATCCAACGCCCGCATTTCATTTAAACTTAGGGCGCGTCCATTAATTACCTGAGGCAATTTTGGTGATTTTTCTACCCCCACCCCCGCTCTGATGAGATGTAGTGAGATTTGGCTCGACCTTCCCCTTTCCCCATAATCTCACGTGAGATATTTCAAATACGTATTTAAGCGTACAAACCGTAATCTGTGCTTATCCAACGCAAGGATTTATGCATTGCATTTGGCTGGCTTGGCTGGCCGGTGACGGTTTAACCATCGAGGAGCTACTTTGTGGCGTTCGCATAACCGCGATAAATATTATTTTGTAGGATATAGCCATATTGGCGGAATAACATGTTATACATATTTTAACCCGGCTTTCTCGTAATGTTACATTGTTTCTTTGCGGATAAATATATAAATTACGTGATATTTGCCGCGAACCCTTACAGGGAAGATTCACAATACAATGGTTAGACTAGGGTCCTATACCACAAAACTAGGGTCCTATACTACAATTTAGTCATTTGAATTGTAGACTTTACAAGTATACAATTCACATGACTAAATTGTAGAAAAAAATGCGGAATGCAAAAATTACAAACAATGTATGTGGTACAATTTACAAGACTATAGCTCTTCGGCATTTTTAAAACCGTAACAAAGCATGAGGGCACTACAATTAACATATTTGTAAAGTTTTTCGTAACAATTGTGTGGGTTAAAGGTTTATGGTGCACGGACTTGTAAATTGTAATCGTAAAGTTTGGTGGTATAGGGCCCTGCTGTATTGTATCTATCATAATGTCTGACCACAAAAGGGATGAATCAATGGCATGAGGATAGAATAAGAAATGAATATATAGGAAGTCTGAAAGTGGCACCGGTGAATGAAAAATGGTGTGGAAATCAGTTGCCATGGTCCATACCATGTAATAAGGAGGAATGAGGGCAATGTCGTAAGGAATGTTTTGAGTATGAATGTGGATGGCTGGCTATAAAAGTAGGGGAAGACCAAATGAACGATGGATGGACTGTGTGAATCTGATATAGCTAGATAGGGCTGACTACCGCGATGACGACTAATAGAGAAGAATACATGTTGCCGACCCCAAATATATTGGGAAGAAAATGATGTTGAAATCACATGTCCAACTTTATTTCAGGTCGCGACGGCATCGGTCCCGCACATGCGCCCGGAGACGCCGCGCCAGTTGACGCACACACACGATGAGGACTGTTCCGATGACGAAGAAGTCACGAAGTCTGCGCACACTAAATAATCCTGTACAAGGTCTTCTCACATCGTCAGATAACCATTCATACACAAGGTGGCCGGCGCACGGTCAATGTGACAGCACCGCCACATTAATCGTACTCTTTACACACATGTTCGTGTAATCTGGTCGCGTAAGATTATTTATAATTTAAACAAATTATAAATACGAGAGTATCTAAAATATATTGATATGTTTAGCAAAACATGTTCAGTGCATTGTTGTACCAATCAATGACATGTTTAGAATAAACTTCATTTTGGCGAGATTCAAATGTCGAGATACAAACCATCGCGTTAACCAATAAATTGAAGTATTAGCATGGATGAAGTGAAAATATTTCTTACAAATGGATATTCGATTAATTAATTTATAAGACACTTTTGCTATAGCACAGTTCCAAGTCATAATTATGATTGAATGAGGCTTTGATTATTATTGAGATGAGTTTTTATTATACTTGTGTTTCTGTAGAATTATGATTTTTATATGTTCTATATTATTACTTTATAATAAATCTGACTATTATACCTGCAATTATTTAGATTTACTTTTATTTACAGCATGTTATTAAAACAAAGTTATTGGGAGGAGACATTTATCGCAGTTATTTTCTAAAACGACTGTATTGTTACGGTTATCTATTAGTTATCGTTTTTTTAAGTGTATTGGTAAGATGACAAGGCGACAAAAATTGTTAGCATTAAATAATTATGAACATGAATACAATTTTGAAAATAATATAGGTAGTTCTGTGGAAAAGTCTGAAACAAACTGATTAATTAATTCAAACTTTTCTACTTACAAAGTAAATCGCTATGTCCATTCATCGGCTGTGTATGTTTAAAATTACAATTTAATACTGTTTTGCAAATGTTAATAGTTATATGTGCTACAGTAAGGAACTCTTAATACCGGAGGTGCAAATCGAATCTGAGTGATGTGGTCATTGTGCTTTCGTTTTGTTACATTAGGATATTATATAGATAGAATTGTAGGTATGTTAAGCACTACCTGCCCGTCGTTTGGAGATCCTTACTGTTTGACAACACATGTTTTGTAATAGCTGTTATTAATCTTTTACATAATAAACAATTCTTACTGTAAAATACATTGCAATAAAACGATTAACTAAATTAAAAAAGGGTTTATTTCTTAGATTAATCAACTTATTCACAGTAACAAGTCTTGCAGATATTCCTCAAATTCTTCCTCCCGCGACTTTTCTTCAGCTTCTTGCAATCCTAATTAAAACAACTATATCAATTAAGTCCGAACAATGCTAAGCAAATATAATAAAAAGAGTAAAATATAATAAACGAAGGGCTTGTGGCTAAGTAATAACAGCCGCATGGGTCCATCGATCAGGTTAAGCTTCGCTTGCCGCGTTTGGTCCGTGGATGGGTGACCATCTTTACATATCAAGACAACCCGTGCCTCGGAACGTACGTTAAGCCGTTGGTCCCAGCTGTCGTCGTAATCAGCTGCATCCGGTTAGATAGGAAGCAGTGGAAGCCGAACCCAACATATGTAGTTGCGAAAAGGCTAGGCAGATTGTTGGTAACATTACAACAGATGCCTAAGGGTCAGTACAGATGGAAAAAATCCTCGCGCAGGTTCGAGCCTTCTCTGGCCGCGATTCAAGAGGCGTGAGCCGACGTCGCGATATTCATACAATTTTCTATCTTAAACCATAGTAATACGGTCCTATTTTCAATGGAGCCAGTAAATTGTTCGATGTCTATACTGCCCTATCCTAACGCAAATATGATAAATAAATAAATCCCGACCATAGGAGTATTGTTATCAGTAACTACTAGTGAAACTATCTATGAACTGGGAATCGAACCCAACTTTAACATTACGCCTGTTACCTGCATCACATTTAAAAGGTTGTGGCACTGCTGTTGCTATTGTTTTTCTAACAGGAGTTCAAGACAAATTAATCGCAACAAGATTTATCTAAGGACCTAAATCGTCAACCTACTTTGCTATCGGCGATTCCAGCGAAACTTTGATGATGTCACTTTTGCCTTACCCTTCAGTGAATACCATGGTTAAAATACAAATGCATGCCTGAAGTAATACAAACCTTTTCTCCATAGCGACGCTTCATCAGCTTCTGGTGCTTCAGCTTCAGAAGAAGTGGAAGGTTCCACGGGCTCTTCTGGAGTACCGGGCGAGAACAGGTCTGCCTCCTCATCCTCACTTTCTTCCGTGTCTGGCTTTTTATCCTTCTTCGATTTCTTTTGACATTTCCTAAGCCTCTTAACTTCACGTTTCTTGGATCTGTAGTTTAATAGCTCAGAACATCCAGGGCATAAACCTATTAAAGAGATGGATCCTTAAGTACCTACTTGGCATGAAAAATTACTTACTAACCGCAGTAATCAGTTAGTTTACCTTCGTATTATGGCAGTAACAAAAATGCAACCTATAGTCGACATTTTTTCCATACGAACTTCGGGAGTGTATTCACTCCACTGTTCGACAATGTACATCAAAAATGAAACATGGTATGGTTTTGTCTCATTATTGAGGGATGTAGGGGTGAATAGGGACAAAGCATTAAAACAGATTTAACATTGAAATAATATAATTTGCTACCTGTAAATCGTTAATGAAAATACAGTAAACATACCAGAGTCTTTTGTGGCAACAAAAGACTCTGGTATGTTTACTGTATTATAATTAACGATTTAGTGTTGTTGTTGGCAACAAACTACATTATTTCAACGTTAAAATAACGCTTATAGTGTCGTCCCAATTCACCCCTGCATCCTTATTCAGTGGCGTAGCGTCGACTAGTAGAGACGTGGGCGAAGTCCCTTTCAGCAAGGCCCCTTTTCTTTCGTTCCCAAGATCTACATATTTGTGATATTTATTGTTTTATGATGTAGTCTTAATAACACTTACAATGAAATGGCGAAATTATGACGGATGTGAGCGAGACAGCGAGACACTAACAAAGATCGGGGAATCCCCAGTTCATAAAAAAACTTTCTTATAAGCGATTCGCTCACTCGAGTCAGACGCGTCAAGTTTAAAAGCGAAAGGCTACCGTGTCTTTACCCGACTGCACCAGAAGGAGGGTTATGTTTTTCAAATGCATGTATGTATATTATTTTCTTTGGCACGCTCTGTTGCCTAAACAGTTTGATCGATTTCAGGTTGAGAGGTGCCGTTAGATTTGTTAATTGTGAGAGTGACACGCGCCTTAATGTGTCTTTAAAAAGTTAATTTTTCTCTAAACCTATTAAGTGGGGTATCAATCATCAAAATAAAGGGTTCCTTTCAAAAATAGTTCTCATTAACGTCAAAAATAATTGTATTAACTAAAAACTGTGAAATAAAAAATAATAAGAAGAAAATCAAAAACCCGATCGCCTAAAAAGTAAACTTTAATTAAAAAAGATGGAAACAAGAAACTTGTTTTAAAAGGATGACTATTAGACTGAATACCATAAGCAATCTCATGCAGTCGGAGGCATCTTCTTAGATTTAACAATAAAGACCTTTATTGCTTGCCTTCTTGCCGGATTGCCGCCATGAGATATGGAGGCAAAGGTCCTCACGCACATTTGGGAGTAGCGCGAGGAGGCCAAACGCCGGGGCGTAACTCCGCTGCCACGAGAAATCGCGGCACAGCGGACAGAGCTCCGGCGGGATCTCATGGCGACATGGATAGTGCGATTATCGCAACCCGGTGCTGGGCACGCCACGATTGCGGCGGCAAGTCCCCTCTTTGAGGAGTGGCTTGAGAGGCGGCACGGCGTCCTCACGTTCCGCCTGACGCAGGTCCTCACCGGACGGTTGTTTCGGGAGGTTTCTGTTTCGGATAAGGCGGGAGGAAACACACGGGTGTTTCCACTGCGAAGATCGCCCTGAGGACACGGTGGACCATATGGTGGAGTTCGGCTCGGCTTGGGCGGAGCACCGTCGTGTCCTCGTGGAGGCGACCGACGGCGGCGATCTCTCGCGTCCGGCCCTGGTCCAGGCCGTGGTACGGAGCGAGAGTGCGTGGGTAGCCGTCACCTCCTTCTGCGAAGCAGTAATGCTCGCGAAGAGGGGGGCGACGTACGTGAGGGAGAGGCAGTATATGCGCCCTCACGGCCTTCGTCGCCGCAGGAGACGCTCTGGGCGTCCGGAATCCCAGGCTGATTCCCGGCCACTGTAGGCGCGGGCTTGCGGGCGGCGAGTAATGGGTAGCTCGCTGTCTGGTAAGGACTAAGCCCGGGTCGACGGCGCGTTGTGTTCCACGCGCGCCTCAAAGAGATGTCAGCACCAACTGATGGGGCCCGCAAGGGCCGATACCTGCCAGGGGTGCGGGTTGTTCGAAAGAGATACCGCGGCCCCTGGCACACAGGCAACTGAGGGAACTCGGGTGGGTTTTAGTCAGTAAAAGTCTGACACTGCCCTCCTGTTAAGTTATTTGATGATTTCCCACCCAAAAAAAAAAAACTTTTATTGCTTCCGACTGCATGAGATTGCTTATAGTATTCAGTCTAATAGTCATCCTTTTAAAAGAAGTTTCTTGTGTCCATCTTTTCTAATTAAAGTTCACTATTTAGCCAGTTGGGTTTTTTGATTTTGTAAATTTTTGATTATATTATAAAACGTAAAACTGCAATGGGAGTTATGTATTGTATTATCCATTTCAGGTTTAGGAAAAACTGTATTTACATTTTTGTTTTGACATTATTTGTATAATAATTACAGGTCACAAACAAACACGGAAATACTACAAGTTTCATTGATATACCATTTGAAACAGACAAACAAACTATCTTATTCTGAACTACCTTCTTCTAGAATTTTTTAAATCCTCCCTTTTTCCAAAATGTTTACCACCTTCACTGTTTTGTAAAGGTAATGCGTGGTATGCGTGTAAAGAAACGTTTTGCAAAGGTAAGCTGTGTTGCCAATCAGTGACGAGCGTGGTCAATATTTATTTCATTTAAAAATAAACGGGGATTTTAAGTCTGATGACATCGCTATAAAGAAGCCTTGCGAGGCCCCTTTTAAGTGCGAGGCCGTGGGCGAGGGCCCACTTCGCCCACGCCTAGCTACGCTAAAGAAAAACCGTGTTTTGTAATAAGATCGTAAGGGTTCCTTAGTTTACCACGGTAACCTAAAATGTCGTGTGCATAGACCCTAATACCGCTCTAATCCCTCCCTTGGTGTGGCATGTGTACAACGAGATCCAATTGGCGTAATTACTTCACGTCCGCTTCAACGAACTTGTGGCCGGTCAAGTACCAAGTACCTACTGTACAATCTGTTCGGTTATTTTACCTCTGATAGTAGCAACCCAACATCAACCTTATTGGAACAGTTTAGAGATCACTGTGATATTTACAGTCTCGTTAGTGGCAGCAACCCAAAAGCTACCCTATCGTATCGTTGACAAAAATGACTTTGATTTTGACAGTGACGCAAAATCAGCGGTAAATAATATGTGCGAACAGACTGTACCCACCAACAGTAAAACCATAAGTTCAAGGGTTATTTATGATGGATGGTTTACTTTGTCTTCAACAAGTAAACTGCTAGACCATGATGAGACTGAAATTATTTAGGCTGGTTTATAGATTCATGATAACTAGTGGTCTAAATTCGACCATAATTCATTTAAGTTTGAACGTTATTAACTATTTATCTATTACAAAAATATTAGCTGCACTCTTTCTTCATATATTAAAAATTTTTACTGTGCCATTATTGTGAAATCCTCCGTCCGCGTAATTTTCGTAAAAAGGGGTGCAAAGTTTTTGCTTCACGTATTATTAAACATGTTGCTTTTGATATCCCGTCTTTAGGGTATTCATGAGGCCATGTCAAGGAATCAACTGGCACATGATTTATTTAATTTTATTGAATAGGTACGGTTGTTAGTTTCATTGATAAGTGCGAGTAAATCATTTTTATTCAAACTAAAAATATGAATTCCTATGTCATATTTTACCTAATGTTGTTTTGCAAAATAATCGTGACGTCGAATTATTTTGTATGAAAAATAAAATTAATTTAAGTAAACAAAATCATATACTTACCAATTGATGCTTTGACATGGTCTTATAGAGTTAAGATTCCTTAACTATATCGATATAATATATCAATAGAAAATGTGATTATGATCAATGTAAGTGTTTATGGACTTTCTTGTGCTGATTTGACGAAGCGCCGTGTATGTGGGCTTCCCTTAAGTAAGTAATAGGTAAGTACGTAACCTAACCTAACGAAGCAGTATTTAGCGGCGCAGGCGTCTCGGTCAGAGCGTCCTCCATGACGGTGTATTAAAAGTGGGAGAGAGAAACAATTTCTCTCTCTTTTAACCCTTTTTAGACCCACTGCGGCACAAATACCTATCCGAAGAAAATAATGGCTTGCGACTTGCGAGGCACAGCCATGCCCAGCCAATGTGAATTTCGTTGCCTACCGTACTTTACACTTCTCTACGACGACTCTCACATTTCGCTAGTTTGTATGGGTATTATTTTCAACTGGGATAAAGGCAAGAGGATGATAACTAGCCGGCCCGTAGGTTTGTGCCCTTGGTCACGCACATAATATAAATAGCACAATACCAATATGGAAAAGTTTAAGTCAAATACAAGCAGCCAGTCACGCGCAGTCGTGGAACTAAAACTATACATAAATCTGTATGTAGATGTTTACTTTTGTGCCAGATTAAATCGGACCTACATGTATAAATAATTCCTGCGCACTTTTCAGATCGTGCCTGCTGCTACCTATGTAGGTATAGTTTCGTTTGCAAGTCGTAATAATAAAGATAAGTAGTTGCCTACTCAGTAGATGGTAGATGTACTTACCTACGTAAGTACATCTACCATCTACTGAGTTGGTAGAAATTGTACAGACAGATCTTTTTTAGATAACATTAAACTTACGAAGCTTCACGAGAGTATTTGTCCTCTCGTCATCTTCCATGTACCTAAGCGAAGTTAGTAGATGTAGCTACTTACCTACGTAAACGTAAGGACATCTACTGAGTAGGTATAAATTGTACAGATAGGTTTCTATATAACATCAAACTTACGAAGCTTCACGAGAGTATTTTTCCTCTCGTTATCTTCCATGTAAGCGAAGTTGACCTCCCAGGACTTCAGACCATCGCTTTTGTTGCACACCTTATTGCCGCATTGAAACTGACCCTTTCCGAGTACTACTTCTTTCTCGATGCGCCAGCGCAGTGCTACCTAGTGTTTCATACATAATTTATTTGAAGATCTACATAGTAAACCTGTTACCTGGCAACTAGTAGACAGGTACAGTATCATCAAACATAGCGAAAGCAGCGAATCCATGTATCAAGCACGCGTGCGAAAATCATACGGAATATATAAAGAATTCTACATAATAGTTCAGTGCATTTGTATAGTATGCACTGGACAAGACATCAAGATACAGACACAGGGTAGCTAGAAGTACAAGGTAAAGTAGGTATACAAAGGTTACCATGCACGACTTCTGATTGAATTGTACTGACTCTCACCTAAGTATTTATTTTATGATAATTATACAGTAAAGATACCAAAATAATAAAGACCGATTTACATAGGCTGTACCGATACTTAATACAATTTAGAAAATATCAAATTATACCGCGCCGTCACGAGCGTGTGAGCACAGCGTGCCTTTTTGTCATTGATTTTGTGTGAGACAAATGGGGATCGGCTGCGGCACGAATGGCCAGATGTGCGTTACTGAGTATCAATGCGGGTGAATGTATAGAGCTATATTTAGCCTACAGAAAGGCAGCACGGCCTTTGTTGCACTCCCTACTGTACAACACAAAGGAAGGTCTCTCGGGAAAAAATCGATTTACACAAGGGATCGTCCCCATCTCACAAGCATGTTTAAATTAGGGGAGAACCTTTATCGAATATTCCAGTGCGACTTTTAGACCCATTAGAAGGCATAATTTAGTCAAGACATATTTTTTGTAATTTACGAATGAGAATTTCTGTTGCAATGGCGATGACCGGTCTTTGGTATTTTTAGAGCTAAGTGTAAATTGATTTTATATATCTGCGTTTAATTTACTTAAACTTACTTTGTTTTCTTTATATCTGCTTAAATCACAGATGCAATACTCTTTGAATAGTTTATCGCAATACTTTTTAGCTAACTGCTTCTCCCATGTATCAGCAACATCGTCTTCCTCCCACAGAAATTTGTGGTTTTCTCTTATAATATCAAGGTCTGTTCTGTCTCTGGAAGCGTCCCGTTTCAGAGACGTGGCAGAACCCTTCGTATTGAGACAATACACATTAACTAAGTATTTATGCAATTCATAGGGATTAAGATTACGTAACCTTGCCGACATCGTAAGTGCAACCTAGAACAAAGGGAAAAATATTATTCAATTCTGAAATAAAACATAATTTGCAACAAACAACTCTTTAATAAAATCGCAATTACTATTACACATTTCCATAAAATATTTTCAATTATATCAAACGGATCTTAATCTAATTGTCATGATGAGTTTTTAACAAGGTGCATTTTTGATAAATAGAAAATTGCAATACACACAGTATGAATAAATAATTGTTTTTGTGCACAAGTTAATACCTACTCTGAATATTATTGTCAGTCTTGTAGATTTTGCGTTTTTATTTCATTTGGCTCAATATCGATTTCTTAAACCTACAAACAAGTCATGCAAAGTTAAATACCTAAAAATTAAATATGTATAATAAATATATTAAAATATGATTATTGTCTATTTTAGATTTAATAAATCTAGACAATATTATAAGGCATTATATTACAACCAGTTTATGAAACCCAAGTGGCACAAAATAAATTAATTGCCTTTGGTTTTATAGCCAATTATAAAATATGAAAATATTTAATCTTTGGGATTTTCGTTACTTTATTTTGGTCTATATGTCTTATAGCACAAGGAGTCCTTGGATACCCTTGCCCATAAAATAGTTTACTATGTTCCTTAACAGTTACAAATAAATGTGCACTGTTAAATCATTTGTGATGTTTTATCAAGACCTCATTTTGTAAACCTTAACTAATGTATCAATAATATAGAATAGTTGTTCAGTGTCTTAACTAACAAATTAGGAGACCATCAAGAGAAAAACTATTGAGTTCCTCTATTTCATTCACTTCAAGAGAAGAGGTAACTAGTAAGTTACCTCTGATTTTAATTTATTACATCTATTAACACTAATAATTAAATTATTTGGTATACTCATATTTATAATAATTATTATAAAGAATAGGCACATTAAAATGTTATTGCTTTGGTTACAACACAGTACAGTAATAAAAATCACTTGAAATACTTATCTAAAATTTGGCAAAAGTTCACTTCAACTGGTGGTTTAGTACCTCTTAGAACAGGTTTACAAAAATATATTTTGTGACATATTTTGGAAAGGCCCCATATTGAGTAACAAACATGTTTCCCTTTATCTAATGTAAACATTATAATAAGGCTATCGGACCTTTGGACATTCACCTACATAAATATCCACATATTAAAATATCACTTTATCATATCTAAAAGGCAACATTGGATTGAGATATGTGTGACCTTATTGTAGAGCACCTGCAAAGACATTTTACTAATTCACTAATATTAACCCAAACATACAATTAAAAATAATATAAATAAAAATCTTTGAAAGCAATTACAGCAGCACACATGAGTGTGTTAAACACTCGCATAAACACAGAAACACACCATATTGACTAAAATATGAACTAGATCATGATAGGTTTAAATTTAGTATAAACAATGTAAAAGTTCTATTCTTAACAAACATAAAACTAATTTTTTGGCAATAAGAGAATCAGAAATCATAGCTTGTTGAAAAGTATTATACCACAGTGTTTTTGGCAACAGAATTGACCAGACATTATTAACTTGACAATTTTGATACTATGATGCAATTGAATTGCATGTTATATTATGACATTGTTCACAGTTCCATATTCTAATTCAGTTCTGTCATAAAACATTTACCCATGAGTTTTCTCATGTTTCTTCATGTTATCAGAGCGAGTGAAAGCTTTGTCACAAACTCCACAATAGTAGGACTTCTGCTTAGTGTGGACTGTCATGTGACGGGATAGTTCACTTTTGGTTACAAATTTCTTTTCACATACAGTACAAGCATGTTTTCGGACATTGAGATGGAATTTCATATGTATTGAGAGTGAACTTGATTGAGAGAATGCTTTGTGACAAAGTTCACAGACAAATGGTCTCTCACCGGTGTGCTTACGTAAATGATTCATGAATCCTGTTTTTGTATAGTCTTTTTGGCAAAGGTGACAGAAGCTTGACTTAGATTCCAACATTCCAGGAAAATGGCTACTTAGGTGTTTTCTTAAGTCCCAGTAGCTTGGAAATTTTTCTGAACACACATGACAGGGGTATTTTTTTTCTTCGGTGGGTTTAGCAGTGCATTTGTGTGAGGCAAGTGAATTCTCATTAGAAAATATTTGGTTACATAGATTGCAAGTATGACTAGCCTCGGAGTCTGTTGATAAAGTGACCTCCAAATAGTTTTCGATCGACATAACATTACCATTAGAACTATCTGCATCGTCGATGTGGATTTGTGTCATACGTTCCTTTGGTGAAATATCTTTTGCATCAATCTTTTCGACATATTCTCTGTAATCTAATGACTCTTTACCTGAATTGTTATTGTCAGGTTCTACGAGACGTAAAATAGGCGACTCACTCTGTTCCCTATCAGGCGACGTTGTTTTTTCGTTGTCGGAAAGATCGGGTCTGGAGGACACATTATTATCAGACTCCCAATCATTTTCGACTATTTCTACATCCGAATCAGAGTCTTCTGCGCTCGAAACAGTATTGTTGACTAAGTGGAATCCAATATCGTCAAAACGAAGTACATTTGGTGGAAGTTTAACCCCGACGATAGCCTGAATCGCCTGCCATGAAAGCTCCTGGGGGTTGTTCTGCATATTAGATCGCACTACTCTAACCTACAAACGAGTATACATAAATTACTGATTGATACACTTACAAGCCACTAACTACAAAATAATAAAAAGTTTTAAGCTATAATTACCTTTTATGTTCACGATCAGTGTTATTTTTGATAAATTATTAGGATGACACCTTTGATTTCTACATCTAAAAATATTATGCACTTCTCTCTTTCATGGAGTGTTTATGGTTTTCCGTTTGCTCCTCCTCTCCCCTCCCCTCCTTGTCTCCTCCCTTCCTTGCTTTATGGCTTTGGTAGCATTTTTTTCTTTTTAGCACAGATTAAAAAATAATAATTTTCGAACAACTTTGTGATCGTTTGACAATAGATTCTAGATGGAGACATGTGTATTATATTTTATACCGATAGAAAAACACCAATCGGCTAGTAGATAAAGTGGCCCATTTCACTTGGATGCACTCCCCTCCTCCTCTTCTCCTCTTTTGCTTTTGTGGCTACTGAAGCCAAATCGACTTTGAATCGGAGGAAGAAAGAAATCAGAAAACGCACAAGATTGGACGAGGCTTTATTTCACTGAGAATTCGAAAAACGATTAAGTGGAAAAAAGCAGTGTGATTTAGGAAGAAAAATCACCAATGGTGAAGAAAATTTACAAAATAACGCTGTCGTTGCTAGTTCCCAACGCAAGAAAAAAATGATGCGTTCTTTGTTGTATTCCTAAAACTCCTTATTGGGAGTCTACAATTTACATTAAAATTAGAAGATTGTGGCTAAAGCTTAATGTTAGTATACTATGCTTGTCAAGTATCAGTTTCGGATTTTAGAGCTACGAGCATAGAACGTTTTTCTGATGCTAGGCTTACCATTGTAGAAATAATAATAAATTCTGCTACCATCGGCTTCTACGTCAGGTAACACTGTTATGGCTATATGTCTAACTGTAACTCAACTATGAATTACTTGACACTGGCTAAATGCACAAACCGTGTGGAGCCAACACCCAAAAAAAAAAAAAAACTCAACTATGGCGCGAAGGCGCGAAACCGTTTGACTGACAGTTGTAGGTCTGTAGCTGGCATAAAACAGTGATGCCAACATAGAAAAATTTACCCTAGATTTAAGGTGAAACTAATACGGCAGGGTAAGTTTTAGGGTATTTTAGGGTAAGGTCTTTTTCGATTACGAGACTACTATAATATTAAACTACATAGTAGAAATACGTAGCGTTGCGTTTAGTTTTGGGCCGGGGTTCAATGGAGCTTAGATGCTGGTCTGGTGGTAATAAACGAATCCATAACATTTCTAAGGTAGCATTCTCTTTTTTATCAGCACCTATAAATAATGTGCAGTATAAAGAGCCTTTTTCTGTATCTTTGGCCATGATATAGAGTATAATTTGCAGTCATTAAACAGTAATCTTGCGGTCACTTCACACCGTCGAAAACAATTATAGATAAATTTAACAATAGTATTTACATAAACAAAGTTAACTATGCAGTCGATGCGGAGGACACATTTGTGATGAGAGAGTTAAAAAAAATTAAAAATCTCTTTGTTTTAATTGTAAACTAAGAAAAAACTGAGGGAATTAATTTAGGGTATTTTTCAAATTAATAGTGAATCTGGGGTAAACTGCGACGAAGCCTGGGGTAAAGTGAAAACCAGGCCTGGCAACACTGGCATTACATATGTGTCAATACTGTCATTGAATACGCTACAATCACAGAGTACTTTTTTATAATAGGCTACAATTTATTTAGAGATAGAAACACAGAGTACATTATTTTAAAGTAGGTAAATAAACATTCACGAACCGCAACCTGAAAAAATATTTTTGAATAAATATATGACAAAATGATAAAATCACTGGAAGAACTAAAAGATTTCATAAAGTCTAAAGATAATTTTAACAACTTTATAAACTGTTCAGATGTCCCAGATGCTTGTAAATCTGAACCATGCATGCTCGGAGTTGACGAAGCAGGACGAGGGCCTGTTTTAGGTAATGTATGCTTGGGAATTGCAATATTTACGCTGTTCATAGCCATCTGATAGGAAGGTCTCTGGGGGCTCTTGTTTTGCTCTTCATCCGCGTGTTTTTATCATAACAGACAAGTCAGTTCCGATAGCCTCGTAGGAGCGGCGGGTTAGTGGAATATTACCTTCCATGCTGCTTCCTTAATGTATAACTGAATGAACTTAGCCCAGAGGTGGAAGAACCATTACCGAGCTTTAATGCACTCTTGGGGTAGGTATTATGCTGTTTCACAGTGGAACAATACGAAATAATGTCATAAACTTTACATTTTAGGTCCAATGGTGTATGGGGTGGCTTACTGTCCAGTGGACCAAACTAAAGTACTTCATGATCTTGGATGTGCTGATTCAAAAGCATTAACAGAAGAAAAACGAGATGACATATTTACAAAAATGTTATCCGAGGAGGATTCATTGAACAATGTTGGATGGGTTGCTGAAGTTATTTCTCCCAATTACATATCAAACTCAATGTACAGAAGAGCAAAACATTCTTTGAATGAGGTCTGTATAATCTGTGTTGGTCTTTCACCTCTACCTTTCTATCCCCATGCATGCTTACAGGTGCTTGACAGTAAGGTTTGTTTGTGGGTGGAATCACACACACTTTGGTTATAGAGGTTAATGATTTCCGTAAATTTTAAGTACATTTTTATTGCATTCTGGTATTAAATTCAAAATTTCATTCCTGCCATATTTCTTTGCCTATCTTGGGGACGAAACTACATCAAAGAATGTTGGAATTTTTGAGGATACATTTTTGCATTGTAGACTTTTGTTTGCTGTGTCTAACATCAGTCACATTCAGTATACTATTGTAGTCTTTGGTCACATTGTAATAATGATAATTTCTTTAGGTAATCTCAAAGCATAATAGTTAAAACATTCATAACATTGTTTTCTGGAAAGTTGACAATGTAAAGTTTAATATTTGAATTACTTGTTTTCCAGGTATCAATGAATTCAGCAATTTCATTAATAAAGAAGGCAGGGGAGAGTGGTGCCAACATAACTGAAGTATATGTGGACACTGTTGGACCACCAGAAAAGTACCAAGCCAAGTTAGCTGCAATATTCCCCAACTACAAAATAACTGTAAGCATTTTTTGCAGTATTATGGTACTTGCTGCTAGCCACTGCTCTATATTACATATTTACAAATCTATACATCTTTACAGTCCCCGGCATGTAATTGTAACTTGGCAAGAGTCGTTAGAAGTCGTTTCTAGGTCTCTTTGGTAGACAAGCGGGACGCGGGGTATGAGGTAGCGCTGATCCGAACTCGTGATTGGTGCGTCAGTCGACCCTTGCCTCCCGCACCGCGTCTACATTCCGTTCGCTCCCGATTGCACTTGCGTGCATGAAAGTTGTACCCTTTGTTTTTGTTGACTTTTTGTTACGTGTTGTTGTTTTTGTTACGTTGATTACAATGCCAGGACCAAATACCGTTTTATGCAATGAAAAATGGTATGTGATGAGTACTGTTTCATGGAGAAAGAAGCTCAAACTGAAAAAGTTACGGTAAAACGGACTGCAGAAGCTACTAAAACGTTAGAAAGAACAGTTAGACGTATAGTCTAGGAAGGTAGACTTCCGAAATCCTCACTGTCTTTAGGACATCGGGAAAAAAGAGGAATAAAACAAAGCCGATTACAGAGATCGACGAAACTGTATCCACAATTACGACGTTACAAATAAATTGCTGGCCACAGTAGAAAAGCTAAGTAAAAGAGTAAGAGATGACATCGATTTAAATGGGTTAGAGCGCAGTCTGCGCAGGATTTTGGATGACTTAGTCTTCCGGTGGAAAAAAGCCGAAAACTTTTAATTGATAAATCTAACACTAGATTACTAAGGATAGTGTCCTTAGAACTCTTCATAAATATAGGGAAGTAGGAAGACCAATTATTTACACAGATGAGTTGTATGTTAAGTCACCTCATTCAGGCATGTAACAATTATCATACTTTGTACGTTACAAGAGATATACTTATGAAAAATAATCATTATATCTCTTATTACAGGTTCTAAAGTGTGGTCAGATGGATCATTAAAGGGGCTTAAAAAAACCATTTCGAAATGGCAATAGATCGTGATAGTGCATGCTGGATCCGAAGCTGAATTTGTTCCCAATGCACTGCTCTTATTTAAAGCTGGAACAAAGTCGGGGGGACTTTCATGACAACATGAATTATAATAATTACACCAAGTGGCTGCGTAGCCAACTAATACCGAACCTGCCGCCAAATGCCGTGTTAGTAATAGACAACGCATCGTATCATAACAAGCAGTACTACGATCTTGCACCTACCTCGAATGCCAAGAAAGCGGACATGTAGAGGTGGTTGGCGGAAAAGGGCATAGCATACGAGGAAAGTATGCTCAAACCTCAATTATTCTGATTGATTAAATTGTACAAACCACAATACAAAAAATACAGTAAAGACCAAATACTTGCAGAACACAACGATAGTGTACTGTGATTGCCGCCCTACTAACCGGACTTAAATCCTATAGAAATGGCATGGGCGGCAATCAAAGGTTATGTAGCCACCAAAAATATTACGTGGAACGTGACTAGTGCAGTGGAGTTAGTTAAGGAGAAAGTTTCATTAATGGGCGCCGATGAATGGTCGAAATTATGTGGGAGAGTTAAAAAAATTGAGGCTGATTACATCAAAAGCGACCATATAGTCGACACAGTTACTGAACGTTTCGTCATTCACACCGGTGACGACAGCGACTCCTCCAGCGACGAGAGCGAAGATAGTTTTGTCGAGGATGAGGAGCCAACTCCTTCCACCAGCTCAGGTGGTACTTCTAATTTGATGCCAGGGGTAGCAGTATTATTAACTGATAGTGACGACGAGAACACATAATTTTTCATAAAAATATTTTTTTAAAACTTTTAAATGCATATCTTTTATTTAGAACCTAATAAACCTAATAAATGTCATGAATTCCTCTCCTTTCTTTAACTTCATGATTAAAAATAAATGATGGCAGTAACCATAGAATAATGACAAGCAATAAAAGTGACAACTTTTTTGTTCCACTAAATGCGCGAACTTACTCCCACTATCTAAAACCTTGCCAAGTTACGTGCCGGGGTCTGTACCAATAAATAAAATGGAAGTGTCTGTTTGAATAGTCAAAATAACGGCTTTTTACTAAATGCGTATAAAGTAATTGTAACAAAAAAACATTTTTTTTTGTCTGTCTGTTCATTCCGGCTAATGTCCGAAATGGCTGGACCGATTTTGACAGGAGTTTCACTGGTAGATGATGTTATAAGTAGGAGAAACTTAAACGACTCTTATTTTAGAAAAATAATTAGGGTTAATCATGGGTTTAAAAAAATAAAACCCATGATTCCAATATATTGTTTTCCTACATGCGCGCCGTGTGGTTAACGTTCCTTATGGTGCCAGACGTAAAGAATAGCACTATCCCATTTCTTTCCGCGCGTGGCGTAGGAGGCGACTAAGGGACGTACTAGAGAATGAGCAGCAGCGTTCTCTATGCATTTTATCACCATACTACGATCGTCAACCCGCCTGCCAATCGTGGCGATTATGGCAAAACCCCCCAAAAATGGTAAGCACCAACATAAAACGGCCCTAGTACCCGGCGGCCCGGCTACCCTTGGCTACGGTGGCGGTCAAGGCTGCGGCGAAGCAAGGGGTGCTAAGAATGTCCGGAAGAGATCTGGCTACCACAACCACCGAAAACTGGACCTGGTACGCGTGTTGTACGTTACACGCGTACACCCCGGACCGACGAGAAGATCACCGAACTGGAGGAAGAATTGAGCAGGTTACGATGAGATATAGTAGGATTATCTGAAGTCCGAAGAGAGTGGGAGGACTCGATAATCCTCAAATCCAGTAACTTGTTCTATTTCCGGGAGGGCGATCAGCAGTCCGAAGGTGGTGCCGGGTTTATTGTCCATAAGTACCTTGTAGGCAACGTGGTGAAGATCGAGAGTGTGTTGACCAGGGTGGCGTATCTTATACTCAGATTATCCGCAAAATATTCGTTGAAGGTCGTACAGGTTTACGCCCCGACCTCGACTCACTCTGACGATGAGGTTGATACCATGTATGAGGATCTTTCCAGAGCCATGCAAGGCTCTAAAACTCACTTCACCGTTGTCATGGGGGACTTCAACGCGAAACTGGGCAAACGAGACGATGAGCTGCGAGTGGAGCAATTTGGATTTGCAGGTCGGAACCACCGGGGTAACTTACTGGCAAATTTTTGAAGAAGGAAGGCCTCTTTACTATGAACTCCTTCAGAAAGCGTGAGCACAGAAAGTGGACCCTGCAGAGCCCTGATGGTGCAACTAAAAACGAGATTGACTTCATTATGTTCCGTCATTCTATATCTTGGAAATAGCCCTATTTGTCAGAAATAACCCACATTTGTTTCCTCGGATAGAATATCGGACTATCGTGTACTAGAACAGTATCCAGAATAGTGTACTAGAACAGTGAACAAGGATTAATCCCATCTCCGAAGTAGCAGATTTCATACTAATCTGTACTCAAATCTAGTTCTATGCATTATTTGAATAAAATCTTATAATGTTGCCAAAAGAAAAAAAATATTCTACCTTTACACCCAAAATCTATATCTTGTGTTATGTTATTTTCAGGTGGCAAAGAAAGCTGATTCAATATATCCGATTGTTTCTGCAGCTAGTATTGTGGCAAAGGTGACAAGAGATCATGCCTTAAAAGTGTGGCAGTTCCGTGAAGGTTTGGAAATGACAAACACTGAATTTGGTAGTGGATATCCTGGAGGTAAGATAAGAAATGAGTACATGATAGGTAGTCTGAAAGTGGCACCGGTAACTGAAAACTTGTATGGAAATCGGTTGTCATGGTATGGGCATGTGATATGGAGGAAGGTGGAATATGTTGGGAGGAACATTTGAATATGAATGTTGATAGATGGCTATAAGAGTAGGAGAAGACCAAAGAAACGATGGATGTACCGTGTGTATGATGATATGGTTAGAAAAGTGTGTGTGACTACCGAGATGATGTGCGCCGACCCAAAATAAATTGAGATAAGTCAGGAGAAGAATTGTGATGATCCTGGAGGTAAGTTAAAAGGACATAAACAAAACTATATGAAATCAAATCAAACATTTATTTGCTAGAATTACAATGTTGTTACCAAGGTCTTATAGCCTAAATGTCACTGAAATTAAGAACTACTTCTAACTTTTTAGGTTAGAAACAGGACTTTTCTAATTAGTTTGCAACCCGACTAAGACCAAACTAGACTGTGTCCTCAGAGTTTGTTTCGGCGTTTCTTCTTAAGAGTAGTTGGATAGGAAACGACGACCTCATCTCTATCTTATCTAACTAGCCCGTATTTTCCCACTGTAGGGCAAATCGTCCCTCTCCCATTTTCACACAACTCTGTGTTTTACTAATGCTGGCCAGTGTTTTCGGTACGAGTCAAGCTCGTCCCGCCATCTTCGTTTCGGCCTGTCGCGATGGCGTCGATCTCATCTAGTTTTTAAAATATGATTTACGTATAAAAGTGTTTGTACACACGGCTTCACATCAAGCTATACATTTCCAGTATAAGCTGTTCTCGCATTGTATAGGATGTCCGTACAGTGCGAGATCAGCGTGAACTGGAAATGTATAGCTTGTTGTGTAGCCGTGCGTACAAACCTAATTGCAGAAATAAATGATTCATAAACCATTTACACAAATAAAGAGATTTAATTTAGGCTGTTCTTTTTCAGATCCACAGACAAAAAAGTTTATCCGTGAACAAATTGACAATGTCTTTGGGTATCCAGCTTTGGTCAGGTTTAGTTGGTCAACAGCTGAACATATGCTGCAAGATAAAGCTGCTACCTGTACATTTGAAGATGTGGATGATGAAGGAAACACCAAGAAGGCAAAGACGAAATCAATAAGTTCATTTTTTGCAAAACCTGATGAAGAGAAAATGAGGAAACGACACAAGTATTTTGAAGAAAGACTTTTGACTGGTACTAATCCATTTGAATAATACAGTAGTTTAAAAATTACTTACATAAGAATAAATAATCAATGTTATTGATTTGTAGTTCTCATTTTATGAAGAGCCTTTTCTTATTGTGTGATGGGCTTATCCTATTTGGTATTGGTAAAATTATTAAAATAAATCTTGCCTGTTTGGAAACTTCATATACAGACATAAATTCACGTCTGAAAATACGTGAGTTGGTTTGTGGTTGAAACACCACGATCCGATTGGCACTTTTTAAGGAAGTAAGAAAGTACTTCCACAGTACAAAAATAAAAAAGCAGATTTCTCTTTGTCCCTCAAATTCATGCGAACCTTGTCTCCACATTGTCGTGAGCGTCAACTATATTGTCATTCAAAGACAGTGCACTCTTAGCGGCGCCTGCACTAAATCACGAGTTTAAAGAGGCAATATTGCGTGAAGATATTTTATTCTATTGTGCTAGCATATTCTGACTTAGGCCAAGTCCTCTGATGCATTGATCTTTAGCAGCAACACGTTCGCTCAGCGCAATAAGCAGAGCGGCAGCAATTTTTTTCGGTTCTGTACCTTGAACGTGGTTGGTACAGTAATTTTGTTCTGGGTGCATCGTTTTCACACATAATTATACAATGAATGTATGTTAAATATTGTAGTTAAATCATTTTTAAAAGAGTAACGGTGGAGTTTCTTGCCCATTCTTCTCCATACGAAACTACATTTTGGAAGGGGCGACTAGAATCAATTCTATTTTAATGTAAATGTTGACGTTCAAAAGTGCCTTTTAAGTGCCTATTTGAAATAAATGCTTTGACTTTGACTTTGAACGGAAAAACGAAACAATTTTTCATGTCAGACAATGTTTCAGAGGTGGTTTTATTGCAAAAAGATCAGCGGGATAATAATAATCAGCGTAACACACTATCACTAGCAATGGCTTTCGTTTTGACAGTTCAACAACGTTCATTGCGTTATTTACGTTGGTTACGTTACGAGCAGACATATTTCCCGAACATATGAAGAAATCAATGGATTAGCAATATCCTTAAAAATGATTCGGATTGAGATCGATAGTGTTTTATGCAATTAGGGTGAGTGCTTGTACAGACGACAACACATCAAGCTATCCCAAACTGTCAAATTTTCACAATTGAACATGAACCTTATTCCTTTGTCATAAAGTTGAAAAACTATCAAAGAAATTTGACAGATTGGGGTAGCTTGATGTGCTGGCGTCTTTACAAAAAACAAAAAACGCAGTTTTAGTTTATCTCAAAATCGAGCTTATGGTTCCATTCCTAATTAATTGTCTCTACTGCACATACTTTTCAAATTCCACAGAATTTCACAATAACTTCACATTTGAGAGTGTTCCTACATATATGTTTTAGGAAAGGGGATAATTATTTCTGCAGACAGTGGATATTGAAATAACACTTACGTTGCTATTGCGACCACGATTATGAAAATGCAAAGCGCATAACTTAGCAAACTGAAAAGGTCTTTTAGTTTTGTTTAACTTAGCAAGTGAAAATGACACAGCTGTGCATTGCTGATCAGTAGAAATCGGCAACAATTTAAATACAATTTATGCAGTTGTCGTATGTTTTACCATACAACTTGCATTTTATCATTTTGGAGCCTGTCCCATACGTTTGGCTGACGGAAATGTTGGCAAAATTTATTGTTTCGTGCACGGAAAGCTAAACAACCTGGTAATTTTTTTTATTCGTGTAAAATCAAAGGAACGAAACGAAATTATTGTTTTTATTTTCTTTTTTGGATATAATAATGTTAAATCTCCAAAACTATCTTCAATGTTACAAATGGTAAATAAGATAATTCATAGTCAAATTGTATTTTTAACCGACGTCAAAGAGAAGGAGGTAATTCGACATTTTTAAACACTGTGAAATTTTAATAGTTGTTTTCCCGCGGCAGAACAACTTACCAAAAGGAGTACTTTCGAAGCATAGAGTAAAAGTAAAAAATAAAGATTTTTTTTGTTTTTAAATGATTTAAAAAATATTCATCAACTTGATAAAACACTACTCAATAGTAACACTAGAGGTAAGTTGTAGTTACTACTCGAATCGCACGCACTGCCGATAAAGGGAACAGCGATGCATAAAAATGTTCAAAGCAAAATAAACTCTCGCACGTGGTGATTTTTCACAATGGTTAAATCTGCCATTTTTTGTTTCTAATATTTTATTTGTTTATAAAACTATTGCATTACCAAGACAAAACCATTTCGCTGCGGGAAAACAACCATTAAAATTTCACGGTGTATAATTATATAAATATATATTTTTTTATGTATGTTCGGGGATAACTCCGCCATATACACCGTGACATTTTAATCGTCTTACAAAGGTGGTCCACTCAATGTATCCGACATAAAATACCTCTAGGTTCGATTAAAACATTGTTACCATTAATTAAGAAAATAGGTACAAAGAAAAATACATAATGCTTTAAAATTACGAAACACCCTCCCTGTTAATAAAGTTTACGTATCAAACGGTAGAAGATATCTACCTACCTACCATTACATTCCATCATTATTTCCATCTCCATAACAGGGTGTTTCAAAATACGTCATGCGTCTTAGTGAATAATATTTTCGTATTTTTTATGATGCAAACGTTCAAAAATATCTTTTTTTTTAAATAAATTATTAGTAGTCATTCGATAAATGAAGTGGGCTGCCGTTGTAAGACGACTAAAATGTCACGGTGTATAGACGGATTTGCAAAATTCTTTGTTTGTTCGATAGGGGTTATTCCGAAATGGTCGCATTTAAATTTCACAAAGATCTGATGATGAGTTTTGGAGACTGACAACGGAACTCTTAAAAAAATGACAGCAAATCAACCGCGATTACTGCAATCGCATAAATATGCATTGTTTTGATCCCAAGTATGATAAAATTTCGAATTGATATGGTAGGTACTAAAACGAAAAAGTGAAAAATAAAAACTTGTTACAAAAAAAAAATACCGACTTCCCGAAAAACACCACAAAGTGAAAAATAACTTTAATTTAGGGGGGTGGTGACAAAAATTAAAATACAAATGCAAAGTCACGTCCGAAATTAAAGTTATTTTTCCCTTTGTAGTGTTTTTCCGGAAGTCGGTATTTTTTTTCAAAAAATCAAATCATGTTTTTTTTTGTTTGTTTTTTTTTTTTTTTTGTTTGTGCATGTCAGTATTTTCTAGAAGTGAAGCGTAATGTCGATTTTTCTTCAGAGTTGGCCGTTGCAGAGGGGTAGTTATTATGAGAAATTTCATTGTTTTGTTAGTCTTGTTAATAGTTAATATAATAGCAGTAACTATGCGGCACCTCCTAACAAACAATGGCTCACCTTCCATCCTGCGCCACATGCCCTGTCACCTCTGCATCTGATGATCTTATGACTGAGTCAGTGAGCGCAGTTCGCACAGCTGAATTTTGGGCTAAAGATGTTTGAATTTGTTTGCTATCGATACCGCTATGAAGAAGAATGTATATTATTACATTCAACCTAAATATCCTCTCACCCTAATCATTCCTGTCTGTCTCGTCATCATTAAAACCCATTAGTCTTTAATCTTCATCCATTTATTCTAAGGTGCTGTAAATTCAGGGCCTGTATTAATGGATATTTAAACTAATACAAGGTGAGCCTTTTAACACCTCGCCATCTTTTACATATTCTTTAAAGGCGCTGGGGAATACATAGCACCTAATAAAAGTCGGCAGAGACATTAGCAGTGTTTGTAATGTCGTGGTAATGTTAGGTTTGAACACTTAATGTGCATTGTGTAGGCTGTTCCGCTGCTATGAATCATTACTCTTTGCTTGGATACTCTTAGGTGCCTTCTACCAAGCGATGATTTTTTACCGAGGAAACAAAGGATTACGATTATTTCATCTTATTTTTCGAAACTGGCGGACAATTCTTTTTTCATCTGGTAGAAGAAGCTTGCACAGTGGTCCCATATAGATTTCATTAACTTTGCTTGGTTAGTTTTTGAGTTACCTTTAGTAATAGGTACGTATTTTTTTTGCTATTTTTACTTATCACACACTGTCACTTTTATTTACATAGCTGGTAGTGATATTCGAATTTGTACGTAAGATAACCTCAACTAAAACTTGAAAAGAAAAAAACAACCGACTTCCAAAAATATCGCTACTCAGTGAAAAATAACTTTAATTACGGTAGTCAGTACTCTGTAGTATTTTTTTTTAGAAGACGCCTGTTTTTTTTTTGTGAAAAAGTTTTTCATTTGTCACATCAAACACATTGATATCGTCATTCGTCATCGTAGAGACGGGTAGAGTCCATAAAAGCCTATGTAGTTTCTAAATATTTACTAGGAACAGTGTTTTGTCTAGTAGCTATTCCTTAAGTTACTGTCGCCTCACCTCAGGGAGGTGTGTATTTTACCTGAGGTGGTAATTGTGTTGCCTGACAAAATATTGTATAGGTATAGGTAGCGTCGTTTGTGTTGACTCTCGATTACTTACATAATTATTTTCTAAACTTGATTGATGAACTTTTAAATGCGTATTTAACCTGGAACCTTTTCCTTATCTAGTACTCAGAGGGCCATTAATTGTAAACCTAATTCCGGAGCTCCACAGAATTTCAAGTGTTGCTGTTTCCGCTTTGTCAACTATGAGGGTGGTGCAATCTGTTCTCTGTTGTTTCTACTTCGTTAGTTTTGATCTCCGCAATGAGCACTAATACCTAGTCACAGTAGCAGCTAATATCAAATATTGTTTAGAGCCTTCATAAAAAAGAAATAAAGCCTTTACAGATAGAGAAAGGAAGAGTACACATTAGGTAGGCATATTTCATCAGATGTAATTCATATAATATATTTTTTAACATGACCGATAAAACCGACGATAAAACTTTCACGGACAAATTGCGGTCTATTAAAGATTTCTTTATGCGATGAAAGGTCCCGATGTTTGGGGAGGCTCATCCAACAAGGCTCGCCGACGGGACGCGACGGTCTCTGAAGTCCATTAGCATGCGGGCCGCAACACGCGCGCGCCTACTTACCATGAGCAATGCGGAACGCACTGGGCTCACTCAGAGAATTTAATTGTGTTCCATTATCATATTTAGGTTCTTTTACGGTAAGTCAAAAGTGAAAACTGAATGGGAGTCAACATCGCTTGTCATTCGTTAGTTGCGATCGATGGCGACAACTTCTTTCGGGCGGTAGACCGAGGATTACCAGCAACATGGCGATCTTTAAATATTTTGCTGTTATATTAGCGGTGAGCTCTTGCGTTTCTGCAATTATCGGGCCAGCAAATGTAACAAAATCGACAGCATCGAAAACCGATACGTATTTAGATGCATATTCTAAATCGCGCGTTGAAGCTGAGAAGGCTAAACAAGGTGTTGTGATAATAACAGCAAAAGATGGAGAAAAGAAGATTACAAATCGTGATGACAGTTATCAATCTGGCTACGACTATTCACCGCCGTATTCGAGTGACAGTAGTTTCAGCTCTTCAGGATCGTCTGGATACTCTGGACCTTCGGCTTCAAACAGCTACGCGCCGCCATCGTCTAGTTACGGACCACCTGTGAAGTTTGAGCCAGAAATAACCTACAACTCGCCTCCGAACACTTATGGTCCACCTTCTCCTAACTACGGACCTCCAGCACATAGTTATGGTCCGCCTGCGCCGTCTTATGGACCTCCTGCTCCGTCGTATGGTCCACCAGCTCATACTTACGGGCCCCCAGCACAGTCATACGGCCCGCCGGTTCACAGGCCCTTGCCTCCACCGATATACGGTCCACCTTTGAAGCCATCTTATGGAGTTCCATACACAGCACCAGCATTAGGATTTTTGGACAAACTGTCGTTGAAACTAGACATCTTGACGATAGCAAAATTACTGCTGAAACTTTTGATCTTCAAGAAGCTTGTGACTATGCTTGCCGTGGTTTTCATGTTGTTGGTGATACCGAAACTGATCTCATTCAAGAAAGGCGGCGGTGGTGGCAATACTGATGAAGATGAGCGCAGCTTTGGCAAGAAAAACTGTAAGTACCTCAGTAGATGTCCATTTTTTAATTGTAGGAGTTGAATTTCCGATCAGGACTAGGTCAGCTAGGCTGGATTTTAAAGCCACGTTCTTAAAATGTTACCAAGAAATAAGACTCATTAAGATTTATGTGGTATACTTTAATTCCTTGACTGATTGATATAATTAATTTATATAGATTGACCATTACAAAGAACTAGATAACGTTGACCCTGTATTCTGGGATGTATTACGTGCAATTTCAGTGATGTACTGTATAGTTCCTCGAATTCGGTATTAGATCTTAGTAATTGGTATTAATTGCGCCTACAATGTTAACATGAACGCCTAACTAATCCTTATGATAATGTGTAAGCAATAGACAAAATGTCGACTTATAAAATGCTTTATTTGAGGCTCACTGACTGCTGATTCTGGGTTCGGTCCCCAAATCGAGTAAAGTGTTATTGGATTTATCCATTTGCAATTTACAGCTTGGAATCTAGATTCGTGCCCGATCAATGACAATAAGCTCGCCCCCTATAACATTAAATTTGGTGTACTATAAACTTCTGCCTACTGGAAAAAAACAGGCGTGATGGTATGTTAGCCAGAGGCAACAAATCATAGTCATAAACTCATAAGCCAACAACACTACCACATATGGGTATCAACCACGGAACGTCACTCTCATTACTAGCGCTCGCTAAGTACTATCTAAAGAAGCAATTCGCTATCTTTTGTTTGAGAAGCAACCAAACAAGTGTTTAATAAAAATGAGTCACTGTTATAGTAGCAGTGATTCACTACTATACACGGAAGCAACATTGTTATTTCATTATGCAATCATTGATACATTCAACTTTTCGGTTATCGCAAAAATTGGCGAAAAGATGCACTCTTTTCATGCATGCGGATCGGTGAAAAGCCTGCTCTGCTGCCTAAATTATCGATTTGGTCTATTTTACTGAAAGGTGACAAATATCTTTCTTATCACAGTGGTGGAATTAACATCGGTGCATCAGCTGCTGGAGCGAGCGATCTCCGTCTACGGGCAGCACCAGCCGAACTGCGGCGTCACGTGTCGTGTGCGCCGAGTCATCGATGACATTTACGAATTTCAACCCTATTTCAGGTGAATAAAGCTGTACATTAAATGAAAAACAGTTTCATATTTATAGACAAAACAACGTACACCCAATTAGCGCGAAATTATTTAATTGTACATTATTAGTTTGGTTCATTTCGCTTGATAAAAAAGGTCATATTTTTAACAGAATAAGTATTTCTTTGTACTGTACCCATACTGTGCCTAAAAATAAGGCCAAGAATAATAAATTCGCAGGCATATTGGTACATTCACCCTTTTTAGTTCGTGCAGACTAGCGCGACGCGACGGTCGCGTCGCGACACTCGTAGAACAATTTCTAAGAAAACTTAATGGAAATTGTTCTACAAGTGTCGCGTCGCGCTGTCGCGTCGCGGCTGTTTGAAGAAACCTTTAATCATTGGAGTAAAACATGGTTTGAACCTGAATTTGCGCTAGATAAGAAGCCACCTATTACTGATGATGCTAAACAATTTCGTGCAAATACTGGTCTTTACTCAATTGTCTTAAGGCCATTAAAATCTTTAGGTTTATGTAGCTATAATCCAAATAATTAATAGTATTTATTTTTCTTCCAGGGGAGACTCATCCTAAACATCTCACAGTGTAAGTGCTGTCAACGGTCATTGTTACATTGGATTGTTATAGCAGGTGCCATTGAAATTAGTCTGATTCAAGTCAAACGACTTATTTATTTAAATTATTTGTAGATAAGTAGTTATTTATTGTGATTATAAGTTAATAAAAACTTTGTTTTAATTTGTTGTGTGTGCTTTTGTAGATCTATTAGATCCTGTATTTAAAACTAGTGAGATTTGCTGTAGTGTAGAATGTAGCAGATATTTAGAATAGTCTTCTATAGTAAACGTAGTTTTGTAGTAACATTAAGTAAGTACGTGATGTCTAGCCATCCTTTAAACTACTTTTAACAGACTTAAAAAAACCGAGTCCAAAGTCACCGACTTCCGAAATTAAAGTTATTTTTCACTTTGTAGTGTTTTTTCGGAAGTCGGTGACTTTGGATATGTATTTTAATTTTTTGTCAGTCAGTTTTTATTTTTCACTTTTTTGTTATAGTATAGCCTTCATTCCGGAAGTCTGTGACAAAAAAGCTGTCGGAGAACTCTGTGTTTTTTTTTAAACCCGCTTTTCTATAAAATAACTGTATTTGTGACATAATCGTTCACCAAAAAAGGGAAAACTCGACACATGGTCAATTGAAAACCCTGACCGCGTACGATTTATTTGTCAAATTGTGCAGTTCGCTATTTGGGTGAAAATCTACTTTCTCTGTATCGGATTTGGGATCAAAGACCGAGACCTCGTATGCCTTGACAATGCTACGCACGGTCCCGTATGGAGACAGTGACTGAATAGTAATACCACCGGCGATGCTTCATTGTTTGTCTCTGGACAATTAAAGAAAATTAGGTGACGTTTGAAGCGCGATTGGTATGCGCAGGATCCGGTGATCGATTTGCCGAGTCGGGAAAGTGGCGTAAGAAAGTTATGTCCTTGTCCATATTGATGATTTATTGCGGTGGTGAACTCGATAAAGTGTGAAGACGTATTTATGAAAAACTTTTAAAAAACTGCCGATGTCACATTTAGGTTTGTCTTTGAACGTTTGAAGTACCTAATAGGTACCACAGCTCAATAGGTAGGTATGCAAATATAGGAAAAAAATTTAATGATTTAATTTCTAAGCCACAATTTATCGGGAATAAACATCGTGCATTTGTTTATATTTGTAATTTTGCCGGGATGCCCGGGGATTCGTCACCGCCCGATAAAGGGACTGTTTCAAAACTTACATAGCTGAAGCTTTAATTAGGTATAACAACTTTGTGGTGTGATGGATTAAATGCAAAAAAATCGAAAGGGGGTCTCCCGAAGATATAGGCATTTGGGGATCCACGCGAGACCTTTTTAATTGTCTGTAATTGCCGGATCAATTCTACCGGTTAAAGACAAAGGATACGTCTGGAGCCTTTCTTCATAATCTTTACCCTTCATAAGAAGTAGTGTAACAGGAAAACATATTTTACTTATTTGAGTTAATCACTAAAGAAATACAGAAAAACCAATACAAGCCCAGTTTTCCCCTCCCACATTTTCGTTTACAATGATGTAAGCTGATATATTTTCTTAGGAAAATTAACATTGATGATAACACGTTCCTGTCTGATTAATTGCCGAGACTTTATCCTTATTTCAGCTGAATCATCTATATTTAGATTTTTGTGTTGCCTCTTAATTCCAGCCAATTCAAAGCAATTGACATGTGCTCGAGAGGGCAGTACACCGTATATACGGGTGCAAGAGATTTGGATGTGGGATTTATTGTCGTGTTATTGTATTAATGCTTCTTTTGTCTTATTGGGCAGCGGAAGACGTAAAAATAAACTTCTCGTGTCCTTTTTGAAGTAGAATGTAATTTGAACCTGATTTTTTTAAAACCACGCGTGCAATTGGGTTCTTTTATTGTGTTTTTGGCTACAATGTAATATATAGTAATGATATTACTGGTGTGAAATCGCCAGCACCTAGTGAGCAACCGTGCTCATCAATATTTGTCCTTGCTTGGTTAAATGGCATTTGAATCGTAACATCTAGTCTAAAGTTTCCCATTAAGATTATGACCGTATATTTAGAGTCACATGCACATTCTACGGTAAAAAAGGTCAGAAAAAGAAAACAATCTGTGGTTATCAACACAATGCAAACCTATAATGAACAAGAATGTTATCACAAAAGGAAAACCACACAATTCGCTAAGTCTTTAATTGATTATTAATGGAGTAAAAGTAGAGAAAAAAGAAAGTTCATTTTACTTTTCTTTAATTTTATAGAGACCGTTTTTATCGTCTGCTAAAGCAGATGGTAGGTACCTAGGGGTACCATTCGGCAGGCTACCTCGATCATTGGCCAGACCAGCGGGGTAGTTGTGTAGGTAACGCACTAGGCTACCTCGATCATTGGCCAGACCAGCGGGGTAGTTGTGTAGGTAACGCACTAGGCTACCTCGATCATTAGCCAGACCAGCGGGGTAGTTGTGTAGGTAACGCACTAGGCTACCTCGATCATTGGCCAGACCAGCGGGGTAGTTGTGTAGGTAACGCACTAGGCTACCTCGATCATTGGCCAGACCAGCGGGGTAGTTGTGTAGGTAACGCACTAGGCTACCTCGATCATTAGCCAGACCAGCGGGGTAGTTGTGTAGGTAACGCACTAGGCTACCTCGATCATTGGCCAGACCAGCGGAGTAGTTGTGTAGGTAACGCACTAGGCTACCTCGATCATTAGCCAGACCAGCGGGGTAGTTGTGTAGGTAACGCATAGTGCGCAGTAATCGGTTTCATTTTGACAGTTAACAACATGCATTGCGTTATTTACGTTGTTGAGCAGACAAACATTTTCGAACAAAGCAATGGATTAGCGATATCCTTCCAAATGATTCAGATTGTGATTGAAAGCGTACGTATTACGCAATTAGGGTGCAGACTCCGGTATAAAGATGCGCATACATAGTTGATAATGTAGGTAGGTTTCCTACGTTTTCGTGGAATGCAGAAGTGACGACGCATCTATTTTATCTTGTGATATGTCTATAGGTAAGTACCTAAATATTTTTTGTGATTCCAGTTTATTAATAGTGCTAAAAAACTTTATATGTTTCAAGTGGTTAATAACGCGGTAACCTTGCAATTAATCAAGTGTTGACGTGATAATAGGCATCATCAAAATATCCTCATTATAATTTGGCCTAAATTGAAACTACAGTTCATACCTCGTTAGATCAGTCTGGAAAGTCACCGTTTAGCGAAATTATGGGTTGCGAACATGCTCTTATAGATTTTATATAAGGGAGGTATCGGCTGCCTATCTTGTATAACTTGTTAAACAACTACTTCGATGTTCCTGCTTGAAAGGATTAACATAAGACGATAAGTGATGTGTCCGCCATTCTAACATTACTCTGCCAAGATTACCAACATAACATCAAGCCTGTTTTCCCCGAAAGAATAGACATGACTGTGTAGTAAAATAGTTAGTACTTACACCCACCCGATGTTCTACCTGATAGAGACGGACCTCAATAGGTTCGTCCTGTAGGTATCTGGCATACAGCTTGTCCTACATACAATGGCAATCAATGCATGGCAATTTTCAAATATTCTTCCTTCTTCAGTTTAAAGAACCCTTACTGCAAAATTTCACCAGTAATTAGATATAGTCTAGGTTGTGCCTTGTCTGCAGTGGCGTGCAGTCCATATAGAAAGAAAGACACTGCCTACACTACCTAAATCAGATAAATATGTAAAACTAATATTATATTATGAATAAACAAAAAATCTTTATTCATAAATCAGCGCCACGTGTCGAGCATCGGTCGTATAATTAGTATCATCGATACAATATCCCGTTCGTTCGTAAAATTTGACGCAACTTCGCATTGCGATGCACAAGCGCCGCTGAGTGCTTCGGGAGAGACACGAACTATTCGTGTCTTAATGTTTACATGTGTGCTCTCGTGGTTATGCAGATTTATTCAGTGTGCGTTCCTATACAAACGTGGCACACAATGTATCAAATAACGCACACAACCGCACAGAGTAGTCACTGGCTTTTTACGATTTTTAACAACGAGACGAATTACGAAACAAGTTTTCGGAACAAAGTTGGTTATGCGACTATTTTAAAAATAACATTGTTTCATTGAATTGTGACTGCATAAACAACCATAATTTCTTTGTTGTATTATTTTCATATTCCGAGTAATTCCGACGCCATTGTTTGTTTTGATTTATTTGTGAGCTATGATGGCATGTATTTAAGATTTTAACATTGATAAATAGTGCGAAAAATAGATAATATTCACTGTGAACGTTGTTCAGGTGGTGTGTGTAAAGAGAAAAGAAAAAATTATGCATTTTCATAACTATCTATCGGCGAAAAAAAAACAAGTATCGTTAAAAGTAGTTGTACACCGGATTAGCAATTAATATGTACATACAAACTATAAGTAAAGTCAATCGTAAATTCAATACAAAACAAAAAAATATGATTAATGTAATTGCTCCACAGGTTGCATGCTGTATAGATACAGCAATCGGTTATTCTGTTCTTCTTTTGCCTTTTTAAAAATTTCTGCCTACCCTGTCTAAAAACTCTGTGCACGCCACTGCAGTAGTCTGTCAGTGAAATAATCCATAGTAAAAATAGCAACGGAATTGATCGTGGTTGAAAGTGTATTAAATAAGGTTGGGGTCACAGAGTGGCACGAATGCGATAGCGACATGCGCCCGCGGCGTCCGCGCCGGGTGCGACAATGAACTTGGCGGAAGCAGTTGTCACGCCCGCAGCGTCGAACAATGCCCCATGAAAACAGATAATGGCAATTAGCTATTCCATGGTGTTAGAAACTAGAACACAGGTTTAAGACCAAGTGCCAACCGTAAGTTATCGAATAGGTTGTGTGACTTAGGTTAATTCATGGTGAATTGGTGACGGTTATTTAGACCAAAGTAAGTATATAAAACGATATCGGGTCTTCTCTTTTTATTATTACCATAAAATACTACACAATTAAAAGGAAACACCCGTCGCTTAATCATTATGTAAACATGTCGGTAATGTGCACAGTGATGGAGTTTCTTGATGTATCTAATGATAAATGACAATAATGAGAGTATAGTAAGCCGTACGTATGGTAGATGCTCTATTTAACCCATTGTTGCGGTGGAGGCAGGATGGGCCGGTCCGTGGTTATTGCTGGCTGAGTCAAGTGCAGGAGCATTCGCCTGGAACGCTCGGCTCACTGTGGAATCTGCACGTGCCCTCGCCACACGTGTGCCTTGTGCCTTGACGCACCATAACATTGCCGGGATTGTGTAAACTCAGACAGTGTACTCGACACCCTACGTCTAAGCGATCCTAATGACTTGTGAAAAAGCGCCGATTTTCAGTGATCAGTGTTGTTTCAATTGAAAGTTTCATTAATGACCGTTGATGATAAGCTCTACAATGTAAGTTATGATTTCATTTAATTTTGACTTCTCGTGTGCTTTGTCTTATCATTATCATACAGACTCAAACATTTTCCGAGCCCCCACCAAAATTCAAAAACGAACCTCAGAATTTTTGATAGCCCAAAACAAGAATCGTATAACTTCCTTTACATGAAGAATTCGTAACTATCTATGGTGTTTATACATAAAGACTGATTAGAATTTCGAAACGCGTATAGGTAGAAGACCTACATACTCAGCTGCCGAGAATAAAATTACGTAATGACGGATAACGTTATACAGTCTGGTTTTACACAATACATACTGTTAGATTACTATTGTGCTCCATTGTGGTCTATGAAAACAGTTTCAAAATACTTGAACTCTAACAATTTTTTACTGACATCGACTTTATTATCTCGGTTCTCTCTTGCGATACATGTTATCTGTTATCAGACTACCTCTACATGCATTGTTTGGAATGTTTGGTAAAAAAACTGTGTTATTGTCAAACACGTTGTATTCGCGACAATAGCTCTCGTAAAATTCAATCAAACTGTTGGTATACTTATTCATTTAAATGAATCGATTACATTGATCGCTTACAAATACCTCAACTCGAATAGCAGTGCCGTGTGTAAAAAAAGTTTTATGTGCGTATGTAAGTACTATTTTTAATTTGTTTTGATAGTAGTCTATATTAGACACTAAATTGTTACCAACTGAATTCGGTAGTCAAAGCGTGATCTAACACAGATCTTAGTAGGATGCCTTCCTGTTTTAAACAGTAATGATGAATTAAGAATTTGAGGAGCTATGGACTCCAATATAGAAAACAGTAACTGCCTTGAAATATTGCCAAACAAATATGAATGGATAAGTTCTTATCAAGATTTCTGCGATAAAGATTCGATAGTTCGGCTTATTCCACTTTTCCCCGTTGGATGATCCCCATTGATGGGGATTAGTGAACTTTTTGTTCACTATTCCCCGTTGACCCAAAATTTTTATTTAATGGGGATAAGTGAACTAAAAAGTTCAATAATCCCCATTAGGTAGGTACGTTAAAAAAATAAAATATATGAATCATGTTACATTTATTAATTAAAAATATAACTTTCTTATACCTAATAAAATCACAGATTGTACAATTATTAATTTAAAATAAAAAATATAACTTTCTTATACCTAGTAAAATCACAGATTGTTACAATCATTAATTTAAAATTGTAGCATGAAAATATTTCTTTCTTATACCTTGTAAAATCAAAGATTACAATCACTTAAGTTTTTCTAATTAGGTACGTTAAATAAAAACAATATAAAAATAAAATATATGAGTCATGTACTTTTATTTTTATAAGGTAAGAACAAAATTTTAAATTACCTACATACCTACTTTACGATTTTATTAGAACGAAAAACAGATTGTTGCCCCAACGAAATTGTTCTAACGATGTTTGGGAATAAGACCTTATATCTATCTATCTAATAAGATACACAATACTGTATAAGAAAGAAATATTTTCATGCTACAATTTTAAATTAATGATTGTAACAATCTGTGACTTTATTAGGTATAAGAAAGTTATATTTTTTATTTTAAATTAATAATTGTACAATCTGTGATTTTATTAGGTATAAGAAAGTTATATTTTTAATTAATAAATGTAACATGATTCATATATTTTATTTTTTTAACGTACCTACCTAATGGGGATTATTGAACTTTTTAGTTCACTTATCCCCATTAAATAAAAATTTTGGGTCAACGGGGAATAGTGAACAAAAAGTTCACTAATCCCCATCAATGGGGATCATCCAACGGGGAAAAGTGGAATAAGCCGATAGTTCCGACACAATTCCTGTACTTTGTGTAATAGTCCGTTGCCGGTGATAGGATGTAACTAGAGGTTAGGTACTCATTTTCGGAAGGACGTTAGAAATCGCGGTTGGCACTTCCTCTCAAATTGGTAGTTAGTTATAAAGTCGTTATGTTTGTGTGTCTCTGCTAACCCGCAGAATTGTTCTAGACGCTATCTTGTTTTCTTTGTTTAACTTTTAGTTTAGAAAATGTGTTTGCAGGCAACTTTATCTTCAGTCTAGTTTACTCCTATGATTTCTAAAGATGTTCCTAAATTATGCAAAACAACCAGCTTATATTCAGTTAGGTTATATCCAGAATCGGGCCCACTGTTCATTCATGAAGTTGTTAAAAAAGAGCCAATGAATAATTTGTTGAAATTATAAAAAAAGGATCCATGGATGTCCATGGTCTTCTTGAATCATTAATCAGACAGGACCCCAAAGTTTTTACAAGAATTGGATCAATTAAGTAAGTAGGTCTTCTTCACATGAAATGAACAGATACGTAAGTACTTACGAAGTAGTAGTAGTATCTAGGTACTTGTAAACATCTTGAACGTGCTAAATAAACAGACCTATTATAATACTTATGTAGATAACATTGTGATAGTTAGGTACTTCGATCTCGATCAACGTAGGTACAAGCACACATTGTAAATTGCATTAGCATTGTGTCATGGAATTTGAAGGGCTTCTACATATCAAATTAGAGCTGTTGATTAGCTAGGGCCCTAATTGAAGGAACGTCAAATTGCAACGACCTTTCGTGACTCAGTCCATTATAATTCAAATGTTTCCTTAGATATACGATTAAAAGGAAGCTATTTGTTCAGATTTTTTGTTTTGTTGCAGAATTATGCAGTTTTAGGAAAAGCAACATTAGCTGTGTGATAATTAAGTACCAAAGAGATCGCCAAATAAAGTAGTCCTTATTGAAAAAGTTAGAGATACCTATCATAAAAATGCCAGAGATAGGGCCGATGATGCGCGCACTCGAGCTGCAGAGGCTGATAGAGGACAAAGTGGCCGAATGGCGCGAAAGGTCAGCGAGGGTCGCCGGAGCAACTGTAGCCGACGCTTATCAACAGCCACTCAACTTCAAACGACACACATATAGACGTAAGAACAACGCTGAAATAAACAGAATTATCGCAAAGTACTCGAAGCCCACTAAGAGATCGGACGAACCCTATTCAGTGCGCCATTCGCCTGACACTTCCCCAAAACGCCCACCGCGAGCTAAGAAATTATCAAACCTTAAAGTGCTATCAAAAAGTGAGGACAATCTAACAAGCATTGGCGAGATGGAAGTTGAAACGGATCCGAAACGAGAAGCTCAGTCTTACTTCACATTATCCAAGTACAACACCAAGAGTTGTGAGGATGTCACAGCCTTCGTCGATATCCACCACAACGTTAAAAGTAAAAATTTTGAACAAAATAGTATATTGAATGGCAAGACAGTCGTGCAAACTAGAAGACCTAAACTTCACAGCATCTGCGAAGGTGTTACAGATATTTCAGAGTTCTCAGACAGTGGCTTAGATTGTGATATATCCATAGATAGATCCTTTGCTACATCAACCCCTTTATCGAAAAGAAAAACATGTCCTCCTGGTGGATCGGTGTTGACATTAAACTTTGAAAAGGTTACCAAGAAACCCATCAGTGTTAGTGATTTAAGAAAAGGTGTTTCAGAACCGAACATCCTTAGTGCGGATGCAGGTGAAAGTGGAAGTTCAAAGACTATTGATTTTAGAAAGCGCTGGAAAATGTTAAAGCCGCCGTTCAAAAAAGGGGCTTTCGATTGTTTACTGTTATGGCGTGGGAAGAAACAAACTCCACCAACAGAAAACAAGAGCCAGAGGTAAGTTGACTACTTTTTGCTATACTTAGTTTACTTAATAGAAATGAAGTGACAATGACTTGATTTTTATTATTTGCGCAGTTATTTGCGGAGATTTGCTGACCTTATCTCACGAAACGATAGGCTATGGAATCTTATTATGTGTCATTCGTAGATTGCTTTTAACCTTAGATGAATGTGGCTAACGTGGTCGTATAAATTACTTAAAGTACTTATCAGGGTGTTGTTAAAACCACGTAGTCTCCTTTTCTCTGTAATCAGGAGTAGGTAATCCTCTTGCGCTGATGCTATTTTATTTGTAAATTTAAATCTAAATCATACTTATTGTTTGTGTTGCAAATTCGCATAACTGAGACAGCATGCTTTAATGAGATAACTTGTAATTGTTTCCTCTTACTGCGATACTGTGACGAACAGTTTGTAGATTACCGGGTCGCCCGATCGCGAAACATGTGCCAACTGTTTATTATTGAAACGTGACGTATAGAGTCATAACAGTTTTATGCAAATCAAGTTAACTTTAACGTTACTTTGGGAGTTCTCAAAAGCGGCCCGGAGCCTGGATTTGTGGCTGATAATGGCAATAGGGTCGTCCCTTTTAACACATAGACACACACATACCTGAAATATGTGTGTGGTACTTACCTACAACTCGCCTACCCCTTTACATACTTCTAATAACACAAACACATAATACATGGTAAAATTAGTACCATGGTAAGCTTTCAAACTAATTGAAAGAGAGAACACCAGACTATGTCACCTTGAATTACCTATACCTACAAAAGCTTTCGCGCTACGGTAGTCTTTGTTTAATAAAGTTAGGTTGATTAGTTTTAATTCGCGGCTCTCTACATTAATTAAAAATAATTTACCGTTGGGGCTGCTATTTTTAAATATTCATGGCTGATTTCATGAATGTTCTGTTTAAAAATAAGGATGATCTTGTATTGACGATAATGCTGTTTTTGGACGCAAAAGGCGGTATATAATGTCTATTAGTGGGCGATACTTAAGCGAAATTAAAGGAATTTACTACCTACACAGTTAGTGTAAAATGGCCAGTATAATGGCCTAATGCTACGTTTATAATTAAAAAAGAATAATATTAAGTATATCTCTTTTTTAACCAATTAAAACAGTAAAAGGATATTGATAGTTAGTATTGCGGCAAGCATCCACTTTATTTCATTGTATATACTTACTAAATTGCAGTAAAATCGTGTAGGTACTATTGTGCCTGAATTTCGCGGTTTTCGTTAAAGTAAAATTAGCATAAGTTCAAAATTACTCATTAGTAGATTGATCATGGTTTTGAAGCATTTGATGTCTGTAGTGCATAGTAAAATTCACTCAGTCATTAAGGTATAGGTGGGTAGGTACTAGGTACCTACCTACAAACGGTAACGGTACGAACTAAACTTGAAATAGAAACGTTTCGACTACCTACCACATTTTGCTATAATAAAAAAAAGCTATCTATCAATCTCATTAACAATTATATTATGTACGGATATTATTAATTGTAAAAAACACTGCGCTTCACTAGCGCCTCTATTGGTAAACAGAGGAAAGAATCGACGCTGACATAGTACAAGTTCGAACAAAACTCACCAGATGGTGCGGTCAGCCACCAAATACCAAATCACTTGGATTTTCCGTGAGAAACTTGAACAATGCTCAACACTACGTACTCTTATCTACTTTTGAAAAAGAAAAAATAGAATTTACCTTTGGATGAAAAACCCCTTTGAATCCTGGGTTCCTAGGGTTCCCCTCGGTTTTCATTTCAGATTAAACTGACTGAATATTTTCCCGGGGTGTCAGATAAAATCTCTAATTCCTGTTCAATTTGCCTGCGACTTTTGAAGGCAGATAATGAGAAAAAAACTCGTTCTTCTTTCTTTAATATTAGCAACAACTGCTGCCAGCCTCACTTTACGTATTTTTTAAGTGGAAATTTAAAACATCATTATCAAAAACATATGCCAATGCCATACTTGGTGAGTAACCCCGACCTTGGGTTTGGTCATCCACACAATTGTGAACAGGTACTTCGCTTATATTACCGCGAGGTTGTGTAACACCAATGTGCGCTCAAGTAGCAACTATTGTTTGTTATTATGGCATTTCCTATTTTACTGTGTCAATCGGATATAAGAAGGCGGTTGAATTGGCCTTAGAATTTTGATTAAGGAACGCGAGTTTGGATAAAAATATTCAGGTCCCATTCCACAGCGTTTGAAACTCCAGATTTTCCAGATATCTATCAGCTTCGGCTACGATATTGTAAACAATGAAACTCCATTTCAGTCATTTTCTGCTAGATAAAGAAACTCATCTGGAGATGGTGAAAGAGGCCAAACTTCAATAAATAACTTACTTATTTAGTAATTACCTAATTACTTATAACAGTATCTTTTACACCAAAATAGAAAGGGTAATTTAATTAATATAATAATATGAGATAGAGCTCGGTAACATAAACTTTATGGGAGTTAATGGGATGATGTAGTCAAGTTTTTATTAGTCTTCATTACGATATGGACTATGGTACTAACGTATTTAACTATTATAATTTGTATGGTACACTAGAAGCCTGTGACCGAGTAGTTGTGTGGAAATCGTTTGTCATGGTATGGGCAAGTAATGCGGAGGAACCGAGGAACGAATGTCGTGAGGGAATTTTTAAGTGGTACCTATGGTGTAATAGTAGATGACATAGAAAGGTCAAAGAAACGATAAATATATTGTGTGGCAGAAGGTATGACTAGAGAGAAGAAGACTACTGAGATGGCGGATTATATAGCTGTATATCGAGGGTAGAAATTTCAAATGTCCTAAGGCCATAGGTAGATGCATAACACGTTTAAATCCTTGTCCCTTCTTACGAGATTTGAAATGTCCACCATCGATATCGTTATGGAAGATGATAAGACTAGAAAGGAGACGAGGGCCAATAGTTAGTAGTAGAAGTATGGCAGAAGAATACATGCAGCGCTGTACCCATATAAATTAGGATAAGGGCAAGAGGAGGAGAGTAAAACTAGAAGGCAACCCCCACATACACATCTACGTATAGCTTAGCAATCACTTCATGATGCTTAGTTAAAAATAATTGGTTTAACCCCAATTAATATAACTAACGGTACATGTTAGCAACAGATGCATTTAATAAATGTGTGGAATCATCGTTACACTCGAACGCGCCCGTATAGACCTCGCTCATCAGTATCTTGATAAACATCTCATCATTCTGTTTCACCAAGAAAGACTCATTGTAAGTATAAAATGACTAAGTTCTTTGTCCAATGTCTAACTAGTAAACACACGCTTTATCGATAAAAGCAGATCATTTACTGATACAGATAATTTATTTTAAATAAACTGACGACTTCCTTTGAAAACTGGCTAGTCCATTACTTGGTAACTGCTCGAACTCAACTAGTTATACTTGCTTGCACTATTTGCTTTACGGTATGATTACAAGGTGCAAGCTGTTATATCCATCACTGTTTTCTCCCTCTTCAGTCATTTCCGTCGGTTTTGCCTCTTATGTGGAGCCATTAAGTCCTGTTAGCTGCGGAGACTATAAACCGCAATTATCTCACTTGATGAACTGAATAATACTAGGAAAATTAATTTTAAATAAACAATCAAGCATTGCATATGTTGTGGTAAATTGTGTGCTTAATGAGTTCATTATTCCATTGCAATTTATTTGCTGTATAGAACAAAACATAACTAGCTCACGGTTTGAGATCATCAATTCATTTAAGAGCTGACGACCAATGCTAATTGCGTACGTAGGCATCTACTTTAGCCTAATATGTTCCATGACAGTTCCAAGAACACAGCGGAACAACAATGACAGCAATTCTGCCAAATGCAAATTATCTGCCTACACCGACTGCATATACGTCGCCAACTGTTCAAATGACAACAACTTACCTTCTCATTGTTAGGCTATTGACACACATTACGTATTATATTACTTCTATTATTTGCTTTATCCTAATAATAAGTAGTAGAATATATCATTAGGTAGCCACTCGTAATTTTTCCTCAGGACCGTCGCTTTTAGGACTAACTGCAGTGAACTGGGTTAAAGGTCATAATTTCAGCCGATAGACGTCCACTGCTGGACATAGGCCTTCCCCGAAAAAATGGGGGGTTTGCCATAATCTTCACGCTTGGCAGGCGGATTGGTGATCGCAGTATGGTGGTAAAATGCATAGAGAACGCTGCTGCCCATTCTCTAGTAAGTCCCTTAGTCGCCTTCTACGACACCCACGGGAAGAAATGGGATGGTGCTATTCTTTACGTCCGGCACCACACGGAACGGATTTAAGGTAGCAGCATAGTTATGAATACTTACTGTACTTATGTAATGCTATTCATAGAGATATGAAGATTATTCTCGAATACGTTGTACGACGCGACGGTTTAAAAATTAATTTATTTCAACTCCAACTAGTTAGCACAGTATCTTTAAAGGAACTAGTTTCCTTATTCGCCTCTGAAATTATTGTCATAAAGCCCTATAGGCTCTACATGCATGACAAACAGACTGCAATTTTCTTTTTAACGTGTTCAACATTATGTATTCACATCATTTGATGGTCCTGTTGATGGTCTAGCAAACCCAGTACCAAAAGATTATAATTACATAAAAAAGCGCCCAAGTACTAGTCGGACTCGCCCATGATGGGTTCCGTAGCAGTAAGTAACATAATATAAAAGTTCTTGTAACTTTGATCGATTTTTTAATAATTTTACTAGGCACCTATTACATTTTTTATTAGAAAAGAATGGTTCACGGTTTATGCATAAGGTTTATGTTTATGAAATTAAATGTTTTTTTTTTTTAATTTTTATATTTGAGTTGATTGAATGAAAGGTTTACCTTTAAGGTTTAGGTTTAGGTTTTTTTTTAATATGTCATAAATCGTAAACCGCAATTTATTGCGGTTTACGATTTATGACGTATTAAAAAAAAAAACTACTTACTAGATCTCATTCAAACCAATTTTCGGTGGAAGTTTACATGGTAATGTACATCATATATTTTTTTTAGTTTTATCATTCTCTTATTTTAGAAGTTACAGGGGGGAGGACATATTACCACTTTGGAAGTGTCTCTCGCGCAAACTATTCAGTTTGGAAAAAAATGATATTAGAAACCTCAATATCATTGAAGACCTATCCATAGATACCCCACACGTATGGGTTTGATGATTTTTTTTGTTTCGAGTTTCAGTTCTAAGTATGGGGAACGCCCAAAATTTTTTTTTTTCTATTTTTGTGTGAAAATCTTAATGCGGTTCACAGAATACATCTAATTACCAAGTTTCAACAGCATAGTTCTTATAGTTTCGGAAAAAAGTGGTTGTGACATACGGACGGACAGACAGACAGACAGTCAGACATGACGAACCATAAGGGTTCCGTTTTTTGCCGTTTGGCTACGGTACCCTAAAAATGTTAACTACAACATACTACTATTCAATCACTTTACGATGGAGTAGTTTATATAGAGATGACCGTTTGATACCTTATCGCCTGAGGGAAATGCACTTAATTCTAGATTTATGTGAACAACTTGTCTTTTTGAACTGCAATATTAAGGAGCTAGTGCTATAGTGCAACATATTAGTAACAAATAATTGACTAACATTCTAGACCTTTTCAGGAGCTAGGTTCAACAATCGCACAGTCAAAAATTATGTTAACAAAAGCATTACTGACATCTATGAACAGATCAGCGGGATAATCGCGTAAAACACTATCAGTAGCATTGGCTTTCATTTAGACAGTTCAATAACGTTCATTGTGGTATTTACTTTGCTGAACAGACAATTATTCAAACATTTGAAGCACTAGATTAGCAACATCCTGCAAAATGATTCAGATTGAGATGCATTAGTGTGTTACGTAAACCAGATTTTAAATAGGATAAGATTTAGTCCTAATCAACTTATTAAAATAAGCAACATTGCCCCTCTGCAGGCTTAGCAGGAGTACCGATTTGTCGACGGAAGAATACACATGACTATTGACTAAATGATGTACAATAGGAGAAGATAGCTATGTTCTTCTATTAATTATCACAGTTATGCATTCTAAACGTATCATGATTTTGTAGATAATCGTATATACTTTGTGGGTAGAAAGTTTGTTGTCAGTGTGATTTTGACAGGTTGGGAAGAAATTGTCTTGTGAAATAGTCTACATATAAAAGGACCTAGACAAAGATCATTAGAAACGAAAGACAAAATGACAGATTGTGGAAGGATATCACGGTGCGATGTCAAAAATAGAAGAACGAAATGTGATTTTGTATAGAATAAAAACTTTTAACAAAAAAATTAAACCGTCGAAAAAAAATATGTAATTAAAAATATTTTTTTTTTGTTAAAAGTTTTTATTTTATATTTGTCTGTGGCTATAATCTACTAATTACTACATGCTTAGTTTTTGATTACTTCTTGTAATACACAACTCTGCATTAAAATGTGTGAGTGAACAAACAATCATCCCCTGTTTTCCTACCCTTAGGGTTGGATTTTTTTTCCAAATTTATAAGGGACCAATTTCGGGTAACCCCTTTCCAATAAAAAGAGAATTTTCAAAATCGGACTACTCTGTAAAAGTTATGCGTGGTCATACATAAAAAAAATATACGCGTCTACTTGAGAACCTCCTCCATTTTTTCGTCGTTTAAAAAGCACTGTCTATTCTTCGTAGAAATAGGAAACGTCATGCTAAGCCTGCTGCAAGAGGGGCAATGTTGCGGCCGGTTATGCAATATTACTATTATTCAGAGGTTTAAAAGAAAACTCGGAGAAAATCATTCAACGGACGATGGATGCCAATGACACTAACTGTGGCCACTATTGCTACACTGCGAAAAGACTGACTAAGCGAAACGCTTGGTAAATAGAAAATACCGTTTTCAGGCAGTTCCATGCAACTTTGTTCACGAGAATTAAAATTTAACGATGCTAATTAAACTGCCAATTAAGTGTCATGTTTACCATTTTATTAATATGTTAATGATTATGCGGGTTTTTTACTTGAGATAGTATTCCCCAACGCTTTTATTGAATGGTTGCACGAACGGTGTACAAATCAAGTGTTTAATCGATTCATGTTATGGTGTATCAAATTGGGGGATACAATTATTGGATAGATAGGAATGTGAAAAATATTCAGATCGCCATCACACTTGAGTGGACGAAGAAAGATTTTCCTAATCCAGTGTCAGCTTGACACTAGAGTAACTTAATAACTCTATTTTTGTGAGGGTTTTGTTCTAACGCAACAATTATAAAGCAAAAACTGGATTTGGAAAATCCTCCTTTGTCCACACAAGTGTGATGCTAATGGCGTTATACATATTTTTCGCACAGTTCCGTACTAGTCTTAAGAAAATATAATTTTTAGTTATTTTATTCCACAGATTTGATACGCCATAATATTAATTATTTAATTAGAATATAAGTCACAGTAATTAAAATTTTTGTGCAAAATATTTCTATTAAAACCGGCTTTTTACAAGTTTTTCTTACAATTCCCAAAAAAACAACCGTTGACGTGAGAATTAAACGTAAAACGCACTAGCTGTTTAACAATTGACCCTACAAAAAATGGTTTCCATGTATCAGCCTTGGAACTCTAAAAAACTGGAGTAGGTAAACCTCCAATAAACAAAGCTTACGGCATTACAATACAGACAGGCAGTCGCTGACACCTCGCGCTGTCCGCAGCCTGAAAAATCGTTACACGCGCTATAAAGGAAAAACTTTTGATTTAAAATAAACCATTCATATTTTTGTACTTTTATATACCTAAACCTGTGCTAAAGTTAAGAAATAAAGTGATAATTTAAAGTGAAAAGACAGAGTCACAAAACAGTGACTGGATTTTGTGAAAATGCATCCGAAAACTTTTGAGGATCCGTGGACTTTCGTGTACAGAAAGTTACAAGAAAGGGAAATAATCAGCAAAACAAGGTGAGATTGATGTACTTGGTTACTTATGTACTATATTTTATTTTGGTAACTTGAATATTCTCATAGACTGCGAGAGCTCCGCGGTCCTATTATTCGTATAAAGTATTAGTACCAGTTGTTAGCGTTCCCAGCTGACTCTATTCTTTTTTAGTTTCGCCTATCCTATAAACGGGGTAAATCCTAATACGGATCTTTTCTAAATATTAACGGTTTGTGCACGAGTCGCTAAATAATCTATCAGCTAATTTTAGACCTTTTGCACAATAGTGATGAGTGTGATGTCATTTTGTTTCTTTTATCCTGTTTTTGTGTGTGGACATACTTCTATTTTCATCATTCGATTTTTTTTGCACTAGGTAGGTACCTGCCTACCTATAGATAATTTGAAAGGTACGACGGGTTCACGATAACTTTTTGAGTTCAGGTTTGAGTTAACAATAAGTATGTAAAATTACGCACTGTGCAATATCTCTAGTCGTTCAGAATTTTCACATTATTTATGGTCATGCAAGCATATTAACTAAGATACCTATGGAAATATGCCGAGATTCTTTTTAAGCATAGGTAGGTATGTCGATATCTTAGTATTTTTTTAGCGACATGTAAGTAAAGAAAGAAAGTAAAGTGCAGATTATATAAAGATTAATTTTAATGATTATTTTATCTTGTTATCTAAAACATTAAATAATATGCATAAGTAGGAGACAGTTAATTTATTTAAGTAGGTACAGTTAGCACTGCTAGCGAGATGTCCTTTGTGAAAGGTTGGTAACGTTATAATTACCTACTGCAGGCGAGGATAATGAGCACAAAATTGTCTTATAATTAATTCTAAAGACATTTTGAACGTTAGACGTTACAATCTCAATTTTCTCAAGACGATTTCCATTTGTATGCTCCGAAGAAAGCCTGAACGAAGCATGATATTGCGTTCTAATTACATCGGTTATTTGGTATTCTAGCTTATCATTGTTCATCAGATTTCTCTAAATGATCAAGAAATTTTGCGTGTCATGTTTGCCATGACCTTTCCATAACTCGCAAAAACACAATCTTATGGTTTTTGGCTCATTGCCTACCTCGTCGCGTTTCACGATCGATGGTAGGCCCCGCCCATTCCTCGCCATAGTTTCGCAAATGTACAAGAATTTTAATTTTATTATCACCTAAATAAGATTAAACACATATTATTATCATGAGACACTGTTGACATCCCGTATGAGTAACAAAGTGCAAACAAATGCTTTTGAAGAGCGTTGTGCCACAAACACGACCGTGTCTATTGTTTAAATAAGACTTTGCAAAGGGGGTTTATGTATCTATCACTCGAGGGAATTTATGTGATAGAATTTAATTATGCTGATTATAGTTTTGCCACAAGATTTATTGTGTAGAAACAAAGTCGCGTATGAATTTTGAATTCATCATTCCGGGATTATGACATTAGTTTTTTCTTCTTCTGGAATAAATGGAAGGGACTAAACTCTTATGAAAGTGGTCAAGTCAGAATCTTAAACAAATGCACAGAACAGAATTTGGGCCAGAAGCTGAGAAACTGTCGACCAATTAGTTCTTTCAATATTATGCTAGGTCATTAATAAATGTTCAAAGCAACAAGACTTGATACTTTTGCTTTTAAAGTTATAACATCGAATGTATGGTAATGTATAGCATGACATATAACGTTTTAAAAAAAATTGGCCCCGTCCAGAAAGTCATTACCACCAACTAGTGGGGTCCGCTAGGGCCGATGCCTGCCAGGAGTGCGGGATTGCGGGTTATTCGAAAGTGATACCGTGGCCCCTGGCACACAGGCAACTGAAGGAACACGGGTGGTTTTTAGTCAGTAAAAGTCTGACACGCCCTCCTGCTCTACCCAGTGCGGGAGAAAAAAAAACCTTATCAGTTACTCAGTATGAATGTCGATGGCTATAAGAGTAAGGGAAGACCAAAGAAACGATGGATAGACACTATGGACAGTGTCTTTGTGAGTGATGATATGGTTAGAAAGGGGGCGACTGTCGAGATGGCTACTAATAAAGAAGTACCTATGGAAGAAAAAGACATGTTGCGCCGACCCCAAATAAATTTGGATAAGGGCAGGAGAATGTTGATGATGATGAAGCGTCAGTCACTCGAGGTACTCTGGGCGAGGATCTGCACTCTGGTTAGGGTCGGCATTTTGGAATCATAATTTTCGGGAAGTTCGTCCTGCGGGTCTAAAAAGGCCACATTAAGCAATTCCTCTAAAAGTGATTCATTTCCTGAACTCCTCTACGATTCTGCTATTTGACATTTTACTTTAATACAGCAATTCATAATTTGGTGACCATTTTACGAATTTCCATACGAAACTGTCAAATAGATGAATTGCGTGCTGTCTGCGCAGATACTATTATGAATTGTCAGTTTGTGACCATTTTACGATTTTAAATATGATTCATATTATGATCATATTATGATTCTGCCAAAGTCTCCTTTTTAGACCCCCTGGACTGTTCACAAACTTTGGTATGAATTCTGATTCCTTGCAAGAATTTTGACTCACCCTAAACTATGTCATGTTTTTCGCTGCAATCCCCGTCAAATGGAGGATGTCCTTACAATTTTACGTTTCAATTTAAATGAACTACGCATATATTGCAATGATTCCCCATTAGTCATAGTTACCTGGGTATTATAAACTTGCAGCGTCTACAATCAGCAGCAACATTTCAATTTATGTTATGTAAATTGACGTAGGTGTAATTGTTAACCAACTTCATGTGTGTTGCTCTGGACGGCTCTACCGCAGGTAACTATGTTCGGTTCACGAACTATAATTCAAGTCTTTTTGTAATAACGGATAACTCAGGATTCTTGCGTTAAAACTCAATTACCTTTTCGTACACAAATAGAGCGTTCTAAACAAAAGATAAAAAGTCAAAGAAGTTACACGAGTCTTAAAGTTCGTGGACCGTAAAGCCGGTGGTAGAGCCTGCCTTCAACCTTGAGCTTGAACACGACCTCGCGTTGGCTCAGAATTTGGCCGAACTTTGCGTCATTCTCTGTTTGCTTAGATATCACTATCAGACGTTAACTAGAGCGATAATGTTCTTGTCTTCGCTAATAAGAATATTATGAGATGAATATTGTGAACTAGTGAACGGTCGCGAACGTATCCTACATGTTTATCTGTTTGGTAGAATGAATTACGCCCACTATGTAACAGATATGGCTAGGTAACGACTAGCGGTGCATTGGCTGTTTGTTTTAAGTAGTCAACAGTCATGCTTGTGATGCTTGCAGTTCCTTCTGTTTACGTCCTATATTAGGTTAAATACTTAGTATATTTAATATAATAATATAATTGTAGACCTTTCAATACATAAGTAGCCTTGAAAGGTCTAAAATGATCTAGCTAGCATTGTTTAACATTCTTTCAATAATGGATTTTCGAAAATAATTCTTTTGACTAAAGTTTCGGGACGCTATTGGCAAACAAAAACTTACGGAAGTTTTTTGACAAAATTGTCCCTAATATGTTTTTAGTTTGGGGTTTGTACGAGATGGTTTAAACGAGTGTTAGGTAGGTACCTACGTAACTAAAACAATAGCTTTGATTTTATGTAGAAACCTACATATTACATTTCCAAATACACTGAATCAAATGACATCATCTTGCAAAGGAATCACCTTACCTCGTCACGTAGCTTGCGGCAGTCTGTTGAAAAAACCTTTTAACCATATTGACTAAAGTAACTAGGTACAAACCGTGCGACACGCAAACCCTTTGTTGAGCAATACCCAGAGGAAATTACTACCTAATGATATAGTCGGATGATCTTTGTCTCCTTGTGATAAGGTAGACTGGGTAATTATAAGCTCTAGGCCGGGACCTTTTTAATGAAATTCTTATGAAATATGAAAAATAACTGTACAGTAGGTTATGAGAAGGGTAGGTAGGAACTGGGAAGCTGGAATAAGTACTTACTTTAAGATGTCAAACTTAATTTAAGCCTTTGCAGACTTCATCAAACTTTCTAATACGAGAGACTAACGCTCTAAGTGCATGTAACATAAATAGCGTTAAACATGGAAGGTATGGTACCTAAGGCCAGATCCTGTGTTCATATTAATAGGTAAAACCTTGTTCCTTTGGGACCATTTCGTGTGATTTCAGTTAGAAGAATGACTCATCCCCTTTTCTTTCAGTGACCATGGTGTTAAAATAACTTCACAATGGAAAAGAATCATTGTCTAAATGTTTACAGATTGATTGTGTGACATTACAAAAGCACGTGTGCTAATGCAGAACATTCAGTTTGCTTATTGCCGCGGCACAGTGTGCGGTGTGCGCAGAACGTTCGCCTGTTCACAGCCAGCCACCTTGAAATGTCTTGAATTACGTCAGCTTGGCCCGGTTGCCGGAACCGAAACCAAAACAAAGTGAGACGCGCTTACTCCAAATAATTTTTACACGTCTGCAATCCAATACAGCCTGCAAAAGTCAATGTGAAATGTATTAGTGTCTACTCTTGTGTCACTGAACTCTTCAAGTGTATAGTTGGAGCCGGTTGCTCTCAAACCGCGGCTGTGAATAATGTTATTTCCGGATCCAATCTAAGACTGAGTTAACTGGTACTGTTTACGTCATTTTCTTCCAGACCATATGACTCGATTAGTTTTGTGATTCATTGTGTATATCGATGACCGTGGGTATCTACATATTATTTTAGTCCGAGTTGCTGGCCGGTCGTCTTTTGTTTGTAGTTAGTTAAAAAAAATTTTTACGTAAGATCAGTGTAATTTTTTTTTATAATCATGGATGAAGAATCAATGTGGAAAGGTTTTTACGAAAAATTGCAGCAACAGAAATCTATTGACGAACAAGTGCACGATACCAGGTGACTTAATAAATGATTCCCATATTTTCATGTTTACTATCGCTATTTGTGCAATTTGTCTACTTAAATAGGTATTTGTATAAGTAATATCATAAAACACAGATTAAAATTGGATAACATCTGCCGAAGGGTTAGATTTATCAGTACATACGATAACTGCATACCTACTTAAACAATGACCCAAGTCGGTCACAAAACAAGCACATTCATAATTCAATGAACAAGTAGGTAGGTAGCCCAAAAACTACAATGTACTACCTAAAACATTACTTTAAGCTATTAGAATTTCAATAAAATTGCTACATTTATTTTTGATCATATCGTCCTCTCGTTAGAAATTCAATTGGCACGCCAACGTTACGAAGGTTTAACGTCCAATTAACTGCACCTTCTAAAAACTGGAATCTGTGGCCTGTATTTTATGTGTTACACACATACATAAAATGTGCACTGAATGTCTGAAATAATTCGCTACGAGGCATAATCTGTTGCAACCGCAAACTAACGCCATCTATGAATTACAGAGAAGCGATTCCTTGCAACGTGTCGTTTATAGCACTCTAAACTATGAAGTTTCTGTTTAAGTTTCAAATTAAGTTTTGTATTTTTACGTGATTTTCTGTTACGGTAGATTTTGGTTCCAGTGTAACTAATGAAAAGAAATACGTTTTCAGTCAAAAGTAACTAGAACGTGTAACGAAACGTAGCTTTGGCTGGCAGTGCAAAGTGTCAATTATCTTATGTCAAAGTCAGCCGTGCCGACAGAAAATCAATGTTAGAAACTAAGTGCTCAAAGTGCTATACGGACCCAGCCGGAGTAGGGATCTTGCAATAATTTTATAAAATTTATAGTGCCTAATTTGTCTTCCATTTTAACGACTTAGATATAAAAACATTAGATCACTGAGGTCAGTGATAAAGTGTGAAGGTGCCATTGAGATAATACATCGTATTCACAACATTATCTGAAAACATGGTTTTCTTGGGTGCCGGTATTCGTAAAAATGTAATAGCCTGCGGAAATCAGCATAAGCAAATGTCTTTACTGAAAAATAAGGCGTACGTTGAGGGAAAATGGGTAGCTGCAGGATGTGGGCAAACATTCAAGGTGTTCAACCCCGCCGACGAAACCGTTATAGAGAAAGTGCCGGAAATGGGAGCTTCCGACGCTAAGAGAGCTATTGGAGCTGCCGCTGTAGCTTATCAATCTTGGAAGTATATCACAGCCAAAGAGCGCTCAAAGATGTTAAGAAAATGGTATGAAATTTCTGAAGCACATACTGATGGTTTAGCAGAAATAATAACAGTTGAGAGTGGAAAACCATTATCTGAAGCTAAAGGTGAAGTTGTATATGGTAACTCATTTCTAGATTGGTTTGCGGATTGTGCCCGTCATGTAAATGGAGAAGTCCTAACAAGCCCATGGCCCAACAAACATATAATGGTTACACGACAGCCACTTGGTGTTGTGTCTGTTATTACTCCATGGAACTTTCCTTATGCTATGATAACAAGGAAAGTAGGCGCTTTGCTGGCTGCTGGGTGCACTTGCGTTATCAAACCATCTGAAGACACACCTCTGTCAGCTCTTGCTGCGGTTGCATTGGCAGAAAAGGCTGGGATACCTAAAGGAGTGATTAATGTTGTTACATGTAGCAGAAAGAATGCCCCAGAAGTTGGAATAGAATTGTGTGAGGATCCTCATATTGGGTGCATTTCCTTTACGGGATCTACTTATGTTGGAAAACATCTGTATGGACTAGCAGCAAAAGGTGTTAAAAGGGTTTCTCTTGAGCTAGGAGGAAATGCACCCTTTATCGTTTTTCCAAGTGCTGACATTGATCATGCTTTGGATCAAGCTATGCTTGCGAAGTTCAGGAACAATGGACAAGCATGTATTGGAGCAAACAGATTCCTAATACATGAAGAAGTATATTGCGATTTTATTGAAGGGTTTAAATCGCGTATTTCATCTAAGTGTATTTTAGGACCCGGCACACGGGAAGGAGTAACTTGTGGCCCACTTGTTAATCAAGAGCAAACAAAGAAGGTTTCCCATTATGTAGAAGATGCAGTACAAAAAGGTGCAAAAGTCATGATTGGTGGGCAGATTGCTAAAAACCTTGGCAACAATTTCTATGAGTCTACACTATTAGTTGATGTAACACCTGATATGAAGGTGTATCATGAAGAAATATTTGGCCCAGTAGCAACGGTTCTGAAGATTAAAAGTGAGCAGGAAGCCTTGCAAATTGCTAATAGTACCAGGAGTGGTCTAGCTTCATATGTTTTTACTAAAGACCTTGGACAAGCATTTAGGATGTCAAGAGATCTTGAGTTTGGAATGGTTGCCATTAATGATGGTATAATGTCTGCTGCAGAGCCACCATTTGGAGGCATTAAGGAGTCGGGCATAGGAAGGGAGGGCAGCATGCATGGTGTTGAGGAATACACGGATATCAAATATACCCTGATGTCAGGCCTGGACAAGTGAAAAATTCAAGACTATCAAATAGAAAAGCCGGCCTAAGGAGATCACCAGCAAAAATAATCCCACAACTCTCAATTTATATAAAGTACTAGCTTCTGCCCGCGACTTCGTTGGCGTCAAATTTATTCCTTCTCCACCCACCCCGTCACTCGCCTCGCCTGCCCGTGCAAGTACTTCATATTCGTGACTTTTTTTCTCTTTGCTCGGCTCTTAAGGGTCTTAGCGTGATGTTATGTAGCCTATAGTCTTCCTCGATAAATGGGCTATCCAACACTAAAAGAATATTCCAATTCGAACTAGCAGTTCCTGAGATTAGCGCGTTCAACCCCTTCGCAAATAATGCATTAGTTTAGAACAAATTTGGTAAGCATAAAAAAGTTATAGTGAGCCAACCTTAAAAGATAGACATGCTGTCGCGGACTTTTTTTTAGAACTTTTAAAGGGGTACAATTCTGTTACACAGATTTTTGCGAAACTTTAACCGTTTACGCAGCACACGCAGCGGAAGCTCTCAAAAGGAAAAAGAACCCTCGATTTTGAAACATGCTTCATTGGTGCTCCATTCCTTTTAGTCTTAACGTGATGATATATAGCCTTCCTCGATAAATGGGCTATCTAACACTGAAAGAATTTTTCAAATCGGACTAGTAATTACTGAGATTAGCGCGTTCAAGCAAACTAATAAACAAACTCCTCAGCTTTATAATATTAATAATAACTAGCTTCTGCCTGCGACTTCGTTCGCGTCAAATTTCTTGCTCCCCGACCTACCCCGTCGCTCGTCTCGCCTGCCCGTGCGAGTACTTCCTATTCGTGACTTTTTTCTCTTTGCTCGGCTCCTAAGGGTCTAAACGTAATGTTATCCAACATTAAAAGAATATTCCAAATCGGACCAGTCGTTCCTGAGATTAGCGCGTTCAAGCAAACAAACAAACAAACAAACTCCAGCTTTATCATATTAGTATAGATAAATAGTGAGATTTGTGGTATTATTTCTGATTGAAGAATTTTAGTAACAGATTTTTAGTACATAGAACTTGCATTGTTTTCAACAAATACCTTTCACAATATGAACAACTATCTACATTGGTCTAATTCCCAGATATCTTTTCAGAATGATTATTATTTAACAGTATAGTAGTATAATAGTTCTTCCTCAAAAAATGTAACATGAAATATATTTATAGCTTGTAGGTATAGACTAGTGATTTGCATTTAAATGTTAAATTACATACATATCTACCATGTCATATTCAATACCATATTAATTTTACTAATATAAATTAATACTGGCTGTTTTAATATAGACTTTAAAATTGCATTTATGTACCAGAAAACAGTAATGAATGAATACTGTAATATTTATAATATTGGCCTTTTGATTGAGCAGTTTTACCAGTAATTTTAGGACTTTGAGTTTTAGTAGGTGCTGTTGTTGGTTGACAGTATTTACAATCCCTTAAAATGTTTTGCTGTCAGTGAGCATATTTTGTTATGAAATACTTTTTCTGATTGTGATTTATGTTAGTTCCTAATTTTTTGAAATGTTATGGATGCTTTTTATCAGTTGTTTATTCTTTTTATAATTCTTGTTGATTTATTATTTCTTTTTATTTTTAAAATGTGCCATAAGTATACAAATAATGTGCCATTGATTCCAATATGCTGAATCTAACTGGACTAGTAGGTACCTAAATAATGTTTAGTATATACCTTCGCTCTAATCAGTCATTCCTGAATGTACTAAAACGAGACAATAAAGTATGTTTTCTAAGGTTATTTTAATTGAATATATGAATTTATCTCAAACTTATGTTACTTTATTTTCAATACCTTAAACTCTGGAGCAGTAGGAACCACCAAAAAGATAAAAAATAAAAACAGTTCTAAAAGTATAACCCATATTTTCTGGACGAGCAATAAGAAACTCATGAACGAAAATAACTAGCAAATCTTGCAAAGAATTATCTTTACAAGATTTGATAGTGGGTTCAATTCTCGCCCGAACATTCTATTAAATTTGCATTTAGTTCTGTGCATCTATTATCCTGTACCCCGAAAGTCTGACAATCAGTCTTATCAAGGGGTATCGAGATACCCAGTAACTGGGTGGTCTGGGAGGTCAGATAGGCAGTCGCTCCATGTAAAATAGTGGTATTCATCCGCATCCGGTTAATCTAGAAGCCGACCCCAACATACACAAAGGCTAGGCAGATGATGACGTCTATTTTCCCGTCCTTTTCCTAAGGAGTACATAAACACGTAAACCAAAAAACAAAGTCAGTAGATTCAAGTACAGAAGTTTTCTACCAACAGCAATGTCATATTTACGGTAGCCGTTATGCATGTCACTATATTTATTGATATTTATTACAGAATACAAGAAGTAGACGACAGTTTCTTCGAAAAATTTGGTTCTATACTAAAACAAGCTTCGCAAAAGGCAGCGTTAGAGGAAGCTACACCGTTGGCACCTTTGAAAGAGGCTGAAGAGCAGGATGGGGAACAGAAACTTGAGGGAGATCTACAAGCGGAGAGTAGGAGCATCCTGCGCGATTCAGATAGTGGGAATGAGACCCTACTTGACACAGATTCTGAACCTGATGAACATGACAAAATAGATCGTTATGCAGAGGCTGTTGGCTGGAATGTGAGTATCTCATAAAATTACTTAATACATCTATTTTTAGTAATTCGCTTATAAGATAGCGTCACATTGTTTTTTAGTGTCAAATCAGTGAGTAGATAAACGAACTTACCGTAGGCAGGTACTTATTAGTATTTAAGTAGAGACGTACTTTCTGTCAACATCATAAAGATGATTGTTCTATAAAATGGTCATCGTGGATGATTATTAATACAATTAAAAATTATTGGAAGTGGATATTTAAAATAGCTTCGTAAATCAGTTTGTCACTAGCACTTTATTTTCATCTGATAAACTGTAGGGTCAAGACCGTGAAGACTCGAGAATATGTTTAATAAATAATTACTTGAACGAATTCTACTTATCGACTATAGTCATTCAAACTGTTCTGATTGTCTGAAACTGTGAAGTGTAGGAAGAACTAGTCGTAATTTATTTACACGATTTGACCCATATCCCTAAATTGGTTGTGCAGGAAAGTGCACAGACAATAAACATTTAATCGGGGCGGAAATCACTGTTCTCGTAACCCACGAGCTAGTCGACTGATCGTTACGATATCCGTCGTATTTTTAGCTGTCTTTAACTGGACTCCAGTCAAGCCTAGCTTCTAATTGAACTAGACATTGGGCTATACCTATCCTGGGAAAGTGTGTCACAGTTAATTTTGGGCTCCGCTGAAACGATGCAGTGACATTAAACCTGAGGTATTTGCTATCATGGGCAATATTCCAAGGTGGTGTCACGATTGCATCGCTCGCTACGCTTAACCGTGTTATTGTTCTTGATAAACCGTTTGTATATGAATACGTAGTGGACAGTAGAATGGAACGGAGGACCATCATTATTCTCAATATAAAATACTTATGAATGAAAGTACAAATATCTATCTATAACAACTATAACTTTGGTTAACTGATATTCTTTAAAAGTGCACTGCGTTTGCTGAGTGAGACTTGAGAGCATATAGTTAGCATATACATATGTAGTTGATATATCATGTAGCTACCATGTTCGTTGTGTAACGTCTCCCTTTTCTTAGTAGTATGTACACAATACGATTGTGTGGTCTCAATCGCACAATGGTCGCGACACTCGCCCGTGTTCTGGCACGCATCCAGTGGATTTTTTAGTTTCATTTTGTCAACTTCCTCACCAAGGTTGATCTCAATGACCGTCGTCGTTTCCAATGCGTCATATCCAATGTCATTCCCCTTTTTCTTTCAAGTTGGAATTTCCGAGTAAACTATTTTTCTGCGTTCGGTTCTTCTAATAGGCGTCGCCGTAATTGCAAATATAAGTCAAAAACCGACCAAATTACTTTATCTGTGAAGAGGAGATCAAACCAAGTGCTTTGTGAGTGCATGGTACAGGGGTCCCTAATTCACAACATCCGCTATGGAATGTATGAGAGCACATACACAAGCGAATATGAAGAGTTGTTGATCTATTACTAAATAAGACCAACTTCAAAGCCACCTTACTATTGGTACATTTTCTCTCCATGCTCTAATGTACTTATGTTTTGCTTCATCTAGATTTAGACAGTTATACGCTTGATGTATTGCCTGGATATTCTCAAGATGCATTAGCGTAATCTCTATTCGGGGTAGGATAGAGTAACTTGTAAGTTCAGAAGTTAAGAGTTGCAAATCATCATTTTGTCTTAAAATAGAACTGCTTCGAATCTGATACGAACGGCTTAGATATGCATCAGGAACTTGATTTCTGACTTTGCACAGTACATTTGATTTGCCCAAAGAGCACGATATAAGATAAATTTGTAATTTTCTGATATGTATCAGCCCGATTTAACATTGGAGACTCCAGAATGCTAAATGGTAAACGCCACAGCCTGTTGGTTATCCGTAGTGTCTGAATGATCTTGACGAATGTTGCTTGCTATTAGTTATGTTTGTATCGTGTGATAAGGCAATTCAACAGTTCGATCTAACATACTACGCAGCAACCAAAAATTTATAATTTGCCCTTCTGTTAGATATTATAAGAGATTCTTGTTTAAATAAGCTTCAATGTATATATTCAGCTGAAGCAGCACGTCTTAAATTCTAATCATGTTGAGAATACACTTACACAGTTACGCACTAGCGCCTACTGAAGTTCAGTTATGTAAATAAATTGGCAATAATGTAAGAGAGTAGTTTCCGTTCCCGGCAAGCCCAAACGCACGCGGTTAATAAAATAAATAAATCGTTCAGCACGCGCGCCTGTTGCCCTGCAAACTGGGAACCTTGGTTTCTGATTGTATGTTCAACACGACTTACATGTATTATAAACATTGCCGAGAAGTTTTGGGAAGCTTTGTTATAAAACTTTTTCACCTAGAGAGTCTGCCCGAATACTTAGGTATAGATAACTGGTTTCCTTCCGCCTTGTCTTGTCCGTCGAGCTGGTTTTAGTTGGAGCGGCTTTCTTAGTGCATGGTTCATCACGTATCATGACACTACGACCTAATAACTAGTTTTTTAATTGCCAATGACATTGCTCGCCGACAAGGGATTTTAGAGGCCATATCCGTTTTTTATGTAAATAAATGTACTAGGTTTTCCTTCAGTTGAATGACGAGATACCACATATCATCACAGGCGTAACAGACTATTAGTAGGAATGGGTTTGTTTTTGACGGTTCCCTAAAATAGGGTTGAGCTACACGGTGACTGATATACATGCCGCCTGTTGGGACAGGTTAGCTTAAAGCTGCAATGGCTCTTTCTTTAAAAGGCCCTTCCAGACATGGCCCTGCATTGTTAGACTGACATAAAATTCAAATAATGTAATGTTTGGACTTTAAAAGACCCCACGACCTCTGAGTTTTTTTCGGCTTTTCTTCTCAGGGAACAGTCAGCTAGGAAATGCTGGCGCCGTTTAGTTTTTAAAATATTGACCAACAAAATATTGACATGTAAAAGAGTCTGATAAGATCTACATAAATAAATAAACATTTCATTTCATATCATTCCAACACCATTCATTGCGTTATTGATGATGTTGAGCAGACAAATTTTTCGAACATATGAAGCAATGGATTAGTAATATCCATCAAAATGATTGAGATTCTGATTGTGTGTTACGGAATTAGGGTGCAGGTAGTTGTGTAGTGCTGTTTTATTATTGTAATAAAAATTAAATTTATTAAACGCCATAACGGCCTGTTTCACGATTTATAGTTTTGGCTCAAGTGTTATGTATTTTTTTCGTAAGAAAAACTACATTAAGAATTCCATTATACTTATGAGAATGTTCTGTGGTATATGTTCTTCCTCGCTCTGAAGAGGAACATACTCGTATATTACACCTTCTGCATTAGTAGAGACGCATGTATAGGTATGAGTGTTATAGAGTTGGAGCCAGTTCAGAATATTGCGTCAATGGATTGAATAATAACGTTCAAAGTATACTTTCTATCGGTAAGTAGGTATATGGAATCCGGGAAAAGTTTATAAATTACAAACAATTTGTTTTTGCAAATGTTGCTTGACCACTTTGAGATCTCAATTGGTTTTTTCTATAGTAAAAACTATGGTGAAACTCATATTTAACAGGATATTTGACTATTGCAACAAAGATGTCGGTCGAGTGAGACATCACATCAGTGGTGTCTTTAAATATTTTGGAGATTTTTTTATTATTTAGGTGTGCTCTCGCATTCGTCTTCGTTGGCGGCGCTTTGCAAAAATAGAATTTGGCGGCAGTGCGGGTTCAATCCCGAGTCCCAGTCGGCCGGAGCCAGTGCACCGGCAGCTCCCACCACACTCATTTCTCTCTACTTTCGGAGTGTTTTTCTTCCCGAGTATCGACGTATCGATAACCTCAAGTGAACTCTTTAAACTGTCAATGAAAAGATGACGGGCTACTTCAATTTTCTCTTTTTATGACCCAGTGTTAACAAGTTGTGTTATAATATAATAGTGAATTTTGTGAATATGTGATAGTCAACAATGACTGAATCTTTAGTCAAAATGAACGGCATGGGGACACTTCGGACTAAGTTCAGAGGCGTGAAGAAGGAATTGTTAGACAGACAAACCAGCATGCTAATCCAGTCTATGACAGTTTGTAGATCCTACACATTTTGCATGAGCGGTGCAACTTATTTTCGTAGTTTTAGACAATATGATTAAAAAATAGGAACCATGAACTTTAGACACTTTTCGAAAACACTCGTTTTGTAATAAATCTAATTTGTAACTGCGGTTGTTACGTGCAATTGCCGATAAACTTGCATTCTTTACAGTTACTCCGTTAGTTGATAAGATTGAGTCGAATAAGCTACGATTCAATAGGTCTAATTCAATTCAGATTCACTGAAAAACAATGTGAGGAATATGACGAGGATACCGTCATAAAAATAAAGTGATGATTAGTACCTACTTATTATATTTTCTGTCAGTTCTAACGATTGGGTTTTTTTGGGTCATCAAACAGCCAGTAATGGCCTCCTATTTTTCTCATACCTGGCTTGTACGGAATGAGATACCTATTTTAAAAGTCGTTTCGTGACTCATACATGAGTTCACAGAATAGCCTTCTTATGAAGTTCATTAGATGATCAATCTTCTGCTCAATACAAACCCAGTTATTTCGTAACCAACCGACTGGCTAATGGTAAACACCACCTTTCTATCAGATCGATAGGCTTCCCACTACGGCGCAGTAACCCAACTGGCTTAAGAGGGTCACTACAAACTCGGTGAGAACTCTTTCGGTAGCTACATTCGTGTTCGGTCGGGTCGTTCCGGTGGTGGTGTCGTTTCCAGGACACCCTATCATTCAAAACTATCGATGATTCATTCGGTTGTGGTTTTAGCTGCAGTGCGGAGGATATTGTTGTGTAGCGTCATACTCGTCGAATCCTGATTCAGTTGACTGGTTTATGAAATTGCGATACTATTATGATTCGTCGGTGAGTGTTACCTCGGACTGTACCGATCTACCTACACTTACAGCTTCGGATGAGTACACAGTGAGCCAACCTCTGAAAGTATCTTTGAGCATCATTCTTGTCTTGTTTTGAAGTGATTTCTTACGCAGATTCTAGTCAAGCAAATGATAAATAATGAGTGGTTGTGGGTTCCTATCTTAAGTGAGTTGTGATTGAACCGTAGAAATCTTCAAATTAAGTAGGATAGTATCGGTAGCTTTATCTCTGGATACTCAATATAAAATAACTGCCGTGCGTTTGGTATGAATCTACTAGTTTTCTTGAATGAAAGCGGCGTGTTACGTATTTTGACAATAAATTAAAATCAATCAATGCTAAAATTTTCAGTAGTATTTTGTGATAACTTAGCAACTTAGAATAAAAAGTGATGGTGGTGTTTTTGCAATTCGAAACAGTTCTTGCCAAAGCGGCTGTGTTTGACTTGACAAAGGTGTCTAAACAATAATTTTTTAATGTTTTGGTATTTATCAAATAAATGCTCAATAAATAATGAGAAAGTAAAATAATGGGAAAAAACAGCTTAAAAAAATATCATTCCGTTTCTACTGTTAGATCAATATTGCCTAGGCAATATGAAACTATTTCAAAATCAAAGTTGTGTTTGAGTAGGTAGGTAGTACTTATTCAGCTTTACGGCAACAATTTATAAATAAGCACAACAGAATAAAATTGTCACGGAGGTGGCGCATTTTTTATCCTTTTCTACTGTTAGATCAATATTGCCTAGGCAATATGAAACTAGTTCAAAATAAAAGTTGTGTTTGAGTAGGTAGTACATATTCAGTTTTACGGCAACAATTTATAAATAAACACAACAGAATAAAATTGTCACGGAGGTGGCGCATTTTTTATCCTGTATGTCGGGTAGCTTGCAATACCGATATTTAATACCTAGGTATTAAATAAGAGTAGAAATTCTTATCGGATAATAGGCTCGGAATCCCTAGGATTATATTATAACACCTGAGAACAATGAGTTGTGTAGTGTAGTTATGTAAATTGTTCCAATTATTATCTTGTACGTATAGATATCTATTTATAACGTTAAATTATCGTGCAGGTCATGATTGCAATTAACATCATGTTAAGTAGGTATACCTTTTCTAATTAAATGTTCATTTCCAGGTCGATGAACTTTATCTGGAAGTACTTTACGAGATATTACACAATGTCGGGGGATGTGACGTAGGGTGCGAGGTGGGACAGCTCGCGATGCTGTCCTACATACAAGAAGCTTTCAAAATAGCCAATGACAAACACACACAGCTGCTCACACAAGCTGAAGCGAAGGAACCACCAGAACTGATGCTGAACGTTGAAGTGGTTGAAGCCAAAGACTTGGTTCCTAAAGACCCGAATGGTCTGAGTGATCCCTTCGTCACAATATACCTGATGTCGAACCCGACGCATAGGTACAATACTTCAGTCAAGTCTACAACTCTCAACCCGTTATGGGAGGAACATTTTTCTTTGTAAGTACCTATATTTAATCATGTTACTGTCTCTTAATTTTCAGACTTATGTAAGAATGTAATTGCGATAGTTAAAGTCATAAAGATACAAGTAGATTAAATCGTCATCTGAACAAAACAAAATTCAGAAGATGATATATCTTACCGTTATCTTATGCTAACAGTGGATGCAGTGTTTTCCGAGAAATGTAAATTAATGTTATGTACACGGATAAAGGCTGAGAGAAACTTTGGAGCTCGCCGATGATGTCATGCGTGCAACAAATATGCAGATTAATGGAAAAATGCATTTTCTGTTATCTTAGTGTTATCACATTTGGTATTACGATACTATTACATTAAAATATCAGGATATTGTGATTGTGCGAGTAACTGTTTCATATAAACCTAGTGACGTAGACAGAGAAATGCTCCACACATCATAGTAATATGTAGTAGAGTAGAATGTTGCTATAAAAAGTTACGACCCCGTTAGTGCAACTGCAAATATCCGTGGGGCCTTGTTCCTTGGCATACATTTCACACAACATTTTGTTGCTTGTAAATAAACGAGTAAGTAATGAAACAAATGTTTATGTTTTCAGACCTATGCCAGGAAGCGTTCAAGAAGACTCTCTCGTACTGGAAGTATGGTAAGTTCAAACTTCAAACACCACTTGTTATAAATCCTTTGCCTGTTGAATGAAATTGATTAAATATGCGTGACCAAAACAATCGAGTAATAAGAAAAACCCGACAATAACCCGGGTTGTTGACCCCTGACTCCATTTACGGCTGTGATCAGCGATTTCGCTGAACCGCGTTACCTGTGTTTTAATAGTATTTTTATTAAGCGGTGTTACTTAGCACGCAACTATGTATATGGAACGTGTTCATATTCGTATTTTAATTACCCAGGTGACATAAAACCACAGTGATTAAATGTTTATGCCCTAGTAACAAATGCCAATGACTTTGTGTTTATGTAGCAAGAATTATTGCAGTGAATGAGAATTATTTTTCACCTTTCAGGGACTTCGATCCTGCGGAGACGGTAAAGGAGAAAATGACGAAGATATTTGAAGTGAAAGGGGTGAAAGGACTCCGGAAACTTATGAAGGAGATAGCTATCACTGCTTCTACGGGGAAGCATGATAATGAACTGATTGGCACTTCTAATATACCACTTAAAGTAAGGGACGGCTTTATAAGACATTTTGGTAATAGCAGGAATAAATAGCCTTCATTTTGACAGTTCAACAACATTCATTGCGTTATTTACGTCGTTGAGCAGACACATTTTTCGAACATATGAAGCAATGGATTAGAAAAAAAAAATGATTCAGATTCTGATTGATAGTGTCTTACGCAATTGGGCTGCAATTATGACAATAACGTTGCATTAGAAATAACAAAACGTTGCAGATATTTTATGATTTATCTAATGCCAAAAAATATCGTAACACAAAATCTATGTTTGAATATTTTAAGTTTAGACCGATTTGAACCCTGGAGATGTTTAACAATGTTGTTTGATTACAGTCAATTCCAGCGGGAGGTATGATAATGTGGTTCAGTCTCAGCAAGAAAAGCAAACTAAGACGTCAAGGCGTGGTCAAAGTGAGACTAAACTTCTCTTCGGAAAAGAACTCTCAAGTCGCTGCTCAGGAACACCGACACCTCCTCAGAATCATTCTCCTGCACGAGCTTGAAAACTCTAAGGTCAGTTTACTGCGTAATTGCGTACCCAGTATTATTTTAGTCGTAGTAGTTGTGTATTAGTCACACACACAGCCGTATACGAGACATGCATACTAAACGTAGACTTCCTTTCGGTACTGACCTAACGTACCATGTGGTTAGCTATTATGAGCTAACTCCATAAAGACAGGTCTGTTATTCAAACTATTTTTGTAACGACAAGAATTGTATCGATGTCTCATTGTGCGTGATCTCATTATGCAAACTGCATAATTCTCAGACCAGATGTCTCACATTCACGGAAATATGCCTAGGTGTTACGATGAGATGCAGGTAGACTTATTAATCAATTGTAACTATAAACAATTTGAAGGTCTCCAAGCTATTTTTGCGTCTGCATCATTTTATTGACTGACAGTGATACGAAAAACAATCGTAAAATTGCAGCTTTCGTCACTTTACGATCTCTGAGCGAACTTTTGAATTCGATTGAACTAGATCTTACGTCAACTGCTTCGAATTGGAATGTTTCGTTTTTATGTTCGTAATAGGTCTATCTGTTGGAAGTTTAACAGATAAACCACATAGTAACCTTAACTTTTGAGTGCACCAGTTATGTTTTCCGATCGTAAAAATGTCCCTGTTTATCCCTCGGTATAAACAAACTACTAAGGTCATGGTCTGGTTTAGACTAACAGACTTTGAAGTATTGATGCATAAATAGTTAGATTCAACCTACCTACATGCAAATAAATGTTTACCTATTAATCAGAAAAGCTGATAAATTTGTTTAAAATAAACTTTTCCTCTTTAACTACTTTAAAAATAACTATGCTTTTTGTAAATATGACGTCAGACATGGTTTTTCTAAAGGTAAATTTTATTGCACAGCCCACTTTTTGTCTACTGACGCGTGTGTGTTGAAACTAGAACTTGTTTCTCAAAATGGTGACGGCCAATTATTTTGCAAATGTTTATATTGGCCAGAAGGTCAAACACATAATGATTAAATAACCCTATTCATATGTGTTGTAACATTAACGTTTCGTCAATGTTGTCCTTTGGGTCACCGACTCGCTCGTCTGTTCTTGAACGAGTAGACAAGGGTTTCCCCCAACGTGATAGCTTATTACTATTAACGAAACAAACTGTGTATTACACAAATAACAATGAACTTTGTCATTTGTGACCCACCGTGTCGAATACTTAATTATCACAGTTGCTGACGATCTTTTAGTATGTCCTGGCGTTAACCAAGTCGTCTGTCGTGTTACCGTTGCCATTGTTTATTGTTTGCTTCGTATCTAAGCTGAAATTTTTAAATAACCATTGGCAAACAAGGTTTTCCGCCTGATAGTAGATGTGCAATGTAAACAGCGACTTAGCCATCCCAGTCGCTGAAAAAAGCTGAAATATGTCATGTATCTGAAAGTTAACGTTAAATATCGCGCCGGGATGTTTTCGTGCACTCATCATCATCAATGCAATGCTTAGCGCCGAGAGTTGAAAATCCAACAGTATGTTTTTTCGACGCGCTGGGATGCACTCTGTTGGATTCTCAATGCTCGGCTCAACACCGAGAGTTGAAAATGCAATGCGCGATAGAACCCCGCCGCGATATTTTTACGTGGTCTAATGGCCAGGGGTGCGAGATGTTCGAAAGAGATATCGTGGCGTGTTCCTTCAGTTGCCTGTGTGCCAGGGGGCACACAGGCAACTGAAGGAACACGGGTGGGTTTTAATCCGTAAAAGTCTGACACGCCCTCCTGCTCTACCCAAAGTGGGAGAAGTTATTTGATGATTACCCACCCTCAAAAAAAGGCGTGCTTCGTGCTACACTCTTGTTTATGTCGCCCCAAAAATCTGTGTACCACCCGTAATTCAGTGTCAGTACACTTTTCAAATCCAAGCACATCAACGTCGCTTTCAGACAGAAATGAGCACTTACAGTGGTTGTATTTCTCCCGACGATCTCCTCCGAGACCTGTACGACTGCTCAGGACTATTAGGTTTGCCTGTCAGTATGTATCAGAGGGTCTACTCACTAAGTCCGTCGACGATGATAAGGGCCCGTCCGAAAGTGGTTGATCCCGTCAAACAAGTGTCAAATTTAATTTTTCAGACGGGTAAAATCACATCCGGAGTAGGGACAACCATCTAATTGGGTTGACATTTATTCTTGGTTCGGAAACCAAACTAATTTTAAGTCCGTAAGTGACTAAGACTGATAAAGGAGTAGGATACACCGGTAACTTCGGCTGCTACTACGGTCTTTGAGCTTAGGGAGTACACCACCAGGTCTATTGTACCATTGCCATCCTTGGTCTGCAGGTGGCACCTTACTGGTGGTGCGGTAACTTCAGCGCCGCCGCCGAAGCCATCCTGACGCAGCACGCGGCGCAGTCGGGGCTCACGGCCAACGACAACACGCTGGCGCAGTGGGCCGTGTACTGCGCTGTCACCAACGATCACCCGCTCAGCTTCGCACTCTTCAACACCTTGCTGGATAAGATCACCAAGCCGCTGCAGTCGGGTAAGTGCACTTTCACCTCATCAGTATTCAGCTGAACGACGTCCACAGCTGGGTATATGCCTTCCCTAAGAACGGTCAGAAAAAAACAGCTCTTTGTTGCTCGCATCCAGTGAATACCTGCGACCGTCACCAGAAGGCCAATTCTCGTAATTAAAACGTACAAAATCTAGTCGCAGTCTCATCTCTGCGACAATGAAATGTCTATAACTTGTAAAAATGTATGGAAGCTCAATGGGGAACTCGAGGTATTTTCGACAGACTGAGATCAGACTGTGAACGTTCTTAAAATTACGAGAATTGCCTCTCAGTCACCGCTATCCCTTGATCATAATATGCTTTTAAATTATTGACTTTTATGCCATGTTTTTCGTAGGTCCAGGTTTTTGTTACCAAAAAGTCTTTTAAATACCTACTGGTATTTAAAAGACTGTCCAGAACCTATCGTAAATCTAGGTGTGTCGATTCCACTTTAATGTTTACCCTTATCTTACTCCAGGTCTAGTAAATGAAGAGAACGTCAAGCTGTTCTGGGATGGCGCGAGGAAACTCCTCCCAACATGCTACAGTCACGTTAGGAAACTAAGGAAAAAGACTGCTGGCGACAAAACTGTTATGAAGACGCTCAGAGAAGTCCTCAAGATTCTGTACAAGTTGTCCGTTTTGGATGCTCCGGAGAGTTTAGACTTATTCCCAGTAAATTTGTATGGTTGGCTGAGGGAAGATATGGGGAAGTTGACCATTCAGATCGTGTTGGAACAGGCAGTGATACAGGGAGCATCTGACTGGTTTGTCCACATACTGGATAACAACGAGTGTAAGGATGAAACAGAGGACAAAAGACTGCAGCATTTGATCAGAGCGATACAGCTAGTCCGGTCAGATCTGCAAAGAGCCGTCGAGTATTACGACAGAGTTTTCGTTGAGTAAGTATATTCATCATACAATTTTCAATAATAGCGTTTACTCATGTTTGAGTCATACCTATTTTTAACACAATTTTCTTTGTTACTATGATTATTATGCAGATGATATTTGTTGGGTCGCTAATTCCTTACCTACAGAGTAATGAGTCTGCGTGACCGCCGAGTATGGGTTCGATTCCCAGGCTGGGCAAAGTGTTACTAAGTTTTGTGACTAGGAATTTCTAAGTAGGACTGAGTTTGCATTTATGCCCGAATTTAACCGAGCTAACCAATAAGCGCCTGTAGAAATAACCGACAGTTTGGGTGGTGCTATAATTGGTTATGTATTTGTTGTGCCAAATATATTTATTGGAGCGTTTATTTTTTTGCAGAGTTATGAGCTTTCCCTATTCTAAGACACTATACGGGTTGTACGAAAGCAAGTTGGCTTCATTGGTGGAATCAGAGATAGTTGACGTTTGTAAGAGTTTGAAGAGGCTGCGGTACAGTGAGGGGTCCACGACCACGCTGGCTGGAGGCCTCAATGGAGAGACGGGACTTGGAACTTCGTCTGTGGGTTCTGAACCCTTGACTATGGGTACCACGTTGTTTGAACTATACCTCACCCTCCAAAGGTTTTTGACGTGAGTATCAACAGTTATATACATACACAAGCCGTGACAAAAAATCACAAAATTCCATAGAAACTTTCATATTTAACCCTTCCAGGGAATGAATTTTCAAAAAATATTCCTTAGTGCTCAGTTTCGTCGTGTCGGGCAATCTTGTGCAAAACTTCATGTTCCTTAGGTGCGTTTCTGTCAGTGAAGGAAATCATGGTTTTTATTAAGTACTAGCTGTGCCCGCGACTTCGTCCGCGTGGATTTTTCTAAAATAAAAGTAGCCTAAGTTACTCCTTATTACATCAGCTACCTGCCAGTGAAAGTCCCGTCAAAAACGGTCCAGCCATTTCAGAGATTAGTGGGAACAAACAGACAGACAGACAGACAAAAATTTGAAAAAAATGATATTTTGGTATATGTACCGTATTATATTCAAATGCATCTAGCAAAAAGCGGTTATTTTAATATTACAAACAGACACTCCAATTTTATTTATATGTATGTATAGATAAATAAAACAATTATTGGCCTGTGCCATTCTGTAGATTCTTCATCAGTTTTGTGAGAGTATTAACATATTATACAGAATGTATTTCAAAGAGGAAGACAGGATGCATTTTAAAAGTAACTTCATTAAGTACTCATTTACACGTAAAGTTTTAAAGCTGTGTGCAAACTGTGCAAAAACCTACAATGCCTTTGTTTTTGTTGAATGATTCACGTAAAAACGGTATTTTACACCTCTTTGTTGAAGGAGACACTTATTTATAAGATAATTTATACTGGTCTCGTTTTATGTAGGCCTCCGTATCTTATTTACGCGATAGCGTTTCTTATTATTTAGCATGAACACTTAGGTAGTTACATGTTATTACTCATTATAATCAGTGCATGTTTAACTATGTCCTACATTGAAACAGTTGAAAGTTTTTTCAAAAAATAACAGAACAACTATTATTTTGTTTGAATAGATATAAAAGATGCGGATGTATTACATGTCAACAATAGTGTAGCTTTTCTTTTGAAATGGTTTGTCCTGGGGTCTCTAGTTAAGATGGGCGTGCCTCAAGGTTCAATTCTTGGCCCTATCTTATTTCCAGTTTACATTAATGACCCGTACATGATGGCTAACTTCTCGGATATAATTTTATTCGCTGATGACACAGAACATACCTAGCTTATGACTCTAAAAAATATTGGTCTATGGAACATAAAGAAAACACAATGAATGTACTTACTAATCGATTTTTCGCCACAGTATTTGTCAGACCGTTTCAAATATTTATGTTTCAATGTGTGCTTACAGTAGTACAAAAAGTAAACGAATCATACAATGAACATAATAGCCGTGTAATGTTGTTAAATATTTAAATGCGAGGACCGTCGCGTCTACCTTTTTTCTTTGTTTTTTAATCGCGTGAAAAATTACTGACGATAATATTTGAATGAGTATTATACCTTTGTATGAGACGTAGTATGTCTGGGAAAACATGTATTTATTTTGAAATATTTGCTTAACTCTTAAATCTGAAGTGTTTACTCTATTATTATCTCTATTTACCTACGTGGTTTTGATTACCTATATACTATATTACTTTTGTCAAGAAATCCATGTATTTGTTTTAAAATAGGTATCTAATTATCAAACCTTTTTACTGTATTCTTAAATCTATTTACGTTATTTTCATTAGATATCATTTGAGAGAATGGTCAAGTCCCCATATGCACGGGTGTCGGATTGTCTGATTTTGTCGTTTTAGTATTTTGGTTTTAACGTGTCTTATCCTAACATTCGTTTCTTATAAGTATTTTTTGTGTTACTAACAAATATATGGATGCGTTTGAAATCTGTAATTAATGAACTATTAATATTAAACTTTTCATCGTCCTTATTACAGATTGGGTCAAGGGCTGAACGAGACCGACTGGCAATCATACGCCATATCAAAATTCCACGCATGGTTCTTTGGTGGCGTGGCCCAATGGTTAGACATCGCCGCATACAAAGCACTCACACGCATAGAAAAGGCCGTAGACCTTGACAACTTGGTCCCAGTGGATACGAATGTAAAGTATAGCAGTTCCGGCGTCGATACCTTGGCTATATTCTATCAGATCAAGATCTTCTGGCAGCAGCTAGCGTGGCCTGATGTTGAGGGTTGTTATACGTTTGTGGCTAAGATTATTGATGTAAGTAATACATGGCTGGTTATGTAGTGGTCTTTATTTGGATGTCTGTATATAATAACATTGTACGAAGAAGTTAACTGTGCTTTTTGGCTGATAATAACTACAACTTTTCATAATTAAACTCTTTAGTTAAAAGCTGTAAAGTACATACAAATATCGAAACTTCCTTACGTTGATAAACATTCAACATATTCTCAATCCGAGACATTTAAACGAAACATGCGTGCAAAAACTGTAAGTGATATCTTCCTCTCGTCTTCAGGACATCTGCCGCTGCTGCGTGTTCTACTCAGACAAGATGGCCGGCCGCGTGGACAACGTGGGCCACGTGTCCAACGTGTTCGAGGAACGTTTCGAAGTGACCATAGAGTGGTGCGTCGCCATCAACAACATCGACTACGTGCGCCAGAGCCTCACGCCCTTCGTCACGGAGCTCGGCATGGACGAAATCATACAGAGGATGTGCGAGGCAAGATCGCCCATGGAAGCGCAGAGGTGGGTTACTATTAGTGTGCTTGACATTATCTACAACAACAACAACAACAACACACACAACAACAACGCAACATCAACAACACAACAACACACACACATCACACACACAACACACACACCACACACACACCACACGACACAACACCGACACAACGATACAACATCGACTACGTGCGCCGGCGCCTAGTACCAAGCAGCATATAAGCCCACTCAAAAAATGCTCAGTAATCCTTTTAGTAGAAGCGAGCGATTATCATAGCAATAAGCTATGATAATTTACTCACGTTGTCAGGACAGTATGTCTGAAGTTGCAAAAAAAATAACTTGCCAATTTTATAACACTGTCACTGCTAAGCACATGAGGTCGTTTTGTCGTCCAATAACATAAAAAGTCCGCATTCACGTTATTCATACTCAAATTGTAATTTTCCTTATTTTCAGATGTAAGGAAACGCTGCAGAATGTCATCGCCAATGCAATAGATACTGTAAGAAACAAAATTGTGGATCTTCTAGAAGTTATGGTTAAAAAGGTGAATTCTATGTTCTTTATCACAACATGACTTTTGTTAAAACATCTATGGACACCTGCATTAGTTAGTTATCCCCTTTAAAAGATACATATTCGATGATCGAAAACTTATACAAGACTGTTACTGTTCCAGATGATGCCATCCATCACCCGTTTCTTGATCGAGGGAGCAGAACTCCTCCATCAAGACTGTTCAAGCATGGACCGCGTTATGCGCTACCTGGAAGCCAACCTAGATACTTTATTCCAACATTTGAACAACGAAAACTTCTCTAGAACCCTTGAAATTGTATGGGAACAACTTGGCGAAGTGTTGTATGAACTCATACAGGCTAATTTAGAGGTCAGTTGCTTTTTTGTATGATTTTTTTTTAGATTTGATTCAAATTTTCCTCATAGCTGTATATTAGCATTGTTTTAATAATCTTAACTTTCTAATCAGCTGAAGCATTTGAGATTCTTTGTAACTAGACATGAGCTATAAATTTATGTGTGTACAAGACCGCCATTTAATATCAGTCTGGCACGATTTCAATAGATCGGTTGGATCTGCGATGTTGCGTCTGCGCAGGTTGATCTACTTTCAGTTCAGTGTCCTCGTACCTTAATTAAAGCTCATATCTAGTTTCGAGGACTGTAACCCATACCAACTTTTTATAATCTACTACCCTCTACTAATATCAGTTAACAGTTCAATTAATCCTTAACATCTTGTAATAACTTACTATTTACAACCACACAACAGTCATTTTCACACACACATTAGGTCTTTTTCCACAGGATTCACACAAAACAAAGTAACTCACTTACAATACTAACCCTTTATTAATTTTCGTTTGTAGAAAGAGAAAATCTCCACCCGTATTCGCTTGTTTAGGCGTAGATATTTTGGAAAAAACAAAGTATCCCCCAACTATATTATGTTCAGGGTAAATAATGTTGCATTTGTATCGCACGCTGTTGCAATATTTCTTTAAAAGTGTGCACTACACAAGATTTTTTTGATTGAGTAAACTTTATAACTCACTGAAATATTTAATAGGAAGAAATCATTTTGAAGTAGTAAATTTTGCTTTTCAAAAGGAAATGAAACGCTTGATTTTATTTTTAGAATGGTAGTTAATGAATTTAATCAGTAACAAATGGTGGCGTACTAATGAAAATTAATCGTCATTTGTTCCTGGTTAATTAATTTTATTTGCCGTGACGTTTGAAGGCCAAACGTCGGCCAATAAATTACCACAAAGCCAGTTATAGAGAGCACTCATTATAATATTAAGTACCTATCTGCAAAACAATTGTTATTTAAAATTGTTTGCGGTTTTATTTTGGTGTTTGTTTCGCTATCGTCCGACAACTTTCGGACCCAAATAGACTGTTGAAGGTAGTTTACTCAGGATATCGCTTCGACCCCTTTTGAGCCCGATTCTAGTCGGACAGTATCGAAAAAAAAAACACCAAAAAAAATCTAAACAAAAGAACATGTCCCCCGTCACAAAATTTACAATATAAAGAGTTTTGTTGTTGTTTTCTTTAGTACCGAAAGGCAAAGATAACTCGCTATATCGACCCGCGCCGCTTGAGCAAATCGGCAGCCGCCAGCCTCGAAGCGGTAAATCATAGTCCTAGCAAGCACTTTGTTTATGTTACTGTCTTATGTTGCTCTGATCCCGCCAAGTTTCCACTTATGTATATACAACGCGGACTCCTAAGTACAGGGTTAAATTAAAATAGGTAGCGAAACTTCGTAAGTTACATGGTGACTATGATGAGTGTTGATATCTAAACATGATGAACCAGAAACAAAAAGATTTGATGACTTTTTTGTGGTCAATGACTGCAGGTCATGTGGCTACTTGTAGAAGGAATGTCAGTTTTTTGATAGTAGGTGTTGTGTTTAGATATGTAGGTATACCTGTCACGAAAAAGAACTGAGTTTTAATTTAACATTTAAACTGAATAAACTACCAGCTTCCAGTGTCGATGGCTATAAGAGTTGGGGGGAGACCAAAGAAACGATGGACGTACTGTGAATGATGATATGGTTAGAAAGGGTGTGACTACAGAGATGGCGACTAAAAGAGAAGTTTGCAAGAAAAAGCCATGTTGCGCCGACCCCAAAAAAATAGGGATAAACGCAGGAGAATGACGAAAATGAAACTACCAGCGTCCATTGAGCCCAAAAGAAAAACTCATCAAATCCTTTTTTTTTCATGTTTTCGACACCCATTACGTCTGCGGAGTTTCACTAGCATGTATGTAAAATGTGAAACGACTTTTGGACTTGGCTTCAATGTTTCGTGTATAGTGACTAGAATGTTACACCAGTTGATGATTAAGTCATTGACCTTATATGTTACAGTTCTAAGCTATGTTCTCGTGTATAAATATGTTTGTTCGCTTCTAAAAGCTTAACTTCCAAAGAATGTGAAAACGTCAAATGTTTGTTCTAGTCCTGTATAATTAATTATCTTCGTCTTGCGTCTTTCAAAATTGTAGCATGTGCGATATTGTCCAGTTATTTATTCATCGGTCGCCTTCGTGATTTTTGAATTGAGAATAAAATAAGGAGGTGCAAGAAAATTATTATTCCAGCTTTACAATGTCCTTGATGCAATGAGGTTTTATTCAAAGGTATTATTATTGCATGACCAGCATGTCTTTGACCTATCATACGAACATTTCTAAAGCCTCATCCTCAACATAATTATGCATGAATGGTGATGGTATGAATATTATGATAAAGACCGCTTTGTATCGTTTAATACCTACTAGCATCGTGGTGATGGCATATGTCTTTAAAGTGTATTTTCTGTATTTGTATTATTTGGTAAAAAAATATGGTGTAATGACATGTAGGTTTAATGTACGGCCACCAAAAGAGATAAGTAACCAAGGTCGTCGGATATAGTTAAGTTTAGTAAGAAACCGATGGACGTTTTTGAATAAAATAAATAGAAAACAAACAATTCATTCATCAAATTTAATTTCATTCGAAAACGTTCAATGGTTTCTTACTAAACCTCAACTATATTCGACGACCCTGGTTATTTATCGCTTTTTCGATCGCTGTACATAAATGATTAATTAAAAGCAGATTTTGATGTAATTTATAATGTGTTTCTTAAGACTTTCATACTTAACTCAAAATGTAAATTTCGTTTCATATTTATTTACCAAATAACACATAAAGGAAAGACTACAGATTGGAACAGAAGATAATAATTTTCTAAAATATTACAGAAACGCCGTCCACCATCATTCTTCTCGAATCTACACGAATGCGTCAAAATAATGATTCGGTCGTTCAGACAAGACAACAAAGACACTTACTCATCGGATACTTTAAAACGCGTGGAGTACTTACTAAAGCTCCATGGTATGGAGACCAGGGAGCTGATACATCAGTTCCATCTAGAAAGGTGGCAAGAACAGCAGACTATACAGGAGCCTAAGATGGGGATGTTGACAGTTAGGGCGCAGTTCATAGAGGATAACTTGAAGATTGAGATTATGAATGCCAGGAATTTGACGCCTGCTGATTCTAATGGTAAGCTTGAGTACTTCTTTAATAAGTGACAATGGGTTATTTAGTATGTGTAGTGATAAAAGGCCAGAAAGGTTAAAAGAGTCTCAGTCATTTAACAAAAGTGCATCAAAAGAAGTGCAACAGTTTTTACAGGGTCATTAATTTAAAAAGCGTCCGTCGTCGTAATTTAAAAAGTAAAAGTAAAAAAAAAAAGATTATTCAGTGAATAACTTTCTCACATATCTTTTTATCTCCTAATGAATTCAGGCATGCTGTTTTAGGATTAGTTTATCTACCCCTGAAGACATAAAAGACGCTCTTACGCTCTTACTAACTAGTTAATTTAATCTAGTTTTATATTACCTGTGGATTAGTTACGTGTTGTGAAAAAACGATATATGTAAAGTATTTATAACAGGGTAGATTTTATTTGACGCCTTACGACAGAACTGCAAAATTAACATTTTGAAGTATGAGTTTAACTGAATAGCACCCAAGATGATAGAGTACATATTGGTACATATTGGTATATTTTAATAACAGTACGATGGTGTTAGGTGCAGCATCTAAGCAAGACTCAGTTACCTACAGCGTTGTTTAGCCGTATTATTTGCGTCCATTCCTAAAAACAATTCATTTATAACCTTTCCAGGTCTATGCGATTCGTACGTCCGAGTAGCCTTACTTCCAGAGGATACTTACGTCAATGTGCAGAAGCCGAAAACGCAGACACATAACAAAAATCTGTTTCCGCTGTATGATGAAATGTTCCTAATGTAAGTACTTACTACACTAATGCATGCTTCGCCCGCGTGGAGGTCGGTGTTTTATACGTATAAACCTTCCTCTTAAATCACTGTGTAGACACAGTGATTTAAGAGTGTGACACAGTGTTTTTGTGTTTTTTTAATGCATAGATGCATTAAAATCTGTTGCGCAGTTTAAAAGACCTAAGCGTACAGACACGAAAAACGCGACTTTGTTTAATACTATGTGAAGATACCGAGATACTAAGAACCTACCATTAGACTAATGCATACTCACTATCATGATAGGTAGCTTATAATAACTGCTGGAAATAATTAGTTTCGAGACTCACCACCGACTTTCGGCATTTATTTAAATCTCGAATATATATTGATCCCTGGAAGGATTTGGAGGAGCCCTTTGTCTAGCAGTGGGACAGTATTGGCTGTACAAAAAATATTTTGACTAATATTTGACAGCAAATTTACTGCTCACAAACATCACGACGCTTGCCGTGATGAGGCTTCTAGAAACATCTTATTGTGAGTAGCTAACTAGCCGGTACTTCTGATGAAGTCACAAGTATTATTCTGTAAATTAAGGCCCAACCAAACCGGTTTTTACGGATGATAAGCGAGGTTTTATAATTAATACTATTTAATGGTCTTAGGAAGCGATAGCAGATTGTAACAGTGACATTGCCGTAATAAATACCGATACAGCTAATAATGGAAGAAGTTCACGGATCAAAATAGAGTATAGATGCCGTAGGCTAAATAATGCACATTATTTGGCAGAGTGCCGCGTTGTTTATTTTCACAGAACTGTATTTCTTGAAATAAATTTAGAAATATTTTGTTATTTCGGTCAATGCTATTTCTTGCAGTATCAGGGTAATGTCCTCTAATTTAAAATAGTAATTTTTCTAATAAAGTTGCGTTATTAAATAATTTCAAAATTATGCCGCTTTCATGGCTGATCGCTTCAAGGTTATTTATAAAATCACAAAAAAATGCAGCATTCGCAGACACGGATCTTGCAGGTGCAAATACCCAGACTGGCCTAGAAAAGAAAACTATCTATGTGCCAAGTATAAAATAATCCGTGCGAAAAGCGGTTGTGCAACCGTGCCGCCAATGTATCAATCTTGTTCATAAATAAAAACACACATAACATCACGCCCTGTTTCTTTCTCCGAAGGGTTGGGCAGGGGTGTACCTATAGTGCACCCACAAAAACCATAAAGACCACCACCATTCATAAATACTTTTATTTTTACAAGAAAGCCTAATTGTTCCACTGGATGGCAAAGGCGCCTTCTCATACAAAGAAAGTACGGACATTGATCACCATGCTAGCTCAAGACGGGTTGACGATTTCATACGTAGATCTAGTTACGTAAATATTTAAGGTGGAAACTCTCCCTGGGCGTCGGGAATCCCAGGCTGATTCCCGGCCATCGTAGGCGCGGGCTTGCGGACGGCGAGTAATGGGTAGCTCGCTGTCCGGTAAGGACCAAGCCCGGGTTGACGGTGCGTTGTGTTCCACACGCGCCTCAAAGAGATGTCAGCAACAACTGATGGGGCCCGCAAGGGCCGATGCCTGCCAGGGGTGCGGATTGTTCGAAAGAGATACCGTGACCCCTGGCACACAGGCAACTGAGGGAACACGGGTGGGTTTTAGTCAGTAAAAGCCTGACACGCCCTCCTGCTCCACCCAGATCGGGAGAAGTCATTTGATGATTTCTCACCCAAAAAAAAAGGTGGAAATTCCAGGCAGGGTAGCCCGTGAAATACAAATTTTCTTACGTTTTTTTGCAATTAGCAAGTTAATGTCAGGTGTATATTGATTAAAATATGATTGGGGACACGTATGTATTTACATAATCTCTACATAGTATAAAACAAAGTCGCTGTTCGTGTCTGAACGCTGAGATCTTTTAAACTACACAGCGGATTTTAATGCAGTTTTCATCAATAGACAGAGTGATTCAAGAGGGAGGTTTATATGTATAATACCTACACCGAGCTCCACTCGGGCGAAGCCGCTGGCAAAAGCTAGTAATATAAATACAACCCTCGAACTTCATTTAATTCAATGAGGGTTTTCATGAATATTCAAGCCACCAGTTGGCGCCACTTTGACAAGAGGTCTTCCAGTTCGACAATGAACTTAAAATATTTGATGCCATTCGTTTCATTCTTTCGTTCACCATTCAGTCCGTAGGCGCTTTGACACTTTTGACAGGTGCCCGGACCTGACGTCTCAGTACTGCCACCTAGTGAACGTCATTTCAGAAAACCCTCATTGAGTGAAATTTCATGAAAAAGTCATTCAATGCCATATTTGTTACGGTCGCAAACCATAATCAATCTAGCACTGACCTGAAAATTGCCAAATACCGTAAGACAATTTAAATTTGCGGGATAGCCTTGACCTTCCAAACATGAGTCCTACAGTAAAATAACCATCCACAATCTTTATTTTCCAGCCCTCTAACTCCAGAACAGCGGCGCATAGCCGACGGGTTGATACACCTAGTGATAAAAGACAAGGACATGTTCAGCGTCAGCAACACGTTCGTGGGCGAAGCGTACCTACACTTCAGCGAGGTGCCCGACACTCCGGCGCCTATCTCCAGCCTTCCGCAGCAGTTGTTACCTCTCTCCAGGCCAACTAGTATAGGTCAGTATTACTTTTTACCCGATTACGGCTAAGCAAAATTACATATTTGACTTATGTGTTTGACCGTATGTATGTATGTATGTATGTTCATCTGTTCCCTCATAATTTCTAAATTACTTAGCATAATTTTACAAATTAGGTATCGTTGGAAGCGTCTTGATCGTCCACAGATTATATGTGACATTAATTTGGCGCCTTTTAGAGGATATAAACTCATGAACTCAAAAAAAAAAAAACTCAATCAAGTGACAGAGCGTAGTTATCATATTTCAAAAATATTTTGATTGTTAGCTAAAAACTGAAACCCGACTACTCAGCTTCATTTTTCAGTAGTCGGGTTTTAGTTTTTGAAACTACTTTTCAATACATACATACTTACACTCATGCCTTCTTTCCATGACCGAAACTACAGAACGCCACCTTTCATTTCCTTTTGCTTCGCCCGCTTATGCACTGGACCTTTCTGATGAAGATCAGGCGCTATAATTATGTCCATTCATGGCGTCCCCTCTGCATTTCCACTCACTTTAGCCTTGTAAATATCTTTTGTTTACTTAATTTCTCTTTTCATCTCAGATGATGATGATTTAATGTGGCTTAATGCTGGAATTATCATTCTCCTTCCCATGTCCCTATTTATTATGCTAGCCCTCATCTGAGTAGTCACCGCCTTTCTAGCTATATTATCTTTCAGACAGTACATCGATAGTTTCTTTGGTTTTTACCTACTAAAGCTGTACTTAGTGAATTCTGGCCCGCGTCACCACTACCCACCGAATATTATCTGATCACATCCTTGCCAAATAATGCTTGCACGATGTAGGATTATATCACGTCAGTGGCAGTGGTGACTACTTGTTGTTCGTAGTTTGCTTACGTATTACTTAATTAGCTGTGTAGGTGTCACTTTCGCTACAAATTAGATATTGGTGATGCCACAAATCAAACTGCATCAACTTTTGTAAAGTACAAAAGTTGAGGCGCCATCTGAAGCTAAAAATACAAAAGCTTTTTTTCTTGGTTTTCTTGATTCTGGTGTTAAACCCACAATTTATAAAAAGTAAGTGCGGTATGGTATGCGCACTTTCGGATTTTGAAACTTTTAAATTCTTTATCTTATGCTAGAATGAGAATTACTGTTCCGAAATGACTATTTACTGTTTTCTACTGTTTTTTTAATGATTGATTTGACTTTTTTTTAACCCCCGACGCAAAAAGAGGGGTGTTAAGTTTGACCGCTATATGTGTGTGTCTGTCTGTCTGTCTGTCTGTCCGTCTGTGCCTCCTTAGCTCTCAGGCGGGTGAACCGATTTGGTGGGGTTTTTTAATTTAAATGTTTTATCTAAATCGGTTCAGCCGTTTGAAGATTATCAGCTCTTTTCTGGTTGATGAAGGGAATTGAGCATCTTCCACGGGTTTGATCGAGTCGAAATTTGGTATTCTATTACTTCAATGATATTAGACTGAACCGAACTGACTTGAACTGATGCTGGAGCATCACCTGGAATTTCCAGGATACCCAAGTTACTCACCAACAAAAAGCTGAAGTATCGTGTTTGGGCTCATTGAAAAAATCTCAATGAATAGGTTATAGATAAATGGTGATCAGGACGAGGAATGATAAAATAATAACAAACTTCACTGTGGGAAACATACGTAAGGCTGCACAGATTTAAGCGTGACATGTGTCGATCGTAGCGTGTTTACTATTACTATATTAAGTTTCAAAACCAGGAAATGTAAGTCGAATTTTAAATTTTTAAAACCTCCGACCCATACAAATACCTCTAAAAAGTAAACAAAATATATATATTGATTGGTCTTTTAAGTTGTAGGTAATATTTTGATCAAAGATTGTCACTTTGGGGGACGGTCAATTAAAACGCCGAACAGACGATGCCCAGCAATAATGAATGTAACTATGCTATTGTAGAAAGGATAACAATTTCATTAGCCGTCCCACGACGTGACAATGCTTTCAACAAAATATTACCTACAACTTAAAAGGCCAATAAATATATATATTTTTTTACTTTTAAGAGACTTTTGTTTGGGTCGGGGGTTTTAAAATTTTAAATTTAACTTTTTGTTTGGTAGTGTTGGCAACTCTGTCACGACCCATCTTTTGTATCCAAATGCATCATTATAAATTATATAATTAGTAATGATTGTTCAAGCTCATGCCATCCCATGTATGAAACGTATACCGAAAATCACAAACGACGAAGAATAATATTTGACTGATAATAACATTCTTTCAGACGGTGAAGCTATCAAAGCGCTAGAAACTCGGCAAGGCGACAGGCAAGCACGAGACTTCATCAAGAAACAGAGAGCTAAGTTCCCTGGCACAAAACAATTCTTCTCACTCGGTTGAGAATAAATACTTCTTCCTAATACTTAGGATTAAATAAAGGATACAACTATCTGAGATGTAAATAGCAGGTGATCTGGCTACCAATTTCGTTTAACTGAACTGATTTGTAATGCAATTTTGTACTGAAAATATGAGTTGAAGGTAAGTTACTCACTGATTTGTTTATTGCGACTTATCATATCATTAGATTACCTTCTAGTTTAGATCATGATTCAACTCACGGCTGTTATTGTATGTGTATTCTGCATATTGTATGCACATTGCAAAATGTATGAAATCATCGATATTTATGCAAAACATGGCCGACTTGCTATGCCAGTAGGTGAGATTCCAACAATAAAGTATTTGAACGATGCTTGGTATATACAACTCAGTTATATTCCTAGACTGTTTATAAATTGCTTGCTTTTATATCGCACAATATAAGCTCTAGGCTGTGGTATGTAGCTCTTATACTAAGACCCAGTTATTGAAAGTTTAATCAAAAGTAGTACTCTGTCAAACTCATGTTGGCTGACCAAAAGAGATTAACTTTAATAGTCTTTCAGAATTAGGGGTTGATTAGAGCAATAACTTAAGTAATATTTAAGATCTTTAAATATTAGTCTCAAATATTTCTGGTTTTATTAATAAACTATGGAAAGAATTGTACTGTGTGGTTCCACAGATGTGTATTTCGAATGTTAGCATAACTCTTATTTTTGCGGCAAATTTGTAACGATGTCATGAGTGCCTATGGTTAAACCTGCCATTATATATTACTTTAGAACGTATGTACTTGTATGTCTATGTATGTATGGTAAATGTAGTATTAAAGCTATTATATGCATTGATAAGTTTCTGTTTTAATACTTATAAAGAGTGCTTAAACTTCGGTCGCTCCATTTGATACCCGTAGTAATAAGATTTCATGTATGGGAGCTATTAAAGATTGTCTAATATAAGTTGACCTTTTCCATATTTAATTTTTTCAAAAGCAATCAGTAAACGTATTTTAAAAGTTTACGTCAATTTATAATAGACAATATAAAGTACACCATGTATATAGAAAATATTTTTATAACATATTGGTGTAAGTTGTAAAAACGTAACGCGTTGTAATATAGAAAAATGCATTGCAGTTAAAACCACGTTTGAATTTCGAGATTGTTGTTGACTTCACGTAATCACGTTTGTTGACTCCTTAAAATGTAGGTAAAAGCAATAAATGGACTTGAATAGTGTGTATCGGGTGGGGGCTAGGTAAAATAATATGAAAAAAAAAAATGTTTTGTAAGCCTAGTCTACAAATTAAAAAAAAACACATCAAAGTCAGAATTAAGTATCTAAGAAATGGCGTGATACACAAATCGTGACAGTTTAATAGCGCGTGTGTGTAGCCCTTAATGTTCGTGAGTCACGGAATTTGAATCTCGAGGGTCTACGGCACCACGTAGAGACAATAAATTATCATTATAATACATTTTCCTAGTGGTAGACATTTTACCATTATTTAGATCTCATCTCATCAATATCGTAATGGTATCTTAGTTTTTTATACGTGAACAGTAATTTATTGTTTCCACAGATTATGTAAAATTATTTCGAATGCATAATTTAATTATAACTTAGGCCATATGTATGAATAATGTTAAAGTTTGGCACTTAACGACGTAAGATTCTAATTAGTTGTTCACTTAACTATTCAGAATCTCTTAATTAATTCGTTCTACTTTGTGCACAATGACCGAAGATTGCGAAAACTTGATGTACATTTGAAAATAATTATTTTATAGATAATTAGGTTACATAGATATATCTGCGAATATAATAGACCATTAGTTATTGTGCATTAAGTACATACGAGTGATTTTCCTTTGTTTAAAAAGTAGTGAACCAAGTAGGTACCTACATCTAAAGTTTGTATAGGTACTTTTTATACTGTTGAATAATATTGTATACAAGTATATAGATGTGTAGACATTTTGTAGACATTGTATTCTGTGATAAAGAAAAGTGCCTTATTTTTAATTGAGTCTATATTTATTCATCTTAAATCGTTCCTATATTTGATCAGGAGCATGTAAGGCTTCAACCCATTTCGTTTTAACTGATCGCCTTGAGATATTTGTTTATTTTTGTTCTTGCTGAGGTATATTTGAGGCATACGATAAAGAATTATTCCTGTATGTCTGTTTATATTTATTTGCAAATAAAAATGTTTAAAAATTAAGTAAAAACTTTTTATTCAATGCTCCAGTCAAACAACCATGTAGAAAAACAATATCCTTTACAGAGTTCGATATAAAAAAATCTTTTCTTGCCTTCAAAGTGGATGGCACGGAGGCCCGTAATTGCCTTGTAATATCTACTAAAAAGCGTTGTGTAAACGTGAGCGAAGCACTAAACTCGTAAGTATGATAAAGCAAAGTAGGAATGTATAGCTAATGCGAGTTGTTTATGGCAAATTAATTACACAAGACGCCAGTAGATGCTGCTCTCAAAGGTACGGTGTTATTGCTTCATGCATATAAAGTAATAACTGCTACAATCTCTGTGTACTATTTCACTGGAGTCCATGGGAACATACGGCACGGTAATTTAATTTTCGTGACCTCCATAAATTTTCCTTTTTTTTATCAAATCGTATTTCTCCGTAGGTATGTTGTGCTTGACTTTTATCGAAGAAACATTTATTCAGCATATGTACATATCTCTGTCCGGCTTTTGACTTCTTCATCTATTGGCTGCAAGTTTTAACCATGGCATTGGCGTAAATAACCTGGCATGAATCTACGGATACGGATGATTAAGTAGCAATTTTATGCTTGTCAATCGGCCAGACACCAGACAAATATTATATGTATTGTACACACCTGCATATATATGATATACCAGTCCATTACCGCAAGACCATCAGAATACTTTACCTTCGTCACTTAAATCTGTAAACGTGTCATTCAAAATTAAAATCAAATTAATTAAAATGTCACATAACAAAGGGCCAATCGGTCGTGACGGGCGGCGGTGGACACGCGGCCTCAAATGAAACATCTCGGCGGACGGCGGCGCCTTTCAAGTTCCTCCCCTCGCTTTGATCGCGCCGCGCCGACAATCCGCTCGACTACTTATCGGTTCAGATTTATTGTGATTCGGAGGCTGTGGGCCGCGGGGAGTCGCGACTCGCGCTCCGCTACTGCTCTACTCGCCCATTCGTACTTCGCTTACAATGCTTATTCATGTGGGTAATATCGTAAACAAAAGTGTTGCTATTGTTTATATTCGGCTAGAGGCACCACATTAACCTGTTGATGTCGATAACTTGTAATTACTTCCTTGTTCATAGAAGGTGTAATTTCAATTTAATCGTTTAGTCGTTTTGAAGCAATTCCTTCAAATAGGTACCAACCATTAACCGAACAATGAACATCCATCGCACCGCAGATTGAGCAAAAGACAATGATTTCAAAACTAGTTTCGAAATAGAACGGATTTTTGGTAGAGTTTTTAGAACAGTATATAGATACTGAAATAATTAAAGGATCTGAGCATCCATAAATTAACAAAAACCATACTGCGGTCATTAATTTGCCAGGGCTCTACGAAGGTTCTGATAATTACAGCAAGGAAGATAAGTAGTGATAACAGTGCTATCAGCCGTCAGGCCCACCACTGTGACTGTGTTTATGAGGGAGATTCAAGTTCAAGAATGACGAGGAACTTAATGAAGGTAGTTGAGCATCTGCCTCCTTTGAATCGCGACTTGCGGAGTATCTTTCCGCTTCTGTAGGTTGAATTGGTTGATGTCCTAATTTGACCAATTAACTTCCAAAATCAATGCGAAGTCTCCAAAGTTTGAAATAGGAGACCTTTACTTCATGGAGAAGTAGGTATTTACATCAAATCATTGTCTAAAAGGTTTTCTTCTGTCAGAATTGTGACAGTTATCTACTACCTAAGTAGGTAACTGTCACGATTGGTGAGAAAAACGATCTCTTTCATACAATATAAAAAACTTTAAGGAAGTTTAAGTCTTCCTGAGAGCTCGTCTATATTCTATTAGGTAATAAATGAGGGTACATAAATAATTTCCAATATTATTAGCTAGGTAATTAGATTTCGTGTTTTGTCGATATTTCTAGTATTATATAAACATAGTTCTCTTCCATAACACGTTGTCGCCATATGTCGCCATTTATGAGATTAAATTCGGTTTATGACACCTCATTCATTTTGACTTGTACTTCTTGTAAATTAAAAATATTAAGGTGAACATATTTTTTTTCTTCTATTAAAATGGCTCTTAGTATTAGAATCTAAAATGAAAACAAAATCATAAAAACTGTCACAATCCCTGAACCCAATATCGGTTTTGTAAAAACAGGAAAAATCCTCTTACAAAAGCAGTTAAAAACTATATTACAGCAATATATCTGTCACTATTGTAATCCCGGAAAGAGTTTCCCGGAGGCGTAGACTTAGATGTAACCGTTGACCTTTGACACAGTTCACCTACGATTATAGCTGGTAATTTATTTTGTGGTCACTCGACGATTATCGTAACGTGATGGGCGGCGAAGTCTTTTACTGAACACAGCTCCAATCCGACCCGGGGATCAAACTCAAGATTTCACAGCGATAAAAGAAATACATCGCAAAATACTTCTCGAAGTGATTGCGTCGGGAAGTGTACCGATCTTTGGCGTCACCGAGAATTAGTACCACATTTTTTTTGCCTTCATCAGTGCAAACCCCGGTAGCGACCGGTGGCTACTGTAAAAAGTCCACCATTATTACTACGTTCGCGAGGTGACTAGCGGTTTATTACTTGATGCTACTAGTACCGATTGTACCTATGACAGGCAGGCAACGTCCCATAGTAGCTACGTATATCTAGTCTACTTCGTGTATTTATCTAAAGACTGTTAGATGTACTAAACTTAGTTATTTATAACTTGGATCGCGAACTTCTAAGAGTTTATATCTGGAACATAAAACGAGCTAAATGTGACTGATGTTGTTGTATTATAAAATTAATGTAGCGCAATTTACCGCGTGCGAGGTCCGACATTTTGCCAAAACATACTTGAAATATGTTTCCACGATAGAGAAACAATAACAAATTACTGTAACAACCTAAAATACAGACTAATATATTTAGGTAGTTTATAAACACACCTTTGCTTAGAGAATTAACATGCTAAATATATTTGGCGTTAAGTCATAGATCAGAGTTGTTTAAACTGATACGAGCAAGCTTTAGAGAAAGAGTATAATTAGTTTAGGCACCCAGTTTTAACTTACTTCCTAGACCTACTTTCTCGGATCAGACGGGCACTCCGTGTAGATCCTGATAGCGCATAGTGACACAACGATGTGTCACTATTTATATGCAATCCGCCTACTGTCACCGAAAACAATAATTGTCTACATTTTTTCCGATGGGAAAATGATTTTCTAAGTAGGTACGGTGTGCATGATCCACCACCAGACGTTATTATATTTGAAAGTTGCAGGATTCTTTTTCGCAACTGTCGCCTTGTACGCTCGCGAGAAGACTGTTCTACGTTTTACTCTTTAGCTATCCTTACAACTAAAATTATAAACTTCAGCCAATGTAAAATCCGTGTGGATTGTAGACCATAAAGAACTACAAGCAGCTGAAACAATTAAGTTATTCTTCTAAGTTTTCAGTTCGGCGGGAATGAACTCCCTATCTACGTGTAGTTAGTCGGAATACAAAGCAGTTAGCTCGTGTCCTCTCACGAAACAAAGTTTTATCATCATCTGCCACTTCGGAGCGGCGGCAAGATTGAGTAGCAAAGTACACATCTTTGTGGTTAATATATTCTTACTTATCTTTGCTCTTGTTGAAGTTAGTCGAGTGATCCCTATTTAAGAGTAAGTACCTAAGTCTATATTTAACACGTTTTGTAGTAATGAATATGCTAGTTAATTAAGTTGATTGTCGTTGTCATCTACAATTATGAAGTTGTGGCTGTGCTTATGTGAATTAGACGGCTAATTCACATAACTTGCTGATCATAATTGGTTAAAAGTAGCTCTACAAATATTATTGGTAAGTTTATGAAGACAATTCTTCATCCTCTGACTCGATTTTTTCATGAGAACTGCCTTACATAAAGTCATTGCAAAATGCTTGTCATATTGGTTTTAGCTAATAGGGTAGGTAAACGACACCTTGCCAAAACAGACACTTAAGGTGAATCTTGTCGACATTTTTCCATACAAACTTTGGGAGTGTATTACTCCACTGTTCGATAATGTACATCAAAAATTAAACATGGTATAGTTTTGTCTCATTATTAATATTGTCGGTACGGAAACAGGATACTAAAATAAAAAGCCATTGTAATGTTATGATTATGAGCCAACCAAGATTAGTTTTTCTTGCTAATTTACCTAACTTTGGGCGTGTTTAAATTACTTTTATTACAAAAGAAGTGTAAAATCTCAAAAACTAAGTCGGTACCGACAAAGCTCAAATATAGAAAAGTTCAATCAACTTTGTTGGTCATTGATTTAAGCAGTGGTTTTTCATAAAACCTGATCTTCTGAAAGAATTTTCTTAATTTTTTTGTGCCCTTTTTACTATAATTGATTCCGCATCTCACTCAATAATGTTGTGCGTGTAGACTAGCATCTAAATGCTCATCACGGATGCTATCTCTGTCGGACACGATACCTGGTGAGACAGCGTGCTTTTTAGCCAGGCCCATCAGTGAGTTCGAGCCCGCGACTAGGTTCCCATTAAGTTCGTTTTTATAACACAGTTACTAATCTGACATTTCATTTTGTGTTTGTGTTTTTACTAGAGGAGTTTGACGTTACAACTGTCAAATTAGTATCTGGGTTTAAAAACGAACTTTAAAAATATTACCTGGGTACCTCCATGAAAATAAAACGAGCAGTCACTTTGCAGAGTATCTTCATCATCATGAGTTTTTTTGCTTTTGTAGCATGACCAGCTGCAGTTTGTTTATTCAAAGCAGATTTAAGTAGCTCGGAAAAACACTAGATGAATATTTCCATTTATCTTTGTACTTTTCCTTTGTGATGCAGCTGTAATAGTTGTGTCCTTGTGCTGGAGAGCTGTTGACCGGCGTTCTACATCTTCATATTATTGGCATCGTTAGGAGATTTGCATTTCTCGTTGTTAAGAGAAAATCTAGCTACCTATCCGTGAAATACTTGTAATGTAGCTACTTAATATTGCAAATTACAACCTGAACCGATGCAATTATAACTCAGAGGTCTACCATTTTCCCTTCTTCCTTATTGTGTTAGTAAATTGATTTGGTTTTCTTTGTTATTACCTGTTGGTTCCCTCCGTGTTAATGTGTAGCTAGACACGCAGCGTTACATCTCTGTAGTTATTGTGTCACATTTTGTTATGAGGACTAAGGGTTTTTTCTAAGATTAAGGTTTCTATGGCCGAGATAATTTTGTAATTTTGTACATTTATCGAATCTACCAGCAATTTGCTACCATATTGAAATGGTAGAAATGAATGAATGAAATGCACCGATCCCAGCGTGGCTAGACCAGACTCGATTAATCGAATGAACTCCAAGATTTGCACTAGCCCCTGGAGCTTCATGCTTCATGGTGCTACAGAGGCTATTGCATATCAAGAAGTAGACCGGGGGGTGCGTTAATGGTCAGGTAGACGTGCCCTTAGGATAGGAAAGGATTGCGAGCCTACCGGATATGCATCCTTGAGTAAGCATTGGACTAGTGGAGAGACGGGTGGTATTTATTTATCATCTTTTCACGACTTCGCCGGCATGTTGATTCAGGTCGAGCTTCTTGGGTAGGTTTAAGGACACAAAACCTAAGATGCTGATGACGGAACAATATTGGCATAGTGGTATCTAAATCGCCATAGTCTGTTATTCTAAATCTACATAAACATTTTTTTTAATACCCTAAATGTCCCAAGGCTGGGCAAAGGCCTCCCCTAAATCTTTTAAAGTACTTTTCTATTTCATTATTGGTTTTATAACACGACTGTTTCTGCTATAGTAAAACATAATACAAAAGGAGAGTAGGTAGAGAAGCTTTACATGTCTACAGGATTTTACATTTTTAAAACATCTTTTATTGCTTAATGCTTATAATGATTAAATAATAAGCAATATAAAGAGAACGCGGGACGAAAAAATATTATGTTCATTGTTATGGAAAATGGGCTGTATAATGGTCTTTTATATTAAAAGCTCTTTTAAAGAGGCCGTCCCAGTAAGTCTTTAATGGGATTGAATAATAAGCTATAAAGATTTTGAATGGTCTAACTAAATGGTTTATTCTTTCCGCCCTGCTTGTGAGCGGGAGCGGTAGCGCGTAATTCTTTAGATGCCCGATTTACTATCCGGGATAGCTAGATTGTTGTATTGGGAGTCGATAAAATAAGCTTAAATGGGTTCGGCTCGTATATCAGAGTCGGCATCATAAAGGTGGGGTACCAACTGTCAAATGGCTCATTGTGGCGGCTTGGCTTTATGATGGCATTTTTACAGGCAGGTACACGCTTTGAACGTCTGCCATGCCGCCCGCCAATTATATTCTACTTAACTCGGTGTCTACGTCCAGTTTTATACACTTCGGACAATTTGCTTTGAAATAACACCTGCGACCCATACATATGTCAAATCATACGATAAAATCTTTATTGACTTGAAAACTCGGTTCTTAACGTTAAAAGAAATTATTTTACGACACCTTGTTAAAAAGTGATCGTAAAAATTTAAGGGATTTCTAAATCATTGTCAGTCTACAAAAAACTCTTTAAGTTGCATTAACCGAAAGTTAGCTTGAAAATAATCGTTAATAAGGTGGTTTGAATATTATGTTAAATTACAAAATTGGTTGAGATAAGTTAGGTCATAGATTATGTACATAGTTAAGTTTTTGACACGGAATTAAAGATTGTATGGTGCAGTCTGTTATGCAGATAGGACCAAAAACTTATTTCTAGTTAACATGTATACGAAATTTGTATGAAGAGGGAGTAAAAGTTCTACTTATCCAATTAAGTAATCTTGTCTGCGGCTTTTTCTACGTTCGCCAAATAGGCAATCGTAGCAATAACAACATTTGTTCGACGTCAATGAAGCGTAACTTTATACGGATATTTGTATAGCTTGATCACCAAACTACGGTCTCCGTTTTGTTTTGTTTGTACTAAATCCGCAGTTAGCCGATGATAGTAGCTCTAATGAGGCGACTTTCCAGTTTCAGCGGTGCTTTGTTAGGTAACTTCGAGTTTTGCACAGTGCTCACTGAAGTATTGTGCTTTGTTTTTTGATAAGGACCGTCGTATATTAGCAATTAATTATTTTATATATTTTGCTACGGGTTACTTACCGATGTTGCGCCCAGCGCGCAGTTCTACTAAATTGTAATATTGTCATTTCTCCTTATCCTTATTTATTAGGGCTCATGAGCATAATTTCTCTTTTCATATGTCTCTATCAAGCACCATCTCGGTGTTTCACCCCTTGTCAGGTCTAATTATCTTCCAGACAATCCATCCACCGTGTCTTCCGTCTTTCTCTATTCTAGCCACAAGGGGCATAGTGAATCCTTAGGTAACCGATGAACTTGCGAAGAGAGGCTCGGATATGAAAGTGCTAGGCCCGTACCCACTTCTCCCCCTGCCTTTCTCACAACTTCGTGCGTGGATTCGCCAAAGATCAACCGAACTTCATAACAATAGATGGTCACGGGCAACAGACTGTAGACAGTCAAAATTGGCTTTACCAACTGTAAACCCGCGATTAACCAAAAAACTTCTTAGCCTGAGTAAAAATAACCTTAGAATAATCATAGGAACAATTACGGGCCACAACCATCTTAACAAACATCTTTATAACATAGGCGCCACAGACAGCCCGCTTTGCAGGGGCTGCCTGGACGCCGAGGAATCAGCCACCCACGTCATCCTGGACTGCGAGGCTGTGGCTACTCAACGTGAAGAAATCCTCGGAACAGTGAGGTCGCTCCGCGAAGCCTGCGAAGCCCCCAGGAAACTTCTGAGCTTCTGGGCGGAGCTAGGCTGGCTCTGTTAGCCAGAATCCCCACGCACAACGGACCGAGTGGGAGTCTACGTGCGGAAAAGGGAGTCCAATCATCATCATCATCATCTAGCCACATCCAACTTTACTTTCAAAATTTTCCTCACCACATGTCCCTCATTTAGTCATTCCTTCGCATGGCATGTCTCATACAACAACAAAAAACCCTTTCTAGACAACTTGTCGGTCTATGGCGCTACTTTTAGACCCTGAACATTCTCATCTCACAGTTTTTATTTTTTATATTTACCTCTGATATATTCAGGACAAGGCAACACTTGCTCTAGAAATGTTTCTTAGATTCCCAGAATTCCTAATTCTGGAGTCTTCGATGGTTTCCGTGCCATTTTGCCATTTCAGCAGACCACAAGGAGCCCGTCTTTCAGCGCTATTGATTAAGAAACGAAAAGCCTATGGAAATCCTACTAGGTATGTATATTCGGTTTTGGTTCCTCGGTTTTCAAGCCAATATTACTATTATCAGCAACGACTTTAATTTCTCCGATCTCTCTTTGAATCTCGGGTCCATCTTCACCAATGAAAATAATTATGTCGTCGGCAAACAGCATGCTGCATGCACCATGGAATTCATGGTAGCTCTTCCTGTATGTGTCAACCTCAGAGCATCCATTAAGATTAGGCTCCTCTTGTTGATGATGAGAAATCTGAGGGTCCCATTGGTGAGTTAACTTGATGCAGCCCTTATTCTTATTCGTACCTACTTTACTTACTGTATTGTCATTAGTGTTGTCGTTACTTAGCTTGAGTCCGTCTGTTTCGTAAAACTTGTAAATTTTAATAAGGTGTAAAATTATGCCCAAAAGGAACATAATAATTATGGCTAATCTGTGAAGGAGGAGGCGGTGTGCACGGCGCGGGCGCAGGCCGGAGGGCGGTCGTTTTGTTCGGTGTCGATGCCGTTGACAGGTGGAGGGTGCGCAGGGCCGGCGGGGGGCGCGGCGCCCGCGCAGCTCGCGTGGCCCTCTCGCTTGAGTCACGCGCGCCTCGTAATGCTTGCATAATAATAATGACGGATGCCGATCGCGCGGCGGCTCCTTTGATCTGCGGCGCGTTTGATCTCGCCGCCGGAGCCGGTCCCGCCGCCCCTGCCGCACAAACGAGCCGCCCGCTCGCCTACTCGGTCGGGCGGCGCAGCGGCGAGCGCTGGCCCTTCGCCCTCGCTCTAAATAGAGGCTTTATTTTGTAAACAGCGGGAGCGCTACCGTGCGCGTGCGTGGTGCGGACCAGTGGTGCGCCTGCGTCCGCCAGTATGGGGTGTGCTCCGGCCCGCTGTCTGTGCCCGCGCTGCGACCACCTCCGCCGGGAGCGATGACGCGCCTTTGCGGCTCGCTCCGCCGCTACGATCACTGGATTGTTTGGACACTCTGTGTACGCATTGCTTTATTATTTTGTGACATGTGTTTTTCACGCCCGCCGGTCTCAGAAAACAGTGAGAGTAAATAGTGACCTCCTAATGAGGCGGAAGTTTACATGTTTATGGTCTCCGGGTTATATTGGAATATATACCTTTTGGAATCAATATTGATATCAGATATTACGATTTTTAAGTGGATCATGTGTTTTTTGTGACAACTTGGTTATGTTTTTGCTGTAAGAAGTTGGCAGAGAATGCAATTACAGTCTTGGAAAAGTAGCTGCACTGTTAATTTATAAGAACTTTTTAACTAGGTCTGCTTTTGACCACGATCTCACCTGATGGAAAGCGACGGATGAGGTCTATGTTTTAATTTATTTGACAATCTTGAGATTTTTTCAACCAAACTGTTTCCAGCTAATAATTTCAGAACGTACCTACGTTCTGAAATTATAGTATAGTTGGGAAGCTCCCCAACTTGTTTACCTGCTGCTTTTCATTAGAAGATTACTCAAATTTTCAAGTTGTTTTACTTCACGGATATTCTCAGAATTTAAAGAAGCTGTTGGAACACTACGTTAGTTCTTAAACTCTTCCGAGAAGATGTTATCTTGATTAGGATCGGTGTAAATTGACTCATTAGTTGTTTAGTTTATTATTATATTCTCGTAAATAGGGTTAACAGCATACCTAATTATGAGAAGTTCAGATTTTATTTCATAGCTGCTGTCCTCCTCATTTCAATTCTCAATTCAATTCAATATATAAAGTTGGTAGGGAATTATATTAGTCACAATTATGGACCCTGTCGGGCACAGCATAGATCAAGTAGGAGAGAGGAGGAAGAACACTGCGTGTTTAATTTGATAAATATTACAAGTTAAGTTGTTAGTAAGTTGTTGTTGTTAGTAAGTTGTTTTATTATCACAGAATAGTATTTATGTGTACAGTATTTTTGGGGTTCTGCATCTCTTGCAGCGTCATACATGTTATGATCATTATTGACTTTCTGCTGTGTATTCAGTGATTTTATATCATCTTACACAATGAGATATTCTGTTCTAGTATCATAGTTATTCTGTGATGCACTTACAGCTGTTTAATTGCTGTTGCTAAACAAGTCTATTCGTATATTAGAATAATTGTATTTTCGGCTACATTAATAGCTTTCGTGGAAGCATTATAGATTGGAATCTATGCTTGCATTCAAACCTTTTTCAAGGAAAAGGTACTTCCTGGTTCTGGATCAGCATCTGGATCAGGATCTGTCCTGGTATGTGGTTATACATATAATAAATATTAACGATTGAGACTAGGTTAATACGTGTTTTACGTGTAATTAAAGTACCTCACTAAATAACCTTAAGTAACTAATGTAGGTATAGTTTAAATTGCTCTATTAAAGATACAAGAGTCCATTAGTAGCTGGACTATATTCAAATAGGTATATTTACCCGATTTTGAGTAAAATCTAGCAAAGCTAGATTTCCGAGAAATATGAATATTTTGAAAAGTACCTAACCGGCCATTTGTACCATAACTTATGTACAAATGTGCAATAATCTGTATTGGTATTGGCAATTAAACTCGTTCTAAAGGAAGTCGAGTGCGACAAGAATGATTAAAATGAAATTATCTTAAGAATTGATCTGCATTTTCATTCATAATTTTTAAGACCGTTAGGATCAACATAACCTAGTACATTTTGCTCAGGCACAATCTTTCTTTTTGGTTTAAGTTTTTGTTGTCGTCTTGTCATTTTGAGTGGTATTGCCCTTTTCTATGAAACAGCTGATTTTTTTTTGTATAACTGACGAAAAGTTTCGTGGTTACAGTTTGCGCACTGGATAAAAACTTATCCTGTATAAGTATTAGAAATTATTTTCTTAAGGTCTAATTTGAATCCTGCACCCTAATTGCGTAACTCCCGATTAATCATAATCTCTTTCGCTTTGAAACAGATTGCTAACAACTCTTCATATGTTTGGAAAATTTGTCTGCTCAGCAACGTAAATAACGTAATGAATATTGTTGAACTGTCAAAATGAAACCGATTATGATTCATCGTATGTTACGGAATTAGGGTGCAGGTCTGAGTCTGAGGGTGTACACACTAACAGTAGGCATGGCTTTCAACAACATTCACTGCGTTATTTACGTCGTTGAGCCATTGTTGAGCAAACAAATTTTTCGAACACATGAAGCAATGGATTAGCAGTATTATTCAAAATTATTTATATTCACATTATTTGTATGTTATGCAATTACGGTGCGGGTCCTACTATGTCAATCCCATCGTGCCTGTACAAATTATTATGCTGCGGCCATATCTACGAGAAATGCCATTGATTATCGCGACGATGGACGTTAACCGTAGGTGTAGCCACAATTTATCGCGATAATTTTACAATGGCATTCACATTGCCATTTGACGTTAGGCGATAACTCGGGTGGCTGTCAAGTGTGGCCACTGAATTTATCGCTTAAACTATCGGAATGTTTACCGCGTTGTTTACCGCATTGTTTATCGCGATGTTGGACATTGATATTGACCGTAGTGTGGCCCCAGCATTACTCTTAAAGTAAATAAACTAACCTGAACTATTCCTCTGTGGATGGTTAGTAAGTCCTTATGTTGTCTTGGGAACTTTGTTTGTTGGTGGTACCTTGATTTATCGTAATAAGGAATATGGATATCCATCGTATTGGTTCATCGTTCATAAACCGTGTGATTTGGTTGAGTCCAGTTCAACTTCCTTTTGTTTCTTCCTAGCAGTAGCAGTTGTCGTTGACTTCGTCTGCGATCCAGAATGAAAACCTTATTTTAATTAGTTTATGTCCTTAGCCAGGTCATGATCTATCTGTGTACCCAATTTTATCCAAATTTGTTTAGCCGTTTTAGCGTGACAGTGTAACAAACAAACTTACTTTCGCATTTAAAATATTAAGTTAGGATATTAGGATTGCATATTTTTTTTGTTTAGAACATGTTGAAAAAATCCTTTATTTCAATTTCGCATATGGATACCTATTCGTGAAAGGACAATAAGTTGAAAAGCGGTCTCTGACTGGCTCGGTAACCCATTTCTTAAATTATTTTGGTAACCTACATGGACGTTATTTTATATTGGATTGTTTAGGTTATAAAGCTAAGTGATTAGAACTGGCTGTTACTTCGAGATTCAATTTCAATCTGCCTAGCCTTTTCCCAGCTATGTTGGGGTCAGCTACCAGTCTAACCGGATGCAGCTGAATACCCGTAGTTTACATGGAGCAATTGCCTATCTGGCTTTCTCCCCTTGGCAAGATAGATAGTCAGACTTTCGGACTTCTGACGACATTTCATTTTCGAAAACTTATCCTGTCTATTTCGCAGAGACACCGAGATGGCAAATTGTTGCTTTAATAACAAACATCTGCATAATTATTTACACAGATTTTTAATCGTAAGTTTCCGGAAGCATTCGGCACGTTGGAGGCGAATTAACTTTATTAATTTACTTAATAAGACTGCCTCAGTAGTCTTGTAGTCGTTAGAGACTATTATGGGCTGGCTCAGAGAAAGGGTATCGGGTAAGGGTCTCTAATTTTGTGCTGGTTAAATCGCAATAGGATTACCACCAAAGCAAGGTCCGCTGCTGGCACACATTTTCTCTGTCCTTTTGTTTTCAAAACAGCTTGTTTTAGATTACAGGGTGGGATAGGGACATCGACTCGCAACCTTTTTCTCTTGGATTCAGTACATGTTTCTGAATAGAATGGAAATTGAATTTAGAGTATACTAGCTTTTGCCCGCGACAACGTCGCATCGTATGCCCGCGCTATTAGGTAGTTAGTTTCGCTTAGTGTTCTTTCACACTTTTTTTTCTTTTTGCTCGGCTCCTTAGTGTTTTATCGTGATGTTAAATAGCCTATATAATTTATATAGCCTATATAAACAGAAATGTAACTTATCTAAGATACAAGTATGTATCTGAAATACAGATACAAGATACAAAATACGTATTTTCACCTTGTGTATCTATGAAACTTTGTTTAAATTAATTTTGTATCTTGTATTTAAATACAGTTTGTTTGGTATCTTATTATTTTGTAGATACTATGTTTGCTAAAATACCTAAAGTAATAGATAACTGATTCTATAGTGACAGACATCTTAGGTGACATTAATTCTAAATGTCAATGTCGTCTAAGTAAACCCGCCATTGAATCTTTAGTCTGGGACCAAATTGACAGATGGCGTGGCAATTCTTTCTTTCTGCAAGCTGTCATCGGAGCCCTTTGACTCGTGTCATTTTTAATTATTCCGCTTATTAGTCTGTGTTACCACGTTTTTTATATGACTGAAACACGAAATAATAATCGATCTGAAAAACAAAAATCGGAGGCTTAAGAAAATATTGAATGAATATGGTGATAAAAAAAAAAAAGTATTTTTGTCTTTTTGTCTTTTTGTTTTTTGTGAATAAAACATACATGTTTTTAGAGGATTCTGATTCTTTTGTTTCCTGATTCTGTGTTTTCGGCACTTGCAGTGCCGAAAACACAGGGCCTACTGGCATCACCGCTGGCTAAGAAACATTGCAATACTTAAATAATAAAGATACCAACATACAGAGCTTAAATGCTTATCATACAATAAATTAAATATATTTTTCAAATACAACACCTGTTTGCCAAGTTCAGCCTCTGTGGAGCGACTCTTCTCATTTGGGGGCATGATCATGAGGCCTCATCGAACAAAAAAGAGTAATAAACTGTTTGAAGAACTGGTTTTACTTGTGTCTCAATTGAGACATAAGTTTAATATTATGTTGTGTCACGTTTGCGCGATCAACGCGATTTACATGTAAAAAATAAACTTTCATTTAAAAAAAAATGTTTTTTTCCAAAAGTATTCAAAATATACGTATTTTAGTATTTCAGATACCATTCCAGAAAGTTATTTGAATCTGGTATCTGAAATGCTTAATTTAAAAGTAATTTGTATTCCAGATACTTTATTTATGGTATCTTGTACATCACTGTATAATTATATAGCCTTCCTCAAGAGTTATCAACTACAAACAGAAATTTTCAAAGAAGAATGGCAGGACTTCATGTAATTTGGGTGTCGCACTTACACTTCGCGTACATTCGTACAAATATTCTCAAAAGATAGATCTCGGTAAAATAAATAAAAAATTAATAAATAAATAAAAGTAATCACTGCATATATTTTTTTAACACTGGTTTTTGCCAGAAATACGTAGTTTAAAGAGAGAGAGAAATTTCTTGTTAAGTCGCATCAGAATATATAGATAAACGATATTTTAGAACCTATGACAATATATTTCTTCTTAATTTATTTAGTATTTAATGTGATGTGCAGGTGATACTGTGTGGAGCGTGCGAGAGCTCGGCGCCGCCTGACAGCCTGCGCCTCGTGTGGCTCTCCAACACTTCACTCACCTGCAACGATGGATCTCCTGCCGGGTACGATATGGCTCATCCATAACCTACTACTCATATCAGTAATGAAGTGCGAAGGACTTCGTCAGCTCATAATTACATTCCTTAACGCTGCGCTGGACATCTGGTGAAAACTGGATATTATGCATTTTTGCCACTATGTTTTTTTTGTCTTTAGCTGGACCCGCCAGGCCCAGACTTAGACCCAGACTCGGCTTTATATTTCAAATGTGGCTACTAGATTACCTTTTTCGAATGCCGGGAGCTTGGTACTTTGACCTCCCACCCCTGATGCGGAGTTGTGTGTGGCTAACGGGCTTTTTGGGCTCTGTTTAGTCCCTATACCGTCCATGCCAAGTGGCATTGCTCGACGCAAAATTGTAAAGGTCTCCATACTATGCTCAATACGAGCCCAGCTATCAAACTAAATGTCTTAGCAAAACAGCAATTTGAACGGTTCCACTGATTTCAGGTACTATTTCCGGCGCGGTACGAACAATGATCACTGGGTGGTGTACCTTGAGGGCGGCGGGTACTGCTGGGACCCGGCGTCTTGCCACGCGCGCTGGCGGCGCCGGCCTGCGCTCATGTCCTCCACGCGGTGGCCGCGGGCACGCCGCGCGCCCGCCTTGCTGTCCGCTGACCCCGCCGCCAATCCGCTGTGGCACACCTCCAACCACGTGCTCCTGCCCTACTGCTCCAGTGACATGTGGGCTGGCACCAGGAACACTCGTCATCCAGGTGCCGGATTCGTGTTCGCTGGCCGCCTCATCGTTCGAGCTGTCCTCTCCGATCTGTTCCGCTATGGACTCACTGGTCGAATGCTACTCGTGGGCTCCAGCGCTGGCGGTGCCGGTGTCATGTTGCACGCGGACGCAGCGAGACGCGCGCTGCGCTCGAAAGGTGTGCGTGTTGCCGCTATCGCCGACTCCGGCTGGTTCTTGGACCGTCCCGCGCGAACACGACGCGCCCCTGCCGCCACAGTTGCCCGACTCGGCCACACTCTCTGGCGCGGCAGGCCACCGACATCGTGTGTCCGCGGGCACATCGCCGAGCCGTGGCTGTGCTACTTCGGCTACCGGCTCTACCCACACATTCGCACGCCTTTATTCATTTTCCAATACTTATTTGATTCAGCACAGCTGGCTGCCGAGGGAGTACGCGCTCCTCGGACTAGGTCACAGTGGGACGCTGTCCACCAGACGGGAGCGGCATTGCTGTCAAGTTTGGGTCCAGTTCGCGCCGTCTTCGCACCCGCATGTCTCGCACACGGGGCGCTCGCGCGACCTGAATGGCAAGCTATAAACGTTTCGGGTATAACACTGCCACGCGCTATCGCGTGCTGGGAACAGAGGCTCGGCGCTGGCAAGAGAAGGGCACGCGGGGGGTGTGCGCCGCGGAGGCTGGTTGAGCGTTGCACGTGGCCGCAGTGTAACAGCTCGTGCCCGCGCCTGCGCGATCCGCGCACGGGCGAGGAGGTGGCGCTGGCGGCGCTGCTGCAGAGCTTCGGGCTGGACGTGCGCGGCGCGGCGGCCGCCATGGGGCTGGACGCGCGCGCGCTGTCGCGCATGAGTCGCGCCGAGCTGCTGCCACTGTTGGCACCCCACCGGTGACGACGTTTAGACGGACTTTTTAAGTGCTTTCTGGCACGGTGAATCTACCTCGTTTTTGTTGCACAAGTACAAGTAATATTACGTTTAGATGTTAGATATTATTTATTGTTCGTCGAACTCAATGTATTTGTAATTATAAGTAAAGGGCTGGAACTCTTTAGTTTTGGTTTTCTTTCCATCTCACAGTCAGTAGATAAGATAAGAATTAAAACTCAAGATATCTTTGGCACACCTGTATTTTATATACTTACAAATTAATACCGATCCTTTTAAAGGACCGACCGACTAGTTTTGGTCTACCTACAAATAAAATATCTAAAAATATCTCACTAGGTACTTGTCCACTGGGCGCTCTAGCTATGGCAGTGATGAGGCGGATATTCACGATCAGCGGGTACCTCATTAATTTGATTGGGTAAGTATAACCGCCGGCGCGGTGGTTCCAGGTGGTTTCGACCGCGCGGCAGCCAGGGCGCGCGGCGGGCTGGCGCGCTGACGACGCGGCGCACACTGGTCCCAAATTAAAAAAAAGTGGACATTGATAGTAGACCGCTGATATTTTTTTTTATTGTTGATATAATGATAACAGATAAGGCAAAAAAATATTATTGTCCTACTTCAAATACTTTTCTCTATAAAAAATATTTCTTTTTTTTTTGTATGGGAGTGATTACATTTTACTCAATTTCTCAAAAACCTTAAGCGATGTCGAGATGGCATTCACATATGTTAGAAAACTAATAATTCTGAGTATTTGGCTCGAAGAAACTTATTGCTTATCTCTGCGTACTTTCGAGATAATAGTGACAGAAAATAACAATTTTTTTTAATGTTAATTGTTCGCTTTTTTTTAATCATAGCCTTACTCATATCGCAATAGGTCCGCTGGCCAGCAAAATGGAGCTTCGACGCGAGTTTGCCGGGATAACAAGATGGCCGCCTCTCATGACGTAACGTAATACGGTCACGAATCGCGCGCGTACACCTCACTCAGTGTACAACTAAATGTGGTTGCGATAAGACGTGTCCTTATTTTTTCTGTGCGCTTGAAGAAATGCTTGTTGTTTGTTTGTTTTGTTATTGTTGTATTTTGAATCTTTGGATTTTAAAATCAAATAATTTTTGTTTGTCTTTCTTTCGTCGAATTTGTTTTCGTAATTTTTTTTGTTAAAATCAAAGTCACTTTGTCTTTGATATCTTTGATTCTAATTTGTTTTCAATTTTCCTTAAAATTATAATATGTCCGCATTTGTCACCAACTTAGACTTATACGTTGTTCTTAAATCAGGAGGTGGTTTTAAAAATGTCGAATGTTTATTTAATGCCCTTATTGAACGTATTGGTGTTGAATTGTCTTCCGAAGATTTGAGTAATATTAAATTATTTTGTCGTAATTTTTCAAGTAATATCTCAAAAAGATGGTCTGCTTCCAGTAGAGCTCAAAAGACCTTTCTTAACAAAAATTCAGACTGGTTACAATCCCAAATAGTTTGGCCAAAATGTCAAAATATCGATTTAAGCAGCATTTTTAAAGTTGCCGAGGAAGTAATTCCAAATTTCGAAACGCAAGTGGATACTCATCAATTAAGTTATGGTACAAGTAAAAAACCATTTGTTGATATATCTGATAAACAGAAGAAAAGGCGTTCTCTAACACTTCTAGATCACACAGAGGAGGAATTAGTTTATGCTTTATGTGCCAAATTAAAAGAGTCTAAAAAAACAAAATTAGCAGCTATATTAAACGAACTCAGCCAAAACAAGGAAAAATGTGAGATGGTATATGATGTACTATTCGCTAAAAAGACTGACAAACCGTGTTTACCAGATGATAAAACGTTAGCGCTTTACACCTCAACAAATTTGTCAAAATGGCAATATCGAAATTTAAGAACTATTCTTGCTTCAGAGAAAATGTATGGTCTTCCATCCTATCAAAAGCTCCTGGAAGCTAAAAAAACTTGTTATCCTCCAGAGTCAGACATAACTGTAACTGAATCTGATGCTAAGATAAGACTTCAATCGCTTCTAGATTTGACAACTAATAGGATATTAAAAACAATTCAGCACAACTCTGTCGACAAAAAATCGCTAAAACTAATAAGCAAATGGGGTTTTGACGGGTCATCTTCTCAAAGTAATTATAAACAAAAGTCACACTCCGACACTAAAATTGACGATTCTTCAGTTTTCATGATTAGTTTGGTTCCGCTTCGTTTGGAAGAAGAGAGTGGTACTATCTTGTGGCAAAATCCTGCTCCCTCTTCAACAAACTATTGTCGTCCAATTGGCTTTATATTTGCAAAAGAAACAAATGAATTGATAAAGAAGGAAAGTGCATCCTTAGAGGAAGAAATTCGTAATCTTGTTCCCACAATTGTAGATAATTTTGATATTAAACATGATTTGTACATGACTATGATTGATGGGAAAATTTCTACTGTGATTTCCAATACTTCTTCTGCAGCTGTTTGTAATATTTGCAATACCCCACCTAGCAAAATGAATGACTTGGACTTTGTATCCAAAAGACTCATCAGAGAAGATATGTATAAATATGGTCTGTCTTCGCTTTATATGTGGATAAGATGTATGGAATGTATTTTACACATTTCGTACAACTTAGACTTCAAAAAGTGGGCTGCACGAAAAGAAGATAAATTGTTAAAAGAAATTAAAAAGAATTTGACACAAGAAGAATTCCGGGAAAGAACTGGTTTGTTAATTGACATAGTAAAACAGGGATTTGGTACAACCAATGACGGTAACACGGCAAGAAGGTTTTTTGAAAATTATGAAGTATCTGCTGAAATAACGGGTATCCACCCTGATTTAATCAAGAGATTTGCAGTCATTTTACAAACAATTTCATCTGGTCAACTTATTAATACCAATTTGTTTAGGGAATATTGTAAAGAAACAGCAATGCTATATGTAAACTTATATCCATGGTATTACATGCCTTCAAGTGTCCATAAATTGTTGATACACGGTGCTGATATTTGTGAAAATTTCTCCTTTATTCCGATAGGCATGCTTTCCGAAGAAGCTTCCGAAGCGAGGAATAAAGATTTCCGGAATGTTAGAATGGCACATACAAGAAAAATCGGTAGAGTTCAGACTAATTTAGACATTATCCACAGCTTTCTAATTAGCTCAGATCCTTACATCAGCCATATCAAACCAAAGTTTGCTCGTTTACATAAACAGTTGTTTCCAGAGGCTAGTGCTTTGATCTTGAACAATGAATTGCTTTCGTTGGAAAACGAGGAAATAGAGATTTCTCAAGAGAATATAGACCCAAATATTAATCTTTCACCATAATATTTTTTCAGAATCGTTTGTGAACATATTCAACTTTATGTTTGCAGCTTAATATGTCTTCATTTTGATTGTTTTTTAGAACTGATGAAAGTACTCCTTCAGAAAGGTCATAGCTTTTCAGTCATTAGTGAGCCCCCATAACCTCTTTTACAGAGAAGTCTCTTTTTACTTATTTGACATTACGCATACATTATAATGATGTGCTAAAGTAAGGCTATGATTAAAAAAAAGCAAAAAATTAACATTAAAAAAAAATGTTATTTTCTGTCACTATTATCTCGAAAGTACGCAGAGATAAGCAATAAGTTTCTTCGAGCCAAATACTCAGAATTATTAGTTTTCTAACATATGTGATTGCCATCTCGACATCGCTTAAAGTTTTTGAGAAATTGAGTAAAATGTAATCGCTCCCATACAAAAAAAAAAGAAATATTTTTTTTACAGAAAAGTATTTGAAGTAGGACAATAATATTTTTTTGCCTTATCTGTTATCATTGTATCAACAATAAAAAAAAATATCAGCGGTCTACTATCAATGTCCACTTTTTTTTAATTTGGGACCAGTGTGCGGCGGCGCGGTATGTTCACGTGCAGTCCTCCGCTTCGAAAGCGTTTATGGCGACGTCATAAACGAGAGGCACGCTCTTCGCTGATCATTATAGATAGATCGACGACATCGTTTCCTAAGAAGAAGTCGGTGGATATGATGTTGGCTCGAGTCCGCCAGCGTGTAGCAAGGCGCGCTGTCACATTCCGGTTGACGTCGTCAGCGTTCTCTCTCAGGGAGCCGCGCAGGAAGAGGATGTCGAGCACAGTGGGCGTGGTCTGCGCCATCGCAGAGAACAGCGGCGAGCGCGCCGTTGGCTGCGGCGATGATGAGATCGCGCCGTCTAAGTACTGCAACAACTCCGTCGCACTGTTTGTGTTGGCCCATAAGTGAGGTAGAATGGGCCACAGCCACGAGTTTCCTGCAAATTTATAATGTGTAAGAGAAAAGTAACAAAAGATATTGGTAACAAACTGGCAATGTAACTTGCAACATGATTTATCGCAATTTAATTATCTGCCAATTACAATAATTAATATCGGAAGTAATTTATGCGCAGATAATTAAATTAAAATTACAGTGATTGTTTTTTCTTTACGTAAGGACAGATAAACAATTTCATGAAAATGATAAGAGAAAATATTATTATAATGAACACGTTCGTTTTAATAATATCTATATCAAAATTATGTATTTATTTTGGCCGGAATTTATTTGTAAAATTATTTCTGCACGGACAGGAGTCGACAGATGTTTCCTATAGGTGTAAATCTGCATCCAAGATTCTCTTCATTCTTCCTTCTTGATGATGGCGATGAAGAAACAATAGGACAATTCACCATACTCACGAGAAACTATAGAGTTATCGACATAGCTGAACAGCAAACGCTTGTCGGCGTTGATCAGTGTCTGTAGTGTAGGCCCCTTGGTCCCCGGGCTAGTGCCGAACTCATCAGCTGGGGCCAAGTGGGGGCCCAGTTCCCGCTGCACTATTTCTAGGAGCCCTGCATGCACAGCCCAGATTGCCGACCCATCCGGTTGGTAGAATCCGACGGGGAAGTGGTGGGCATCCAGAAATACTACCTGAAATCGGGACGAAATTGAATTTAGTTTCGAAGTAATATCTGGAGTAGGTAGGTACACAATATTATTGGGTTATAAAAATATTTTAGGAACAAATTTGTGTAATTGATTTTCTCTGATATTTTTTGCAACCGTTTTATTAGAAAGCAAACTTGGCTTGAAACTTAATTATTCATATACCGTCAAAGTGAAAATCAAATGTTTGACAAGCATAACTTACCTCTTTAGTAGCATTAACAAATGCTCTTATTTCTCTTAGAAGCGGAACCAATGGACGGACTCGAATTAAATTATGATTCAGCCAATATCTGAAAATGTATGAAAACAAAATTAATTAAGAAGTAAATTTTTTCACTGCATTTGACTAGAAATAACTTGTTCCATTAATTTGACAGTTAATTAACTGTCTGGAATATTTGTGCAATAACTTTGTAACCGAAGTAGCCATGCGTGACCATTGATCACCTGACCGTTCAATGTTTATTCAGTATTTGGAACAAAAGGTTTACGGTCACATTAACTTCAGTTACATCACTTCCAAGCAACCGCTTACAGTATAAGTTCTCGAATGGGCAAAAAGAGACGTGAACAATGTTTATTGACAATACTGTGACACTTATGACTGTGGCACGAATCGAACGACTTGCGAGGCTAAGCCACGATTTGATGACTCGGTCGAGTGTTGAATGAGTGGATGTTCTCAACCCATCTAGGCTACTCTGGGCATTGAAGAGCACTTTGGCCGTCGGTCGCGGTTGTATGACATAAATACATGGGGCGACTGTCGCGGACAGACTGAGTCCGAAAACCTCTCACGTGATTCAACTTTAGGACCCTCTGACCGGGATAGGTGCTGGTATTATTTGTTTAGGCCCTGATGCATATCTAATTTGTGAAAAGAAGTCCTCAAGTTTAGTTTAGTTTTAGTTTCATATCAGGCATTCAAAATCAGAGACGTAGATGTACCTGTCTTCCACATTTTGATAGAACTCGTAGTAAGCGATCCTGAAGTCGAAGTATCTGATGCCGTGGACTAGCTGGCCCCAGATGGAGCGATCCTGGCATAGGATGAAGCTGTCCCGCGATACGGAACTGACTTCTGTGTTGAATTTCCACGCACCTGCATTATGCGTACCCGCTATCGCTAGATCACCGATACGCAGGTTGTTGATCTTAGACCTGGAATTAGAAAGATATAATAATGAGGAGTTAAGTATACCATAGACAATTTGTCCGCGACGATAGAACGCATGGAAACCTTTGCTATAACGCACATATAGGACTGATGTGGAATCATAGGGAAATCGCGGCAGTCTATTTAGTCTGCTGGGATTTCCAGACGGGTCCAAATTATCTGTGGACAAATTTAACCATCGTCTCCTCAGCGCTTCGGATAGGTTAACCTGTTAACCTTCATCTAAAAATATGACATAACAGTCGTATTTAAGAAATGTTTTTCATAACGTGTAGTTTGGGTAAAGGCGTTTAATAAAGACGACGACGTTACAAAAGCGACAATTACCTTGGTACAGGTATGTATAGTCGTGCTAGATGTATCCTCGTATTTTGCTTTAGATCAAATAAGCAGGACTGCGTTAGTGCTTTCAAAGATTTCTACTGCGACATTTAAAAAGTTAATGGAAACTTCATCATCTGCCTATCCTTTTCCCAATTATGTTGGGGTCGGCTTCCAGTCTAACTGGATGCAGCTGAATACAAGTATTTAACATGGAGCGACTGCTATCTCCTCTCCACAACCCAGTTCGTGGGTTGTGGAGGTCAGATGTCCCATTGAAAGACTGGTTGTCAGACTTTGCGGCTTCTGACTACCCGTGACGACTGTCAAAGATCCACGAATGACAGCCGGGACCAACGGCTTAACGTGCTTTCCGAGGCACGGATGGCTCTTGGTATGTAAAGATGGTCACCCATCCACGGACTAACCGCGGCAAGCGTAGCTTAACCTGATCAATCGACCCGTGTCCTTGTATGTTACCTATTACTTAGCCACAAGTTGAGGGGTTAATTAAATGTTTATAATTTCTTATAATAAACCAGCTTACCCTATGTCTTCCATCCAAGTGGGTTGTATTTTTAAGCAGTTGTAAGCTTGTATTTCAACGATGTTGCCAGCTGCCACCCATGGCCAGAGGCACTTGGGTCCTTTTGTACCCACGCCAGCTTCCCAGCCAGCGGGCAGGGTTCCTCGACCTAGGGACATGTTGGTCATCACATGGCCTTCAAGCGTTGTTATCATGAAGACTGATAGAGCGGTTTTCCATGAGTGTGGTCTCTCGTCAAAAAGACCTATCTGTGGATAGCAAAAAGATGAAAGTATTAGAATTATAGAGATTACTAAGTCAGTCTTTGCAAGACATTTGTTATGTATAAAGCGATTAGTGAATTATGTAAAACTGGTGGTCCCCCAGTGGTCGAAATTCGCCCATGTTTTTCTGAATTAATTTAATGTATTTCTAATGCGTTATTAATTTATTATATAAAAATTAGCTTTCTGCTCTTCTTCTCTAAATAAACTATTCATAGTCCGCGTAATTTTTGTAAAAAGGGGTACAAGTTCTTGCTTCACGTAAGATGGATTATGGGTATTCATCTTACCGCTCTGCATAATTGGTTTAGATATAACTGCCGATAACAAAATGATCGCAACAATTCTACTAATGTTATAAATGTGAAAGTTTGTCGAAATGTTTAGATATTTGGATGTTTTTTACTCGATCACGCGAAAATGGCTCAACGGATCTGGATTAAATTTAGCACACAGATAGTTTATAATCTGGATTAACAAATAGGTTACTTTTGTCCCGGTAGTCAGTTCCCGTGCGATTATTTCCGACGTACACGCGGGCGTACCCGCTGTCAAAATCTATGAGGAAATAAACCAAACAGTATACAGGATTTTAATAAATAGATTATTATGATTGCCCATTTCATTCCCTGGCTAAAACATGATACATGGCCTTTGATTTCCTGCCTTTACATCTACACGCACTGATATGTGGATATGATCATTTATCGGTGGATGACATGTAAGCGAATACGCTTCCACTATTATTATATTTCGTAACGCCTAGTATTTGGAGGAGCAGTGAATGATGCCGTGAATAAAAATTGATCGTCAACGGACGGAGCGTCACGTCCGTGTCGTTGTCATACTTTGTTACGTAAATATGATTTGTAGCCTAGATTTTGTTTTCGTTTCTATTGTAATATTACTTTTATGGCTAACTTTAGAAATGGAGTTGGACATAACCATTCATGGTAGATCGTAGCATGATCTTGAGTACCTTACTATTTAAGGGAAGACCTAACATTATTGCAGGGATAGGATTATGAAATAGCCAGTAGCGTTTCACCATTACCGAACTACAAGATAAGGTCATTTTCGCATGGTCCGGCAAAGCAATGGATAATGAAATGTGTAATGACTAACTTCGGACGACGGCTTTATTAGTATCAATTTACGGAGACAGATTTGTTATTTATTGTGTAATGGAGTAGCTACCAAACAAAGGGTTGCAACAGATCAGCCGATCTATTCTGCTAAAATCTCACCATGAGAACTTAGATGAAGTGAGCTGTCATTCCATCTGGGACTAGGGATTGATACTATTGACAGATCACTTTAACCTCACTTCACCAAAGTTATCACGGTGAGATTTTTACAGAATAGCACTGCTGTTCAGACATTTTTAATTCTAAACTCTTGAGCTGCCAGTCATCATTTAGAAGTTTGGATGAATCAATGGTGACTGCTTCATCTCACCCCTGTCCAAAAATCTGTGTTACTCCTACAAACATGTCATTTAATAATAACAAAACCTGACGTCTTTACCATCTGGGTGAATATTGGTATCATTATATCCAACTTCTTCACATTTCATTACTTTTCTTTCTAATCTAAAGGTTTAATTTTCATTTCATAATAAGTTTTAAGATTGCAGACTTAAAAAATATTTTACAAAAATAATAGTAATAGTAAGTAAACACTGTTACGTTTACCTAAACGTACTTGTGTTTGTTTAATTAGCTACGCTTAATGAAACAACCATTGTGATCAAATATTTGAAGTAGCTACTTGTTTTGGCGTTGAAAAAATTAAATGCTTGGATCATCTCTATACGTCACGCTCCGCGATTCGAAAACTGCTTAGCGTGATGATTATGCACTATTATGTATAAAAAGTAGGCCATGATCATTGAGTATGCCATCTAGGTATGCGTCAACCAAAATCAGATGAGTTAGAACATTCACACACATTATCCTTTATAGTGTCATCATTGATGACCTGCTAGCGTTAAACCTAATGCTAATGGCAACATATTATACGTTAATGTTGAAATACCTGAGTTTGTTTTGACACTAAACGCATTGTTATGTACGAGGGTCATTCAATAAATACTTAGCCTACAAAAAGTAAACGAAAATTTTGGAAAAGTGGGAATTTATTTTTCAACATAGTCTCCTTTTAGTTCGATACACTTAGCCCAGCGATGCTCCAACTTTTTTAATCCGTCCGAAAAATTGTTTTTGTCAAACTCTGCAAAATAGGCCTCCGTGGCGGCGTTGACCTCCTCATTCGATCCATATCTATTCCCGGCGAGTGATTTTTTCAGATTAGGAAACAAAGAAGTCACAAGGGGCCAAATCTGGAGAATACGGTGGATGGGGCAGCAATTCGTAGCGTAATTCGACCAATTTGGCCATGGCAACGGCAGACGTGTGAACCGGTGCGTTGTCGTGGTGAAACAGCACTTTTTTCTTCGCCAGATGGGGTCGTTTTTTCTTTAATTCGGCGTCGAATCGGCCCAATAAATCGGCATAGTAAAGCCCTGTAATTGTTTTACCCTTCTCGAGGTAATCGATGTAGATCACACCTTGTGAATCCCAGAAAACGGTGGCCATAACTTTTCCGGCCGATTTTACAGTTTTCGCCTTCTTTGGAGCACGTTCCCCGGTCTGGATCCATTGTTTTGATTGCTCCTTGGTCTCTGGTGTGTACCAGTGGATCCAGGTTTCATCGACGGTCACAAAACGACGCAAAAACTCCGCTGGATTTCGCTTAAACAGCGCCAAACACGTCTCCGATGTGGTCTCACGGTTGCGCTTGTTTTCTGGTGTGAGTAAACGCGGCACCCATCGCGCTGACAGCTTTCTCATGCCGAGTTCCTCGTGAAGAATATGATGCACTGTTCCTTCTGAAATGCCTACAGTCTCAGCTAGCTCCCGAACCTTCAATCGGCGATCTGCCAATACGAGATCATGGATTTTTTTAATGTTTTCCTCCGTAGCAGCTGTTTTCGGTGCACCTGGACGTGGTTCATCAAAAACCGACGTACGGCCACGTGCAAACTCGTTGAACCAATTCTTGACGGTGGCCATCGATGGAGAAGAGTCACCGTACACAGCATCCAAGCGCTCTTTGATTTCGATGCGCATTTTCCCTTCCAAAAATAGGAATCGAATCACCGAACGATATTGCTCTTTTTCCATTTTTGTAAAACCGATCGACACGTTCGCTTCCATAAGTTGTCAAATTAAAACAAATGAAGGGATTGGAATGAAAATTTGAAAAAAGAATTAAAAAAGAATGTGCTACACTGTGGTAAAACTCTTTTGAAACTACAGCGCCCTCTGGCGATGAGGCTAGGTACTTATTGAATGCACCTCGTAAAAGGCAGTTTGACACAATTTACATGCATACTGTGATCACCATGTCCCAAGCGGACGTTGTTTCAAGTTCAAGACCAAATATTGTACACTCACAGAGAGTTGGAGATATCGTATTTATACTCTGCTTACAGAGAATTACAAGCTGAGGACTTTATGACATACTTACTTGTCTTGGTACAGAGAAACACCCATTAAAGTCCCAGTTAAGTTCCAGCGCATCCTGCAGGGTGATGGACGCTCCCAGCCGGATCTCAGGGGAGTGGACTGTCAGCCATACTCTGCCACATTGTGACTTCTCCAGTATATGATTTTCTGATGCTGGAAGCAGACATATAGAAATCTCAAATGCTGTACTAAATTGATCAGTTTTGTTTTTCTTTAGTTATCCTACCCTGTCCCACGGCTGAGCAAAGGCTTCCCCCACATCCTTTTAGGCATCCTTTTCTCGAGCCACCTCGACCCAACTGGTTAGTTATGCATTGTTAATAACTTACAATAATCATGTAACCCTAACATACATAATTGCACAATCGGTTTCTACAATAAAGTTAGCACTACATAGTATAAAACAAAGTCGCTTTCTCTGTCCCTATATCCCTATGTATGCTTAAATGTTTAAAACTACGCAACGGATTTTGATGCGGGTTTTTTTAATAGATAGAGTGATTCAAGAGGAAGGTTTATATGTCTAATACACCGACCTCCACGCGGGCGAAGCCGCTGGCAAAAGCTAGTACTTATAAATAAAGCAAGTTAAATGCATTATAAATGTTCAGCATTTCGGAAGCGATAAATCTGTGTCCAAATGTGTATTTAGAATGTGATTTTAGCTTATCTCAACATATTATAAATTTGAATATAAATTACTAATATTATCTAATACTGTGTAAGTATTGGATGTAAATGATTGTTTGCGATTATGTCAAATTATCTGGGTAGATTTGACTAGAATTTTCTATCGATGAAATCTATTTTAGTTAGGCTACTATGGAAAGAAATGGCGTTAATGGAAAACCTAGCAAATGAGGATGAGGTGCAGGATGGGCTTCATAAACAGTAGTCTAATGACTTTACTAAATGGTATTTTCCAGTACACATTTAGGTTAGTAGTAAAGTTGTATTTTGTTTTGAAAGTTAGAGTAGATTTTTTGCTATATACAATGTGTGCCACCAGCCACCAGAAGTGTGTTCCTTTGGAATCGAACACTTTACGTACATACACGTTTAAGCGTCCGTATGATCCGGCTCGGTTTTACAACCGGTACGACAACCGGCGACGCCTTGTGCGGTACTAGTGAAACTGAAAACGTTACACGGATATTAAAGAGATGCATACAAAGTACTTTGTAGGCTGAATCAAAGAATGATGATGTTCCTGAAATTAGATTAAAGAATGATGATAATAGAGCATTTATGTATGGATGAGAAAATGCAGGTAAAGATAATTTATGATCAGTATCGACTGCGTACCTTGCAGGATGTCTGAGTGATAATAAAGATAAAAGGTAATAAAGTTTAATGACCGTAAAACATTTTGGTTTTACGTGAGGTAATAAATCTGGAATTCAATTTAACGTTCAGTGTTTTATCCTTGATGCTGTCAAGTTGGTGTCAAGCTGTTGACCTTAGCCTGGCGTGGCGGGGCGTTAATGAAAATGAAAGTCTGTCAGTCAGTCGATAACCTGCATGTATTGACACAGAACACGATATATGTGTCAATGAACACTCACAAATCAAGTATCCAACAAGGAAATAATTTTTTTTTATCTGTATGTACCGTGAGTTCCAGCAAACGTTAGGTAATTCGATGCTAATGACATAATTGCACAGGCAATGTGTACCGAAGCATACCTAATTATGTGTTTAGTAAATTTACCGCGTGATCTTCCTTTTACGGCTGCTTCACATTATGTAAGTGCTGTTACTGTAGTCTTTTGTCGCTGGACGAAGAGCTGTCGTAATGTTTTGTTGCGAAGTTGAAGATGACGCTTCAGAAAAAAGGCTACTGTCCATTATGAGAAAGGTACTTAGATAATGTATTTACCTTTTTAGTTTTTTGTTATTTAATAGAAATGCTTATAGGGCATATTTTTATTAGGCTTTCGGTTAATTTTGAACTAAGTAGACTTCCTTGTTTTTGATCTAAACGATTGCTATTTAAGATAATTTAGTTTGGCTATTAGAGATGTAGTTAACGGTAATGACCCACCGAGTATTTATGAGGTTTTGAGCGATCTACAAAATAAAAAAATGGTTGAATCGTGGTAAAGAATAAGTCGGTGTCTTAGATGTAGTTTGATTTTAACACGTTAACTTACCAAATATGTATAATGTTAGCTTAGATTCACATGAGTTTTTCTTATCATGCCTACTATCCAGTATCTAGACAGCATTTTAAGAGCAACATTAAAGCCTTGTCACACAAAGGATTTTCGATAAGCGCCGAAAACGACCATCTTTACATACCGAGAGCACGGAGGGGTCACGTTAAGCCGTTGGTCCCGGCTGTCATTCGTGGATCTTTGACAATCGTTACGGGTAGTCAGAAGCCAGAAAGTCTGACAACCAGTCTTACCAACGGGTATCGTTACCCAGTAACTGGGTTGTGGAGGTCACATAGACAGTCGCTCCATGTAAAATACTGGTGTTCAGCTGCATCCGGTTAGACTGGAAGCCGACCTCAATATAGTTAGGATAAGGCTGGGCAGATTAATTTTGAAGTTTGCTTCAATAATAATATGTATAGGTAGTTGTGCTCCAGACACACATTATGGACGTGACACAATGTTTACTTGACCTTTATCCTTTGTCAGGCCATTTAGAAAAGCAATACAAGTACGACTGGTACTCTAACCGAAATAAAATTTATACTTTTAGAATACTTCGCAATGTTTATCTAAAACAGTTGGAAATGTTAATTGGCTTTATGCAAATCCTTTTGTTCACAGTTCAATTTGAAGTTTAGTACATTTCAATTCAACGTGACTGTGCACTTAAAAAAATATGTACAAAGCGAATTAGATAAAACGTGCTGAAGTCAAATCTATGCTTTTCAATTATTTTTTGTACCTGTATTTTATTTTAGTAAGGCTGTTTCTACTAGCTGCGCACGCGGATTCACCCGCGTTTATCTCGGAAATTATCTCACAGGAACGTGTTACTACTACTTAACTACTCCCTACTTTTTGTACGACCAGGGCAAAAAGTAGTAGTAGGTACTCCTTTTTAACCAACTTCAAAAAGAAGGAGGTTATCAATTCGATGTTTTTTTATGTCTGTTCGGGCATAACTTCATCATATATAGACGGATTTACAAAATTCTTATTTTGTTCGAAAGGTGTTAGTTCCGAAATGGTCCCATTTAAATTTCAAATAGATCTGATGATGAGTTTCGGAGACAGACAACAGAATTCTTCAAAAAAAGACAGCAAATCAACCGCGATTGCTGATGTAAAATTTCATTAGATAAAATTGTGTAGTTGTATGTTGTATGTATAGAGGACATACAAATAATGTTATTTTACGTTTATATAGGTATTACATAATTTCAATAAATATTTAAATATTGAACTATCTTATTTTAGGTATTTTACTGTAATGAAGACATAACAGATCCAATAATCTAATCTAATCTGAATACCGAAGAAGCTCATCTTGTTTGCTATCATAAGTATGAATGAATCCGGCTTAATTAATAATCAAAAGATAAGACTGGTGTTTTGGGATTCGTGATGACGTCAATCAGATTCCGGAATTTGTTTTTGTTTTTTTTTTGTTTGTGTAGCTCTAAGTATTATAATTTGATGACAGCGAAAATGTGTAGCTTTTGCTCACATCCGACTAATATTATAAATGTGAAAGTTGCTATGTTTGGATGTTTGTTATTCAATTACGCAAAAACTGCCGAATGGATTTGGACGAGATTGGCGCACAGATAGTTTATTACCTGACTTAACATATACATGATACTTTTTATCCCGGTATTACGTTCCCATGGGATAATTTCCGACCTCCACACGGGCGGGCGCGGGCAAAAGCTAATTTCAAAATAAATTTGTATATAGGTAGACAATAAATTGAGGTAACGACCTTTAAGGATTATCATGATCAAGAAAATCACAAGAGGTTTGATATAAAACACAAACACAACCCCTTACAACCCCCACAACTTCTTAATCTGCCGATAGTTAAACTACTGAAGTAAGAATAACTAGCCTACCCATCGAATAACACGGTGTGTAACGTCATGATCGGTGAGTAGCCACGGGCAATGATGCTTGATTACGACAGGTAAGAACAACTACCAGCATTCAGGATTAACGCTGGCTGATCGATATAAATCTTGCCATAAGCATAAACAGTTAAACCAGAAAAGGTATCCGCTTCGACAAACCTCGTTTTTCGAATTAGTACGAACACAACTCCACGGAGTAACCCTAACCCCTTTAATTTAGTAATCATATTATAGAAGGACAGAGGGGCTTTTGGCTAAGTAATAAATGACATACGGGTTGATCCATCAGGTTAAGCTACGCTTGCCGCGGTTAGTCTGCGGATGGGTGACCATCTTTGTATACCAAGACCCCTCCGTGCCTCAGAAAGCACGTAAACCCGTTGGTCCCAGCTGTCATTTGTATATCTTTGACAGTCGTTACGGGTCATCAGAAGCCCGAAAGTCTGACAACCAGTCTTACCAAGGGGTATCGTGTTACCCAGTAACTGGGTTGTAGAGGTCAGATAGGCAGTCGCTCCATGTAAAGTACTGGAATTCAGCTGCATCTGGTTAGACTGGAAGCCAACCCAAACATAGTTTTGAAGAGGTTAGGCAGATGATGATAATAGAAGTTCAGAATAGGTAAGTACTTCCATGTTTGTTACAGTCTAAGTATATATTCGATTTTATCATTGCACGTTTGTTTTTCCGGAGATAAACGATGATTGTCGAAGCGCGTATTTTTTCTAGAAAATCTGAACCTAAGTATTTGGCACTTTTGCGTGTCTTTACACGCAGGTTTACCAGATGTTAACAAGCATCTAAGGGTACCTAAATAATCCTATGTCATTAAAGGTTTTTACAAAACATGTAGCACTAGGAGTCGGTATCGGAAATCCGCTTCTCTGTGTATCGAGAGACGGGAGGACCCAGGAGGTGGCATAGTAGATGTGACCTCCTATAGGATTAGATCTACAAGAGGAATTTATAAAGAGGTGAGGCAGCAGGATCCGGGCATGCTACGTTAGAAGAATCATTAAGGTTTTGAGGCTCCATATCTGCCATTAAAAAGCTGTTTGCATTGAAATTATTGATGGTAAAAGCAAACTTTTATTGTTATGATATTGACATGCAAGATAACAATTATGGAAACATACCTTTTATGTATCGTTACATTACAAGATAATCTAGATTTCCGGATCTAGGCAAGTACATATTATTATACTGTGTAAAATAATGCTGTGTTGATTTAATCTATATAATTACGTAAATAACGAGTCGGAAATAATTTACTATCTTCTTATGTAGTTACATAAGAAGACTGAGTTCAGTCTGTACCTATTTTTTTGTCTGAAGCGATATGACTGTGTTTTGCTTTTGCTGTTGATGTAATAGATAGTATTTCTGTATTCTACGTCTTTATATAATATAATATTCAATTTGTTTAAATGTCAATAGTTCTTGGATATTCTTAATGCAGATCTTCGTTGGTGTTAATTGCTATGTTCTAATAATTTATTCCTATGAACTGGCTGGGAACGCCAAAGTTTATCTTTAAATGTCCGATTAATATAAAAAAAAACCGATAAAATAAAATATTCTTTCGAAATTGGCCCATAGTCTAGCAAATTGTGACTGAAGACAATGTTGCTAGTGATTGCATTTTTAAAGTAAATATTACAGCCTATATACACAAATGCAGAGTATATAGTATAGGAAAATGTACAAATTTACTGATATTCAAACACTTTAAAATTATTAGTAGTTGCGAAAACAAACTCACGTCCAATAGTGGCCCCGAGCGCGGTGACGGCGAGCGCCAGCACAGCGTACCACGACGCGGCCATCTCACTGTGGGACTCTCGCGCCACTGAACTACGACCACATTTGGCGTTCTTTCTACATAATTGATTGCTGCGCAGGACACGTGCACTTACTCTAACTCCGCGATCCAATCTAATTGCATAGCGTACCTCGACGGGCCCGACCCGTTTTTGCGCGATCCATCCAGTTTTGCACACACAGGCACGTCGGTGGATTTTGTGCTTAATTAAACTTGTCGTGGGGTCCCAAGTGCGCAGTAGCACTGAACTGTAATGATAGTGCGGGCTTCCGACAACTCCCTCGTTTCCGATCGGGTGTCGCGTGCGTCGGCGCAACAGGCTGCGCCTGAAACACGTGCAGCCCTCCGGATGTCACATGATCAGCTCAGAACGGCTTAAAAACAGATTTGTTTAATTGATCGAGTGCAATTCAGTACTTAGGTATTATTCATTTTGAGACATTGAATTGATTGAGTGCTTATTTTAGGTAGGTACATCGTCTGGGGCCCCGCTTTGTATCAGCATTCAGCAAATACACATTGGACATTACTTCTATGCATAATGTACCGAGTGATCTCTTTATCGTCGTGCGTATTACCGCAATAGGTCCTAAATTTTTATAATCCTGTCCAAAGATGATTTAATTTAAAGTTAAATCACTTTGACCCGGCGAGTCGGCCAACACGCGCTGAGCCCGCATCTTTTGAACGTCATTAGAGACTGCAAAAGAAGGTTCAAACAATTTCGTTTCTGTATAAAGTGATTAAATTATAAAATATTTGTTCCTTAACTCTGGGAAATACACAAAAGACCCTAACTTTCTTTAGAAAATCTGAAGTAAGCTAAGTTCGGTGAGGAAATTGAAATCTGAAGTAAGCTAAGTTCGGTGAGGAAATTGAAATCTGAAGTAAGCTAAGTTCGGTGAGGAAATTGAAATCCAATCTGTTTACGTAAGAATTGCCGGATACAATATTCTAAGACTACAAACACAGAATAGTTGTGTTTGTTGAAAGTATGGTAATAGGTACATTATGTACATCGAAAAAAAAAACACTGAAGTTCTGGATTTAGTCTTTCACGAGTTTATCAGCTGTAGAAAATAATTTTGGACACTAAATTAAAAATTGTTAATTTACTCCACATTATCAATCATCTCTTACAACTTTAGTTGAATCGTGGTCCTAATCTTTTTCCAAATATTTGATGATAAATTAAGCTTCCGAATTCGTTTCACAAATGTTATTGGGAGTTACGGAGACCTAAGGATCTTGACTTCATAACTCCTTATCCTTCGGTTATAACTAAGTAGGTTTATCTTGCCTAGCAGTTCTTACCAGTTTGAGTCGAGAGGTGCAGGTGTGTTTGTCTGTTCATTCATCTTTATTTATTAACGTTATCAATATGTAGATAGGTAAGATTAATTAAAGCAATGAATTATAAATCAGAACACTCAGGTTAAGGTCACTTTGGTTCTGTGCGATAAACAAAGTTGATGTTGAGTAGCTAAATATATCACAGGTTCAAATACCAACGTGCTAAATACAAAATTCTGAATGTTACCTAATGGTCGAAGACATTAAAAAAAAAAAAATTGAGTAGACTGAGATAAAGTAATGCTTTTTGATGCGTACAAATGATGCAGTATGAATATATCAGTATAAAAAATCCAAGATCTCGAGAGATTTCAGAGTACTTAGAGACAGACCATCGAAGTTTCGATGTGGTGTAGTTTGCGAGTACCTACATTTTTTTTTAGTTAGTGCAGTGGCCGTAAGTCTGTCATGGTACGGAAAACTCGCATAGTTATTACAATGATTATACGTTTGCTAACACACGGTTAAGAACAGGTAGGTAGGAAACGATCATGACGATTATTTCGGTTTTAAAAGCAGTAGAAAAGTATATGATCTGACGGTGTACGGAAAGAGAGTTTGACGGTAATCATTATAACAAACCTTTATGCTAGGCAGCATCCACTTTGTGTCACCAATTTCAATATCGTAATGTATGTCATTACGCACTTGTGCGTTATTGTAATGTAAAACGCACGGTTTATCAAGATGCTCCGTCTACAACGAACGGTACTTTTTTAAATCTTAGCAAAGAGTTTTTAAGTCAGAAAAGTGGTCAACATTTTATGAATAAAATTAACTTAATAAGATAAGATGTAACTGAATAAGATAAGATATAAAAAAATAAACATTTAATTCTTTAATTTAATTAGTTTTGACAATAAATTACAACCATTTATCTGTAACAAAAACAAAAAAATATTAATTTACTTTATTAGTTATACTGGCTGTTTTTGTGCCTTTGTCTTAAAAAAAAAGCGCTGATGCGCGCGCATCGCTAATTTGTGAACAAGTAATAATCAATTTTACAAACTGTTCAAATTTTTCTAACTGATTTAAGTGATTAAAGATTTACTCGTTTAAGAAAGTCCGACTTTTATTTATTTCCTCGCAAATATGTTATAAAACGTCGTATGACATACGTGCGCTTTGAAAATTACTGCCTCTGATTTCTTGTAGCCCTCGCCTACGGCTCGGGCTAGCAATATCGCCTCGGCTGTAATTTTCAACTTACCACACTTATATCATAATGTACTATTATGATACTAGTGCGGTAAGTTGGTTTCTACAAACGAGTAGACGAATGTAATGAATCTTACCATAGTCACGAGTTTGTAAAAATCAATTTTTGCACGTGTGTCATACAATGTTTTTCAACACATTTGCGAGAAAACAAGCCATCAAAACATTTTTAGAGAATGATTGAGAAACGTCAAAGATTGTTGCGACTCTCCGACTGATATTTATAAACAAATTATATAATATGAGTTCAAGCGAGGAATCTGATATTAATATGGAATCTGCTCCACCTGATATTTTGAATGAGGCGCAAATTGCAGAAAACGTTCTCTTGCCGCCAAAATCGCGAGATCGCTAATTTACTCGTATGATTTACAAGTTTGTTTCATTACATATTGTACTGTTTTCTCGCAAATGTGTTGAAAAACATTGTATGTCACACGTGCAGGAATTGGTATTTACAAACTCGTGACTATGGTAAGCCCTTGACTTCGTCCCGGGCATACATTCGTCTACTCGTTTGTAAAAACCAACTTACCGCACTAGTATCATAATTAACTATTAAACGATTATAAAATTGAACATACTCGTTTTGCACATTCTTAATATTGTTCATATCTATGGGGAACCTAACCGATCTACTAATTGTGCCTGTAGAATAATATACGGTGGAGGTCTGCCCAGCTTGGGCGGAGCACCGCCGTGTCCTCGTGCAGGCGATCGGCGGCGGCGTGTTCGGCCCTGGTCCAGGCCATGATAAGGAGCGAGAGTGCATGGGTACCTAGCCGTAACCTCCTTCTGCGAAGCAGTAATGCTCGCGAAGAGGGAGGCGGCGCACTTGAGGGAGAGGCAGTATATGCGTCCTCACGGCCTTAGTCGTCGTAGAGGACGCCCTGGGCGTCGGGAATCCCAGGCTGTTTACCGGCCACCGTAGGCGCGGGCTTGCGAACAGCGAGTAAGGGTAGCTCGCTATCCGGTAAGGACCAAGCCCGGGGCGACGGTGCGTTGTGTTCCACGCGCGCCCCAAAGTGATGTTAGCACCAACTGATGGGGTTTGGAAGGGCCGATGCCTGCCAGGGGTGCGGGCTGTTCGAAAGAGATACCGCGGCCCCTGGCACACAGGCAACTGAGGGAACACGGGTGGGTTTTAGTCAGTAAAAGTCTGTCACGCCCTCCTGCTCCACCTAGAGCGGGAGAAGTTATTTGATGATTTCCCACCCAAAATAAAAGCCTGTAGAATAATTGTATCTGTGTCACCTGTGACAAGAGAGGAGGCCTGTGTCACAGCAGTGGGAGCACGACAGTCAGATAAGTGGACCTTAAATGCTTGAAGAATAAGGTACCTATTACATTCGCTTGTCAAATTATTGTTTTTGGAACGAAGTTCCTTATCGCGCGTTGCGAAAGCGGGCTAGACGGAAAAAATTAAGACCATAGTTGTAACGACACTTTTAATTAAGACCAAAATTGTAACGACACTTTTTGCTACATTGTTGTAAGCCGTGCGGCGTGCGCGTGTTTCTCTGCAGACAGAGACACAGACAGAGGATGGATCGGATGGATCGGATGGATCGGATGGATCAGATGGATCAGATGGATCGGATGGATCGGATGGATCGGATGGATCGGATGGATCGGATTGATCGGATTGATCGGATTGATCGGATTGATTGAACGTTTATTTGGACCTAAACTTGTACAAATCCCGTAAACCAGCCAAATAGCGTGACAGTTTATCGGCAGGATTAGCGTTCGTATTAAACAATTTAATCAATCGGATTGATCGGATTGATCGGATTGATCGAACATTTATTTGGACCTAAACTTGTACAAATCCCGTAAACCAGCCAAACTGCGTGACAGTTTATCGGCAGGATTAGCGCTCGTATTAAACAATTTAATCAATCGGATTGATCGGATTGATCGTATTGATCGGATTGATCGGATTGATCGAATTGATCGGATTGATCGGATTGATCGGATTGATCGTATTAATCGGATTGATCGGATTGATCGGATTGATCGGATTGATCGGATTGATCGAACATTTATTTGGACCTAAACTTGTACAAATCCCGTAAACCAGCCAAACTGCGTGACAGTTTATCGGCAGGATTAGCGCTCGTATTAAACAATTTAATCAATCGGATTGATCGGATTGATCGTATTGATCGGATTGATCGGATTGATCGTATTGATCGTATTGATCGTATTGATCGTATTGATCGGATTGATCGGATTGATCGGATTGATCGAACATTTATTTGGACCTAAACTTGTACAAATCCCATAAACCAGCCAAACTGCGTGACAGTTTATCGGCAGAATTAGCGCTCGTATTAAACAATTTAATCAAACATCCAAGATGATGTTTCAAATTGATTGATTGATTTTGTTTGTTTGATTTGTTTGTTTAACTACTTAAGTAGTTCAGTTTTTGGAACGAAGTTTTGGAACGAAGTTCCTTATAGCGCGTTGTGAAAGGGGGCTAGACGGAAAAAATTAAGACCAAAAGTTGTAACGACACTTTTTGCTACATTGTTGTAAGCCGTGCGGCGTGCGCGTGTTTCTCTGCAGACAGCGACACAGACAATATATATAATATATATACATATATATGTGTGTGTGTACGTATATTTTTAAAATGTTATTACAATTACTTCACTAATTAATCCAAAGGAACTTCGTTCCATCCGGGTGTCCCTTGACACCTCTCAAGTGTTTTTTGTTTTTTTTTTTTCGAGACCTGCAATATTGATGACTATAATCACTGTTATGATATCAATATGCAGTGGCGAGGGGCGGAATTGAGGCCAAGGAAAGCCGTTAAAAAAAAACTCACCTCCCTTTCCCCACTCACCCCCCACACCATCACCACCATCCCCTCTTTCACTAATGTCATACTGAGTTGGAATATTGCACGAAAGATTGTTTTTGGCTTTTTATCAGGGTTTTTTTTTTGGGTTGGAAATCATCAAATAACTTCTCCCGCTCTGGGTGGAACGGTAGGGCGTGTCAGACTTTTACTGACTAAAACCCACCCGTGTTCCCTCTGTGCCTCTCCCCTCCAGTTGCCTGTGTGCCAGGGGACCGCGGTATCTCTTTCGAACAACCCGCACCCCTGGCAGGCATCGGCCCTTGCGGGCCCCATCTGTTGCTGCTGACATCTCTTTGAGGCGCGCGTGGAACACAACGCGCCGTCGACCGGGGCTTGGTCCTTACCGGACAGCGAGATACCCATTACTCGCCGTCCGCAAGCCCGTGCCTACGGTGGCCGGGAATCAGCCTGGGATTCCCGACGCCCAGGGCGTCTCCTACGAAGGCCACGGCTGTGAGGGCGCATGTACTGCATCTCCCTCACGTGCGCCGCCTCCCTCTTTGCGAGCATAACTGCTTCGCTGAAGGAGGCGACTGCTAGCCATGCACTCCCGCTCCGTATCAAGGCCTGGACCAAGGTCGGACGCGAGAGATCGCCGCCGCCGATCACCTCCCTGAGGACACGGCTGTGCTCCGCCCAAGCCGGGCAGACCTCCACCGTATGCTCCACCGTGTCCTCAGGGCGATCTTCGCAATGGAAACACCCGGGCGTTTCCTCCCGCCCTATCCGAAACAGGAACCTCCCGAAACAGCCATGTCCGGTGAGGACCTGTGTCAGGCGGAAGGTGAGGACGCCATGCCGCCTCTCAAGCCACTCCTCAAAGAGGGGACTTACCGCCGCAATCGTTGCGTGCCCATTTTTATCAGGGTTACTTAGAAACACAAAAAAAATATTGTACTTTGAAATGATCAATGGTGGATCGGTGGGCGGTGGGATTTCTTAAAGGTAAGCCGATGGGAATCGGTTTGTATTGACCCTTTGCCACTGATAGAAAGAATAACTATGTTGTTACTTCTACTCGTTCGCTCTTCTTCTTTGTCGGTGCAGTCTTGACAGAGCGGTCATTGTCATCACGTTGCAGTGAGATTTAGGACAGCTATGATTTGCCTCACGTTGCGAGGCCAACCTTCTTCGTAACATTGTGTGCATTCGTGTAATGGGCTGCCCATAATCTTGTTTGAATTGACAATTCTACCGACAAGAGGTCAATCAAAACACCCGATAACGCAGAATGAAATAAAAATAAAAACTTCACGTTATCCTCAATTCCTCACCTCTGCTTATGTCAATTAGTGAGCAGTATCAGTTTCATATTGAAGGCGTGTGTAGATGGTAGTAGAACACTTGCGCAAACCCACTTGTGCAAAAATACTTTTCCGGGAATTGACTTTTGAGCGGATGGACTTTTGCGTGAAGGGACACTTGAGCCAGAAGACATTTTGCAATTGCTTGTCCACTCTAAGGTTGAATGTGACTTGCTCGTCAGAAAATGTCAACAAGGTCTATTTGTCTGTGACAGGTACATAGTATCAACCTTAGTGAACAGTTTAAAATACCAATTTACTGGGAATTGTCGTCTAAAGTGGTAACGTAATTACGAAGTTTACCATACATCTACTTTTTTGTTCTGCTTTATGGCCTATCTTCAACTAGCTCTGTGTTATGAACTGCTGAACATAGGTTCGATTCTCAGGTTGGGAAAAATGTTGTTTGCCCCGGTGGTAATTCCGGTGTCGGTTGAAGGCAAAACATGGGTTTATGCGATATTTGTTGATCTGTCAATTCCTTTAAGGAATGCAGGCGTGATGTTAAACATATTAAATTATACTATAAAATACGAAGTTTGTACGATTAAATATTGCTTTCAACCACGACATATCGCCAAGTTCTTAGAAGCAGCTTAGAGTGCTTCGTTACACTTTTAAGTGAACACATAAACATTTGTAGGTTACTGTGTGTGTTGCTGTTAATGTGTGTTTTTTTTCTTTATAACACCAACCATCTTATGTCGCTTAGGTCCCGCAACTAACTAGCGCCGACGAAGCTTCATTAGCGCCCATTCATTCAGTTTGGCAAACGGTTTCAACCCCAAAAATTAGATTCGCCGGTGCAAACAATTGATTTGTCTATATTAACCTTGCTTGAGTAGCTTTTATACAAATATTCATTTGTTTCGTTTTATTTTCTATGTACAAGCCACACGAGTCGATAGATCAGGTTAAGCTACGCTTGCCGCGATGGGTCCGTGGATGGGTGACCATCTTTACACACCATGATCTTTCCATGCGTCGGAAAGCACGTTAAGCCCTTGGTCCCAGCTGTTATTCGTGGATCTTTGACAGTCGCAACGGGTCTTCAGAAGCCCGAAAGTCTAACAACCAGTCTCACCAAGGGGTATCATTACCCAATTACTGGGTTGTGGAGGTCCTCGAAATAGTTGGAAAAAGGCTAGGCAGATGTTGACGTGAAAAGAGAATTTATTAGAAGATTTGGCAGTAGAAATAATTATTATTGACCAGTGACTAGAAACGAGTCTTTGTTTGATGTTCCAGATTAATAACTAAGAGGTAATAAAACAATGAGTTCCAACAATAGCTCAATGTTTTTTTCTCGGGCATCGGTCCTTGCGGGCCCCACCAGTGGATGCTGGCATCTCTTTGAGGCGCGCGTGGAACACAACGCGCCGTCAACCCGCGCTTGGTCCTTACCGGACAGCGAGCTACCCATTACTCGCCGTCCGCAAGTCCTCGCCTACGGTGGCCGAGAATCAGCTTGGGATTCCCGACGCCCTGCAGGCTAAGCATGAGCACCGATTTGTCGACGGAAGAATAGACAAGACTAATAACTAAATGATGTACAATAGGAGAAGATGTTCTTCTATTAATTATCTCAGTTACGCGTTCTAAACGAATCATGATTTTGTAGATAATCGTATATACTTCGCTGCCGTCGAGTCGAAAGTTTGTTGTCAGTGTGATTTTGACAGTTCGGGAAGAAATATTCTTCTGAAATATGTAAGGATCTTGACAAAGATCGTTAGAAAATAAAGACAAAATGACAGATTGCAGTAGGATATCTACGGCGATGTCAAAAATGGAGAAACGAAATGTGACTTTGTATAGAAAAAGCACTGTCTATTCTTCGTAGAAATAGAAAGCGTCATGCTAAGCCTACAGGGCGTCTTCTGCGTCGACTAGGGCCGTGAGGGCGCATATACTGCCTCTCCCTCATGTGCGCCGCCACCCTCTTCGCGAGCCTTACTGCTTCGCAGAAGGAGGTGACTGCAAATTGTTATCGTGTGTCAGGAATTAAATAAAACACCTTTCAACTTTACTTACATTTTCTTACCATTCAAGATATTGCTCTAGATCAGGAAGTTTTGAAGTCACAAATTCATCAATTTAACTAAATGACTACACGATATTCAGCCATCTAGTTAAACGTTGCGCTCAATGACTTGGCTAGTTGTCCTTCAGCTATTTAATTGGATGCCGGAGTTTAATGAACGGCCTAGGCGTTTAATTAGCTGGCTAATTTAACTAGATGGCTGCGACATATACTCGTATATGATATAATATCATAGATCAAAGATTAGGTGGACCGATGACCTTGTGAGAGCCGCAGGAGTCCGCTGGATGCGGGCAGTACAGAACCGGTCGAAGTGGCGGAGTTTGGGGGAGGCCTATGTCCAGCAGTGGACGTCTTTCGGCTGAAATGATGATGATGATGATGATGATGATTAAAGATCAAATAAATATTTCATATCGTTTTTATTACTTAGTACATAAATTATCAATTTGTTGTTAGTAAAAAGCTCACGACAATACATAGTTTATCAAAGTTATTTGCACTCGAGCACTAAACAATGAAAGATGCTTCATGATTATTGAACTTCTTTTTCCAAATCCATGAAGTTTTCAATAGCTTTGGCTTGTTTCTCTCGTCGGTCGTCACTCCCTGAGGAGACGATAGATGGAGCCCTGCTGGGGTTGCGGAGTACCGGCTTCCGGAGTTGGGAGAAGTCCAGGCAAGCCTTCAGCTCTTTGATGAACACTTCTTTGTGTGTGACCTGGAAATTTGAAGTTGCAAATTCATCAGATTCAGGGACGTTCGTGTGACTCTAAGGGGTGCCATTGATAAGAACCATCTAGGTTTCGCGGGATATCTCTTTGACGTTTATCGTTTAAATCGCTCCTACTTTTAACAATCAATTGTCTATATACCTGGGCTTATTGAGGATGCTATAAAATAGCGTCATGAAAACCATATAGTGACCACCTTTTATTTAATTAATTAATTTATTTATTTATAGTTAATTAAAACGGTAACACCAATTACATTAATTAACGTAGAAACAATATTATAACGTGGCAAAATAACTATGTTAACATATACGATTAAATTAAAAACTAACATGGAACAGTAGACTTCCTTGCATACTTTCCCTCGCAGAACACCAGACATATACGCATAATTTTATTCCATTCATCCGCAAACACATCACATTCAGGGTGGGCAATCAGAAGGGCATTTAGCATCTTTAAGGTACGACAGACTGGGGATTCGGCTTTGGCTACAGTTTTACATGGCAGTTGCGCAAACAGATTGTGCCGGCGGCTCTGACGGTGTCCGATGTATTTGTCGGGCATAAATAATCGGCAGAAAAGGCCAAGGAGCTCTGGGCAGTCAATACGTCCCCGTAATGTCTTACAGGCTACCGTGAGCTGATCAAGACCTCTTCTCACCTCTAGTGAGTTAAAACCCAACGTCCCTAAAAGATAGTTGGTAGGGTACATGTAAGGAAAGAAATTATATAACCTTTGGAACAGGCATCTTAGGAAAGTTTTCTGTACCTTTTCCAGCATCAGTGTTTGAGTCGCGGCATAGGGATGCCAAACACAGGCACTGGACTCCAGTTTGCTACGAACCAAAGCAGTGTACAACAGCCTAATAATATTTGGATTGTGAAAGTCACGAGCATTCCTTAAAACAAATCCCAAGCGCCTGAAAGATTCCTTCGCAAGGATAGAAACGTGGTCTCTAAATGTCAGACCACGATCGAAAGTCACTCCCAGATCTTTTATGATGGTGGCCCGAGTAATTGCTTCACCACCCAAACTATAGTTGCATTGAATTGGTCGCAACCTTCTACCGTATGTCATGACATAGCATTTGCTTGTATTGAAAAACAATTTGTTCACAATGCTCCATTCATAGATGGCGTCAATATCCCTTTGTAGGAGTTTGCAATCCTCGTCCGTTCGGATTTCTGCGACCAGCTTGAGGTCGTCGGCATATAGTAGACATTTGGCAAACCTAACATTAGTTATTAGGTCGTTGATCATGATCAGGAACAGAGGCGGCCCCAATACGGATCCCTGACTTACGCCCGAGCGTGTGTTGTAAGGCTTGGACTCGAAGCAGCCATGCTTTACAAACTGTTTGCGATCGCGCAGGTAATCGGAAGTCAAGAAGCCCGGACGAGAAACCGATGGCCCCGAGCTTTGTCAAAAGTACATCGTTGTCAACTCTGTCGAATGCTTTCCGGAAATCGAAATATAGAGCGTCAACCTGCCCACCGATGTCCAACCCACGGGAAATGAAGTCCACGTGAATCAGTAAGTCAAGTAGTCAGTAAGTCAAGAAGTAAGACAAGGACATATTTACGCGATTGAAAATAAAAGAGTGAAGTATGTGCTCGAAAACCTTGGCAATAGTAGGCAGGATAGCAATGGGTCTGTGTTCCTCCACTGATGTTTTATCACTTGTTTTAGGAATTGGTGTGACTCGGGAAGTTTTCAATTGCTTAGGGTATACGCCTGACTGAAGGGCGAGGTTGAAGACATGACATAGAGGGACAGCCAAGATATCATGGTATCCCTTGAGGATATAGGGTGGAATGTTGTCAGGGCCAACCGAGCTATAGGGTTTAAGTTTAGCTATCGCCTTATTTACATCCGATTGGGTTAAAAAGGGAAGAGGAATGTTATCTCCCTTACTACTTACGTTTATTTTTCTAGGGTCCAACTCAGGTTTATCAGGTAGAAACACGCCAGAAAAATACTGCGCAAATGCGTCAGCCGCTTTGACACCCGAACAGTTCTCACCATTGTAAACCACATTTGGCTCGAAGCCGCCCTTTGATCGTTGCTGGGGTCCAATTTTTCACTATCCCTAGGCGATGTCACGGTAATCGCAATATCTAAAGGTGGGTGATACAAGTCGATTGGAACCAGCTCTGTACCTTTGACATGCTCGTAGTTTACTTCAGTGCCCTCCCGAGCCAACACTATGTCTAACTTACTCCCACGCATATTCATCACTTCATTCATCTCAACTAGACTACAAACACTTAAAAAATAACAGTAATAATGATTAACATTCACAGATGCACTTCTTAAGTTAAGGTCGCCTAAAATTATAATCATTCCTTTCAAATTTGTGATTACATTTTCAACCTTACAAAACCACGTCATATAATCATCGTCAGTTGCAGTGGGCTTTACGTAGACAACACAAACATATAGGTTATGACTGTAAATTGTGGTCATCGCCCATAAATCTTCGCCACGGTCAGTCTCGAGATCGGTTCACCCTTGTTTGATAGAACAACGTTTGATATAATATTACTAAATCGAACAACGTTTAAGAAAATCATCACTTTGTATAATATCGTTTGACAGAATTTTCAGTTCATCGAATATTTATTTGCTATAACAACATTTGCGCTAATGATCAAAAGGTATAATGTTCATTTGATGTAATGTTCAGATGGTATAACCATGTATTTTATCGAATATTCAATTGGTGTAATGTAATGCAGAAAAAAACCATTGTAAATATTTGAAAAATTATTTATTTTGAACAAGAAAACAGTAAAACTAATCTTAAATTATTTGCAATTGCTTTTAGTAAATCCAGTTCTGTAATATTATATCAAACGTTGTTCTATCAAACAAGGGTGAACCCTTGAATTTGTCTGAAACAAGTCAAATTTATGGTTACTAGACATTAGGTTATTTATGGAACTAGTTACAGTAGGTTATTAATTAAAAAAAAATGGTTAGGTTAGGTTAGGTTAAAACTGTGACCACCTACGCACGAGCCGAGCGAGCGAAGCGAGCGGTGCCGCGGCAGCGGCCGGCGAGTGCCAGAAACGCAGAAACTAAATATTCGATACGATCTTTCGACTAAATCATTATTAGTGTAGTGAAACATTAGTTTAAATAAAATTAGTGCATTTGAAAATTCGGCGAAATGAAATTAGTTCAAATAAATAATTACGCTAAATAAAAATTTACCAATGAATTATTCGGTCAAATGAATAATTCTTCGAAATGACTTTATTGCAACTAAAATTCGATTTAGTAATATTATATCAAACGTTGTTCTATCAAACAAGGGTGAACCCTCGAGATCATGCCTCCTCTTCATGGTAACGCCGGGGCGCGAAGCATGCAACACGCCACCACCCAGAGTCACTCTGTCTGTTAATGGGAAGACTAGCCGTGTACTCGATAGGAGTCACATTGGTAAAAATCATGATTTTTTTTTCTTAATTAACCCCTTTAGTACAAGAATTTGAAAAAATCCTGCCTTCGTTAAATATGGAACTCATGGGCAAAAAATGTCATGGTTCTAGGCCCGGTGGCTTAGACGTGCGTTGGCTGGTAGTGAATTAAGTAATTTAAGAGTTTAATAAGTAGATGCTCAGCTACAGTATAATATAATGGGGCTCTTATAAAATAAAAGTATAATGAAACGAACCTGTTCGCGAACGACAATATTGCGGACCTCGTTCAGGAACTCGATGGCAGTCATGAACAGACATAGCACTAGTCCCACCACCAAAACCACGAATGCACCAATCAGGTTCTCTATTTCAAGATCGCCTTCTATGTCATTCTCGTCGGTAACTGGCTGAAAAAATAGTGATGAATGATTTCATTTCTGTAAGTAGGTCTGTACAAACACTTTTACACGTCAATCATATTTTTAAAATAAATAGAAAAGACGACATAGTATATCTTAACAAATCCGAGAGAGGCAAACCGCTCCAGAAAGAACGGCCCTCCCCCGTCAGCATAGACTTTGACTCGCAGGTCACTCCTAGTTTATAAGAAACTTTAGGTCTTCCTGGACCTAAAGTTTCTTATAAACTAGGAGTGAGAAATGAGATCCAAATGAGATCTTAAATCCAAAACTTCTCACACTTGTTTTATATAATTGAACCATGTGTGATAAGAATTACACAATAAGTTTCAAAAGAGAGGAGATCTCCTCCCGGAAAAACTGCGCCAAATAAAAACACCGAATGCACTTGTAAATTTCTGATTTTCTAAGTGACATGTTACTTTTTTACTAACCATTGAAACAAATATAAATTCTATTCTATTCATATTTTTTAAATTAAATATGTATTATGTATAATAATTATTATGTATCTCTATATAATCTGAATCTCGGAAACGGCTCCAACGATTTTCATGAAATTTAGTGTGCAGGGGGTTTCGGGGGCGATAAATTGATCTAGCTAGGTTTAATTTTTAGAAAACGTCAAACAAAAAAAAAGCCCAGGAAAGCTCGGTCATCCAGATATTATTTTTTAAACTAGTTAGCCACTCGTCGGCGTTTGCTATCTGACTACTCTGATAAGAAAGGCCGAAAAAAACTCATGAATGATGAGTGAAGGTCTTTTTTAAAGTCCAGAATTTACAAGAATACTTTCAAATGAGGTTTTTATAAAGGTTGTAGTATCCATCGGCAGTTTTTAAAAGGTAAAAACAAAAATATTGAAAATTTTTGAATGGGAAATGCCGATAAATGAGCTGACAAATGGACGAAACATTTTACGTACTGGCAAGTTTTTCTCACCTCCTACTTTAAATAAGTTAGTGTAGTGTGAAAAGTGTAGGCATAATAGTGATAATGACACAAAACTACAGGTGGACAAAGTGTTTATATCATTATATCAGACTCTTAGAAAGTGGAACGGACTTGTGTAAAATACTTACAATGCCACTATTCTAAGTTTAAAATTATTATCACGTAAAAAGTAATATTAAAATTGATTATTAGTCTTATAGGCTAGATTGTAATCAATTATTAAGAACCGGGTTCTAAATGACAAAGCATTAAAACAATACTTCCTGAAAGATGTTCTAGGTACTTATTTAGGTACATACTTCATGAATTTGCAGTGTCACAGATTGAAGTGACACAATAGCTGTGAAAATAACTTTTAATAGTTCCTTACATCACATTTTTTGGCTCCATATTTTTCAAGCCACCATTTGTTTTTAATTTTATCCAATGTTGTTAATTCTTTTAATCTTAAAATCGCTCTGTTTATATCTGTTCTGAATGGTGAATCTGAAAATGAAAAAATAAAAATGGTTTTGTTTACTTTATGGAAGGATTCTGTTTTTGAAAAGACACTGGCTACCGATAAACGTTTGAATATAGAACCGTTGATTTTGTCAGCACGAAATACTTTGAGGTTATACTCACTAGCCGGCATCGCTATTCCGTAATCCTTGCTATCCAGTTCACCTCCAACTTTCTTCAAGTCACAGTCTCTTTTTAATTTGTACTCTATGGAACTGGACTCCATAAAGAAAGCGTACTTGTTTTTACTCTTGAGAACTCTTCTCTCTCCTTCGTCATTGCTAGTTACTAGGAGAGCCTTATTTGCCTGCATAGTTTCGTACATGTGTCTGTATGTTTTGTCTTTAGAGGACTGGAACATACTATCTGTATTAATGTTGCGGTTAACTTTTAGTAGTGACCATATACTTTTACTTAATTTACATTAAGAGTTTAAAGTGGTTTCAGTGGTATGTATGTGCATCTTGTTTAAGTATATTAAAAAGTAAACTATTTTTAATGGCACAGCAAAAAGAAAGGATGAAGGTTATCAGCACCTCCCTTTTACCTAGATTACTGATGGAAAAGATTACAAGGTACCTTAAAGAACCCAAGAGTTGATCCTCCGTCGATAGCCCCGTATAGAATCTTGGTTTGCTTGGCCAGATCTTCGACGCTGTTGATTGGTTCGTTTTCCAAGGCTGACGTCATAGAAGCTGACAGCTGGGCGATGTAGGTCTGACACACAATCACTGCGAAGAACCACCACATACCACAAACCCAACGGGTGCCAATAGCTCTGAAATTGTTAAGAACAACACAGTATTTCAGACATAGGTTTAAATACAGTCTGCAATCCTTGGAATAATTATTATTTAAGACTGTTACTTTACCCCCAAGTTATGATTACAGTCTATTTAACCATACATTTTTGACGTTTAATTATCTCTTAACTTTAAGCAGCATTTGAAAATAAGATCTTTATCTTTCTTTTTTAATCTCTGGTCAACTTCAGAAACGTCTGTTAGCTTAAAACAGAAGAAAATCAAATAAAATCACTTGGGCAAGATGTCGCATCCTTGCGTCATAATGGAGCCCATTGTTAGCCAGGCGCAGTTCTTAAACGTCCATATATTCTCCAATTCCTCTGGATCTTTCTCGCATGGTTCTGGATTTTCCCAATCAGCTGGTGAAATTCTGAAATAATTAAGAACTGTTGTAATCAATTGTTTCAGTGTAGGTAGTTCAACCTGTCTTATAAAAACTGAGCCTTCCAGCATTGCGTAAAGGTTAAAAATGTTCCGGAATAATCTGTTGTCAAAAATGATTATTTTGAGGAATATGTCAGGAAACAAACATAAACCTCAAGGAACGAATTTCGTGCTTTTTACGTTTTCTGGCTCAAAAATATACCATGCAACGTATAATAAGGTTACACTTACAATGTAAAAAATGAAAATTATATACCTTGCACAAATGAAAAGAATCATGGAAACTACAAAATAAGCAGTTGCCGTGTGCATCCAGACCTCAAAAGTATACGGATAAAGGAAAGAGAACATTCCTGGCTTCACCTTACGATCCTGGGTGTAAAGGATACTAATTCCAAGAGACATGAAAGGCACTGAGAAGTCAACAACCTTTTTCCTCTCTTCCGTTATTGTGAAGTCACATACAGCTAAATCAGCTTTCTGTAAAGATAGGTATTTTGTGCTGAGATAATGGTACTTAGAGGTGTTTTTTAAACCAAATAATATATCTCCCCTTTATTTTAACAATTGATAGAAAACACTCGGCGAGCAAGCGAAACTCGCGCTTGTCCAGTTATACAGGGTCAAATTAAATTAGCTGGCAATACTTTACCCACGTGTTGGGTATCGATATAGGAAAATAGAGGATATTTTTATTTTTCGTTTTTGGTGGGTGAAGGTCAATGCCCGTAATCGATCAGCTGTTTTTGTAATTATTCGTGGAACTTAGATATTTTGTACGATGTTCCAAAAAACAAAATAGAACAGTCGTTTGGTTGCCTTAATGTACTAACCTTAATAAGTCAGTGTCATTATAAGGTTTGGAACAAAGTTGTACTGAGGTTTTTTTTGTTGTTTTTTCGTTAGTTTTTTCAACATTTGTCAACAGTTCCATTACACCTACCTTGTCTAACAAGACTTCTACGAGACCGGGGTATCCCATATCCTTTTCGTGAATGAATTTATAAGTGTAATTGAACTTCTCTTCTCTAAGTATTTTGAATATGTGCTTGACGAGGTCTACGGAGAAACCTTCGAATTTCTCATTGGGGTCATCATCTGCTTCTTTACATGCTTCGGTTTCACATTTTTCTTTGTACCAGAAATAGGGTTTCGCTCTGCGGGACACCACCTGTGTTAGAATTATAAGGTTACGAGGAAGTTGGAGTCTTGTGTGTTTAGATAACAGTTAGAACTAATATCAGTACATTGCAACAGTTTCAATCAAAATCAAAATATTGTGTTTCACATAAACCTGCATGGGCACTTATGAAACGTCAGAAGCAAGGTGCACAATTCCAATTGGTCTTTTTCTATGGAAAAAGCCAGCAAAAACGTCACCGTTATTCTTTTGAAAATTATTGGCATTTACAATGTTTAACGTCAATAGGGTTGGGAGGACTAGGCCGCTCAACAAGTAGGTAACAAGTACTTAATAAAATAGAAACTGGTCTACAAATCTACTGTCCACTGTACTGCCTACATTCCAAATAACGGTTCATTAAGATACTTACTATAAATTCCTTGCTTGAGAGCTGGTTACTTATTTTGTTGGACAAAGGTCTGGTGTCAATAATTTCGGTTCCATTGGCGGACTCCCACCTGCCGATGGTTTGTTGGAACCGGACGTGTATTTCATTCACATACAAAACGTAATTAATCCTTCGACCATGTTGATCAAATTCTACGTTGCCAGTAACTCCGTAGGTTGTTGTCTGAAAATGTTTTTAATTGAAATTTAATAAAGTTTACGACAAAAGCGATCCGCAGGAGAACCAAGGTAACCGACGTAGGCCTAAGAATCGCGGAACTAAGTGGTAGTGGGCAGGGCACATTTCTCGCAGAACAGATAGCCGACGGGGCTGAATGGTTCTAGAGTGGCGACGTTCTAGAATGGTTCTAGGAGACGTAGAGTTGAAAGGCCTCCCACAAGGTGGACCGATGACTTTGTGAAGGCCGCAGGAATCCGCTGGATGCAGAAAGCACAGAACCGGTCGAAGTGGCGAGCTTGGGGGAGGTCTATGTCCAGCAGCTGACGTCTTTTCGGCTGAAATGATAATGATGACGGTGGTGACAGTGATGACAACTGTTCTGTGTATACCTAAGGATTAGGGTTTCAACCCATAGTGTTGAGCGGGAACGTTCCAATTAATTATGTTATTCGAAAACAAGAGAAATGGAATATGACTACTAAATTGATAAAGACAGAAGCGACAATTGAAACTCTTTTTAGGTCACCAACAAATTCGATGAACCCAGCAACGATTCTACCTAAAATGTTAAATGGAAATAATTATACTAATTTAATCATGCAGGATCACCTTTAGTATTTTGCGTTGGTATGCAGCCCCTTGAGCCCATGGTTCTTCTTCTCCGGTACAACTAAACGAAGGAGGCTGACTGCGTTCTTCTAAGTCTTCCACATCCAGCGCCTTCGCTAGGTGATTAGCAACGTCATCCATTATTAATGATTCGAGCTGTAAGAAATCAGAAGGAATATGATTAATAGTTATTTATTATGTAAGGCTGCAAAGTTGTTTTTTGGCGCGAGTACTTGTATTGAAAGCTGAGCAAGCGAAGGATTCTAGTATTGAACCATGAGCGAAGCGAGTGGTACAAATATAGAATTCTGAGCGTAGCGAGGGTTTCAAAGGTACGAGACGCAGAATACCTTTGTTGCCGAGCGAAATACACAATTTTTCACCTCACTACAGCGAGGAAAATGTTAGGTGCAAGAAAAACAGCCTAAATAATATATTAAATTAGTAGTTCAATGAAGTAAAATAGCGAGGGGCTTGTGGCTAAGTAGTAACAGCTGCACGGGTCGATCGAGCAGGTTAAAACTATGCTTGACGCCGTTGGTCCCGGCTGTCATATGTGGATCTTTGACTGTCGTTACGGGTGATCAGAAGCCCGAAACTCTGACAACCAGTCTTACTAAGGGGTATCGTATTACCCTCGGTTGTGGAGATCAGATAGGCAGTCGCTCCATTCAAAATACTGGTATTCAGCTGCTTCCGGTTAGATTGGAAGCCGACCCCAACGTTGTTGAACTCTGCAGGTGGTAATTTATTTCTTTGTCGCTGCTGGACACGCTCATATTTTATGATTTCTTACGATTTTATCAAAAAATAAACCAAAATAAGGAAAGTGAATTGAATAGAGACGAAAAATGTAAAAGTTTTTTTTTCCATGCAGTTGTGGTGTTGGCCAGTTCTATGAATCTAAAAATGCGGTAGGCGTACTGACATGAGCTAAGTATTAAATGCATTTTCAATGGACATGGGAAATTTTTGAATAGAAAGGTTCGAATTTCAAAAACTGTTTTCACGCTAGCGGATAAAATGCACGTTTTCACGCAGATTTCGAATGACAAACAGAATTTTACCGAGGTAGTGAGGTGAAATATATATTCATCATATCAGCCGAAAGACGTCCACTGCTGGATATAAGCCTCCCCCAAAAGGGGGGATTATAGGGAAGGGGGAGGAATATATATTAATGTGCTAAAATTAGGCGCTTTTTGTTTCGTATTTTTCTCCTTACTTTGAACTGGACGACGGATGGTGATTCTTCATTAGAGTGCCAGTTGCCCACTCTTGTTGCCAGGTAATGTCCTGCGTTCTTTAACTTGTTATATTGCGTCATACTGAGCCAAGTTATGTTAGATGGCATCTTCACCAGCTGCTCAGCTACTGTCGATGTGTCCATGGAAACTAAAATGAAGTGCTAAAACACATTGCAAAGTTTCATTAAACACGAGAAATTATGATTTTTGAATATTTTTTGATTAACTATGCTTGTTTGAGACTATACAGTGTATTAAGTTAAGCGAGGAACATACTTTAAGTAAGTGTGGTACTAACTCTGAAATATGGAAAAAATTGCTGTTCCCTACATTTTGTAGAGTTATGACAACATATGAGTACCTACCTGATTATATGAAGCAGCTTTTTTTTTCGTGATTTCACTGTTGTTCTACTATACTACCATAAAGTATTTCCCCCGTTAACCTAACATACTTCACAGTAAGTTGTGTGTAAATATATTAACGCAAACATAAACGCGGGTGAAGTCGACAGTCACTCAGATGTTAAATTGTCTAAAAACATTAATATCTTTTTCTAACATTTAACAGGCCGTTTTTTATGCGGACATATTTTTGGTAACATATTGCAATTGTATAATAATTAAAATAACAAAACTGAGCTTTAACTGTAATGGCGTCTGAAATATCTAAATTAAAAAGTGTGTTCCACAATTTTTTTTTGCATGTTAGCATTAGCTGCTAAATGTCAAATTCAACACAGCTTTGTGTTTTTATTTGTTTAACTTCAGTGTGGTTCACGGTAAGTCTGATTGTTTGATGAATTAGTTAAGGTAATTTGCTCTCCTCACAGCTCATCATAACCTTTAATCATTTCTTGTAGACTTGCCGGTTTTGCCACTCATATGAAAGACAATAACAATTTTTATTAATTGCACATCCATCAAAATCTTGAAATTGAGTAATAGTACAATCTGACGTCTACGGATGCAAATTGTCATTTTTTACATTTGCTTAAATACGTATTTATTATCACATTTATCGCGCAAAATTATAAAAATCAACTAATTACTTAGAGTAACGGATAACTTTTCTATTTCGTCATGCAAAAAGTGTCATTCTAAATGGAAATGGGAATGGAAACAGCAGTTTTTTTAAGTAAGTGTATGTTAAAACCCGACGAGTATTGCAGTAATAGTGCACCTTACCTGATATTCAGAAACTAAATTTGCTTTTTCAGCTTCCCCTAGATAATGTAAAATACGCTCAGCTTGGCAGTCCAGTACGAAGCGGGTTACATGATTTTGACCTAATGCCTTGAAGATCTGAAAGTATTCAAAACTTTAGAAGATTTCTAATAGCCACAGGCAGCGAGTGATAAAGTAAGAAAAAGAGTAAGAAATGTATTTAGTGTGACTCGCACAGGTTAACTAAACACACAATCATAAGGTAGGTTATATATTTATTTATTTAAACTTCACACACAATACGGTACAAAGGCAGACTCAATGCTCTAAGAATCTTTCACTATTTAACCAAAGGTGGTGTAGAGGTAAGATTGCTTGAGTTTTCATTTTATTTGTTGGTATATTTGCATGACTAGCTGACATATGACAAATTATTTAATTAATCTTCTGTGTCTCGTAATGTTAATTACTTTGTCTACCGATGTACATAAAATCAAATCTATGTAACTAAACAGACAGCTGTGCCTCTGGGGAGTTTGTTGCGCCACTTCTTCTTCCCAGCTAAAGCACTAGGAAGTGGTGAAGTGCGGGCGTTTTGGGGGACTGTCTTATGTAATTTTGACGTTCGAAAAGTACTGATTTTCAGCCTAATTTGAATAAATCACTTTTGATTTTGATTAATTTGACCTCAATGATAAATGAAAACCGATTTTATTTGTTTGTAGAAACACTTTTACACGTTGGCGTTTCCTATGTGACCATTCTGAGAAGAAAGGCCGACACAAACCTAGAGGTGACCGTCTCTTTTAAAGTCCAGACATAATCTTGGTCACATAATGTGAGGACCATGTGGATTGGTGTCTGAAATGATCTTTTGAGAAAAGAACCACAAAGATGGCATCATATGTTTTGAGAGGAGATAGTATTAATAAAGAAAAATTAAAAAGATAACATAATGAATCCTACCATTCCTACTATTCCTACTACGTATTATTATAAATGTGAAAGTTTGTATGTTCTGGTATTTACATGTTTGGATGTTTGTTCCTCGATCACGCAAAAACAGCTGAACAGATTCAAATGAAATTTGCCAACAGGTAGTTTTAAATCTGGATTAACACAGGATACTTTTCATCCCGGTAGTACGTTCCCGTGGGATAGTTTTCGACCTCAAAGTTACTTATAAATAAAATAGGTACGGTACACAAGAACATAAATTCCATTGAAAAAATGTGAAATTGATAACATAGTAAATTAATCAACTCAGTCTTTCAACACTGTTGGTTGCTCGTAAGTCTTTTAAAATGATATAGGAGAATTTACGTTATAATATCATAGTATGGAAATACATATTACCTGTCGGTTGTCGCCGTCTGGAACCAATTTATACATGAAGATTTGTGAATGTAGTGAAACTTCAGATAGAATCTTTTGCACTCTTAATAAACCTATAACAGAAAGCAGTATTTTTTCATAAAAACTTTACAATTTGTATAAATCTTTAGTTTATGTAATTTGTAATGCACACGATGAAATGATAGATGGTGCTTAAGAATAATGACATATGGCAAAAAATGCCTATCTCATAAGCGCCACGATTTCAATTCTGAATCGTTTTCCTAAATAATATTAACAGGATTTCAAATACGTAAAAAAAAAAAAACAGTTGGGTACATACCAAAGTTGTCTTCGTAAAGGACTGCAAAACCTGTCCATTTATAATACTTCACAAGTTTCCCATAAGCTAATGCAATTTCCTCAGAGTCCGGATAAAAGTTTATGGAAATCTTTTTAAAAGCTAATTCTTCGTCAGTTTCCTCTTCTTCTTCGTTTTCCTCGTCTTCTGGACTAGTTTCGTCTTCTTGTTCTTCGTCAGTTATTTCCAAGTCGGGGTCCAGAGGTTGCCAGGTGGCTTGAATGTGCGGTATGTTCGCAATAGCGCACTGGTCTCGGGTGGGGCCGTCTGATATTGCATTTTGTGGACCAAATATGGCCACCGGTTGTATTCCATTGCTTGAACACACTGGAATTGTATAACAAGAACGTCTGTTTGTGCAAATAAAATCAATAGAATAATGTTTGTGCAATTTCGTTGCGAGCTTTGTTGGAGTATCTAAGTATACAAGCAAAGCAATGGGTATTAATATCTTTACTGTTTCTTTTTATAGTAAAATGGGTAACTTCTGCTCTACAAGATTTCTATTTTTATGAAAGAAGTCGGTTAATAACAAACTCTATCAAATATCGAACATTCTCGTTATGTAAATAACGGGGCATCAACTTAAATGGCCATGACATGTCTGCAGTTTTGTACACAGGTAGCCCCATCATTGAGGGCCATGATCACGAAATTTGATTATTGGTTATTCCATTTTGTTTCAATTATCATTGAGGAGGGCTTTTTGGCCTATTGAGATAATTCCTTAGTTACCTTTTATGAAGGAATAGAAACCGGCGGGATACCGTTTTCTCGGAAAAAGGAAAACAGGAAAAGTACAGTCTGTTTTGTACATAAGCTGATCCTTGAAAAATAGCGAATTTGAACCTTATCGCGAATTTAGAATACTCTTTCTTGTATTTGAATTAATTAGGTATGTGCTTTTAATTGATTATGATTTTAATCTTAATTGATTTTAATCAAGATAAAATGATAAATTAAGATCTTGATTATCTTGAAATATTGAGTATTAGCCTTTTAACTAAGGCTAATGAGTATTAATAAGTGACACGGTACTTACATTTAGGTACCAAGGATGGGCGGGTGAATAAAAATTTGAGTGCCTCAGTGACAAAAAAAGTTGACTGTCTACGGTTAAGTGACAACGTACAAACGTTTACATAACTATTTTATGTAAATCACGAAAAGTAAGTTTGTGATAAATATTTTTGTTTAATACTTGGTTGTTATCAAAGCAGTTGATGCAAGAGCAGTGCTGGCCCACTAGTAACGGCCCCGACTGGCAGGTCGGTATTGTGGTAGGTCGTAGGTTCGAACCCAGGTAAGCGCTTTACTTTGTGTTAATTCTTTCATCATATGAATGAAAGCAATTAAAAAAAACACAAAATCACAAATTAATTCGCCTTTTCGTTCAATAATAGTTTTACAATCATACCATGTCTATTTTTAGTAAGAGTATTATTTAGTAATATGTTATAGTTACGAGATAATTAACCAGAGTCGTCGGATAATAGATGAAATTAAGTAAGAAACCGATGGATGTTTTCGAATGAAATTTATTATGAAAAATTAACTTTTAATTTATTAACGTTTGTTTTCTATTTATTAAATTTTATTTTATTCTAAAACATCCATCGGTTTCTTATTAAACTTCAACTAAATCTGAAGACACTGGTTACTTACCTATTATGCTGACCGTACACATTGATCCGATACTTACATTCTCTCCAAACTGAATAGCTATCAGACCTCAGTGGCTGCAAGGTGACGGGTTTTATGCGGACCTCTTGTAAGTGCACATGGTTAAAACTATCGTTGAACGCCGATAGCTCCGTAGTGGCTTCCTTGTCAAATATACCAGCTGAAAGATGGAAAATTCCATCAGACGAAATTAGTTCAAAACAATGTTGATGAAGAACTTTTGGAATTTCGCATCAATTATCGTGGATTAACGGCCTCTATGTTTTAATAATTATTTATAACGCGTTAGTATGGTAATTAGAACATAAAAAAATTATGATCCTAATCAAACATTGTTGATATATAACATGTTGTTAATCCAAAAAAAACCTTACCTATTTGGTACGAAACTTCTACAGTTTCCGTGAAGACAAACTGCGGAGTACATTTTTGAACACAAAGCAACAATACGAGTAAATACCAGCACATTGCGAGCTTTAATGCGAATGCATAGTTTAGTTTGCAAAAAAACTATTTCACTATAATTTGTGGGCGCACCGCTTAGAGAATGAACGTCTGGGTAGCCGTTCACTCAAATAAAATTAACTTTCAGAGTTATGAAGGAATGGAGGAGGCATACTGCGACATGGAAGTGTTTCACGTGTTTTGGGCCGAATACGTCTTAAAATAACAGATGTTTCAGAGTCATGACAGGATTTTTGGATTTGTTAAAGTCTGAGCTTTATTTAGTCATCGATTCATCGGTATAGTATTTCCTTGGAATTCACATCCATGATATTCCAGAGTTAAGTCGTAGCATTTTGGTGCGGGCGGCGATACGGCGACGGCGATGCGTGTCGCGACGGCGCACGCGACGTGACCTATAACTGCTTTCCAAAAATACTTCAGACGGCGAGAGACGGCCGGCGCGCCGCATGCCTTCCCAAAAAACATAATGTTATATTCATAAACCAACATCAACTTCCACAATGATCACTTTCAAAGCTTTCCTCATTGTTACCTCTATTGTATTCACTCCGAGTACTCATGCACTCCGCACGGCCGCTTTCCCTATAGGTATGTGAAAATTTTAATACATTACAAACAAAATTTTGACAACAAAAACAATTGGGTTGTGTTTGTTTTCAGGGGGCCTTTTCAGCCGGGAAACGCTGCCAACTTCCTTGCAGGTATTTGACAACATGATTGAAGCAAACCGAATGATGACGTACCATGGTCGCTCCTTGAACTCGAAGGTAGTCGACAGCTATTCTACTTCATTAGAACGTAAGTCATTCTCATAGATATCATATTATACCTAGTTATTCATTCATAGGGTTCTACAAGGGCCTCAAATACATGCTTGTACCAAAATCTGTTAAATAATCTAAAGAATTTGTGAAGCAGATGTAGAAACAGCAGTTTGTAAGACTAAGTTTATGGAGAGATTTATCCCACGCTTTGAATTTTGTAAACGTTGTGTAGGTATAATGTTTCTTTCCCTTGCAATCGAAAGTCATTAAATTGTTGAATAGCTATCGAACAGCAAAGGGTAATAAAGGTATATCAAAAATCTATTTTGGAAAGAAAAATAGAGCGTACCTTTTCAAAAACTTTATATCAAATTCGAATGGTGACGAAGTGTCAGTCCGCAATTATCTACTTTAAAACAAAAGAATTTGCTTTCGATTTGTCCACCGTGCAGGCAATTGAGTAAATTCCAACCACATTTTGAAAGCACTGTCGATGCCATATTTAATCAATTTATTTCTAGTTCTTCTTCGAGGTGTATAGTACTTATATAGAACTGTTGTTTCCCAGTGTGTCCATTTACTTCAGAAGACAAGGGGATCGTGGCTTTAATAGACGCTCGTCCGACTTACGGCATCTGCGACACTACTTGTTTGTTGTGTAATAGATTAAATGTAAGTAATTTTTTATATAATGTTAGATACGTATACAACAAAGCAGTTACAGTTATTGAAAAAGGTAACTTTTCTAAGAAAATCAAATCGTCATGTTAGTAATGAAGGATATAGAAAATGAAGGATAGAGAATCTGTGACGACTCAAGTACGCTTGGTACACCCTGGGTGGTTTGAGTCGATTCCAATCATGCTCGTGCTAATCCTTGTATGAAATAATGGCCCCAAGTTTCCTCAGGCTTGACAATACGACACAAGAATAAAAATCACAGGCACCGCGTTAAGAAATAGCTTAGAACTATCAGGCCTCTGTCGTTTACTGCAGCAAAGTTGGCGTACCATGGTGAGATGAGCACATTTAATTGATATATCACGGGTCGATCAATCATTTTCAACTACGCTTGCCGCGGTTGGTCCGCGTTTGGGTGATCATGTTTACATACCAAGAGCCCTCCGTGCCACGCAGAAACACGTTAAGCCGTTGGTCCCGGCTGTCATTCGTAGATGTTTGACAGTTGTTACGGGTCGTCAGAAGCCTGAAAGTCTGGCAACCAGTCTTACCAAGGGGATGGGATAATGACGATGTCTTAAAACATTTCAGATTAGCCATCTGTCTTTGGGATGGGAGCCTACAGCAACTTTAGCTGAGGACTTCTACACATTTTTTTACCATCCACCACCAGAACTGATCTCGAAGGCTTATGCAACACTCGTCAAAGACTTGTCATGGGATAAATTTACCATCCTATATGAAGATGATGGCAGTGAGTATATTTTATCATACTTTACAATATTTTAATATTATAAACTACATCAATAAAAAAACGTTCCTGCATGGATGGAATAGAATACCTACAGATAATACTGTTTGACCGGTTCTGTGCTTCTCGAATCCAGCGGAATCTTGCGGCCTTCACCAGGTGTTGCTGGATGCGACAAGCACAGAATCGGTTGAAGTGGCGGTGCTTGGGTGAGGCCTATGTCCAGCAGTCGACGTCTTTCGGCTGAAATTAATGATGATGCTGTTATTGTTAATTGTTGGTTAACAAAGAAAGGTGGTAAAGATTAAAAAGCATCTCTATAGTCTACCTTTGGGGTGTACTAAATTAAGTACAATAATTTTATACGAAATCGAGGAACTATTCTTCCAAATATTCTTAAATTGAGTAATATAATTTCTGTAAAAGTAAAATACGCTGTTGTTTATTTAAAAAAATGAGACTATCATTTGTTTTTCCTTACAATCAAGCACTTTGCATCAAGCAAAGTCCCATTGTGTGATTTGCTTGATTATTTAAATATGACAAAATGGATAATATCTCATCTGTATTGCCTAGTCAGTTGCAGAGCAGTAGCGTTCACATTTAGCCGGAGCAGATAAACGACACATTACAATCACTTAAAATAAGAATTGTCCAGCAAATATTTCTAAATTCTAGGTTAATACTGAGAATTTATAAAAAAAAAACTTAACTCCAGTGACCAACTTGGGAATTAAACTTTAAGTTTAATTTTTTCAGGTTTTTTACGGCTACAAGAAGTTATAAACTCGTGGCCTAGTGCCGAGGGCGTGGAACCAATTCTCTTCAAAAAGTTAGACCCAGAGGGTGACAACCGGGAAACATTCAAGTATATATTTAAAGTAGCACGAATGACCCACCACGTCCTGGACTGTAACGTAACTAATGTTCATAAATATATGAGTGAAATCACACAAGTTGAAAATTCGACGGAGTATCAAGTACGTAATGTTGTGTATTTATTAAAGTTCTGCATGCATTGTAATCGTGAAAGTGCACCACAGCCAGAGATGCAAAGTAATGGATTTAGATATTTTATTAGTATTAGTCATTTGACGCCAACTCGTATGGTCCTTTTTGAAGGACTATGAACTTCAAATCCATTAACAGAATCTGTTTTTTCAGAGTTTTATTTTAACGAGCCTAGATGCATACAGCCTTGATTTTAAAAGAATTCCTGCTCTCATGGCGAATGTTTCTACCCTACACTTGACAGTACCGAGTGAGGCGACTTGGAATGACAAAGGAATGGTTCATACTAAATCGTTGGGGGTAATTATCATCCATTCCATATTACATACCTACTTTAAATATACAACAGTAAAAACACTACAAATACAGTAAATACTTTTGTAGTATTTTGACGTAAAACTTGTATTATTATGCAGAACATCTGTGAGAGGGCGTTGTATACTTCCCGTTAATTGTCAGCCAATCAAAGTTCTCGTGACGTCACTCGTCCCAAGTCACATCTTCACGTGGTCCCAAGTGGAGTGTTCGTTAATGGCGGACTTTTACCTCATTGAAATCTCTCACCAGGAGATCTTGAATCTCCTGGTGAGAGAACTGCAAAGTTTTTCGAGCAAAATTGTAAAAGCCAAAAAATTGTATTGTTTTGTAAAATAATAATTAAAAAAAATATATCCTGATGAGACTCCGCTCCTCTACTGTAAAGAAAACTTGTATTATTAAGCAGAGGCTTAATAATACAAGTTTTCTGTAGATTGAAAACTTGCACTACTATTCGGCATGTGACGATGCACAGCATCCGTGAGAGATGTGTCTATAACTCCTGGTGACCGCGATGACGAAAATATTGATGATGAAAATATTATGTTATTGTAGGTACGTAAAAATAATCAAATATAGGATAATGTAATAATCTGGAAAATAAGATTAATTAGATCAACAAAGATCAAGAGAACATAGATTTTATCACAAACTGGTTCGAAACTTTTCGAGAGATTACTTGTATTTGTTAAAGTGACAACTTTACCTATAATCTGTTTATCAGAATATTTGGCAGAATATCCGGTCTGCGCTAATCTCTCTTTAAGGTGAATCTAGTCGACATTTTTTCCATACAAACTTGAATTACTCCACTGTTCGACAATGTAATCAAAAATGAAACATGGTATGGTTTTGTCTCATTATTAATATGATCTGTACCGAAACAGAATACTAAAATAAAAAGCCATCAAAAAATGATGAGCCAACAAAGATTAGTTTTTCAGTTAAAGACGTGTAAAATCTCCCAATCCAAGTAGGTACTGACAAAGTTCAATTATCGAAAAGTTCAATAAACTTTATTGGTTATTGATATATGCAGTGGTTTTTTCATAAAACCAGATCTTCCGAAGGACTTTTCTGATTTTTTTACGTGCCTGTTTTACTATAAATGATGAATGAGGTACGCAAAATACGCGCTTTGACGTGGAGTTGCGGACAACAGCCCGTATTACCTATTTACCTGCTATAAATGATCCTGCATATCACTCAAAAACGTTGTGCGTGTAGACTAGCGTCTAACTGCTCATCAGTGATACTACCCTGACGGCTACGAAGCCTGGTGGGACAGCGTGCTTTTTAGCCAGGCTCACCAGTGAGTTCGAGCTCGAGACTAGATTCCCCTTAATGAATAGGAACGGTTAAAATTTCTCAAACTAATATTATTGTGAAAAAGTCAAAATTGTTATTTATACACCATTTGACCCACCGAGAACATGTCTGCAAGTTCTAAGTGTGGATTCCCCTCCAACTAGATCGGAGCAGGGACCTTTCCGCGTCTGATCAGGTACCAGTTATTTCCCCCTACCGCTATCTTCCATACATAGAGCTCCATGTCTTGAGCTCGAGTAGGTGGAAGCCTCATGTTCCGACCTACTAGAACTCTTTTCAAGTTATTTCCAAATCAATATGCGTCTGGCTTTTTTCAAAACTTGTCTGTAAATTCTAATATGTTTTTGTACACAACGTTATTTTTAACCCTCGACGCAAAACGAGGGGTGTTATAAGTTTGTATCACTGCAAGTTACCTTATTTATGCTTTGAAGAATGAATCGCTTCATTTTAATAGGTACTATTCCTTTTATAATCCAGGATGATTTACGAAATCTTTTAAAATTAACGTTTACCTTCTGTTTTTAAGGTGTTCACAATCATAAGGTGACACTGGTGACATATATATGTATAGTTATATATATATAAATATTTCTGTACCTAGATTTTTTTTGTTTTTCAGCTAGAAACAGCTCTAGCAGCTGATGCACTAAATCACTTAGAAAAAGCGTTTAGAAGCATGCAGATTGATGAGGACCCACCCGATCCACCCGCTTTGTGTCTTAAAAATGGTAAATCAGAGTACGAGGAAAGCGCGTGGCCTGTAGGATATGATCTGCGAGAAGCGCTTCGTAAGGTAACACTCAATTGTATTGCATGAAACAGTAATCTAGTGGATATAAATAAAATCGAAATCTTACTTCTGAAAAGTAACTAAACAAAAAGAGATCTCTGTTATTTTACTTATCTTACAAACCGTTTCCAGACAACGACTAAAGGCTTCTCGGGTCACATTGAGTTCGATGATGAGGGGAAAAGAGTGAATTTCAAATTACACTATTCAAAATTGAATAAAGATAGTCAATTTACGTATGCAGGCGATTGGGAATTCAAAACAAATGTAATCACTATGATGAATATAGAAGATAGGTCACTCGCTCTGAATAAAGACGCGAAAATTATGGTAACAGTTTTTTTTAATAATAAACATTAAATTTACTTAAAAAAAAGATTGATAATCACGTCCAGACCAATTTTCATTCAGGTGGTGACCAGAGTGGGAAGACCATATTTTGATATTTTGAAAACTGCTAATGGAACAGTGTATCGAGGTTACTGTGTGGACCTAATTGATGCAATATTTAAACAGATACGAAAAGAACAAAAAACTAATCTAGACTATGAGTTTTACATAGCCCCAGAGAATAATTATGGTATTCAGTTGGAAGGCACTAAAAAGTGGAATGGAATCATTGGAGAACTGATAGATCATGTAAGTGATATTTTGTGCCATTCGTTCCCTTAAGCAAATATATGTCTAATAATTATGCGGTTAGCTAGTAACTTACGTAGTGGATTAATATATATTTTTAAAGATTTTAAACATACTATAAAATTATAATTTAATTAAACCCATTTTACGTTCCAGAAAGCAACTTTAGGTATTTGTGATTTGACAATTACCTCGGAAAGGAATGCCGTCGTGGATTTTTCGATTCCTTTCATGTCTTTGGGTATCAGTTTGTTGTTCAGAGAGGAAGAGCCCGAAGCTCCGGACAGATTCTCATTTATTAAGCCATTGTCTTTAGATGTTTGGCTATATTTGGCGACCACGTATGTGATTGTCTCATTTGTATTACTTATTTGTGCGAGGTTTGTATTCTTTTGTCTATTTTTTTTTTTGTAATTTTTGTGCTGAAGCAAATCCCGCGTGGAGCATGAGAATCGAATGTGCGTGTCTTTTTCGCCCTGCGACTGTCAGACATAATTTGAATACTAGAAATAAATGTAAAATAGATCAACCTTTCTTTGCATGAAATATTTACACTAACTTAATAACAAAAAAAGTACATGACCTTGTTAGTATAGATAATAAGCCTAACCATTTTTCAGATAAGGTAAAGTATATAGTAAAATATATTATGGGAACCAGTGTTAAGTGTTACAACAAAATACCTTGTGATATATTGCAAATAAATGAAAAAAAAAAAACCGCATGGTAAAAGTTCACTAGCACATTTAATCATAATAGGTACAAATTGAGTATAAATTCAAGATAAGAATGCTTGATTTTCTATTAATTAAATTAAATTAAATTGTATTAGAAAACACCCATCAGTTTCTTACTAAACCTCAACCATATCCGACAACCCTGGCTACTTATCACTTTTGGTGACTATACCAACTAATTATTTTTCAGGATGAGCCAAGATGACTGGGTGAATCCTCACCCATGCAATCAAAATCCAGAGAATTTAGAAAATATTTGGAGTCTTTACAATTGCATGTGGCTTACAATGGGTGCTATTATGACTCAAGGGTGTGATATTTTACCAAGGTATGGAGTTTTCTATTTCTTTTACATCCTTAAATGCTTCATATTAATCGTTGGTTATTTTACATTGAACAGAGCAGCAGGATCGAGGTGGATCTCAGGCATGTGGTGGTTCTTCGCTCTCATCGTGACGGCCTCGTATACAGCCAACATGTCGACCTTTCTCAGTAACAGTCGACGAAGCAACGACATCAAGGATGTCAAGGAACTCTCCGAGCAAAACAAAATTTCTTATGGAGCTGTGTACAATGCGTCTACGTACAAGTTTTTCCAAGTATGCTTTGAAATTGAGTTTAGTTATATGACACTGAAAAATATCTTAGCGTATCTAATGTTCTAAAGCGTAAGCATAATCAGCCAATAATATGCCCAGTTCTGTGAGACAGGCCTTCTATCTTTGAGAGCGAGTGGGCCGTAATCCACCACGCGGGCCCAGTGCGGGTTGGTAGATGTCACATGCCTTCGAATTTCTGGTTCTAGGACGTGCCGGTTTCCTCACGATGTTTTCATTCGCCATTTTGAGTAATGATGAAAATAATTTACACAACGTAAAACGTACGGTAGGACGTCTTCAGGCTAGGTTGAGCAACGATCTTCGCGGGGTTGGCTGGTAGCAGCTGGATAGACTCCACAGCACTCATTAACAGGTGTGATGTTATTGTTTTTCTAATTCTACTCATTCATTTACAGTCGTCAAACGATACAGTGTACTCAAAGATTTGGACAGTAATGAGTTCAGCGAAGCCTACAGTTTTCACATATAATAACGATGAAGGCAGAGATCGTGTCCTCAGAAGCAACGGAAAGTACGCGTTCTTCATGGAATCAACCTCCATTGAATATTTTACTAAGAGAAATTGCAAATTGAAAATGCTCGGTTCTAAATTGGATTCTAAGGAGTATGGTATCGCTATATCAAAGAGTAAGTATGAGAATAAGCATGTTTTAAACACTTTAATCATTATAAACGGTGTTTAAGTGTCAAAATTTGTTATCCACAACTAACAAAACAATGTAAATTTTTTAACAATTGTTCTCGAGTGAAATCTTTGTAATTTCTTATTTAGAAATAAAATTTCTTTAACCATAAACAGTATTGCAGATGATACTCATTCTTATGTTGAGGCGCTTGTGTCTAAGTAATAAAAGTCTCACGGTTCGATCGATCAGGTTTAGCTACGCTTGCCGGGGTTGTTCCGTGGATAGGTGACCATATTTCGTTACCAAGACCCTTCCGAGCGCCGGAAAACATGTCATTCTTGGATCTTTGACAGTCGTTAAGGGTCGTCAGAAACCCGAAACTCTGTCAATCCGTCTTATAAAGGAGTATCGTATTACCCAGTTACTAGGTTGTGGAGGTCAGATAGGCAGTCGCTCCATGTAAAATACTGGTATTTAGCTGCAACCGGTTAGACTGGCGGCCGACCCCAACATAGTTGGGAAATGGCTAGGCAGATGATGATGATGTTGACTAATACTTATGTTTTTAGACTACCCACACAAAGGATGGGTTGATGGAGCAATTTTAGCACTTCAAGAAAAAGGTGAGCTTGAGAAATTGAAAAAAAAATGGTGGGAAGACGAGGATAACGAAGAACATTGCGAGGTTTGATAATTTTTCTGTCTGACTGTGATAGAACAAACAATATTTTTAACACGCTTTTATTAGATTCACCTGTATGTTTGTAAGCATGTTTGTTTGTTTGTAACCGACTCCTTTGGACTTGATTTTGACCCACTTCAAACGGTCAAATTTCATTTAAACTTTGTAGACTTATCGAGGACCGATGACAATACAATAATTTGACAAAAAAAAAATCACGGTTTTAATAATAGAAAATAAATAGTCGTTTAAAAAACTAAAAAACACGCTCTAAAAACCAAACTAAAAAGTATAAAATCATTTAATTTAATTAAAAAGCGTGGGGTGCTTGATATTAATTGATTATAAAATACCTCAAAAAGCACCCCACGCTTTTTAATAGAATTAAAATATTTTCCACTTTTTAGTTTGGTTTTAAAGCGTGTTTTTTAAACTACTGTTTTTAGATATTTGATTGATGTAAGAATTAACGTTAAACAATTAACAGGTTAATTTCGTTTTGTCATAGAAAAAAGTAAAGGAAGAAGAGGACATTGGCTCGCTACAGATGAAAAATACCAGTGGTATCTTTTTAGTTCTGGGTTCGGGAGGACTCTTGGGCCTTGTCGTGGCCATTATAGACTTCATGTTCCACGCTCGGCAAATCAGTGTCAAAGAAAGGGTAAATTGTTTTTTTATAATATGGCTACTATATGTGTTATTATTATCTAGGCATATGCTTTAGATGGAGATGGGGCTGTGGACGAAAATGTTTTTATTTGAGAGCCAAATTGAAAAAAAAAATAGTTTCAGCCAAAGAACTCCACTAATATACCACTGATATTCGTGAATGACTGCCAAACCTATTAAAAAAAATACAAATCAAGGAAGAGTTTTCTTCAGTTTAAGATCATCATTTTGCAATGACTATTTATCGTAATAAAATATGTATGTGTTAGTAAAAAAATTATGATCATATATTTCCGAGGCAATTCTACAATGTCTGATACATTGTAGAATTGCCTCGGAAATATATTCTGCTCCTAATAGCACGAACTTGTGTTGCCAACTGTGGCATACATATAAAACTAAGCAAGTATAGGTACATAGTCAAATTGCCAAATGTATGGAGACGCGCGTAGGTTCAGACATAGTCGTTACTTACGAGTTTAGTGAAATCAGGCAAGGGAAAATCAAGTAATTGCCTATCTTAGTATGATCGTTTTAGAGTATATGTATGTACAGCTTATAATTTTCTACTGGGACCTGAGTCTCTTCACTGTGAGCTGGCTTGCGGGGTGTTAGGACGAAAACTGATGATGCTAAAGCAGCATGATGACCGCAAAGAGTTTCATCAAACTCTTTGCATTGATTCTTATATATGTCACTGTTAGATTGCGAACATCGTTAGTTTATAATATATCTCGCGAGATTATAAACTGTTGATAAATTGTGAACTGCACTGGTGCTTACCGACCGAATAGGTTAGGTTAGGTTAGAATTGCATCCAACCGCGCGCGAGCCGAGCGAGCGCTACTTCCAAGTTAGTAGCAGTTACTACGTTGTTAGTTTTTGATTCTACTATCCGTTTTGATACCAGTTTACAATTTGACGGTTTCACTTCGATAGATTATAATCTACCGGAAAATAATGCGTTAAATTGTAAGCAGTATGTTACGGTTCACAATCTTTTGACAGTTTACAATCTAGCGAGATAGATTATAATCTAACGGTATTTACAATTTTACGGTGACATAATAGGTTGGGGAAAAAGTTTCTTCGCATTTTTTAAGAAAATTCAAAACATTTTTTAATAAAGTTTATTTACATTTAACTAAAGTATGTAGGTACCATTTTGTTCGATAACTTTTTGCCATCTTGTAGGTAGGGACATGATCCCATTGCTATAGAAATTTTGGGACTTCTGGTCAAAATACCGCGACAAGTGGTTTTGGCAGTCCTCTCGTGATGTTAACCTGACACTGCCTAAAGAATTCTGAAGAGACCGAAACAGGTGGAAATCTGAAGGTGCAAGGTCAGGACTATACGGCGGATGCATTAACACCTCCCAGCCAAACTCTCTTAATTTTTGTTGGGTGGCTAAAGATGTGTGAGGTCTAGCGTTATCATGATGAAAAACCACACCCCTTCTGTTGATTAATTCCGGCCGCTTTCTCTCAACTTCTTGCTTTAATCTCATCAGTTGTTCGCAGTAGAGTTCAGAATCGATGGTTCTGCCTGGTGGTAACAGCTCATAATGAATAATGCCCTTCCAATCCCACCACACACACAGCATCACCTTGTTGCGAGTTAACCCGGGTTTCACCACAGTCTGTGAAGCCTGACCGGCCTTTGACCACGACATTTTTCGCACGTTCTTGTCATACGTGATCCACTTTTCATCACCAGTTATCAGCTTCTTCAAAAATGGTTCGGTTTCATTACGTCGTAATAAAGAATCACAAATGAGTACACGGTTCATTAGGTTTCTTTCAGTGAGCTCGTGAGGTACCCAAATGTCGAGCTTTTTTGTGTACCCAGTTTTTTTCAAATGCGCCAAAACTGTTTTGTGGTCAATTTCCAGTTCTTCAGCTACGTCGTAACTACTGGTATGCCGATCTTGCTCCACTTTTTCAAAAATGGCATCCATTTTATCCGTAATAGGGCGACCAGAGCGACGTGCATCTTTGACATCAAAATTTCCGGATTGAAAACGCTTAAACCAAATTTGTGCTACTCTCACAGACACTACACTAGGTCCATAAACATCGCAAATTTTTTTCGCGGCTTGCGTTGCATTTTTACCTTTTTTGTAGTAAAATTTTAAAATGTATCGAATTTCTTCATTAGATTCACTCATCTTGACGGTACGAAAAACAAATGAAAATCACACATTTTCCTAATTTGAATTTGGAATTATGTTCTTTAAAATTTAAACTTTCAATGATACCAAAACCAGCCAGATACAAATAGTATAGCCAAAGAGATTTTATTACAAGTTCATTCATACTATAATGCGAAAAGACTTTTTCCCCAACCTAATATATACATTATTACAATGAAGTAAGAGTGGCATTGTTGGTTGGTTTTACGTCAAAGTTGATCATTAATGTTTGGTTTTGAATGTGCTTCTTAATGATGGTCTTATTCCACAGGTGACGTTCCGGGAGGCGCTAGCAAGCGAGTGGCACGCATCCTTGAACCCACGTGAGCTGCACAAACCGGCTGCACCCCCCCGTTCCGCGCCTCCGTCCACTGCCAGTCCTTCCCTGCAGCGCGAGCGGTCCCAATCTCGAGCGGTCTCCGTGCTCAAGGCTGCCACGTCCTTCATCAATTTTGATGAGATTTATTAAGCATACACAGTCACACACACACACACACACACTTACACATACCCTAACACACAATACACACACACTCACACACACATTTTATTATCATCTCAGTCTATCCCAAACAGTTGTTGGGGTAAATATTCATGGGACACCGAGTTAGATCACAATTATCAACGTGTTTTTGACCAAAAGGTCACTCACTGTCAAGCGTTTCGTTGAAAATCACCTGTATTATGCACGATTTGGGTATTAGAGCAAACCGGAGCAGACGATGTACTTTTTATTCGCCCGCCGCACCGAAATGACCGCAATGAAATGTCAGAAATGTTCGGCAGTCTGTATGGCCTACGTGCGCGTAATTGTGTATATAGCGATTTCCATACCTACGTTATTTTTTCGCGGGCAAATTGTCGATCGTCTGCTCAACGCTTTATTAGAATATAGTGACGTAGCTAGTGCTAGCAGTGCCACCTAAGTGTTACACTATTGAACCATCATAATTAGAGAAAATTAATAAGTTTACGTCTATTTATAAATACATGTTTTATTTACCATAACTTGACATTTAAAACAAAAAAATATCACCGTTCGCTACTACCTCGAATTTTTTTTTTGATATATATTGTTAATACTTACAATAAAATTGTTACATGCACAAAATGTATTTTGTTGTCATTTGGTAAATACGTCAAGATGGAACAAATCAGCTGCCGACCGAAGCACGGACGAAGCTCTCGAAGCGTTGTGGGAGCTGGAAGCACTGGAGGATGGACGAGAATGCTTCACTGGCTTTTCTGTCTCCCAGAAACTAAGTGCAAACGAAAGCTCGGCCCACAGCGCTTCTGATTGAGTCATCTGCAAATGGAACAGAAAATTTTTGATTATTCGCGGAAAATCTGGGAATCTCTTAAAAACAAAAAGGTGTAATTGAAATAACTAAAAAACCTTTAAAGGGGTCATTGTACGCATCATCGCATCGGGTCGCGCGCAGATGGTCATAGTTCTAATCAAACCTATTATAATTGGCCAGTGTGCCCTTGCTTCGTTACTGCGACCGATTAAGCATAAGAAGCCACACCAGACGCTTATTGTGACTGCAGATAAGCCATTCTAGCTGTTTTGTTTAAAGTAACGCAATGAAAATCCAGCTGAACGTCGTTCAGTTGTTTTAATTATCGGAGCCTTTATGTAAAACCACTAGCGGTTTTGTAAAACAACGGATACGACAATCCATCGTTGTGATCGAACCTGCAATCTCGATGTTTTTTTGCGATTTCATATTTGGTATCTTAGTTCAAATTGCTTATCATAGTTATGAACAACTTGTACAGTACAGTAACCCCTTAAGACGCTTTCAGTTATTTCAATTAAAACTTGTTTTGCAGCATACTTACGTATCATTTTCGACCTCAGTACGATTCAAATTTTAACAAAACATAGCCAGAATAGCAATATAAGGATGGTTTGTCTATGCAAAACAGAGAATATATGGTATTCAATGTCGCTAAGGTCTTATACGCATTAGCATATGAATGCTATTTGGCGCTAAGTGAAATTCGTACCTTCTGCTCGACGGCGACTTCTCTGACGTTCCAAAGGAATTCAAATATACCCATTGCGGCGGCCATGCTGCATCCTAAACCCAAGACTACGAACACGCCACCTACGTTCTCTACTCCTAATTCCCCAGCAGCGCCTTCTTCGCTTGCTTCTTTTGCCTGAAATCGTAATTATTGTCTTCTATACAGGATAAGTTTTTATACAGTGCGCAAAATGTAACCATGAATTCAGCATATTATTCTAGACCCCCAGCGACGACGATTTTTTTTTTGTATAACCGACGAAAAATTTCTAGAATGATATGCTGAATTCATGGTTACAGTTTCCGCACTGGATAAAAACTTATCCTGTATATTAATACGTGAAGCAAAAACTAACTACCGCTTTTTACGAAAATAACGCGGACGGAGGAGTATGAAATTTGGAGAAGGAAGACACAAAGCTAATATTTTTGATTACTGTTGATTAAATTGTAAATGAATTATGTTCGAATTATGACCACTGGGCGGCTACTAGTATTATTAAAAAAGAAATCGATTTTAGGCAGAATTTTAAACAATCAGCTCACTTCACTCACTGACGATAGCGGCTATATTTCAATGGGTGAGCTGAAGGTCCGAGAGGTCGGTAGCTCAATTCATTCATTTAATTTTTTTTTCATAATTATTTAATCATCTTATAATTCCTTTGGACATAAGTGTGAGATTGTTTGGTCAATAGACTGTAGACTGTAGATACAGAGTTCCTCAAAGGGTACTCTGAACTTACAACACAAGCCTCTTCCTTTGGTGCTTGCCACCAACGGTTTTTGATCTCCACAAGCTTGCCGCTTTCAGCTAACTTCAGTAAAGCATTGTCCACTGCTGTTCGATAAGACGAATCTATAAAGATATATGATCGATGAATATGATCTGTTGAATTTTTGTAAAACGAATCATAGGTATAAAAAATGTATAAAAAGAACACGTAGGTAAATTGGTACACAAGAAGTATTAGAATCCAGTAATTACATACCAAAGGGCATAGCTATTCCATAGCCTTTAGAGTCGAGTAATCCACCCACTTGCATTAGTTCGCAGTGTCTTTCGAGCTGGTACTCAATGGCTGTGGATTCCATAAAGTAAGCATAATCTCTTTTGCCTTTGAGCACTCTGTCCAACCCCTCATCGTTATTCTTGACGAAAACTGATGGTCGAGCTGATTCCATGGCACCGTAAATTCTTTGGTATATGGACACATTGGATCTCTGAAAAATTAAACAAATTAAAGAAATGATCTAACTGGCAAGGTTATTCAATCAATCAAATCATTTATTTTTCAAATAATAAAAAATATTGTAATCATAGCCATATCTTGTATGTATTTTACTGTGTGTACATAAATAATAAAATAAATAAATAAATAAATAAATAAACAGATAGGCAGAAAAAATTTCCAAGACCTTTTGAATACAAATTGTTTTTTTTTTGTGCGTATTTTCTTAGTATATTATAAAATATTTATAAGAAGGGGCGAAGCGAAGAAATGGAAAAAATAAAAGTTCTCAAACCTTGAAAAATGAGTACGTGGATCCACCTTTCAATGTTCCATATTTAATTTTAGTTTGCATGGCTAGATCTTCGGCAGATTTGACCGAGTCATCCATTGCAGCATTGGTGAGGAAAGCAGCCAGGTTGGCAGTGTAGGAGGAACACATGATCAGAGCGAAGAACCACCACATGCCGCACACCCATCGGGTGGAATAACCTCTATAACATAACAAAACATTTGTTGTTACATTTTACGGTGAGGGGAATTAATTGTTAAGATAAATTGAGTTACCGGAAATTAATTGTTAAGTTGTTTGTAATGTCTTTAACACCCACGTCAATTGTTCTATTCTATTCTATTTTTAAATATGGCAAGCAAAGCCGATGTCGACTATTCTGCCAATGTCGAAAGTGAATTGGAAAAGCATGTGTGCATTATAAAAAAGTCAATTGTTATGGCAATGACATACATCTGTCAGTGATTGACAGTTGTAAGTTGATTGACTTACTAGTCTATTAACCCGATTAAGGTGAATCGATACTAAAAAAATAAAATATTGTGTGTGACTTCGGCGAAATCGACACCTCCAGAAATACGTATTAGCAAATTGGAACTTTTTGAATTTTATGCACTTTATTGCATGTACTTACAGATACCTTTCTCATAACGTTATCGGTAAACCAGATATTGATAAAACACAACTGAACAACATAAACTATGTATTTTTTTGACTTACTTTGGCAAAATATCAGAACCCTGTGTCATAATTGAACCCATTGTTAGCCAGCAAGAATTTTTAATGTGCCAAATGTTTTCCAACTCCTCAGGTGATTTGTCACAGGGATGCGGATTCTCCCAATCATTTGGCGCCAGTCTAAAACAATAAACAAATGTCGATACAAAAGGCAATTTTATTGCAAGTATGATTCGAACTCCGTAGCTCACCTAGCTAAAATATGAAGCAATAACGACACCATTAAATAAGCTGCAGCCATATAGATCCATACATCAACCGAAAATGGTTTGAGAAATGAAAACAGCTCCGGTTCGGGAGGAGTTGGCTTTAAATAAAGTATACTTATGCCCAAAGTCATAAACGGTGTCGTGAAATCCACAGAAGATCGTCGTTCATAAGTTATAGTCAAATCACAAATGGCCAAATCAGCTTTCTGAAAAACAATCCCAAAATGTACTCAAGACATTACTGTTCTTTATTTAAGATTAAATTATAATGCTACTCACGAACCCTTTCTAAAAGATGTCCCACTAGACCATCCCATTTTTTCGTGTCTTTGTTGTATGACCCGTAGCCATTACCAGGCACTATTTCGATTTCATAGTTCAAGTGTAGTATTTCTTTTAATATTTCATGTATTAAATCTTTCGAATATCCTTCATATCGATCGTTGCCGGTTAGCGTTTCGCCTTCCTTGGGAACCACTTCTACTAAATATGGTGCGCCGATGCGTGACACTACCTTGAACGTTTTGTTTTGCCATTTTTCTGCCAAACGATCTGAGGTTTCGTCCGCAGACCGGACATATTCAAACCCAGCTTCTGGATTCCACTTTGCAATACTATTGAATCCACTGTTCGATAATTCCATTATTTCGACGTTAAAATTTAATCGTTCGCCTGTTATATTATCTAAATTGATTTGGTTTGTTATGCCTACTATAGGATTCTGTAATTAGGAACAGTCAACAATGAATGGGTTGATTTACCAAATCTTATTATATTTATTGATATTACTATTATTTACCGTCAGTAAATGATTGGTAAAGTCTTCACCAACTTCCCATGTGTCCTCAGAATCACAACTTATTTCCTGGGCTTCTAATTTAAATTCTTCAGGAGCATTTTCAATAGCATCTGTTATAAGTCTGGCTGCATCACTAGCAAGTGCGGCTTCCACCTAAAATATCATAACAATGGACACATTGTTATACTTCTATTTATTTTGTTGCATTAATAGATTACATCTCTATCTGACTTACAGTTATTTCGTGAGATTGTCGTGGAACTTTCACGTCGTCTGAACCTTTAACTTTCCAGTCTGCTAAATAAGATCTAGTCCTAGCGTCTGAGTGGTCGAAAATCCTCAAACAAGTTACATTTGATAATCCATAGCGCAGCTCTTCCAGATCTAAAGTGTGGGCATCCAGTGACATTAACACGTAGCTCTGGAAGATAGAAAATATAATATTTTACAGCTTCTCATAATTATATCCAATGGTTGAATAATTTGTAGATTTTATATATGCCTTTTTATTATAGTGCCGATAGAAAGAAAAATGCGTTTACTGGCATTATATCATTAATAACAAACCTTATGTTATTTAAAAAGAAAAAAAAAACAGAAAACAATGATAATAATGCCAAAAAGGCCTCAGCTCAGCATAATGTCAGATGGCAACACAGTATGCATCACCTGACGCTGATTTTCAGCTGCAACCCACGAGTACCATACGCTAGAAATGCTAGAATAATAAACACATAGTGAAGTGTGTGTCCGTAATAACATATTAAAAAAGGAAAATAATTAAAATAAAATGTTGTGGCATACATGTGTGTGAATGTGTGTTTTCTTGTGATGAAAAATAAATTAAATACTAATATCTGCGTATTACCTACATTAAATAAGAAATCTTTAAGTAGAAACACAGAAAGCACATACCCAGCAAAAACGTTTGACTGCGTTGTTCTGCTTAACTACGAAACACATTTACATGCAGATTTCATATCACATCCTCTCGTTAGTATTATTCTTTTTTCCGGCTGTATTTACCTTCATTTGGGACTCCATTCGATTCTGTTTAGGTAAAGTTCGCGCTTTTGTTTAGTGGCGATAATGAGGTACAAACAAAGTGTGTTTATTCTGGGTATTTATGTTATTTCGGATTTGAAGATAATAATACTTTTAAGTGGCGAGGGTTTTTTCTGATAGAATCATAATTTATGAGGGTATTTTGTTGAATCGTTTTGAGACCGAAATAAATTGAAGGACAACACAGGAAAACAGCAAAAAAAATACCTTAGTTTTTCATAAAACATTTCGGAGAATTTAGAAACATTCTAAGGAATTGTTCGCTTACCATGTAATCTTCAAAAAACTTGACTTCGTTAGCCTGTCGTAGGTACTCAAGTACTCTATCGGCCGGGCAGTCTAGGACGACCCTAGTTTCTCCGGTACCTTTCAAAGCTTTCAGTAATGACCGGTTGTCATCACCAGGAACCAGTCTTCGTACAAGCCACTTTACCTCAGGATCAGAATGTTTCAATACTTCCTGTAGCCTAATTAGACCTGAAACGGTAAAAAATATATGTTATGAGGCCCTTTTGGCATTATTATCATTTAAATAGTTTAAGGTTTGTTACTAATCATATAATGCCAATAAACGCATTTTTCTTTCTTTGTTTATATATGTTAGCTGCGATTTGTTTTTATGGCACTATCTTGAAATTAAATTGTAGACTCCAGCGTCGACAAGTTTGTAGAATTCCGTAGTAAAACAAAGCGCCCTTCATCATCATCATCTGCCTAGCCTTTTCCCATCTATGTAGGGTTCGGATTCCAGTCCAACCGGATGCAGCTGAACACCAGAATTTTACATGGAGCGACTGGCCGAATGCGATAAGATAAGACTGGTTGGCTTTCGGGCTTCTGACGACCCGAAAGTAAGACACAAGGAACCTTATAGGTATTAGTATTATGCAATGAGAAAACATCTAAAAGAAGAATTTTGATTGCGTTTTCAAAACCAGTGTCAATTTAAATAGTTGACATAATAATTGGGAAGACACCAAGTATTCTGGCGAAATGTGTTCGTACTATAGGTACGCTTCCGCCTAAACCTTGCGCGCTATACAATCGTGATATTATGTTACGTACCAAAATCATCATCATATAATAGAGTGTAAGACCTCCAATCGCTGTCCATAATAAATAGAGCCACTGCTTTGGAGAGGGCCACAGCTTCAGGGTACAAGTTGATGCCCGGTGGACTCGGCTGCTGCAGTCCCCGTACTGGTGGTGGCCGCCATACAGCCTGGAAATTAAACCATCCATATAACGGATATAAAAAGACGCTTAACGAAGCTGAGAGTCACTTGTACTCACCGTCACAGTAATTTTTTTACTGGACCATATAATATGGGAACCTTTTGTGTACGAGGAAATGAAAACGATGTAATTGTAATTCTAATTTGACTGTTGTATGCCCAAAGGGCGGGATGTAGCTGATCACAATTATCTATTTAAGACCTGTATTTTGTACCTACCTATGATCCCCAATAAAGATATTGATTGATTGATTGATTGATTAGGATATTGAAGATTTATTTTACGGAGATAGGGAAGTTTTTTTCACGAAATCAAGTTCTCCACTACACAACACCTATACCGTTGTATGCACCCAAAAGCACAATGTTTTGCGCGAATAAAAAAAAATCAGTAATAACTTTGATCAGAACCTCACACTTATTTCAGTGTACAGAATGCGTCGATTACGGCTATGCTAGGGGTCATTTTATATCCTGTACAACTATAAACCATGACTAGTCCATCCGCAGTGTAAAGGCTTCTTTTTCGAAACCAGATGATAGTGTCAGAAGCAACAACTCTCGGTTGCACAGCTTAGTCGACGAAGAAATTACACTTTGGGCATTTCCGCCGTACATTTCCTTCGTTCTCTAAGAGAACAGGAAAAACGGGGAGACACGTGAATTTATTAGCCTGTTCAAGAAACTACCTAACATTTAAAGAGAGTTTTACAAACATACTGTGATTAATTCCTAGGAAAGCTACTCCGTCATAATAACGGCCGTCATAAAATCTGTAATTCTCACCAGTATTTGATATTAAGATGTCAAAAAATGCTATGATAAATGATAAATGATAAATGATTTTATTTCTGTAAGTAGGTTTGTACAAACACTTTTACACGTCAATCATATTTTTTTTAAACTAGATGAAGTCGGCGTTTCCTATCTAACGTCACGTCGTTCGTAACGTCGTCGTCGTCGTCGTCGTCATCGTCGTCGTCGTCGTCGTCGTCGTCGTCGTTGTTGTCGTCGTCGTCGTTTGTATTTGGATAACCGTAATTGTGTGACCATTCACCACTTTCATGGGAAAATAAAGCTTGAATGGTCAGGTGCGTATTACTCGCATCCAGCGTGCGTGTATGACCAGTGGCCCTAGTGTGAGTTTCATTTAACCGTCTCGATCAAACGCATCGAGCGCGTTCGGCGTTCCGATTGGTCCTTCACCAATCCAGGGGCAATCGGAGCGCCAAACGCGCTCGATGCGTTTGATCGAGATCGTTATGAAACTCACACTAAGGCCTCTGATTTATGAACAGAAACGAGACAAAAGGAGTCGCAGCAGGAGGTGTTCTGCAGTTTCTGCCTACCCCCATGGGAAAATGGGGTGAGTTTATATATGTAGTCAGTAGTATGAAAACGATGACGGCTATTTCATAGAAAAGTACAATACCTACGCCATCAAAATTTACGGAACAGACGATTTTTTTAAAATAACCAATGAAAAATTTGTTCGGTGGGGGGACAGTATCATGTACAAAATCCATGGTAACAGTTCCTGTCAATCTATATATTTTTATTTTAATGAAGGGATTCGCAAGAAAAGATAAGATTTTATTTGTTTTAACATGGTGTACTACAAGATACATTACATGCAAGGAGATACAGAAAAAGTTCTGACATGTTCAGCAGCATATGGTGGCGTACAAATTGGTAGGAAGAGATGGTGCATAAACCGTGATAATATTAATCAAAATTACATTATAGACATTATGTAGGTACTTATTAAATCATCATTATTAATTGAAGATTAGGTATCACTACACATTCAAAAAGCATATTTTTTAGATACAATACAATGTCAAAGTAGTCAATAAATAAATTTGTCACCAAAATATGAATAACTGTCATTAAAATGTCCATTCCAAATAACAATTAATCCAAAAAAAAAAATACAATACATTACAGTAACATGTCAACAATACGACATCGTCATCTCAAAAACGAAGAAAATCCTCTTTCATAAACTCTGCTATACTGTAATATGCTCTTTCAATAATCAAGAATCCCTTACCTTATACTACTGTATGACTGTGATGTAAGCAGACTTTACTCAATACCTACAAACACGTACCTGTATGTGGGGTACACTGGCAGCTCGGCAATGTGCTTCGACTGCGGATGCCGACACCGGGTCGGTGGGTCCGAATATAGCGACCACGCCGCCAGAGAGCAGCTCACATGCTGCGAATACACCGTATTGTAACGCTTTAGTAGTTATTTTACTACATACAAAGCTTTGGGAACTTGTAAGGTAGTGTAACCTATCTAATAGGCGGCTCAAAAGCTACGAATACACCGAATTGTAACGCTGTACTATTTACATTAGGTACTACATACAAAAATACTGAGCTTTTCGTGCCGGTAAGGTATTACAACGTATCTGCTATGAGAGAGCTCGGTAGAGGTACGGTATTTACGTATTACAGAAGAAAACAAATGGAATAGTCGTTCGAATAATATGCGTCAAATATCTATTACCTTTCGGATTATGCTTAGAAAAAAGCAAGTTTAAAAATAAAAACCCGACTACTGAAAAATCACGCTCTAAAACTATGAAACAAGAAAATATTCTCTTTCTCATTTAATTTTGTCAAATTATGATAAGTACGTAGTTTAGAAGTTATCAGCAAACAGATGAACATACAAACATACCGTCAAAATCATACCCTCCTTTTTGCGTCGCCGTACTCGCCTTTTTACCCGATTTTTTTTACGCGTTTTACAAGTTTTGTTAAATCCTTTGTAACGTTTATCAACCGTATGTCCCCCACCTACTTATTATAAATATCAGTGATACCAATCAAATAAATAATTGAAGAGTGACGAGTAATTATTATTTGTTTACATGAATGTCAACACGACAAAGCTTTTGCATCTCCAATAATTTTCATGTGATAATAATTCCAAACGAAATTGCCGTGAATGGCAATAGGCGTGCTCTAAATGTGGTATTAATAATTTAAACGCTGTTGTGGTAAACGTATTGTAATCGGCGAATACAAAATTGATCAAACACCGTGCCGTGTTGTTTATTCACTTGTGTTGTGCAAAATTATGGCGTCAAATAATTATGTGAAAGCACAATGTTTGTTAAGGGAAGCACCACATGTAATTAGTTGCTGATAGTTTATCGACGGCTGTTTGATTATAATTATGTAAATATTTTGATCAAAATTCAATAAAGGTTTATCATTTTAGTTAAAACTAAATTATGTGCTTTTAGTACGTCAAACCACATCATTTTAACATCTGAGTACTTTTATGTGACGATTTAATTAGAAATATTGATATTCTGTTTCAATTTTAACTTGTTTGATCACCTTGTAGATGTTTTATAAGACTAACTACTTATACATCTATAAAACTAAATAAAGTTGAAGAGTCTTTTTGTAACGTTAAAATAATAGCATTTTACTAAAAGTACCTATATACTGTAGCACAATAACATTTTTTTCAATTTTGTCTGTCTGTCTGCTTTTCCGGATAATCTTCAAGACGGCTGGACCAAATTTTACTGGCAGATATTAGGAGTAACTTAGGCGCTTTTTGTTGCGCTAGTACGTTTCCGTGGTATAATTTCCAACTCAGGCGAAGCCGCGAACACAACTAGTGATATCATAAATGAAAGGGACATTAAAAAACATTATTTACTTGTATTCTATGCAAAAGAAAAACACCAAGATGGAACTTTTCTAATCAAACTAGAAAGAAAGTGAAAGTACACCACTATGCAAATAAAGGATATTCAGCTCACCTGCCTTGGAAGCTGTGAAACTGTCGCCGAACGGAGAGTGAACAACTTTCATTACAAAGTGATACTTTTCGCTTTCCATCGAGGCTCGTGCTAAAGCCGATGCGAAAGCCACTTCGGTCACTGTGTTCGGCGGAAATATTGCACCTAAAAAGAGGTAACACTTAAAATATCTTAGCTTATGGTAAGTATGTGTACCTACCATAAGCTCCAGCTAGGGCTTAATTTATTGAGGCACCCACAGGAAAGCCCAGTTAAGTAGCCGATAACCTCCTCATATCTAATTCTCATATCCTAGGTTGACCAGGGAGATACCATTCGCAAAAAAAAAGTGGGAGCACATATTATTATTAGGTAGGTATGTGACACGTGGGTAACATAAAATGTTATGTAGGTACATTGAAACGAACATGACGTCCAAATATATACAATGCAACATAAAATGTAACACACGCTGAAACAAATTCTCCATGTTGTTGCTTATACTTTGAGTTGTATGTTCGTTTCAACGATATATTATATGTTACATTTCATGTTACGTTTCATGTGTACGCACCATTAGTTTTATCCTAAAAGTAGTTTTACATTTTCTTTATAAGAGCAAAATGCGTCATTAAAAGGCCCGTATCCTAGAACCATCAATCATGAATCTCGATTTGATACTGGCAGATTTGATCCTAATCTCGATTCAAATCTAGATAAAATGAGTATTCATGAGTAAGCATTGTTCAAGAATACGGGCTTAGTAGTTATAGACCCAATCTTTTCGTACTCTAGAATATTTGGATTAAAAACAAATAAATAAGTACATTGTTAACATGATTCAGAACTGTTTTGTTGCCATTAATGTCGTTCTCCTTAGTATTCCCAGATATTATTTACACAAAGTTGTATCCCAGTCGTAAACCAACTCACCGATGTTAACAGTCGTCTTCAGAGTTTCAAATTTCCGAAATACGGCTCCAACGTTCCCGAGAATTAATATAATTGTCACGTACACTCCTGCAAGAGCAATATTGTAGTAAATAACTTTGTAAAGACACTTACTGAAAACAGATTTAAATGTCGCGAAGATAAACACTACATGATTTCTAGTAAATCTCACTAAAGTAAAACTTGGTACTCGCCCCGGTGTAACATTTTCGAGACTGGATTTTCCGGAATAAAAGTAGTGAATTGGAACAATGAGATTCAACGCGGCACAGCTGTCGCATTACAAGTTTGCCGGTCGTCGGTGGGTGTTTACCCGACACATGGCAAACATTGGTGCCCGGATGCAGAGCGTCACCGAGCGTGGAGCTCGCGCGGGTTGCACCACGAAACGTCCCCGCGGTTCATGCACATTATCACAGCTGTTTTGCCAACTGTAGTCAGGCCTATTATTAGATAATACTCACTAGTGTAGTAGTACGATGCCCTAGTTTCAGGTTAACAGGTGACAGCGATCAGCTGCAATTATATCTTACCTAGAATGTGTCACACTGCGTAAAGGCTACTACGCTGTGCTTCCGAGAAAAGAGCGAACATGAAATACCACTTTCACATGACTGCTTATTTGCGGTTTCTAGACCATTAAATCCAGGGTTCCAAACGATTTTTTCGGTTACTGTTATATGTTTTATCTGAATTTCGTATTGGTCCTGCATGATCAGTCTGTGTAAACCCACAAATCGTGCTCCGTATTACCTAGTAAACCTCAACCACAAAACGACGACATTACAAGAAAATCTTAAAAATGGAATGTAGTCTCTCATACAAATCAAGATAAAGTTGAAAGTTAAAACTTGATGTTTGTAGAAAATGCTTTCAGCTGCAAAACTTAGCATTCTTGCTAGTATTGGGTAGGTACCTACAATTTATTTTTGTTTTCAGTTTGTGCTGTAGGATGAATTTTTTTTTTTCATAAAGGAATTCTGAAAAAAGTATTGCTGTATTGTACTTTTGGGTGCATGCAAAGGTCCAGGAATTATAATATGGGGTATCAAAAGTCAAGTTGTAGGATAATGACGTAATCACTACGTGAAAAATAAAGGTGATCTTCAATATCTCCGCAACGTTCTCCTGTAACGTCTCCTTAGGTTCTCAGGTCTAATCCAACACAAAAATATTATCACAATGACGGAGAGTATTAGTAACTTTCGACTTAGTTAATCGTTAACAACACCCTGTAAATCGTTGATTAATTTGGAGCAAGCTAAATTACTATCGACACTGCGACATGCTCCTATGATTCAGTGAGTATGTAGATCAAACCAGGTGAACTGAATACGCCATGGTCAGACACTTTGGCGCTGGTCCAGTGTGTCGGGCTCTGTCACGATTACTATTATCGTTGGGGCCTGCTGACGTGTCAGAATTAACTGACCAAATTGTTCCTAGCGTTTGTTCAGTGGTCTGCTGGGTCAGCATAATGGAACAGTTTTTGTGTTTGACCTAAAATTTGTAGTTTCAATATTTTAAGATTGTTTTTTTGTCCGCTTGTCACGGAGTTTTTCTCAAGATCTATGAAACGTGCTGTGGTGGCCCAGTGTTAACGGCGGCGACTTGTAGGTCGTGGGTCCAAACCCAGGCAGGTGGTTTAACTTGTGTGAATTATTTTGTGCAAATAATTTCATCACCACGACCCACGGCCAACTCCCTCTCACCGTGAGGACGCCTGCTTTCCAGCAGTGGGAACATTATAGGCTGATTAACGTAGGAATTTAGATTTTGGCATAATGGTATATCTCAATGACGTGCACAAACACCGCCTGTCAAACACAACTTTTTTATTTTTTTATTTATTACTGGAGGAAAACCAGAAGTAACTGAAAAAGAACAAACCACAGGGACAAAAAATAGTTTAAAAAACAAAAAAACACGCTTTAAAAACCAAACTATAAAAGTAGAAAATAATTTAATTCTATTTAAAAGCGTGGGGTGCTTTTTGAGATATTTTTTTAATCAATTAATATCAAGCACCCCATGCTTTTTATAGAATTAATATTTATTATTTTCTACTTTTTTTAAATATTTTTTAATTTTCATTTTTTTAGTTCTGCTAACTACAAAAGCGTGATTTTTCAGTATTTTTTTGAAATTATTGAATTTTAAAAGAAATCTGACCGTTTGTAGTGGGTCAAAATCAAGTCCAAAGGAGTCCGTTACGAACAAACAAACATGCTTACAAACATACAGGTGAAGCTAATAAAAGCGTGTTAAACAGTTGATCATTAGTCTAAACCAAACACGGGTCTCACAGGCTTCTTTCTACGTTATCTGGTTATCATTAGTACCTATTAAAGCCGTATACATTGTATTCTACAAAATAATACGTACTATCAATAGGGATTGTTACATTATGAATAAGAATTTTCATGAATATTTAACTAGGTACGTTACATTACATTTTATAACCTCACTGTGGGAGGACCATTAGTAGAGATTATTCATTATTCACTTAGGTCGAGGTCGCTTAGTACTTAGTTCCTATGTCCTACATCGGACGGGTTATTTGAGATTACTCAGGCGATATATTACCTGTGAATTTCTGTGAACTGAAATGGTAGTTCTTGAAATTGGCGAAGGTCTATACATAACCAGTACTAGGAATTTTAGTTGAATATATAATAACGATATGACATTGGAAGTAAGAAGAAATGGTAGCTGGGGCAGACTGAATGTGGAAGGCGCAGGTCATGGTGTTGTGGCGCAGCCAGCAGTCGCAGCATGACCAATTTCTTCAATCTTTATTTTACCAAGAATAGATAAATTTCTTTCTATCCAACTCGACATTGACGCGTTTCTATGAAGACAAAGAAATAGCTCCTTCCATAGCAAAGGAGAGGTACATCTAGCTAGTGATGTAGTTAAAGTAAATATCTATTGACACATTGAAAAAGTTTAGTTTGCGTTGTTAATTTTCGCATTGTGTTACACACACAATGTGGAGAAAAAAACTTATTTCTTTGTTTTTCTAAAACAATTTATTGCAACAATAAACCTGTTTTAGAAATCGGCTAGAGAAATAGATGTAGCCTATTTGACATTTGTGGAGAAGAAATGTTTCTACTCCCAAGTGTCAGAAGTATAGAAAACTTGGTGGTCATACTTGACATTGTAGACCTTTGTCGACTGAAGAATAGAAACATTTCTTGTATTCAGTTTTAACATCGTAGAAATCTTTCAACCATCGGTCATTTTATCAATTCTTCCGTCGATGAAACCCGTTTCTATGGCAGCCATGCTACGCGTGCAGGGAGAGGCCTATATCCAGCAGTGGACTGTATCTAATAGGCTAAGTGCTTCAAATTCATAACGTAAATCAGAGTCGCTCTGGAAAATTAAATTTATTTTATTCTGATCCATCTCCAAACAAAATTGCTTTGTCAAATAATAAAATAAAAGTTGTTGGAACATCAAAATCCTTTTCATCCCTTTCATCGTAATTTAACGAGACTGAAAGTGACTCCGTAATGATCGCGGTGGATATTCTACATTTTCCTCAAACTTATAACTAACGAATACAGAGGCGCCATTAAAATTAATTGAATACGGTCTCTCGTTCAGATAACTTTTTGTGACAAATATAAATTCGTACTTAAACTATAGAAATAATCGCGTATAATAGTGTAGTGCTTTAATGAATAAATGTAATTCTAAAATATATTAACGGTTGCATACCTACGTGGTATACCGTTCCGTGTTGTGCCGGACGTAAAAGAATAGCACCATCCTATTTCTTCCCGTGGGTGTCGTAGGAGGCGACTAAGGAACTTACTAGAAAATGGGCAGCAGTGTTCTTTATGCATTTGACCACCATACTGCGATCGCCAAACCGCCTGCCTAGCGTGGCGATTATGGCAAATCCCTCCCTTTTGGGGGAGGCTTATGTCCAGCAGTGGACGTCTTTCGGCTGATATGATGATGATGACGCGACGTTTAAATTTTTCAGGGTATTACCCGTGAACTATCTCCAAGAAACGAGGGTCGAAATATGAAAAAATATAGGACCTCCCATGCAAAATCAATAGTCAGCTGATCGAATTTGTATGGGAGGTCCGATTTTTTTTTTCATATTTCGACCCATGCGTGGTAGACGCTTGTTCAAGACGCGTTGACGATTTCAGACTTATATTGCTACTAGTTCTAGGATATTGCTAATCCATTGCTTCATATGTTTGAAAAGTTTGTCTGCTCAACAACGTAAATAACGCAGTGAATGTTGTGGACGCTTGTTGAACTGTCAATATGAAAGATATTTCAGCTGATGGTGGGTACGCAATTACCCCACAACTTCTAGCTGTTATTTGCGCGCACCTCTCCAGCCACTGTCAGCTGACTGAGGACATGGTTCCAATAGAGAACTGTAATGCTCACCATCACAGTTCGCTATAAGTAAACAGTCTCCAACGATGACGAAATAGTATTATAAATTTTCTTTCGAATACAGGGCCTGTAGTGGCTTAGGCCCGTGTGGCTCGGGCCTAGGGCTGCAAATTTTGAGGGGCACCAATATTTTTAAGACGATTAAAATTAAATATCGATCGAGTTTTCTGTAAAGGCTTCTTCAAACAGCCGCGATGCGACAGCGCGACGCGACATTTGTAGAACAATTTCCATTAAGTTTTCATAGAAATTGTTCTACGAGTGTCGCGACGCGACCGTCGCGTCGCGCTAGTCTGCACGAGCCTTAAACTGTAAGACCAAATTTTAAAGTTTATTTTCATGCACTCATACAATCTAAACATAGTACCATTTCAAGGGTAGAATTTTTTTGTTAAAATAATTAATCAGGAAAGTACAAAAATCCGAAATATATAGGATACAAGATTTTTTTAAATATTTTTATTTTTAGCCTTAAAGTTACGAAAGAAAAAGGGCGCTATATCGGCTTGGGCCTAGGGCGCTATCAAACCTAAATCCACTACTGTACAGGGCTTTTGTCGTTAGTATTAAATATAATTGTTGCGTTGTGTAAAATTATTTTAAATGTAGTTTGTCAAAGGGATTTTTACATAGGTACTTACATCATTTTAAAATCAAACACTCAAAGCGAAATGACCAGTACTTTTGTGCTTATCCATTCGGCTCCAATGGAATTTCGCGCTTCATCATAAAGTTATTTTCCATACGCGAAAAATGTAGCCGTTTATTGGACAGGCAGGGGATTTAAAAAATGTAACGAACGTGCGTCAATCGAGGGTATCGTCCATCGCTGGCAAAAATATTTAAAACGGATTTTTTGTTCCACCCGGTCGCGCTTAAAAAATCACGGATCCCGCTGTTGGAAATATTGTAAATGTGGGGCTGTTGGAAGTGCTTCAATTATATATACGTTGGTATAATAATACGCCGTTTTCAGAAGGGGTAGACAACAATAACACAGGAATACACTTGACTTGACAAAGAATTGGTATTCACGGTATGGGGATTTCCGTTTCCCCTTGTGTAAGTCAGGTCAAATTATACACAGTCTTCCATTTCCTGAAAATGCAATCAATAGATTGCAACATTTTCTTACAAATTAATGTTTACAAGCGTTAGGCCTAACGTTACGATAATTGATAATGGCTACCGGGGCTGCTCACCTCCATCTATCTGTCAAATCAACAACATAGTTCTACCTTCTTAAGAACCCCTTTATTTTATGTATTTGACTAGCGACTGTTTAACTAAGCATTTTGACGTTTAAGCTTCTCTTAACTTCAAGCAAAGATTATAAATAAACCCATAATAAATGTGACGATCGCTAACACATGTAATGAAAAGGCTTAATGCTAAAATTACAAAAGTCAAGTACCAGTAATTCAAATTTTACCATGACATCAATCTCTCAGGGCCAAATCCACCATAAAAATCGAATCACTGAAGTATTTAAATTGTCGTCACGTTCCCATAAATCTGATCGACTTTAGAGCTCAGACTGAATCATTTCTAATTCTGCGCAATTTCCATTTTAAAGTAGCGTAGGAGCTTCCGAATATCCGCTAACCCCTAAAGTCCTTTGGCGTCAAGAACTTAATTATAACGGGTTGGTTGGCGGTCTACGTCACCAACCAGCACTTAACTCTTCGTGTGTGATATAAAAGGCGACCACACACAACTTTGTAATTGTTCTCACTCCGGCGCATGGCAACCCTTAACAAGAGTAGTTTCCAAACTTATATGAAATATAAGGCTTCAGTAATGAATTGTGTTAATTTCTTTGAGTTTTGAGCGCTTGGAAAGTGTTGTTTGATCTCTTTGTGGCGTTTGTGTGGTGATTAAACAAATGACGAACTATAAACGACATTACATACCATGTTTCTTCTATTTATAAATCCGATTTTGGGTAAGTAACTTAATCAAGACGAATGAAATACCATTTGAAAACACAAACTGAAGAATAAATGCCACTGAATAATACATTTGTGACACAAAGGAGAGAGTAAGGGCCATATTAGGACACTAGAAGTAGGTATGATAAGTAGTAGTGCTTAATGGATCTAGTGCCTTATGGGAAGGTATCTACAGTAGGAACTAAACCAACTCGTATACCTAATACACAGGCTGAAACGAAAGAAAATCTAACTGAATGACCTCTAATAAAACTTTACATTCCCTCACATGTATCTTAATTCAATTTGTATATCCAACCGGATCCGACTTTAGAACAACTGTTTGATTTCGGTGATCACGTGGTACATACAGATAACCACACGGATAACGGATCACGCAGTCTTTTCTCTTTGTGAATAAGACAAATTACCACAGCCAAGTCGTTTGTTACTCGACAGAATCGTGATGTGATTGACTTTAACCACGTTAGGCGTAGGTACGAGTATATTGGTTTAGGTTTAATAAAGTGTGTTTTGTTAAGCCCTGAAAGGTTTCTGAAAGGGCCGAAAATACTCTTGTTTTTATAAATATACCTACATCGTTACTACGGGAAGGTGAACCCTACAAAATCCAATACTTTTCATATAAATGTCCTTAAGAGGGATCACTCAAGGTATCCCGCTAATTTCTAAAAAATATAAGGATTTTTTTCATTTTATCAGCGCAACATCATCGTGAGAACTGTAGCGGAGAGTTTTGGCTCTCCAATTGTGAAACAGTTTGCGCAGAAGGTGATTGGTACTAACACTAAAAAGTATGTTGTTTTAATATTATGAACTAACACTCTATGGATAGGCAGTATAAGCGCCCTCACGGCCCTAGCCTTAGCAGGAGACGCCCTGGGCGTCGGCAACCCCAGGCTGATTCCCAGCTACCGTAGGCGCGGGCTTGCGGACGGTGAGTAATGGGTAGCTCGCTGTCCGGTAAGGACCAAGCCCGGGTCGACGGCGCGTTGTGTTCCACGCGCGCCATCCTCGAAGAGACGTCAGCAGCACCTGCTAGGCATGCAGGTTGTTCGAAAGAGATACCGCGGCCCCTGGCACACAGGGAACTGAGGGAAGACGGGTGGGTTTTAGTCAGTAAAAGACTGACACGCCCCCCTGCTCCATCCAAAGCGGGAGATGTTATTTGATGATTTCCCTCCACCCACAAAAAAAAAAACACTATGGATTCTTTTTCCGAAATAAAAATAAATGTCATTAATATGTTATTTATGTACACACAGTAAAATACGTAGGGATATCTATGAGATAATTTTAAGTGAGTACAAAGGTAAGGTTAATTTTTAAAATTAACAATAACAATAATAATTTACAATTATTTGATAAAAGGAATTGAATTTTAATCAACACACAACGTAAAGCATAGCTGGAATTTGCCAAAAACCTTAAATATTATTTTTTATGAATACGTACATCTTTATTTACATAAAATCGCACGAAATTTACAGTTTTTTTGCTTACCTATACAAACGTATTTAAGATAAAGCCGACCTATTCGCTGAAATGTATTCATAAGATTATAAAAAGGACCTAAACCGTTATAAAAAGATTTCCAGGCAGAGCTAAATAAAATTAAAGAGCAGAAGTCGCCAGCGGTCGTTTTCACATTCGCGGTCCGACACTTACTTGTTTTCCAATGCCTAGCCCAGATATACTGGCATAAAATTTTATAGACTTGTGTAAACTCGGTCTTGTTCAAGTTGGAAAAGTGGTAATGGCACCGCGCGGGGTTTGGGGATCCTCTCACAGGAATACGAATTGAAAATGGAACAATATTTTCATGTAAATCTGCTCGGTGGTTGAGATTTATTAAACCAGTGATAGGAAGTGATCCAATTCAATGATGTAATGGAATATTCAGTAATTTTTCAGTTTGTTTCCGTGTATTTAATTGCCAAACCCAGATACATACCTATTTAAAGCATGATAGATTTAGGGGCTATGTCGATTCGCACGAATCGACATTTTGAAATAATATCGCACACCTAGATCTAAACAGAGTTAACTCAAAAAAGCACTTTTTTCAGAAAAGGTCAAAAACTGTTTACCTTGTTCCTGTGCACTGGAGAAGTTATCTGTATACATATTTGCTTTGCAAGTTCTACTAGAAAAATATTTTTAAATCTGTTTTATTGGTGGATAGGAAGTGAGTTAAGGAATTCAATGGTAAGCATAAGTCAAAACTCTCAATTTTTTACTTAGCTCCTTTTAGATCTAGGTGTGCGATATATTATTTATTTTTCGGCAAATCGACATCTTCAGAAATATCTATGTTTTAGGCAATTGGTACATAGAATGTACCAATTTTATGTACTTTATTATATGTACAACTCTAGTGCATAAAATCGTGCTAATTGGCTGATACGTTTTTCGTACGAGACACTTATATACGAGCGAGTAAATTCTTGGAAATCGACTATAAAGCCGACTTAGGTGATCTCCTATTGATTTGTGTTTCTGCTAATTTGCAAAACCAGAACCTTAGTTTTTTCAATAGACAAGCCACAAAGTGTTCGCTAACAAAGTTGCGTGGCTCACTAAGTTAGTCGGCACCGGCGGCAGGCAGCGCCGTGCCTGGACGGAACTTGAACGTTCCTTAACAGCTTCATTACCAACGGAAAACTTCTAACTCCTGAAAACCTGAAGAAAACTAGCCAGCTGAGACTGCCGTCCAGCTGTCTCAGTAATTGAAATTACTCTGAATGACGTCATGTAAAATATGACGCAAGTTTTTGCTGACACAATGTTCTGCGGATATTAGGTACAAATTAATATTACGGCTACAATTTTGTTCATTCAACTACCTTCGAGGGAGTTGTGTGAATAAATTATTCAGCTCTTTTATATAACGAAATATCTAGGGAGTCCTATATAGTGTTGAAGCAATAAAATGTATTTTTGAACTGTTCGAATGGTAAACTTTTAATACATTCACAAAATATAATATTTGCAAGGAATACATAAAAAAGCTTGTTGAAAGTTTCACACATAGCTATAAAAAAAAGGTTATAGAGTTGAAAATACCTGGTTTCGAATAAAGCAGTAAACACAAACGGATAAAAAAACAGTACCTAACCAACAATGAAAAGGTATCCTATTATCCGCCCGAACTACGAATGAAAATCGTAGCTATCAATGAAAATAACGTTTGAGCTGTGTTCGTATTTGCGGTTTCTATAATTCGAAATACAATCCTGAACATATAGGTATGTTACCTAGTAATGTGCCATTTAGATTCAAATGGAGGTGGTTGCTTGGTAAGTACGGAGGGATTTATATCTGTAACTGGAGTATTATTCATTGTTACACACAGAGGGGCTTTTGGCTTAGTAATAACACTCACACGGGGCGATCGATCAGCTGCCGCTTGCCACGGTTGGTTCGTGGATGGGTGACCATCTTTACATACCAAAACGCAAGCACGTTAATCCGTTGGTCCCGGCTATCATTAATAGATTTTAGACAGTCGTTACGGGTCGTCAGAAGCCCGAAAGTCTGACAACCATTCTTACCAGGGGAATCGGTGTACCCAGTTACTGGGTTGTAAAGGTCAGATAGGCAGCCGCTCCATGTAAAATACTGGTATTCAGCTGCATCCGGTTAGACTGGAAGTCGACCTCAACATATGTAGTTGGGATGTAGGCATGATGATGACACACCGTATCGCAGTAGGTTATGAGAAGGTAATCTATTTTAGTCACAGTGGCAATTTTTGATCTTAATGAAATACCTTTCAGAGAAAATACATAAACGTGTGGGTGCTTCACAGGAAGTGTTTCTTACGGGTTCACGATTTTCCTTTGTTTGTTTGCTATTGGCTGTTTCTAACTGGATTATATTGTACTCCCTTCTTTATGTAGGTAATGATGAGCGTCTGTTTTGTTTTCGTTTAGAATTTTTGACGTTTAAACGTCTCTTGAGCGGCACTTGAAACTATAATTCTGAAGGTGAGTCGATATTTATGCTATCTACTCTGATTTTTAATTTGTTAGACTAAAATGAAAGCAGCGACCGACCTTTTTGTCTGCTTGACAGTTAAGCGATAACTGTAATTTTGGTCTAGCAAATAAACATTAAGAAATTCAATTACTAAACAATTAACTAAGTATTGGATCTAGGTTTTTCGTTTTCTTTTTTCTTTGCAAGTTTTCTTATATATTGACGTTGGTACAATTGTCGACATCGGCAACATTGCAATACTGAAAAATAGAATAGAAGAGAGAAAAAAAAAACACAACTTTAGTGTTTTTTAGAATCTTTATACAAACGATTTCTACATCTACGTCCTTTTTACAAATATTATTCTATCTGTTCCTGACGTAAACTCCAATTTCATTATGCATTCTTCAAGCATGTCAAAGATCAAGGCGTCTCCGTGCCGTGCTCATCGCGTCATGCTCCACGCTTGGCATGCAGCCAGTCCTCAGCAGGGACATGAGAGCTATCGAAATCTATCTACGAAGTACACCCTCGAATAATCCCTTACCTGTTGAATAATGGATGCTTCCACGTATTTATTCCTGCTCTCAGTCACAATGTAGATGGGCACAAAAGGTTGGCTGGATACGTTGGGAAAACAGGACATGTAGACTTAAGTGCAGATACGTACGGCGCTAAAGCTAGCAATGTGCACCATGTCAGTAACTTGCACAAAAGTACGCATGTGGCTTGCATGTCACAGCGGAATCAGAATACCAGCATTAAGTACCAGCGCGGTATGGTATTTTTTATTTAATGTCTCAGTATTATGGTGAGATAGAAGCCTTTTTGATCTAGCCTAGTCCTTTTTTGTTTCAATTATTTATTAAATGTTCCTTTTGAACTGATTTTATTTCTTGTGCGTGTCCTAAATAAAACGTTTTTCTAAGAAGAAATATATATATTTTTTAATCGAAAGATGAAGACTAAGACTTTCTTTCATTCTGCCATGAAAGCTGCTTTGTAACTACTCACTTGTATATTTTTCTATTTCTGCATTCCTAGCTGAATGAATGCCGCTATTGCCTACGTGAAGAGAGTCTAAAAAATACGTGTGCGTGCATTCCCAGTCATTGTATGGACATGGCCTTCTATATCTAACTATTCGTGTCTCAGTGTTCCCCGGAGTCCAGTTTACCTACTCCTTATTTGAATCGCATTTAATGATGTTTACTACAATAGTCCCCTGGTCCTAGACGTTCGTGATTGTCAAATATTGAAATTGATTGGAATAGTTATTTAGGTGGACCTTTGGGACCGTCGTTTTGTACGTATTTGATAGGTTTTTTGTTATAACTGGAATATGTTTTCATTACGTTATCTACTTCTATTTGCCTGGATGCTTTATTGGTGAAATATTACGTCATTCATAGCACAACAGCATTCTATGAATGACCCACTGCTGGGACACAAGTCTCCTCTCTGTGAGAGGGAGTGGGTCGTTATCCACCACGCAGGCCAGAGCGGGTTGGTAGATGCCACATGTCTTCGAATTTTTTGTTCAAGGACATGCTGGTTTCTTCGCGATTTTTACATGCTTTATATTAGCTTCACTTGTATGTTTGTTTGTTTCTATGTTTGTATGTAACCGACTCCTTTGGACGCTATTTTGACCCACTTTAAACGGTCAGATTTCATTTAAACTTTGTAGACTAATCGAGGACCTATGACAATTCAATAATAAAAAAAATATTTAAAAAAACACGCTTTTGTAGTTAGCAAAACTAAAAAATAGAAAATAAATAATAGTACTAAAACAAAAATAAAACTAAAAAAACACGTTTTAAAAACCAAACTAAAAAGTAGAAAATAATTTAATTCTATTAAAAAGCGTGGGTTGGTTTTTGAGGTATTTTTATAATCAATTAATATCAAGCACCCCACGCTTTTTAATAGAATTAAATTATTTTCTACTTTTTAGTAAAGCGTGTTTTTTTAGTTTTTTAAACTATAATTTTTTCCTTCACCGTTTTGAGATTAAATAATTTACACAAAGTAAAGTGGTCTGGGTCCAAACCTACGACCTACCTATATACTCGTAAGTTGAGGCCGTTACAACCTACCACGCCTACCATTGCTCTCACGACATTCATGCCAGCGTCAAAAAGTAAAATAATGTGCAGTACTTATGAAGAATAACGTACCTCGATGATCATTACTGCAAATGCAAACTATTTGAATCACAGTAAATCCTATAAGCAAGACCCAGGTGTTGAACAATCCAATATCTTCGTAATTTCACACGAGTCAGATACAGAAACATAAAAATCTAGTCTTGTTGGTAAATGTGTTGTTAGAATCTGTACACCTAGATATTCAGTACCCTCGGTCTCTGTGGGATAAGCTGTTTATCTGCGAATGGTCACAAACTGATAACATTTAGCGGAGAACTCGATCCGTTCACCGGTAGTTTACAAAACTTGCAGTGTCAGCGGAATTGCTAACTGTACAAAACACCGCAGATAACAGTTCCAGTAGATATTACAGAGTGGTTTGGATAGATTACTTTACCAAAAGTATTTTGGGCCTCACTATAATGTGTAAAGTTAAAAGCGATTAGATTGATGGCAAGGATTATGAAAACAGACGAAAGAAAAATGTCCGAAGACAGTTAAAAGACTCGACTGAATTTAAAAGGAATGAGTTAAATGGAAAACGTTTTAGACTCCGAGTTAATAAATTCTCCTAAACTTTGAAATGAAATTGATAAAGTGAATTAGCATCACTTGAAAGTAATCTCTTTGTGTCAGAGTGCTTTCTGTATTTCTTGAATGAGTAACAAAATTAGGTTCTTACGTATATTGTCGAGCTTTCTGTGAAAATTAGACGTCTTGCTCAATTCAATACCTAGCTGTTCATTGTGCGATGGTTTTTTTACCTCAGGAAGCGACGCGCGCTTTACTTGTGGTTAGCAAGTGCATAAGCACGATGTGAATGTGTTTGTAAGCTCAGAAGCTCTAGGTACCATCCGAGATGATGGTAAAGTTTTTTTTTCCTCAAATAACTTCTCCCGCTCTGGGTGGAGCAGGAGGGCGTGTCAGACTTTTACTGACTAAAACCGACCCGTGTTCTCTAAGTTGCCTGTGTGCCAGGGGCCGCGGTATCTCTTTCGAACAACCCAGGAGTGCGTGTGTGTGTGTAACGTGCTGACGCTACTCGTCATCATACACTTACTCAAAGCGTGTTTGTACACTTAGTTACCATAAGTAAAGGGCACCTCGCTTTGTGAGTTAAAAATACTATACATGTTATTGACATTTCTAGCATGCTCCTTTTAGGTAAACGAATGTTGTCTCTCGCAGTTTGTTGTCGTAAACAACATATTAGGTTTCCCGTCTTCAGCAGTAGACATGTGTACTTGCGTAAGCTTATTTGAAGGTCCTTTATTATTGTGAGTTTTGTTCTGTTTTGTCTATTTCAGGAATTTATCTCCATAACAACAAATACGACAAAATTTTATGACAAAATTCTTAGATAATTTTATGCTGAAACGGATTGGTCATGTTGAGAGAATGAATGTATGGCGAAAAGAAAATGTATTTACAAAGCCGATGTGAGTGGAAACGCCGGGAGGGGACGCCCTAGGAGTACATATCGTCTGCTTTCTGGTAAAACAAGTTAAATAAATTTTTTTTACTAAATCGAGTTAAAAATGCAGTCACGTGTAATTTTTTACGGGATATCTACTGGTAAAATAAAAAAATGCAATGTCCAATGGCTGCTGAGATAGTAAGTTTGTAAAAATGATATCTTCTCACATTTTGTAAATATTATATAGATAAGAGTATATTTTAAAAGAAGGGTAATTAGTGCAACAGTTTGCTTTAGCAGTTTTTTAAATTAATGTGTTTATAATAGATCAAATTAAAACATAAACTTTGAAATGTCATTTACTCGAAATGACACAGACTGCACTTATTACTTTTTACCCGTAAGCAGACGATATAGTGACCTTATTGGTGAAGTTCATAAAAAAGGACAGGTACGTAGTACTCCCAACCGGCGTATGTTTATGACCAGATGTATGAACTTAAACGAAGCAAAAGGAGCAAGTAAGTGCTCTGTAATTTCTGCCTATCCACGAGGAAAGAAAGCATGAGTTATGTATGTATATTTTATCTAAGGGGCACATATAACGTTTGCTATTTATTTATGCTGTCTTGAGACGGAAAAGTTGCAGAGCTGTTGAATTCCAGTCTCTGGTGTCGCGCAGACAGCGTGTCGAGTCAGAAAGCTGATGCTTAAGTAAACGTGACAACTCGTAAGTATGTATACGTAAGCGTTCATTACACGCATACACATTTGCATCTCGCCTGGCCGTACGTAACTCGACTCAACTCAATTTCCTAGCACTCAAACGGTTTCCCGGTCGTAGGGGGTGGAGGGATCGGAGGCATTACTCATTTCCGTTACATAAAGCACTTGTGCTATGCAAATTTGTTTACGCTTTACAGTACCCTGTATATAAGGTAATAATAACACTCGTATAATTGCTGTTGACTGTGAAGAGAACGCAATTATAAATAAAATTAATTTTCGATGCAGCTACGTGAAATGTCGCGTCTCGTTCGTGGCACAAGCGCTAAAAATATGGTCATCATTTTGAAATGTTTGGTAGTTACAATAAATAACATTTGAGTTTTGGAGTTATTTATAGAGAATCGAGCGGTGATGATCTTCTACTCTTAAGATCTTTTATTTAATCTATGCCATAATATGGGAAATTAAATGTTTGGATATACCGGGCGATTCGAATAAAGTTCGGTAGACAAAGAAAAAAGTGTTTGTAAGTGAGAATAACAAATAGAATAACTTTTTTACCGATCGATTGCTGCAAATATGTGGTTGAATCTGAGGTCACCAAGACAGAAAACGTAGAGGATTGAGCGTGCTATACGCGTGCTCTACGCTCAATTCTTTAAGATTTTTCCGAGACGCTTTCCCTGTAATTCGAGTAAATGTTTCATAAACGTAGCTGGAAGATTTATCCGACATAATATGTAATCATTTTCAAGTAGCTTTGAACAAGTCTTACCGAACACCAGTCAGGATGGCACTGTACCGACTAATTACCTTGATTATAATAGATATGGGCTTTGATTTATTGCGACCAAATTAAATTGGGCAGAAGATTGTTTAAATTCGGCCGCGTCGCTGAGCCCATCTGTCAAAGCATTTTGTCGGAATAATCGAGAGTATTATGGAGTGATTTAGGAACATCTGTCATTCCAACACGATTCAGTATTCCTGTACACTTTTTTTTGGTTTAAATGGGTTTTTTTGGACATTAATCGTTTCAGTCATCACAGGAAAGTCTATTGAAGTGAGACTATTGGATGGAGTCCATTACTGTGTTTAATTATTTTCGGCAAAATGAGCGTTGGAACGTTGTTTTTAAAATGGTCATATTAGATGTGGTCAAATGGGTTGGGATATTGAGGTTGGCTGGAGTTTGAGGCTCATTAATAGCCACGTGAAACAATCGATTTGCGAGATTAATGCTGCGCTTGGTGAGCGGTCAGTCTGTGCATTGTAATCATCCCCTACAAATTGAGCCCCTTGTAGAACAAGAGTCGATTCGAGTGGTCATATCTGTAGTATTCATCACGGGTTGTTGGTTTTACTGCCCAGTAACTGAGTTTGTCCTTGCCCAGTATTTATCTACGACTTTTCTCTGTATTCTGTAAATTGGCGATTCATATTAAACACAAAAAGCCATTAAAAGGTGTTCTTACTGAACTTCCTGTGTTTTTTTTTTGTTTGCTGAAGGAATTTTTGGGAGTCCCTTTCTTATGGTGTGACGAAATCTCGCGGTAAGCGTAGGGACACTACACCATTTCAATCGGGAATGTGTGACACTTCCTGTGCCTACTTGTTTTTATGCCAGTTCATTGATATCCTCGTCTGATAGCGTTCACTATGCCTAGCATTATCTGACAGTGTTGATCTTTAGATCTTACGACTCGTAGCAAAGTTCTCGGTTGACAAAGATTGGTATCGACGCGCTAAGAGTTAGAAGTGTAATTGATACCTAGCGTCACCCCGTCAAGGGGTGAATGGAGGAGCGGTGTCGCTTTACCTTGCGTTAGTCTTGGAAAAATAATGACGACAGTTAGAGCTATCAAAGAACCTGTTACATTTTATGTTTCAGTAGTTTTATCAGTGATATAAACGTCAGACGCGTTCACTCGAGTGAACGTTCATTTATGATTAATTCCACGTTCACACGACATCGAAAACATTACATAGAAATGAATGTTCATCTGCTCATTTCATTTAATTTTTGATAAGATTCGGTAGGCGAGTGAAAGACACATATTGGCGAAACCCAATATCGTCCGTTGGATCGGTTAACTAGTGAATTCATTTTTTACTTTAGATTCATTTTGTGTGCAGTGATTTTATTTCGAGTGAAAGATGCGGAAAGGAAAGCAAAAACCGGCCTAGTGCTAGTCCGACTCGCACACAAAGGGTTTCGAACAAACGTAAAATATTAACGCTTTTAACCCGTTTCACGTTTAACTTAATTTATTTTATTTTATCTGCTATAGACGCTACACACTCTTTGAAAATTTCTAGTGTTTAACTATTACGGTTTAAAAGATACAGCTCTATGACAGATAGACGGACGGGCAGCGGACCCTTAGCAAAAGGGTATCGTTGGCTCCCTTTGGGTACCAAACTCTAAAAATAAACAAAAAGTGAAGCATCTGATATCTGCTTCGGTTATAAAGAACTACATTGATGTTCTAGTGTTCGCAGAAGAGACTGTTGAGCGTGGGGTATGTAGCGAGGTAGTTTCGGTTTCGATCAGCGAGTCGGAAAAAACAGTAGTGAATTTCTTAGAAGCAACCCGGAGTCTAGTTTAATTATTTGAAACTTAAATGGAAAAACGTGGGCGAACTATAACTCTGCCCGGCTTACTAAGAACACAAGCGGGATTATATTATGTATAAACGGTACATTCTATTGGTACAACTAACTAAGCACCTATTACTAGAATCGAACGATTCCAATTATACATTGTAATCACTCCGCCTTTGTAGTCCGTGTTACAGTTTGGTCCAGCCAATCCATCAGGCTTATTCCATAATTCATAACTTCTATTCTTCTTTCGTTCTATTTAGGTCATTGGGCAATACGGTACTGATGGAACTACATTGTGTTCTTATTGTACTTATTTGGATGATTCACGCCTATCTTTTTAAGATTTTCGTGAATTTGAGGACTGTTCGAAGGGGCTCGTGGGTAATTAATTACCACCGCACGGGTCGCTCGAAGGTCAAGGTACGTTTGCCGCGGTCGGTTCGAGGATGCGTGACCACTGACCATCTATTAGATATGGTGATTGAGACCCCTACGTGCATCAGAAAACACGTTAAGCTACCCTTTGTCAGCCATTACGGAGTGCTCAGAAGCCTAAAAGTCTGACAACCAGTCTTACCAAGAGGTATCGCAGTATCGTAACTAGGCTGGTGTAGGCAGGGCACGAGCCCTGGGCGCCTATCGAAGGGGGCGCATAAAGTCGCCAGTTGTTAATTTAAAAAAAAACTATATCAATAAAACATTTCATACTGTTACCTATATCTAACAAATCTGAAGAGCTACTTGAATATATTGTGCAGTATGGGGATGAAAGCGTATTTCCTAATCTGCCTATTTCTATTCAAATTCTCTTAAAATTGCAGCATAGCAAGCTATGTTTTAGTAAGTTGAAATAATACCTACGTTATTGAAGGCCTATAATTGGTCAAGAAAGGTTAGGCGACCTAGCTTTGCTCAGTGTAGACCTAAAAGATAATTTACAAAGGGGCGCAAATATTATGCGTGCCCTAGGGGCCATTTCCTATTGGTACGCCCCTGCACACAGCAATAGGGTTGTGGACGTCAGAAAGGCAGTCCTTCCATGTCTAATACTGGTATTTAGTTGCATTCGGATAGAATAGAAGCCGACACTGACTATGTTGGGAAATGGTTAGGCAGCTTGATTGGTGACTATTTGAATTACATAACATAACATCACGCCTGTTTTCCTAACGATTTAAAGGCAGATGTGTACCTATAGTGCCCACCTGCTACAGACTGTAGATTTGTAGACGATTTTCTATTCTTTATTTTCATTCCTCTAAGTACTTATTGACAGGCCTGCACTGTCCTCCCATACCTATTATCACTGTAATTTGAAAATATTGTAATAGCCAATTATTTTTAAAAGAGTAACCGTGGACTTTCATGCCGGATCTTCAAAGGAAGCGACAAATTGGAAACGTGTACCTAGCTTCTGACGTTTCATAAGTCCCCATGCAAATTTAGGTAGTTGTTCAAACTTGTTATAATAAAAAGTACCTACATATAGACGGGAAGAGTTTTATATACAGGATAAGTTTTTATCCTGTATATAAAACAATATTTGTCCCTGACATAACTAATATACAGGATAAGTTTTTATCCAGTACGCAAACTGTAACCATGAATTCAGCATATCTGTTTAAATTAGACCCCCAGCGTAGAAATTTTTCGTCGGTTATACAAAAAAAAAATTCAGCTGTTCCATACATTTTGACTGCATAGGTTTTCTATGAAACAGCTAATTTTTTTTTGTATAACCGACGAAAAATTTTTGCGCTGGGGGTCTACAATGATATGCTGAATTCATGGTTACAGTTTGCGTACTGGATAAAAATTATCCTGTATATTAGTTATGTCAGGGACAAATATTGTCCTAGGCATTATATACCAGTCAAATATAGGGTGACGAAGAGATAGCATAGATAACAATGACATGACATTGATGGAGGGGTGGTATTTTATTTGGAAACTAGCTTTTGTCAGCTTCTTCGCCCGCGCGGAGGTCGAAAATTATCCCACGGGAACGTACTATCGAGATAAAAAGTATTATATACTTATGTTATTGTAGGTTTTTTTTTTGGTTTTGGGTGGGAAACATCAAATAACTTCTCCCGCTCTGGGCGGAGCGGGAGGGCGTGTCAGACTTTTACTGACTAAATTCCACCCGTGTTCCCTCAGTTGCCTGTATGCCAGGGGCCGCGGTATCTCTTTCGAACAACCCGCACCCCTGGCAGGCATCAGCCCTTGCGGGCCCCATCAGTTGCTGATGACATCTCTTTGAGGCGCGCGAGGAACACAACGCGCCGTCGACCCGGGCTTGGTCCTTACCGGACAGCGAGCTACCCATTACTCGCCGCCCGCAAGCCCGTGTCTACGGTGGCCGGGAATCAGCCTGGGATTCCCGACGCCCAGGGCAACTCCTGCGAAGGCCACGGCTGTGAGGGCGCATGTACTGCATCTCCCTCACGTGCACCGCCTCCCTCTTTGCGAGCATAACTGCTTCGCTGAAGGAGGCGACTGCTAGCCCAGGACCAAGGTCGGACGAGAGAGATCGCCGCCACCGATTACCTCCACGAGGACACGGCGGTGCTCCGCCCAAGCCGGGCAGACCTCCACCGTATGCTCCACCGTGTCCTCAGGGCGATCTTCGCAATGGAAACACCCGGGCGTTTCCTCCCGCCCTATCCGAAACAGGAACCTCCCGAAACAACCGTGTCCGGTGAGGACCTGTGTCAGGCGGAAAGTGAGGACGCCATGCCGCCTCTCAAACCACTCCTCAAAGAGGGGACTTACCGCCGCAATCGTGGCGTGCCCATTGTTATTGTAGGTAACAAACTATCTGTGTCAAATTTCATTCAAATCCTTTCAGCCGTTTTTGTTTGAATAAATAACATCTAAACATCCAAACATCTAAACATCAAAATATCTAAGCATAGAAACTTTCACATTTATAATATTACAAGATAGGAGGATATATAAAGTAGGATAGTAGGATTCTCACAGGCAGTACGTACTTTTTCTCACAATGCTAATTAACTAAAATCCCAGAAAAATTAAAAAAAAATTAAAACATGATACCAAAGAAACTGGTGTGCCGACATCGCCGTAGCACTTAGCGATCTATTATCACTCCCTATACAATAGTTTGCGTAGGCTTCACTAACTTTACTTCTAGTTTCAATGATGGATTGCTCCCTTTAGTTTATAAATCTGTAGTTTGCTTACTCCTTTGCTTACCTCTTGTAATAGTCTATGAACTTCCAAGTGGTTTCGACAAGATTTTGAGGTTATAATTATGAAACTAACTCATTATTGTTTTTAGTATCTGTTTTTTTTTTCATCGAATATTTGGACTTCGGAATAGCATTACTTATGCTTTGCTGCAAAATGCCGGGGCACGTTCTAGTGGGACACAGTGAGTACATAATATCATACATAATTAGCCTATAATTTTCCCACTGCTGGGATATAGACCTCCTCTCTGTGAGAGGGAGTGAGGCCACTGAGTGAGTATAACATGGTAATAATAAACAATCCCATTTTACAATCCACACTAACCCTAACGGCTCATAAGATATATGGCGACATATTGAAGACAAAGCTCTCGCCTAAATATAAGGTCACCGGGCGAGGACATTAGTCAACACCGGCCGGTCGATGCTAAACAAATAATATATTGGCCGGGATCGCCCATTGCGCACTCCCTGAATATATTTTTATTTTGTGTCGTGAAAACCTTTAACGATCCTATCTGGTTTCTTATTTCACCTCGGCTTTTAAACAAGCTGTGTAAGTTTATGTGCGAAATGTCCCGGAAGCTCATATACGTGTTTTATAGGTCTAGACGTAGGGGCTCGGGGATTTATCGACACGGCTATTTGTTACTGTTCGGTTATCTAAAGGATGTTTTGACGTGGCCAAGTAAGATAGGAAACTGTGTACATAAGCAACTACTAGCAATCAGGCTGAAACGTTAAAATCTAGGTAGGTTCGAAGTAACAGACGCTGAGCTAGTTCGGAAAATGCGGAGGTATTTTTTTGAAATAATTAAAAGTTTAGACGGAAGGAAGCACTGGAGTGGGCCGGAGCGGAAATAAGAAGAAAAATTATTAATAGAAGAGTTTGTTAGCTGTGGGCGATGTCGGGCACTCCCGGGGCTAAGGCAAGCTTCGGCCATTTGCTGGTTAAAGAGTCCGTCTTGCGAGACGAAAACGTTTACCATTCCAGCCTCAATTTTGCATACACCCACTCACCTTCCTAGAAAATTAGAAGCACCCGGCAGATGGTTTTACTGAACCATATTCCTTAAGTAAGGTACACGTTCAGTGCAAACACGATTGCTGAATATTTTAATCCGAAAAAGTAAGTAGATGTTATCCTGCTTTCTTAAAATGTAAAAAAGATGAGGATTCACAAATGACTCTTCCGTATTAATTCTGAGTGCTTCAACCTTTTGATAAGCTTCAAACACATTTATCTTTCTGAAATAAAAGCTGCCAGTACAACAAAAGAATACAAAAAATGTAGCCGGATTACGTAGCTACTAGTTCTCACCATTTCTCCGAAGTCTACAATTATCTGGGAAAAACCTACAGAACAACTGTAAGAAAGATGGACGATGCGACAGTCTTAGTAATGACCTAGTCATTCTACGAAATAAACTTAACATGCTGTTGAATGATCTCTAGTTCCTATAAGAACTTACTTATAATGTCAAAGAAAAACAAAGGAATACCAAATAAAAACAAGAGAGCTATTTTATTTTGACTTAATTTTCGTTCGCAGAGGAAAACAATCGCGGGTGGATTGGATAGGTAATTTAATGGGTTGTGTAAAAAATAAACGAATCGGAAAAATAAATAAGCTTTTGTGTACCACTGAAAGAGTGTAATTTGTAGAAGTTATTGAAATTAATCAGCCGAGTGCGGACCACGGCGGTTTGAGTTCTATTTAGGTAGGTTTGATAAAAAAATGTTCAGTTTGATTTCGTGGAAAGCGTCAGCATAATTTTACGTTATTTATCAAACAGTTTTTTGCTGAATGATTTTAATTTCAGCAAGTGAAATTACTCCCGGCTCTTTTAAAGCTTTTTTCACACAAAACAATATGCTTTATTTTATCGAAATTCAGAACAAGATAAAACTACCTAAAATTATACACCTTTTAAATTTAAATATAGTTCTTAATAATATAAATCGGCAGATGTGAATGGAAACGCCGGGAGGGGATGCTCTAGGATAGAGGAGGACATATAGACCTTATTGGTGATGGCTTATGGATGATCTTCAGAAAGGTCAGGTGCATACTTCTCGCAACTGGCGTGAGTTTATGACCAGAGGCCTTAGTGTGAGTTTCATTTAACCATCTCGATCAAACGCTTCGAGCGCATTTGGCACTCCGATAGGCCCTGGATTGTTGAGGGACCAATCGTAGTGCCGAACGGGCTCGATACGTTTGATCGAGATAGTTGAATGAAACTCACACTAGGGCCACAGATGTATGACCGTAAACGACGCAAAAAGAGTGTGTGAGGATCATAGCAGGTGGCGTTTCGTAGTTTCTTCGTTCCCCTATGGGGAAAAGGCGTGAGTGTGTGTATGTACCTATGTTTATAGTCCGTTTGCATGTTTTATACTTATCCTAAATGTACAGGGGAACCGGACCGTGTGGTGCCGGACGTAAAAGAATAGCACCATCCCATTTCTTCCTATGGGTATCGTAAAAGGCGACCAAGGGACTTACTAGAGAATGGGCAGCAGCGTTCTCTATACATTTGACCACCATACTGCGATCGCCAACCCGTCTGCCAGGCGTGGCGATTATGGCAAATCCCCCCCTTTTGGGGAGGCTTATGTCCAGCAGTGGACGTCTCTCGGCTGATATGATGATGAGGACAGGGGAACGTGTTATAAGCCATTCATATCCTGATACTCAGTAACATACAATATGTATCGCTGTTGGTTGCCTGAAAAGTAAAAAAAAATATATTTTATTTTATTTTATTTTAAATTCTTTGTAATAACAAAGAATTTGAATTATGTTGTGTAGAAAGGACGGTTTCCGCCAACAACATTATTATTCCATAGAAAATAATCATTATTTCTAATTCGGATATCAGTGTAAATTAGAACGATTATTACATTAGAGGCCAGGGACTGTTACCATGTAACGACTCAACAGGGGACCATAAAGCCGTGACTCCGTAAGGTCGCGCAATTGAATGAGATTACATCACGTAGTTGAGCTGAAACCTCCGCACTATCAGCAGGCTTGTAGCGATAAGGCATACGAGACGGAAACGTCACGGTATTTTTGAATATCTCATGAAAAATTCGACAAAATGTCTTGTTCAGATTTCGAAAGCTTGACCTACTATGTAAGAATAAAAGTAATGGAAAAATCCCGTCACAAGATTTGAAACAAACAAAACAAGCTCAAGAAAGCTGTGTAAACGTCTTGGCTCTAACAATAAAAGCAAATAACCGGAAACTTATCAGATCTTGAACAAAGGAAGTTGTTTTACAGATAAACGTTTTTCCAACCACCAGAATTAGGAAGACTACTTACCTACATAATATAGGCACTTACATAGCGACAACTAATTAATGGATTTCAGAATTCAATTACAGCTTGATACCACAAATACTTATGCATTTTAGAGTGGTATTACGTTTGGGTAGCGGAAACCGAACAGCATTTAGGTGTATCCCCTCCATTAACCTCGTCCGCGTTCATTTGTTATTCTTGTCGAAGATATTAGTGCACCCTTGTTGTTCCACGACCACGCTCGTTTGTAATTGTTACTGGCGGTCTGTGGCGATAAGCGCTTCATAAACGTTACGTTATTCATGTGGAAAAAAAACACCTTTTATCACAGATTTTTCTAAAGAATTCTCTAACTTTTACTGCAGTTAAATTTGAAGGATTCTTAATCGTAATGCGGCAGTTAAAATATAAAGAACACCGAAAGATAGAAACAGAGAGACTGAAACAAAGAAAATGTATTTCCTTTACCTGCTATAATATTCTTTAAAAAGAGAAGGCTCGCATATTACCTTTTATTCACCACAAAGCTAAATAGCTTCACAGCACTGCTCTCCACCGACTCTCTTAGGTTCCTTAGCCGCGACTTAATTCCTGTAATTTTATAAAAGGTTTACAAAAAAAGTTGTAATATTTTTGCCTAAAAACCTTGTAGAAGAAGAAATTATCATTAGGGCATACATTCCTTGTATTCCTTCCCAAAGCTGTTGAATATATGCATCTCTTTGATGCGAGCAGACTAAGTTGTTCTCTTAATGAGTTCTCGAACCAAAACTTTAGGCGTAAACTGCTCTTTTGACGAATTAATTTTGAAGTTTGACTTAATGGTGCTCTAGACAGACTTTTTGCATAAAGCCGAGGCGCATTATTACTTTTAATAATGGCTTCCGAAATACAAAGGAGATAAAATGTTCGCATTTTTTAAAACAATCTTTGCTAAAAAAGATTGAATAAATAATTGCACAGCGTTTATTTTTACACCCTGAAATAAACAACTGGAAATTGTGCTGAATATAAAACAGTTATTTTTATAGTACTGCTCCTGTTCGTTGAGAAAAAGCAATGTCAAGATCTTTTGTGAAACATTTTAATTAAATGTCACTTAAAAATCTTGTAGCAAAAATGGAATAAACATTTTGCTGTTGACGGGAGAGTGGTGCTGACCGCTTGGATTGCGGCCAGAGATACGAAATTTTGCGGTCATTTTTACACTACTTTTGAACGATTCGCGGCGTGTGTAACTCAGGCGTGCCTATATAACTGGAGCACTTTATATGTACGTGCTCAGACCAGTTGTAGGGTTGAAATATGGCTTTTATGAATGGACGAGTTTGTGCGGTTTTTAGGAAGCAACCTTTTGATGTTTGAGTAGCATTCCTGCTTTTAGCTCACTTTGAAAATTGTTTGTTTTTGCTTTGGAAAAACAAAACATTGTCAAGTTGCTTACTTGCGTTAACGTAGATTTAAACTTTCGTTCGTATAGGGCGGAATAACTGGTTCAATTTCGCAGCTCAGTAGCATTACATTTTACCATTAACCTGAAACTTTACGACGTTACACATTAATTACACTTGTAGTAATATAATTTAATTTCAGTTTAGTTTAAGCCGTTTGTTGGTCGACGGTTGGCTATTAGTTTAGGTAGTTATGTTAAGAGGTGAAATTAATTAAATAGATACTTAGGGGGTGCAAGTACATTGGACTTGGTTAGCTACTATTTTATTTAAGTCTGTGTCAAGCTTAGAGCTTGAACAAAAAAATAAAAATAAAAATATTTTATTTCACATACTTTATTGTTGCACTTATGAAACGTCAGAAGCTAGGTGCACGGTTCCAATTTGTCGCTTCCTATGGAGAAGAGCCGACAAGAAACTCCATGGTTACTCTTTTAAAAATAATTGGCTTTTACAATGTTTTTAAATTACTGAGGCCTTACAGCCTACAGCGTTCTCTCATTCACAATATGTAAAAGAATTTACACAAGTACAATCAACCTATTTAAACCAAGTGGCATGATTTCCATGAGAATCATTAATAAATAGTCGATATTAGAAGTGATGTATAATGTAAAATAATGACGAGAATATGCCAGAAATTGTAAAATTAAAAATTAACATTGTAATTTGGGAGCAGTTAATAGACTCTCACATAGTTATGCTGTTAATGAGGTACCAGGGAAGCCACATATGCAGTAGGAATTAATGCCAAATTTCCTTGTCTTCAACGTAGTCTTATAATATGCTTTTTTGATAAGGACACGTTTGATGTGAGTTTTAAACTTACCATCAGGTTGATTCATCCAAATCCGTTCAGACGATTTTGCGTGATTGGGTAACAAACATCCAAACACACAAACTTGCACATTTACAATATGAGTAGGATAAAATGCTTACATTCCTACTTAGAGTACGTATCTAATGGGGCTCAAGCCAAATCAGATCAAGCCAATCAATTCGACCGATGTCTAGTTTTGGTCAAGAATTATTTATGTAAATGTTTTATTATTTTTCCCGTTGTCAAGTGAAGTCCATGGGGAGATCCTGACGTCAACTGAGATAAGTCTTGCGACCCACGCAGTAAGTAGGTATTACTCTAAAAGGAAGTTGAGATTGTTCCGAATAAAGATTATAATTTATGACGTAATAAAATAAAATCAAGCAAGTGTAAACGTTCTGTTCTGAAAACCACTCTAAGAGAAACTTTCATAATTACGCTTCAAATTCCTCAGACAGATTGTCGATCGCAGATTACTGTTATTACCCAGATAATACGGTATAAACAAATGCTCTGTTATCTTACATGTAAATGTATCTGTATTATCGCCTTTTGCGTTTCAAGAGCGTTTCAGCGTCTCATGGGATAACAGGCGTGTTTCCTTATCTCCCACAAACTACTTTGAAAATATACGCAAAGAATATTCTTTGTTCAGATGTCAAAGAAAATATATGTGTGTAGATAGGTACACCCAGCTATGTATGTTAGTGAGAAATCTTGTTTTCTTATAAGTTAAAGGCTGCAGTTACTTATAAACCCTGTGCCTTTCATAGTGGAATTACGTCATCATAATTATCATATTTATTGCTCCTATAATGTTCCCACTATTGGGACAAATGTCTTGTCTCTGAGAGAGGGAGTGGGCTGTAATCCACCACGCGGGCTCAGTGCGGGTTGGTAGGGGTCACATGTCTTCGAATTTTTTCGTTCTAAGACATGCCAGTTCCGTCATTATGTTTTCCTTCACCGTTTTGAGAGCTGTGATGAAATAATTTACAGAATGTAACGCGGCTGTCCGGGTTCGAACCTAGGACCAACAATTCACAGGTCCAAGGAGTATCAACTGCTTTCTAATGCTATGCTAATCTTATGTGAAATTACGTATGTGAAGGTATTTATTTTCTGGAAAAATGCACTGAATGTACCTTCAAACGACAGAAGAATTTTAATGATCCTCTCGCCAATCTCTTTCCATAGGAAGAAAGGGGATAGAGACAATAATAATGTTTATTAATGAGATATCTCTATAATTTCATCTGTGTGAGAATAAGACCTTTACATAACTAATATTAGAATGTTTCTCGAATATTTGTACTAAAATTAACTCAAAATACACCCAGGACCCATGATGAGTTTCAAAACTATAACGAAATATCTTTAAATGCGTGTATTTTCCCGCTGAAAGTGTATAAACTTTGCATTTAAATTCAAAGGGGTAGTTTCAGGCTAGCTTACAAGTATTATGTATAATCTCACTAAAGTCGGGGTTAAGATAAAGTATATCAGCGTTTAATTCATCCTCAGACACTCCATAAAGGCATAAAGCCTACACTTGCTTCTCCTTTCATTCTCCAATAAATGTGATGTTTATTTAAGTGAAATTCGTCTGGCTTGAAAAGCTTCTTGTTAAATGTTCCGAAAAATATTTTTTTCTTATTCAGGGAATTCAAATTGCGATTACACGCGCCATTTATTTTTACATTGATAAATCTGTGATTCATTTTGTTGCTGTGATAATTAGCGAACATACAATGGGAGGTGCTGTATTAAACTTCTAAATACCTGTCAAATTATCAATTTTATACGTAACAGCAAAACCAGTGCTTATTTCAAAGTCATCCCCCATATTTAAACAAATGATTTTGATTTATACGGCGACTTTACAAAAAGCTGTTAATAAAATATCCTTCTTTCTAAAAGGGAGTTCTATTCTCTTGAAACCACAGCTATGAGCAATTGCATTAGGAGGTCATCTTGAGGAAAATTGTCTCGAAGCAGGATTGTTTTGTCAGGTGTCTATCGTAAGTAATGTATTGTCATGGGGGAGCAAACCATACAGGAAAATTGTTTATGTGGCAACCAATGGGGGTGAAAACATTTATGTCTCACCCGACACACTTTGTGAGATTAATCTCTGCGTAACACAACACTATGTTTAGAGGAAGCTGTTGTAGAGGGCTCATGTGTAAATATTGCCTTCAACGAATGTTAGAAAACTTAACCAATTTATTGTATTCCACAATGAAACATAGATACAAAATAAAAGGCAAAAAATAAATACAAACCAAACAATGATCGACGAATACCATAAAGGGTTACTTATGAGGGTAATCCTCGAAGCCAAAGTGTGATGAATTGATTGATTCTGTCTTCTCCGCTAGATAAATAACCCTCCCACAAAAACACTGATTAGTAGGGAACAGGAGCGTACTACCGATTCGATTAACACCAGTTCCGACTGACCTGAAAAGGTTGTTTGTGTTCTTGGTTCCTGGACCGGTAAGAGGGAGCTGGAGGGGTCAACGTAACTGGTTGAACTTACCCACTGATGTTAGGTTTCGTAGTTGCGGTTTTAACGTTTATCCGTTCATTTGTTCTTGTAGGTGTGTTTAGACATGAATTACGTCTGCTCTTTATTCTCTCGTACTTTAGAAGCGAGTCATTATTTTCACATAGTCGCGTATAAGAACTTATTCCACATATCCCTTAGCCCTTTTACAACACATTCAAAATAAGAATCACTTATCTATTGGGGGCAAAATAATAAAAACAAATACGACATAGATAAAAGAACTTCCAGACCAAAAGGTTCGGTGTTTGCATTCAAATGTGGCGGAACCCTTCAGTGAAACCAAATATAATTTTATTGTCAATGATTTCGGTCTAAAAGCTTTCACACGACCGCTAATATTGTACCACATGATATTAGGCGATGACTCGCGATATCTCGAATGTCGACCCTACGAGCATATTATTATATGCTTATTACGAAAAGTTTTAGAAAAAGCCGAGTGCCAAAAGGGACCGGGAACGCGGTGGGAAATTAAATTTCCGAGGACACAGAGTTTGATTGCTTTTCTGCGGAATTGAAAATTAAAATTGTAGATGTAATACATATTTGTATGTTAGGTATTTACTTTCAATTTCCGTAGACATCGGAAATAAGCCATATTTAAACGAAGCAGTTTCGAAGCAAAACTAGAAGTGCAACGGTTTTCAACTGAAAACGAATATGTTAGCTATTTCATGGTAATTTCATTAAATGAATAGCTTCTTTTTGCTGTTGCAAGGTGATTTTGACAACAAAATTTCTGACCATTTAAAATAATTGGGCATCATAATCAGCCATTTGAGCAGCCTTTTGAGTTAGTGTAGAGTAAAAAATGTAGAAATAATAGTGACAATGACACACATATAATAACACATGAACAAATTGTATATAATATCATTATATCAGACTCTAAAAAAGTGGAACGGACTTGTGTAAAGTACAATCATCACTATTCTAAGTTTTAAAATAATTATTACGTAAAAATTAAGTTAGATTGAAATTGCTTATTAGTCTTATGGGCTAGATTGTAATCAATTATTAACTAGTAGGTTCTTGTTAATAATAGATAATAAATGATTAGCTTATAATGTTCCCAGTGCTGGAACACAGGCCTCCTCTGTCAGTGCATGTGACTTAGCTTTGAATTTTTGGTTTTAAGACATGCCGGTTTCCTCACTGTTTTGAGAACAGTGGTGGTGAAATCAAATACACAAAGTAAAGTGGCTTCCTGGGTTCTACGAATATTGAATTCCTGGGTTCTATAAATAATTGAGCAATTCTTCTAAATATAATTTTTTACAATAATTATCAAAAATAAGTAGCACAAAAAATAACGCCCCAACAACAACCAAAAATATCCATACCCATTACCCACAAAAGGTCTCACCACTATACTATCACAACTGTAGCACGTCATTTCTACAGTTGCGGCGATCTATTCTCATGATGTGTACGTAAGCTCCGAAAGGCTTCCAAATACAAAAACACAAAGATTTTCAAAGGCTAGCAAAGCGTACTAGCACGGGATTGGCTGCTGCATACAGACACCGATTGTCAGAAGCTGGAAATGGATTCCGCCTCAATTCAGCTGGCGCTGTGAGATCTGGGAAATGGAAGCGGGGCAGACATGCGATTGATTTGTTTCTGTTTGGTATGATGTGGTTGATTGTGTGAAAGGCTTTTTGGGTACCTTTACTGAACGTGTGAGAGTGACTTTTGCTTTTTGGCGCTTGCTCACGGACCATGGTTTAGTTTATTCTGCGTTTCACTTTAAAGATTCCGCATTTTATGGCTGGCAAGTTGGACGTATCATCCTCATAATAATTTTATTATCGTGTCAAACATGAGCTCAATCCTGAGGCAAATGACGTTGACACGTTGCTGGATTTACTTCGTTACTTTTCAAAATGTCGTAAAATAAGTATAAAATAACTGAATGAGGAAATGTCTTGTAATTTTTCTGGGTAAAAATACACAAACAAATATTTACGGGAAAGCGAAAACATCCCTATAAACGTTTTCACCGTAAATGCTCGAAATGTATTTGTGAGTTTTGACGAGCGTGCTGCGTAGGTACATAAGCCCCTATGTATTGACGTTGATAGAACTGAGATAGAACACGAATATTCGCGCGTTGATTCAGCAAAAAAGTAGATTTCAGACGTGTCAGCACAAACGAGGTAACGTTAATCTATTACAGATTACAGTACCGTGTGTAGGTACAGAATCTGGGTCACATGCCACGGTAGGATAGGTCTTTTAAATCATAATGATTGGTGGGGTTGTCAGGTAAAGGCGCGTTGGAAAGGTGTCCTGGTTACATAATGTCAGGGATTGAACGGACATCGTATTCCTGAGTTCGGAAGCCGGCCTTTATTGGTAGGAGAAAAATGTGTGTAGAATGCCGCAGGTGTAGCGTAGCGTAGCACCTCGTAGTACGGCGTAGCACCGCGTAGCCTTCGCGTAGCAAAGAAATTCACGTATGACCCGAGGCTCATTCTATTTCTTAATAGGTCGCAGGAACATTTAGCGGTACAACAATTTTTTGTTACATTTTAGTAATTCAGTATCCAAATTCAACGATTTTAACCGCATAACTATTAAAACTATACCAATATTTACAGCAAATTTAAGTAACAATTGAAAATAAATTATTGAATATAAAAACCTTAATCGTGTTAAAGCTTAACAGGTTTATTCTGCAATAATTGATTACGTAGAACATCACAAATAATGAATGGCACAGGTTGAATGCGGTGCGCGTATTGGTATGAACATACTCGTACGAATATTTATAGCTGTTTAATTTGGGGAAATTTATTTGGGTTGGACTGTTTAAATATCCACTTTAATTATATTAAGCGAGCCATAAAGATACTTTATAAGCCTCTTTCATAAAATAACGTTGTACTTCGGAATACGTCCCTGTATGCCCGCGGAGTCTTTGTTTAAAATGTTTGTAACATTTTCCTTATTAGGAGGATGCTCCACAGGAATTTTCCCACAATTTCCACCAGTTTCTACTCGACATTATAACTGCAATGTTTTAAGTGGGCGCCCCCCTTACATGAGCTATTATGTTCAATGTTTTTTTTAATGTTGTGCCATTTAGCTTAATTCTTTTTCCATTCAGAAACAGAAACCAAACTACCATTGGTCAGGATGTTCCTCACGATTTTCCATGTGTTGGAATCCCAACACTAAATGTTAATATTGTGCGCTCTCGGTTGCGATCTTTATCCACTGATCTCCTGACTTTATCCTGACTCGACCCGTGAAGGAAGTAAACAAGAACCACTGTTCTTGTTTACTTCCTTCACGGGTCGAGTCCGCGACAAGTCGACCACGTGCTCCTGCCTACTTCTTGATTGACTGACCCATTATTTACACGAATTGGCAGTTTCCCTCACCAACAAGTTCATTCAATATAACAAATTCCCACGCCATGTAATGCCCAGAAGAGCTGTGTGCAGCACCAGGGGTTCTAAAAAGGCCACTTTGGTAGAATCATAATATGATCAGATTACGAATCATATTTATAATCGTAAAATGGTCACAAACTGACAATTCATAATATTATCTGCGTAGACAGCACGCAGTTCATCTGTTTTACAGTTTTGTATGGAAATTTGTAAAATGGCTACCAAATTATTGCTTTATTTTAAGTAAAATGTAAAATGCAGAATCATAGGGGAATTCAGGAAGTGAATTACTTTTAGAGGAATCGCTTAATGTGGCGTTTTTAGTCCCCCAGGTTTATTGAGATGTCAATTTATGCCATTGGTCAAAATAAGGTGACGCAATAATTGTTGAATCCAGAACAAAAAAAACCAAAGATATTTAGAAAAAGTCACTTGGCAATACCAACGACGTCCCAAAAATAAAACCCTGTTAGACACGTAACCAACACACATTATGCAGCACTTCATGAATACTTAACAAGTTAATGAGATGCGTCAATATTACCCGCAGTTACTTGTGAGGCGAGCTACGCAAATACGTGTAGATACACGTTCTAAATAATTAGTGTGCCGAGCTAATAGGTTGCGGCGCGGTGCTAACGAGGGGTACCGGCCACATTTGCGAGTGAAGCGCGGTTCAGCGTCTTGTGAACTGTAGGGGTGATGCTCCATACAAAGCGGGGAGGGAATTATAAACTTAACCAGCATCTAACTTGATCATCACAGGCGTCCCGGTGTGTAAAGCCGACTTCTGTATCATCCTGTATAGCATAATCAGCCTATAGCGTTCCCACTGCTGGGACATAGGCCTCCTCTCTGTGAGAGGAAGTGGGCCGTAATTGGCTTCGAATTTTTTGGTTCTAGGACATGCCGGTTTCCTCACGGTGTTTTCCTTCACCGTTTTGAGAGCAGTGGTGATGAAATAATTAACACAAAGTAAAGCGCCTGTCGGGTTCGAACCTACGACCTACAACTCGTAAGTCGCGGCAGTTACCATTGGGCCACTACTGCTCCAGCAGTCCTTTTTGGTGCAGCCGTGAGGCATACACTGTTGTAGCTATTTATTTTCTGTCTAGGACATGACGGTTGCCTCACGATGTTTTCCTTACGGCGAGTAATGGGTAGCTCGCTGTCCGGTAAGAACCAAGCCCGGGTCGACGGCGCGTTGTGTTCCACGCGCGCTTCAAAGAGATGTCAGCACCAGCTGGTGGGGTCCGCAAGGGCCGATGCCTGTCAGGGGTGCGGGTTGTTCGAAAGAGATACCGCGGCCCCTGGCACACAGGCAACTGAGGGAACACGGGTGGGTTTTAGTCAGTAAAAGTCTGACAAGCCCACCCGCTCCACCCAGAGCGGGAGAAGTTATTTGATGATTTCCCATCCAAAAAAAAAAATCGATGTTTTCTTTACCGCTTGGAGAGGAATGGTGATGACGACTACGACCTATAACTCGTTAAACACCCTAGAATGCTATTTCAATGTTACACAATAACTCATGGTGCCCGGACACGAAGAAGACTACAGATATATTCAGCAGACACTAAGACTAAGCTATTAGATACGTGCTTCGATAAGTACACGTGAGTGTGCAAACGTCAGTTGGCCATTCTGACAATGAGTGTTTGGTCTCGCACCTAAACATGACGTGGCGTAGCGTGAATATACATACAAGTGGCCGCCCAGCGGTCGAATTAAACAATAATTAAAAATAATAGCTTTCTACTCTCCCTCACCATAAAAACTTTAACTGTGCCCAATTTCATACTCCTGAGGAGTCCGCGTAATTTTTGCTTCACGTATTACAAATCAGAAAATAATCCGACAAGTTCTCAGCATAATTTGGTCAATTCAGAAATGGCGTATTGCCCGCTCCGCTTGTCACTCCGCGTGCAGTAAAACGAAGCTTATAATCAGCAAGACCTTGTGTCCCTCATAGCCAATATGACACCCACGACCTTTCCTTTGATAAATTATGCATATGTCGCGCCTCGCGTCCTCGCATCATCGATGTTGTGACGGCTAAATAACACACGCTTTAGCTCTCCGACACTCGCTAAAGGAAAATTTACATGGAAGAGGAAAAGAGAATATCTTTACACTCGCATATTGCTTTCAAGATGTTTTACGTTGTCTCTCAACTGTATGAAAGATTCTTACATGTAAACGTAAGTGTAACCTGTAAATAAAACAGCAAGAAAAGTAGGTAAATATTTTTCATTTGGATTTCTCTGTATCTGACATACGTTACTACAATATTAACTTCAATAGTGAGGAGGCTAATGGAATCGCAATATTTCTTGTTGTTATGCTGAACTTGGATTTTATTGAATGTGCCTTTATTATATTGGGCTCCCCTGAGCTGAAATATTAAAAGAAATAAGATGTTACTTAGATGGTCCATATAGTGTATGCCTAAAACATTGATCAAAATTCCAAATACAATCAAATTTTCACGTATTATTATTGATCAAATATTTAGAATGGGTCATAGAAATTAAAGTACCTAACGAAACATAATAACCGAGCATCAGAGGCTGTCTTTCACCAATCAGTTTGTATGACACTTTTCGGCGCCAGATTGACGTGAAAACTTGAAGTTGCATGTGCAGCGATTTATAAACAAGAATTCAAAAGCCAGTGCCAAACTTGTTTCTTCAAGTATTTGCCTTCATCTCACTTGTGTTTTGTCGTTACTCTTGTTACTTCTAACTGTCTAGAGCGCTCAAAGTTTGAGAATACACTTTATCAGAATTAACAAAGTCAGAGCTAACACTGTATTTTGTTCAACGTTGAATTCCTTAAAACCATTTCGCGATGTTTTCTTAGGAAAAATTCCGTCATTATTTTAAGCCGAGCTCAATTTAAGTCTAAAAACAAGTCCCCTGGGCGTATCCAAACAACCATTTGTAAACAGGCGGATCTTTTAACCGGATCACAGCAGCAGCGGCGGCGGACATTTTAGCGTAAGTTCCTTTTTGTTTTGAGTATCTTTTAGTTAAATGAAAAACATCGAAGCGGCTGTACGGGTTCCGTGTCCTGAAAAGGCTGTATTATATAAGTTATTGCTCAGTAACGATATCTCAGCTCCGATATCACATGTCTAAATATCGTCGTGAGTAGAATGCCTTCCCCGGGGCACATTTAGTGCGTCGGTCGTCAATCTCGTTGCCATCTCTGCGGCTCGTCAAATCGAACCAAGTTGTATATAGTTATATTTTCTGTGCTTTACAACGTCTCTCGGGGATGTACTGCCTGATATGCCTTTGTGTCACTATTATCTTTAAGAGTTGCAATGGCGATAACCCGTGTCAGGGATTTTTCGGTTATTTATTTTTTCAATTAAGTTAACGCGTGGCTGAATCGAAGGCTAAGTTACGCTTGCCGAGGTCGGTTCGTGGATGGTGACCATCTATTACATATTAAGATCGCTCCGTGCCTCGGAAAGCACGTTAGGCCGTTGGTCCCGGCTGTCATTCGTAGATCTTTGACAGTCGTTACGGGTTGTCAAAAGCCCGAAAGTCTGCCAACCAGTCTTGCCAAGCTTGCAAGCAACGATACCTATCGTGTTACCCAGTAACAGCAATGTGGAAGTCAAATAGGCAGTCTATGTAAAATACTGGTACTCAACTTCATCCGGTTAGACTGGAAGCCGAAGCTGACGTAGTTGGAAAAAAGCTAGGCAGGTTGACCTCAATGAGGTTTCCATAATCATTACAGTTTTCTTATACAATCATAATAAATTAAGCCAGCCCGCGAGTTTGACCCATATTACCCAATACCTAACTTCTCATTACTCCTGAAAATGTATCCATAAACCTCAGGACGTGTTTGACTCACAATTTCCATACCAAGTTGTTGTAGACATGTCGTTTGTTGAGAACATTCGGCCGATAACGATGTGGTTAGCAATTTGTCGCTCTAGTGTTCGACTTTAGTGCTCTAGCAGCAACGAGGCGGTTGCTAATGGTTCACATGTAGAACAATTTGTGTCTTACCCCGCGTTTACACCAAAGTATTAAACTAGATGGGCGGACGATATTGTTACAATCGTGGCTAGAACCTGTTTGAGGCTGGCACAGGAGCGTAGGGATTGGCACAAGAAAATCAGAGCGCCATGCTTAACAGGGGATGAAGTCGGGCTGTCGATGATGATTATGTTTAAACAAGTGTATCTACGGGTTTCTTTTATCGTTGACACCTAAAACAAGATGTCGAGACATCTTTCAAAAAACATTCGTAAAAATCTGCCACAAGTATCTAAAATTTGAGCTGTCTGACTAGTGGCCATAATTCATTTAAAACTTAAGGTATTTTTAATGCATTATTATATAAACAGTTTTTCTTTCTGCACTGTTTCTACATCTAAACTTTGACCGTGCCAAATCTCATCAACCTACCTAACCTCTCAGATACCTACAACGTCAATACATGTATGATCATGATATGGGAAAGAAAACGTGGGATTATAATAGTAGTTGACTTTCATTTGTTTTGTGTAAACAAGGTTGCTTTTTAGTTTCTGATAATTTGTGATGTACGAGTATGTTTCATAACAAAACTGATTTTTGTAGAGAATTGACTTTAGGTCGTATCATTCTAAAACATGTTAAAATTCCAATCGATTTTTAACTTGTTTTAGTTCTAAGTACACTTCATTTTCTTTAAAATACCTTTACTGCCTTGTATTAAACATAGCTTCTGCTTGTTACTTCGGCCGCGTGAAATTTATTGTTTTAACAAAAAATTGTCTTCTTTATTAATTTTGTCTCATCTTCCTCTTCTCCAAGAATTTTTCAGTTCCAGAGTTTACCCCCTACATACAAAGTTACAAACAAACAAATTTTACCTCAGTAATTAGTAGATACTTATAGAAGAATCCACATACTCGTAAAGTGAAATTCTTACAAAGAATGTATTCTTTTATTCCATTATTTATTGTCTACTGTTCTGTAACAAACTTGCCCCTAGATCTTCCGAAACATCATAAAAGGATTCTAAATTGAAATCATACCCTTATTTGCATAGGCCTCTTCTAGATTCAATACAACATCTAGATTCCAAAGAGTAATAAAGTCTGAGTCTGAGTTATAAAGATGACAATACTAGTGGTTATATTTCCATCCATTTTCTGTACTCATATGAATGAGTTCTCGATGATGAGATGTTTACGGCCCCGGAAAAATCTCGGTAACAATCTGAAAGGATTTTTCCATACATATCTTTAACATTGGTATCTAGCAGGCACGTAATTCAAGGAGGAATTAGCTGATTGTTTCTTTGTGCACCTACGGTATGCTATAATTAACTGTTGGTATTAAATCCGATGAAATATGAGTTGTGAATTCACCAAAATCATTGCTTTTGGATTCAATGCTCGTGTGCTAAACGCTAAACCAATCAATTGGGGTCTTCAAAATTGACAGCTCCAGAAAATCAATCCATCAATCAACTCAGCCTGTCGCAGGCTACTGTTGGATGTAGGCCTCTCCCGTGCTGCACCACAATACTCTGTCCTCCACCTTCCAGTTTCTCCCAGCCACCTTTTTGAGATCGTCGGTCTATCTACCTGGAGCGCGTCCCACACTACGCTTGCCGATACGCGGTCTCCACTCTAGGACTCGTCTGCTCCACCGGCCATCGGTTATTCGACAAACATGGTCAGCCCAGTGCCACTTCAAATTGCTTACTTTGCAAATTATTTCGGTAACACCAGTTCTTATCCGGATAACTTCGTTTCTGATTGTATCCAGGAAGTAACTGACAAAAAATTCACTTTTCTTGTTAGCTCACCAATTTTGCGACAATAAAGATTATTATACAACAAAGTTTCTTGCATTTAGGTAAGTCACACGACCGTAAAAATCACAAAAGAATTTGTTAAGACTTACATTTTTCTTATAAAAATATTTTTGTTGGCATAAATTCTCTTTGATATTCGGTAGAATTTGTTTTCACAAAACTTACAGTTATTGCGAGAATGTCGTGTGCGGTAAAAAACTTTTTTCAGGAAATTGGAAATATTGTAATTCATCTAATTCATATGGATGTAACTTTTGTGGCCTGAATCCTTTTGATAGTGCCTTCAAATATGTATTCAACTATGTAATCTTTTGAATACATTCACGTCACGATAACGTTGCTAGTAATAATATGTTATTATTTATCTCATCCCCTAATCGTGGTGCGACGTGACAGAGGTTTATCAAAGGTAGGAGCAGCATCCATGTATGTACATATGTAGGATTTATGTAGATTAAACTGAGATCACCCATTTGTTTGTCAAACGTTGTTGAGTGGCTATAACCTGAATATTAGAGACAAGGCAATATCGAGATGCATAGTCATATTATACATTATATTCCTTGTATACCTGAATGCCGATAATATGGCAACTTGTATATGAGTTCTATGTAGTTAGGAGACTAGAAAAGAAGGATCTTTTCAGAGAGTGACTGGCTTTTTCTGTTCGGATAAATGTTCCCAGAGTGTGAAATTAAATCATGAGTCAACGCAAGAAATCTGTTCCTCTGAAATCAAAAATCATTTTGTAATACATGAATTGATATATTTGTTTACATATAACCGGCTAAAGCGTTGCTCGGGTGGAACTTCGCAGTGATTTGCATTTAAAGTACATTTCTGGGATAGCCGGTTGTGGGCAGCACTCACCGGTACCTACCTACCTATATTGGGGATTTGGATCGCATAGACATATATCTATGTAGATACGTATATGTTAGTTCAGTATGGCAGGGACATCGGCACACGGCTTGTTGGCATTGGATTCAGTGCACGGCTCTGAAACCGCGTTGAAATGTTTCATCGGTTTAAAAAAAATGCTTTTTCATAAATTTTGACCGCGAAGGTAATGCATTTTTTTTTAAACAACAGATATTTTTTCTTAAAACTGACAAAGAATTTCTACGCTAGGAGGTCTAGAATTATATGCTGCATTCATGCTTACAGTTGGCGCGTCGATGTGTGATGGCACCCTGTATATTATAGCATTATTGTAAACAACGACGTATTAAATAAAACCGATGACTGAGCCAATCGAATACAATGTAGTCAGAGTTAAAATATAGCTCTATTTTTATCAACTTTTCACTCGCTATGTACCAAAGTTTGATGTTCAGCCAAATTTTACTTTGTTTATCACGTTGGATTTCATCAAAATGGTACCCCATATCTACATGTTTTTCCATAATCAATCAATTATAACTCAATAACTAATGTTTATAGATACCATTAAAGCCTGTTTAAAACCTTAATAATAATAAAGAAGATGGAAATCCTAACATTAGCGAAATAACCCTTAGATTAGAAGCAGCAATAAAAATTCTTGAAATCTCCGTGGCATCATTAAAATGGTTTGTTTCAGTAGACATTCATCAAGCGGTAGTTTAATTAAAACGAAAGTCTTGTGGCAACACTTTTTGCTGTTGACTGACCCAACAGGGTAATGTGATTACAGGACCACGGGGAATATACAGAATGGAGTGTTAATGTTTTGTTATGTTAGGATATTAATTTTAGTCATCGGCATATGCTATTGGAGAGCCCTGTCCAGCAGTGAACTGCTAAACGCTCATGTTGATAAGAATATCTTGAGGTACAGGCTGTTGACACTTGTCTTCTTTTGAATATATGAAATCTGTTTCATCATATCTAGGTACTTAACACGTTCATTGCCGGGAGCGCGTTTGGAGGGCTTCCTTTAGACGCATATTGCCGGGAGACTTCGCGGAGGGTCCATTGGCAATATGTAAGGCGGCATGGTGTATTAGTTTTATGAAAAGTAGGTGGAGTCGAAAGTGTTTGGGACGGCCGTTTTAAAGTTTTCTGAAGTTCCTGCATAAAACATAAATGCGTCTGTTTTACTCACGGCGTGCGGCGATAAATCACCACTGCCACCACTTATTTGAATACCAGCTTTGCACTCCATTTCATCATACTCCATGTCCGGTGGCCATTAATTTATGCTAAATGCTGGCGGTATTACCCGCCGCTCGTGTAAACATAATGCCGTCCGATGCATTGAGGATAGAATTTAAATGTAAATTTGTTCTTTTTGCCCATTCACGCCGCTTTTTTGTAACGTTTACATTTTGAGATTCAAGGTTGTATTTGTATGGAATATTGTGAAGAGGGTTTTATGTTACCCGGATGATTTGTATACGTGTACGAGTGAGTGGTATGCTGATTCGGTTTCAAATTTAATTTAATTTACTGAAATTATTTGGGTACCTTTAATTTAAAATCAAATATTACCAGTTATCTGCCAATTTTCGGTTCAATTTGCTTTTCTTGGCTCAATTTCCAAAAAGACAGCTCAAAAAAGACAATGTATTGTTATTTCGTACATTTTGAACATATTCAATAGTTTTCTGCTACAATACGAAATAGAACAGGGTACAGTTTTATACTTCTCCCGAGGCGATAAAATGTATCAATGGCGACAATTCTTCGGCAAACATCGATAAATTCGGTTCAATGCGTATCCTATCTAGGCTACTAGTATTGACACTATTTGCGGCAATGTCTTCATATATTTCTCCATTTCTACCAATAAGCCATCCATTTACTATGTCATTTTGTGAGGTGGTTATATTGTGTATCTTACCAATTTTCTCTTTTGATGAAGAAAAGTTTTATAGTTATGTTCCTAGGCTACGTACATTAAACTAGGCAGTTAAAGTCGAGTGGCGGCTACGCCGTCTTAACTATCCTGTCTTATTAGTGTTACAGGTTAGAAACGTACGTTTTTCCTAGAATTACTACTAAAACTGCAAACTTTCTGTTTTTATTCAGTGTATTTTCTATTTATCTTTTCCTCTCTGTGGTTTCCGATGTGCCCAAAATGACCGCAGCCCGAAATTTACGTACAGCGCGCGTTACGTGCGTACGTGAGTTAGATTTACGATGGCTCGGTGAGATCGAAAGATTTGGCGATATCGGAGTAATCCGGGCTCTTGCGTTGAGCACGTATGCATCATCAAATAAGTTTGCTTTGTCCTCGTGGCACAAGGACCCTTAGGCGACGGCCCACAGCTTCGCACTTCCGTACGTGATCATTACGCGTATGGTGCTTCCATTCAATTTGCTCAGCTAACGAGATGCTGTATTGTTTTCTAAAATACTGATTGTTTATAGCGTACAGAACGGTCTTTATCAATGCATCAGGCTATAACTGTACACATAAATAATAATTTCGGGTGTTATGTAAAGGTTCTCCTTTTACGAGCGCAGAATTATAACTCGTCGGTTTTATTGCACAATCAAATTGTAAATACGATTCAAGAGAGGCCTTTCATAGTAAGAGAGCAATATTGGAGATAATAAAAACATAACGTATAAAAATATAAATTGCGTAGCACTCGTAGCAGGTGCCATGAAGCGTGAACACTGGGGTTATTATCAGCGCTGGTTCCGTCCCAAAAACCCTTTTCCTCTTAGCCGTCTAACCGGAAACCGGAAAACCCGTATTCAATGGGTTATCGTTGGAAATTGTGATTTCGAGAGCGTGTGAGTTTGCACCTCGTATTTTACATTTCATCGCCCTAGTCCTTTTGAGATAAAAAAGGCGATACGAGATGAATTGCTTTGAATTTTCCTTACTTATTGCCTTGCTTGTGTGAATAGATTTTCTTTTAGATACATTTTATTTCAGAACGTAGATAAAAGTCCATGAGTACTAAAAATATTTCTGCAAAATCTGCTAAATAAATTTCTTTTTTTTTCATCTGGCTTTCATGAATACACCCACACATATCATGACGCAATATGTTAAAACATTTTGTTAGATATTTAGGTTTCAAACAAAAAAAAACCAACATGTCCACATTCAGCCCGGGGCATGAATACAAAATGTTAATATTACTGGCATTCTGTTAACACGGAGCAGCGTGGCCGTCCGTTACAAAGAGTAAACAACGTAAACACACAAGTTATCCGCGGCATGCACGCCTCGCTCTCGCTTTGCCCCCGTCTCGCGCTCGCTTCGCTCCCGTCTCGTCCGCGCCACGTCGCGCCATTTTGTTTCGGCTAATTAACGTAGGATTGTCACAGTCCCCCGGGGACCTCGTTAATGTTCCTATGTGTTGTACAAAATGTCTAGCTAGGGGTTAAATTAATATTGCTGGCAGAATTTTTGGGGTAGGGTTTTTTTGGTAGATTGAGGTTCGACTATAGTGAAAGATTATTTTTATGGTCACGGTAACTGTTAAATGAGTAATAAGGTTGTCACGAGAATGTAATTTTTATCTTATCAGTCCACCAGGATGAATGTGTAGAGAAAGAAAGAGTCAAAAAGTTACAATAAACTTAATTAGGTAAGTATTCCGTTTTGTCGTCGGTTGTTCTGTACTGCACTGTATGAGGTTTATGTTTATGGTACCTAATAAAAGTATCTTACAGTGATATAGGGATTACACAAAGATTTTCGCTTCGGGCCATTCGGCAAAACATACATGCTCTTAATTAATTTTTGGAAATTGAATGGATCCATTTTATAACGTTAATTCTGTGAAAAAAAAGCTAAATGCGGACTGCACTACATATATAATCAAAAAGTTAGTTTTAAGTTAGCAGTAATCAGGCTCATTCAAAATTTAGCTAGAAAAGTGACATCTGTAAGTACTGTAATGTGTTATTTAGCAATACATGCCAGTTTTACAAAGCTCTGCAAGATTTGCGCAATAACAAATTTAAGTGGGAGTGTAAAACATTTTTTCCCTTTTACCACAAAACGTGATCACAGTAATATAACTTTTATTCTTGGTGTAAAAATTCTTAGCTTGATATACGACGCTGTAAATCATTCCTTTTACAGTAATAAGTCTTTTAAGACAGACACACTCTGGTGTAGTGGTTACAAGCGTGACAGGCGATTGCAAGGTCAGCGTTAAACTCATGATCCCTTATTACAAAGCAAGGTTGAATTAAAAACCCCATATGTATAGAAATCCAGTTCTTTTTACAAAACTGACAACTTAGTCCAGTGCAAGATGTATTTTTTGTATTAAGAACTTTACCCAAATCTGAATAAAGTAGGAAATGCTAAAACTGACTCAGACCTTTCGGCTAGACATCCATCTTATTACAAAACGCGATGTAACTTTAGTAACTTACATCGCGTTTTGTAATAAGATGGATGGACATGTCAGTTCTACCTATTAGGCAGTTTCACTAAGAAAAATGTCAATTTCAATCTGACTATAGACTTGTCTCCATAACGTGGAACCAGCAGGGCACCTACCATGGCTATAAAACAGTATCTAAAGAAAAGGTTTATAAGCAAAATATTTATCTTCTACATGAAATATTTTTTTTTTTTGGGTGACCAACTTTACATACCACCCGTCCGTGCCTTGGAAAGCACGCTAAGCCGTCGGTCGTGGCTGTCATTAGTAATTCTTTGACAGTCATTACGGGTCGTCAGAAGCTCGAAAGTCTGACAACTACTCTTACCAAGGGATATTGTATTACCCAGTAACTGGGGTGTGGAGGTCAGATAGGCACTCGCTCCATGTGAAATACTGTTATTCTGCTGGATCCGGCTAGACTGGAAGGTGACCCCTTTTCCATAGTTGGGAAAAGGGAAGGCAGATGATGATACGTAGGTAATTACTTTTTTACACATAATTCGACTCAGGCACAGTAATTATGTAAACTATAGTGCAGTGATGTGGCTAGACCAGAGGTGGGCAAACTTTCTTAATGGGGGGCCAGAAAGTTTAAGAAATTTCAGAAGAGGGCCAGAAACAGGAAAAATGCATTTGTGTCGAAATTTTTAATCATTTAAAAACATTACAGCGCACACACTTGCACCAATATTAAATAATCAATAATGACTTTTATTCGAAGGCTCTGCCATGGTAGGCGTGTGAAACATATGAAATTGGTTTTGACTTGCCATAATATTTTCGAATGCAGGTTCGAGCTGTGACGCAGTAACTTTCAACAGCGCGGAAAGGCTAGTCTAGCTGGCTCCTTTACCTATGCGTCTATTATTCTACTAAGTAGAATCTACTTTATACTTCTGGATCGTCAAAATATAATTACCGCGGGCCATATACTATTCATGTCGAAGGACCATCGGCGGGCCGGATTAAATGCTTCCGCGGGCCTTAGCTGGCCCGCAGGCTGTACTTTGCCCTTCACTGGGCTAGACTATTTAGCACACGCACAGTTGCTAATTAGCTTTCTGTAAATAAAACTCTTTTATTGACGGCACAACAATTCTGCTTTTTCACCTCAGTAAAGGCTTGACGTCATATCATTTACTTCTAAATTGCCGCCAAGTTCTACCGACAATATAAGTTACACTTAACACATTGAACGTCGGGGGCGCGAGGTCACACACGCAGTTACACAATTTCTTCATCGCCCTTTTGGGGGCAGAAATGACCGCATTACCTATATGTATTTATGGAATAGAGCAGCCGTCACATGGTAAAAAATTGCGAACGTTTTGCCGTAAGCCGAAATAAATGGCCTATTATACCTATAAGAAAAAAGTGTTTGTGCGAACTTCGTAGCAAAAAACTATATTCAATGTTAGTTTTTAGCCTTCCTTACTTCTTTTTCCAGCTCTTATTTTGTTCGGAAGAACCAAAGGAATCAGGCTTTTTGTAAAGAAAACTAGGACTCTTTCAGCTAAAGTAGCAGTTCCTAATTAGTTTGCAAATTGGTCTCACTGATATTGGATTTCGAAATAAGTTTCGATTTTATCATACTTCGTAGAACTTTCAGCTTTTTTTCTGCTTAGTCTCCTACAGTTATATTTCATAGACTAACAATTTCATTTATCTATTTTTCGCAAAATCAAAGTAAGTTTGACCTATTTTAGTCAGATAATACACGTGTAACGAACGAAAGCTTAGTAGGTTCATTTTATGATACAAATGAGTCTTATATAAAAAAAAAACAGGCGAAAACGATCAAATATCTATAAAAATAAACGCAAATTTACGGCCTCCGTCACAAATATTCTTAGTAAATACTGCAATAAGAAATACAATAATATATTATTTTGTGTGCAATAAAATATAAAAAAACACTTTGCGCCGGTGACAAAGCAATATTTTCATAGGTGTTCTGGTTTACTACCGACGGCTCGTATAACCGACGGTAGAACGTTACTCAGCGGGACTAGCTCGTATAAAAGTTGTAAAACGGTCGTGAACTAACTCTAACTCATTTACCTGCCTCCCATCTATTTATTTTATTTCCAGTTTTACGTTCTGCACCTGAATCACTCATTATCTTGTTTTGATAATAAAGATATGAAGACGGTACAAAGCCATTACCGGCTTATTAGTTGTATGTCGTCTCACACGAATTAACTCGCCCGAATCGGGAGAATATCTATCCTCCTGACACCTGGCGGCCTTTACAAAGTGCTAAATGAACCGTACTCTAAAGGACGAATATTTTTGAACTTCTTATTTCGACATCGGATGACCGACCTTCAGGTAGCATCAATTCCCGAGTGTTTGTAAGAATTTGTGACACTATATTAAATTAAATTTAAAAAAAAAATGCCTTAATGACCTAAAGTCTTTTATAAAAAACAAAAAAGCAAGGTCTCGGCCTTTGCAACTGAAGCTATATTAAATTATTTTCTATAAGCGACTTATACGCAGGTAATGGGATTTTTTGGGCGTCGATTCCTAAAAAAACATTGCCAATTGTGTAAAACGTATTTCTAGAATTTTCGAGTCGCCAATAGAAAATCTTATATCACTAGCTTTTGCCAGCGGGTTCGCCCGCGTGGAAGTTGGAAATTATCTTACGAGAATGCAATACCGAGATAAAAAGTATTCTATGTGTTAATCCAGGTTATAAACTATCTGTGAGCCAAAATTCACCTAGATCCGTTCAGCCGTTTTTGCATGATTGAGTATGAAACATCCAAACGTAGTATTCATCCAAAGTACTTGACTGTATAAACTATTATTTTTTTGTATTTTTTTAATTAATTAAATTTTCATTTATTGTTGAATGTTAATTACTTACCTATTATTGTATAGAATCAAGTTCTTCCAACTTAACAGTCAGCAGTGCTGCTAGGGGGTTTGTTGCGCTACTTCTTCTTCCCAGCTAAAGCACTAGGAAGTGGTGAAGGGCGGGCGTTTTGGAGGACTATCTTGTGTAATTTTGACGTTCAAAAAGTGCTGACTCTCATCCTAGTTTGAATAAATGACTTTTGATTTTGATTTGATTTGAAACATCTAAACACACAACTTCACATTTAAAATATTCATAATTTCAGCCGAAAGACGTCCACTGCTGGATATAGGCCCCTCCACTTCGACCGGTTCTGTGCTTCCCGCATCCAGCGGCTTCCTGCGGCCTTCACAAGGTCATCGGTCCACTGGTTTATATAATATTAGTATAGTCACGATTCGCCTGATTCGGGCGAGTTAATTCGTGCGAGTCGACTAATAAGCCAAACCACCTCTGTTGTTTAATTGACACTTTTATGGATGTTTATCGAAACGAAACATGTTGTTCTGGGATTTCTTTAAAATAACTACGGGGATATTATGACGTTTCGTTTCGACTGTTTACATTCTGTGTAACTCATCTCTTCTCTTCGTTAATATTGGGTTCGCGGGTGCCTGGAGCTTCATTAACACGGCAATGTACGGAAACATGATATTTAATAACACGGATATTAAATAACAAGTCATGGATGTTAATAAAACAATTTATTTATTTAAACTCGGCAATGTAAACTTACAAAATATAGTACAGACAGTGAACAGGATATTTGGCACATGTTGAGCCCTCGAAACGATACCAATACCAATCACAAGTAGCTAAATTACAAAGAGTGTCTTGTAGCTAAGTAATAACAGCCGCATAGTTCAATCGATCAGGTTAAGCTACGCTTGCCGCGTTGTTCCGTGGATGGGTGACCATCTTTATATACTAAGACCCCTCCGCGCCTCGGAAAGCACGAAGCCGTTGGCCTCGGCTGTCATTCGTGGATTTTTGACAGTCGTTACGGGTCGTCAGAAGCCCGAAAGTGACAACCAGTCTTACCGAGGAGCAGCGTATTGCCCAGTTAGCTGGGTTATGGAGGTCAGATATGCAGTAGCTCCATGTAAAATAGTGATATTCAGCTGCATCTAGTTAGACTGGCAGCCGACCCCAACGTAGTTGGGAAAATGCTAGGCAGATCATGATTACGTGGCAAAATTATGATGCTATCACGTTATGATCGGTTCGTTAGGTTTCATCGTTATTGCAATTTACACTAAGTTTACACCCAATTAACTTAACGTAAATATATTTAATTATCATTAAAATTTTCACAAATCAATTTACCTACTTTGATCCATCATTAATTCTTTAAAGCGAAAGTTAAATTATTAAACTTATTTATTCCGTTTTAAATTTTCCTAATTATTAAATCTACTTTGGCAGTACCACTGTATCGATTTATTTACATATTACTTATCTGGAAATATTAACATTCTCTTAATCTATTTTATGAAATGTCAATTTATTCTAATCGATTCGTAGATATAAAACATCGATTTATCTACTGATTTAATAACGCATTTGTCAAATCGATTTATAAAGGTATACAAGATTAAAATCATGGATTAGACAATTATTTCAGACGTGCCAAGCGTGTAAATTACACGTTCGTATGTCTTATAGTAAATCGTAAAATTTGGCACATGTATCTTTGGCAAGGGGGACGCTACAAATCATGATTCATTATAAAAAGAATTCGTTGAAAACATTATCAAAAATTCGTAACATCGGTTCGCTTACATTACAACAGCACTTAGCCTATACAAATTAGATATGAATTTATTTACAATAATGTATCGTAAACATCTACGCTACTCGAGTCGACAAACGAACCTTCAGCTAGTTTGAACATTCACAGCAGGTTGGGGGCCACTGGGGTGGCGACTTGCGCCAGCCGCTGGCTTCGCAGCGAGGGGGTTAATGGAGCGTCCGCCGCACTCGCCTAGACGTCGCTGGGGGGCGAGGCGGCGGGCTCCGGCCGCTAGTGCAGCTGGCTCTTGGTGCTGAACCCGTAGTGCAGGTAGGGTGAGCCGGCGCCGTCGCGCGCGCCGCCCGGCCCGCCTCCTCCACCGCCTGCGCCGCCGCCCGGGCACTTCAGCGCTGACCGCAGCTCTGACGCCATTTCTGAACACAGCGACGCCTGCACATGACACAGTGCCTTAAGAGATGCCCCACACAACAATCATCATCAACAATCTATAGTAGTCCGCTGCTGAACATGGCCTGTCCAATCGCACGTAATTTAACTCGATCTCATCCAGTCTCTACCTGCGAAGCGAGTTGCTCGCACATAGCTTTAGAGTGTACCACCACCTTACGTTTACCGCTCAAGTAAACGTCGACTCCAACAATCATCAGTTCTGCGGCTAATATAGCCGCGAACCCTAGAGATTTTCGAAAAAACTTACCTCCTCCTTCTGTGATCCAGGCAGCATATAAATACAGAATATTAGTGAGTGAAGATCGAGCGAGTTGGTACAGTAGTATACATTTAAAAAGAAGGCATAGCACATTCCGAGAATCAATAATTAACTTTGAAATTCAATGAAAAATAACTCTCAAGTAGGTACTTAATAAACTTCTATACCTAATTATATATATAAAAGTGCCCTAGCTCAGAAAACAAACACAAAGAAATCAACATATATTTGTTCACTAATTACTCTGTCCCGCTAGCGTCTACCAAACTGATGTAAAAAGACTTACTGCAGATAATGTTAAATACATTGTATTATTAAAAATAAACCTAGAACAAAGCAAAAGCATAATTAATAATTAAAAAAATAAATAGGGAAAAACATGCAACGGTAACGAAAATTGGCATTCATCAGAAATTGTAAATAAATTAATGTCGAACATAATGTTAATTAATGTCGCCCGTCGAACTTCGTTGCTGACCGGAAAAGTATGAGCCCCTGGCAATTTTCGGGAGGTGAAAATTATTTGCTCGGAAGCGTTGAACATCCAGTTCCAACAAAGGGCAAAATCACCAACAAAGAGGTCGGTTGGCAACAAATATTTGTAAAGGCTACATTGCACATATTGTCAGTCTACCTTCAGATTCGTCTGATCTGACAAAATATGTATGGGTGGTAAAATCGAATACCTACCGATGTGATCTCCCATGTAGGTACGCACGATCGCCAAAAGTTGCTAGGTCAAATAATATTGCAAAAAATTATGATATTACTCACCCGTTCGTCTACGGCGACTTTGCGTGACTTCCAGACGAACTCGCAGACAGCGATGACGCACGCTACGCCCATGCCTCCCATTAGAACCACAAATACACCGCCGACGTTCGCCAGTCCTAATTCGTTCGCTGTCGATGATGACTTCGATGTTTCGTCCTGTGGTCATCAGAATCGTGATAAGTAACATGGTATTTGGTATATGCTAATGTCTGAGCACACTTAAGGCGTGACAAATATTGCGAATTTTCATAAAAATACAACCATCGATAAAACTCGGGAAGATGAGATCAATTCGGGACACTATTTAGCATTATAGTGGTGGGTTAGTTCTCTTCGAGTGGCCGTAAGGAACCATTAAGTTTAACTGCTTTTTAGCAATAAGCAGGTTTCAAAATGTTGTTTTATTTCAGTTTTATTACAAATCGTGAGGTAGTTTTGATCTATAGGTCCCAGTTTTATTTTATTTCGTCATGATTGAAACATTGTTGAGTATACGTGACACATGCCTGCCCTTTTATATCCCCTATAATGCCCCATAAACGTTTAGTGACGGCTCCTGACGTTTCCCGAACAAAAATGCGAGATACAAGGAAAATTATTCGAGTTCTTTAGATGCTGTGAAAGGAAAAACGATGGGTTTTTAATGAAAATTCTTCCTTTGAGGCTGCTTTCAGTATTTTCAATAAGCTTAGTGGAGAATGAAGCTAGAAAAAAGGAAGCTCCTGATTAATTAAATAAGCGTGTGGTGAATTAAGTTGCGGAGTATTTTTTAAGCAAAGCTTATTTTTCTCATTTTCTTTTATTTTATATAAGTAGTGAACATTTGTTAAACCCAAAAAAAAAAGAATTCAGAATAATCGTGTAGCCGTTAAACACCACAGAGCCAAACTACGACTACTACGAGTGGCTAACGACGCCATTTTCCCTTTACTTACCCTACAAGACCCTCCGCCACGTTTCTCTTTCCACCATTTTGTTTTCAGAATGTGCAATTTTCCTTCCTCTTGCAGTTTGAGAACGGCCCCGCTTATGGCCGTACGGTACGGCGAGTCTAAAAACAATTCGTACATTCAGGTAATTTAGACACGAAGGTATGTAATCGTCTGTAAATATGGCACTATGAGATATCGAAGAAGTTCGGCTTTGTAGAGCCACTTCTTCGTCATTTATATGTGTGTTAGAGTAGCTGTACAAAGCTCGATGGATCCTCACTCTAATGTAGCTACTACTGGACCTACAAAAATACTTCTGCAATCGTCGACGAACCTCGTTCATAAAAGTTGATATTGGTACAAGTCTACGTTTTTGCCGATACAGTTACAAAACTTTTCTCATTATTCCAAGCGTAAGTATGAATTGTTTGAACTGTAGCTTTGACCGTTTATACTAGTTTTGCACAAATTAATGGAATTGTAACTTTTACATTTACATTGTGAGGAATTAATTAAGATTGTATTAATGTCATACCAATACTTGGAGCTTTTTTTATAATAACTCTGAATACAAAATAAAAATGGATTTTACTTACTGGGAGGCATAGCAATCCCGTATCCTTTAGAGTCAAGCATTCCTCCCACTTGGGTGAGGTCGCAGTTCCTCTCCACCACATACTCGATGGTGGTAGACTCCATAAGATAGGCATACGCGCCTTTTCCTCGGACCACTCTCTCTTCTCCTTCTTTATTACTCGTCGCGAAAACTGAAGGCCGGGCAGACTCCATGAAAGACCACATGCGTTGGTACGTGGAGAAGTTTGAGTCCTGTTTAATAGAAAATAAGTATTTCATAAACCGCAGTTTGTAATAGAATTGTTCACTTGGTAAGATTCTGTAAAGTAAACCTAAATTGAAAATGAAATGTGGAAAGGTTTGGCATAAGGACCTCCTAGCAATGCATCACTCTTATGCCAAACCTTTCCACATTTCAATTTCATTTTCCGTAGTTACGGACGAAATGCTAAAAAATATGGATGTATGACGCCTACTATATCCTCATTCTTTAAAAAGTACTTAAATAGCCCTATGTAACGTAATTTTTATAAACTCAATATGTCAACTCTGTCTAATAAAACACGGTACACGATAATACACCATAAATCCTTGACGTCATGCTTAACAACAGAATACAGGAACGTTTCATATTTATGAGGGACTTGAGTCGAGCCTAAATTCATAAGGTAACACTCTAATACAAAACATTTATTTTTGAGACAAAAATACGTCACATTTACCGTAAAACCGTCATCTTATTTCACGATACTTTCTCAAGACAAGTGTTAAGTTTAAAAGCCAGTTTAAATTAAAAGGATGAAGCATCTTTCGGTGAATTTGAGGTTTGCCAATCTACCGAACGCAAATTACGGGAATTAGAATTCGTTTCGTTAAGCTGTCACCGCCGTCTGATAGAAATCGAGGAGAGTAATGAAGTGGATTACATTTTGGTGAAACAAATTGCCTGAAGTTGTAACTGAAATGTAATTTATTTGATAATCGTCTTATATATCTCGCGTGATATTTCAGAGTAAATAAACGGCACAAATGTTTGTGCCAACAAGCAACTAGGCATCTCTTACACATTATTTTGGTAATTTGGCACCTAAGAAAGTGTACTCACCCTGAAAAACGCAGCAGTGGAACCACCCTTCAGCGCGCCATACTTAATCTTGGTCTGTTTGGCGAGGTCTTCCGCACTCTCAATGGGTGAGTCCATTCTCTCCACAGTCAGGAACGCGGCTAGGTTGGCCGTGTACGAGGATATCATGATCAGGGTGAAGAACCACCACATTCCCGCCACCATGCGGGTCGATACCGCTCTGGTGCAAACAACAATGTATTAATAACAACAACTTCAGTACAAGAGGTAACACTAACGAGCATTGTTAAAATAACTATGTTACCGTGGGACCTGCACTGAACAGTCTGTGGCATTTCAAGTGTGTGAAAAAAGAATTGTGACATGAGTGCGATTTTGGTTTCAGTGCAGCTCCAATTTCTATAAAATTGTGTACTTTAAGGTGTAAAATGCAGTAAACAAACGTGTATTTTCTAAATTAAACAAGACATTAATTCCACATTGAAACTGGTGTAGAGCCAGGACATCACAATATCAATGTGCAATCAATATCTCAGTGTCATAAGTATCTAACAAACTTTGATGCAGCAAGCTGTGGATACTGCACAAGCAAGTCTCGGGTGCGATATCAGTTACGTTGTCGAAACTAGTTGGTTATTTAGCTACTAAATCAACTGTAAGTATTCAGCTAAGTACTGTGAAATGGATACCAAGGCTAGTCGAAATAGCCGACACGTCTCTATTTAAATTGGACGCTCTAGGCGACTACCGATGCTTGAAATTCACAAAGGGCTGTGGTCGCTTTGAAACTAATTAGTAAAAGGGAGTTCTTCATCCAAGCTCTGCAACTGAAGGCTACATTTCCGTTTTGCAATTACCGTGAGATTACTCTTCTACTCAATTTTACCCATTCTTATTATTTCTGATTGGTTTAAACAGTGGAGACGTTGGTTCAGTTTTGGAAAATTGTAAACAATGTTTTTAAAATTTGTAAGTCGGCTTGCCGTTTGTTGACTGTATCGGAATTGTAGCCATCAGAGGCATAAGGGACTTACTTCGGCGCGATATCCGAACCTTGCTGCATCAAGGAGCCGATAGTGAACCACAGCGAGTTCAAGAGAGTGAACTGATTCTCCAGCACCGGCGGCTCGTCTAGGCAGTTCCTGGGGGAGTCCCACTCGTACGGGCTGAACCTGCGCCCAAATACTGCCCGTCATTCATTTACAATGTATCTCAAATTCGCGCGCCAACTGGCTTTTAGTGAAATTTCAACACTCGGAATAATTTTAGCAAATGTTGCGTCGCACAAACATTTCAGTTTGGCAAAAAACACTTTTATGGAATGAACTCAAATGGTTCACGTTTATTTTGAAATTAAAATTAGAGGGTAATAAAATATTTGTTCTCCGTAGTAAAGCGCCAGTGATTATTCGTTGTGATTAACTTAATTTAATTATTATAAGTAGACATACGTACACGATGTGTATGTTATTATATAAGAGCAAACAGTTACATTTCAATAAAACGCTTCCGGAGTTGAAATTCACTTGTGAGTAAGTCGGCGAATGATTGAACAACCCCTCCTTAATGTTCATCTGGTGGACTTCGCTGAGTTCACTATTTTATCACCAGAAATGAAACGCGTGTTTAGAATGCGAACCAAGTTTTTATTAGTTTCCTCTCTTTTATAACATTTAAAGCGAAAACATGCTTAATTTCATTTCCGGCAAGGAACTGCTCGTTGGCAGTCTGGTACTAATAAAAGTTAATGTTAGGGGTCTTTCTAAATTATCTTACTTGGGCAAAAAATCACAGCTTTGCTGCATAAGAGATCCGATGGCAAACCACAAACAGTTCGCTAGAGAGAAAATATTTTCCATTTTGTCACCATCAGGAGTATGCGTTGGATGCCATTCGTATGGAGTGAACCTATCGGACAAATACATTTAGCAACCTAATTACAGTCGGCACTCTTCCAACCGAGGCAAGACGATGTTCCAACTGAAACATCGTCTTGCTTTAGTTGGCGCCATCTCCGAATTGAATCCATGTACCGTAAAATACACGGATTGTTATACGCTGAATGGTGTGTGCACACATTGCCAATTAGAGTAATTTGTTGGAAGTGCTAATATTAATAAAGAGAAGAAATTAAAGAGAACTTTCAGTGTTTCTGTTTCCACGTACTGTAGGTGGATATATACACAGTGTGTCTACGAGTACGTACCTTGCCAGTATGAAGAGCAGTACGGACACACCGAGATACGCGGTGGCCATATAAATCCACACGTCGAGCGAGAGCGGCGATAGGAAGGAGAACAAGTTCGGTGGTTGCTTAATGGGCTTGCGGTAAAGCACGGAAATGCCGAGATTCATGAACGGCATTGTGAAGTCAACCACTTGCTCTCTGCACAAACGAAAATAATACAATGAATAGGGTACATACAATGCGCTTCAACGCGCTACAAAAGGTTGCCGGTCGAATGGTAAGCAAGATGCAAACAATACTTTAGTGCAATTGTGTTTCCACTTTCAAAAATGCTGAAATATTACTTTCAAAAGAAAAAATCACGAACTTATATATTTCAATTAAATAAATTAATAAATTTTCATGTACCTGTCGTATGTGATGGTGAGATCAGCGATGGCGAGGTCGGCTCGTTGTTCCAACAATTCCCTTATCATGCCGTCCCATTCTTTGGTCTCTCGGTTGTAAGACCCATATCGACCGTCAGGCGCCAGCTTGAATGTATAATTGAAGCCCAGAATTTTAGATATCTCGTGAATTAGATCAATGGCGTAACCCTCGAACTGTGCGTTGCCTGTTAGCTTCTCGCTGGCCTCTCTCCTCATACAATACGGCGAGCTCTAGGGATTAACAGAACAGATTACATATGTAAATGCGTTAAAAAAGAATTACTACATGAGTAAACAGAGTTTACATACTTGGGGAATACACGTGAAATGAATTCGTAAACAGCGAGCCTGGAGAAATGCTCGAGTGATTTTTTTTATTTGAATACAGGTTTGTCTGTCTTCTGTGTTTCTGTTTAGAGCTTTGTATGTATCAAGTCATGAATAAGGATATGTCTCGCATGAATGTTTTCTCTCAGGGAATATATTTTTACTGTATGCCGGGGTCTACATAAATCCCCTTTTCGCTTCTCGAGAGAACACTCATATATATGTGCGATACGCTAATTTTGCTTTTGTAGGCCGCGAGAGAGCAGTAAAATGTTTCCGGTAGATTAATGCCTATATCTTGAATGTTATTTATAGCTTACCAAAATGGTTGTTACGATGAGCGTCTTATTTTGCAGTATTTCCACTATCTGCTTTTGGTTCTCGCCATAGGACCGGGTGTAATTAACGCCTTCTGAAGAGTTCCAAGTTCCAGCTTTTTGCAGTCCGTCCCTTGTTAATTCTATTATATCTAGAGTGAAATCGCTTCTGAATCCTTGATGGTCAAACTTTATCACTCCGGTTAAGCCTTTCATTTCGACCTGTTCATTGAATTAACGAGTTGAGTATTGTGGAAGTTATTTTGGTTATCAAGTTTTGAAATCTATAATAATTAAGTTATACGTGCAAACTTTTGGGTCAAATGTACGTTACAGTTTTAGTAGAGACGTTGTTCTCGTTCCTAGGGAGTATAACTTATTGATGAACTGATTCAATTACATACATTCGCCCTATCACGAAAGTGAAACCATATTTCAGTTCTGGTTTGGTCCATCCTATCGGTCGTGAGGTTATGACAATGGCGGGGCTTAAGTTAATTACCGCTATTGAATTACCAATATTGAACCTATCAATTTCATCTTCCATTATTACGGACAGTGTGCTCCTTGTTTTATTTCAACATACATCTATAAAGGTACATGTTGATATTTACTTTCAACAAGTGCCTTCTTCAGCTAATTACAAAATGGAGGGCTCGTAGAAGCACACCTAAGTTAACGGTTAGTACAACATGAGCGGCACAGATTGACATAAAAAGCGAAATCCCGGGGTGCTTAAGCTGAACATTGCTGGAGCCGTTAATCCGTCAAGTCTCACGTTCCAGCACTTAATCCCACTATGTTGGTCGCAGCTTTGTTCAATGACCACTAAACTTCTCTTTTTATTGCGAGACTTCAGTACGCTTTGAACGAAAATCGGAGAACGTTTGTAGATAGATTTTAAATGAATAGTTATTGTTCTGGAATTAACTGTTGAACGAACGTATGTTACGCTAAATGTGCTTTACAAACTGGTAAATGTACTCTGGCTTATACTATGGAAATGTAGTCAAGTCATCAATCGTCCGTTAAATTCGAAAAGATTTATCTAAACAACAGGCAATTTTTAAAGGAAGATTTATGCGATGAATTAAACATATATGCAGACTGAACTTACGATTTTCATGTAATTGATGAGGCTGTACCCGTGGGGCCAAGTGTCTTCAGCTTCGCAGGAGAGAGGTCTCACGTCTATTTGTTGTGACGTATCAAGATCATGTAAAGCCTTCGCGAACAGATGTACTGCATCATACATCAGAGCCGTTTCCGTCTGTATACCAACAAAGGATTGCTCTCAGAGAAGATTAAATATAAAACTTTACAGTAACGAGGGTCAAGGGAAATGTTTAGGGATCTAATTCTAAGGGATTGAGTGAGAAGAAATAACTAAAGGAGCCAGGAATTGTAAAGAGGGCTATGTAGTTTTAGAAATGTATGTAACACTTTTAAATGTATTAAAATGAGATGATATTTGAATGTGAAATTTGATTTTGAATGAAAGATGATAATTAAATTGTCCTCACCTTAATAAAGGTCATGTTCTCCTGTAAACAAACAATTAATTTTAATATAGCCCTGTTTATGTTTACTCGTACAAATAACTTTATCATTGGCCTACATACAGATGGGTGATTACCTTAGCCGTAGTGTGCCCCAGTTGGAGTTTGCGTCCTTTTCGGGCTTCATCGTAAACCCAGTCCCTTACGACTCTTTGGACATCAGCACGTTCAGGGTCAAGTAATCTTAAAGCTGTAATATTTGTGCCGCCATATTTGAATTCTTCTAAATCTACGCTATGAAGGTCCTGTTAACAATTCAGATTTTTGATACCCGGAATATTTTATTGCTAAATTGCTTTACTTTTCTCTAAAGACTTACCAAAGAAGTGATTAAATAGCTATGGTAGTCAGACATCATTCCTATCTGCTGTGCTTGTTGAAGCACATCCCTTATCCTTTCTGTCGCACAATCCAATACAATATGTGACTCTGCTGAATTCTTTATTTGTTTCAACAGTGGCCTGCAAAGGAGTTTGAACTTTAGTACAGACACTTAAGTATTAAGGTAGTTTGTGGATCAAGACGTACCTGTAATCATGAGAATCTGGCAGTTGTCTGACAGCAACAGGCAGTTCGGACGGCCCGTGAGCTTTGAGCAACTCTTGCAGACGGACTAAGCCGTCGCTGTTCTCGTAAACTATTGTGAATGATCTCCATCCCCATGCTCTCACTAAATCCACATAAGCCTAAAATAAATGAAACTCTTGTTACAGTAAATTTCGGTCAATATTATGTGACCAACTCTGAAATATGGACCGCCATGGGCATTGTGTTGAAATAATTAGCTAATTGGCGTTAATTTCATTACAGTGGTTCAGATTAGTATTAGTATCGATATGCTTAGTTATTAAATTAAATCCAATTTTCCAATACAACACTAATTCTGAACATATTATTTATACGTATAATTATTTGATATGATATTAATATTGAAATTAGGGATGCCTCGATACATCTTTTTTCCTATACGATACTGATACCGATGCTCTTATAAAAAATATCGGCAATACCGATACATTTATTGATTTCAAAAATTAAGGTAAAATAAATAAAACATAAGTCAGGTTATTTTTTTAATAAAAGGACAAAAGAAATAAAACCGTTTGTAACTATAGACAGGTTGAGATTAGTTAATAGTATATTTAGCATAGTTAGTTCGTGCCTCGTTTGCAACAAAATAAACGTGACAACACCCGCGTTTACATTACATTTTTAAAACGCGAAATTTGAAAAGTATCGTCGTTGAATTTGAAAATCGGCCATAAAAATATCGCCGATGCCGATATATCGACAAACTTCGAGTATCGCCGATATATCGGCATCGGTATCGGTATCGGATGTATCCCTAATTGAAATCCTATGTTGTGAAATTGGGCGTTTGTTTCTTACTTGCAACGTTTGAATGCTTTTGTAGTGTGTGTCCGTGCTGTACAAATGGGCGATCGACCTAATTGCGGATGTCCAATCTTCCGGGTGGGTGGACAATTTCATTTTTACCAACGACGGAGCCGCAGGCACATGTGTGGTTAATGGGCGTATCGTTTTAGTATTCAATTTTATGTGGTATATATTACGTTTTCGAAAGATGGCGGTTGATACGAATTAAGCTTATGAATGTGTATGACTGAAAATCAGGAAATCTCTCTCTCTGTTATCTTCTCTCCTATCGCAGGTGTGCTGGAAGAGATTTCTGTAGAAATAAGCATTACCTATGTACGTATTTTTCTGTTCCTTTCTTCTTGTCTGTTTATATGTGTGTGCATAAATGGTTAAATAAATAAATAAATAAATAAATAAAAGGCTGAAGGTAAAATATATTGAAAACAATTGTTGAACAAAACAAATGTTAATACAATAAATTCTTATTAATACGCAAATGATTAGTAAGTTTCCTTTCTCGTAAGTCCGCGGACACCTTTTATTTATTTCAGTCATGCTTACAAAAGGCAGAATTAATTAAAATCTTCGGAATGCGTAACAATTAATTTATAAGAAAGAGTCAACTTTAATTATGGACAACGTTTTATAAAACAATGAGTTGTTCTAAGCCTTTAAGATCTTAAGTGCTGGGATTTAATTAATTTTTAATCTTCATTAGAAGAATTCTGAACTGAGAAGTTGTGAAGCGTTTGAAACGGAAAGTGGAAAGGCTAAGTTTAATGTTTTACTAACGAAGGTGTCATAAATAATAGTATTTAAGTATCTATATAAATAATCGGCCTATTTCTTTCCCACTGCTGATACACAAGCCTCCTCTCTGTGAGAGGGAGTGAGCCATAATCCACCACGCGAGCTCAGTGCGTGTTGGAGGATGTCACATGTCAATTTCCGATTCTTGGACATGCCGGCTTCGTCTCCATGTTTTCCTTCACCGTTTCGTCGGCGCCATTACCACTGCTCCATCCTAAGTATCTACATTCATTTAAATAATATAACATGACACACCTGTAAACGCCGAATGGTTTGACTCAGATGCACTACCTATGTATAGAACACATTTCCCCAGTTATGTGTATGTCCCATGTAATAGGGGGCGAGTCTATTCCCATAAACCGGGCACAAATACAGACTACTGCTGCTACTGACAAATTTTAGGTAGATAAGTTCAATGTCACTTATCCCGACTCGTGAATTGAACCCAAGACCTCATGTTTAGCAGTAGCGCTTGCGATCACTAGATCAACGAGAACTTTCAAATATGCGTAGTAAACCAAAATATATAGTAGTGTGTTTAGTTTTTTTCTGTAAGTAGGACGAAATCAATGTACAACAATACGGCAGTAAATGAAAACACTGGCAATTCTAATGCATTAGAGTATTTGGGAACTAGTAAAAAAAATCCTAGCATCGAAATTTAAAAAGTCATTTACACAAACAAACTAAATAGTAGTGATAGCCCGACTATAAGTTTTGCCAATCTATTTCTGGCTATAGTGACTAAACTATTATACATATATTTGATTGAATTTTCGTATGCAGACTAGGAACGTCAAAGATCTACGTAGTTTAATTTAATGTCGTAAATTTGTCTTCACTTGTATATCAGCGTTTATATTTAGATTTCTTTGTTCCTCGATATCATCGGCCACACGAACGAGGCCATCCCTTCGGGAAGAATTGTCGTCTCCACAAGGAAAACATTTTCAATGTGTACGCCATTCCCGCGATAGGGTCGACTAAGTCTCGCATACCGACGCCACTTCCCGCAATTAAGATAATTAATTAACAAAGTTTTCTGTGACAGTTTCTAAGCCCTGCAATGTAGGCTTTCATTACTTGTGGTCAATGTTTATGTTGCCCGCAGAAACTGTTTTAGTACTCCTGAGTTTTATTCGATTACATTCCTAAGTTCTTAAATCAAATTTTTGACCTAAGAACTACTTAAAAGACCTTAGTGGTTCTTAGGTCTAAAATTTGATTTGGGATGGAGAGTAATACCTATCGAGAAAGTGGTATAACAGCATTGACAAGATTTCTTATCAAAAGAAAATGTGGCTGAAGTAAAAAATGTAAGCAAGGGTGTCGTGCAAATCTATGATTAATATTATAGATTTTAAATTTATTAGTTTGTATGTTGTGTTGTTAGTTTGTGATTGTTTTTGTTGCGTTTGATAGCCCAATTTTGAGGAAGGTTATAGGCTATTTAACTATTCAACATCACGCTACGACCCTAAGATGCCGAGTAAAAAGAAAAAAAAAAACCCTGAAAGAACTAAAAGAAAACGAAGTAATATCACGGGCGGGCAATATTTCTAGTACAGACGCCACCACATCAAGCTATCCCAAACTGTCAAATTTTCCCAATTGAATATGAACCTTATACTTTTGTAATAAAAGTTGAAAAACTATCAAAGAAATTTGAAATATTGGGGTACCTTAATGTGCTGGCCTCTGTAAATACATACATAATAATATAATGAAATTACATCAATGTCATCTCATTAGTCATACAAATCTTGCAAATCGCTTTATTTACCTTCTTGAAATATCTTATTTTAAGTCCTGATTCAAAACTCTTCAGTATTTTAGAATACAGGCCAGTTTGCATAGATACCATATATAATGTACCTATGTGCATTTATTGAATGGTTCATTGGTTCCAGCGGTGCCTGATTAGTTCACAGTACACGATTTCTAATTCAGGTAACATATGGGTAAACAATTCGATAATTACCTAGCTAATATTAGAATTAAACCAGATCCTACACATTAGTTGTAATATGACTAATTTTAACAGAATTTAGCGTTATGTTAACAGCATATCTAGGTAAGATTTTCCTAAAACGCGCTAGGGGTTGGGCAGAAACAATAGGGCATTATTGCCATGGATATAGCCCTCGTGAGACTTCCGCATACACTCGTATACGTAAGTGCCTATCGCCCTTTTGACAAGGTGTCAGGTTATCGACACGATAACGGTGAGAAGTTATAGTAGGACATAGGAGGTTTACCTTTATATTATACCTACAGTAAAATTTTCTGTGACCACATTTATAACTGATATTCAGTAGGTAGCGAATAGTAAAGTTCATTATTGGACGAATAAAAATAGCTTTTAACGTTTTCAGAAATAATTTTTCAATTAAAATTATTAACTACAGGCTTAGTAAAGCTTACCGGTAGACAGCTGAAATCTCTGTTCGAACAGTTATTAAGACCATTTTATCAATAATACAAATGTTGAAACACTCACTCGGCTTAACGCGGCTGGATGTGGATATAGGTTGACAAGGCAGGATTCTCTTCGAGTCCGGTAGTCCCACCTGGTCTCCAAATGTGGTAGTTCCATAGTGTCACATATTGACTGGACATGGGCCGCAGCTGGGGCCGATTGGGGACCGAAGATGGCCGCTACACCGCTTCGTAGGAGGTGACATACTGCGCGGAGAAAAATGTGCGTTAGTGGATATTTTTTATCGTGTAGGCGTATCGCGTGTATCAATAAAAAAATCATGGTTCGAGGAGAAATGGAAAGCGATAACAAACTGCAGCTGCTACTAAACTATTAAGTACTACTGTAATAGTTACAGGATGTCACTTCATAATTACAGGGATTGAAGCGATTGCAGTAATTACGTCTAAAATTATTTTGTGTTAGTAGACGAAACTTATTATGATATCGTAAATTCAGAATCGTTAAAAGAACTATGTAATATTTAGTGACTAAATATACTAACTAAAATCTAAACAAAGGGCTTGCTTTATTTTCTACCTACATCAGCGTAAACGAACCACGAACCACGAATTAACAATATAACAAGATCTTAAAAAAAATACACGAGTAAAAGAAAGAAAAGTATCACGTACGGTACGGTCACGTTGTCACGGCACTGTGTCGTACGTGATCGCAGGGGGAAAACTATTACGTCACACATCCCGCTCCGAACTGATTGTATCCGTGCGGGAACGGACGACCGGACCCCGCACCCGACGGTTACATAAAACGGGCACAACTACGGACCTTATTATAACGAGGACATTAGTTCTCACCCAGCTTTGTACCGAATAAAAGGTATATTTTTTTGTGATTTTTCTTCGAAGATTGATTACGAATGGTTTATTTGACAGGCCTCAGCCTTTTTATCGAGAAGGTATTACAAAAATAAATGTTTTGGCAATAATACCTATCGGCGAATAGACAACTTATTTTCGACTTATTTATTGTTTCAGTCGAAATGAAAGACTGATGTTTAATCTAGATTTGTTTTATTTCGGTACCAAGGAGTCTGTCAGTGAAATTGAGGAGTCTATTGTTGGAATCGTCTTATAATATTTTACTTATTGGTTTGATTGATAAAATTGTTTTTTTTTGTGTTATAGGCTGTTGAAAGCCTTGTGTAAGCTATCTTTTTCATACATATAGGTGATTGGTTTTTATCGCCACTTAGACACCTGCAACAACCATGCTGAGTGCCAATTATAAACACAAATAAAATTATTTCGAAGCAGCATTGCTCCAGAATCCTTCAAACCAGAACACAACAATCAACCACATAATATCACATGTCGAGCCATTACCAAAAGTCACAACAGTGTATGGTCAGTTTCTCTTCTAGTCAGTCAAGTGCTATACAGACGAACATCCATCTATCTTCATTAAATAAAGGGTGAGAGGGACATAAAGAAACGTCGGGTGATATATTATGGCGGAAAGATTATGGCTTTGAAGTGACGCCGACGGTGACGGGGCGATAACGTCCTCGCGTTAGCGGTACCCTACTTTGAAATTTGCCTTTCCTAACAACTGCCTCCAAGATTGGTGGGGAAACTTATGGGTATAAGTTAGAACTTTGAAGTCACGTAGAAGTTATTGTGCCAATTTTAGTCAAATGGGATCAAATAAACTGAACGTATTACAGTCTTGATTACTAACCCTGCGATCGGTAGAATTTTATTTCTTGAAAAATATGAGGCCGTTTAAGACTCGAATTTGCTAACTAAATAATGCCTCCACTCGACATTTCCGTGGGCGAAAATAGTCCCACGTGTCGCAGGTGACGTTTGGACATTTTTTGCCTAAGTCAATAGGAGGTTTTCGTTTTTTGTGCCTTTTATTTACACCATTAACCTTTCCGAGGCTATTTTGAGCCTGGCTTCCAGCCTTTTTATTGTTATTTCTGTATCGCCTTAATACTGGACAAAAGCCTCTTTACCCTCTTTTCGCATTTTTCCATTTAAAGCTACTAAGACCTAGTATTTTTGTAGGTCCAGATGGTCCCGCCGTGTCCTTGGCTTTCAGTTTAATTTATTTATCAAATATACAAACCTCGTTTAGACGCATGGAAGCTATCCTGCGGCGAGATGGTCTCCACTTGCGCCAGTAACTTGGCTCTCGGCAGCACTGCCCTGTCCGCGTTCACTCGTTCCACCGCGTAGCGAAACGCTACCTCTTGCTTCTCATCCTCCGGGTGGAAGAGTCCACCTGTGATGACACACGATTGCATAAAAATGTATATTTTTTTATTTTATTTTATTTATTTAGGAAAACAAACAATTACACGTTAAGAATTACAAAAGATAGGATACAGAATTGATACAAATGTGAAATCAACCACATTCTCTACAGATACATAATGAGACAATTTGGTAAATTTGAAGACTAGCGTTGTTAACAATAAAAAAGAGGCATGCTAATTGTAAATTAATTATCAACATAATTTGAAGCTGTCAAAACATGTGCTGTGGAACAACAGTGCAAATTATTTTTTCAATATGTTAGGTAACATGAGTCGAAACTTTCTATGCGGTTAGGTAAACAGATCCAAACTGCAGAAGTTCTTATTAAAACTGCTCGTAAGGCGACGAAGAGGTGCACGCAAGCCGGCATTTGTACGACTGGAGGTAGTTGTGAATACCATGACCTGTATTCACAACTACCTCCAGTCGTACAAATGCCGGCGCACCTCGCGTCCATGGCATGTTCTGGGAACTATACATAACACAACTTGTTAACAATGTCTAAACAATCATACGAGTTATTGCATAAGTCATACAAAAATGTAGTTTCAAGAAAAGTACGCCTTGGACTCAATGAAAGCAGATTATATTTTTTAAGTAACTCACTATAAGAGAGATAACAACTTTTAAAGCAGCGATAATGCATGGACTTCAAAAATGTACGTTGTATGCCTTCCATACTCTCAATATATTTATTGTAGAAGGGGTTTCACACAGGTACAGCATATTCTAATTGAGACCTAACTAGTGATCGATAGATATATAAATACGTACTAGAGTGCCTAAATTCTGTGGATGATCTCATCACAAAGCCGAACATGCGATAAGAATTATTAACAATTTTATTAACATGTGCGTCTAAGTGCAGTTTATCGTCAATTATTATTCCCAGGTCGCGGATTAAAGTCTCCCTTGCCAGAGTTTCACTGTGAATTGCATAGGGATATTTAAATACATTTTTATTTTCAGTGAAGCTAATACAACAAAATTTAGGAATACTGAGTTGGAGTTTGTTTTTAGCGCAATAATCTGCAAGACGATTGAGGTCTTGTTGAAGCATTTGATAGTCAAGCATAGTTTTGATGGGTCTAAAGACTTTAAGGTCATCCGCGTAAAGTAATGATTATAATATAAACCAATACTTAGATGCCTCTAGATGGATATGATATCATACATTTTAATATATTGTGCTTTTTTATTTTAGAATATATTGTGCTTGTCTTACAACTACTGATATATAATCAAATTATAGGCGAGGACGCTGGCACCCTAAACACAAGTTAAATCTTACATTTGGTGCCAGAGTTAATCGAAAACACTATTTAGTTGTAACGGTAGCTTGTGTCTAGTGTTTAGATAAGTGTTTTTGTACAACTGAAGGTATTTTTTTAAAAATAATTTCAACTATTCGATAAGATTTCGTTTCGAATTAAACATCATTCAACGTTATCGAAGGTGTCCTCTAAATGCTGTACACAAATCCGAAACCCGAAAATGTTGTCAATTTAAATCAAATAGACTACCGCTACCTTCCGACAGCTATTTGCAGTCGGAAGCAAAGCAAATCAGGTAATCGAGAGTGTGTCCTTTTCGATACGACAGCCTGCCGGATGGTTGTGAATTGCTATGCTAGTTTTCTATTCGTTACTACCTTGATTTTTAGACACGATTGAGTAATAAATCATTATGTTTGAGGATTAAATATGTGATACTTCTATTTTGGAAAGTCTCGTAGCTTTGTTTGGTTTATGGACCAGATATTAAACAGGTAATAAAAAGGCACGCAGAGATAAACTGCTGCCCTAGATTCCAATCACTTGCCTATTTATTAGTCAAGTTATTTAAACAAAGGCATAGAGGGAGTATTAATGGCCTGGCAAAAGCCATAAACACGAAATTTCCACAAACCCACGACATTCAACATTAAGGGATTTAAATTTTGGATCTTTCATGAATAATTATTATACTCTACTCTAGTAGCTTTTAGGAATTTTCCTATATTAAGACTGAGAACTTGAATTATCAAATCATATCAAACGAACGGTTACGTTAACTTCAATAATACTGGCGGAATGTTAAACAGTTAGATGAGCCATGTTTTCCTTTCATGCCCAGAAGGCTAAAACAACAGTAACTTCGTACTTGTTCACAAATACAATATTATCTGTAACTTTCGACATACTTACCTATACATTTTGTATAATTCAGTTACGTAAGTATTGGTTGGCAAAACCACAGAGTTATTAAATAAATAACAAACTTAACAACTTATGTATTCGATTCCAATTACCATTTACATACTTCAATGATATTTAAAACGGCTTAAAATTAGAGCCAACTTTACAGTAAATGAAGCACAAAATTGATGTTACAATACAACCTAAAATTATTACCGTTAATGAAAATGTTATCGCCTCAAGGCTTTATTCCTAAGACCGAATTATATTCAGATTATTGCTTTAATATAGATTTTTTTAAATAACAGCTGGAGTTACACATAAATCAACGTTAAATTCAGATTTCGTTATAATTAATTCCTTTTTATAATTAACTCAGTAATGTAATCCTTACCTATTCGGATGGTGTCGGGCAGGGCAGAGAGATGGCCGAAGAATAAAATGAGGAATATTGCGTTCGCCCCTCTCATCCTGAAACAAAGAAAATTGACGTCATTTTACGGACTAGAAGATGTAGAGATGGATTGCAGAATGACCAATCATGTTTTATTCAAGTTGACGACTTGAAAAATTTATGGTTTTCCTCTTTTGTGGAATGTTTGTGGTGTATGGACGGTTTTCTTTGTTATTTGAATCAGCCTTTTTCATAAGTCATTTATTCATTTGTTTAACATAGGTACAATAATGTTATTAGATAAAGATAAAAAGTATGCTATGTTATACCAGAGGGCGTACAAATGTTTGTAACTAAATATGTTTGTTTGTCTCAATTCGTATCGTTTTGTTTTTGTTAGCCTATATTGTGTTACACAGCTGTGCATAGTCCTTTTTCCTCCCAAACCAATGCGTATCATATTTGTACAAATACTTGCATAACGATGTGGAGTTTATGATACAGACTTGATACACAACATCAAAAGGTAGTTTTGTATAACTGTATTGTCTATACTTTCAAAGGAGGACACACAACATAATTGGCAACAAAGATCTTCCTTACCTCTTTGTCATCACTTTCAAAGATCATTTCCTCACATTTCACTTCTTCCTAAAACTTCCTTCCTTCTCAAAAGCCTTGCTATTTTATGTACTATTTTCATCCAATTTAAGGAGACTTATTTTTAAAATTTACACGTGTACCTGACGAATTCCCTAACGTGTATATGTCGCTTTATTGGTTACCGGAACAATAAGGAAAGGTTTTCCTTAATGTACGACACGTGGGAAATGTCAACCGAACAATTTATGTTTTTTTCCTTAGGAATAGCATTGTTTTTCTAGGAACTTTAAGAATTGTGTCGTTCGTACTAAAATTGTACGTAGGTACCTAACTTAGTTACAATTATTCGACATAATCATCATACATATTATGAGAAAAAAAATGCTTTTCGTATCTGTATGTTACCTCGTTGTTCTTTTAAAGTATGCATCGGATTTATTTTTTTGGGAGTTGCACAGAGAGCCATGGAACGTTCCATGCATCCGATCAGGCTAATAGACGAAGTTCCAAACGTAGACATACGAAGACGTACGAAGGTCTTCGATATCGGAAAGCGTATTATGGAGCTCAAATGGAATTGTGCAGGACACCTGGCAAGGCGCAGTGATGTCAAGTGGAGGAAGGCTGTGACAGGGTTGCGTCCAGCGACTCGAAGACGAGATAAGTATCGGTCGTCCAGCGGTGAGATGAGCGGACAAAAAACTAACAAAAAAAAACAGGATGAGACTGGTACAAGAGCATGGCGATTGGCACAAGAAAAGAGAGGCTTTTACCCAGGAGTGGATGAAGTGGAGATGTGGGTAATGATGATGACGTCGAAACTGATGGCACTTAAACACCGAGAAATTTTAATGGTTGTTTTCCTGCAGCGAAATGGTTTTTGTCTTGGTAATACAATCGTTTTATAAACAAGTAAATAATTAGAAACAAAAAATTGGCAGATTAATCATTGTGAAAAACCAAACTCGAAAGCCACGTGCGAGAGTTTATTTTGCTTTGAACATTTATACATCGCTGTTCCCTTGTTTGTCGGCGCGCGGCGCGTGCTATTCGAGAAGTACTACTAGTTGCCTGTAGTGCTCACGTTTTTGAGTTAATGAATACTTTTTTAATTATTTTAAAACAAAAACATCTTTATTTTTTTACTTTTATTCTATGCTTCGAAAGTGATCCTTATGGCATATTGTTCTGCCACGGGAAAATAACCATTAAAATTTCTCGGTGTATATAAAACTAAAATATTACCTTCATATTAACTTCGATATTATAAGAAATCTCAAAGTTTTACTAAGTCATAAAAACTGTGCGAAGCAAGGGTGCATCACTAGTTATAAATACTTAATCATAGAAAAAGATTGTGAAAATACACGTAGGTTTCTCTGAAAAGTCGAATTCTTATAAGGTTAGCTAACGAGCTGGTTTCTATGCCAGAATTTTGTTTTCGGATGTCTGGATACTTTCCATAGAGGGTATGTACAATACATTGCAATTACCTACATACATAAACGCGAAAATAACGAAAAATTTATTGATCGATTCTCAACCATCTTTGACACATTGTAATACAAAGATGGCGTCTTTTCCAACTATAAGGCTCTCGCAGAAAGTCGCGATCCGTTCTACCAGAATCGCGTCGCACCATAGCGTCGCGCTTGTTTGCGGGGAGCCTTCATACCGTTACTAACGATGACGTGTAGCAATAACATAATTATCCAAAAGAACTACATATAAAGAAACTATGGAAAACATCCCATGTTTGGTTTATCATAATAATAAATTGGCCAATGTTTCTTTGTTTTCTTCCATTGATCGCGTATTTGAAGACGAAAACAATCAAATGATTTTCTTTTACATACTTTTGAGATCCCTCAATTAAAATAACATGCAACGGTGGAGTGCGGAAATAAACAAAAAATGTTGTATGAAAACTGTAAAAGGTGATATGCTCAGAAATGGGTGAATATTAGAATAGAATAGAATAGAATATTTCTTTATTTGCACAGGAAGTAGGTACATGATACAGATGTTCAGTTTAAAGTGATCCTTATACTAACTACCTTAACTAGGGCATGCAAACAGTTTAAGTTATATTGATAAAGACTCATTCACTATACAATATTAACACATTCAATCAAACAATACAAGTTTAACATGTCGAGAAATAATTCAGTGAATAGTTTGAAATAGGCAATACAATGCATAATGTCAAGTTTATTAAAATTATAAATTCGTCATGCTCAAGGTCAATACAGTTAAATTAAAAAGGAAAAAAAATAAATATATTAACGATTTAGTACAAGTCAAGAGTAGGTATGTCATGTTATCAGTTTAAATTCTCATCGGTCAAAAATTCGCCAATTGAGTAATAACATTTATTAACTAATAGAATAGTCAATTTCTTTTTGAATAATGGAAATGTCTCATTTTTTATTACATGAGGTATTTTGTTAAATATGATCGGACCCATACATATAACACTTTTTTTTAATAAGGCAGTATCCGAGCCACTAACAATTAGCATATCCTTATATTGTTTCCTGATTGGCCGGTTTCTATTTTCGCACGCTTTATTAAAAAGATGCATATTCGATTTAACAAAAACAGCCATCTCTAAAATATAAAGTGATGGGAATGTTAGCAATTTTAGGGACTTAAATACAGGTATGCAGCTATCTGTTACTATTAAGTTGCACATGGCCCTTATACAGCGTTTTTGAGCCTTGAACACCTGTTCCCTCAGGCTACAGTTTCCCCAAAATATTATGCCGAATCTCAAAATCGAGGCAACTAGACCGTGGTATGCAATTAACCTTGTGGCCATATTTACTTTTTTAGATAAGTTAAAGAGAACATATGCAGCTGTACTAAGTTTTTTGCATACTTCTTCTGCTTGAGGCTTCCAAGTTAATTGGCTATCTATCATAATTCCAAGAAATTTCGCAACTAGGACTTGGTCAACTTTTAGTCCATTATAGTGTAAATGTAAGACTTCTGGTGGGATCCGTTGATAAAAATGCATTATATTGGTCTTGGTTATATTAATCATTAAATTATTTTGATCAAGCCAGCGTATAATATTGATTAAAGTTTCATTTATATTATGTTCATATGTTATTTTGTCAATACATTTAATCAAGGCAGTACTATCGTCAGCAGATAAGACCATGGGATGGTCAATGTGGCGAGGTAAATCATTTATATACAGCAGAAATAATAAAGGGCCCAGCACACTACCCTGTGGTACGCCATACCTAATAATTCTAACCATAGAGAGATATTTTTCTTCGCGCTTAGTTTTTAGACATATTCTAGAAATTTCCGTATGTTGTTTACGATTGTTAAGGTATGATTTTAAGAGATTAAGTACATTTCCTCTGATGCCTATGATGTTTAGCTTTTTTATAAGAATTTCGTGATCAACGCAATCAAAAGCTCTCGTCATGTCCGTTAAAATTGCGCATATTGGTACTTTTTTATCAACATTTTGCAATATGACATTTATTAAATCGTAAACGGCCGTATTTATACCATTATTTTTCCTGAAACCCTTTTGTTCCGAACTTAAAATATTATATTTGGATAAGAATTTATTAATTGAGTCATAAATTATTTTTTCTATGACTTTAGAAAAGATGGGTATCAAAGCAATTGGTCTATAATTTGCTAGATCTTCTTTGTTGTTTTTTTTAAAAACTGGCTTAACTATAACTGTTTTTAAGCTATCCGGAAATACTCCAGTACTGATACACAAGTTTAGTATATGACACAGATGCAAGGCGATGTCGCCTGATACGAATTTTACAGCCTTTGTTGATATGCCATCATATCCAGTGCTACTTTTATTTTTTAATGACTGTATCGCTCTCATAATATCTTGCGGTACTACTGGATTCATAAACATTGAATTGGGGTTGCTTGTCAAGTTTGTAGTGTCCGGTGGTTTCGTCATATTATTTTGTGTCTGGTCAATAAAATAGTTGTTAAAAGCGTTTGCAATGTCTGTCGGATTAGTAATGGTAGTATTTTGAACTTTAATTTGGGAGAGAGGCTCGGTGATGCGGGTTTTGTTATCTATAACCTGCCATGATGCTTTCGATTTATTGCTTGAGGTATTAATTAAATAGTTATTTTGTGCTCTTTGCGTTAGTTTTACAATTTTCCGAAATCTGCGCGAGTAAATTCTGAATTTATTTTTATTACAATTTGATGGTTCGCGTCTGTATTTCCATAGTAAATGTCTTTGTTTTCTACTATACTACTTTTTTTTTTGTTTTCTTTATTGTTATCATCCCTGATCGAAATAACTATGTATATGGAAGAAGAAAATATAATAGGTACTAAATACGTTATACGGGCTGGTAGAAGAAAATATAAGTCCAGGTCCGATCCAGAATAACTTGCAAAGCTGAGGCCACATTTCCCGGTAATGGCGAACTACATTTCGCGCGCTCTCTGCTTCTCGCGCTTCTCTAAGGTGTAGTTCTCGTTATAGCGACAATGTGGCAGTAGCATTTTATGCACAGAATAATTATAATCATAACGTAGGTTAGACCATAACCTATTAAACTGGCTAGATTGTATCACAGTTTCACTTAAATAAAGTTGTAATTACTGGCTTTTGTTCCAAGGTGTTTATTTTAAATTAAATATCAACAAACTGCTATCCACTTTTCAATTAGCAATTATTTAGGGCAGTATCAGCGCAAACAAAGGGGCTGTATTGTAATATTAATAGCTAGTTTACATTTCGTTAAGTACCTATACAAATAAAGTGTCTACGTTCGACCTTGTCTCATAAAGCAAACTGAAAAGGTTCTAAAGATAACCTTTCTAAATGTATCCAAATTATTGCTCATCTGTTACGCCCACTGCCGTTCAAGAAAAGACGTAAAATATACAATAGATATGACAGATCCAGAGAACGAAAATAAGGCCAATAAAAAACAGGCATCTTGACTGTCTCCCGCTAATATTGTCAGGAAAGTTAATTGACACCCTACGTCAATTGTCCGTGTTATTGCTATTTCATACAACTGTCAAAGATAGACTGTTGTGCCAAAGAATGACATTTGTGCCAAAGAAATACAGTTTTGCCAAAGAATGACAGTGTTACCAAAGAATGATTTGAATATACGGTCAATTTAAGTTGGTTGTCAATTTAGTCTAAGCAATTAATTTCCCTGACTTGCCAACCTTAAAAGTAATTACGACGTTACCGTGCAAAGGTCATAGCTGTTTGCGAAGTTAGTAATAGGTGTAAGTGGAGTCACGTCTCGCAATGTAGCGAAACTGTTGTTATAGCTAACTCCATACACGCTGCAGCTGAACGAACTGCTAACTACGTCACAGATATGTTAGCTACACGTTATTTTAATTAGTCTTGCTGATGAGAATAGAGAAAGTGTTTGTTAACGGTGTGTAATTATTTCGTGTGATTAGAAACGTTCAAATAATCTAATATTAACATTCTAGTGTAACTAAAGCAACTAACTCAAACAATATTGGATATTTTGATGAGCTGAAAGCCTAATGAGTATCGTATAATTACATCAAATATTTAGTTGGATGTATAACTGTTTTTATAAAGCCAAAATCTATCATCGCTCAAAATCGTGTGTTTGACTAAAATCCACTAAGTACATTAACCATCAACCAGCATCTAATTTCGACTAACATAGACTTGGGAAAGAGAACATGAAGAAGACATGTGGAAAATGTTGTGGGTAGTGTAATTGTTAAGTTTAATTTTAAGATTTTTCTGTTTATGCTTAATATACTACTGTCTGTTTTCCCAAATGTAATAAATAAATAATTTATAAATAAAAACAAATAAATTCTAAAAGACGCTCTTTTTCCACATGGCCATTTTAGTCCCAGCTTGATACAGCAATTTAATAACAACGCTTAGCAGTTCCCCACTGTGAGTCGTTAATTTGCGGCTAGTGATACACGGACGGGTCCGTTCGATGCAAAATCAGCCTATAATGTTCCCACTGCTGGGACACAGGCCTCCTCTCTGTGAGAGGGTGTGGGCCGTAATCCACCACGCGGGCCCAGTGCGGGTTAGTAGATGTCACATGTCTTCGAAATTTTGGTTGTAGGACGTGCCGGTTGCCTTTCAATGTTTTCCTTCACCGTTTTGAGAGCAATGGGCCCGCGCTTGGGCTGGAATTTACGACCTACAGATCACTGCTCCCGTCGGACCTTCTATGAACATTAAAAATAATTTTAAAAATTGGTCCAGCCGATGTCAAGTGATGCGATAACCAACGAACAGCATTTAACTGTTAATTCGAAAACATGTGAAATCTAGCAGCTCGCACTGGGCCAGCGTGGAGGATAACGGTCCACTCCCTCTTACCAAGAGAAGGCCTGTGTCCCTGCAGAAGGAACATAATATATAAGCTTATAATGCTAGTCCGAATTCTTAGGGAAAGAAAAATTGGAAAAGTTGCCCGGAATTTGGACAGGACAACTGTCTGTCGAGTCAGCACTCAGCTAGTATTTCAATAAAAGTCAAATCGGCTCGTATGCCAACTTTCTTTCCCTACAACATCCTGCTAAAGAAGTGGGTCAGCAAACATTCGAGCCACCACGACTTCAGTAATTAAAACCAATGGCTTGTTTTAAACACGGTAGCAATTGTTTCCAGTTTAGTTTAAGGCTCGAGTGACAGAAGAACTTCTGTTTGTAATCCAAGAGACAGAAGTTACATTGACATCAAACGAACCGAGTTACTTTGAAAATGTTACTCTGTAATGTTTCATAATCCGTGATTATCATTTAAAGCTCTTCCGGAGTATACTGGAGATCGGTTTTTAGTACAGTGTCCAGTGGTAACTAACTAGTTTGCGGTCCATCGTCCAAACAAACTGACTGTTAAGATAGTTACAGATAAAACAATTATGTTATAGTTGTAAGGTCATCTTTGTAACAATTCCTCATCATAATCTGCTTAGTCATTTGCCAACTATATTGGGGTCGGCAGCTGAATGCTAGTTATTTTTTGCAGAGCGACTGCTTATCTGACCTCCACAACGCAGTTACTGGGTAACACGATACCCCTTGGTAAAACTGGTTGTATAAATCTTTGTAACAATATACAAAATTCTATTTTGATTATGCAGTCAACCTATTTGAACGTCGTATTTCGCTCAGTGAAGAAGCTGTACCAACTACTGATACTGTAAGACAGTTGTCAGATTTGGGGCTTCTCGCTTGCCGACTGTCGCAGATATTCACAATACAGCTGGGACTATATTCTGTAGTTTCCTATTTACAAGTTTTACAACACATCTCTCGGTTTCGATTTAGCCTTCGACTTGTTTAGCACCACTAATTATTTAAGAAATAAAAGCCCAACCCCCTTTGAGGTTTGGGTTTGGTTTTGAGGTTTGGTTAAACTCTCAAATTACTGCATAATTTTAGCTTGTTGTCGTCCATTATAAAATCATTGAAAAATGTTTTCCTAAACACGGACATCATAAACAGTTAATGAGAAAATTGCCATAATCACACTCAATCTATACTTAATATATATATTAATATTATAAAGTTGAAGAGTTTGTTTGTTTGTTTGCTTGACCGGGCTAATCTCAGGAACTCCTGGTTCGAATTGAAGCATTCTTTTAGTGTTGGATAGCCCATTTATCGAGAAAGGCTATAGGCTATATAAAATCACGCTAAGACCCTTAGGAGCTGAGCAAAGAGAAAAAAGTCACGAATATGAAGTACTCGCACGGGCAGGCGAAGCGAGCGACGGGGTGGGTCGGGGAGCAAGAAATTTGACGCGAACAAAGTCGCGGGCAGAAGGTATAATATTTATCGTGCTGATGATGGCTTTAATATTCTCTCGATGCCGCGATGAGGCAAAACAGAGAAAAATCATACGAAGAACGTAGCAATGAATTCTCGTTATTATCGCCTTCCCAAAGATCGAAATGTTTTTTTCTCCAGCCTAGGTAAAATCTGTGTGACAGGCCAACTCACTTTCTTACGTGTCTTGAAATTCCAGATACGTAACCTTGGCATATTTCCATGTTTTTTTTGTTATTATTACTTGTATGTTCACAGGTTTTTTGTTGGTATTGTCAGACATACGTTTTGCGTATGATAGGATGGAAAGTGGTTACCGTCGCCTGATAAAGGTGAATGACTTACTTGCTTGTTACCTACTTTACAATGTTTGTATTATCATCATCGACGAAAGCCTGACTTCGCCCACTGTTGGGAATTGGCCTCTTATTTCTTGTGTCAATCCCTACGCTCCTGTGGACGAATCCACGGTTTTTCCCGCGATGGCAACAATCTCGTCCGGCCTTCTTGCTGCCAGACGACCAACATCTCGTCTTCCAGTCCTTAGACGATACTTCATCACAGCCTTACTTCGCCTATCACCACTGCGCTTTGCCAGTTGTCCTGCCCATGGAATTCTCCATGGCTTTCTGTGTAATTCTTAGCCAGTACACAGCCAGTTTCAGCACCGTACATCATGGTGAGCAGGATACACTGGTTATAAAGGCGAGACTGCAGGCATACTGGAATTTTAGCTGATCTCAAAAGGCGTCCAGTGTTCTTAATGTGGCCCACCCATGTTTGTATAGAGCAACCAAATTACATGGAGAACGTCACCCTTAGGCCCTTAGTGCTCATAATCTCCACCCTTCAGAGCTTATTACACGAGACATGTAAGACGCCCGTCATGAGCCACCACGATATTATAACAACGGAGGAATTATCCTTTTTGTTACACGAATTAACGCTTGACAAAGAGCTCTTAGTCGTCTCGAGGATTTGCAAACTAACTATCTAATAATTTTATGCCATCAGCTTGTATCTTCTTGGCTTTGTTTTAATAATCCTGAAACGTTCACTAATGAGAATGTGTCTCCCATTGAACGGCTAAATACCCGTACTGCTGTATTCACCAGGCTTGAAACATGGTTTGTTAAGGTTATTTTTATTAGCAGTAAGGAGGTCGCATTGCTTCCCATCCTGTAGCCTTTTACGACACCTACGTGATTTGAAAAGAAAGCCAATTTCACCACGCTTGGATTGCAGTCGATAACGATAAGGCTACCACTACCTTGAAACCTTTACAAATACCAACGGATCGAAAGAAGATGGCTTTTACATGTCACAATGAATGAACAGTCGTTAATAAGAGGCTTGTGGCTGAGTAATAACTGCCGTACTGGTCTATCAATCAAGCTAAGCTACGTTTGCCATGTTTAGTCCGTGGATGGGTGAGCATCTTTACATGCCAAGAAAGTGCCTCGGAAAGCACGTTAAGCTGTAGGTCCCGGTTATCATTCGTGGGCCTTTGACAGCGATACGGGTCGTCAGAAGCCCGAAAGTCTGACAACCAGTCTTACCAATGGGTATCGTATTACCCAGTTACTAGGTTGAAAAAGTCAGATAGGCAGTCACTCCATGTAAAATACTGGTATTCAACTGCATCCGTTTTGACTGGAAGCCGACCCCGAAATAGTTGGGAAAGGGTTAGGTAGATGATGAATGAACAGTCGTTATTATCACCACGCTTTGCAAACGAAGTGCTCCTACGTCGACTACCATCAACAACCCATCCAGGGACGACGTCATCTTCACCTATACCGTTCCCATTTAGTCATGGCCAGAGTCGGAAAGGAAATGGCCTTTTTTCAGGAACGAATGTCTGCACATCATGACTGAAAAGCTAATCACCATAATAATGCTGAAAATGGGCTTTACTGAAACTAATCTATCCTCTTACACGACATTAAACTGACCTCATAATGAAATTATACTGCAGGGGAAGCGGTAATATTTAATTTCCAATTACACCACAAGGAAAAATCTCGATAAAACGAACTGGGGTGAAATAATAACAGAATAAAATTAGAATCTAATAAAGTATGTAAATGTAGCATCTATGTATCTCTATGCAAGGTCCTGAATGAAAAGGTTTTATGAGGCAATGTACCTATTACATAAAGAAAACTCAGACACAAAGGAACATTTTGTATATATTTTGTCTTCAATTTCTTCTTACGGTATGATTTGCTAATTCTAGACGTCAGACATGTCACATCACGACACGACAACAGGCTTTATCAGGTTTCAGGTTATTATATATGTGTCCGTATGTATTTTATTTGACATCATAATTATGTACATATGTCAGTTTCAGGCGAGAAATAAGCACCTTATTTCTTAATATACCACACAAAGAAAGATTTGATTATGTTTCATGAAAATATATAAGAAAGGAAACTGGATTTCCCGTTTTGCTATAAATAAAGGAGAATTGCTTTTATTTTTATTAGACATTCAGTTTTTGTACAAAAATAGAACCTATTATTTATAACCTAAGAAATAAGATTTCTCTTGAACTAGCATAATAGTTTTGTTCAATGAAACGCGTTGGAAAATGACGTTTCTTATTAGCTATTCAGATCTGTTGATCTACATTGTCTCCTGTTTATGTTAATGTCAATAAAACTACAATACATACCTGTATAACTACTTAATGTCACTCTTACACGAAACACCTGTGTTATGTACACATCGTCACCAATTAATTTACTACAAGAATACACACCAACCATTCACTAACACCAATCACAGATAACATTTCTACATTGTAATTAGCGCTGCAGTACGTTAATGTGGTCAGAAACTGTCAATTGATGCGTTTTGAGTATAGGATTCGTTTGGCACGTTATTCGTCTTGGTTAATCGAATACGTATCGATTTGTATTCGGGAGAGAATCGAGTCATGTGTGTATGTAGACCGGTTGAGCGTGCGGCGTCCGCCCGCGCCCGTGGCGTCGTCGAGCTGCCGGGCGCGGGGCGCAGAAGCCTCAACGCGCCTGCGTGCCGACACCCTGCTGATGGTTGCCCATCCACTAAGATTGTATACTAAATCATTTTGAATGCATGACTTACGAATTGTCAATGATAGCACTACATATTTTTATTATCATAATTTGCCAAAAGCAGGAAGGTATTTTGTGGTAGTAAATATAAAGAATTATTGAAAACAGAAAAAAAACTTTTCTTTTTGTTTTAGCCGTGGTGGTATTTCAAATTTACTGGTACAAAGGCAAAAAAAAAAATGAAAAAAGTATTTTTTTAGTGTAGATTCAGAATCAAGATTTAAATAAAACAAACACTAGATAGAACTTCTAGGCCGCTAGTCCGTCTGCCTCGCACGCATCCCGCCACCGTCCGTTGAACTTGCGTCGAGGATTCGCATCGTCAACGCAAATTGTCTTTTCATTATTCACACCGCGATTATTTCGCCCTTTGACAGTAGACAATAAAACTTTGTGCACAAGAATGAAAGCGGTTCTATCGTGGAGACCTCAAAAATACCTCTGTATAGAACCGAGTGAGACGGAAAAAATACGATTTGTCCATTTCATCTTATTTTACTGTTTCATGTTAATGAATGAATGCGTCGGTTTTAATGACGTGGCATGACATGGCTCGCTTCCTTAAACGTGAAAACTAATATATCAATAACCCAAATATACATTCCGTGAAGTTTTTTAAAGGTAAATAATAAATTAACTGGTCGATAGTAGGTAAGTCATTATTTCAGTCGCGGCTTTCATGAAATAATTTTATTAATTAATGATGACTAAAATCCCCGCCCAAATAAACTCTAGTCTACATTTAAAAAACCTCAGTTAATAAACATGAAGAATAGATTAAATGTGATTAAAAATGTCATTAAGTGATCTCAAGTTTCTTTCAAGTTTTTGTTCGGTTCAAAACTCCAATCAGATTGCTCAATTAATTTATTATTTTGAATAAGTCTTTGCCCCCTTTGTCCCCGTCAGTAACTTATAGTAAAGTAGAGGAGATTGTAAGTGTTGTTAACAGTTGATGTATCAGCTAGTCGAGCTTCTCTCGTCGAGTTCTTGGTTTCAACCAATTTCCTAGAACAAACTTTGATAAACTGCTGAGTTTGTAAGTAGTTTTTTGTAAAACTCAATCGCTTTAGCTCTTTACGTCAGCTAGAATATTAATTGGATTCGTCCTATCAATATTGTGGTATATTTTTTATTATTATTTTTATTTGACATTTTAAATAGTTACGGTTGTGTTACTAGATTAAGTAATTATGCAGTACTATGGAAGAGCGGAGTCTTCTAACTCAAGCATTCATTGCCCCAAACACCAAACACTTTTTTGTAAACTAAAGCATAAATAGGCTTTTAACACTTTCCTATGGCAGCCAAGAAAAAAGTTTGCAACGCGTGTGTCTTGCTATATCTCACGTATGGATGGCCAATAAAAAATCTTCTGTAACTGAGAACGTGTCAATGAAAGAATTGTGCAATGAAAGAAGTAGGTAGGTATGTTAGACGCTAAAATATCGCAAAAGAGCAGAAGATAGATCTACAATGTTTAGTATAAGCAATGGCAGCTTATTATTGGGCTTATAGATATAGATTTATATAGAAGCACTAGGTTTTGTAAAATGCGATGGACGCAGGTCGTGTCGCTGTCATTTACATGTTGGACTCCCGCCAGTGCCGTTTGCACTAAAAACATATAAAAAATCCAAAAGTGGACGGAGCTACCAAAGTTCAGATATTATTAGGAGAAAAAATTAGATTACACCGTTACGACGTGACGAATTTATAAAGGTTTTATTATTAGATTCCCTGATAAAGCCGAAACTTGACGGTGCTCTCGTGTTAGATTTTTCTTAAGAAAAAGGAAGATAAGTTGCGAGGGAAGAAAATAATCGAGTAAGAACGTTTCCTTTTACGAAGCTGGTAATCGTTTTTCTCGATATTTCTTTGCATCAAAATGTTAGATGTTTATACAACAAAGTATAATCTCAATAGGTAGCAAATATTTTTTAGGCGGGTACTTGAATAGGTACCTAATTAATCTTTTATACACATATAGTCTAGTCCACGTTCACACGGACGCAGAGATATTGCGCCAGTGTTTTTTCGCACCCTGGATCCTCAACGAACTGCTCAGGGAACGCCGAGAAATTACCAAGTTAAAAGTTTTTTTTGGCCTATTCCTTGGGTAACTAATATGGATATCTATTCGATAAGCAGTCGTAAAAGTATGCTTTTAGTGGGACTTTTCAATAGCACCGTGAGAGCACTAAACTTGCCCGACAACTTGAGTACCAATCCAACTCTGGCGCTTGTCCAAGAGATAAAAGTCAAGTCAACCGCGGCAAACGTACACAGCATAGAATTTTATCAATTTCCTGCCCACGTTTGATATTAATAATCCATGCGAGATTACCTACTCTGTGGCTGAACCGAATTCGTTTTCAATTTCTATTTTTTTCCTACTCTATTATACTAAGCGTTTCCAGTGTGTACCTACTTCTGCTGCGGCTTCGGCTGCAAATACTTAAAACAAAATGAACGAAAAACTAGTAAACAGCTGGAATCAAATACAATAATATTTGCTTTGAATTATAACGCTCCCGAAGGTAGATTTTGTACATAAATAACAATTGAATTCGTTCTGCAACTTGGTCCTACGACGCGGAAGTTCTAGATTTGTTTATTTTTCGTTCATATAACTGAAGTTTGAATAGGTAGCAAAAGTTTCGAGCCTTTAAACAGCACAAAGGGAGTAGGAAAGTGTAGGAGTTATATTTCGAGAGGCACACTATCAAGCAGTGACTGTATTTCAAAGGGAACGACCGAGAAAGATACGTGAATGTTGCGTTTTCTGCTTTTATGTTACGATTCAGAAAATGGCTAGTTTCTTAGCATTATTTGATGTTTACTGCTATATTAGGGTCTATTGATATTTACTTTGTAATCGCCAAAGACGTCGAAGGCTTTTATACGATATCCTTTGCTTTATTGTTGTATAACGTCAATTTATCTTCTATGCTTGGATAAAGAAGCCACTTGGGATGTCTATTTTAGAGTGATGTCATTGAGCCGTCACATAAAAACATAATGGGTAGATCCTGTGGGGCACTTTTTGTATGGTCGAATAGTCTTATAAACTATCTTAACAATAGACTAGTTACATCTATGGCACATTACATAAAGTTAATACGTGGAGCTTTAGCTTTTATTGAACACGCTTAGTGCGTTAAATGCGTAAAAAACGACACGGAAATAAGAGCCAACACGTCTATTTTCAGCTGTTCCCACTGCTGGGACACAGGCCTCGTCTCTTTTAGAGGGAGTGGGCCGTAATCCACTACACGGGCCAAGTGTGAGAAGGTAGATGTTACATGTCTTCGAAGGTTTGGTTGTAGGATATGCCGATTTCCTTACGATGTTTTCCTTCACCGTTTTAAGAGCAGTAGTGATGAAATAATTAATATAATATAAAGCGCCAATCTGGGTTCAAACCGACAACCTTTAACTAGGAAGTTGTGGCTGTTACCACTGGGCCGCCATTGCTCCATTTATCCAAAATCGTATCTATTTATCCGAAAAGTTTATAATAAAACGAAAGCTGGGGTTGCAGTTCTTAAGACAGTTACCAAATACGCTGGGGACGACTTCTATACGAGAACTTTTTAAAACTTTTATATCATGTGTGACTAAGTGCTAGCATATAAGTATGAGTATGCAGGAAAGTTATATACCGTTAAAGTTATAATTGCATGCGCTTGGTTTAAAATTAATTTAATACTGTGTGGAGAACAGCACATATAGTTAATTTCCAGAGATTATCTCAGTGGAGCATATCTAATAACGTGCTAACTCGTAAACAGGAATACTGCACTGTGGTTTGCATTGTCTCGGTGGCCAAAGTTACGATCGCGCAATGCGCCTCCCTTTGTCCCGAGCTTGCTTTTATTTTTACCTCATGGTGGGCAAGATTAGTGGTCCTATACAATACTTAATCTAGGTTGAACCCGGCTCACGGATAGTTTATTTATGACCCTACACATTGTAGTAGTGAGTTATCCTTCCGGCAGGAATTTCATTCTTTCCGGCTTTTCTGTTTTAGGTTGAATTTATATCTAAGCGGTATTAGTATCAATATTGAAGTAGCTAAGTAGTATAGTATGGACTCTTTGTTTAATTTACATATTAAATTATCAGGACGAAAAACAAACAAATGAGGAATAATACCGTAACTACATTTCCAATCAAATGTCAATCAACGAAACTCTGTGATAAATGATAAATGATTTTGTTTTCTGTAAATAGGTTTGTACAAACACTTTTACACGTCAATCATATTTTTTTAAACTAGATGAGGTCGGCGTTTCCTATCTGACTACTCTGAGAAGAAAGGCCGAAACAAACTCAGAGGTCACAGTCTCTTTTAAAGTCCAGACATAATTTTGGTCAGATCATGTGAAGTCCATGTGGATCGGTGTCTGAAATGGTCTTTTGAAGAAAGAACCACACAGATTGAGTGGACCTCTCCATTCAGTGCACGCATTTGTCAGTAATCATACAGCTCAACTCAGAACTTGAGGAGCTCAACGATTTGACTAACAATACCAAAGACAGGACATTTCGGTAGGCCGCATAAAATACTCAAACTGCCAGATTAATATTAAAACTAGCTGAGAAAGAGATGAAACACAAAACAGAAAACACAAAAATAAACAAAATATGACCCAAATAGTCCTTACATTCACAATAATTAAAACAAAAATAATATTATACTTCTAAAGTAAATATTCATGTCAAAGTGTATATAATAATTATCAAATGTCAGAGTATAAGTTTGCAAAAAAAAAAACAACATTTAGTATGTAAAAATTGGAGCAAGTCAATCCCAAGCTTTTGTGTCCTCAACATAATCTTTAACAGTATAAAAGGCTTTCAGGCACAACTTACGTTTAATGAATGATTTAAATTTATTGATACTTAGATCTTGAACATGGCTTGGAAGTTTATTATAAAAGCGTATACATTGACATCTGAATGACCCACCTATTTTCTTGAGCCTTGTTGATGGTACAACAAATTTGTGTTTGTTCCTAGTATTTATACTATGGATATCACTGTATTTTTTAAACAATTTAATATTTTTATGGGCATATAATGTGACGTACGTTCTAAACTACTTATTCTTTTGTAAACCAAAACAAAGAAATTATACGAACGAATAGGAAATGTTATATAAGTAGATTACGAAAACTATACCAGTTATATATGGGTTTCATAGTCAAATTGCGTGAAATCGGGGTTTAAACGAAAGGGGTCCGAAAAGGGGCGTGGCTTAATCAAGGCTGCAGTAGAACTTGCCAATTTTGTTATTTGACAACTCGATAGGTTAAAAGTTATTAGCTTCGGCTGTATCTATCTATGTATAAAACGGAATCTTGGAACACGAATTTAATTTCACCAACTTTAAGACATCAGATTAATTAGAAATTTTACACATCAGGGTCCGATGACATTACAATAATTTCATAAATTTATGCCATTATCCTGGCCTGGATCACCAGGATAGCAAATATTTTTTATAAAAATAAACAACCGACTTCCAAAAAGCACTAAAAAGTGAAAAATAACTTTAATTTCGGAAGTCGGTGACTTTGGATATGTATTTTAATTTTTTGTCACCGCCATCCGAAATTAAAGTTATTTTGCACTTTTTAGTGTTTTTTTGGAAGTCGGTTGTTTATTTTTATGAAAAAGTTTTTTATTTTTCACTTTTTAGTGGTTCACATGTGCTTACCCCTTCACAGCGTACCGGCGTGATGTTATGTTATTAACAAGAAAAAATAAGAGACATGAGATTTCAGCAATCCCTGTCCCTTTGCTATCATTTATTGAAGAGTTCCGTTGCCTATCCCCGAAGTTCTTCATCAGAGCTTCACCAAATTGAAATGGAACCACTCCGAGAAAGTACTCTTCCAAAAACTACACAAATTGCTTCAAGTGTGCCTATAAAATTTGAAGAATTCTCTCTATTTCTCCAGGATTCCATCATCAGATCCTGACTTGATGATCATGGGACCACCTGGGAAGTATACCCTTTCAAACAACAAAAAAAATTATCCAAATCGGTCCAGCCATCTTCGAGTAATCGGGGAACATACAAAGAAAAAAAAAAAAAAAAAGGTTCCGACGAATTGAGAACCTCCTCCTTTTGAAAGTCGGTTAAAAATACGCTTTTGTAGTTAGCTGAACTAAAAAAAATAAAAAAAGCATGGGGTGCTTGATATCAATTGAAGTGAGAGATACTGATAAAAGTAGTCATTATAAAAAAATAATCTCAAAAAGCACCCTAAGCTTTTTTACATTGAAATGATTCCTTATTTAAATTAAAAAAAAAAAAAAAACTACTGTTTAGTTTGGTTTCCTTTAAGAGCGTGTTTTTAATTTTTTTAACTTTTATTCATTTGTCAAAAACTTCCAAAGTAGACAGGCATTTTTGACTTCAACAAAGCACATAGCCCCTCTATAAAAGATAGTGAAACTAGTAACTACCCTTGTTCCTCCAATGTGTTAAGCGCCGTAGCGTTGGGAGGCATTCGTGAGAACTGTTATTGGCATCTAAAATTGAAATGAACCATTAGGAGGGATGCTGCTTCTCGGCTAGGAATTCAATTACGTAATGGTTATGTGAATACATCTCCATGATATCGACATTATTGGATAGATAGAATTGGCTTCCAAGTCCTACATTCTATGCTCTCGTCATAGTGATCAGCCCTTTACTGGCGTCAACTGCCGAACATAGGTCTCATAAAGACTTTGCATTAATTGGCAGTAACACTAGGTTACGCTCATTCTACCTAAACCTGGGCTTGTTGTGTTGGCTATTTTCAAGAAGATCTATGTAGTTAGATCCATAATATTAGAATGGGCACGCCACGATTGCGGCGGTAAGTCCCCTCTTTGAGGAGTGGATTGAGAGGCGCCACGGCGTCCTCACCTTCCGCCTGACGCAGGTCCTCACCGGACACGGTTGTTTTGGGAGGTTTCTGTTTTGGATAAGGCGGGAGGAAACGCCCGGGTGTTTCCACGGGAGCAAGGCAGCGCACGTGAAGGAGAGGCAGTATACGCGCCCTCACGGCCCTAGTCGCTGCAGAAGACGCCCTGGGCGTCGGAAATTCCAGGCTGATTCCCGGGCACCGTATGCTCAGGCTTGCGGATGGCGAGTAATGGGTAGCTGACCGGTAAGGACCACACGCGGATCGACGGCGCGTTGTGTTCCACCCGCGCCTCAAAGAGATGTCAGCACCAACTGGTGGGGTCTGCCTGCCAGAGGTGCAGGTTGTTCGAAAGAGATACCGCGGCCCCTGGCACACAGGCAACTGAGGGAACACGGGTGGGTTATAGTCAGTAAAAGTCTGACACACTCTTCCGCTTCACCCAGAGCGAGAGAAGTTATTTGATGATTTGCCATACTAAAAAAAAACCATAAAATTAGAACGATAAATTAATTTGAATGAAATTAGGCTTTAACAGTAGGTACTTAGGTAACCAAAACATGAAAAAAGAACAACGATAGAACATTCTTAATTAAAAATAAATCACCTTTTAAAATCTTTTCATCGCGAATGTATAGAAAGAACTTCTTAATTAATATTTTTGCTAAGCTTTCCAAACAAAAACATCTTTCAATCAAAATTTTAAGTAAACGTATCAAGTGATCGCTAATGAGGTCGTCAGCACATCAAACAATATTATAAATTGCGAAAGTGAGTTTGTTTGTTTGTTACGCTTTCACGCTAAAACGGCTAAATGAATTTCAGTGAAATTTTTCACATGGGTAGAACATGACCTGGGTTGGGATATAGGTTACTTTTTATCCCGGTAGTACAGTAAGTTTCAGGAAAACAAGTTGGTATTCATGAATACCGATTTGTGTAACCTAATGTAAATCTAAAAGTACCTACTAGGCTTGCATGATTTCACGATAGTATTTCATTCATTAGTATTATGCTACTAATAGGATAACCTGGATTAGCACATAGGATACTTTTTATCCCGGTTGTACATTTCCATGGCATAATTTCCGACCTCCACACGGGCAAAGCCGCGGGAAAAACCAAGAAAAAATATAGTCAATTAACGAAACAGGTATTAAACAAGATTTTTTAATATCAAACGTAAGTATAATGTTATTATGCAGCCAAAAGCTTTTAATTATTATTAAATTGTAATAATTATTGATGAAAAACGTTTGTGTTTCAGCATACCGGAAAATTAATCAGCATTATTAATTAATTTGTGGGTGCATTATAAGTTTTAAATAATTGCTGAAACCGAAATTGTGAACTGCCTCGTTGGTCTTGAGGGCGGAAGCGCTACTATTGAGGTCCTGGGTTCAATTTCCGGGTCGGGCAAAGTCTTACAAGTTACAAGTACCAGCCCGTTGTCTGGATTTGTACCCGGTTGATGGCAATAGGCTCGACTTCTATTACATGGCAGTGTACGACTAAAAGCCGACAGACACTACGCCGACAGGACTCTTTGCCGACAGGGCTCATCAGGTACGTAATAGGTTTTTTTTTTTTTTTTTTTTTTTTGTCTTGTTTTTTGTTTCACTTTTTGGGTTTTGTTTTGTTGTAGGTTAAGTATGTTTGTGTTTTATTTTTAAACAGTGTCTGCGATTGGATACGGACACTGTCTTTTTGTTGAGGTTTATTCGCATAAAGGGGTTACCTTTCCTTGTTAGCCGCATAAGTTTTTGTACAGTTGTACAGTACGCGTGTCCGCCCCCCACATAGCCAGGTGTTCAGCTTGGACGTAAGGTAGGATTTTAGGGGGCAAAGTACGTAATAGGTTAGGTTAGGTTAGAATTACAACAAACCGCGCGCGAGCAGAGCGAGCGAAGCGAGCGGTCCCGCGGCAGCGGCCGGCGAGCGGTACTTCCATGTTAGTAGCAGTTACTTGACTATTTAGTAATATCGCAAGAATGAGCCTTGTGCGCGAAGAGTCCTGACGGCGAAGAATTTTAGGGCTCCCGCAGACGGGCCTCGATAAGGCGACGCGACAACGAGATGCGACTTTAGTAGAATATATTTAAAACTTCATGGAAATTAATTTCTCTAACAGAATCGCGTCTCACCGTCGGGAGTCGGGTTGCGTTGCACCTGTCTATGGAGCATTTACATTAGAGCGACTTCAAATTTACCTCCGATTTAGGGTCCTCAAAATTTTCTCGCCGTGACATAAATTTGTCATAAAACATGAAATAAAATTAAACAGTGTCAAATTAAATAAGCTAGCGAAACTCCAGACGTGATAGGTATGATATATCTAAGCACGGAGAGAAAACGTTTAAAAGAATATGACATTTCTCACAACACTCTTGCAAGAGAAAAGTGCTAATGAATTCCTTACTGTTGACTGCAAGGCTGAAAGGCCGCCCAAGGTACCCCCGTTCATGAATATGGTGATTTTGACCCCTCAGCGTTCACAGATGTGGGTACGACTGCCGTGCTCGCATGTTGCAATGATGCATACGTGTATTGTCTGTTCAAAAACGACCTGATGAAATGCAAACAAATGCATCAGAAAAAGAAGAAAGAAAGCATAAAGAATATTTGGACACAGTATTCGTTGAACACAAAATAAACAAAATAAAAAAGTGATAAAGTAAAAATAGTGTTTACATCACGCCTGCGCTAAAAGTTAATTTCAGCATAAATGCTAGACGGCTGCTGTTGACGCTGGTTTTGAAATGAACCTTTAAATAGAGACATGTGATGTATTGACAAACGGTTTCAAAATACCTAACACATATATTTTTTCCCAAAAAAAAGGAAAACAACAGAATTGTTTCAGCGAAACCAGTTATCAGCTAGATTGAACCGTGCACGATGCTCCCACAGTGCATTACAGCTCGCCGACCGCGGCGGACAATATACTGACAGTTGTTTAGTTTAAAGGCTCCCGCAGACCGGCGCGACGCGACTTCAGCAGATCAAATTACATGACGTTTTCATAGAAATTGTTCTATTAGTCACGTAGTGCAGTCGCGTCGCGCGTCGGTCTCGTCCGCGGAAGACAAGAAAAAGTATTGTGGGTAAAACGTACCCATGAATAATACGGATGGTAATTTGTAGTGCCATTCCTAAACAGGCTAGTTCCAGATTTGATTATTTGAATACTTATGAAATGCGAAATTCTAATTTCAAATTATGTTTATCATTTGACAATTGAGGATAATTTGATGAACATGAATGAATATTGTCGAAAATGTGTTACCTTTAGTGAGTGATTGCCTTACCTTTAGTGTTTACCCTTTAGTGAGTGATTGCCTTACCTGAATACTTCCAAAAGTATCTGATGAAAGTATAAACAAATTTATATTTTCATCAGATACTTTTGGAAGTCGCACAGGTTGAGGTTCATACGTACCTATATATAGGTACTTACAAGTTATTATTGCAAGACTTGCCTACTGGCCAAATTTCTTTATTAGTTTTTCTTTTATTAAAACCTACCTATACAGGGTAGAAAGGACATCGGCTCACACGATGATACCATGGATGATTTTGAATCTCCCCGAGTTGAAATTTTCAACGGTTTTTTTTTTTAAATTAGCTCTGCCATACATTTTTACCGCGTGGGTATTGCACTTAAAGTTTTTACGCTACTTCTAGAATCATGCGCTGAATTAATGGTTTCAGTTCGCGCGTTGATACCCCTGCCACTCTGTATTTTGCAGACACTGGTACCTATAAGTTGTACCTACTGTCTACTACACTTTAAAAGTGTTGATATTTTTTTTTTAACAAAAAAAAAACGTTGCCCACACTAGGAATTGCCCTTAATTTCTCCTGTATTGTGGGTGCGTTTACAAACATTAAAACACAAATAGCCAGACTCGGAACAACTACTTGTAGGTCATACCAATATTTGTTCCGTGCGGGAATCGAACCCGTGACACGCAGTGCAGCAGTCAATCGCTTAACCGCCAACCGTGCGATGTTGAACGATCAAATTGATGTTTAAAACGTCAAAATTAATGTTTAAAACCCAAGAACAAATACGAGTACATTTCAAAATCATGTAACGTCAAAATGTTGCCTCCCTATAACAGGTAAGTAAGTGGGTTCTTCAATTTCCTTATTCAATAATCATCTAAATTCAAAAGCCTATAAGTGCGGAGTATCTGCTCCGCTGTTAGTAGAAGCTTTTAAGTGCCTTCAATAATTCCCACAATTTCTGCCGCCATTAACTGATAGCTCAATATTTAATCAGAAGGCTCTCGGCTCAGAGTACGTTCCTGTTGTAATTGCATTTGATTGTATCTGTTCGCTTTGTACTTTTTAGTTAATGATAGATATTTTAAAGAGATCTGCAGACTTAGCATAACGCTTTCTATTTCTACTCTACTGTAGAATAGAAATCGCTTGTCTCCGTTTCTCGGTAAAAATCTATCTATCAACTGTCTATACGGAAACGTCATTTTTAGGGGTACAAAAAGGAACTCTTTTAAGATCACTCTCTTGTCCGTCTGTCCGTGGGTCACCACCGATTTTCTCAAGAATGGGTAGACCTAGCAAGTTGAAATTTATACCAGATATTGAGATCAATAGTCCCTATTAGGTGTATTGATCAAGGTCCTGAGTCAATACGTTAAAAAGATATGGGCAAAGGAGACTGAAACGATTACTTACAATCTTGGGCCTAGATGTAAAAAGATGAAAGTGGTGTCAATTAATAGCATAAACATTATCAACCTTTCACTGAAAATTCTGCGGATTTTGTCAATCAGAGAACAGCGATATAAGAGATTAAGTAAAAGTGAGATTATGATACAATCTTTAACTAACAGCTGATTACTGAAGTGCAAAATATGTTCTTTTGCAAGGGTCGAAAAATACAAAGCAGTGGTCGTGAAAAATGAAGAATAATCGGGAAAGCACTCAAAACGCAACGGAAAATACAAAACGAGTAAGCAAACATGAGCAGTCGGCAAGCGTCTAGTGTCAATGTCAGTCAGCTGTCATGCAATGACATAGACTAAAAATAGAAGACTGATTTTAATTAATCGATATGAAATCGATAATAATTATTATTGGTTTTTCAGTAGTTAATTGATATTTTATTTATTAATATGGCTGTAATAATGAGCACTATATTGCATATAAATATATTTAGTGCATTTAATTACTTTGAGTTAATTATTTAGTGCAAAGGTAACTGTGTAATCGATTACTCAATCGAAAATCTCACGAAAGCTATCTTTCTCATATTTCTCTGCTTCCAGATTGAGAATTGAGGTGATTTTTCATATTCTAAGATAAAAAATATGATTAATTATTTAAATCATATCTCAACTCATTACATTTGGGCCCACCGTTTTCCATCTCCTTTAGATTTTGGCGAAAAGTTGTACCTTTTACCCTAATTTTTTTTCTTTTTTTTTCGGAATTTTCCCTTTACTTGTGCTATAAAACCTTGCTTTTAACCAAAATTGACAATTCTAGGTCAACCGGAAGTACCCTATAGGTTTTGGGCCGAAACCCTCTAAGGTAGTTCCCGTTAATCTAGCATCACGAAATTTGGCAAAAAACAAGGTCTGACAGTAGAAATAAAGGAAAAATTCCAAAAAATAAAAAAAACTTGAAAATTAAGGTAAATTTTGGTACTTAAAGTTTTCTCGAAAATCTAAATTTCCCCATATCTTTTTTATTATGGCGGTATAATATAATCGCACTTGACCGGTTTTTTTGTCTACTCTTCCTACGACAAAACGCTTGTCTACAGTTCTCGTGCTAAGCCTGCTGCAGGGCTATAAAACATTATCACTGAGATGATGATTTATTTTGACAATTCAAAAGCATTCACTGAGGCATTTGCGATGTTGAGTAGACAATTTTTTCCGCAATTTAAGCAACAAGTGACTGATACGTTGAATGTGTTACGCAATTAGGGTGGTTCCGTGTGGTGCCGGACGTAAAAGAATAGCACCATCCCATTTCTTCCCGCGGGTGTCGTAGAAGGTGACTAAGGGATTTACTAGAGAATGGGCAGCAGCGTTCTCTACGCATTTTACCACCATACTCGCCAACCCGTCTGCCAAGCGTGGCGATTATGGTTAATCCCCTCCTATTGGGGGAGGCTTATGTCCAGCAGTGGACGTCTTTGGATATGATGATGATGATATGAATTAGGGTGGGTATTTAAAATCATGGATTGAATTTCCTAAATCATCGTCATCATCTGCCTAGCCTTCTCCCAGCTATGTTGGGGTTGGCTTCCAGTCTAACCGGTTGCAGCTGAATAACAGTATTTTACATGATGAAATATACCTACAGAATTTCCAAAAATACTAATACTAACAAAAAAATATGGTGCATTTTCCACAATGAATCAGGTAATTTGATTTTTGTAATCAATAAACATAATATTAATTAATGATGTTCGTAACTTACATAATCCATTTTCATTTTTCACCATTTAAATGTCACAAAGCTTTTCCCCTGTGACTAAAATAATATTACAAAAGAATCATAACAGCGAAATATATTCAAAGCATAAAAGGAGACTCTGTCTCAAAGAAGGAGCAATGTCAGTGAAATAATGACCTAATTTATTTTGCCAAGCAGTTGCAGGGAACTGAACATAAAACAGGTACCTACATCTCAGCGATTTAAGACCCGGTTTCAACATTTAAAAGATTTCAGTACCATAACGTAACATTACGACTCGTTTCCCCGAAGGGTTGAGCAGAGGTGTACCCATAGTACACCCACATTTCACCAGTAATGTTATTTCCATGTAATAGGGGGGAGCATATTTCCACCAACTGAGCATCCAGACTCCGAACTGCTGGTAAGAAATTCCAGATAGAAAAACCCAATTACACTTTGCCCGACTCGGGTATCGAAGCCAGGACCGTCGTGCTCAGCAGTAGCGCTTGCGAACACTAGACCAACGAGACAGTAACTAGTTCAATATAATATATAATATAAAACCAACATTGCATGTCCTATACAAAATGTATTTGCCCCAAAAATTGGCAACTTTGTAAAATATCGCTCGGTTAACTTTAGGGTTCCGATATGAATAACATTGGCTCGGGAATATATAAACCGCTTACCATGAAGACGTCAACGGGCAGAAGGTCAGATCTAAGGCGGCCTGGATCCCTGGAATCCTACTTGGAAGGCACATTGGGGTTATTAAGTGCGGCAACAAGATCAATAATGTATAATGTTCGATGGCGGAGCGTGGTGTTGACCTTTTGAAAGTTCCGGTGAGGTCGCCCGGTGGTTCGTAAGATGAGGGTATTAGGCAACCGCCCTTCTGTTTAATTAATGGAGGCTTGACCCCCGTCTAACTTTCTCTGCATGTATTTAAGAGACCGTTATGTACGTAGAGATGAAATAGTTTCATTGTGTTTTTATGTCAGTTTGTCGTGACTTAGGCCTTTGTGTTTTTATGTCAGTTTGTCGTGACTTAGGCTTTTGCCCAGCAGTGAGATGATGCAAGCTAACAGTAGTAGTAGTAGTCTTGGATTACATTCTATTCAGAGCTCAACGACTGAGTCGCTTTTCAGCATCAGAATGCTTAGGTATACCTACCTACAGCTACTAAATAAATATTAAAAGATCGTACTAAAATATTCCCCTTGTGCGAATAAAGGAATCCATCCATTCCCACATACGAGAAAGTAAGTCTTGATTAGAAGTAAAATCAAAGTAGTAATCCCCTTATCCTCCTGCTTCAATTCATTACAAACTTCAGTATATTATGTTTACGAGTGTTAAAACACCAAGCAACATGATTATGAATATTTATGTAAAAGCATATGAGCTGATGAGCTACGCTCAGTAACTGTAAACAAAGTTTATGCATACGAAACGTCGTAAAGTCGTACGTCACGACCGCCCCGCGACAATTTTCCTCGCTACATAAATTCGTCGAGTCTCTGAAAGTAGACAAGTTAATATGAGATTTCATATCGTACGGCGGAAACAACAGTGCGTCGAGCTCTGCGCTAATGAATAAATAACACGCTGTGTGTCTACACTCGCTCGATCTCCCACGAGCCTGCATAAATAGGCCTTTTTTTCTTTGAATTGTACAAATGTAAATAAAGCACACTGTACGTAAAACGTATCCATGTTTTGTGGCAATTAAAATTTTAATTTTTTACTGAAAAAGACTAAAAACACAACGCTTTTACTGTTGTTTAATTGGCATCAAGCCCTACCGTGCTTCACACAATTCTTTATTCGGGAATGATATTATTGGTTGGCGGAATAAAAGAGGGAAATCGGAAGTGGTGACAGAGTGAGTAAAAGGATAATTAAATTTGCGGTCGGTTAAGCGCGGCGTATCACGTATCGAGCTGTTTCAATACGTGTGACACTCGATGGCGGTGCTGCCGTCAATTGCCCGGGGCATCGCGTCCGCCCGGGCGGTGCTCGGCCGTCACCGCCCGACGATGAGGGCCATTCACGTCACGTTCACGGCTCCCAGCTATTTTTTAATTTTCGAATAACGACTGCGTTATTTTTATGACAATGACGATGGGAAATGGTGGTGTTTAGGAACCTTTGTCATCATTGCATTTGGATTTTCTTACTGCTTTCTGTTTAAAAATAAGGAGGTATTATGCTTTTTGGAACTGAACAAACAAGTTTTCTGTTTCGAAATGTATAGTGCTCCTCTAATAAATCAAAGACGTTGATTAGAAACCACAACAACAAAAATACTTCTAGTTTGGTCGATGCTTTATACACACCTAATTCTCGACTAAGAACAAAGTTACTGTACAACAAATGATAAAAACTAATCCTGTAGCGAGTTTAAGCTAAACACTGTGTGGATCCACAAGTCTTCTTCAGAATAAAACCAAATCACTTAAGCACCATTTACTCAATTGCGAAACGTTAATTTGAAAGCCAAAGCTTTTTAAATTACCGCGGCCAGCTCTGCACGCCAAGAATTACTTCTATCCAATGGTAAGCTGGTAGATAGTGTCTTAATTGTATTTAAAAGATAAAAAGAACTTTGCCTTTTAACAATCTATTATCGCGTACAAAGTCAGATGAAAAGGACATTTTATGACTCGTCTTTTAAATGGTCTTTCAATGTTTTAAAGATACGAGATGGGTACTTAGCTACAAGAATTACTTTGTAACGCGTTTCAACCTGATTAATAATGCCAAAGTTTTCTCGTTACTCCTTTACTGATTTTCTGAACTCATTTTTACTTGTCCGGCGAAAAGCCATCAGTAAGTCCGACCTTCTTCTGTAGATAAAAGTTTGTGTCTGATTAAATTTATTTTTAGCTGGGAATGGGAAACGAAGCGTTGATAAGTACTAACATTAACACTTTTTTCAATTAATTGAAGACATTCCTGGATTTATTCAGCTGAATTGGTTTAGGTATTTATTTTGCTGAAGAAGCAGAAGTAATGTCTAACTAACTTTCCAAAATAAATGAAGGTTTTAAAATCACAATTACAAGCTCTGCTCAAACATCAAGTAAAAGTTATCTAAACGGTTCATTTTATTTTTTCGAAGCAAGAAACACTCGTACAGTTGGCGGTGGCGGGTGCGCTACATCCCGCAAGTCACGTACCTTCCCTGCAAGTAACGGAACTTGCAATTGTACTTGTAGGCGGCCCCGGAACAGCTGCCTCCCCGGATGTTTGTGCAATAGTTCCCCAAGGAACTTTCCGGAAAATTTAAATACTTTTACTAGAACAACAGGAAGGATTCTTAACACAAATGGAAACAAAAACTTGTAATTTATGGCTTTTGCGGAAATGTTTAATTTATAGTAGTAGAGTTATACTTACTATACAAAATACCTTGCATTTAAGGGCCGTATACACCGCGAGCGCGAGAGAAAATTAGGTATTGAAGCGCTACTCACACAGCAATAGACGCGTGCGCCCCGCTTACGCACACATACATGTTTACACAGTGGTTCGAACGGCGGGAAGCGTGAAGACAATATTTAAAATATAAGTGGATACTATTTTGTTCTTTTCATTGCATTTATACTTAGTAAGGAAGGATAGGAGAGGGGGTGGTTTATTGCACAGTTTTCTATGTAGGTATCAATTAGCTGTTATATTATGATTTTAAAAAACAAAGTCAAGACTAATTTCTTTCTCTTATTTATTTCTCCACTCACTTGTATCACTCGCTCAAGCATTCGTCCACTTACTCGCCTTCCAATTCGCTCACTGTTTCAAACTAAACGTAAATAGGTGCTAACTTCTGTATTACAATTATTATCAACATTTTGGATTTCGCCAAATGCAGCCCTGAAACAAATCAGATACAATTTTATACCCGTTACTGACAAAAAACATAAGTAGGTATGTAGTACAATAGCTAACAATTTATAAACAACAAAAAAACCGGCTGGCAGCCACTGAAAATTTAGTGGGAACGCTCTTCGTTAGTCAAAGATACTGTTTTTGGAAAAATGTAGGTAGGTGCTCACACTCCTATCTTTTTTCGTTTTTTATTCCAATGCACGCGTTTCTGGCTGGCAAAAAGCTGTTGTATTTTGTGCTTTTGCCCGTACTCATATTTTTCTATAAAAAATCCAATGTAAACGAAACAATAATTATTTTTATGGTTTAGGTTTACGATTACGAGCACACAACATGCATGCACCTAATAAAAAAACCTGTGCGGTCGGGAGACCCGTCAGGAACAAGATTCCTTCTCACGTATCGTATGGTTTAAAATCCATATACAAAATTCTATCAGCCGATATATTAGATTTTCATTTTGACCCCACTAGCGGCTTTAGCACCCTCGAAAACTATGAAATCGACACCTATGGCGAAAAATTTGAAACTTTTCGCAGCCGCCATTTGGATTTACATTTTGACCAAATTCACACTTTCAGAGGTTCAGAGTGTAAAGAAGAAAGTCGCATGGTGGGGGCATACAAGTATGAACGCTTTTTCGCGTGACGATTTCTACTAGTCAACTCCTACCGTAAGCCGCAGAAGTTCGTTCCAATAAACGTTAAAATCTTTAAACATGCGTTTCGAATTCGGGGTGGCCTATGGCTATCTTCAGGCTGCATCGTCAGATCCTGGACACCGTCTAGATCTGTAGTACTTGTCAAGACAAATCTTACGAGCCTAAACAGGACGAGGTTGTGTTGTATACTTAAAGAGTTTCTATGGCCACCTTTCGACTTCATCATCAGACCCTGGACACCATCTACATCTATAGTACTTGTAAAGACAAATCTAACGAGCCCAGACACGACGAGGTTATGTTGTATGCGTAAAGAGTTCCTATGGTTACCGGTTGGCTCCATCATCAGACCCTGGATATTATTCCAGATATATAGTACTTGTTGAGACAAATCTTACGAGCCCAAACGCGACTGGGCTATGTTGTGTAGTTAAAGAGATCCTATGGCCACCGGATGGCTTCATCATCAGACCCTGGACACCATCTAGGTCTTTTTCACCACCTAGAACAAATTATGTCACACCAAGTACTTGAAAATAAGATTACAATTATGAACCGGAAAGATACCTACCTGCGAACGAAGCAAGCTTGTAATAATAAGAGACGTAAAAATAATAACAAACAAATAATAAATGACACAATATAAAAAATACGTGCAAAAAGATTCGAGCGTAAAAATCTTAAATTTTAGTACTTACCTTGTATAAATTAATTCAATTCAATTCAATTCAAATCTTTATTGCATATCTCATGTGTGTACAAGATCTTAATATTATTTATAAACTTCACATGGACCCTGTCGGGCACAACAATTGAGTAAATTATAAATAGTAGCATGCTTTATTTAATAAGTGTATAGAACGTCATAATTTACAAAACGAGATAGGGATTCGGATATCATTAAAAAACTAGTCAATTAAAAATAAATAATATTAAGTTTTTAGGGTACCATTAAAATTCAATTAAGTAATTTGAAGTAAATACGTAACATAATAATAATACGGTTGTAAACACAAATCCATTGAAAGAAAGAAATTACATAAGAGGAATGAATATTATAATTATGTCACAGATTAAACGTAAACAATAAAATAAAGAATAAGTCAAACATAACGTACAAAAAATAAAATAAAAACAAAAGTCAAATAAAAATAATTAAATTAATGTCTAAATATGAATAAAATAATGGTGAAAGTCATCCCATTTTGATGTCGTCATTTAAAAAATCGTTCAGTGTTCAATCGTGCATTTATCAACTAATAGTTTTCTGAGCCGGTTAATAAATATTTTGTCATTTTGCTCCAATTATTGTTCTGACTCCGGGAGTTCCGACCACTGTGCGGGGAATCTCGTGTACGCACAGGCCACTATTTGCCGCGTATTTTTTACTTGAAAAGCGACGTGCTCCCACCTTGAAGACGTGCGGTCGACTGAGCTCCGCGGTTCGAACTCTGTCATATAGCGGGTAATACGCGTCGCCATAGTACATTGTATGGAGATTTCGGGCATCAAAATTGAGAAAGTTTGCGAATTTTTTACGCAAAACAGAAGTATTATTATGGAAAACTGAAAAATGTATTGGGTTCACTGTTTTATGTTGTTTTTATTTTTAAGTATAAATTAAATAGGTGCCTTCTTACTTAAGCCTTAAGTTATCAAAATACGGCAGTGCTTTTTACACGTTTTTAGTGATTTTCAATATTTTTTTAACAATCACCTACAAGGTTTATCCCCAATCCGATTGTTTCACGGTATAGTACAACTCTTGAGCTAGCCAGATATATTTTTTCGTGGCAATTACTTTAAGTTTTCTATATAAACTTATCGAAATCCCATAACACGATTTCCTAGTGCTGACCCTTAAATGCACTTGCAGACACAAATAATGGTTCCACAAACAAAGCCAATAGGCTTTAAAGCCCCTATGAAATTAAGAAACAAAAAGGATTTTCCCATAATCATAAAAGCTAATTTCGTAGCATGTCTTTGAACTTTGTTACTTAAAGTTTCGCGGCACACAAAGAACATAGAATAAATATAAAGATAAATTACTTTGTTCAGAGAGTTTCACGTACCTTAATTTTGCTGCACCTGTTTATTATTAGTAGGTACCTCATAATGCTTTGTATATTTTTCAAGAAATGAGAATTTTTCTTCGTCTCGCCTTCGTAAGAAATCTTAAACTCATGAACAAAATTTCTTAAGTCAGCAAAAAGCGATGGCTAACCAATTCTCAATGTGTAGAAATAATCATTCAATAACAGTACGTAAGATCTATATCTTGCCTTACTTAAGTTTGGCAATTCTTCGATCTATGTCGGTTACCTTGGTATATCTATAGCTCGAAGAATTGCCAAATTTAAGTGGCAGTGGGCAGAGCACATTTCTCGCAGAACAGGAAAGGTACCTAGGTAAGACGTAACGTTGGAAGGCCTCCCACAAGGTGCACCGATGACTTGGTGAAGGCCGCAGGAATCTGCTGGATGCGACACGCACAGAAAAAAAAAAAAAAAACCCGTCGATGTGGTGGTGCTTAGGGAACGCCTATGTCTAGGGGAGCTACTCTCTAACTCCGTCAACGAAAATACGGGCCCATACGAAAATAGTTCGAAACTTCAAAGTAACTCCTACAGCTGATTAATTAACTTATTTGGACGGGTAAAACCATATAGGGAGTAGGGACATCTGTCAAATCGTCTAGTAATTCATTCTTAGTTTAGCGTAAACGAACAACAAGACAGTGAATTAATTTGTCTCAAATCAAAAGAAAACCTGAGTGATTTATTATGCCAACATTATTTGATACATTACTGTAGGATGAATAAAATTTAGTTGAATAATTTTTGAGCCAGACCGCGCTAGACTACGTAATTAACACAATTAAAAAACAAGAACGTTATTCGAAAATAGTTGGCGAACTTACCAGACAGTAGAGTAAAGAAAAGTATCCAGACAATAAATAAATAACCTACTTTGATTTAATTGTTCTCAATATTTCGTGATGAGATCATTTAGATAGATAGATGGATAGAAGATAGACGCACAAAAGTAATACTGAAGATAATTGTAATATACTTTAATGGGACTGGCACAAATTGGCCGAGATTTTCGCCTGGCACAGGTCTTTATTGTTGTTTAAATGTTGGGGTTGGCTTCCTGTCAAGCCAGGTGCAGCTGAATACCAGTAATTTACATGGAGCGACTGCTTATTTGACCACTAAAACCCAGTTACTGGGTAATACGATACCCTTATGTAAGACTGGTTGCCAGATTTTCGACTGTCAAATGACCTGGTCGATCGACTCGTTCGGCTGTTATTACTTAGCCACAACACAAGCCCCCTTTATATTTTTTATTTTTCACTGTTTGTATTTCCTGTGCTTGTCCCGAATAAAATATTTTTCTTTCTTTCTTTCTTTTCTTTTACAGTCAAAGAGATGCCTAAGATTTATTTATTTCATCATTATCATCATCGTCATTCAGCCGATAGACGTCCACTGCTGGACATAGAATGGATTGACATACAAGGACATACAGGGGATCACCATAGGCTTCCCCAAAAAAAGGGGGGGGGAGGTTTGCCATAATCGCCACCCTTAGCAGGCGGGTTGGCGATCGCAGTACGGTGGTAAAATGCTTAGAGAACGCTGCTGCCCATTCTCTAGTAAGTCCCTTAGTCGCCTTTCGCCTTCTACGACACCCACGAGAAGAAATGGGATGGTGCTATGCTTTACGTACGTTTATTTATTATTAACTAGCTTTTGCCAGCGGCTTCGCCCGCGTGGAGGTCGGTGTATTATACATATAAACCTTCCTCTTGAATCAATCTATCTATTAAAAAAAGCATCAAAATCCGTTGCGTAGTTTTAAAGATTTAAGCATACATAGGGACAGAGAAAGCGACTTTGTTTTATACTATGTAGTGATTACAACGGTTATACACCAGTAACAGTAATTCATTAATTTCGTAACTGTTACATAAATTACAATTTCATCTAGATAGCGATAATATATAAAAAAAAGATAAGTTATGAGATGCTGTGGATGATGATAATTATGTAATGTCAAAAAAGTTAATGACGAAAACTATTTTTCTTTTTTGTGGTATTTCAATTGGTATGCGGTAATAACAGTAGGTACAAGATGTAAGACTGGTGCATCGTACATTTTGTAAATTTCAACAAGTTACATAGGGAGGTATAACACATAGACACGTATTCGAATAATTCATTTTAATGGCCACCTCGAGGATAGTGGAAGAGATATGTAACGTCGTCTTAGTATTAAATATTTTATCCTTTATGTATATTCAGATACTTTTGTTTCGCCATAAGTACAAGATGGTGAAATAGTTTCGGGAATGGATGGAGCAAATAGATATTCTCATAAGCTTCACAATAACACATTAGCTGGAGACGAAATGGCTATTTATAAGGATTATATTCTTGTTTTATTCTAACTTTACCCTTGTAGACTGCTTTGTTGTTCTAGTGGTCGTAAGCACTACTGTTGAGCATGAGGTCAGTGGTTCGATTCTCCGCTGCTGCGGGAAATCGTGGCACAACGGATATCAGCGGGATCTTATGGCGACATGAAGAGTGCGATTGTCGCAACACAGTGCTGGGAACGCCACGATTGCGGCGGTAAGTCCAATCTTTGGGGAGTGGATTGTGAGGCGCCACTGCGTCTTCGCGTTCCGCCTGAAGCATGTCCTCACCGTATACAGTGTTTCGGGAGGTTCCTGTTTCGCATAAATAGGGAGGAAACGCCCGGGTGTTTCCACTGCGAAAATCGCCCTGAGGACGCGGTGGAGCATACGGTGGAGGTCTGCCCGGCTTGGGCGGAGCACCACCGTGTCCTCGTGGAGGCGATGCACGGCGGCGGTCTCTCGCATCCGGCCCTGGTCCAGGGCATGGTACGGAGTGAGAGTGCATGGGTAGCCGTCACTTCCTTCTGCGAAGCAGTAATGCTCGCGAAGAGGGAGGCGGCGCACGTGAGGGAGAGGCAGTATATGCTTCCTCACGGCCTTAGTCGCTGCAGGAGACGCTCTGGGCACCGGGAATCTTAGGCTGATTTCTGGTCACCATAGGCGCGGACTTGCGGACGGCGAGTAATGGGTAGCTTGCTGTCCGGTAAGGACCAAGCCTCAAAGAGATGTCAGCACCAACTGGTCGGGTCCGCAAGGGCCGATGCCTGCCTGAGAGATACCGTCACCCCTGGCACACAGGCAACTGAGGGAAGACGGGTGGGTTTTAGTCAGTAAAAGTCTGACACGCCCTCCTGCTCTATCCAGAGCGGGAGAAGTTATTTTATGATTTACCAAGGTCAAAAAAAAAACGGGTTGGATTCCCAGGTCGGGTAAAGTGTTATTGGGTTTTCTACCTGGAATTTCTCAGTGGCAGCTCGGAGTCTGGATTCGCTCCCTTTTAGTGACTTAAAACAAAGTGGCGTTTTGTGTGTGTACTATAGTTACACCGATGCCCATACCTTCAGGGAAACAAAGCGTATATATCAGAATCAGAACTTTATTTGCTATAATTGTAGGTACAGTTATAAGATGTTGTATATAAATTGATGAGATCAGCTACAGTCTACCTTACGGCGTGCAAATATGCGATATATATGTGATCGTATTGGTTCGATGTTTTCACAGATTAAGAGCCTGATGAATGTCTGACGGACTCTGGACAACCTGCTAACTCTAACACTACAGTACAGGCTCTTTTTGTTACATCCCATTGTTTGCTCAAACCAATTAAGATTGTAACCTGTTTGCGTTTCCTGATCCACAAAATCAAATCAACAGCTTTTACAATGTTTGCGACTAGTTCTGCAATTATCTGAACAGTAAATCAAAGCTCTAATCGAATACACGGTATTCTGAGTAATCTGCTTGTTGATCGGGAGTTACGAGTGCGACAACAGTGTCGTGGTCACAATATGTTGACCAGTGGCTTTACGGCCACCGATACAGCCGCGTTGATTGGAATATCGATTAAGGGTGGTGGTGCCAGTGTGGTTCTGCGTCGAGGGCTTGTTTGCTTTCTATAGGAGAGACAATACACTGGCTTGTGTGGTTTGGAAGTGATTCAAGTTTAATTACTTGTAGGCGTGTCTGAATGTAAAAATATGTCATTTTTGTGGGAAACAATATCGTGAAATACGTAACAGTTTTCCTACTTCCTACTAATATTATAATGTGAGTTTGTGAGGATGGATGAATGGATATTCGTTATTCTTTCACGCAAAAAAATAAACGAATTGAGATGAAATTTGGAACACAGATATATTTTAACCTGGATTGACACAAAATGTCCTTTTTATCTCGATAAGTTTTTAACTACACGCGGGCGAAGCTACTGGCAAAAGCTAGTGACTAAATAAACCAACCAGGATTGTTCTCAACATCTCTAGTCAAAACAATCTGCTGTTTTATTAAACCCTTAACATGGATTTTTAAAAAGAACAATATGTACCTACGCAAAATGCGTGAAAACCGAAATGTAACCAGTTTTTTCATTGAATTAATAGGGCAATCTAACTTGGCATGTCATGAGGCGGCACTATTTCAACAGTCGAACGAATAGGCATAGCCGAACGGAACTCCGGTATTGAGCCTGGAAGGTTCGGTGTCTGCAAGATAAATGTAGGCTCGAAAACAATGTGGGAACTTATTGCACACTATTTCGTGTACACAACCTAAATGGATATTGTGAACAGTTTTACCCGGTTGAAATGGAATCACTTGACATGTGGCTGGTTCACATCTGTTGAAGCCTCTTGTTTTTATTTCCATCGCAATTTATGCTAAACATCTGATATATTTGGGTTCAAACGATCCGCCCAGAGGCATTTGTATGTAAACCAGGACAACATCTGTCGTGACTTTCAGTTGACCTTACTTACCCTTTTGATTTATACATAAATGTTTTGTATTAGTTTCGTGGTTTCATTGGAAACTTCGTTGGAACCTAACATACGTCTGAAAATTCTCTATCGACCTTCTTAAATGTTTGTTCGCTTTCAAAACGCCCAAGAATTTCTCAGAAGCTAATATTTCCAGAGCTCTTAAATGATCATTTGCTGGAAAATCTTTCTTTGATCAGTAGGTAAGTACGAGAAAGTAAACACGTGTGGCACGTCCCACCTCGCATTATGTTTCATGTAAGTAGATATGCTACGCAATTTCCTTGATCCTACTTTATAAAGAGCAATATTGTAACACTTCGGGCGTTCTTGAGCCACACAAAATTAATTTTGAACTATAATATGCTGGGTATTAAAATAACTTTTGGAGAAGGTGCAACTTTGTAAACAAATCTTTATTAACTATTATAATTCTCAGTTTATATTATGAAAATGTAATAATTCTATCTAAGCATAAAAGCTTTATGAGAATAATATATTTCAGTATTTTACCCGAAATTATTTAATACACTTGAACATATTAATTAGAAAACCCTAATTTTTCCCTAGGTTTTCTAATTCTAAAACTATATTTTACAAGGCCTTGATTAAATGAATTCATGTTATTGTTCATATCATGAGCTTGTAAAGAGATTTTACATAATCCAACAAATGTGAATTTAAAGTCGGTACATAGCTACAATAACTTCGTTTTGTCAGTTATTTGAATAGCGTCTAGATATCTAAACGAGATAGAAGCTCCCGAAATCGACCAATCGTGTAACGCGGTTGGTCGACACTATCGGGATTGCAGACAGCTATGTAACCTGGAATTTCACATTGAACCGAAGTGTAGTAGCACGAAATTAAAGTAGGTATTCCCTGAGTGTATGAGTCAGGACGCATGACACAGAGAGTATTTAGAGGATTTAATCAAAACGTTCTTCCTGAGAGTGGCAAGCTCTATCTATACCCTGTATCATCATTTGCCTAGCTTTTTCCCAATTATGTCGGGGTCGGCTTCCAGTCAATCTATATGCAGCTGAATACTCGTATTTTACATGAAGCGACTACGTATCTGACCTCCACAAACCAGTTACTGGGTAATATCTATTCCTCGTATCTTTGTTTGAAATACATGTTATCCGTCATCATTATTTCGTTCATTTAAAAGACGTTCACCGCTGAAATTACCTGTAGCCTCACCTGGATAGCCCGTAGACTCGCTACATCGACCGGCCCTAACATTTTGCCTAAAATATACATGTCCTTAATGACCCGAAACTTCTAATCCGAATTGCTAAAAGCCCGTAAAAGAAAAGTTCGTAATTTGTTAATCAAATAAGTTTATCCCAGAATTCAGTGCCTAATTGTTAGAACACAGGTATTTTGGTATAACTACGTCATCACAGTAAAGTAATTTGTAGATGTTCGTAAAAATAAAACTAATTTAAAATTCTCTCCTTTCTTCCAGAATTTCAAGTTATTCTGAGTTTAAAACAATCCTTAATCCAAGATTACAGCGATTATGTTCTTTTCTTAAATTACAGGTAAATAATAAAACTTCTAATAGAGGAATTGGAGGCTGTATTTTTAATACCATGCAGATGGAACATGCTTCCACAATAGTATTTTCGAGGTAAAGGGAAGCTTTATGCTGTTGTTGCCTTTTATACATTCTGTGTCAAAACTGAATTAAATTATATTTAAACTAGCTTTTGCTAGCAGCTTCACCCGCGTGTAGGTCATTGTATTTATACATATATACCTTTCCCTTGAATTACTCTATCTATTGACGAAAACCGCATTAAAATCCGTTGCGTAGTTTAAAAGATCTAAGCGTACAGACACAAAAAGCGTCTTTGTTTTAAAACTATGTAAAAATGCAAAGATTAAATGGGTTTGGATAGTAAAACTTACTGCAAACGAACCTCAGTGACGTTGTGTAGCAGTGTATCTAATACTTTCTGCAAACTCAAATAATAATCACGTAGGTATAGGTAATTGGCTTATGTGTATTGTCTATAGGAATAAAACTGAAACAAGACGATATATATAATTTTTTTAAGTAGAGCTGCCGAAAGAAACCAAATTATATCCGCCGCTTGTACGTTATGAATAACTTAAAGGAGTAAAGTCTTTTTACGAAAAGTTATTTCTTAAGACAACCTAACATTCCACTTGGAATTCACCCTGTATTTGCCAATTTTAGGCTTAGCGTGGAAGCGGTTAGGCGGTTAGCGACAAAACCCGAACAATCACCAAGTTTACGATGCGATCCGAATCCGCCAGCGCCACTGCTTTCGGTTCCCTGAAATACTGTGACACTTTCCTAATTATTTGTTGGTATGCCTATGTAGAAAATGGTTGGGTTGTAGGTTGGTAGACTCACTCAATATTATATTCAGTCAATCTCGCTACCCGCAACTATGGTAGGTATCTATATTGAATTAATGTAAGTCTTTAACGCATAATGAAGTAGAATATCCTTAACTTGCAATTTGTTTGCATTGACATCTTATAAATATTGTTTAACATAATATTAACGTGTTATTCAGTCTTAGTGTTGGCTGCAAGCTGTAGGTACCAGTGCGCCATCTAGCAGTGGCGGAGAAAAAAGGTTTTCATAAGTTAAGCCAGCAGAAAATGTGCGCAAATAATAATGAATTAATGATTGGATTTTATTAAAGATATGCCTAAAGGAAACATTTTATATCGTAGGGACTCTTAGCCAGCGCCATCTAGTGTTTCAACGTAGAAGTAACAAAGTACGGTCCCCTGTAACAGTTTGGTTTCAGGAATGTTCAGCGTCGGTAAAATCCTGAACTACTATAGTAAAGAGAATACTACGGGTTGTATGAAACTGAGGAAAGAGGACGCCATCAATGTTGAAATATTAATTTATAATAATAATAATAATAAAATCGTTTATTTATAAAAGGGGCTCGTTAACAATAAATACCTTAACAACTAAAATAGAGCGACGATTGCTAATTTGCCTGAACTAGGTTGAACCTGTGTTTCAGGCTACAAGAATGCAAAAATACTTAAAGAAATAAATTAACAATGTGTATAAAGTAATAACTAAACTAGAAATTAGGTCAACAAAAGTAAAACTGCATGTTAGCGGTTTTATTTGCAGACAACAAGTAGATATTTGCTTTGGTTTAGATTCATATGCATAGGTACTGTAGTTATGGTCGCGAACGATGATTTTAAAATACAGCTGCATAGTAACTCTATTGTTACATATTTTAATTTTAATTTTAAACGAATTTGCACAGTTACATATTGGATAAAAATGCCAAAACTAATCTGCTGTCTTGTCGTCGTTTTAATAATACAATGTTACTTTCAGATTATAACGTGTTATAAGTACACACAAATCGGGAGCAGTGCTAATTTTAGCATTGCAGTTAGGTGTTAGAGCCAGTAGAATAGCATTCGAAACAATTATAGTTAGGGCATCCGTTCCCTCATGGACATTCAGGTCAAGTGGTTTCGTTTCTTGTGGAGATTCACTAGATCTTTCAGTGGGGTTTCTTCACGTCAATAACAGGAAGTTTATATAGATGTTGTGTTCGTTTGTGATTAATCATGCAAATGTCAAAGTTATTGCTGAGATGGCTTACAACAACATTTTGTTTACTTTACGCACTTGGAGATAAAACTATTGGTATGTTTTGTTACCCATTACCTACTAGGCTACTACTATATTATTAACTCGCCTCTTCGTTTTAACCAAAAGCAATTCATGTGCTCTGTCTTTCACTGGTTGTATCCTCCAATTTTTCTTAACAGTCTTTATATTTAGTTTATTTAACTCAATTTATATTGTCTGCACTTAAGAATATAACATTTTCTATTACCGCCCTAGGTGCTATTTTCGATGACGGGACATTTTTATTAGAAGCCGCTTTTAACATTGCACTTACCGCGGCATCCGAAGACCAAGAAAATCCATTTGTAGCAAGTGTCATACGAACATCTCCTGGAGACATATTAGAAGCAGAAATTGCGATGTGCAAGCTTTTAGAGGTAACGTTCATGTTTCAAAAATATATAAAAGTAAATTTAAATTCTTCATTCGAAAAGATGTTTTAATAATCATTCTGTTACAGAGTAATGTATTCGGAGTATTTGGCCCAACTAGAAAAGGCTCACTACAGCATATTCAGTCTATAGCAGATTTCCTTGAGATTCCTCACGTTATCACAGATCCGATAGAAACACAAAATCGAAACTGGTCTGTGGTTAATTTGTTTCCACATCACTTGGCTTATTCACAGGTATTTGAAATGTTTTGTAACTTCATTTGTTTTTATTGACACATTCAACCAGTATGTTGTGTTCTATTTTTGCAGATATTTGCCGACCTCATAGAATTGAAAGGGTGGACAGATTTCACTATAATTTATGAAGGTGCAGAACTTTTGCCATTTTTTGACAATATTTTGTCAATGCAAGATTTAGATACTGGCCAGAAAATTCTAATCAACATTGTTCAATTACCTGATGGTGACGATTTCAGGCAGGTTCAACTCCCAATTTAATTTAGTTTCAGTGTAAAGCATGATGATTTAATTAATGTATTTTTTCTGATTTGTTTCCTAGGTCTCAACTCAAGTTTATAAAAAAGTCGGGGTCTCTGAACTATGTCATAAACTGTGGCAGAGAAACGTTGCCAAAAGTACTAGAGCAAGCACAACAAGTGGGAATAATGTCTGATGAACATAGTTATTTGATTATGAATCCAGATTTCCAAACAATAGACATAGATCCATACAAACATGGTGGCTCTAGTATAACAGGTAATATATTTTACTACAGGATTTAAAATTGCAAATGAATGAAGTCTCATTCTCGTAGTCATATCACAATTTTGAGAGACGTAAACATGTTGACTTCTTACAATAATGACATTGTTTTTCATGTTCAGGAATTCGCATGTTCGATCCAACTTTAGAGCCCATTCAAAACTTTATCACATCTTTAAATGAGAAAGTAGCTGAACTATCTGACAACAATATAGAAAAAGCGATAGCAGAAAATGGTCTGACTCTAGATTTAACTTTGGTATACGATGCCGTTACTTTATTAGTTGCAACTTTGAATACTATGGAACTAGAAGAGGGTTCTAATGTGACTTGTGATGCTGAAGAAAGCTGGGCTTTTGGTTCCAGCATCGTGAATTATGTTAGAACTGTGAGTAACTTTCAACAATATACACCGTGAAAATTAATGGTTGTTTTCCCGCGGCAGATTAACTTGCCATAAGTAGTACTTTCGAAGCATAGAGTGAAAGTAAAAAAACAAATTCTTATTTTAAAATAATTAAAAAAATATTCATCAATTCGGTAAAACGTTACTCAATAGTAACTCTAGAGGTAACTTTTAGGTACTACTCGAATCGCACGCACCGCCGCCAAAGGGAACAGCGATACATAAATGTTCAAAGCAAAATAAACTCTCGCACGTGGTTTTTTTTCACAATGGTTAATCTGCCATTTTTTGTTTCTAATATTTTATTTGTTTATAAAACGATTGTATTACCAAGACAAAACCATTTCGCTGCGGGAAAACAACCATTACAATTTCACGGTGCATATTTTGCATCTTAAACTGATGTTAGTTTCCACGAATATATTCTTTATTATAGATGGAAGTTGATGGCTTAACAGGAATTATAAAATTTGATGAAGATGGCTTCCGGTCGGAAGTAGAAATAGATGTACTTGAAATCATGACCTACGGTTTAGAAAAGGTATAAAATTGAATGATAATGGCCTTTATACTTGAAATTGATTAATTGTCGGGTAATAAAAAATACTGCTTTTCTGGTTGCAAATTAGGTGGGGACATGGACATTTGAGGATGGTTTTGTTGAAACTAAAGATGAAGTATTAGCAGCAGAACAAGAAGGATCTGAAACAATGAAGGGCAAGCATTTCATTGTTATTACAGCATTGGTAAGAATTCATAACACTTCAGTGAATTATTATATAAAGATGACCAAACATTAAAGCTATGTTTATTTCTTGTAGAGTGCTCCATATGGCATGCTTAAAGAATCTTCAAAAAAACTCGAAGGCAATGATCGATACGAAGGCTTCGGGATTGAAGTTATTGAAGATTTGGCAAAAATGAATGAATTTAATTATACATTCGACATACAAGACGATGGTGTTTATGGCTCATACAATAAGAAGACTAAAAAGTGGAATGGCATGATGGAGAAAATAATGGACGGTGTAACTATCATTTGCCTCTATTTTGAACCAATTTCACAAATATGTGATAAGTTTTTATCTGGTATTAAATAGTTGAGTTTATAAAAGTCTGAATAGTTCATAACCTAATTGATGTGTGTTGTCAAAATTTGAATATGTTGCAGAGAGCAGATTTCGCTATAACGGACTTGACCATAACAGCAGATCGACAAAAAGCAGTTGATTTCACAAGCCCATTTATGAACTTAGGTATAACTATATTGTATAAGAAACCGACCAAAGAACCACCAAATCTCTTCTCTTTCATATCACCATTTTCAATGGGAGTAAGTACTTTTTCAGACTGGTTGAAAACACTGTGTTTTTGTATTTTTTTATGTCTTTGTTTCACCATTGCAGGTTTGGGGATGGCTTGCAGGAGCGTTCGTTGGCGTGTCGGGTCTTTTATTTATACTAGGACGAATAGCACCAGAAGAATGGCAGAATCCTTACCCATGTATTGAAGAACCGGAAACTTTGGATAATCAATTTACCTTGGCGAATTCATTTTGGTTTACTTTGGGAAGTGTGCTTACACAAGGATCAGAAATTGCTCCTATGTCAGTGTCTAGTTTTTTTTTTTTTTTGGGTGGGAAATCATCAAATAACTTCTCCCGCTCTGGGTGGAGCGGGAGGGCGTGTCAGACTTTTACTGACTAAAACCCACCTGTGTTCCCCAGTTACCTGTGTGCCAGGGGCCACGGTATCTCTTTCAAACAACCCGCACCCCTGGCAGGCTTCGGCCCTCGCGGGCCCCATCATTTGCTGCTGACATCTCTTTGAGGCGCGCGTGGAACACAACGCGCCATCGACCCGGGCTTGGTCCTTACCGGACAGCGAGCTACCCAGTACTCGCCGTCCGCAAGCCCGTGCCTACGGTGGCCGGGAATCAGCCTGGGATTCCCGAGGCCCAGGGCGTCTCCTGCGCAGGCCACGGCTGTGAGGGCGCATGTACTGCCTCTCCCTCACGTGCGCCGCCTCCCTCTTTGCGAGCATAACTGCTTCGCTGAAGGAGGCGACTGCCAGCCATGCACTCTCGCTCCGTACCATGGCCTGGACCAGGGCCGGACGCGAGAGATCGCCGCCACCGATCGCCTCCATGAGGACACGCTAGTGTTCCGCCCAAGCCGGGCAGACCTCCACCGTGTGCTCCACCGTGTCCTCAGGGCGATCTTCACAATGGAAACACCCGGGCGTGACCTCTCGTCCTATGCGAAACAGGAATCTCCCGAAACAGCCGTCCGGTGAGGACCTGTGTCAGGTGGAAGGTGAGGACGCCATGCCGCCTCTCAAGCCACTCCTCAAAGAGGGGACTGACCGGCGTAATCGTGGCGTGCCCAGCACTGGGTTGCGACAATCGCACTCTCCACGTCGCCATGAGATCCTGCCGGAGCTCTGTCCGCCGTGCCGCGATTTTTCGCGGCAGCAGACTTACGCTCCGGCGTTTGGCCTCCTCGCGCCACTCCCAAGTGTGCGCGTGGACCTTTGCCTCCAGATCCCATGGCAATGTCAGTGTTTAGTTTGTTTTATTTCAAATGCTGTTTAATATCAAAACCTATATTTACACTATATTCATGTTTTAGTGCCGTATCTACGCGAATGGCTGGAAGTATGTGGTGGTTCTTCACTTTAATCATGGTTTCATCTTACACCGCAAACCTTGCTGCCTTCCTCACAGTTGAATCCAAGTTTTATGCTATTAAAAGTGTAAACGATCTTGCAAATAACCCGTTTGGAATAACTTACGGAGCTAAGAATGGAGGTGCTACCTTCAGTTTCTTTAAGGTAATGGAAATGCTGAATAATAAATATCGAGGGAAATATCCTAGAATGTTATCAGATTTCCAGTAATTTGAATAAAAATCCAATTCACTTTGTTTTTTTTTTTTATATTTTGTGTTTAGGAATCGGATAATTTACTTTATCAGAAAATGTATCTATATATGGAAGACCATCCAAAATATCAACCAGGTAGCAATGAAGAAGGGCTGGATAGGTAAGTGTGAAAAAAGAATGTCTTAAAATTAGTTTGTTTGTGGTACTGTATACCTTCCAAGAAATATTTATCTTTTGTTTCAGGGTGAAATCCGATGACGAAAACTATGCATTTCTAATGGAATCGACATCAATCGAGTACATGGTTGAAAGAAACTGTGATGTTGCGCAAGTTGGTGGGCTGTTAGATAGTAAAGGGTACGGGATCGCTATGAAGAAGAGTAAGATTTCATGCATTACTTTGTTTGTTCTTCATAGCTACCTTAGATAAAGTTTTTTTTTAACTGCTACTTTAAGGATATAATACTATAAATACAATGCTTGTTGTGATAGTATCAGTGTTTATAGGAAAGGAGAAACAAATAAGTAATTTTTACATCCATGGTATTTACTTATCAGCTATTTACCTCATTAGTAAATTGCGCGAGTGGTGACCTTAACACTAATATCTAGTGGACTTATGTATCGTGGAAATAGCCATATCGTGACCTGCTTTGCTATTTCACGATATGCCGCCATTTCTTGATTTTGCTTGTTATATTACGATACGCCTAATACAAAGTCGGATCGACGAAAACAACCTATATCGATATTTTCAGCTGACCACTTGGTATACCCAGAGGACACGGTGGAGCATACGGTGGAGGTCTGCCCAGCTTGGGCGGAGCAACGCCGTGTCCTCGTGGAGGTGATCGGCGGCGGCGATCTCTCGCGTCCGACCCTGGTCCAGGCCATGGTACGGAGCGAGAGGGCATGGCTGGCAGTCGCCTCCTTCAGCGAAGCAGTTATGCTCGCAAAGAGGGAGGCGGCGCACGTGAGGGAGATGCAATACATGCGCCCTCACAGCCGTGGCCTTCGCAGGAGACGCCCTGGGCGTCGGGAATCCCAGGCTGATTCCCGGCCACCGTAGGCACGGGCTTGCGGACGGCGAGTAATGGGCACCTCGCTGTCCGGTAAGGACCAAGCCCGGGTCGACGGCGCGTTGTGTTCCACGCGCGCCTCAAAGAGATGTCAGCAGCAACAGAGGGGCCCGCAAGGGCCGATGCCTGCCGGGGGTGCGGGTTGTTCGAAAGAGATACCGCCGCCCCTGGCACACAGGCAACTGAGGGAACACGGGTGGGTTTTAGTCAGTAAAAGTCTGACACGCCCTCCCGCTCCACCCAGAGCGGGAGAAGTTATTTGATGATTTCCCACCCAGAAAAAAAAAAAAAAAAAAACCACTTGGTATACCGCAAAGTAGTTGCATTTCACTTCGCCAGTGGCACGCCGACCAAATGAGTTTGGTTGGTTATGTTAGAACTGTGACCAACCGCGTGTAAGCCGAGCGAGCGGTGCCACGGTAGCGGTCGACGAGCGTTACATCAATGTTGGTCGGAAATACTTGGCGATTGAGTTTTTTAGGAATTATTCGAGTGGGAATAAGTCGACTTGGAGGACATATGTGTGACCGTATTGGTGATGTTTTTCAGAAAGGCCAGGTGTGTAGTACTCGCGACTGGCGTGCGTGTATGAAAAGATGTATGTATGTACCATCCACCACCCTTGGCTGACTGGTAGAGAATGCCTAAGTTCGCCTTTGTACCTTTTTGTGTGCGAGAAGTTTAAATAAATAAATGTAGCAGGTGGCGTTCTGTAGTTGTGTCTTTTCTGCCTACGCCCAGGGAAAAAGGCGTGAATGAGTCGAATAGGAATTATTTACCGACGGCGCGGCAGCAAAAACAGGTTTATGTTTTCACTCATATCTGGGTTGAAATGCTCAAGCATCGCTGGGCAAATCGTCGAACGCTGAGCGTTGAACGATATGGCGGATGTTAGATGGTCAAATCATGAAATGGCGGCGTATCGTGAAATGGCCAGGTAGATCAAGACATGGCTATGTTTACGATCAGACGACGACGTAAGAATTTTATACTTTTATCCAGATTCACCGTATCGCCAACCAATGAGTGAATCCATACTACAACTGCAAGAAGAAGGAAAACTTACCAGAATGAAAGATAAGTGGTGGAAAGAAAAAAGGGGAGGTGGTGCTTGTGCGGTACGCTCTAGCTTTTATGATTTTATTCGAATAAGATTTATTTTAACTGAGAAGTTACAAGCTGTACTTTCAAGCTCCACTGGCATGCTACCTTTTTAATGATTAATGTTATTTTTTTTATAAGTTACGAGTCTGTTAAACATTTCTTTTTCATTTTGCTTTCCAAACATTTTCATTGAACATTCAATGATCACAGTTAAGAATTGACAAATTAATAAGTAAACACGTTTCTTAAATCCTTCGACATTGAGATATTATCGTTGGCAATCCCCTGAACCATTAACAAAGTTCTATCGACCAGGATGACGACGCAGGCGGCGGTGAAGCCCAGCCCTTAGTTCTCGCGAACGTGGGCGGCGTTTTCATTGTACTCGCGGCTGGTTCGGGCATGGCCGTCGTCTGCGCCTTTGTTGAGATGGTCTTCGACGTATGGATGATATCCCGGAAGATGAAGGTACTACATGCCATTAATATTCATTAAATTGTGACTCTGTAATCGTTTTACGTGCCAGCTTGCTCTTTACAAGTCAGTGAGATAAATGATAGTTTGGTTAGGGAAGTAGGTCGAAGTTTTTAAAAGTTTAGGTATTTAGTGGCCTGTTTATTGTTTCCTAATCCTTTGTTATAATTAGGTTTTTATTTGTGAGTCCTATTGTATATAGGGTCAAATTAAATTAGCTGACAATACTTTACTAAAAGTCTACTATATTTACTAAAAAATATTTCGTCATTCGATGGGCGAATCGATCGGCTGTATTTGTAGGAGTCGTGGAACGTACATATTTTTTACGAATTTTCAATAACCAAAATAAATGTACTTGTCTGTGTCATTTAAAGTTTTGAAAAAAGTTGGAATAATCAATGAAAAAAATAATTTCATTAGTTTGCGATATCGATATCCAACACGTGGATAAAACTTTTGCCAGCTAATTTAATTTAACCCTGTATTGCCCCCCTCCTCTTAGCTCTGGCACTCCTTATCTATTATTCTTTATTTTCTACAGGTTATTACAACTATAATTATAAAATAGTGAAAAATAGATAACTTGCCGTATTTTGACCATGCCACCGATGTCAATCTGTTTTTCTTTAACCATTTTTTCTACGTGAATCTCCAGCGATGTCCTCATTACATTGTAAATATGGACATCTTTATTTTGAATTTGTGTTTCTTCGTTTTACCAGAATTGCATGTTCCAGTGTGACCCCTCGCCAAAATTTAGTTCGCTCCGTGCCATTCTCCGTAGTTTTTATCGTTACCATTGGTAAGTATTAAACCCACCTATACTATAAGCCTTATCTATCTTTCATTCTGCCGTCTAATGGTTTTAACAACACATAGATACATATCCCCATATATAAAAAAAATGTTTACAAAACTGATGAATGAGAGATGAGAAAAGGCTACATAGTCTTTTCTCGTCTCTCATTCATCAGTTTTGTAAACATTTTTTTTCAACTAACCTATCCTATGCAGTACATGCGCCCTCACAGCCGTGGCCTTCGCAGGAGACGCCCTGGGCGTCGGGAATCCCAGGCTGATTCCCGGCCACCGTAGGCACGGGCTTGCGGACGGCGAGTTATGGGTAGCTCGCTGTCCGGTAAGGACCAAGCCCGGGTCGACGGCGCGTTGTGTTCCACGCGCGCCTCAAAGAGATGTCATCAGCAACTGATGGGGCCCGCAAGGGCCGATGCCTGCCAGGGGTGCGGGTTGTTCGAAAGAGATACCGCCGCCCCTGGCACACAGGCAACTGAGGGAACACGGGTGGGTTTTAGTCAGTAAAAGTCTGACACGCCCTCCCGCTCCGCCCAGAGCGGGAGAAGTTATTTGATGATTTCCCACCCAATAACAAATTTGTCGTTTGAATTACAGTCACCGAATTAACTTACAGGTATCATTCAGAGAAGAATTGATAGCTGAACTGAAATTCATACTAAGCTTCAGCGGAGACACCAAGCCTGTTCGCCATAGAGAATCTACGGGCAGTGGGTCAGGTGAATCCAAGGGTGACGAAAAGAACGAAGGAGATCCGGAATGCGCAGATGATGATGATAGACCTGATCCATCACCAACCCCACGCTCTGAGAGATCAAACCATTCTCGTCACACATTGCAGTTGAGCAGGAGACAAAGCAATGCGGTGCAAATGGCGAAAATGAGAAAATATAGTTCAAGAAGCGCTTTATAATACGTTGAACAGCGTATTGTATTTGGAAGCCAGGGTTTTCTGGTATACCTACCAGGATAACTGTATGATATTTAAGTACTTATGTTTATTAGACAGTTTTTCCTTTCTTTAATTGCGTAGTACATAGTTCGATAGAAAATCCTTAGATAGAGTTCAATATGATATATCTGTTAATTGGCTTTCCAAATTTGTTCGTTGTGGACAATCTGCTATGGATGGTAATTAAACCGTAATCTAATTATCACGCGCCAGGCTCTGATGTTAATTAATACGGTCACGTCCGAGTAGGTCATTATTCTGCAATTTATGTATTTGTTCTGTTGTGAGTTCATTGTATAATTTTACACCCACATAAATGCGACAAAGAAAAGTTATTCGTTTTATTTCTTTTTATGTGTAGCCCAAGAAATTAAAAATTTCCTACGTTTTTTTGCAATTTGCAAGTCAGCGTCAGCAACGTATAGCATGTTGAACAAAATATTATATTAGCGTCGTCCACTGCTGGAAATAGGCCCCGATCACAGTACCCATGGTTGTAAAAATGTACGAAGAACCCTGCTGCCCATTCTCTAGGAACTCCCTTGGTCACCTTTTACGACACCCACTCCAAGAAATGGGGTGGTACTATTATTTTACTAAGTATTTACAGAATAATTATCGTGAAAATCATGAATACAACCCTCTAATTTCATTGAATCCCATTGGATGAGCATTTCGTGAAAAAGTATTACAATATAAATATTATAATTCTGTAAACATTTGTTACGGTGGCGAATCATAATTATTCAATCAACATTTAACCTGAAACGGAACTGAAAATTACGAACAACGTAAATAAATTAATCTTGCAGACTGCTTTAGCGCATCCACAATAACTACGAGTACATACATGCTCTATCAAATCCATAGACAAATTTCTCTACTTTACTTACTTAGTAATGTTTTGTTCTTAGGAGCTACACCAGTTATACTCAAGAAAATATATCTTGGGAGTAGTCTATTAACACTCTAACGTGTTAATAGACTACTCCCAAGATATATTTTCTAGTAGTCTATTAACACGTTAGAGTGTTAATAGACTAATAATTAATATTCTCCCTTTTCTGACCGGTGTCTGAAATTACATGTCCTCAAACTAGTAGATAGTATGTCAAGTTGTTAATTAGTACATGGTTTGAGAAATGCGGTGCTGTCCGTCCTTGTAATGTGTCGAGCGTGAGGAGGGTGCGGTAATGAAAGACCTTGATTGAGGACCCGCCACTCCTTGGGGTCATTCCTTATATTTTAGGACTGTTGACAACTAGCCTTAGGCAGGTCACACACTACAACGCGCCGCGCGACGGGGCGGATATCACGCACCTCCATGCTGGGAAATTGGCCGGACGTCTATACTCCACAGGAGTATCCATAGCGTGTATTCACTTAGTTTTTAAGTTATAATCCCTGGTTGGAGGCTTTAATTTATTGAAACAACCACAGGCAAGTCCGGTTAAGCAGCCGACAACCTCCAAGGTTGAACTGCAAGAAGCCATTCACAAAAAAAAAGGAATTTGGCTCTGTTTTCCGTGCCCCGTTGAAGTTTGTGATCCGCCTTAGAGAAAGAAGGCGGACTAAATAAATACCTACATTTTGGTTTATTTAGGAATTTTATGTCATTATTTGACTGCGTAAGAATTTCGAGTCTTCAATCTTACTCTTTTTTATTCGAAACTAGCTCCTGCACGCGAATTCGTTCGCGTCAAATTTCATGCTCCCCGACCCACCCCGTCGCTTCGAATCGCCTGCCCGTGCGAGTACTTCGTATTCATGACTTTTTATCTTTGCTCGGCTCTTAGGAGCCAAACTCTTAGGAGTTTTAGCGTGATGTTATAGCCTTCCTCGATAAATGGGCTATCTAACGCTGATTTTTTTTTCAAATCGGACCAGTAGTTCCTGAGATTAGTGCGTTCAAGCAAACAAACAAACAAACTCTTCAGCTTTATAATATTAGTGTAGATATAAATATAAATAAATAATAATAATATAAAAGATAATATAGATTAGTTTTGATGAAGCTACATTCTCTGAAAGTGTGAAGAATATTGACAATATAATAAAATATGACAACCATTTAACTCAACTAAACTCCTACTAAACTTAAACCCAAGGCAATCCTTGTGATTGTACGATACTCGACTGTAAAACGATAATCACAAGTCATTTATAAAGTTCCTTTCGCTAACAAATCGTAGGTAAATTAAACCCAAGATCATGTTTCCCCCATAGTAATTTATTAACGTAAACCGCAATAACTACTTGTAAACTAATATGTCGGTGTAGGGCAATTTGTTAGGCTAATGGAACCGCAGCGAAAGATGGTGGTCACAGAGGTCGGTCTCCATTTCGCGCTGGACACTGAAATAATGGCCTTATGTATCAAAACTATTGTACTTAGAAGTGTCGCTGCTACGAAGATAATATATTTTTTTAATTCTTGTAGACTAGCCCGCTAGATAAGTAGTTCTCTCATGGCGGCACTTGAGATTAACTCTTGCCAAAAAGATGAGCCTGGCTGTAAATTGGCTCATTAAGGCTCTTTAAATAGACTACTTCTTATCTCGTGTGTGAAAGCGACTATTTTTGTTCATTTTTGCTTGAGTAAGACAATGATTTACAGCGATTATTAAGATCTTTGAACTTTTTGACATCGATACGCTAAAAAGAAGCGATTTATCAATCCGTGCAATTTTTTTGCAGTCTGGTTGCTCCTTTACAGTAGGGTAGGGTAGGATTGTGCCGACCGGTAGGAAGCGGCTAAAATCTAACGATACAGAACCGATAAAAAATGTGCTAATAAAAGTCTATTACCGGATAAGAAAGCAATAACATTTTGTTTTATATTTTAAGGAAAACACTTAGCCGAGGCAACTCTCATTGTTGGATTATTTCGGGTACACATTATCGTTCGTGATACTTGATTGAACAAGCTTCTTTTTGTTATTTTTTTGTGCTGTGTCCCCTGAAAAGTGCCAAGTTTTAATCTAGTCAAATCATTTTAGTCGTTGTGACTGGCACTGCACCTATATATGAAATTGGTAATTCTTACTTAAACCAATCTCTCGCTGTAGTAAGAGACCTAAAAATTATAATAAGCCCCGTCTTTTGCCTTCGAAAGAGTAAGAGAGATACAACGTAATTTGTAATAACTTGAACATTAAGCTCATTTATAAAGAATTGTCATTAGGTCGAGGTCACAAAATGTCGTCCTCAGATATAATGGGCGCATTAGGCGAGATCTATTTTTTATCCCTCTTGACAATAATCATAAATCCATAAGACGATGACATATGTGGGGAAAACAAGTCGTTAAGTAGCTGCCGGAAGAGATTTTGTTTCTGAATGCCATGAATACAACGAAGTGGAACATTTATAATCAACATTTATTATAGTACAACAATACATAATTTGTTAATAATTAATTATTACATCTGTCAACAAACAAAGGCTAAATATTTTGTGTAAAAAATTCGACTACTTTCTTGATTCATACACCACGAGCTCTAGTCCTTCCGATTAAGAATCCGACTAAAATTACTGCACAGCTCTATGCATCTGTGAGTTTAGCGAGAGACTGGATGACCACAACACAATTAGTACGGCAAAGACAATGCAGATCATGCCTGAAAAATCTGAAGAACTGTGAGTAGAGAGCCCTTACGTTTAACATCACTTAGATTCGTATTAATTTAGCTATAAGATCGTCGTTTAGCAAATGCCACACTGAGACTGCGCGAAGAGTGTCTGGAGCTATGCGAATGATGTGTCCGGTGTGTTTCAGTAGAACGGACCGAGTGAAGAGAGCGTATGTCGTCTTTCCCTTCAGCCTTGGCCAGTTCTTCGAAGCTGCCTTCCACGGCATCCTTCTGTGGTCGCTTAACGGGCTTAATGTTGCCCCTGAACTTTATGACGAATTTGAGCTCTTCCACTAGCTCGTATCTGAAGGTTGTCTGTAAGAAAAAGAGGCCAGATATTAGTTAGATCGTTGTCAGCGGTGGCCGACCACTTTCCGTCATCGCGATTCATATTTAGATTAAACTTAAAAAAAATTGCCAATGTTGCCGATTCTTATGTTCATCACCTAAACTAAAATAAGAGTATTGCTATCTCTTACTGACTGACGGTAAAATAAAAAGACAAGTGACGCCTTGAATTTCGCGTGATTTTAAGCATGATGAATTTAGTTCGTTGTTGTTGCGTCGAACAAAATCGTTCAACTAAATCTAACTGTAAGCTATTATTTATTTCCATCAAAGTTTTGTTTCATTAAAAGGAAAAAGATAGCAATATCCTAACTTAAGTTTAGTTGGTGCACAGCAGAGTCAACACCAATGTATTAACTACCTACTGAACGATTGATAATTTATTTTACACAAAGATGAGCAGTGAAATACTTGTCTACCGTAATTATATAACACTATTGTCGTCGTAGAGATTTTTTGACTGAGTTCTTTCTTTCTTGTTGTTGAACAATTCTATAAAGATTAATATTGTTACTTCATCATGCACATGATATTGCAGCTTTAAATCAAAATGTTCTGACAACATGAAACCGTTTTGCAGCTATTTGCGACAATACAACATTTACAATAACAATTAACCCAGTGTGTCAAGAGTACCTCCTCCTGTTTTGTCAGGGACCCTCTAGTTTAATCAAGTGCTGTTACAAACACTTGTGAACTTAATATTGTCGTCACTGTACAGATCACGATGGTGGTAACAATTTTTTTTTTCTGAATTTTGGAGTTAAATCTTAGCTGATATTTTGATCTCATGATAATGTCCTCACACCATTCGGGTACCAGAGCACTGTTGTACTCCATTTATTGCCAGTTTATCGATCAGTAAGTAACTTTTTCGAGAATATCATCATTTCAGCCGAAAGACGTCCACTGCCGGACGTAGGCCTCCCCCAAAAGGGGGTTTTGTCATAACCGCCACGCTTGGCAAGCGGGTTGGCGACCGCATTATGGTGGTAAAATGCATAGAGAACGCTGCTGCCCATTCTCTAGTAAGTCCCTTAGGCGCCTTTTACGACACCCACGGTAAGAAATGGGATGGTGCTATTCTTTTACTTCCGGCACCACACGGAACAAATATGGTACCCAGAATAGACAGAATGCATATGGTATATATTTTTGTTTTCTGGGGGAAACCTTCAAAAGACAGCAAAAATTTGAAATAATTCCAATCTTCATTTTTATTTCTGGCTGAAAACGAATACTTCTGGATATTAGTGAGTTTGCTTGCTGCATAACTAATTTATCTTTTCCTCGAGTTGGCAGCCGGAAATAATCAAAAACTCAAGATTCCATAACTTTTTATCTACCTAAAACGAGGTTGTTAGCGATGATCAAATTTAAAGAACAAAATTCAGCCGCAATGGCGAAATTAACACTGACTAGGTATGGAGAATAAATGTGGATATCCAGACAGAAACAATTGCTTATTCTGATATAATGGATGAAACATATAATCATTTGGGGTCTATAAATTATCTTGAACATGTAGAACGGATACTCACAGTATTATTATTCCTTGCAAGTCTTATAAACATTACCTAATTTAATGCATATTCAGCCTATAATATTCCCACTGCTGGGACACAGGCCTCTTCTCGATGAGAAGGAATGAGCCGTAATCCACCAAGCGAGCTCAGTTCAGGGTGGTAGATGTCACATGTCTGCGAATTTTTGTTTCCTCACGATGTTTTCCTTCACGTTTTGAGAGATGTGATGGAATAATTTACACAAAGTAAAGCGTCTGTTTGGGGTCGATGTTACGACCACCAGAGCTCTTCTTATGTAATGCATGAAGTATGGTCAGGTAAGTAAATAAAGATTACGAAGTCCTTAAATACACAGGTGTCAATGCTACCAAATGTTTATGAATTAAATTACTGGATATTATAATTAGGTAGTTAGGTAGTCAGGGTACTCACGCTATATTTGACGGATCTCTTGAACACCCCCCACAGCATATCCATGATGGACACGAGGATTCCTAAGAGGCAGCCAACGCCGAGCACCACAAACGCACCCAGCATGTTCTTCATACTCAACTGTTTCGGATCTTGGTCACGTTTCTCCTATTTTATAATACATGTTTGTTTATTAACTTATCAATTTATCATATTCTTTGACATAATGTCCAATTCATTTTGTAATTTTACACTGTCTTTTATTTTCCTATCATCTACTACTACTTGCACAACTATAAACAAGCAGACAAACAGACAAGCGGACAAATATTATTTCATATTTCTATTGCTTAAGGTTGAGGGGTTTGTGGCTAAGTAATATTAACCGCACGGGTCGATCGATCAGGTTAAGCTACGCTTACTGCAGTTGGTCTGTGGATGGGTGACCAACTTTACAAACCAAGACCCCTCCGTGCTTCGGAGAGCACCATCCCAGCTGTCATTTGTGTATCTTTGACAGTCGTTACGGGGCGTCAGAAGCCCGAAAGTCTGACAACCAGCCTTACCAAGGGGTATCGCATTACCCAGTTACTGGGTTGTGGAGGGCAGATAGGCAGTCGCTCCATGTAAAATACTGGTATTCAGCTGCATCCGGTTAGACTGGAAGCCGACCACAACATAGTTGGGAAAAGGCCTAGGCAGATGATGATGATGATGATTTCTTTTGCTTGAGGTGGAAGCTCCAGGATATTCGCGAAATATATTTTTTTTTACGTTTATTGCAATTTAATTCCATTGAATGACTTTTTCGTGTGATAGTTATTCAGTGGAATTAAGTGAACTTAGATAATAATAATACCTCATCATCATCATATTAGCCGAAAGACGTCCACTGCTGGACAAAAGTCTCCCCCAAAAGAGGGGATTTGCCATAATCGCCACGCTTGGCAAGCGGGTTGGCGATCGCAGTATGGTGGTAAAATGCATAGAGAACGCTCCCGGTCCCTTAGTCGCCTTCTACGCCACCCATGGGAAGTAATGGGATGGAGCTATTCTTTTACGTCCGGCACCATACGGATCCTTAATAATAACCTGAATAATACCTTGTATTGATGATTTTAATTGTTTAAAATTCTGTAAATAAATACGTGATATGGGCACAAATCAAAATTGTAATTTACATACAACCTGGCACAGACCTACAAGTTGCAAAAAACCTAAGAAACTTTGAATTTCGCGGGAGTTTCCCTGGAGTTTCTATCTTAAGAGCATTTTCCCCACGCGGGCTGGCAACGGCGCATTTATGGCGGTTTTTCGTGATTATTTCATTAAATACAAACAAAAGTAAACATTTTTCTAAGCCATGCTAGAGATCGTTGGTATTTTCAAGTTTGTATGCTATTTTTTTTACAGTTATTTTGATATTTGGTTATAAAAATTGACATACCGTCAATTATTTTCTATTTGCATTACTAAGTACGATTAAATGTTTTTATGAAAGAGTAATCATTTAAAATAATTATAAATACGAACGATCTAGTGCTTGGCTGAAAAAAAGTATTTTTTTGTATTTAATGAAATAATCACGAAAAATTACTATAAATGCGTTGTTGCCAGCCCGCGTGGAATGAATGCTCTTAAAACATAGAAATATGAAATAACATACGTCTGCATTTCTGTCTATCTGCTAGTTTGTGTGTATGTGTTTTTTTTTTATGTCTGAAAATAATAGTAATTAAGACTTATGTTACCCCACACTTCCCACCGCCTCTTTTCTCCTTCCACCATAAGTTTCTCATTTTTTCAATTTCCCCATTTTCCTTCATGTGTAGCAATGCATCATCTATATATTTCTTGTATGGTGATTCTACAAATACAACCATGGAAATATGAATGTCGAATGATTAAAATATAACCAAATAATTGATTGATGGATTAAGTGAAAGATGATGCGGATCGAAAGGGGGTATCGAGATTACGGCTAATATGGAAGTATGGATGAAAAAGATATGTTGCGCTGACCCCAAATAAATTAGCACAAGGGCAGGAGTTTGGTGATGATGAAAAATTTAGTATACAAGGTGTAACAGAATAAAAGCAAATCCTGAAAGTAGTTTGTTCCTAATTGACTACTGAATCCATTTCGGTAACTTTTATTACGGGAATTTTTTGTTAATTATGTTTTTTTGCCATACCTACCGCCGATTGAGCCAAAGAAAATTCAATCTTATTTCAAGGCATAAGACTAAGTTTTGTTCATTGTAGCTATTTTTTTTTGGCTTTTAACTCAATACTCTAATTGGGATGTATGAAGTCTTGCGTTAATTATGTTACACGTTGTATATCAAAATACAAGTAAAGCATTCATACGCTTCTTCATTCCGATGCCATAACTTTTAGAGTCGAGCAACCCGCCAACTTGCAGTAAGTCACAATGTCTTTCTATATAATATTCTAGAGACGTTGATTCCATGAAAAAGGCATACTGGGTGTTTTCAGCCCTGAAAATAGTGAACATTTTATGGATTGAGAACTTTGATGTTATTAAGAATATAGCGACTAGCTCTTGCTTCGCACAGTTTTCACGACATGACAAAACATCGGTTTCTTAACTTATTAAATGTAAGCTTAATATTATTGCGTTAAACACATAACCTTCCGGAATAAATTCTCTAAATGATAATGAAAAACCATATCAAAATCCGTTGCGTAGTTTAGAAGAACAACGCAGACATACACGAAAAGCGATTTTAATTTACTTTTAATAGATATGTATTGACAGATTTAGATAGTTCAGGTTATGGACACTAACAGTTTGACTCCTTCGTCGTTCTCTCCGACGAGCCAATTGTTGTCCACCATTTTCTTGTACATTTTCTGATACATTGGATTTGTGGAAAACTGTAAGAAATGTAATATAGTTTAGTTCTTTTTGTTTGATGACATTAAGTTAGTATCTACAATAAGGAACATGCAAGTTTTTCAAAACTTTTTCATTTTACAATTCATTATTTTAAGTTGCTATTTTTGGTGGAACCAAACGTAAATTCGAAACGCGTCGTCTTCGAACGCCGGACGTAACGTGAAAGCTATGTGAATAAACATCTATTCTTAGCAAACTGTTTGAATTCTTCCTTAGATTGTGACTACGGTAAGTCAGAAAGTCCTATTTCTACATGAATAGGAAAAACACAAAAATATTTTTATTTAAGTATATAGTTTGAGTTGAAAAAAGCGATGCAACAAAGAAGTCGCGTGAATTATGGCGTCACTTCATGGCCGCCATCATCATTCAAGTTTTAATCTTTTAAACTATTCTTGGGGTTACATTGCTGTCCATTAGTGATTAAATCAATAAAAACAATTCAATGCATATAACCTATTTTAGAAAAATAAAAACCTCAAAAAACTGTTTGGTGGATCCCAGTCTCTTGGCTCCATAGGAAATCGACTTTTTTTGGGCGAGCTCTTCAACCGTATTAAAAGGCATGACATTTTTTTCGACAATAAGGAAGGCGACCAATGTACCGACGTAGGATGCCACCATCACCATGGTGAAGAACCACCACACACTAGTGATCATACGGGGAGCTAAGGCACTGTAAACAATTATCTTGATTAAAGTTATTTGTACCTACAGGATCATTTTTTAACGAGTCCGCAAACTGGTAACCATGAACTCAGCATATCATTCTAGACTGCGTTGGGGGCACAGAATTTTTCGTCGGTTATACAAAAAAAAAAAATCAGTTGTTCCATACATTTTGACCGCGTAGGTATTGCACTTTTCTATCAAACCGTTGATTTTTTTTTGTATAACCGACACCTGTAGCCTGTAGTGCACATACAGCACAAAGTTAAGTAAATAATCTTATAGGTTAGCAAATATTCTAAATCTTTATCTTTGAAAATTAACCAATAATCGTATCACGATGTATAATATAATGGTATCGTATCTTTGTGTACCTACATAAATAATATAATACATAAACATCCTTTCATAATACTATAACTATTATTATTGACTTACATCGGCGCAATTTCCGAACCTTGCTGCATAACAGAACCAATAATCAACCACACTGAGTTGGCGAAACTGAACTGATTGTTTAGTTCCTCGGGAGACTCAATACAGGGCACAGGATTCTGCCATTCCTTGTTGGATATACGGCCGACGAAGATCATCGTCACACCCAGAGCCAACTGGATCAGCATCATGTAGTACCACACCTGGAATAAATTGATAGGGATTATGCGACTAGGAACAAAGAAGGGGAAAGGAAATTAATAAATATATTATTTTTATGACAACTTTTAAAATAATGTTTTTAAATTAGGTCAGGCATGTCTTCAAATATTGCAATCTTTTATATACCAAGATTTGAAACATTGTCTTTCCTAAATTCACGGGCTGAAATATTAAAGAATATAATGAGTCAAGTTTCATAATCCATCATCATTGTCAGATAACTGCCTAGCCTATTTCCAACTATGTTGGGGTCGGCTTAAAACCGGATACAGCTGAGCATCCGGTTAGACTTGAAGCTCAAACCAAAATACCCGTCTTTTCATGGAGCGACTGCCTTTCGGAACTTTATAATCCACAACCCAATTACTAGGTAAGACGATATCCCTTTGTAAGACTGGTTGTTAGTAGTACTTAAGGTGATAAAAGTTCATATGAATACCTCCTTAGAGAAGACAGCCATGAAGGAGAACATCTCAGGTGGCTGCTTACTGGGTTGCTTGTAAAGGATACCGATGCCGAGAGTCATGAATGGCGTGGAGAAATCGATGCCTGTCTGTCGCACCGCTGTCATCGTGAAATCGCATATGGCTAGGTCGGCTTTCTACAACATTATAGTAAAATAATTTCTTAAAACGACATGATGCCACAAGGGCAATTCAATTCCCGTAACGAAAACGTTCCAAATCTAGTTGCAATCTCTTGCCAGCGATATTCAATTTATTTATTTTACTCCACGCACCGAAATGTACAGAGGCGGACTTAATTCCATAGTAATGCCTTTGGAATTAAGTCCGCCTCTGTCTGCCAAAACTGTGTCAAAAATGTACTGATCACCTAATTTTTTATTAGAGGTAGTTTTGACAGATTCAGACTTAGATTTGAATGAGAATTTTCTCGAAATACGGAAATAGATTTTGTATAGAATGCATAGTTTATAACCTAGATTAATCAGTTTTGTTCTACGGTTCCCGGTACATAATTTCCACACAGTAACATTATTTGGCATATAGGTACTTCTGGCTGTTAGGTTTTGTAAGATTTATGTTCTCTACAATACGTAAATAGGAGAAATTGTTTAAAAAAACCCGTGTTAGTCCAGAGATAAACCAAAATCGTTTTGCTACAATATCAAAGAAAATGTAATTATTAATATCAACACTAAATTATGACAAAGTAGTTTGTACCTATTTCTTCTATAGCAAGCAGTGAATTATTTTAAACCATAATATATTATAATTAAGTTCATTACATACCTCATTTATCAGTTGTAAGGTCATTCCAGTCCAGCCCTCATCGGTTAGAGAACCATAATTATTCTCAACTGCGAATTCGTAACTGAATCCTAAGATTTCACTCAGTCTAATAATTATATCAATCGTAAACCCTTCATATCGATCGTTACCTTCGAGTTTTTTGTAAGATTCTTTTAAGTAACCGTATGGTGGAGACTGTTGAAAAATAAAAATAAAAAATCGGCTGAGAATCAGGATTATAAGAATGTTAAAATTACATAAGGCAGCCCTCCAAAAACGTCCACCTGTTCACCAGTTTCTAGTGCTTTAGCTGGGAATAAGTTTCAAGTTAAAGCCAAAATGCAATTTAAGAACGAAGAAGTAAAACAAGCACCTACAACATTTAATACAAATATGTATAGGAATGTTAGTTTAGGGTGCCCTACTCCCTAAATGACTAATAAGATTAAAAGACTTACCGTTGTTGCTATGAGTACTCTCAATGTTTTGTTCTTCAGTGGTGATTCTTGTGTAATTTCTGCATCAGCGACAAACGGCCTTTCTATTGTTAATTTGCTGTCTTTCCATGATCCTATCTAAATTGAAATAATTAGGTAACTCATTTGTGGTAATGCAGTAGTTACCAGGCCACTCAGAAAGTATTGCGAAAAAAGTTTTTATGTATGAGAGACTGGCCTGTTATAATCTATTTGGAAAATATGGTTATTTGTAAGTAAAAATAGGTACGTTCCAATTTCAAAATTTCCCTCCACATTGTTTGCGAGATAATTTAAATGATCGTGTCTCATATGAAAATGGATCTGCGCCGGAAACATTTTCGCGCTATGATTTTTTGCGATTTCAAGTGTCGCCTGAAACCGGACGAATCGTACGATAGATTTCAAATGACATTCGTGGATGAAGGCCCTTCTAAGGCACCGTTGGTATAAGTAGTTCAAGCGCGGTCAACTAACTTTGGGGGATGAAGAAAGAAGTGGTTGCCTTTTGACGGCTGTTTGAAAAAAACGTGCCAGCAATGAAATATTTAATCCATGACAATACGCGAGTTTCGTATCAAGAGATTTAGCACATACTGCAGGTTAGATCGAGAAGCTTTCACGAAATTCTACACGTGCATCTTCGCATGAGAAGGATAGTTTCAAGCTGGGTGCCGCACAACTCCACCGATATGCTCATATGCTCAGAAGCAGGCCCGGGTGGAATGGTGCCGTGATATGATGAACAAATTTGAAGCAGGCTCGTCTAGGCGTGCTTACGACGTCATTACAGTCTTAGATTTATCAATACGATCCAGAAACGAAGCGCCAGTCGACGGTTTAGGTGTTTCAAAACGAATCAACGCCTACCTAAGTGAAGCGATCTACAAGCGGGGGTAGATTTTGATTGTGAGCTTTTTCAATTGGACTGGCTACTTGGTGTCAATCCCTTAACGGAACCAATGAAGCATCAACGCTGAATGGTATACTATCAAATGCTTGGCAGAAGTTTTCTCTGTTGTGAGCAACAAGCGACCAAACACAGGGCTCCGCGGGCTACTGCTTCACCACTACAACGCGCCTTCGCACACCGCGCTCAAAACAGACAGCACGACGGTCAAACTCCTGGGTCAACCTCCTTACAGCCCTGATTTAGCACCGTGTGATTTCAATTTTAGCAAAACTTTCTGAGTGTCCCACGTATATCGGTATATTTGGTGCAAGTTCATATTTAATTTTTGAACTAGCTTCTGCCCAAGACTTCGTACGCGTGGAAGTCTACTATATTGTGGTATCTTACACCCCAGTATATACTGAAATAGTAACAGCCACATTTTATTAATATTATTTTATTAAAACTCATTTGCCCATTTTCTTGCAGACTTTTCAGAGATTTTCAGATCAAAATGTCTCCTAAGCCGTTTTTTTTGGGGCTACTAAGGGCGGACAAAATAAGAAGTCAGTAAGAACGCTAAGAGAAAATAAGTACCTAAGTGGGTTGTGTCACGAGCGGGCGATGCCCTATGATATATTTTATGTTAGAATAAGAAATTTCACGCGGGCGAAGTCTGGGTAGAAGCTAGTGTATAAATAACAGAGGATAGTTTTTGTTTAAAAATTAAATTAATCTTTTTTTTCTGATCGAGTAAGTTAATAACATAATAATATAACATCACGCCTTGTGTAATAGATGTTGCGTGGGGTGCAGACAGGCGCGGTGGCAGCCAAAGACTTTGGGGGGGGGGGGGCACAGACAAAGACTACCTATATATTAATGAGAAAGTTTTATTATATAAAAAAATATTATTTTAAGCTTTACGTTTACGGCTTTGGGGGGGTCCTCGGACCGAGCATAAGTGCAGACAAGCGGATTACTATAATAACCATTTATATACATTATTTTTAGTTATTTTGCACTTATTATCTAATTTTTATTTTTTATTATTTTTTTATTTTTGTATCTGTCCGTGACATTCACAGTAGGCCCTATCAGAATACCAGCGCTGCGATACTCGTTTTTTTTTTTAATTTGCAGCATCATTTTGGTCTCGTACGGGACTTTGTTTTTTATTTTACTTTTTGTTTTTCTCTAATTTTAATGTATTTTTTATTAAGCATGTTATGTACTTAGTTAAGTTTGTGATATTCCTGTGCGAGTCTAATAAATACTTTTTCTTTCTTTCTTTCCTTGTTTCCTCATTTGACGTAATGTTGAACAAATAACCATTGCGTTATGTAGGTATCCCGTTTTCATCGAAGTCAGTAGGATTTCGATAAAAATGGAATGCCAGTCAATGTACTTACTGTTTGATTGCCAGCAGAAGTTAATTCTAGTATATCAAAAGTGACATCCGTACGCTGTCCCACCCCGTCGAAAATCAATGATCTTGTAAGTCCATACACCTTGTTCTGTAACAAGTTCAAATTGTTTTTTTAAAGAAAACAACCGTCGCAGAGAAACAACCCTATAACATTGTCACTAAGCTACCCTCTGCCAAGTGCAAGTCTTTTTAGAATTAACAGACATATTATTTCTGAGCCTAACTTTATTTGTTAACCACCTCCTCATTATCTGCCTAGCCTTTTCCCAACTATGTTGCGTTCGGCTCCCAGTCAAACCTGAGGCAGCTGAATATTAGTATTTTACATGGAGACTTCCTATCTGACCTCCACAACCCAGTTACTTAGTACCACAATACCTCTTGGTAAACTTGATAAGCACCTAAACTTGATAAGATTCTGTTCTATTTTAGTGACTCATGTTTAGACGGAGTACGACAGGTCATTGCATCTCTTTTGCGACCCACAAGAAGCAATAATGCTGTGTATATCTCAGTGGATTTCAATATATAACATTATTTTTAGTATATGCGAAACCTGAATATAGTTTGTTAGAATAAGTAACTGAATCGATTCCAATAATTTTTATACCATGTTATATTTTTCCCAAAAAGTTTTGTTAGTGTGATGGAAAATATTATGAGTATCACTAGTTAATTACAATACAATCGCCGTACGGTTAAGTACCTACCTAGTGCCTAATTTTTATATGAGCACAATACGACGACGGTGGACGCACGGGCGGCGCGGGGTCGCGTGGTGACCATGTTTGTGTAGACTAGGTAGTATAACTTTGCGATCTTATAACTTTGTGATTTTTTATGATACAGTTTTAAAATTTGGTACATGGATTCTTTACACAAAAATACTAGACAGGGTTTCGCATATACTAAAACTAGGGTTGTATAGTTCAAAGTATCTGATGAAAGTATATAGGTACTTATATTATTCCTATGCCGACTTCGGCTACGGTGACTATTTCTGTTCTTAGCGGTTACGTGTTACATTAACCGCAAAAGATATGTGGATAACTTAATCTATCTTGACTGTTGAGGGACGTGCACAGTGCAGACTGCGGACACGTTATTATACCAGCGGGACAAATGCATACTAACAATAGGAATGGCTTTCTTTTTTTTTTCAAAATCAAAAGTCATTTATTCAAACTAGGCTGAGAACCACACTTTTTGAACGTCAAAATTACATAAGACAGTCCCCAAAAACGCCCGCTCTTCACCACTTCCTAGTGCTTTAGCAGGGAAGAAGAAGTACCGCAACAAACTTCCCATCAGTACAGCTGTCTGTTAAGTTAGAAGAACTTATTCTATATTTCAATAATAGGTAAGTAATTAACTAAACACAAAACATAAAGTTAAATTATTTGCCTTAAGTCAGCTAGCACACGTCATTGTACCAACAAAACATAGTAAGTAAAGTCAAGCAAAAATAAATCATAAAAACACAACAATAAACGTAAACAGAACTCAATACCCACATAATAGCCTCCACGCATAAAGGGTGTGCCCGCTTACATAAGCAATGTTGCATTATATGCATTTAGATTAAACTTGCAGTAACAAATGTTAAGCTAGGACTTTCAGAGTAAAATAAACAAACAATTAATTATTAATAACAATAATAAAACCATGGTCACCCAGACGATCAGTCACCACAAGCAGCACCCGTTCCCGTTTGGCAGTTCAAAAACTTTAATACGTCACTTACGTTGTTGAACAGACGAATTTTGCGAACATACGATGCAATGGATTAGCAATAACCTTGAAAATTATTCACATTCTGATTAATAATGTGTTAGGCAATTAGGGTGCAGTTTGGTAAAACAAAACAAACATAAAAGTAGTAAAGTAAAGATGACAATGTTAACAAACGTTTTTCAAGTTAAATTCTTACGATAGAGGGAATTAATAACTCATTCATCAGTAATTAGAAGGTTTCAAATATATATCTAACCATATATGCAACGAGGGGTTCACATCGGCGTCGAGTCGACGATGAATTACTTAGGACTCGTCCTCGACAGCCGGTGGAACTTGGCGGAGCATTTCCGACGTTTGGCTCCCAGACTGGAGTGAGCCGGGGCTGCCTTGAAGCGGCTCCTGCCCAATCTAGGCGGGGCAAACGCCTCCTGCCGGAGGCTCTACGCGGGGGTCGTGAGGTCCATGGCCCTATACGGGGCACCGGTGTGGGCGCCTATATTGAGGCACCAACCAGCACGCCGGTTGAAAGCGTCCCATAGGGTCATGGACATCCGGATGGCCGGGGTTACCGCATGATCTCCGGTGAGGCGGCGGGCTTCCTTGCAGGATCTGGAGGCAAAGGTCCTCGCGCACACTTGGGAGTGGCGCGAGGAGGCCAAACGCCAGGGCGTAACTCCGCTGCCACGGGAAATCGCGGCACAGCGGACAGAGCTTCAGCGGGATCTCATGGCGACGTGGAGAGTGCGATTGTCGCAACCTAGTGCTAGGGACGCCACGATTGCGGCGGTAAGTCCCCTCTTTGAGGAGTGGCTTGAGAGGCGGCATGGCGTCTTCTCCTTTCGCCTGACGCAGGTCATCACCGGACACGGTTGTTTCGGGAGGTTCCTGTTTCAGATAAGGCGGGAGGAAACGCCCGGGTGTTTCCACTGCGAAGATCGCCCTGAGGACACGGTGGAGCATACGGTGGAAGTCTGCCCCGCTCGGGCGGAGCACCACCGTGTCCTCGTGGAGGCGATCGGTGGCGGCGATCTCTTGCGTCCGGCCCTGGTCATGGAACGGAGCGAGAGTGCATGGGTAGCCGTCACCTACTTCTGCGAAGCAGTAATGCTCGCGAAGAGGGAGGCGGCGCACGTGAAGGAGAGGCAGTATATGCGCCCTCACGGCCTTAGTCACCGCAGGAGACGCCCTGGGAGTCGGGATCCCAGGCTGATTCCCGGCCACCGTAGGCGCGGGCCTGCGGATAGCGAGTAATGAGTAGCTCGCTGTCCGGTAAGGACCAAACCCGGATCGACGGTGCGTTGTGTTCCACGCGCGCCTTAAAGAGATGTCAGCAGCAACTGATGGGGCCTGCAAGGGCCGATGCCTGCCAGGAATACGGGTTGTTCGAAAGAGATACCGCGGCCCCTGGCACACAGGCAACTGAGGGAACACGGGTGGGTTTTAGTCAGTAAAAGTCTGACAAGTCCTCCAGTAAGAGCGGGAGAAGATATTTGATGATTTCTCGCGCCGTCGACCCGGGCTTGGTCTCTAACTCCTTTATCACATTCGCTTTGGTACTGGTTCACAATATTTTTTTTTTTAAACATTGCCTCACGTTAGGAAAAAAACGCACCCACAACACAGATGAATCTGTGTTGTGGCGGCCACGCGGGAATCGAACCCGCGACACGCAGTGCAGCAGTCAATTGCTTAACCACTGCGCCAACCGCACCGTCATATTGTGAACCGCCATTTTACGCACGAAATTAAAAACTAATAAAATTACGTTATTTTTGTTCAGAGCGTCAGCGTCTATCCGTGACAGTGGTCAGCGATGCACTGCCGCCCGTCGCCCGCAAGAGCCCCCCCCGCCTCAACGCGCATCAAGTTTTTTCGAAAAATCCCTAAAAGTCATCTATCTCCGCCTTTATTGTAAATACCTACATTCTGAGGAAATAAAATTCTATTCTGTTCTATTCTCAATTGTTGATTGAAAAACCTCAATTGTTAAAGGTGATTTAAAATTAAAATTTCGGTTATTCAAATATAATATAATCAATTTGTAAGTGACACTATAAATTGACATACACAGGTCTTTACGTGTTCTGATACTTTTGAAACAAGTAAAAATAGGTAATATTACTTACCGTCTTCATAAAATTTAGGAGAGTCGATCCGTAATCCCAAGCTTTATAATTTTCGCAACTCAATGGTTCAGCTTCCACGTTCACTTTCTTGATGGCTGCAGCAAATACTTCCACCGCATCGTGTATGAGGAGCAGTTGGGTTTTAAGTCCCTCTGGCTCTAAGGTCTTCCCGGTTTCTAGGTTAAACGTCGTCGTAAAGTTCCACAATTTCTCATTGTCTTTGTTTTCTAGTTCTGTTATACGAAATCCTAAAAATATGGCTAATTATTATTAGTAAGTCCTCTTTTTTAGGATTTGGAAAATTCTTCTAAAATTTTCCGCAGGCCTCGCTTTATATTTTCTTCTATTGCGTCCAAACATAATTAAATAAACTATCCACCCAAGTAGTTTACAGTTAACAATACAAGTTATTGACGGCAAGCCATTTACAAGCCTCCACATTAGGCTTAGCACGAGAACCGTAGAGGAGCGTTTTGTCGACGGAAGAGTAGATAAAAATGACGTTTCCGTGTAGACAATTGACAGTTATGTACCGAGAAATGTAAACAACCGATTTCTATTCTACGGTAGAGTAGAAATAGAAAGCGTCATGCTAAGCCTGCAGTTAGCTAAAATTATTAAAAGTTTTAATTTATTTTTATTATTATTTAAAAATAATCTGTCCTATGTTACGTGTATAAAAGTGATTTACATCGATCAAAATCATTATTATATTTTTCTGACGTAAAATTGAAATATCTCACATTTCCATGACTATCTATCTATATATATCTCACATGACTTTTGCCCCATATGTTTTACCTATTTTGTCACCAAATTGTATTAAGTTGTTATACTCACACAATAGAACTCACCTGTCATATTAACCCCTCCGTACTGGTACCGATTCATGTCCAGGGTGAAGAGGTCGGGCGACACGAAGATGTACGAATGCTCTTCGGCCATCATGCCCACCTGTTGTGCGTGGAGCAATATCTGTTCCAAGTTCGTAGACGGACAATCCACCACGAAGTTCGTGTAACCGTTGTGTTTAGCATCGGTTAGGACATCCCTGAAACGTGAAAAGTTTTAAACTAGTATTTTTCATGCTGCTAAGTGCTAACACTAAAAATTACATAGACACCTTTAGATAGAAGATGGACGGTGTGCCTTGATATATTTTTATGTCTATATCTACGCGGCATTCTACATATTTCAGCTTAGATCGTACAGCTAATACATAGTATTGAGCCTTCATAGATTTTCAAAACTAAAAAGTAAATATTTACAGATGCTTCATACCGGAAAGCAATTTCTGGTCTATGTCACGTTGGGAACCACAAGAATGAAAGAGATCAGACTCTTACTTGCGATTCTCTTTTTATAGTTTTAAAAGTATAGAACTATAAAACGACGCCTATTTAAGAAAAATAAATGCTGTAACACGGCACTTGCAGAATGACGCCCACACTTGACGAATACAAAGAAATCGAGAGATTATTTTATGTTTTTCAAATCAACCGCGAACTGTCTAGCCAAGTCTGAATCTCGTATAAACGTACATGAACGTAGGTGTAAGAGTATCATGAACCCATTTGTATCGGTGTATCATTGACGTATGCAATATAGTCGTGATGTGTTGTATGGAAAGTTTAGGTGAAATAAGATGTATACATTTTTGTATTAAGTATTTTCCTGTATTGTTTTATTGAAAATTTTTATACAAAATAACTTGCACTATACATTGTCGTTCGACATCGCAAATTCTTCTGCTAAAGAAGCATATTTTATCAAATAAAAAATATGCTGATAAAGACTGTATTACTAAAATTCGAAGTTTAAAATATCGATGTACTGTATTAATAATCGCGATGAACGAAATTGAAACGACTGTCATACGAATTCTAAGTTCAAGTATGACAGTCATTTCGAAGTCCCGTACATCGCGATTATGAATACTATGAATACAGTACATCGATAACTTAAACTTCGAAGTTCAATAATACAGTCTGTTATAAAGAGTACTCAATTCTTTATATTTTTTGCTTGCTTCTGTTATAATGTTTTAAGGCGGAAGCGCCAGGATAGCACGCGAAATTCAAATTTTCATCAATCCAACCCTCGTAAGTTCTTTAAAAGCTGTGTTTAAATTCATTCAATTGATTTTTTATCTTTAAGTTACTACTGTTGTTTAAGTTTTTACTGTTACACATTTCGACAGGGTAAAAATTGTTCATGAAATAAATAAATATAAATAAAATGGTTATTTCATAAAAAAAGCATTCAATGGGATTAAATGAACTTAAAGACTTGTATTGATAATTTTAAATATAATATGGTATTTGACTACTTTCAAAAATATACATGAACTAGCTTTTGCCGGCGGCTCTGCCTTCGTGAATGTCCTAGAAATCCTGGAGTGTCTTGTTGGCAAACAATCTGACAATCACCCTGGTCACTACTGCCCAGGACTGACTCCAATCAACAGTCAATTAACTTAGCCTATCGCAGTCCACTGCTGGACATAGGCCTCTCCCATGCTGCGCCACAACCGTCCTCCGGCTTCCGCATCAAGTCTGTCCTATCTACTTTCTTAAGGTCGTCGGTCCATCTTGGTGGGAGGCGTCCCACGCTACGCACTCGAGGGTTGACTCACAGCATTAAAAAAATTGCTTGCTATTCTAGAAACAAGGTCTCATCGGCCTGTGATGTCACAGGCACTAATCCCATCAGGTATGGTGGGATTACTTCCCAGGACGAGCATCTTTACAAACTTTTGTTTATTATAGAGTAAAGTTTACCTGTAGTTATCGCCGCTGAGTTCTCTCAAGGTAACCACGTACGGGTAAGTTTCGTTGCCAAGATGCATCAACTCACTCACGCGCAGCAGACTGTGTCCCTTCACGTATAGTAACGTGAAGTTCCGCCATTCCTTGTACAATATCAACTTTTCTAATACCTGGAAAATTATGAGATACAACAATCAGTATTTTAAACGTATTTTATTTCTGTAAGTAAGTTTGTGCTTACGTAACCTTCTTCCCGATCCCAATAATATTCCTGTGTTTGCTGAAAACTAGTCAAGAAAATGTACAATTTGTTTTTATGTAGTTTGAAACTTTTATAGAACAACAGGATCCAGGTAGTCTAGGTTGATGCTCGTCTCCAAGTCCACGTAGCTCTATATACCAACCGCTCTAGCCGTGACGTACATGCTTTAGGCACATATTTATATCAATCATAATACAGAATGATAGGGATATACACGCGAAAACTGTAACCATGATTAATTTCTTCGTCGGTTATCATAAAATAATCGGCTACTTCATAGAAAAAGTGCAAAGGTAAGCGATTAAAATGGTAAAAAAATTCAACGCTTTGAGGGCTCAGAATCATGTACCCACTGAATCTATCGTAACAAGTTGCACCCCTGAAACCCTGTATACATCAACAAAAGTGTTTTTAAAACCAATTTACAAAAACAAACAAGTATCATTTATCATCATCATTTGTCATCCATCGTGGTAACTGTAGGCACCTACATTTTCAGTTTACCCTTGAGTTTAAAGGTCGCTCCTCTGAGGAATAAAATGTAAATGTACCTAATATGAAAAGGAAATAAAAGTATCATCCAAAATATGGCTAAGCATAAAAAGGTCTCCCTAGAGCTATTACGAATATCAAGTTACTCGTATAAGGAAACGTTTATACCGAGAAATACAATTTGGTGACACCCTTGTGTGGTGAACAAAGTATGTTTTAGTTTTCTTTTTTGTTACAGCTGTTCATTGGTCCCATTTACAGTAGGTATACCTAACTGTAACAGTAGGTATATCTACCTAACTACCTATCTAAACAGCCTTTAATGTTGCTGGAACACAGGTCTCCTCTCAGTAACAGGGAGTGGGCCATGTACATGTCTTTGAATTTTCGGTTTTACGACATGCCAGTTTTATTCACCATTTTGAGAGCACTGGTGCTAAAATAATGAAAAATGTACAAAAAGCGCTTCATTAGGTTCGATCCTACGACCTACAACTCGTAAGTCGTGGCCGTTACCAATGGGCCACATAACTACCTACTGCATCTTAATTTAATCAGCAAACTATAATAACAAGAAAACAAAACACAAAGGTAAATACCCGAAGAAACTGACCTAACAAAGTTTATTTGTTCCTGATTGCTTGAAATATTTATTTGCAGCTACGGAAAGGATTCCAGAAAACGAGTGATCGAATATTGATTACTTATGGTTATGCCTGTCTCAGAAATCCGTCTATGAATTAACTTTTGAACTATTGGTAGGAAAATATCTAGACGGGGTTGTGGCTAAGTAATAACAGCCGTATTTCGTCAATCGGTCAGGTTAAGCTACGCTGGCCGCGGCTGTTGACAGCGTTTAAGGGCGAAGCGCCAGGGTAGCCCGTCAAATTTAAATTTTCTCTCCAATTCGCACGTCAGTATTAGTATTATTTTGTGACTAAGTAATATTAGCCGTACGGGTCGATCAATCAGGTTAAGCTACGCTTGTCACGGTTGTTCCGTGGACGGGTAACCATCTTTACATACCAAAACCCTTCCGTGCCTCGGAAAGCACATTAAGCCGTTAGTCCCGGCTGTCATTTGTGTATCTTTGACAGTCGTTACGGGTCGTCAGAAGCCCGAAAGTCTGACAAACAGTCTTACCAAGGGGTATCGTATTACCCAGTTACTGGGTTGTGGAGGTCAGATAGGCAGTCGCTCCATGTAAAATACTGGTATTCAGCTGCGTCCGGTTAGATTGGAAGCTGACCCCATCGTAGTTGGGAAAAGGCTAGGCAGATAATGATGCAGGTCAGTATTAGGTTTTATGTTGATTTCAATATAATTTGCGATCGTAACACGTATGTTTTTACAGAATTAAAATCATCCCATTGAATAGATTTTTCATGAATAATCAATCATAATCATAATACTGTAGGTAAAACGATACTTATTTGTTACGGTCGCTTTTCTTAATTTAGGTAATAAACATATGTGTCATGTATATGTTGACTCATACTCATGTTCATGAATATTCAAGCCACCAGTTGGCGCCACTTTGACAAGAGGTCTTCCAGCTCGAAAATGAACATAAATATTTGATGTCATTCGTTTCTTTCTTTCGTTCACGATTCAGTCCGTGGGCGCTTTGACACTTTCGACAGGCGTCCGGACCTGACGTCTCAGTGCTGCCACCTACTTAGTGAACGTCATTTCAGGAAACCCTCATTGTGTAACACACTATTAATCAAAATATGAATCATTTTGAAGTAAATTGTTAATCCATTGCTTCATATGTTTGTAAGTATAATTCGTACGCTCAACAACGTACCTAAGCAACGCAATGAATATGTTGTAGAACTCTCAAAATGAAATCGATTCCTACTGATAGCGATTACCCTTCTGCAAATTGTAAAACCCGTAAGAAAATTTGAATTTCGTGGGCAAGCGTAGCGCATCCACCTTAATAAAAAACTCATAGCGTAAGACTAAAATGGACGAAGAAATTGTTGAAAACACCGCTTTCTATTTTGTTTTAAAAGGCAAAGCTTCAACAAAGTCACGATTTCAAACGAACAGAGAAGCGAATATCAACATAAAACAGCTGCTGGCTATCATTTCACGCGAGATACAAGAATAAATTAGTTATTGTTTTCCAAACTCAGTATTTCCCTCAGCGGCGTAAGTACTTGTAGCGTAGGATTTTGTATCTTATGTACGACGATAACGATACTCAAAATTTACTTACTCGGTAAAAGATACAAAACAACACTTTTTTGATCTGTGTCTTTATTCGAGGCAGAAAACGCGCCTACAGAATAAAACTCCTAAATATCACACTGTCCCGTATTTTACTTTCATTGTGGTTTTATTTTACTTTTAAGCCTAAAAATATTTCATTTTAATGGTATAACGTATCTGTTTTACAAATTAATACGAGATGTTATGAGGTTTTTGAACAAAAGCTGTTTTAATTTATGCTAGTACCTAGACTTACATTTAATTTTTCGTAGAACACCTAAATTAAAAGGAAAGTATCGAATGGCTTTTCCTAATAGTTTTAAAACAAATGGCCAGCACTCATACGTGATTCTTCAAACATTGTGTGTCAAAGTAAAAAGGTTCCATTACATTATTATTCAAAATACAAGCAACTTTGTCACTAAAAATAAAACGAAAAGCCATTACTTTTATAGAAAAATAAAATAGAAAAAAACTTAATGGCATCTCGTGATTTTTTGGAGCTCGAATGGCCAGTTAGTACACTAATGATAAAGAAAAAAGGTCGAATAAATTTTTAAAAAAAAAGCTACATCCAACTGCTGTAAAATTCTGGAAATGTTTTCAGTTTTGTAAAGGTGCAATTGTAAAATTGTTGGACCAATGTTGTATTCTAAAATAAGGCGAAACTTTTTTGTGGAACTTTTGAACCTATATTAGAGATTTGGAAATATTATTAAGATAATTCAAATAAATACGAGTACCTAAACCTAACCTAAAACAAATTTGTAAAACCATACCATATTATAAGCAGAAGGGCTGGGGTACATGTTCAGAACGGACCATTCATCATTACAGAGGTCGTTGTGCTGTATACTGACATGGGGCAGTTCTAGCATGTCACATAGTGCCTGAATGCTCTCGCTGGCTCGTCCGCCTGTTCCATCTATGATGCCGATCACGCCTTCCTGGAATTTAGATAAGAAATTGTGTTTGTTCAATAGAAACTTCCATCTATTCAAGCAGACTGTAAGGAGGAACTAATAAGTTCTTAAATTTAAAAAAGTTGTATTTTTGATTACGGTTACGCATTTGAATATGGAACATATTTGAGTACTCATGTCAGAATATAATGAAACAAACGAAACAGACCAATCAACATAACGCAAAAGACTAGGAACTTTTTCTGTTTAAGTTGGTTTTTCTCTTTCTTGCAAATATAGCCTAAGGGTGCCTATTTCTGGAGTTCTCGATTCCAATGGTAAGGGAAAGGAGAAATTATGAGTGCACGGGAACTACTGTTTTCCTTGATTATTTTATGATACCTAACACTTAGAAAAAATAAATTACTGTCAACTTAAGTTAAATCATAATTAAATGTATATATTATCTACATACTTTAAAATGTATTCAATTATCTAAACTATTTAATACTAGCTTTTGTCAGCAGCTTCGCCCGCGTGCAGGTCTAAAAGTATCCCACGGGAACGTAGGAACAGGATAAAACGTATTGTATGTGTTATTCCAGGTTATAAACTATCTGTGTGCCAAATTTCATCCAAATCCGTTCAACCGTTTGTGCGTGAATGAGTAACAAACATCGGAACTTTCACATTTAATATTAGTAGGATTATAAAGGGATTTTTTTTTTTTGTAATTTTATTATGTTTGATTGTTATGCTTTCACGCTAAACCGTTTGAAAGGATTTAAGTAGATGAAATTTGGCACAAGGGTACTTCTGGATTAGGACATAGGATACTTTTATTCCGATAATCCCACGGGATCGAAACTTATGCGGGCGAAACCTCGGGGCACAGCTAGTTTTAAATAAAAGTTTAACCCCTTTCGAAGAAACTTTTTAAGAGATCGTAAAATCGTAACATTCATTTTTCACTAAAGACGAAATTCAATTTGAATCTAAGATGAACACAAAGAAAGTTTGCCGTTCTGAACCCGAATTATCCCAAACCATGTAAAATAGGTGGGCAATGAAAAAGAAAAGAACAATTGGAAAAAGTCGTAAAAAAGTTGCATTTTACAGTCAGATCAATGAACAAAACTGAAAAGATAGAAGCAAAAGAAAATTTAAAAAAGAAATCCATATCAATCGCAGGATCACATTTTCTTCCACGCGAGTAAATTTAAATTGAATGAGCAGATGAAGTCATTTCAATGAATTTTAATGGCAATTAATTTTAGCTTGCTTTTGACTCACTTTGCGTTTGAATCATGTCGCTTCTGCGTGAATGAAACGCAAAATAAGTCATCTGCTTTCTTTCATGGGTGTTTAGACCCAAACCAACCATTAAAACTTCTTCTGTATTATTGTACATAACATACCTAAGTAACTATTTTAAACCGCCGCAAAAAAGAGGAGGTTCTCAAGTCGACGGGTTTTTTTTACAGAGCATAACTTTTTGCAGAGTCGTCCCAATTTGATCATTCTTTATTTATGTTATATTATAGTGCAGAAAACTGTGTTATTTGTTGTTTTTTTCCGCCAATAAGAAATACATTGTAGTTTGTACCTACCTCCGCCAGTTCGCATACATATTTGCTTATTTCCAGAACTTCTCCTCTCACAGACACTTCCTTTATGGAGGTCCTGAAATTAAAACTTATGGCGCTCACTTCCAGCGCCACTTTCATGTCATCGGAGTCTTTGTAAAATATTCCTCCTGAAACATAGAAATGGTCTGCATTTTTGATATGTCACTTTTTAATGGAACGATACAAAAGAATTTCTACTAATAGTTATATGGTTAGGTACTTTCTAAATCTATTTCTGGTTTTATAAAAACCGTCTAAATAGAGAAATAAAAGAAAGAAAAATGGGTTTATTGGCATTACACTAAAAAAAATATTTACCTTAAAGCTAAGCTTTACAGAAAACAATGATTGATGCCAAAAGGGCCTCCAGTTTAATGTCAGATGGCAATACAAGGTGTACCACCTGACCCTGATTTTCAGCTGCAAGTATTTGTCAACACAACCACGAAAAAAAAAGCTTGTAGGGAAGGTATCTACTGTGTAACCTTTTGTTTGTATTATTTCTGAGTATTTTGTTACCTATGTGCAACGAACAATGTTAAAAGAATGGAAACGCATGGAACTTACGAGAATTTACAAATTGACACAATTTCAACCTAGCTAATTCTTAAAAAACCTAGTTTAAATAGAATAATAAGTTTGAAACTAACCGATGATAGGTCCTTCTCTCTCTTCCTGTGCTAAAACACATTGTGATGACAATATCAGGACCAGCGGAACCAACACATACATATTTCTTACAGAAAACATGTCACGACCACATCATATTAAAATAAACACTTTTACGAATAATCACAACACAACAGTGGCAACGTATCACATTTCCGCGTTAGCACGAACTTTACAGTCTATAAAAGTAAATGAGTTTACAGTTTACGTATTAACAATTTCATTACGTAAAATTTAACAGTTATTCAGTGTTTTAAACCATTGTCGTAATAAACGTTCAAAGTTTGGGCGCTGTGTCGGTAATGTGTTTAGATTGGTATTGGACGGGCGCACGGCGGCGGCGGCGCGCGACACGACGCTTCAGAAATAATCCCGCGCCTATATTTAGGACGGGTTTTCCACAAAACGACATACTTTATCTCGATGCCGTCTGTCTCGGTCTGGAGCGATGTCGCGAAAACCGATTTACGAACAAAAACTATTGCTTTTTTCAGCTTCTTTTAACTTATGGGCGATGTTGTACGAAGTTTCCAATCTGTTTTTTGCAGTAGTAAAGAAGAAACAAGATTGGGAACAATACAAATATGAAAACTGCTGTGTCTGACCTGAATATGATTGGACAGTGATTTGTGGGATTTTCCGTGCTCTATATGTAGATATTTACCTAATTTTATTAGGCAAAATCTTAGTACTAAAATAAAACTTTCTCGCCATATCCTTAAGGGACGGATATATTCAAAATATAAACTTTGTAACAAGTGCCTCGAAAAGCACGTTAAGCCGATCGTCCCGGCTGTCATTCGTGGATCTACGACAGTCGTTACAGGTCGTCAGAAGCCCGAAAGTCTAACAACCAATTTTACCAAGCGGTTTCGTATTACCCAGTAATTGTGGAGGTCAGATCAATCCGTACTGGTACTCAGCTGCAACCGGTTAGACTAGAAGGCGAACCCAAGAAAGTTGGAGAAAAGGCTAGGCAGATGATAATGATAATGATGTTGATAAACTTTTTAATTAGTGTCCTCTGTATTGTGTCACCTCGATTTGATAGAGCAATCTTATATTCAAATCCCTATCACAATTAAAATGAATAATTATACTAATTAGCAAGATGCATCGAGATTTCACGATGGGAAATAGCCCAACAGTATAATCGTGAACCGACAGCAGCCATAATGAAATTGACCAATCAGCTTGATAGCTCTTATGGTTTGAACAATGTTCGTCCGTAGGTACACTTCAGATTGATGACAATTCACTAAAGCGGATAAAGGTAATTTATAAACAATATCGGCGCATCGCCTATTATTCAGACTATTGGTAGAAATATTAATCGGTGATCACTTTACGCCAATACTGGCATAGCAATAAATTCATTTTTTAATTTTCTACTCAGATTTTGTAAAGAAAACCTCAATTAGGAAATCAGTTACGTATTAGATTTTGTGTTGTTGGTATAAAAAGCAAGCAAGCCATTATGATATCTTTTCTACACTATTGTTGATGGTAGGTACCAACATAAATACTTAATCGTATTTGTGCTGAAGCAGTAACTAAGAATGACATGTTAAAAAAAGAAATAACATAAGTACTTGATCCAAGCTATGTTCGTGAACGGGCGCCGTTAGTTTTGACTGGTCAACTCTTAGCTGCCACGGCTTATTTTAATCATTTTACTTTTGAACTGTTTTTTTCCTAATATTTGCTGTACCTACGCCGCTTTTAACATTACATATGTCTTTCTTACATCGTTCTCACATATTATTATAAAGTCAACATTAAAGATGTAACTAAATTTTTTTAACAATAATTATAATTTAAAAGGGTGTCCATGAAGTTTCTTTTCCATTATTCTCTAGGTAAAGGTACCGACTACGCTTTGGAATGGGCAACTTGCTTAAAATTTTTGACTGACTGACCCCTTGACAATTCAAAAGAGCCTGTAAATGGTTTAATTGAAATAAATGCTTCCAATTTCAGTTAGAATAAAATAAAATACTTTAGTAAAAATTGTATCGTCAAACAGCAAAGTTATCTTTAGTCACTATAAACGTTTCATCGAACTTCTGACAGGTAAACTCTACGTGTAAAAGGTTTGCACTTAGTGGAAACTGGGTCGCCATAACACGTCTATAAGGAAAACGCGTACTGGTACCAGTTAACTGAACCCCGAATCCAATTGTTCCACATTTCGTGCAGATTAGTTGGTATGCACGAGAGTGCCGACCGTTGAATCACAGACGTGCCGTATGTCCTTTAGGAAGGAGACAAACGTGCTTCTGAAAGGAAGAAAAGTCGTGGGTACAGAAAAGCGATTTTCTTGTTTGAAATACAGGGAGAGTATGAGAAGCTTTTGTTTTATTTTGCAAAGTAAATTGTTGTAACAATTTGGCAAAGCATTCGAAAAAATTTGTAAAATATACGTTGGCTTGAATTGCATTGACTGTAACTGATAAGACTGTTGTTAAGGCATAAAGATGTGTAAAGAACGTGGAGGCGATCGGCGGAGGCGATCTCTCGCGTCCGGCCCTGGTCCAGGCCATGGTACGGAGCGAGAGTGCATGGCTAGCAGTCGCTTCCTTCAGCGAAGCAGTGATGCTCGCAAAGAGGGAGGCGGCGCACGTAAGGGAGATGCAGTACATGCACCCTCACGGCCGTGGCCTTCGCAGGAGATGCCCTGGGCGTCGGGAATCCCAGGCTGATTCCCGGCCACCATAGGCACGGGCTTGCGTACGGCGAGCAATGGGTAGCTCACTGTCCGGTAAGAACCAAGCCCGGGTCGACGGCGCGTTGTGTTCCACGCGCGCCTCAAAGAGATGTTAGCACCAACTGATGGGGCCCGCAAGGGCCGATGCCTGCCAGGGGTGCGGGTTGTTCGAAAAAGATACCGTGGCCCCTGGCACACAGGCAACTGAGGGAACACGGGTGGGTTTTAGTCAGTAAAAGTCTGACACGCCCTCCCGCTCCACCCAGAGCGGGAGAAGTCATTTGATGATTTCCCACCCAAAAAAAAAAGATGTGTAAAGATGTGTAGTGTTGTGCAAATCCAATTAAATGCACCCGTAGATATGCATTACATCACGGCTTTATAAATCTAAATAAACCTTGGTTTATTCACTTGGTAGCCAATTTCGTCGCACGCTACGAAAAGTCTTTCGCGTGGATTGATCCTAAATAAACACCAAATGGAAATTTACAATGGCGCGATCGATGAAAACCAATAAAATGTTTACGAGCATGATTTCCAAACTTCTGTTTATGAGTGAGGCTATTGCTAAATACAATCTGGATATTGCAATGAACAACTGTAAGTTCTAACTAATTTTGGACAAGGACTGAAAGTGAAAACAGTTGAAGCTGTTTAAGCTCCAAAATTATTCGTTTAATGTCTTCATATTCTGAAATTAAGTTGTTTAAACTCTAGCTCATTCGTCTATACATACCCGTTCAGAGAATTAAACCTTAGGTTGAACTCTCGTTACAGCCCACCGTTTAGACTTGTTTATTTTGTGTATTAAATTCACCACTTCGCCGCAAAATGTTATAAAGGAAATCAGAAAGCGATACCTTGGGTACAGGCGCTCAATTTGATGTGTAAACAAAATAGGCGAATCGAAAGTATTGGACGTTGGCGTCTTAACTTACATTTGTTATTATTTTTCAAGTGCTGTATTTTTTAGGTAAAATCAATTTGTTGTTACAAAAGCGTGAAAGATTTTTTATTTTATTTTCAGGCGGATTGCGTTTGTGTGAAAACAGTCGATAAACGTTGAATGGAATGAGCGATTATTTGGCAATATATCAATCTGCCTAGCCTTAGCTATCCCAACTGTGTTAAGGTCGGCTTCCAGTCTAACCGTAACCAGAATACCAGTATTTTACATGTATTGTCTGCCTATCTGACCTTTATAGCCCAGTTACTGGGTAACAAATTAACCTTTGTTAAGACTGGTTGTCAGACTTTTGGGCTGCCGTAACGACTGTCAAAGATCTTACGAATGAGAGCCGGGACCAACAGTTTATCGTGCTTTCTGAGGCACGGAGGGGTCTCGATATGTAACGTGGACCCGTCCATGAACCGACCGCGACAAGCTTAGCCTTCGATCGACCCGTGCGGCTGTTATCAATTTGGCAATAAATGGTAGCAACTTATGTAGTTTAGCCATTAATTATTGGAGAGTGCCAGTCCAATGGCGTGTGGCTAGAAGGTATGATAGCAAATGGCATCGGGAAAAATGGACACCAGAGACCAAAAGGCGGAATCGAAAGACTCATAATTATATACATTCAGAAAATAATAGGCAAAAACTGAAAAAGGAAAAATAAGCTCTTAAGGGACTAGCGTGCATTGGCAAATCCCTAAACTCGGCGTAAAATCGACAAGAAACGAGATAAAATAGAAGTCAATAAGAAGATTGATTTTCAGGTACCTTTAAACGTAAGGTCTCCTATGGAGAGAAAGATACATTTTGTTGGAATTAAACCTACACACATACATTTAATTGCAGCATTTTAAAATATTTTAGATCCACATACATTTAAAAATAACTTTCCTTTAAATGTTAACATTAAAGTTTTAGAAGTAAAATGAAAACATGAAATAGGAAGAATTTTGCCGTCCGGTTTGCAGTCACATTAGTGTATTAAGGTCAAGACACGTAGGACCACTAAGTGAGCATCTTGGCGTGGAACCGTTCAATTGGATTTCTCAAGACTTAGAAGCGGTCCCACTTAAGCGTGGAGGTTTTAATATCGTTTCACAGCGTTAATTTCTATCTGGGCAAATACTATCTCCTTTATATTCTACTTTGGAATTAGGGTAGGTATTTGTTAGGATATAATTTGAAATAAAAACTTAAATCATCATCTGCCTAGCCTTTTCCCAACTGTGTTGGGGTCGGCTTCCAGTCTAACCGGATGCAGCTGAATACCAGTATTTTACATGGAGCGACTGCCTATCTGCCCTCCACAACCCAGTAATTGGGTAACAAGATACCCCTTGGTAAGACTGGTTGTCAGAATTTCGGGCTTCTGACGACCCGTAATGACTGCCAAAGCTCCACGGATGACAGCCTGGACCAACGGCTTAACGTTCTTTCCGTGGCACGGAGGAGTCTTGGTATGTAAAGATGGTCACCCATCCACGGACCAACCGCGGCTAGCGTAGCTTAACCTAATCGATCGCCCCGTATGGCTGTTATCACTTAGCCACAAGCCCCTCCTAAACCTAACTTAAATAATATTATGAAGTTAAATTCTTAGCTATTCGGTTAACTTAAAATGGTACCTACTTATAATAAGTACTCGTATCAGATAGTCCTGCGGTTATGAACTTTTTAATTTATCTTTGCTGTAACAATGAAGGGTACATACTTACCTTCTTGGAATTAATCAATAAACCAAGGTCGAGGGTAACTTCTAGCCAATTCTTCTCCATACGAAACTACCTTTCGAAAGGGCCGGCTAGTTCAAAAGTGCCTTTTATATGCCCTTTTGAAATAAATGCTTTGATTTTGACTTTAAGTAGGTCCTAGAAATATTTTCATAAGAAAAATAAGGTATCTATTTCCGCTTATAAATTCTTTGTAAAAGCCAAGAAATTTGACCTTAACAAAATTAATAGTCAGTAGAACAGGGCAGTAAAATTATAATTATTATTCATCGGCATGCCTACCCCAAAAAATAATAACGTAGCCATTTAGCCGGAAGAAAAGAAAATTGAAAAGCTTTAATGGAGACAAAATCATTTCTGTTACCAGCCAGCAGGCCCAGGTGGTTTACGTTCGTTACTTTATGTCTTTTATTTTTAATTTAAAAAAAATCATCTGTTTAGTTGTTTAAAACATTTGCTGCATAGGTCAAAACCGTCCCTTTCAGGGCATAATTGTGGGGACCATTGGACTTTGGAAGGGACGGTTTCAAAACCATCAATCATCAATGATTAAAAACATGTTTCTACCTAAAAGAAGGCTTGGTTTAACTCATTATTGCCCATCAATATATTAGGACAATCATGCAAACTGTGAAAACGCAATTAACTGATCAAAAATTGATAAAATCTTACGAGTTTATTCCATACGTCTGCCAATAACCACCTTGACGAAAGCTTATCTTAGTCCAATCTTAAACAAAAGACAGTCTTCAGAAAAAACCTAGCCATCTTTACGACATTTACCAGCAAAATAATCACTTCCAAATTCTTGCCAAAAGCCTAATGGCCAAAGCACCTTAGACGTGCTATATTACATTACCAACCATAATCAACTTATTTACACGGCAAAAAATATGACAAAATTATAAACCAAGAGTAAAAAACGGCCACTTACCGCTAATCGGTACAAGTACCTACGTGGCTGAGTAGCGCAATAATTCAATACTCGACGCCTCTATTTATACTACCATTAGTGGGATAAAGCTAGACAGCGGGGCTACGGTGTTCAATACTACGGAATGTACCTGGGCTTTTCGTATTGTCTAGTGGAAGTTAGACGCGTCCTTAAAAAAAAAAAAAATTGTTTTGATGCTTTCTGATGTGTTGAGCCTATAAATTTCCTACTGCTGGGACACAGGCCTCCTATCTTCAAGAGAGAAGTGAGCTATTATCTACCACAGTTGGTAGATGTCACATGTATTCGATGTTTTTGGTTCTAGAACATGCCGTTTTCCTCACGATGTTTGCCTTCACCGTTTTGAGAGCTGTAGTTATGAAATTATTTACACTTTACCACCACGTCCACGTCCAATTTATCACTTGGCCACCACTGCCTCCACTGCTCCCTATAGATGCTTCTTATGCTGTTTTTTTTTTTGTAATTTCATACTTAATTCGAGAGAGAGATGATCTCTCTTAACCGACTGGTTTAGAGACATCGTCTCTCTCCCGTCCTACACTAGAAATATACTTTTAACGTAAAACTGTTATAAAGCACCTTCAACACGGTAAAAAGTATTAAAATATAACAGGGCAAGTTGTCTGAATGATGTCATTAAGCCAACACTGGGTCCTCACGACAGCAAGTTACCAGCAAGCGGGTCTATTGGTACCTTCGTAATTAAGCCGTTTCTGCAACAGACAACTAAATGGGACTTACGGACTTAGAGTTTAGCAAGCAAAAATGACCCCATTTTCATGAAGAAATAAGAAGAAATTTAATGGGATCTGAAGGCAGCGCAGAATCAAAGAATGTCGCTCATATTGGCCGGCTGGCCTAAATCCAGCAGCAACCGTTTCATCATTATCATCATTTCAACCGAAAAACGTCCACTGCTGGACATAGTTAGGCCTCCACAAAGCACTGCCACTTCAATCGGTACTGTGCTTCTCGCATCCAGAGTATTCCTGCAGCTTTCACTAGGTCACCGGTAGACCTTGTGGCCTTGCGACCTTCCAACGCTGCAACGACTTCAGGTACCCGGAACTCCAGAACCTTTCGGCCCTATCGGCCACCCTGCCCTGCCCGCTGTTCCTTAAAGTTGGAAATTCTTCGGGATAATGTTGGTTTCCTTGGTTTTCCTACGGATCTCTTCATTTTCGATGCGATTTCCTAGAGAACCTCCAAGCACAGCATTTTAAGGAGGCCCGTTGTGACGATTCGACGATTGACATGAACACTTCAGCACCTCAATGTACCGATAGTCATTCTGGCCCCGTTGGAGAGACCGCAGTATAGCCCAAGTCGCGATCGAATCGAAAGCTTTGTCGTAGTCCACAAATGCTTAGCTGAGAGGCAAGTTATACTCTAGCAGGCGTTTATTGACGTTATAAGTTGATTTAAATACGATTCGCGACGGTAACAAGTATGGCTTTACAGCTTTATAATCGTTAAAATCATAAATACAACCCTCTAACTTCGTATAATCTATATTTAAAAAAAGAATATTTTATGAAATACCACAATGCAAAACGTGTACCGATGTTACATACTTGTTTGACTCGATATGGTTCGGCATAGCCGGGTGGCAAAACAGATTATAATGTACATATTTACGATAGGTAATTATATTCAAAAAAGCCAACCCAAACATGATTCAGCTAGGGCATATATGCCAAACGAAGGAATGAAAGCATACGTGTGCTTTGGGTAGATTTTGTTATTCAAAAAATTTTAATACTGACGAATCGAATGGCTCGATCCGAACATGTCTATTAGCACTAGCCTAAAACCATCCAAAATAGACGTGATGAAGACGCTAAGAGACATCCAATGTTCTCCATTCCTGTGGACAGTGTGACTCCTTGCAATTCTGACACTTGACAGTAAGTGGATTTAATATGGCGAACAGGGCTCGCGTGCTCGAGTCGCTCACAACCCACTGCGGACCACTCGACAACACTTTATTTCAAACTGCAGCAGTATTAATTAAAGTTTTCGAAATAATTCTACCGTCCACTGGACTATTTATCTAAATAATAAAAAAATGAACTGCAGTTCACTGATAAGCAAACCGATTTGGCTACTTTCTTTTAATTTTCGTTTTAGTCCGTATAAAGTTTTAAGGGAAAGAAAATTTGGAAAAGTTTCACAGAAATTTGGAAAAATAAAACTGTAGGTCTTTTTTTCATTGGATTTATGTGGACAAGACAACGTCTTTCGGGTCAGCAAGTTCTCATATAGAATAAGAGCAAATGTACCCTAACATCAGAGTAAAGTAATTCTTTAAAGTAGCTTTTGGATTCTCAAAGGACGTGTAAACGCAATAAGTGGCCAAAAGATGGCCGCTTGGGGCTAAACACTTAATAGATAAACTATGAAAGTCGTAACTTTCAGACAAAGTAGTTTATCACTCACAGTTTAATTTTATTACACCAGACTTTCGCAGCCTCTTCAGCCAAAAATAATAAAAACAAACTCATTTTTAATATCGCAGCTGGTGTTTTATTGCTATTATATTGCTCTGCAGTTGGTAGGCATGCCATGAATATGAAGATGCATTCCGAGACGTGATTTTTGATGAAGACATAAACTTTACGAGGAGTTTGCAAATATCAATAGTGCATCATGAGGGATAATCCTCTTTACTATACGATCATGCAAATCCTAGTCTACGATAGATAGAAATAAATTGGTCATAAATAAAGTCTTTGACCTTCCACTGAGGTCCCACCGATCAACAAATAAATCATCTAAGCTGTTTATGTAAATTTATTTATGGATGTTTCAGCAAATTATGGCATTAGATGTGGCTGGATCTTAAAACGTGATTCATAAAGTTTTCTGTAACTGGAGATATCGGTATTATAACTGACTATCGACCCGTCCCTGCTTCGTTATTATATTTAAGATTAACATTAATATACCACCGTGTGGTGCCGGACGTAAATAATAGTACCATCCCATCTCTTCCCGTGAGTGTCGTAGAAGGCGACTAAGGGACTTACTAGAGAATGGGCAGCAGCGTTCTCTATGCATTTTACCACCATACTGCGATCGCCAACCCGCCTGCCAAGCGTGGCGATTATGGCAAACCCCCCAAGTTGGGGGAGGCCTATGTCCAGCAGTGGATGTGTTTCGGCTGAAATGATGATTAATATATTATGTGAAAACGCCGGGAGGGGGCGCTCTAGGAGGACATATAGTAACCTTATTGGATTTTCTTCAGTAAGATCAGGTGCGTAGTACTTACTCGCAACCAACGTGCGTGTATGACCAGAGCCCTTAGTGTAAGTTTCATTAAACCATCTCGATCAAACGCATCGAGCGCATTTGGCGCTCCGATTGGCCCTGGATTGGTGACCGACCAATCTGAGCGCCGAACGCTTTCGATGCGTTTGATCGAGATGGTTTAATGAAACTCACACTAGGGCCACAGATGTATAATCGAGGTAAAAGGATTGAAGCAGATGGCGTTGTTTAGTTTCTGATTAACACAATGGAAAGAAGGCGTGCTTTTATACTCCGTGACATTTTAGTCGTCTTACAACGGCAGCCCACTTCATGTATCCAATTACTACTAATCATTTATTTAAAAAATTATATTTTTTAACATTTGCATAATTTAAAAAACTTAAATATCATTCACTAAGACGCATGACGTAGTTGGAAACATCCTGCTAAGGAGATGGAATTAATGACGGAATGTAATGGTAGGTAGCTAGATATCTTCTACAGTTTGATACGTAAACATTATTAACAGGGAAGGTGTTTGATAATTTTAAAGCATTATTTATTTTTCTTTGTACCTATTATCTTAATTAATGGTAACAATGTGTAACAATGTTTTAATCGCGCCTGGAGGTATTTTATGACGGATACATTGAGTGGACCACCTTTGTAAGACGACTAAAATGTCACGGTGTATATTATGTATTAAAACCTATAACACACGTAAACCTCCCGGAATAAATTCTCTAAATTAAGGTAAAAACCCCATCAAAATCCGCTATCTAGTGACTTTTTTTAATATGTACAGTTAAAGATGATGTTGTTTTGACAGTTAAAAAGAACGTTATTCTGTGAAGAGAAAAGGTGCAAGAACTTGTTGCATTTTGTCACTAAAAGAGAGGAATGTAATACAAGAGAAGAACTAATGAAATGCATTGCTTTGGTTCATAAGAATGGATCAAGGAATAAACGACCCTGAATGAGATAAATTGCATAGAAACACAATGCTTAGTTGGAATGAGGACGGTGTATTCGTAAAGATGTTTTACAAATAAATGGGTTAGGTACCTAGAAATCTCAAGCTTTCTTAAGAAAACGAGGTTGTACTCAAAGTAATTAAGGTTTTGCGGTCTCACCTTCGAATTACGTATTCACTTCTTCTAAAGAATTGTTTAATTCATGTGTTGCAATCTCGATGAGTATTTGTTACTGTATTTTATCGTTTAGCTTGATAGTGCCCTGAAAGGTCCACAATTTAACCGTGGGCTACAACTGTCATAGTTTTAAGACAGTCTTTATAAAGTTCTAAAGTTTTGCTGTAAACTTTCTGATTTTACTTACTTCATTACAATTTTTATATAGGATGTCAGGTGGAGTAAAATTTGTACTAAAAACGGTTCTCTATACATGTATATGTCGTCATAAACGTGATGTGTTCTTCTGAATGCTCTTGATGTTTTTGTCTAGACAATGTTGCGAATCTTCAAAACAGACCTTTGACTTGCTATCACAGATATGAGCTTAATTCTCCAGCTGCAAACGAAATTCGTTCAGTGACGTAATTGCAAAGTTTGATCCTTTCGCGTTGTAGTTCGCCAAGCTTTAGACAACTTGAAGCGTCGCTATCGATCTAGAACAAATATTGTCTAATACTCGACCGGAGCGAACTTTAGTTTGTTTGAAGTACTTTTTCTGAGGAAACAGTTTTAGACGAGAGAATGCATACCTACCTAAGGACACAGGACGTGCACCCATTTGATCTTCTTTTCAAACTTCGAAGACAGTAATGTATGCGTTAAGGTTTGATGGAACAGTTCACGTTTTCATTCTTATCTTTCTCAAGACCTCTCAAAATCTATAATAGCTTCGTTTATGATTTCAGTTTGTGAGACCTCAATCCTCTTCGAACACTATTAAATTTACGAGCATCGTGAAAACAAAGCAATCCTTTATTCTGCAGTGTATTCATTTATTTGGTGAAATCAATCAAACTCTTAATTGGAACTCCGATACCTATAAAGTATGCTTTGAAATGACTTATTATTGATTAATAAACAACTGACTTTAAACTAACTAACTAAACAAATAAATACAAAACAAAAAGACACTTAGGCGTCGAAGTATTCGTCCGCATCGCTGTCATCAGGAAACGTGAAATTGTAATTAAAAGCGACGCAGCAAAAAGGGAATTGAGAGCTCTAGTCTCTCTAGTCGCAGTTAGGCACTTGGCTAAAAGAGGCGCACTTATTATATTAATATTTTTCATATTTATATATTTATTGGTAGAAAAACTTTATTGCAAATTGAGGTTTGAGTAAATACAAACACGGCCCTTTTTTAATTTGTCTGAATGTATGTTCCAGCATCACGTAAAAACTAACGGAAACAATTTATGCAAATTTTGCATAGATATTCCCTGTAAGTCTGGTCAGTTTGTAGGCTATAAATTATCATGCTATTTGCTATGGGGATGAGTAATTTTGCGATGTGTTCCTATACTTCTATAGTTAACCGCAAATTGTAAAAGGCGAGCCAAAATGTTGCAGATTTAACCTTTTGTTGCGGCTGTTATTTGTGCGCGAGCAAATTGGAAATAATTAACACTGTGTCGCTTAATTTTTTTTCTAGGTGACGAGAGATATTAGAGCAATTATTAAAATTCTCATTATGGAGTTAGTCACGAGAACGAGAACGTTGACGAGAGGTCCGAATTTCTGGCACTTATATCTTTGTCTCTGCAATCCGAGCATATTCCCCCAGGAGGACCCGATTCAGTGCAAGTTATGTGAGGATTTTTGTCACATTTCAATATTATTTTTGCTTGGCTTACCTACATATTCTGTTCACATTATTTGGAATTTAAGTGCGGAGTATATATTTTATTCCTTCCATTTTTTTATCAATGCAAGGCACAAATCTACTACGGTTAGGCCCAGCCTCAAACCTCGATGTCTAAAATGCAAGATTTTGCTCTAACGATATCCATGATTTTGCCTTCAAACAAATAAATATTGCAATGAAAAACAACTCTTACATTTCGTTGTCCGTAAGTTCAGCGGCTGTCTAGCTACATAAGTGTTCTGAGTGTCATACACAACACTAACGAGACGTCACTTTTACAATAAAACGAAATGTCTCACAATTTTTGAAATATTCAATAAAAAGCCAATGAGAAGACACTGAAGCAAGTCGTAATGTGTCGAGAGAATGCACGAATTATTATAAGATATTCAAGTTTTAGCGTGAGAATGAATCTGTCGTCGATCTAGACAAAGCGGAGGATTAAAATCCTTTTCATGTCTGACCCTTCCAAGTTCCAATAGCGTAAGTATTTCTATACCTATAGAACTCTTGGAAGTGTTAACTGATTTAAGTATTTTAATAACATTTGAATGAGTCATATTCTAAAGGGTCTGAATTTAAATTTAGACCCTTCGGAATATGACTGTTCTCTCTGATCTCAGGATTATTTATATTTGTAGCCATTTGATGTTTTCAATCCGTATCTACCGCCTTTGTATTTTCATTTAATTTTGAAATAGATTATAAAATACTGAAGATTATAAATCTTCCTCGTCCTAAATGAATGTATCTATGATACCTAACTTCTCATCTAAGACCCAACACCCTCGACAAGACTAAAATAGCCGGAGAATCATCAAAACGTTAACTTTTACGATAAGTCTTAGTATTCATGTAGAACCGAGATAGCATTTAGTAAAAGCATTATCTACAAAATCCATTTCCTCATATGACTGGGCATGAAAGTAAACGTCACTTCCAGTTATCGATGTTCGTGACGTCATTATATGAAAGATGACGTCACTACAATGGCCATCGCTGGATTTATTACAAAGCATTCGTGTAGTGAGAAAGTAATTCATCTATGAGGAAGAATAAATAATCGATGTTAAAGACTTATCAATTCAAATGCAAATATGAAAATGTCTGTCGATTTGGCAAGCTTACAAGGCTAACTAGTCTCAATTCTGATGAAATTCTACATAAAGATAGTTTTGTAGGAAAAAGACCATGCTTACGAGTTTTCATCCCGGAAAATTTTATTGTTTCCTCCTTGGCAAAACTGTGGGTAGCTACTCTAAAATGTAACACAAAATAATAGGAATCGGAGCAGTGTTAAAATTTTAAATTCAGTTGCTGGTGCAAAATCTAAACCGTTGATTCGTTTGGCTCAAATACAAACCTATACTCCGTTTCCACACAGTATTACACACAATGCATGCAAATATAAAGGGATTAGCAGGAACGCGTCGAGCAGATGTTTGCTAAATACCTAGATACCAAATGTGGTAGTTTGATTAATGACCGGTTTACCTTGACCGTGACTTTTTTTTTTGAGGTTGTGAAGTCATCAAATAACTTCTCCCGCTCTGGGTGGAGCAGGAGGGCGTGTCAAACTTTTACTGACTAAAACCTACCCGTGTTTCTTCAGTTGCCTGTGTGCAGGGGCCACGGCATCTCTTTCGAACAACCCGCACCCCTGGCAGGCATCGGCTTTTGCGGATACCACCATTTGGTGCTGACATCTCTATAGATTAACATCATTGTGATCAGTCTGCATTACCAATCACTGGCAACCAATTATGACTTAGAGCTGGTGTCCTGGTGTCTCACCATAAATTCTGAGAAGCGGTGGAACTTTCTATTTGTATCGCCTAGTAAATAAATTGGAGTATTAAATAGCCAGTGTTAAAAAAATATTGTGACTAATCTAGATAGACTAGGAGCCCACTCCAAAGAAAAAGACGAGAGGGACACGTAGGTTTGTTTCATCATAAAGTACAAAATGGGATAAAAGGTAGGTTGATAAATAAAGATATGTTGAATCAAGTGGGCGGATTCTTTCTAGATGCTCTTTATTCGGTCGCGCCTTTGAATTATTTCTATCTCCAATGGCCGTCCCTTACTCTTGCAGCGTAGGTGGCGCTTAGAAGCTTTTGAAGTTTCTCTCAAAAGAAAATGCGTTTGTGTAAGCAAAAAATATAGGTATGACAAAACATAACAAAACTTTGTAAGTATATACCTATACTGAAGGAACGTCCTTTGACGAAGCATGTCCTCACATTTTGTACCCGCCAAAAAGAACTAGCAAATTCACCGCTTGGAAACAAAACACCCTTTTTTATTTCAGTCACCCCGACTGCTGCCTCACAAAACTTGTTATAAAGTTTTTGTTTTTGCGTAATGTAATTTTGTAAATTTAGTTCGTCAAAAGTTGCGCGCAAACCGTGACACATTATGTATTTCATACTTCAATCATTCACTCTGTGTGCATAACTCTCAATATGCTTCGTACCTGCCAAACGAGAGCTTATTAAAAGCCAAAATTGATGCACAGCGGTCTCATTTATAACATGGAGTAATAAATCGCTGCCATTAGGGAATGCGTTTCTATCGTACAGTGTAAAGTGTCGCACTGTGCAGGCGCTGTCAACACTCTGCTATCATAAATCAATCCAACTCTTACCCACAACACAGATTGCCTGGGCAATACAATGCACTTGAGTTTCGACGAAAATTCGCAGGTAGCCATTCATTCTGTAAAGTCAATTTCCGTACAATTCCTTTGGACTACATTACCACATTTATTATTCGGTACTCCAGGAACAACAGTCTTGTGAAGTAATACGGAGTTCGGAACTTGAGCCAAAATCGTTTTAATAGTAAACTATTGATCTGGGATAGAGTGACCGAATGGAATATGCATGAACGAACATTTGTATAGGTTGCAGTAGGTACGCATCCCGGCTTATGCATCAGTGGCGAATGGTGATTTTATGGGAGAGATAAGCTGGAGCAAAAAAAAAACACCCAGATGGATCCTCCCGCCTTATACAATACAGGAACCTCCCGAAACAACCGTGTCCGGTGAGGACCTGCGTCAGGTGGAAGGTGAGGATACCATGGTGCCTCTCAATCCACTCCTCAAAGAGGGGACTTTCCGCCACAATCTTGGTTTGCCCAGAACTGGGTTGCAACAATCGCACTCTCCACGTCGCCATGAGATCCCGCCGGAGCTCTGACCGCTGTGCCACGATTTCTCGCGGCAGCGGAGTAACGCCACGGCGTTTGGCCTCCTTGCGCCGTGCACGAGGACCTTTGCCTCCAGATCTCATGGCGCCTTAGGGCCATGCATTGTGAATTTTCGCTTGTACTCCACCGTGCTCATCAGATCGTAATGATCAATTAACTTATTCCTACAACAATACTGGTCAAGTATTTCTAACAAGTGTTTGGATAAAACTTCAATGGTTCGACTTCCGCTAACATCATAAAAACCCAGGAATTGTTCTTCGATTCCAGTTTAAGATAAATATCGAAAAATAACAGTTAATTGCGCCCTATGACTGACATCGGGTGTTTCGTCAAACATTACAGACAGAAATTGAGCTTTATATATCTCGAATCTAATATGGTCACGTAAAACGGATGCAATACTATGTACCGAACTACTTTGAATATCACTAGAGAGACTAGAAGACGCGGTGTTCTGAACTGAATTACAAACTTCTAAATGGGAATCCATTACTAAATCGAACTTGCTCAGATATAACAAGGCTTCGGTAGGTATAGGTACCGTGATTATCGGAATTCGGACTTTCATCGTGGCCGCAGAAAGCTACTTCTTGTTTACCTAACAAAATAACGGTTTCAATTAACTGTTTCATTAAATTAATATTTCGATCTACTTTTCTATTATTGAGCTTCATGTGAATTTGCGAAAAATGATTCTATCCTACCTGTCCCAAACTCATGTATAAACTGTAAACAGCTACGAACATGTTTTTCAGTCGGAACATGTCCTTTATTCCATAAGCTACTAAAATAGGAGAAAAGCAAACCCGGGAAACAATAAATTATATTTAATTTATAACTGCCAGTCAGCCACTGATATTTACCGTAAAGAGAAACATTAAAATGTAAAAAAAAATATCGCGTCGTTTGTAATTTATAGTCATATCTGGGCGAGCATGGCCTAACATAATTACGTGTTTCTTATTTTGAAAATTTAACCTTGAAAACTATGTTTCCTCACACAGTAAATAATATCTGTTAAATAGGTTGCTATTTAACAGATTATTAAGCTAATATTGACGCTACCTAATACTACTAATTACTGTACGAATTACTATATACTGTCAACTACTTACCCCAAGTACCTAATTAAAACACTTAACTCCAATGAATAACTATAACACTGTTTTATACCAACAAACAAATACTTGCTACTTAGCTATAAACATAAAACTACATACCTAAATGAATGAATTCAATAAATACAATAAACAAAATCAAAGGTTTTATATGCGATTACGTCGTACGTCAAACATTGACACACTAGCAATCATCCGACCGAGGTCCGAGCCGAACGCATTACGAAATTCAATCTCGGTATAGCTCCATCTCGTTCACGCGCTCGCATTTTTTATTACTGTTTCTATCGTAACTCGATATTTTTCGGGTTACTCTCCCGCTAAGACACCGGGGTGCCACGTGATCGAAGTGACGTCATGACACGATTATTCTGTTTAAAAATTGAATTTACGACAAGCCGGACGCGCCTACGACTTATTTAAGAGCATAATGTTTCGTTGTTGGGTTATGAAGACAAACATTTAATGTGAACATTTTGAAATGTTTTAATTTTCTAATGAACTAAATATCTATAGTGTGATTATAAAACATGTATTATCAAACATTACTGACAGTATCATATTCCGAAGGGAAGCCGACAGGAAACGTGTTCTAAGAGCAGTTCGGCTCTGTAATGCATACAAAAAGAATAGTAAGTAAATGGAGTACTGAATCTAACACTTAATCCACCAGATCTCCTTGGTGGATCAGAAAGGTAGCAGACGTGACGCAGGGGGCAGTAACGTCTGTAATTGAAATTGCAAGTCATCGCATAATGAACTGATAAGCAATTTCAGTGGGCCGTAAATCAACACGCGAGCCCACTGTGGGTTGGTAGATGTCACATGTCTTCCAATTATTGGTTTTAGGACCTGCTGGTTTCCTCACGATTTTTTCCTTCACCACTTTGAGAGAAGTGGTGTTGAAATAATTTACACAAAGTAAAGCGCCTATCTGGGTATAATTCTTATTTATCCACTTTTCGCACACAGATAACGAAGAGTAGGCATTTCGGCAAGGGTACTTCGTTTACTATGTACTCTGTGGCACTCCTCAAAGCTACTAGCACACGTGTGAACCTAACTCTCGGTACGATTTAACGTACACACTAGCTAAGTTAACTGTGTAGAACGATCTTCCGCTATCTGTGCAACAAACATACGTTCTCTAAACCGGCGGTGTTTCAAAAACTTTATATAAGTAGTTTGATATTTATGCATTTCCTTTTTCGTACGTATCGTATATTTATCCCTACTTATATAAAATATAAATGCGAAAGTAACTGTCTGTCTGTCTGTAACGCTTTCACGTCTAAACTGCTGAACGTCATGAAATTTGGCAGAGATATAGTCTGGGATATGGAGAAGGCTATAGGTTACTTTTTTACGCGATAACCGATATCCACGCGGTCGGAGACGCGGGTAAAAGCTAGTACTTTATAAATGATCTGAATTCCAGAACTACTACAAACAATCTTGTGATAATCGAAGCTTAAAAGTCAAAAAATGGATTGGAATAATAAAATAAAATGTATGTATGTCAAATTGGTGTCCCATTAAATTTTATTATTAAACTCTTTTATTATATTAAACTCAAAAACTATTTTACGATGGAAAGGTAACTTACTGAGTAAGGAAGTAACTTTAAAAACTTTTGAAAACTAATGAAAACAAGTGGGTATTTCGACAAACAGTAAAGATTAACTAGTGCACACAAACTTTGAATAGAAGCACTGAAATAAATCATTAAGGCTCCCGCAGACAGGCGCGACGTGACTCTACTCGAACAATATCTATGAAAACTTCATTGAAATTAATCTACTAGAGTCGCGTCGCGCTGGTCTGCAGAAGCCTTAACATTTAAGTAGGTTTTTTTTTTTTTTTCTGGGTGGGAAATCATCAAATAACTTCTCCCGCTCTGGGTGGAGCGGGAGGGCGTGTCAGACTTTTACTGACTAAAACCCACCCGTGTTCCCTCAGTTGCCTGTGTGCCAGGGGCGGCGGTATCTCTTTCGAACAACCCGCACCCCCGGCAGGCATCGGCCCTTGCGGGCCCCTCTGTTGCTGCTGACATCTCTTTGAGGCGCGCGTGGAACACAACGCGCCGTCGACCCGGGCTTGGTCCTTACCGGAAAGCGAGGTACCCATTACTCGCCGTCCGCAAGCCCGTGCCTACGGTGGCCGGGAAGCAGCCTGGGATTCCCGACGCCCAGGGCGTCTCCTGCGAAGGCCACGGCTGTGAGGGCGCATGTACTGCATCTCCCTCACGTGCGCCGCCTCCCTCTTTGCGAGCATAACTGCTTCGCTGAAGGAGGCGACTGCCAGCCACATTTAAGTAGGTTACACTGCTAACACTGCTACAAATCATAATGCCTAGTGCCCAGTGTATTATATATAATTTATAATAAATCCACTACCAATCCGATACTACGATAATAAAAGCACATAATAATTATTTGTTTTGGTTGTTATCCATAAAATAAACCATAATCTTCGGAATATTAATATGTCGATCGGCCTCCAGCCGTTAATTGTGGAACGAATGTAAAATAACAATGAAAATGATGTGTGTAACCCGATTGCAATAAATTGTGAGTAAGTAGGTGCGATAATGGTGTAGAATATAAAAAAGCACTTTCAACACCATTGGCATCCTTATAAAAACAGTAGTGAAGTGTTCGTGGAGCCACGAATTTTATTACATGGGGTTACATCATTTAGCATCGCACAAGGCGAACTAGGAAACGGATCACAGTTTAACATATTTTTGAGTGAACCAACTGCAATTATATGCAGTGGAACTATATGCTCGTACTTAAGTACAGCACATAGAAATAGGTACGTTAATTCAATATTATTGTTTTTTCGAAGAAAACTTACACTTTCGTTAGTTTTTCTGTAGTTTCAACCCATAAGCATGACTTGCAAAACTTAAGATCTACCAACATCATTATCTTGAGAGGTGGCATGGCGTCCTCACCTTCCGCCTGACACAGGTCCTCACCGGACATGGCTGTTTCGGGAGGTTCCTGTTTCGGATAGGGCGGGAGGAAACGCCCGGGTGTTTCCATTGCAAAGATCGCCCAGAGGACACGGTGGAGCATACGCTGGAGATCTGCCCGGCTTGGGCGGAGCACCGCCGTGTCCTCGTGGAGGTGATCGACGGCGACGATCACTCGCGTCCGGCCCTGGTCCAGGCCATGGTACGGAGCGAGAGTGCATGGCTATCAGTCGCCTCCTTCAGCGAAGCAGTTATGATCGCAAAGAGGGAGGCGGCGCACGTGAGGGAGATGCAGTACATGCGCCCTCACAGCCGTGGCCTTCGCAGGAGACGCCCTGGGCGTCGGGAATCCCAGGCTGATTCCCGGCCACCGTAGGCACGGGCTTGCGGACGGCGAGTAATGGGTAGCTCGCTGTCCGGTAAGGACCAAGCCCGGGTCGACGGCGCGTTGTGTTTCACGCGCGCCTCAAAGAGATGTCAGCACCAACTGATGGGGCCCACAAGGGCCGATGCCTGCCAGGGGTGCGGGTTGTTCGAAAGAGATACCGCGGCCCCTGGCACACAGGCAAGTGAGGGAACACGGGTGGGTTTTAGTCAGTAAAAGTCTGACACGCCCTCCCGCTCCACCCAGAGCGGGAGAAGTTATTTGATGATTTCTCACCCAGAAAAAAAAAAACCAACATCATTATCATTTTCCTGTCCATATCCTAATTTATTTTAGATTGAGATTAACCAAAAGATTTCTCAGCCTTAGTAGAAATAACCTTAGAATAATAATAGGAACAATTACGGGCCATAACCCCCTTAAAAACATATTTTTAACATAGGTGCCACAGACAGCCCGCTGTGCAGGGGCTGCCTTGACGCCGAGGAATCAGCCGCCCACGTCATCCTGGAATGCGAGGCCGTGGCTTCTGAACGTGAAGAAATCCTCGGAACAGTGAGGTCACTCTGCGAAGCCTGTAAAGCTCCCAGGAAGCTTCTGTGATTCTGGGCGTAACTAGGTTGACTTTGTTAGCCAGAATCCCCACGCACAACGGACCGAATGGGAGTCTAAGTGCGGAAAAGGCAATCCCATCATCATCATCGTCCCAAATTATTTGGGGTCGGCACAACATGTATTTTTCTTCCATACTTCTTTAATAGTCGTCATCTCGATAGTCACCCCTTTCTAACCATATCGTCATTCGCACAGTCCATCCATCGTTTCTTTGGTCTTCTGAGTATGAATATCGATTTCGATGGCTATAAGAGTAGGTCATATAGCCATCGAAACGATATTCGTACTCAATGCTTTCCTCACGACATTATCCTCATTCTTCCGTATCATATGGCCATACCATGACAACCGATTTCGACATAACTTCAGATGTACCTACAACCTACATATCGTTCTGTCGAGGAAACCTAAGTATATTCTAATGTGGTTGAGGGAAATTACATGCGAAGGACACGCACAACCTTGTTAACATACAGTGATTCAATAAATATTAATCTCGCTACGCCATCGCGCCATCCGCTTATGCTCATATTAATGATCGTCTTTATTGTACAGTCTGGGAGAAGATTATAGCTTTATTACTTAGAAACTGCATATTATCAACACATTGGTCGCCACCGACACTAGACTTTGAATGTAAAATAATGTTTTTACTATGATGTGTTTGTTTTCCATTTTTTTAGCTATCACCACAAATACATCAATCACCTCTATTTTTTCGCCATCAACGTCATTAGGCGTTCTGTCTATGTTAATCAAAATGAGCTTCTTCTTTGGGTTGAGAGGTTTTGGGACCGGGACCGCGGTCCCAGATGCCACTTTTAAATACAATAATTAATTTTAGTAGTATGTTGGGACCACAAGAAAAATGAAGTTAAAGTACAGTTAACATAAAAGCTGATATATTATTTTGATCAGATATTGCATGAATATTATCAGTACGGTACAAAATAAAGGGTAACGTTATTTAGTTACACTTTTAAAAGGATAGTAGTAGAAAATAAAATAACAATAAATCAATCAGCAACTGATGGAACTACTGAAGGTCACTGCAACTTTTAGTAGCGCCATCAGGATGGAATTTGGTGTGGACAAATGTGCAGTCATGCATGTAAAGCGAGGTGAGATTATGGAATCCGAGGGAATTCAACTCTCAGATTCCATACACCTCAGGTCCCTCTCTTCATCCGAAAGCTATAAGTATTTGGGTATGTCGGAAGCGTTAGGCATCAACACTGCTGACATGAAGCAATCGTTGAGGGAGCGCTTCTTTGGTCGCCTGAAGAAGGTATTAATTAGTCTTCTTTCAGGCGGAAACAAGGTGCGCGCCTTCAACGGTTGGGTCATGCCTGTTTTGATGTACTCTTTCGGCATACTCAAATGGACTCAGACTGAACTCGACGCCCTGGATCGACGAGTCCGTACACTGCTGACTGCAAACCGGATGCATCACCCACGATCATCGGTGATGAGACTGTACATCCCGCGGAAGTGCGGGGGTCGAGGCTTTTTAAATGCGAAGACCCTCCACAACCGCGAGGTGTGCAGTCTCAGGGAATATTTTTTTAAAACCGAAGTGGGTATGCACCGTGATGTGATCGCAGTGGACAAGGGGCTCACCCCGCTATCCATGGCTAAAGAGAACTGGCGCAAACCTGTTATACTAACTATCGATGACCGCAAGGAAATATGGCGAAACAAGGAGCTTCACGGGCGCTTCTATCGGGCTCTCCATGAACCCGGTGTTGATTTCTTGGCGTCCGTATCCTGGCTACGTTTTGGTGACCTTTTCGGGGAAACTGAAGGTTTCGTCTGTGCAATTATGGATGAAGTTATCCTGACGAATAACTACCGGAGACATATTATGAAGGACGGGACGGTTGACGTGTGTCGGGCATGTCACCATCCAGGTGAGTCCATCAGACATATTATCTCTGGTTGTTCTCGGCTGGCTAACGGCGAGTACTTGCACAGACATAACCAAGTAGCCAGGATTATTCACCAGCAACTTGCTTTGCAATATAAACTTGTGGATTCTGAGGTACCGTATTACAAGTATGTGCCCGACCCAGTTCTTGAAAATGACCATGTCACGTTGTACTGGGACCGGTCTATCATTACTGACAGGACTATTGTAGCCAATAAGCCTGATATAGTGGTGATAGATCGGTTAGCGCGCCGCACAATGATAGTCGATGTTACCATTCCGCATGACGGGAACCTCGTGAAAGCTGAGAAAGAGAAACAGATTAAGTATCTCGACTTAGCACACGAGGTTGTTGACATGTGGAATGTGAACTCGGCTGTAATTGTGCCGATTGTCGTATCAGCCAATGGACTGATGGCCGAAAGCCTCGATCAACATCTCTCGAGGCTCTCGTTAGGCGGTTGGATCAAAGGCCTGATTCAGAAGGCAGTACTCCTCGATACGGCTCGCATCGTGAGGAGGTTCCTGTCTCTGGAGCCCTAACCACCGGTAGCTTGGACCCTGCTCCCGTTACCGGCGGACCGCTATTTTTTATATTTTTAAATGTTTTTTTTTAAAGTTACTTTTATAAAAATATTTAAAAATGTAGTAAATAAGGTATAAAATGAATAAACGAGAATCAATCATGTTTAAGAGAAGAGAGAGGGAGAAGTATGAAGAATATTATTTGCATGCACGTTATTACAAAAACATGGCCGATCAGCTCTCTCTTCCAAAAAATGGCCGATTAGTTCTCTCTTCCAGAAAATCTAATCATATTACAATTATACTGGCATATTTTTACAATATAGGGTTAGCTATCAGTAGATAAAGGTTTATGTAATATTCTTGTAACATTTTTATTTAAAACTACTAAATATAACTAGGATGAGCGTTTACAAAGTCATGCGTTGGAATAGAAAGAAAGAAAGAAAGAAAGAAAATACATTTATTTAGCACAGACTAAAAGGCACACAATATACAGCAAAATAATAAAAATAAAAAACCAACAAAAAATGCAAAGTGCGTCAAAATGTGCCTCACGGCTGCGCTAAAAAGGCCCAGTTCAGCATAAATGCCAGACAACTAGTGCCTGACGCTGATTTTCAACTGGACCTGACGTGTGAGGTGACGGATGTAAATCAGTTTTAAACCAATACTGCAACGAGACGTGTGTATGCATATATAAATAAAATAAATATGTGTCAAATAAAATAAATAAAATAGTAACGAGTATTACTTATATAGTGAGAATATTGATATTCATACCTATATAGTTTGTTATCTAGTAATTGAGTTTATTATCTAGTTTAAAATACATATTTGTGTTAAATATTGTAAAAGATAGTAAAATAGAGTGTGATATTTAATAAAATTGCAAAATAAATAACACAAAACAAATAGGCCGGTAAACAAATAAATGAGAATACGCGAATTCATAAATTTACGATGCATTATACTATACATATTATACACCGTGACCTTTTAGTCGTCTTACAATGGCAGCCCACTTCACATATCCAGTGACTAATAATCATTTATTAAAAAAATATGATATTTTTGAACATTTGCATAATTCAAATATCATTCACTAAGACGCATGATGTAGTTTGAAACACCCTTTTATGGAGGTGGAATTAATGATAGAATTTAATGGTAGGTAGGTAGATATCTTCTACCGTTTGATACGTAAACATTATTAACAGGGAGGGTGTTTCATAAAGGCTCGTGCAGACTAGCGCGACGCGACGCGACACTCGTAGAAGAATTTCTATGGAAACTTCATGGAAATTGTTCTACAAGTGTCGCGTCGCGCTGTCGCGTCGCGCCTTTTTGAAGAAGCCTTAACTCTAAAGCATTATTTATTTTTCTTTGTATCTATTATCTTAATTAATGGTAACAATGTTTTAATCGCGCCTAGAGATATTTTATGACGGATACATTGAGTACACCTTTGTAAGACGACTAAAATGTCACTGTGTATAAGCCTTGTTACGTAGTGCAAGCCTTTTCCTTTTGTTATGCCTTCTCTCATTTGTGTTCAGTTCAATTGAGCTTCGTTTTACCTTTCCTTTTCCTATAATTTATATATACATTGTTAGTGCACATGCATGGTTTCCACCCGACCCAATCAAAATGTCCATGTTATTGTGTACAAGATCCATTATGCTTTGCTTGACCATTACAACTTAGTGCTAACATTGTTATATTAAATTCAGATGCAATAATATATTGCAAAGGATCTGAATTCTCGTCACCTAGATCTTAATCACCAAATAAGGTCTTAGTTATTAGGTATTAGCATTAAGTAGCTTTTTGTTAGTTTATTAGCTTTTACGGAAAATCCCTCCTTTTATAATGGGACAAAATGCCATAATATACGGTTTTATTAATGTCTTCGGCCTTCTTGGGTTGTTATGATTGATAATAAACTATAGATTATGACAGTTCAATGCCTTATACAAATATTGAAAAAGCAATTGTTGTATAAATAAACAATTTAGTTGAACTTGTCGATATTGTTAAATGAGTAAGCGAACAAGAAACTGTAGTGATCAATCTACCGTGTGCGATTATGGCAATTTCTTCTTTGACCTTTCATGGAAGTAGTTAGTGCTAGTTAGGTACTGAGCGCATGTTTAATGCAGCAGGTCTTTATAGGCTAATGAGTTGACGTAATTTATTCCTAGGTAAACTTACAACGACTAGACCATAAGTAAACACAAATTCTGGAAAAACTTTGGCACCTTTCGCTCATACTAATTCTTTTCCCTCTTTAGTTTATTTACATTTTTTTCATTTGTTTTATGCGGTTACAAATTTTAATTTTCTCTCAATACTTTTTCTGCTTTTTCTCTCTTAAATTGTGAAATAGTAAAAGAAAGAAAATATGGAAGACCATTTCCATAAGCTATTGGAATACATCTGGAAACCACATCCTTCTATTTAGTACGAGTAGGATGTAGGGAGATCCTAACGAGCGCTTTTAGATCCTATCATTGCTCATAATTACCACATTTGACACAACTGGGTGATCGGTGTATGATATCATTAGTAGACAGATTATGTCGCTCATTTTTCTTAATCTGTCTACAATATCTACAATAATAGATAACTATTATTGTAGATTTTCCTGGAACTCAGAATGTGGGCAGTGACCGAGTAGTTCTATCTGTATGCTGTTACCACCAGTGCCTGCTTTTATTAATTTACCTACCTTTCATTTATTACATTTGATCATACTAGATAAATATAAACCAGCCTATAATCATACACTCACTTCATAAAACGGGTTAGGCCCGTTTTTATCACTTCGAATGATCTGGAATATATATCGATTTATCATGAATAAAGATTTTTTCATGGGCCTAACCCCATTCAAATTAGGACCGAAATTGTAAATGGTTCATGAAAAATTCGATTAGATCGCATCGTTTGGTCTTGTTCACGGTGTATTACCTACCCTCTTGTGCTGGCAACTGATTCGATCACTTTCACTCAATTAGGAAAGCTTTTCTGTTTAAAATGGTTACGAATAATGTGTTATTAATTGATCGGGCAATCATTTTTTTACCAAGCTCATTTTAATTTTAGATTTAGAAGGCACAAATAATAAATTTGTGTCGATGACTCAGTAAGTCCGTAAACGTACATAGTTACTTATACATAATCATAACAAATCTTTAATGTTCCCACTGTTGGGACACAGTAGATCCTCTCTCTATGAGAGAGAGAGAGAGAGGGCCGTAATCTATCACGCGGGCCCAGTACGGGTTGGTGGATATCACATGTTTTTGTTTTTTTTTGTTCTATGACCGTTTTCTCACGATGTTTTTCCTTCACCATTTTGAGACCTTTTTATTTTTGATTTTGGGACATTTTCAAATAACTTCTCCAGCTCTGGGTGGAGCAGGAGAGCGCAAAACCCACCCGTGTTCCTTCAGTTTCCTGTGTGCCACGGTATCTCTTTCGAATAACCCGCACCCCTGGCAGGCATCAGCCTTTGCGGGCCCCACCAGTTGGTGCTGACATCTCTTTGAGGTGCGCGTGGAACACAAAGCACTGTCGACCCGGGGTTGGTCCTTACCGGACAGCGAGCTACCCATTACTCGCCATCCACAAGCCCGCGCCTACGTCGCGTCTCCTGCGGCGACTAGGGAGGTGACGGCGCATATACTGTCTCTCCCACTCTTTGCGAGCATTACTGCTTCTCAGAAGGAGGTGACGGCTACCCATGCACTCTCGCTCCGTATCATGGCCTGGACCAGGGCTCGACGCGAGAGATCACTGCCACCAATCGCCTCTACAAGAACACGGCGGTGCTACGCCCAAGCCTGGCAGACGTCCACCGTGTGTGTGGAGCACATGGTTGACGTCTTCAGGGCGATCTACGCAGTAGAAACACCCGGGCGCTTCCTCCCGCCTTATCTGAAACAGGAACCTCTCGAAACAACCGTTTTGAGAGCTGTGGATGAAATTAAATACACAAAGTAACTTGCCTGCCTGGGTGCGACCTTACGACCTACCGCTCTCTTGTACTAGTTGACTGTTCGTTACTTATGAGTCTCACTAAAATAAAGCCATTCCGCACACAAAAGCATTGATTACAACAATTAAAGACTCAGAAAAATAATTCTTCCTTTCTAATACCTACTCGCAGTTAAGGTTAGACATTTGCCGGCGCTGTGGCTCACAAACGAGATTAAAACGCTAATGCGGAAAAAAGTTACGGCAAAGTCTAAATTTAAGCATAGGGCTAATGACGCTAACAGGGAAAGATACCTCTCAATCCGTAATCACTGCAATAAGGTGTGTAGGAATGCTAATCGCCACCACATTCATACTTCTGTCCAAAATGGGGACGCATCCAAAGTTTGGAAATTTCTCAGATCATTGGGGGTCGGTAAAACCAGACAAGAGACAATCCCAAAAGATATAGACATTGATGCAATGAATAATCATTTTACTGCTTCGTCCAATTTTGATAGGACAATAAAACTGAATACACTAAATTATCTCTCTTCTCTTCCGACTCCCAGTTATTCTCCATTTGTTTTTGGTCAGTTCTCCGCTTGTGATGTTAAGAAGAGCATACTATCGATTACTTCCAATGCAGTAGGAAGTGACTGTATCAGCCGTAATATGTTGGTCCCTGTGCTGGATGTTATCCTTCCCGTCCTTTGTCATATCCTCAATTTTTCTGCGTCTAGCGGTGTATTTCCATGCTCATGGAAAGATGCTTAAATACTTCCGTTACCTAAAAAGTCAAATCCCAAATCTTTTTCTGAATATCGTCCAATTTCCGTTTTACCATTCCTATCCAAAGTCCTTGAACGGTTGATTCACAATCAAATTAGCAGCTTTCTCACTAAAAATAATCTCCTCAACCCCTTCCAGTCTGGCTTCCGTCCTGGTCATAGCACCACCACAGCGCTTCTGAACATTACGGATGATATAAGGTCAGCGATGGAAAACGGTAATCTTACAGTTTTAGCTTTACTTGATTTCAGTAATGCTTTTAATACTGTTGACTTTGATGTGTTGCTTGGGATTCTATGTTCTCTTAATATATCTCCATCGGTAATTGACTGGTTCCGCAGTTACCTGTTTGGTCGCCGGCAACGTATTTGCTTTGGAGAGACCTTGTCTTCCTGGAGTAATACTTCTGCCGGTGTACCTCAGGGTGGTGTTTTATCTCCTTTACTTTTCGCAGTTTTTATAAACTCAATCTCCGACAAACTAATTTCTTCCTACCATCTTTATGCTGATGATTTACAAATTTACTCGCGAGCTCTGCTTGGAAAACTGTCCGAGGCTATTTTAACGATTAATCGTGATCTGGCCCGTATATGCGACTGGAGCAAAAGATATGGACTTATGGTTAACCCTATAAAAACGCAAGTTGTGGTGGTTGGCAGTTCAAGGACGGTCTCAAGGATTGACTGGACGACTCTTCCCCAAGTTTATTTTGACAACTCAGTTGTTCCTTTCAGTGAGAAAGTTAAAAACTTGGGGATATTTATTGATAAGAACTTCTCTTGGACTGCCCAGCTACAGGAAGTTAGCCGCAAGCTATTTGCATCCGCCGCGTGATTAAAGAGATTGCGTAACTTTCTTCCGATTTCCACCAAGATTGCGCTTGTACAATCGCTTCTTTTACTCATCCTTGACTACGCTGATGCCAGCTATCTTGACCTTACCCAAGACCAACTCGACAAACTTGAGCGCCTTCAGAATTTTTGCATGAGGTTTATATTTGGCTTGCGCAAATATGACCATGTTTCCGAATTTCGAGTGAAGCTCAAGTGGTTACCAATTCGCCTTCGCCGGAATGCTCACATTCTTTCCCTTTTGTATAATGTGCTTTTCTCCCCTTCCACCCCTCTCTATCTTAAAAATCGTTTTCAGTTTCTTTGTGACTCCCACACGAGATTCTTAAGGTCATCAGATAACTTGAAGCTTAAAATGCCTATGCATTCCACAACTTTCCTAGACCATTCCTTCACTGTCCAGGCCGCTCGGTTATGGAATGCATTGCCAGTTGTAATTAAACGCGCGCAATCGTTATATGTGTTTAAAAGACTCGTAAAGGATCATTACCTGTCGTTGTTATCTGGTTCTCTTACCTAGCTATAATTTTCATGTAAATTTCCATTTCAATGTAAAGTTGTCATTTATTTTCTTTCCTTTTATATTTAGTATGTATGTATTTATGTATCTATTATATAGGATATGTATATATCTGTGTATCTATTTTAATATATTGTATTTTTATTATTTGCGCCAACAACATCCCCATTTTATGTCCAGACCAATCACTGTCCATGCCAAGGTTGCCTGGAAGAGATCGCGGAAAGCGATAAGGCCGCCCATTGTATATTTTGTAGTGTACTTTGTTTTTTGTTGTGTATTTTTTGTGGTGTACAATAAAGTATATATATATATACTCGCCCCCCCTTCCCGTGACTCGTTCCATGTGGTGCCGGACGTAAAAGAATAGCACTATCCTATTTCTTCCCGTAGGTGTCGTAGAAGGCGACTAAGGGATTTACCAGAGAATGGGCAGCAGCATTCTTGATGCATTTGACCACCATACTGTGATCGCCAACCCGCCTGCCAAGCGTGGCGATTATGGCAAAACCCCTTTTGGGGGAGGCCTATGTTCAGCAGTGGACGTCTTACAGCTGAAATGATGATGATGATGATGAATACCTACTCAGAGTATCAGCAACGAAGAATAACTATAACCATGAATTGCACTGCAACATAACGTACCAGCTCCAGTTTACATCGTTAATGTTCACACCGCCAGTTCCCGAGGGCAACTACTTTATCTATACTTTTCTTTATTAAATCAAACTACCAATTACCATATTAAATTACCAGTGCTTCACTAAATACATAGGTAGGATGTGTGTACACATATTTACTGTATGCATACCAATTGGACACTATCTGTCCATTTGTTAATTACTTGGTCGACGGTGATTTATATGTATGTCTCATTCGAATCTATTCCTGTAACTGACTGATCAATATTGCCTCAGACTCATATAGCCATAATGTGAAGTAAAACTCTTCTGAAAATTTGAATTTAGAGCATCAACGTCACTTTTCTACTATGAATCTTTTCTTCAAAGGATTCTACAAACAGAAGCGACATGACTCTCAATTTCAATGAAAACTTCATGGAGATTACTACAAGTGTTGCGTCGCGCTGTCGCGTCTTGCCTGTCTGAAGAACCCTTAACGCAAAAACCAAATAACGGCATCTTAAATTAGTTATGCTCAGTTTCTATACACAAAAGCGGATCGTTTTGCGTACTAATGGCAGTTTTTCTTTTCCAAATTGGGCAAATAAATAGTTCCGTAAGCTAATTTTCCGGTCCGTGTGGTGTCGGACGTAAAAGAATAGCAACATCCCATTTCTTCCCGTAGATGTCGTAAGGCGACTAAGGGACTTACTAGAGAATGAGCAGCAGCGTTCTCTATGCATTTTACCACTATACTGCGATCGCCAACCTGCCTGCCAAACGTGGCGATTATGGCAAAACCCCCCGTTTGAGGGAGGCCTATGTCCAGCAGTGGACGTCTTACGGCTGAAATGATGAAGCTAATTTTAGCTATGGTAGCTACTTCCTTATGGAAGGGTACCCCCCATAGGGGAGCAAAGACCTCATAGCTTTGCATAGTGGGAAAGCTATGAGGTCTTTGCTTCATTATTGGCAAAGATACAAGAGTCTTGATTTTAACCGATAACGGTCCGTAAATTATAGGAATGGCGTGCATGGAGTATTTTTACATGGAGCGACAGCTTATCCGACCTCCACAACCCAGTTACTGGGTACCCCATGGAAAAACTGATTGTCAGATTTTCGAGTTTTTGACGACCCGTAAAGACTGTCAAATATCCGCGAATGACAGCCGAGACCAATGGCGTAACGTGCTTTCCGCGGCACGGAGGGGTCTTGGTATGTAAAGATAGTCACCCATCCACGGACGAACCGCGGCAAGCGTGGCTTAACCTGATCTATCAAACCACAGATATAGATCTTATATCTCTGGATCAAACCGTGCGGCGGTTATAACGTAGCCACAAGCCCGTTACATTAGCTAGTACCTAACAAAATTATTTGTGTCCGTTTAGTACATACTTACATAGAAGAAGAAGATGATACCAAAATATATACAAACACAGAACATAAGGTAACAAATTAACGATGCCATACACCAAATACGACAGAGTCCCACCTCTGGACTAAATCCAACCAGCGCAGTTAATTAAATAAAGTGTGACATAAGAACCACATCTGGAACACCTCCATCCATTTCTATGCTGATCCGGGAGAGACCTTGGACATCTAAATACTAACCATACCGGGTGGCCATTTGTTGGAAATAGTGGCCTAACCTGTCTCTTACTAATTAAGCCCTTTTACGGCGGCTATAGAGCGTCAAGCTGTATAACTTATTTCGTTTACTTAAGTTTTTTGCTTCAATAAAAAGTTAGAAGTTTGGTTAGCGAACTATTTCCATATATTTATTTTTGTACAAGCCATGTCTATTGGCTTCACTTGCGTGAAAGGTATTAAATTTTCCCGGAAAATGTCTTGTACTTCATGATATAGGTACTAAAGTTGCTATCCAAACAGACTGATAGACAAACTAACTTTCGCATTTACTAATAAATTATTGATACGTATAGAAATTGTACAGTGGAACACACTGCGCGACAATTGTAAAAAACTGTGCGTCTCATGACGTTTTTGCGAATTCTTTCCCTGATTTACACACGAATAACTCTTTGTTGCAATTCATCGTCTGCCTATGGTAAATAGCACTCGAAGCTTGATCTATGAATATCTGAAGGTCGCTGAGATGAATCTATACTTAGTACCTATTAGGTGTTACAAATATTCGGAAATTTTCATATTTTAATATTCGATTTTTTTTCGGGTATTATTCAAATTATTCGAATACTAAAAAAAAGCTGTTTTAATAATCATGTCTTTATTTAGAAATGTCTTAGATCAGCGGTCGGCAACATGCGGCCCGCGGGCCGTGTGCGGCCCGCGGACGTCTTACTTGCGGCCCGTGAATGTTTTGTAAATCTTTACTAATATTGTAAATGCGAAATTAACTCTGTCTGTCTGTCGCACTTTCACGCCAAAACTACTGAACCGATCGTCATGAAATTTTCAATTCTCAATTATTTAAAAAAAATATATGCTTCTCGTCTCACAGATGAGCATTTGAGAGCCATTCTACCAATTGCAACTACAAATATATGACAGCTAACATACAAGAAATAGCCTCCCAAATGCAACCTCAGACATCACACTGAAATTTGTATAAAATCAATTATTTGTTAGTAGTTACTTTGTAGTTTTATTTCTATTTTTCGGTGATTATTTTTCTAGCTACAAAGCCCAAACATATAAACATAATGTAAGTATAACGTGTACGAATTAAATTCCCTGTTTTAACAATTTTAATAGCATTTTCATTTTTTCTATGGGATATGACCGATATGATACGTAGGTAAATTGGGCTTCTGGCGTTAATATCACAAGTGCGGCCCGCCTTTAGTTTATTTTTCCACCTTGTGGCCCTTGCCTACCAAAAGGTTGCCGACCGCTGTCTTATATGTAGTAGGAGTCTGAGTAATATCAAGGAATAAATCAAAATATTACTGCTTTATAAAAGTACTACACGAACTTAAAGGCCTTTAGATGAAGATAAAAGATGCAAAAGCGATCGATACGCAGACAACCAACCTCAATACAAGTTTTGAATCGAGAAATCAGATCTCGATTAATAAGTATTGTTATAAAATTTATTAAATCAAAGAATTAAATACCAAGTAGCACCATAGATTAAGAATTTGGGCGAGGCCAATGCCCAGCAGTGGGACAGTATAGTCTCATAAAAAATAACCCTATAAAATAACCCTATAAAAGCTTCAATATAACATAGCACTATTCGTACTTATTCTAATGTGCTTTTTGGTCAGAGCACCGAATTTGAAAACTTTGTATATATAGATCCAACACTCAAATTGGATACCATGTGCTACACATAGTTGATGGTAGGAAGTCACTTATCGACCACACCTCACGTTTGCGCCGTCATTATGCATAAACTTTAAAATTGTATTTTGTGCACATCCGGAATCGCAGTCCGGTGTTATGGAAATTGCCAACTATGTTCGGGTCAACTTCCAGTCTAACCGAATGCAGCTGAATACTAGTATTTTACTTTGAGCGACTGTCTATCTGACCTCCACAACCCAGTAACTGGGTAATACGATACTCTTTAGTAAGACTGGTTGTCAGAGTTTCGGGGTTCTGACGACACGTAACGGCTGTCAAAAATCCGCGAATGACAACCGGGACCAACGGCTTAACCTGCTTTCCGAGGCACGGTCGGGTCTTGATATGTAAAAAAAACAAACGACTTCCGGAAAAACATTACAAAGTGAACAATAACTTTAATTAAGGAAGTCAGTGACTTTGGATATGTATTTTAATTTTTTGCCACCGCCTTCCGAAATTAAAGTTATTTCTTCACTTTGTAGTATCATCCTTGGGGTCAAAACAATGCATATTTATGAGATAGCAGTAATCGTGGTTGATTTGCTGTATTTTTTTGAACAGTTCCGTTGTGTCTCCGAAACGCATCATCAGATCTATATGAACTTTAAATGGGACCATTTCGGAATAAGACCCTTTCCAAAAAAAATATAAATATGTGGAATTTATGACCTCCTTCTTTTGAAGTCGGTTAAAAATGATCACCGCGGCAAGCGTAGCTTAACGTGATCGATTGACCGTGCGACTTACTAAGCCAGAAATCATAAAACAAGAAACGCAACCACAATATTATTACGTGAATAAACATCGAACACCTGAAACTTTTCACCTGGCAAACTCGGTGATTATGTCAGGCAAATATATTCGTTGACACATCCCAAGGGACACCTATAGAGAGCATATTCCGATGACAACGTGCTGTTTAAATATTGAAGCTGCGAATTACCATTTTGATCAGAAACCTTTGATATTTATTAACAATCAAATATTGTCAAATCAGTCTTTTTGCCGTTTCACCTGGTAATACTCGCTGAAATTGCTTTTAGTAGGGATAAAAGAGGTATAATTGTATACAAAATAATGCCTGTAGGGTTTTTTTTTAAATTATATACTAACATTAGGTACTTTTATTTTATACTAGCTTTTGCCAGTGGCTTCGCTAACGTGGATGTTGGAAATTATCCCATAGGAACGTACTACCGAGATAAAAAGTTTCCTATTTGTTAATCCAGGATATATGCCTATATGCCAAATTTCATCCAAATTCATTCGGCCGTTTTTCCACGATTGAGTAACAAACATCCAAACTTTCACATTTTTGATATTATATTAATATTAAAACAATAAATATAAAACTTTGTCCGTCTTATTACAAAACACGACCTAACTTAAGTTCTAGTGTAAAGCTCTGAGCAAGTTTTTGAATTTCCAACTTTATTTCGATTTGGGTAAAGTTATTAATACAAAAATGACAACTTAGCACTGGATTAAGTGGTCAGTTTTTTAAAAAGAGCTGAACTTCGATCTCCGTTAGGTTCTTATTTCAAAAACCGGCTCGATAGTTTAAACCATACCTAAAGAAAAAACTTGTTTTTTAATGAGACCGTGTATGTTTGAATTATTGGTACAGCTCTGCCTAACCCTTCGGGTCAAACAATGTTGTATTATTATTATGTACCTACTTAGATAGACGATACCTAAAATTTTGTCTTTTCATTTATTCGTTTGTAAAACTTTCAAACAGTCAAATTCTACACCTGTATTTGTGCGTATCAGGCATGATAAAAAATGCAATGAGTAACCAGTCAAGCGTACTCACCGATTGTACTAGGATAAAAATAGGGACACTTCAAGGGTTCAACGTGTAGTTTTTTAACACATTACCGAAGGTTACAAATGAAAGGAAAAGATCTTACCTCCTGTAACTGCGCCCAGCTGCAAAACCTCAAATGAAACGCTATATATCTCGGCGCTCATTAACGAACTTACTTTTATCCTCTCCACATCAAGCGTTACCTTATTTATTTATGTAACTCAACCAATTGAAGATCGGTTTTCAGATGCTATGTTAACTACAAACGAAATGTTTTCCAAAACATTTTCAATGACTCATTAAAAAGACTAACGAACATCGAAATAACATTCTACACCAACATAACATCTCTGAAAATATTAAATTCAACATCTGAATGCAGTCCAATTTCCTGAAATGAAAACGCAAAATGAAGATAACAAAGAGCAAAACCTCCCGGAGGTTTATTCCCATGATAATAATATGTACAGAGATAAAGGTAGGTGTACATAGTGGGATGCTATCAGTGCTCTTTATCAGAAGCGGGCAGTGCGAAGCCGACTACGGCATGGGACACACGCGCGGACGGCGCGCCGCGATTCACTAGTGTCGCGATTTACGTAAACGGGATCGCGAGTTGAAAGTTTTTTAATACGGTAAGTACATATTTGGTTTTCAGTGAAAGTTTAGCCGAATAATTCAGTTTGGAAAATTGTGAAACGAGTACTTCGTTTTAACTTATTGAATGGTTTGCTTTTACCCATTCATTTATCTAATTGAAAATTCATTTATTCATGATAGGAATGAATCGTCATCCCAATTTTATGTTCACATTAAATGTCATTTTAACTATACACATACCGAAACGCATTCATAATTTCCGTTTGCATTAATTTGCACCAATATTATTCGAGTGGAATTATTACAGCCCACTTACAAATGAATTTATTCAAGCACTGTATGCACTTTGGACCGACTCATTAAATTCATTTCAGCCTATCAAAAACACATCCATTCATTCGTATCGAACCGAAGTATCCTTCGAAATTATTTTGCGTGTTCCAGAGACTACATAAATAAAAAGTTATTTTTGTAAACTACGCGTTGTTTTCATATAACTAAACGAACATTTCAATGAATTATCTTAACAAAATTAATTTACAAACCAGCGAAAAGCAGAAGCGTTTTATAACCTCATCATAAAAACAATTTACAAAATTTTCCGTTTAATAAATTTTCATTACGAGAACAATCAAGCACAGATTCTGTAACTAAACAACAACATCGGCACCTCGGCGAAGGGCTTTTGTTTTTAAGCACTTACGAGGCACGGAATTGATGACGATTTAATGTTTTTCCCATTATGTGTAAAACAACTTGGTATAATTCTGCTTAAGAGTTTTTTTTAAAGTTTTCTTTGTGGTGAAAAGCCGTACGCAAAATACACGCTTTGTTGTGGAGTTACGGACACCAGCCCGTATTAACTATTACGTTTTGGGGTTAGCTTCCAGTCTAACCAGATGCAGCTGAATACCAGTATTTTACATGGAGCGACTGCCTGTCTGACCTCTACAACCCAGTTATTGGGTAATACGATAGCTCTTAGTAAGACTGGTTGTCAGACTTTCGGACTTCCGACGACCCGTAATAACTGCCAAAGGTCTACGAATGACAACTGGGACCAACGGCTTAACGTGCTTTCCGAGGCACGGAGGGGCCTTGGTATGTAAAGATGGTCATCCATCCACGGACCAACCGCGGCAAGCGTAACTTAACCTGATCGATCGAACCGTGCGGCTGTTATTATTTAGCCACAAGCCCCTAACTTTTACCTATTGAGGTGAAAAGAGTAGGTTCTTTTTTCAGTTACGTACCAAACTTGCCACTTTGTCATTTGGTATTTGCCAAAATCACCTTGTTGGTAAAGCTGAAAAAAACAAACCAAACATTCCAAATATTGAAATAAGTATCATCATGTGCCTAGTTTTTTCCCAACTATGTTGGGGTCGGCTTCCAGTCTAACCGGATGCAGCTGGATACCAGTATTAACCTCTTATTTGAGTCGGTTAAAAAATAAATAAACATGACCAAAACAAATACACTCATGTGCATACCTATTCTGATAAAAAAATCTCATCGGAGAAGATTTTCCACAAAAAAAAACAAGGTACAAACTGATATGTTAATTTAATTTAGTTATCCTAACGCAAAGCAAAATTCTTCATAAAACTTCGTAAGTTCATACAAAGTTTGTAATAGGCTATAACGATGTTTTAATTAAACTTTAGATCTGTATTTTTGCCAGCAGACGCCAATATTAGACGGTTACATTATAAAGAGCTTAGCAGAATTAAGAAGAATAATTTTCTGAAATCTTTTCAACTTAGTAACTTGCACAGAGCAATTTTCAAATTAAGTTTCGCGGCTTGATGAGATTTTAAATATCCCTTATATTTAAAATCTCATCAAGCCGCGAAACATAAAAATTAATATCAATTAAAAATTGGTATTCGTTTTTTATTTGATTTAAAATCAAAATCAAAAGTTATTTATTCAAAATGGGCCGAGGGTCAGCCATTTTTGAACGTCAAAATTACATAAGATAGTCCCCCAAAACGATAGATCTGAAACGGATTCTAAAAGTATTATTGTAGCTTCTACAATTTGTAACAGTATCTACGTTGTCCGTCTTAAACTAGTTAAAGACGGACCATGTACCATCCTAGGATGGTTTATATTAATTTCGATTTTCAGTGGCTCGTTGGTGTAGTGGTCGCCAGCGCTAATGTCGAGCATGAGGTCCTGGGTTCTATTCTCGGGTCGGGCAAAGTGTTATAAGGTTTTCCCTTCCGGAGTTTCTCAGTAGAAACCCGGAGTCTGGATTTGTGCCCGGTTGATGTCAAGAGGCCTGCCCCCTATTACATGGGACTTAAAACATGACCGGCGAAATGTGACTGCACTTCAGGTTTTGTTATTAACATAACAAAACCATAACATTTTGTTATTCTCAGTATAACAATAGATGAAAAAATAAACCCTTCATACATTTTGGTCATAAAGTATGAAATCAACTTTTCCTACACGAGAAAAGTCGTAATAGAAGCCGCACTTTCAACGTTAGTATTTTTTTCATGATGTTAGTCGGGGTTGAGGAATGAGGAGAATGCCTGGCCGCATTCCGGAAGGTCCAAGCAATTCTGCCATGGAGTAGTAAGAAATGAAGTTTTCATATATTTAAGGTATATTATATAACTTAATGCAACCACAGTAATTCACACGTGCTATCGATACTGTCTTGAATCTAATCAATAGCGTATCGACCGGTTGTTTCATTTTTTTTTCGATTACCCCTTCTGGGGGTTTACACACTTGAGTGAATTTAAATTCAAAATATTTTGTTTCACATAAATCTACATGGAAACATGGACCTTTTGAAATAATTATTAGAAAGAGCTTATTCTGCACCCAGCTTTTGCTGTATCTTTAACAGGTAGATTGAATTATTACATTATTAGAGTATCTCTTACTTCTCTGATGAAGTTTGTTTCTGTCTTATACACCGAATTAGTCTAGAAGTATTTATTTATTTAATACTTTAAACACACAAATGTACGGAGGCAGATTTAATGCCATAGGCATTTTCTACCAGTAATCAACGGTTTAATATAATACTTATATTCTTCTTATTTCTTATTTTCTGTAGAAAGTGTCCTATTACGTAGGTAATATGGCTTGCTGGACATGTTTTTATTAAGAACGACAAAGCAAGTTGCTTATGCCTGAATTACACATAATTCAACAGACTTGTGCCAATTCATTTTATTATTTCTCCGTGTTCTCTGCGGCGCGGTGTAACTATTTCAAACCACAAGTGAGAGAGGGTCGTTCGTCACCAACTGCTACATTTCCGATACATGTCATCCATTTTCCTATCACGTCACTTTTGATGTATCATTTCCTGATCTTTTGGTATGAATAATATATATACACCTACTTAGTATGCACTGGCAAACATTTATATTTATAACTAGCTGTGTCCGCGACTTCGTCCGCGCGGAATAGTTATTTATTTATATGTTAATAAAAATAAATAAAATTTCTAAAATAAAAGAAGCCTACGTTACTCCTTATTATATCAGCTACCTGCCAGTGAAAGTCCCGTCAAAAACGGTCCAGCCATTTCAGAGATTAGCGGGAACAAACAGACAGACAGACAGACAAAAATTGTAAAAAATGTTATTTTGGTATATGTACCGTATACATATTCATATGCATGTAGCAAAAAGCGGTTATTTTAATTTTACAAACAGACGCTCCAATTTTATTTATATACATAGATGTATAATAGGTATTCTTTCTTTAACACAATCAGCCTATATTTTTTCCACTGGTGCGACACAGGCCTCCTCTCGGTGAAAGCGGGTGGGCTGTAATCTACCACCTGAAGACATGTGACCTCTACCAACCAGCACTGGGCAGTGCGGGTTGGTAGGGGAGGAATTTTTGGTTGCTATGCCATGCCGGTTTCTTCACGATGTTTTCTTTCACCGTTTTGAGAGCACTGGTGATTATATTTTTTTTTCCACAAAGTAATGCACCTGCCTGGGCTCGAACCGACGACCTACAACTCGTGAGTGGGGTGGATACCACTAGGCCACCACTGGTCTACTTCTATTCCACTATTTACTGACCGTAAATTAACTTAATTTGTTATTATTTTTCTGTTAAAAGGTCGCTGCTTGGTCGGGTTATTTTTTATTGGTTTACTTAGGTACAGAATATTTTAAAGGGTTCGTAGAAAGTAGCGCATTTGCTACACATTTCTATTTTACAGTCCGAATGAATGAACGCATTAGAAGGGTTATGCGAGGGATATGAATGATTTTTTTTACAACTAACAATAAAATAATACTTTTTATGTGCAAACATTCAGACAGCCAGTTTAAATGTTAGCTCCATTAACTTGAACGAATGTCGACGTGTATGTTGACATTAGGTACTGCCCCGGTGTTAAATTTAAAGCCGCGCCTACGATTAAACACGCGTTTTTTTGTAAACTCCGCAAGTTATGGAAATCCCGACCACTGCTGTACAAAATAGAACAATAACAAAGAAACATTTTAAATCCGTTGTTAAAATAAAACTTTAGTGGTTGAAAAAGTTTCACAAAATTCGCGGATGCAAACGTTAGGTACTAGTATAGGTATAAAGTTCGGTTCTCTTTCGCTTCACTTCTAATACTGTTGCGCTACAAAAAAGTTATGAGACCAATAAAATGTTATCACTGGACCACAGAGTTACTGCTAAGTGTTAAAACAGACAACGTAACAGAGTACACACGGAACTTTAGTTCCCACAAACAGGACATTTTCTAGATTAACTGTATTCCATTGCACTAGAAAACTCTTTTCAACATTTTCCCTCGTTACTGTAGCTGAGTAAGCGTGGGGATTGTAATTAGGTATAAACAATATACTTGCGATACATAATCAATTTAAAAGACACTTCCTCACTGGGAGCATTCGCCTTAAGGATCCATGGATCCACGGATAGGCGCGACGCGGACGCCACGGTACGACGCGTTTCTGGTAAAAAAAATCCCATTCAGTTTTCATAGATCCTGGCTTGAGAACGTCATTTATTAAGGCAGCCACAAGCAAGTCCGGGTAACCTCCTAGATTACCTGCGAAATGCCTTTAAAAAAAAAATGTTTTCATAGAAACTAACGTTTACCGTTTACCTTTAAGTGATTGTTACACTACTATATTCATTTATCTTACATGTTATTTAGCATAATTAAAACCAGTGTAAACAATTGCTGGTAAACCAAAAATAAATAAATAAAACTCTTCTATCGTCGTGGGAGCTCCGGGAGCCTTTATCCGCTCCTTCTGCGAAGTAGTAATGCTCGCGAAGAGGGAGGTGGCGCACGTGAGGGAGAGGCAGTACATGCGCCCTCGCGGCCTTAGTCGTCGCAGGAGACGCTCTGTGCGTCGGGAATCCCAGGCTGATTCCCGGCTACCGTAGGCGCGGGCTTGCGGACGGCGAGTAATGGGTAGCTCGCTGTCCGGTAAGGACCAAGCCCGGGTCGACGGCGCGTTGTGTTCCACGTGCGCCTCAAAGAGATGTCAGCACCAACTGGGGCGGTCCGCAAGGGCCGATGCCTGCCAGGGGTGCGGGTTGTTCGAAAGAGATACCGTCACCTCTGGCACACAGGCAACTGAGGGAACACGGGTGGGTTTTAGTCAGTAAAAGTTTGATACGCCCTCCTGTTCCACCCAGAGCCGGCGAAGTTATTTGATGACTTCCCCACAAAAAAAAAAAAGCCTTTATCCGGTAACTAGCCGTGTTACTTCTACCTATTCATTCAGTTATACCTAGGTATGTATTAACCTATCCTGCTGCTTTCAATTCTCTCTGTATTACTGCCTAGCAGTTGACGGCTTGCACGGTCTACTTGCACAGCCCTAGCCATTGCAGTGGAATCTTGGATTGTTACATTACAGCTGAATCCTCCCGGTGAGGGAGCGCCTTTTGAGGCTTGTTTATTTGAGTACTAATATATTTACATTGAAGGCCTCCCAACTGCCAACAACATAACATACTCGTACTAAATCGGTACGTGTGGGATTCATATCCTCCATAAGCCGTCTGATAGGACCGCTTTGTCCTTGCGTGGGATTGTCAACCGTGGGAAGAGTCAGTGGTAGCCCAGAGTTTTGTTGAAGAAACTGCTGATTTTCTAAAAAAAATATTCTGTTTTATAAGAATAAAAAAACACTTTTCATTTCACTCCAGTTGTTGCGTTTTGGCATGTCAATAACGGTCATTGCCCTTTCACTAATACCTCTTTGTGGGAACCTGACAAGAAAAATTTTATCATTTTTCAATAGTAAAAATGTTGAGGATCAAGATAGGTGTCGATTTAGGCTTAATGTACAAGACGCACTGGCGGCGGCGCCGGATGCTGATGATTGTGCATACGAATGAAAAATGAAAATCGCGGATACGCTGCACGCTGCAGGCGTCGCGCATGCAAACCACATTAATGTCGACCTAAATAGTAAAGCAATAATCACAAATTAGTAAAGCAATGTCAACGAAACTGTCCAAGACGTCTGCTTTTCATTTTAATATTAAGATAAGTAACTAGGTACCTTATGATTTACCTATGATGTTAACTTTAGTTAAAAAACAAAGTGTTGCTTATGTACTTCATTTATAAACACAGGCAGAAACAAATTCAAATATGTTTTAGGCTGTAGAGAAGAAGACTAAGGTAAAATTTATGTGCTTTTTGAAAAAACTGAAATTAAATAAATAAATAAAAGTTTATTAGGAACAATTTAGGTACAGCATTACAAAAGACACAAAGATAGCTGCAAAAGTGAAATACTGTGGCGCGGCTATCAACGATCCACAAAAAATATATTCAAGACATTTGTTTCAGACTCACATTTCACATCTTAAGACTCATAAAATAAATGACGATTTACAAAAGGAAAAAAAAAACTTTAAAGCTTTGTATGTATTATTTTGTATAATGTCGAGTGGCGTGGCGTGGGAGTGAGAGTATTTGTATGTGTGAGTGTGTGTGTATGTATGAGTATGTGTATAAGTAATATGTGCGTTCGTTTATTTCTAGAGAACCCATACCATGTGAATTTATTTATGATACTTCAAGTTGCTCAATTGCATCATAGGATATGGACTTAACCCAGTCTGTAATTTTTATTCTGAGGGAATTCCTTGTTATAGAGTATTTTGATTCTCTTGTTTATATTATTATAAAGCTTAGAACCAATGAGGTTGAAATGGCGACTTATCATCGCAAATCTGCGGAGTTCAGTCTTGTAGATATTGTTGGAGCGTCGCGTCGCTTATTTACTAGGTAATGGGGGTTGTAAGGCAAAAGGTGGTGTTTCTTAAGAACTGTTTGTAAAACGAACAGTTGTCTTACTCTAAGAACATCACAAAGTGAATATAATTCAGATGTCGGAAATCGAACAGGTATCTTTGCGAGTTCTTTTAGCACTGCTCTTTGCGCCCTCTCTAGACGCAATATAGTTGTCTTGTGGGTTCCCCCCTCGTAGTTATGCAGTAACAGATAACTGACTTAGCGAGAGTGAAATAATCATTTTTAGGCACTGAAAGTCAGCAGCCCAACGAAGTTTTTTTTAAATAAATAAATCAGTCTTCTTACACAAATCACAACAGACTCAACCTGTTTTTTCCATGTCAGAAGATTGTCTAATTTAACTCCAAGATATTTTATTACTGTCAGACCGTTCTATCTGAGCACAGTTACAAGTGGTGGCTAGGTAAAGACAAACATTACTCCTGATCACAGATGGTTGACTAAGAATTCCCGGGATAAAAGGTATAAACTTGTCTTTCAGATATTGCGTAAGCAGATTCGAGGTTAACCTTCGAGGGGGTGGGCTAGGGTGGTGGTGGTGGTGGTGATAGTTATTGTTGTAGGTTGTGAGGTTGTTGTTGTAATTTTCTGTCTCCCCATTTATGAATTGGATAGACTATAGCAGTTTTGAAAACATCTGGAAAAACACCAAAAGATAGGTAGAGGTAAAAAATGTGGACAAGGACAGTGATAATAGTGTTTTTGATGGCCTTAATAACTGTAGTTAGGATTCAGTCAAAACCGACAGCACAATTCTCTTTAAGATTGGTAAAGATGTTTTCAATTTCGGCGTCATACACATCATGCAAGACCATCGACTCCAAAGGGGCAATCGAGGAGAAGGGAACTATTAGTGGTGAAGATTTAATTTCTGAGGTACTGCTACTTAGTGATGAAGACTGAGAAAAATTTGATGCGAGATTACTACTCACATTTGAAAACTAGTGGCTTATCATATTGACAGAGAGAATAGGATCGTCACTGGGCTTTAACAACTCGGAAGGAGATGTTTTGTCCTTATCCAAATGTGCTATTATCTTTATACATTTCCTGGTGACCCTAGGATGGTTCGGGCCCTTCTGATATTCTGACCTTTCATATTAGCGTTTAAGTTTTTTTAGTAGATTATTGCCGAACGTCCGATACCGATAAAAAATAGAAATATGTATGTCGTTATCTGGGTGTTTCTTGAAAGTTTTGTACAGTCTGTCTCTATGGCGGATACATCGCAGAGGCCAGGAGTAATCCAAGGCTTCATAATGCGCTTTCTACTAGGAGTGACAGCATAATAAGTATGCAGTCTAACGGAAGAAGATATTAGAGATACGAGAGTTTAGCAGCAATATTTCGATTATTTGTTTTCAGGATTTCTGAGATCTCTTATTTTTCAATGCCAGATTTAGCCTTTGTAATGTACATTTTTGAGACTGAATGTTTTCTTGCATTTATTGTTGTATGTTATAATTATGAAGCACAATTTTTTAAATATCTCAGAATTAGTGTAAAAACTTTTGTAAATTCTTACGTAGGCAATGCTGAATACTGAACTATGATCGGCATTAATAACTCGGCATCAATGCGGTATACGGCCGGTTCCAGCGCGGCAATTTTTATTCGTATACAAAATTATGCGGTCCAATGCCATCCAAGTACATGAACCCGTAGGACATTGTCGGGCTTTATTTCCGTTTTTTAAATGAAGAATGTCACAAAATGTAGGTGGGTAAATGACCGCTATTACCATGCTTAAACGCACAATGAACAGGTACAACAATAATTAGTTTGGCGACGAGCTAAAATATTAAGGTGTCATAAATAAGTAATTAAGGAATAAATAAAACAAGTTAGTTTGTAGCGGCTCCCGGTGGCGCCATCTGTCATATTTCGCCGAGTTAGTTAGATACAATACAAAATTGTATAGAGTAGTTTAGCGTTAACTTTTTGAACAGTTTTGTTATACGAAACGTTTTGGAAAGTTAAATTAAGGGTCCCTGAAAATGTTCAACCAGTATACTTAACTCTTGAAAAAGAGTGAAGTAGAAATTTGTTTGTAAACCATTTTGTATTTGAAAATTGTCACAATTTTCTCGCACCCTTTGTTTTCCTTTTTAATTAAAGCAGCTCATTTCGACTTACCCCGTTAGCGTAAAAGGGTGGTTAAAAATCTGCCTAGTCTGTTCCCTTTATGCTGGGGTCGGCTTCCAGTCTGACCGGGTACCCAGTTACTGGATAAGACTGGTTGTCAGACTTTCCAGCTTCTGACTACCTTCTCTGATTTCCGAGGCGCGGAAGGGTCTCGTCTCGATATGAATTGGAAGGTCACCCATCCACACAACGACCGCGGCACGCTGTTACTATTTTGCAACGAGCCCCTTGTAAAAGGGCGGTCATAAGTATAATAAAATATGGACGTCATGCCCAGACTTTGATAGCACAAAATATTTTTATAACCACTTGTTTAGGTTATTGCGAAAAAGGTACCTATTTGTAAAATGATAAAAGGGTTTTCGGGTATAACAGCTTTTTTATATGCAGACTACAAAATAAAATCACTTCTCAGAGAGATATTATATTACTTGCCTGCATTTAACACCACAGTAGCATATGGGTTTGTCTGTCTAAATCTGAAAGAGAGGTTTTTAATTTCAGAGGAGAATTAGGCAGGGTTCAGGTCCCAAGTCGCCAAGTACAACCCGGACACGATATTAGGATTGGTGAGTTTTGAATGAGCGTGTACCACATAGCACATGCACTACATAGTTCATGATTTTTAGGGTTCCGTACCTACCAACTGCCCGACCGTTATTCCGTCTGGCTGTCAGTGAACTGTATCTCATGATCCCTAATAGGTAGACATTTGAAATTTTCGCAGACTGTCCACTGGATTTTACCTTAAATCAGGGGTAATTACCTGTTACGGTGTATGTATAAACATTTATATACCTTCCTAACTATGTAGGTACAAGATTTAGGATATGAGAAGGCTTTGTTGTTGTTTACTCCCTAAGGTCCCAAACCCACCAAGTAGACGTTACTTTGTTATTCCTATACATAGGTATCTATAGGTATCTTGGGGTCTTGTAATTAAAACTTTTATAGGTAAGTGTATCTTCTTAGTATGTTGCCCTGATTTCACCTACTCCTACATAATTACTTGTAGTACTTGTCGGAGATATATTGACTTTGCTAACTATCGACTGTTCTTTTATGTCGTCGTTAAATCCATTAGCAGATTTATGTAAGATTGTATGTATTAGGGTAAGGTTGCTTTAGACGTACCAGAGCCTAAGTCGTACTACAGCATTATCTGCTCTCCTGTATAAAAGTTATGTAAAAATGTGTAACATAAGTTAACCTACGCAAGTGGGTAGCCCACTGGATTTCAGAGAAAAAAATAATAATAAACTGTGTTCATTAAAATTTCATGCTCGTCATGTAAGCTGTCTGAAAAGTATAAGATGATTTTTTTCATGGTTATTTACGAGGTATTCCAACATTAATTTAAGTATATCTAACTAAACCGTATTTTTCTGTAAGTTATGAAAGAGGGTTTGATTTTAAACTTAAAAGGCCCAGTTGGTTAATTCGTACCTACCTGCAGAGAATTTGTCAATCGTACCATGAGAACAAAATTTTTAAAGACCTTAAATTTCAACGGAATACACCAGAAATTGACGATACCTTAAATTAAAACATCATTGAATTAATTTAGGGTCCAGTTTTTGCCTACTTTTTTTATAAATACCTGATGAACTATTCTTATACCAAAAAGAGAAAAAATCCAATTGATCCTCTGAGAAATTATTTCTTTGTAACTTTTAATTGGTGTCAATGACGTCGAGTTTTATTATTCTAAAAAAATTCTATTGTATGTGACACGTTATTCTAAATATGACTTAGGCTATATGTAGTACGAATTAGGTACCTATACGCCTTAACTGTACCGAAAGAACTATTTTGTCAAACGCTGAAAACCCCACTATGATATCAGATTTTAGTGCTTTTATGAATTAATGCTGGTTAATAGCGGTGGTTATTAGCCCAAGGCGGAGTCGGGTTCCTAGTCCACAAATCCATTCGTGATAACGTTAGAAGTCTCCAGTGTCTCGAACAGGGTAGCGTACCTACTAATTAAACTAACCAAAAGGTATAGTTTCAAGGTGGTTCAGGTTTACGCACCGACCTCGGCACTCTCGGGTGACGAAGTGGAGGAAATGTTCGAAGACATTTCCAAGGCCCTGCATTCCACCACTAAGGCCCACTCAACGTTCTCATGGAGGATTTTAACTTTTTTTTTTGGGTGGGAAATCATCAAATAACTTCTCCCGCTCTGGGTGGAGCGGGAGGGCGTGTCAGACTTTTACTGACTAAAACTCACCCGTGTTCCCTCAGTTGCCTGTGTGCCAGGGGCCACGGTATCTCTGTCGAACAACCCGCACCCCTGGCAGGCATCGGCCCTTGCGGGCCCCACCAGTTGGTGCTGACATCTCTTTGAGGCCCGCGCGGAACACAACGCGCCGTCGACCCGGGCTTGGTCCTTACCGGACAGCGAGCTACCCATTACTCGCCGTCCGCAAGCCCGCGCCTACGGTGGCCGGGAATCAACCTGGGATTCCCGACGCCCAGGGCTTCTTCTGCGAAGGCTGCGGCCATTGCGTGCCATGAAGGCGCATATACTGCCTCTCCCTCACGTGCGCCGCCTCCCTCTTTGCGAGCATCACTGCTTCGCTGAAGGAGATGACAGCTAACCATGAACTCTCGCTCCGTATCATGGCCTGGACCAGGGCCAGACGCGAGAGATCGCCGCCGCCGATCGCCTCCACGAGGAAACGGCGGTGCTCTGCCCAAGCCAGGCAGACCTCCACCGTATGCTCCACCGTGTTCTCAGGGCAGTCTTCGCAATGGAAACACCCGGGCGTTTCCTCCCGCCTTATGCGAAACAGGGACCTCCCGAAACAGCCGTGTCCGGGGAGGACCTGTGTCAGGTGGAAAGTGAGGACGCCATGCCGCCTCTCAAGCCACTCCTCAAAGAGGGGACTTACCGCCGCAATCGTGGCGTGCCCAGGGATTTTAACGCTAAAGTGGGAGTACAGAATTGCAACAAATCGGTAGTAGGATCCTACGCGTTTGGAAGAAGAAAACATAGGGGGCAAATGCTCATCAACTTCCTTGAGAAAGAGGGGCTTTTCTTGATGAATTCCTTCTTTAAGAAACAGCCCCAAAGGAAGTGGACGTGGCGAAGCCCCGAGACTATGACGAAAAATGAGATAGACTTCATCATTACTGATAGAAAGGACATATTCAGATATGTCTCGGTGATCAACAGGTTTAATACCGGCAGTGATCACAGACTTGTTCGAGGCTCTCTGAATATCAATTTCAAGCTCGATCGATCGATTGATGAAGTCTAGGCTCCGTCCAAATATGCTCCAAACTATGCTAGCATCTGAAGCGTTCCAGTCAGACCTGGAAAACCAATTCGCTGCATTGGAAACCACAAATGACATCGACCAGGCTCTCAACCAAATGTTGGAAATCCTCAGGGAGGAAGGTATGCGATTCTGCAAATGCGGCGTACAGGCAAGAAGTCCAAAAGAAGAGACTCTGGAACTTATGACGGAATGACGTGAACACCCACCTGTCACTTCGTCAGAACAACGGGCAGTCAACAATAATATTAGGACATTGGTACGACGCGACCTTCGACGCTCCAATACACGTTTTATACAGGAAGCGATTGAGCAAAATCGGGGGTCAAATGTGTTCGTCCAATCACTTGGGTGGAGAGCCACCTAACGAAGTTGACCAAATCTAGTGGGGATATCGTCGTTTCGAAGCCGGAGATCCTTTCGGAAGTCGAAAACTTCTACAGCCAATTGTACCCATCGCATGCATCTCGACCTGATCCTGCCAGATGTCAGCCAAGATGAAATCGAGGCGGCTCATAAAAAGCTTGAAAATGGAAATGCCCTTGGTGAGGCCTGATTACGATCGAGCTTCTGAAATCGGGAGCAAGTCCTGTACTGAAAGAGCTTCAGAAGCTCGTCAACTCTGTCCTGTTCTCTGGAAGAACTGCAGAACCGTGACGAAGGGGTGTAGTTTTCTTTAAAAAGGTTCCCCTTAAACCCTTTTAAAGAACTACAACCACTTTTCGCTCCTAAGCCACGTATATAAGTTGTTCTCAAGAGTCGTCACGAATCGTCTAGCACGGAGACTTGATGAGTTTCAGCCACCGGAGCAGGCCGGGTTTCGAGGAGGATACAGCTGGGCTGGGCAGCATTTGGAAAGCTTTGTCGAGTCTTCTCGTCGCGTATTCCGCAGAGCCTAAAGACTAAAGTCTTCAACCAGTATGTCCAGCCTGTCATGACCTACGGAGCTGAAACGTGGACCCTCACGGTATCCAAAGTCGCTCAACGAGCTATAGAAAGAGCTATGCTCGGAATATCTCTGAAAGATAAAACCCGGAATGAGGTGATCCGGCAGAGAACCAAAGTTGTCAAATAGCTCACACAATGAGCAGGCTGAAGTGGCAATGGGCCAGCCACATTAGCCGTAGAACCGATGACCGTTGGGATAGACCTGTTCTTGAGTGGAGACCGAGAATTGGCAAACGTAAGACGCTCAAGCTAGGTGGAGCGACGATCTTCGCAGGGTGACTGGTAGCAACTGGATGACAGTTGCCGAGAATCGAATGGCGTGCAATTCTAGAGGCCTTTGTCCAGCAGTGGGCTGCTATAGGCTGATGATGATGATGATGATGATGAATGATTTTGATTATTTTAAATTACCCTAAAAACTTCAGCGGTTCTTCCTTAGGGGTTACGACTTACGCAACCTTACCTTAATAATTGTTCCCATTTCTCATTTTTTGCAAGACAAAGGAAAATATCCTATAGGAATGTTAATCAAATAAACCACCCACGTTGTGAAATCTCATTAGGAAAGTCTTTTTAGTTTTTGACATCTCTGAATGTATTTACAAATCCATAAATTAGAATTAAACACCCAAACCAGCCTTAATTATAATACAAATTACTCCGTTTGCTACGGCTGTCTAAATACTTAGCAACTTTAATAACAAAAGTTGTACAATAAGCACTTTTTATTAAATTGTGGGTGCTAACGATAATTTTTAGAAAAGGTTGAACTATCAAATTAATTATACTTAATTAGATTCCAGCCTAAGCTAAAAACGAATAATCTAAGAACGTAACGTTCTAAGCATTGTTATAAGAAAAGATCCCCGGATTAAAAAACATTTTTCTACCTACATTTGAAACTTTTGTTGTGACGTACTACAGAAAAAATCCGTGACACCAGCGCGCGAGATTATTTATTCATCAGCTCTAAAGTTATCGTTTTAATGACCACCACAACGAAAACCAACATTTTATTTAGGTGGAGTACAGCACTAATTTCCAACTAAGTCGCGGTCGGTGCAGAGAAGCATAACTTCAGCGCGGTCGAAACGTAATGTCATTCTGTATAACAATAGAACTAATATGAGAAATTTTCGCGCGCCACTGCCACCGCGTCGGTTGAGTTCCATACGCGTTCGAGGCGGGTGACCAGGCATGTAATTTGAGGCCCACTCTCCTCACAATAGCAATGCAGTGTGAATACTGGCGACTACATTCATGATAACAACCCGTACGTATATATAAGAGCTATAAAAATACATTGTTTTATGGTCTATCCCAAAAGTATCTGATAAAAATATAAACAAATAAATCAGAAAACGTACTTGTGGATGCCAATTTGTAATGCCACTTACGGATTGAGTGCTGTGTATAGATTATTTGAATATTTGAACTTGAAATTCTAATTTTAAATCAGCTTAAATTATTTCTATTTGAAAATTTAAGATTTTATTCTAGTTATTTAAACAATAATGATTGAAAAAGTGGCCGAGTATTAAGTTAAAAGCTTCTAACTAAATACAGAAGCATATGTAACTAATTTCCTTTAGTTCAGCGCGGCGTAAGAATTTAACTGCAACCTATTTGCGTATCTAACATACTACCAATATGAATGTGAATAATTTTGAAGTATTTTGCTAATCCATTGTATCATATGTTCGATAACTTTGTCTGCTCAATAACGTAAATAACGCAATGAATGTTGTTAAACTGTCAAAATGAAAACCATTCCTACTGTTAGTGTGTTACACAAAAACCCCTCTGAACAGGATTTGTTTACACTTTCATCAGACGCTTTTAGAACATACATTATCTACTTCAATTTGTTCAGTTTCAGTTTTCATACCACAATAAACAACAGAAACTCGGTATTTTAATTGTTCGAACGAAATACTAGGAACTTAGTTCTTTTCTGAAATTACTCTGTTTTAGCTTTACGAGTAGGTATTTAAAACCTCCGCAGCCTTTCAGCAGCTGAATTTGAGAGGCATTTTTCCCAGAAACCATATAGCTAATACAATATAACTCAAAACTTTAAAACTCACTACCAAAAGATGTAAAGAATACACAATCGTTATTACTATTTAAAAAACTACTAAAATGCCACACCTTAAAAGGTCATAAAAAAGATAATTAATTTAACTAATATAATTAATTTGCCTCTAGTGTGAACTAGGCCTTAGATCTCAAGCATAAAAACAAAGATATCGACCGTACGTCGACCGCGTCAACGCGCCGCACGGCGCGGGCGGTAGACAATACAAAACTTTCAACAATTACCTTCTTTTATTCCTAATGTTAACACTATAATTATAAGCTCTTGCTTCTCCTGGACAACAACAATGTATAAATCAAGTAATGTTTAGTATTTATTTCTGTACAAGTGATTTGTAATCTTAAGAAATAAATGAATTCAAACCGTATATGAGAGCAAACATATGAGGTCGGAAATCGTAATAAGTATATAACATTGTAAGGCAGCCTGTGGCTTATGGATGCGTACAAAATATCTCACTATTAAATTTTCCAATATGTCGAGGGCATCAAAAATAATGTTTCGAACAACACGGAAATATTATATTGTTGGATATGGATGGATCAAGTTTATGAATTGTGCTACCAAATGTAGGTATGACCTACAATTGGTTGCACAATTCATAAACTTTTACAAGCAAGACCTTCATTAAAAGTGCTTTTTATTATATACTACAATAAAATCATAAAAATATTACTCTGATTAAAACAATAACTTACATAACTAGGTCAGGAAACAACAAAATAATATGCATGTTAAAAATCGATATCTATTGCAATATAATAATTGCAATTGATAGTGACTCACTGTGGGCGTAATAATGCGAAAATCTTCATATCTAGTTCACTGTTCGCAATTAAGTGGCATTCTACCCACATATTGTCGACAAAACGCTATTTACCCTAGTTTCAAACGACTTCATATGACGAAATATTTATTTAAATATCAATGTGTATTCCAATTTCAACTTAGAAGTTGACTATAATGTAGTGGAGGAATTAATAAAACCGCTCGAGAGTGTAGTTGAAGTAGTTTGTTGTTGTTGTTGTTGCAGCTGTCAAAGTTACACATAGCCATAAAAAGTTATATCGGTGAGTGAATGCGGGAGACCGTAAATCGCTTATGAGGACGAATATATAAACTGATATGAAACTGAGTAATGACGTACCAGGCCTTTAATATGGGTGTGCCACGTGTGTAGCTGTGCAGCCTATGAAAATTCAGTGGATACAGCTCTAATGAAACGAAACGAAATGAAAATTAAATGAAACGTCATCATCATCTGGCACGTTTCATTTAGAGCTGTATCCACCTGGTAGCCACTGATGACTGGCTGCCTCAAACCAACCCCGGTACAAATGCTGCATTCATTGGCTGCAGGCTTAGCACAACCACCGGTTTGTCGACGGAAGAATAAACATGACCATTAACTAAATGATGTACAATAGGAAAATATGTTTTTCTATTAATTATCACAGTTATGCGTTCTAAATGAATCATGATTTTGTAGATAATCGTATATACTTTGTGGCCGTCGAGTAGAAAGTTTGTGGTCAGTGTGATTTCGACAGTTTGGGAAGAAATATTCTTCTGAGATAGTCTACATTTATAAAGACCTAGACAAAGATCGTTAGAAACGAAAAACAAAATGACAGATTGTAGAAGGATATCTACGGTGCGACGTCAAACATGGAGAAACGAAATGTGACTTTGAATTGAAAAAGCACTGTCTATTCTTTGTAAAAATAGAAAAGGTCATGCTAAGCATGCTGGAATAGAGCCAGAAGAAGTTCTGTTGGAAGAATGATGTAAACTTATTAAAAGAATAATGTTAGAAAAAGTATAATGAATTTTATTTTATAGGAACAGAACGAGATATTTTAAAGGTGACAAGTATAGAGATAAGAGTACAATCCATAACTATTTGTAATTAGGTAGACCTAATAAGTTTGAATATACAACAAGTTCGCATAGCGGTGGGCCGGTGGCAAGCTCAAGTGATAGATCCAATATAATTTCCGACACACGACACCCTTTGAAAATTAACATCATCGTGTCACAAAGGATGAAAAGCCGCAACAGCTTTTTAAAGTATGTTCTCCAACTCACAGGTGCGGCGGGGTCGGTTTAAGGAAAGGCTAAAGCTGTGGCGAGGAAGTGTTTCCCTATCAACCTGTTTTTTTTTTTCATTCATTCCATCTGCAGAAAATTTCGCACCTGGCCATAAGTTCCCTTGGCTTTCCTGGACTCAGGTAGGCTGAAGCAAAGAAAACCTGCTCAGGTGGAGATTCACAGATAACTCCGCCCCGGAGGGTAAATGTGGTGGCGTCCCACAAACAATGGGGCACTTAATAATGTGGCCAGCGTGCCGCGTTGTCTGCACGCTACAGGAGTTGATGGATGCTACCGAAGGTGCCAAGCTCGTAACCAAATCATGGGCTGGCTGTATATAGATTGCTATCGTTACGCTATGAAGAAGATTAAGGCACATCGAGTTTTAGAAAAAGAACGAAAACGAACGAAAGCTTCGTACAACGTTGTCTTTGCCACTGATACCCCATTTGATAGTCTCTTTCTGAAGATCAATGTGTTTGGTGTTCTAAGTCAGTCATTTTCGCGAAACAGTTTTTCATTCTTGTGTTTGGTGTTCTGGTATACCAGGGTACTGTATTATAACGATTGTCCATTGAAAATACCATTATCACAAATTACTTCTCATCTACAAATATTCAGAATTTTTCAAAGCCCCTACCCCCTGGTATACCGCACACATTTTTCCGTTTTGTTATTTCCTAGTTCAAATTTCTAGTTCTAGTTTCTCGTATTCCTGCTGAGGCTTTGTCCTGTTAATCCGGTCCTGTGTTTGTTTACTACGTAGGCTTCACAAGAAACGTAGCCCTCATCACTCAACAGGAGTACCGTAGGATGTAACTAAGGGACTACATCCGGAGTATGCAGCCACGGATGTCACGTGAGAATTCATGTGGGTTTGTAACATAATAATCATTAAGGCAAACACGAAGCCTGCCAAGCCAATGATATTTAATGTGGTGTTTAATATTTATAGTTATTGTTCTGAGGGTTTCAGCCATCACATCACGACCACTGTCTTTAGTAGTCTGCTTTACTCTGGTAATCCACATGAAAATGACTCGAATAAAGACATAATAGAAAAAAATCTACCCTCTTCCATTTCTGTCGTTTCACTGTTTTGTCCAATATATGTAGGTTTCGTTTAAAGTTCGTTCGGCAACATATTATTATCTTTGTTAAGCTTGTTTACAGCAATAGCTCTTGGACGATTCCATTAAACGGTTCAGAATGCTTTCTAACGAAAACAATCGGTATTTCTGTAGCATATTCACAATAACAACTCCACTTCGAGGAGATATTATGAGGATTAAATTCGTATTAAACTTTCACAATTAGTTAGTAGAAATTCAATAAAAAGTTCGGAATCAGTAACTTTCACAGTCCCTTCTGAAACGTTTTAAAGCGATTATGAATACTTAATACTCGTATCGTAGAAACGCCTCGTCTAGCTTGGTATTAGCGTTTAAACCCGACTTCTGCTAATTAGAGTTCCGTTTTATTAATTTCATTGGAATCTTACGAGACTCCGAGAATGTCTTGATTATTTTCTTTAAAAGAACTTCTGCAAATATTATTAAGAATATTATATTAGCCCAGCCCGGCAGCCGGGAAGGTAAAGGTTTAATTCTTAGTTCAAATCAATATTTGAAGCTTACCTACGTAGATTTATTTTGTTTTTAATTTGGTTACATTGCACTGAGCGTCTTAAGAAAATAATTACACTTTTATAAAAGCTTCTCATAGTCTGGACAGTAGCTTAAAGTACCTACATACTCTCAACAGTAGTGCTTTCTTCCTAAAAACCCAACAGAATTATCTTAGATTGTATTAGGATCAAAATATAATCAAGTTATTCTGAGCTAAACTACGCATTCACGGTGCCTTGACGTTAATTAGATATGTTCCGTCAGTGAATGGGAGACTTAACAAGATTCTAGAATTTAGACTGAACCGTGCTGTAAGGTGAGTGCTAGTACGGAAACCAGGTTCTTAGATTGCGGTTGTAGTAAGAACACCTGAAATTTTTAACTCAAATTCCACGGGAACATACTACCGGGATAAAAAGTATCCTACATGTTAGTCCAGGCTATCTATTTACGTGCCAAAATTCATCCGAACCAATCCATTCAGCCGTGTTTGCGTCATTAACTGATTACTATGTATTAGTAGGATTAAAAGTCACTACACTTAGTATCAGTCATTTAATTTTTCAGTTATTGTATTAAGGAATGATAAAGGTCAGTAAGTAAATCAAGAAACTTGCACACTGCATCAGTAGGAAGCTACTTATACTGAAATTCCGTTCTTTCTTAGATAATTATAATTGCTATCACTCTGTTGTTATATACATAATTCCGGAAGGTACATATTTAGGTAGGTTTCCAATAGTAGTTTCAGAGACATAAGTAATTTCTCTAGGTGTAATATTGGTGTAATATTATTCCTAAAGAAGTCCTCCAATAACAAACATCGCTTCGCCCAAAGGAATAAATTCAGAAGTTAACCTTTACAAACGATCAGTATAAAATTACTTGTTTCGGTTTTGGCTAAGTTGCCATAAGTAATTTATAGACATAATACAAGTCGAGAGTCGAGATAAATGGCTCCCACTCCAGCCTTGAACTCCAACCGCAGTAATGAGGATCTTGTTGACAATATATTAACTTACAAAAAAAAAAGATTGATGTAGTTTGCTAGAACGAACTGAAAATAGCTGTTTTCATTATAGTTCTAAGAATAGCTTCGGTGTTGGATGAAATAAAGTCACAAAATCCTACTGAATTCCAAATCTATTTCTGGTTTAAATCTAGTGTTAATCAACGAACGAACCATTTGATTAAAGAGTTTTCTCCACCGCGACTTTAATTAATAGTCCACTACCCAGCGGGACAGTTCATGTCCTATAAATTGCTTTATTTTTATATTTAACACGTAAACATACTTAAGCATGTTGAGTTCCAATAATTTTCTATCTAAATCTGTCTTCTGCAGGAAGTGTGGGTGGTGAGCTGTCTACAAAATTATTATCAGAAGATGCTTATCTGTACCCACGCAGATGTTTTCCCAACTTCATTGAAAAGTAGCCAACAACTTTACTTCATCCTTCATTAAATTGATTAAGTAAACATTTGCTACCGCCCTTTGTCAAATCAACTAGCTTTTGCCAGCGGCTACGCCTGCGCTGCATCTAAGTATATCGAAAATTATACCACGGGGATAAAAGTTAATATTCACCAAAATCTAAACACACATAGAACTTTCGCTTTTACAATATTAGTACCTAAGTAGGATTTAGTATGAAGTAGGATATGAGGATTAATTCATCTACACAGCCTTTGGAAGCCCTGACTGCGACATAATTTTGTTAAAAGTCCTTCAAATTAATACAATATCTCTTCGATTGAAACTTTCTGTTTGCATACAGAATTCACTCAATCAACTTGCGGAATTGCTTTGTCCGTTCTTTCGGGCCGAAGTCACGTTGCAGCAAGTCGAACCAATTTAATACAATTGGATCCACAACAGCTTTCAGGAGGTTTTAATTTATGCAATGGTTCCTGCTTTATTCAAATATCTACAGTTTTTTAACAGATTCAATATTAATTCGACTTCACCCAACAGTTGAGCCTAAAACAGAATTCCTAGTGACTGCAAAACGATAACTGCAAATGGAAAATGTCAACAAAATATACACAGCTGTTGATTGACAGTATTCAACGAGCATCACTTGAGTTAAATCCTACTATCCATCTTCTATACTTATACTTACTAATAAAAAGCTGAAGAGTTTGTTTGTTTGTTTGCTTGAACGCGCTAATCTCAGGAACTACTGGTCTGATTTGAATTCTTTCAGTGATAGATAGTCCATTTATCGAGGATACCCTTAGGAGACTAGACCCTTAGGAGCCGAGCAAAAGAAAAAAGTCACGAAAACGAAATACTCGCACGGGCAGGTGAGGCGAGCGATGGGGTGGGTCGGCGACCAAGAAATTTGACGCGAACGAAGTCGCGGGCAGAAGCTAGTCTAATAATAAAAACGGCGAAATTTTGTATGTTTGCGGATATTTTAAATGCGAAAGTTCATATCTTTTACTTTTTATTTTTTAGATGCTTTGTGCAGATTCATTTATTAATATTCATGTTGAAACGAAAAAACGAATTAATATCGATGTATTATGCTCTAACTAAACAACAAGCTTTTATCGTGAACCAAACCCAACCAAAACAACATTGTGGAAATAATTATTTATGTTGTACAACGAGTTAAAGTTGAAATATTAAGAAGCCATAACACAGGCAACATTACGAGAAAGAATGCTTGATGAGGTCGGCAGTTGTCCCAAATTGATATTTGAATCTTTGAATTAATCAAAGTCAGAATACCACTATGGATAATAGCGTGTTTTGTCGAAATAATAAATATTTATCTCTTCCGAGCAAAATTAGCAGCGCTTTCACTATTATCACTCTACTGAACACATGATTAATGATTTTATTTAGAACAGTTTTCAGAAAAGATAAACTGAAAATATAGTTAAGGTGGACGCGCTTACGTAGCCTTTAGTACCATCAAATGATTTGTTCATGATATCAATCAATGGGATTAAATGAACTTAGTGTTTTGTGTTCATGATTTTAACGATTATAATTCTGTAAAGTCGTATTTGTTACGGTCGCGAATCATATTTGAATCAACATAGAACCAGCAGTGCTGTTCTGTAAAAAACTCACCGTGATAACTTGGGTGAAGTGAGCTTAAAGTGAGCTGTCATTAGTATCAGTCATTGCCAGATGGAATGACAGCTCACATTACCTAAGTTCTCACGTGAGATTTTTACAGAATAGATCGGCTAACACTGATGTGCAAATTGTAAAATAAATACGTAAAATAATTGAATTTTGCGGGATATTGTGGCGTTTCCACCTTAAGTAGGTACTAGCTCTTCTTTCTCGTTGGGCGAGCCGTTAACTTTTATGAGGACCAGATTTAAATCTAACTGTCGTGAAACGTGGTGTCAACGACACAAAATACCGAAGGATTCATTTAGCTTTCAAATGATAAGGAGTTAATTTTCAACTTTATTACATATGTTTAAGGTTCATGTTAATTTTACAGTTTGGGGTAGCTTGACGTGCTGGGATCTGTACGTTCCTACCAATATTAAAGCTTGATTTACTTCCCACATCTATTTACTGACGACCAAACTTTGTCATGTTATTTGATTTTGTTTTGGGCTTCAGTTTGATTTTGACTTTATAAATATTTTGGACTTTTTAAACGAATGATTTTTGCTTGGTCTCAAACAAAAATCATTCGTTTAAAAAGTTTTCCCTGAGTAACAACAGACTTAAAAGCGTATAGACACGCTGACAAAACTACGTTCATAAAGTATTTTAACTTAGAGTTTTTGTAAATTAAATTAAATAAGACGTTAAACTGCACAATTATTTTGAAAAAGTTTTGCGCAAGATGTCTAACATAAAACTATTGTAAATTACTACAATCTTAGACACTACAGATCTTAGATCTTCTAACTAATTACAGTTTCTCAGTCTCAGTCAGAAAAAGTGCGTCGTTTTGCCCCGAATGATTCTACATTTCAGATGCAGAAAGGTAGGTAGGCACAATGAAAATCATTGTTATAAAAAAAACAATGGGACAATGACATTAGGGACTGCCAAACTGTAGCAGTATTCAAAAGAGAGTGAAAAAACATCTCTCCACTTTGTCACAATTGCTTATGTTTTTATTATTTAGATTACATAATAATTATATCAAATATTTTAGTGATATTCATTTTAGTAGAATGTATGTATGTTTGTATGTATGTAAATTCTCATATTATATGTGTATATTTAAATTAGAGTATAATTTGTAATTCTATGTTTTCCCTACTACTATTATTAATTTATTACACGCGTTGTCTACATCTCTGTTATCTTCTCTCCTATCGCAGGTGTGCTGGAAGAGATTTCTGTAGAAATAACCATTACCTTTGTACGGCGTTTTTCTATTCCTTTCTTCTTGTCTGTTTTTAAGTGTGCATCAATTGTTAAATAAATAAATAAACAAAACCCAAAAAACAATTACCTAACACATCAAACTATACTGCCCGTGAAAATCCGTCTACGTCAAAATGGAAAGCTATAACCAGATCGATGTATATCACTTCTAAAATTCATAGCCCAGACACATTACCATACAACAAGCACTAGTTGGGCATTTACCGTAAAACCCACCGATAGATGACTGTCTAGGGATCATCCGAGGATACCAAAAAGATTTGAATTTCAATTGTCTGCCAAAGCGAGGAAAACAAAAGTATCCGCGCACGTAATTACCGACTGAATGAATGGCCAACAGAATGAAATGACGTCTGAAAACTTCTAACATTCAACCCCTCATTAATATGTTAGTTCACATTCAACCGTCTCGTAAACGTTTTAAATGTTTTATTTGAGTTTACATACAGTATCTGAGTAATCACCAACCCATAGTCCACTGCTCTCTAAAACGTGAAGAAAACATCGTTAGGAAGCCTGTCCATGTCCTGTGCCATGTCCTAGAACCAAAAATGAACCAAAAAACGAAGTCATGTGACATCTACCAACTTCCACACTGGGTCCGCGTGGTGGATTACAACCCACTTGCTCTCACAGAGAGCCTTTGTCGCAGTAATGCGAACGTTATGTACCGATAATGCTTTTGCCAATAGATTAATTAACAATAATGGGCAACATTGCATTTGCTACAGAACTTAAAAAAAGACAACTAATAGTCTTTTGAAAAATCTCAATTTTCTCTTTGGTTTGAAAAGTCTACACCACGAACCATCGTCGATTTATTGGAAATTCGCCAAACTTTAAAAATGTAGAGAAGTTAAAAACCACTACAAAAGCTGTATTTTCAGTATCACTTTTTAGTGTGGACAACTTTCTAACTTTTAAACAAAAGTTGTCTGATGGTTCGATAAATTGCCTCTGTTTTTTTAAGAGCATTTATCTTACTAATCGAAGCGCTTAGTATCACAAAGAGACATTATTTAGGCAATAAATCCGTGCTTGTACATCAAGACGAATCAGCAATTAAAGTTCAAGATTTAAAGCGACTTCAAGACTGTTCATCAGATCAGTATCACTAACAAATTATTGCTTTTAATTGTTTGGCAAACGTCCCAATATGATATCTTGTTCTAAGCCATCATTGACCCTTCACATTACATTAAACACTGGGTAGAATTTATAGTACTAAACTATTTTACTTCACTCTTTTAATAACTGTTTCATTTGGAATAATAGCTTCGAAATTGCCTTTTTTAAATCCAGATTAATCACCATTAATCATCCCGGGATTATTTCGAATATATACACAAATGTTTAACATTACCCAATCTCTTTCAGCTATTGGACTATTGCCTTCAATTTCCTAAATCCCCTTATTTACATAACATTTAGTGAATTTATGAATATTTCATGCGAATATTAATAGCAGAGCATTATTTTACCTTAGGTACTACTAAAGCAACCTTTTGTATGAGATTTAGACGCAGAATACTTATTATTTTTCCTATTCATAATATGATTTACTTCCAAACTAAGGCTACAAAGTCGTTATCTTAGCCCATGTCACTGTCGTTAAAGTCGAGATATCCCAAAAACTTCTTTCTCGTTAGTAACTAATATTCTTGACACATGGTCCTATTTTGCTAACTATTTTTTCCTTGTTTCAGATAACGTTTCGTGAATTTCGCATAGGAGTAAGCAGTGAACGTGAACATTACATGAATAGCTGTGCTTTAAAATGAGACCTCCAAATCTAAATGACAATGACGCTTCGTCGGTCTGAGAGCTTGCCCACGCAACTTCGGGTGGCGCCGGTCCCGTCAAATCCCGACAGCGGCCGACCGGGGGGAAAGACTCACGATTCTTACACCATCCCTAACTTCAGTGACACGCCAGCGCGTGAGGAAGTTATCGCCACTTGGAAATCCCTTCACACGGACGTCAAGAGAATAAAAAATGGATTCCCACCCTCAAACGACCGACCAAGTCATGGTGAAGATAAGAACGATTGCGCATCGCAAAGTTTTGTCTCTACTCTTCCATGCCATGGTCGAGATGGCCAAAAGAGAATTTCTTATGAAACCCGGCAACCCGAAGTTGGACCTCGTGAAAGCAATCGTTGTACGTCATTTCTTCTGGATACGGAGCAATCAGGTACTATTGAGTGCGGAAAAAATTCGGCGCATCGACGGCGATCCTTGCTGCAGCGTCTTTTGTCGTGGAGGACTCCAGAATGTGATTGTCGTGAAAGTTTTACACCAAAGTACCAGCCAGCTGCTAGATTACGTCCTGAGGACTTGTTGTGTACGTGTGGCGTTAGTAGCAATAGGTACAAACTTCCGAAAAAGTACAAACAAAACCGGGAGAGGGGTCGTTCTAAAAGTGTAGGATATGAAGCGTCACGTGAAGTGGCTCAGTTTCGTCGGTTAGTGTAGTGTGTTTGAAATTTAGTTTGTAAATGATCTATCGGGTTTTGTTAATGGTGTCTAAAGTGTTTTGGTGCGGTAGGTGTGCGAGTGCTGGCGCTACAGTGGGTACGGAGACGGCGGCTGCGCTGCGGGCGCGTGCGGCCCTCACTCTTGCGCGTCGGTACTACCCCGAAGGCGGGTGGGGCTGGACCATTACCGTGGTGGGCACTATCGTGCAAGTGCTCTCCCACGGTCTGCAGCTGGGCGGCGGCGCTGGGCCTATAGCTTGCTCGGCCGCTGTCAAGTTCCATGTTTCGCCTTTGTACACACATGGTAAGTACTTATCTTCTTATTTTTTAAGTGTTATCCAAATCGCTTCTGAATTCATGGATGAAAACTTTGGACGAATCTAAGAACATGGTAGGTATAAACAAATATTATAAAACAAAGAAATTGATGTCTGTCAGTTATCGCTACGAATGCCCGGCACACGATGACTGATACTACCAATACACAGCTATTCTTCGCGGATATATCCTAAAGCTCCTGGCTATTAGGTACATATTTTACTATATTATGCTTATATTTTATATTTCAAACATAAATAAAGAGCAAATGGGTACATGTTTCTTGTCTACGAACGTAGGCCTGTCCAATTTGGTTCATCAGAAAATGTTAACCAATCAACTTTTGAGTTGTAGGTATTACTGAAGCTTATTTTAAAGAAAAGTTGAAAGAATTTTGCAAGAAATAACGAAACTAAACGATTAACTAGATTTTTTAAAGGGGCTTATAATAATTTTAAGTAGTTTTAGTTACTTACCTTTTTAGGCAAACGTTAAACTAAGAACGTCTAAAGAAACGAAGTTTTAACATGAAAAAGGTAAGCAATATTATGCCTAGAAAGTAATCCTTGTAAGTAGCTCTCCGTCAAGTCGACCCAAAAAAGTTTTTAATGGCATTTTGTGTGAAATAGGTAATCCTTTCAAGGGCTACCCTATTTACGACCTTACCCTTCTTATAATGCCTTTGTGCTTTTTTAATGCTAGCAACTCAGATACTGATTTTTTTACTTATAAATTAATAAATGCATTGTCATTTTTTATTTATTGGTACATAAATCAATTGCGATAGGCACTTACGATTCATACTGAAACGAATTCTATTAATAGAAATGATATTGAAATAAGTACTCATGTTCATTAGGTAGTAATAAAACCAATTTTAGGTTTATTCACGTAATTAGGTAAACTGATTTATTCTGGATTTCAAATAGCACATATTTACACAAAACTAGCTTTTGACAGCGGCTTCGCCCACGTGGAGCTCGGAAATTATCCCACGGGAATGTATTTATTTATTTATTAAAACTTAATGCACAACTAAAACAATTCTGTACAAAGGCGGACTGAATGCCTGAGGCATTTTCTACCAGTCAACCTTAGGGTGATGCAGAGAGAAAACATGGCAGGTGCCACATAGGGGATAATTAACTCTAACATAGATACATACATAAATACAGATATATCACGAAAATAAACTTTGTTTTGAGAATTAACGATAGGTAGCGGAGAAAACGAATCCAGCAAATCAGCGCTGGGATGATTTTGTCTTACGAATATGCTGACGTGCCTTCACTTTAAACGATAACCGACTGGTTGCCATCCTGTTATTCAATGGAATGGAATGGAATTTAGTACCTGGATAAAAAAGTTTCCCATGTGTCAATAGAGCTTTTAAACTATCTGTGTGCCAAATTTAATTTACATCTGTTTGGTAGTTTTTGCGTGATTGGATACAAACATCCAGACTTTCACATTTATAAAAAATAATAGGATAGTAGGATGGCAGGGCCATGGACGCGCAGTTGCCATCATTGATTCACTACATGATTCCGAACGCCCTATATTAAAATTTTTCGTTGGAGGTCCAGAATGATGTGCTGAAATCATAACTGTCCCTACCACCCTGTAATTTCGCATGCTAAAATATTTCTAAATATGCCACCGTGTGTAACAGCGTGCGTTATCTTTATCTATGCGAAAGTAGTACCTACGGGTACGTAGTTATAACTGCCACCATTTTTTACAATTATACAAGAATAGCCCGTCTATGTCTAGTTCAAATCTTTATAATCCACAACGAGCTTTTGCTAGCAGCTCCGCCCGCTTAGAGTTTGTAAATTATCCCACGGAAATTTTTATCCAAATCCGTTTAGCCGTTTTTGCGTGATTGAGTAACAAAGATCTAAACATCTAAAATTTCACATTTATAATATTATTAGTAAGTTAAGATAGTAAAATAAGATAGTAAGATAAGATAGTAAGAATAAGAATACGAATAGGAGTATTTATGATTAAAACAATGCCCATTGTTTTCTATGGACTTTATATTTCTAACACTATGGAGTGTTAGAATTAAATTTCATGAGGACTTAAAACAACTTCGTTTTACACGAACCCAGGGACACTTTTCACACGAGATATGACATAAAAATAGGATACTACTACGTCTTCCAAATCGCCTCTTGAAACGAATATAAAATCGCTCTAACGTAAGAGCTAAATCGCTTCGTAGAATCGCGTTGAAAGATTAATGAAGTAACACCTAATTTATCATGTAACGTTCCTTGATGGGCCTCACAAAAGTTCAGGATCGTGTCAGCCGCGTCCGCTTGATCCTGCTGACACCAGAGATCATGAGATACGCCTCAATTCGAAAGCCTTGTGAACTGAAAAACATGTGTTTTTTATCGGTTTTGACACTTGTAACGATGAAAATGTCAAACAAACCCCACATTAATGTTCTGCCAGGGGTGCGGGTTATTCGAAAGAGATACCGTGGCCCCGTTGCACACAGGTAACTGACACGTCCTCCCGCTCCACCCAGAGCGGGAGACGTTATTCGTTGATTTAGCAATTTAAAAAAAAAATACATTACTGTCTTCTGATCAAGTACGCCGCGAGATTCAAATTCTCTTATGTTTTTTGAAATTTTTAGGTCAATGTAAGGTTGTATTTTGAACGAAATACAATTCGCGGCCGTAACACGTATATATTTACAGAATTATAACCATTAAAACCTTCAAACAATCCAAGTTCATTGAATGAGTTTTTGACGAAATAGTAGAGGTGGGTCATTGCCGGTTTTTTAGTTAATTTAATTTAATTGTTAATCATCAATGGTCACCACGTTAAAAAAGCTGTTAAATTATTAACAGGTTTTAAATGTTCAATCGGTTGCATTTAGCGTCAATTTATGTTAACGTTTTCAATAATTGACAATTTTGTTGCAAATAATTAATTTCTTATGCGATGTTCGTTATCGTTGGGAAGTATTCGTTTCGCATACTAGTTGATTCTCAGAAATGAGTAAACTTGTAGTGAAATAATCCGTTGAGCCGTTGACGTAAATTAATAGCATTAGCACCATTTCATTTTCAACTAGCTTTATTTGGAACTGAATAAAACAATGACTATTAAACTAATGCGTCTTTTGCGTTGACGTAGGTAAATTAACAGATAATAAGTATTTTCAACCTGTTTTTTCATTGATGATTAACAGTTATGTCGTTGACGAATAAAAAGAAAAAACGAAATAAAAAATAGTTTAAAAATAAATAATAGTTTAAAAAACTTAAAACGTGTTTTTAAGTTTTTAAACTATTATTTATTTTTTAACTATTTTTTATTTCTTTAAAAACCAAACTAAAAAATTTGGAAATAATTTAATTCTGTTAAAAAGCGTAGGTTGCTTTTTGAAGTATTTTTATAATCAATTAATATCAAGCACCCCACGCGTGTTTTTTAGTTTTTACCTATTATTTTTTTAACTATTTTTTATTTACTATTTTTTAGTTCTGCTAACTACAAAAGCGTGATTTTAAGTTTTTTTTTTTTGTTTTTTCTATTTTTTTTTTTTTGAATTGTCATCGGTCCTCGATAAGTCTACAAAGTTTAAATGAAATCTGACCGTTTAAAGTGGGTCAAAATCGCGCCCTAAAGAGTCGGTTACAAACAAACATACAAGTAAAGCTAATATAAAGCGTGTAAAACAGTTTATTGATTCAACGACCACCTTTACGAAATTGTCATTTAATGGGATTAAATGAACTTTCGAGGGCTGTATTAATGATTCAAATGAATTTTGCGGTCTTGTAATTTCGTAACACACTAACAGTAGGATTGGCTTTCATTTTGACAGTTCAACTACATCCATTGCGTTGTTTATGTTGTTGAACAGACAAAGGGAATTGCTCAGTTTGTTAGGGTGATCTGGCTAAGCGTGGACAAGATCTTTAATAATAAAAGACTTGTATTTTTAAAACTACTTATCTACCTATAGGAAAGGAAATATTATAATAAAGTTGTAGAAAGATGCAAGAAAAATTTGAACCTTGCCGGGTAAAATCTTTGTAGCAAGCGTATCTATTTTTCAACGTGACGTTTGGTTTAACGCGAGGTAAAGATTCAGTGCCACGAGGGTAGAGCCAGGTCATCATGAGGAGCGGTATCGAAGTCCATGATAAGAAAAAATAAACGTTCAAAGCAGCGAGTAAACAAAAAACATCCATAGTGAACGAAAGGAAAACGAATCGTTTTTTCATCGTTGTTAGATGTGACATCCCTTACGCCAAGACAAAATGCGAAATGACATCTGAGTTGTCATTTAACTTGACGTTAAGGATGTTCGATATGTATCGATGCTCAAGGGGGTCGATACACCGGAATTTGATTGATTTTCACATCGATTCAACAATATCCAATCCAGTACTGTAAATTGATAAGGGTAGTGAAGATGGGATCAAAAAATCTGTACAATCGTACTGTAAAATCGTAGTGGTCAGATCATCTATGTGTTTAGTTAAATGGGAAAAACTGAAAATATCAGGAAAAATACTATTAAGGCGGGCCGTTATTTTACACTACTGCCATTGGCAGAATTGTTCGGGCAAAACCGGGACACTTTTTGCCAGAGTAAGAAATTGAAGGCAAATATATTAAAAAATATTAATTTTAAGCGATTTTATATCGACACTAGGATTGAAATGATCCATTGCGAAGCAGAATACTGATACAAAGCAACCGGATCGATCATCCCTATAATGGATACAGTAGGAGTTGTCAGGAAAAAAAATATCTGACAAAAATTGATATATAGAACCGTTATTGTAATCTAAAACAAATATGCTAAACTACTAATAACGTTTTTGATTGTATTAATAATGTTCTCATGTAGTATTGATCGGTAATCGTTTTGCAAAATACTTTTTTATGGTTACCATAATTGACTACAGACTGAAATTTATGTTTTATTTACATGCTGGTAATGTGTACATAAATAAAACATAAATTAATGAACTAAAGAAATGGCTGAATGGCTTTTAACTGGTGGATCCAGTTTAAACACTCTTTATTTAGACTTTTTGTAAGAAATATTTTTGTACATCACATAATAGCCCGGTACACTGAATGTGATGTACAAAAATTTTTCTTTCAGAATTAATAATATTGTTTAGTAAAAATAACTTTTACCGGGCGGGCATCTTGTCAACGCTTAGCCGAAAATGGTGATTCCCTTTTTCGAACACATGGAGCAATGGATTAGCAGTATCCTTCAAAATGATTCAGGTCGTGATTGATAGTGTTTTACGCAATTAGGGTGCTGACCATAAAGACAATTATTTTTAATATAAATCAAAAACGTGGTTAAGCATTTCACGTTGCCTTATGGCACGTTAAGTAGGTAGTTCAGTGCAGCCACTAAGATTCTGTGTTGTTCAGGTAAACACATGCAATATGCATGCATACCAAGACCCGAGATGTAGACTCTGGTACACGGGTACCGTAGCTCCGTTACTCTTCATTTATAAAATAGTGTTTATTCAGAAAGTTAGCTATATTATATTATTAGGTACCTACTCATAGAATTTTATAATATTTTCTTGATGAAGTAGGACCGTCCTGCCTACTTGTTTAGGCAAACCTGAAACGAACTCAAAGGTATCTTTTAACTTGTGAGAACCCAATGCCATTGAAAAAGTCTTCTCTGTTAGAGTCGCGAAGAAGGAAGTGTGTTACGAAACAGAACTGTGTACACACGGCAACACATCAAGCTTTATGGACAAACTACGTGCTCCCTTTCACCGGCTTCATAAAGTTCATAACTCATTTGTTGGGCTTGGTATAACCTTTTATAACAAGCTTCCCACTTCTTTGCTAGATTTACATTTTAATGCGTTTAAAGCTAACGTAAAATCAAATCTTTGTTCTAAAGCATACTATTCTACCAACGAAAACCTTTTTTTTTTTTTTTTTGGCTTCACACGGTTTGTGCATTTAGCCAGTGTCAAGTAATTTTTCTTTTACATCAAGTAAATGGCCCGATATCGGGCACGAAGTTACAAAACAGTCATAGTCGTCTTTAGTCAGTCAAGTCAGAGTTATTGTAAAGCGGTAGTAACTTTACAACAACCTAATAGGAGTTTTTGGGGGGAACACGAAAAGTCCACGTTAGTCACTTATTTTCACCTTCACTACACTTGTGCACTCACACGTAACTAAATTGAATAATTCACTATCAAAATTATACAATTTAATTCGCTATTTCACTAAATTCCATGAAAATGAAAATTCGTGCGACATGTTCCAACGCGATCCCGCCAAAAACTCCAACGACTACTTAAACGATAAGAATTGTTGGTCGCTGTGATTAATTCAAGACAACGTTTGTGTTCTTTCACCAGAATCAGCTTAACTACTAACAGGTAATATGAGTTACTTCATATCATTGTTTATTTTATTTGACTGTATAAACCATATTTTCATTTTTATTAGTTACATTTTCATTTATTGTTGAATGTTAATTACTTACCTATTATTGTATAGAATCAAGTTCTTCCAACTTAACAGCTGTGCTTCTGGGGAGTTTGTTGAGCCACTTCTTCCCAGCTAAAGCACTAAGAAGTGGTGAAGGGCGGCGTTTTGGGGGACTGTCTTACCTATGTAATTTTGACGTTTAAAAAGTGCTGACTCTCAGCCTAGTTTGAATAAATGACTTTTGATTGATTTTTATTTTGATTTTTACATTCCAGATTAATCTGTTTTGTAGTGAAAGTCGAATTAACGTCGCGATTATTATTAAGATAGATCTATTTGTAGGGTTCCGTACAAATAAAACGAAATCCTTATAATGGGATCACTCGAGTGTCTGTCCGTCTGTCACAGCCATTTTGCTCAAAATTTGGTATACATTATGAATTTCTGTAACCCAAATACGGACCTGTAACGTAAATAAGTGAATTTTAAACATGGGGGTCACTTCTGGGAGGACTATAGGTTTCTTTTTTTGCAAATTGTGCCGTAGGTATGTCATATCAAATAAAAGATCTTATAGTGAGCCAGGGTCTCCAATATGTTTAATTTTAAAGATTAAAAGCTATTTAAGAAAATATATGATTTACCACACTTATCTCCGAAACTACTGAGCCTAACGTTCTAAAAATGGTTCTATAGAGGTACTTATAGATTACAAGAAAAACTAGAAGAAGTCTATGGTGTTAAAACAACATGATAAATCTCTGAATATTGTGCGTACTAACTTACATTGACAGTTAGAATGTATCAGAGAAAATGTTTTTTGAAAAATATACGCCAGAAAAAATAAATATAAATGAAAAATATTTGGCCAGTTTTATTAAAACTGTTCGGTTCGTTTACTTACTTTTATTTTCAATATTCAATTTTTATCTTTTCTTATTGAAGCGAAAACTTCTTTAGGCGCGTTAGACATGTTTTTAGATGGAAAAAACAATTGAACTCGCGAGACCGTTACCGACACCTCTGTTTATAAGTTAGTTTTAGTTGAGCTTGATCAGTATAAAATAAATGTAATAAAAGATTTTACCTATTTGGTAAAATAGCTACCAAAATGTTTTTCATGTACAATACCCAAGCAGCACGCAAGCGTTTTCAACATCAATATAACAGCCTATTTAGAACTTAGAGTTCTTTTAGAGACTTACAAGAGTGTCAAAAAATTATTTAGCCTTTCTAATAGTGATTTATGAGTCATTAAGAATAAGAATAAGAATAAGAATAATTTATTGTTTCAAAAGTTACATTCAAATGCGTTGCTTCCTGGAACTCACACTAGTCATTATACAGCTCAAACTGTATTAAATCTTTATTAAGGGATCCGCGAAAGCTTAGGGTATTTAAACAGAATATGAAAACTCTACTATACAGCTTAAGTATTTTGTGACACTTTAATCTGGTTTTATCGTTAAAGCTGTTTAAAAGCTGTATTTTGCATGTGAACACTTACTTATTACAGCTCTTAGTGTTATTATAGTATCACTTAAGACTTGTTTCTGTACAATGGTGTATGCAAACTCCGTTCTGAAACTTGTTTTTATGGCGTAATTGTACACTCTTGTAAATACAGTGGTTTTATGACTTCTGTTTTTGAGGGTGTTTTAAAACTAAAAAAATAAATAACAGCTACAGTACAGCTTTATTTTGTATTAATGACAGTCACTCGGAAAGACTTTACGGTCAACCGCCAATTCCGTCGACGTCCAACGAAGAGGGTTCCGTAGCAAAAACATCAGGGTTACATAACAGTTATGTTAAATGTGTAAATTTAATTCAACCTTCGGAACATGATTATGACGTTTCTTCATAAAGCAGCGCAAGTATTTCAAATGATGATTGATTTGAACCATGAGATCTAGTTCTCTTACTGCTTCGTCATATGACGATATTGATAGCCTTTTCACACAGCATTTTGAGGTGGACCAATTATGTAAAGGCTGAGATGTTTCATCCTTTACTAATTTGTTGACATCTAATCGCTTTCTTGGCCATCTTAACTTGCCTTTTGATTCCCACAAACTTGGTACAAAGCAAAGCTTGTTTTTCCCTTTCTCAATGGTTGCTTAAATTTTAGTTGGCATATTTTCCTTAAAATAAAGTAAAACTGATATAATACATACAACAAACTAATAATGCTATACAATAAGTTTACTTAGGTATAAAATATAAGGTCAAATTGAGAAACTTTTCCTTTTATTTGTGGGTTAAAAATTAAACAGCTACTTGTTTTAGTTTTACTATATGTAGGTACGTATCATAATGAGTCAGCGTTTTTTATTTCTTTTAGGTAACCCTTATGAGCATTATAAGTTATGTATAGAGAACTGATATACAGCCTAAGTAATGAAAATATTCTATTATAAAGCTGATTAGCAGACAAAAGCTGTACAATATAATCCTTAACTTACTTAGTACAGCTACTTAGACTATAATACACTCCGATTATCGTTTAGGCTGTTTAGCAAATAGTCGCCATTTTCGTAATTTCGAATGTAGGTATAAAGCAAAATTTGAAACATAATTTAAGGAATATATAATGATTTTCAGCTTGATATGAGGGCACAATGATCACACTACCCTCACTCCTGTTATTATAAAATTGTTTTTTATTCTAACCTTAAAACCAACATTGACTTACCATATAAATAGTATTTTTCTTTTATATCAGATCGATTATTTTGCCGGCGCTTGAATATTTTGACGGAAAACATAGACAGGTTCACAATAAATTTGAATCCGCAATTTCAATTCATCAATTAACACCTTCAGATATCTAAGTCCAAGATTACGTTTACTTACTAATAATTATTATAAATAACAATGTCGCCATTCATTGAAAAGAATTACATTCATTTTGTGATTCTCTTCAAAAACTTTTTTAAAACTCTTTTCTCTATAAGTATTTATAAGATAATATCTGTAGTATAATGGTTTCTTTGTACACCGAATAACAGCTCTAATACATCTATTATACAGCGCCTCTATTGCTTCTACAGCTATTATACAGCTATACTAGAGCAAAACGCTGCATAAAATGTGCCCATTTTTTACTTATAGGGGCTGTATAAGAGCTTATACAGCCTCTATACAGCCTGAATATACAGCTTCTAGTATAAAATCGAACTTAAATACAGCTTGTATACAGCTTGCAATGCTACTTGGGTAGCACATTTAATGAAAATTGTAATAACATTTTTGTATTAGTAGTTTACAATAATTAATAAAAAAACACTTCATTTATTTAAAAGTATTTCCTGCACAATACACACGTACCTAATTGTCCAATTTTTCCACTCTCGGAGTGCCACTGTTTTTTTTCTGTAATAATTATTACGTGACAGTTTTAAAAATCACCAATAATGTCATTACCACTACTCTCAAACGGTGAAAAAAAACATCGTGAGGAAACCGGCATGTCTTAGAACCAAAAATTCGAAGACCTGTGACATCTACCAACCCGCACTGGGCCTGCGTGATGCATTACGGCCCACTCCCTCTCACAGAGAGGAGGCATGTGTCCCAGCAGTGGGAACGTTATAGGCTGAGTATGTATGTAATACGTGACTGTTATTTGACGTTCATACGGATGTAATAAAATCACGGCGGGATTTTTGCGCGCACTGGTTTTTCAGCTCTCCGTGATAAACCGAGCTTTCAGAATGCAACAGAGTGCATCTCAGCTGGTCGAAAATCGAACAGTGTGTCATACTGTTCGATTTTATTACGTCCGTTGGAACACGGGCTTTTAAGGAACAGAGTTGGAACGGAATAAAGAGCAATCAGTGACTTGTTTACCGTCGACAAAAGATCTACGGAAATTGGTTATTGTTTTGCTAACCGGCATTTTTCTAGCCGACAATAAAGGACAATGGATCTTATTATCTTGGTGAAGACTCGGTTATGTTCACTACCTGTCTAAGGTACTAGAAAGTTTTCATTATAACGCAGCTGTATTTAGAAACTAGCTTTTTCCCGTGGCTTTGTCCGCGTGGAGGTCGTAGGCCCGTAGGTACTACCGAAATTAAAAGTATCCTATGTTTTATTTCAGGTTATAAACTATCTGTGTACCAAATTTCATGCAAATCCTTTCGGCATTTTATACGTGATTGAGTAACAAACATCTAAACATACAAACTTTTACATTTATGATATTACATATAGTAGGATAGTGTAGTATGTACTTACTTTAGGTTTTACTAGAATATACTTATTATTTCTTACTATTTTTACGGAGCTACAATGCCAGTTCTCGCCTTCATATCGTCAACGTAGGTTATCACCAGAGGTCGTAGTAGGTAGATTGATTTAAGGTCGTTGACGTCAAACGTAGAGGATAATATGGATATGCCTCCAAAATACCGGAACTTCATATTAATTGTGATATTTGTTCCGGAATTTTGAAATTAGCACGAATTTGTGTTTAAGGTGAAAAACGTATTAATAATATCAATCTACGCTACCAGTGTTAGCTAATGGTGAAAGAAATCAGTATTTTATTTTATACAAAAATACCTTGGAATAGTTACACCGTATTTTGACCCTTACTGTTGAATTAGAAATGACGCTTGACAGTATGAGACAAAACTTAGACAGGGCCTTTTGTTTCTTTATCTCATGTTCATCTATGTTCACAACGCATTGACCGCACGCAACGACCAATCAGAAGCAAGTATCCTGTATGACTCATTGGGTGTTTGTTAGAACAATGCGCGCGCGCTGTGTTCCAGGTATCTCACTCGCTTACCTCGGTTCGTAGAGTGCGCTCCTAATTTGTGAAATTCCTGTGTTGTGTAGATAATAATCTCACCCTGGCTTGTTTACTGATTTCTGGTACCTTCTTAAAACGACGAATTTGGCATGTATCTACGGACATCGATTTGTTTTTAAATTGTATCTCTACTTCAAGTTATTTCGCTTCAGGTAAGCTTTAATAATTTTCTCATATAAGTATGTTTTAGGCCCTTTTTTAAAGAATAATGTTAACATTTTTAGTCTCATATCCGATTGATAATCTTCCTATTCACGCGATAAATCATAATTTGTTTTTAATACATATTGTAGCTAATTGTAATATGTAAAAGTTGATTTACTAGACGTTTATGAATCGTTTTCTCGGAACCCGGGTTATGCATACGCATAATTGTTCTTCTAAATAAAATTATAAACTGAAAACTGTTCAGTTTAGTTAACTGCTAGTTTCAACAAATATCACTTTAGCAACATTTTAATTGTTTTAGGAGAATCTTTCACTCAAACATGGCTGGCGCAAACGTCAAGGCTGAAACAGTACAAAAGTGGATAATTGGTCATCCCGAGCTAATTTACGATCACGCTAGCCGATCTCTATATTGCTCGTAGTGTGAGAGCCACTTGAAAATTATAAATAAAGGCAATATCACAAGACACATCGAAGGCGCAGTACATCAAGGAAAATATAAGCGTCCGAATGAGGAGTTTTACTTCGACCCTATTAAGTTCCTGATCCTGTGCAACATTCCCTGGATGCAAATGAAAAACCCGGCGGCGTTCAAGAAGTTTTTTCAAAAATATATGTGCAGTACTTGTTGTTGTGTTTGTAGTGATAGAAAAGTGCCCGATGAATCACAGTCACGTAAAGTTTATTTAGATAAGTTTTATAAGAACAAAATTAATATTATTTATGAAAATAATAAAAATGAGAAACTATGGATATCGTTGGATGAGACCACAGATTTTTTAGGTAGATATATAGTCCATTTCTTAATAAAGCCACTGCATCCTAATAATAATTCAAGCCGGCCTTATTTGATTGCTTGTAAAATGTTAACGGTAGTAAATGGTCAAACAATCGCGCAATTTATATTGCAATGTCTAGAAAATTTATGGCAAGACTCTTTTGAATCAAAAGTTTACAATGTTTTATTGCTCTGCACTGACAGTGTAGCGTACATGCTCTCTGCAGGGCGAAATTTAAAAGTATATTTACCTGAAATGAAACATGTAACATGTTTGGCGCATGCTCTTCATCGTATATCAGAGAAGATCAGATCAGAATATAACGATGTCGATATTTTAGTAGCAAATGTTAAAAAAATATTTCTAAAAGCCCCAAACAGAGTAAAGAGTTTAAAAGAAAAATATCCTGACCTACCACTGCCTCCGCAACCAGTAATTACAAGATGGGGTACTTGGTTGGAAGCAGCATTTTACTACGCTCAACACTTCGAAAAAATAAAAGATGTTCTAAACAACTTCAACAGTACTGATTCAATAGCCATTCGCAATGCAAAAAATATTTTAGAAAAAACAAATTTACAGAAAGATTTAAAATATATCGAAGAAAATTACCGTATTATTCAAGTAGTTCTAAAAGAGTTACAAAATCAAAAAATATCCATAGTTGATTCACTTTTAATGTTTGACCAAGTGAGAGCTACCATTAACGAGTGCAACAGTGACAATATTAAAAATAAATTAGAATATGTTATGGAACGAAATCCGGATTTAGACACAATTAGAAAATACGGCGAAAGTATTGAAAAAAAACGTAGCAAATAATCTGATAACTTATTTTAAATTTGCTCCATTGACGTCTACAGATGTTGAACGATCATTTTCCACATATAAATGGATATTAGACGTCAAAAGGAATACTTCAAAATTAGAAAATGTTGAAAAAATTATGATTATTTATTTTAATTGTATTAACGTTGAAAGCCAAAATATGGAAATTGTATCCGATGAGGATTAAAAATAATTTATTTATGTTTTTGTTTAATTAAAAATAATTGTTCATAAACGATTTTGTTAGCCTATCTGTATGTTTTTTATTTTATTTTATTCCATAATTCCAATTCCGGAACTTTTTCCGGTACTTCCCGCACATTAAGGATAAAATGGCATGTCCATATTATAATATCTTGACGCAAGTATATAAAATCAATCTACCTACTCCGACCTCTGGTTATCACAGTCCCCAGTTGGTGATAGGCCTCAAATAAAAGAATCTACGTTGGCTGTATGATAATGACTCTCATAAAAAAATATCAAATTCAGCTATGCAGGAACTTCTGTTAGTCTGAAGAAAGTATCACCTTAGAAAATTGAACCATTTTAAACGATTCACATTTGAATAATGGGTACTAAAATTAAAGTGGTAAAAGCCAGGAATATATTATATCCCGACCACCAACGTCATATTCGTAACATACAATTTAAAACTCCAGCTTCCTTGAGTTGAATGTTGTAAAATTAACTTGGATATTCATGTAAAACCGCAGCTAAACTGTGGTTATAAACTAGATATCGTTCAACATTAATTTAGGTAGGCAGTGGTGCCGATTCTCTTGTCACAAAATTCTCTAAACTAAACTAAAAATCACTAAAATTTAGTTTATTCCTGTCAAACGACGATTTCCTATTCTGAAATTGACTAAAGTGACACAACTTATCTATATTTTAGTTTGACAGCACCGAACTAAACTAACTAAACTATCACTAAAATTCCTTGATTGATTGTACTGAGTTTTTAATTTAGTGAAAATGGTAGATAATTTTGCTATTCTGTTGTTGTCAAATTCATTATTCTATTCAATATAAAATTTCGATTCTTTAACTAAATCTGACTATTTTTAATCGCGATTAAAAAGGTGTGGAATAAAATTAGTTGTCAAGAACTAAAATTCACACTGACACCTCGACTTCGGGCGCAAATACAGTACTGTATCTTTTTTTCTTTTCTTTTGCTTATATCTCGAAATTGGTGTGTCCTATCGTAAAAATAATGAAAATTTCGACCCCCTTTATAAGACCCCGTACACCTCTAAAACTCAACATGTAGGTTATAATTTTTCATATTTTCGATACAAAAAGTAAAAAAATCCATTTAAAACACGTTGAGGCTGCCCCCCCTGCGCGATTCCGGCTCTAAAAAAGATCACGGGGTAGGGCAAACGTGGAGTCGCGTTTGTCAAATTCGATTTTAGTTGTGTCAAAATTATTTTTAAATTTAGAGATCTTTTTTGCAGAATAGCTTTAAGATTCGCATAGCCAAAAGTAAGGAATTTTAGTGACAGTTTAGTTAGTTTAGTTCGGTGTACAACAGAATCGGCACCATTGGTTGGTATTCGTGTGGAATTGTGGATATAGCCATGTAAACGTTTTTCTATTATCGAGCGTATCTTTCAAAAACCTCATATTTTTAGGCTGTGCCAACCTGAAAGATTTGTTTATTGTAAGGTAAAAATGTAAATGAATATGAATAAAAAGAAAAAATAGATTATGTTAGCTTTTTTTTTCTACACTACCTTTTTTACAACTAACGTAACATATCACACACGATAAACTGATTTTTACCATTAAGTTGTTTTCTTTTGAAATATACCTACTTTATGTGGACTATTACTAGCTAGCTTTTGCCAGCGGCTTCGCCCGCGTGTAAGTCGATAATTATCCCATGAGAACGTACTATCGAGATAAAAAGTATTCTATGTATTATTCAAGGTAACAAACTATCTGTATGTCAAATTCCATCCAAACCCGTTCAGCCGCTTTTGCGTGATTGAGTAACATACATTTAATCATACAAACTTTCATATTTATAAAATTAGTAGAGGATAGTAGAATTTTAGAAGCATTTTAGCGTCCGTTTTGGTGATTGACGATCACTTCACTAAACCGATCGTTTATACCAGTGATGGGCAAAGTACGGCCCGCGGGTCAGCTCCGGCCCGCTAATGCATTTAATCCGGCCCGCCGATGGTCCTTCGACATGAATAGTATATGGCCCGCGGTAATTATATTTTGACGATCCAGAAGTATAAAGTAGATTCTTCTTAGTAGAATAATAGACGCATAGGTAAAGGAGCCAGCTAGACTAGCCCTTTCGCGCTACTGAAAGTTACTTCGTCACAGCTCGAACCTGCATTCGAAAATATTATGTGCAAATCAAAAGCAATTTCATATGTCTCACACGCCTACCATGGCGAGGCCTTCGAAAAAAAGGTTAATTGTAATTTTTAACATTTACGCAAGTGTGTATGCTGCAATGTTTTTATTTGATTCAAAGTTTTTTTTTTCTAGGTGGGAAATCATCAAATGACTTCTCCCGCTCTGGGTGGAGCAGGAGGGCGTGTCAGAATTTTACTTACTAAAACCCACCCGTGTTCCCTCAGTTGTCTATGTGCCAGGGGCCGCGGTATCTCTTTCGAACAACCCGCACCCCTGGCAGGCATCAGCCCTTACGGACCCCACCAGTTGATGCTGTCGACCCGGGCTTGGTCCTTACCGGACAGCGAGCTACCCATTACTTGCCGTCCGCAAGCCCGTGCCTACGGTGGCCGGGAATCAATCTGGGATTCCCGACGCCCAGGGCGTCTCCTGTGAACGCCACGGCCGTGAGAGCGCATGTACTGCATCTCCCTCACGTGCGCCGCCTCCCTCTTTGCGAGCATCACTGCTTCGCTGAAGGAAGCAACTGCAAACCATGCGCTCTCACTCCATACCCATGGCCTGGACCAGGGCCGGACGCGAGAGATCGTCGCTGCTGATCACCTCCATGAGGAGACGGCGGTGCTCCGCCCAAGCCGGGTAGACCTCCACCGTGTCCTCAGGGCGATCTTCGCAATGGAAACACCCAGGCGTTTCCTCCCGCCTTATGCGAAACAGGAACCTCCCGAAACAGCCGTGTCCGGTGAGGACCTGTGTCATGTGGAAGGTGAGGACGCCATGCCGCCTCTCAAGTCACTCCTTATAGAAGAGACTTATCGCCGCAATCGTGGCGTGCCCAATATGATTAAAAGTTTCAATACAAAATGCATTTTTCCTATAATTCTGGATCTCCTCTGAAATTTCTTAAACTTTTTGGCCCCCAATTAAGATAGTCTGCCCACCACTGGTTTGTAATTTTTTTTTCGTCTGGTGACATTGTTAGTTGACACCTATTCTTTCAGTAGGTATATTCCTTTACAACAAAAAAACTGTGTGAAGAAATCTTAAGTGACATGCCATTTTAAGAAACATGTCTTTTTACTTTCAATAGCCAGAAAATATATCGTCTCTCTCAAGTCTAAACCAAGATTTGTTGGAATAACGTTTTTAAACGACAATAGGACGCCCTATCCATCTCTGTCGCGTAACCACTGGCCTCAATTTGAATAAACTTTGTATTAAGAACGTACAGTCAGGGCTCTTATTTGTTTAACAAGTTGACACAGTATGCCAATTTACAGTGTTATATCTATTTAATATAACTAGCAAAGAATGACTGATTATACGGGTAGTCTAAGTCGATGACAATCTGCTAAACTATCATTTTTCCTGACCTTACAGTAAAAACGTGTAAAAAGTACAATTTTCTTCTCCCTGGAGAATAAAGCCCGGCTTTTCTCAACGAACCAACGCTTCCGTATAAATTTCTTCCACTTTGACTGGAAGGAAATGTGATAAGTATACGGGTGTTTCTTTCACTTTATTTATTCACTCATAAAAAGTAGAGGATAATTGTTTAGTCGTAGCTTTAAGTTTTGATTACTATTGTATTCTTACTAGCTTTTGCCAATGGCTCCGCCCGCGTGACTGTCGAAATTTATCCCACGGGGACGTATTACAGAAATAAACAGTAGTCTATCTAATAATACAGGTTGTAAACTATCTGTGTGCTAAATTTTACATTTATAATATTAGTATGATGTTATTTTCATGATAGTCAAAAGCTTTTCGTTACGTGAGTCTTTCAATTTAAAAGCTCTTCATCTGTTTAAGTATGTACTTTTTTTAATTAGAGCGCTCTATGTGAGATCAGGAGAATACTTATTATTCTGGATCTTTTTATGTCACAAGTTTCTTGCTATTAAAGTGGTTTTATGTGCTGTCGACCCGTCGTAATCAGTAACAATTGAAGCTTGCATAATGTTTTTATCCGGTCTAATACAGCGGGACTCTTCTAAGCAGGGTTATTATTAGGCCCATTTGCACGTTTAGTTGGATAAAATTAATACGTGTATTCCTGTCCGCCCCGCTACCGTTCGTCCCAGTAGTGGGAAATTTATTATTTTATTTTTGTTGATGGTACTAAGGTTCACTTTACTTTTTATAGGATTTTAATAAGAAAACTTCGTTTTGTTATGTAGATGTCGGGTAAACACATCTTAATGACGCAATAAGTCACAACAATTTTTAATTTCCATTGGTCCCACAAAATAATTTAAGTATGGTCGTTCAATGGTGAAAAACATTTATTTATCCTAACTAATAATTCGTACTTATTATAATTCAAGAGCGAGTTTGGTTGTTTATCTTTTGCTTCGCATGCACGCTAAAACCGCCGAAAGGATTTATTTGAATGGGTAGCCCATCACCTGGGTGCGTTTTTTTTTAGGGTGGGAAATCATCAAATATCTTCTCCCGCTCTGGGTGGAGCAGGAGGCGTGTCAGACTTTCACTGACTAAAACCCACCTGTGTTCCCTCAGTTGCCTGTATGCCAGGGACCACGGTATCTCTTTCGAAAAACCCGCACCCCTGACAGGCATCGCATCGGCTTTTGCGGGCCCCTTCAGTTCGTGCTGACATCTCTTTGAGGCGCACGTGGAACACAACGCGCCGTCGACCCAGGCTTGGTCCTTACCGGACAGCGAGCTACCCATTATTCGCCGTCCGCTGCAAGCCCGCGCCTACGGTAGCCGGGAATCAACCTGGGATTCCCGACGCCCAGGCCGTCTCCTGCGGAAGCTAGGGCCGTGGGGGCGCATATACTGCCTTTCCCTTACATGCGCCGCCTCCCTCTTTGCGAGCATCACTGCGTCGCAGAAGGAGGCGACAGCTACCCATGCACTCTCGCTCCGTACCATGGCCTGGACCTGGGGGCCTACTCCTTAAGCGAAATCCGTAGTATCGGCCGTCGTTACGAGCGCTTCGCCCTCTGTCTAACTTACGGTATGTCCGTAAGTGAGACGGAGAACGAAGCGCCCGTAACGATGGCTGATACTACGGACTTCGCTTAGGCAGTAGGCCCCCAGGGCCGGACGCGAGAGATCGCCGCCGCCGATCGCATCCATAAAGACACGGCAGCGGGGGCGCTCTGTCCAAGCCAGGCAGACCTCCACTGTATGCTCCACTGTGTCCTCAGGGCGATCTTCGCAGTGGAAACACCCGGGCGTTTCCTCCCGCCTTATCCGAAACAGGAACCTCCCGCAACAACCGTGTGCGGTGAGGACGCCTCTCAAGCCACTCTAACTCCCTTTACTCACTTCACTCCCTTTTTATATAGGTAGTACCTACGTTGCACATTTTTGAACAGTAGCCAAACAAAAAGTACTAGGCTGGCATGAATTCACGACTGTATTTCAATCATCATCATCTGCCTAGCCTTTTCCCAACTATGTTAAGGTCGGCATCCAGTCTAACCGGATACAACTGAATACCAGTATTGTACATGGAGCGACTGCCTATTTTACCTCCACAACCCAGTTACTGGGTAATACGATACCCCTTGGTAAGACTGGTTGTCAGACTTTCGGGCTTCTGACGACCCGTAACGACTGTCAAAGATCCATAAATGACAGCCGGGACCAACGGCTTAACGTGCTTTCCGAGGCAGGGAGAGGTCTTGGTATGTAAAGGCGGTCACCCATCCACGGATCAAACACGGCAAGCGTAGCTTAACCTGATCGATCGACCCGTGCAGCTATTGTTACATCACTACATAGTATAAAACAAAGTTGCTTTTCGTACTAGTACGCCTAGATCTTTTAAACTACGCAACGGATATTAATGCGGTTTTCTTCAATAGACAGAGTGATTCAAAAGGAAGGTTTATATGTATAGTACACCGACCTCCACGTCGGCGAAGTCACTGGCAAAAGCTAGCTAGTAATAGTCCACATAAAGTAGGTATATTTCAAAATAAAACAACTTAATGGTAAAAAATCAGTTTATCGTGATGTAACATTATCACGATAAACTGATTTTTGGTTGTTTGTAAAAAAGGAAAGGTAACCTAATCTATTTTTTCTTTACATTCATATTCATTTACATTTTTACCTTACAATAAACAAATATTTCAGGTAAGCACAGCCTAAAAATATGGGGTTTTCGGAAGATACGCTCGATAGAAAAATGTTTACACGGCTATATCCACAATTCCACACGAATACCAACCAATGCCAACTGCTCACGATGATTTATAGATGTGAGCTACAATATATTTACTGTATAAAACATATATTATATACCTACTCGCACTATGTTTTAAGTTTAACACTGTTAGACCCCCACGATATAATCGAGTTACGTCATAATTGCGACTATCTGTCTGTCAAAAGGATTTTCATGTAAATTTTCTTAGGCTGTGCCCTTCTTGATTTTTGATTTTTCGTATTATGTGCCTACATCTACTTCTGGACTAATTAATTGTCTGCGTGTGGACATTATTCATGGTTTCTGACTTCTGTAATAATAGCATTTAGAGACAATAGCAAAGTTAAACTTAAAAAGGTAATCGTTAAGCAAACATGGCAGAACTAGCTATTGTAAGTAAACTAATTGTTGTAGGAAACGCTTACATATTATTCTATTGTTTTCTAGTGTCCAATAAATATAAAGAATTTCTCCTAATACGATATGATTATATGAATTAAAAAACGTTGTGGAAGTCAAAGAGGCAGTTGCTCCATGTAAAATACTGGTATTCAGCTGTATGTGGTTAGACTGGAAGCCGACCCCAACATAGTTGGGAAAAGGCTAGGCAGATGATGATGATGACGAATTGAATTCTAGAAAATATCTTGTATGTTCTCAAAAACTTAGGTATTTTCAAAAAACGATGCGACTTCCATAATCTAAATAGACGTAGTAAAGATGAAATTGTGATTCCAAAATTTAGATTAACTAAAACTAGCAAGTCAAGTCTAATAAACAGTATCCGCTTCTATAACAAGTTGCCAAAGTCGGTTACAGAACTTAGCGATGGAAAGTTTAAAACTCACATCAAACGTGTCCTTATCAAAAAAGCATATTATAAGATAAAAGACTACGTTGAAGACAAGGAAATTTGGCATTAATTCCTTTTGCACATGTGGCTTCCCTGGTACCTTATTTAGCAGCATAACTATGTGAGCGTCTATTAACTGCTCCCAAATTACAATGTTAATTTTATTATTTTTATTTTTTACACTTTCTGACATATTCTCGTCATTATTTGACATTATACAACACTTGTAATATCTAGTATTTATTAGTGATTCTCATGGAAATCATGTTACTTGGTTTAAATAGGTTGATTTTACTAATGTAGATTCTTTTACATATTGTGAATGAGAGAACGTTGTAGGCCTACAGTTTCTATTCTTTATTTTCATTCCTCTAAGTACCTGGTACTTATTAACAGGCCTGCACTGTCCTCCCATACCTAAAATCACTGTAATTTGAAAACATTATAAAAGCCAATTATTTTTAAAAGAGTAACCGTGGGTGGAGTTTCTTGCCGGCACTTCTCCATAGGAAGCGACAAATTGGAACCGTGCACCTAGCTTCTGACGTTTCATAAGTGCCCTTGCAGGTTTATGTGAAATAAAATATTTTGATTTGATTTGAATTAAAAATACAAATACATCTACAAGGAACTAAGCACCTAGATTCTTATTTATAGGGTATTTAACTCTACAGGATAAGTTTTTATCCAGTGCGCAAAATGTAACCATGAATTCAGCATATAATTTTAGACCCCTAGCGCAGAAATTTTACGTCGGTTTTACAAAAAAAATCAGCTGTTTCATAGAAAAGTGCACCTACGCGGTCAAAATGTATGGAACAGCTGATTTTTTTTGTATTACCGACGATTTTCTGTTCTGGGGTCTAGAATGATATGTTAAATTCATGGTTACAGTTTGCGCACTGGATGAAAACTTATCTTGTTTACGAGAAAAGATGTATAATTGAGATAGCTTAGGCAAAATGCAGTCGGAAAATGTTAGGTTTAGTTCATGAAACAACAAAATAAATTATAAAATACAATTTAAAGATTTTCGTTTTTTTTTCATCTGTTTTTGTACACCATAAAATAGTAGCTGCCATGTTATTACGTCATACGGCATGTTTACTGAGCAACTTTGTACTTTTATTATTTTCGTAACCAAAGTCATTTTTATTTAAATAATATTTTGCATTCAGGAACAGCAAACCAACGATAAGTAGAAAAATAACTCATTTTTATAATTATAAACAATTGTCTTATAAAATATCAGCGCATTTATTTATATAGCAAACTGACGTCATACCCACAGAGCAATATGGCGTCCATTGCGTCCAGCGTTTTCGTCTAATTACGCGCAAAATTTGAAAATGTAAAATTTAAATGCTATTTTATGGCACTAATCGAATAAATAAAAATGTTGTGTTTATTTATGGTTTATTAGCATTCTAGAATCGAATTAAGACAATTTTCAAAAATGTGTGTAATACCCTATTGTCGCGTTATCATATTACCGCCAATAAAAATAATAATTAAAAAAAAAAACAGATTAACTGATTGCTGTACCTACACAGCACGCAACCTGTGAGGCAATTAAATGAATCATATTGTTTTGTATTGAATTTACGATTGACTTTACCTTTAGTATGTATTATTTGCAAAGCCGGTGTACAACTACTTTTCACGACCACTTGTTTGTTTTTTTTTTCACAGAAAGATAGTTAAGAAAACGCATCATTTTTCTTTTCTCTATACACACACCACCTGAACAACTTTCACAGTGAATATGCGGCGCTAGAGCATCGCAATGCGAAGTTGCGTCAAATTGTCCGAACGAACGGTTATCGATGATACTAATGATACGACCGACGCTCGACAGGTGGAGCTGATTTATGAATAAAGATTTTTTGTTTATGGTTAAAATAATATTAGTTTTCAATATTAATCTGATTTAGGTAGGGTAGGCAGTGTCTTTCTGTCTTTATGGACTGCACGCCACTGAACGTAGGTACTACAGAGATAAAAAGTATCCTAACCCACCCAGGTGATGGTCTACCCATTCATATAAATCCTTTAGGCGGTTTTAGCGTGCAAGCGAAGCAAAATATAAACAAACTAACTTTTGAATTATATTAATTACTAATTATTAGTTAGGATAAATAAGTGTTTTTCACCATTGAACAACCAGACTCAAATTATTTTGTGGGACCAATGGAAATTAAAAATAAAATAATTAATTATTTCCGTTCCTCCCACTACTGAGACGAACGGCAATAATTTATTATTGCTGGTTTATTAATAAAAAAGTAATGTTTTTCCTTTAAATGTAAAATAAGATTATTAATTAATTGTCGCGGACAACAGTAAGCGTTTCGAAACGACATACTTTCGAACTAATAAATTACCGAACTAATGAGCAATCGCTGTATGGTTTTTCGCAACAGGATTTTTCGCACAAACGTTACACTGCACCAATAAAGCATCAATGAAATAAAACATCGTACAAATGAACTATCGACATACCGTGTTCGATATAATAAAAATCGAATCATCAACTTTCGAAATCAAGTACGGAACCCGTTCCATGTAAAATACTGGTATTCAGCTGGATCTGGTTAGACTGGAAGCCGGGAAAGCTAACCAGCTACAATAATGAACCCATTGTAGTCTCCAAACCTGTGCAAATGCGATAACATTGTGATAGGCTTAACTGTAAATTGAATTGGACTGTAATTACGCCACTACAGTAGTAGTAACGTAACGCGTTAAGGCTATTTACATTGTTAACAGTATCCAAATAGGTATATTGGCCATCTGTCTGAACAAATAAATCAAAGTGCCCAATATCGGCGCATTACCCTATTTGTTTCACGATATTAAGAACGTGATCCGAGTTTTTTTTACGTTTTCGCAACAAATGGTAGATCTATGTTCCAAAAAATTCTACGTTTCTCTTTATATATTCCACAATACTGCTATGTACAAAAGCCCATGCCTTTCTTTTATCACGTACTGGTCTAAACCACTGGCGGTTTCAGCTTTCCATTTTCTTTTTTCCTTTGACGCAGAAACATTGCAATGTTCGAATTTCTACTATTTCATACGAATAAATAATTGATGTCAATTTTCGGATTCAAATAAGGTTTCCACTGTCTGTGATTTAGGCTGTTCAGTTACTTTGGATTTGTCAAGACCACAAACTATTGAATAATTATTAGCAATCAAGTATGACGTATGAAGACGAAGAGTAGTAGTAACTTACGGTAGGTCGGAGGTTCGAACCCAAACTGGCGCTTTCATCATCATCATCAGTCTACAGCAGTCCACTGCTGGACATAGGCCTCTCCAATTGCACGCCATTCAGCTCGATTCTCGGCAACTCTCATTCAGCTGCTACCAGCCACCCGGCAAAGATCGTCGCTCCATCTAGCCTGAGAGCGTCCTACTTTACGTTTTCCGATTCGCAGTCTCCACTCAAGAACACGTCTACCCCAACGGTCATCGGTTATACGGCTAATGCGGCCGGCCCAGTGCCCCTTCAGCTTGCTAATTCTGTGAGCTATGTCGACAACTTTGGTTCTCTGCCGGATCACCTCATTCCGGATTCCCCCAGACATACTCCGAGCATAACTCGTTCCATAGCTCGCTGAGCGACCTTGAATTTTTAGGACCAGCCGTACCTTGAATGTCCACGTTTCGGCTTCGTAAATCATAACAGGCAGGACGCACTGATTGAAGACTTTAGTCTTTAGGCTCTGCGGAATACGCGACGAGCAGATTGTTACCAAACTGCAGAGTTTACCCGAGTTAAACGTATTCTGGAACAAGTTTCAGAGCACTGCCATTGACAGCAATCGGTCCCGTAGGGACGTGATCGTTGAACATAACTTTGTCCAAGATCATCCCGAGACCAATGCGTACAGAATAATCAACTAGGCCGTCCAGCATCTGCTGCAAGTCATGCAGTGATTCAGCTAGTATGACGATGTCATCTGCAAATCTCAAACAGGCGCTTAACTTTGTCTAAATTATTTCATTGCCACTACTCTCAAAACGGTGAACAAAAACATCTTAAAGAAACCGGCATGTTCTGTAGAACTGACAAGACATGTGTCATCTACCAATCAGCCCTGCGGCCGCGTAGTGGATTACGGCCCACTCCCTTTTACATAGACGGGGCCTGTGTCCCAGCAGTGGGAACATTACAGGCTGATTATTCTAACTGTAGCGAACTACAAAAATAATGAATCAGATACATTGTATATGTACAGACGCCAGCACATAAAGCTACCCTAATCTGTCAATTTTCTTAGATAGATTTTCAACTTTATTACATAAGCATAAGATGCATGTTCAATTGGAAAAAAATTACAGTCTGGGGTAGCTTGATGTGCTGGCGTCTGTACACTGACACACCACACATACACATATACCCCACACACACATATCACACATACCCAACTCATCTACAACTTACACAAAACGTACACTCATATAAGCTTATGTATAATATCAGCCTTCTGTACTTCTTTGCTATTTAAATTTACTTTTTTTAAATTTTAAATAATTGTGAATAGTCAATACTGGCATAATACATGTTTTTTAATGTACTTTACGTTCATTTAAGTTGCGGAAGAGTTAAGTGTCCGAATACAGGCATTTATTTGCCTAAAAGGACACTTCTGTCATTAGCTATGTAGGACACAAATTTGGTAAAGAAAATAAATTATTTGTACTTGTATTGTTAATTATTTCCATTCTCGTTAATTTCGCTGTTCACATTATTATTTTAAGATTGCATTTTGCTTATCCTTCTCTATTTATGTAAAGCTAAAAAGAAGTTTTTCCACGAAATAAGAGCAAAATGCACTGCTCAGCTATTCAGTAGCTATCCTGTGATAATGCTATTTATGGCTCGTCATATTTTGCCCGAAGTAGCTTTCTGAGTTTTGTTGTAAAGGATCTTCATTGAGATTATGTTTAGGTACGAGAAAATTCCAGAGTTCCTAGAAAACGTGATTAAATTGTAAAGAAAAATCAAAGACATTTTTAACTATAACATAGGTACAGTCACCAAAAGGGACCAGTAACCAGGGTCGTCGTATATACTTGATGTTTAGTAAGAAACCGATGGATGTTTTCGAATGAAATTTAATTTAATAAATTGACTGCTTCTTTTCTATGCATTAAACTAAATTTTATTGAAAACATCTATTGGGTTTTTACTAAACTTCTGATGACCCAATACTTATCTCTTTTGATGACTATACTTAACATGTCACGGCAGTATTCCCAAACGGCTACGAAGAGATTTATAGTAGAAACACCCACATGTTAGTTCATTTTCGCAGTACCTAGGTAATAACTTTGTGAAAATAACTTAAGGGGGAAGCGCCCGGGTAGCGCACAAAATACAAATCTTACGCTTTTTGCAATTTGTTTGGAGAGGCTTGTAGCTAAGTAATAACGGCTGCACGATTCGATCGATCAGGTTAAGCTACGCTTGTTGCGGTCGGTCCGTGGATGGGTGACCATCTTTACATGCCAAGACTCCTCCGTGCCTCGGAAAGCACGTTCAGCCGTTGGTCCCGGCTGTCATTCGTGGATCTTTGGCAGTAATTACGGGTCGTCAAAAGCCCGAAAACCTGACAACCAGTCTTACCGAGGGGTATCGTAATAGCCAGTTACTGGGTTGTGGAGGTCAGATAGGCAGTCGCTCCATGTAAAATACTGGTATTCAGCTGCATTCGGTTAGACTGGAAGCCAACCCCAACATTGTTGGGAAAAGGCTAGACAGATTAATTGACGCTTTTTGGAATTTCCAGATCAGCGTCAGGCAATATGTTGAACAAAATATGATTCGCAATCGTAACAAGTGTGCATTTACAGAATCAACATGACATAGAACATTTGTTCAATATAACAATGCATTTAGGACACTGGTCGGGGGCTGCCCGTTTCTGTAGTGCGTCAGGGATGTTCGCAGATGCGCATGTAGATTGCTTTTACGCAACAATGCGTATTAGGTGCTGTTCCCTGTTGCGCATGGTGTGGGGCAGCTCCAATAGTGTCTTAAGGCCAGGTGAGCCGAGCGCGGTAGGCATTTAACGCTTACCTCAGCCCCCGAAACGAGTAGCGAGACGTAACTAGTTACGATGCGCGAGTGACGCGCGCGCCAGGCGTGGCTGGCGGACGGCAGCAGTATTAACTATGTCACCGAATAGAGCAATACAGTGGATCAACTTGAACTGATTACGATTAGTAAAAGTTTGTATAGTCTAGTAAGTTTGTATAGTTGTGTTTGTTGTTTGTTTGTCTATTCTAGTAAGTATTTTTTTAAGTTATAATAAGTTGCGGAAATGAACATAACGCCTGTATTCACCACCACAGTAACACCACCCACACACACCCACCCACACCCACAGTAATATGATGGCAGCAGTTTTGTGACGGCCGTCATGTTGATGACGTCATATGACGGCCTCCGCTATATGACGGCCTCCGCTATATGGCGGCCTCCGCAATATGACGGCCTCCGCTATATGACGGCCTCCGCTATATGACAGCCTCCGCTATATGACGGCCTCCGCTATATGACGGCCGCCGCAATATGGCGGCCTCCGCAATATGACGGCCTCCGCTATATGACGGCCTCCGCTATATGACGGCCTCCGCTATTTGGCGGCGTCCGCTATATGACGGCCTCCGCAATATGACGGCCTCCGCAATATGGCGGCCTCCGCAATATGACCGCCGCAGCAATATGACGGCCTCCGCTATATGACGGCCTCCGCTATATGACGGCCGCCGCAATATGGCGGCCTCCGCAATATGACGGCCTCCGCTATATGACGGCCTCCACTATATGACGGCCTCCGCTATATGACGGCCTCCGCTATATGGCGGCCTCCGCTATATGACGGCGTCCGCTATATGACGGCCTCCGCAATATGACGGCCTCCGCAATATGACGGCCGCCGCAATATGACGGCCGCCGCAATATGGCGGCCTCCGCAATATGGCGGCCTCCGCAATATGACGGCCGCAGCAATATGACGGCCTCCGCTATATGACGGCCACCGCTATATGACGGCCTCCGCAATATGACGGCCTCCGCAATATGACGGCCTCCGCAATATGACGGCCTCCGCTATATGACGGCCTCCGCTATATGGCGGCCTCCGCAATATGACGGCCTCCGCTATATGACGGCCTCCACAATATGACGGCCTCCGCTATATGACGGCCTCCGCAAAATGACGGCCGCAGCAATATGACGGCCGCCGCAATATGGCGGCCTCCGCTATATGACGGCCTCCGCAATATGATGGCCGCAGCAATATGACGGCCGCAGCAATATGACGGCCGCCACAATACGAAAGCCTCAGTAACATGACGGCCTGAGGAACATGACGGCCGCAGCAATATGACGGCCGCAGCAATATGACGCCCTCCGCAATATGACGGCCGCAGCAATATGACGGCCGCAGCAATATGACGGCCGCCGCAATATGGCGGCCTCCGCTATATGACGGCCTCCGCAATATGACGGCTGCCGCAATATGGCGGCCTCCGCAATATGATGGCCTCCACAATATGACGGCCGCAGCAATATGGCGGCCTCCGCAATATGACGGCCTCCGCAATATGACGGCCGCAGCAATGACGGCCGCAGCAATATGACGGCCGCCGCAATATGGCGGCCTCCGCTATATGACGGCCTCCGCAATATGACGGCTGCCGCAATATGGCGGCCTCCGCAATATGACGGCCTCCACAATATGACGGCCGCAGCAATATGGCGGCCTCCGCAATATGACGGCCTCCGCAATATGACGGCCGCAGCAATATGAAAGCCTCAGTAACATGACGGCCTGAGGAACATGACGGCCGCAGCAATATGACGGCCTCCGCAATATGACGGCCGCAGCAATATGAAAGCCTCAGTAACATGACGGCCGCAGTAACATGACGGCCGCAACAATATGACGGCTGCAGTAACATGACGGCCGCAGTAACATGACGGCAGCAGTAACATGACGGCCGCAGTAACATGACGGCTGCCGCACACAATAACAATGCAGAAGAAGCTCTGCAAACTTAAACAATAAAACAAAGCACACGTTAGAAGAAGCCCTGCATACTTAAACAATAAAACAAAGCACTCGTTAAGAAATACAAAAATAAGTACCTAAGTAAGTATCTATCTATCCTGCACTGCTCCGCTCCGAAAGTACAATACAAAGAAGCAAAAAAAGAACAATACAATTTGCGCGCGTGGCGGCTTCATGCTGTATGACATGTTGGTAAATCTATTCCGCGAGAAAAATGAACCATTCTAGCTTTTGCGCACGTGGCGTCTTTATTTACACAGACATAGGGTTCCAATTCTGTTCTACACGCCTATTTGCGGTTTGTAAATCTATTACGCGTAGGTACATAGATTTGCAAACCGCTAATAGTAGGTTATCTATAATAAATAAATATGATGCATGTATATCTATTACGCGTAAAATATAATGAATGTAGGTAAATAATAATATTGTCAAACCATCCTTATTCTTTTTTGTTTACTAGCCTTCGAAGAGCCAGCGCTGGATCGAAAGGTTTTACTTTCTGTAGTTTCCCATTTTGTTTGACAAAATATTAATTACTTTAATTTCCTACGAAATGAAGCTTGCTATACATGAATATACATGTATTTAGCTTCTTATTACGTATTATTATTTACAAACAATTTTAAGCTCTGCCGGTAGGTAATAGATCATAGCGGGAGGTGGCGGGTTCCAAAAATTGGCACACGTCCGACGTCCAACACGTTCCGCTCGGGACTAAACGACACGGGGCGCGCGCATGTAAAGATAAAAACACTGGATTTTAGATTTGTTATAAAGTGGTATTTTATTGAACTAATTACTAAATTAAAACTATATAAAAAATATTAACTAATCATCTAACTAAACAAATAAATACAAAAACACAAGGAGACTTAGGCGTCAAAGTATTCGTCCGCATCGCTGTCATCAGGAAACGTGCCCAGAAGACTGGCAGCATTGCCACGTTGAATGGCAATGCTAATTCTTTGGCCAAAGAATGACCCAGCCCTCTGGTCACGTGAAGTGTCGACCAGCCGGCGAGAAATTTCCTTAAAAAGGAGACGTGCACTCGGGCCCCATGACCCGAGCGTTTCGACCCCAAACGGCGCAAAAATGTAATTACCAATAAGGTTACAGTATTTACGCCGCTTGAGGGTCTCAGCAGCCGCAGCAGCGGCACCAGCACAGCCCGCCGTGCTAGGAACATGAGATGGCGCAAGAGTGTCGACACAGGTTGCATCCCACACCAGAGGTCTACCCATCTTCCAAGGCAATAACGTCATACCGTCTGGTCTCTTCCCATCGTCACGTACCAAGCCGTTTGGTTCTAATACCGCTGGTACGCCGGCGGTGACAAGGGCTCGACGAATAATATCGTTGATGCTGGCGTGGCGTGCTATGCGACCTGCGCTCCTGCAGCAGGACAGGCCATGGTGCCCGAAGATGTCGACAGTTTCACCGCAATGACACCGATGCGGAGCAACACAAGGTGCGCCCAAGCGGAGACAGGTAGCAAGCCGAAACGATGAGTCATCCATCATAGTGCCTATGGTGGATGACGGGAGCGCCTGAAGCCACAAGCCTGACTCCCATTCTCCCACAGCCAGCAGACGGGCACGCTCAACAATATTAGATGACGTATTTATATATATGTATTCCGTATAATATTGCAGAGCGGCACGTCCCACAGTCTCTGGGAGGATGGGTTATCAAGTAAAACCGTATTGGGACAAGCCATTTTCCAAGCGTTCAACGCATCATTCAAACACGGCACTTCAAAATCGACCAGTGAGGAAGATAAAATGTTCCTGGTTAATTTATCCGTGCTGTGGACCGAGGAGAGGAAGGCCGGTAAACTTATACTTGAAATTTTGCGGACGCCAAGACCACCCAGGCGAATGGGAAGTGTGGCTTGCTGCCAAGCTCGGTCGTCCAGGGCCACATTTAGGATTGAAGTTAGTGTGTTTCTAATAATTTGGTCTACTTTTTCTAGAAGTTGTGGATGCTTCCAAAGATGGGAGGAGCGAAGGCTATATGTAAATTTTGGTCCAAAACAGCAGTATCGAATGAGCGTGAAGGCCGAATGAATATTAATTTTGAAAAGTCGTTCCGAGACATCATTGAAATTTTTAATTTTCTCCTCAATAAACGTTGGAAAGGATTCGTCAAAAATTGGGAACCCTAGTAGGTGTAGAGAGTTTCTTTCTGTAATTTTGATATCTGGTGCTCATGTACAAAATTTTGTAATGGTAGTCTGTCTGTCAGTGGTTTGGGGAAGATAGATTTCACATTTTGAAAGGTTAAGGTCTAGGCCAATCGAATTAAATTTTTCTTTTAGAAAAGTTAAATCTTTTAAGACTGTGTCTACATCACCTCCTAGGGTTCCGTCATCCAAATACCATACGTTGAATTTAGAATTTAGCTGTCGAATAATTGGATTTATTGCCAAACTAAAAATGACTGGCCCAAGAGGGTCACCTTGTTGACATCCAACGGCTGATTCCAAAAGGTTGTCTTTATAAAGTAATTTAGAAGGATGCCTGTAACATTGGTAGAGAAAGCTGTAAATTTTGGGTATTTCTTTTTGAATTTCCGTCAACAAAGTGTCCCTGTTTACGGAATTGAAGGCATTCTTAATGTCAACCTTAAGGATGACCTCACCTTTACCGCTATTGATATAAGTTGATAATGCATGTACCGCAGCCTCACAGCCCCCTTTAGACCCAAAGCCCAGCTGTAGGGGCTAGAATTTGCTGGCCAGTGTTTCACTGTACAAAGCACAGCAAATTTTGGCTGCGGTACGACGGTAAGTGGACCCAATGGGACGAATGCCGCCATCCTTCTTGCGCAGGGCACATAGATTTGCGCCATACAAAATATCAATGACGGCTTTGTTCACATTGCCGGATAGCATGAGATTGATGAGGGCCGTAAGCTCCTTCAAAAGGGACTCACCAGCCTCCCCGGCGCCTGAACACATTAAGTCTTTAAGATGTTGAGGTGTCAGGCCGTCGAGGCCACCGGCGGATCCACTTCGAAAGGAGTACACGGCCGCATAAACTTGTTGACCTGTAATTTGAACTGAGTTGGTTTGGGGATTGGGTGGGTCAGGGAAGGAGAGGTCATCTGCCGGGGCGGGGTGTTTGCTCTCCAGAGCTGTAAGCGTCTCTGGAGAGTACGGCGCAACCACATCGCTGCTAAAGATGATCCTAGCCGCACCTTTGATATCACCCTCGCCTAGTTTAGACTCTACATGGTGCAATAATCCTCTATAGGGGAGATGCGCTGTTAATTTAGGGTCGAAAGTTTGGGCCGAAATGTTACAATTTTCCTTTATTTGAGCTGTTAAGGTTTTTCTATTTGCCAAATTTTTTTGCACATGTAGAATTCTAAAAGGGAAGGTAAGTAATGCCTCCCAAGCACATTTAGAGTTCTCTCGGGCGGCGAGACGGATACAGCGTGCTAAACTTAAAGCAACGCATGGTCTCGCGCCGCGAGGAACTCTCTTTAGAATTGGAGTTGACGTTTTTAATTTTGCGAGGAAATTCCAAAAGGGTTGAGAGGGTGTTTCTGGTGTTTGAAGAATGGGTACTATCGGGCATGTTGAAGGCACATGGTGAGGTTTGTGTTTCTTCCCCAAATGTATCTTCAAACCTCGTTCACCCTTAAAAAAACGTGCTTGGGGACAATCAGGGCATCTCACTAGGCCATGCAATGATGTGGCAGGTTGACAGGCGCTTCGTACGGCGTCACTACTGTCGTCATTGTTAAACATACATAAAAAGCACACTACTCACACGGTTTTTTCTTATATATAACAAACAATAAAACTTTGAAATCTTCAATAAAATTAAAATAACAAAAATGACACGTAAGAAATTGACACGATGACACGATGACACGATGACACGATGACACGATGATACGATGACAACGACGCAGTTTGGGTGTTTTATCAAAAGGCGCAGTCGCGCTGGCGGCCTGGGGCGCCGCCTTATGACATTTTGGCGCAGCCCTGGCAACCGTTGCCGTGAGACAGCGTCGCGTCCAAACGTCAATTGCAGCTGTTTTGATGATGGTATGGTATGAAAGATAAATAATGCCCTTGTAGGTAATCTTTTCTTCTTATTTATTTAGCGTATCGTTTTAGCTTTAAAAAAAAAAGCTGTCGGTGCAATTACATTATTATTGAAATCGAATAAAGGTATTATTTATTATTTAAATAGCACAGAGCGAAATTTCTGACATGTGCGTTCCGTTTTCCTTCCTTCATCATTATTTCCTCATTTGTTATAAATGTATTTTCATAGTCCATATTATGACGGCCGGATTTCATCATATTTTTTACGACCTTTATTATGGTATAAGTTTTATTGTTCAAAGCCATAAATAACTCAAATGAAATAAGAATCCGATCATTATTTAGACTTGTCTTTGCGATTTAATTGGATGCAGAAAAATGCAAGTAATCGTGTATCGCACGGCCGGAATATCTAGATCAAGGTGTGAATTATATAATATATTTTTTCTATTTGTTTAATCCGGTTTATCTACTTATAAAGTACAATACAAAACGACGTTTTTCCGGATCACCCCGCCTTAAGCACAGTTACTAGTCGCCTGGACTGTGTATACGTGGGTCACTGTTGTGCCCTCTCTCATGGAATGTCGCAACGGTGACCAACCGTTATTTCTTGTATTGTTTTCCTTGTTTTGTGTTTAGTGTGTGTTTACTAACATAGTCATAAGTTTTACTAACAATCTTCTTGAGTCTTGGTTACTCCAATAAATAAAATATTTTATTATATTCTTCAGAGGTGTACTAATAGTACCTACACCCACATTTCGCCAGTTACATTTAAGTCTCATGTAATAAAGGGTGAGCCGATTACAGAATTATAATCATTAAAATCAGTAATACACCCCTCTAAGTTCATATACCTACAAATTACAAAAAACGCAAGTAAATTTGAATTTCACGGGCTACTTTACCACCATGCCCCTTAATCACAAACCTTAGTTACCAAAATAGAACAGCCAGAGCCATCTTGGCTCAACATAACAGAAGGCTCTTAATTCATATTCAAAACATACAAACTACTTGATAAGTTCGGCTCAAGCATTAACATTCGCACATAGACTACTAACGAACAGTTGCCAAAAGACGAAGGCAACATCAATATATCTATGGTAGGATGCTATCACGTACATTAGGCCATTTACCTCGAACCAGACGTGCCAAAAAACCACTTGGCAATAATCGCTTTATAGTTGGTACTGGAATATTGACCGCTATTTTATTACGTACTTAATACCCTGCACACAGATTTGGCAATTGACATCTTAGCTACAGATATGCTGCTGTATTTTAATCAATAATAGCAATAATGAATACGCTAATCTCTGGAAGTAACTGTCAGATTAAAAAAAATCGTATTGCATATAATAGCCCATTATTAAGGACGGATAAAGGGTTATTATTTAACATGGCGATCCTTAGGCGCCGAACAAAAACCACAAAAGTCAGAAAGAACGCGAAGCGAAAACAAAATATTAGATTTCGCGGACAGGAGGTAGTGACAAATAAATTTGCATGCCCTAATCAAGCAAAATATACATTAAACAACCAACTTTTACAACTGGTAACACCTACATTTCCTGCAAATCAATTATTCTTATTCTTATTGTAAAGCTGTCTAACGTCTTATCCAGTATCTAAATCGTGGGTGTTTACAAAAATAACGACTGATGCTATTCAGTGCTAGCACTGTCCTGCGTAGATCGCCCTGAGGACACGGTTAGGCATACGGTGGAGGTCTGCCCGGCTTGGGCGGAGCACCGCCGCGCCGTGTCCTTGTGGAGGCGATCGGCGGCGGCGATCTCTCGCGTTCGGCCCTGGTCCAGGCCATGGATCGGAGCGAGTGCATGGGTAGCCGTCACCACTTTCTGCGAAGCAGTAATGCTCGCAAAGAGAAAGGCGGCGCACATAAGGGAAAGGCAGTGTATGCACCCTCACGGCCCTAGTCGCCGCAGGAGATGCCCTGGGCGTCGGGAATCCCAGGCTGATTCCCGGCCACCGTAGGCGCGGGCTTGCGGACAGCGAGTAATGGGTAGCTCGCTCTCCGTTAAGGACCAAGCCCGGGTCGACGGCGCGTTGTGTTCCACGCGCGCCTCAAAGAGATGTCAGCAGCAACTGATGGGGCCCGCAAGGGCCGATGCCTGCCAGGGGTGCGGGTTGTTCGGAAGAGATATCGTGGCGTGGTGGAAAAAAAAATGTTAGCACTGCGCCCAACGGTGTCAACCTGGTAAGTATGAGTTGGTAAAATTATACTTAAATAAGACCATGAATTCCTATTGGTAATCTATTTCTATCAGGGGATCCAGAAAGACGCTGGCTACCTGATGCCCTAGTGTTTCTGATAAATGCGTACACTGACTGACAGGTCCACTTAATCTGTGTTGTTCTTTTCTCAAAAGACCATTTCAGACATCCGCATGGTGTTCACATGATGATCTGACTAAGATTATGTTGGGACTTTAAAAGAGACTGTGACCTCTGAGTTTATTTCGGCCTTTCTTCTCAGAGTAGTCAGATAGGCAACGTCGACCTCATCTAGGTTTCAAAAATATGATTGATGTGTAAAAGTGTTTGTACAAACCACGTTAAGGAATTAAAATAATTAATCATTATAGATCACCGCAACCCCGCCCCGGATCTAAGGGGGGCAAACCGGGGCGCCCGCCCCGGGCGACAGTTTCAGGGGGCGCCAAAATCATAATATAGTATGATTAAAAATTAAAAACTTGCTCTACAAAGCGCCTAGCATACGGAACCTGGTTGGCTCACCGTCGACTTGTAAGAAAAAGGCGCCACACAGGCCCACACTTAATTATTTCATCTCAAACACTTCAGAGAGGGGCGCCACTATCAAGTTACTGCCCCGGTTCGAAAAAAACGTGACTCCGGGGCTGCCGCAACCTCAACTAAGTATGGTATAGAAAGAAATGCAATACAATATATATAGTAAGGACTAAGTAACTACCTAAATAGTCACTGCGTCCAGCTTTGAAAACCAGTCGCTAATCGCTGTTTCTATCATGCCTGCGTTGAATGAACGTTATTCATAATTAGTTTGATTAATTAATTTTACGTGCAATAACTGTCAAGGAAATGTCTGCTTTCTGTTCAACAGAATATGTATTTTTATAAATAACACGATAAATTAGATCAGACTAGGCTAAGCCAACAGGTGGAAACAGAATTACTCCGTATTCGTTTGGCCTGAGAAAAAGTTCAATCTATCCAGTAATCGTATTTGTTTAGGAACCTATGTGTGATTTAGTTAGGGTTACTAAACTAACAATGGTTTAAGCATAGGTCAGTTCTATCACTAGATTTTGCTACAGTTGTAGATTTAAGGACCAAATGTACCTATATCAAGTAAACGAACGGGTAATGTGGAAACAAAGCCTTTTATTTCGATATGACCTAAATCCTACTCCTACTTAATATTATAAAACTGTTTGTTTAATGTTTTTACTCAATCATGCAACAACGGCTGAACGGATTTGGAAGATATTTGGTACACAGATAGTTTGTAACCTGGAATAACGCATAGAATACTTTCCCGATAGTACCTACGTTAGCGAGGAATAATTTTCGTTAGTAATTAATTTAACAATTGATTGATGATTTTTCATCAAGCCCTCGCAGACCGACGCGACGCGACAGTTCAGCGCGACGCAACTCTAGTAGACCAATTTATATGAAGTTTTCATACAAATCGTTCTTTTAAAAGCACGACGCGCCTGGCTGCGGGAACCTTAATCCGAAACACGAAAATCAATACTTACATATATATATTTATACCTAAGCAATACATTGAAAACTGGCCTGTCTGAATCAATTTCTACAGATCTACCAAACATTTCTGGGAAATCTCAAATCCTGACCGGTAATGCTAATCTCTGAAATAGTTGGCCAACATCCTTAAAACTTTACAAAACGACCCGAACTGCCCACAATTCATTGCCGGTCTATTCGTACGAAGAACCAAATGGACGTGTGTGGCCAGCTTCGACCATTGTGTACATGAGTCATTATCTCAGCATCGTTAGTGTTAGATAGAGGGATTTACTCTATTACTTACTTGGTCGGGTACTCGTGACTTTGAGTAATGTAGCCGCTCTTTGTGTCGATTGTGTTGAGTTGCGCGCTCTAAATAGGTAATGAACATTTATTTTAAGATTCGATCGTGACATTTTAGTCGTCTTACAAAGGTGGTCCACTCAATGTATCCGTCATAAAATACCTCTAGGCGCGATTAAAACATTGTTACCATTAATTAAGATAATAGGTACAAAGAAAAATAAATAATGCTTTAGAATTACTAAACACCCTCCCTGTTAATAATGTTTACGTATCAAACGGTAGACGGCTACCTACCTACTATGACATTCTATCATTAATGTTATCTCCATAACAGTGTGTTTTAAACTACGTCATGGGTCTTAGTGAATGATATTTTCATCTTTTCAATTATGCAAATGTTCAAAAATATTTTTTTTTTTCTAATAAATGATTAGTAGTCATTGGATACATGAAGTGGGCTGCCGTTGTAAGACGACTAAAATGTCACGGTCTATAAACTGTTTGGTAACTGGCTATAGATGTGATGATGTTGGAGTTAGATGGGCCAAGCTTACTATGTTCCGGGGTTAAAATAGAGTCCACTTGAGTTTCTTAACATAACACAAGTTATTTTTAACTTTGTAGTGTTTTTTCGGAAGTCGTTTGTTCTTATTTTTTTGGAAAAAAACATTATTTTTCACTTTTTAATTATGGTACCTTCCCCACACCAACTCGTATACCACTACTGGCTATGTAAACAACAGTGATAGGAATCAGCAGAATGTCATCAAGATAGGTACTTAAAGTGGATTAAAAACAACCGAAGCAAAGTTAAATTTATATGGGACCACCCCTGAAGCCATACCCTACCAATTAAAACAAGAATTTTCGAAATCCATCCACAATTGACAGAGATATAACTTGTATATGTCACTGTATATTTGTAAAAATCGTTAGATTATAATCTATCTCGCCAGATTGTAAACTGTCGAAAGATTGTGAACCGTAACATACTGCTTACAATTTAACGCATTATTTGTCGGTAGATTATAATCTATCGAAGTGACACCGTCAAATTCTGAACCGGTATCAAGACGAATAGTACCTTGCGCTATTATTAAATGGTCAAGTAACTGCCACTAACTTGGAAGTAGCGCTCGCCGGCCGCTGCCGCGGCACCTCTCGCGCGCGCTTGGTCGCAATTCTAACCTAACCTATTCGGTCGGTAAGCAATATGGTGCAGTTCACAATTTATCGACAGCTTACAATCTTGCGAGATAGGTTATAATCTAACGGTATTTACAATTTTACGGTGACATATCATCATCATCATCATATCAGCTCAAAGACGTCCACTGCTGGACATAAGCGTCCCCCAAAAGGGGGGATTTGCCATAATCGCCACGCTTGGCAGACGGGTTGGTGATCGTAGTATGGTGGTCAACTGCATGGATAACGCTGCTGCCCATTCTCTACTAAGGCACTTAATCGCTTTCTACGACACCCACGAGAAGAAATGAGATTCGGAATCGGTGACATATTGTATAACACAGAAATATGATTGTATCCGTGTTACAACAGATCGTGTACTTATGTAGGTGTCTACGATACACAATTGTCGTCCACTTATGTCTTCTCCCATTCCGCATGCCGTCTTTTCTTGCGCAAAAGATGTAGTACTACAGATTCCCTATGAAAAGGGGTGGAAAATGGGCATTTGTCCGCGCTGTGAGCGTGTCTTTTGTCCGGTCTAGTCCTATATCTTCTATATGAATTGCGTCGAGAAGAGAAGTGACAAGTAAATATTATTTGGCCGATTTATTAAAGACGTTTGATGTAGTGTTTATATCGATACAAGCCGTGCGGCCGATGGGTTTTCCCATCGGCAAACATGACGAATTTCCATACAAACTTTCATCCTTAATTAACCTACTAAGTGCCAATTTCACCAATGAAACTGATCGCGATCAGCACAAATCTAAACTGCGTTCACGAGCTGTCAGTTTCAATATTCCACAGCACTGATGACACAGACAATGGCGAAATTGTGTTGAAATCGGCCTTATGGGTTAAATAAGGGATAAAACTTTGTATGAACGGTCACGTATAAGGAACGCTGGGCAAAATTTCATGCTTCTAGACCCAGCCATAGTCTGTCAAAGAATGAATTTAAGATTTTTATTAAGTAATATTATTGCTTGCATTCCGAAGAGAACTGACGTCTTAATTGCGGTGTTAAATGAAGTCGACGATCTGAAACTCCCAGCCTGCATACAAATGGATTCATTCTGATATTATTAGTATTGGATGTTGGATTAAACCCAGCTATATTCAGTGGTAGTGTTAATACCTATATCTATTGACGACGAGTCTAAAATAATGTAGATTAGTAAGTAGGCCGGAGCTTAGTAATAAAATTGAAAATTCTGAATGTAAATTGTAAATTTATCACAATTGCCCAGGTAATTTACGTAACTCTTGGGACTTGGGAGCTACTTTCTTAACTGTAATAAATACTTCAAAAAAATGCTTTGTTATTACATTAAACACCTACTTCTAAACCCACCGCAACTAATGTCACTCATCTAACCTCAATTTTATTGCAAAACATTCCTACTCGTATCTACATGAAATCTGTCTTTTTTAACTAACAAATTAACATATGTTCTTCATTGACAAACCTTAAGTATTAGGGGCATATTATAATGGAGGCTATTTCGCTGACTTTAAGTCAAATCAATCTATAGCTCACTATTAAACCATAAATCAAATCAAATCAAGTGTTTATTTGCAAGAAATACATCGTTGGTGAAGGTGAGCATATCAGGTTAAGCTACGCTTACCGCGGTTTGCCCCTGTATGGCTGACCAAGTTTGTATACCAAGACCCCTCCGTGCCTTGAAAAGCTGTTAGTCTCGGCTGTCATTCGTGGATTTTAGACAGACGTTACGGGTTGTCATAAGCTCAAAAGTCTAGCAACCAGACTTATCAAGGAGTGTCGTATTACTCAGTGACTGGGTTGGGAGGTCAGATAGGCAGCCGCTCCATGTAAAATACTGTCGTCTGAGTCGTCGTCGTCGATAGTTGCATCTGGTTAGACTGGAAACCGACCAACGGTTTAACGTGCTTTCCGAAGCACGGAAGGGTTTCGGGATATAAAGTCAGTATTGATTACCTATGTTGAACGCGTGTTCAATGTAGACTTATAAAGCTTCATATTGATGCGTCATAATGGCATTATATGCTGGTGCTATACATACGGTTGTGACCAACCAATTGATGTCTGAAAAAGCTCGACTGGCTGTTAACAATGGTGTGCCTGGTGTATGGTGCCTACGCTTGTACTACGAAGTGAATGTACAGCACACCCTACATTCACTTCGTAGTTGCCACAGCAAAAGAAACATGAAATTAGAATGAATGCCGTGGAAATGCGTTCCTTGCGAAGCATGTGTGCTGTATGTGACTATGAATGATAGGCTGAGAAATGATGGGAGGAGACCCGTGCGGGTTAATAGAAGATGTAGTGACAACAATTTGAAAGAGTATACTTATTTTGTTTGGTCATGTTGAGATGATGAATGAAGAGCGGCGAACCAAAGGTATTTACGAGACAGATGTGACTGGATGGGACGCCCTAGGAAGACATATAATGATCTCATTAGTGATGTTCTTCAGAAAGGTCATATGCGCTAGCGACCGGGCGGCGTCCGAGTTTGATCAGATGTACTCAACGTAAGCGAGTCAAAAGGAATATGAGAGCGTGAGTTTTCGTATGGAAGTAAACTAAAATGAAATTTTCTGCTAAACTTATTCAAAGCTTGACAATCAATTGACATTATTCTGTCACCCACAGGTCGGTAAGCTCCGGTGTCACAGCTCGTTATTTTTAGATGATGTTGTTATCTTCAAACTGATCCAACATCACATTAATATTGTCCCGCTATGTTTTATGTACCACAATGTCCCAATAGATAATAATGTTTTATTGTGTAACTTGTAGTGACAAGGAAACAATAGCCTAGACCTGAATATATAACTCAGGATAGGACGAATAATATTATATTTGGTATTGGTACAGTGATAGTAAAATAATAAAAGCTGATTCGTGTTTTAATGTGTGTATTTGACATTATACTTCTGAATCAATTTGTATTTATATTTGCAAAAATATAAGTATATCTACATATGTACTAATTGCTCCGACAGATGGTGTCTTGTCAATAAATATAAAAATCCCATAATTAAAAATGTTCACATTCGGGAAAACAGAACGTCCTTTACATTCAGTTTCCCGCAGTTTCCAATAATTACAACATTTTCCGGGAAACTTTTTAAATTTTTCATTCCATAAAAATCAAATTCTGGCTATTACAAATATTTTATTTACTATTATAAAAAATATCCCGATCGGCCCAGATTTTCTCAATTGATACGCTTACCAACGAACAACATTTTATGATTTAGATGGGGAATGGGGAAGTAGAAACATTCTTTGTACCCAGGTATGCGCCTTGCAGTATTCCTGAAACATTATATTTATGTAGAAATATAAAAATATTTTAATAGCAAAACTAACATCCATATAAACTAGATAAGCATTTGTTATTCTTAAATACACAGAACGCAAAAGTTAGTTCTAACTCTTCTGACAAGAAACTAGAGCAAGTACATATTTAGGAACATAACAGCATGTATTTTAGTATTATTATCGTCGACTTTTCCAATGATATTACCAGCCATTATTACCCTCTTTACAAAATATTGTTCCTTTCCACCCGCAGCTGAATTTCTGTTGATTTATAAAGGACGTAACAAAACTTTCCTTCAATACTGGCTGAATGGGAGGGGAAGTTTAAAACAATGATTTTGTAATATTACGATGATCGATGAGTTTCCAATAGAACTTCTGACTTTTGAATGTTTTTATCTAATATCTCTGTTGCGTCTTGAGAAGCTGTCATTTAATCTTGATCAGGAATATATGTCACTGACCTTTGAACTTTTGAAGTGTCTTAATCTGCGTGATTTCTGGCAAAAATAAACATATTTCTCATTGTTTTTAATAGCGATTTAGACCGACTAATCCCGTTTACTGGATGTAGTTGTAATTATTTACGTATAGATTATTGCAGCGTCCTCACGTCTGCTAATTAGGTAACTAGGTATATAAAACTATCACTAATCCTTAATGAGCCCGGGATTATGACATTGCCGCACAATACTCCTATATTATATTAACAAGCCTCTGTGCCAGATAGAATCCCTTCCAAAAAACCCTAACCACAAAACTGACGACTTCCGTACAAACTTTCATCACCTATTTAACCCCTTCAGGAGATGAATTACTTAAATCACTTTCGTTATACAGGTTCACATTAAATTAGCTACCCAACACGATATACGTGTGTAGCGTGTGTGGCTACGTGCTACCCAACACGTGGGTAAAGTATCGATATCGAAAACTAAAGAAACAAAAAAAACACTTGAGAGGTGTCAAGGGACACCCGGATGGAACGAAGTTCCTTTCGATTAATTAGTGAAGGAATTGTAATAACATTTTAAAAATTGTACATATACGTACACACACACATATATATATAATATATATTGACTGTGTCGCTGTCTGCAGAGAAACACGCGCACGCCGCACGGCTTACAACAATGTAGCAAAAAGTGTCGTTACAACTTTTGATCTTAATTTTTTCCGTCTAGCCCCCTTTCGCAACGCGCGATAAGGAACTTCGTTCCAAAAAAGATCATTCGAACTTTTTTCAAAACTTTAAATGACACTGTGACATGTACACTAAGGCAACTAAACGACGGTTTTAATATTTTTAAATGTTTTTATATGTTTTATATTCTAATATTTAAAAATGTAATTTATATGTTGAATTAAAGGAAACAATAATTATATTTATTTTTATTTAAAAGAATCCATAGAGTGTTAGTAACATAATATTAAAACAACTTATTATCTAGTGTTAGTAACAATCACCCTCTGCACAAACTGCTTTACAATTGAAGAACCGGAACTCTTCGCTACAGTTCTCAGGATGAGGTTGCGACTGCCTCTCACTCGACTCAGTAGCGAAGCGGTTTTTTTGGGCACAATCGTGTGAAAACCGTTGTCAGTACGAGCTTGCGCAAACATCTTCGACGCGCTGCAATAGCGAGGAAGTCTCAACAACATCCGGAAACCATTATTATACTGGACGCGCAGGACATGTAGCGATGTTTTAGTGTAATAGATTACTCGTGTACAGACTCTGGCAGTAAGCCTTAAAAATAATAATTTTAACTTGGTCCGTACACCGAGCAAATCTACGGGCCAACATGTTGCACCAGATGGCGAGTGCCCTGCGCTCCCTCTCTATATCTATAAGGTCCCTATGGTCGTCGGAAAGAAAGTGACCCAGGTATTTAAAAGTGGGTCTTTGAAGTGGGTCCTTTGCCCGTGAAATGCTGATTTATTTTTCTATGATCCAGTGTACGGAACTCTTGAGCTATTATTGTATGCTTCTAAACCCAGCGGTGTACGTTATCAGTCAGTGAATTTATGATTTTGTCTATTTTTCAAGCAGAAGAAGTTTGGAATGTCTTTAAGATATTTACCTATCTACAGACTCCCAAATGAACTTTTACCTTAGATCAACAAACATTGTTGACCCAGTGCCTTATAAAGCTTTTCTTCTTCATCTTTGAGTCGTTTAATAAAGCCCAAGATCGTAGCTTCCGGTGTGGAAAACGACCGGATTTTCCTTGTGATGTGCTCTGGAATTTTATGAGATCTATGGCTTGTGGGCCTACAGTTATGGCGGAATCCTCTAGTTTGTTCCTTCCTGTAATACGAGTTCCTTTAATATAAGAGTATGGGATGTAATACATTGTAGTCTGTAGGCCGAGGTCAAATTCAGTGAAATAGTGCTTCAACTATATTATTATGACGTCCTGAGGCAAAGTACTTATGAAAAAGCAATCTCTATGACATTCCGTTAGTGACTCGAGAACCAATCCAATTTATGTTTTAGTTTTCTCTTGTCCGAACGAGCGGAGCTGTGGACACAACCAGCAGATTTATCTGAGAAAGGGCTGAATGAAAACGAAATGTGTAAAAGAAATTTCTCATATATTATTTTACCTGGTTTTTACAAATATTTCAGTAAGATAATTAAAACATTTTTATAAGTTGTATAATGAAAAGCCAGTCTTACCAAGGGGTATCATATGTTGGGTGGCAGTCACTCCATGTAAAATACTGGTATGCAGCTGCATCCAGTTAGACTGGAAGCCGACCCCAACATAGTTGGGAAAAGGCTAGGTAGATGATGACGACGTATAATGAAAAGCCATAGGCAACCCATTTTATGCTTCACCTATTAAAATAACGCTTAAAGTCTGGTTTATGCTAGAACTGAACAAATAAATAAGACTTTAAATAATTACTCATTTTACATTTTCATCCTAACTATACACCGTGACATTTTAGTCGTCTTACAAAGGTGGTCCACTGTATCGGACATAAAATACTTAAAAAATTGTTACTATTTAAGATAATAGGTAGGAACTAAGAAAAATAAATAATGCTATAGAATTATGAAACACCCTCCCTGTTAATAATGTTTACGTACCAAACGTTAGAAGATTTCTACCTACCTACCATAATACCATTACATTTCATCATTCATTCCATCTCCATAACAGGGTGTTCAAAAGTCAAAACTATGTCATGCGTGAATGATATTTTTTTTAAATTATATTCATATGTCCAAAAACATATATATTTTTAATACACGATTAGTAGTCATTGAACACATGAAGTGGGCTGCCGTTGTAAGACGACTAAAATGTCACGGTGTATAATAGTATAAATGCGAAAATGAGTTTGTTTGTTTGTTATGCTTTCACGCTTCAGCGGCTGAACGGGTTTCGTTAAAATTTGTCACACGGGTAGACTATGACCTGGATTAGGATATAGGATACTTTTATACTGGTAGTATAATAATCTGACCAGCACACGGGCAAAGCCGCTGGTAAAAGCTAGTACAATATACGTGAAACATGCGTAACAGCAATGTTCAAATGTTCATTATTTTTAGGTAAGTGCGGTAAAATAAAGCATTATTAAGGTGAATATTTGAAGATAGACATATTCAGGATTCATAGATTAAGTTCAAACAATGCTTCCAATTACGACTTTTATGTATTTAACGTAAGGTTTCTATAAACCTTACGTTAAGTACATAAAAGCTCTATAGCAGGAAATGAAATAAATCAATTGCACAGTATTTGAACCGTTATAAAGGACTGAATCTGAAGCTGAAAATTTTCGTCGAACGGTGATGAGATATGAAACACACGGTAATTAGTATTTAAAAATGGTAATTATGCTTCGTGATTGGTAATTATAAATCAAATGAATAATATACTTAAACACATATTTATTCATTAATTTATTCCAAATATTAATGACATTAAACTTAACTATAATATTTACTCGATTTAATTTAAAAATAATGCTCAAAATCAACCAGTTTTCCTTAAAATCAATAATATTATCTGTCTAGTCATCATTATCATTACAGCCAAAAGTCATCTACTGCTGGACATAGGCCTCCCCAAGCTCCTCCACTTTGACCGGTTCTGTGTTTCCTGCATCCAGCGGTTTCCTGCGGCCTTTACAAGGTCATCGGTGCACCTTGTGGTAGGCCTTCCAACACTACGTCTTCCGGTACGCGGTCGTCACTCCAGAACTTTTCGGCCCCATCGGGCCATCTGTTCTGCGAGAAATGTGTCCTGCTCACTGCCACTTAAGTTTGGCAATTCTTTGGGCTATGTCGGTTACGAATCTGGCAAACGACCCAAGAGTCAGATTGACCCGAAACTGTACCGAAGATATCCCGAACGTCAGCTTGTACGAGATTAGTAGGGCTCGGAAGCAGCTTAAAAACAACAAGGTGCCGGGTGATCTGACGGAATTACGGCCGAGCTTCTGAGAGCCGCGCCGGCGGAAAACTCGTTCTTAAGGCCCTCAAAAAGCTGTTTGATTCCGTCATACTCGAGAGTAGTACTTTTCTTTGAGAAGAGTGACAATATCCTTTTCATGAATTATAGGCCCATCTCACTTCTGAGCCACGTCTACAAGCTGTTTTCAAGAGTCGTGACGAAACGTGTCGGGCGCAAGTTTGACAACTTCCAGCCTCCCGAACAAGCCGGATTCCGTAAAGGCTTTTGCACCGTAGACCACATACATACGCTGCAGCAGGTTATACAGAAGGCTGAAAGTATATAACCTGCCTCTTTGCTTAGCGTTTGTGGTCTACGAAAAAGCCTTCGATTCGATCGAGGCATGGGCTATACTGCATTCTTCTCAACGGTGCCAGATCGACTATGGGTACACCAAGGTGCTGAAGTATCTGTACGAAAACGCCACTATGTCAGTCCGACTCCAGGATCAGATCTCGAAACCTATCCTTCTGCAGCGAGGTGTGAGACAGGGAGACGTTATCTCTCCGAAACTGTTCACCGCTACACTAGAGGATGTCTTCACGGTTCTGGACTGTAAAGAGGCTGGCATTAATATCAATGGCGAGTACATCACTCACCTTGTTTGCCAATGATGTAGTTGTCATGGCTAGGACTATGGAGGACCTCACTAGATCTTCTGAAAGAGTGGGTCTTAAAATGAACATAGACAAAGATCTTTCTAGTAATTTAAATAAAACCAACTAAAACACTACTTCAAAACTCAGTGTACCTGTTTTAATAGAACTCAGCCTAACCTATACAAGTTCCATCTAAGACATTTCTTAAGCTCGATAAGATCTTATACAAAAACTGAGGGAGACTGAGGCATTATTTAGCCAATGTTTCGTCCTTCGATTGCTGTTTTTTCCGAGGCATGTTTACTTTGAAAAAAGAATAAGTCAGTGTGTAGTTTTATTTTATTGTCAGTTAACAATCGATCACGCGTTGGTAGTAACACTTCGACCTTGCGCTGGCCTAGCGAAGTAAGGAGTTTCAATGTAATAAGAGGCCATTGTAAACTGGTACTAAATACCATTTTCAATTTCTCATCACCGTTCGCCAAAATACAAACTGAAAAAATGGTAATTATATAAACGGTAATTAGGTATTTATATACTTTCTCACATTATACGTTCTTTATAGAACATAATTACTTACGAACTTAATCAAAGCAAAGGGTATTCTATGGCGACTATTACAGTGCATAAAAATGATAAATAAGAATAATACACTTACCACGGGAAACTCGAACGGTAAGGAGATTTTTTGCGAAACACCATTTCTGGTCGATTAACGCAGGCTATCTTTAGCGTGTGACCCGCCCCAGTCGTGACGTGGAACTGAGCGCGACGCTGAGTTGTCTCTTTCAGAGACCGTACACTACCCGGAAAAAAATTAACCCTGCGACTGTGTGAACAAATGGTAGTGAGTAAAAAGTGTTGGGACAGTTTTCAAAGTCATTACAAATGACTTAAAAGTACTCTTTAATGTGTATAGTTTTGCTAATTGATAAAGCATGTCGTGAACTATCTAAATTACTATACAAAAACATACGGTATTTATGACTTTTCGAGCATGAACTGCAAAAATTTGGGAATTGGGACACGAATGGTGATGAGAATTGACGAACCTGTATGAATATGACTTAGTTGTTTATAACAATAGGAATATGTAATGTTCATCTGTATATAGTGCTGGACCTATGTTTAACGTGAAATAGACATATCTATAACATTACTTTATATCTCAATAAGTAGTTATTTGGAGAGAGCCGCGTAATATGCACATGTTCAAAGAATCACCCATTATTTATAGAAAGCTATTCATGTGTAATCGTAATATTGTAAATATTTTTAGGTTGAACATAAATATTTTAACTAGCACTGAATGCCTATTAATACTTACAATCTTGTTTTCGCTTAGTTCGCGAAACGTTACTGTTCTATTACAATAAAAATCCAATTTCCGATAAAGAAGTATAGTAGAAATAAATAGCGCAACAAATAATAGGTATTGAAACCATGGCCACATTAAAATAATTAATTACCAAAAACACAAAACGAATATCCTACTTAGACTTGCTTAGACTAGCTTTCAATAATAAATCAAAATTGTGCAACCTCTTTTTAAACATTAATACTACATAAACTGGCCATTTCCCGTCAAAAAATAAAAAGATGCCATTAGAGTTTTTCTTCTTTTATTATTTTTTTCTGGTCCTTAAGTGCATCTAAAATGTTTTTCACTTAAAACAGCCTGTGATTAGATTCAAATCGAATTCAATCTTCTTTGCTGTGATAAAAAATAATACTTTTATTTTTGTAGAAGGGGTTTTCATTTTCACAATACGTTTTAAAAATAAAAGTTAACTCGATGTCCTAACCTCGAATATAAACTCATATGAACTATAGCTTAATGCTAGACAAGATAGTTAAAATATTTACTCCATCAATCAATTACTGCTGAAAATGAAGTCAAAGTGAGCCAGCAACTGAAACGGGTGAAAGCATTACATAAATAAAATAATATTTTAGAAGTTTAGTCAAACATTAATTTTCTGGCAATACTTAGAGATATTTTAGAGATCTTTACCTACAAAATAACTTTGAGCAACGAAATAATATTTAACAGACTATCTGGGGACAAAGCCGGTTACTTATTTTAAACTAAATTATTTAAATAACTTTCATCAGAGAAACGATACTTTGCGATTAATTTGATTAATAAGTTACTATCAGTATCAGTTATCTACGCTTCCGTCAGCTGTTATTGGCATAATTAATTAAATTTAAATGAGTCTGAAAGGCCAATTTCAGATAATTAATTTGAGAAATGATTTTAATTACACGAGGAATGTGGAATTTCCAATAATTTTCTGTATTAAATAAAAATATATTGTGACATGTGAACATCACAGCTATATTAAGTTACTGTACACATTTGAATTCCACACTTACATACATCGTTCTCTAGAGACAGAAAAGTAATGTAGTCTGCTAAAGAAAACCAAGGGAGTACAACAGCAACTTTTATGTCCCAATAATTTAGAAAAAAAATAATCGTTGACAATATTTGAATTTTCTTTTCTCTCTCTTTATTCTAAATCGCCGCATTGTTTCTGTTTTTTTTTTTCAGACATTTTCCTTCTTATTAATGTAGATATTATGTTTATCCATGACACTTTCCGTGGTCGCAGTCCACACGTAGGCACCTATATTTAATGTCGCCGACCCGCATCTCTGCACTTCGTCCTACTTTCAGCCCGATATTGTGTTAAGCTCTCTATGTTTTTACTCTGTGGTGAAAATACTGCGTCCACAAAAAAATAACTTATACCGAATTAGGTTTCTATGTTGTTTCTGGTTTAAAATATTCCATTTACTTATTAATTACTTACATACAAGCAAGTTTTATCAACTCCAATTGTATCAACCTTTTTATGACTTTTCCGTTTGAAAACAATGGTGGTTTCAGCAATTTTCTTTCGTCTTCCCATGACCTTAAGAAAATATGACATTACTGTACGTAAATTTCACATGGGCCTAGAAAATTTGGCATTCTGTGAGCGGTAAAGAAGATGGAAAGTCAAAAATGTAAGTATTGGACAGCTGCTGAAAAGTTTATGTCAATCCTGTTGAAAGTCGTTGAAGATGATGGAAAAGTTAAAAGTGGAAGTATTGGATTTACTTAGGCTTCTGAAAAGTTTAGTTTTTATCCTGTTGTAAGTCGTTGTAGAAATAAGAAACGGTTTGAAAGCGATTGTACCTTGTGTAAGCCTCTGTATGCAAATATTACATGTAACTGCGGTCGCCATTCCACCCGTCAATCATAATTACGGTATTATCCCACAAGATTGATTGATTGTTCGTTGCAGGTACTGAGATCAACAGTATTCCATTACACATTTACGAACATCCATATTATATACATATATTCACGTCCTTTTTCCATGAGGTAGGCACAAACTACAGAACACCACCTGCTACAAACCTTACATGGTACTTTGGCCTCGTGTGCGTGCCTACACACCTAACCTTTTTGGAGAAATCACCAATAAGGTCACTTATATGTCCTACTAGGGCGTACCCTACCGGCGTTTCCACTCACATCTGTAAAAAAAACACCTTCTGTTAGTCACCCTTCTTAGATCCTCCCACCATGACCAAACCATCTAAGTATAGGTACTCTTTTCAATTTTTGTCACTACATTTTTTTTTAAACCGCAGCGATACCATAGCACCACATCACATAATTCTTCAGCCTTTGATTCATAGTCATAGTATTAGTTTACGAACATTATGACGTTTATTTAGGCATATGTCCTGCAATATGGCCAAAACCTAAAATAGAGACTTACATTTAGTATTATTCTCAACATTTCGATCAAATGTGTTCCCTTTATATTATGTGAGATAAATGGTAACGTATAAACCAACTCGTTTTCAAATCATAGAGGTAGGTAAATGTCGTGTAGCTGCAGTTGACGATCTAATAACAGGGCATTTATGTTGTCACATGTGTTTTGAATAACAATAATGGTCTCACAGTCCATGGCAGGCTATCTTCATAATAACTATATTAATAGTTTACGATATGCGAATGTGATCCAATGAACTTGCAAGTGAATTTCGATCAATATTGTGACTTCTTGCACCGTATAAATGTTCATAAATATCATGTTTTTTAAATAAATGATTAGAAGTCATTGGATACATGAAGTGGGCTGCCGTTGAAAGAAGACTAAAATGTCACGGTGTATAAGGCACATTACATTGTTTATAGTTCACAATATAATATTTAATTATAACATAACATCACACCCTGTTTCCGCTAAGGGTTGGGCAGAAGTGTCCCTTTAGCACATCCACATTTCGCCGGTTATGTTTTTAAGTCACATGCAACAGCGGGCGAGCCTATATAGAAAAACCCAATAAAACTTTGCCCGACCTAGGAATCGAAACCTGGACCTCGTGCTCAGCAGTAGCGCTTACGAGTTGCAATCAATAGACCAACGAGGTAGTCATCATATTTAATGTAGTGTAGGAGTTATAAGTAAATATGTATTTTGCCAGAAAAACAATACTTTATAACTTGCTTATACTTTTAATTTCACAACTGTTCTCTTTGACTGTCCAACAACTAATGATTCGCGCTCCATTTTACCATATAAAATACATTTTATGGCCCCACCCAGAAATAACGGCTAGGTGACGTTGTTTCTAAGTGTTGCCATCGTACAATTACAAATTTTATTGCCTGAGTTGTCATACTAAAAACATATCTAAAAAGACCGTTACAATCATGATTATAACTTAACAGTGCTCCCACAGTGGATATTATAATTCGGTATTAGATAATACACTTTTTCCAAACTAAATCAATGAAATCACGACAATTTGTTTAACCAGCACTTTTAAAAGCTAACGATTAAATTATGAGTGCAAATGTAATTTACATTCTGTTTCACGCGCTGGGCCCGCGTGAGGTATTACGGTTTATTTCCTCTCGCAGAGAGGAAACCCGTGTCCCGGCAGTGGAAATACTATAGGCTGATTATACGAGTCTACAAAAATCAGCATCGAATAAAACATCACAGTCACAATTTAGAGCTATTAAGATGGGGTCGTGGCGTGGCTGAATAATAAAGGTCACAAGGGTTTTTTTTTGGGTGAGAAATCATCAAATAACTTCTTCCACTCTGGGTGGAGCAGGAGGGTGTGTCTGACTTTTACTGACTAAAACCAGACCCGTATTCCCTCATTTGCCTGTGTGCCAAGGGCCGCGGTATCTCTTTCGAACAACCCTCGCCCCTGGCAGGCATCGGCCCTTGCGGACCACACCAATTGGTGATGACATCTCTTTGAGGCGCGCGTGGTCCAGAGCATTTTAAGTAGGTACAGTCACCAAAAGAGATAAGTAACCAGAGACGTCGGATATAGTTGAAGTCACACGGGTCGATTGAAGGTTAAGTTATGCTTGCCACTTACATATGGAGAGCCTTCCGTGTATCGGAAAGCAAGGCTGTCATTCGTAAATCTTTGACAGTTGTAACAGGTAGTCAAAAGCCCAAGAGTCTGACATCCAGGGGCAAGTGTCGTGTTACCCAGAGGTAGCTCGGTTGTGGAGTGGTCAGATAGATAGTGCTTCATGTAACATACGGGTATTGAGCTGCATCTGGTTAGACGAGATGAGTCACAATTTAGAACGTTAGCTTGGAATGTTATTCAGTTTCGTAGTCAATATGTACTCTACCACACGTCGTGATTCGTGACAATAGAAGCGCACATTCTCAATACATGTCAAGTCAGAGACGTGTTAGGTAGATACGTGCAAGAAATTTTGTCAATGTTATTGGCAGACGAGGATTCGTTTAAAATAAATGAAGAAAAATTGCTCGTAGAAAAAGTAAAATGCAAATCTATGTTCTTTATTGACTATTTTAGTAGATGATTCGTTTAGCCTAGTCTAGTCTAGTATTTATCCGATTCTGTCTTTTGTTGTGAGTGTCACAACTATCACATACCACAGCTCTTCTTAGGTCTTTGTTGTTATGATTTAATTGATTTTAATTATGAACTTATTTTATTCATCATCAGCCGTTTGTGTCCCACTGAGGGGCAAAGGCCTCCCTCCCTTCTTTCCCTTGTCTAAGATCTTACTTTATTTTAATTCTTACGCGGTCGATAATTTTGGTGCACAGTAAAACTGCAATAAGTCTTTGTCATTACATCAACTTAGCATATCATCATCTGCCTAGCCTTTTCCAAAACTACGTTGGGGTCGGCTTCCAGTCTGACTAGATGCAGCTGAATACCAGTATTTTACATGGAGTGACTGTTTATCGGACCTCCATAACCCAGTTACTGATTAATGAGAAATGATTTTATTTCTGTAAGTTTGTTTGTACATACGGCTACACATCAAGCTATACGTTTCCAGTATAAGCTGATCTTGCATTGTATAGGATCTCCGTACAGTGCGAGATCAGCGTAAACTGGAAATGTATAGCTAGATGTGTAGTCCTGTGTACAAACACTTTTATACGTCAAGCATCATCATCATCATCATATCAGCCGAAAGACGTCTACTGCTGGACATAAGCCTCCTTGAAAAGGGGGGGAATTGCCATAATCGCCACGCTTGGCAGGCGGGTTGGCGATCGCAGTATGGTTGTCAAATGCATAGAGAACGCTGCTGCCCATTCTCTAGTAAGTCCCTTAGTCGCCTTCTACGACACCCACGGAAAGAAATATGATGGTGCTATTCTTTTACGTCCGGCACCACACGGAACTGGCACCACACGGAACTACGTCAATCATATATTTTAAACTAAATGAGGTTGGCATTTCCTGTCTGACTACTCTGAGAAGAACGGCCGAAACAAACTCACAGGTTAGTCACTTTTAAAGTCAAGACATAATCTGTGTGAAGACCATGTAGATCGGTGTCTAAAATGGTATTTTGAGGAAAGAACCACACGGGTTAAGTGGAATGGATAATATACTATTTATTTAAATAATATACATCAAGTTAGTTTATATATTTCTGTAAAGTTGTGTACTACTGAATGAGTAAATACATAATACCTAAGTATTATTTTCTAAATCTTGGTTTCGTAGAAGATGATACTTAGCACCAAGAAATACAAAATGCTAAAACAATTTTCCTTAAATAAATCGAGAAGTCTAAATTAATTTAAGGTCTAACTGTATTTACTTTTAAGTTAATGGAGCTTTATAAAAACAAACAGCTCACAAAGCCGAAATGGCTGATACGCTACATTTCAGCCTCTCAAAGTAAATTTACTTTATGTATTATGTAAATGACGCCTTTTCTCTCGTTCGCCTTTCTTTATACCCCTCATTATTGAGTAATTACTGAAATTTTATACAAAATTTCCATAAAACCGGTCGTAGGTACCTGTTCTAAGATAGCATTATGTTCAAAAGAACATAATGCTATCTTAGAACAGGTACTTTAAAAAATTCAATCGATTATTGAGAATTCTTAGGAAAAAGTTAGGCAGCTATTCCCAACTATGTTGGGGTCGGCTTCCAGTCTAACCGGATGCAGCTGAATACAAGTATTTTACATGAAACAACTGCTTATCTAACCTCCACAGACCAGTAAATGGGTAACAAGATATCCTTTGATAAAATTGGTTGTCAGACTTTTGAGCTTGTAACTATCCGTAACGACTGTCAAAGATCTACGAATGACAGCCGGGACCTATGGGTTAACGTGGTTTCGGAGGCACGGAGGGGTTTCAAAAAGTAATGGATGGTCACCCATCCACGATTTGACCGCGGCAAGCGTAGCTTAACCTTAGATCAACCCTGTCGGCTGTTATTATTAAGTCATGAGCCACTTCGCTTATACATTTTTAATCCTAAATGTTATGTTCTGAAACAGTTTCATGTAGATCAATTGGCGCACGAAAGTCGTTGACCCCTAGCGCCGTTAGTGAACATGAACGGTTGTTTTGTGATTTTTTTAAGTATTGAAAAATTAAAATGGCCGCTATTTTGTTTGTTTCGTTTTTGGCCTCATCACCACACGTAGGTAGCTATACGTAGGTAGCTACTGCTGACTTCCATTTTGTTTTTCTCTGCAAACCCATGATAAAAAGTCGCAATATGACTCCCGTGGAATAAATCCTGAATTCGGATTTAATCCACGGACTGTTGATGAATGAAATAACTGCGACTGTGTTCCAAAGATAACTTCAAACTTGAATTAATTCAAATATGTTCCTTTTATACTTTCATTCAACTTTCAAAATTAGAAGTTTTGTTGTTTTACAACGTTCAGTCGATTGTAACGACAGTCTATTGTCTTTGCCAACGTTTCCTTCAAAGTTGTTGTTACATGACCTCTTCACAGACTTAATTCGTCTGTTTGTGAGTACGTAGTTAAATTTCTTGTTTAAACGGTGTTTACAAAATTACGTTTTATTAGTAATTAAAAAGATTTTTAGGTAAGGAAGCTTTTTTCCGCGTACATGAGCCTGGCTATGAGAAAAGTTAAGTTATTGAATTATGCTGGAGTGGCAAAAAATTGCCAGTATTTTTTTTATAAAGAATGAGTAGCTATTTAACACGATTGGTATGTAAGCACGTTAAAAAAGTGCAGAATAAAATACTTGCGAGAAAATGTTACCAGTAGATTGAAATTAAACAAGAAAAAAATACGAAAAACACAATGTTTAAGAATCATAACAAAACCTCATCCATTCTTGTCTAATAAATACCTCAAATTATCGCCGAAAAAAAACATCTGCCGTTTAATAATTTGGTACACCATCAAGAGATAAGATTTGTGTAATCGCCCCGATGACTGGTCTACATTGATGGATGGTTCATCTTCCGATTACTACCGAGTTCTCCCGAACACTCCCGATTAACTCGCTCCTTCTAATGTGGATAATAGCAGGATGATTCGGCAGATATGAATACCTATTTACCAATCTGTCCATCACTGCATGCCTCGGATTCGTGTTTACAATTTGATGTCGGTTTTGGCGTTGAAATAATAAATAATTTGAAGTTTGTTTTTAAGAATTCGGGTTGTAAAATAAATAGATTTATCATCATTTTAATGGATTGTGGATACTTCGTAATCAGCCTGTAATATTTCCACTGCTGTGGCACAGGCCTCCTCTCTGTGGGAGTGCTATAATCAGTGGCGTTAGTAGATTGGGGCAGGCAGGGCAAGAGCCCTGGGCGCCTATCGAAGGAGGCGCAAAAATTCTCCAACTATTAAAGAAAATAAAAACATCAATAAACCATTTCATACTGTTACCCTATATCTACGGTAAGGACCAAGCCCGGGTCGACGGCGCGTTGTGTTCCACGCGCGCCTCAAAGAGATGTCAGCAGCAACTGATGGGGCCCGCAAGGGCCGATGCCTGCCAGGGGTGCGGGTTGTTCGAAAGAGGTACCGCGGCCCCTGGCACACAGGCAATTGAGGGAACACGGGTGGGTTTTAGTCAGTAAAAGTCTGACACGCCCTCCCGCTCCACCCAGAGCGGGAGAAGTTATTTGATGATTTCCCAACCAAAAAAAAAACCCCTATATCTAAGAAACCTGAGAAGCTACTTGAATATATTGTGCAAATGTGCAGTACGGGGAGGAAAGCGTATTTCCAAATCTGCCTATTTCTATTAAAAATTTCTTAAAATTGCAGCATTGCAAGCGATCTTTTAGCAAGTTCAAATTAATACTTTCGTTATTGAAAGCTATAATTGGTCGAGAAATGTTATACGACCCAGCTTTGCTCAGTGTAGACTGAGAAGATAATTTACGAAGGGGCGCAAATGTGATGCGTGCCTTAGGCGCCATTTTCTATTAGTACGCTCCTGTTTATAATACACCACGCAGGCCTAATGCGGGTTGCTGTATGTCACATGTTTTGCTTTTTTCTTGTTCTAGGACATGCAAGTCTCCTCACGATGTTTTCCTTCACCGTTTTAGGAGCAGTGGTGATAAAATAATTTTCATGAAGTAAAATGCCTGGTTGAGTGTCAAACCCACGACCCACATACAACTCGTAAGTCGCGGCGGTTAGCTACAATTGTGGATAGTAGATAGTACCAACTTTAATCTTTATGTTTTGGAACTGAATCGCTGCTCTAGTGTAGGTTAAAAGCCGGATAGTTGGCACACTTTTTAAATCACTCTGTCTGTCTCAGTACTATAAGCTAAATACAGTACAATAAGTAAAACTGGCCGATATTTTGGTTTTTTATCTACATATTCATGAAAAGTAAAAACGTTATCTTTGATATTTCCAGAGTATTAGCGATCTCTGTGGACCTCTATATTTTAGGACATCTAATCCATAAAAATTACGTTCAGGATAGATGCCGAGAAACAGGACATCTATCCCGCAAAAACTTTGATCGCATTTTGCCTTCCCATGCAATCGCACAGAGACATGCGACACAGTCAACTTAGTGGTAGTTAGAGAGTCTTTCCATAGATTAATAAAATAGCATGCGATTCATCCACGAAGCTAGAGTAATTACAATCAGGGCAACTCTACCCCTGGGATAACTATCCTGGTTTAATTTAGTTGTAATTATCATACAATACTACATAGGCTATTTAGCATCGACGAATTTTCATAAATTTGATGGCATAGGTATTATATACAAGAATTCAGATCAAAACGCTCGGATGATAAAACGATCATTCAATTAAATTCATGATATAAACTGTAAGTACAACTGAAAAATTTGTTTTGAGCATAATTCAAAAATTAAATGGCCGGAACGTAGTCCACCTCAGAATGATAATTATGTTTTAAAGTGACAGGGTATGTAAAACATTGTTGCTCAAGTCGAGCAAACTCTTTATACGCTATTTAATTCAATTTATTTTTAAGGTGCTTTCAGTGTTGAATGAAGCTACTTAATATCGCCGATCTTGTCTGTCGCTAGTGTAAGTTGTTTTTTTTTTGAGGGTGGGAAATGATCAAATAGCTTCTCCCGCTCTGGGTGGAGCAGGAGGGCGTGTCAGACTTTTACTGACTAAAACCCACCCGTGTTTCTTCAGTTGCCTGTGTGCTAGGGGCTACGGTATGTCTTTCGAACAACCCGCACCCCTGGCAGGTATCGGCCCTTGCGGACCTCACCAATTGATGCTGACATCTCTTTAAGGCGCGCGTGGAACACAACCACGCCAACGGTGGCCTCGAATCAGCCTGGGATTCCCGACGCACAAGGCGTTTCTTGCGGCGACTAGGGCCGTGAGGGCGCATATATATACTGCCTCTCCCTCACATGCGCCGCCTCCCTCTTCGCGAGCATTACTGCTTCGCAAAAGGCTACCCATACACTCTCGCTCCGAACCATGGCCTGAGGGAGGACGCAAGAGATCGCCGCCGCCATAAGGACACGGCGGTGCTCCGCCCAAGCCGGGCAGACCTCCACCGTATGCTCCACCTTGTCCTCAGGGCGATCTACGCAGTGTAAACACCCGGGTGTTTCCTCCCGCCTTATCCGAAACAGGAACCTCCCGAAACATCGCTAGTGTAGGTGTGTCTATATTAATGGGCATGTCCCAGATGTACTGAAATCTTCACAGAAAAACTAGGTAGGTACTTTTCAGGTTTAACATCTGAAAATTATCCCAGGACCTCTAACTAGCTGCGGAGCAGTGGTAGCCTAATGGTAACGGCCCCGACCTATAAGTTGTAGGTCATAGGTTTGAACCCAGGCAGACGCTTTAATTTGCTTAAATAATTTTCATCACCGCTGCTCTCAAAACGGTAAAGAAAACATCGTGAGGAAACCGGCATATCCTACAATAAAAAATTCGAAGACATGTGTCATCAATAGAGATCGGATAATCGGATGCATATTTACCTAAAGTTAATTTTTAGTCATGAAAGTATGGAACTGCTGCTGGGCTGCAGCTGGGCTGCTTAAAAATATTTTTTGATAAAAAAATCCCGGGATGCCAGGAATACCGGGAATGCATAACTAGTTAGGTGTATAGTATGGAAGCGACTTCTAAATTATTAGGATTGCATAGCTATTCAGACATATATTTATTTAAAATTAATCGCGATGCAAATATGTGGAAGTAGGGTGTATAAAGTCTGTAAGAGTGGGGGTAGTGTGTGGTAGTTAAAACACTTTTTTACATGAAATGAAGATTTTTTCATTACAAAAGCGCATTCCATATTAGCCAACATCGCAACTTTAGGTGAATATGCATCCGAATATCTGATCTCTGGTCATCAACTAACACGCACTGGCCCCGCGTGTTGGGTAAATTAATTTATTCCTGTACGTAATTTTGCAAACATCTTTTACATGTTAATCATTTTTTTTAAACTAGATGAGGTCGGCGTTTCCTATCTAGATTATAGCTCACTCCCTCTCGAAAACAGGAGGTCTCTGTCCCTGCAGTGGGAACATCTGCTTAGTCATACTTTAACTGGCTATATAGCTGGACCTATCTATCTACCTATTTTCTCATGAGCAAAATTGGACGAAAAGTATTTCCAAACCATTTTTTAGTTAGTTTTCTTTTTTTACGCTGGGCTACGCAAAAGAAAATATCAGAAACATCCTCGTATCGAGACCATTAAAATTAATGTAAGAATAATTTCGGGATAACCCTAAAATATTGGGATGTGGGCAGCCATGCGTCTTGTGGCCGTGAAGTCCTTAAGTCCTCTATAAATTACGAGCCTAACCTACGTCAATTTTCTTTCTGACCCCTGTTGCCTACAGGATGTACCTAACTATACGAGTATTCTTGAGGATAAACATGTTGACATTGCGAGACTTATTTATATACGTTGCATGAAGTTAAGAGACGTTGAAAAAGTTATACATGTATGGTTAAACAGTCGCTAATCATAACTTAAACAGCGTTTATAAATAAAGATGGTTAACTTTAAAAAATACTGAATTCTACGCAGGTTGCGGAATGAACTCGATATGCAAACCTTTACTCGAGAATTCCTACCATCAAGCAATATGTAAGTGTAATACTTTGACGACCGAATAGACTTGCAAAACCAGGAAGTATATGTTCTGATATGGCTGTAGCATGTAGCAAATAAATAATGTTCCAAGCTTGATATATGCCCGCAGTAGTGGAAAGCGACGTTAATTGTTGATTAATACAGATGCGGTGGGCATCAATCGGCTTTTCCCAAAACGGTATGTGCTATTTGAGGTGGCCACTCTCAAATAATTTGCAGACTCAATTAAATTAAATAATCGCTACGCTAATTATAATTGGTGTAACTTTTTTGTAAACATGTGTATCGCTTAGTACTTACTTAGGTACAGTCAGCCTCAAAAATATGTATATTATCGACAGTAATTAATTTGATTGTCTACAATTTTTGCGTTAATGTGAAGCTATAATAAAGTACACAGTGTGCAATATATTATTGATACTTCTTACAATATTAAGGACCAAAACTGTAGGCAGTGTGTGTCTGTACTGTACATCTCTCGTACGAGGAATGTCTTAGATCGAAGCCTCAGGGAATCAAAGTCACGCGATGTCTCTAGGGCCGCCAAGAATTTACGATTCGTAAATATTATTCGTAGATATGAACCTAGTATTTCTCCAAGAGTCAATATCCTTTCAGGCTATGCTTTGATCTGAGGATATCACCTATTTTAATTTTGAACGTGATGATACATTGCTTGTACTTAGTGACACTTTTCTTTGCAATATAGTCAATAAGTAACGCCACGAATTAAAAAAAAACACAAAAGATAGTACCTCTAGCAGCTTGTCATGACAACTCGCAACTCTCTTAAAAGCCTCTTCCAGTTCAATACAATTTTATTCAAATAACGAGCACTATCCTTATGTCTGTAAAAAGTTCTAAAGTTAAATCGCTTAATCAAATGAAAAATTGGAGTTACAAGCTACAGTTCACCGTTGCGTCAACATTGAATCGCCTCACGTTCATTTAATACACGGAACTATGAGCGTCGACGTAAACGTTCTCGCGTTGAATAAGTCCTTCAGTTCAGTCACACTTCGTTCTCTTTTTAAAAGTGCAGACAATGTGTTACTGATAGGTAGCGGAAACTGAGAAGAAAAATGTAAAAAACAGAACATCAACCAAACAACATTAACTAACTGCGGAAGTAGTCTCTTTACCAATTACTTCGGTCTTACAGACGTAGCCATTTCTTTGTTTCATATTTAATGCAAGCTTCTTTAAACAGTCAGAAGCCATTTGTAGCACGGCACTTTTTTCTGTAACAACGTTATATACATTTCAGCTACCAACTATACCGAACCTACTTACTTCATGTTTGGAACCATTTGGAATGTGCGGTCTTGTCTAATTGCATTCCGGAGATGCTCGATTTATATTACTACGATAGAGAGTTTACGCATTAGAGAGTCTTCACGAGTGGCGTATAGGCCGTTGTACCCTATGTAGGTTGTAAGCCCTGCCACCTCTGGTTGGTGACTGGCTAATGTTTTTGCCACAGCATTAGGTAGCTGTTACTGTTATTACACAATAGGCCGCATGTCCTTGAGATGGCGTGGCGTAGTACTGAGTTTCAATAGAATAAGAGATCAACCTACTGGTTTTGATACCACTTCTTCTGCTTAGGGTATTGATGGCAAAATGTTTGGCCCAAAATTCAGCTGCGCGAACTCCTCTCACTGACGCAGTCATAAGATCATCAAATGCATAGGTCACAGGGCCATGCGGCATAGGATCAGGGGAGGTAGCGCATACTCACTCGAGTTTTAAACCGTCCATGAACCACCTTCTGTGGAGATTGTCTTTACTCCCGCCGACTTGGGTCCGAAATTTATTTACAGATTTCCAAGATTTCCAAGTCGGCCACAGTAACGCGTGCCCAGGCGGAAGGCTCTCAGATGGTTCGACAACATTGTTAGGGAGTTTATACAGCTCTCGCTATAGATTAGGTACATCTTGCTGTGGAGGCGTTACTATTCGTTGGACTAGATGGTAACTTGTACCACTGACGTGCGGCCTAACGTACTCGTTGAGAGGGCTGACGAAGAAGAGCACTCTTTCAACTTGGCGGTCCACTAAATAAATCGTCTTAACTCTCTTCTCTTCTTATTTTATCTTCCTTAAATCATACGTTCATAAAGTTCATCATCGCGTCTCATTGTTAATACTAATATTGTTGAGAAGTTTATAAGTATTTTCTGTGCAAGGGAAACACGAAAACTTTTGAAGCGCAGCTACTTTTATTTAATTGAACTTCGAAACTAAACCCAAAAACCTACTTCCATTCTAGAACTCACTCTACAGAGTTCCAGCCAAGACATTAGATTAATAAGTATTCTTAAGAATGTATAAATTGTCTCTGGTTTTATTGTAACACATTTTGCTTCAACATTTCACATTGTCATCTTCAGAACGAGGGTTTTATACGGAGGCACAATCATCATTATTTTGTTGGTTTTTCTTCATAGTTGTTCATTCTCTTTTTGTGTCACGTCGCGGAATGCCTATCTAAATTCGGCTGAGACCCGAAAAAATATTTAACTGTTAAACTAGAAGTTGAATTGTTTACTCATGAACGCTCCAACTAGTAGGTACTTTCCAGATAATTGGATTTTCTTCACAATCATTACACACACGTTATCCTTCCCAATATAGGTTTAAATAAATCAGTGAACACAGAATTAAAAATTCCATTAAATCCGTTTCATTATTGAAACGACTTGTAAAACGAAGACTAGTCTAAAGAGAAACGCATTTCCTAGAAATCAGATTCATTATAGAAACTGAAACGTTTGCGAACATTCTACAGTATCTAAGTTTCAATAGGCAGTCGAAGTAGCAGGAACTATTGATCAGTCATACATCAAAAGCTTCCGACACGTACTTATTCATGATACTAAGTCCTGATCTCACATGTACCTAAAGGATATAAAGATAATTTTGGAACTTGCTTATTTCTAAAGCTATGGCTATATTTTATCATCACGGAAACACTTGACATCTTGTCCATTACATTTCATTAAACATGGAAAACTTTTTGTAAAAGGAAAAATAAGTAGGTAGGTGATCTTTGAACATTTAGAAGCCCTAGCACGAACGCAGCCTATAATTTTCCGACTGCTGGAACACAGGCCTCCTCCAGTGAGAGAGAGTGGGCCATAGTCCACCACGCAGGCGCAGTGCGGGTTGGTAGATGTCACATGTCATTGAAGTTTTGGATCTAAGACATACCGGTTTACTCACGATGTTTTCGTCCACCGTTTTGAGAGCAGTGGTCATGAAAATTATTTCCACAAAGTAAAGCGCCTGCCTGGGGTCGACCCCACGCCCTACAACTCGTAAGTCGGGGCCAATACCATTGGGCTACCACTGCTCTCCACGACATATTTCTTTAAATTAAAATACTACTATCTTACAGCATTTTATGTTTTGAAATTACACAACGAGCCCCATAAAATTATAATGTCATCGTATAATTGTGAACACCGTTAGTTTATAATCTATCTCGCGAGATTATAAACTGTCGATAAATTGTGAACTGCATCATACTGCTTACCGACCTAGGATTTTTTTTTGAGTGGAAAATCATCAAATAACGCTCTGGTGGAGCGGGAGGGCGTGTCAGACTTTTACTGACTAAAACCCACCGGTGTTCCCTCAGTTGCCTGTGTGCCAGGAGCCGCGGAATCTCTTTCGAACAACCCGCACCCCTGGCTTGCATCGGCCCTTGCGGACCCCACCAATTGATGCTGTCGACCCGGGCTTGATCCTTACCGGACAGCGTGCTACCCATTACTCGCCGTCCACAAGTCCGCGCCTACGGTGGCCGGGAATCAGCCTGGGATTCCCGACGCCCAGGGCGTCTCCTGCGAAGGCTACGGCTGTGAGGGCGCATGTACTGCCTCTCCCTCACGTGCACCGCCTCCCTCTTTGCGAGCATCACTGCTTCGCTGAAGGAGCTGACGGCTAACCATGTACTCTCGCTTCGTACCAAGGCCTGCACCAGGGCCGGACGCGAGAGATCGGCGCCGCCGATCGCCTCCACGAGGACACGGCAGTGCTCCGCGCAAGCCGGGCAGACCTCCACCGTATGCTCCACCGTGTTCTCAGGGCGATCTTCACAGTGGAAACACCCGGGCGTTTCCTGCCGCCTTATTCGAAACAGGAACCTCCCGAAACAACCGTGTCTGGTGAGGACCTGCATCAGGTGGAAACTGAGGATGCCGTGCCGCCTCTCAAGCCACTCCTCAAAGATGGGACTTACCGCCACCATCGTGGCGTGCCTAGCACTGGGTTGCGACAATCGCACTCTCCATGCCGCCTTGAGATCCGCCGGAACTCTGTCCGCTGTGCCGCGATTTCTCGCGGCAGCGGAGTTACGCCCCGGCCTTTGGCCTCCTCGCGCCACTCCCAAATGTGCGCGAGTCCCTTTGCCTCCAGATCCCATGGCGGTAATCCAGCAAGGAGGCCCGCCGTCTCACCAGAGATCATGCGGTATCCCCGGACCATCCGAATGGCCATGACCCTATGGGATGCCTTCAACCGGCGTGCTGGTTGGCACCTCAATAGGTTAGGTTAGAATTGCGACCAACCGCGCGCGAGCCGAGCGAGCGTAGCGAGCGGTGCCGCAGCAGCGGCCGGCGAGCGGTACTTCTAAGTTATCGGCAGGCAGTTACATGACTATTTAGTAAAGCGCCGTCTTGATACCACAATTTGACGGTTTGACTTCGATAGATTATAATCTACCGAAAAATAATGCATTAAATTGTAAGCAGTATGTTACGGTTCACAATCTCTCGACAGTTCACAATCTCGCGAGATAGATTATAATCTAACGGTATTTACAATTTTACGGTGACATATATACTTGAAGTCATAAAAATTACTAAATATTGTGTGCGAAACCAGTATTTTCAATTTAACCTAAACTGAAATTCGTACCTAGAATGGTACGAATTTCAGTTTTCAGTTTCAGTCCCTACTATTCTGAAATTTCCCCTCCGTCTGTCCCGGACGCTGGTCATACGCGAGGATTTCATCTCGAAAAGAAAAGCGTCTACTTACCTACTTAAGAGATCTGAGCAACGTAAAACAATATTTGTCTTCCTTCTACTTTTCTAAAAAGGAATCAATTGATACAACTTTAATTCGAACATCTAACAGACCCGAATTCAAAGAAAAATAAAGTGAAAACGTTCGAGGTGAAGATTAATCGAATTGGGTTTCTTAAAGTACAAAATAAAGTTTCCAAATAAATCATTCTTACAACTAGAAAACATTTAAAAGAAATATAAAGTAGAGCAGTGTTTATGAAAGGACATTTTGTGAAATTGTGAAGTCTCCTTGGTTGGTTGGACTGCATAGTGCAGTTGATGGCACTATTCGTGCCAGTACTCTGGCAGAGAGACTTGACCTCCGGAGTCCCGGATATTCCGCTACATTTCAAGTGACGCCGATAACCGCAGCGATTTCGTGGTGATATCGTTCCGGTTTCTAGTTCACAGTTTGAAATTCTGTAGTTTTCGTTAGCATTTTCTTGAGTTTTATTTACAAATTCGAATAATATGGACTTGCTCACCTAGTTACTTCAAAACGGGTAAGAGAGAGTTTTTTACTCTGAAACTCCATTGGGTTAGTAAATGATTTAAGTAACTGAAGTGTAAATATGATTTTCTTTTAAAGCTGTAAGCTCATATTGTAAGTAGGAATTACCACCTGCCACTGCCGTGGCTCAAAGGATTCACTTAGTAGAAAAACTATATAATAAAATTCTATTATGGTGAGCAAACAATGCAAAGGTAGTGAAAGATATAAATAAATGTCATATTGTGCTTAAAAAATATAACATACGAGGGCACTTAGCTCTTGTTCATGGCTACACTTACCTGCCTATTCGTATTATTTATTCTTTAGCTTTGCTGTAAATCTGTCAAAACTAAGTGCTTACCTGAAAATCTTGTTCTAGTCTAGCTATTAGCCTAAATATGAGATATTTTTGTAGACTTTCAGTATGATATTCTGGCAGCCAGCAAAACACACAGGTGCTAAACGAATTAAGTAGATCTATGGTATTGCCTTGTCTGAGGATTTCTCATACATGTTATACGTGATCGCTGTCCTTCGTCAACGATTTTGATAATCATACCTAAGCAGAATGATGACTCCATGATTCTGCTTAGGTATGATTATCAAAATCAAATGTTTCACTTGAAAATAACAACCGCAAACGATGAAAACTAGCTCGTATACGAAAGAAAGTCAATTCACACTTCCGAAAGTTAAATCACATACCTATGTACCTACTGATTTAAAAAAAAAAAAATTAAAAAAAAATGTTCCGTGTGGTGCCGGACGCAAAAGAATAGCACCATCCCATTTCTTCCCGTGGGTGTCGTAGAAGGCAACTAAGAGACTTACCAGAGAATGGGCAGCAGCGTTCTCTATGCATTTACCACCATACTGCAATCGCCAACCCGCCTGCCAAGCGTGGCGATTATTGCAAATCCCCCTTTTGGGGGCGGCTTATTTCCAGCAGTGGACGTCTTTCGGCTGATATGATGATATGATGATTTAAAAAATACTGAATAATGTAGAAAATTAAGTACCAATACCAATATCAATGTAGATGAAATAAAAATTAGGGACCTAACAGTAGTAATAATTTTTTTTTAACACCTCTAAAAGTATATTTCAATGTCTCCAACTTATATACGAATATACGACATGCTTAATTAATACATGCATAGGAGTTATGGTGGAGGAACAGCACTGGTGGCCCGTTGGTAATGGCCGCCTTTTACGTTGTAATTTGTAAGTTGGATCCCAAGCAGGCACTGCGTAAATTATTTCTTCACCACTGTTCTCAAAACGATGAAGAAAAACATCGTGAGGAAACACACACATCTACCAACCCGCACTGGGCCCGCTTGGTGGATTACGGCCCACTCCCTCTCATCGAGAGGAGGCCTGTGTCCCATCAGATTATGATTTATGCTTATGTTAATAAATAGATTCCTGCGAAATCCAATCTTCTTTGTTTGTAGCTGGCAACATGCTGTACAAAAAATGTAATGCCATTTATTGTTTTCTTTTTTTTCTAATCATCAAATACAGTTAACCTAATTTGTTTTTCATCACAATCGACCTGAGGGGCAATTCTCGTAATTTGAAGAACGTTCAAAGTCTGATCTCAGTGTCAATCTGTCAAAAATACTTCTAATTTCCATACATTTTTGACCAGTTTTCGACATTTGATTGTCGCCGACATGACACTGCGACTAGATTGTGAACGTTTTTAATTACGAGAATTGGCCTTCAGGTCCATGCTAAAATCTACGAAGGTACACACGCCTACACATCAAGCTGTACATTTCCAGTTTACGCTGATCTCGCACTGTGCGGAAATCCTATTCAATGCGAGATCAGCATAGACTGGAAAGTATAGCTTGATGGGTAGCCGTATGTACCTAAAATCTATTCTTGTAATGCAAACGTTATAGTTAAGGGGAATCCAGTCGCGGGCTCGAACTCGCTGGTGGGCCTGGCTAAAACCGCGCATTCTCACCAGGCATCGTGTCCGACAGAGGTAGTATCAGTGATAAGCAGTTAGACGCTAGCATATACGCACAACGTTATTGAGTGAGACGCAGGATCATTTAAAGTGAAACAGGCGCGTAAAAAATTAAGAAAAGTCCTTTGGAAGATCGGGTTTATTGAAAAAAACTGTTGCATAAATCAATAACCAATAACGTTCATTGAAGTTTTCGATATTTGACCTTTGTCAGTACTGACTTGGTTTTGGAGATTTTACACTTCTTTTATTACTTAAACTCGCCCAAACTTGGGTTAAATTAGCAAGAAAAACGAATCTTTGTTGGCACCTATTTTTTTAATGGCTTTTTATTTTAGTACATTCCATACAGACAATATTAATAATGAGACGAAACCATCTCATGTTTAATTCTTCAATATCTGGACGACCGAGCTTAGCTCGGTTTTTTGTTTTTTTTATTTGACGTTTTCTAAAAATGAAACCTAGCTAGATCGATTTATCGCCCCCGAAACCCCCTGCATACTAAATTTAATGAAAATCGTTGGAGCCGTTTCCGAGATTCAGATTATATATATCCATATTACAGGATAAGTTTTTATCCAGTGAGCAAACTGTAACTATGAATTCAGCATATCATTCTAGACCGTTCGTAAAAATTTTTCGTCGGTAATATTTTGTAGGTATTTCACTTTTCTATGAAACAGCAGATTTTTATCCTGTATACAAGAATTGCTCGTTTAAAGGTATTATAGGTAGGTTAATACAGGTAGGTATTATAGGTAGGTAGGATAGATGTACAGACGCCCGCATATTGAGCTACCCCAAACTGTCAAATTTTCCCAATTCAACATGAACCATGTGCTTAGGTGACAAAGTTTAAAATCTATCAAAGACATTTGACAGATTGGGGTACTTAGCTTGATGTGCTGGCGTCTGTACATTGTCGAACAGTGGAGTAATACACTCCCGAAGTTTGTATGGAAAATATCAGGACTAGATTCACCATAAAGTAACCAATCTTCGCAAATAAAATAATATTCAATTCAATGTAAAAGTAAACAACGACTGGTTGCTATTGCTCTGTGATGTGTTTATTAGCGTTATTATTGAAACACGTGTTTTTTCTGGACAGCGCCATCTATCCTGAAATAGTCGAACTCCATCGAATTTAACTTGCGAAAGCATCTCGCTGTTTCTTGAGAGGAAAATGGCTCATGAGTTGTTAGAACTGGAACATAGATGTCAGCATAAGACACTTTCACCAACTTTTACTTTAACTTCATGTTAGTTTACGCTGTAGATGGCAAAACCTGTAAGAACCTACTTACGATACAAAAGTTCGTTTTAAACATGCTACGGTCATTATAGTGGGGATTAGGTACTGCATAGCATAACAGGGGTTTTCTGCTCATTCACAGAGATTTATATCAGCTGAAAAGGGTATCATTGGTTAATATTATCTTCATTGGATATTTGAATATTGACGCACCGTGCGTGAGATAAGTTATCATCTATTTCATGTGGTGCTATTTTAAAACAACAGTTCAGGTATTTATTATTTTTATTACTGAAACGCCAGGAGGGGTATACCCTAGGAGAGAATATAGGTACCTAACACCTTATTGGTGAAGTTCCTCAGTAAGGACAGGTGGGTGGTGGGTAACTGCGTACCTATAAGGAACCCGCAACGGGCGTGCGCGTATGACCGTACCGAATAATCGAACAGGAGTATGTAAGGATTGTAGCAGGTGGTTTTCTATAGTTTCTGCCCACCCGCATGTCAAGAAGGCGTGAGTTTATGTATGTTATGTTATTTCCGAACTAACCTTGTTCATGCTTTTCAGGTTTCTTTTGTGTGTCTTTTCCAAACCGTAATTTATGAGAGATGACAAGCAAGTTTACTTAGGTACCTGCCTACTACTTAATACATGAAACCACTAAGGACCTAATGGTACCTCATGAAGGAGGTACTATTAGGTTACATTAGCTTTCAAGCTGTAGATATTGTTGCCACAAGATGACTAACCTACACTTTAAAACACCTGTATACACAACAGTGGCGAAAGCACCATATAACACGATTCCTACCGGCTTTCCTGCAGTGATTTGCATCTCTACCGCTATTGAAAAATGGCACATCAATAGTGTCTAATATTGCCAAAAAAATAGGAACACTACGGGTTTTTTATTTACCATAATACTCAAACAACAAAAACGCTTATTTTTAGCTTTGTGTAACAAAAAAAAAAAATCTAAACTAAACCCGGTGTCAAAACGTCATAATCGAGCACTAAAAATTTATACGACAGCGATCCCGTAATGATGTCACTTTAGGTCACATGGCACCAGTTGATATGGACGCCAGCAAGCTGCTGTACAATGGGTTATGTTATGGCAGAGACAGATATAGAAAAATGCGTCAGCGAGAACTAGATGGGGAAACATTTTATTTGGTTTTCAGCTGTTCAATTTTATTGTATTTAATTCTTTACATTCCTATATTAAGTTTAGAATGAGAGTAAGTATTCTTTATTGATAAGTCAGTCAGTTAAAGCCAACTTCGCTTCGGCTTCTCTCTTAGAAAAATTTACACCTCGCCGCTGATACACAAATCTTTAGAAATTCAGGTTAATAGACCGATTTGCTCAACAAGGTAGGTATACGTACCGACTATACATAGGGTATTTATTGAACCTCTTCTGTTCCTCGTGTAGACGAATTCTTACCTTATGGCAGATGATGATAGTATATAAATTCATCAGTAGACTTTTCCCAACTATACGGCGACGCCGAATAGACCATACTAATTGTTATATGTGTGGTGTTGTATTGTGGTTTGATTCTAAACCACAAAGCCCTAATTAGTGATCATAGTGAATACTTGTATGACAACCAGATGCAGATGAATACCAGTATTTTACATGGAGCGACTACCTATCTGACCTCCGAAATGTAGTTACTTGATAACACGATACCCGTTGGTAAGACTAGTTGTCAGACTTTCGGGCTTCTGACGACCCGTAACGACTGTTAAATATCGACGAATGCCAGTCGGGACCAACAGCTTAACCTGCTTTCCGAGGCACGGAGGGGTCTTCAGGTCTTGGTATATAAAGACGGTTACCCATCCACGGAACATCCGCGGCAATCAATCGACCCCTGCAGCTTTTATTACTTGGCCACAAGTAAGCCCCTGTAATCCATTAATCAAAAATATATTATTGGCCACAATTGCTCCAAAAAGATTAGACATATACAGCAACGATCTATATCTACTATTTACGCACCCTACGTAGCGGGTTGGAACATTGGTTGCGATGAGCTGGATTCGCGTACCGATGAGTAGACACCTAATATTTATAACACAGGAAAGTGTTAAGAAAAAAATGCCATGTAAACCTTTATCCTTACACAGAGCTGCTACCTAGATTATCGTTACATTCGTAACTTATCAGTGGCAGCGTTCATCACAAGTATTTACAACCACCACCATCATTCATTTTCATTAGATGACGAGTCCACCAAACTTCCTAGATTAAAAGAACAACAGATAAATAAAACTACGTCAGCTGTAGTTTTAGGATTAATATTATAGGTCACCGTGCTCCGGATATCATAATATGAACCTCTTCCCACACAAAGTAGGAACACGCTTTAATAAATCACATTTAGGTACTTCAAGTTTTTATCTGGAACTGATACGATAAGCTTCACAACTACATATGCTTTTCCTCCCCATAAAACATAATCACTCAGACCTTGTTTTAAATCAGACAAAAAACCATAGACATATTTCAGCCGTGCAGTGGTGGCTCAGTGGTATCATGTAAATATTTCAGCCGTGCAGTGATGACTCAGTGGTATCAGCCCGACTTACGAATGGGTCGTGAGTTTAAACTCAGGTGGGAATTTCACTACGTGTATTTTAATTCATCACCACTGCTCTTAAAACGGTAAAGGGAAACATCGTGAGTAAACCAAGACCCAAAAATTTGAAGAGATTATGGCCCACTTTCTCTCACCGAGAGGAAGCCTGCGTCCCAGCATCAGCAGCGGGAACGTTATACACTGATTGTGATGTACCTATTGTGATGATTATTTCAGCCTGTTTAAAACACGTAAGTATTATTAATTTTATTTTGTTAGATATATAATATTTTAGGGACCCCTAAATTATTATATATCTAACAAAATAATATTGTATTTTTAAAAGCTTTTTATTGACTTGCTTCGTTCGTATGTTTCCGGTTATTCTGTTGGCATTCCATTGTTTAACAAGTAACACAAATAACACTTTATGAGCTACATATTTGATTGTCTTCAGAAAAAAACTATTATAGAAAAGGCCCAATGTTTATTTCAGTTGTTTTTCCAACAAGTTACGGATATAAACCGACTGAAAAACGCAAACAAGGAAACAAATAGCAATAAAACCGACAACAACTAGCGTTTAGGTTTCCTGTCGCGACGCTCTCACTTGGTCACTCGAACTGGAATAAATTGTAATATAGGCCAAAATCATGGAGTATGCATAAATGGAGTCGAAATGTTCAGATGACTTTGCTACCAAATGCTCCGTCTTGGATTGCTTCGTTGGTCGAGTGTTCGCAAGCGCTACTGCTGAGCATGTAGGTTTGGGTACGGTTCCCAGGTAGCGCAAAGTGTTGTTGGGTTTATCCAGGAAATTCTCATTAGCAACCCGGAGTCTGGATTTGTGCTCAATTGATGGCAATGCATAGGCTCGTCCCTCGCCCCCTATTAAATAGAATTTATACATTACTAGAGAAATATGGGTGTACTAGGTATAGAACCACCTCTGCCTAAACCTTCGAGGAATACAGGCGTAATATTCTGTGTGTTTCTTCAACTCTTATTTCGACTCATGAGCCGGGTAAAAAATAAGTGAGATTTTCCGCCTTATAATGTGACTCCACAGCGTTTAATTTTGTCTTCCATCTACCTATTATAATAAGTAGTTGCTACATAACAACATAAGTACTCTCTCTGTTGTGCTACTTCCCAGCTATCATTTGTAATTCTGCGATCATAATCTTATCAATATTCACATTGACAGATAGTGAGAGCCATTGGACCGCCTTTTGACTATCCTCTTTTGTTGACCGAGCTAGACTCTTTACATTAATAATTTGGTTATAGTGATGAATCGCGAAGTAGCCACCTAAACTAAGAGTATCACAAAATGAGGACACATATAACTACGAGCACTCCATTCGCGTTACATCTGGGTCCAAACCCAGCAGCCCTCTCGCACGGTGATTTATTGTTTAGGCGGTTATTTATCAAATAAGCGAGGCGGGCGACGTGGGGCGACGACCGCGCCCTCCGCGTTTTTAATACATTTTTTCGGAGTTTTTGTATCGTCAGCGAGATAACGAGCCGTTTGGATACATTACATGCGCTTCTTCTGAATGTGACGTTGTCTAGGGTCTGATTTCAAGAGGGTAGAATATCGGTGTTGCCTCTTGGGAGGTTCAGATATAGGTACTTATTAAAACTTTTGCAAAACAAATGGAAAATTTGGCATGGATTGATGCAAAGTATGGGACTACTATTCCAATGTTTTAGTAGAGAAGAGCACTGAATTATGATAAATAATCATGAACATTCGCTTAACTCGACAGTAGTGTTTTCAAAAAAGCTAAGTCGTTTCACTTTCGATACAAATATATATAGTTTTTCACAAGACAACACGCATAAACATGGTTGTTTTTTAATTTATTATAACGGACACACACTTTCTTAGTTATTTATTATTCTAACATGACATTCCTTGGCTGCAGCTGAAAATCAGCGTCAGGTGGCACACCTATTCAGTTGCCTGTGCCAGGGTCATGGTAACTCATTCGAAGAAACCCGCGACCCTGGCAGGAGGTGGCACACCTTGTGTTGTCATCTGATATTATATTTTTGATATCATTATTTCTGTTTTTTAACCGACTTCAAAAAGAAGGAGGTTATCAATTCGACATGTTTATATTTTTTTTTTATGTATGTTCGGGCATAACTTTGTCATGTATAGACGGATTCGCAAAATACTTTTTTTTTCAAAAGGGGTTTATTCCGAAATCCCATTTAAATTTCACATAGATCTGATGATGCGTTTCGGAGACACAACGGAACTCTTCAAAAAATGACAGCAAACAAACTGCGATTGCTGCTATCGCATACACATACATTGTTTTGACCCCAAGGATGATGAAATTTCGACCTGTGTGGGGTAGGTACTATAACTATAAAGTGAAAAATAAAAAAAACTTTTAAAAAACAACTGACTTCCAAAAAAATACTACAAACTGAAAAATAACTTTAATTTCGGAAGGCGGTGACAAAACATTTAATAAAATACATATCCAAAGTCACCGACTTCCGAAATTAAAGTTATTTTTCAGTTTCTAGTGTTTTTTTGGAAGTTGGTTGTTTTTTTTAAGTTTTTTATTTTTCACTTAAGGTGTATTTTTTCTTTCTTTATTTATTTGGTAACTTTTTCACATCTACTGAGATACTCGCAAACACCCACGATACAAGAGAAATTCCAAAGTTTTATTAAAACCATTTCATAACCTTTGACTTCAAGTCTTCAACCTCATTTCCCTTCTCTCTTACATTACTTACACATCTATAACATAATTTGTTGCGTTCCCACTTTGCCGTATACTCGCAAAATTGTTCTTTTAGTCTTTACATTCGCGTGTGACACAGTTCTCATCGAGATATCGAGCTGAATTCAGCGTTTCTTTACGACGGAGGAAAATTCTGAAGATAGTGTATCGCACAGTTTATTGTTTCACACTTTATTGTTATAGGACAGCTGATAATGTAGAGTATTTGTATAGAAATGAGCAGAAAGTTTCTAGGATTTTAGATATATTTTGCTTAGATAGAATATTCTTTAACTAGGTACCTAACTTACTGAAATGTCTCTGGCAACTAGACTAGATTCTACACAATTAAGCACTGCTTCCAATTGTTACCTACCATTATGTTGATACTGATAATCCTACTAAGTTATCAGTTTGACTACCTGTAAACCGGAGAAGACAACAGACAGGGAAGATCAAGAGTGGTAAGCTATGGCGCGGCCATTGCCCAGAAACAAGACAGTCAATAAATCTATGTGCTTGTATTAATAGGCTGGAAATTCGCGCCCATTTTTGAAAGCCAACCTATTATAGGTACCTGATATGTAGAAACATTTCAAACTATACACTTTAATGTGGATGTGCAAAGGTAGCTCGCGAAATTTTTTTTTTCTGTTTTTTTTTTGCAGGTTGGTTGTATTTTGATTCTAATTGAATAAGATAAAAATAAAAACGATACTTTTAGCTTCCACCTTAAAGAGGCAACGAAAATAAGATGGCATATTAACATAATAAACAAACCAATGTACCTATTGAAAGGTGTAAACGGCTTGAAGGCGTACCTAATTTATCTTTCCATACGTGGACATCTTGGGGTTTAAATAAACGTCGATGTTTAGCAATTGTTTAACCATATATTTTTGAGGTTTAAACGTCTTTTAACTTTAGCAACGTTTAAATACAAAGGGATTAAATTATATTTCTCCCGAATAGAGATTAATCGATAATAAGCGTCAGCTAAGCTTAATTAGTTCATTTTAAGATAAGGACATAGTTATCTGCTCTGTCTATTGATTAGTAAAACAGTAGGTGAAGTTAGTCAGACGGTCCTAAATATCTTGTCACATACTTAATTATTAATAAACTTTTTTATTAAATGAAACTCATGATAGTTTCATTTAATAAAAAAGTTTATTTAAAAACACACTACAAAGTGAAAATAACTTCAATTTCGGAAGTAAATTTTTCACCTTTTCGTTGTGGTATTTACCTACCACGCACGAATTTGTATACCTTCACTTCATAAGTAAATAAAATTGACAAGAAATTATTATAACATCATCAACATAAACTAAGTGGAAAAAATAAGTATTATTAAAGCTAAATCAAAAACCACTAATCAGAACTTGACCAACCACTCGGTAAGTATACCCTTTCAAACTAAAGATGTTTTAAATCTGTTTATAAATGACGGAGTTCTGAGATAACAAACATAACAAAAAAAACAGAATTTAAAAACTCCTCCTTTTTTCGAAGTCGATTAAAAAGCGGACTGTAGGAACGCCTAGGTATGTAGGTACTTAAAAGAAAATCTGTAAACCCACATAAAAAAGCCATGCTAGAGAACACCATGTATTTATCTAACAACGAATGAAATACGAGAATACCGAATAACATAGAAACAAAACACCTGCAACGCAATACATGGCAACAATAGTCTCGAATGACAAAGCTTTTGACCTGAAAACTGAAAATAATAACAAAGCAAACGATAATAGTTAGTTGGACGGAGGATAACTACATTTCATTGTATTTCGAACATGGGGTGAATACAATTTATAAAGCCCTTTCAGTGAAGCGTTACAAAACGGGCGTAACTAACGTATTTTGATTGATATCGTTCTTGTTGTTGTTTTGATTCCTTGTTCGGTCAATTGGAATTATTTTGTGTCGTAGGTTTTGAATACTAAGCGAGGTAGGTACTAACACCAAGTAAAAAAACACGACTCATGACTTAGATTATGTAAGTATTTTATATAAAATCACTATCACCTATAAGTATGCAGCCGTGTGTGTATAATTTATTTTACCTACATTATATTTTCTTTAAATGCTGGGTCTCTTTCAGGCAAGCAGAAAATTACGATCAAAACGAACACTCTACTATGAAAGGAAATGTGTCTTTTAATGAATGATTCTTAAAATAGCAGTAAACTAAAGTGTTAATTTACTTTTACATTTATAAATTATCTCTAAACTTCATAACGTCATATTTTAAGGACAACCCACTGTTGTCTCCCCCCGACCCGATTTATTTATAGAAACCATTTCTTACAAAAATAAATGAATCTGTCTGCAGTTTCATATCTTATTTCAATATTTACTCACCACAGTTGACTATTTACTGAGGCCGTTATCGGACCCTTTGTTAGTAAATAATAGTTATTCGATGTTATGCATACTAAATTTAATTTGCTCTGACAGTTATTGTATTCAAGAAAAGCAGATTTCCATATAAAATATGGAACTGCAACAACCAAAGTTTACCCAAAGGGAAACCAGAAAAGAGAAAAAAGAAGCATTAGCAAAACAAACAATAATTGAAATACATCCTTAATTTTAATATTGCAAGTTGCAACGGTAACGAGGAAAAGCGCCAATTCTCTGTGAAATAGGTAGGTACAACAGGGTGCCTCGTTTGAACGTCAAAGTAGCGTCCGTCTGTAATCACCCTTATAATTAAACGGAAGCCTGATATTCGCGCGTGGCTAGTTGTCTACGAACTTTACAGTTTGTTGCTAAGAGCTAATTAATCCTATTTTCATAACAAAATATTAGTTTTCTCTTGAGTTCATTTAATTAGTGTATTATTACACTAATTAAACGAACTCAAGAGAAAACAACATAAATGATGTTAGTCTACGACCACTGTTCCCGCCTACGGCTACGCACTGAAAGTTTATCCGATGTTAGAAAGGTAAATGTTTGTAGTTTATTTGTTGTTTTTACAGCATGATATAGAGTAACACTGAAGGTTGGTGGATTAAGTGTAAATATTTACCTTAGGTTAACAGATCATATCCCATAACGCACCTAGATAACATACATAATCAGCTTATAATGTATTAAACACCCCTGACTTAGTTAAATTCAGCGACAGGCTTCCGGGATTCATAAAGAAAATCACGCTATCCTTACCAAGTTCTTCTTAATCTCAATTCAGTTCAATTTTATTTTTACTGTTTCTATTTTTATAATTACATTTGTATTTCTTAACTTTTTTTGTTGGATTATTATTTTCTGTTTTAATTGTTTAATTAGTTTAGTTATTTATTTTTTGGTTTTAATTGTATAAGTACCTACTATTATTTTAGTAGAAACACATCTTTCCCGCCTGTCTATTCGTATAATGCTATAGAGTGGGGTCTGGTGACCTGTAATACAGGTTTTTCTAAAACCTACGTCAGGCACCAGCTCTCACAATGTGAATTATTATAGTCTAAAACTGTTTGCTACAAACCATTGTGAGAGAAATAAATAAACTTTTATTAATATTATTATAATTAACGAATTGAAAGCCGATATTTGTAAATAATTTCCTTCACAGTACGGTTAAAAAGTTATCTTAAAATATTAATAATATCTGGATGCATACAAGAGTCACAATTAAAATTAAGTAAGTAAGCATGCAGGGAGGTTCCTTCCTTGCATACAAATGAGCTGATAAACTCATTACTGCAGTAAGATTGGAGATCCGCTGCAGAATTAATTGGTGGCTGTTTTAAATAAAAATATTATCAATAACATAATGCAGGTGCTCATTGAACGAAGGTATGCTATGATCATAATTTTAATTAACTAACTACTTGACTAATTGTTACGTAATTATGATGACGAAATTTAAATATTTGTACGCCACTAAGGCCAAACATGACTGATCTAAACTATAATGTTAATTTAATAACTTGCATGCTCTGTATGTGTACTCATGTTTCCACAAATAAAGAATCTTGAATCTTGAATCTTGAATCTTAAACGCGGTGACATATATAATTGTATAGTCATTGGATACAATGGTATACTATCTCTAGCTCTGTAACTTGTATCCAGATGCGTATACTATCTCTAGCTCTATAACTTTAATCCAGATGCGTATCCCATCTCTAGCTCTATAACTTTTATCCAGATGCGCATCCTATCTCTAGTGCTAAAACTTTTTTCCAGATGTTGAAAGTTCTACGAAAAATAAAAACCTATAAAACCTATCTAGTTTTTGTAGCGAAGTTAAAATTATGCAATTTAATGCGTTTTATAATTTGAAATCTGCATCTAGCCATTTAACGTTTAAAATGGTCTGCACGAATGAAATTACTTGGTTTACTATATCGATATATCGATGATACAAATTGGACTTTACAACAGATGATGTAAATAAAATAGAGCCTTCTGTCAGCTGCGTTGGTGGTGTAATGGTCAGCAGGCAACTATTTCCTTCCAAGCAGTTGATCCGGGTTCGATTCCCGGCCAACACACTTTATTGCCTTCGTGTTTTATTTCCCAATATTTCCAATGGAAAATCTAAACTAATATAGTAAGAAGAAAAGATTTGTTTTTGTATGTTTATTTATCACGCTTTCACGCCAAAACGGCTGAACGGATTTGGATGAGATGCACATGGGTAGACCATGATCTAGATTAGGACTTAGGATACTTTTTACCCCGATAATCATACGGTATTATCGAGACTTTTGCGAACGAAACCGCAGGGCACAGCTACATGTTTAGCACATATGAAAAGTTTCGGCGATGTAATAGGTACCTACTTCTTTTTTAGTTTTTGGATGGGAAATCATCAAATACCTTCTCCCGCTCTGGGTGGAGCAGGAGGGCGTGTCAGACTTTTACTGACTAAAACCCACCCATGTTCCCTCAGTTGCCTGTGTGCCAGGGGCCACGGTATCTATTTTGAACAACCCGCACCCCTGGACAGGTACCTACTTAACACAGTTTTCACAGGTACTTCTGATAATATTGAATGATATTGTAACGTCTGAGGGCCTCGTTGGTCTAGTCTTCGGAAGCGCTACTGCTTAGCTTGAGGTCCTGGTTTTGATTCCCGGGTGGGGAAAAGTATTATTGGGATTTCCATCTAGATTTTCTCAGTAGCAGACCAGTCTGTATTTGTGATCGGTTGATGGCGAGTCTTTGGGCCTTTTGGCCTATTGCCAAATAGGCTCGCCCTCTATAACATGGGACTTAAACATAGCTGGCGAAACGTGGGTACCTACTATAGATACACCTCTGCCTCTCTCTTCGGGAAAAACAGGCGTGATGTTATGTTACGTAATATTGTACTGGTAACTTCTACCGTTATAGTTCTAGGTAATTCAGCACATCTTAATTTGCTTTTATTTACGAAATGTTCGCATACTCGGCGGTAGTAACATTGCCAATTTATTGCAGAAAAGGGCTATATTATGTAATGTGACAATCTCACGATCGTAAACACGGATATTATTAGTCGTAAAAATAAACCAATATGCACAATATGTTCACCGTGCTATATTTTTTATGATCAAAACAAAGAACAAAACCAAGTAAGCTCAAAACAATTATGTCTGGTATTTATGTAGCTACATAAAACTTATACTTTTACAGAATTTATTATCACATAAATGTTATCAGTATCACACTTATTTCATATGAAAGTTCACAAAAATATATGTATTTTTTTTAATCAACTAGGTATATTATGCCTGTAGATGAATAGGTCGTACCCCGTAGTCGTACTGCATCAAAAATATGCAAGTATCAAATTCAGTGGTGACATTACATAGATAATGTCACATCGCATACCTAGATCTAAACAGAGTTAACTCAAAAAAACACTTTTTTCAGAAAAGGTCAAAAACTGTTAACCATGTTCCTGTGCACTGGAGAAGTTATCTGTATACATATTTGCTTTGCAAGTTCTACTAGAAAAATATGTTTAAATCTCTTTTATGGTCGATGGGTAGTGAGTTAAGGAATTCAATGGTAAGCATACGTCAAGATTCCTAATTTTTGACTTAGCTCCCTTTAGATCTAGGTGTGCGACATGTATAGTACCTAATCTACAACCCTAGGTTTAGTATAAGTGTTTAGCCGAAACACGTGTCTAGTATTTTTGACCGACTTCAAAAAAAGGAGGAGGTTCTCAATTCGTCTGTATGTTTTTTTTATGTTTGTTACCTCAGAACTTCCGACTGGGTGAACCGATTTTGATGATTCTTTTTTATTTTAAAGCTGTTGCTTCCCGTGTGGTCCCATTTCAATTTCATCTAGATCTGATGATGCGTTTCGGAGGCAGACAACGGAACTCTTCAAAAAATAACAGTAAATCAACGGCGATTGCTGCTATCGCGTAAATATGCAATGTTTTGACTCCAAGGATGATTACGAATTAGTGGGGTAGGTACTATAGCTAGAAAGTGGAAAATAAAAACTTTTACCAAAAAAAAACAACCGACTTCCGAAAAAACACTACAAAGTGAAAAATAACTTTAATTTCGGAAGGCGGTGACAAAAAATTAAAATACATATCCAAAGTCACCGACTTTTTCGGAAGTCGGTTCTTATGTAAAGAAATTATGTACAAAATTTCAAAACTGTAGGTATAGTTATAAGCTTGTTATGTTACCTGGTTGGCTACATAAACATGGTCACCACGAGGAGCTCCCTCGCCCCCCGCGCGTCCAGCGTCGTATTGTGCTCATTGATAAATAATTAGGCAGTAGGTACCTAACCGTTGCCGATTGTATTGTATTTAATTGGTGATAACATTTTCCATCACACTTGCACAACTTTTTTGGGCAAAAATATAACATGCTGTAAAAATTATTGGAATCGATTCAGTTATTGGAATCGATTCAGTTATTGGAATCGATTCAGTTACTTATTCTGCACAAACTATATTTAGGTTTCACATAAACTAAAAATAATGTTGTATAGTTGTGACATAAAGAAAATAGATCTACCTAAGTACCTATATCTACTTTTAGTCACAAGCATTGTACTCAAATAGAAAGCGTCAATTCTCACCACAGAACTCGCACTTTTTGTAGCAAAACGAACCAACTGCCAATAAAAACCAAAAACTTTTACAAGTGTACATTAGCTGACTGCAAATCATTGTATAATTGATTCCTAGCGCCATTCATCGCCGTTATCATTGAAAGTTTATTGCTCGACAATAAAATGCGTCCCGAAGGCGTAATCGTAAGTTCGATGAACTTCCCTATCCCGGTATCGTTCCACTCCCTCCGTTCCAGGACACCGTAAAAGATATTTGTTATGCGTTTAGTTCAGCCTAATGTCACTATTGCCGAATTTCACTGAACGAAGACGGTCTCGATAAAACATCCAACCCACTTGTGTCCCTTTCGATCAAATCTATAGGTACTTAACTGTAATCATAACATCACGCCTCTCTGCCTCGAAGGGTTGGGCAGAGGTGTATCTATAATACACCCACATTTCGCCAATTATGTTTAGGTCCCATTTAATAGGGGGCGAGCCTATTGCCATCAATCAGGCGCAATTCTAGACTTCGGGCTGTTACTGAGAAATTCCAGATAGAAAAACCCAATAACACATTGCCCAACCCGGGAACCGAACCCACGACTTCATGCTCTGCAGTAGCGTGTGCAACCACTACACCAACCAAGCAGTCAGTAAGTACGTAACTATAACCGTTAAAGAAATTAAACAAGACACATATTTATGGTTCAATAAAAACTTGTCTTAATTGCATAGTTATTACTGACTCCATAATTTTTAAATTTTATATTTCATACTTACATAAATATCATAAAAACTGTAATAAGTAAAAAGACTCGAATTTCGGTTTTGGCTTCTCGAGAGTCGAGACCTGGTTCCGAATAATGAGATAGATATACAGGGTGTGCCAATTTAGGTCCAGTTTTAATAGCTTGTTTACGAGATAAGAAGAATGTCAAACAAAAATAATTACACGCCACATTTTCATGAATATTATCGTAATATATCTAATGTTGATGAGGTCAAAATATTTATGGTAATTGTTACGCCCATTTAAAACAACCGCTCGCTAAGTATCTGATAAAAAAAAAGGTCAACATGGTCATTGCAGCCAACTTATAGAATTTCACTGAAGAATTATATTTAGAGAATGTTATTGCTGATACACAAGTTTTTTGATTTTGAAATGGCATTTTGCGGGTCAACCTCCTGAAATATTCCCTGAGCCCTACTCTCTAAGTTTTTTTTTTGCGATGATACGTCAAGCCAGAAAAAGTTACAAAAGTAAATAGGATTTTAGGATACTAGAATATGAAAAAAAATACACAAAAGCATAAATAACACGAAATCTAGGTGTGCTTTAAATTTTTACTGTGTTTATGGAATCAATTTAATAAATAAAACTCTCAACGAAAGTTATAAAAAAATGTTGAAAGTCGAGACGTGATTTTGAATAAGCTATAAATATAATATGTATTTACTGAAAACAGATGATTGTATTACAGGCTATTAATACAGTCTAACAAATAAGTAGGCACTATATCTACAATTGAGTGGGTGAGCACTGCTCTGTCCGATCCCCTAAAGTATAATGGTTTAAGTTACAAAGTAGTTGTGATGTTACCGTTACAATTTCAGAGTATTGTGTTTCACAATGTTATGAGGAAGATAAATATAATTTTAAGTTAAATAATATAAAATATTAATACGTGGAGCAAAAACTTTGTAGGTACCCCTTTTTACAAAAATTACGCGGACGGAGGAGTATGAAATTTATCACAGTTAGATATGGAGAGGGAGTGCAGAAAGCTAATCCATCTGCTTAGCCCTTTCCCAACTACGTTAGGGTCGGCTTCCAGTCTAACCGGATGCAACTGAATACCAGTATTTTACATGGAGCGACTACCTATCTGACCTCCACAACCCAGTTACTGATAATACGATATCCCTTGGTAAGACTGGTTGTCAGACTTTCGGGCTTCTGACGACCCGTAACGACTGTCAAAGGCCCACGAGAGACAGCCGAGACTTAACGGCTTATCATACTTTCCGAGGCACGGAGGGGTCTTGGTATGCAAAGATGGTCACCCATCCACAGACCAACCATGGCAAACGTAGCTTAACCTAATGGATCGAACCGTGCGACTGTTATTACTTAGCCACGAGCCCCTACTATTTTTAAATATTAATTAATAACAAGTACATTAAGTTTTAAATGAATTATTGTTGAATTTCGACCACTGGCTAACCACTACTATAAGTAAATGTATGGACGTTTGTACGACACATGAATGCTTTAAAACTTGTTCTGTCAGTGATAACGATTCCTTCGCGCTTCAATGTCAGTATTCGTTGCAGTCGTAAATATTACGCGTCCCAAATATGTCTTGCATTTACTTAACTAATTATACAATTAGTCAGGCTAATATTAAATGCATGTCATTTACTGTTTGTATCTTACTAACCATATTTTTTACAAGTAGGTACTGTCTTTAGCAGGGACAGAAAAGTAAAATTTGTATTTGTACCTAATATTAGTTGATAGAGCAGCTACACTATCGAATGAACTTTAAGATCCGTTAGATAGTTGTATCTAACATATAAAACTAAATTAATTCAACTACATATATCTGACAACCCTGGTTATTTATCAATTTTGGTGACTGTACATTGTATCCATCTTAACATTCAGCTTTTTTTTTTGAGGGTGGGAAATCATCAAATGACTTCTCCCGCTCTGGGTGGAGCAGGAGGGCGTGTCAGACTTTTACTGACTAAAACCCACCCATGTTCCCTCAGCTGCCTGTGTGCCAGGGGCCACGGTATCTCTTTCGAACAACCCGCACCCCTGGCAAGCATCGGCCCTTGGGGACCCCACCAGTTGTTGCTGACATCTCTGAGGGCGCGCGTGGAACACAACGCACCGTCAACCCGGGCATATATATATTGTTTTTGTTGAACGTGGAGAAATGCCTACTGCGCTACCACGGGGAGATAGCTATGTGGGACTGTAACCCACTAAAACTCCACGGTGTCCTCCAGTGCCGCTTAAGCCAGGAACACGGAAACGCGCAAGCCATCCGCGAACCCGCCGCGGCTGTCCGTCATCGGCCCCTCCCCGAAGGGGAATAACCCCTATCACCGGCGCACCAGGATATATTTCACGCCGTGACCATCCCAGGAACCAAATAACATAAGGGCCCCAGGCGACCCTGTGTCTGGCACCCTTGGTGCCCCTGCGACGGGTCAACACAGTGGCCCCGCCCCCTACCACTTTTCAGCCGCAGGGGATAGGGAGAGCGGCCAGCGCTATACCGACACTCCTCCTCACCTGCGGCCCCACCGCGTCCGCCATCAAACGCCGCTACGTCGTCGGCTTGGAGGCAAAAGCCCTGACGAGCGGCCCCACCTTGGGTTTCCTCTTCGCTTCACCGTGGGCAGGACCACGGCTACTGAGCCCCCCGCAACGACAATGCGGGGAACCCACTGGGGCGGATCTTAACATTTAGCTAACGGTACCAAAGCAATTCCATTACACTGCATTCTTCATCTATTCCTGTACTATCCAAAAGTAGACAAAGCCTGCAAACAATTGCACAACTACTGCTAAAACTGCTGTAGGTACTGAAAATGTTTGTATTCAGACACTTATATTGAGATGTCTAATTATATTACTTCCAATAAAATCGATCATTATGTAAGTGTTTACTTTGTAAACGTATTGAAACAACTGTGTAAACATAAACATGTGAAATTAAATAGAATAGTCGTCGGCGTTGGCGTCAGCATAGTTGCCTTTCAAGCAGTGTTCCGGGTTCGATTCCCGGTCAACGCACATTTTTGAAGAAATAATAACTTCTTCCGCTTGACACATAATTATAATTTTCATGAATTTTTTTTCATATTTTACCCAATCTCATCTTAGTTCCTTACATCGCAACAATGAATAGTGGAGAGCTTGAAAATTGTGTACAAAACGAGTATGAAGACGAGAAAATGTTTTCACCAAATTCAAAATGTATCCATTTCCGTGTTAATAGAGTAGGTACACGAGGTGAAGCAACGCTTTGAAACTTGGAACGGTAACAGGCACTCGCAAGTCGGTGGAACAAGTCGCTACAAATAAAAAAGCAATGCAGAGGTGCATCCGACGGTGAAATCGGAGGATTGCATCGACAACTCTGGATTTCCAAACAAACTTCTAATAAGAAAAGTTGCACTGAAATAAGATTATGAGTATATTTCCTGACGCCTCGCTCCTCATTATTTACTTCGCTTCGTAGAGCCGTAACAAAAGGAAATCGTATTGGAGAAAAGAATTTCCGAGAACGAACAAAGAATATTAGAAAAGGGTACTTACACTTACAGATGAGAAAGCAAATTAAAGATAGTAAGAATAGGTTTCATGCCATAAGTAGATCTAAGTAAGCTTTCTGGGACCACTGAACTGAACAAGCATTTTATCGGGCAGAATTATCGCCCACTATGTAGAACAAAGGAGAAATTATACCGAGCAAGATACCTTGTCGCACTTAATAAAATCAGTTGTTTACAGTTTAGTATCTAGCGCGTTATCAGCAATCAAGTGGTCAGTCAATCAGTCTATTAAACGAGCACAGTAAAAAATATATCTAACAGCTGTCTGAATTAACACCGAAAAATATATAAGAATGAACTGTAACATTAAAACCATTGAGGCGTGCTCGATTATTACAGATATGAAAACGATAGCGTCTTAATGGACTTTGACTACTTGACAGGCGGATTATCCACGCAACGACGGGGAACAGGACAAGTACAGGGACCAGTATAACTAAACACTCCACGATGGCGCTGGTTTTTAAAACAAAAAGTTGCCATCTTGAAATAATAAACGTAAAAAATCAGTTTGGCTTCTTGTCGCGGATAAAAAAAAATTGGTTGCCTGTAAAGTCGGTATACGGGCGAAAGTTTTACGTGACAACGACTTTGAGTGGTAAAATAATTTTAATGTGAATATTCATTCGTATAGTAGGAAGAAGGATGAAATAATAGTAACAATTTAAAACATTTATTTATACAAAGAATTATATTTAAAACATTAATTTATACAAAGAATCTCGCACTGAATTTCATATTAACAAAATTTTATTTTTACCTTTACACATACATACGTATTTATATACAAATATACATACAATAACTTGCACTTTTTATGTCTGTCTCTCTCGCTCTTAGGCGGGCTAACCATGCCCGAGTGGAAGGGACGCGTGCCTCTCACTCGCTCTCATTGTGAGCGCATAACGTGAGCGGAGCGTAACGCAGTTTCTTGAAGTGTCACCCGGCAAACCAATTTATAAGACGTTGTCACGTCAAAATGGAATGAAATGATTTATTCTCTAGGATATCGGAATTACGTTAAAAAGTTTTGAAAAAAAAAATATGCTAGATGGATTCGAAATTTCTTATTTCAGTAGGTACCTCTGAGAAGAAATGGCCAAACAAACTCATAAAGTCTAGACATAATCTTGATCAGATGACGACGCGAGGACCATCATATGCGGAAAGAACCACTGATTTGAGCGGACCAGTCCAGCAAGCATTTGTCAATAATCGTGTAGCTCAACTCAGTAGTATTTAAAGAGCTGAACATTCATCGGGCGAAATATAAAATAAAATCTGTAACGAACCTGACAGGCCACACATTTAATTCACATGATACTTACTGTTGCTCCACAAATAAGAAAGGTTTTCGAAAGTGAATGTAAGTAACACGTGCATGTACATAGGAACCGGCTACTCCCTTTAGTGTTAACCTTTGCATGTCATTATTGACGCGACACGTGCCGCTGACGACGTGGTCAGGAGTCGGCTTAAGGGGAATCTAGTCGCTGGCTCGAACTCACTGTTGGGCCTGGCCAAAAAGCACGCTGTCTCACCAGGCTTCGTGTCTGACAGAGGTAGTATCAGTGATGAGCAGTTAGACGCTAGTCTACACGCAAAACGTTATTGAGTGAGATGCAGGATCATTTATAGTAAAACAGGCGCGTAAAAAATTAAGAAAAGTCCATCGGAAGATTGGGGTTTATGAAAAAACCACTGCATAAATCAATAACCAATAAAGTTTATTGAACTTTTCTATAATTGAACTTTGTCAGTACCGACTTGGTTTTGGAGATTTTACACTTCTTTTAATACGTAAACACGCCCAAAGTTAGGTTAAATTAGCAAGAAAAACGAATCTTTGTAGGCTCATAACTTTTTAATGGCTTTTTATTTTAGTATTCTGTTTATGTACAGATAATATTAATAATGAGATAACATCACACCATGTTAATTTTTTTACGTTTATTGTCAAACAGTGGAATTATATACTCCCGAAGTTTGTATAGAAAAAATGTCAACTAGATTCACCTTAATATAGGATAGGATAGGTAGCGTTACGGTAGCCGAAAATTCCAATTTTCTCACATTTTTTGCAATTTTTCGTCAGTGTCAGGTCGTATGTTGATGAAAATATGATTCGCGACACTACCAAATATGTGTTAACAGATTTATAATCATTACAATAATCAACGCTTTAAGTGCTTGGTGGAAATCTTTCGTCTGAAATGATGATAATGAAGTCTATAGTTAAAATTGGCCACAAATGTCATGATTTCATTAACTTGTCGTTCAATATGAGAGAGTTGTTCCGTGTGGTGTCGTACGTAAAAGAATAGCACTATCCCATTTTATCCCGTGGGTATCGTAGAAGGCGTCTAAGGGACTTACTAGAGAATGGACAGCAGCGTTCTCTAGGCATTTGACCACCATACTGCGATCGCCAACCCGCCTGCCAAGCGTGGCGATTATGGCAAAATCCCCTTTTGGGGGAGGCTATGTCCAGCAGTTGACGTCTTTCGGCTGAAATGATGATGAGAGAGTTGATGATTTCTGTAAATACATATTTATTATGATCGCGAGAATCCTATTTTGAACAACATGTAACCTAAGACTGAGCTGAAAATTGTAAAAAAAAACAAGAAAACATAAATTCGCAAGCAAAGCTGGCGTTTCCGTCTTAAGACCGTGCTCACACGGTTGCTAAAGTAATGGAAAAAATGTTAAAATCAGGTCTTCTGTGTTCGGTATCACATCTAGCTTTTAAAGCTACAATTATTATAAAACAATTGTATCTAAATAATATAGACGCGTCTGAATTATACGCGTAATAGGCGTAATTTCGTAACACACTAACAATAGGAATAGCTTTTATTTTGACAGTTCAAGCAATGGATTAGTAATATTCTTCAAAATGATTCAGATTCAGATTGCCAGTGTGTTACGCAATTAGGGTGCATCCCTTTGCGGCCTGCAAAGCCTAGCACGACGTAGATTTTGTAAATGTAAGTAAATCAAGATTACATCAGCTCCACAACATTTTGGTAAAATTTTATTCAACATGCCCAATTTGTATCAAACTGCGATATTAATGAAGACTTCAATTTAAATATGTGGCAATAAATATTTTGTTATGATTTTAACTACCTCCTTATGCTATAGTACGATATTTATCTATCTATTTAACCGTTACTTCCCACACCTGGGCAAATGCCTGTCTTTCCCTTTTCCACACACATCTGTCCACTGACATTGCGCGGTCCTGGTATTGTGTAATAAAAAACGTCAATTTTATGAATTGGATAATTATTCTAAGATCATTCTACGAATATTATTTTAAATCTTCATCCATCGGCTTGTCAGCCCAATCCATATAATACTCTTTGGCCCAATCTGACGTCTACTGCTTTTTCTTCTATTCTCTTTCAAATTAGCTTGAATGTGATTCAAGTTATTTTATAGCCAGCCTGTACCTACAATGTAAGGTCGTCTTTGATAGATAATAAAAATAGGTTATGTTCCCTTCAAAATGGTTGAGCTGAATGGTGCTGATCCATACGTCATGTTCGTGAACGGACGCCGCCAGTAGGGACTGGTCATCTCTTAGCTCCCACGGCTTATTTAAATGTTTGAATTGTTATTTTATTTTTGTTTTAATTACGGACGCTTTAATGTGCACGTCTTTTTACATCGTTCTCACATTGATAATTTCAACATAATGATGTAACCAAATTTTTGTTACAATACCATGATTTTAAAAGAGTGTCCATGGAGTTTCTTGCCCGTTCTTCTCCATAGGTACCTACACTTTGGAATGGGCAACTAGCTTCATCTTTCTAACTCACCGACCTTGACAATTCAAAAGTGCCTGTAATTGGTTAATTTGAAATAAAAGCTTTGAGTTTGAGTTTGAGTTTGAACCTTTACAGTACCTACTCATGTCCAAATCCACATGTACTTTGATCGAGTTGGACCCGGAAATTAAACACACATAACTTTTGGCAGGGACGGGACGCTTCTGACCACGAAGGCAAAGTTTACAGATTCTAAGATCAGATAAAGTTAATTACTTCGTACTAAAATTAAGTTATTGCCTATTAACCGAACATCTCATGTTCGGATGGAGTTTTAGTTCCCTTTGCTCTCGTAACAGCTTATAATAGCTATAGAGTTCGCCGGAGTACCACAAATTATCGCGGGATAGCTGCCAGTTTTATGACGAGCGGAACGTATAAAATGGAATAGTTTTCCCATCAGATGGTAGGTAGTTAAAGATGCAATGAAATTATGTCATTAGATCTGGTAGAAGTGGCCAATTTGACACCTACTTGGAAAATTTAGTTTTTTAGTTTCTTATCTATCCTATTTGGTTTAATTCCGTAACAGAAACGAATGGATAACTTTTTTTTTTCTGGGTGGGAAATCATCAAATGACTTCCCCCGCTCTGGGTGGAGTGGGACGGCGTGTATCAGCAGGGGCGCGGTATCTCTTTCGAACAACCCGCACCCCTGGCAGGCATCGGCCCTTGCGGGCCCCATCAGTTGCTGCTGACATCTCTTTGAGGCGCGCGTGGAACACAACGCGCCGTCGACCCGGGCTTGGTCCTTACCGGACAGCGAGCTACCCATTACTCGCCGTCCGCAAGCCCGTGCCTACGGTGGCCGGGAATCAGCCTGGGATTCTCGACGCCTTGGCCGTCTCCTGCGAAGGCCACGGCCGTGAGGGCGCATGTACTGCCTCTCCCTCACGTGCGCCGCCTCCCTCTTTGCGAGAATCACTGCTTCGCTGAAGGTGGCGACTGCTAGCCATGCACTCTCGCTCCGTACTATGGCCGGGACCAGGGCCGGACGCGAGAGATCGCCGCCGCCGATCGCCTCCATGAGAACACGGCGGTGCTCCGCCCAAGCCGGGTAGACCTCCACCGTGTCCTCAAGGCGATCTTCGCAATGGAAACACCCGGGCGTTTCCTCCCGCCATATGCGAAACAGCAACCTCCCGAAACAGCCGTGTTCCGTGAGGACCTGTGTCAGGCGGAAGGTGAGGACGCCATGCCGCCACTCAAGCCACTCTTCAAAGAGGGGACTTACCGCCGCAATCGTGGCGTGCCCAAATGGATAACTTTAATGCAATGTTTTTGAGACTAGATACGTATGTACTACGTAATAAGAGGAAGGTATACTTTGCTTTAGGACTTTTAATTTTCAGTGCTCAGTGTCAAAACTGTGCTCGCAATTAGTTTTTGTACTTTAATCTATAATGAACGTCGATTAAATAAAAATAGCCGCACGGGTCGATATTAGGTCATGCTACGCTTGCCGGGGTCACTGAAAAGTGCAATACCTACGCGGTCAAAATATTTTTTTGTATAACCGACTAAAAATTTCTACGCTGGGGGTCTAGAGTGATATGCTGAATTCATGGTTACAGTTTGCGCACTGGATAAAAACTTATCCTGTATATACACCGTGACATTTTAGCCGTCTTACAACGACAGCCCATCATCCATTTATATTTTAAAAATATATATTGTTGGACTTATGAATAATAATTTTAAATAAAATATCATTCACTAAGACGCATCATGTAGTCATGAACACCCTGTTATGGAGATGGAATGAATGATGAAATGTAATGATATTCAGGTAGGTAGGTAGACATCTTCTACCGTTTGATACGTAAACATTATTAACAGGGAGGGTGTTTCATAATTCTAAAGTATTATTTATTTTTCTTAGTGCCTATCTTAATTAATGGTAACAATTTTTTAATCGCCCCTGTAGGTATTTTATGTCGGATACAGTGAGTGGACCACCTTTGTAAGACGACTAAAATGTCACGGTGTATAGATCTCCGTGGTTCTGGTCTGTTGGTGCCAGCTGTCATTCGAAGATTTTGACAATCGTTTCGGGTAGTCAGAAGTCGAAAAGTCTGTCAACCGGTTCTACCAAACGGTACTGTCTTACCCAGTACCTAATTGGGTTGTGGAGGTAAGATGTCAGATAGGCAGTCGCTCTATGTAAAATACTGGTATTCCGGTTAGATTCGAAAGCTCCTAACATAGTTGGGAAAATGCTAGGCCGATAATGGTCGGTTGAGAACCTGGAACCTCCGAGTGTATTATTTTATTCAATGAAAAAACATCGGACTTATCCATTTTTGGCAACTGTTTATTTTGATGTTAAGAAGTCGATAAGGAAAATAATTAAGACGTGTTATGACATAAACTGAAATTAAAATCAATTAAGGTACATCCTCGAGAAACCTCAGTGATGACAAATCGATTAATCATCAGCATCAGCAGTAATCTTATACAAATATGGACGCCGAGGATAATCAGAAATGTAAACAATATATTTCACAAGAGAATTGCGATTTATAAATCATAAACGATCCTTGACATGAATGCTGTGGCGTGAAGATGGATCGTAAAACGCAACCAAGACACGTAAAATATAATTTAGAGTTTTCTTTGTCAAACAAACAAGACATCTCCCCATATTTTAAAAATTAAAAGAGGAAAATCGGAATACAATTGAATATAAGCCGTAAAACATCGACCAACAGCGTACACTTCTTCATCATTGACGTGTAAAAGTGTTTATACAAATATACTTACAGAAGTAAAATTGTTTATCATCATCAGACTTTCCGTCCACTGCTGGGCTGGATATAAGCTACTCTTATTGCACGCAATTCTTTCGGCAACTCTTACCCAGCTGCTACCTGATTCCTTGCGAAAATCGTAACTTAAGGGCGTCCAACCTTACGTTTTCCTATTCTCGGTCTCCACTCAAGAACATGTCTACTCCACTGGTCATCGCTTACACCCTTACCTTTAACTTAAACAAATAACACTTTATTTTCGACCATAAATCTGCAAAGATTCCAACAGTTTGTTACCTGTAAACATTTATCAAGTATCTCAATCTATACTGAGCTAAAAATGTGTGTGTCATTGGTTTACCAACCCTATAATGGTTATGGCTTCTTCAAACAGACGCGACGCGACAGCGCGACACTTGTAGAACAATTTGCATTAGGTTTTCATAAAAAAAAATTCTAAGGGAGTCGCGTCGCGCCTGTTTGTACGAGCCTTTACGCCTAAAAACGTTTATTTTTAAGTCAAAAGTTGGTACATTCCACCGGCATATAGATATCGGCATGTAGTTACAGCACACCACAGTGTAAATATTATTACTTGTTAATAATCACTTTGACATGAAAAATAACCCGAGGAATTCTTGGCCCAACTTTGAATCATGACTAGAACTAAACAGATATAACTACCAAGACTCTGAAAGAAGACTTGAGAGAAGCCCATGTCCAACACGGATCTACGATTAGGCTAGTATTCAAATCATAACTTACAATGACACAGTCATATCTGAAACACTCAAAACACTGTATTATATACAGTGTCCCGGGGTATAATTACAAAGAAAGCTTGGTACATTAAACCAGTCATTTCTTCACCAAACAGTCGCGTTGGCGGACTGTATAAAGTTAGACTGTGGTCCAACGATGTTGTCGCCACTTTACACGGTTTTGAACTTTTGACACCGCGGCGCTTCGCTTCATTACGTGCCATCAATCTTTCCGAGCGAACACGTCGCGCATCGTGATGCGACACCGCGATAGCTATTTGTGTTACCTATATAATCAACGTTCACACAACATACGGCGAGCTCGATAAGAAAGTCAGCGAAAATATTAATAAAATATGGGCGACTTTAGGCCGGGTTTTTACGAAACTTTAACTTCCGGAGCCCTATCGTACTCTACTGCTTAATGTACTCCTCATCTTAGTTATGAAATTAGTGTACTTACCAATTACAAACGCTCACATAATATGTCATTAATATTTTTTTCGTGAACAGTATACGGTGTCTTTACCAACATTTTATTATTCCCAAAGTGAAGACGTATAAACAAGTACGGTGAAATTTTTAGCAGATGTAAAAACACAAAATAGTAATAAATTCGGAAATATACACATAATGTGTTGATATTATTGTGTTTTGAACAGTGTTTAGCAACAAGATTAATGGGCTTGCTCGTATACATTGTAAGATGCCCCTTCAGTAAATTATGATAAGGCTGCAGTAGAAATATTTTAAACCTTGGAGTTTCTTGCCGGCTCTTCTCCATAGGAAGCGACAAATTGGAACCGTGCACCTAGCTTCTGACGTTTCATAAGTGCCCTTGCAGGTTTATGTGAAATAAAATATTTTGATTTGATTTGATTTGAAACCCAGGACGTACTTCTCCCGCAATATATAGCCATGTTAAATAAATTATCTTAAAACATTAAGATCCGTGTACCTGGCAGTCAGACCCTGGCATTGCAACCTAATAGAGGTCTTCTACATTATCCACACCACAGGGTGAAAGAAAATAGTCGTGAGTGTCACGCCTAAATACCTTTCTTTCTATAAACCATATAAATGTGAAAGTTTGTTATGTTTACATGTTTCGATGTTTGTTACTCAATCACACAAAAACGGCTAGAGGGACTTAGATGAAATTTAGCATACAGTTAGTTTATAACCTGGATTATCACATATAATACTTTTTAACCCATTAGTACGTCCCCGTGGGATAATTTCCGGCCACCACGCGGGTGAAGCCGCAAAAGCAATTTATAATATCAATTTATAATACCAACAAAAATATCATTAATTTACAAGTTACACAGTAGTTATTGGTGAAATGATCAAAGTTACGACGTTTCGAGAGGAGAAACGGAATCAATTTCCCCCGTAAGACTTATTGAGAAGTTGTTTTTCTGTACATGTTCCGGTTTATGAAAAATAAGGGAAATGCTAATAAATCATGTTCACTTCCAGGTATGAGGATCGTTATACGTGGAAGTAAGACTGTTGATACCAACATAATAAGAAAAACAAAACACAAAAAGGAAAGTACCTACTATTACTAAACAGGCTGACTGAAAAATTACTTCGAAACTAGAGCAATTCAGTGAAAAGTCATAAAATAGAATAAGCTGTGGTGCGGAAAGCTTAACAAATAGAGACACACCGACGGCTCTGCGGCCATAAATCGAATGTTCGATATTCCCTTTTTTAAGCCTAAACCTAGGTTTCCTGAAAAAAACAAGACATTAAAACAAAAAAGCTTTCTATTTCAGTAAAAGCTCATCTGTTTATACACTCTAGTATGCAAGTTAAATCAAAAATTATTCGTGAACAAGATAAGGAATGTCCCTTTAGCAACTCTAAATTACCCAATTCACGGCGGCTGCATTTCTGCAAACAGTGTTGCACAGTGCCCATACAAATTGTTGAAGAGCTCTCTGATATTACTCGTACTCTTCCGTCTGCCGCTACTGCACAGAATTTTAAAACTGACTCATTAATAAAAGTCGGTGACGAAGATACTTGTGGACTGTCCCCAAATTAGTTTCTTTATCTTAACTAAATGCACAGTCTGTTTGCACGTCACGAAAACTCTTTAAAAGTATATTCCATCTACTCTATCTTAAATTATAATCAAACTTTAAGGAGACGAAAACGTTTAAAACTGGTAAATGAAACAATTTGCTGAGAGCAAAGACCACTGGACCATCTTGTCTTCTTGTAATTTTATTGAACCTTATTTTGCATGTTTTTATCTCTTCATTAGTGCTGGGCACTGTTCCCATTATCTGCGTGGACACCCAGTCATCGAAAGTAGACCCACTAAACATCAACCCCTTTGGCAGTCCCTACGCGCACTTCCTTACTTTTTTCAACAGTATAGGTAAATACGTTCCCATCTCAAGATTTGCGTCACCAAACACCAATGTTGTTGACAACATTATATATAGTTTCAAAACATAAAACCTCGTTTCCCCTGAACTGTCTGATTTATAGCCGGATTGACTTAGTGATTGTATTGAGCGGTGCACCGACACAAATCAAGTGGGACATAAATCTGGGTGGTGAATCGTTCGTACTTCGCACCTCGTAAACTGTCGCGGTGGCGCGGCGCAACTGTCCCGTCGAGATATTGTTACTGCCGCATACGTTAGTAAACCAAATACTGGTCGTGGTCATTAATTTAGTAGGAAATCATAAGAATATTTGGATTTTTGTAGATGTGACTAAATTCACATTATAATTGTTTCACCTTTGGTAATCAAATTATTTGTACGAATCAGGAATCAGGGAATTATATCCCTTCTACACTTTTATCTTTTGTGAATCGTCAACAGTTGAGTATCTTGGTTACAACAAGTTATATTATAGTTATATACTTTTGGTGTTCTCGTGGGAAAGAGGTCCTACGTTTAAAATGACTCTACTGTTGATAGAAATATTTTATAAACGATCATAATAATGTTAAAATTTACGCTTCTGCTTACTCACCATCTTTATAACGTAAACGGCGGTTTTAAACACAACAGAAAAGCAGCCAAGAAAAATAACTGTACAACTTTGACAACAAAATGAGCGTAAAAAGGAGATAACAAGTCATCTTTCCAAAGCTCCTGACAACAAAACGTACGTGATACAACACACAAGGAAAATACACGGTTTTATTCAAAGCTCACGTGTTGATATTATCAACAATCTGTCTTTTCCACTACAAATAACTCGAACAGGCTTGTTTATGTGGATTCAATCCTATAAAGTCGACCGACCACTGCTACGCAGGATGTGCACAAAGAGGTTTGTCATGTAGCTCATGGAAGATCGTCAACATCATCATCATCATTTCAGCCGGAAGACGGCACATAGGCCTTCCCCAAGCTCCTTCACTTCTGTGCTTCCCGCATCCAACGGATTTCAGCAGCCTCCAAAATGTCATCGGTCCACCTTGTAGGAGGCTTTCCAACTCTATATCTTCCGGTAAGCGGTCGCCAGTTCGGAACCTTCATCGGCCATCTGTTCTGGGAGCAATGTGCCCTGCCCTCTGTTACTTAAATTTGGCAATTCTTCGGGCTATGTCGGTTACCTTGGTTCGCCTGCGCATCTCTCAATTTCTAATGGGAGCACAAAAGGAAACTCCAAGCATAGCCCTCTCCATTGCCCTTTGGGTGACTTTTAGCCTTCTAATAAGGCCCATTGTTTTTCGGTACGCTGTTAATTTGTTTACCAGCCACGCATTCACGTGGTCAAGTAAGTCACAGTCAGAGGACGAGCCTTCAATTTCCTTACAAATCGTAGCTTAGCCATATGCTGCTGTGTTGCGGTGCCTTAAGCCTCGTGTCAGGTGTTCATGCCATTCCGGGCTTCAAAATTTAATAAAACCGGCACTGCTCACGTAGAATCTCTTTTTTAAATTCCACACGCGTGAGCGACAAATTTAACTTTATTAATATAGTCGGAGATGCGATTTCGTGGATCACCCCTTACAATGTTATTACTATACTTAAATGTTATTGAGATGCTTTGATCCCTCCACGGCGCGTTACAGTCCGTTAAATAAGATTACTAAGCAAGTGCGACTTCACCAGTTCTTTTGAACAAGACGTCTGAAAACGAATGTGGTCTATGAGTTAAAATTGCACTAGTTAGTTCACTTCGAATTATGTATTTTCTTTGTCGTAAGTAGTTGGTTCTTTTTATTCTCTTGGGATAACTATGAATTAATGTTTATATTGCTTGGATTTAGTACAATTCTAAGTACCTATTAATTGGAGTTCTTTTTTTAACGTGATCGGTCTCGTGTCGGGTCGGCGTCCAGTCATAATAACACCATTCAGCCATAATGATCTCTGCCAAGCATCATATCCCGAATGGCCTAAGGAACCTCTAGGGGTTATAAAATCTAAAAACATCGTAGACCATCATGGTCCTTTCCTCCCTGTATCTAATATTTTCCTGGAGGACCCAAGATATAGCTTTATAATTGACCACATTGAAAAATAATCCTAGATCTACTTGGAAGGACCGTGGTTAGTCTGTGATTTATATCCCTGTCCCGGATCAAATATGACCCTGAAGTATAAATATATACTTATACGACATCCCCATAGAAGAAGCATTGTCAACCAACATACTCCTTGGCTGTGCTCTGCCAAATATTGGAATTCCAAGTTAACTTCATTTTTGGCCCACTAAAATACCTAATATAAATCTGTAATGTAGGCACGTCACACAATGGTATCGTGGTCCAGTAGCCCTCCGGCACTCATGACGTCACGCCCTCCGTACGCCTCTGACTGGCTCCGACCACGATTTGTAATTGCCGATAAATTCGCAAAGTACAATTTTTGTCTCGTAAATAACGCAAAAATGGCCGGTGGTAGCCATTTAAAATCATTTTAACATACCAATTAGTTAGCGAGAATCTCACAATTCGTCATCAATTTTCCAAAGCAATTAAGGCTGTTCGTAATAAAATTCGTATTATATAACTTTGATTCGCGCATATATCTTTTTATTTTTGGGCCACCCCGAAAAATTGATTACTGGTATAAGTACATCCATTACTAAGCGTAAACATTTTAAATGAAAATGCGCTCGAGGATATGCCTGGATTTGAGCAGAAAAAAAATAACTCATTCATTTCCATCGAATAAAATTGGTTGCTTTAGTACATTAGTTGCAAATGATTGTTGTCAGCTGAATTTCAATATTTCTTCGTTTGTTGTTGGAATAAAAAAACAAAAAAAATGTTAAACTAAAAGATGGTCGTCAGGACAACTACTTGAAGACTTCAAATTAAATAGATAATCAGTCCTAGCATTATTCCTAAAATGGCGTCCAATTTTCGTAACCGCGCATTTCTTTGCTAATGAAACTGTTGTTATTTGTTTCAACAAATGTCTTTGTCTCTTGCTGATGTCTGCTGTTCAGCTTAGCAATGCAATTTGTTTTGCAACAACCTTTTTTCTCCAAAGTCAACAAATAAATTGTGTGAAGAACGCAAATGCTTGAGTGCTTCGTTAAGATTTCTTTTTTCCAGATCTAATTCTGGATTTTACAAGTTCAACTATACGAGCTTAATGTATAAACTAAAGCCATTACTAAAATTATTACATGTCTCTACGGACACATATATCAATTCACAAAATTGCATTTAAGTTATTTTAAAAATGAAGAAATGTTTTAAATTCTACTCATACTATTTATAGTGAAAACCACTCGTTTTGAATTCATTTCAAAGTTTTGCAAGTAAATTCACTCCGTTTACGACACTCGGTGACAGGACTAAGATTACAAACTCTATTTATATACTTCGTTTCATAGAATTTTACTCCCCCTTTATCTTTTAAGTGTCTAAGAAAAGATATTTTCAGATTACAGAAACTTCATTGTTTATCATCCACGGTTAAAGTTGGTTAGCAGCAATATGTAGATTGTGGTTAGTGATGCCAATTTAGCCCCTTCGGGGCTAATTCTAGCCCTTTTTCTTCTAGTTCAGCTCTCGAATATAATGATTTAGCCTCTAGCCCGTAATCTAGCCCCAAATATTATTCCCTGTCAAAACCATATAAAAATAAATTTAAAGAACAGGATGAACTTCTAGTATTCCATACCATAAATACGAACTGGACTTACCAAGTTAAACCAAACTTACTTCATATAGGTAATCTCATAGGATGTCCTTTAAAAAAATCGTACCCAATTTAAATTTATCCTGAACAAGGCTGCGCACAATGAGGCCCAACAATCAACGTCGTCAGCGCAAAGTGAAACCCTTCGAGAGAAATTAGATGAAGACTGCTATTTAAATCGTAATTTTATGATTAAACAATATTTTATCATCCAGAATGATGTATCTTATTAATAATTTACACAATATTTATTCTTGAAATCCATTTTGCTAAAGAATCTTTATTTTTATTTTCGTTAATTAGTAATTTAACCCTATATTTTAAAAAATGAGCTAATTTAGCCCTTTTTTAAACTCGATTTAGCCCCAAAACATGACACCCATTTGGCAACACTGATTGTGGTCTGCGCTGAAAAAAGTACGTGATAGCAATGATACAAAAGATATCAATTAAAATCTGAAATGGCAAAAGCATATACTAACTAACTACCTACTGACATAGGAAGTAATAATAACACTAGCTAAATGAAGAAACCGCAGACATAATGACACTAAGAAAAAGTCACCTGAGAAATGAAAAACAAAATTCATTTTCTATTTAGCACGTAATGTCCGGATCATGCCGGATGCGGCTGTAACATTATAATGTCATTGCTTCGAAATATATAATAAAACAGGTGTCGCCTGTCCCATTAGCAGCGGGGATGCTCAAAAGTTAAAACATGATGAATTTCTCAATGAAATAAAATGGATATGCGTGAAGAATATAATACCTCCATAAGATGACGTTGAAACTAAAACAATCATACAACTGAGCTCGGACATGAAATGTTCGGATTAAGATAATCTCACTAAATGTCCAAGCATAATTTCGACGAGAATTTAGTGAAATTATGACTAATGAACTAAAAATATAGTATGCAATTCCACGAAAGGAACGTGACTATACATACCAAATATTCACAAGTGGTCATTGAATATTTGATTAGTTAATCCAATTCTTGGACACATGAATTTAAAAGTTTACGACACATATAAATGGGTTATGAGACAGATACAAAATACGCTGCGATTAGTTCATTTGTTAGGGAGCAGTTTGTTTGACATTGTGTCACAAACTTTAACTTGTACGCCTTTCCAATCTCATTAATCCCTTGGATCTTAAATTATCTGAATTTCAAAACTAACATTGAAAATGTTCAGTTAGCGTTACACCAAGAGAAAAAAAAGGTACCCTGTAGCTTATCATCAACCATCATTGGTTGAAACTAAATGTCGTACAAAACTGACAACATTTTATTTTATTAATCACCCGTGAGAGAAAACATTGCGTTTTACACCATGGAACCGAACTTTGCAGAACGTTAAGTTACCTTGGTCTAATTTATGTAATTTAGAGTAATTTTATGCGGCCTACCCTAATGATATTGTTCGTCGAATCGTTGAGCTCCTTAAGGTCTGATTTGTGCTGCACAATTACTGACAATAAATGCGTGCACTGGAGCACCACTCAATCTGTGTGGTGCTTTCCTCAAAATACCATTTCAGACACTAATCTACATGTTCTTCACTTGATCTGACTAAGATTATGTCTGGACTTTAATAGAGACTGTGACCTCTGAGTTTGTTTCAGCCCTTCTTCTCAGAGTAGTCAGACCGACCTCATCTTGTTTAAAAAATATGATTGACGCGTAAAAGTGTTTGTACAAAACTTCTCACAGACATAAAATCATCTGCCATTTATCGTTTAACTCCTCTTCCGCCTCTGCGCCTTGAGTTTCTAAAATGTAGGTTAAAAATATAATATAGTCTCCAGATTTAATTATCTTTATCTTATTCCATAACGGAAATAGCTACTTTATAACGCGCAACTTAATTATAACTCTTAGACTTTTGACTAACGACGATCGATTTTTAATTTATATTTTGACACGCGCAATGAATCAGATTAAATAGTAGGCAAACAAGAATGAATGTATTTCGGCGCCTGCTTATTATAGACATTACACCATAATACAATTAATTGTTGGTAAGCGCGCTTTCTGTTATTTATTGTCGTATTCATATTATTTCGACACCGATAACTAGACAATTCCGATAATTGATGAGATGATAAACACAATACGGTTAATTGGCAATTGTTATTTCTGGTTATGAGTTGTCCATTACATCGACCACCCTAGAAGGTGCAAAAGTATTCATTTTTGATCAGATGTGAGGATAGAGATGAACTCCAACACCAACCTGTATATATCAAGTATATTCTGTGAAAACCCAATTTCCTTAAAGCTTATACATAGCGGGAAAATCTTGTAGAAGGAAAATCGTCTAAGGCGAGTGTTGCGCATGGAATCCTGGGTTCAACCCCTACTTCGGTCAAACCTTTTTGTGTTTTGCCGTCAGAAGCTTATCAGGTTTGGTTTATCGGAAAAGGCTTGCCCCCTATTGCATTTAACTTAAACACCATGGTGAAATGAGGGTATTCATGCTTTGTTATGGAATTAAAAACAGTTGAAGAGCTTAGTTACAAAATGTCAAGACTTCGAAATACACGTATTTACGTTTGTTAGTGCGCTTATAAACAAGAGTCGGTAAAGTACTCGCCGAAGATACTAAGCCCATTACTACACCATATAGATATTACTAAATTGCTATATCAATAAAAAAACTTTATCGAAAGCTCATAATTTACATGAACATATCACTACATACAGTTATTTCAAATACTACTCGATATTCGCACAACATTGCTTCGGAGGCTCGAGTATAGAACGCTTAGAAGCCTAATCTCCATATACAGTGTGCCAATTACTTTATTATCGGAGCTAATAAGAGAGAATATAGAGTGTTTCCACGTTGCGAAACCGTAATAGTACGTAATTGTATCGACACGTAGCAGGTAAGTGAGGTAATCCAACCAGGGCCAGAAGTTAACTGACTGCTAAGTTGTGGCCAGGCGTTGTGGGGAGCCGCGCCTGGCCGGGTAATAGTTGTGAATCTGTGATAGGGTTCCCACCTGAGCTCGCATGTAAATGTTTGTTAATTGCAAGTTGTGAAGAAGTGATGAATTGCATTTTAGGAACGCAGCAGTTGTGCATGTTAAAACAATTTAATTAAATGTAGGCATCTAAGCATCTGCTTATTCGCCTAAGTGGATAATTTTAACGCAGTGGTTCCTTGTAAATGTTCTGAAATATTATTGGAAATTGGTCTTGATAAAGTCAAAATTTGCAATTAGGATGCATATGTAATGTTTGTGTCAACCCTATTGGTGCACTGTACCGCGTATCACACCGGTCGTCGAATGTGGAGCAGGCGGCGAGCCAGCGGCGATGCCTCCGACAAAAAATCAGTGTAAGCTGTACACCAAGGCGCTCCGGTCGCGCGCTCACTCCCGCCGCCAGCACTCGCCCGCGTGCCCCTAGCGCACGAACTTACCGCTCCGGCTAAACTTACTCGCAACTTCCGAACGAATTCTCCGGTGCAACCTTCCGATCCTGAACTATTTTCCCAATCGACTAAGTACTCCAGTGGAAATCTAAAGTGAAAAGTGACATATTGTTAGTTGGTGTGTAAGTTAACAACATATGGCCGTGGCCCGAGGTCCGGTCGTTAGGCTGCGATCGGTCGTGCCGCCTCGCCGATAGAATCACGACCGAGCACGTGTGCGCCTATTGCGTCTGGAGGCTCACCATTCACTTCACCTATTTTGTCATCTCAAACTTGCATTGAACTGTTTTTATTTTCGAAAGTATCGATAGAAACTATATTAGTACCGTTCCTAATTAGGCATCTAACAAACTAGAATTAAGCGTAAACGAACAGCAATAAATACAAACACACATAGACATGATTTCACTTTGTTATATACCAACCTTGTGAGTCATGTTTCTGTTAATTAAAACTTTTATTTATTTAGGAATTTCTCAATAAATCTACGAGATTTTTTTCTTGGAAGAGTGATAAACTAACCTGCTTCAATATCTTGTTGGTAATTGATTGATTCTTAACCCACATGCAATTTCGTTGAAACTTCCGTCAAAAGTACAGTCTGGGTAAATATTTGGCAAAAAAATTCTTGTCTGCCACCGACTAACTTAATGAAAACTATTGAAATCATCTAACTTAGGAACTCTCACATAGTTTACTTTACCTATAAGTACGCAAACCTTTAGGTACCTATATTTTTGAAAAGTTCCGTTTCGCATTTAATAACATTTACGAAATCTGGTTCGCATTTTGCCGAATTCTCCTTAATTTAATTAACTGCCTATAAACCTTTGACGTCTATTGGCTAAGAGAGTGACCTCCTAGCCGTTTTTATTTTCACCCAATTTTCGTCCAACATCTTTATTGCCAGTTGTACTGAAGGAAATGTGGCAAGTTCTTCCTAAACAACTCAATTCCATTAATATATTATGGAGCCCGTCTATTCCAACCAAAAGTTTTACTTAATTATATTCAAGTTTTAATGTTATTCTAATATCGATTCTGAATTTCTGTTTCTTGCTTTGACGTGACAAGAATTTTTGACAACACAAATGGCGTTCCCGAATTCAACTAAACTGAAATGCTCTTAACCATAATTTAGATTATGACTCTTTAGTACCACACAATAAAATAATTACTTACATTAATTTTAAGATCACATGTTACCGCATACATTAATCAAAAAGCGAAACTAAAACTTGTTTGGCGTGTGTACATATACCTAGTTACTTACTTAACACTGATTAAATATTACTAGGTCAATTAATTTCCGTTCTCATCACACCTAATGACGTATATTAACGTCTCTATTTATGTACAAATAAGATCAGCTTGACGTTAATACGAAGGATTACGAAATAGCTCATGATCACAAAAATAAAACAAAAGAAAACTAAAAAACAAAATGGAGATGAAAGCTATTCGAAAAGCCGTGAGACAGTTTCTGGGGCATAATTAGTAGATGAAGTTTCATCCATCCCACTACAAAGGGATTTGAAGTAATTAGTTACCGTTAAACAGGCGTCAAATAACTTCCGACGGAAATATTTGGCCATCGGATTAATGGTAGGAACTCAATGTACGAAGTTATTAATGTTATTTACTTCATTTATTACTTACAATTAGAGCCTGACCACTATAAAGACAGATTTATTTCACTCGTCGCTGTAGGGAAGGCCGCTGTAATTAAATTTAATTACAAACTTGGGTTAAATAGCGAAGTTGACACGTCTGATATAAATAATTTTCAAAGTCTTATTTAATATTGTTTTTTGGACTCGTCATTCAGAAGGGCTTGTGGCTGAGTAATACCAGTCGCAGGGCCGACCGCTCAGGATAAGTTACGCTTGCCGCAGTTGGTCCGTCGATGGGTGACCATCTTTACATACCAAGACCCGTCCGCCCCTCGGAAAGCACGTTAACCCGATGGTCCCGACTGTCATTCGGTTGATCTTTGACAGTCGTTATGGGTCGTCAGAAGCCTGAAAGTCTGACAACTAGTCTTACTAAGCCGTATCGTGTTACCCAGTTACTGAGTTGTGGAAGTCAGATAGGCAGTTGCTCCTAGTCAAATACTGTTATTCAGCTGCATCCGGTTAGACTGGAAGCCAACCCCAACATAGCTGGGAAAAGGCTAGGCAGACGATGGAATAGTCCATCAGCCTAAGCAGCATGAACATTCGTTATTTTTAAACTATCAATTGACGATCCGTATCTATAATTAAGAGATGGTTAATTATTACTTAGCATTATTTATTACCACTTATCCGGTTACAAATAGAAATAAAACAGTTACTCGCCTATTTTTTTCTAGTAACTATAGCAATTAAAAAACGTTTGTTTCTATCATTCGTCGTTTAACTAAGTAGAGAATGATATCATAGACATGATCACCCAACCATATTCGGTGGTAAGTGGCGAATTCAGAATGAGATGGATCAATCAAAAATTCTAAGTATAGTCCTAAAATAATATCATCAAACCCTCGCTTGTTACTTAAGTTTTTTGTTCAATGGCTATATCAACTTGGGGATTTTGCTCCTCGGTCCCTTTTCTACCAAAACATTGAGGCTCAGTAAACCCGATTACTTTTTCGTGAAGTTCAGCGTATCCCAGTGCAAAAGTTTTCCATATGCGGGTAGTCATGAATAGGCAATTCGCAATATTTCCGATCACGTACTGCCCCGACTTTGGGTCCTGGCCAAACGTCACCAGTAATTTTGTTTCAATACTAAGCTACGCCACGAACTGTGAACTTTCAGTAAGCTTGAAAATTAAAAGGTTGAGGAGCTTATGAAGGCAGCAGTGCAAACTTTCAGGGAGCTTCACTGTCAGCTTATCACATACGGATTTATATGAAGCAAACATTTAAGTAGTCCGAATTAACCTTGTTCCACATTTAGCTGGTGGATTAAGATGTTATTTTAAATAAAACCAAAAATTTGAAGTTTTATTTTGATTAAAAGGAACAGCAAACAGTTACATTAAAGAACTTACAACGAATTTAACAAAAACAATTTTAGTAATAATATAACCCACAACGCTGTCCACACACAGAGATTATGGTTTAGAAAAAAAAAAGAAAAAGTGAAAAAGAAAAAAAAAAGTTTTTATTAAATTCAGACCCCCAATTTATTGAATGTATACCGTGATCTACAAAATCTGCAAGTAAGTAGTATATGCCTACGCAATTTCTAAGCAATCCCTAAGATATAAATACTAGAACCCTAAACCGTGAGAAAAAAACAAGCTCCCAAATAAAGTTCGCAGCATATATATCTTAAAGACATCTCGCAAGGAAGTGGCTATAAAAACGATCGCTTGGCCGGACCTACCATAAGCTAGTAACTACACGTATTATAAATCTTAGTAACTGATGTTTGACAACTTGTAACTGTTTTTTATTAAGATCGAATCCATATCGAAATGTTACGGACATATACGAAGTCGGCAGAGTATTGTTCGGTGGTCTACAATCCAGTTCTGTCACAGAGTACGTGATATACTGTCGAATGTCGATGGAAGCCTCCACAGCGATAAAGAAACACTAATAGTAATGATCGTATTGGTATGTAATAAATGTTCCATTGTATTTACGGCTTATTCTATCACTTTTTGCTCTCGTCGTGATGTACCGTAACCTGTCTTTACAAAAGATCGATCGCCTGATACACAACAATGTATAAGTGTAACAGTCGCTGAACCAATCACTTGATGACTTTGGGACGCTCTTGTTTGTAAAACTTTACTACCGTGTCATAATTTTCAGCTTCATAATATTTCACGCAATTTCCCGCGTTTTATGTCTTCGCAGTTTATACGATTATTATTTCTCCCCGAGAGACACCTCCAATTTCCGAAGGCTCGTCTTATCTTACATAAGTATCAGTGACTGTGACGAAATTACTTACGATATTCATTGTCACATTGACACAAAAATATGATAATTAAATATGTATGATTTGATCATCCCTGGTCGTGCTGCACCGTGGGACGTCGCCGGGCGGGTGGCGTCCTTCCTTTAACGACTAGTGTTCACCAAATAAATTGTCTGAATCTGCAGTTTTATCTGGCAGATTATAAAGTCGCAATAAATACGCGTAACGTTTCGAAAATAACATATTGCTGAATTTGGTGTCGCAGTGCTGGATGTAATAACACGGCATTAATCGTATGTCTGGAAGGTGAGTAATGTGGTAGCGTCAAAGTTAGGACGTTTAAGAGCTTTGTGATTGATGGAGCCGCGCGGATTGCTTTAAAACTCGCCTCGCGAGGCTCGCCTTGCTACTCTTACGAACGCGAATGAACAAGGTGTTAATACAATTAGATTTTTATTTGCCATCTTCATTAATTTTAAATTTACGAATATAGTCCGCATTTTGTAACGATTTCATAACTATAAAACTTGATTTCCCAAGGTTCGATCTGACGCACAGTGAAATTTAAGAACATGCATTTCTCTGTGTTAGATCAAACATACTTGTTTCTCAATATGAATTAATGACATTCTCGATCAGATCCGCCGTCCGATTCGCCATCCGCCGCTGACAAAAAGAAAAAAAGGTAATAAAGGGATATTTTTGATTGATTCATAATATTTTAATAGAAAAATATGCCAGGCGGTCATATATGTAAGGAGTACACACCATCGAATAACATAAGTGTCACGTCAGACGTGACTAGGCAGGCTGGCTGACCCAGTTGCATGCGTTACGCTCCCAGCAAGCATCTCACTCAATTCCTGTCGGCGGCAATCAACGCCCCCCGCTCATGACACATGGCTGCAAACCCTATCGTCATTAATATTCATGTTGTCAGTTTGTCACTTACACGTTGAACACAAGTCGACAATCACCCTATTGTCCACATATAAGTCGCTTAGAGAAAACATGCATTTGATCGTACGATCAAATGCATGTTTTCTGAAACTGCAAAAAGGGTCAGTCTGTCAAAATGTTTAGAAGAATGATGTTTCTGATAAAGTGTATTAGGATTGACAGTGACAGCTCAAAAATCTGTCAAAAATACCTACTGAACAGGCTCAGCGTCATTATTAAATCGTAGATCCCATTTATTTATTTATTAAATGGGATTGTAGATCCCGTTTGTTACCTAGAAAGAAGTTTATACGTACGTACATATTGTCAGAGATTAGAAAATTGAAAAGCACATCACGTATTAAGAAACTATAACAAAATCGATCATGAAAGCTTTTAAGAGCTTTGATAATGTCGCGTTGATCGATTTGGTAGAGCTCAAAGATTACCCAGATAAAATGGTGGCCATCAACACTGCAATAGATAATGTACGTTACATTTAAGTGGTCATAAAGTTCGTCAACTATCCGCCACAATACTACCATACTCGATGGTATCTCAGATCAGCCATAAACCACAAACAACAGAATACTCATCTTGGTTCAACCTCACTATATACTATGTCATACGAATTCGTCGGAAAAGTTGTCATTTCATATTAATTGTGTAAGAAATCAACGTAAAAGACATTATCATTGATAAGTTTCTTTTAAATTTTGGCCCTTAAGACGCTAACAAAAAAGAGCAGAACAGAACGTACGAACGAACGAACAGTCCGTAACGGTTCCTATGCAATACCGTCAAGCTACCTATCTACTAAAGTAGGTACTAACAGTCAGCCTAAAAAAGATGTAAACTTGACAAGAATTATTTTGATTGAAAACTACAAGTTGTGGTCTATAATATAATATCAATGTGTAGCTACAACCTTATTGGGAGCTATATGTTTGAGCCGTTTGGGGTTGAAACACTAGCTAGGGCCTTGGGCTCCGAGTGCTCATTGAGTATTTCGAACACATCGCTAAGCGGTTAGTTGACTCCTCAGGAGACCAGAGGACTTGCCTATTTCTAGCAGCATTGCAATCCAACGTGGCAATGCTGCCAGCATTTTGGGCACTCTCCGATTGAATAGCGATGCGGACGAACTTATTGATACCTAATGAGCTCTTCCCTTTTTAAACAGAGTGACGCTTAGGCTGCCTTATTCAATGGTACAGCGGTTATTACAAGTTGTTAACAGTCTGGTAAAATAAGAAATTAAAAATTATAGGTAAAACTGAATTTTCAAACCAAATAAATGGCGTAAAAATTAGTACGAAATAAACCACCCTTGATAATAAGGCATAGATAGACACGCACGGGGCGATGGTATCAACAATTCAATACAAACTTTATGGTATTGTTAATAAACGAAAAAAAAGTCCCACGGCTAGAATGTTATTAGTTAATTAGTTCGAAGTTAATTGTTAATTGGTTCAATTTTGTATGTTTAAAATACGTAACGTAGAATACGTGGTTTCAATTAATATGATAACCTAATTGCCACCCTGTATCAGCATTATTAGCCAATAATGTTCCCACTGCTGGGACACAGGCCTCCGCGGTGAGAGGGAACGGGCCATCCACCACGCGGGCCCAGTGCGGGGTTGGTAGATGTCACATGTCTTCAAATTTTTGGTTCTAGGACATGCCGATTTCCTCACGATGTTTCCGTTCACCGTTTTGAAAGCAGTGGCGATAAAATAATTTACACAAAGTATGACCTACAACTAGTAAGTCGCGGCAGTTACCACTTGGCCACCACTGCTCATTGGACCCTGTATATTTGTACATAATATAGAAGTATAAGGAACAGGGTGTAAAGTTCACTCATACTCTATAGTAAAGGAGGATCCTCCGACCAGACGGGTGCCTACAACTAGTAAGTCGCGGCAGTTACCACTTGGCCACCACTGCTCATTGGACCCTGTATATTTGTACATAATATAGAAGTATAAGGAACAGGGTGTAAAGTTCACTCATACTCTATAGTAAAGGAGGATCCTCCGACCAGACGGGTGTTGTGTCTGGTGAGCAACTGCCCAACTATTGATGTCGGGATTTTGTATATATGTAGATCGCGCGGTAAACTCTGCCTGCGCGATGTAGTTGATGTAGTTGCGGTGTAACGTCAAGTCTTGAGTAGTTTGCATATGACGTTGTAGATGGCGCCACTTCACTTTTTGTGTTTTCCACATTTGTTAATTTGAAATTTCGTATGTGGGGTATTGTAGATGTCCGCCACACATAATATATTTATTTTAGTGTGTTAACTTGTATATTTTAATTAAGATTTGTCAAACTAAACTCCCTTTGCATTTATAGTTTTAAATGGCTACAATTAAGTACCCAATGGTTTTGTAGCTACACATTGACACAATATACGATAAAAAGATTGTAGACAATCAAATAAATCTCTTGTCATTGTACATCTTTTGAGGCTGTCTGTAACAATTGGCATTTGAAAAAGGCATCTTTTATTACACAAACAGTCACCGTACTAGTCCTATTTAAATAGCTGGTTTTTAATAAACTCAAAGGGCTTTATAGCCCATTGAATGTAAGGCAATTACATAAAATGACCCACATACGTTCATTAAGTGGTCCTAAAAACATGTATTTATAGTTTCCTCGGCCGTCAATGAAATTGCTTGTAAACAGCGTTAAATATTTCATCATAGCTTCAAATGATTCTGTAAGTACTTATATGTAGATTGTTGGTACTGTCAACAAAAACGATAAGTATGCATGCAGGCAGGTAACTACGGACAACTCCTTTTTAATTCATGGTGTAGTCAAAATACTCATGTCATCGTTTGTTTGAGTGTCTCTTAAGTTTAAAATGTTTTAAAAGAATAAAGGCGAAAAAAAATTTTTTTCTGATCTTTTCTGATTTTTTTTTTGTAATATGATTTTTTAAGAAAAAGATACTTAGGAGCTACCATCTCATCATAGTTTCAGGTGAAATACCTGACGCTGGTTTTCAGCCTATACCGAGGGGCTTGTGGCCAAGTAACAATAGCTGCACGGGTCGATCGATCAGGTTAAGCTACGCTTGCCGCGGTTGGTCCGTAGATGGGCGACCATTTTTACATACCAAGACCCCTCCGTGCCTCGGAAAGCACGTTAAGCCGTTGGTCCCGGCTGTCATTTGTGGATCTTTGACAGTCGTTACGGGTCGTCAGAAGCCCTAAAGTCTGACAACCAGTCTTACCAAGGGGTATCGTATTATCCAGTTACTGGGTTGTGGAGGTCAGATAGGCAGTCGCTCCATGTAAAATACTGGTACCTATTCAGCTGCATCCGGTTAGACTGTAAGCCGACCCCAACATAGTTGGGAAAAGGTTAGGCAGATGATGATGATGATGATGACCCTCGGATGCCATACAAACACAAGTATATGAAAATTTATACTACCAATGACAAGATAGATATCTATCATAGGCAATATTCATTATTAAGATTTTGATTTGTTTATTTCTTGCCTGTACGTGTACACTTAACTCCTTTGTTGACTATACCTATTTGAGTAGGTAGACGCCATAAATCGTCCTTTCTCGCTACGAAAAGATATGCCCACATGCGTTTATCTACTTATTGCTCAAGTCTTTGCTTTGATTTCACTATAACCTACGTAGGTGGGCACGTCATGATTGCGGCGGTAGGTCCCTTCTTTGAGGAGTGGATTGAGAGGCGCCACGGCGTCCTCCCCTACCGCCTAACGCAGGTCCTCACCAGACACGGTTGTTTCGGGAGGTGCCTATTTCGGATAAGGCGGGAGGAAACGCCCTGGTGTTGCCACTCCGTAGATCACCCTGAGGACACGATGGAGCATACGGTAGATGTCTGCCCGGCTTGGGCGGAGCACCGCCGTCGTGTCCTTGTGGAGGCGATCTGTCGCGTCCGGCCCTGGTCCAGGCCATGGTTCGGAACGAGAGTGCATGGGTAGCGACGATGCGGCGCACGTGAGGGAGAGGCAGTATATGCGTCCTCACGGCCTTAGTCGCCGCAGGAGACGCTCTGGGCGTCGGGAAAGCCAGGCTGATTCCCGGCCACCGTAGGCGCGGGCTTGCGGATGGCGAGTGATGAGTAGATCGCTGTGCGGTAAGGACTAAGGCCGGGTCGACGCCGCGTTGTGTTCCACGCGCGCCTCAAAGAAATATCAGCATCAACTGGTTGGGTCCGCAAGGGCCGATGCCTGCCAGGTTCGAAAGAGATACCGAGGCCCCTGGCACACAGGCAACTGAAGGAACACGGGTGGGTTTTAGTCAGTAAAAGTCTGACACGCCCTCCTGCTCCACCCACAGCGGGAGAAGTTATTTGATGATTTCTCAAACTCAAAAAAAAAGACGTCTACGATACTGCATCGGGCTTAATGCTTTGAACTTAAAATCTGTACCTAAGACCCTACTTTGTATACATGGTTGTAAATATTTTAGCTTTAAACATCACTTCAATTACTTAATTGATCAAAGAAGGCAACTAAGCAATTAAGATATTACCACATATCTTCAGAAAAATGTTTAAATTCTTTAATTCGCTTGAATATTATGAGACTAGGTTTTGCCAGCGGCTTCGCCCACGTGGAGGTTGAAAATTATCCCACGGGAACATACTGCCGGGATAAAAATTATCCTGTCTTAATCCAGGTTATAAATCTATCTGTGTGCCAAATTCCTTTAGCCATTTTTGCGTGATTCAGTAAGCAACATTCAACATACTAACATTCTAACATTTACAATATTAGTAGGATAACATACGTATCTGCTCAAATAATTAACACAGAAAACAAATAAAATATCACAGTAAGAAATCATTTTTAGAAAGGAACCAGACTCATAAATTAAACCCATTTAAGAAATGTTTGGTCACAGTTCTTTTAATCGAAGAGTTAGATATTTTCATATTAATATCATACAAACGAGCACGACATAATTCATACACTCTGTATGAAAACCAAACTTCCTTTCCTTTTGTTCCAAATATATTTTACAGACTGAAATGGTTCGGAAAGAGTTATGTGGATGTAAAAGTGACATTAATGTGAGCTCGAATAGTCGCGTTAATTAACTAAATAGTTCATGTATACGTCACTACGACGAGGTAGAAATCTGTAACAATCACGCCGTGACACGTTAACGGCCTATTAATTATTTATAATGCAGCATCTTCATAATTTACATCGCTTCGAAGATTAGAGGGGGAAATAAATTGTCCCGAAATTAAAATAAAACTCCCGATATTGCATAATATTATTTTCGTCGTGAATTTATTATCGCGTATTAAAGCTGTTTGGTGGGTTATTATTGGATTCGCACGAATCTATATTTTTTCGGCGATTCGCACGAAGTTCATTTATTTGTGGGCGAATCGACAATTCTGGAAATACGTATTAGGCAATGAATTTTATGTTTTAAAGTAATAACATTAGTTCCATTTTCTCCTATTGAAGAAGATAAGAAAGGTAAATGAAGAAAAAAAAAATTCTTAACCACATTGCTTTAAATTCAAAACGTGCCAATTATTAGGTAATTGGCACGTATTTCTATTATTGTCAATTTGCCCACAAATAAATTAACTTAATGAGATTCGCCAGCGAAAAAAATATTATTTAATAGTGTCGTTTCGTCCATTTCGGGTGAGTAAATTTGTGCGTATCAAATAATAAACCAGTTTTGTCTGTGGGATGCTATTTAAGCGCAGTACAACTATTATGTTGCATGATAATGAACGATGTGATTATTAATAAATAAAGAAGCTACACCATACTAAATTTCATTAAATTAAAAACGGAGTCGTTATCAAAAATTAAATTTAAAATTCCGAAGTTAAAATGCAGCATTGAAAATGTCTGGACAGATCGCTTAATAAGGGCCCGTAACGAAACAGGGAGTAATCAAAAACAAGTGAAGTGCTGTTAGTGCTCATAAAAAGCTTTTTAAACAGACCCAGACTTCATAACTGACTACCGCTTAAAGGCCAACAATTTCACAATTGCTTCCATTTCAAGCAGTTATTCAGATTTCATTCGTTGCGAAACAGCAAAAATATTATCTGACATTGTTGCTGGGGTCCTCTTTAATTCGGGTGGAATGTACTAAAATATGTGATACTTGCTTCATTAAACATGTTTAATATATAGAGGGGTCGTGGCTAAGTAATAACTGCCTCACGGCTCGATCGATCAGGTTAAGCAACGCTTGCCGAGGTTGGTCGGTACATGGGTGACCATCTTTACATACCGAAACCCTCTGTGCCCCCGAAAGTACGTTAAGCCGTTGGTCTCGGCTGTCATTCGTAGATTTTTGACGGTCGTTACGGGTTGTCAGAAGCCCGAAAGTCTGTAAACGAGTCTTACTAAGAGGTATCATATTACTCAGTAACTGGGTTGTCGAGGTCAGATAGGCAGTCGCTCTATTTAAAATACTGGTATTCTGCCGAATATAGTTAGTCAGGGAGCCGACAACGGTTTTAAAAAGACCAGGTAGATGATGATGATACTTAAGGTAATTAGTAGAAACCCTCAGGCTTTCCAAAATGTGATTAAGGGAGGAGCCAGGAATATACGTTTAATATATTCGTCAAAAACTAATCTTTTTCCTAATACGAAACTTATTGCATTCTAATGAATCTATTTGTCGACTGATAAAGCCAGATCGATCTACATAAACGAGATTTAAAATTCTTTCTAATTTATTAGGCGTCTCAGTCAGATCCCCTCGATAAGGCCAGTTGTCCCTGAAGATTTATAATGGAAATTTTATTGGGAATTTATTTTTAAAACGTTTAATTTCGTGACAGTTGGGAGAAATTATCACGCAATTAAAAGGATTCCCTAATGGGAACAAAAACAGGAAGTTCGGCCCATATTTTGGACGCTGTTAGCTGTGATATAGTGTTTATTGGAGGATGGTATTGTTTTGCTCACACAGTCTTGTGGGGAAGCAAGAGAACACAATTATGTAGGCCCCAGATGGCCCATAGCTCTATTAGTTACGAACAAGACTTGGCTTTTAACACAATATCAATAGCAGATACATTTCTCTTAGTAAATGTATCTGTTAGCGATATTGGTATGTAGATTAGTTAATTAACTAGTTAGTATCTCATACTCGTACAAGCTCTTACATAAATACCCAGATACATACCCATATTTCATACAGATAATTATGAAATACTGGATATTTCTTAAGAAATTTCAAAATTTGAGATATTATTGAAATTTCTTTTTTTTTTTAAACTTAGATATTTTTTTTTTGCAGAAATCAAAAAAGTAGCTTTAAGAGATCTATTTAGGAGTATTGGTCTTCCATATTTTTGTTTATAATCTATAAAAAATGAGTATTAAAAAAAGTGAGAGAGTGATTAACGGAATGAGGGATGTTATTATATTAAAAAAACAAATAATAATAAAGGAAATTATGTATTTTTTAACATGAAATATCATATGCTAAAGAAAAGCGTTTAAAGCTCAAGTAAAATCCGTCCTTTGTTTAAAGGCTTACTATTCCATCAACGACTATTTAAATGACAAGAATAGTTGGTCGCTGTGATTAACTCAAGACAATGTTTATGTTCTTTCTCCAGAATCGGCGTATCTAGTGACAGGTTATATGCGTTCATATAATTATTATTTTATTTTTTATTGCCTGTCTAACAACTTTTTTTTATAACTATCTATTAAGTCATTAGTTATTGACATGATCTACTCATAACAATATTTTCTATGATGAGTTGTTTTAGGCTTTAATTGGCCTCGACAGTTTTCATTTTATTTGTCGGTATATTGGTATGGCTAGCCGACATTTTGACTAATTATTTAATTAATATTTTGTGTCTCGTAATGTTTATTACTTTGCCTAAGTATGTATAGAATCAAGTCTATCCGACTAAACAGACAGCTGTGCTGCTGGGGAGTTTGTTCCACTACTTCTTCTTCCCAGCTAAAGCACTAGGAAGTGGTGAAGGGTGGCGTTTTGGGGGACTGTCTCATGTACTTTGACGTTCGAAAAGTGCTGATTCTCAGCCTAATTTGAATAAATGACTTTTGATTTTGATTTTGAAAAGCAACTCAAAATTGTATTATTATTGTCAATAAAATAAACTCAAAAATTAAAACGTCTTCATAAATATTTATTTTTTAAGCTTATCAATATTAATCTGTATTAGTCTTTTGAAAGTATCATGTTTAAAAAAAGGTTTCGATACATGGAGTAACTTATATTTCTGCAGTGATTTCAATTTCAACATTTCGTAATACTTTTTCTTTTTTTCATGTTTCGTTCCAAGATCATCATAACTAGTCTCTAAGTCTCTTGTTAACGCTTCTCCGAAAAGTAATTTCTTCTTCACACTCTCAAGAACGTTTACATTCTTTAGGAGCAAATTTACTTTAGTCGCATGCGATTCTGGGTCTGTCTCAAATACCTTTTCTTGCATTTTTCGGTTAACTTCACTGCATTCTTCATTCTTTTTTCCAAATTTACAATCTTTGTATACAAAATAGCTCGTCGCCTTTGCATCTGTCGTCTATTTCGAGCAGCTAGCTACATCTTCTCTACTTTGCTGCACAACTGATGCTGGACGTCGCACAGTGGGCCCATACTGAAAATTAGTGGACTTAGGCAACAAAGTTACCATATCGATGCGATTTTTTTTTATATGACGTGTTATAATATTCCTGACAACTTTTATTCTTATAAAATTTCTTCTAAACTTGATAGTTTGTCTTGAAAAAAAATTATTAGATTTTTTTGTATGGAGCGTATCACGTTTAATTTTTTTTCTTCAATTGTACTAATATGTTGGGTGTGTGGCGTGAGTATATGATAGCTAGGGTCATTCTCTATCCACGAAAAAAAAATCAGCGCCGGCCATCTGCGGCAGCGCGAGTAATCATTCGGTAAAAAAAAAATAATTTGGAAGAATTTTTTTGTCATTTAAAATAAATTCAAAGCATATTTTTTGTCTCATTTGGCTGTTTTCACCTTCTTTTTAGTTAAATAAATAGTTTTAATAGCGCATACGTACTTAGAACTAGTAATTCTGGTAGAGATTTAGTTATTATTGCATGTTATCGGTACAAATGAGTCATCAATCACAATGCAGGTGCTCTGCATTGTGATTGATGACTCATTTGTTTGTGCGCGCATAACTAATGAGTCATCGAAAAATGCTCGTCTCTGATTGGCTGTGTTATTTTTTAACTGCACGTTATCTATTGTTGAATAAATATATCGTAATGTTTCAGGTTATACTAATTTTGTTAATGATAGGTGAAATAATTTATAATATATATAATATAATTTTTTTTTCAAGTCGTTGATAATTATCTACATAATCAACTTTATGTATATTATTATAGTATAAGTTATCGTACGAATGATCAATATGAAACGGTGAAGTAATTGTAGCCCTGAAAAGGGCTGTTTGTCATATTCCTAACCCTGATGGGCTTTTGTGGGAATAATTTAGAGCCGGATCACATTATTTCTTGTTCCAGAAGTGCTAGTGGGTCCGGCAAATTTTCGGACTCTGCTATGAGGCATTCTTCTTCCTCCATAATTTCACTGTCACAGGGAGGCTCAGTAGTATGTAACAACTGAGTTGCTTCAGGCAACAACTCATTATGAACCTGTTTCATTATTTTAGGCCTTATGTAGGATATGTGGGGATCAGAGCTTATTAGAAGTCCATGGAGGATGTCTTCGTTTGTTGCTATTCTCCCCGTTTTCCGAGTGTGCCTCTCCCTGACGTTTCTGAAGTCCTTATTACGGGCTTCCGAAGCTTCTTCAGATAAGGTACCTAAAACGAATAAGTACATACATTTTAATTTCAAAACGCAATCGAGTCAAATAATACATCAAACTATATTTATTTTTTACTTACCGATTGGCAAAACACCAAAGTGGTTACAGATGTCTGCACCGTGCATTAGAAGTTTATGTACACTAACTGGCATGTAGTACCACGAATAGTGTTGCACGTACACATCAGCTGTTTCTCTACAGTATCTTCTAAATTTTTCACAGTCAATGTTTTTGCCTGATGATATGGCTTGTAGAATAATGGAAAATCTGAAAATCAGATTTTCGTCAATTCCCGTTATTCTGGAAGATCTTTTGTAATCTTGGAAAAAGCGCCTCGCTGTATTCCCGTCGTTTGTAGTTCCAAAACCCTAAAATGGGAAAACAATTCTGTAATATACAATACATAGAGATATAATTCACAAACAACATAAAGAAAGCGAAAATTAAATACATACCTGTTTGACTATATCAATCAGCATTCCAATTTGCTCACGAAACTCTTGCTGTGTGGTATTTTTTTTAGCTTGTTTCAAAGCCTTATGTTCGCCGCGAGCAGTCCATCGTTGAAAATCCAGATTATAAGATATATGGAGAAGACATTCCATACACCGAATCTTCATATGCAGTGAAGAAATTCCTTGTTTGTAAATTTCTTCACGAAGTTGTTTAGAAGTCAAAACGTCTAAATTATTCATCTCACTCGGTTTTGCCAAGCAAATGGGACACGTTGCATATGATGGTACTCCAGCAATAATATTGGCCACTTTTCCATCAATCATGGTCATATGCAATTCATGTGATACAATAATATTTCCACACTGTGTAGATATTCGTTCATCAATTTGTTTTTTCATCTCAGACTCTTCAGACTGAGATAAAGTCAGCTGTCTCCGAAGTGAAAGTGAACTTCACTGGTCGATAGTACAGAGTTGAGCAAGGTGTGGGGTTCTCCCAAACTAGATTTTCATTCCCAGATGATGGCCTAGTAGACACTAGCCGAAGAGGGACGATGCTTATCATGACTACTGATGAATCATCGAACTCTGTAGCTGTGTTTGACGTTTTCTGTTTATAGTTACTCTGCGACGAAGAACCATCAAGTCCCCATTTCCAGGTCAACTTGAGTTCTTCATTTTGAGACCTATCAACAGTATTTATATCAAGTAATATCCTCTCCACAGTGTGGTCCAATAGCGCTTGCAATTTAATGTGAGCTCCGTTTTCGGTAATCTCCATACTCTCTTGTGGTGGGTAACATCTTTTCTTGGCATTTACAAGCTTTGGATAAGATGGAAAGGCAGCACAGTTTTCTTCTTTCAGAAATTGTCGAAGAGCTAAGTACTTCCATTTCGAGAGCGCAACTGATGTATAAAGAGCTAAACACTTATCTTCAGAGACAGTACTTAAGCTCTGCTTTTTGAATAGTCTCTCTTCTACTTCGGATAGCGCATCTGGATTACTGGAAAGGTATTCGACCACTTTTGCCAGATTCGTTTTGCCGTTGTCTTTCAATTTTGTTATGTACCAGTGCTGCAACTCTTCCTCGGAATTTTCTTCTACTGTGGAAGTAGAACGTCTTTTCTTTTGCTTATTACTTAACTCTTCGAACGGTTTTCTGTGCTCCTTTTCTGTAGATGTTCCCGCTTCCGCAGTACATACTGCAAGAGTAGGAACATGGCAATCTATATCCACAAGCTCAGATAAGGCTGCGTCCGAAAAGCCCATCACACTTCTCAGATCAACACTATCACAAACAGGCCAGTTGATGTTTTTTTCCAACCACTTGCGATTAATTACACGATTCATAAAAGTTTTTTGATTTCTACTTGACTCTATCCACTTTTTATTTAAATTTACACAAAAAAGTCTACAGAACTCCTTGATTCGGTTCTTGTCTTCTTCAGAAACTTCGGTAGTCAAGACAGAAATGAAACTTTCATACAGAAACATATGATTTTTCAGATTACCGCCACTTCTTAATTTCACAAAAAGATCTAGGTTGGTACAAAATCCAGCCATAGTTCTAATGTAAATATAAAAATACAAGTATTTCACTGTGTTCACAAACAAGCGACAAGAGCGAAACTAGAAGGACTTATTTTTTTTTTTTTTTTTTTTGGTAAGGGCATCTCGTAGTTGACCTTGAGAGGCCGTAACTACTTAACCGGGCTTTCCTGCGGGGACTTTTAGTTTTTAGGCTAAGAGCCTCCAGCCAGGGCTTACAAACTAGAATTAAAACCTACAGCAACTGCGCACTGAGGGCACCCCCTGCGGGGTACGAGCCTCGGCTCAGGGAGTCACTTTTAGGGAGGGCAGCAAGTGGGGACAGGCTGGATCAATAATTTCTTTATTATTAATCATGGGGATTTTAACTCTACTTGCTCAGCTTCGGCGCGGGCTGGCACTTCTGCGGGCAAGGGACGGTTGGGGGAGGAATCGTTTACTCGGGGTCTTCGCGAGGCGCGAGGACCTCGGCGGCGAGGTCGGAAACACGGTCTGTTTTTGTGTGCTGTGCTGGTGGCCCTACTGCTTTCTTGAAGAAGAGTGATGGGGTCATCAGGGTCGGAGAGGACATGTCGCGGCCGGCGAATACGACTGATTTTACTGGGGACATAACTGGCGGCCTTCGCAATCAATGGATTGCGGTGTTGCGCGGCGGATTCAAAGAAACGCTTTGAATTTCGTTTTAAGAATTGGGCTACAGTGGGGATTTTAAGGTCGAGATGGAGGATCTCGTTCCTAACATACCAGGGCGAGCCTGTGGCTTGACGGAGGAAACGGTTTTGTAGTGTAGAAGGACTTAATGAATGTCTTTATATTTATAGTTAGTGTTAATTACTCGTACGTAGTGGACATAACAGTGAGTGAAAATTATTCAGCCAATCAGAGACGAGCATTTTTCCATGACTCATTAGTTATGCGCTTAGCCGGGTGCACAAACAAATGAGTCATCAATCACAATGCAGGTGCTACCGATAACATGCAATAATAACTAAATCTCTACCAGAATTACTAGTTATAAGTACGTATGCGCTATTAAAACTATTTATTTAACTAAAAAGAAAGTGAAAACAGCCAAATGAGACACAAAATATGCTTTGAATTTATTTTAAATGACAAAAAAATTCTTCCAAATTATTATTTTTTTACCGAATGATTACTCGCGCTGCCGCAGATGGCCGGCGCTGATTTTTTTTTCATGGATAGAGAATGACCCTAGCTATCATATACTCACGCCACACACTCAACATATTAGGACAATTGAAGAAAAAAAATTAAACGTGATTCGCTCCATACAAAAAAATCTAATTAATTTTTTTCAAGACAAACTATCAACTTTAGAAGAAATTTTATAAGAATAAAAGTTGTCAGGAATAATATAACACGTCATATAAAAAAAAATCGCATCGATATAGGAACTTTGTTGCCTAAGTCCACTAATTTTCAGTATGGGCCCACTGTGCGTCGTGGGGGTGTATCATCAAGTTTCTTTGTAAATTTTGTGCTACAGCTTTTTTATTCCTATACACTTTACTATTTTCTTTCCATTGTTTTCGCTTTTGTCTAAGTTCTCTAGCATTCATATGAATAACTGATTTTACCTGAACCTTGTCTATTTTTTTTAATCTTTCCTGTTCCCGCAGTTTTCCCAAAGATTTAGTATCAGTTTTAATTTTTTCTCACCTGTTTCTATCATACTCTTTCTTACTTTTTTTTGCATCACTCATCTTCTTTCGTCGTGCCATTTCTCTTCCATTTACATGTACCTGTTTTTAATTAAATATCATAAAATACAAGTTGCAAGAAATCAATGAAAAATCTAAAAGAATTGTAGAATACTGTATAAATAATTCCCTCATACAACCGTCATTCCTTCATTCCTAAATGCAGTGATGAATGACCGTGAGGGATTGACAAATTTTAACGAAAGCTACAAAAACACCCAACATAACCTCAATTTCCTTTTTAAGTTTCGAATATGCATTTTACTCCCTAAAACTCATAAAAACAACAAATTATATACATATATACTAAAATGCCTAATACATATTTGTAACGTTAGGTAATGATCGCCATAAATGTAACTCTTATCTATTTTTTTTATAGTGCAAGTAAAGTTGCACAAACTCACCCACAGTTGAGAAGAAATTGCCATCTTGAAACATTTGAGAGTGTTGCCAGGTACTAAAAACTTAAGGTTGCGTTCCTAAATATCGTTCGATACGTTCAGAAATCGAACATTCGTTACACGGTTTGTTTTTTCTGGGTGGGAAATCATCAAATGACTTCTCCCGCTCTGGGTGGAGCAGGAGGGCGTGTCAGACTTTTATTGACTAAAACCCACCCGTGTTCCCTCGGTTGCCTGTGTGCCAGGGACCACGGTATCTCTTTCGAACAACCCGCACCCCTGGCAGCGGCCCTTGCGGGCCCCATCAGTTGTTGCTGACATCTCTTTGAGGCACGCGTGGAACACAACGTGCCGTCGACCCGGGCTTGGTCCTTGCGGGCGCATGTACCGCATTTCCCTCACGTGCGCCGCCTCCCTCTTTGCGAGCATCACTACTTCGCTGAAGGAAGCGACTGCTAGCCATGCACTCTCGCTCCGTACCATGGCCTGCACCAGGGCCGGACGCGAGAGATCGCCACCGCCGATCGCGTCCATGAAGACACGGCGGTGCACCGCCCAACCCGGGCAGACCTCCACCGTATGCTCCACCGTGTCCTCAGGGCGATCTTCACAATAGAAACACCCGGGCGTTTCCTCCCGCCTTATGCGAAACAGGAACCTATATATATTTATATATTATAGTAGATATGTATGCATGTATGTGTGTGTATAATCATTGTTCCTATCATCCAAAGCGCCTGCCAACTAATCTCTTCACCACCCTTGGTTGACTGGTAGAGAATGCCTAAGGCATTAAGTCCGCCTTTGTAACTTTTTTGTGTGCGAGAAGTTTTAATAAATAAACCTCCCGAAACAGCCGTGTCCAGTGAGGACCTATGTCAGGCGGAAGGTGAGGACGCCATACCACCTCTCAAGGTACTCCTTAAAGAGGGGACCAACCGCCGCAATCGTGGCGTGCTCAGCACTGGGTTGTGACAATCGCACTCCCCACATCGCCATGAGATCCCGGCATTGGGCATGAGCCGCTTCAAGGCAGCCCCGGCCCGCTCCAGTCTGGGAGCCAAACGTCGGAAATGCTCCGCGAAGTTCCACCAGCTGATTCGTTGTACGGTGAGAGAATGATTTTATTTGGCGGGACATATTTAAAACCGAATTATCTTTTTTTTTAATTCGCCGTTGTAAGATGAAAGTTTTGATAGACAATAACACTCATCTTTCTGATATATTCGCAATATTTCAATACTAAGAATATTGATTTATTTGAGATGAAGAGGCATTTGAGTAATGTTTTTTGAACGAAGGGATAAGGTGAGGGTATGGGAGTACAGTCAGCGTGCATTGAAATAAAAAAAGACTTACGTAGTTAATGCATATGACTTGGCACCAATGACTCGGGAATCAAATTTTGAAATTTGATGAGAAATACAACTTCAGAAAATTAAAGGAAATTCGCGATGAGCAAAAAAATCTGAAAACTACTTATGAAAATGATATACACGATAAGATAGTGAAGTACAAAATAAGCTGTAGGAAACATCAAGGGTCTGAAGGTCATCTTCGTGAAAACGGTCGCACCCTTGTCAGGAAATATAACGAGATCATGTTTTACGAGCTTGTTTATCCGAATTCCTATATACATTATACATAATATATACTTGTCGTTTATACATAATATATCAATAGGACACGACCAAACCGACAAGCTTAGGAACAGAGAATAGGTACAGGAAAGAATTTTCCGGTAATTTTCCCACTATGGTGTAGCCAAAATCGTCCGAGATTTTAGCTACAGATGCCGGGCGAAAAATAAGCATGTAATCGAACCCGTAACTCACAATAAGTGTACCAAAACATCAAGCAAATTATCAAAAACAACGGTGTGGGAGCAAATACTTAGTTTCGCCATGTCTCCGTAATGTTTGGCAATAAATTGAGATGAACAAACAAGCTTCCTTATCTTATCCGTACCGGTGGGAATGTTGGCCGCAGTCGAAGCCCATCAAATATCTTTTCACAGTTTCCGCGCCATTTAATCGACAAATACTGTAACATGCCATGTTATTACACAGAACATTATCTCCGTGATACTTTAAGTGTGTAATAAAGAAGCTTTTGGTGGTTTTTTTTATCTGGCTAAAGTCCTTTACAGCCACTATAATATCAGTATCTATAATATATATTCTGCCTTCATTTCATTGATGGTTGGTCATACCCTAATAAATATTATATTTTAAATTAATATGTAATAATATAAATTATAGTATAGGTTGGTGACGTCATAGAAATAAATATTATAGCTACTTGCGTAGTCACTCGAAGATAGTATATTCTTGAATACAGCAACTTATCTACTTCTGAAACCTAAATTAATTAAGCTCATCAAGTGAACGGTACTTTCGCGGCTAGTAATTATGATATTATAAAAAAAAACACTTTACGTACCTTCTTTGTGGCACAGACATATATCAAAACAATTTTTGGCAACTTAATAATGATCGTCTTCATAAATGTATTAATTGGCTGTGTATATTTAAAGGTCATTGAATGATGTATGCGCAATTAATGAATAACCGAGTATTTATTTTCCAATCGTTATCTTCGTTAAAAGTACACATAAACAAAATGAAAGTTCTGTTGTAGAAGTATGTTGCAAATTGGTGCCTTTGTTTTCAAAACCAGTCAGTTTTTGGAGTAAAAAGATAGCAGACTTTTAAGTTTTTTATTTCTTCAATAACCTTAAAAGTTTGATGTTATTGCAGACACGTAGGTAGGTATTCTCCAAACCATACACCCTTGGTATATGGTTTTAAACTTCCATAATCTTCACTTTACAACTTTTACAATGAATTTTATTTTTTACAGCATTCATAAATTTTAAACAAAAAAGCCCACTTCTTTTATTCCCAAAATGTTTCAAGTGTTTGTACGTTTGTTTTGAAAACAACATGGTGCTTTTATTACTCCAAGGTAGACTTATCAAAAGTTTCAGTATGTAGAGACAATTATTGTAGATCCAATATATATCTCATTCAGAGATAGTTGTGTAGAGATTTAGTAAGTAAGTACTGAACACTGATGCTCGATCTAAGAAGATTTATGTTTGTCTAGACAGACGGCTTCGACTCTCAATTATCCTATCTAAACCTACACAAAATAGTAACTCCCACGAATATATCAGCATCAAATCCGGATGATCCGGATGCGATGCGGTAGACTTGTTTTTTTTTTTCATGGTTTTCATTGCGTTTTCTGCATACCTACTTTGCTCTATTAAAAAAAATTGTATTCAACAAAGAGTCTTTATTCTTATACATAGCATGTTCAATACGAATGGTGATCCTTCAGACATTATCGCGCCAGGTTAATATTTTCTAATCGTAACTAGGGTATCCTTTTCTCACCTAAACCAGAATAAAAAATCTATTCAGTAAACATAAGTGTTCAACAAACTGTGTACCCGGACATGAGAGAGCGCAACGGTGTAAGTGCGGAGCGGCGGTGATGCGTGTGGCACATGATGCGCGCGCGCATTGATGGAAGAGTCATGGTCGTCGGGCGGTGCGCCGCTGCTGCGCACGCGGTCTCTGCCGCTGGTGCTGGAGGCGGCCAGCGGCGCCGCACCCACGCGACAGGCCAGGCTCGACCCGCGCCAGCTACTGACGCTCACGCGCCACTACTACCCCGAGGGGGGTTGGGGCTGGGGTGTGGCTGCCGCTGCCACTCTCGTGCAGATCCTGGCGCACGGCCTGCATCAAGCCTCCGCTGTGCTAGCTGTCGAGACCGTCAAACGGTTTGGTCCAGAGACTCGCATGCAAGCAGGTACAATATCACCAAAACCATATACCAAAAATTACTTTTATAACATGTAGGCTAACTGGCGGAAATATGGAAGAAAAAGACAACTGCTACAGCCCAACAGCTAGCCACATGCTGCCCTGCAGGTTAAGGTATGTATCTCTCAAGTTTTGCCTGTTTTGGCTAAGTAAACTCTGCCGGCACAGACCCAGAGTTCAGGATCGCGCTAGCCCCACCACAACGGCGGTGGGGATATTATTATCATTAGTTATTTATCCGTTTGTTTACAGGTAGTTAACACCCACAGGTAGATTAGACACTGAAATGTAATATTGCTTCTGTTTAATATTGCTAAAGTATATAAAAGCAGAGGCAAACTGATAGTTAACTCTACTGAACAGACACAGTCACACCGCCACGCACACAACCCTAACCCTATTTTATCCTGGAAAGCTCAAGAGTCTTGACCCTTCAAAAGGTGCGAGGCCATAAAAGATCCCAAATAAAGACGTTACATTTCAACCTTTAACTTCGTATCTATCACAAATAAAATAAATCATTGTGTGACATATTTCTGGACCAAAGAAATATCGGAAAGGTCAAGATGTTAACGATGTTCAATATATGTGGGAAATAATAGGCGGATTCCTTTTCTCTCTACATTTGTTATGTTCGACAATTTTCTGGATTACCGCGCCGCTTTTTGATGTACGGAATCCGTTCGAGATCAACATGAAATGACTACATTTAAAGAAATTGCAATTATGGTTCCAATACGTACGTACACTCATTGAAGTTTTTTCAGATGGATGTTCCTGGAAGTACAGCTTTAAAATTACCTTGTAATTTTGTTTGTAATCTGTTTTATTAGCTTTAATGTTGGGCTTAGCAATATAAAGGATATCAATCGTAATAATATGACGCGAACCGGAGACATTGTTGTCTTTATATAAATATTTTTGCTGATGTAATATATTATGAAGTAGACATTCTAAGCGTTGTTTCTATTGAAATTTTATTTTAAATAATCTAATTTTCATATCATAACATCTCAAAAGTTGCCCAAAATGATCTGGTATCAATTTTCCCGCCATCCTCATAACACTTATTTTCATCTTGTATCTAACTTGCGTCAGGTCCACCGGCCAATATACATATCCCGCCGAGACGCATTGCCGATTCGCCTGTAGACATATCTCATTACATTTCTTTGTTTGTTTGTTTGTTTGTCAGAGCCAAATAATGTCATCAACCAAGACAGCAATCAGTTTATATTTAGTTTTTCAATCACAAGTTTCCTAAACCTTATGAACGTCTATTTTAACCGACTTCAAAAAAGGAGGAGGTTCTCAAACCGACTGTATTTTTTTTGTTATATAAGTCAATTATGGATTGATTTCGAAAATTATTTCTTAATAGATAGTTACCTCGGGGTTGGACTAATATTTTTTTAAATACTTTGCGTGAGTAGATAATACGTATTTAATCTAAAAACACTTTTCTTAACAAGAAATTGTTAAAAGCCCATCCCTAATTTCACCACATTGTCCTAACAAACTATGCAACAGTTTTTAATTAGAAACTATCGGTTTTTAGTTATCGATTTGGGTGGCATCCAATTTTCCCTATTTTACATGTTAGAACAGTAAGCTCGTTATGCGCTGAGGACTAGTTTGCATACAAAAGCCGATATTTCCATGGCGCTGGGCGATATGCTATTAAAAAAACTTTTACAACAGAGGTGGAAAAGTTAAAATGGTCGCCTGTATCTATTATAATCTGCTTTAACTCGTACAAGCAGTTTTAATTGCTTACAGTAGCCGAAGAAGATAACAGAAGGCCCTAGTTTAACTTTTGTGACTTCAAGCTATAAGATAATGCACCATTGCATATGTAAGCCGGCACGCCTTCTATGCCTGAAGGCCTGCCTTCTGGCCTGGGGCTTTTTATTTAGGTATTAAGTCTATTTACGTTTTATTTTTGCTTGAGGATAGTTTTCAATGTTTTGTTGGTATATTGGCGTATACTAGCTGACATATGGCAAATAGCTTAATGTAATATTATCTGTTTCGTAACTTTAATTACACCTTTGTATAGAATCAAGTTCTTCTAACTTCGCAGACAACTCTGCTGCTAAGGAGTTTGTTGCGCCACTTCCTCCCAGCTAAAGGACAAGGATTGGTGAAGGGTGGGCTTTTTAGGGGACTGTTTTAAGTAATTTTGACGTTCGAAAAGTGCTGTCTGTCAGCTTAGTTTGAATAAATGACTTATTATTTTGACAGTGTATAGTTTCAGTAGTAATACGCCCTACGTAGGAACTTAAGTAATATACTTTCCTCCGCCCGCAGACGCTTTCACAATTTCCCCACATTCAAATATTTTTTTGTACGCATGTAAATACACTAGAGTGAATCACGGGCCCTCTCAAACTTTGACAGCACGCAGATCATTTTACTTGGGAGAAAAATGAGTACATTTTTCATATGGATCAGATTTGTTATCGCTATTTGTTATCCACAAGGGAAGTTAATGTCACAAAGAAATTGAATCATGTAACGGAAACTGAATGTAGAAATGCAGATAATTCGCGTTCTCTAATTCCATTCATAACGTAACATGCTTCCTCGGAGGGTTAGACAGAAATGCACCTATACCTAGTACACCCACATTTCGCCAGTTATATTTAAGTCCCATTTAATAGGGGGCGGGCCTATTGCCATCAGCAGGGCACAAATTCAGACTCCGGGCTGCTACTGAGAAAGTCCAGATGGAAAATTCCAATATATCACTTAGTCCAACCTGGGAATCGAACCAGGGATCTCATGTTGAGCAGTAGCGCTTGCGACCACTACCCCAACGAGGCATTCCATTCATATATGAGAGAATTCACTTAACTATCTTATCATACAAGTGAAGAAGTAGATTTATATAAAATCTTAAAATAAAATTACAAATACGAGTACAGTCTTTTGGAGACTTTCATCCGAGCAGAAAATTTGCGATGAACGCAGAATGAATGCATCATATACAGTCTAGTACATTGAGCTTCACGACTCATACATAACGTAACAAAGCTTCTTCTACACACTTTAAATACTTTTGTTTCGGGAAAGAATGGACAAAGGTTGTTGTCCTGAAAGCTTTCTAAACAAAGAGAAAAACCTATAGATATTGGATAAGGCTAATATTACTTATATATACCTCAAAATTTCTGCAAGAAGCCTGCGAAAAAAAAAGGCCCGTACAAAGATCTTTGGTAAACCCTTTTACCGTTAGCTATTAGCGATACGATTTGTTTGAGCTTCTTGCTAAGTAAAGTTACACTGTTCATACAAATCTAATCGCAATACAGTTTGACGTACAGCAACTAATACAGAAGTATGGAAAAAAATACATGTCGCGGCGACCCCAAATAAACTGTTAAACGGGCTTGAGAATGATAATGATGATGAAGCCTTCAGCAAAACTGAATAGGTTACAGTACCGTTTCGCTTATACGGTCCTATTGTTAGCTAGTACCATGAGTGTGTCGTAAAAATAATCATCATTTCAGCCGAAAGACGTCCACTGTTGGACATAGGCCTTCCCCAATTTGGGAGAGTTTGCCATAATCGCCACGCTTGGCAGGCGGGTTGGCGATCGCAGTATGGTGGTAAAATGCATAGAGAACGCTGTTGCCCATTCTCTAGTAAGTCCCTTAGTCGCCTTCTACGACACCCACGGGAAGAAATGGGATGGTGCTATTCTTTACGTCCGGCACCACACGAACGTAAAATTATCGTCTCGTAAATATTACGTACAAATAATATATACTAATATCTAAACTTACATTATAAGTAGGTAAAGTTTGTGAGGTGTGAGGTTGTAGGGGGTAATCTCTAGATCTACTGAACCGATTTTGAAAATTATTTTACTAATAAAAAGCCACGTTATTTGTGAGTGTCATAGGCTATATATTAACCCGAAAAATGAAAAAACTTTTTCGTGGTAGTCGGATTTGCAAAGTAAGTCGGAGAAAAAACGGTCGAACGAAAACGTTTCTTACGAATGCTGCCTTAACGATGAGAGATATATGATTGAGTTCTAGCGAATAGTTGTAGAACTTGATAATGCCTACAAAAACGTCAGCGAGAGTCACAAAAAGTAGATTTTTATATTTAAAAAATCATTTAAATCGTTAGGTCATGTTTATTGGTCATATTATCAACAATTATGAATTCTTATCAAAATAAGTAAATTTATCGTCTCAAGTGTTTAAAACAAAAGACTTTTCCCATTTACTGCATCTAATTTCGCGAATGGTTAAAGAAATAATACGACATAGGTATGGAACCGCGACCGTGTCGTAATTTATTGGGTGATATAAAATATTAACTGCCCAACGAAGTGGGCATGGGTCAGCTAGTAGTCGATAAATACAGAGAGACAATGTGTTTAAATGTTCGTCAAGAAGCGATTACTTGCTGAAATAGAGCCGTTAGGGACTTTTATACCTGCCGACTGTATTGTGTCTATAGGCGGAAGTGATCATTTTAGGTTCTATACTTCATAGGGTGATGTGATACGTGATACTGCGGTGTACTTACTCATTGCTCGCAAAATTTGTATAAACGCGCAGTAAAATTATGCCATGCGCTAAGGTATGATGATATTTCATAAAATATTATTGGACAGTCATTCAATGGGATTAAATGAATTTAGAGCGTTGTATCGATGATTTTGAAGATTATTATTCTGTAAATACATACTTGTTACGTTCGCGAATCGTATTTCGTTCAACATACAGCCTGACACTGACCAGCAGCCTTAGCATGTCCCTTACTATTTCTACTCTACTGTAGAATAAAAACCGCTTGTCTACATTTCTCATTGAAAAACTGTCAACTGTCAACGTAAACATCGTTATTGTCTACTCTTCCGACGACAAAACGCTTGTCTACGGTTCTCGTGCTAAGACTGCTGCAAATTTCAAAAAACGTAAGATAATTTTAATTTCGCGGCTACCCTCGCCGGTCCACCTTAAAGCAAAAAAAATGGCTAACCTGAAGCTGTTTATAAACTGACTCCGCGTTTTTTAATAAGAGGATATAGTTTAAAACCAATTTGGTAAACACAGACTTTCCTTGATTCCACTTGATTGATATCCAGTCGTAATTTAGCCGTCCTAATTTCTCCTCCAGCACGGAAGCTCTTTCTATGGGTAGATAGACGTTACTAATTAGATCAATTGCACCAACAATAATTAATCTTACTTTTAGTAAATACTCATGGAACATTTCTGCTCGTCATTCTCTTTATTTTTGATCTCACAATATAGAAGACACCAGTGGCGAAAGCACCACATAACACGATTCCTACCGGCTTCCCATCGGTGAGTCGCATCTCTACCAAACAACAAAAACGCTTATTTTTAGCTTTATATTACTACAACGACAGAAAAAAAATCTAAATTAACCCGGCGCCAAAACGTCATAATCGGGAAATAAAAATTCATACAACAGCGATCCCGTAAAAAATTCACTTTAGGTGACACCGCTTGATATTCGATGAGAGCAAGCCGTTGTACAACGGGTTCCGACAGAGACGGGATATTGCACATTCTATTTGGTTTTCAGCTTTTAAGTTTTATTGTATTTAATTCTTTATATTAATTTTAGACTGATAGTAAGTATAATTTTTGATAAGTCAGTAAGTTAAAGCCGGCTTCGCGTCGGCTTTTCTCTTAGAAAAATAGACACCTCGCCGCTGGAAGACCCGACTCCTAAATATATATCATAGGTGTTATATATATACGTTACTAATCGTTCTTCAATACCGCAAAACTTGCGATACTGAAAATGATTTCCCAGCGTGTCTAAGATAGGGTGGGTGCCCCAAATGTCAATCATCGCCAATCATTTATTAGGATCGAGGCGAGGCGAGAGACAGGCCGATGCGTGTGTGCCGACCTCGTGGCACATTTATCATGTCATAGAATGTTTAATATGTTTCAGTTCGGTGACAGCCGCCACGGTAATGTGTTGACGGCGAAAGATTATAATTCACATGTTTTTTTCAATCATGACACCATTTATTTTATTAGGTATTTAATCTACGACATTTTATGGCAGATTTTGCATAGCCCATTTTTTGTTTCGAAAGATCGTTGGTAAATCCAAAGTTTCTATAACTAACGCAGTATTTTGCATACCTGAAGGTGGCGTTTTAATGAGATAGTGTCCAATGAATTTTAATGAAGGCGATAAATAAGGCTTGAATTTGAGTCTTTGTAATAAAAAGTGAATAGATAATAATACTATTATTTCAACTTTTCAGCATGGTCTTTGTTAGCACATCGGTAAAAATAAGAAAAAATGTTTTCAGAACTGTGTTTTTTTACTTTACAATCCAAACTTCCACTGTAAACCAAAAGTTAGTCAGAAGTAGTTCACAATTTATTAGGCCGATAAAATCTATGAAAAGGGTAAATCCGTTGTTCATAAAAGCTTGGTAAACATACTTTTGTGTTCTGACGAATGCATCAATCTTCATCATCTGACTGGATAGGTCCACTCAATCTGTGGTGTTCTTTCCTCAAAAGACCATTTCAGACACCAATCTACATGGACTGCACATGATCTGACCAAGATTACGGTCTAGACTTTAAAAGAGACAGACCTCTGTGTTTGTTTCGGCCTTTCTTCTCAGAGTAGTCAGATAGGAAACGCCGACCGAATTTAGGTTTTTCAATATTTACAAACCTAATTACAGAAATAAAATCATTTATTATTTATCATCATTTATCTGGCCTTTACCCAATCTATTTAGAACCGGCGCAACATGTCTGTTTCTTCCTTACTTATCTATTGGTCGTCGTCTCGATAGTCACTCTCTCTTTCTAGCCATTATAATCCTTCACACAGTCCACCCATCATTTCATTGGCGTCATTACTCGTACTTACATTCATTCGTATACAACACACACACAAACTCATACACACCCGCACATACACACACACTCACCCTCGCACACACACACACACAACACACACTATTCAAACGGTAGTAGTAGTAGTAGTCTTTAGTTTGATTTAGCTTCAGTTAATTTCTTTAATTTTTGTCTATTGTAGCTACACTGTGAAGTTTCGAAATTGTATTTATCTAACTAGTGGTAACTTGAGAACCCTGTCACCCATAACACAAGTTTAATCTTAGCTTGGGTGACAGAGGTTTATAACTCTATGTGCACCTACAATTTACTAAACGAAATTCATAATGGTAACTCTAAAATTGTAAAACTGGAAATACAGATTTATTATTATTATTATACTCAAAGCCCAATATTCTTTTTCTATTAAGTAAAATGTAAATAAAAATTTATCTTTGCTTAGTTAACTCAATTACAAAAACATAACCTACCTGCGCAACTCATAAAAAGCGGTTAAATTTAAAATAAGCAACATTCACAACTGGGACTTTCCTCCTTCTTTCGTCAAATAAGGCGACCATATGGCCCAAAGGTCAATTTGTTTGTGTGCTGCATATTTGTCTACCTTGTTTGTAGCGTCGCGAAAGTTTTTCTATTTCTGTTTTTTTGTTGTGAGTGAACTCGTGAACTAGGCGTGTGTCCGAATTTACCTCACTCCGATAAAATAGGGCCAAACAAAATGAATATATGCCAACTATTATTATCAGCCAATCACTAAGATCTGTTACATACAACATGTAGGGATGTTGTTTTTTCATGCGTAGCATTTTAGGTGTTGAAGCAGTAAAAACCGGAACAGCTACAACTTTTAAACAAAAGAGCAGTAATGGACATAAATGAAAAATGGATGTTGCAAAAGATACAATTTGCCAAAGAGGATTAGATTCCATTGTGTGGTAACCAGGCATACGAATATGTATCCCCTATCTCACTATCTCGACATCGATTTATTGGACAAACTTTTCAGTTTATTTTACATCAATCAAAATAATCGTCTATTTTTGGGTAAACTATGTCACGGCAACACACATTACACACAACGTTCATTTCAGCTATAAAGTTGCACAGCCACAGCGAATAATATGAAACTATCCGTAAAATGCTGCAGATGGTACTGCACTGACATATGTTTCATATCATAAAGTTAGAGACTCCTTGCAAAGCTGTCAAGTACTGTTGCACCCAAAAGTTAAATCAAACTATAACAAACAAACCCGAATACATTTCTAGCAATACTATAAAAAGTTATCTTCGATAGAATATCATAACTGATGTCATTAAATATGTACCATAGGTATTAAGTCCGTCCAATTTAAACATCTTGAGAAAAAAATAAGTGCCGTAAAGAAAACGTTATTGAAGTAATAGAGCTACTTTTTCGATTTAATTTTATTGGATGTCCTATCACATATTAGCTGATAGTGTCCAATATGACTCAAAATAAGTAAAAAAACGTACAATTTGCTAGTTATTTACAAGACGATGAGACTGCGCGATTTCTTTATTTCGATTCGATAGGGACGAGCGACCTAAAGCTCGCTTTATATGTTCCAGTGCATTTGTTGCCGTCTAAAGAATAAGCCCAGCTCTTATTTATAGCGGTACATTTCGCTTGTACTGCTCCCTTTTCATATAAAGTTGCATTCTTAACAAAATTAGAGATACATTTCGTAAAAAAAACTAGGGACATCTAGGATAAGCAAGTTTATTCAATGGTCACAGTTTTTACAAAACAGATAACAGAATACTTGAAGTTGAAAGCTGTTTATTTGTCAGGCACTCGGAGCTGAAAAACATACAAACAGTGCCCAAAAACTTGAAAACAAAGCGACAGCTAAGGATCACGAATCACTCATCGATTCTAATCTAGACTAAATAAAGTCTGGTGGATATATTCGTCAGATGTGTGACCGATGGGTGACGCTCCTAGTTTCAAAGTCGACGAACTTCACAAACACCCCGTCGTCGTCCGTAAAGTTTTTCAATAGAAATGTTTGTTAGACATCAGACGAAACCCGCACAAATAGCTAGTGTAGACTCAACATTCGTATTATTTTACAAATAACTCTTTAAGGCGTCTCTCGACAGTGGAACGCTTGATAGCATTGCGTTGTATGATTAGTAATTTTGAAAATGCGAGACAATCTGTCTTCGCTAGACAGATTGTGATGCTTTCATTTATTGTTTAAATCGCGGGAAATAAATTAGGGCCTGTCTTCACAGAAACTCTAGTAGTATTAATATATTTTAAACACAATAGAGATAAGAGTATAATAAGGAGAAATAGTAAGGAATTTAAAAAGACCCGCGACAAAAATAAAGCTTTTCAACACTTTAGTCCGTCCAATCTTAGAATATAATTCCGTCGTATGGAATCCGCATTACGAGGTTTACTCCAAGCGATTAGAGAGTGTCTAAAAGCGGTTCCTTTACCATCTGTGCTACGGAGATCACTTGATTAAAGAACTCACTAGCTACACTGACAGCTTGAAGCATTACCTCATGGATACACTAACCAGTCGTAGAAAGAAACTGGACTGCGTCATTCTTCACAAAATATTAAATGGAACAATGAATTGCAATGAACTTTTGAGTTCATTAAAGATTACAATTCCAACTCGGATTCAACACATACAATTTATTTTAAATCCCTGGCTCACAAAGTAACCTCGGTCTTTACGCCGCTGTGCCGAGACTTCGTACGCAATATAACATGTTAGCCAAAACCCGTGGCCAAAACTAACAATAGGGTATATAAGAAAAACTCTGAAAATATATTATTGAGATAGCTTAGGCAAAATGCAGTCGGAAAATTTATTATTATATATAATAATTTTAACTTAACTAATTAATATAAATATATTAATTAGTTTTAGTTCATGAAACAACAAAATAAATTTTAAAATACAATTTAAAGATTTCAGTTTTTTAATCTGTTTTTGAACACCATGAAATAGTAGCCGCCATGTTATTACGTCATACGGCCTGTCAACTGAGCAACTTTGTTCTTTTATTATTTTCGTAACCAAAGTAATTTTTATTTAAATAATATTTTGCATTCAGAAAAAGCAAACCAACGATAAATAGAAAAGTAACTCATTTTTTTAATTATTAAAAATTGCCATTTTTTTAATAATAATATCAGCGCATTTGTTTTTAGCGTCATACCCACAGAGCAACATGGCGTCTACTGCGTCCAGCGTTTTCGTCAAATTACGCGCAAAATTTGATAATGTAAAATTTCAATGCATTTTTATGGCACTAATCGGATAAAAATGTTGTGTTTTTTTTGTGGTTTATGAGCACTCTAGAATCTAATTAAGACACTTTTCAAAAATGAGTGCAATTATCTATTTATACATCTGCGAGTCTGTCTAAATATGAGAAATGTTTAATAGGATTAATTTAATTTTATGTATCTCTTAAATGTTTTATTTTCTAAATTTTTTTTTGTATGTGTTTGTGTAATATGTTTTAATTGTTTCCAAATTTTAACTATAATTTATATTTTTACTTTGTTAGCTTAGTTGTTAACTCTATTGTGCATGCTGTGGTCTCCTATAAGTCAAATCAAATCAAAATATTTTATTTCACATAATCCTGCAAGGGCACTTATGAAACGTCAGAAGCTAGGTGCACGGTTCCAATTTGTCGCAAGTGAAGGAGTACACCTACTTAATACCTGATATTGCCCTTTATTAATGTGTCATGTATTGTGTATATCTTTTGTTGGAAATCTTAAATCAATAAATAAATAAATAAAGAGCTTAGAACGTTTTGAAGATTTTGTCACGCTTCACCCAAAGCTGCTTCTTTTAAGAACTGTTACAAAAAATTATATATTAAACAAATTAATTTTGAAATAATCTTATTGGTCACATTTAAATTAGTAACTTGTACCTGAAGCAACTACCTAATAGGTAACTAGTACCTAGGCACTGTTAACCAAAAAAAAAAGAAACTGAAATTCAGGCCAATACAAAACTACAAAGCAACATAATGTATTAATGATAGACGCCAGCTGTTGCTAGTTTTTATTACTTACTGCACTAGCAAAAGTAGAAAAATACGGTCAAAAAGCAATGTTACGCTTGGACCCAATAACTCTCGAAATCAAGTACCTATTGAATAATATTACGAAGTAAAATCGGAGGAAACGATGCAGTTGCAACTTGATAGAAAATACTTTCGTAATGGTGGACCCTAGAGCAGAAAGTTCCAAATAAGTTGTGCATTCAGCTGTGTCGACTTCTACATCAGACATTGAATTGCATAAAATTTACTTATTCGTTGAATTCACGCCCTTACTCTTTCGGACGAAAGCGCTGACAACGATATAAAAGTAATAGTATGTTATATTTTATTACACTACTGTTATTAAAACATGGAAAATTATGTCATGCAAACTTTCACGCTGTCTTGTATTAAAAGTATTCTTATTTCTTTCACATTCCCCACGCAACGTGAAAATATAACAGATGGCAGACATAACTGATAATGAATATCTCTTCGGAGCGATAACCATTTATTTTATGGACTATTTAAATAATAAAAGGCCTTATAGGTCAATAATTTCCATTTAACTAACGTGTCAAGTTTCATATAAAGTGTAGTCGCCGTCGTTGCGCAGCTTAAGGATGTCTCTTCATAGTTCAGACGGTTTCACGTCTAAATGTCGAATGCATTATGATGGCAATCTTACGAAAAACCAATAGATCTCTAATATCAACATTCGTTTTTCTTTTACTATTCGAACTCATTAAAACGGTTAGATATTCGAATTAGATAATTTAACAAGTCTCATAGGCAGACACAGGCCCGTCATGTGTGTAGGACACTATTATCTGACACTTGTAGACACTTCGAGTGCCAATTCAAAAACATTCATTATGTTGACTGACACATAGTTAGCATATCACCTTACATTAAAAAAAAGCCAAGACGAACATTTTCGCCCGAAAATAAATCACAAGATGGAAAATTCATGAGCGCCACAAGCATTTGTTTGGAGAGTACTTCATGCATAAAGCAGAAGAACGGCTATAACATTATGTCAAATTATTTAAACTGTCGCTTAACACATATAAAGGTGTGTTCATAAATATTTTTGACATAAATCTCGTTTTCTCCGAGCCAGCCCTGCAGGAGCCACGCGTCCTTACAAGGCAGACAGAATGCCTGCACGCGAATCTTTACGACGTCGGATAACAATAAACATCACGAGCTTTTTGTAGCTGTCCGTTACTTGGTGAGCAAAAACGTGGCGTAGACAGCTAAAGCACTGAAGTTGGACTATTGTGTTTATTGAGAAAATCGTGCATACGTATACAAATTTGATTTAAGGCTTTGTATTGAGATATTTTCTTGGGGATTGTTTGTGGAACTGTGAAATATTTTGGTATTGCTAAGTCGTTGGGCATGTTTCGAAACTTATGGCCAGTATCGAGAAGCTGGCAGACATGGTTCGATGATTCGCTCTGTAACTCCTACGCAGGATTTTTGTACAGGTCAGGAAAAATACTGCCTACAGCTCTGAAAAGACGACAGTAGGTACGCTGCTGTTATTGACTCATACACACATTTACAGATAGTTTTCATTGGTTTATTCCTTTACGTCTGTTCCAGGATGCCTGGGTGCGTTATCAGCGGGGGTGGCGCTCGCGCTGTCACCGGTGACGGTGGCGCTGTGCGTGCGCAAGTCTACGCGCGTGACGGCCGTCGTGGGAGGCCTGGTCGCCGCCCTCGGCTGCCTCTTTACCTCGTTCGCCACGCAGTTTCACCAGCTCTTCTTCAGCTATGGTAAGTCGGACGCATTTTAAAAAATGAAATATTCAGAAAATGAAAAAGATTAGTTTATGTTGACCACAAATTAGAAAACTAAGCGTGAGATGACGGCTCCATCAGTAGTAGTGACGAAATACATCGTATGTCCGTTTTGTTCAAACAGATCGATACCATCAGATAAGTTTACATAGGTACTTATAGTTTTGTAATATGTCAAACTATTCCTGTATTGCGTTACAGGATCTAGGTTGCCTACCAGCAGCACTCAAACCGAATTAAATTAACGATGCGCCTAATAATACTAAAATATCGTAAGGAATCCGGTTCAGGACGTGCGCATACACTTGCATTAACACAGAATAAATAATTGGAACGTTAATGCACCTGAAACCGCCGCGCGCGCTTCTGACAACTCAATTTATTTCATCAGATTCATATCCGAAACCCGTTTTAGTGAACTTCAAAGGTATCCGCTAATTGGGTATCTGTGTAAATAAACGGATATCTACATACTCGTACAGACTAAAATAGAAACCTGAATATTTACTGAAATGAGTTATTTAGTACATGATTTATCAAATAATGTCTCACTCATAGAAATTGAAAATATAACAACTTAATTTTTATCAAACGCTTGAATGGAACTGAATTATTTATATCTCAATCCTTGGAATTTGAAGTTGAATTTTCAGCGTAGTAAATAATTCTGAGAAATAATTCAACGGAACGAACTTCGCTTTTACGGATTGGCTGGCGGGCTATTACCGAATAAGCCACAAATCGAATCGGATCAACGTGGCGTATTTTATTCTCGAAGTAATGCATAGGAAGGTACTGTATGGTACATACCTACCTATTGGCTATTTCTACAAATCATGCGAATAACGTCGGATGTTCGCAAGCTAAAGTGTTTCATAGAAAATATGAGAATGTTGAAGCAAACTGCATGCGTGCTCACATGCACACTGTGAGCCAGTTCTATCTTAAAAGAAAACGCGTTGGCGCCCGGCAGAACGTGGCATTAGCATTTAAATTGGGACGCCACCACCGCGTTACAGTGAAGTGCCTCTATTAGGTACTTTGCACTGAGTTTCAATTACCGTTACATCCTACCCCATTCGAAAACCACGATCAAGTGTTAAGTGATTCATTTTTTACAAAAAACAATTTGTGTCTGGCTGGCACAACTAAACCACTGCACGAAGTAATTAAGAACATAATGTTCCTTAAAGACTCAATTTGCACTACATAATATTTTTTGGAACCTCACCCCCTGAGCGAGCCATGAGAGTGTTGAAGTTTGTATCCGAACTAAGTTTCTGGCAACAGTTACATGTTTCATAAAATAACTTCCAAGATTACACAGGAACTTATTTCTTGTCTAAGAGTCCGAGAATAAGACAGATTATATACTCTAAAATTATCTTGGACGAACTTTTGCAAGCGGCTTCGCCCGCGTGGAGGTGGAAAATTATCCCACGGGAGCGTATTGCCGGGATGAAAAGTATACTATGTGTTATTCCAGGTTATTACCTATCCGTGTGTCAAATTTCATCCAAATCTGTTCAACCGATTTCGCGTGATTGAGTAACAAACATCCAAACATCTAAACATATAAACTTTCATATTTATAATATTACCATGATTACTACGATAGGACCTTGCATATCTACTAGCTGATTTACGTTTTCGCTCGAACAATTATGAGTAAGACTCCATGCTTGTGTTCCTCGAATCCTCGCAATCTTCAGGGAAATCAGTACTCCAAGTTACATAGGAAATACTGATTACATTTTGGCGATAGCTTCACCGCATAGTTAGAAGGAAAACTTTCACAACTGAAACTGCACGGCTAACGATAGTAAGGAGATCGTATTATGGTTAGATATCGCCCTGTTACATGGTTAAAATCACGATAGCAATACAATATAAACCGACTTTCGATTGGTATTGCGACGACCACTGCAAATGCAACGAGCAATGAATGTGCGAGTAACGATGCTCGAATAACGATAGCACTTCGCACCCACTACTGTAACACGGACAATAACGTTATAACACAACAACTGTTATGATACTGGTTGCTGTCATGAATAGAAATGGGCAAAATCGAATTGTTTTTGGGTGGTGTAGGAGATTAAACATTCGTGTAAAAGGAATAATATAGCATGGGACAGCACTGTTTTCATTTGGCATTGAAAGATAGAGTTACGATATCTTTGCATAAAAACAGCGGACCGTATAGTTTCGAATGGCAGTAGTAATCATTCCGAGGAATAAAAATAAATACTCACATATGTGGGTATGAAGAGTTATACTTAGGCCATCATCATCTGCCTAGCCATTTCCCAATTATGTTGGGGTCGGCTTCCAGTCTAACCGGATGCAGCAATACCAGTATTTTACATGGAGCTACTGCTTATCTAACCACCACATCCCAGTTAATGGGTAACAGGATACACCTAAAAGAAAAAAGAAAAAGTATTTACCTATGTGGGTATGAAGGGTCATACCTAGGTAACAATTACATATTAGTTAGAGAACTAACACTGAGGCAGTGAAGGTGAATCACATATGATGCCTACCCACCCACTAACGGATCAGTAGGTAACATAGCTAAAGGGTTGCTTTGAGTATCATGTCTGTCCCAACTAGCAAAATGATCGTATCAGCAATTACTTTCACGACTATGGATCGAAAAACACTCGTATGAAAGATCCTATTATTCAAAAAAGCCGTATAAAAGCAGGTTTCTTGATTATTTAGCACTCATCGCTTTTTGGCTCTATAAACATGTCGAGTAAGCGCGGACTCGATGAATTCATATCGCATTTACAAGATAATTGTATATAGATATCTCTCAATCGCCTTCATGCAATCGTGATTCTTATAAAAGCTCTTTGAAAGCATCTGAATTGCTAATTTGTCGTAAGACTAGCTTTTATAGCACGATATTTCGACATTTAATTATTACAGCGTTATTGTGGAGTAAACGCTGTTCATTCAACAAAATAGCATCTCGGTTACTATAACAGCACTTAATGTTATATGATAGCTTACTGCAAGGCTTTCATTCGACTTAACTATTGAAGTTGAAAAAACGCTTTAAAATTATCTACTTCAGCCCTAAAGGTGCTCTAAACATTATTTGATAGCCATCATACAGCGTAGCGTAGCTGTAAAAGATTTTATTGAACTTTCATAGTGGTATGAAAGTCGTAAAAATAACCGTATTTGCTTAATTTTGAGAAAATGAACTATAAACGGTAGAAATGAAAGGACTGGAGGTTTCCGACAGAAAGTAAATAAGATGTATTCACGATTGAAACGATCAACATGTACATTGACTATAACCAAGGATGAAGAACGATCAAGGTATATACGTGCGGGTTTTGTAGGAAATATTCACGTTTCTACTGATTACGAAAATTCTGAACCGTCTACTAAGTAGTAAAGTGTGATCTCGTTCCAAAAATATCTCTGCTGATCTAGATACTGATTCTGATGGCAAATTTGATTACAATGATAGTAGCGATAATGAATGACAATGACAGATCACAGTTTAAAGACAATGATAGTTCAGAGTCCAAAGTTCAAATTAATTGGATGGTAGGCAGTTTTTCAATTGATTTTCTGCCTGTTTCATCGACTAGGTGTTGTATCTAGGCGTTTGACTACTTTACCATTTGTTACTAAAATATTTTGTAAAAGTCACTCATAAAATATTTTGTTAATAATAAAATCTATCTAATGAAATCACTTTACATTCCTCTAGAGTATTAATGACAGTATTTATTCTAATAATAATTATAAAAGTAAACGATAGAGCGAATAATAATTGAACATTTTGAGCTAAGGAACCCTAAACCAACTGCAATGGCGCTCTTAGAAGTCGTAAAATGGAAACCTTTTCTATTTCTTGGCTAAAAGCAGAGTGAATGCCTTGTGATGATGAGTGAGTTGCTATTAATGGCGAATTGATTTTAACTAGTAAATTAATATTATATGTGATATATTATTTACTAAGAAATCTAGTGACCCATCAAAATATTAACTAAAATGTTAGGAATATAGACGAAAAAATTAATTCCGCATATGAAAGTAAGACCTATGAGCTAACTTTAATAGTTCACGTATTGTCACTATGGCTGTAAAATTGTATGGCATAAAATAGCAAAATACTTTAAAGTATTTTAATTTATTTTTACAAACACAACAGCAACGCGCTATCATTTTAAGATAAATGAAACCATCTAAGAGTGCTGATTTGTTACATTCATACGACCAAAGAGTCGAGTGATTGCAACCACACTGCTATATTACAATGAGGAAGTCGAATGAAAGAGTCTATGGACTTGGGAAAAGCTGGTGTTTGGAATAATGGCATACTGATGTCTATTATAGTACTAGTAACATTCGAGTTGCGTTATAATCTTACGATATTTACATCACTTAAAGCGGAGAGAAGTGCGCCCAAATCGCGTTGAGAGAACGTGCACAGATCATTCACTCGACAATTTGAGGATCCGTCTCACCACCAATAGCTGAAATAGAAACGTGCTGCTGATTTTTGTACGACATTTTTTGCTAGTTGGGGTAAGACGAAATAAAAAAACAGTGGCACTCCGGGAGTGCCGACAGAAGTGAAAACATGAACAATTACGAGTGTATTTTTTTTAATAGTGTCGCGAGTTCAATTATTTTTCCCATCTCAAAAAATGCCAACATGCATGTGTATCTATGTACGTACATGCAAAATATATGTACATACTTAAATACAGAGGTTTCGGTAACGGTAACAGTGTCGCGAGTTCAATTGTTTTGCCAGCTCGAAAAATACCCAACGCGCCTAAAGAACTTATCACTTAAAAAAACCCCTGTCTATCTAACTAGGTTACACATCTAACGCTGAAATATCACGGAATTAGCTGAATAATCGAATTTTATGTTTACTACTCCTTTTTCTCATTTCCACATAAGGTCTTATTTGTTTTAGTTGGTTTAATGCCCTTTCGTATCTCTTTTACTACGTCCTAGGATGAAATTATTTACATTTAAGACATGCCCTTTTTTGGGTGGGAAATAATCAAATAACTTCTCCCGCTCTGGGTGGAGCAGAAGGGCGTCAGACTTTTACTGACTGAAACCCACCTGTGTTCCCTCAATTGCCTGCGGGCCAGGGGCTGCGGTATCTCTTTCGAACAACCCGCACTCTTGGTAGGCATCGGCCCTTGCGGGCCCCATCAGTTGGCGCTGACATCTCTTTGAGGCGCGCTTGGAACACAACGCGCCGTCGACCCAGGCTTGGTCCTTACCGGACAGCGAACTAACGCAAGCCCGCGCCTATGGTGGCCGGGAATCAGCCTGGGATTCCCGACGCCCAAGGCATCTCCTGCGGCGACTAAGGCCGTGAGAGCGCATTTACTGCCTCTCCTTCACGTGCATCGCCTTCCTTTTCGCGAGCATTAATGCTTCGCAGAAGGAGGTGACGGCTATCCATTCACTCTCGCTCCGCACCATGGCCTGGACCAGGGCCGGACGCGAGAGATCGCCACCGCCGATCGCCTCCACGAGGACACGGCTGTGCTCCGCCCAAGCCGGGCAGACCTCCACTGTATGCTCCACCTCCTCCGGGCGATCTTCGCAGTGGAAATACCCGGGCGTTTCCTCCCACCTTATCCGAAACAGGAACCTCCCGAAACAACCGCGTCCGGTGAGAACCTGCATCAGGCGGAAGGGGAGGACGCCGTGGCGCCTCTCAAGCCATTCCTCAAAGAGGGGACTTACCGCCGCAATTGTGGCGTGCCCAGCACTGGGTTGCGACAATCGCACTCTCCACGTCGCCATGAGATCCCGCCGGAGTTCTGTCCGCTGTGCTGATTTCCCGCGGCAGCGGAGTTACGCCCCGGCGTTTGGCCTCCTCGCGTCACTCCCAATGGAATAATGTGCGCGAGGACCTTTGCCTCCATTCATGCCCTTATTAGGTAGATAGTTACCTAACTTACTCCCATTTTTGTAATGACTACCTTTCGTAGCTGTATTAAGTACCACGATTTTTTGTGAAGTAAAAAGCTAATAGATCTGGAATGGCTTACTCACTACGCTATGGAAACCACGGTGATTTTTTACGAACTCTATATATTGTTATTTTCAACTAAGTAATAGGTGACAATTTGGTATTGTTTAAGTTTTTAACAATAAGTCATGTTTATAAATCAATGGATTAAAGAACCGATATTTCAAAGGGCTATAATTTTTTGTTTATCAGAATTATCACAGGCGCCAATAAATAAGATTTATCGGTTTATATTCAGTACCTACAACGGATTTAGCAATAGCGTTTCATGAAAAGAAAATAGACTTAACGTCTCGATACCGCAATCTGATGCAGCTTTATCTCAACAAAGACCGCTTGCTGAATAAACATGATTGCAATGTCTAATGCTATTGAACAGTTTGTATACAACACTAAAAGTCGTGTTTTTATTTGTATTTCTCACGACTTTTACACTCGTATTTCAGCCGATTTAATTCTGTTCGTGTTTCCACACAATTGAACTTATCAGAACATAGCAGAGCGTTAATTTTGTGTGTAACTTGTTACGGAGGCTGTACATTAGTTACAGAGATGGGACGAGGCTGCTAGCCAGTTTTTCTTTTGTCTTGGGAACAATGTAGAATCACACATGAATGAAATAAGATGAACCTGCAAATGCTTTGCCATCTCGATAGACTTTTAGTAGAATTAATATGTAAATCTGAAAGCGTGTTATTTAGTACATCTACGGTCATTTATAACGGATATCAATTATAGCTGCACACATAGTGGGTAGTTACTAGTAATTGATTTGCATTCAAAGGTAATCAATTAGGAATCTGTAATTAGTGATAAATCTATCGTTGAGTGAGATATACATCTCTATATGGTTCACCGTATGTTTTGTTGGACACAGATACGGGAGTCACAGTGATATGAGAATAAAAAGATGATTTATCACACGTCATATTACTGCTCCCCTTGTGGGTCCTAACAAGCGGTAATATCCTCGACGAGAGTACTACATCAACTTCCCCAGTGCAATATGCAACGTTATTAGTTCAAGAACCAATTTTATTTTACTAGGTAACATCCAAAATATGTAGATTTTTATCGTAGACCGTCTCGTAGGCAGTGTCGTAGGCGCGTAGCAAAGAAAACTACGCTTGCTCGTAGCTACATCTACGTGAATTGTGAAGATTGCTACGTACATGGGTGGTACAGGTAGATAATATTCAGTATCACCAAATAGTTATTGATGAAGGAAACCCTACACGTAGCATTAGTTAATTTTCAATATAATTAATCCGATTGCCATGAAACTTTGTCAAGTTTTAGCGCGAAGACAGTAGGCATAAAATAAATCTGTTTAGATAAAAATAAATAATTGATAGAGTGCTTTTGATTAGGTTGGATTAGGTACTATGTATATGTAGTTTCAATTAATGGTAGGTAATCCGTGTGGTACCGGGCGTAAAAGAATAGAACCATCCCATTTCTTCCCGTGGGTGTAGTAGAAGGCGACTAAGGGACTTACCAGAGAATGGGCAGCAGCGTTCTCTATGCATTTTACCACCATACTGCGATCGCCAACCCGCCTGCCAAGCGTGGCGATTATGGAAAAACCCTTCCAAAAAAATATTTGGGGGAGGCCTTTGTGCAGCTGTGAACGTCTTCCGGTTGAAATGATGATGATCGAGATATCGACCTTATTATCATTTCGATTAGGCTGGATAGAGTCAATAAGCGAAGTACCTACCTACTTAGGACACGGCAAAAAGTTGGTTTAACTAGGTGGACACTCACATGTAGTTTTTAATACCTTTACTCATATCACAGGGACTGTGGTAGGTGTGGGCGTGGGCCTGACAAGGGACTGCTCAACGCTGATGGTAGCGCAATACTTCAAACGGAAACGGGAGCTCGTCGAGATATTCATCGTCAGCGGCAGCGGACTGGGCATCGCCGTCATGTCCACCTTCATCAAAGGTGTCATAAGGTAAATACTGACACTTCTTGGATAAGAACCGGGGAATCAATAACGGAATAATCCACTTATTTGGTTAGTTTAGTTAATTCCGTTTAGGGCGAATTTCACCAAACTTTTATACCTAAAGTCCTATCCTGAGAATATTTTTTTTAATTTTTGACAGATTGTCCATAATAGAATTGTCAGACGTTTTTATTCTACGGATAAAAAATATCTGATTTTGGTAAAATCAGCCCTTAGAGAACTAAATAAATATCTTGCGAATATTTATATTTCAAGTATTTGGGAATATAGGTGTGGTGTCATGTTGTTTGTTATTTGGAATCAATAATTATAAATTCATGTTTTCTTCAAAGCGTAGTGGGTATCATTGTGTTAATTTATATACATATATTATACCTATCTTCCTATTCCTACCTAGATATTAAAGGATCCTTCCATCGATCAAATATCAAAAGGTCCTCCGTCCCTCCCAGAACTTTATCAGAATGATACGATGTGGTAGCTAATACAAATATTACACCTTACTTAATGGCATTTAATACACTTTCAGGGCGATCGGCTGGCGCTTAGGACTGCAGGCTGTGACGGTAGTAGTATTCGCTACCTTCATACTGGGCACTTTCTATCGATCAGCGTCCCTGTACCACCCACAGAGAAGAGCGATATTGCACCTTAAGAACCAGAACAAGATCAAACGGAAGATGAAGGATAGGAACAAGACCGATGACCGCCAGCCATTCTTTGATTTCTCCACATTGAAGTCTAAGACAGTGAGGATCTTGCTAATGTCGACCGGGATATCGGCGTTTGGTATCAACACCCCAATATTCTATTTGGCTTACCACGCTGAAGAAGAAGGTACTTTTATACGATTAGTTCCATTATTTTTCCCTACCAGATTACCACTGCAGTTTTTGTTTTACATTTTTAAATTTTAATTTAAATCAGACTTGAAGTAAAATTAATAGAATATTACATGAAAGGCCGAAATAAAATATCAATATGTAAGTACACATCTATGTCAATTTAGATGATTTGTGAAAAAAATTGTAGCTGACCGTACAAACCTATCAAAGTTGTTATCTACTACCATCCGAAAAAGTATCACAGTTGCACCCACTTGATGATTTTAAGCACATAAAAATGTCTGATGTTAACATGAGTATCTAGGGTACGTAGGTATTTTGCGCCCAAAATTATTCTAAATCCCACCAGATTATTTCGAATCTTCAATCACCTCACCAGTAAACTAAGAACACCCCTATTGTTTTCCAGGTTTGGGAGATACAGTGGAACTCCTGCAAGCATACCTCGGCCTAGCCTGGGCGGTAGGATGCGCAGTCTTCGGTCTCCTGGTCCATCAGAAGTCAGCAGAATGCAGGATAGCGCGCCAGTATCTGACTCAAGCTGCCGTGTTCGTGTGTGGACTGGCGACTATGGCCCTGACGGCTGTGGAAGGATCTTATCGAGGCTATGTTTTGTTTGCTTGGGTTTATGGTAAGCAATGCCTACTTATAAAATATCTACAACAACTAAGAATTTAAGTAACTAGGTAGTCTCATTATTATCTAATATACCTAATCAATTTTCTATTTATTAATACGTGAGTGAAGCAAAAACTTTGTACCCCTTTTTACGAAAATTAGGCGGACGGAGTAGTTTGTTTGGCACCGTTAAAGTTTATATGGAAAAGGAGTGCAGAAAACGAATATTTTTATATAATAATGCATTAGTAATACATTAAATTAACACATTAATTATTATGGTCAAAATTCGACCACTGGGCGAACACCAGTTATATTAAATGTACGGGGAATAGGTTTTTTTGTTGAGGGTGGGAAATCATCAAATAACTTCTCTGGGCAGGAGGGCGTGTCAGAATTTTACTGACTAAAACCCCCCCGTGTTCCTTCAGTTGCCTGTGTGCCAGTGGCCATGGTATCTCTTTAGACATCCCGCACCCCTGGCAGATGGGGAATAAGTACAGGTGTGATTTTATCTGTGTACATAACAGATACATAAACTCACGCCTTCTTCCCGTGGGGGTAGGTAAAAGCTACAGACACTACACCAAATAGTAATTTAATTTTACATTTTCAATACTGATACCTACTTATTCCAATCTAATTAGATAGATAGGTTCCCTCGCATTGTTAAGCGCCATTCTCCGAGTTTCAAACAGACCAAGTAGGTATTGATATGATTTTTAGGAAGGTACATTTTATTTACATTTGATGTGATTTTAGATTTGGATTTTTTTAAGCACATTATTTGATGGTAGGTATTGTTTGTGATTTTCATACCCTACGATATTTTATACTTGTCTTTAAATTGTTTATTGTAATACTTATTATTTTTCTAACAACCTTCAATTAAGATTTGCACACCACATAATATACTTACATATCTACTTACCTGGTATAATAGGAATGATGGAAACTTACTACGCACATTTATTTGTCGACTTATTGTTCCCGTATTCTTGCAATTAAATATTATTCTTACACTTCAACACTGAGTAAGTACCTACAAAACATCATCATCATCATCATCATCATTTCGGCCGAAAGACGTCCACTGCTGGACATAGGCCTCCCCAAGGCCCTCCTCAACTTCGACCGGTCCTGTGCTTCCCACATCCAGATACATAAATATGATATACCTACTTGCAGGTATATTCTGTGGAGGCTACCACTACTCGCTGAAGATGTATACGTACGAGCGCGTGCGCTCACGCAACTTCGCGCGCACGTGGGGCTTCGTGCAGTGCTCACAGGCCGTGCCCATCGCCATAGGAGTGCCGCTGTCAGGTGAGATGCAAGCTAAACCATAGGGAGTTAGTTATTCTCTATGACTCATATATATCTAAATTCTCTATGGTTTTTTTTCATCTTTTTTTGAGCACGATTGAACGCAGGCTCCAAATCGCTAATAGGTTAGCTATGCAGCATTGATGATCGCCGAAGTATCGTGTCTAATATTGCCCTTAATTATGAAATTACGTTATCACCTAGTACGTCCTATCTAATATCTTTAAATTTCCAGGGTACATAAACGTGGGTTGCGGCGGCAAAGCGGGCTACTACTTCAGCTCGACATGTTCCCTCATCGGATCCCTGTCTCTCTTCTGTATCGATCTTCATAGGCGCAGTGTAGCGCACAAACACACCAAGTAAGGACCAATTGTTTTAGACTAGCTGTGCCCGCGACCTGCTCCACGCGGAATAGTTATTTTTATTAGATTTATATAAAATATACATTAATAAAAATAAATAACATTTCTAAAATAAAAGTAAGTAGCCTAAGTCACACCTTATTTCATCAGCTATCTGCCAATGAAAATCCCGTCAAAATCGGTCCAGCTGTTTCAGAGATTAGCCGGAACAGACAGACAGACAGACAAAAATTGTAAAAAAATGTTATGTTGGTACATATACCATGTATACATCCGTAGTGCATTTAGTAAAAAGTCGGTTATTTTAATATTACAAACAGACACTCCAATTGTATTTATCTGTATAGATGTATAGATTAAGTATAAGCTGTAGGTAGTTAGTAAAGAAAAATATAACTACCGCTTACCACAGGACCTTGTTTCCTTTGACATATTTTTACCTTCCTTCTTAATTCTTAAAAGCCCATGATACTTGGTGACCAAAAGCTGGGTAGGTACCTATGCTTTTCGTTTATGGAATTTATTTGCCTTTCCTTAGACGAAAACGAATCAAGAATTTCTTAATAGGTTTTGTGGATAGCAGGATTAGCAGGTCAGGCAGGAAAGGCCCAGCCTATTGTATGAGCCGCGAAATCGTCTTGCATTCACTCGTCATTCACACGCCATCCTGAACTTTAATACTGTCACTTACCGTTGCCATACCTATATTCAATTTGTGTTGCAGAGAAAACGGTGGAACTGCAAATTGCGAATCGACGTGCGAGCCTTCGCGGCGCAGCCGCAGTCGCGAACGTGAACCGCGCACAGCCGCAGGCGCAGCCACCGCCTTAGGTAAATAATTTTTTGTACATAACACAAAATGTGGAACAAGAACAAGAAGAAAATATATGGTGCTTTTAAAAACTTTGGGTTTATTACTATCCATATTTCTTACAGCAGTTTTTTAATTCTTAGTCGTTAGAACATAGTTACAAAAATGGCTTACGATGGTGCAGAAAAATATCTATCCTAATTATTATATAGGTATAGATATTTTTATACCTATAAGCACTTAAAAAATACACAAAGATCTGTGAACTTTTTGTCATCGATAGGTAGAGGTACGCTTAGAAGTGGGATACAGGTTTATTCCTATGTCAGGTATAACGTAATTAAAATATATAAGTACCCAACTGTCTAGTTTAGGGTCCTACATTGTAAATTTTATGTTAATCAGTTATTTTAATAAACAATTTCAATTCAGTTCTAGGAGCAGAATTCGTAGCACCAGGTCGAGCGGGTCGCGACCTGCTGGACAGCATTCGTCCCGGCACTCTGGGCTCTCCGCCGCCGAACTTGCCGCCCGAGCTGACCTGCATCAGCGAGGAAGGTGGCCTGGACCTCGACCTTGATCTGGACATACCAGAGCATCTCCTCGAGGACTTAGACTGCGGGGGTGATTGTATCACTAGTTGTAATAAGGTAATGAGTTCTATTTCGGTTTTTGTTTCGAATTTGTTATGGGTTACGTCACAAATACTTGCTTTACAGGTTTTTCACAGACGATTTTTTTATATAAGTTTGTCTATCCTTCCTAGAAAGCAGTGGTGGCTCAGTGGTAACGGCCGTGACTTACCGAGTCGCAGGTCGTAGGTTCGACCCCAGACAGGCGCTTTACTTTGTGTAAATTATTTAATCACCACAGCAGGCTTAGCATGACGCTTTCTATTTCCACGAAGAATAGACAGTGCTTTTTCAATACAAAGTGATATTTCGTTTCTCCATTTTTCTACCCTGTTAACTGTATCTGCAGTAGTCGACACTTTTGGGTTTTCACTTTTTTGCAGAAATGGCATCCTTAGGGGCAAACCTATATGGAAAAAATAAAAATATTTGGGTGCTGGAAGTATGTTTTTTTGATAATGAGATTCACAGTACTTGCATGAAAATTTCACTTTTAGATTTCCGCGTTTTTCTCGAAACCGCTTATTTGCAAGTGCTGAATTGACATCGCACCGTAATATCCTTCTACAGTCTGTCGTTTTGTCTTTCGTTTCTAACGATCTTTGTCTAGGTCCATAAAAATGTAAACTATTTCAGAAGAATATTTCTTCCCAAACTGTCAAAATCACACTGACAACAAACTTTCTACTCGACGGCCACAAAGTATAAACGATTATCTACAAAATCATTATTCGTTTAGAACGCACTGTGATAATTAATAGAAAACATAGCTATCTTCTCCTATTGTACATCATTTAGTTAATAGTCATCCGTAGTCGTCCGTAGTCTATTCTTCCGTCGAGAAATCGGCGCTCGTGCTAAGCCTGCTGCTCTGAAAACATCATGAGGAACCTGGCATGTCCCAGAGCCAAATATTCGAAGACGTTACATCTACCAAACCGCACTGGGCCCGCGTGGTGGATTACGGCCCACACACTCTCACCGAGAGGAGGCCGGAGTCCCAGCAGTGGGAACATTTTAAACTGATTATTATTATGGGTTCCTAGCCCCGCCTGCAGGTACGCAATTACGAGAAACCTGCTGGTGACTTCTACTGTTTCTAACATGCAACAGCATACCTAAGTTAAGTTGTTAGGCATTCTCTAACTAAATATAATAATAATATTCTCTTAGTAAATAACTTGATGGTCATCACCAAGTTATCAGAACCTTATTGGTCGTTCGCAGAGATCCCTGAAGCACTAAACTATTCAACAGCTAAATTCAAAATCTTGTTCCCAGGTCGAAAACTATTTAATGTTAAGTGAATACGAAAACAATCTGATAGCCGAGCTGCCGACCCTCAACGAGCGGCGTGGGCGGCGTTGGTCCATCGTCGTGGCCAACTCTTCGCCACAAGCATCCACCATCCCTGAATGCCCAGACTCACCAGAACTTCACGCCAAAAACTCGATCAAGTGGAAGAAAAAGTGCCATAACCCAAACAATAGACTGATTACAGTGATCAACGAGCAATCACTCTGAAATATTAGTGAAATAATATTCAGACAATAAATAGAAATAATCAGTTAGTGTACGACCTATAACCTCATTAATTTATTTGATGTGTGTGAATAGTAGCGTTTGTGTATTGTTCAAAATAATTTATTAAATTATTATTACAATTTCATTGTTGTTTAATTATTGCCTTTAGCCGTGGATCAGCAGTGTTAGTAGGTCACTGGGACTTCAGAATTAAAACCACAGTACATACAATGTAATTAAATATAATGTCATTGATATTTCGTAATCTTAAAAATAAGTAATATATTAGTGAATACTGCACCAAAAATACAAAGGAACACAATATAATTATTTATTACCGTTGAGGAACCACAATATCTTCTAAGAACTGGGCGAAACAGCGCATCGCTTGCAGCAGGGCAGCGAGAAGTATTGACAGAGATAAGCTGAGCAACTTCTGGTTCTCGGAATTCACAATTTCGTTGTTCGCAACAGGAACTAAACTTTGGCTCGATCCTACACTAGGTATACTTGAATAATCACAATCGAAGTTACGTTTTTTTGTACCGACAACCTTCTTTTTATTTTTACCTTTAGACAATGCACGAATATTGTCGACATCACATGTCAGATCTATCACAATATAATCCGAAACTTTTTTATCAACATTCAGATCTTTAGGCTCCGCCGGGTGAGACCTGGCCTCCGCGTCTTCAATAAAAACACTTACATGATTAACAGCGGTCGAACAACTTGGAATCTCATTCCTGTGCTCAGCACAATGAGGTTCTATAGTTAGGCACTTCGTTATTACTTCTTGTTTATCGTCTATAATTGAACTTAAATTTTTACTAACATTATCATTAGTGTTAGGACTTATGTTAAGTTTGAGAGAGTCGTCAGTTTCCTCGGATGACATTCCACTGTCATTGTCTTCGAGAGCGTCTATGTCTTCTCGATGTTTGTTAATATTTTTTTGCTTAATAGTATCGATGTTTATCTTAGTGTTACCGAAGCTGCCGTACGCAGGCGACATTGGGGTGCCGGCAGTCGATTGCTGTAGTACCGTGCCCGCGCTGGGCACGGCCTCGGGTCAGGAGGCCTTGGCGCAGCTGATGTTACCCTTTATGACGATTGTACTTGAAGTTGATTCTTGGGCCCCAAATATGCTATCCATGTCCGACAATGATGCATTGTCCAAGGAACTGCCGTCGTCGAGCAGAAGCTCTGATCGTAAACCCTGAAATTCGATAAACAAAATAATAAGAATAAAACAGAAAGAGATACTTTCAAAAACGGTATTCTAAAGTGGGTACCTAATTGATTGATATTATTACCTCAGAAAAATATTCATACTCTTTTTCAAAAGTGAGTATAAACACACAAAATATTGCTGCTAATATGTTGCTACATAGGGAAGTCACGATGAAACAGACGTAGAGTGTGCTGGAACCATCTGGAATAGGAAAAAAATATTTGAATTTAAAATTGAAAACATTTTTTCAGTCTTGAGTAGATTTTAATAGAAATAATATTCTAATTCTCTACTCAGCTACTGTATGTGGTTGGTGACTTTATACAGGATGCTACACTTACATGGGTTATGGATCAATGCCAACGCTCCCGATTTATTACGACGTATCCGAAGTCTACAAAATGTTAGAAAATAAGTATGTGTTACTTACTCAATGGCAGAAATGATGTCACAGTTCCAAATATAGCCATTAGAACCAAAATAAGGAAGCTCAAGTTGGCAAGGCATTGCCGAAACACTGTTAAATTTTTATCATAAAACAGAGTCGAGGTATAAGTCGTGAGGATGCACTGAAACAATAAACATTTTGTAACAACTATTACAATTCATTTAAAAATCAAGCTGAACAAGCCTTAATTTAGTGACGCTAAAATCTCGGAGGGGGTAAATGGCTTCATATTTATACGATTTATAATGAATATTGTTAAAAGTCTGACTTCTAAATAACAAGACATTTAAGACGTCTCACCGCACCTTCTTTTCGTCGAATCGTTCAACAGCTAGATTATACTTCCGACCAACCAAAAAGAATAATATAAGAATAGCAACTATTCAAATTATTCTACGAAAGAGCGCAGATACAGATTGCGAAAAGATTTGTGAATTACGTACTCCTTTTTGATTAGCTCACACACAACGGTGTACGCGCCAATTCAAATGAAAGGAGTGGATGTACCACAACAAAATGAATATTGCCAACAATTTAACTGCAAAATCTATCTTCTGAAACCTTGTGGGATGTTTATTTCATACTAGGTAGCTTTAGCCAGCGGCTTCGCCCGCGTGGAGGTAGAAAGCTATCCCACAGGAACGTAGTACCGGGATAAAAAGTATCCTATGTGTTATTTCAGGTTACAAAATACCTGTGTGCCAAATTTCATCCAAATCCGTTCAGCCGTTTTTGCGTGAAAGAGTAACAAACATCCATACATACATCCATACTCACAAACTTTCACATTTATATTATTAGTAGGATACACTAAAATGCTTATAATCATACAACATTTTACCCAACTATCTATTTACACTAGGTACTGAATTAAATGACTATGTTCTCATGTTCTTCTGAGATTAATTTAAAATTAGCATAATAATAATTTAATTATCAAGATCAGTTAGAAAGAAATTCTTGTAAGTACAAGATATAGAAGTAAGATACATAATAATTAGTTAACATACCTGCATCCAAATGTATAAAGTGCCAAATCCACATATAAAAATATTCAATGCCGTGAGGCAATGATTATCCACCTGCAAATAATTACATAAGTTATGTGTAAATGTACTAGTTTATAAAGATTTACTTCATGCTCATAAATATTTAGAACTCACATTAGTAAGGTGTTTATTATGAAATGTCCAAGAGTTACAATGCAATAACAAAGATGAATGTTACAGATATATTTATTGTTAACATTTTTTACAGAGACAGTTTATTCTTATGTTAGTTTAAGTTAGTAAGATGATTATACACATAATAACTATGATTGAATTTACATAATGCATTGTAATGAGTACCTTTTAAATATATGTACTTGATCAGATACTACTTCTGAGAACAACTTTAAATAAGTATATTGTAACATATTTAAATCCCCAATATTCAATGTTTTTCTTACTTTCTGTCCCTGAAATGCTTATTCTAGTCAATGACGATCTTACCTTGAACAGGAAAAGGAAGAAATATACCAGGAAGCCCAGAGAGAGGAATGAGGCTGAAAAGGAAGCTATCCTATTTGCGAATGAAGTAACATTTGGATTTGGTGTTAATGAGCCGAGTATATGTATTTGCTGGTATCTGTCATATAATATTTTGCCAGCTGTAAAAAGACACATTGTTAGCACAAAATTATTAGTAATGATATAAAATAATAACGCCATGATGATAATAAAACATGAGGCACTATGGGACTGTAAGAATTATTGACAAAGACCTCAGAAAACTAAATTTTAAACATTATTCTCATGATCCTCAGAAAGGGCCTGTTAAACCGATTAGGACATCATCTGACTGCATACTATCCTTGACCAACAGTAAGTTATAGTGCCATAATAGCCTTTAAAATTTGACTCGACTTTTATTTGCCCGTTGAAATCTTACCATTATGAAAACATTAATTAAATGGAATCAACCAAATTTCTATTTCCAGCTTTTTACAAACAAATAAAATGTTTGTTTGTTATAAAAAATGAAGCATATTGTTACCTTCATAGTAAAATATCGAGCACACCAAAAATGTATAGATCATGCGAGTGAACCTTGATGACTTATAATGAGTTTGTTATAGTATTTACCTACTTTACAAATACACACAAATACAGAATATTGTTAGATAAAGTAACATGCTTTATTATTCACTTCTATGAAAAGAAAAATGGTTAGACTTTAGTTCTATTCAAAAGTTTGGCCTTCTTTTTTAAACTTGTTTATAAAGGTTGGCATAAATAAACAAAATTCTTCATCATTTGTTTTAACTAGCTAGATTTAAATTGAATTAATTGCTTTCATTTCAATAAACTGCTTATAAAGATGTAGCAGTCATGTTGCATTTATATTATTGCACCTATATTTCATCACTGATTTTATATAACATAGACATAAATCCCTCTCACCAATTGCTCCGCTGGCTATGAACAAAAAAGCAAGGCCAGTATCCAAAGAATTAGTGTCTTGCGAAACTTGGAAACATAGACTGAAACATAAAGAAAACAATTCATTACTTTAAAAAATAAATAAGTCGCATTCCAAATGAAAGTGAAAGTAGCAAAGAATGTATTGTAAGGTACCCAAAGAGAACAACCACAAAACAGAATATAACTAACAAAACTTGTGGCATGAACGCGCTACCTAGGTGGCAAAGTTTATTGAGCAAATACACATTGGACATGTTATTTTTTTTATTTTGCGAACAATTACCATACACAACAAAAAACACAAATGCCATTATTTTGAATAAAATTAAATATTACTTACGATACAATATAGGTAGATGTTAAAATGATCAGGCCACACTTAAATATCAACATATTACGCTAACAAAATAAATTAGACCAAGACAATAGTTACTCCAATCCAACACTTCGTTTCTAAAATACAGATACAAACTTTTAAAAGGCAACCTGACATTTATTTCGAATTTGACGTTGACAATGTTGACATCACAATTGGGAGGAGTGTAAGCTTATAATATTTTAACTGAATTGAACCAAGGCTTTTCATATCAGCATAAGAAGCACAATACCCTTAGTTTTGAAGGAGACTCCTTTGGGGATTGTGAGTAAGTAGGTAAAAGGTCTAAGGGTAAAAATACAATTCTCATTCGAAGATCCACCACAGGCCAACGACGCACGGTGGTACAAACATTATATTATTATAACAAATAAATTGCCATAGTGAATGATGTCCAACTAACTACATTCATGCACTTTCAAGAACTGTTTCACATGTATGCATGATATCATCACAACGGCTGAGGAATTTAATGCTAAGAGAATAAAGAACTATTACAGCTAATGGAATACCATTACGAAGAAGGATAATATGTACTGTGACGGCTACGTACACACGGCTTCGACTACACATCAAACTATAATTTCCAGTATAAGCTGATCTCGCATTGTATATGATTTCCCTACAGTGAGAGATCATCGTAAACTAGAAATAATAGCTTGATGTGTAGCCGTGTGTACATCCCTAATTTAATCCAAAGAAATGTAAATATGTTAATTTAAAAAAAATATTTAATCGTCATCCTGGCCTTAGTCCCATGTTACTTGGATGGACACTTTGCTCAATAAAAAATTAAACCTGTGATTAGTGAAACTTCTTGTTTTAAATGGGAACCATGGTTCCCGTTTCTATGCTTATTTCAGACAGAGATGATGGCGGAAGCAGTTGCTGCCAATCTGACCACTTAGTATAATCGGCCTCGTAATTGAATTACCACTTTTGAAAACAATGAACTCGAACCACTTTTGACCAAAAAAAATAATAAGTTAAAACTATCACTTAGAGAAAAATAGAATAGTAAATCTTGTCGTTTTTTGACGTGCAAAATCTTAGGGTGAGGTAAGCATTAAATTACGAGGTAGTAAGTCGGGTCGTGCGGATAATTTTAATTAGCTTATAATTTTAAAATTATAATTCTACACTACCTTGACAATTGCATTTATCTATTATTTTGATTTTGATGCGTTTCCCACTAATCTATATCATAATAGGGTTAAAAACTGAAAGCTCGTCGTAGGTGGCAGCACCTACACCGTACAGTTAATCGTCTACAAATGGCTTTTTCGTCGGTCACAAAATAAACGAAACCTAATTAAATATGTATAAGATTTGGAGTGTAGCACTATTAAAATAAACTTAAATCTTTTACGTTTTAGTGGTATTACTAAAACGCAAAAAACAGTTTTAGATGCTACACAATTTTCGTCACTTAACATCTTTGTGAGGCCTATACTCAGCAGTGGGTGATTGAGGGTTGAAATTATATTGATGATCAACATCTTTGGCAAATACGTGTGTCCCCATTTTTTGGCAATCAACAGTTGCGCAATGGGAAATAATACAATATGCGTAAAAGAAGCCGCTTGTTTACATAAAAGTATGGATAGTGACAGCTAGCTGTCAAATAATTAGACGTTGGGTAGCAGCGACATTTGAAGTAAACAAGGTGGCAGTTTTTATCCCCACTTTAATAATATCATGGGGTATTAATGTACTCTGTGATCGTGGGTTTTTCTATGGTTCAAAAATTAAAATTTATCAGAACAAGAAAGCGCGTGGCCAAAATCAGAACTAACACCAATAATTACAACAATGCCCAGCGTCATTCAATTCAATGTCACTCCAGTGCCCATGCCCAATCCAAGGCTTTTTGCGCCGTTGTATAGTAAATTAAAACAAGCATCGCACTTGTCTCCATAAATCAATTTTGGTGTAGCAACATCAAATGAGAGAAAATGGCGGGATTTGATGAATTGTCAAACTAATCAGCCAAAGTCAATTGTCAAAAAGTAGTTTGTTTGCCGATTGGATTTTATTAAAATTTTCAGGTTTCTAAGCGATTTAACTAATATCAAACCATGTCTACTTTGCAACCTATCCACGCATTGAGTTTGGGTAAGTGTGTATAATTGCCTGTTTCCCAAACTCCCCCTTGAAATGAAAGTCGTGTACCGGTGACAAACATTTATTTTTCTTCATGGCTCCTCTGCGAAAGACCAATAACTTCGTCTTCTGATGTGCTGATGATACACACGGAAACATCAAATTTAAATTTAGGGGTGTGGTGCATGTTCGCAATGAATTTAGATTAGACTACAGTTAGTATTGCAAGATCTTGAACGGGTTTTCTTTCTCTATTCTCCTGTGTGATTAAGTATCTGAACAGACTTATATTTTCGACACCGACACCAGTCTGTTAAAGGAAAGCACACTGATAGATTAACTGCAAAACTACTCTATTGCTGCCAAAGAACTTAAGAAATAAATTTTAAAAAGGGACTTTCTATCTTTCTTACTAGTAGGAACTCCACCCCTAAAACGGCTCACTGACCGAAAATAATATAAGTTTTATCAGATCAGACGCTTACTAATTGAGTGATTTTAAATATTTATTTGAGTATTATAAACATATTTTGGAAGGGAGGCCTTTGGTCAGGTATGGGACAATGCAGGCTAAAATAAAGTATTAATAAACATTCAATTTACTTACTGCACTCAATAATAGATAAGATGACACCAAAAGATACCACCAGTCACATCCAAAAGATAGCTTCTAGTTATAATCCTTATGCACTAATATTGTGCATTTGATCTGGATCCCCTACAAAATGGTTGAGCTGGATGGTGCTGATCCACGCGTCAAGTTCGTGAACGGGCGCTGTCGGTTGAGACTGGTCATCTCCTAACTTCCAGGGCTTATTTTTATCTTGTATTTAGAATTGTTTATAATTACATTTTTTACATTGTTCTCACATACAGAAGCAACAAGAATAATGTTTCCAAGATTTTGTAATATTACAACTTGATTTTAAAAGAGTGTCCGTGGAGTTTCTTGCCCGTTCTTCTCCATAGAGATCTACGTTTTGGAATGGGCAACTAGCTTCAACTTTCCAACTGATCGACTTTTTGACAATTCAAAAGTGCCTGTAAATGGTTTAATTGAAATAAATGCTTTGAGTTTGAGTTTGATCATTTTGGCTTATCTTATTATTTTGTATGTAACATTGTATCAATTCTAGGTATCCTCACTATCCATGTTCATCACCAGACTAGTCTTAAAATCAAAATCAAAAGTCATTTATTCAAATTAGGCTGAGAATCAGCACTTTTCGAACGTCAAAGTACATGAGACAGTCCCCCAAAACGCCCACCCTTCACCACTTCCTAGTGCTTTAGCTGGGAAGAAGAAGTAGTGGAACAAACTCCCCAGCAGCACAGCTGTCTGTTTAGTCGGATAGACTTGATTCTATACATACTTAGGCAAAGTAATAAACATTACGAGACACAAAATATTAATTAAATAATTAGTCAAAATGCCAGCTAGCCATACCAATATACCGACAAATTAAATGAAAACTGTCGAGGCCAAATAAAGCCTAAAACAACTCATCATAGAAAATATTGTTATGAGTAGATCATGTCAATAACTAATGACTTAATAGATAGTTATAAAAAAAAAAGTTGTTAGACAGGCAATAAAAAATAAAATAATAATTATATGAACGCATATAACCTGTCACTAGATACGCCGATTCTGGAGAAAGAACATAAACATTGTCTTGAGTTAATCACAGCGACCAACTATTCTTGTCTTAGACTTTTGAATGCCAACATCGGCTATACTCGAGAACAAACAGGTCACAGAAAAATACAAGATATAATTTTGGAATACCTATTTTTATGTATGTATTTATGTTGATTATTAGGCTTTGCGTACAGAACACGGAGATGCTGTTATGGTGTGGCATTCAAAAGGTTAATCAAAATCAATCTTTTCCCAACTATGTTGTGGGCGGCTTCCATTCTAACCAGATGCAGCTGAGTACCAGTATTTTACATGGAGCGACTGCCTGTCTAACCTCCACAATCCAGTTATTGGGTAATGTGATTCCCCTTGGTAACACTGGTTCCCAGACTATTCAGCTTCTGATGACTGTCAAGGATCCAGTTGTCCATGTGTTAAAACAAACTTAATACATGGGCAAGTAGATCCTTAACAAATAAGGGTGTAAGTACTCTCAGGGTGAAAAAATATAATTAAAAAAATATCACACCAATATTCATATCTTGTGATGTTATTCAATGAATCTGATAAACATTGAAAAGTGCCAGAGGCCTCCTACATTGAGGCACCAACCAGCACGCCGGTTGAAGGCGTCTCATAGGGTCATGGCCATCCGGATGGTCCGGGGATACCGCACGATCTCCGGTTAGGCGGCGGGCCTCCTTGCCGGATTGTCGACATGGGATCTGGAGGCAAAGGTCCTCGGGCCAAAAGGCCAAACGCCGGGGCGTAACTCTGCTGCCGCGGGAAATCGCGGCACAGCGGACACAGCTCCGGCGGGATCTCATGGCGACGTGGAGAGTGCGATTGCCGCAAACCCTTTTTGAGGAGTGGCTTGAGAGGCGGCATAGCATCCTCACCTTCCGTCTGACGCAGGTCCTCACCGGACACGTTTGTTTCGGGAGGTTCCTGTTTTGGATAAGGCGGGAGGAAACGCCCGGGTATTTCCATTGCGAAGATCGTTCTGAGGACACGGTGGAGGCTGCCCGGCTTGGGCGGAGCACCGCCGTGTTTTTGTGGAGGCGATCGGCGGCGGCGATCTCTCGCGTCCGGCCTTGGTCCAAGCCATGGTACGGAGCGAGAGTGCATGGGTAGCGGTCGCTTAGTTCAGCGAAGCAGTGATGCTCGCGAAGAGGGAGGCGGCGCACGTGAGAGAGAGGCAGTATATGCGCCCTCACGGCTCCAGCCTCCGCAGGAGACGCCCTGGGCGTCGGGAATCCCAGGCTGATTCCCGACCGCCGTAGGTGTGGGTTTGCGGACGGCGAGTAATGGATAGCTCGCTGTCCGGTAAGGACCAAGCCCCGGTCGACGGCGCGTTGTGTTCCACGCTCGCCTCAAAGAGATATCAGCACCAACTGGTGGGGTCCGCAAGGGCCAAGGGCCTAAGGGCAAGGGCATAAGGTGCGGGTTGTTTCAAAGAGTAACCGTCGCTCCTGGCACACAGGAAACTGAGGGAACACGGGTGGGTTCTATGTTCTATGTTATTGGGTTTGGTTTCCGCACTTAGTCCTTTAAGTGGAGCATTGTGCGTGAGCCATGGCGGCCATCGGTGGTTATTTCAGGGTGGGTTTTAGTCAGTAAAATTCTGACACGCCCTCCTGCTCCACCCAGAGCGAGAGAAGCTATTTCATGTATTCCCACCCTCAAAAAAAGGCCTATTTGACTAACAAAGTTGAGCAATATCAATACTGTTCTTGATTTAATTGGTCATAAATACCTACCATGCCTAAGAATCACGTAGATAAACAATTTAAATACTTACATGTAATCCTTTCATAAATACTATTGTAATCCAATGTTGAATGTATAGGTATGCTGTTGGTTCTTTGAGCAAATCTACATTTATTGCATAAAATGCCCATCAGTTATTTACATTCACAATAAAGATAATAAAATGAAACAGGACATCTTTGCATAATAACTTTATTAACAAACATAGAACTTTCATTCACATCACAAAAATTATATCATTATAATAATCATATTTTTTACAGATTCAGTTCAGCAGCAGGCTTTTGTCAAATATTTCCACTCTCTACCAGAGGTGAGTTATGATTTCATTTAAATAATTATCACAAATCATGAAATACTATTTCTGTCTGGCATTTATAAACATACACATCTATTCCACATCACATCATCAAATATTTTTAAAGTAACAATAACTTTACAGTTATTTTACGACATATTAATTAACATTATGACTAGGTAATTGAATAAATATATTGTTAAGAATATTTAAATCCATTATATTGGCATGTCTTAGAACCATGAAGCAATTTTAGTTTTTGCACTAGAGAATTTATTTCCAACAGATTTCCAGAACCCAGCTGATTCAGTTACTGGTTCTGTTGGAATTACTTCAGTACTTGGAGTTTGTGTAGAAATCGATTGTAAATCATTATTTTGTTTTTTAAGAATAGGCTGTTCAATTACTTCTGGTGGAGGAATGATTTTCTGTGTTTGTGCATAATTTTTTGGAACTGCTGTTCGTTCTTCTTTTGAGTATTTAAGAGGTTGTTCTGAGTCTTGACTTAATTGCTCTTGATGTTTATTTTGTTGCTGCAGGTTATCTTGTAATCCAAAATATTGTAAATTGTGTTGCTCTAAATTTACCTGCTGTCCAAAATCTTGCAAGTTTTGTTGTTCCAACTTATCTTGTTTTCCAAAATCTTGTGAATTTTGTTGCTCCAAATTATCATGCTTTCCAAAAATGTGTAGATTTTGTTGCTCTAAATTTTCCTGCTGCCCAAAATCTTGTATGTTTTGTTGCTGCAAGTTGTCTTGCTTTTCGAAATCTTGCAAATTATGTTGTGCTAAATTTACCTGCTGTCCAAAAGCTTGCAAGTTTTGTTGTTCCAACTTATCTTGTTTTCCAAAATCTTGTGAATTTTGTTGCTCCAAATTATCATGCTTTCCAAAAACGTGTAGATTTTGTTGCTCTAAATTTTCCTGCTGCCCAAAATCTTGTATGTTTTGTTGCTGCAAGTTGTCTTGCTTTTCGAAATCATGCAAATTATGTTGTGCTAAATTTACCTGCTGTCCAAAATCTTGTGAAGTCTGTTGCTCTACATTTTCTTGCTGCCCAAACTCTTGTAAATTTTGTTGTTCGACATTTACTTGCTGCCCGAAGTCTTGTAAGTTTTGTTGCTCCAAGTTATCTTGCTTTGCAAAATCGTATAGATTTTGTTGCTCTAAATTTTCTTGCTGTCCAAACTCTTGTATATTTTTCTGCTCTACATTTACTTGCTGCCCAAAGTCTTGTAAGTTGTTTTGCTCCAAGTTATCCTGCTTTCCTAATTCATGTAAATTTATTTGCTCAATGTTTTCTTGCTGGGAAAAATCTTTTTGTTTTTGTTGCTCCGAGCTTTCTTCATAATCTTGTACATTGTGTTGCTCTAAGTTATGTTGCTTTTCGGAATATTGTGGATTTGGTGGTTTAATGTTTTCATGCAGTGAAAGTACATGAAGATTTTGTTGCTCCGTATTTTTCAAATCTTTCTGCTCCTGTACATCGTGATGCTGATGGGAATTATTTAGCCCATGTGTGTTTTCGAGATGCTGAATATCTTGGTTATAATGTCTTGCATTCGTATTATTTTTATTCATAACTTTATTTTCATCCTGATTCTGTAGTGTTTCTGAGCTTGCAGGTGTATCAGATGGGTATTTTTCTGGTTTTAGATCTGATAAATCTTCAGTGCCAATATCTCCTCGACCTACGTCTAGAGAGCTTTCTTTCTCCGTCTTTTTGTCATTTGATTTATTGACTTGACTTAAGTCCTTTTCAATATTGTGCATCAAATCATGGTAAGGATTCATTTCGCTATTAAGATGCTCCTGCGAAGCGCTTTCCATAATATGGTATGCATGCATTGAGTTTCCATAAGAATTCTGAGTGTTGGTCGTCTGTACTTGCGAAAATTGGTTTCCTTCACCTTTATCCGCATTACCCGTTGACAGTGTTTGTTCGAAATTACCTAATTTATTCCACAAACCGGAAAGAGGCGCTGTGTTTGGTGAAATTGTATCAAAAGCGTTAACATGTGAATAGGTGTCCGCGTTCGTAGTCTGTTCTTGTCTGTGGCTATTTGTGGAATGCCAATTGCTGGTTTGGTGTAACTTATGAGTTTCTTGAAAAGAATTTTCGTCTGTCCAAAATTGATTCTGATTAGTATGTATGTTGAAATTTCCATCGTGTAAGTTAAAATATCCAGTGTTACTTTGTCCATTAGTGTCTGAGATTTTGTGGGATTGTTGTGTATTACTTGTTATCTGTTCAGCATTTGTGCCATTGTTCTCCTTATGATGAACTGATTGGGACTCACTTGAAATGATCACTGAGTTAAGAGGCTTCTGATCTAGGCTTGTCTGTTGAGTAACGAAAGTTACTTGATTACCATTAGAGTTTGTATGCTCACTATTGTATTTATTTTGCTGTACATTTTGATCAGACCCAAAGTCAAATTTATCCCATACACTCATTTGATGATTGTTGTGTTTTTGTGATTGTTGTAAATAACTGAAAATGTCGTCGTCGCTCAGTTGAGTTTCTGTTTCTTGCTGATTGAATTTGTTGGATTGTTTATGATCTGTGTCCTGAGTATTAGCATTGTTTTGATCATCCTGGCTCTTGTAATTGAAACCCCATTTATCCTGTGCTTGTTGATCATGAGGATAATTTTTTAGTTCCGTTTCGGTATCTTGTGTGCGTTGTCCGAGATCATCTAAATTAAGAAGGTTTTATTAATTTAGATTGCCACATAATATGGTTTGTTTTTAGTTCATTGATGAGTTAAAGTTTCAGTATTACTTTTTTGGTTAATTTTTTAATGTTATTTTTTACAAAGGCAACCTAACAGTCCGTCACCAATTATGTAGAAACGTATCATGCAATTGTCGATATAATTTATTTTAAAATAAATATAGGGTTTTATTTTATTTACTTATTATAGTCCGACTGGAAATACAAATTACTCCTTTTGCGAAAAAGCCGAAACTGAAGCTTTATGTGACTTTATTCGAAAACGACCTGTGCTGTACCTTGTATTGTCATCAATTATTTTGATAAGTAGGTATTGTGTTTTGAATTAGTCGGGGTAAACAAGTCACGAGCTAATGAAGAGCTCATATTAAGCAACAAACTATTACTGAAAAAGTATTTTTTTTTTTCATAAAAGGGCGAGCGAATCTTGACTTCCGAGTTACCAGTTTTACTTGCTTAAAAGGCAAAGTCCCACCACCAGCCAGACCACAGTATATTGTCCCAATCATGATTTTATTGACGTACGTTTACCTACAATTCATAAAATAGTTAATAGTAGCGCCGTCACACCAGTGACCAGCAGCTTGATTTCGTAACATAATACGTAATAACAACACATATCTTAAATAAATACGGATTTTGAATATCTTAAAATAATAATCAATGCTTTGACATGAAACCTTTCATGACTGTGTAACACAATGGACAGAAGGTTTAAAATCAAAAAAATATTCGACTACTTATTAAAGCCAGCCACCAAATCTAATCTATCTAATACCTTTAAACTAGCAATTCTTGGATATACATAATCTGAATCTCGGAAATGGCTCCAACGATTTTCATTAAATGTAGTATGCAAGGAGTTTCGGGGGCGTTAGATCGATCTAGCTAGGTTTTTATTTTTAGAAAACGTGAAACCAAAAAAAACTGACATCCACCAGTCCACAACCAGTCATCCAGATATTTAGTACTTAAGTATTGTCTGTTTAAAACAATTGACAAATTAAAGAACTCTGATATCATAAAATAGTGAGAAGACAATGAAATGTGGTTAAATAACATAATATTTATTTTATATTAATATATTCTTTTGTTAGTATGACTAAACAGAAATGTTAATATTATTAGAGGTATAAATTATTTAAGTAGGTATTGATTGTTATTTAAATTAGTGATGAATCAGTATCGACGAATACATGATACTGTGGTTTTGGGTTATAAGATTGTCATTTATTTTCATCACTTACTTTGATTTTTTTGTTCAACGTTAAACAGTTGCTTATCTAAGTCTTGAGGTGTTTGTCCTAAATCTTCGAATTTGTCCCACGTGTGTTGCATGCCTGCATTCACAAGCGATTGTTGACTTAAATTTTCCCATGTGTTCTGGACTTGCTGTCCAGCTTCTTGTTGAGAGCCCCAAACAACTTCTGCTTGCTGCCCTAAATTTTCAACTTGCTGACCCAAATCTTCTAGATTTTGATTTTGTTTCTGTTGCGGTTGAGCTAAGTTTTCTAGTTTTTGGCTTTGTTGTGCCTCGCCAAAATAATCTAGGTTTTGGCTTTGTTGCTGTTGACCGAAATCTTCAAGGTTCTGGCTTTGTTGCTGTTGACCGAAATCTTCAAGGTTCTGGCTTTGTTGCTGTTGACCGAAATCTTCTAGGTTTTGGCTTTGTTGCTGCTGACCCAAATCTTCTAGATGTTGGCTTTGTTGGTGCTGACCCAAATCTTCTAGATTTTGACTTTGTTGCTGTGTATCTTGAAACTGATCAGTGTTATAAGAACGAGCCACTCGTATATGACCATTCTCGTCACAGTCTGCTCCGCTTGCGTGTGAATGCTGGTAATCTAAATGTGACCCGGTCGCTGAATACCCTAGATTATGTGTTGAACCCGTCAATCTTTGAGAGGATTGGCCATCGTAATATGCACTAGATGCTGGCTTGATAACATAAGGATCTCCTTGACGTTCCCACGATTTATGGTATGAATAGGCGGATTGATAACTCTTGGGTTTTGTATTTATATTCTCAACTTGATTGTTTAAATCGGTGGCAGCGTTAAATCCTGTATTGTGTACTGCTGCTTGTGTCAGGGCACCCGCCGCAACTCCATGTTGCCTGCCAGCGTTGTACTGGGATTGAATGTTATAGCCATTTAAACTAGAGTCTGATGAAGTTTCTTGGTGGTTTGTTCCATATCCCGCGACAGAATATGAGTTGGCATTAGTGTGTGATGCTCCGTTGCGTTGTGTGTCGTAATTAAAACGAGATTGACCAGATGTTAATTTAGCATTAGCGTTATATCCACTATAAGCCGCGTGTACCCTCTGAGAATCCACTCTGTGCGTGTCATATTGGTCACTGGATGTGCGTGCTTGACCATCCTCGTACAGTTCACTATTTCTTGGGAATGGGTTATCTGTAGAAGTAGGCGCGATAACGGCGACTGAGGGAATTGTATCATGTTTTTCCCATTCCTTACGGTAGTTGTACGACGACTCGTAGTGTTTGGCGTTATTAGGTCTGTACATAGTACGCTGGTTATCATTACTTAAGACTTCGGCATCACTGGTAAGGGAATTTTGGTCTATTAGACTAGATCCGTGTGTGTGATCGTACGTTTGAGCAGCTACTGGTATGGTAACTCTCGTTCCTGGTCTGACGATAATTCTCACTGGCGTCCCACTTATTAATCTAGTTTGAGCATTTGAGCCATAGCCTCCAGAATGTAAATTTGTGTTGCTGGTATCATAGGCAGCGTGCTGTTGGAAACCAGACTGTGCGTTATATCCTGCAGCGTGGCTTGTTTGTCTACCGTAATCGTACTGGCCAGCTCCTTGTGTTTGATCTAGCGCCTGAAGATCATCAGTATGGATATTAAGACCTGAGTGTCCTGCCGCTTGATACCCACTATGTCTTGAACTTTGTGATTGACTATTGGCATAAGCTGCAGCATTGTACGCTGAACTTGCTGAACGTGCTAGTTGCGACTGTGAGTCGCCGTAAGAATTGCTTTCTTGGAAGTTACGCCCACCAAGATTGCTGAGGTCATAATGACCCGAGCCATAAGTACCTCTGGAGTTGGCAGCGCTGTATACACTTCCAGTTCTCGTCTGAGCGCCATCACCTAACTCTCCATCGACTTGCCGCACAAGACCACTCATTTGATTTTGAGCTAAGGAGTCCATGTTATGAGCGCGTTCGTAATTTCCGCCCATGTTACCTCTCTGAGCGCCATAAAACCCTGATTTAGTTCCATCGTCCGAGGAGCTCCTTGAAAATTGAAAATCTTCCTTTTCTTTGTATGTCTCAGGCCTAGCTACTGCTAAGGCCCAAACTGTGCCCAAGACCAAAAGACGCCTCATGTTGAAGTGTTGGTCCACTCTGAAACAAATAAAAACAACTTATTTAAATACCTATGTCTTTTGAATGTCGGGAAACAACACATATAATACCTTACTGAAGGTACGGTTTTTGTCCAGTACTTAAATATTTTTTAAAGTAATTGCCCTACGAGGTGTAGGAAGAAGTCGGAGTCCTCGTATCACTGGTCAATTTACCTCACTCATCAGTTTTCGATCTCGAACTGTTGCTACTTAGATTCTAGCTGTAGACATTTACCCTCTTATTCATAAACGTTGCGTAAAGTTAAGATATGTTTAAACATCTTAAATGTATGGTTAAATAATCGCTATTCACTACTTAACTTTAAGCAACGTTTATAAATAAGGGGGTTAGTTGTTAAATAAAGAGTTAACACTGTTTTAGGCGTAGTTAGTGTCTTTGGAGAAATTTGTTGAATTCTGTTTGATAACGTTTGTTAATACTGCATCTTTAAGTTAGTTTCCTCATCAATCTCGGGGTTAGCTCGCAAATACAAAAATTCAACATCTCCTTTAACTAAATTACAAGTGACGAAGCGGCGATAATATGTATTACTGTCTTTTGGTCTTTAAGTGAATAAGTTTCTGTTCAAAAGGAGATACATCCAACAAAAAGGATTTTTTTGTACGAACTGCAGGTGTCAACTGGCGATTATTTCGGCATATACCAAAATTAAGCAAATGTTACAATCTGGTTGTTTAATCAATAATATATCATAAAAAGAATGTAAAATAACATCAAAGTACCTATGTGCGTAATGCAATAGGTACATAACACCAAGTTAAGTTATTTAAAGCACCAGAAAATGTTACGCTAACGTTATTCATGTATGACGTAACTAGCATGACCGTTTAATAATAAGGCACAAGTATTGAGAACAATTTGAGGACAATAATAATAATTGCCTCTGCCCCACGCCATACGAAATGTTACAATGCCAAGATAAACCGAAAGAAGTTTAAATAACAACTACGATAAACGAACAAACGATAAATCACTCAATCTGCCTAGCCTTTTCCCAACTGTGTTGAGGTCGGTTTCCAGTATAACAGGATGTAGCTCAATACCAGTATTTTACATGCAGCCACCCTAACCCAGTTGTAGCCGTCACCTCCTTCTGCGAAGCAGTAATGCGCACGTCACGGTGAGGCAGTATATGCGCCCTCACGGCCCTAGTCGCTGCCGGAGACGCCCTGGACGTCGGGAATCCCAGTCCCACCCAGAGCGGGAGAAGTTATTTAATGATTTCCCACCCAAAAAACAAACCCCATCCAGTTAGATACTACGTAATAATACCTTTGGTAAGACTGGCTGTCAGACTTTCGGGCTTCTGCCGCCCCGTAACGACTGTCAAAGATCCGCGAATGAGTTCCGGGACCGACGTTTAACGTGCTTTCCGAGGCACGGGGGGTCTTGGTATTTGCCCATCCGCGAACCAACCGCGACAAGCGTAGCTTAACCTGATCGATTAACCCGTGCGACTGAGCATTCGCCTGAAATATAACAATCCAAGCGGGCATTCTCTTCATTCTGATGAACCCTAATGCTCGAATCTGAACAGTACATTTTCAGGCGAATATTTTCGGTGCGCCATGAGCGCTTTAACGTAACTTCACGCCTTTATTTCCCAAAGACTTAGGCAAAACTGTGTACACATTTCGCCATCATGGAACCGACTAAAATCAAGCTTAATGGAGTATTGATACTGTAAAGAATTCGAAATCCAGGTGAACCAAGTCGGGCCCACTGGCGCTTAGTTTGATTATCTACGAAATTCTCGCCCCAATGACACCATCGAATCTACCATAAATGTAGTGTTAACTCCTTTGAATGCAACTTTTAACGTCACTTAAAATGGCACAGTATTGCCAAAAATGGTTAAATTGCATTTCAAATAAAAATAGATATGTGTTTTTGTATTCATGAAAATACATTTCAATATTATAACTATGTAAACATTTATGCGTTTAAGAAAAAAAAAATAGTTTTAACATAGCGACGATGGAGATTTCAAATGTCGCAAGGGACGTTCCTGACGGTAGATCCCAGAAGACCCTTACGACATTTGAAATTTCCACCGTTGATAGACAACTGCAGAAAATAAAACTAACAGCGTATTTAACTTACCTATTATTAATAAAATACAGAGCACTTGCACAATTATTACAATTCACACCGCGACTAGTGCGTGTCGTATACTGACTGACATTGGTTGATCAGGACGCGCCAATTTATTGAGCTTTAATATTCTATCTCCAGCCAGATAACCTCATGACCGGAACATGAGTGATCTTTTATTCTCAGAAGCGGGCTTGCAAATAAACTAAATCTTGAGTCCAAAGCCTTGAGTGGCCCAACGATCACTGTTATTTATATTGGTGATTGTCAACTTATAGGTTTATGCTTAATGATTCAGCGGTAAAGTGACTTCATTCATAAAGTTTCAACTAAATCAAAACGTCAGGTATTACTAACTATGTAGGTAACTATGCTTGTTTCAACTAGGACTGCGTTGTGATTTTGTACAATTTTTTTTTGGTTCCATAGTACCTATACTATACACTCATCAAATCGATAAGGATTTCCTCAAAGGCAATCGAGTACGCGATTTCTGATTAGTTTGATGACCTTTTGCATATACTTATCTTTCTCTCCGACTCGACTCTCAGAATTAACTAATAATATGACACTTATTTGTTGCCGCTTCGTGGAATATAAATAGTTATAATAGTTATTATTATCAGTGTATTGTTGTTAATAACTTTAGGATTTTTAAGTTTTTATTTATGAAACGTTACGCGTCATAGTGCATGGTAACCCAATTGGCTCCTAACTCTTCGTAGAGAAAACCCCTCCCTTCTCGTTCATAGAGTTGCTGCTTCGGACTTGGGGGCCCATTCTCTAAGACCAGCAACGAAAATTCGGGCCCGTCCGAAAGTAGTTCGACACTTCGGACTGAACCTTACACCTGATTTATTAACTTTTTTGGACGGGCAAAAACACAAATCGTGGTGTAATTAATTCTTAAGTCGGGCCTTTTAAACTAAACGTATGTCTGTAGGTGATACGGAGTAGGATTCCCCCGTATGTTCGGCGGAAACTACGGATTACGTGCTTAGGCATACTGAGATTACCGGGATTAAAACCAATATATGTTTTTAAAATGCTATTATAATAAAAATGCTAAATATCTAGGTCGTTTCTAAGTCAATCGTCAGAAATCATAGACATGCTCCCGAACATTAAGGGCCAATACGGACTGATACCCGATCATGTGTGAACAAGCTCATATTAAATGTTTGCAAGCAATAATTTTTCCGTCCCTGACCATTGAGCCCGCAGTTTAGACTCTGTAGAAGGCAATTTCTGGCTCCAGAGGGAAATTATGTATTTCATCATAAATAACATTGCTCAGAAATGACATTGCTCTTATTTAAAAAATGGGACATCAACTGAGGAGTAATCAAGAGTGACACTTTTAATACATTATTGACAATTATACTTTGTATGGTCTTGACTTGTTTGTATCATTTTTTCTTGTAATTTATTAATAAGTCTTTTTTTTTTTTGATTACGATAAAATTGTAAAGAACTTATTTTATCATACAGTGATTCGCATTAATTAACCTCACAATCTGTTGGGGACGCTGGCGTAAAAAGATTTTCGTTGAACAATATTTTTTATAAAACAAAAAAATTATCGCTATAGTAATTTCTACTGCTGGAGATGCGCCATCTCATAGACCGCATGACTTGCAAAAGTTTTTACTTATGTTACATTTTTTATAGATAATTATGAGCACTGCGTAATCAAAATAATTGTATTGAAAATAAAAACTGTGTTATCAGATTCGAAGTAGTAGTTCTTAAAGGACCGCAAAATTTTCAGAAACCTGCTACGACGGTGAGGATTTTTGACCGCAATGACTACTACAGTGTCCATGGAGCTGACGCAACTACCGCTGCCAGGGAAGTATTTTCCTCAGTGGCGAACATTAAGAAGATGGGCCTTGATCCGAATCGCCTCGACTACTTGGTATTGTCGAAAGGCAATTTCGAAATTCTTCTAAAAAAGATTCTGTTGGTAAGTCCACATCCTCGATTCTCAAAAATGATAAACGTCTTTTGTTGTGCATAACAGTGTTCAGTGTCAAATGGTTGTTAGTATAAAAGAACATTGAACTATGTGTCGCACTTGACGATATGTTCAAGATAAGGTCAATGTTGTATTGATATTATAACACCTAGCTATATGTAGTACTTGGTAATAATTCATTATTTTGTAGACAACAATAGGCAAAACTGAAATATGCAATTAGACATTATTTACCGAATAGTTTAATAAAGCATATACTTATAAATAAATAAGTTTGTGTTGCTGAATTTTAAATCAAAATAAAGACACTAAAACTTAAAAAAAAGCAACCGACTTCCAAAAAAACATTGCAAAGTGAAAAATAATTTTAATTTCGGAAATCGGTGACTTAGGATATGTATTTTATTTCCGAAATTAAAGTTATTTTTCACTTTATTGTGTTTTTTTGGAAGTCGGTTGTTTTTTGTTAATTCCTTTATTTTTCACTTTTTAATTATAGTACCTACCCCACACAATTCAAAATTTCATCATCCTTGCGGTTAAAACATTGCATATTTATGTGAAAAGTAGCAGCAATCGCGGTTTGTTTCCTGTCATTTTTAGAAGAGTTCCGTCGTCGGTCTCCGAAACGCATCATCAGATTATATGAAATTTAAATGGGACCATTTCGGAATAAATCCCTTTCGACCAAAAAAAGAATTTTGCAAATCCGCAGGCTGATTTTTTTAGTCACCGTCCAAATTTTTCAGGGTGATAAGTACCCGTGAAATTGAACAACTTTATCCAAGAAACATGGGTCGAAATATGAAAAAAAAAATCGGATGTATATGACGAAGTTTGTTTTAGGTACTAGCCACCCGCCTCTACTTCGTACGGCTTTTAGGAATCGACAAAACGTCGAGATTTCATTATTATAAGAAAGTTTAATATTAATGTATTATAAACATAAATCTTCCGGAATAACTTCTCTAAATGATTGCGAAAACCGCATCAAAATCAGGCACGAAAAGAGACTATGACGATATGTATACATATAGACTTGACAGATCGATTAGTTTTTAATCACCAATAGGAATAAATCAGAAAGATCTAAACACGAGGAGACTGCAACGTATAACACGTAATGACACGTGACCTTAAACTTTATCACGGCTATCTTACGTTTATCAGTCGGCCTCTTGTAAACACGGATCATCATCTTAAACACGTTTTAAATTGTAATATTAATTATTTTACAACACTATTTTACTATAGATAAATGGACATTGCACGTTAATAATAGCGTTCTCGTTTATTGGTCTGATTTTGCATAAGATGACGATATTTTGTGCGGTCTAAGTGTTAATAATTCTGGTTAGATTAACTGAACTGACTAAAATAAGGCTAGCATTTAAAAGGTTTGGGGAAAACCTAAGTTGATTAAATAAAGATGTATCATACCTAAGACAAGTTTAAAGTCTACAAAAAATATTAAAATATAGCAGGTACTTCACCTCTCAAGATTTTTTGTCCGAAGTGTATTCAAGAAAAAAATACTATCGTAACTTTTAGATTAAGAAATAAATCTAGTAAATACTATTAAACTTTATGGTACTACACACAATACGTTTTATGGTTATTTTCACAGGTAAGGCGTTATAGAGTAGAAATATACGTGGCTGAGGGATCAGTAAAAGGCAGCGATTGGTCGCTGAAGTACAAAGGTTCGCCTGGATACCTGTCACAGCTGGAAGATATACTTGGCGAAGGGTTGGGAGCCTCTGACGAAACGACGCCATGCTTAATGGCAGTTCATATCAAGACCGATGCTATTACTAAAGTAATTTTATTCTAATATTATTGTTCGGTGTAACTTCTAACAACAATAATTACCTGCTCACTGCCGGAGATCTGAATGCGGTTGACAGAAAATAGGAAATTGCGGAGATATTTGTAAAAAAACGAATTTTGAATTTAAAGGGCGGTTTTAGTATGAGTAATAAGGCCTCTTTCTAATAATGTCTCTAAAATTGAAAACAAAAAAAGAATTGGTTACTACAGAAATCTGACTTAGGCAGTCATCGACTTTGGAGGATTCAGCAGCCGCGACTTGCAGTTGAATAAGGTCTTCCAATCATAGTGTTAAATGTCTAAAAATCAGACGCCCTTCTATTTACTGGCCGTGGTTACTTCGGCTTGGTGGCTGTGACTACTAAAGCTCACAGATAATGTGAGCTGTGTACCAGCCAAGTTCTGAAAAGAAATAAAGAAGATACATTCATTTAGCGCAGACTAAAAGGCATACAACCCAATATAATATACTACCTACTGACTGTAAGCAATCATTTTGTTACAACTTACTCCTTCGCAAATGCTCTTAATTTTTTACCGCGGCATCTTTCGTGGCCTTTTTTTGTTCCGGGGTGGAAAATCTTCATGGATGTGCGCTGCCCTAGGGCGGGCGGAGGTGTCTGGCAGACTCGTAAGTGACTAAAAACTACATGGTTGTTCCCTTTCCACCCTTGGGACCGGAGATCATGGAAATTTGTGCGATCTTTCGTGTCGACTCCGCCATAATTTATTGTTGTCCATTTAGTGAACATCTTCATTATATTGTAGGGTCGTCTTCTGGGCGTATCTTGCGTGACTGCTGGTGACTACCAGATGTCTGTCACTGAGTTCACCGATGATGACTTACTTACGGAGCTAGAAACTATCACGGTACAGATGGCGCCCTCCGAATGTCTCGTACCGATAAGCGAAGCTGATGATGTGAGTACAAATTGCAAACGAGTTCAATATACAGGGAATAAATGTTTATTTGTACTGCTCAAATCACGCCAGTAAAGTAGGCCTTAACTCACGCATAACCTGGGTTGAAGTGAATTTGTAGAATTGTAGTCATTGAGAGTGGCTTTATGTCGTAACAGCAAGGACGGTTTTTGAATAGCAAGTGTTACTACTGATGTACGTTTAACTGTACATCATTTATTACATCAGCAAGTAATTACTTTATTCAACGATTATTCCAATGAAGGCAAGATAATGTTTACATATTATAAAATATAAGGCAACAGACTTAAAATGGTAGTAATGTGTACATGTGAAAAAAACTTAAAAAAAACACTGTATTTTTCACTTTTTATTTATGCTACCTACCCAATACCAATTCAAAATGCCATCATCCTTGGGATATTCTCAAAGTCAATCAAATTAAACAATGCAAATTTATGCGATAGCAGCAATCGCGGTTGATTGGCTGTCATTTTTTGAAGAGTTCCGTTGTCTGTCTCCGAAACTCATCATCAGATCTACATGAAATTGAAATGGGACCATTTCGGAATAAAACATTTTGCAAATCCATCTGTCTATATATGTCGGAGTTATGCACGAAAATATATTTTAAAAAAACATGTCGAATTGATAGCCTCCTTCTTTTTGAAGTCGGTTAAAAAAGAAAGGAAACAATCATAGGGCATAAAAACATTCATCCGCGTCGCTGTCGGCTGGAAAAGTAGAAAAATATTAAAACAAATATATTGTTTATAATATTTTTCAGTATAAAGCATTAAAAAAAGTGATGGATCGAACAAACGTCACGGTGACTAAACTGAAGAAGTCTGAGTTTTCAACCGAAATGCTCATACAAGACCTGAACCGGCTGCTCAAATTCAAGGAGAATCAACAACAAGACGCGAACGCTTTCCCGGAGACTAGGAAAGATGTCGCTATGACCAGTTTGGCTGCAGCTATTAAATACTCTGCATTGTTGAATGATAATACAAATTTTGGAAGGTATGTAAAACTATAGACAAATAACTTCAGTAGACACAGGCCCTTCGCCATCCAGCAATAACTGATTGTTTTAACCTAGAAAATAAAGATGCAAAGTTTTAAATGATACAATTCGTGTTATCCCGAAGATTTACTAAAGTCCGCAAGTGCATCGTTCGCAGCAGAGAGAACCATGCAAATAAGTTTATTATTTTTGACTTTATTTCAATGCGCGTAATGTTTTTATTGCCTTGGCTAAGCGTGGTTTTATCTGTAAAACCACGCTTAGCCAAGTATTCGCCGGCCCTGTAGTTTGCTTAAAACAACACCTTAATCATTCTAACTTTGTTTCAGATTTCGTCTGACAACCATTCAAGCGGACTGTTTTCTACACTTGGACTCTGCAGCTCTATCTGCCCTCAACGTGTTCCCTGAACTTGGAGACACGTCACACGCACCTTCTCGCAGTCTATATGGCTTACTAGATAGATGTCGCACGCAGCAAGGCAAACGGTATGCCACATTCACACTAGCTTTTGATTTTTTATGTGGTCCGAAATGATCGTACTGAAACTTACTACCGGGATAAAAAGTATCTTATGTCCATGTTCTCACCCAGGCCATGGTAGACCATATGCCCCAAAAATTTAGCAAAATTTAAGGGCGTGAAAAGGTAACAGAAATATAGAGTTATTTTCTCATTTAAAATATTTGTATGGATAAGTACTCGTAGTATATGTCGTACGCCGCCGGTCCGAGTTGGCACTTTGTGTGTTAATATCTATATTGATATAGTGAGCAGTGCCTTTCTATCCCCGGGGTCTACCCCGGGGATAGAAAGGCACTGCTCACTCATAAAGATGAATTCAGGGTGGCATCACATCGACGCGCAAACTGAAACCATGAAAGGGTGTTTTACTCTATACGAGAAAAAATCTAAAAATATATTAAAATGTTAGTTTTAGTTCATGAAACAACAAAATACAATTTATAGATTTCAGTTTTTTTAATCTGTTTTTGAACATCATGAAATAGTAGCCCTTGTTATTACGTCATACGTCATGTGAACTGAGCAACTTTGTACTTTTATTATTTTCGTAACGAAAGTAATTTTTATTTAAATAACATTTTGCATTCTGGGACAGCATGCCAACGATAAGTAGAAAAATAACTATTTTTTTAAATTATAAACAATTGTCTTAAAAAATATCACCGCATTTGTTTTTAGCAAACTGACGTCATACCCACTGAGCAATATGTCGTCCACTGCGTCCAGCGTTTTCGTCAAATTACGCGCGAAATTTGAAAATGTTAAATTTAAATGCATTTTTATGGCACTAATCGATTAAATAAAAATGTTGTGTGTTTTATATTAGCTTCACTTGTATGTTTGTTTGTTTGTTTGTATGTTTGTATGTAACCGACTCCTTTGGACGCTATTTTGACCCACTTTAAACGGTCAGATTTCATTTAAACTTTGTAGACTTATCGAGGACATATGACAATTCAATAATTAAAAAAAAAATTAAAAAAACACGCTTTTGTAGTTCGCAAAACTAAAAAATTGAAAATAAATTATTTTCTACTTTTTAGTTTGGTTTTTAAAGCGTGTTTTTTTAGTTTTTTAAACTATTATTTATTTTAGTGGTTTATTAGCACCCTAGAATCCAACTAAGACCCTTTTCAAAAATGAGTGTAAATACCCTATTTACATGATTCGATACCCCCGTAGTGTAGATTTTTTTTTTGTTGCATCCAAAATAAGCTGGTGTTTCATAGAAGAGTTCATATTTTTTAAATGTTTGACGAACATTTTCAACGCAGTTCGGTGTTCATGTGTGCTGAATCCATCGTAAAAGGTTGTGTGTCGATATCGCTACCACCTTGTAGATTCTAAATTAAACTTAGCAAACATTTATCTCGACTAACATAATCCTGGTTGCTTTAAGTGAATATAGAGATATCAAACATTCAATTCAATTGGAACAATTTGAAAGATGGTTTAAATTAAAGTAAACAAAGTATCTATACGTCTTATTCTTAACAAAAAAAAACATGATTCATCTTAACAAAGTTGTTATGATTCATCCTAACAAGAAGTTGTTTTTCTCATTCTGACATCATGGTGAGACACTTAAAATGTCAATGCTGCAACAATTATTTTTACCTACCCATAATGTTCCAGTAATGATTAATACTATGTTGTTTTTATTTTACATTAGCTTTTGCCAGAGGCTTCGCGTACGGGACGTACTAACGGGATAAAAAGTGTCCTATCTGTTAATCCAGGTTATAAACTATTTAAATGCCAAATTCCATCAAAATCCGTTTATCCGAGTAACAAACATCTAAACAAACTTTCACATTTAAAATATTAAGTAGGTTGATTTGACGTGTCAAGTTAACAAGTCTATTAAGTTTTTAAAGAAACAATTTTCAGTCCTTCTTACGTTCGAATAAATTTCTAGGAGCCGCCAAACAAAGCTTTTATAAAACTTAGCAACATGTGGTAGTCCCACATCCAAACCAGCAAATATCTTTAGAAGGTCAACTATTCAAAAATTTCTATAAATCTATAATTGTTTCTACAGTCTTTTAGCCCAATGGCTACGACAACCGCTCCGAGATATAAACCTTATCAACGAACGGCTGGACATCGTGGAGTTACTGATGAGCAACTCACAGCTTCGACTACAGTTGCACGAGGACCACCTGAGGAGGATACCTGACCTGCAGACCTTGGCCAGGAGACTGACTAGGAAGAAGGCCAACTTACATGACTGCTATAGGATATATCAGGTAAAAAGAGGACAAATTACTTCTAGTTTTAGGTACTTGGTAAGGGGAAGTATTGTGTTTTAATACTTTTGGAGGAAGGTGTGTCGTAGACGGAATCAACGTTTGAGCTTAAACAGATACATATAGGTATGAATGGGAAAGAAAGGTCATAATGCAAACATATTGGAGAAATGTTATCATTTGCCTAGCCTTTTCCCAACCATGTTGGGGTCAGCTTCCAGTCTAACCGGATGCAGCTGAATACCAGTATTTTACATGGAGCTACTGCCTATCTGACCTCCAAAACCCAGTTACTGGGTAACACGATACCCCTTGGTAATACTGGTTGTCAGACTTTCAGGCTTCTGACGACCCGTAACGACTGTCAAATATCCACGAATGATAGCCGGGACCAACTGCTTAAAGCGCTTTCCGAGGCATGGAGGGGTCTTGATATGTAAAGATGGTCACCCATCCACGGATAAACCGCGGCAAGTGTAGCTTAACCTGATCGATCGACCTGTGCGGCTGGTATAACTTAGCCACAAGCCTCCTTCGTCATCATTTTGGAGAAATCATTTTGTAAAGCAATTATTCAAAGACTAGCTTCTGCCCGCGACTATAATCGCGTGTAATTTCTTAAATGTATCGTATAGTATCGTATCGCATCGCATCGCCCGCCCTCGATATTACTTTTCTCTTAGCGTTTTTTCTACAAAATGATGCAGATACAGGGTCATATTGTGATGTTAAATAGCAACTAAGGGGCCATCCGTAAAATTACGTCACACAAATTTTATGGCTTTTTGTATCCCCCTTCCTTGTAACAGTTGGTCACACTTGTGAAACCTCCTGCCCCCCTTGTGTGACGGCACATATTTTTCAATTTTTATATTTAGAAGTATGTAATTAAATTTAAACAGCAGGTTTTCAATATATTTTTTTATTTAATTTAAAAATAATGTTTAACAAAAGCAAACATAAACTCAAATGTTTTAGATAGATAGAAGAAGCCTTATAATAGAAGAAGCCTTATAAATATAGATCGAGTAAGTAATATTTTTAAGTTTTTGGTTTACATATCAATTAAAAAAATTAGTATTTTAGATTTTAACATGTGACGCCACAAAGCTTTTGACCCCCTGTCTATTGTCACACAGTGCCACATTTCGTTGACCCCCCCTTAACGTGTGACGTAATTTATGGATGGCCCCTAACCTACAAAAAGATGTTTTCAAATCTGACTGGTAGTTAATTGCACTAAGTAATAATAATGCTCTTTAAAAATAGTACTTCCCTTCTTCCGTCTACAAACTGCCCTACTCATTACACCTCCGTCTAATCCTTTTAGGAAATCTGGTATGACGGTTATTTCTGAAAACTAACGCAACATCATAACAAATTCCAGGCTATCAATAGGCTGCCAGCTCTGCTGCGTTGTTTAGCTGAAGCAGAGAACGCAACCGTTCATTCATCAATCACTGAACCGATATCGGAACTGAATGAAGACCTGGGCAAATTCTTGCAGATGATTGAAACTACCGTCGATATGGAGGCCGTAGACAGAGGTAACTTTAAACTTACATTCAGAAGCTTAGATGATTATCATGTTTTGGAACCACAGACTCAATGCCATACCTGAAAAGTTCAAATAGCACGTTTTATTACAAACTAGCTGTTGCTAGCGGCTTCGCTCGCTTGCAGGTTGAAAATTTTCCCACGGTAACGTACTACCTTGATAAAAAGTATCCTATGCGTTAATCCAGACTATAATCTATCTGTGAGCCAAATTTCATCTAAATCTGTTCACCCGCTTTTGCGTGATTGATTTAGTAACATACAAACTTTCATTCACTAAAAATAAATTGATCCATACTAAAATTATAATTAAGCCTGACTGTACCTTTCTCTAAGCCATAAATTGAGATAGGCTTATCCGGTTCCGGTACGGTGAAGCGTTTAAGCCCCGCAGCGTCATATCCGCCCCAATCCGGCAGGTAGTGGGGATGCGTTTGTGCAACGCATGACCATTTCCATGAACCTCATTGGCGTTCGGATTTCCGAACGGTGTAGTCGTGTTTAAAAGTAACTCGTTACTTTTAAAAGGGTGTCCTACTTTTTAGTGTTAAAAATAAAATTAATTTGTGTTTAAAAATGAACTGTTTGGACGAAAATATTAATGATGTTAGTATGGACAATGCCCCACGTGCTCGGTCGCAATCTTGTGGTTCGAGTAGTAGCAGCGATTCTTCTTCCACGGCGCGTAAAAGGAGACATCGTAGGCGAAAGGAGCAGCGCCGCCGTACAAAGCTAAGTAGATTGGAGGACGCTTTTGTAAATTATTCTGAAGTACAAAAACTTTATAATTCTACCCCAGGTTTTGTAGAGCTCGAAAGCAATGATGTTTTGAAAAATTTTGAACGTAATCGTTCGTTAGCGGTCGTTGAAAATTCTTTAGCTGCTATGTCACATGCTGTTATTTTGCAGAACGAAGCATTTCGAAAAGGCTTATGCCAATTCATTTCGTGGGTATCCGAATTAAAAAAACCCAACGACCACTGAAGAGATTACTTCAAAAATCAATGAAATCTTTGCCGACGGTGAATACCAAAAAATACAATCGGATTTATTACAAATGATATGTGGCAAACGGGCTGATATAGTGCAACAACGTCGTGATGGTATTTTAAATTCAGTAAAGGAAAGTTGTTTTAAGGAAACGTTAAGAAAAATACCCCCGTCCGCATATAATTTATTTGACCATGCAAAGTTTACAGATTTTGTCGGAAAACAAGGGGGCGCACAGTGGAACGAATGTATGGGAGCGGTTGGACGTAGACATGTCCGAAAAAAAAGAGTAAAATTATGCCAAACTAATGATGCCATCTTATTCGATTACTTAATGCCTTTATAACTTGTGGTGATGAATTTCTTCATAACTCCCATATTTCGGGAGTAATTTGAGAAAATGTGAAATTTTACTATGAAAATGAGTGTATCGAGCTCTCTCCCTCCTGATTCCGGGCTTGTTTCAAGTAGCGGTCTCTAATATCATAATGCTAATACTAAGAGCTATATTTAATACTAAGACACATAGTGCGCCAAATGTGCACTTTCTGGGATAAAGAGTGATGTTTATTTTATAACACAATTTTTTTATTTTTTGTTTATTTTGTTGATTAAAACCGTTTTTCTAAAGGTTTACCTTATTACAATAACATTTCTGAGCAGCCAATTAGAGAAGATATAAGCTAATTAGGATATATAATTAGGGACTTAAGGTTTACATATAAAACTGATGCACTAATGATTACTGATAAGAACATTGCTATTATTTAATTACTAAATGGCTCTTAATACACTAATTTAGCATGCATCATTTACTAATTATCACAATAACTAATTACCTTGCAATATTTAACAAAGGATACCTGGGATACCTGGATTTTATATAAATAGGTCACTATTAGTAACTTTAAAATCAGTGTTGATTTACACCTCGTTGTATCCAAGCTAATCTCGCAATGTATTTTCCAAATTTTAATACAAATCTTGATATTCACGTTGCTTTATGCGCACGCGCACATAAAGATTTACGCGACTTTAACTATTTGTTCAGTGTTTTAAAAGATAACAGTTGTGTTCAGTTATGTGAAAGTGCTGAAACAAGTTTAAAAGACTGGTGTCGTCGATTTTGCTACCGCATTTATGCAAAATGGACACAGTCTGGAAGAAGCACAGATAAGTTTCGGAAGAAACATGAGATTTGGCTACAGGCTGCAATTCAATGGCCGGAATTACAGAATGAAAATATGGAACCTTCTACAGAAAATATAAGTGACGTCATCGAGCCCATAATTTCTCCTGCTAAATCTGATGCTTCAACTTGTACACATCCTAGTCCTCGTAAATCTTTTGAGGACCTTAGTAACCGGCAAAAAAGAAGACGCACTGAAGATAGTCTTTCATGCAGCAGTAGCAGCGCTGAAATTATGTTTTCGGCCGAAAGGGCGCTTCAAAAGGCAGGACAAAGCGATACAGCTTATGTTATGAAATACTTGACGGAGAATCCAGAAGAGGCCTCAAAAATCAAAGCCTTCATTGAAGGTAAATCAATTCAGGTACGGGAAATATCCCCTTTGAAGGCATTGGCTCTTTATGTATCGATGAACTTATCGAAATGGCGCTATAACACTCTTCGGGATTTCAACACTCAAGAAGGAGCTCTTCAATACCCGAGTTACTACATGTTGGTTAAAGAAAAAATTAAGTGCTATCCGGCCAAAGAAGATCTCACAGTTACAGAGAGCTCTGCAAAAATCAAATTACAAGCCTTGATGGATTTAACCTCAAGAAGACTTATTAGGTCGTTAGAAACCCCTGTTGATCCCAATCAACAGCTCGTATTGACCAGCAAATGGGGTTTTGACGGATCATCTAGCCAAAGCATTTATCATCAAAGGACGAGTGAAGATGAGCAAATCGATCTTGCTAGTAATTTTATGATTAGTCTTGTACCACTGCGGCTCGTCTCAAAAGGTGTAACAATTTGGGAAAACGAGCGACCATCTTCCACTTCATTTTGCCGGCCAATATTGTTTAAGTTTATAAAGGAAACCAAAGAAAATGTGCAGAGAGAGATGGCTGAAATCGAAGCAGAGATTGAAGCCTTAACTCCATCCACCATCACTGATGGAATTAGTGTCAAACACCAACTGCTGTTGACAATGATTGATGGTAAAATTCATTCCATTATATCCAATACAGCAGCTTCAGTGTGTGACATATGCAAGGCTTGTCCTAAAGAAATGAATAATTTAGAGTTAATCAAAGATAAACACGCAAACGAGGACATGTATAAATATAGCTTAAGCACCCTTCACGCTTGGATTCGCTCAATGGAATGCTTATTACACATTTCCTACAAATTAGACATAAAATCATGGCAAGTAAGGGGTGATATAGCAAAAAGGCAAGTTGATGACAGGAAGAAAAGAGTTCAAGAGGCTGTAAGAAGAGAAACGGGCTTACTTCTCGATGTTGTGAAACAAGGCAGTGGATCCACCAACAATGGCAACTCGGCAAGGAGATTTTTTGAAAACTACACTAAATCTGCTGAACTGACCGGAATAGATGCTATGCTTTTAAGAAAAATCTGTGTGATCTTGCAGTGTATTTCATCAGGAGAGAAGATCAACGTAACTAAATTCCGAGAGTTCTGCTTTGATACTGCTAAGCTTTACGTGGAGTTATACCCATGGTATTATATGCCTTCTTCACTTCATAAAATTTTAATGCATGGGCCAGACATAGTTCAGAACATGTCAATTGTGCCCATTGGTTTTCTATCCGAAGAGGCATCTGAGGCTAGAAATAAAGATTTTAGAAAATATAGAGAGGGGCATTCTCGAAAGCATAGCAGTATCTCATGCAATGAAGATATTATGCACAATCTTTTACTGTCTTCTGATCCACTTGTTACAAGTATCCGTCCAAAAGGAAATAAGTTTGTAAAAAAATCTTCTTTTAAGGAATTTTATGAGCTTACGGATTCTGAGAAAAGTGATATCGAATTTGTTAACATAAATGATTTAGCGGACATCGATTCTGAATTTGAATTAATTGATGATGATGATGATGACGAAGATAATTAAATGATGTTATTGTTTTAAAATGTGTAACTTAGTAAATTAGAGCTTACATCTTAATTATTTATTGTACTTTTAATGAAACTAGGTAATTTATTATCAACTTACTTAAAAGTCATACTCTCATCAGTTCTTGTGAATATTTTTGTTAATATATATTTCTGTATATATATATAATATATTTATAGACCTCTTAATAAGTCTGTCTGCGGTTTAAAGTAAATACAAATGGGGAAAAAACGTTTTTTTTTTTAAATTTTCATTTCCCTTTATCCCAGAAAGTGCACATTTGGCGCACTATGTGTCTTAGTATTAAATATAGCTCTTAGTAATAGCATTACGATATTAGAGACCGCTACTTGAAACAAGCCCGGAATCAGGAGGGAGAGAGCTCGATACACTCATTTTCATAGTAAAATTTCACATTTTCTCAAATTACTCCCGAAATATGGGAGTTATGAAGAAATTCATCACCACAATTTATGAAGGCATTAAGTAATCGAATAAGATGGCATCATTAGTTTGTCATAATTTTACTCTTATTTTTCGGACATGTCTACGTCCAACCGCTCCCATACATTCGTTCCACTGTGGGGCGTCTTGAAAATTTTTCAAGCCGCACCCACTAAATTATCCTCGCAGGGTAGATCGTTTATACCTTCTGTCCAAAGAAGGGACACACATGGAGGTAAGAAATACATAATGCCTGTGCGCAACAGTGCAAACTATCGCCCCTCCAATAATAGTGGCTTTAATCCTGCGCAAGGACGAAAGAGAAGGGCAGAAGAGTTTTTTCGTCACACCGAAGATACACGATACGGTAAGAAACGTAGTACCCTGGGACGGCGTGATAAACGAGTCGATTGACTATCATCAACGTTTTCAAGCCGGGGGAATCAAACAACGGGTAAGTGTCTGGAGGAAGTTGGGGGCACCTTTATATATACTAAAAATAATATCGGGTTATCGGATCCCCTTTTTAAGCAAACCACCGCTTATACATCCCCTGAGAATTCCCAGAAGATTTCACACAATAAATTCAAAAGAAATCTTAATCCAATTAAAGAAGCTAGTAGATCAAGGTGTGTTAGAAAAAGCTTCATTGACTCCGAGCTTTGTCTCAACAATTTTTCTGATACCAAAAAAGGAAGTGACGTCTTCTTTTCGCCCGGTTTTCAATTTAAAATTACTAAACAACTATGTCAAAATAGACAAATTTCGATTGGTAAACATGTACAAAGTCCCCGACTTCCTCCAACCACAGGATTGGTTGATGAAAATAGACCTGAAAAATGCGTATTTTCATCTGCCAATCTCACCAGGACACAGACGTTTCCTCAGATTAATAGTGGCGGACCGACTTTGGCAAATGACCTGCCTCCCCTTCGGTTTGGCAACTGCTCCGAAGGTTTTTGCCAGCCTGACGAATTGGATTGCGCAGATCCTAAGAGACCAAGGGGTGCGATTGCTGGTATATCTCGACGATTTTCTTCTGGCGAATTAGAATCGAGAAACTCTCCAATGTCACGTGAACATAACGGTAAGAGTTTTGCAGTCCCTTGGCTTTGTCATAAACCTTCAGAAGTCTGTACTGACTCCTCAGCAATCAATCGAGTATCTGGGGATATTATGGGATCCTTGGCAAAATGTCAAATTGCTACCACCAGCAAAGGTTCGCTTATTGCAATCGAGAACATCGAAAATGGCAAAAGCCTCCAAGGTAAGTTTAATAGAAGTCCAGAGTATACTAGGACTTTGGAGTTTTGCCAGCTTCGTAGTCCCGCGAGGACGCTTGAATTCTCGTGCAATGCTGACCTTCAGCAATTCCCTATTGCGAAAAAATGTAAAAGGTCGAACACAGATGCCCGTCAAGGTAATTCCAAACCTGCAATGGTGGACACGGAGTCACAACATGGCTTCTCAACTGCACGGTTCACCTCCAACTCATTTTCTTACGACAGACTCTGCCAAGGCAGGTTGGGGTGCGCAACTCAACAACGAGACCTTATGTGGCAATTGGTCAGTACAGGAAAGACACGCTCACAGCAATATCTTAGAGATGTTGGCAATTTTGCGAGTAATTCAGGTAAAAGGTCACCTAATGTCCGATACAAGCTTATTAATTCAGAGCGACAACCAAACGGTAGTTTCTTACCTGCGCAACGAAGGCGGCACACAGTCACAACCCCTCCTAAACCTAACATACGAAGTTTTAGACGAAATAGATCGTTATCGGATACACATGTCTGTATATCACCTTCCCGGTCGGTACAACTACGTAGCAGATCGACTTTCAAGGAAATCTGCCCCGACAGAATGGCAATTGCTCCCCTGTGCTACCGGGAAAATTTTTCAGTATTTCGGAGTTCCCGAGATAGATCTTTTTGCGTCACGAACTGCTCATGTAGTACCCAGGTACGTGAGTCTGGATTTGGATCAGGTGGCTGTTTTCCACAATGCTTTCGGTCGCCCTTGGCACTACAGGTTAGCATGGGTATTCCCACCACCGTGTCTAATACCCAGAGTATTGGCGCACCTGAACCAGGCAACCGGCATGTACCTGGTGATAACACCCGATTGGGAGAAGGTCTTTTGGAGAGCAGATCTGGTAGCTCGCTCCATGCGCCCTCCCTACCAGGTGAGGGATTTGGACCAAGTCTTGATAGACACAACAACCAATCGACCGCCTCCACAAGTTCAGCAATTGAATTTAAAGGTGTGGTTAATACAGGGTGGTCATCGTTATTAAATTCTTGGCAGAAAGATCAGATAGACATTTTAGAAAGTAGCTGGAGGAAATCGACCTTAAATACTTATAAGCCGGCATGGTTACGATGGTGTAAATGGTCAGGTGACAATAATGTGAGCACTATAGATCCATCCCCTGAAGATGTGGCCCGATTTCTAACTGATTTGCATATTAAATTTAAATTTGCCTATAATACTATTGCAGTACATAAGTCTGTAGTTTGTACCTTTTGTCGCCCACCTAGTGGCTTTTCCTTAGGTTCTCACATTATTATAAAGCAAATATTAAAGGGTATAGCATTAAAACAGCCACCCAAAGCTAAAAGTCCTATTTGGGACATTAATGTTTTAATAAGATTCTTGGTTGATAAAATTCCCCCCAAAATGTCATTGTTTGAAATTTCTAAAAGAACGGCAATTCTCCTTTTATTGTGTTCCGGGCGCAGAGTCCATGACCTTACATTATTGAGTATAAATAAAGAAAACTTTGTAAGGAGTGATGATTCCATAGTATTTTGGCCGATCTATGGGTCCAAAACTGATAATATATCTTATAAGCAATCCGGTTGGCGTTTACTTAAATGCCAGTCAAACAATAACATTAACCCAATTTATTGGATTGAAAAATTGCTAGAGTACTCTAATAGTCGAAGAGGTAATATTGAGAGCTTATTTATTAGCACACGTGGTGTACCCAAACCAGCTACCCGCACCATCATTGGGGGCTGGATTAAGTCATTGTTAAAACAAGCTGGAATAAACACTAGTCCAGGTAGTGTGCGATCGGCAGTAGCCTCGGCTAGTTGGTCAGAAAATATTCCTATTGATCATATTTTGGAGAGAGGAAATTGGCGCTCTGCTTTGACATTTCATAAATATTATAAAAAAGAAATCAAGGATTACAGGTCTACAAATGAATCAAGTAATTCAAATCAGATCAGTAATCTGTTTCAAACAATAAGATGATTGATGTAGTGTTATAATTAAAGTCATAGGAACTAATTTGGTTGATTTACTATAAGTTGAACTATCAAAAGTTTAAAATTAATAAATAACTTTGTTTATCACATTGGCGTTGTAATTTAGTCCCAATCCTGCAGTCGATAACAAACACTTCTCAATTTATGGCTTAGAGAAAGGTACAGTCAGGCTTAATAGAACAATTTTACCTAAAAAATAAAATTGATATTAAGCATACTTACCTTTCTCTAAGCCAATTTATATTTCTGTCTGCGGATTCTTAATTATAAATGTATGTGATTGATACCCTTATCAATCACTGTAAATTGAGCCGCAATGAGGTTCATGGAAATGGTCATGCGTTGCACAAACGCATCCCCACTACCTGCCGGATTGGGGCGGATATGACGCTGCGGGGCTTAAACGCTTCACCGTACCGGAACCGGATAAGCCTATCTCAATTTATGGCTTAGAGAAAGGTAAGTATGCTTAATATCAATTTTATTTTTTAGGTAAAATTGTTCTAATATGAGAGTAACTCTTTCTATTACCTTCCACTCTTCAGGGAACCATTGTTATGAAAATTGACAGATTGGTAGCCTGGGACCTAGAGAAGGACATAGGCTAACTAGACGTTCTGGATATTTGTATTTAAAAAAAAAAAAACGCATACGACGTCGCGGGCAAAAGCTAGTACTTTATACAACTTAAGTAGTAGTTGTGTAGGTAGCAATGGTATGTAATCATTTAAGATTCTGAATTCAGGTATTGAAAGTCTATTTGAAAGTTTTATTGTTTTATAGATCCAGTAAGGATAATGTTGGCATAGTTGTATGGAACAAGCCTTTTACAGAAATTCGTCTATCACAGCCATACGAAACAAAAAAGAATGTAGTAGTACTGAGATGGATGCAGACTGTAAACAAGAATCATTGGGCCAAGAATTGAGCCTTGCGGAACACTCATTATAAAAAAAAATATACGGAAAAAATCTGACTAGAGTGATAGTTTCTTAAGAAAGTTTCACTAAACGTAAGAATTTCTCGTCTGACGAAACCCGAAAACGTGGCGCCGTATCCAGGTAGTGCAACTTAGGTGAGGCCTATGTCCAATAATGAATTGATTATCGACCTTGTCTATGCATGGCATGCTTACGTTTGAAACTTGTATTAATGTATTACACCAGATTGTTATTTAGTCCACGTATTTTATTTATTCGCTCCTGGAATTAAGCAGTCGACGTAGATTTGTCAACAGGCCTAGTGTTTGCAAACGGTATTTGAACATGGGGTCCTTGGTTCGATTACCAGGTCGGGGTTATTGGGTTTTTCTATCAGGAATTTTCAGTAGAAGCCCGGAGCTCGCTCTCAATTATATGAGACTTAAACATAACTGTCGAAATGGGTGTAGTATCGGTCCACCTCTGCCTAACTCTTCAGGGAAAACTACACGGTGAAATTTTAATCGTTGTTTTTCCGCGGCAGAACAACTTGCCATAAGGAGTCCCTTCGAACCATAGAGTAAAAATGAAAAAATAAAGATATTTTTGTTTTAAAATAATTTAAAAAATATGCATCAACTCGAAAACGTGAGAATCAATAGTAAAACTGGAGGTAACTTGTTGGTATTACTCGAAACGCACGCCCTGCCGCGCCGTTAAAGGGATCAGTAATGAATAAATGTTCAAATCAAAATAAAGTCTTGCACGTGTTGATATGGCATAAACTAGTTTGCACGCAACAACACAAAACACAGCCGCGAAGCCGACAAAGAAAAGACCGCTTTATAAATGTTCAAAGCAAAATGCGCGTAACGTGTAAGTGATACGGCTTAAACTACAAACTAACAACAATTACAAACCAAGCAGCGCGCTATCTTCCTATTGGGCGGGCTGGCGGCGGCGCACTTAGTTTTCCCGCAAATGTCGTTACAATTATTGCAATTTGGAGTACGTCGCTATGGAGCGGAGTAGTGCCCGGCTCACTATCACCGCGCTGTGCGAGAGCACCTGGACTCGGTGTTTTCACAGCGCTGAGTCGGACGCGGCGGGCCAGTGCCTTGGCCACCAAGAAGCCCTGACCTAATTCCGTTAGACTTTTACTTGTGGTCTGAGCTCAAGCACCTGGTGTATCGTGAGGAACACGAAACTCGCGACGCGTTAATAACTGCAATAGTGGACGCTTTCAATATCGTAAGTAACGTGCTCGATTGTGCATTTAACGCAGTGGCTTGCACTTTTACAACAATTACTCCGTAACCGGGATGTGTAAGTAGTTAAATTCATTAAAATGATTGTAAATAAGTTGATACAAATTTTTGAAATACGCCTCAAATACTTTTTTAGGTATCTAATTCTAAAAATTATGATAAACTTGTTTTTATTCAATTTCTTGTTCAGTAAATTGCAGCTAAAAAAGTATTTATGACGGTCCTAAGCCCGTAAAAGTATGAATGGAAGATTTGAATAACTTGTTGGGTAAAGCTTATTATTATCAAGATTAAGTCATCAGCTGATTGGAAAGCACTCGGGTCAACGGCCGCGCGGCCGCTCGGCTTGCACCGAGCGTAGGTATCGGAACTATTGGTTCGTGGTCGCTTTCGAGTTTTGTTTTTCACAATTGTTAATCTGCCATTTTTTGTTTCTAATATTTTATTTGTTTATAAAACGATTGTATTACCAAGACAAAACCGTTTCGCTGCTGGAAAACAACCATTTAAATTTCACCGTGTATGTTATAACAATTATAATTATTGATTCTCAGGTGATTTCCTCGTCAAGCAATCCTTCGACGAACAACTTCAGACCTTAGGTGAGCAATTGGAACATTTGCAGGCATCTGCTGAAATTGAACTTAAGAAAGCGGCCAGGGAGCTGGAACTTGATGCCGGCAAGAATATCAAGCTAGACAATAATCCTCAGAATGGATTCTTTTTCAGGTAAGAAAATATCTTTCGGTTTGTATGATCCTTATTTATCTAAAACCAGCAATCCCAAAGCAATGTAACAAAAATGAAAAGTTTCTTTATCTGCATCAAAATCCGTTGTGTAGTTAAGAAAAACATAGCAGTCACACAGTCAGACATGAAAGGCAACTTTTATTTATACGATAGGTAATAATTGAAGGTTCCCATTTTTTGATGTGTTTTTTTTGCATTTTACGAATACATATAGAGCTGGAACACAGAATATAAAAAACAGTAGAAGTAATCGCTTATATGTATCGGTATACATCGCTTCATTAGTATCGAAACCAGCGTATCTAAACTTACACGAATACAAGTTAATTGTATTTCGTAAAACTAAGAAATCTTTGGTCTGATTGGTATTTTAATATTGAATGAAAGTAGGAAATATGTCAGTCATCGCATAATTGAAAATAAACCACAGTACAATCACGATAGAGTTGTTTATTGTGTACTCTTTTTAAGTATTTATTACTTTTTGCGGTTAAAGTGCACACGCAATAGTTTAATGAGCAAGTTACGCTATCTGCCGCTAAATGTCACTATAATAAATGCATTCAATTCAAAGCTGTATTTTGTTGTAGTTAAGATTTATATTTGCGTAACGAGATCATTACTATTCGTCCTCCTCTAGGGATGTAACACTGTCGTTGACTTATTTATCGACATTTCGTTTTTTTTATACAAAATACAGTCAACAGCTAGAGTCGATAAATATTATTATATTTGAAATCAAGTGTTTATCTATATATATTCTAACTAGCTTTTGTCAGCGGCTTTGCCCGCGTGTAGGTCAAAAACTATCCCACAGGAACGTAGTACCGGGATAAAAGTATCCTATGTGTTATTCCAGGTTCCAAACTACCTGTATGCCAAATTTCATTCAAATCCGTTCAGCCGTTTTTGCGTGAAAGAATAACAAACATCCATACAACCATACATACATCCATACATCCATACTCACAAAACCATTGGGCCAATTAGTAGGATACATACATACGTTTTATAGAAAGTAAAATTAAGAATTGTTATATCAGGGTGTGTCCAGACCTAGCGAATGCGCCGCTCGCGAGCTGCTTGCGAGCCGCTTGCGAACTGCGCGCGTGCATTTCGGTCTGAACACACGATCTGAACTCAAACGACTGATCCGATTTTGAAAATTATTCTTTCTATTCATAGAAAGCTTTGCCATGATGATGATGATGATGATGATTGGACTCCCTTTTCCGCACGTAGACTCCCACTCGGTCCGTTGTGCGTGGGGATTCTGGCTAACCGAGCCAGCCTAGCTCCGCCCAGAAGCTCAGAAGTTTCCTGGGGGCTTCGCAGGCTTCGCGGAGCGACCTCACTGTTCCGAGGATTTCTTCACGTTGAGTAGCCACAGCCTCGCAGTCCAGGATGACGTGGGTGGCTGATTCCTCGGCGTCCAGGCAGCCCCTGCAAAGCGGGCTGTCTGTGGCGCCTATGTTATAAAGATGTTTGTTAAGGTGGTTGTGGCCCGTAATTGTTCCTATGATTATTCTAAGGTTATTTCTGCTCAGGCTAAGAAGTTTTTTGGTTAATCGCGGGTTTACAGTTGGTAAAGCCAATTTTGACTGTCTACAGTCTGTTGCCCGTGACCATCTGTTGTTATGAAGTTCGGTTGATCTTTGGCGAATCCACGCACGAAGTTGTGAGAAAGGCAGGGGGAGAAGTGGGTACGGGCCTAGCACTTTCATATCGGAGCCTCTCTTCGCAAGTTCATCGGCGGCATCATTACCTAAGGATTCACTATGCCCCTTGATCCACTGGAGTGTAATACGATTGGACGTCGATAAACTCTCCAGAGCTTGATGACACTCAAAGATTAGTTTGTTATTGGTTTGTTTGTTTGCTAGAGCTTTGAGCACAGATAGGCTGTCGGATACGAATTTAACGCCGTAATTCCGGATGCCTAAGCGCTTTACTGCTGCTGCGGCTTGTGTTAAGGCAACACATTCGCATTGAAAGATTGAGCTGTGTGTGCCTAGCGGTATGTGAAAGTTAATGTTGAGGTCAAGGGAATGTGCGCCAGCACCTGAACCGGTTTGTGTTTTTGAGCCGTCTGTATAGATGCGCACTTCCTTGGCTCCTGACTGATCCCTCTTCTCCTCTATTATTTGTATGGTATAGTTTTTGTTGAACATAGGTTGGTTTGGTGTTCTATCACACGGGGCAACGATGAGCGGCTGGTACTCAATCGCCCGATCCAGGATGTTAGCGTGTGGACTGGTTAAATTCTTGCCCCATATGCCCAGATGCATTAATCTGATGGCAGCCAAAGCCGCCTCCTGCTGTATGTACAGGTCAAGGGGAGTTAATTGAAGGGCTACCTCCATGGCTGCTGTTGGGGTGGTTCTCATGCAGCCAGTGGTGGCTGAGCAGGCCAGTCGTTGGAAGCGTTGCAGTCTAGCGATGGTGGTCGAGAGCTCAGTCCTCGTCCACCAAACCAGAGCGCCATACGCCAACATTGACCTGATCACCGCTTTGTATAGCCACAGAGTAATCTTCGGAGAGAGCCCCCAAGTTTTTCCTAGCATTTTTTTACATTGGTATAGTGCAATTGTGCTTTTATTCAGTTTGTAATCAAGATGCTTATTCCAGAGCAGTTTGCTGTCAAGGATCACCCCCAAGTACTTGACTTCGTCTGTAAGTGTTAATTCTGTGTTGAAAAGTTTTGGAAGCCTATGGGGTCCCATGGTTCTTTTGTTGGTGAACATTATAAGTTCTGTTTTCAAGGGGTTAATCGATAGTTCGTGTTTCGTGCACCGTTTCGTTCTCGATTATTTTGAAGGCTCTTCTCATGAGATCGCACAAGATGCCCTCAAATTTCCCCGAGATTAAAATTGCTAAGTCATCCGCGTATCCCACCGAGTACAGACTGCTAGCGTTGAGCTCTGCGATGAGCTCATTTACGACTAAATTCCACAGTAGTGGTGACAGCACCCCACCCTGTGGGCAGCCTCTACTCACGATACCTCGTGTGGTGGTGTTCACGGTAAATTGAATAGCACGGTATTTTAACATGTTATTGATCCATTCTATGAGTGTTCGCGCAACACCGTGCATGGCAAGTGCCTGCTCGATGCTGACGAAGTTAGTTTTGTCAAAAGCACCTTCTATATCAATGAAGGCGCCTAGGGTTGGGGTTTTAGCTTTAAGAGCATTTCCTATGCGTGATACTACGCTATGGAGTGCTGATTCAGTTGATTTGCCTGCACAGTAGGCGTGTTGATTAGGATGTAAGGGTCTTTGTACCGAAATTTGGGACCTAATCTTCCTATCCCCCAGCCTCTCCAGTGTCTTCAGGAAGAACGAGGAGAGGTTTATGGGTCTAAAGGACTTGGGTTGGGTGTAGTCACCCCTACCTGGTTTCGGTATGAAGATTATTTTCACCTCTCGCCAGTTCCAGGGGATGTAACGGTGGGCCAGGCAGGCCCGAAACACCTTAACGAGGTGATCAGCCAGTAGATCCTGACTCCACCTGAGCAGAGCTGGGAAAATACCGTCCAGCCCTGCTGCCTTGAAAGGTAAGAAGGTGTTGATTGCCCATGTTAATTTGTCTTTGTCAATTACTTCTAACGCCACCTCCCAATCCAAGCTACTAGTGACCCTCTCCCCATGTGGTTCCCAGCTTTGCTGGGTGTCAGTCTGACATCCTGGGAAGTGGGTGGTTAGAAGTAGCTCGCTTGTTTCAGCGTCGTTTGTAGTGTAGGTGTTATCTGGTTTTTTCAGGCTTCCTATTGAGTGGTCTGTCTCTTGAGCAAGACAGGTTTTGACTCTCATTGCCTGGTTGTTGCTTTCGATGTTAGTACAGAATCGCCTCCAACCATTCTTCCTTCTGAGGCGTATCAGTTTTTTGTATGTTTTACGAGCTGTTGTATAGCGGTCCCAATCTATTGGCCACCGTGTGTTCCTAGCTCTGTTGAACAGTCTTCTCAGCTTGCGTCGGTGTCTTTCCAGCTCAGGACTCCACCAGGAATGGCGAGCTCCCTGCCTAGGTACCGTGAGGGGGCACGACTGTTCATAGCTAGATAGAAGGATAGATGTGATGTTGTTTACATGTTCATCTAAATTGGTTACTGGTATTTCAGCCGGAAGAGTGGGTAATCTACCCAGTTCAGCCTCGACGAGTTTAATAAACTTGGCTTGGTCTGTGTTGCGGGGAACCCTTCTCGGCTGTGGTTTGGTTAGGTTGAAGTTGATGGTATAGCGTATCCATCTGTGGTCCGAGCATGATATCTCGTTGGATACATGCCAGTCCTGTATGCAGTTGGAGATACCTATGGTTGTTATAGTTAAGTCTATTATTGTTTGCGATCTCGCGTTTATGAAGGTAGGTTCAGAGCCCTTGTTGAGTAAAACAAGGTTATTACTAAGAATAAAATCAAGCATTATCTCACCTCGGTTGTTAGTTTTGACATTACCCCAGAGCGTGTGATGCGCATTGGAGTCTGTCGCGATGATTAGTTCCAGTTTCTCCTTTTCACAGTACTCAACCAATGACGCGAGGCCGTCCCAGATGTAGTCGCAGCAGCGGCTTCCCTGGTTCCACCCTCCTCCAGGAAGCGGATGTATAGACTACCCATAAGGTAGTATACACGCCGCTGCTGGTCTTTTATGGTTTTTACCATGGACTCCGGCACACGAAAGAAGAGACAGGTACCCGGGGGCTCCTGTCTAACCCTTTCGTGTGTCAGAGTCCAGGTGTTAATCCTCAGGTTCGGGTTCTGCCTCACCAGCATCCTGAGCAGACCTTGTGTGTCCTCGGTGGTCTCCGGGACGTAGAGCATGCACAAGGCCTTTTTAGGTATGTCGGCTTGGGGCCGAACGGTGAGCTTAGTCCCCGGTAGCGGGGACGGTATGTTTTTTGCGACCCCCTTGAGCCAAGCCAGCGTGAAGTCGTCCTCGCACCAGGTTTTGAGGACGCCTTCAGCGAAGTGGGCCCGGCCTCTAAAGTGGATCGCAGTATTAGTGTCCGTTTGTTCAGGAGCTGCCATCAGCAGAGCCCGGAGCTGGTTCTCTATCTGCTGACGGATCCCCTCCGCTTGCTCCTGCGTCATGTCCGAGAAAGGCTCGGTCATGACGGCGACACACAGCTCGTTACTTTTGAACGACGCGGCCGCTTCGGCGTAGCTCACTAAAGTTCCGTCAACCATACGGGAGCGGGCAGGCTTGCTCTTCTTGCTGATCCCCGTTGGTGGGACGGAATCTTCGGGACGCGTACGCTTCTGCGCGCGGGCCGGTGGTACCACATTAGTGTTTTTATGTTTTTTACGTCCCCTTGGCCTCGAGCTGCGCTTGCGCTTAGTGTCGGTGGCAGCCTCGCCTTTTGGCGTCACGGCCGTTGCCAACACCGCCTTGCGGGACGTCTTCTTGTTCGGCACTGTTTGCCAGTTTGACCCTCCTGCCAGTGGGGCTTTGGCCAGACTCGTCGGGTCCCTCTCAGAGACCGCAGCCGTTGACGCAACCCGTGTTTTGGGCGCATCCACATTTGCAGTGCTCCTCGAGTCGCCACGAGCGAGAACTGTCCTTGGCCTTTCGGTCAGGGTTGTGTTAGGGGGCGCATCCATCTGTCGGGAGGACACGGCGTGGCACATGCTGGCAGAGTGTGCCGCTTGGGAGGAGCCGCGCCGTGCCCTCATCTCAGGAGTCGGCAGTGACCTGTCGCTGCCGGCCGTTGTCGACTCGATGGTCGGCAGCGAGGAGTCCTGGGACGCGGTGGTATCCTTCTGCGAAACAGTCATGTCGCAGAAGGAGGCTGCGGAGAGGGAGCGGGAGATTGCTTCCGCTAACCCGATCCGCAGCAGACGCACCGGGCGTCGGCGGAGGGCAGATAACGCCCTCTTCCAGCCCCCCTAAATGGGTCCAGGGGCAACGGATCTGGGGAAATTCGTTGCCCCCTACTTGTTAGGACCCGAGATGGCGGCGCGTAGTGTTCCACGCGCGCCTCTCTATGACGTAAGGGGGGAGTTTAACACCTCACTCCCCCCCTATCGCGAGGTGGACCGCAGAGGCGGGCCGGCACTAGCCGGGGATCGCGGAAGTCACACTAGTTCCCGTGATCCCCGGTGCAAGTGAGAGACGGAACACCGGGGTGGTTTTAGTCAGTAAGAGTCTGACAGACCCCTCATCCATGAGGATTTCCCCCCGTAATAAAAAAAAAAAAAAAAAAGGGGGCGCATCCATGGACGCAGATGAGGTTGGGATCGCTCGGGACGCAGCCTGTTGTGGCGCATCCTTTGCGGTTGCCTTCCTCATCGCATCCTTGGACACAGCCGAGCGTTTGCCTGTGTCGGGTGCATCTGTGGACGCAGCCTTAGACGGTTGCCGCTTAGGCGCATCTTGAGACGCAACCCTTGTGTGTGTAACGAAAGGCGCATCTGAAGACGCGGCCTTTGGTGCGTTGGTTATTATAAGCGCATCCGACGAGCGGGACGCAGCTTGTGTTTTTATCGTCGAAGTCTCTTGATCCATGGGTTTGGATGTTGAAAATTCACCGTTGGAGCTCTCCACCCGCCACGGAGCCGTCAGTCGGGGACGTCGCCCGTTCAACGAGCGAACGCCAGAGCTACTCCTTCGGTATAGGCTCAACCTAGTAGGAAATTGACGAGCCCGCACGCAACGGAAGATCACGGGACTGTATACGACACGAGACTATGCCGCAACCCATCCCGAGACCCCACGCCGCGCCGGCTGCCCTCCCCCACTAAGCCGACCCTCGCTTGACATCCCGCTTATGGGATGCCCCAGCCGGTTGATCGTAGGTAGCTACCCTACGACCTCCCGTGTAGGAGGAAATCCAGGCCAAAGTAGTGTGTTGTGTGCAATCTGCTCCACTCAACCACCAGGATTCCTTCATCCCTCCGTACGGGTCCCCGCGCACGGCACAAACACGCGGGAGGTCATTGCTGTCCATCATCTGCTTTTGTTTGACGGTGGACACCCAGGGACATGACCTCGCCACCCCTGAGATAAATCGCCCGGTGATTTCTGTTACGTCTAGTTCATATGGAATTAGACCAAAAACGGGGCGGCAACCTCGAGAAGGAACATCACCAGACTTGCCTTGAGGATCTGCACGACCGTTGCGCTCTCCCTCAAGGCCACGCCACCTTACCGCCTCTGAGGGAGGAGGCAAGGTAGGTCTGCGTCTACAAAACCAAGCCAAGCAGGTAAGCAAGCGAAGCATGTTGTTGAAAGCCAAAACATAAATTTGTAAACGCACAACCCTCCCCCTCAAGCTTTGCCATGTAGCGTTGCTTTCTATCTTATGCGATAGATATTAAACTACGTGGTTAGTAACTACGGGTACACTAAAACCGCACACAGGGTTAAATTTTTCCCGATATAGCATAAAACACAGAGAACATTGTAAGTTTAAAATATCAATACTCATTATCTATAATAGTAATCTCTAATTGAGTAGCTGACTGTGACATGTGCATAGTTGGAATCTTCGCGAACAATATGTTTGAGTTTTAATGAAAGTAGACTTTAAAATAAATAACATAAAGTCAACTTTTACTTGTCTTGTTTGATATAATATTGTTTTTCAAATTTTAATCGAAATAAAATCATCTAAGACCTACTGATCGTATGATATACCTCAATTTTTGGTTCTGCTATCATGTTTACATTCTAAAACAGCACAGTAGGGCATTTTTGAATATTTTTATCATGTTCTTTTCACCGTGGCGATTGTAATAAGACTGATGTGCGTGGTGTGTACGCGGAGCAGACTTATGCGAAACTCTGCAAAACTCGAGGTACGCGGGCCCAGCCTACTTGCGACTTCTACTGTTTTTTCTGTTCTGTGGGCTGGAAGCAAAGAAGAGCTTGTGGCTAAGTAATAACAGCCGCACAGGTCGATAGATCAGGTTAAGCCATGCTTGCCACAGTTGTTCCGTGGATGGGTGACATCTTTACATCATCATCTTTACCCTCCTGTGCTTCGGTAAGCACTTTGAACCGTTGGTCCCGGCAGTCATTCGTGGGTCTTTGACAGTCAATACGGGTCGCAAAGCCCGAAAGTCTAAAAACCAGTCTTAACAAGGATATCGTATTACTCAGTAACTGGGTTGTGGAGGTCAGATAGGCAGTCACTCCATGTAAAATACGGCATACAGCTGCATCCGATCTGGTTAGGCTGAATGCCGACCCCAACTTAATTAGGAAAGCCTGATTGATTACGAATAAGTATAAATCCTCTTTCGACAGGTATTTCGCATCAGACCTTGAATATGTCTGCCGTCCTTTAACTTGGTAAATTTTTACTTTTTAATAGAATCTAAGAGAGTTCAAAATTATTTATCTTTCTGTCTAACAAAAATGTTTACAATACAAATAGTTCCCAAGGTATGAAAAGTTTTTAGGCCGTTAAGTAACATAATTTTGGATGATTCCATCACTTGAAAGCGTCTAACCCACACTTCTTCTTTAAAATACTCTAACTGCCGGATGAAATGATCATTATCTAGTATCAATTGATGTATCCTACAATCAGTACCTAACGTAAGAATCACAGATTGTAAGAAATAACGATTCGCGCGTTTTTTTGCCATTTTCTCGGAAACAACTTTTAGGGCTAACGCCTTTCTAGTTAAAGGACGGCAAATGTTCTTACTAAAAGTAATTCTATAACATTTACAGAGTTACTTTAAAAGAAGAGCAAACGCTGCGTGGAAACAAAAAATATACCATAATCGATGCGGTAAAGGGAGGTGTTAGATTTAAATCAAAGGCATTGGAGAATATCACCGAAGAATATACGTCTGTCAAATTTACATATGAGAAGGAGCAAGATAAAGTAGTTGCTGAGATAGTCGGGATTGCAGGTGAGATTAATTTAATTATTTGTTAATGTTTCATGTCTAAACCACACTAAATATTGAAAAGTAAAACCAATTGCAATGTAGCGATGGCAGGACGAACTTGACCTCTAAAAGTGGTATTGGTCCATGTTGGCGTAGGATCCTGATGAGTGCCAAAATTTCTTTTGGCAGGCAGTGGGATAACACAAGCTGATATATTAATTTGACCACAATTAACCATCGCAGGGGAGGCCTATGTCCAGCAGTGGACGTCTTTCGGCCGAAATGATGATGATGATGAACCATCGCGGGTGGTTGACCATTTTGCTCTTATCATAATTAATTTATGCATATCACGAGGTATATTTCCGATCAAACTAAAGACTGCTGTAGTAAAAACACTATCCAAAAAAAAAACGATCGAGATAAAAACGGAATCATACTGGCCTATTGCACTAGTTCCAACATTTACAAAGTTAATTGAAAAATACTTATACGAACAAATTCATAAATATTTAGTAAAAGCAGACATCTTGACTGACGAACAAAAAGGCTTTAGAAAAAACAAAACAATCAATATGGCCATATACGACTTCTTGAATAAAGTTATTGCAAATGTAGACCGAAATATACCTGTATGTTCTATTTACTGTGACATGAGTCAAGCATTTGACCACGTACTTAGGTCACAATATCTTACTTAATAAATTAGCAAGCATACGGAATAAGAGGCCTATCCTTCGGCTTATCGAGTCATATCTAAAAAAACGAAAACAATACGTGGAAATTACACAAGTAGAACTAAAAACCAAGAACGAAAGGGTCTATCGATCGCGTAATAGAACAATCATTTATGGTGTGTCGCAGGGTAGCGTACTTGGCCCCCCTCTATTAATCCTTTATATAAATGTCTCGCCAAAAATTACGCAGCATCATATGACGCTATTTGGTCGACGACAGCACCGTTACCATTGATAAATGATAAATGATTTTATTTCTGTAAGTAGGTTTGTGCAAACACTTTTACACGTCAATCATATTTTTTTTAAAACTAGATGAGGTCGGCGTTTCCTATCTGACTACTCTGAGAAGAAAGGCCGAAACAAACTCAGAGGTCACAGTTTCTTTTAAAGTCCAGACATAATCTCGATCATATCATGTGGATCGGTGTCTGAAATGGTCTTTTCAGGAAAGAACCACACAGATTGAGAGGACCTGTCCATTCAGTGCACGCATTTATCAGTAATCATATAGCTCAACTCAGAACTTGAGGAGCTCAACGATTTGACGAACATTGACCGTAAAGATAAACTAAATTATGACAAACTAATATAATTGATAATGACGTAACTAAAGTATACAATCAATAATAAAATGTCTAAAAAATAATAACCTGAAGATAAATATTGACAAGACCAAATTAATGACATTTACCCAACGCAAAAATCTGAATATGAATATTCATTTCAAACAACCAAATAAATCAAGTTAAAACAACAAAATTCTTAGGGTTAACCATAGACCAAGGACTAGATTGGAAAGCACAAACGATAGATTTGGCGAAGTGACTTACCAAATCCTCATATGCATTATATAAACTTGAGGCAGTCACAGGAACGGACGCTATTGTTACAGCATACCATGGTTTAGCTGGTTATTTTTTTAGGAAACCCATGCAATAGAGAACTCATATTTAAAGCCCAAAAAAAGTGCATCAGGGCAATGTTTGAGTTAAAATGTATAGAGTCATGTAAACGTTTCTTTAAAAAATGTAAAATACTGCCATTACCCTGTTTGTACATTATCGAAATTTCAGTATTTGTAAAAATCAACCCAAACCTATTTCCCAAGTTGTCAGTTAGAAATGACCGGAGTCGACGATACGTCGACATGTTGCGTTCGAGACAGTCCAAGACAGCACTGTTGCGTAATTGTGTTTTTTGTTAAGCACCAATTATTTACGAGCATATACCGGAATCAATTAAAATGTTAAATGTTCACCTATTCAAAAAACATTTAAAGAAGTTTCTTGTAAATAAATCTTATTATGATATAACTGAGTTTTTGAAGGATAAAATATCACTAAAGTTTTAAATTAATGACATGTCTTTGTTACTTGACATCTAATTTTAGTTATACTTTTATATTGACCCTCTGTATAATTGTTTTTATTACTTAATTGCAATATGATTTTGACTACCAGTTGTGTATAACTTATTCAATATTATTTGACATATAAATGTTTATAAATTAATAAATTCAAATTTGATAATATTTGTACGCTTCGCTGCAAAACAAAAAGTTTACAAATAAAGATTCTTATTCTTATGTTTTAGCAATAAGGTTGAAAAGTAGTCACAACCGCTATAGTCTGCGACGGCCACTGTCTGAATGACTTCTGAGGCCAGTAGACAAAAAAATTGCGTTAGTTCGCCAAAAGTAGCACTTGCGATTGCTTTTTTTTTAATGTTGCGCGTCTCACACTACGCGGGGCCGGCTGGGTGGGCCCTATTAGGCGCACCTCACTGGCCGCACTCAGGCTGGCGGGGGCCCAATAACACCTGTCCGGGGCTGCAAGAGTGCGTCGTCCGCCCTCCGCTGACGCCCGGCCCGCCTTCTGCGGAACGGGAGAGTTTTCTCAATCTCCCTCTTCCTTTCCGCAGCCTCCTTCTGCGAAATGACGGTTTCACAGAAGGAGATCACTGCATCCCACGACTCGAGCGAGTGCCGGCGGTAACGACAGGTCGGCTCCCACTTCTGATACGAAGGCACCGCGAAGCTAGTCCCATGCGAGCTTGAAATGACCTGTGCTAAATGCGTAGTGCTCAAACATCCTCAACATTTTCGATTTTGACTTATGACTTCTAAAAGGTGCATCTTTTACATTTTTAAAGCATACAGAATTTGCTACTGATTGAAAGCAGCCGTAGCTCGCTAAAAATATCACAATGCCGAAAAGATCATTATGATTTTTTTTTTTGTATTGGACTACACAGTCGGCTTGGTTACAGTGATGATAAAGTTTTAAATATTATAAATTAAATAACCCAATTCCTGTACCGTTGCATGCACCCATAAACTTTTTTTTTTTCATACGTGACATTGCGCAATGCCATAAACAGCAAGTTTCCCACCATAAACAAAAGTAGTTTCCCAGCAATAATTTTTCGTAGATAACGGCTATGTAATGGATACACCTGTGTATCAAAGTTAAATTTATTTGTCAGAAAAGGTCTACCTGTTTCACCATTAACTGGTAAACAAATATTTACAACATTCCAAATAATTGAATCAATAAGCATACCATTGCATGGATTAAAATTGATTGGAAAATTTCACGTCGTCCATTTTTAATTAAGAGTGCGGAAAAGAATTATTTTCAAATTAAAAATAATCGTTATCTCATTACTATACTGGGAGTTACAAGAATTAAATAGATTATTAATACCACCAGCAATATCTCAGTAGCAGCTTTGGAGTCTAGATTTGTGCCTGGTTGTTGGCAATAAACTCTACCCCTATTACATAGGACTTAACATAACTGGATACCTCTGCATAACCCGTTTGGGCATTACAGGCGTGATGTCATGTTTATATTATTTGTGTTAAACAATGTCACCATTATATTCCTAATGTTCATCTCAATATCAATTCTCTCTTTAATGTTTCAGCTGGATATTCGGAATGCCTGTTCTGTTTATCCCACATCCTGTCCCGTTTGGACGTGCTAGTATCGTTCGCCGTGGCCGCAGCAAGCGCGCCGGCGACGTACGTGCGACCGGTACTGACGGAGGAACTCGACGAACTGGTGTTTGAGGAGTTGAGACACCCCTGTCTAGAGGTCGCTGAAGGCGTGTCTTATATACCCAATGATGTGGTTTTTAAAAGAGGTATGTTTTGCTATTTACAAGTTTAAGACTTTGGATTTATGGTATGAATTAAGTTATTATTATTACTGGTGGTCGCCCACTGGGCGAAATTCGACCGTAATTTATTTAAAACTTAATTTATTTGATGGGCGCCACCCTTCTTATGACTGTTAACAACAACCCATACTCGTAGGAATCTCATGAAAAATTATCAAAATAATAAATCTATTCATTTACAAAGGCTAAATCTGGGTCCACAAACATTTCATTCTTGCATGTTTGATAGAACAAGGAGCTACTGATTAGGGGCACTACCTAAGGAAATACAAAAGCCTGTTGAAATACTGATAGTACTAAGTGACTCAGAAAACACAGATACAGAGGAATAACAAAAAGATAAAATCCCTGCTAGCAGAAAAAAACGGAAAGAGACAAGCCCCATACAAAATGAAACAAACAAAAAGGCCAAAGCACCTTGGCCTTTCAGATATCCACGCAACAGCTTCGAAATCCTTAATGAAGCACCTACAAAGGAAACTAAAACAGATGGTAAAAGTAGAAAATTCTTCAATGAAAACGATGCCAAAGATGATATTTTGCTGCGTAAAATGTGGCAATAACCATCCAAAAACACAATGCGTTAAAAACCCGATACCGAGGCCATTGTCCAAACTGTGTTGAGAAATACCCGGCCAGCTACAAAGGTTGCAAAATCTATGAGCAATATAAAGAAAAAAATTCTGAAGCCCAAAGAACAACAACTTTTAGGGAATTAGAGACCAACAATATAGACAGTGTCACTCCACGTGAATTTAACTTTAAGAAAACATACGCTGAGGCCGCTGGGACCTGACCACTAGGTCCTCCATTAGAGAGAAAGAACGATCTGAATAACATGACCGACATGATGAAATAATGCTAGAAAAACTACGTCACACAATGTTGACAGTGATGGAAAAATTATAGACAAAATGATGGACCGCATGGTTAAATTAATCAACAACGTTGTAAAGAAAAGAATCGAAATCTTCGGGTTGTCACTTGGAATGCCAACGGACGGAACGACATCAATAGCTTGAAACCTTTCTTCAAACAGAAATGATCGGCATAGCATTAATATCTGAAACGAGGTTTGTCTCAAAGTCTCATGTTACATTTAACAACTATACAATCTACACAACCAACCATCCCTCTGGGAACAGGCACGGCGGCACTGCAGTAATTATTAAAATATGAAGCACTACTCCATGGAGGAATATCGCACAGATAAAACCCGAGCAACTTCTATTGCACTAGTATATCACAAACAGGAAACAGTATTCTGTGTTGTCTGCTGTAGACATACAATATCAGCACAACACTTTGCAATCTTCTTTTCAGTACGCCTAACAATAAAGTAGGATGGGCTAGATCTGACCACGAGAAGGCAACCATTTTTGCAGAACATCTCGATACACTTTTTCAACCACTCCCTGAGCGTTGCAATGAACATGGCAAAGAAACCAAAGAGTACCTTGAAAGCGCAAATAAAGGTGTTTCCACCTGAAAAGTACTAGTACCAAGGAAGTATACCGAGAAATAAATAACCTACAGGAAGGGAAAGCACCCGGATATTACCTTATCGGCGCAACACTTTGTTTCAATGAAACTTGCCTGCCTGAAACTTGAACATTTTCCTAGTCAATAGAAGCTCGCACAGGTAGTAATGATAGCCAAACCCGGCAAACCCGCACCAGAGACAAACTCCTATAGACCCATCAGCTTGCTGCCAGTAGTTGAAAAACTCTTCGAGCGGATACTCCTCAAACGAATGAAGGAGCTTCTAGGTACACTGTTACCTAAACACCAGTTTGGATTCCGTGAAAGGCATGGAACAATCGAACAAGTTCTCCGTATTGTCGAAATTATCAGCAGAATCCTAGAAAACAAACTGTATTGCTCAGCGGTATTTCTTGACATCAGCCGAGCTTTTGATAATGTATGGCACGATGGCCTTATCATTAAACTAAAAAAGATGCTTCCCCACCGTTTTCTTAACCTACTCAAATCGTACCTGGATAAAAGGAGCAATTGGGTGAAGTATAACGAGGAATGTGCAGACCTTAAGTTACGAAATCAAATGAGATGTCCCGCAGGGTAGCATACTAGGCCCAATCTTATACCTCATATTTACAGCAAATACACCAACAAACTATCACACGTCAACTTTTGTTAATATACATGCAGCTCAAAATCTGTAAAATATGCAAATCATAAGGTTCAAAATAGTTAAGGACAGTCTTTGATTTTTTTTTTCCTGTAGCTACAATGGTTTAGGTACCTGCCCATACGACCCGCCCGAATATCCACCCTTATTATTATAAAATGCATTTTTCTCACAATCGAGTCTGATTTTGATGCCACTTTGCAGATAGGTAAAGATGAGGTACCTTTAAACAACTATCACAACCATATCGCTATTGGTCCATATACCGCTTTCGCCCAATCTCCTTTGTAAATTGTAATTGTAAAGTTTTGTGGTAAAGGGCCCTCACCTTAACGTTGCAGGTTCAAGCGTGCTGCACATAGTGACAGGCGCCAACATGGGCGGCAAGTCCACGTGGATGCGCTCGTGCGGCGCCGCGTGCGTACTGGCGCATGCGGGCTGCGCCGTGCCCGCGCGCGCCGCCCGCCTGCCGCGCCTGCGCACTGTGGCCGCGCGCGTGGGCGCCGCCGACGCCGAGCGCGCCGGGCACAGCACCTTCATGCGCGAGATGGTGGACACGGCCGCCATACTGCGGGTCAGTAGTACTGTAGCACTTGTGTCTGCGCGCCTACGCACACAGCACCTTCATGCGCGAGATGGTGGACACGGCCGCCATACTGCGGGTCAGTAGTACTGTAGCACTTGTGTCTGCGCGCCTACGCACACAGCACCTTCATGCGCGAGATGGTGGACACGGCCGCCATACTGCGGGTCAGTAGTACTGTAGCACTTGTGTCTGCGCGCCTACGCACACAGCACCTTCATGCGCGAGATGGTGGACACGGCCGCCATACTGCGGGTCAGTAGTACTGTAGCACTTGTGTCTGCGCGCCTACGCACACAGCACCTTCATGCGCGAGATGGTGGACACGGCCGCCATACTGCGGGTCAGTAGTACTGTAGCACTTGTGCGTGCGCGCCTACGCACACAGCACCTTCATGCGCGAGATGGTGGACACGGCCGCCATACTGCGGGTCGGTAGTACTGTAGCACTTGTGTGTGCGCGCCTACGCACACAGCACCTTCATGCGCGAGATGGTGGACACGGCCGCCATACTGCGGGTCAGTAGTACTGTAGCACTTGTGTGTGCGCGCCTACGCACACAGCACCTTCATGCGCGAGATGGTGGACACGGCCGCCATACTGCGGGTCGGTAGTACTGTAGCACTTGTGTGTGCGCGCCTACGCACACAGCACCTTCATGCGCGAGATGGTGGACACGGCCGCCATACTGCGGGTCAGTAGTACTGTAGCACTTGTGTGTGCGCGCCTACGCACACAGCACCTTCATGCGCGAGATGGTGGACACGGCCGCCATACTGCGGGTCGGTAGTACTGTAGCACTTGTGTCTGCGCCTGTGTTGTATTTCTGACATCTCCGATAGTAGTAGCGACTCTCATTCTACTGAGTATCTCACTATTTCTGCATTTCACAGTATGTTGCCGGCACATACGCTCGTGCCTTGTTCATGTATTGCTAAAATCAAAACTCCCAGCTTTTGCGTATGTCGCTAACGCCTATCACTGACCATGATACTGTTATGTTTTTCATTCAACTTTCTAAACCCTCCAATACCCTTCCGTTAAAAGTAAAACATGAAATGTTCTTGACTAGGTTGGTTAAAATTGAAGTAATACTTGACCAGTTCGATTTTAGTACACTCTGTACATAACACTCCATAATGACTAACTTCTTTATCAGTACGCTAAATTTAATCATACTACAAAACATGATCCTGAAAGTTGTGTCATACGACATGAAAACGGCTGAGAAAGCCATGAATGACCCTGGGGCTCCTAAGATGTCTTCGATACCCACATCTAAAATTAAAGAAATCTCCAGAAAGCGAGGTTTGAAAAGTTGCATTTAAAAGGTGCAGGAATTACTGTTCCGTGTTGCTCAAATCTGCTACACGCACCTTCGATAAAAAATCTTATTAATAACGCACAAAACAATAGTAAAAAATTATGGGAAGCAATAAAAACATTTACCAACACAACTAAACAAAAAGCACCTGCAACCGATCTATTTTCGTCACCTGATCCCAAATGTTCTGTTAGCACTTATTTCGCGAGTATTGGACGCTCACTTGCTGAAAATATATCCGTACCAGCTACATTCTTACAACAGGATGATATCCAGACTCACAAAACCTTTGTTCTCTTGCATACTGACAATTCTGAGTTTGAACTTTGAATTAACGCGCTTAGGACTGATTGTGCGGTAGGCTCCGATAACGTGTCGGGTACATTTCTAAAAAAAATTAAGGACTTGCTTATTCCCCACCTCACACATATTTATGTGTATAACCTGGCATTCAGTACAGGAGTCTTTCGTTACGCATTCAAGCTGGTAATCGTTCACCTTGTGCACAAATGCGGTGACAGAAATAAACCTCGTAATTACAGACCCATATCCATCTTACATACTTTATCAAAACTGCTAGAATAATAGGCTCGTCAAATTCCTTGACCAAATCATCTTTTGTCTTCCACCCAATACGGTTTTCGTTCACTCTCTTTAATAACTCTCTTTAAAAATTGTTTGCTAATTGTGTTATTTATAATCTGAAATAAAATGCCGTAAAATATGATTATGTTCAAAGGAGCGTGAGCCTGGAGATCTGTCTTACAGGTTCCGAACCTAGTTCAGACTCCAGCTCTCACAAAGATTCTAGCAAAATTGGATAAAGAAATTACTGTAACAACGTACCTTTATGAGAGAAATAATCTAAATATTAAGATTATTCATTCCAGACGGCGTCACCCGACTCGCTTGTCCTCATCGACGAGTTAGGACGAGGCACTTCAACGTACGAGGGTTGCGGAATAGCTTGGGCTATCGCAGAGTAAGTATATAAAATATCTGTTGTAAAGCCACACCACGACAAGGTCGGCAAATGTTTTGTGTGAGCAATCGGTACTGCCGACTTCGAAAATCTAAACCGTATGGTTTTTATTGGTTGGTTGGTGGTGGTTTGGTGTTTATATTATGCGGTTTTAAGTAGGTATTTAAAACCTTATAACACCCACGGAGTAAATACGAAGAGGAGATGTTGTAATTAGTTTCTCTAAGAAACAACGCGTGACAATTTGCGGGGTGAGGGGGTGTAAGATCCCGCCCACTTCTTTATTTTCCATCTACCGGTCAATAGCAAAACTACTCGCTCGTTCTGAAGATTTTACTTTGTAGTTACGTAACTATCTCAACACTAGATGTCACTAAGTGCAGGATGCAACAGGGTTGTACTCAGTTTTTTGCAAGCTCATATTTAGTTTTTTGTATTAATTTTGTGAACCATCTTGATACGTATTTTTAAATTGAAATAGTGATATTAATTTTTGTAATCCATTGCTGTCTTAGATTATCTCCGGAAAGAAATATAGAACATATATTTAATTAAATAAACTAGAAAGGCTTTAAGTACTTTTAATTAAGTAAACAACAAATGCAGTATAGTAGTTGTTCTTTACTTTCCCTCCGTGAGACAACTAGTATGGAGCAATAATCATGATACATTTTACCAAATCCGTCGAGATAATAATGGATGTAAAAAGACTCTTAACGAACCGGAAGACACTTGTATTCCCTGTCATTGCGATTTTTTTTAGTTCCGAACCATACCTGGGAAACTTCTGGTTCCGGAGATATTGAAGGTCAAAGTTCTAACGATTTTTTTTCAACGAAAACAAGTTTCTTTCTGTACCGCACAATGTTATGCGTGCGTTAAATTGCGCGTAAACCAAAAATAAGTCGTTTCCAGCAATAGTTTTTACTCAATGTTACTTCGGTTGATGTCATGTACAGAATGCGTAGATAGCGGCTATGTGATTTTTCTTCTTACACCTTGTATGAATGACTGCCTTACATTGTTCACAACACTATTCATTTACATTTACAGGGAACTAGCAACAAAGAGTAAATGTTTCTGCCTCTTTGCAACTCACTACCAAGAACTGACACGTCTGGCGAGTGCCCACCCGGGTGTAATCGTGAACTCGCACGCGGAGGCGTCGGTCGTCGACGGGCAACTGTTGTTGTTGCACCGCATCGCGCCCGGACCCGCGCTGCATTCCCTAGGACTACACGTTGCTAAGCTCGCAGATCTACCTGAATCTATTATTGAGGTGAGGAACTTGTACATTCACATCAAACATGTTCAGTGGCGTAACTAGATTGGTGCAGGCAAGGCACGAGCCCTGGGTGCCTATCGAAGGGGGTGCAACAGTCGCCAATTTTGTAAAAAAAAACATCAATAAACCATTTCATACTGTTACCTACCTATATCTAAGGATGCAGCTATTGAGCAGTACGAGGATGAAAGCGTATTACCAGTCTGGCTTATTTCTATTCAAATTCTCTTAAAAATGCAGCATTGCAAGAGATTTTTTGGCAAGTTGAAATTAATACCTTCGTTATTGAAGGCTATAAATTGGCCAAGAAACGTTATGCGGCCTAGCTTTGCTCAATGTAAACTGAGAAGATAATTTACGAAGGGGCGCAAATGTGATGCCTGCCCTAGGTGCCATTTTCTATTGGTACGCCCCTGAACATGTTCGTCACCTTGAAAGGTAGCCCGCGAAAATTTAGTTTTTTTGCAATTTGCAGTTGTTAGTGTTAAACTGGATGTATGTTGAACAAAGTATGACTTGCGACTGTAACAAATATAAATAATATAACCCACTAAGTTCATGTTATCCCATTGAATGACTATTTTATGAAAACCTCATGGATATTTGATCTCGCGGGCTGTCTTAGCGTATCCACCTTCTGGGCTGCTTTTGCCTGCTCATTGCACGATAGAATCTGCTTTACCGACTCTGCATCATTGTTAGGTATGTTACGGAAACAAGTTAAACTGCAGACTTCCATTACAAACTGTTTAATTGGGGTTTAAGAACACCGGGTTTGGAGAAAAACCGTTATTTATATTGCGTCGTAATGTCAGTACGTGGGAAATCATCAAATAACTTCTCCCGCTCTGGGCGGAGTGTCAGACTTTTACTGATTAAAACCCACCCGAGTTCCTTCAGTTGCCTGTGTGCTAGGGGCCACGGTATCTCTTTCGAACAACCCGCACCCGTGGATGCCAATACCTCAGATTTACATTTAGCAATCTTCTTCAAAATACGGCGGAAGAGTAATGGCCGGACTGAACATAGGCTCTTTCGCGCGTGTTACATTCATGTCACCATTTGTTTCCTAAAAAAATGTATTGTCCAGCCTCCTCCGCAAATTTCGAACCGGCCATGATATGATACATCTGCTGTATCGGCTGTATTGTATAGTCCGCTCACAGTTATCCGCTGTAGCAGTAGTCCGCTGACAGCAGCAACCCAAAGGCGACCTTATTTTAACGAAAATAAAGATCACTATGATATTGATACATTTGTTAGTGGCAGCAACCCAAAGGCAACCTTATTGTAACGAAAACAAAGATAAACTCAAAATCAGACGTAAAATAAGTGTGAATGGACTGTACATGTCAGATAAAATTAAAAAGGCTTACGGTGTCAACTCGTCGGGCCAAGGTATATGAATTTTGATCTTTGTTGTCAAGTTATTAAAAACATATCTGTCTTTGCATTAGTCTTTTCCTTGCCGTAGGTTAGCAACTTATTATGTCTCCTGACTTGATAAAGGAAATAATTAAAAAACTGATGTAATACATGGTTTATTTTCGAGATGAGAAAGTAAGAGTAGGTATCATTACAATGGTAACTTTTTATGAAATTTTAATCGGCAGTCACAGATTTTGAAAATATCATGTGCCTTATAAGGATCCAAAAACCCTAGCGGGCCAACTGATGTTGAGTACTAGAAAAGTAAGAAATAGCAATACTTGCAATTTTTTTACAAATCTAGGAATGCAGATCTAAATTTCTTTAAAAAGTTAATGTCAGACTCCCAAGACCGTTTTCCTGTAGCTAGTACTGTAAAGGGTACCTGTCTTTATTGCTCCACCTCAAAAGTCCACTCTTTGTGAAACACTTAACTGTACTTACTATTGTAAAATCCGAAAGGTACCTTCAACTCCTATCGCAGTCTAAAACTGGGCTCAATATATATCCACAAGTTTCGCCGCAACAACCAGTTCTCTACCTCCTTGTTAAAAGCAGGACTACTGCAGAATAAGATTTGTTTGCTTGCTCGCTTGGTTGCTTAAGCTATTTCTTCTTGTTTGTTGCCTGCACCCGAATTGTATACCACACTATCAATCAGAATCTGAATAATTTCTCTTTCTAACCTCCTGGCTTCGGTAGAGGACTATCATCTCTATAATCTATGTTATGCCGATTTTCATTCTTGTGTTAATTTTCAGTACGCCGAGTCTCAACAAGCGCAGCTAGAAATCAACTTGTTCGACGTGGAGGCAGCTGTTAAAACAAAGGAAACGACAGAGGGTCACAAATTAATCGCAGATTTCTTGCAAAAATGCAAACAAATACATGAGGGCACAGCATCTGATGACATTATGATGAAAGAAATAACGAAGCTAAAGCAAGAATTGTTACAGTCTAATAATAAGTACGTTGAATCTCTTATGGCCTGAGGCCTCTATGGCTTACTTTCATGTCAAATAAATGTTTTTAATTTTTTTAATTTGCACTTTGTTTATCGACCTACTGTACCTACCCAGCCAGTCACTCGAAAAGTTGTTTGTTGACTCCCTCGTTGGTCTAGTGCTCGCAAGCGCTACTAGAGTCCTGGGTTCGAATTCCGGGAATTTTAATGCTAAGGCTCAGCGGCGCGCGCTGGCTCGAGCAAGTGTCGGGGGGACTCAAAGAATAGCAGTGGTAACTATTTATACCCAAAATCATTACTAAGAAGGGATATATAGTTCCACACGACAAATTATACATTCATTACCTAACAGGCAACAATAACTACTTATTGATAATAACATCCTGATACTTCTTCTGTGACAAGTAAAATATTGATGGTACACACATTAGTCAAATAAAGATAACCCACATTAACAATCATTTTTCTTGAGAAACGAGATAGTTTTAGTCCTTTACACAGATAAAATATGACGCTAAATGTCCGCTAGAAAAAATATCTTGGTACCTACCTTTTTATTCATTTGTTTACTAAATAATTATATTCACAAAAGTAGTGTGGGCTAAATTCTACAGGCCATCGATAAATAAATAATAAAGCTTATTTATAGTTAATTAAAACGGTATAACACCAATTACATAAATTAATATAGAAACAGTTATTACGTTGTTTATAATTTAAAACTGAAATAGAACAGTGGACTCATCCTTTCTCACAGAACTGATACATAAATATACGCATAATTTTGTTCCATTCAACCGTAAACGACTCATATTCAGCAGTCAGAAAGGCATTTAGCATCTTTAGAGTACGACCGGCTGGGAATTCGGCTCTGGCTACAGTTTTGGATGGCAGTTACGTAAACAAATTGTGCCGGCAGCGGCTCTGACGGTGTCAGATATATTTGTCGGGCACAAATAATCGGCAGAAATGTTCATGGAGCTCTGGGCAGTCGATACGTCCTCGTAAGGTCTTACAGGCTACCGCCAGTATATATTATGCTCTGTGGGCTACCGTGAGCTGATCAAGGCCTCCTCTCACGAGATGGTAGGGTATTTGTAGGAAAGAAACTATTGGAAGTCCACAGTCGCAAGCGCAGAAGGGTCGTTTTCTATAAAGAACTAGAACTAATAAAAATACCTGGTAGGAAAAGTTAACAAATGCAACAATATTAGAGGATGTCATTATACCTTAAAGATATGTATGTAAAGCGAGAAGAGTAATGTAAATGATGTTAACATTTTTCGACTCTTCTTGCTTTTCTTGCAAGATACAACATACATAGGTTATTATAATATATATCTACAAAAAAGACTATACTATTTTGTGAATATCTTGAATCTCTTCAGTCATCTTTTTCTCGGTAATTGCCAAGCGGAAGCGAAACGTTTTTACCGTGCGCTTCGGTGCGACACGACGACAAAAAAAGAGGCTTTTCATAGGTTTCGCACACAGGCGCTTCCGACCGTTGGCGCGGCTCTAGTTTGGAAGTTGGAAGCGACCTGTCGCTGTCGACCGTAGTTCTTTCATCGGTCAGCAGGTCAGCAGTGCAGAGTTGGCGGACTTCTTTCTTTCACGTTCACTTCCTAGAGAAAGATAACTGTTTCGCAGAAGGAAAGCCTGATCAGGATTGTTCTCCGGTCCCGCAGGAAGCAGACTAGGCGTCGGCAGAGGGCGGATAATGCCAGTTCCATCCCCCCTAAATGAGTCCAGGGGCGATGGTCTCGGGGACCTCTGGCGCCCCCATCCCACTGGAGCCGAGGTGGCGGCGCATTACGTGTGGAGTTTAACACCACTCCTACAACGAAATTTAAAACACTCTCACTGCGGGGCCCACGTTACAAGTTCGATTTCTGGTATCAATGTATTAAAAATTCTCATAACTTCCGAACATGTAGAAATAGAATTAAAAAAACCCTTCCAATATCGTTTGATATCATCCAAAACCGTATCCTTGGTATGTATAACTGGTTTGTTCAGCCGGGGCACACCGATTTAATGGTTAGTTTAGGTTAGAACTGTGAACAAAAGCGCGCGAGCAGAGCGAGCGAAGCGAGCGGTGCCACGGTAGCGGCCGGCGAGCGCTACTTCCAAAGGCTGTTAACAAAACGGCTAATCTGTATATATAAAAGGAGAACTGACTGACTGACATATCAACGTACAGCCGAAACTACTGGGGCTAGGAATGTGAAATTTTGCACACGGCTTCCTATTATAATGTAGGGGAGCACTAAGAAGGGGTTTTTGGAAATTTAACCTTTAAGGGGGTGAAAAGGGGGAATTTCGTTTGTATGGAAAATCTTATTACTTGTGTTAATAAACATGAAACTTGGCACGAACATCTATCTAAGTAAATTATGAAGTTTGGCATTTTTTGTTTTTCCAAATTACCTCCTGAGAGGGGTTGAGGGGGTGTGAAAATTTGTATAGAAGAATTTAGATACATGCAACGACATCTATTGGGCCAGAATGGTACTAACGAATACATATCTACATAAAATTACAGTCATAATAAAACACAATGTAACATTTGGTTTTCCGATCAAAAGATATGCGAATTTAAAGTTTTCAAAGTGCATCGTTTATAAGTTGAGGAGTGGTCATTTTGATGGCGCTACCTGCCATCACGATCCTAATCAATTTTATTCAATGTAAACTATAGAGAAGTCTACTTAGCATTAAAGTGTTTACTTTTCATCAGAAGTGTTTCAAAGTGAATTAGGAGCGTATATTAATGAAGTTAACTACGATGTGTTTGCCTTAGAATCATTTGTCAATATCAATGAGAATTCACTAGCTGATCAACAAAAGTTAGTGTACAATGAAATTATTTCAAGTACACATGAAAACGAGGGAAGAATTTTCTTTTTGGATGCCCCAGGTGGGACTGGTAAGACTTACCTCATCAATTTACTCTTGGCAAAGATTAGAAGTACTCGTGGAATTGCCTTAGCAGTCGCGTCTTCCGGGATCGCCGCTACGTTATTGGAAGGAGGTCGAACGGCGCATTCTGCTTTGAAATTACCCCTTAATTTGACTAACGTAGAAACTCCAATGTGTAACATTTCAAAGCAATGCAATCTTGCCGAAGTATTGCGTAAAGCAAAAATAATAGTCTGGGATGAAAGCACTATGGCGCACAAAAGAGCTATTGAAGCGTTAAATAGGACTCTACAGGACATAAGAAACAACAATTCTTTAATGGGTGGTATGACAGTGTTGCTAGCTGGCGATTTTCGTCAAACTTTACCGGTAATACCATAAGGAACGCGCGCTGATGAAATTAAGGCATGCTTTAAAAGATCTTATTTATGGCCCTTTACGAAAATTCTAAAAGTGACTAAAAATATGAGAGTGCATCTGAGAGGGGACGTCTCTGCTGGCCATTTTTCAGACCTTCTACTTAAAATAGGAAACGGCATGTGGATACATGCCGTTTCCTATGTGTGTGGTTTCTGGACAGAAACAGACGGGTTGATAGCTATAACAGACGAATTATGTAGTGTAGTAACTACAGTCGAAGACCTTATAGAAAAAATTTATCCAGATGTAGCTCAAATAAAGGACAAGCCTTTAGAATGGCTACGTGAAAGAGCTATAATGACACCTAAAAATGACCAAGCAGCAGTAATTAATGATATTTTGCTGAAATCATTTGACGGCACAGAAATGGTATATAATTCAATAGACACTGTGGTAAATACAGACGAAGCAGTCCATTACCCGGTTGAGTTTCTGAACACTATTAATCCAGCCGGACTTCCATATCATAAACTAACACTGCGCGTGGGCACACCTGTGATGTTACTTAGAAATTTGAAACCCCCAAAACTATGCAACGGTACTAGGCTACAAGTAAAAGCTTTGCATCGTAATATTGTTGAAGCTACCATTTTAACTGGGTCTTCCCAGGGAGAAACAGTCTTCATTCCACGTATTCCATTAATCCCGAACGATCTCCCTTTCGAATTCAAAAGACTTCAGTTCCCTTTAAAAGTTTGCTTTGCGATGACAATAAATAAATCACAGGGTCAAACCCTTAAATTTGCAGGAGTTGACTTGCGACAGCCCTGTTTCTCCCATGGTCAGTTCTACGTAGCATGCTCTCGTGTGAGCTCATCTTGCAGCCTGGTCATATTGGTAACACCCTCCAGAACGACCAAGAATGTAGTCTATAAAGAAATATTATAAAAACTTAATTGTTTTGTTATAGCCATTAACCCGCATATTTCTGGATACATACTGTTTCCTATTTTTAGATGTCATTATAGCTCTTTCACGTAGCCTATTCTTTCATACAAAAACTGTCAGATGTCAATAAAAATTATCTATCGATTGAAAAATCAGCCTTCGAATTTTTTAGAGGAAATACGAAACCCACGCGGACGAAGTCGCGGGCAAAGTGCTAGTTAGACTAGATGACTGCGACATATCACGCGTAGAATAAGTCTGTTTGGCCTAGGACAAACTAGTTTGGCCCGAAATTGGGTTTGGCCGATAACATATTACATACCTATATACTCTTTCCGTTACACGTTGTATACAGAGGTGTCGGTAGCGGTGTTGCGAGTTAAATTGTTTTTTCCCCATCTCAAAAAATGCTCAACGCGCCTAAAGAAGTTTTCACTTCAAAAAAGGCTTTCCCGATCTGGGAATCGAACTCAGGACCTTACGCTCAGCAGTCGCGCTCATGACCACTTGACCAAGGAGTCATTTGGATGAATTGTGTTGTGTCGTCGCAAGTTCTGTCCTAAAATGGATAGATAACTTGGAATCCCCTTTTTTAGTTTTGCAAATATCTCAAAACGTCGACGTCCCAGGTCAAAAATAATGAAATTTTCGCCTCCCCCTTGTGTACACCCCGGGATGTTTGTCCTCGGATTGCATAAACATAACATCACGCCCGTATTCCATGAAGGGATGGACAGAGGTGTACAGTGACACCCACATTCACGGCGGTCGTGTTGAAGGCTAAAACAAAGTATCAATTCAGTCCGGGGCACTGGTCCAACTGCTCTGTCCAACTAGTTGGACCATGGGTCTTTACTAGGGGCAGTTGTTTAACTTTAAAATAGTTGGAGCACAGCACCTTTTGAGAGTTCCGTGGTCCAATTAATTTAGAAAATAACTTGCCAACTCTAAAAACCTCAACTGCATCTTTGTGTGTATGTATGGTACCTACTGGTTTACGCTTATATTGAACCTCTTTGCAGTAAAATAACAAAATTAAAGTAGGGTGATTAATTTTTTAACTTGATTTTTTAACAATGTTTTACAACATTCAACTAATCCCTATTAATATTATAAATGCTAAAGTAACTCTGTCTGTCTCTTACGCTTTCACGGATAACCCGCTGAACCGATCGTCATGAAATTTGGCAGAGATATGGAGGACATAAGCTACTTTTTACCCGATAACCGGCGTCCACGAGGGCGGAGCCGCGGTCAAAAGCTAGTAAGGTATTATTCGAAGTTTAGGCTGACCTAACAGTGATCAACTAACTGATCTTGGATTTTTCTAAACTGAGTACCTATGTCATGTCCGATATTTGTGCATTCTGAGAGATGACATCTTTTTGAAGACAATTCGTTAGCCTATATTTTGGCGTTGCTTGTCAAGTCAGATAGTTCTGCGAGTTTGTTCGAGGTCTCATTATTTGTGCTACTACTTGTATATGTTTTCAACCGAGTTCAAAAAGGAGGAGGTTATCAATTCGATATGTTTATATATATTTTTTTTTAATGTATGTTCGGGCATAACTCCGTCATATACAGGATTTTTTTTTTACCAGTGCACAAACTGTAACCATTAATTTAACATATCATTGTAGACTTCTAGCGTAGAAATGTTTCATGTTTTACAAAAATCTCCTGTTCCATACATTTTGACTGCGTAGGTATTACACTTTTCTATGAAACAGCAGATTTTTTTTGTATAATTTCGAAAACGAAAAATTTCGACGCATGTCATTCTAGACCCCCTGGTCTAGAAGAATATGCTGAATTCATGGTTACATTTTGCGCACTGATTAAACATTTACCCTATACAGACGGATTTCGAAAATTCTTTTTTTGTTCGAAATTCGGTTTATTCCGAAATGGTCCCATTTAAATTTCATATAGATCTGATGATGAGTTTCGGAGACAGACAACGGAACTCTTAATTTCTTTTCCACTGATAAGATATTATTACCGATCTGTCCATAATAATAGTTATGCTCGTGACTGTAGGTACGGGTAATAGCAGTCAACAGTGGGATCAAGTAAGGCTTTTGAGTTCTGTACTTCTAGAAACTGGATAGGGTTCAGAGGCGGGAAAGTATCTGTACATATCCTAGGTGGTGGTTCAGGCCAAGGTAAGTTCGAAAATAATTCCAGTAAAACAACGTGGTTATGATATAACAATTTTTTATTAATAATGAAATAGTAATCACATGAAAACAATTTTAATGCGACTTTTAAATGAAATCTCTTATGCATTATTTATGTTTAATGTCAAAAACGATATAATTCAGTGGCATGTGTGGTAAGTAATATGAAGTAGACATCTGTAAAAATCCGCTAATTTGAATATTATACGCACATTGAAAACAATTCAAGTAAATGTGTTATTAAATAGATGCCCCCTAATGCCTGTTTTATAATTCAATGTCACAAAATATAATTTGGAGGTTTGCTTTGAGAAAAACAATTTAAACGCGACTTGTTTCAATCTGCATTGCTTGCTAATTCACAAAAAAACGTCTTATAGAAAATGCTTTCATTAATTAATTAATCAAATTCTGAAACTGTCAGGAGGATTTTTGTTTTGAACTTCACTTTACATTATTAAGAAAATTTACTCTGTTTAACATTTGGTTAGCACAAGAAACAAAACAGAAACTTTTGTATGGTTTTTATGTCAAAATGCGGTAATTATTTGGTACTCTGTCTTGTTAGTTGTGCTACTAAACGTTTTTAAAATATTTACACTTTTGCCGGTGGGACAAAACAATAAGCTAGAATATTTACATTAAATTATTTACATTATATGTCACAACAGGCAGACACACAATTTTGGAAATAATAACAAAACCAAAATATTTGCTTTGTATTCAAATTGCAGTATTATCACTTTTTGCATTTGTATCTAATACTTAATTAAACAGACTAACCTTTTAAATAAACCCAAGTTAAGTCTTGTATAAATTGAGTAAACCTCAAAAACATACCTGATTTAGGTTTACTATTGCGCTAACATATTTGACATTCATTATGTTTCCGAAATGTGGACGTCCTGTATATCTTTTCAAATAATTTCAACATCAAAAAATTATATTGTCTTATAAATTATTATTTAACGCGGAGTTTTAAAATTGCCCCACCGCTTTTAATTTATTACATCACAAGGGCGGCCCTTAAGGCCACGCTTCCACAGTCAGAAATAGTAAAGTAAATTCCCATAATTATCATTATGTTGCCAATAACGGTAATATCACTTGAAGCTTCAATAAGATAATAACCATTTTTATGTGGCTCATTTGCTAATTGAACTCTCATTTCTTACGCATATGAGCAGTATTTGGTACTCTATTTTATTTAAAGCTGTTTATAATATGTATAAAATAAATAATTGCAATATCACGCCAAAAACGGAATTGTGTACTAAGTAATAAGCGTATCAATCTACTCTTCTTGTAAGAACATTAGGTACCTTAGTATTTTATTTTATATTTTACTATTAGGTACATTTCTAACTCTCCTAAGGACTCATTCTCAATCAACTGTTAAAGCGTATTCGTCTTTTGTTACACTAGCGAGTTCCTATTTTATCTATAGTAAGTTTCAATAGGGTTCTCCGCCTGTGGAAACGTGACATAGGAGCTAGTGGTTTCAGCACACAGCTCTGTCGGGCCGTCCCTTAAGACTAGAATCGAGCCTTCGATTCGGCTACTCTTCTCACGAGAAATATAATCGCACTGCATTCTGAAAAGTCCTGCGGCACATCGGGCACTTGTCAGCCGCGAGCGCGCACTTGGCGCACGCCACCACGTGTCCACACGGCACGAAGCACACGTTGCGCTCCTCCGCGTAACATATTTTACATAACTTGGAATCGTCCACGGAGTTCTCTGGCGTGTCGGGAGGCGTGCTTGACCGCACAGGCGCCACGTCTCGCTCCACGTCCGCTGAAGGTATTGCGCACGCTTCTGTCATCACTTTCTGAACGTATTCCCGACCCTTCACCAGCTGCACGTAGGCGCAGCGGTCGAACCAGCGTGCATGCTGTTCCCAGGGCACGTCATCGTTCTCCCAGTCTTTCAGGCCTCCGTCGCAGTAAAAGCATTTGGTCTTATCACCTTGACCAGTGTAGAAGAAGCCAGCCTCGGCGAGCTCCTCAGGTTTCTGTTTCATGCATCTTGGCCAGTCTTGGAAGCTACGAAGGCGTGCGGTTTCGGAAGCGAAGCGAGGATGCACGGGGCCGGCCATGCGCGGCGGCGTACTGCTGCTGGCGGCCGAGCGCGCGCCGCACTCGTCGCGCCCGCTACCGCCCGTGTCGGAGCTCGAGCCGCCGCCTAATTTTCGGACGAATGAGCACTGCGGCGCCCATCGCTGATGGTCTTTGGCAGGATCGTCGCCTTCGACCCATCTCATAATTTCTACCTTACAGAATGCGCAGCGTACTTCGTCTCCACGACCGAGGTAATAAAATCCATTACGAGCGAGCTCATCTCCGGATAGAAAGGTGACAGGCCATTTTTCAAAAGTTTTAATCCGTTCATCCTCTCTGCGCATATCAACTGTGTCCGTTCCGAAGCTAAAGGAGTCATGGTTGTCGGTCTTGTCGGTGGAGAACGAAGAGGAAGACGAAGGTGTGGAGGGTGACGAAGCCGGAGAGCCGGCGTTTAGGTCGTAGCTCGGCGACTGCAGCACTAGACCGGCCAAAGGTTTAAGTTTAGCCTCGCGCGGTGCGCTCCTGAATAGCGTCAATGCTGAGGCGGGGCCATTGGATGCAACTGGAAAGAAAGAGAAGTTTTTGTTAATTACAAAGCTATTCAATTTAAAGATCATGCTTATGTCTATCAGTATGAACTAGGTAGGTGTCCGATGTTCACAGTTTCGTAAAGTTTTAAGTCAATTCTATTTGGTAGGTGGTACCTATAGCTTTAATTGATAACACCAGTAATACCACTAACCCCAAAGAAAATGGCATGATACTTTATACAGGCAAGACTTATAATGAGTTCAGAGCTAATTGAATTTCACTTAAACATACAAGATGCAGTCATATGTAGAAGATGGCCGTGTGCGAGTGTGCGTTTAAAAACAGTTTCACATAACAACAAGTTCGCGGCCGCCGGGGCCGGCCCGGCTGGCTGCGTCATCGACATTCCAATGCCTGCCGCCGCCCCGCAGCCCTCCCTCACTCCTCCCTAAGTGCACTCAGTGCGCATGTACCGAATGACCACAATCAGTTTTCTATCCCTACTTCCCTAGCATACGAAAACGTCCAAGACCCAAAACAGATGTTTCGTTTGAGGTTCTTGGTAAATGGAAAACTTAGATAGTGGCAGATAACGAATTCGTTCTAAAACGCTCCATGGCTCCTGTTTTGGAATTTTCTTCGTACGTTTGTAAGTTTCTTTGAAGAGCTAGCTTATAAAAACTATGGTCGATAAAATACTCATAAACAACAGTAGCTTTCCAACTGCCATTGACCGCAATGACCTAGCTCCCGTTTCAGATAAATTTTCATCGCGACAGTTGTACGATTTCATGTTACAGAAAAGAAAATACTGAAGTAAAACTTCTATTTTATAATTTCTAATAAGAAAACGTGTCATTTATCTCATTTTCATTCGCACATATATTTTAGGCCGATAGTCAAATCTTGCTTGGAAAGAAAGTTTCAATATTACCAAAACATTAGGCCTCCAAAATAGTTAATGGCCGACAGTACACGGATCGATATTTACCATTTCTACTTTTAGTGTCGACTAAAAGAGGCATTTTAGCGGAGATTGTACACACAGAACTTTTCACGTAACACTGCAAATGCACATTGCAAAAAAACTAGAACTTTTGCAAATAATAGTTGTAGAATTAAATTGATAGCGCGATATCATACGTGTGAGTACGGACATCGTTGGCTGTACGTATACTGTGCCGCCTGGTGGAGATATTGTGCTACAGCGACCACCCCACTGCGCAAGCGTACGCACTTCAAAAGAGGGTTTAAATAGTCGGACTGCAACCCTCCGCGATCAGGAGTATTGTTGTGCACATGGGGTGCGTGCTGCATTTCGGCAATTCGCCATTGTGAACTGAATACAACACAGCTGTTACGTACGACATTCCATAGACTACTGGGAACTTTACGCTCTATTAGAATTAGAGGAAAGAAAATCTTCAAAAACTACAGAAAAGCTATAATAAGTAAATAATACGTTTTTTACCAATACCCAGTCCTGATGATAGTGACTTTGTTACTATGTGTAAGCCATTACGTTTAAGTATGATAAGAAGTACCTATTTATAATTATTGATTAACGATAAGCCTTTTATTTTGGGTGACAATTTTATCAGTACGCGGAATCTCCACTTTATGATACAGAGCCATGGTGCTATATTACTGGTTACAATAGGGAAAAGTGCTAATGGATAACGAGGGTGCGATTCTTGTAACCGCTTGTAGACATGAAATATCGAGCAGATTTAGATCTTACTTTAATAGGAAGGTTGCGTTAGATTTTTTTTTGTTACTTACCCACAAAATTATTTTTTCTCAATAGGTACAACGCGATAAGACAACATAACGTTAGTGATCACTGCTTTAAAACTTTGACTACTTTTACGAAAACTTAGTTTTCCCTGAAATGTGGTTAAAACTCATTTTACTTTATCCCTCAAATTCCATCTGGCAACACTGATAGTAAGTTCTCAATCAGGCAAGCGTCTGGTGCGACGTTGCCGTGCCGTTCACAGCCGACCGGATTTCATTCATATTTGAGACGACGCGACGTTGCCGTCTTCAGCGGAAACCGCGACCACACAGCGTAAAAAAGGGCCTGTGGAATGTGGCAGTAGTTTACTGATGGGCGGGTCTAATACAACACCAAATAAAAAGTAGACAAAAGTGGATGCTTGGAATGGAATGCGGACAGTACTTTAGTTTAACAAAAAGAGTAGAAATGTAAACTGTCGAATGTTGAATATTTAGTCATATTTATTAAAATATGTTAATAAAAGAAATACCAGTGTATTGACATTTAAGACTTTCTTTGACAAATGCTTTAAATTAAACACGATACTATTGCGTAGAAAAAGTACTACTCCACAATACATCAGCAAACATGTTGGTAGTTAAGTCCAACGGGCAGACTGATATCATGTGCAAAGTTCACGTCACTCGCCGCAAAAAGCAAATGAAATTCAGCATTGTGCCTTAAGAGAGCGGCGAGAGGCGGCGCCGGGCGGGAGCAAGCGTGGGGAACGGGACGGGGCCATGTTCTCATGCCTATGGGTGGTCGGCGCTCGGCTTTCGAATTCCAATGCCTCGCCTGTAGCGCCTACGCGCTAGACTGCTGTCTATTTAGCTACATATATCTACATAATTTCAGTACACTTGTATCTAAGCAATTTCTCTTTAAATTCACACTGTTTACGAGTTGTTGCAAGAACTTATTTCTAAATGGAAGTTACCCAAAAATGAACAAGTCTTCAAAAAGGATTGCATGAATGAATTTTATGCTCGTTGCCTTAACGTACTTTAAACAAACCATGGCTTCTCTCATCATAAAAGTAGGAAAAATAAACTAAAGGATAGCCCGGAATTGGTGTCAGCGGAAGAGAACATCCGCCAGATGGGGCACATACATATCAAAGAGCTCGGCATTGAATATAAAATGTACGAAGAAAAAATATCCTGCTAGGAACAACTAACACATAAAGTCCAAATTGCCATGATAAGATAAAAAGGCCGAAATTACTTGTAGCTTGATAAGGATCAATATTGATCCTTTAGCATTTCCTTATCTAAGTGCCTATTTAATGTTATCTGTGACCTAACTGCCGCGCCGTTACCCGATATTGGACAGTTCCACGTTCATTTCGTAGCTCTTGTGTAAGTGTGCGTACATAAACGACCTACTCCGCAAGGCGTCTGCTGCTACTGAATGCCAAAATTAAACTCTCCCGAAATTCGCAAGCGTAACCATAAAACTGAAATAAGTAATCAACATATTTTGTTGCTACTGTAAAGATGACGTTACACGTGAATTTATTAAGATTGAATGGTCAACAACTTTTTAACTAGGAATAAGTGAAGTTACTTTGATATTACTTAAAATACGCATGTTGGCAACACCATTTTCAGTAGTGTTTAGTACAGTCATCAACAAAATTAGTGGTACCAATGTTTTTGCTGATTGTATCTATTAAGTATTGTAAATTAAATTGACTTAGGTATGTGCAAAAAAAAAAACTATTTTTTTTTAGGATGATTCAGTACAAAATACAATCCTGATCAGAAGAATAGGTGAACTATTGGTGTTTATTCACACATTATTTTTGATAGTTTACATTAATTATTTGTTTACAATTTTACATTTTAGCTATGGTTAAGCATAAAACCATTGAAATAATTTTTTAAACATTGTAACCAACTCTGATAACAGATGGCGCTACCAGTATGTGTAGCTAAAAAATAACATTCTGAATAACAAAACCAGGAGAGGAAAAGATTTATACAATGAAAATGAGCACAAAAGTGACGGAAACGTATGGGGATAATAATAGTTTTACCTATTAATGATATTCCTAAGAGCATATTATATGACTAAATGGCATACATTTTCCATTATAAACATGATGAGAAATCAATTCTATTAACTTTTTAACTTTAAGTGAGTAATAATGCATTACTCACTTAAAATTATAAGGTCAATAGAATTAATTTCTATGACAATGTTGTCTTCATATTGACTACATCAGTTATATACTTACAAATTTGGTAACAGCGAAGAGGCCCCACTGGGTAGAGTACAATCAAATGGCAAGGCCACACAAACACTACTCTTGAATCAGGAGAAATAGATTTCTCCTTGTTTATTGGTAAATAAAAAGAATGCCTTAGGCTCAACATTTCCAAGGCTTGTTTGAGGAAAGAGTAATAAAGCTTATCTTCAGTGTGAAATATATGTGAATATCTTATCTGTATGATATGATTCTTCGAAAGGGTCTTTAAGTCATAATTATTATGTATAATCTTGATGTAAGCGGGTTCTTGGGAATATTCCATTTTATTTATGTACACAATACACTTCAAAAGGGACACTTATTGATTATCCTCTACTCACTACTTCTTTATGACATCAGCAATAATTTTAACTCACACTTACGTTGATAGATGGCATTGGTATAGAGCTTGAACAATTGAATAACATGTTAGGGGGATTAGTAAGTTATAGTTCGTTTTGTTACTCTACATTAATTATAAGTATTCTATGAAATGAAATTAGAACCAACCTTCTAAGAAAATTTTCATTTCTTTATACTAATTCATTTTATTGCAACAAGGGACAATAATAACACTTATCTGCTATTGTTTGTCTAAATATTAACATTCATCGTCAGAATAATTAGGTAATAGCAATAATTATGAAGATTTGGAATGAAGGAATTTGTCAGCTGATAGTATTGTTTTGATTTGACAGTCAAGTATTTTCGTAAGGGTCTCCGGCCTCCAGTGAAAAAAAAACCCCTGACAAATAAAAAGGGGTTACCTTTTTATTTGGCAGGGGTTTTTTGGGTTATTACTTTCAAATATTTAAAAAGCTGTTACTATTCCTTTCTTTTCGAGCCTGTTTAGGGTAGGTTTATCAATAAAAAAGATTGACATCTCACATTTAGCAATATTATAATTATTTTGCTACATATTACAACACCGTTAACGTTTACTAATAAAACATAAACACCAGAAATGCAACTAAGTACAAATCTAGTGACGAGGATAAGTGACGTCGCCCTCGTTCCAAATCAAACAACATATGGTCATGAAAAGGTTATGTAAAGGAAATCGCTTTTACCTTTGGTTATATCCATTTGTAATCCAGATTTTTTTGTATTTACACAAGGTAAGGAACACGACCACATCAAATTGATTGTTTTTGACTAGGTTCCTACAAGCAGTTCTCACTCTCACTTGTCAAACGTAAAACGGAAAGACAACAAACGACACAACTTAACAACATGAGTGCGAAACTCGCGACTGAAGAAATGAACGAAGTTCACAGCGGTTCACGATCGATCGCTGGGTCCGAGTAGTAGGTAAAGAATGCGTCACTCCTCAACGTTCGGACTAAAACTATTCAACGCACAACGCTCGCTGTACGACTCGCTGCCAGTCGCCAGCGCCTCAGTTATAAGTGTTGCCAGATAAGAGATTATAATCGTATCTGTATGTTAATCCGGAATCTAAAATTCGGTATTTTTTTAAAGTAATAGTAGTATATTAAAGTATGAAATTTAAGTTAAGCCTATAAAAGAGTAATTCGATTTCGATTAGTCTCCACGGTATCCTTACCAATTGAAAATATATGAAACTCTCTGTGTATAGTATTGAATAACACACTTTACCATCAAATTTCAGTACCTAAACAATATTATTAATTTGTAAGTCCAACCCATTTCGTAAAACGTTTTCCTCACATTTATACGAATTGATTTCAAATCATGGCAACATTAAGTTGCAACTGCAATAGAGTTTAATTTGCTTTGCAGTCAGTTCCCCTTTTTTTTCAAATTTAAAATTATAAACCTTTGAGACTTTTTTTAAAGTTTTTTATTTGTTCAAGTTCTCGCCAGTTAGTTCGTTATTTTTGTATTGCATAAGCACCTAATTATTTGAGTGGTCTGATTAAAAAAAAAAACAGAACTTACAAAACCATACACTCTCAGATCTATATTTCTAATCTAACAAATAAGTATTTAGATATCTACCCGCTTTTACGTGGAATTTTTATATCGAATTTATCTTTCAATCTTTATTTGATGTAGGTACTATACCTACCTGTACACTGATAAAAATAGGTAGGTACAATCAGGGAGGTTGATTGTATATTTCAAGAAAAATAACGATGATAATATTTATCAACTTCACTAATTCACGATGTATTTGTTAAGGTAGGTAAATATGTACTTATCTTAAGTAACCTTACTATCTTCTCATCCAATATCTTTGGTGTAAGTATTCATTTTTTTTTTAAATTAGCCTACACTGAGCAAAGGCCTCCCCCAAATCCCTCCAAAAATCGTTTTTTTTTATCTTAAACCCACGCTACTCAAGTTTAAATTATTTACTCCATGAAGGAAGTGAACTTTGGAGATAAGATAATAGCTATTAGAACAATGTTAGGAAGAAGAAAAGACACAACGTGCTACGCGACTACTACTGTACCTATCCTTTATTTCTGTTATGCCTACCGTTCTACTATTTTTTAAATAATTTGGAGCATCCAGTATTTAATATAAACAAAGTGGATAAAAATTACCTAAGTTGCTAAAATGATTAGGTGTAGTGTTGGTCTACTTGCCCAAACTTCACTCTGCGGGAGAAGAAAGACAAAAACTAGGTTTGTTAAAAAAGAGAGGAAAAAATAAATAAACCTGTACCTGGCACTGAAGCACTTGGAGACTTATTTTCCACATCTTTCCTCGGTATGTTTTCCTCCATGCCCTGAGATGCAAAAGGAATATTTTTGAGTTTCACTTTACACTATTTGATCAACCATTTTACATTCGTTCTGCTAATATTAAATATTTAATTTAGCGAAAATTTTCAAAATGTCTGACGTTTATCACACCTGATCAAAGATAAGTTAACACCTGAGATGAACAAAAACAAATCAATGGCCCCAAGGAGGTAGGTAGCGTACCTACCTCCTTGAAGAACATAGGTTTGTTTCCTTAGTTACTTAGTTGGGTATTTTACCTGTAAATGAGCACTTGTGAACTAGCGAGCACTGCAGCTGTCGCTTCAATGCTACGGGCAAACGCCGAGATACGGCGATAAGCATCCTACGTAAGTAAAACGTAACAAAACGTGTCAGACCCAATGATTAGCTCATACGTATTGCATAGTATTTTTCAATCAAATCCTGGCTCCTCTGGTACAGCGTTCAATCCTTTCCTAGCAATTTAATCCTCTCCATTTCTGAACCACCCTCACACCTACATTACCTAATATTGGGAACATATGGGTAGGCTACATGGTTTATAGGTATACCTACTTACCTTGCATCATCGGAATTCCTGAAGAGTTTAATATTGTGTAATTCAAGAAGGTAGGTATATAAAAATATCATCTAAGACGTAGGTAAAACGCGTAGAAACTGGCCGCATGCGGTATAAAAGCTGAGTTTTAGATAAACATTCGGATTGCTTAAAATACATACACAGCTGTAAGCTTAATCAGGGCAGATGTCAATCCACAATAATAATATTGCATTGTGAAGGTAGGTAGTACAAAAACCTGGTAATATTTGACGTTGGCAGGTGTGCGCGCAGCTTGCGCAGGCGCGGGCGGCGGCATCAGCTCAGCCAGCTGCCGTCCCACGTGCTCCGCAGCTGTCGCCCTCATCCCTTGCACCCCACCTCCCTCGCCACCCCTTAATTCATTCCTGAAATTTGCCAAAAAAATCGATCCAATTTACTTGCATAGGTATTCCACAACGTATGTAAGTACCTACGTCCTTTGTTGGTAATGGATGGTAAAATTATCGGGGGCTTTTTTACCCGACTGCGGAGGGTAATTATAGTTCTTACTTTGAAACCTATAAGTTTGATAACAATTTTTTTATTTACGCAGATATCAACCGAACCCGTGTGGCGTCCATTAACGGTTAGGTTAAGTGACCACTTAAAGCTAGTCATTAAGAGAATTTCGTTGAACACTTGATATTAAATTTATATTCGTAATAGGATAGGGTAAAATTCACTAAAGGTCTGTCTGGCTGCGGCAATGCACCACAGACGCATGTTAGTAATAATAAATGCATATTTTAATTAATGAACCCGGCCCGACGAGAGTGGTGCCTACAGCGTTCACTTCGTGACTTAACAATGACCATAGAGTAGAGGCTCACAGATACCTACTATTTATGTACTCATTGTAGTTAGACTCAGCTAAAGGATCTGAAGACGAGACAAAATGTAATGAGGAAAGGTAATAAAAATATGATATTACATTTTTAACCCGGCTGTAAAGATGGAATTTGTTTTTTTATCCTACAATTTCCTTAAATCATTAGGTATCTATGTATGTTAGCCAGATTGGGAATTCAGGAATGTAAGTAACAACGAGCTTTCCTACTCACCATGACTAAATCATCATTTCAGTCGAAAGACGTCCACTACTGGACATAGGCCTCCCCCAAAAGGGGGGGTTTTGCCACGCTTGGCAGGCGGGTTGACGATCGCAGTATGATGGTAAAATGCATAGAGAACGCTGCTGCCCATTCTCTAGTAAGTTCCTTAGTCGCCTTCTATGACACCCACGGGAAGAGGAAGAAATGGGATGGTGCTATTCTTTTACGAACAAACACACGGCCAAATGACCACATGACCAAAATACACAATCCTTTTTAACCGACTTCAAAAAGGAGGAGGTTCTCAATTCGTCTGTATGTTTTTTTACCTAATTTTCATTTCTTGCATTGTCTACCTTTAACCTAGGTATATTATAAAAACAGATTAAATACTGTTCGTCAGCAAGAGCATCACTTGAGAATGGCTCGACCGAAATGGTAAATTTTCGTTTTCAAATGTTTGCTATGGTCGAAATAAGGTTTTTAGGGAAAGAGGAATTGCAGAAATTGTCCGGACAATTCGGGACCGAAAATAGCTTTTTTAACCGACTTCAAAAAAAGGAGGAGGTTCTCAATTCGTCTGTATGTTTTTTTTTGTTGGTTACCTCAGAACTTTCGACTGGGTGAAACGATTTTGATGTTTTTTTTATTTGAAAGCTGGTGCTTCCCGTGTTCATTTCAATTTCATCTAGATCTGATTATGCGTTTCGGAGACAGACAACGGAACTCTTCAAAAAATAACAGTAAATCAACCGCGATTGCTGCTATCGCGTAAATATGCTTTGTTTTGACCCCAAAGATAAAGAAATTTCGAATTAGTGGGGTAGGTACTATAACTAAAAAGTGAAAAATAAAAACTTTTACCCAAAAAAAACAACCGACTTCCGAAAAAACACTGCAATATGAAAAATAACTTTAATTTCGGAAGGCGGTGAAAAAAAAAAAATAGAAATCCAAAGTCACCGACTTCCGAAATTAAAGTTATTATTCACTTTGTAGTCTTTTTTCGAAAGTCGGTTTTTTGTAATGGGACTACTTCATGCAATAATGTACGAATTATTGTTGGTAAAAGACGTCTGCCGAGTCAGTAAGTTTAAATACTATAAAAGTACGAATTAGAAGAATTAAAAGAACATTTCAGAATAAGAAGCCAAGATTCTGCAACTTTTTGGTGGTTTTTCAAATCTCATAATTTTTAACAAACTCGGTTGCTAGGGACAATTTGTGCCGCTTCTGAAATGTTGTCTTTGCGTACGGGCGGGCACAAGGCAAGACGGTCCAATAGCGGCTCGCGGCGTGGTATGCGGCCTGCTTTTCCCAGAACTCTTCGCTCTGTGCGCAGCTCGCGGGACGGGATCTTGCACGAAGTACCCAACCAGCCCGCCGAACACAAGTATTGTGCTGATATGAAATGAAACACTTGTTATTGTCGACATTCCCAGTTTAATTTTTTTTTCTGGGAATTCCTAGAACATCTTACAATTAAGAGATACTTGCAGGAAGTACCTACTTAGAATAATTAATTTTAATAGTTCAACCCTAGTCAAGGCATTAATTAAATACAGCTTAACAGTGAGTTTTTTAGTTTGGCAATACTTTTCAGATTTAGCGCTGCTGATTCGTACTATGACCATGTTGGTAATGTTTCTTTATTAGACAAGACACTATACAACAACCATAACTACACACAACTTGAATGGAATAATAAAATCAACGCAAACTGAGGACAAACCTACACTTTCTAGGTTTGTTACATAGGATATGAGGTACTTGTGTAAGTTGTATTTAAGGTAATTTAGTACAACTGCTGTTAGGTAACATTAATTTATAGGAATCGAACCTACTCAACCTTGAAACGCACATGCGGCTATTCAATTTTAAATGAGAAAACCTTACGAAAACGTGTCACAATAGAGTTCTGTACAATGCACTATTTTTTCCTATCCAAATCCGTTACATTCCATTCCCGCAGCCGCGGGTTGGGCACGAAGCTATCTCGTCGAGATTTCGAAATTCCAAGAAAGGCAGAGCCTTATAAATTATCTCAAAAGCGCCGACGCGGCCCTGCAGCCAGAATGCTTTTTTTACACCACAGGTAGGCTGGCGCTAAGAAGGCGAAGGAATTTATAGTGTGTACTTTCCAATTTGATACTTGAATTCAAAATTAATTTTTTACTCAGATGAGTGGAATAATGTAATATTTCTTAACTAAGACAAAAGTAATAGGTAGGTTTCGGTTTCGGAAATTACTCAACGAAAAGATATTAACCGCAGATATTGTTTTGATAAAAAGAGCACCTCCATGATGATGTTTCCGAATAAACAGTTTTAAATACATTGATTACATAAGAGACAATCGAAATAACGCAACTGTTAATTAGATAAAAATAAGTATCTACCTACCTAAAAGAAACGTCACAGCCACACAGTATCAAGACTCTTCCCACGGATCGGTTATGTACTACATAATACCGTGTAAAAAATGTGCGTGGTACACGCGTGCAGCACGTTTCTAAGAAGATGGCACTATTGGAACGACCCAAGGCATTCTCGAGACCAACAGCCCTGAAGGTCGGCTGCACTAATAATAACAGCTATTGTCACATGGCGCCCAACATAAAATTCGTCCTACAATACGGTTTCGGTCGGAGCATACATTTTATCGATTCCGTTTTGCATGGCAACACGAACGTCGTTTTCGTCGAAACCGGCTCCCTTTAACAAGCTCCGATTGAAATTATAATTAATGTAATGCTTTGTTAAATTTATCTGATGTTACTGAATGTCTCATGAAAGTATAAACGACCATTGCCTGAAACAAATTGACATTGGTATTGGTAATACCATAACAGTTACTGTTCCGTGTGTTGCCCCGGACGGTTGCGTGTGTTGCCGGACGTAAAAGAATAGCACCATCCCATTTCTTCCCGTGTCGTAGGGGGCCGTAACTAAGGGACTCTCGTTCTCTATGCATTTTACCACCATACTGCGATCGCAAACCCGCCTGCCAAGCGTGACGATTATGGCAAAACCTCCCTTTTGGGGGAGGCCTATGTCCAGCAGTGGACGCCTTTCGGCTGAAGTGAATACCATAACAGTGTTAGCGGTTTTTTATGGGTTATGAGTTTTTTTTTAAGTGGTTCTGAGAAAATGACTTCGATGGTTTCTTGAAACATTGCCGCGATCATAAAGCATCTGCTAGACATTAATGATAGAGTCGCAAGTCGCTAGATCAACGAAACAATGGTCTCTCAGAAGGTCTGTAGCAAAGCAAAGTGGTTTTTACAAGCATGGTGGTTAGGTTGGTATTCCATTGAGGTAACATTACGGATGGTGAGCAGTGGAATTTGGGGCACCGAGCTGACTCAACGATCTAGTCCCTTGGTATCGCGAAGGTAATCTTAGTGAAGTAAAACGGCACGGATGTTAACAGTTAGCTGTTTTCCGACTCTAGTAAAATTTAACTTAGATTTAATTAATTTCTCTGGCAAAGGAAGCTCATAATTAATTTTCTGACCACTCCTAAGACTAATATCATTCATGGCTTTTCAACTATAAAGTGGACATAGTGGTGTCATCAAATTGGTTGTACGGGGAACGTTACCAAATGCAATTAACAGATTTTTTCTTATTTTATCAAAAAATTATAAACTAGGTTTGTGGATTTATTGGGTTCTGACTTCACCAACCTTTCAATAAATTACTGCAGGCGCTTTCTTTGATCATGGTTGGTTTCAGAATCATGTATGGGTTGGGCGCAAAAAACGCGTAAAACTGTTTACTGCCAATTTGATCGTGCGTGTTCTCTCTCTGCATTGTTTCTAAATATTATGTGTGTGTGTGTTTACATTGTGTGTGTGGTTCAGTATTACAAAAAAGTCATTCTACATACCTAGTACACATATTTTCAAGTTCAGATCCAGACAGCAAAAAAAGACGAGATAAAATGATATGGCAACATTGGTTCCTCATGACTCATGAATCATGATTTTCACGACGAATACGACTATCTACCTACCTACTGCGACTTGTATAGAATGGTAGAATGATGGAGGAAAACATCATGAGAAAACTAATGTTGATACCTAATAAAGTCGAGGCATGAATAGATGGGCCCAACCACTGCCAAGAATTCAACAGTGACTGACATTCTTGATATTCATTGTTTAGACCATAAACGTGAAGAAAATTAAGAATAGGTTAAACATAAAACTAAACATCACGCAGCCTATATGCACAATAACACTTCTCAAACTCAAATAATTTATTTCAAATACTTAAACCATTTACAGGCACTGTTGAACTGTCAAGGAAACGGTCAGTCAGCAAAATGAAGCTAGTCGCCCATTTCAAAGCGTAGTAGGCAAATATGAAGAAGAACGGGCAAGAAATTCCATGGACACTCTTTTAAATTAAAACACCCTACCGAAATACAGCAAATAGAAATAAAAAAAGCAATCCATATATTAAATGATTAAAATAAGCCGTGGCAGCTAAGAGATGACCAGTCCCAACTGACGGCGCCAGTTCACGAACATGACACATGAATCAGCTAGGCTATTCTGTAAAAATCTCACCGTGAAAGCATAGGTGAAATGAGCTTGAAAGTGAGCTGTCATTGTATATCACTTACGGGCTCAATTCACCTTAGTTTTCAGAAAACTAAGGTGAATTGAGCCCGTAAGACTGGATGCGGAAAGCGGAGGATAGAGTGTTGTGGCGCTGTCTGGGAGAGGCCTATGTCCAGCAGTGGACTGCGATAGGCTGAGTTGGTTGACTACAGCACTATTAAGGTCAACCATTTTGAAGGGAGCTATCGTCCGCGAGACATTTGATTGAGCATGACATCTATCAGATGCGGGCACATTCTAGTCAATGAAAGGCATACTGATAACCCGCTAAAAGGTGGTGGTGGTGGGGTCATGGTAAGTGTACTATAGTACATAACACTCACAATTTTCCTTTCGTCATCATCATCATCATTTCAGCCGAAAGACGTCCACTGCTGGACATAGGCCTACCCAAAGCTCCGCCACTTTGACCGGTTCTGTGCTTCCCGCATGAAAAGTACTCCCGCAGCCCTCACAAGGTCATGGGTCCACCTTGTGGGAGGTCTTCCAACTTAACGTCTTCCGGTACGCAGTCGCCACTCCAGAACTTTTCGGCCCCATCGGCCATCTGTTCTACGAACAATGTGCCCTGCCCACTGCCACTTAAATTTGGCAATTCTTCGGGTTGTGGCGGTTACCTTGGTTCTCCTGCGGATCTCTTCAATCCTGATTCGATCACGCAGGGAAACTCCAAGCATCTCCATTGCCCTTTGGGTGACTTTAAGCCTTCTTATGAGGCCCATTGTGAACAACCTTTCCCCACTTCCGACATTATAGTCTTAGAATCTTCAGCACATGACTTAGGGGTTTCACTTAGTGCGTCACACACGAAAGCTTTGGCCTCAGGTTTCTCACTTAGTCCATCTCAGCTTCAGATCACAGCTCTCTTCTCCACCTAACTACAGCGTTCTACGATCATTGCCTGCATTTGCCAATACAATGTTTCCAAACGAAGAGTGATCGTCTCCTCCAACTACTATAATGTAGAACTAAAGTAGAATATAGAACTAGAATTAAACTAAAACTTTGTTTTCCTTGTCGGCGGGGTATCGCGTAACACACATAAAATGACAACTGATCGCAATGCGATTCATTTTGACACTTCACCCACGTTATGGCTCTCCGCAAATAGGCGCGACGTGACACTAGTGGAACAATTTCTATGAAAACTTCGTGGAATTAGTTCTACCAGAATCACATCAGAACGTCTCGTCAAGCCTCTCTCTCTGGGAGCCCTAAATTACGTTATTTACGTTGGTGATACGAATTTTTCAAGCTTAAGAAGCAATGGCAATCCTTTTAAAACTTTGGATTGGATTGAAAATACAGTACGTAAATAGGTGCAGGTTGCAGGGTGCAAGTGGAAAACTAAATACAATTGCCAGAAAAAGCCACGTGCAAATTCTAATGACAATACCTGGATATATAAATAGCGCAAGGTTGAGCTCCACAGCATCCGACCGTTGTTATGACGCTTCTGAAAATAGACATTTAAGAATTCTCAATTTCATGTGCAATGTGGATTTGGCTGGCGATGACGTGGGAATTAATTTCATTGTTTTTTTGTTAATTAACAAAAGTTAGTTTAAATGTTTGTCTATTTAGGCCGCTCTTATAAATACTTCTGGGACCATTTAGTATCACCACACTATTGTTTTTTTATTAGCTTTATTTTACCCCTGACATGTAGTTTTGTGGTGTGTACTTATTTATTTATTTGTTAGTGATGTTAGTTTTGTATTTAAATAAGGTTAGTATTGTTAGGAGTAAGGGCCGCCTATTGCGGTGAAAGCCTCCTCCAAACCATTCCAGATGTCTCTGTCTTTTGCCTGTCTGGGCCAGAAGTTTCCGGCTTTTTGTATGATGTCGTCACTCCATCTTTTAGAAGGTCTACCCTTCCTTGTTCTTTTATCCCTTGGGTACCAAGTTCAAATTATTTGTGACCTTCTTTCATCCATAGCTCTCTGAATTACCACACTTATTAGTGATGGAAAATGAGTTATTTTATAAACGAAAGGAAAATATAGCTGCCTATTATTTCCGACATCTTTAGATCAGCCATCTTAATTTGGTACGTCTCCAGTCACGTGACGTAGGTGTAGATCCTTACCTACTTTGTAACTGCGTATTTTCCTCAATCCTCAAATAAGTACTGTAGGTACCTATTTATAAAAACAAGTTGAAAAAAGCCTTCAAACGTGTTCTTTTATGTTCTGTGTTAGATCCATTTCCATAATTCCGTAGTTAAACCTCTTATGTCATGATCGGGATGGTCTTTAACTTGTACGGTGTGATGACTCATATAAATAAAGCTTACAGAGGTCTGGGGCCAAATATCTGTCATATTCATCATAAGGATACTTCCATGATTGCGTCATCGTTATAAATGACATGTTGATGTTATGATGGGCGTACGTCATTGATTACTTTAATACTTAAAATTTCCAAGATATAAGTACTTAGGTACGTAAGTACCTACTTGGTTATTTTCCTCCTAATCCTACTGCAGGCTTAGCATGACGCTTTCTATTTCTACTCTACCGTAAAATAGAAATCGCTTGTCTATATTTCTCGGTACAAAACTGTCAACTGTCTACACGGAATCGTAATTTTCGTCAACTCTTCCGTCGACAAAACGCTTCTCTACGATTCTCGTGCTAAGCCTGCTGGCTATAAATACTTATCATGAATGGAAGTAAACAAAAACAGATTATGTTTTGAGATTTTTCGACATGAACGAGTTTAATGCAGTACAATAAATTCAAGTTTTCATCAATGCCGCGCTTGTGTGTGGTAGTGAGTAGGTTCTCACTGACCACAATGCCCGCATGGACCCGCTGGACTGGTCTCATTTCTTTTGTTAATGTCTGTACCTACAAGTAATGTTGTTGTCTTTTGTTTATCACAAGTAACGACTTCCTTTCTTATTACGGTTCACACGCAAACGTCTTCAAGCTATCAATAGCATAGTAACTAATTATAAAATAAATATCATTTTATCTATTTGTTAAGATACTAATGTTTATTTGATTTGAATAATCTATTAGGGTGGCTGCGAGCATTTGAGCATTTGAACTGTGAAACAGTAATTCTAGCTTTTGCCGGCCGCTTAGCCCGCGTGGGTGTCGAAAAATAACCCACAGCATCGTACTACCGGGATTAAAACTATTCCATGTGATACTCCAGTTTGTAAACTATTTATGTGCCAATTTTCATCCAAATCCGTTAAGCCGTTTATGCGTGATTGAGTAACAAACATCCAAACATACAAAAGCCCAAGTAGGAAGTAGGATATCATTAACAATTGTGTTTTAATTTTTTGTGTTCACAATGACTGTTTGTTTATTGATGATATGACTGAACATGCAGAAAGATAGTGTTTATCATTGTGTTTTATTATGGCGTCACATTTTATCCGTAGGTCTGTATTTATTTGGTGACCTCAGAGTGACCTTGTTGCTCAGCCTCTGTGACAATAGTATATATTTCCCATGACGCGTCATCTCCGCTGTAATATCATTCATGGATCTTTCCATTGAAACAAACGTAAGTAATTTAATTAATAATAATGGTCACGTGGTAGGCTTGCTTGATTCTGTTTACGAAATAATCACAGTTTCACAATGACATTTGTTATAGAATAATCTGGAATCTGATTTATACAGAAGTCATTAAATTAATTGACTAATATCAATACCAATTAATTGGTTTAGGTATCATTTCAAGTCCACATGTCACAAACCTGACCAGAGACGATGTCACCTTACTCACCTACACCTAGGTATCGAGTTGTTTTTTGCTTTTTGACAATTAACTATAATTAGAAAACGAGAAATAGCTAAGGAGTAACGTAACACCACGCAAAAAGAGGGGTGTTATAAGTTTGACCGCTATGTATCTGTGTATGTGTCTGTATGTCTGTCTGTGGCATCATAGCTCATAAGCGGGTGACCCGATTTGGGTGCAGTTTTTATTTGCAAGTAATCTCCTTTATTGAACAGATTCTTTTTTTTTGAGAATGGCCTGGACTAGGTTTGTTAGGGGACTATTTTGTGTCCTGCCAACTGTTAGTTCTACCCTGGGGCTAATAATTTTTCATATATTATGTACTCGTTCATGTCTGCAAGATTCGGCGCCATTCGGCACAGCCGGGTGGCACAAAATAATGTTCGACTAGCTAACCCGTGCCCACTTCGCTGGCCGGTAAACATTTTTACTTGTGATGAAATTATGAGTGTGGTTCAGTTAGTATTGATTAGTGCATATGTATGTATGTATTTCTAAATGGATTGACGTGTTGTATATGAAAAAAAACGTCTCATAGAAATATCACTCAATAGATTACGACACGGTCGCGGTTATGCATACCTATGTTGTATTATCTCTTTAACCATTCGTCCAAATTGTATGCGGTAAAAGGGAAAAGTCGTTTGTTTTAAACACTTGAGACGATAAATTTACTTATTTTAATAAGAATTATTATTTGTTGTTAATATGACCAGTAGTCGTATTCTGAACATGATTCTGAAACATGATCTAACAATTTTTTTTTTTATAAATAAAAAACTACTTTTTGTGACTGAAATATAAAAGTTAAACATATGCTGTCGCTGACTTTTAGGTAGGCATTATAAAGCTCTACAACTTTTCTCTAGAACTGAATTATATATCTGTCATCGTTAAGGCAGTGTTCGTAAGAAACGTTATCGTTTGATTGTTTTTACTCCGACTTACTTTGCAAATCCGACTACCACGAAAAAATCTTTCGGGTAAATACGAGTTTATAACCTATGACACAACGTAGCTTTCTATTGGTAAAAGAATTTTCAAAATCGGTTCAGTAGATCCAGAGATTACCCCCTACAACCCCACACCTCACAAACTTTACCTTATTATAATATTAGTATAGATAATATATAATATATGTATATGTATATTTATATATATATTTTATTATTATTTATTATATTATATTATTATTACTTCTTTATAATATTCACATTATAATTATAATAAATATGAATAGTATAGATTTTGCCGCTCGGCCTGTGCCGAATCATTCCCAAGAGTCCCAATCTTTTTATTAAATAGATAGGTATCTAACGAGACAAAGATTTTACTTGGTATCACGAGTTTTTTAAACTGATGTCTGAAAGGAAAGGGACAAGAATCTTGGAAAGGGTGGCCGATTCCAAGATTTTCAAGCATCTTTTACACGTAGTGTAAGTCATGTGTAAGTAAGAGTAGCTACCAAAGAATACCTACGCAGTAACTGTTTAGAAAAGAATAGCGCAACATTCCCAAATAAGAAAAGTGCATTTGTGTCTTTGCCTTTGTCATGCAAAACAAGATCAAAATATATGCTGAGATTCGCAGTATAGCCGGTATTTTTGTGTGATGTAATTTGAGAGCATAAAAAGCTATGATTTTTGTCGATGACAACTTATAGGTACCTATGTATCTGTGTTTATATACGCGTCTACTGCGCAGTTTAGCGAGTAGCCTCGACTCCGACGTTAGTTCACGCTTGTCGCTGGAGGTCGACCGCCTGGCATTGCCAAATTTGAACAGATGACGTCACCCACCAACACAACTTTATCAGACCATACATATCGCTAAACAGGCTCTCTGACGCGTGTTGAATAAGACCAAGGCAAATCATTGTTCATCTCGAAAGAGCAATGTATTTAGAACATGAAAATACCTTCAAACACATGATACAATAAACATTAGAATGTAAGACGATGTAAAAACGGTCACGTCTTTTGCCACTCAACGGTCGATGTCTCCTTGGGCAAAATAAAGAGGTGCTCAAGTTACCCAGCTTCTTTAAGTAGACAGGCAATTAGTAGAGATCTGATTCCACCACACACTAGCCATGGACAAAGTATGCAAATACACGGTAACAATACCGTGTATTTGCATATCTTATTTATACAAATTAAGGCATTAACACGTGAGCACACTTCAATAACGCGTCGTGTTAGAGTCATCGACGCGTTGCTATTGTTGAGTTTCTCTAATCACGCCACCATGCTCATATTGCTTGTATCTTCGTGATCTGAAAGTTAGAAGCATTAGAATTTGAATAAGTTTCGTAAACAATCCCTTATTTAATAGGGCGTGAGGTCGATAACTGTACCGATCCGATCGTATACTAGATAAGCCAGACAACCTGACACACATAAAGTATAAGGAAGTTTCATTATAAGTACCTAGTCTATGGTAGTTAAGTTCTCTTAGGGAAAGGTGATTTAAGTAGGTAGATATGTGCCACATCGACGTCAGTGCAATTTTGATCACGTTTGACTTAATTAATTCAGACATTTTCGGGGAGTTTGCCACGATTTTAATGATTTTTTGTTTTGCATGTGCAAGTAGTTCAACTAAAAAGGCGCCATTTCCAGTTTCCGGAAGGAAAATGTGTCCAAAATAGCAGCAAAACGTAGATATTCAGTTAAACTGCATTGTCTAATTAATTATTATAACAGTGATGAAGATAGAGTCTGTTGTTTTAGAACAAGGCCGAGGCGACGCACGCTGTCAGCCTCGCAGCGCAGGATCCCATTTCACGTTGCGCCTTAGGTCTAGCACAATGAACATTGTTCACCGTATTCAAAGAAGAATGCCTTCACGCACGTATTATGATACACCGCATTGTGCTTGCAAAAGGCACATGTTCAGGGAACAGAGGGATATTTACACAACACCGCACAGCGCTTCATGTGGGGCTATGTGAAATTATACCATGGTCTGTGACTCTGTATCTACCTACTGACACAAGTAAACTGGCGCTGTTTTGAATTGTCTGTCCGTAAGTGTAGATGTATATAGGTACTTGATTAAGAAATACAAACACGTACTTAGGTACTATTATTCTGATATTTGGCTAGACTCAAAACAGATCACGTTCTAAGAACTAAAGAAGCAAAGGTAAACTCACGTCAAGCAGCTTAAGTTAAAGGAGGTCTTAGGAGATGTTTTTTGGTGAAATATGAATAATTTCCTGTTGTCGAATAAAAGTGAGACAGCGTGTTCTCAGAGCAAGAAGAATCAAAGTAGAATGTAACAAAAATTGCAGGTATCAATGCTGAAAACGCCAATAAAATGAAAAATATCAGATATAACAGGTTACTTCTGTTACGATAGTATGCACGAGTAAACGTAGTCATTTTTACAAAACTTACTGTTGTCGTGGGTGTATAGATTTATCAAAAAACAAAAATGAAGAAACAAATACCCAACCTAAATATTTAAGTATATTTTTTAAGCTGGTCACCTCATCCAATTTTGCAACATTTTTGACCGTTTGGGAGACAATCGCGAACAGAGTTTTAAAAGAAAATCTATAGCTAAGCTAGCAACTACAAGGAAATATCCGAGATGTATTGTAGATTGCTCACGCCAGCTTTCTATTTGAACGAACTGACTAGCTGTCTGGTTGTTCGGTGGTAGCTTTCGCAAGCCGGTGCGTCGCCTGCGAGCCGCGCCGCGTTGCGGATAGAAAGCGCCGCGACCTCACTTTCACTGTGCTAGCAAAACCAGAGAATGAATAACGTTAACATCACCCTGCATGGCACACCTTCCTGGATTGAGGTTGAGTTCATTTGACTTTTTTATTTGAGCTTACGTACCCGACTTTATTCAGATTTTAATGACGGGTTAACACATTGATAAGTCATTAAGTAGGAAAGATCTCTGACAACAATAGTTGTATTCTATGGACTGGTTCTTTTTATTATAAAAGGTAGACTAATGAAAACTTTGGCAAACTTTGTAGCCAAAGTGGCTGCTGAAAGATCTTTTCCCATAACATGTGCGTTCAGAAAGATAAGAACAGTAGCCCCGACGTGTCAAGATATTGTAAACTTGTGCAATTACCGGGAAATCATTTCAAACATAACAAACGTACGTGATGATCAGAGAGGATGTCACTCATCCAACTCGTTGAGTCCATATTCTTCGTGTCAATTGATTTCCAATAACAGTTTACAATTGAGACGAACGATGCATGCGGGGCCCGCTCAATTGTTTAATCAACAATCGACTGCAGCAATTTGTGACGCCATTATGAGTTTTTAAAATAAAATGCCATGAGAAACGTAAACCTCCGTGAACACGGGGCCGCGGCGGGAGGTCCCAAACTCGACGGGCAAACAGGAAAACTTCGCACGAATCAACACATCTTGCGAACATTCGCACTCTACGAAAATTTACGGCCCTTGACGTGCCAGTCAAAACACAAACTCTTGGAATCCCGAAGTTAAATATTTGTTCGCTATAACCGTAACCAATAACATTACCACGGTTTCGACACAAAAGATTGTTATAGTTGCAACACGGTCTGTAGCCTGCACGTTCTCTGTCCAGTGACTAGTGACCAGTCGTATATCTGCACGTACAGCAACTAAATATTTGATTGCTTAATTACATAGAAATTGATAATATTGTGCGAAAAGACGCTGGTAAAATAAAATACTTGGAAAATTACAACTTGTATGAGGCAGGATGCACGGTACAGTGGAGCGAAACGGTTGCGCGCTGCGGCGCAGAATGTTCGTGAACCGTTAAATTATGTAACGAATTCAAATGATTTCATTTTAAACTTTATATGTGAAAACCAAAGGTCTAAAATTGTCTGCAAATTCTTTACTACTTATCGCGTTAACGCCACTAACTGAGATAAAATTTCGTAGCCGGCAACTTCGAAAATGTTCCAACAGTAAAATTGGACTTTAACGAAACATCGCATGGTTTATATTTGATGCACGTTGCAATGGTTCAAAAGTCGTTTTAGAACGTTGCAGTTCAGTTCTATGAACCGCTTCCGCCGTTGCTCCTTCCGTCTCGGGTTGCTGGTTGCAGACATTCCTGAGGCGGACCGGACCCGGCTTAAGAATGCTGACCAGACGGGGACGCGCTGATGGCATGATAGCTTAATGTTCCCTCGAACGATGGTCCTCGCTGGCATTCCATACTAAAGAGACAAAATCGTCCCAAAGTTACTCGTGATCTTTCTATCTCTCAGAAAATATCGATTCTTTTCAGTGTTATCTGAAATATTGGACTTTTGTCTGTCTATTCTCGTCTATATCTTCACATCTCACAAATTATCAGTATTTTCTGTCGGGTCATGTCATAAAGTTTTTATCTAAGTATAAACCGTGAGAATGATTATGGGCTGCGGTCCCATGTCTTTGGTCCATGGTGCGCTTGATACTCGGTCCCACGCACATTTGTGATCCATGTGTGACTTTTGTAGTCAATGCTGCTTGCATTATGGTTTCAGCCGTTTCGTTTTAATATCACAAATATTTTGCCTTGTTATGCAGGATAACATTTTAACCAGTGCGCAAACTGTGACCATATGAATTCAGCGTATCTAAAACACCTAGCGTAGAAATTTTTCGGTGTTGATTGAAAATCAGCTGTTTCATAGAAAAGTGAAATACCTACGCGGTCAAAATGATGGAGCAGCTGTTTTTTTTGTGTGATGATTAAATAGTACAATATGTTTTATCATCTTTCGCTATTGATATTATTTCATCTGCCAGCCTATCCAGTCACACTCAGTACAACCATGTTGACAACAGTACTGTTGTAACTAAATAGTGCACAATCTGGGACATTATCAGTATTTTTTTACTATTTAGTAAAATAATGTTCCAGTTTAAAGTGATTCCCGCCACACATGGTCTCTTTATACAGATTTCTCAATGACAGACATTCACAAGTTATGGGAACCTTTTTTCGGGAGCGTAACGGTTTTTGTATTATTTTTTGTCGCGTTTGACCGTGTGAAGGGACCTCAATGGATGCATGTGAACCGGTCGCCCATTTACAAAAGATCTATGATAATACGCGAGAGCTACCCTCATTCAACGGGAGCTTACACCTCGGGAGAGGGGCGAGGGAGCTCTTTCTTCGCGGGTGTTATGTTAAGCGTCTTCAATGAGCTGTTTCTTTGAGAACCGTTTCTCTTTCTTTGCATTGTTTGATGTTTTCACATGGACTTGTTACCGGGAATTGTGCAAGTAGTAGGAAGTATCATATTTTCCCACAGCATGTATGCGCACACGATTTTTTTTTTTTGTGTGATGATGGGAAATCATCAAATAACTTCTCCCGCTCTGGGTGGAGCAGGAGGGCGTGTCAGACTTTTACTGACTAAAACCCACCCGTCTTCCCTCAGTTGCCTGTGTGCTAGGGGCGACGGTATCTCTTTCGAACAACCCGCACCCCTGGCACCCATCGGCCCTTGCGGACACCACCAGGTGGTGCCGGCATCTCTTTGAGGCTACGTACACGATGACGTGGAAATGTAGAAATCGCTGTTCAATTGATCAATCTATCAAGTTGCCTAGCATTTTCCCGACTTTGTCGAAGTCGGCTTCCAGTATAACCGGATGCAGCTGAATACCAGTATTTTACATGGAGTGACTGCCTATCTGACCTCCACAACCCAGTTACTGGGTAAAACAATACCCTTTACAGCCGAGTCTACCGAGGCGTGGAGGGGTCGTGGTATGTAAAGATGGTTACCTATCCACAGACCAACCGCGGCAAGAGTCGATCGACCCATCCGGCTGTTATTAACTAGCCACAAAGTTGTCTAATGAAAATCAATAAAATAGACTAGGCACTTATAAAACAAGCAAAACAAAACACTTCATTACAATTCCAATCAAGTTAAAGTGCACTAAGTACAACAAAGTAGTGAATCAAGGTTCTGCCGCGCTGTGTGTTATATAAAAGTTACAAAATGAAAAAGTCCGTAACGAAACGAACCCTTTCCCTTTGCTATGGAATGTCGGTCCCTCCGTCCGTCCTTCAAGCGATTATGGGACGTCGACTCGGCCCAAATTACCATAACACGTTCAAACTCATTAAAATAGAATTAGTTAATTGTTTAGGAAAACCAGGTTGATTGACAGACATCGAAAACTACATTCTGTAGTCATTAGTTAGGTATTGTCATATGGAATGTAAGTACTTATCAAGTCATTAAACAGAACAGACATTTCTAGACATTAATTATCTTGTTATTAATTGAATCCATAAACAATGGCTCCCTTTTTTTCGTAACAATGTAGGTAATTGTTGACCAACTTTTTATTATCTTGTTGTTGTTTTTGTCTTTTCCTTATCTGTTATTGACAACACTGATGCATGTAGTACCTGGGCTATTTTTAGCTTCTTTCATGAAATAGTAGCCTATCATAAGTCATTAAGGAAAGGAGGTCCTTGCTCTGCAGTGGTGGCTTTAAAAAGTATCAATATAATACATACTAAGAAGAAGAGGAACACAAAAATGATTTAACCAAAAACATAACAGTTCTTCATTTCAATAAAACAAACAACAATCCCGAGGAAAATTCCTCTTACCTAACTGTGAAAAGACGATTTTCGCGAATTCCATTTGACCTTTCGGTCGGCGAGGCATGCGAGGCGCGGCGCGGGCGCAGGCTCAGACTCGGTCGCGTTCTCACGGGAACGCGCGGTGATTGCACCGCATTACGCCCTGCACTGGGTCGCTACGACCGCCGACACATACAGCCACTCGATGGCGGAGGAGCCTTTATTTTAGATACACATAATCTTAACACAAGTAACCATCGACTACGCGCGTTAATGGTTATCAGTCATTATGGAGTTCTGTATCAGGAACACACTACTTAATTTAATTTTGGAACCAAAACCTGCAGAAAAAGACACATGATCATCTCTGGATCGTCTACACATACACAGACTTACTTGCTTGAAAATCAATGACTAATTAAAAATAATAAAAGTGGGCAAGTAAAAGGTGAAAGGTAAAAGTATGCTAGGCCTCTTAGTACGCTGACGTCAAAAAACTCGGTATATACCTACGTATGCTTACGAAAATATCGTCATCAGAACGAACCTGCTACACCTGCTACACAGTGCTACGGGGGTATCGCTCGCGTCATTCGTAGTCATTTCGTAGAAGATGTTGCGTAGAAGTCGTAGTAGATCTCGTAGTACTCGCGTAGTACTATCGTAGAAGGACATTGCCGTAGTAGACGCTCGCTCGGGGGAATCCCCGCTTTATCAATCAGTCAACTTAATAACATCAATATGATTGTGTAGCGGACTTGCAGTTTGTGAAAACACGTCGTTATAAAAGGTGGCGCTTTTTTGTACTAATATTTTATAGAGGTAAGATTTGTTTGTAATGTACGTTGATGGCGGCATCAGTAGCGTGATTCAGGTCTTCTGTGAGTGCAAGTGTAGAGGGCACTTAGGCCACTCCAGCAGCTGGAACATTGCAGACCATATCACTCATTAGAGTAAATCACTTAAATAATCTTAACTGATACCACGCAAATGATTTTGTCCATGCGTCAGGTTCTAATTTTAATTTCTAAGTATCATGTGTTAATCGTCGTCGATCGTGTTTCCATGTGGTGCCGGACGTAACAGAATAGCACCACTCCATTTCTTCCCGTGGCTGTCGTGGAAGGCGACTAAGCGACTTACTAGAGAATGGGCAGCAGCGTTCTCAATGCATTTGACCACCATACTGTGATCGCCAACCCGCCTGTCGAGCGTGGCGATTATGGCAAATCCCCCCTTTTGGGGCAGGCTTATGTCCAGCAGTGGACGTCTTTCGGCTGATACGATACTGATCTGTTAATATTGAGCAATGTAAATACATTTCAACATTAATATTGCTCAATATCTACAATATTATAATTATTGTTGTCGATACTGAGCAATGTTAATATTTTACATTAATATTGCTCAATATCTACAATATTATAATTATTGTTGTCGATACTGAGCAATGTTAATATTTTACATTAATATTGCTCAATATCTAGATTCAAGATTCAAGATTCTAGATTCTTTATTTGTGGAAACATGAGTACACATACAGAGCATGCAAGTTATTAAATTACATTATAGTTATGTAGATGATGGTTATGGTTATGGTTATGGTTACGGGTAGTAAGAGTGATCCCTCTAATTATAGACCTATATCTGTGCTTCCAGCAATGAGCAAAATTTATGAAAAAGTCATGCTAGACCAGATGTTGTCACATTTTAACTCAAATGGGATTTTACATAGTCGACAGTTTGGTTTCACGAAAGGTAGGTCGACGACTGACGCGGGAGTAAAACTCGTCAGTCACATTTTGGAATCCTGGGAGAAGTCCCAGGATGCAATTGGCATTTTCTGTGACCTCTCAAAAGCGTTTGACTGCGTTGACCACAACACACTCATCTGTAAATTACACCACTACGGAATTCGTGGACGAGCTGCTGATCTTGTACTTTCCTATTTATCAAACAGGCAGCAAAAAGTAAATGTTAACGGGGCAACGTCCTCGGGGTCTCTAGTTAAGATGGGCGTGCCTCAAGGTTCAATTCTTGGCCCTTTTTTATTTCTAGTTTATATTAATGACCTTCCTTACCTAATGGCAAACTTCTCGGATATAATTTTATTCGCTGATGACACCTCTCTTATTTTTAGAATAGATAGAAAAGATACGGATGTCTTACATGTCAACGATAGTCTAGCTGTTCTCTCGAAATGGTTTGCGGCTAATAATCTTTTACTCAATGCGAACAAAACTAAATGTCTTAAGTTCTCATTACCAAATGTACCCCAAGTAGGGCTAAATTTAAAACTTGATGGCAAGAAACTAGATGCTATTTCGGAAACTGTATTTCTAGGAATTACTTTAGATTCAAAATTGCAATGGGGTGCCCACATTAGAGCTCTCTCAAGTAGATTAAGTTCAGCTGCTTACGCAGTAAGAAAAATAAGGCAGTTGACTGATGTAGCCACAGCTAGGTTAGTGTACTTTGCTTATTTTCACAGTATTATGTCTTATGGCGTTCTGCTGTGGGGATCGGCAGCTGACGTAGATTCAGTTTTCATTTTACAAAAGAGGGCAATCCGCGCTATCTATAAAATGGGGCCTCGCGAGTCTCTTAGAAACAAATTCAATGAAATTGATATACTAACTCTGCCTTCTCTTTATATCCTAGAAAATATCTTGTATGTTCGCAAAAACTTAGGTCTTTTCAAAAAAAGATGCGACTTCCATAATCTAAATACACGTAGTAAAGATGAAATCGTGATTCCAAAATTTAGATTAACTAAAACTAGCAAGTCATTTCTAATAAACAGTATCCGCTTCTATAACAAGTTGCCAAAGTCGGTTACAGAACTTAGCGATGGAAAGTTTAAAACTCACATCAAACGTGTCCTTATCAAAAAAGCATATTATAAGATAAAAGACTACGTTGAAGACAGGGAAGTTTGGCATTAATTCCTTCTGCACATGTGGCTTCCCTGGTACCTCATTAACAGCATAACTTTGTGAGAGTCTATTAACTGCTTCCAAATTACAATGTTAATTTTTAATATTTTTATTTTTTACACTTTCTGACATATTCTCGTCATTTTTGACATTATACATCGCTTCAAATAGCACCTATATAATAGTGATTCTCATGGAAATCATGTCACTTTGTTTAAATAGGTTGATCTTACTAATGTAGATTCTTTTACATATTGTGAATGGGAAAACATTGTAGGCCTTACAGATTAGATTTATAGACGATTTTCTATTCTTTATTTTCATTCCTCTAAGTACTTGGTACTTATTGACAGGCCTGCACTGTCCTCCCATACCTATTATCACTGTAATTTGAAAACATTGTAAAACCCATTTATTTTTAAAAGAGTAACCGTGGAGTTTCTTGCCGGCTCTTCTCCATAGGAAGCGACAAATTGGAACCGTGCACCTAGCTTCTGACGTTTCATAAGTGCCCTTGCAGGTTTATGTGAAATAAAATATTTTGATTTTGATTTTGATTTTGGTTATGTGATGTTGTTACATAGCTATGTAGTGTTGGCGATATTGGGCAATATTAATATAATCAATATATTGCTCAATATCGTTACTGTAAATTAATTGAGCCATATCACTCATATAAGTGAAGATTATTCGAGTGTTTTATTATAATGACTGATCAAATACTAAGCACTTGAAAAGATAATAATAGATAGATATATGCAGATGGAAAGTTACATAAACATAACATCACGCCCGTATTCCCTGAAGGGTTGTGCAGAGACGTATAGCCAAGTTTTTCTGCAGGAAAGCTTTGAAAAGTTCTTCGTGAAAATTAACCGAATGATTTAAAAAAAAACTTTATTAAACAGAGCCTAATAAACATGAGAACTGGCTATCACACTCCGATAAATTTATAATATTAAAAAAAATTGCATTAGGTTTTCAAACACCATGTCGCCAGTCTCAGTTATGGAAAACCGTCACCGTAAAAACTTGGGTCAATTTCACCTGATGCTTGGAACTGACACCACTAACAGCTCACTTCACTTAAAAACTTAATCACGTCAATCACGCTTTTGTAGTTAGCCAGACTAAAAAAAAGAAAATAAATAATAATTTAAGAACTAAAAAACACGCTTTAAAATTATCTTCTACTTTTTAGTTTGGTGTTCTAACCAAACTAAAAAAGTTGAAAATAATTTCTAAAAATCCATACTAATATTATAAATATAAAAGTAATTCTGACTGGCTGTTACTCTTTTACGCCTAAACCGCTGAACCGATCGTCATGAAATGTGCCAGAGATATAGCCTGGTATATGGAGAAGGACATGGCTACTTACTTTTTTACGCGATAACCGACATTCACGCGGGCGGAGCCAAGGGCAAAAGCTAGTTCCAAAAAAGTATCCTTACTGTAAATGATTAATAAAAAAAAAATAGTTTGATTTTCTATTAAAGCGTGTCATTTAGTTTTAAATTATATTTTTTTGGAGATTACTTTGGATTTTTTCTATAGAGGAATCTACAAGTGATCGTGTTTCTAAACTGTATGTTTTATAGAGTAAATTCTTAAATATCTTACTTAATAATTACATAACTAAAGAATAAGTTATAACAATGTACCGAGGTATGAAATGAACGCAATTATTAGGCAAATCCCTCGACGCCCCCTTTTTTTTTGAGTGGGAAATCTTCAAATAACTTCTCCCGCTCTGGGTGGAGCAGGAGGGTGTGTCAGACTTTTACTGACTATAAAACCCACTCGTGTTCCCTCAGTTGCCTGTGTGGCCGCGGTATCTTTTTCGAACAACCCGCACCCCTGGCAGGCATCGATCCTTGCGGGCCCCATCAGTTGGTGCTGACATCTCTTTGAAGCGCGCGTGGAACACAACACGCTGTCGACCCGGGCTTGGTCCTTACCGGACAGCGAGCTACCCATTACTCGCCGTCCGCATGCCCGCGCCTACGGTGGCCGGTAAGCAGCCTGGGATTCCCGACGCCCAGGGCCTCTCCTGCGGCGACTAAGGCCGTGAGGGCGCATATACTGCCTCTCCCTCACGCGCGCCGCCTCCCTCTTCGCGAGCATTACTGCTTCGCAGAAGGAGGTGACGGCTACCCATGCGCTCTCGCTTCGTACCATGGCCTGGACCAGGGCCGGACGCGAGAGATCGCCGCCGCCGATCGCCTCCACGAGGACACGGCGGTGCTCCGCCCAAGCCGGGCAGACCGTACCGTAGCCTATCGTATGCTCGATGCCCCCTTAAGTTTTCACGTAGAGATTTGTTCAGCAATACACTAATTTTTGAAAAGTGTCTTCGTCCGATTCTAGTGCTAATAAACCACTAAAAAAAATACAACATTTTTATTTAATCGATTAGTGCTATATGTTTAAATGCATTTAAATTTTACATTTTCAATCATTTTTTTTAAACAAATGCGCTGTTATTTTATTATAAGACATAAGTTATAACTTAAAAATGAGTTATTTTTCTACTTATCGTTGGTTTGCTGTTCCAGAATGTAAAATATTAGTTAAATAAAAATCAAAGTAATTTTTTAGATTACGAAAATAATAGAAGTAAAAAGTTGCTTAGTTGACATGCCGTATGACATAATAACATGGCGCCTACTATTTCATCGTGTTAAAAACTGAAATCTTTAAATTGCATTTTAAAGTTTATTTTACTGTTTCATGAACTAAAACTAACATTTTCCGACTGCATTTTGCCTAAGCTATCTCAATAAAATATTTTTTTATTTTTTCTCATATAGAGTAAAATACCATATTGATCGACAGAAATTTGAGATACCGACTCCACTCGTAGATCGTTCATCGCTTCATAGGTTCAGTGCTGTGCGACTTTTCCCATTGGAGCGCGCGACCGCGACTTGTTTCCAATCAACAATGGAATGCGCCGACTTTTTGGTCTGCTCCTTCGCAACTGCTCTCGCGCACGGGAAGATCAAGTTTTTATCCAGCCAGTGTTAACTCAATTGGCAACAGGGACCTTAGATTACCTTAACTGTTATTTCTAAGTAGCTTTTGGTATTTTATGTTGGAACTTGCTGAGATTTATAAAAAAGTTGCAAATCACATTTAGCGTTAAACGAATTTAAAACATCGTTCTATTTCTGTTAAGCGTTTAAGTTGACTGTGACAGAATGATTTTTTAATTGAGTAAGTATGTATAACGCGAAGACATTTGTGGCCCGAAAATTGCTGTTGTTGTTTCTGGAAAATTCAAATTTTCTTACGTTATTTGCAATTTACAGGTCAGTTCCACGTAGTCTTTTAAATAAAATAGATTTTGCGACCGTAACACGTACGAGTATTTACAGAATTATTGTCATTAAAATCAATACAACCCGCTAAGTTAATTTAATACATTTTAATGTTTTATTCTTCAAATAAATAACTATTTAGTAGATACGGTCCGACTATGACTTTGGCCGACTAGCCGACTAGTCGGCTGCAATATCGCGGACTTGTCGGCCAAGCCGATCATTGCTTTCGGTTGAGTTCGGGTGACATCGACAATGTTCAAACTGGCAAACCTACTATTTTTGCCAATTATTTACTATAAGGGTTTCTTCTTTTTGAATTTCCGGATCTAAGTCCAATTAATTAATGGACCAAACGAAGTGTTCCTATTTCATCCTATCCTATTCTAGATTGCACTGAAAGTAGGCTGCAAAACTGATTCTATGTACAATATGTAACAAAAACCCTGTTGTTCCTTTTAGGGACGTATACACTTACCCACAAGCACAACATTTACGAAGTTATAATTTAAAAAATAAGCATTGGCTAGTCGAGAATTCAACATCAAATACTTAACTATTAAAATCGACATATTCAAAACAAATGTTAACAGTATCTGATTTTACAAGTATCCTTATTTCGCACAATAGACTACGAGCTTGGCGGCTTTCTTTGATCTAATCAAAATCAGTTAAACATTACAAATATTCATAATTAAATATTTATTTTAATTATTTTTGTTAAACAGTTTTTATAAATGACATGCTTTATTACGTATTTGTACCGATTCTGAAAACGTGGGTAGAAGGAACAACAGGGTTTTTGTTACATATTGTATTTAAAATAATAACAGTAAAGATTTCTCCTCCTCTATTATCAATCTACATCACAGAAATCCTGACCCTTAAAGCACAACGTATTTATTACCTTGCCAGAAACTATGCTAATGACAATGACTACAAGTTTTGCTGGACATCATCCGGAAAAGTTTGTCAAAGAAAAAGTGAAGGCGAAAAGCAAATATTGATTAAGAGCGAATCTGACATCAACAGCCTTCGTATGGACAAATAGCTATCGATTATATCATGCTTTCTCACTTGTGCCATTTATAAAATCGTTTTTTTCTACTGCTCCTTGTCATAATGTTAATTAATTGTAATTTGTTATCTGCAGGATCCAAACACAGACCTTTTCAGTGTATACCACAACACAAATATACATTTCACATGCACACACACAATCACGTTTACCAATCAATACATCATACTAATATGTTTACAAAAATGTCAAGTAGTAGGATCATTCATGAACTATTCCAAGCATTCCTTTATCACCATTATTTATTTATAAAACACCAATTATATGTGACATAATTTTCAATTCTGTTCCCGATGGCTAATAATTTCAATACAATTTTATCCGATTTAGATACTATCTCTGTGGCAAACAGCTATTTCTGTGACCCTGAAACTTGTAATAATGTGTTACATAGCTCTAAGAAATCTCTGAAAATTATAACACAAAACATTTGCAGTATTTACAAGAACTCCGATCATTTTCAGGCACAACTATCCTGATTCTCCTTCGACATCGACATTATAATCCTTACTGAATGCTGGCTTAATGAACACAAACCTTTTCCCATTATTGAGAACTACGAATCTTTTTCTTCCAAGACCAGGCTTAATCAAAATGGAGGCATGGTTATTTATGTCAGGAAAAATATAATATGCACTGTTGAAGAGCCAAAGTCAAATGACGCTAGTTTTCTATTGCTTCAAGTTTACCCTGATATTAACATATTAGCTGTGTATAGATCCCCATCCACACACTGCACTAATAGCTTTCTGAGCTCATTAGAATCAATCATACGTCCTATTAAAGCTAAACACATCATTATTGCTAGCGACATCAATATCGACATTAAATCGAACAATACTGACAGAATCAGTGCATCTTACCTAGATCTAACTGCAGAGCTAGGGCTACTAACGGCACACATCTATCCAACAAGGCTTGCAAACTGTTTGGATCATATTATGCTAAAGACAGCCGTCTCTGCTACGGCCTTTGTGATAGATTCAACCGTGACTGACCACGCCTCAATCCTCCTAAGCCTTTGCTGCCTTAATGCTGTCAGCAGCAGAAACACTGTGTGCAAGAAAATTGATTACGATGCTGCCTTTGCACACTTGCAAGCTGTTGATTTTTCCTTTGACGCAAAGACGCAAAACGACGCAAACGAACGCGCAAATCATGTCGCCACTCTTTTTGTTCATCCCATTTCAAGTGCATTAACACAGCACTCGACCACAATTTCACGCCCTTGTAGGAAAATATTGCTTAAACCCTGGCTTACCCCTGGTTTACTGCGATGTATCCGCCACAGAGATAAGCTTCACAAGTTCTTTTCTAAAACTCCACAAAATATATCTGCTGAAGTTATCTATAAAAGGTACAGAAACTTTTGTAACGCTCTTCCTAGAAAGTTAAAAAGGAATTAGAAAATACAGCTACTAATAAAGATAAATGGAATGCCGTCAAATCCATTATCAGCACCTCTGAACAAAAACCTCTTCGTCCCACAGAAAAGTGGTTCAAGTGCTGTTAATGAGGTTAACTCCTACTTCTCTAATATTGGTAAGCAGCTAGCAGATAAAATGACACAAGCTCAAAGTTTTTATAAATTTGACATAACCCCCGCGCCAAATTCAATTTTGTTACTTCTGCCAGACGAAGACGAGGTTGAAGCTTTGATTATGAATCTCAAGACTGACTGTGCAACTGGCTGGGATTCTATTTCAGCCAAGTTTCTTAAGTTCTCCAGACACATTTTCGTTCCTCATCGGACCAAACTAATTGAGATCTGTTTTACTCAGGGTGTATTCCCGAATGTATTCAAGAAGTCGCTTTTTACTCCTGTCCACAAGGGGGGGAATAAGGACGATGTTGGGAACCACAGGCCATCTCAGTTCTTACGACCTTGTCAAAAATATTAGAAAAGGTCTTAAACAAAAGGCTCACAAACTTTCTGTATCACAATAAAACACTGTGGGAAGCACAGTTTGGCTTTAGGTCGGAAAAAAAACACTGAAGATGCCGTAAGTCAATTGGTAGATCACGTCACACTTAAAATAGACCAAAAACAGAAATGCGTAGGGATATTTCTTGACCTGGCCAAAGCATTCGACACCGTCATGATTCCTTTCCTTGTGGATAAGTTAGATAAGATCGCCATCCGCGGAAATGCTCTAAAAATCTTTAAGGATTTTCTTTGTAGCCGTACGCAAAGAGTTAAAACAAATAAATACGTTAGCTCTGATGCTTGGGTTACCTTTGGCGTCCCACAGGGCAGTATGCTTGGCCCCAGTCTCTTTTTAATTTATATTAATGACCTATGTCAGCTGTCACTTGCTAATAGTAAGATATTAACCTACGCTGACGATACGGCATTAATATTTGATGGGGGCACCTGGGACGAAGTTCGACGAGGCACCGAATTGGGATTGCATAAGGTAAGCCATGGGCTAAGATCCAACCGCCTCACTCTGAACCTTTCTAAATCCGAGTTTCTCCAATTCTCTTTTCGTAAACTTAACCCAGTCAATTTAGACATTAGATTACATGACTGCAACTTGCCTTCTTCAACGACATGTTGATGCACAGCTATCACTAAGTCTACACAAGTGAAATCCCTTGGTGTGATTGTAGATGAAAGACTTGGCTGGCGGCAGCACATAGACCTCACTGCAACGCGTATACGGAAACTTGTTTGGGCTTTTAAAAAACTTAGACACGTAGCCGACTTCGAACTCCTTCGCACTGTGTACTATGCGCTCGTGCAGTCAGTCGTGGGATATTGTGTTGCTGTGTGGGGTGGGGGATGCAAAACTTTCATGATTCGCCTGGAAAGGGCCCAGAGATCTCTTCTTAAAGTCATGACTTTCAGACCCTTTAGATTTCCCACCAGAGTATCATACGACAGGTGTCAAGTACTTACTGTAAGACAGAATTATATTCTGCAAATTATTAACAAGCAGCACAGTATTATACCTTATAATGCAGAATATAATTAGAAGCGCACCAAAACAAACGTTTGCCTACCTTTACGCTGTCACTCGGCATCCGCCAGGCGATAGCGGATATAATCTTGACCTTTTCTTTATAATAAGTTGAACAAAATCATGACTATAAATCCCCTTACGATTCGTGACACTACAGCGCAACAGAAAATTTACTGCAATCAACATAAATATCTAAGAACACAAATCATTGGTATTGCCAGTTCACACACACACACAAATACACATACACACTCATACCAGCACCCCTTATGAAATGATTTTGTTTTGTTTGTTAATCCTGGTTTTATGGTAATTTTTTATTTTCTCTAATTTTATTTTAATCTTGATTTAAAGTATATGTTTTTAATTCAATTTTAAATCAAATTTTGTCTTTATCTTGATTTTATTCTTATTTAGTTTTTGATTTAATGAGATTGTTTAATTTTGTTTTCTTTAATTCTCATTATTTTTAGTACTGAATAAACTTAATTTTAAGTATCCTAATTATATCACCGTTTGCTGCATACAATCTGCTTAGTTGTAACCTAAATGGAAGAAGTCACTGGCTCTTGAAATACAGGTATTTTAACCTAGCTCTGGAGTCAGGGTATCACATTATTCTGTAACATGTTTTTATGGCAATAAAGAATTTATTATTTATTTCAATTTCGTTTCAATCACCGTCTTTTAAATTTTGAAGCATATTAATACGAGTAAAAAATGGGTCGACCAGTCGGCGGTTTTAGCCGACTAGTCACCGACAAGTCGCCGACTACAAATATGGCCGCCAAGTCGGTACATCACTACTATTTAGACACTGGGCTGACAATCTGACACCGAACTGCACATTGCAAAAAAAATGAATATCGCGAACTTAGCGCATCCACGCTAAACCATAGGTCAGTTAAACAGTATGATATGCTTCCATCTAAAGTATTTGTGTTCTAACGCTCCGCCTCTCAGATAACTCGCTTTTCAACAATATTAAACTTTACGATTTCTCAGTTATTGTATGATCCGTTAGCTTTTATAGTTTTGTATTAGAACAAGTCTTAACTGAGTATTGCTGTGAAGAGCAATTTAACTAAACACTTTAATTATTCAACCAGTAACCATAGACGCGTTTATCTAACCTCGTTTCATATAGGCTGTTATACTAGATCGCTAAAGATAATCCGTAAACAATAGCCTGTATTTCTGTCTATAGATAGGTAATTAGGTGTTACTTAAGGTGAAAGCTTCAGGGTAACCCGCGAAATTAAAAAAGTGGTGGTTTAAAGCTTATTTGCAAATCACATTGAGCGTTATTTTTTTTTAACATCTCGAAATATTTCTCTCAGGTGTTTAAAGTTGACGTTGACTTTGACGGAATTATTATCCTAAAATATTTTTTAATTGAGTGGGTATGTTTAGCGCGATGTCATTTGTGGCCTGAAAATTGCTGTTGTTATGTTTCTCATCTTCGGAAGAACGGTTTCGTAATGAAGAGGTATGTAAGTATAAGGACCGCTTGGTTAAGGTGGAAACGCCAGCGTAGCGCGTGAAATTCAAATTTTCTTAGATTTTTTGCAATTTTCAGGTCAGTTCCAGGTTGTATGCCGTTAAAAATATGGATGTACTTATTTATAGTCATTAAAATCATCAATACAAACCTTATGTTCAGTTAATTCCATTGAATGACTTTTCACGAATTAGTCATTCATTTTCTCATTAATTTCGTGGTTACCCTGGAGGTTTCACCTTAAGTGAATACTTTCATTACCTATTTAACCACAGATGCTTTCATTTAACAACATGTCATAGAATGGGGTACCTAACTTACACTTTAAGACAAGATGTCGTGTCTTGCGGCCGCCATATTAGTTTGTCAAAGACAATTCGTAGACCATATTATTCTGTATTTCATAATCAACGGTTAGGCAATTCTCCACAGATCCAATGAAATATTGTGGTAATTATTGCAAAAAGTAAATAATTTCTCACTCAGTGACCACAGCAATATTTGCGATCCTTGATGTTTCATGCATGACATAATAAACTGCGTCATTGGCTCATTGGCGATATGAAAGTATTTACTTTGAAATGATGTAACCCGGGGATCTAACCCTTATTCGATACCTATTACTTAAATGTTCGTTGTCATAATTTGGAATTACACAATGCTAGCCCATGTTCCCACGAACGTAATAAATCACGGCGGGATTTTTACGCGCAATAGATTTTCAACTCTCTGTGTTGCACTGAGCATTGAGAATCCAACAGAGTTCAGCGCGAATGAGTCTCAGTCCGTCGAAAAAACACTGTTCGATTTTCAACTCCTCGGCGCTAGGACTACCGCGCGATCCGGTGCGCGGAAAAATCCCGCCGCGATTTGATTACGTCCGACTAAAAGCATCTACTTAATAATAATTATCTAAGTAATCTCGACCGTGAATCGGTAGATCTATCTATTCAGGGGCCTTATTCTGTATGGTTATAATGATTCCCCGCAGAATCTTACTACGTTCAAACTACGTGAATATCGTGTTTTTTAGAAACCAATGTAACGGTAAGGAATTGATATGTCATAATAGGTATTTTGTATGTTCCATGACAATTTGTCGATATTATTAATACGATATTAGCAGATGTCGTGTGTGATCTAAGGAATTGACGTGGTTTCGAAGTAAGGGATCGTTAAGTGGTCATAGTGAATTAGGGCCCTGTTGTTTCATTATTTATTATGTGAATACAGTCGGACGCGAACACAAGCACCAAATTTATTTTTTATTTCTTATAACACGCTTTTATTAGCTTGGTACTTAAGTATGTATCTATGTAACGAAATCTTTGAACTTGATTTTCACCCCCTTCGAAACGTCGGATTGATTTGAAACTTTGCACACTTATTAAGGACCAATGACAATTTAATAATTTCATAAATTTGTTCCAAAATGTTGGCCAAAAAAAATTTAAAACAAAACTGAAAAATCACGCTTTTGTAGTTAGTGGAACTAAAAAATAGAAAAAAATAATACCTAGTTTAAAAAAACACGCTTTAAAAACCAAACTAAAAAAGTACAAAATAATTTCAAAAAAGCGATTGGTGCTTGATATTAATTGATTACAAAAATACCTCAAAAAGCACCCCGAGCTTTTTGAAATTATATTTGTGTTTCAAAAACGGTCATGTAGGCAGCATATTAAGAACTGTTTAAACCCGAATTATAATAAGGTAACAAAAGAACAAAGACTGGGTACCTACTGAATAAAACTTCACACTACACTTTACAGTCCATTTATCATTTTTTATTGAATTCTTATGACAAAATTCGTCACCGTGTCATGTTCTTATCGATTCATGGTATGGTACCTAGATCATTTAGGTCGAAAAGTAGACCAATTCTGTGGATAGACACCAGGTAAGCCAAACTCACTGAGACTTATCTAAGGAAGAAGAAGTAGGTAACTATGTATTCTTACTCACTGAGATTAGTCAAGCAGACAAGCCAGGTTGGTCAATGAAACATCTTCTGGATCAAATGAGAGTATGGTAGTCCAGGAGAAAGGAAAGAGAGATAATGGAACCGATTGATCGATGGAATGCCATGAACTTATGATACGCAATACGCTAATAGAAGGCTTGTCCTTCCTTCGACAGCTCGGTGCATTAGAATAATGTTATTGGTCCTATGAGTCAGACCTGATGCGCCCACGCGTCGTCACTTGCTTTTAACATATAAATATACTCGGTTATCGTTATGGCAACGATAAGATTAGTTTGGTTAAAGTGTTTATCATGTTTTTGGGTGATATGTTAAGAGGTGACGGTTTGTTCTAGTTCTGCAGATGAGATAATCAGTTGTGATTATCTTATGTACCTAGCTAGGTTGTTTGTGAGCTTGGAACACAAAATCATTATTGAGCATGCTTACATTAGGTACTCTTAAACTGAAAAAAAAAAACAAAACTAATTTTAAGAATCTATCGAGGAATTCTTCTAAATATCCCTTTAATTCACGATCCGATAAATCTGGCTAGAAATTTACAGTTTCTGTAGGTAGCTCATACAGCGGCGTACCAATAGACAATGGCGCCCAGGGCACGCATCACATTTGCGCCCCTTCGTAAATGATCTCTTCGGTCTACACTGAGCAAAGCTAGGTCGCATAACATTCTTGACCAATTATAGCCTTCAATAACGAAGGTATATTTCAAATTGCTTGCTATACTGCAATTTTAAGAGAATTTGAATAGAAATACCTAGGCAGATTAGGAAATACGCTTTCATCCCCATACTGCACAATTTATTCAAGTAGCTCTTCAGATTTCTTAGATATAGGTAACAGTATGAAATGTTTTATTGATGTTTTTTTTTATATTTAATAATTGGCGACTTTTTGCGCCCCCCTTCGTTAGGCGCCCAGGGCTCGTGCCCTGCCTGCCTCACCTAAATTACGCCTCTGAGCTCATATTATTTCGTTCAGTCCTGCATTTACAGAAATCTAAGTAGGTACTGTGGAGGCTCAGACGAACCTCCAGGTACCGGGGGTGTGCGGGGGTCTCTTTAAATGATTAAGGGGCGCTTAAACTGTGGGACTCCACGTTTATTTCAAGAGTTCTGAAGACATTCAGATGCTTACCAAGACGCGCCTGTCAATAGAAAGAAAGCTCACCGGACACCACCTACTTAAAATTATTTGACGTTCTTATTTTAGAATATCCTAAATGCTCGAACATAGACATAGCCTAATCATCGGCTGCCAGTATGTGCGTGAGGTAATACACTAAGTAAATATCCTATACAGTACCCGTCTTAGCAAGGGGTATCGGATTACCGAGTAAAAGGGTTGAGGAGGTCAGATAGGCAGCCGCTCCATGTAAAATACTGGTCATTAGCTGCATCCGGTAAGACAGAAAGCCGACCCAGCATAGTTGGGGAAAGGCTAGGCAGATGATGATAAATGAAAGATGAGGTGTTTCCTACCTGACTACTCTGAGAAGAAAGGCCAAAACAAACTCAGAGGTCACAGTCTTTTTAAAGTTCAGACATCGTCTTGGTCAGATCATGTGAAGACCATGTAGATTGATGTCTGAAATGGACTTTTGAGAAAAAGAACTACTCGTACACAGACTGAGTGGACCTGTTCAGTCAGTGCACGTATTCGCCACTAATCGTGCAGCTCAATTTAGATGAGTGATGATGGGAATATTTACTCTGAAGAGCTATATAATTATGAGACTGCGTAGCCAGCAGCTTCACTAATAACGACGTCTCACACCCTGTCTGGCTTGAAGCCTGTTTTATCTTTGGAGTGGCCATTTTGATCAATATCGATGTGACAACTATAATTATCGACATGAAGAGGAAGGTCCCCTGCTAAGTTAAACTATAGTGATATTTTAAGAGGAATTACTCCTTCAACAACACGTGTTACCAGTTTTCAAACAGCCGAGTGTTCGTATGATATTATTATTTTACTTAAATGTCGAAAGCAACAATATTATCCTTGTTTACGGGTTTCATGTTTCCATATTTTTATCCCTATTATGACCGTAAAATCCACGAAGTCTACTTAGTGTTGGCGACTTTAGTCGTCGTTCACACAGACGTAATAATATCGCGGTGGATTTTTTCCGCGCACTGGCTCTCAATGCATTGCTTAGAGCCGAGAGTAAAGAATGGAAAAGTGTGTTTTCTCAACGCGCTGAGATGCACTCCGTTAGATTCTCAATACTCGATTCAACACCGAGAGTTGTAAATCCAGTACGCGATAAAAACCCGCTGCTATATTTTTACGTCCGTATAGACGTCAACTTAGGGGTTACCTGCGGCATTTACTTGTACATATGTGAGAACGTCGTATAACCATAAGATAATGCTTTACATTTAATTTTGCCATTTAATGACTGTATTATGAACATATTTTTTGTATTTTCTTTCAGCCGTTGGCCACTTTATGATCGTTGGTATATAAATACGTTAGGTATATCGGTGGCTATTTGAATTTATTAATACATTGTCGTTATCAAGTGCTGTGCCTACTATCGTGGTGAGGCAACGGTCACCGCTGTCCGCTGCGGTATCAAGCACAACTGCTCACGACCTAGATCCAGAGTGCAGTTGGTAACAGTTGCCTGTCGGTAAATGTTATATTTCTTTGGTAAATTAATCCAGGCTTATAACGTGTTGCTTTGTCTTGTAAAAAATGGCTTAACAAACCATTGCGTCAGCTGAATGGGACTTGGACCTTGAACGAAGCTTTTTTGTATGGTTTCCGTTGCGGTTGTGAGTAGAATAACCTTCATAAATTGACTTTAGCTTTGGATAATCAAACTGAAACGTACACAAAACTTATACTTAAAAAATCTTAGAGCAACTAGAACAAGGAAATAATCATAGATATCTACAACAAAAACAACACAGTTTTTAATTCACACATCCTAATTTATTTAGGAGAAATACACTTGAACTCGGTCCATAGAGTTTCGAAAGTAACGGACGGCCTCATTGTGGTTCGATTGCCACTGCCAAAAAATAGCCAAAGTCTACGATTCGGACGTTGACCTTCAAACGGTTACACTCGCTGGGAATCAGTGAGTCATATGACTTGATTTGCTCATCAACTTATGGGAAGTTGGCTATACTTAGGAATAAAAAATATTATGAGGAAATTGACCTCAACACAAAATTAAAAAGATACCTGCAAGTTTCGACCACAAATTAGAAATTAATGTGAAACGACAATAGTTTCATTTTGACTCAAAACCACCAAAAAGTATGTTTTGAGTAACATTTACCATATGCTTTGTATTAACATGATACCTACCTACATTTAATGCAGCATAATTCAAGATCCTTCCAATTTCTAGACAAGACCAAAGACAAATTGTTTAATGTCCCAACAAGGTATAATACACCTGCTTCAACGAGGTAAGGTTTTTAACAAATCGATTTATGGTAATGCATATTAGCAGAAGCAAATGAAATGGCCTACATTACACCCACACGGGATCGACAGGTCCAATTCGGGAGTTGCATCAGGGCTACGGCTGTTTATTTTGGTCGCATGACTCGAAAAGTGACGGAGCAGCATGAGATCACCAGTTCTCATTATCGACCAACTGAGAAGCCGACGTTGTAAAAAAATATTGAAAGAACAAACTGTCAAATCACTTACCTACCTAACTAAATTACGTTCTAATTCTAAACTTTTAAAAGGAACGGTCGATAGAGAATCTGTATTTATAAATCATGTGCCCTCGTGTTTCATAAAAAAAACTAGTTATGGAGATAATTAGTAACCGCATTGTCTAAGTTAAGACTGTATTCTCCCACAGATTATAAAAACAGACCACCGCGTGCTTAACGTTAGGTTTAAAACAGTACAGCGTACGAGTGGCCACATTTATGGTTAGAATACATCCAATATCAATGAATATTTTAAAAATAAATCCGAACAATATAAACTAGTTTTACCCCACACATGTAGTTGCGGTAGTTCATGTTTATATGAATTCTTTACTTCGATAACAAAGGTGTCTAGTAAACTTTTGATCTCTTTTTGTCATCTAGTAAAATATCTTTTGCCCGAACTTTATCCACAGATTCGAATATAGTAATAATATTGCTATTATTATTACCTGGATCAAAACCTATCGACTTACATTAAGATTAATTTCATTTTTATTGACAACGAGACATGAGAACTAGAATCTTTTACGTTCGCATAATATTTTGCATCGGTTCACTCCATGGGTTCGGTCAGACAGATAAAATATCATAAGTACAGATCTATACATCTTCGGGGCCAGCATCTGGCTACAATCATGTCGAAACTTGTTCTACACGTGCAATTAGAGGGGGTCACACAAATAATGTCGGATATTATTTAAAATTTTCGCCATCCATTATTCTCTCCCTAAATACTGGGCCCGTACCAAATTACGTATTAATGTATTCAATCCAGTTTCTATTCATATGTAATTCAATGTTTTTGTAAGCTTTTTAGAGCAAGAACTGGGTCGCAGATGGGCGCTGGATTGAGAAATTTAAATAAAAACTTGGTGCGATCTTTACAAATAATATCATCCATGAATAAGTAATAATAATTGAATCTGCTCAGCTATGGGCTTTTATTTGGAGTGGTTTTTGAAAGTACAGAATAACAGACGGTTTGAAAACTGTAACGGTGCATGGGTATCTGGGCTACGTAAGTAAAAGTCCTGAACAATTAAGTTACAAAACCGGTGGAGCTCTTGATGACAGAGAATAATGACGTCACTCTTACGTCCATAATAGTATTGGAGACAGCGAACCACTGTGTTCCTATTAGTCCATCAACGGAAATAATAAGTGCTCCGCGTTTTCTATCTCCTTTTAAAGTTGACGCTGATCTTTCTTTGCAAGAGAGTCCATTTATATTTTGACTTCCGCGTGTGACATGATGGGAAATAAATGCTTCGATTTAATGACTCTTGCTCGGACATAATACTGGCTGGTTATGCGCGCGTGCGCACGACCTAACTATTGTCATTTACATCATTGACTATTGTTCCCTGTTCCGTGACTTCTAATAGCTAAGTAAAATACTAATTAGCTACAAAAGTAGATATGTTCCTACCTTTGCCCGTCAAGGTAACGTTTTTATTGAACGGGTTTTCTCGCTATCGGATATTATTGTGAAAAAGTCTAGCCTGATGTAATATTTTATTTTTGTTAGATATATAATCAAAAAATTGGTGCTGAATTACTCTATATCGCCAAAAGTATCTCTTACTTACCACCTCAAAATGTCATTTCGAAATTCGCAGTAGCTTGTAAATTGCAACAAAAGACCTGCCAATATGTAAGCTCTAGGAGTTTAGGATGTGCAAAGACCAAGGCTACAATAACAGTTATACTGGTGTCAAAGTCAAAACATTTATTTCAAATCAGGCACATAAAATGCACATTAGAACGTCAAAATTTACAATAAAATAGAATTGATTCTAGTCGCCCCTTCCAAAAGGTCTCGTATAAAAAAGAATGGGCGAGAAACTCCACCGTCTCTCTTTTCAAATGTTTTACAATATGTATTAGTAGGCACCTATACATTAATTATATAATTACATGTGAAGACAGGTAAAAAGAAATTTAAAATGTAGCAATCAGAGATAAATTAATTATGTATATGACACGTAGGTACATGGTGGTACTCACATATTTCGTCAGGTACAAAAAAAAGTAAAGTAGAACCTACAAAAACGAAGACTTCGACGGTTGGTGGATCAAAATAATATAGGTACAGTCAGTGCAGAGGTTAACATTTTGTCATTAGATTCACGTTCAATAGAATCAATTTTAAGCCTCAAAGCTGTTAAAAGCCCTTCCAATTTCGATATTTGACATTTATAAGATTAATTTATTTCTCAGTGGTTTCCAAGCAAACCTTGTAAGCAGCAAAAACTTAGGTACAGTCAACACACAGTGATTTACGTCTTTTGCAATGCCCTCACGAATTTATTTAACGTATAGCGAATTGCAAAACTGGTGAATGTCATTTTGCATGATGTATGTCCGATATGATAGGAAAGGCATTACTGTTGCCGTAGCGGTGTGCCTATAGAGCGGATGGTCCCATTCCACTGCGATAACGGTATCAACCACCACTCGCAAATAACTATGCACCTACCACTAAGTTCCGGTGATCAATTTATGTACCTATGTGTGTTACATAATTACATCTTGCATTAATAAAAATCATGAATGGGTCAAAGAATTGAGTCATCTGAGCTTTGATAAGCGATGTAAATAGTTACGTTTTGTAAGGTCTTTTCAAATCTAATTCTATTCTTCACCTACTTACATAGGTAATTTGTAACTTAATGAAAGTCTAAGATGATCTTCTGAATTGTTCATAATTGTGCCTGGAATGGAACAATTTGATAGCAGTTGATCAGTTTTTAGCTCTTGTGAAATGGTGTTATTTGTAGTTGCACGTAAATGGTTCCCAGTAGGGCTGGGAGCCTACTCTCGGCAGCAATTTAAACTTCATTTTGAACCCTAACATCATAAACTCTTTGCTGATTGGAATAGAGTTCAATATCCTTAAATCCAATTCAAGATTTATTGCAATTGGCGTTGAGAGCGAGGTCCATTTAACTCCGTTGATTTGTGTTCTCACGCCTTAAAAGAATAGTTACTTTCAGGATTATGGCCGTATCCGTTATAACCATTCGTCATGGTGCTGAATTAATATTCTTTCGCTGTCATCTTGTAGATAATTGTGATCTCTAACAGCTGAAGTTAGTAGAATTTAGTTAAAAAGCCGGCGTGACCATACTTGCTGTGTGCGAAACGTGCGACCGCAACATTCCCAGTACCTCAAACGATGCCACTTGTGGCGATCGGCGACAGACGGCCGTTTATGGCGAGGACGGTCGGGACGGAATGTGGTCTGCTCTTCTACTACCGCCGACTCATGTGAGGAGTGAACGGAGTGGCGGGGAACTGGCAGGAAAACGCGTCAACGACCTTGATACAAGACCCAGGAAAAGAAAGCATGTTTTGTGCCCGATAAGGTTACTTACCTTTTTGACTAATGCAAGGAAGGAAAGACAAATCTGAAAATCGGTAAGTACCTACTTAATATAGTCCATGTTCTGATACATTCGAGGATAACTATTCGTTTACCCTATGGAGGGTTTTTTACGATGAGAGAACACTCCATTGTGAAAACGATTTTCCTTTCGATGATCATTAATTCATTACTGACGCTTTTGTAGCCATGCTTATTTTATATGCTATAAATGTAATACAGGATACATTTTTAATGTGTCCATATGGATTGAGGAGCCATGTCTCAGATTTAAACGAGGGTACTACCAATATTTAGTAGTAAATTAGCCAAATTTGTAGCCCCGATCCTGGAATTTGTAGTAAAACCCTTCAAAAGTTACAGGACTTTGAAGGTGGCTCCTCAATCTTGACGGTCTATAAAAAACAAATGTACGTAGCTACTAAAGTAATTGATCAAATCGAAATTTGATTACGCCAATATTTAGTAGAAATTTCTACTAAATATTGGCGTAATCAAAATTCCTTTACATTCAGTATTTCAAAAGATATTAATAATTTTAACCAGTGCGCAAACTGTAACCATGAATTCAGCATATCATTCTATTCTAGGCCCACCAGTGTTGAAAGTTTTCCTCGGTTTTAAGTACAAAAAAAAAGCTGTTCTATACATTTTGACCGCGTAGGTATTGCACTTTTCTATGAAACAGCTGATTTTTTGTATAACCAAAAAAGTACATAAAAACGTATCCTGTATGTTTATGCCTGTATTGTTATTTCTAGCAATGTCTAACCTAATATTTTGCCTGCATAGCTGTCTCTCGTCACTTAAGCCATATTACAAAATGACTCGACAGCCGCGAGAATGCATGCTTGCCAACTACATACCTAAATGACACTCAAACTTATTTGTTTTAAATGCTTGCAAAGGCTTAGGTATGCATTTTGATTGTAAATGACTAAATATTACAAGCTAAGCATTCCTAATGAAGCAACTGCTTCTAATTTGTCGTAGGTTTCTAATAAATCATGTATCGAAGCAATAAATAGTATCATTAACAAGTGCATGGAACTAGGAAGTTCTTTGGTGTACAAGCCTTGTACGGGTCAATGCACAAAGGTGCCGACGAACGACCATCCAAGAGTATCAGGCCCACACAGTGCCCGCCGCCGGCTAACGGTGCCACGCTCAAATATTTTACCATTACACTGAGCATGAGCCTAGTCAGCTAACTGTGAATAAGCACAAGTACTCGCTGTACCTATCAACCTTAAAAACATGTAAATGTTATGTGCCGACGTGATATTCTCTGGAGATATACTTATTTAGGTTGTTATGTGACGGCGGAGGGCCGGTTGCGGCGTTTCGGACACGCTCAAAGAAGTAAGTGCATGCGAACTCCTTGCCTTCGTGAGCCTGTACAATGTGGACAACTGATGCGGGTAACGTCGAAACCTGTAGATTGAAACGTCGATATGATATGTGGACCTACTTCAATAAATCTACCCGTTTATGTTCTCCACAATCTTGCGGTTTGCAAGTCCATGTATTCATCAAACTAACTTCGCAAGTAATAACATTTCCAGCACATGAACAGTGGTACGTGGTTGTTTACGTATTGTGTTAAATAGTAACGGTTTCAGATTGAGCGGCGCGTGCTGAAATGCGGCCAATCGATTTGGAACGTATTTAGCGCGAGCTAACGTACCAGCAGCTAGGATATTAGTAGCGACCTGGCCAGCCTACGCAATCTCAAATAGAAATAATTGCAGTTCCGCCGACGTTCAGATCCGTTGAATCACCCACCCATTTCAAAAGAGCTTTAGTCAATCCAGCGGCTAAGTTGCATCGTGTCGTGGCCATCTTATTGGCTGACCGAACTTGACAATAGTGTTGAGTAGGACATACAAGAGGCGGTACGTTTGTCCCGTACATGACGTCAAAATGTAAGAGCGGCTCGGCATTTTATAATGTACTGCTTCAAATTTTATGTCGCGGCAGTCGCGAGGTTGATTACTTACTCTCCATCTCCGTAAAACTGTAGGATGAGGACAGAGACGGAGCGAGACGCATGCTACAAATTACGTCATTCTACACTGAACATTACGTGACTGCGTTTCGAGTCTCGGGCGAAAGGGAAATATGTTGAGATTGACATGACTACATACCGTGCGGCACGTATTGAAGCGACAGTTTAACGTTGTGACCAGTGTAAAAGCTTTTTATTTGATGCTTTATTTTTAAAACTATTTAATTTTAAACGGCTTTGTATTGTTGTCACTTCTGTGCCTTCGAAGCGTACTTCTAGCAAAGCGAACCAGGTCCTTACAAAAAGAAGGAACCGGCTCAGTGGCAACAAGTCGCGCAAATATTACTTTTACATTGTAATTTTATTAATTACCTTTTTATTAAATTCTTTAAATGATGTTTCATAATTATTTGCTTAATTATAAACAATATTTACTATGATAATCGTTTCATATTACTTTGCGATACTACTAAAATATGTCTTCAATCAGAGTTCAGACTATCATTGTACTGTTTGAAGCACAGAGTACATTATTATTTAATGGAAGTTTGAAGGAGTACAAATGTCACATTTGTGCTGGTACCTTCAAACGTATCACGGAGCTTCAGTGCGCGTCGCCCAAGTTCCAAACCTCATTGGCCTCACCTCATTTGAAGTAGGACATTGTACCGGCTCAGTACAAAAAGAGGCTACTCTTACAAACTCTTTTTCATGTCGTGTCCTACCCAACACTACTTGACAAAAACATGGCCGTTGGTAGGTAAATAGGTACTCAGTCATCTATTTTCAGTAGACCTCAAACATATTCATCCTTTTTTGTGAGAATAAAAGCTAATCTAATCTAAATTACTAAGTAACCTATTACCTAGCCGGATACTTTACTTCCTGAACATGTGTTATGCTTAGATGGGTAGAATAATGGGCATGATGATATCATACTAACGTCATGTTTGCGAATTTGTCACTAGTGTTTGAATAAAAACTCACACCCAACCCAACCCAGAAAGAGGTAGATACGTTTACCCTGAGGTAGATACGTTTACCTTGTACCATTATGTTAAAGTTAAAAATGCCAGTCATAAGTGATTGTAATGATTAACATAATTATAAAAATCAATGATTTGTTCGCCGATCTCAGGATGCAAGCATAAAACCCTAAAACGTTTCATAATGAATTATTGATGTTGTTAGATCATTCATGTGTAGAGCAAGTCCGAATTTCAGTTTAAGAACTACAGTCCGGCTGCCGAATTAATGTTTTCGTGACACTTGTCAAATTAGTAAATATGTATCAGTATTCATTTGTATGAAACTGACGGGCATCAAAAACACATTCTGTCAACGGCCGGACTGTAAAATATTTTGCGTGCTGAATTCTTTTTTCAAAATTACTTACACAATTTAAAGTTCCAACTGGCCTTTAGACCACAAAGCTTATAAAAAAAGTTGTCTTTTAATAAAATTAAAACCCAGATGCTGTGTATGTAAAGTATCTGTACTTTGAACTTGAAGTCACCAAGATGAGTTATAAAAACCGTCCCCGGTCACGTTGCGCATCGTGGACGCGTGGTATCAATCTTTTATTGAATAGACTGCACACTTGTTATGTGTGTACATGACAGCAATTTATTTCCCGTCGTCTCAAGCGTCCAACCAGCGCAAGCGCAGCTCTGGAGGTCTGCGACACATTCATTGTACACTCATGCATCATGCTCCATATGTTTTGCTTTTTGCTAAATATTTAGTTTATGTCGCGCCAGTTTCAGCGGATGTATTCTGAATATTCACATAATATTTTTTGTGAAACTTAGAATTTATTGTCTAAGGTTTAGCGATAAATTCAAAACTTCAGTTGCTCATTTTGGTTTAGACATTGGCATGACCGTTAAGCCAATGTAACAACGTTCTATTTCAATTTTGACATTCGATATCTCTCAGGATGCAAGTCCCTATATCGTATACCTACCGATAGTCAGAATAATGTTTAAAATGCTATATGTATATCACATCTCCAATTGTGAAATTCTAATATTTGCTCTCATCGCAGAAGTTTTAACACCCCACGCATCTATGCTGCGCAAAAGCGGCGTTAACTCCACGTCAACGCAACGTGAGTATCGATGTAAGTAAAAAAGTCTGCTTAAAAACCGAAGCAACTAAGTAGTCTCAACCAACGCTATAATAGATCTCACACGAAGGCCTTAACCTATTCTCTCAAGTATAGTCAGCCTGTAGGTAATACTCTCACTGCTAAGACACAAGCCTACTCTCTGAGTCTGTGAGTGGACCATAATCCACCACGCGGGCCCAGCGCGGGTTGCAAGATGGCACATGTCTTTGAATTTTTGGTTCTAGGACATGCTGGTTTCCTTTCGATGTTTTCCTTCACCGTTTTGAGAGCAGTTTCTAAGGTAATCGTATCAAACCGATCAGCATTTATATACTACTACAAAAATAATTTGTTTTTTACATAGTATACATTTTCATGATTTCTAAGTATGATGTTCATAAAACACCTTAGATTATTATAAAAATGTAGATATCAGTGAGCAATACGCGTGCAATGCCGCGTGCGTCGTGATTGCCTACGTTTCGCCATGCCAATGTTTTCTTTGCCTTTCAAGAACATTTATTTTCTATTAAGTTTTCCTCATTATTACCTATTCCGCATTCCTGTAATTGGTGCACAAATCCTTATCAAAATCAATAGTATTTCTGGTAAGTAATGATTGCTCATTGTTACTAACAAAACAATACGTGCACATACTGAACTGTACGAGTATATACCGATAACAATGCTAGAACAATAGGGATGTTATCAACTTAGTACTGCAAAGTGAAATGTCGATGGAGCGTTGACCGCTGAGTAACACTTGCTGCGATAACCCGGCTTTGTCTGTGTTGCTTTATTTCTGCTCTCCCTGGTGGTAAACATCCATGCGTCATCCCCAGTGGTCTCTGATCTACAAATAAATAAACATGTGGTCTCTTCCAGCTTTGTTTTACATTAGAGGAGAATCTTCCATATTTTACACGATTTGTTCATCTGGGAATTAATATCGATATAATCCTATAGCTCTCTACCCTCGACGCATATCATGTGAAATCTATGGTGTCGATAAAGCTTTTATTTATAACTGCAAGTGTTTATCAGCACTGAAAGGGTTCTCTTATTCAAGAATTATGCAAAACGGCTGTGTGAAACGTGATTGTCAGGTTTGTATAGGTAAGACGCATCTCATTAGCGAGGACATCCATATGCATCTTTCGTTTAAAAGTTTAAGACAATGGCTGGTGTGGTAGTCGTGACTCGGCCGCCTATGACATGCAGTGTGTCAAAGAGGAGCATATGGATCGGCTCAAGACACTCCACCACTGTAAACACTGGATGTACAGCAAGTCATTTGCAAAACAAAGACCGCAGAACGCGGCCGAAATAAAAATATTTACGCAGCCACTGCTGACTCAAGCATCGCTTTGTTTGGACGGAGGAATAACCTTTTCGCAAGAAAATAAATTTATGTCAAATCACAAAAACAACAACGACTTGATTATAATCCGCTGCGTTTTACCCAAATTAACGGGCAAAGCAAATTACGACTGGGAACTTGGTAATACAATATGTACCTTATAGGACATACATATTTTTATAACAATAAATATAAACGCAGCTGGTGTAGACGTTTAAAAACAAAAGGGGAATCCGAAATTGGAAGTTCAACATACAGCATTTAAAAACGTAGCCTTGTAACAGGTAGAAAAATGCAATAAAGACTTGCATAAGTATGTATTAAACAGTATCAATTTACATTATTTACAATGAGCGGCGTCGGCACGCGAAGGCGACACGGGTATCGCCGGACGTGAGACATTAGTTTAATGTAATAACGACAATTTGCATGAAATAACTTGCGCCGCGTCCGTGCACCCGCGGCCTTATTCCATGACTTCTCTCAATGACTGCCTCAAGAGCTATTTGACTCATGCTCAATGAACATGAATCTTAATTGAAGCGAACTGGCAATGTGAATTGTTGATGAATGTTTGCTTTTGTGATGCCGTTATACATACAGTGTTGCAGTGCATGTAGGAATTTATTTATAAGTATTTCCATTAAAAAAAGAATGAATATGTTTGTTTTCCTCTTTTCGCATGACACACATTCACAAGTTGTCAGGTCATGACTGTGATCCTCGAAAGTGTAGGCAGAGATTTATTAACTGCCTCACGTTCTCAGACCACTCCACAGTCCACACTGAAGCCTGTTGTATTGCGTCACTATTTCCTCGTGACTCTGCTTTCAATGAAGCCAAAGTTGAAAGCTGGGTAATTTCTCTCACAAACACGGAATCTTGGCCAAATTGTGATTTTGTCGATACTTCGAATTTCAATATACTTTTGGCACTGAATAAAAGGAAGACGATCTCTCAAAATGACTACACCAATAAGAATGTTTTGCAGAAAAAGAAAAAAGGATTTTGCACAAAATGAAAAAGTACCAGACTTCTTAAAAACTTAACTGTCTATGTCTCTATGTAATGGGTAGAAACCTATCTCCTCTTCTTCTCCACACCCGCTCCCGATCATTTGGACTGCTCAAAGCGATTCGACACTCATCTGTGAACAGTACTTGGACCTTGCTCATGGGTCCAACTGGCGTGTTCACGTGCAAGTCCAGCTACTCGATGATGTCTGAGAAGTTCTGGAGCGCGTGTTGCTTTACAGGCTTTTAAGTTTACTTCCTCTATTCGTCTTCTCACCCTTGCTAACAGTCACACCTCTTGCGATTTTTAGCCGCTGGCGTACCTGGAAATGCTAAGTAACCGCTACCTTACCGATGTTGAGGTAGGTACCTCAACATCGGTAAAGTAGCGGTTACTTAGCATTTCCAGGACAATAAACCGGTCGTCCCGGACTGATGTGCATCTGATATCCGACGCCTGGTCTGCGGGAGTAGGGCCTGTCTCTTGGTATCGTTTCAGAGCATACTTACTGCATTGACGAACGTGGCACAAAGCACCACATCGATTTCGCGCTTTAACAATCCTCCTGTGTGCGGGTGTTAATGACATTTTGTGTTAATGTAATTTTTTGGAAGGCCGGAACTTGAAGGTATACCTAGTTAATTCGGAACTTCGGACTCTGAAAATAATGCCCAGTGTCATAAGATAAAGAAGAGGAGATAGGTTTCTACCCATTACATGGAGACATGGACAGTTAAGATTTTAAGAAATTTGGTACTTTTTCATGGCCTATGGTCATTTTCGCTGATGGTGACACGAAATCATAAGATTAGAGTTCCTTGGTTTGGACCGATACAGAAGTAGACCTCATAAAGTACAGTAAAAAATAAAAATATGACCATTGGTGGATCAAATTATTCCAAGTTTAGCAACTATTCATTACCAGAATATTCCCACGTTCTACAAAATGGCGTCTTTATTAAAATTATAGTCGTTCCTCATATTCACAATGAGGGAGCCCTTGGCATTATTTCACCCACACTCGGCTTACGCAGACAATTCTCAGAAATACCCTTTGGAATTGTCATGAAGATGTGTCAAGATAACTCTCGCTTAAGATGGATGGTTGAATATGATGATACCTAATCTGCGCCACACCTTGAAGATTGCATTATCGATGGCAGCTGAGCGCCGATCAGCAGGCGTTGTCACCGGCTATTTATACACAGACAAGTTTTCCAACGTTTTATTTGAATACCGACATTAATAACAACGTTAATAGCTGGACATTTGTCCGTTTCTGAGAACATTCAGCATTAGAAATATGTTCCTTGTAGGCGTTTATTGAGAGTCGTTAACAGGATTATCTACAAAAAAGTGAATTTTATATAAAAATCTATCGGAATAATGTATGAAATGTATTGTTATCATCATTATCACGTATAGAATGCATGGAGATAAGTAGCTTATGCTAGGTACCAACGCCTGGCGCCGCGAGGCGGACGCCAATGCCGTGACGCCATGACATGATTGCGACTTGACGTGGTTGAGTAAATCGATAAACTAATAATCGATTTTTTATCTGTAATGCGTCCATATTCTTGGTAATTCGAAAATGATATGAAAGTTATTTTAATGTGACTTTTCAATGATATTGTTGATTTAAAACTGTCGTTTATTATATTCATAACTCCTGATAATTGACATATGTGATAGCTTTTATTATTATTGCACACTGCTGCACGTATGTGTTGTATCTGTGCCTGTAAACAAGTGTGGTATATCACGTTGCATTTAGTCATTGACTAACGTGATCAAGTCCCAGCAATAATTAGGTAGATAACCACTTATGCATTTTTTTTTAACGCCCGACTACATTGGGATGTGGCGTGAATCGCAGTATGTAGGTACATAAACATAAGAGCCCACGTCATCCGCCCCATATTTTTCCCAGCCGAAGGCCATGAAAACGTCATAACCTATTTCACAATATTATCTCTGTGAGAGTAATTCTGTCTCGACAGTCGAGATAATCAATGTTGGTTGATGAATGAGTCAAAATTCCATGAATAGTTAAGGGCAACAGAGCCCTACTGTGCAATGCGATAACACAACACAGCATACTTGAAACAGCAAAACACTAATTCTTATGCTAAGGCAAGTTATGTTCGAAATCTCCTCACGACCGTTTATGGTGACTCACACTAAACAGCTGAAGATTTGAAAAGAAAAAATTGAGCCCATGTTGGGCGCCAAACTCGGCAGCTTATCCATACTAATATAACATCAAATATAGGTCATAATACAGTCCGTATTTACAATGTAGAACAAAGACTGGAAATGGCACTTACGTGTCTTGAGTGTAGTGAACACATTCAACATTAAGTACTATCTGTTAATAGTTGACGTATGTTATCGTTATCATGGTTTATCTAGATAAGATGTAACTGTAGTCGACGTTAAAACCGTCTGCAATGTTGGTTATAAGCGCCCCTGTTGTTACTGATATATGTCGATTACATGATTTGTAGCAAAAGGCGAACAACAGTTGAAATTTATATTGTAATATATACTAATAAAATAAAGTTGACGAGTTTGTTTGTTTTTTTTTTTTATTGTAAACGCGCTACTTAATCTCTGGAAATACGAGAAGAATTTGAAAAAAAAAATGCATTTGATAGCTCAATTCTTGACTAAGGTCAAACATAGGCTATTTAACATCACGCTACGACTCTTAGGAGACGAGCAAAAATAAAAAATTCAGAAACAACGATTATAAGCGAAAACGAAGTACCTGGACACAGCTACCTAGTACGCACGGCTACACATCAAGCTATACATATCCAGTTTACGCTGATCTCGCACTGTAAGGAAATCCCATACAATGCGAGATCAGCTTATACTGGAAATCTATAGCTTTGTGTGTAGCCGTGTGTAAAATGAGAAATAGACGCCGTGGAAAACCCGATTATTTGCGGTAGAAACTTTGACCATTTTCCCTTCATGATGTATAGCCGTTAAAGGATAGATTTTATGTTAAAAACAGAAATTTCACTCGGGGTCGAATTTTATTTGATAATAGGACTTTATTTTCTCTTAATTAAATTTTATTCGAAAACATCCATCGGTTTTTACATATTGAACTTCAACTATATCCGACGACGATGGTTACGTATCTCTTTTGGTAACCGTACTCACGATTTTTTGGTTTAATTCAGGTTACATATTCGGCGTTAAGCCCATGCAGACCCAAAATGACTCAGGCCTGTTTAAAACCTACGTAGATAATGTTTGTTTTAATTCAGCGGTTTTCCGCAAACATTGACGTCAATGGTAATAATAACCATCAGGCACACCGTACTTGAACATAGGGTAACATTATGTTGAATGGACTTAAATACTTTACTAAGCTAGTAGTCTAGCGGACCTGCAGAAAGATTTTAGTAGTGGAATTGAGTACGGTTTTTGTTGGGTCGGTCCACTAGCTTGAGAATTTACTCCATTTTAAAAGGTACCTTCTATGTTATTGGGTTTGGTTTCCGCACTTAGTCCTTCAAGTGACCCATTGTGCATGAGCCATGGCGGCCGTCGGTTGTTATTCCAGCCAGTCCACCTCTCTCCAGAAGTTGGCTCTAACTCCTGGTCTGTTGAGAATATCCGTGTAATATTTGGGTGCGCCGAGGGTTTCTGTTCTAATCTGCGCTATGCCTGTGCATTCGAAAAGCACATGCGTAACGGTTTCCGCAGCTTTCATGCAGGCCCTACACAGGGTGCTGTCCGTTATGCCTATTGTGTAGAAGTGTTTGTTTAGCGGGCAGTGTCCCGTGATGGTCCCAGTCACCAGACGCAGATCCGTTACGTCCAAGTCCCAAATTCTGTATCGTTATAATGATTCCCCGTGGAACCTTACTACGTTCAAACTACGTCATTATTGTTTTTTTTTTAGAATATAATCATTATAATGTAACGGTAAGGAATCGAAATGTCATATTCTGTATGTTCCAAGACAATTTGTCGATAATAATATCGCAGGGCCTGAATTCACTATGACCACACTCATAACCACGTCAATCACACACGTCAACATGCCATCCAACGGTGGCAGGCTCTCCGGCTCCCAGCTCTCCGCTTGTGTGTGGGTGTATTCTTGAAGCCACCTGCGTAGTTGGTTGAAGGGGATGGGCACGATGTGGTCGGGTCCACAGACTGACGCGCTGGATGCTCTTCTGGCCAGTTCGTCAGCAAGTGATCCACCCACTCAGGGTCGTGTCTATGCTGTGTCTGTCGAGGGCCATGATAATGCAATTGAACATGGTCTTGTGAAAGGCGCCTTCGATATCGATAAAAGCAGTCAGTGCTGAGCATTTGTGGTCCACTGCGCATTCAGTTTTGGATACCACACTATGGAGTGCGGATTCTGTTTATCGGCCTGTAGATTACGCGTGCTGTTGTTTATGAAGTGGTTTTACCCGGAGAGGTCCGTCTCAGATATGTCTATCACAGAGTTTGTCGAGGGTTTTCAGTAGTAAGGATGTGAGGCTTATTGGCCTATAGGCCTTGGGTTCTGTGTGGTCAGGTTTGCCCGGTTTGGGTATGAAAATTACTTTCACTTCGCGCCACGCCAAGGGTATGTATCTGAGTGCTATGCAGGTACCTAATTTAATTAATACTTAATTCCTGTGTGATTTTTCCTTTTGATAATTAGTTGCCTAGTGTAACTTTTTTTGTCCCATGCGATACAAAAAAGAGGTTGTGTGGTCATGTGGCGGACCGACCATGCTGAGTATACGCGATTCAGTGTCACCGACCGACGCCAGGGGGCCGAGTTTACCCGATTCAGCGTCACCGACCAGAGCGACACGGTTCAGTTTCGTTCAGTTTTCAAAAAGGCTAAATAAAGGTTTAAATAAAATAAAAATCTATCGTGAAGCGTTACATTTGAAAGTGTACTTAGCTACAGCTACCTATTTAGAAGATCGCTAAATGTAGTGATGTTCAACATACTTCTCAGTTTACGGCTAGATTAAACAGGAAACGATTAACTAAATTTAGGACGCCATGTGCTACGTTTTTGGGCAACATCACTTTCGATAAAGTATTAGACAGGTGTAGGTTTATTAATAGAATAGATAGAAGGAAGAAGATAGGTTTCATGAACGTCTCAATCGTCTTAAAAGTTTCTAGGGAGAAAGTAACATTCGTATGTATAGGTATAGTTCCTTCTGAAATTCGAAATCTGGTACTTCATTGGTTAAATTTTATTTCAAGTTAATTCAGGGAATAGAGCTCGGTCTTCGTAAAGTCTGTTATCGGCGGAGTTTCAAGAAAAATGCTAAAAATAAACTGAATTCGTGCAAAAAATTTGTAAACTTGTTTTTTTATTCCATGCGGCTTTTTCTTGAAAACTATCTAAACTACTTATTACTAAAAATATCTACAGCCGGTTTTCTAAAAAGCTAATTTTAACAAATATTATAGCGCCAGGGTAGTGTCCTATTCCTCGAAAAAGTTATTCAATGGGATTAAATAAACTTTGAGGGTTGTATTGTTGTATTTTAATAATTATAATGCTGTAATACGTGTTACGGTCGCGAATTTTCAACATAAAGCCTAACACTGACTTGAAAATCGCAAAAAATATAAATACTTTGAATTCCGCAGGCTACAGTGGTGCTTCCCCATCAAGAAGCTTATCGATAAAACTGGAGGCCACACTCCAAATAAAAAATGAAGACGACCTGTGGGCTAACGCTCTCTTTCTAAATACATACATAAGAACGAGACAGTGATATGTGTTTTCTTTCTCTTATTAGCCCACAGTCATCTTCACTTAGGTATTTAGAGTGTTGCCTCCACTTTTATCTATAAGCTTCTTGTTCCCCATGTTATTTCTAATAAGCTGTCAGACCAGTGTTGCTCCAACCCGTACGATAATTTGGCCAATGGTACGATGTACGATAGTGATTGTCTATTGAAGGTACGATAATTCTGAGCTTTGAAAAAACAAGTTCCATGAACAAAAGGTTTTTGTCAGCCAAAATAAAACGCAGAAAGTCAACAAAATACCAACGTCAACTGTCAAGTATGTCAACATCAACATGTAAATGTCTCTCTCTCTCTTTCCTTCACATGAAAATAATAACACTTGTTTCCATCCGACCGCGACTCTGCGTTTTATGCTGTATTCTTCTGGTTTAGCTCAGATAACTTTATATTTGCTTCTAGCTACCTTTGTGTCGTGGGCATGCGTGAACACAGGTCGTGGAAAGACAATAAAGACTCTTGTGACCTGCAGGCTTAGCACGAGCACCGTGGAGAACCGTTTTATCGACGGAAGAGTAGACAAAAATTACGTTTCCGTGTAGATAGTTGACAGTTTTTTACCGAGAAATGTAGACAAGCGATTACTAGTCTACGGTGGAGTAGAAATAGAAAGCGTTATGCTAAGCCTGCTGCGTTACACTCCGTGGTAGTGTGTAAAATTTGGCGGTTTGTGCTGCTAATGCTACTAGTGGTGAAACTTGTCATATTCTCTTAACTAGTCATGACTAGTCATTGTCATTTGCTATCAATGTTTGATGTTTTAGGTTTTTTTTGTACGATAATTTTGTCCGCAATACGATAATTTCGACGTGGGAACTCGTTAATTTGAACTTTTGGAGTTGGCATCGCTGTGTCAGACTCATGTTAACAGCTGTGATAGGTTGACCGAAACAGCAGCAACCAAACAAATCATTACCCGGTTAAACCACACACCAGTCGCACCACAGATTAAAATTCAATAGGATTTCAAAAACCGTTGAATGACACTTGAGTTGAATGATTATATAAGAAAATTACATAATGAAGGAAAATGGTCAAAGTACCTATCTACTGCAAATAATCGGGTTTTTTCACGGCGTCTATTTCTCATTGTACACACGGCTACACATCAATAATATCAGCATAAACTGATCTCACATACCAAATTCTTGTAAAATTGTCGCATTGTCGCATGTCGGTTTTATTAAAAAGGCTCCAGGATCGGACGATCTTTGAATTTAAATGCGGACAGTGGAACGAACAAGCAAGCAACGAACGATAATCCTCTGCATAAAGATAAAATCGAGTGACGAAAACCATGACTGCCATCTTTTGTTGCCGCCGTCATATCTGTCATTGCGATTTAAGATATCACAGGATTAGTAATTTTATTGTTGGTAGGTAGATACTGCTGAAAAATTACCTACCGTATCAATTTTCCTTAAGCTTTCACAAGTTTCTAGTTTATTCTGAAACTTTTCCATTTCAATTTAGTCAAGCATAAAAGTAAGTATCTACCTACCTTTGAAGTGCAAAAACCAGCTCTGTGTCTCACTCTGTTTTGCGTGGATTTCATGCAATTTTTTGCCCAACTTGGTCGTTTTGTGTTACTTTTTCTCTGCGTCATGTCTTACTGAAAATAAAGGTCGGTACATATCTGACGGAACATGCGTCGTGTATTATCGGTCGCGTAACGCCAGAACAGACAAAATATACACCGTGACATTTTAGTCGTCTTACAACGGCGGCCCACTTCATGTATCCAATGACTACTAATCATTTATTTAAAAAAAATTTTTTTTTGAATATTTGCATAATAAAAAAATTGAAAATATCATTCACTAAGACGCATGACGTAGTTTGAAACACCCTGTTATGGAGATGGAATTAATGATGGAATGTAATGTTTCATAATTCTAAAGCATTATTTATTTTTCTTTGTATCTAATATCTTAATTAATGGTAACAATGTTTTAATCGCGCCTAGAGGTATTTTATGATGGACACATTGAGTGGACCACCTTTGTAAGACGACTAAAATGTCACAGTGTATATTATAACATTCAACCTTCCACACTCAACCGATGATGCGTTAGTGCGTCCAGCGTAAAGCGTAAAGGTATGATTCCGAACTCCGCTGCACGCAGCAGTGCTGCCGCAGCACTACTGGTCACCATATTATATTATCTATAAGTTTATATGAAATTACATTCCGAGTTACGCAACAATGTCGCGGCAGCAATGCAGCGGCAGTGTCGCCCCACCGTTGCGACAGATCAGTAGTGACGCGTCTGCCGCCGCAGCGATTTTTTTTTTTGGGTGAGAATAGCAGTGATAGTAGTACCTACGTGAATGTTGACAAGTAAATTGGCAACAAAAAGATGAATTTCTCTGATTCAGAAGCGCAGACAGCGGGACACTGCTGCCTAACTCGGAATCAGCGCAGCAGGCAGCACTGCTGCGCAGCACCACAGTTGCAGCATTGTTGCGTGCAGCGGAGTTCGGAATCATACCTTAAAGCGTCTCTTCACCAATGGTGAAGAAAACCAATTACAAGAGACTGGAATCGAATCATCTAATTCCAATTCCAAGCCTGCGAGTCGCAAAGTCCAGAGTAAGTATAACACTGTTTCAGAGGTAATTAATAAACAGTATGGAGAAATCTTCATAAGATGATAGTGATTCAGATAAACAGTTTTGGCTGTCTTTATTCCCACAAAATTATATGAAAAAAATTACTGAAGCACAAAATTTCGACTTTCGCTTAGATACTTATTATGAATTTGGTAAAAAATATAGATTTGTTACAACAAGTACAGTGCAACAATATAATATCCTGTCCGATCAAGGTAATTACGAAGAAAGTAGTTTATCATTGCCACAGATTTCTCAGTTTGAACACAGTGGTTAGTTATTATACAACTGACTACTGTACCGACACGCCACAATCAACGAACTCGCAAGTTTCTACTGAAGAAGATATTGAAGCAAATCAATTTAAAATAAAGTCAATGCAGACTTAATGCGCTACGTTTATTTTAAATTGATTTTGGATATTTGGATCATTAAAAAGTACATGACAATAATATTAAAATACAAATGTCAACAACAAATGCAGATATCATTACAACTTACCGCTATCTACCCATAATTTCTTACCTCAAGGTATAATGGTCAGTCTTTCTTCTAGAGGAATGGGCACATCAAAATTTCGTATCATTTTTATTTATGAAACAATTCACAATCGTAAGGAGTTCATCAAAAGATTCTATGGACATACGGTAAAACTGAATACATTTTAAAGAATACTCTCTTAAAATTTCATATAGACAATGAAATCGGCCATTTGATATTATTTTAGTATTTAAAGGATGCACCCAATGTCGTCGTTTCCTTTTTCGATCTTGTCCGAAAGTCTCCCAAAAATCTGTTATTTCGATGGGCTTAATTTTAAAATTAATTATCACACAAACCAACTGCTCTGTAGATGCAGAACGCAGAAACTGACTAGACGCGTAATGTAGCAGGTCTAACTTAACCGAATAGACGCGACCGATGAAACGCTCGACGCATTTTCCGGCAGGTACCTACCGAGGTACCAACCCTAAACGTATTTTCCTTATCGCCCGAGATAAGGTCGGAAATTATGTCACAGGAATGTACGACCGGGATTCAAAGTATCCTAGGTCCTAACCCAGGTCAAGGCCAATCCGTATGTCTTTGATCTTAATCTGTTAAGCCGTAACAACATGAAATGGTAACAGACATACATTCAAATAATCTTTTCTAGGGATCCGTAGTTTTAAAAAAATGCAACCCGTACGCGAGGAGGTAGCTGATATAGATAAGTATCAGAAACTCGATTGGAGCTGTAAAAAATTCTGACTTCCAAATTTTAAACGCCATGAAAAAATACAGCTATGGTAGGTTTGCCGCATATTTTGACATTCGCCAATAACCTGCATGGGTTTCCCATGCAAACATTCATCCCTTTAGGATTATTTTTGAGACAAAAGTAGCCTTTAGGTACGTGGTCCTTCCTCAGAATGCTGTCTATATCCTTGCGAAATTTTCGTTATCCATTCAGTGGTCCTGGCGTGAAAAGATAACATAGAGAAGGACAGAGTTAACTTTCAAATTTATGTATTATGCATGTATAATTCCAAGGTATCTTAATCTAGACATTAGTATGAGTCAGATCTCAGTAGGTACTAGAAGTAAAATTGTGACACTAATATTGGTTATGTAAGTATTTATATGTAATAATTAACGGAAACTCCACTAAAGCTGTTTGAAAAAAATAGGCTCTGTAGAAGTCTAGATGATATAGAACTACTGCGTAATAACATGAGCAAGAGTAGCCGTCAGTAGGCGAGGACTGAAGTCCATTGTTTTAATATGTAAGTAACGTTCGCTAGTGTTGTAATTGTAATCAACAAGATACCTACTACGTAGGTGCGATGTGCGATAGCGGAAAGACGTAGTTTCAGAAATGCTGGCTGATACACGTTGCGATTAGCCACTAGTTTGGAATGAAGTCAGACTTTGAAGTAGATTTTCTAAAGCTCTTGAGAACACAAGGTCCGGTTGGTTCTAGATCTCGAGGGCAAGGACGGCTCTTAACCGCAGAACCTTGTTGTATTACTAACATGTTAAGTAAAGTAATAAATGTATCGCAAAATGATTTAATACAATTCGATGACAGAACAAAAGTTATAAAAGTAGTATGTAAAATATGGATTAATGAGTTGGTGGGTACTTTATGAAATGACACGGTACTGAAGGTCTACTCCCTAAGCACGAAAGTAGTTTCGGCCGAAATTACGTGCGATTCCTACTTCGAGATTAGTTTGGGGCCTGAGCTAAGAATGAATGACTCCACAATTTGACAGTTGTCGTTATTCCTGATGTGTTTTTATCCCTCCTAAAAAGTTAATTAATCGGATGTAGCGTTCACTCCGTAGGTACACTCGAACAGAATAGGTGGAAAATTAAAGTACAAAGAAACCGAACGTTTTAGGAATCACATTGTTGGTACCTACATGACTATTATTTATTATTTTGACACAAACGTCGGCGTCGTCATATTTATTTTATTTTTTCCCTATCTCTCTCTCTCTCTCTCCGACTTCATCCGAAAGACGCCCACTGCTGGACATAGGCCTCCCCCAGGCTCCTCCACTTCGACCGGTCTTGGGCTTCCCACATCCAGCGGATTCCCTCGCCCTCCACAAGGTCATCGGTCCGCCTTGTGGGAGGCCTTCCCATTCTACGTCTTCCTTTTCTCTATCATTTAGTAAGATTTTTGCAAATATTGTTAATCTGTTGTTGTCGCAATGTGGCGACGGTTCTTACGTAGGTGAAGCTGCGAAACAGTTTGGAAAGGATCTTAATCCCTAGTAAAATCACTATCACTACATATTATAAAACAAAGTCCCCCGCCGCGTCTGTCTGTCTGTTCGCGATAAACTCAAAAACTTCTGAACGGATTTTCATACGGTTGTCACCAATAGACAGAGTAATTCATGAGGATTTATACTACCTCGCAGATCTAGATAGTGCCTACACCCACGAGCCTAGTTGGGCCGCTTACGACCACTCGAGTTCAATTCTCGGGTCGGGCAGTGTACCTATAAATGGGTTTTCCATCGTGCATTTCTCAGTAGCAGCTTTAGCCTGGATTTATGCCCAGGTGATGGCAATAAGTTCGCCCCCTATCACATGGGACATAGGTAATTAGTGCAATAAGTGAGTGTACCTACTATAATAATATCTATAGTTTACCTCTGCCTTACCTTACGAGGAGCACAGGCGTGATGGTATTGCTTATGTAAACAAATGCTCAGTAACCTACTTATGCTGACTAACCATTATTTTTGTGAAACAGCAAATACTTGTAAGAAATACTTCGAAAGAATTTAATAAATGTAACGAGTCTGGTCTCCATGACACAGAATAGAAACGAGTTTAAATGCGGGTACTTTGCATTAATGTTAGCTTTACCTTAAACTATCTGGGACACATGTGGCTTATTATCACGAAACTTACATTAAATATGTATCTACGTAGATAACACTTACCTAGTTAAACATTCTACACATATGTATCTACGTGTAGAATGTATAATACAATTATAAGGCACTAAACACATGAGGTAAGGCAGTATATGCGCCGTCACGGTTCTTGTCACCGCAGGCGACGCCCTGGCGTCGGGAGTCCCAGGCTGATTCCCGGCCACCGTAGGCGCGGGCTTGCGGACGGCGAGTAATGGGTAGCTCGCTGTCCGGTAAAGACCAAACCCGGGTCGATTGGGCGCGTTGTGTTCCACGTGCGCCTCAAAGAGATGTCAGCACCAACTGGTGGCGTCCGCATTGGCCGATACCTGTTAGGGGTGCGGGTTGTTCGAAAGAGATACCGTAGCCCCTGGCACACAGGCAACTGAGGGAACACGGGTGGGTTTTATTTAGTAAAAGTCTGATACGCCCTCCTGCTCCACCCAGAGCGGGAGAAGTTATTTGATGATTTCCCACGCTCAAAAAAAAAACCTCATGAGGTAAAATCTTGTAAACTCAGCAATTTAAACATTTTACAAGGTGTAAGTAACCCGTTATTTATTTATGTACCTAGATACATAAAGCCTACCTATAAACAGACAAGAAAAAAGAAGAGAAAAATACGTAGGTAAAACGGTGATGCTTATTTGTAAAGAAATTTTCACAGCGTAGCTTTAGGAGAGAATATAAAAAGAGACGTATTTTCTCTTCTACTGCTGCACGGTATTTATCGTGATCAGGAGTAGAAGAGAAAATAAAATAAATAAAACACGACCACAACTCAACTCTATCTAGAAGAAGAGACGGATATTTTAACTGTAGGTTTTGTGGGGAAAATGTTACGGCCGTTTCTGTGTAAACCAAGATGACTACTGATCGAAATGTTTAGATGACTTAGTCATTGCACCGACCTAAAATAAATTGGAATGAAGCCTAGACGATAAATAATAAAATAAAAATAATAAACTAGGGGTCTTTAATCATGTGCTAAATTCATGGTTTACAGTTTGTGCGTCAATGTTCCTCTAGCGTACAGCCTCTGCAGTAGTCCCTGACTCCTGTCCCTAGCTTTAGTCATCGATACTGATCCCCTCTTCTTCCAAAATATGTCTTCTCACTTTTTCCTTAGCCGACCTCTACTTCTGCTCTGGTCTCTTGGTATCCATTCATTTGCTTTTTGGTCCATCGACTGTTTTCCATGGCCAGCTCAAAACTTTAGTAACCTGATTCTTTTGACGACGTCACCTATTTTAGTTTTTTTTTAAATCTAATATCTAGTTTTATGATATTTAAATTCTTTCTTTCTGTTTCATTCCCAAGAAGCCAAGAGGATTACTATTTTTGGCCGATTATATTATCGATACGTACCTATAGGTCAAAAAATATAATTAGATGTTCTATACAGTTGACCGCGAAGTTATTGTACTTTTCTATAAAGATACAGCATTATTTTTTAAACTGAATAACATTTTCTTCGCTAGGGTCTAGATTCACGGTTTCAGATTGCGCGTCGATGTCCCTGCCGATGTGCTGTCCGCGCACAAATACAGGGTTTGTGCGCGGAGTACGTACACACGGCTACAAATCAAGCTATACATTTCCAGTATAAGCTGATCTCGCATTGTATAAGATTTCCGTACAGTGCGAGATCAGCGTAAACTGGAAATGTATAGCTTGATGTGTAGCCGTGCGTACCTATTTTTTCTTTCACAAGATTTATACCTACCTATTCAAATTAATCTCTTTGTCTCAAACAACAACACGGAGTAGTCGATTTGAAATACAAAACAACTGCTGTATAATATTAACATTTCATGAAAAAGGACATTACAGCGAGCGAAGTGTATAATAACGGGGCATTAGCCTTCTGTCCTTTATTGATATGCTGAAGAAGTGAAGACATGAATAAATGTAAGGGAAATTAATCAAAATAAATGGTTCACACAACACATTTAAGCCCTGTTCTATATGTTCTAACCGCATAACATAAAAATTAACACAATGATTGTTATGTGCGTGTAATATTATATTTTGATCGCCACATGTTGCAGTAAAAATATCCACTACTTTAAACATTCGTACATTTTTATCTCTACCACCCTGTTGGTATTGCTAATCTGTCTTAACATTTCCCCCGCAACTTCGTTCGCGTGAATTTTGTACTTTCTCCTACAATTCCAAGAACAATATGTTCTGGAAAATGTATGATCTTTCGACGTATCGCATCCGTGCTAAGCGAAAATGAAGTACCTAATGTACTTCATTTTGGCTTAGCTTTCTCTCTGACTTATTTTTCTTTTTATAACCTATTATATACCTTCTACAAGAATTGGGCTAACAAATGCAAATATGAATTGTTAAAATCCGACTGGTACATCCAGAGATTAGCGCGTTCAAACAAACGAACTCTTCAGCTATCTTAAAGTTATTAGCAACCGTCTAAGCGCTTTTCCATCACCACTTTTCGGATCCGTAACGAACTAGCACTAACTTTTTTTAAATCTGTTACATAGTATGACATGCGGTTGCAACTTTTATGTCCTTTAAATAACTAAAACCGGACTTACATAGCCTTTTAGCCTTTTAGCTACCTAAGACATTGACTAACATGCTGCAAGTACAGCAAGGTAGACTAGTTATACCTACCATAGGTACTCAGATGCTACCTATTGCTGGTTGCACACCTGGGGCAAAGTTTGATAAAATGTAATCAGATTAGGTACCGACAGGATTATGACCACTTATGACGTGTAGCAAATCTAATAAAATTATATCAATTTACCTAAAAACCTACCAAAAAATGCACATAGGTACCATCACCAAGGTAGAAAAACCCGGCATGGAACTGAATCTGTTTTAAAATCGATGAAAAATGAACGAATTATGAGATCAATGAATATGTCCACAATTCCACTAATTTGTAACTGGTCAGCAATATAGTGTTCAAGACAGTCGGCTTGCTTTGCTCATGATCTTCATTAATACAAAGCCGATACAACAATGCGGCGAGCCTCATTTGTCACACTAGCTTCGTCTTCCATTATCCACTCGTGGCCGGACCGAGAGCTTTCATCTCACCTGTGACTGATGACCTGATGGACATTTGAACGATTATCGGCTGATCCCATTGTCAGTCAAAAGGTTCAGCTCTCGTGTATAACAATGAGGCGGCTGATCAAAGTGTCAAGAGTTAAAAAATGTTGGTAAAACGTTTGGTTTGATGTGAACTCCTTTGTTTTAAGAGCTTTTTAGCGTTTTTAGAGCATGTTTGACGTTATATTATGACGAAGTGCCTATCGATAATAAGATTTGAATAGAACTGGCATGGAATTAATATTTATACCTATTGATGTAATTTTCTGATAGCTTCTGTGAAAACCACAGTTAATCAGCTAATTAACTCTGTTATATGAAACCGAAAGTAACAGTTAAATACCGCGAAGGAGATCCTTCGCGTTCTAATTATTAACGGTTACTTTGTCTAGGAGTTCTTAGACTTCAGAAAAATTAGGTCTTCCATCAAGGTGCCGTACATCGGCATTGTTTCAGTTCAACGACCCAACGGTTCTGTAACATTAATTGTTCGCGTTTGCGTGATGCAACGCCGGTTGCTGAATGACGTCAAACAACGCATGCAATCCTACGTACAGCTGATATTTACCAGTAAATGTTGCTAATATATTAAATTTATAAGGCAGTTTGCATGAAAATGAAATTTTCTGCGAACTTAGTCAGTTAACTTTTAAAACAAACATGTTGGTGTATTTCTCAATGGAAACTACTTGTGGGTTGTGTGAAGTCCATGACTGTAAGAACAAAAATAACCTCACCTTTAATTGTTTTCCTCAATAAGTAGGTATTTAATGCAAAATTATATTGAAGATTATAGTATCTTGCAAGTTTTATAGAACAAGTTAACTGAAGCTTACTTCAGTTTCATCGTTTAGACTTGTTCTATAAAACTTGCAAGATACTATTGTTAGATCAGTTTTAAAATCAACACAGAGTTTAATTCCTTAATTCGCATTGTAACCATTCATCATTAAACACATTCTCCTAGCAGTCACCATAGATTGGGAATAGAGTCCAAATACAGTAATATCGGATTAACATATTTATAATTTGTTCGATATTTAGTACCTAAGTACAAAGTTAACTTTAAATATCAAAAGTAAAGACGTTGGTATTTATCTACTTACAGAGTAACACTAATTTAAAACAGCACATGCAGAGCAACGACCAGTGTTTATTGCTTGGAGCGGAAGCTCCTTTGACCCTTTGTTTATCAGCAACGGAGCGGCGCGGGCGCACGAAGCCGGATATGCAGTGTTGCTGACGGAAATGCGTCGTCAGCGTGCATCAATAGCTGCACTTGCAGGGCTTATGCATATAGGGCTGCTACACCACGATTAAACATGAATATTTTAATAGCGGTAATGTTAGGAAACCTCCATTCCATTTTCATTATCACGAAATTATTTGAATGGCCAGGCAGCAACAATATTTGCTCAATGTTTTGTGAGAACACAGTTCTACGCATTGACCTATCGGAATAATGGGCAAATTATTATCTACGTATTTTTATAATTTCTTACCAGCCGAAAATGCAGTAAAATGCAGTAATGAAATACGAAATATGATCTGTGGCTTTCTAATACTTAAATAAAAATACCTGTAGGTACTTCATGCAGAAGGTATCAGACCGGATAATTAATGTATTTTCCCCGCGATATTAAACGAAATAGATAAAATTAATGACTTAATGAGTGTGGCCCAGTGACATTATGTAGGTGTATATTAAAATGATAACTAACATTTTATAGGTACTTATCGATTTGATATTACGCAGCTACAAGTTTAAATTTATACTTCCCATGCTATGTTTTCTTATACACCGTTATTAATTTACTGGTTACGATTCTTTGAACATTCCTATTTACTGAAATGGTTAGCCTGTGCATTCGAGCGGAGAAATGAAAACATAAACATTTAGAATTCAATTGGTTAATATTTTCTTTCCGCTGCACACCTCCGCTCCTCTCTGCTTCAATGGAGCCAGCCTTGTGCCGTGCGACCGTGCGAGCCGCGAGGTGCGGCGAAAGCGAAAAGCCAAGATAGAAAAACATAAGAGATTCAAATCTTATGTTTTTTTGCAATTTGCAGGCCAGTGTCAAGTTGTATTTTGATCAAAAAAAGATTTGCCACACCGTAACATATACCCATGTATTTCCAGAATTATGACCTTAAAATCAATAATACGACTCTCCAAATTCAAATTACCCTATTGAATGACTATTTCATGAAATCGTGCCATTTATGTCAGTTTTAAATTAATGATTTGAAATGTGTAAATAATAAAAGGTTACGGTCGGAAAAGTTAAAAATACAAACTGACACTGACCTGTGGCCCTAGTGTGAGTTTTATGTAAGTCGGAGATTTCTGGAAAACGCTCAAAAAGGTGGTTTTTTAAAGCAGTGTATCTCTTTAACCGTAAATAATTTTTAAAGCAAACAAATATATGACATATTCAAGTCTTTTTGCATACAGTGATGGAACTTAAAAGATAATTAAACATACTTTAATGCATCAAAAAAATCATCAAAGTCACCTCTTAATTATCTTTAAAATCAGTTTATCCCTTCAATAACAATTATAAACATAATTAAAAATATACCATAAAATTCCAAATGCCAAACTGCATCCACTGATGGATTATTTATTATTCAATAGTTAACGTTTTTACGACATCCGCTTGCTCATTTGTTATTTGAATTTATTACAACAGATTTTAACCCGTAACAGATTGCAATAAGAACTATTATCGCTCATAACGACAATATTTAAAGTTAACTTTAGGGCCTCGCGTTCGGCGCTCCAATTGGTCGGTCACCAATTCAGGGCCAATCGGAGCGCCAAACGCGCTCGATGCGTTTGATCGAGATGGTAAAATTAAACTCACACTGAGGGTGAGGCCTCTGAAGATCGTTAAAAACGTAAGAAAATTTGTATTTTGCAGGCTACCTTATCGCACGCCCTATTAGACTAGCTAGCCCTATTAGGGCTTTTACTCCTCTCACAACATTTTAATACAATACCACAGTACGACATTATCAGTGATACGTACTTGGACATCAATCACGGCCGCCATTTATCATCTGTTACGTCACGAGACTGTATGGCACAGTGAGAGGAGAGTGTGCCCACGGAAAAGCCGGGCCGTGTTGTGCATACGGCACAGTAAGTAGCTTTGGAAGAAAAAATATGTTTCGCGTGTCTGTATATTTATCACAAGACGTCATACCAAGACTAAGGGTGGATGGAACTAATAATGCATTGTAACAATTACATATTCTGAAAAATTAAAATAGTTTACTAACGCACAATCATCAAATTGATATCATTACCTACAAAAGGAATGCTAAAAGAAAACCATGTATTTAAAAAGGTAAAGAAAAAGATCAGTGGCCCTAGTGTGAGTTTCATTGAACCATCTCGCTCAAACGCATCGATCAATCGCACCAATCTGGGGCCAATCGGAGCGCCCAACGCGGTCGATGCATTAGATCGAGATGGTTAAATGAGACTCACACTAAGGCCTCAGAAAAGTAACAGCCCTAGGTAACTTTCTGCGACACTAGCAATGCTAACAGAGCACTTCTCGACTTGACAACTGCAGTTACAGCTACCTACATTTAACATGTGTTTTAAACAATTGCTTTGCAGATGTAAATAGCTGTTGTTGCTTCCGGATATCGTTTCCCAACCGCTGAGCAGTCTGTGTAACCTACATGTAACTATCTACTTATTCTAGAACGTTTGCTCTACTTTGCCTCGTCTTCTAAGCTTCTAGCCAGTGTTGAAAATCCTACTGTTTTATCAGTAGATCTGCTGTTTTTTCAATGGCATCTTCAATGGTTTTTAGCCCATATTTTAACTGTTTTTGTACTTTAGGCGCCATTTGAAGCAAAAAATGCAAAATGCTTATTTCTTGCTGTTCGTCTACTTTTTTTCGGTAAAAAACGATTTACTACTTCCTACTGTTTTTTTTTTTAATTGTTGATGAGCTTTGGAAATTTCTTAGTTTGTTAGGGTTGGCAACAATGCAGTCTCTATTCAGTTTAAAAAACCTTACGACCGAGACGACGCGCCACGGTCTCCTAGAAACCCATCTAAGTACTTATCTAGGTAAGTACTTCATTTGGATTCAGATTTTTCTGAATATTTCTACTGTAAGTAGTTTCTTTATTTTCCGTGACGATGTCAGTCATGTTTGACCTTTGCAGAAATTACAGTTACCAATCATGCAAGTCATCCAACACGCAATAATGATATGGGGAATACGTACATAATCAATTTTTTATTTCCTCTTACGACAACACTGCAGTTGTTCAACTATTCGCAGGAATCGGGGTTTCCTAGCACCTAAATGACAAACAAACTTTCCCCAGCGTTCGTCAGTCTGTGACGTATAACTACAACAAACAATACCTACATATTGACCTGACCTACTACAACTGGGAGACATGCTGCTCCGCTCGTAAGCAATAAATCCATAAGTATCTATATGGGACAGTCTTCTTTTAAGATGTGTTTCTGCACCACCTAACTGGATACCACCAGGAAATGATCGGTTAGGTATGCATGATTTCTACCGAAAGTAAGCACTGAGAGATAAAAAAAAAAATGTTTCGGTATTTTATTTTTAAGTGAATATTACATGAAACAATTGACAGGACTATAGACGGACAACTGAGTGATCCTGTAAAGGTTGGGTATTTAAGTTTTCTTTACCTAGTTCAGCTACAGGAAATCTTTGTGCTCAAAAATACGGGCAGAGGACTCATAGAGAGGGCTTTGCTTGGAGTTTCCCTACATGATCGAATCAGGATTGAAGAGATCCGCAGGAGAACCAAGGGAACAGACATAGCCCGAAGAATTGCCAAACTTAAGTGGCAGTGGGCAGGGTACATTGCTCTCAGAACGAAGATGACCGATGGGGAATAAAGGTGCTGGAGTGCCGATCGCGTACCGGAAGACGTAGAGTTGGAAGGCCTCCCACAAGGAGGACCGATGACCTTGTGAAGGCCGTAGGAATCCGCTGGATGGAGAATAGTACAGAACTGGTCGAAGAGGCGGAGCTTTGAAGATGCCTATGTCCAGCAGTGGACGTCTTTCGGCTGAAATGATGATGATGATGAAATACACGAGCGGCACGTTGTCGACGGCAGCTGCTGACGTGCCGATGGCGGTTGTCGACGGGTGTCGTCGGCTGCAATTGCCTCTGCCCTGCCGTTGACACGTGCCGCTTGTGAGTACGGTGCTCAAATACACAAGCAGCATGTTGCCGACGGCCCTACGGCAACCGTAGACGTTTCGGTGGTTGCACTTGCCTCTGCCACCGTTTACGCGTGACACTCGTTTATGTGAGCACTCACACATTGCATTGCAACGCAGAAATTTAATTTTAAATTAAGAATTGATCAGTTTAAGGCTGAAGCTCCAGGGTAGCCCGCGAATTTCAATTTTTCTTAATTTCAATTTTACCTCAATTCTGTTCTCTGGCACATGACCATGCTATCTTACTATCTACAGTTTTTCAAGGGCACATTATCTACACTATACTAATACTTAAATGTTTACAACATTCCATTATTGTTGTCAGAGCCCACCTGTGGGATTAACCACCCACGACTGAGGTAAGCAAACACCATCTTAACTCTAAATTGCTGGCGATATTTGTACTCAACTGCTTTATTTACTTCTCAAACAATGTAACATGGCTACGTGGTTGTCTTTCTGAATTGCTTTACTAGGTACATACATATACATACGTATATTGAAAGGCTGGTATTGCTAGTAAGTACCCTATTTAAAAAAAAGCAATAATGCACGAATATCCTTTTGACTCTTCACATATAATAGGTATATCATTAAATGATATACCTACCTACTTACCTATTACATGTAAAGATTTGAGATAAAAGTAGGTACCTACTTGACGTGCACGTTCATCGTTCTAGTCCAGCGTTTTGTAGACAACAGATTGATGAAAATTTTCGGGGACATCACTTCCCCAGTTTCACCCCTCTGAGCAGTTGGATGGCTGGTTTTTAGTCTAAATCTGGACAGTCATCGTGGCAGCGTCATACAAAGTTACAAACATCGTTGTTAAGGGGCCAGAATTGTGACCACCCAGGTCATAGCAGAAGTTGCCGCGTACGGATTTTATATCAAACGTAACCAATAAATAGGTACTGTAAAGGTTGACTAATAAGTATTCAACTAAGTAGTATACATTCGAACTGTCGATCTAATTTAGAAAGGAATAGCAGAAAAAACAGTAGATGTGAGATTGGCCTGACAATCCCAAATAAGAAGATAAAATTAAGACTCCAACGAAACAAAAAAAATCGATCGTTCAATTTCCGTATTTCCGTTTCATGTTTACTTAGACACACATTCCTCCTAACATAAATACACAAGAATATATTAGGTATACATACCAGCAGTCGTGTATCACGTGAGATGGCATTTAGTTGAGCTCAGGCCGGTGATAATTACGCCGCCACGAGTCCACGACATAGGGCGGCCAATTAGCCGGCCCGCCGCCATTCACTCTGTACCCGGAGTACCTACCGGGCCATTCATAGCTCCGGCGGGAATCATTCATCCCTGTCATGACACTCGGCTAGTCTTTGTATCTCCAGGGCCGTGTCGGCGGCTAGAAAATTAATAGAGAGGCTATGTAGTTACATAGATACTTCATTGTGGATAAATATTCCCCAAGCACTATCCGTCCTCCTATTGATAATTACAACGCGGTTACAAATGTCTGTACTATAAAAATTAATGAAACAAGTTTTCTTCTAGTTAAAATTATTATAGACATCCACAAGAGTTCCCTAAGCCTTGTTTCAGTGTTCCGTAGCCGAATGAGAAAAACGAAACCCTTACAATTTCGTCATGTCCGTCTGTCAGTCAGTTAGTCAACAGATATTTGTAGACTAATAGCACATGAGTAATTACTCATGTGCTAATAGGCACTATATCGATGAAAATTAGAAAGGTGTCTTTTTTTTTTTGTGGGTGGGAAATCATCAAATGACTTCTCCCGCTCTGGTTGGAGCAGGAGGGCGTGTCAGACTTTTACTGACTAAAACCCACCCATGTTCCTTCAGCTGCCCGTATGCCAGGGGCCGCGGTATCTCTTTCGAACAACCCGCACCCCTAGCAGGCATCGGCCCTTGCGGGCCCCACCAGCTACTGCTGACGTCCTCCTGCGACGGGTCAGTACAGTGGCCCCGCCGCCAACCACTTTTCGGCCGCAGGGGATAGGGAGAGCGGCCAACGCTATACCGACACTCCTCTTCCCCTGCGGCCCCACCGCGTCCGCCATCAAACGGTGGCGGCCCCGTCCAGGCTACGGAAGGGAAGAGCGCTACTCAGAAGTACCGGCACTCCTCCTCCGCCGCAGCCTGTAACCCTCAGCCGCGATGCCTCCCATTCGACATCGCGGCCCGCCTCAGTTGCGATGAACCTCACCGCAACCTACTTTTTGGCCGCTACGTCGTCGGCTTGGAGGCACAAGCCCTGACGAGCGGCCCCACCTTGGGTTCCTCTTCGCTTCACCGTGGGAGGGTGACCACGGTTACTGAGCCCCCCCGCAATGACAATGCGGGAACCCCACTGGGGGGGTAGAAAGGTGTCTTCTGTGCACCGCTAAACAATGGTGAATCTATAGTGAAATTTATTTACGAAAAAAAAAACAAAGTTCAATTATTAATCCACTAGAGGAATCTGACGTTTACAGTGATAACAGTTTATGATGAAAAAAAATAGTGTTGTGACAAGAAGATTCAGATCAACCATTCATTCTTATAACATCGTGAAACTAATCATATTAATTAATTTATTTAAATAATAAATCTCCTAGTCTAGTTTTGTTTAATCAATATAAAAATATTAGTAGAGTAATACAGGCCGATCGATGATGGCTTTCAAAAAGGGAATTATAGACATACTTACATACATACATAAACTCAGGCTCTTTTGCCCCATGGTGGTACGCAGAAACTACGGAACTCCACCCGCTACGATCCTTACAGACTCCTTTTGCCTCGTTTGCGTTCACACATCAGTCATACACGCATCTGACCTTTCTGAAGAACATCACCAACAAGATCATTATTATGTCCTCCTAGGGCGTCCTCTCCCGGGGTCTTATCACATCATATCTCAGCCTATCATACATAATCACACACCACATGCTTCGCAAGGAACGCATTTCCACAGCCAAAATTCACTTCTATACATAAGCGTAGTCGAGCCCATTCGGACACCAAATGGTTGGCGAATTATTTATATAAAAAGAAATGAAAATGCATTGGATATATGTTTATTCCTCATCGTAAGACATAATATTAGCACTATCGCCGTCGCTGTCAGTGACACTATAAACGGAGATTAGAGCGTTCATTCTCTTTGTATTCTTTTAAAACTCTGCACATAGTGGCTGAGTTAATACCTAAGATTTCATTTTTACCAAAAATTTAGTAGGTAGATTATGCATCAAATGAAAAAAGGGAATTTAATTCGAGGGACTAAGTTGGATCCCGAGAGCAGCGAAGGATTCTAGAGTAGAATCCTGAGCGTAGCGCGTTATTCTAGATGAGAATCCTGAGCGGAGCGAGGGATACAAGGACCGAGATGAATTATTTTTTCACGAGTTGTGTACTCTACTTTCTACTATTGACTGCGAGAAAATAAATAGTAGTATAGTAGTTATCACATTTTATTGTATCATCGGTACTAATAAGCGAACAAAGGATTAATTTATAAACATTAAAAAATTATAGTGATATTAGAACAGTTTCGAAATTCAGTGTAATGTTCTTGTTTGGTTTTGAAACGGTCGTATTAGATAAGACTTGGGTGTATGGCAAAGTCGCCATATTTTGTGGTTGCTGTTGCTGAGAAAGCTGTAATGTAGTCATTCTACAATGTTGTCCTTTCGATGTTGAAGGGCGTGCCGGATGTTGTGGCGCCCAAGGGTCAACAGTAGACGGTTTTAGATTTATCTTCTTTTTGTTAGTAGCTCTTGGCAGAGCGGTCGTGGTCATCACGTAGTCGTAGTTATGAAGGAGGCAGATTGAATGCGCTAGTGTTGGGTAGGACACGACATGAAAAAGAGTTTGTAAGAGTAGCCTCTTTTTTGCACTAAGCCAGTTCAATGTTCTACTTCAAATGAGGTGAGGCCAATGATGTTTGGAACTTGGGCGTCGCGCACTGAAGCTCTGTGATGCGTTTGAAGTTACCAGTACAAATGTCACATTTGTACTGGTAACTTCAAACAGTACAATGACAGTCTGAACTCTGATTGAAGACATAGATATTATTAACCAGTACTTATCACAAAGTAATATGAAACTATTATCATAGGGTAAATAATTATAAAACATATAATTTAAAGAAAATAATAAAAAAGCTAATTAATAAAATTACAATGTAAAAGTAATATTGCGCGACTTTGTTGCCACTAAGTCGGTTCTTTCTTTCCGTAACGCTTTGCTAAAAGTACGCTCGGAAGGCACAGAAGTGACAACAATACAAATCCGTTTAAAAATAAAGCATCAAATAAAAAGCTTTTGCAAAGGTCACTAACGTTAGGATATTCAAAATACTTCAAATCAAAACTGTTGCTTCAATGCGCGCCTCACGGTATGTAGTCATGTCAATCTCAACATTATTCCGTTTCGCTCGAGACTCGAAACGCAATCACGTAATGTTCAGTGTAGAATGACGTAATTTGTAGCATGCGCCTCACTCCCTCTCTGTCTTCATCCTATAGGTTTACGGATATGAGGGTTAGTAATGCGAAAATTTGAAGTAGTACATTATAAAATGCCGAGCCGCTTTTACATTTTGACGTCATGTACGGGACAAATGCACCGTCTCTTGTATGTCCTACTCAACACTAAATACGCCTCACGATGTCCCGCCATCTGTCTCTGCTGAAAGTCATTCTACTGCATTCGTTTATGGAGCTACCCACAATAGATTTAATCTGGTCGGTCCATCGAGTCGGTGACCTCCCGCGCGGTCTAGTACCTTCCAATTTTTCCTGGATGACGAGGCGCTCTACGGAAAGGCTATCACGTCTTGAAAAGTGGCCAAAGAAAGCTAGAATGGGAGACTGTACTATAGAAAATAAGCGCTGCTTTATGCCGAATTCTTGGAGTATGGAGACATTTGTACGAAACTCAGTCCATAAAACTCCAAGCATTCTTCCCCAGCACCACATCTCCAGAGCTTCTATCTTTTTTCTTTCCACTTCTCGCAAAGTCCACGTTTCAGCAGCGTAAAGAAATATACGGGGAAACTAAGTGCTCGCATGAGCCTGGTTTTCGTGATTTTAGCGATGTTCCTGTTCCTCCAATTTTCTTCAACTTGTCCACTGATATTCGGGTGATAGCCATTCGTCGCTCGTCTATGCATCCACCATTGTTCGTTATTAACTAGTTCCAAGGTATACGTAGGACTCGACCACGTCACAGTTCGCAATCTTGGTCACTTCTGGCGAGTTACTGTTGGCGCGGTTGATAATCATCATTTTAGTTTTGCTGCGATTTATTTTTAATCCGAACTCTAGGCTTGTGCGTTCCATTTTCAGTAGCAGTTCCTCCATATGCTGGTCACTGGTTGCAAATAGAGTCGTGTCGTCTGCATAGCGCAAATTAGCGATTTTGTATCCACCAATGGTAACACTGTCAATCCAATCCTCCAAAGTTATGCGCATTATCAACTCAGTGTATGCATTGAACAAGAGCGGCGATATTATACCTCCTTGACGGACTCCAGCACTCGGGTCAAAATTTCTCGCCAAAATGTCATCTGAACTGATGAAATGAAATGTTTATTTATGTAAGTAGATCTTAAAAGACACTTTTACACGTCAATATTTTGTTGGTCAATATTTTAAAAACTAGATGGCGCCGGCATTTCTTACTGTTCCCTGAGAAGAAAAGCCGATACAAACTCAGAAGTCATGGTCTCTTTTAAAGTCCAAACATTATATAATTTGAATTTTATGTGAGTCTAACAATACAGGGCAATGTCTGGAAGGGCCTTTTGAAGAAAGAGCCATTGCAGCTTTGAACTGACCTGTCCCAACAGACCACATGTATGTATCAGTCACCGTGTAGGTCAACCCTATTATAGGGAGCTCAACGACCCGTCACAAGACGCTACCAGATTTGCAGGATATTTGCGTAAGCCATTTACAAAATAAGTGTCTACTCAAAAACACCAGATGAGTTATAAAGTCATGTGTTCAATCTAGCCAGCATAGTACTCGCGTTCAGTTAGTTTTCTCTTTAAATGTTAAAAATAATACATAAAATATCAATAGTATTCTAATACACTTAGCATATGTATAATAGTTTGTTGCTTGAGGGTACATTGGAGTAACTTAACTAATTGCAAGCCTTTTTGTCATCCAAGTAATCATTAACTTTAGGGAAACCTTTTTGACAGAGTTTCTGTTTAATAAATGATTTAAATTTATTGAAGCTTAGTTCTTTATCATGGCTTGGAAGTTTGTTGTAAAAACGAATACTTTGGCACTTAATGAATTTACAAATTTTTGGAGCCTAGTCGTGGGCACAATAAATAAATCTTTATTTCTAGTATTTATGCTATGAACGTCGCTTTGTTTAGAATATAGATTAATGTTCTTTTTAACATAAATTAGGTTCTCATATTCATATTCAAATGCGACTGTCGTTATACTTATTTCCTTAAATTTAACCCTCAGTGAATGTCTACAACTTAGGTTATAAATTGCTCGAATGGCTCGATTCTACAGCACAAATATAGCCTGAATGTCTGCTGCATTTCCCCACAGCAAAATGCCGTAAGACATTACACTATGGAAATAACTAAAATGTTCTAATCAAGCTGTTTCTACATCAGTCAAATGACGGATTTTATAGACCGCGTAGGCTGCAGAGCTTAGCCGCTTCGACAATTTAGTTACACGTGGGCCCCACTGTAGCTTCGAGTCCAAAGTAATACCTAAGAACACAGTGGTGTCCACAAGATCCAATTCTACCCCAATTACTAATACATTGGTTTTCATCTGGTTAACGTTAGGTGTCAGAAATCGAATGCATTTAGTTTTTTTCTCGTTTAATAGTAAATTATTAACACTAAACCAATGCACTATTTTAGCAAGACCATTATTTATATCGTCAGTAACTGTCTGTTGTCGTGTAAGCTTAAATAAAAGTGATGTGTCATCTGCAAATAACACAATTTCATGACTGTTCTTTAAAACACAAGGTAGGTCGTTTATATATATGAGAAATAAAAAGGGCCAAGAACTGAGCCCTACGGAACTCCCCGTGACAATAGAGCCTGGGGATCGCTTGCCGTTAACGTCCACAAATGCCACCCCCTACAGACGCCTTAGGAGGTGAACAAGGTATTTTGAGGTACCCATTTCTAGCAGTTTTCCATAGTATTGGCCATTTCACCGAGTCGAATGCTTTGGAAAAATCAACAAGGCAAATAGAAGTCGGCTTGTTGAACTCTCGCGCTTTCTCGATGATCTGGCGTACAGTGAGAATTTGTTCCCTAGTGCCTTTGCTTTTCACAAATCCAGCTTGTTCCGGAGCGATCTTTTTGGACAGGTATGTCTTCAGTCGCTCATTAAGAATATGTAGCAATATTTTGCTAGCGTGTGATATTAGTGCAATAAGTCGGTAGTTGTTACATTTCTTTGTAGAGCCTTTTTTGTGCTAGGGGATGAAAACGGTTATGCGTCCATTCTGTAGGCCATACCCCTGTCTGCCACACTTTGTTGTAAATAGTGTAGAATATGTGATATCCGCGTTTTCCAAGGGCTTTAATCATTTCAATAGGAATAGCATCCCTCCCAACCGCTTTCCCTTTTTGAGATGTTGAATAGCAGCCTTCACCTCTGACAGTAGAATGTCAGGTTCCATATCCCCACCGCTCGGATCTGTGCATGGATAGTGACTGACTCAAGGTCTTGGAACAGAGATTGACAATACTTCTTCCATGTTTCTGAAATTTTCATTTTCAATGGCCCAGGTCTTTGTGGGTAGGCATTTTGTGATAACACGAATTTTGTGATATAGGACCCTGGACTCATGTCTACCAACATGCGTCTCTATCTCTTCACAAATTATCTGTAGATAGGTATTGTGGTCACGTCTGCAATACGCCTGAATTTCAGCCGACAACTTATTATGGTCTCTCATGCCAACTCCTTGTCCTATTTTCTGACGCCTCTCTTCAACCAGAGCAAGGGTACTATCTGTCATCCAACATTGTCGTTTGTGCGTTTCACACTTTGGCTTGGTCTCTGCTGCTGCATTTTGGATTATATTTTTAGTTTTGTGCCATAACATATGTGGTGTAGCATCGTCACGGTTTACTTAGGCCCAGTCTGCCCAGTTTCGGTCGATAGTCGTACCAAACTTTGACTTTTCTGTGACTTCTTTATACTGACAACTATGCGCATTGTTTTCGACTGAATCCTCGATATAGCTTTCTGCTACTGTGCTGGACCTCCACCCTCCGTGGCGTTTCAGTTCTGTAAAATCAGCACTAGAATTTGCTAAAAGGGTGGCAGAGCTTCTACGGAAGCAATGTCCAGTGTATTGTTCGGGATTTGATAGATTCAAGAATGTGGCAATCTTTTTTGGTATCGCACCTATTTTATTGATTCCAATAGGTTGCCGAGTACATTTTCCGCCATGGTATGGTTTGAAAAACCTGTCGGTTTTTGTATTACTGGGCCGCAAAGCTTGATATTTTTCGACGATTTTTACGTACTCTTGCCGTATCATGAACGTTCTATCAATTTTTGTTTTCGTATCAGTTTTAACGATCAGTAATAAATCTTCCGAGTGTTTTTGCATGTCGTTCATAGTTATCTTTAATAATTCATTACCGCGACAGGCCCCATTCTCGCCAAAAATTAGCACAACCTGTGAATAATAATTTAAAAAATATGTATTTACAGGAAAACTTTTAAGGTATAGTAGGTTTGTAGATAAATAGTTACTATAAGTACTTACTTTTACGGCCAGAAAACTGTTGTCAGGCGCATCATTTAGAAAACGTTTAATGTTTTGGGAGGTTAGCACTCTAGATTTCTTTGGATTATTACCCTCGGATAGTCGCTTTAAGTATGTCAGTAACTTTGAGTAGTTTGAAATATCAATGTTATGTTTGATTCTCTTACTGTGGCTTTTAGCATAGAATGCTCCGAAAGGCTCCAAAGTGTCGCCGGCTTCTTAGTCTTGGTTAATTCGTTGAAATATTTAAGAAATATGGACTCTGAGAAGGAATTGGCGCCATTCGTGCTTTTCCAGCCGCAGAACAAATCGTATATTTTCAGGTACAACTCCCGAGATTTTGGCGGCAACAAATTATCTACTATAACTGCTGCTTTATTTCGAATTGATTCTGGAGTCAGTGTCTCATTTTCGTCACTGGAAGAACTCATTTTATCTTAATTTATGTTATTAGACTTTCCAGTGACTTAAAACAACCACGATAACAGATAGAAAAGAACCTAAATTGGCGGGCTTCTTTTAAATTTAATTTTGTAGTTCTATGGAATAGCTCCATTTAGCCATCCAGTACGTACTTTCAGCACGTTTTATTTATTTTTGTTTAATTCGTTTATTCGTGCCTGTTCCAAACTCAAAATAATTTTATTCACTCAGTGACTAAAAGAGAGTTATAATCAGTGTTATCGATGAAATAAAAATGCCCTTTCTCGAGTGGCAATGGTAAAAAGGTACTTTACCACACCTAGTACCGCCATGGGATCTGGAAGCAAAGGTCCTCGCGCCATTCCCAACTGTGCGCGAGGCCAAACGCCGGGGCGTAACTCTGCTGCCGCGGGAAATCGCAGCACAGCGAACAGAGCTCCGGCGGCATATCATGGCGACGTGGAGAGTGCGATTGTCGTAACACAGTGCTGGGTACGCCACGATTGCGGCGGTAAGTCCCCTCTTTGAGGAGTGGCTTGAGAGGCGGCATGGCGTCCTCACCTTCCGCCTGACACAGGTCCTCACCGGACACGGCTGTTTCGGGAGGTACCTGTTTCGCATAAGAGGGAGGAAACGCCCGGGTGTTTCCATTGCGAAGATCGCCCTGAGGACACGGTGGAGCATACGGTGGAGGTCTGCCCAGCTTGGGCGGAGCACCGCCGTGTCCTCGTGGAGGCGATCGGCGGCGGCGATCTCTCGCGTCTGGCCCTGGTCCAGGCCATGGTATGGAGCGAGAGTGCATGGGTAGCCGACACCTCCTTCTGCGAAGCAGTAATGCTCGCGAAGAGGGAGGCGGCGCACGTGAGGGAGAGGCAGTACATGCGCCCTCACGGCCGTAGCCTCCGCAGGAGACGCCCTGGGCGTCGGGAATCCAAGGCTGATTCCCGGCCATCGTAGGCACGGGCTTGCGGATGGTGAGTAATGGGTAGCTCGCTGTCCGGTAAAGACCACGCCCGGGTCGACGGCTTGTTGTGTTCCAAGCGCGCCTCAAAGAGATGTCAGCATCAACTGATGGGGCCCGCAAAGGCCAATGTGTGTTTTTTTATTTGATTTGCATTCGGTTACACAGCGAAATGACGTCATACCCACAGAGCAATATGGCGTCCACTGCGTACAGCGTTTTTGATGTCAAATTACGCGCGAAAAATTAAAAATTTAAAAGCATTTTATTATGGCGCTAATCGATTCAATAAAAATGTTGTATTTTTTTGTGGTTTATTAGCATTTTAGAATCTAACTAAGGCCCTTAAAAATGGGTGTAATACCCTAGCGTACCTATTGGTAGATACTTACTTACAAACTTATTGTTGGTGTCGATAAAATCAATACGGTGCAAGTGTGCATACTTGTGCTGTGTTAACACTACACCCTCTGTGAAAATATCCATGCGAACTACGGAACTCTTCATTGTGCGTGGTTCGACACTTGGCTAGTCTTTTTAAAACTATTTTAGTAGCTATCAATTTCTGACGCAATCCTGAGTTTGCTCTTCAGGATAATCGCAGCATTGTGCTCGAGGATACGAAGACAAAAGTGAATTGTTATTACAAGTCTTTATCTCAGAGTCGTATTTCCGCGTGGTACGTCTCAAGGCGCTCTTGTTCTCAAGCGAAGGGCCAACAGAAGGTCAGGAAGTAAATGTACAAAGCTTTAATAAAATCTCAAATGAAGAAAAATAAAAAAATCCGGGTTTGTCTAACAACGAGACATATCTTTTCAGATGTACCTATACAATATGTAACAAAAACCCTGTTGTTCCTTCTACCCACGTTTTCAGAATCGGTATACATACGTAATAAAGCATGTCATTTATAAAAACTGTTTAACAAAAATAATTAAAATAAATATTTAATTATGAATATTTGTAATGTTTAACTGATTTTTATTAGATCAAAGAAAGCCGCCAAGCTCGTAGTCTATTGTGCGAAATAAGGATACTTGTAAAATCAGATACTGTTAACATTTTTTTTGAATATGTCGATTTTAATAGTTATTTGATGTTGAACTCTCGACTAGCCAATGCTTATTTTTTAAATTATAACTTCGTAAATGTTGTGCTTGTGGGTAAGTGTATACGTCCCTAAAAGGAACAGCAGGGTTTTTGTTACATATTGTATAACTACACTAACTACACGAAAACAATACGTATATATAGCTGCTTATACTTAGACAGAAAGAAATAAAAAAGGGTCGTGAAAGAACACAAACTAAATACAGTGACACAATCATAGTAAAATAAAAAAGGTAGGTAAATAAATTAATAAAAAGAAATTGAAATATAAACATCAAAGTCGTGTACGAGGCTAAAAGGCTCCTCTCAGCATGATAAATAGCGCTGATAGAACTGGTATTCCGAATGTTTATTAACTATTACCACGGTACATTTGTTTTAATAGATTGGAGCCTAATACAACAATGCAGCCAGAATTTCCTTACTTAGAGACTTCAGCCGTCAGAATATAGGTGTGACCGTGTGATAGTCTTCTTATGATTCGAAGTAACCTATTTTCAGGCTGAACTTTCGGGGAAAGCGTTGATAAGGGGAAGAGTTACAATATAGAGGACCCCATTTTATCTATGTGGCACTTATAGGTTTAAACAGCTATTAGATGTAGAAAAATATTTTTGTAGCTGCAAGTTTTAACTACTGCTAGTTTCTACACAATTGGTCTCGGTATAATTCGGCAAAGACGGGCGTCAAAAGTGAATACTGCCGCACGGCTGCCATGCCGACAGTGCTGCCAACTCGTCTAAGCAAAAACGCGCTGTTAGCTCTTTAAAAAAGCGCTAGAAAGCGCTAAATTGTCGCTGTCAATAACGCGCTATATCCGGCGCCAAATTCAAACAAAACGCCCAATAATTTGAGACTAAGGATGTATAAACGTATTTCACTGAAATTATTCGGTACCTAGATTAGACGAATTGATTCTTTTGAAGTAGGTAAATTAATTACTTCAAAGACAAAGATGCTTCAGCTTGACTATTTTGGTTTACTTGTTGCAACTCAATATTTTTCTGTGAAGTATCTATTATTGGCTTTACTTTTTTTTGGTGATAGGCTGTTTCACTATGTCGTTTTATATCACTGATTTTGGCCGAAAATTCCCGTTTACAATATATACACTGAGCCTTTGTTGTGTCTCCATGCACAGGTTTTGACCAATGTTTATATTATTTTTCTTGCTCCCGCTCACTCTTATAATTTTGTTTGTAGTTGGTTTTTTTTGATAAGGGGAGATCCATTTTTATTATCTCACTGCACAACTCGTAAAACTGACTTAGAATAAAAGACGGCAAGTTATAATATAAATTACTTTGGAACAATAGAATGTGAAACGAAGTTAACTACAATTTACAAAATACTTAGTTAGCGAGGAATCCCCAACTCATAGACTAAGATAACAACATAAGAAACATATCATCATTTAAGTGATGCTAGTTAAAAAAAAATTGCGATTCGTTCCGTGTTATGCACATCACAGAATAAATAATAGGAGATGTGCATATCACAATATGATTTCAAAAAGCGCTAAATTAAGCGCTAGGCGCTAAAACAGCGCGTTTTTGTTGAACAAAAAAAGCGCTAGATCTGGCGCTGAAAGCGCTAAGTTGGCAGCACTGCATGCCGACCCGAGCAAGATGTGTAGCACGTATAAGCAGTGACAGCTTGCGATACTGCGACAAAGCTTGCGCTTTACCGTCAGAGGTTTTCTTATATAAATAATCAACTACTTTCATACCTAACCTAAGTACTTACTGTGAGATGAACATCTGATCAGTATGCAACTGACGGAATAGGTCACGCTACTAAATATGCAAGTAAGCGACCTGGCAGTTGGCACGGCCCGTCACAAGACGTAATGTGACCGTTTTGTCGAATGTCTCAGACAAAATCGCCTGTGATAAGTCAATCATAGCATATACCTACGAAGTTTGCCATTCCACACAACAGAAAATATTGTTTGAATGTTTAACTGGATCCGTAAACAAAGTGATCAAAGCATGCCATTTTAGTCTACAATGTAACAGCTGTTGCTAAAAATGACGTGCTGATTAACTGTAGCTAATTTGATAAGGCAATTAATTGAAGCTTCCTTCAACTGACTAATGTGCAATGTAAGGTGACTGGGTGCATTGTCGATAAAATGCAGCTATTTTGGTGACTCCTTATGAAAAGATTTTCGTACCAATTACACGTCATTAATGCGTTGGCACAAAGACTGATGAATTTTGGCAAATGGCTGGTCAGTTTCGTAAATTCTCGCTATAGATATTCGGAACAGCAAAAATGTTTTCAGCCTAACTCAATACTCTTAATATTTAATATTGTGCTAAATCTTTACTACTTACACTACTATAGAGCCATAATATCTGATGTAAACGGTAGCATTGCTGCAGAAATAGTGGCAGGATATTAGCCATCAGTTGTGAGCTCATTTCCTTAGTTGACTCTGACTATCTCAGGAAACGATAAGCATTTCATATTATGCGGCACTTTAATTAAAAAATAATTAATTGCATCCCACTTGCGCACATGGGAACTTCTCGTTTCCATCTCCATGTTTGAGAACATCGAGACTATCTTGCTAAAATAATAAATGGCTTTGTTTAAAAATTCGTCATACGTTCTTTAAAGGCAGCAAGTTTATAAAAATAAATGGTATGATAACCCTTTAAGCCATGTCATTGGCGCCAGTATATACGTTTAACGTCATAGACAATATTATATAGCTTTAAAATTCCTTTGGAGTTACTCAACGAACGTGAGTATAAAGCAAGTTATTATGGACACACACAGTAATGCACAGTCAAGTCAGCTGTGTTTTTTTAGTTATTAAAGAGAATATTGCGATGTGAGTTGGTACACGACTATTCGTAATCACTATTGCTGTTCTACGGGATACTTACAATTTTCGCTTTAAAGATGACTGGAGTTCTATTTTTGAATTTTCTAAAAACGTCGAAGTATGAAGATATTAATTAATTTAAGTCCCTATTTCAAAGGTCTTCGCATTGCTAGAAGAGCTAGCAAATAATAACTAAAACTGCACTAAAACTGCAGGCATCATGTTGGCCAGGCATAAAGAGGGAAGTATTTCGGTACCGTCAAACGTGGCATCTTTACCTTCCGTGAGTATCTTTACCTAAGCTTATACGATGCTAGTTCCCATCAAATATTTTTTTGTCCGTGGCAGTTAACGCAATTTTAGACATTTTGGTAGATTTTATAATAAATTGTGGTATCGCAAAAAGTTTTTCAAGCTAGCAACTTCGTTAAATGTCAAAATGGTGTGCTTTTTTGTTCTGTGTGGTCAATTCCATTAGCGGTGTCATCGCGTAAAGATTGGTGTTTCTTACAGAAAATCCAAGTGCAGGTAAGTGGCTTATATTAAATAGTATATGATATATTGTTATTAAGGTGAATCGCAATGATGAAATCCTATTAATCTCCTTTTTCTGAAGTTATTGGAAAAGGTAATGTTGTTTGAGGTTAGGTAAAGTTACCTCACTTAGCACGAAGGCAACTTTACCTATGACTAGGGTTGTCAAATTTAGTACGCATAAGTAATCTGGTTTTGTGTGGGAATCGTTTTAAGATTTCGTCCTGTTATTCAAAACAGTAACTTTAAATATACCTAATACCTTCGATTTTTTTTAATTCGTTTATGACATGTTTTTGTGTGCTAGAAATACATAAATATGTAACAAATTTGCCTGATCCTACTTACTACCTATCATTTCAGATATATTTAAGATGCCTCCAAAAAGTTGTGTCAAGAACAGAAATAGAAGACGTTTGGGAGCGCGACGTTACAAAAATTACTCTGAAGAGATGCTATTATTGGCTGTTCATTTTGTCAGAAACAAAAATACAACTTCTTATCAAGCTGAGAAGCAGTTTGGCATACCCCGACGGACCATAGAAAAAAGTGTGAAAAACCTGCATACTTACTGATAAACCTGGCCCTCGTTTCCGTCTATCTAAAGAAGAAGAAGAAAAAATTATCAAAGTACTCATAGCGGTGGGTGACTTTGGATGTCACAAACATAAAAGTTCCAAATAATTATTAAAAAATACATTTCATGTTTTAATATTTTTTGACAACCCTGATGGCATTCACCCGTTTGTATGATAATTTTGAAATTCTTTGGGCAACTTTCCCTATGTATTGGTAGTGCTTGATAATCGAAGATGGTAGTTTCTAAAATAAATACATCGCTTTTTTAGCGCCGGGTCTATTAGTAAATTTACGTCGCGTGCATTTTGAGACACACGTTCAATATAAACGCAGGCTAGGTAAAGTTGCCAAAAATGTGTAAATTTTAACCTGCTCATACTTTTGGTAAATATGGCTATTCTACGTGAGATTTAGTAGAATTCATTGGTTCAACCAAAAGAGACACACCTTTTTTACAGAATAAATCAATAAAAACTTGAACAACTAGCTCCGTGTTAGAGTAAATTGCATAAAGGTAAAAAACTATGGTAATGTTGCCACGTTTGACGGTACAATATGACCAGAATTAGCTGATCATCTACATTTTCAAGCAATTGCAACTGTTCATATTATTTCGGGCCATGAGACATAGCAGTATTAAGGTAGGTTACACGCGTTGTTTGTTCTTATTCACAGTGAAAGCCGCATATTGTGGCGTGCGCTTGCAACACCAGCGTTAGCACGGAAGCGATACCGACCGACTTATTCGTTGCTTGCCAAATGCTCACTTGGATTAAAGTACCCAGTAGGAACGTACCCTGATTACGTCATCGTTTGCTGGATGGCGCCATTCGTTCCAATTTAGTATCTGAGTGCTTGCTCATGAAATGCCTCTTATTTTGATCAGCGGCCAATGACTCCATTTAGATGTCTAATCATAAAATCAACGAAAACATCTGGATGCTTCTATTTAAGTCTGAATGAGATCATTTTAAATTTAATCTCACCGAGCGTTCAGAAATACCGGGCTTCCTATTTGTAAAGTTAGGACATTTACCGGGGAATCCCACACATAACGGCCACTCGAACTCCCTCGTCGTACAGTGAAGTACTCTAATATAATCGAAGTACCTACTCATAAGTGGAAGTTGATCTCTAGATTATTTTCTTCGTGGATGTGATGTGATCCAAAGTAAGAATAACGCAAACTTCGTCGTTTTTGGGCTGCCAAGCTAACTTGAATCGGTAAGACTTAAATAGGTTGCCCTGACACCACAAGTGAAGTTTGTACGACCCAGTTCAAAGCCGTTCTATTCTGATTCTGATCACATCTGCCACAACGGTGGTATCATAAATACAATGAATGAAACGACGATTGTCATCACAGCTGGTTAACCAAGTTTGATATCAGTTACCTACATCCGCGTTTGGCCTGCCTGTGGAAGATAGCGTGAAGTAAATAACATTATATTTAACATTAATTTACTGTGCACTCTCTATTTTTTATTTTAATTACTCTTTAAGAGAAAAAATCTAAAAATATATTAAGTATTGAGATAGCTTAGGCAAAGTGCAGTCGGAAAATTTTAGTTTTAGTTCATATAATGAAATAACAAAATAAATGTTAAAATACAATCTAAAGATTTCAGTTTTTTATTTGTTTTTGAACACCATGAAATAGTAGCCGTGGACGTAATCGTCATACTGTCAACTGATCAACTTTGCCTACTTTTATTATTTTCGTAACCAAAGTAATTTTTATTTAAATAATATTTTGCATTCAGGGACAGCATGCCAACGATAAGTAGAAAAATAACTCATTTTTGAAACAATTATCTTATAAAATATCAGTGCATTCGTTTATATAGCAAACTGACGTCATACCCACAGAGCAATATGGCGCGAAATTTGGAAACGTAAAATTTAAATGCATTTTTATGGCACTAATCGATTAAATAAATATGTTGTTTTTTTCGTAGTTTATTAGCACTCTAGAATCTAATTATGACACTTCAAAAATGGGTGTAATACCCTATTGAAAAGCATGCAGGAAGGAATAAACAAGAAACCCAGTTTGTTGAAAAAACAACATTGTCTTACGTTCACAAACGCTTTGGGAGTCATGTTAATGAAGTTAGCGGGTCGTGACTAGTAATATATCGGGTCGAGTCCATAAGCGGCTGGACTTGGTACATCCCTTGCTGGTACGTGTCTGTGAATCAGCGCGTGACTGCCCTGGCGCTGCGTGCGCGCAGAACACTACACATTGTTCCAACTAAAATACAATGGCTGATGTCATACAATAACGTGATGCGTTTTAAGGGCATACAGACATCATATAGGATCCTTCATTGTTTTCGTTAAGAAGTCGTGTAACTCGTGGTCGTCTTCATAATAATGACCGACTGGCAAAAACCACAAAGCCTTATAATACACTTAGTCAGCCAATCCCCATTAGATTAGGTAGGTATAGTGTTTCTAAGCACCAAGTAGGTTACTGTGCGAGGATCAAAATGCTTCACTTATAGCGAGCTTTTAAACCACTACGACACACGACTAGGGAGATAATAAGTATTAGAATTGGCTAAATGCACAAACCGTGCGAAGCCAGAACCCAAAAAAAATAACATAGTATTAAAATTTGAAGTTGGAATTGCATGTTGGACTAGCTGAAGTATTACTAATGCCAACATAGGTAAAAACTTACAACTGAGCTAGAATTCAGCACAAAACTTGGAATTTACAACTAGGTATAGAACAACAATAGATGATATAAACACATTCCGACAGGGCAAAAATAGCAACATTGAAAAGGCAGATTTATAATTTATAAAAATAACTACTCGTAACAAGAGCTGACTTTTGGAACAATTAACATTATTAAAATACCACAGCAATATGACCACAGCCGAAGCTTTACCTATACCTAGAACGAATGTAGGTACGGCATGTAGCTAATGGAACATATTGTATGTATTCCTTCGATAGCGCGGTTATCGAGTGACCCACTGTGACTCGCCGATAGCTGCAGAATGCAAACATACCCTCGCAACAATAGCCTCTTAAACATGACATGGATACACTGCCCAGTATAACTTGGCCGGTGGCAAAATGTGGAACTATTTTAAATGTACTGAACTTGATGATGTTTTTGTAAGGGTGTTCTTGATTTAGTCAGCCGCGCTGGTTAACAAGTTAGCTACAGCGTGAGCGGTGCTTTAACAAAGAGTTCCTCAAATGTGACCCTTGGCCGCACTGTGTTTAAATGAATGGCCTCTGCTATGCGCTTAATGTGATACGTAGCGACATCTATCGTACTATATACACAGTAGGTGACCTTTCTTTGCCTTTCTCAGTGTACTTACCATCTTGCTGTCTGGCCAGTGTGTACCATGCGTTAATGCTTATGGTGAAAGCGCGTGGGTAGCCCACGAAATTCAAATCTTCTTACGTATTTTGCAATTTGTAGGTCAGTATCAGGTTGTATTATGATTCGCGGCCGTAATAAATATTTATTTATAGAATTATAATCATAAAAATCATTAATACATTCCCGGGATGCTGACGTAGCCCGCGAAATTCAAATGTTATTACAAATTATCAATTTGTATAACGCTCGCAAATCATTTCAGCTGCATTGCCGCTTTCGCCTTATATTCGTACCTATTTGGTCATTAGAGACTAGTGAAGACGGTACGGCATATTAACCTATTTATGTTAAAAGTATTGTTAGGATGCCAGGACTCAGGAGGATACGGGCTCTGAGCTTCCCATTTTACGAGAATGCTGCGGTCACAGGTACCCATCCTCAGCACCTGCCTTGTGCATGCGGGCTGGCAACAAAGCTGGCACAGCAGAGATTAAGGAAATAAGTACTAGCGCCGTTTATCACCAATCTCATAGCCTTCATAATAATCACACTTTTTTTTTTGTTTTGATAAGGAAGTATTTTAGTGGAATTATCGCAACCTCGATCCGGTATTTTTCGAGAATAATAATACCTACAATCTAGATTGGAATTGCCAAGTTATAAAAACAAAACCAAAATAGGGAAAACCATAACTTTAAGATGTATTATTTTTACGTTAGATATACCGAGCTAATATAGGTATGGATTCATAGTATAGGTACAGCAGTGACGAAGGGTGGAACTATGGTGAGGATAAGTCGTTCCATAAAAATCTTGGTTCCCCATTATGATAATCGTATCAATAAATTTTTCAACAACCCGCGATTTCAGTCAATTTTTCTAGTGTGTGTCTCTTAAGACAGAATAATAATAATGAACTGACAACGCGAACTACGAAGATAAGCCGAAGAAACGCAAATCACTTCGAATTTTTGTACGGAAGATTTGCTTTTCAATAATGAATGTTGGATCTATAGGAGGTAAGATTTCTAAATGGCGTGCCGTTGAGAATCGGTTTGTATTGACCCTTTGCCACTGATACCTTTACAGATAGGTATTTCTGTTTTATTTTTGTGTGCATGTGTAGGTACTTTGAATACTAACTACTAACTTTGAGTGATTCTTAACATACGTTATCTAGAGTGTGGCGAGCCTCTTTAATTCCTACACGGATTAACCATAAGGGACCTAACGGTTTACCTATGATTGTTCCAAACCTTTCTTGCCGCACCCACTGTTTTTTTTTACCTTTCATACTTATCTATTAGGATTATATTATATTTGAAAGGAAAAACAGCCTATACTCATATGCTAAATGTACGTTCACACAGACGTGAAAATATCGTAGCGTGGTTTTTCGCGCACTATATCATCAACCGCTGCTTAGCATTGAGATTTGAAAATCGAACAGTTTGTTCGAGGCGCTGGGATACAGTTTGTTGGAGTCTCAATGCTCAGTTTAACACCGAGAGTTGAAAATCCAGTGCTTGTTAAAATCACGCCGCTATTTTTTTACTGTCTAAATGCGAAAGTAGCTCTATCTGTCTGTTATCTTTTCAAACCTTAACGGCTAGAAGAATTTAAATCGAGTTTGGCACAAAGGTAGACCATAACCTGGGTTAAGTCGTAAGATACTTTCGTACCCTCCTTGGGATAATTTCCGACCTCCACGCGGGCTCAACCATGGGCAAAAACTAGTATCACATAAACAAACACTACAAGCACTTCATTCGTAAGTGGGTATGTTGATACCATCATCTCAACAACGTTGATTAGATTGCCGTTCGTTGACGAGTGACACTTCACTCCTTAAAGGCTTCTTCAAACAGGCGCGACGCGACACTTGTAGAACAATTTCAGTGAAGTTTTCATAGAAATTGTTCTACGCGTGTCGCGACGCGACCGTCGCATCGCGCTAGTCTGAACGAGCCTTAACACTCTTGTCTCTGTATCCTCTTGTACTTGAATTGCTTGATTCTTACAAAGGGCTTTGTTTTCAAATAGGTAATGTTCCATCAACTTATGCTAAAACTGTCTATTACTATAATTGCTAGGAAAGGGCTAGCTCAAAATTATTGCTTATTTTACCATAGTAGATTGGATAATACAAACTCAGGCCCTCTTCTCATGGTAGCCCTCTCAGCAGCGGTAAGCAGAAGCTACAGAACGCCACCTGCTACGATCCAAACATACTCCCTTTGGCCTCGTTTACATTCATACATCAGTGGCCCTAATGTGAGTATCTTTTAACCATCTCGATCAAACGCATCCACCGCGTTCGGCGCTCCAATTGGCGCTGGATTGGTGTCGGACCAATCGGAGCGCCGAACGTGCTCGATGCGTTAGAGCGAGATGGTTAGTAGAAACTCACACTAGGGCCACTGATCTCACACGCACGCCGGTTGCGGGAACTATGCACCTGACCTTTCTGAAAAACTTCACCAATAAAGTCACTGTATGTCCTTCTAGGACATACCGTCCCGGCATTTCCACGCACATCTGCCTTGTAAATACCTTTTTTTAGTCGCCCTTCATTCATCCTCTCAACATGATCAAACTAGTGATGTACCGACTAGTAGGCCATATATCTAGTCGGCGACTAGTCGGCTAAAACCGCCGACTAATCAGCGCATTTTTTACTCGTATATTTATTAAAATGTAAAAGACGGTGATTGAAATGAAATTAAAATATTTACTGTTGTTATTTTTATTATAGAATCAGTTTTACAGTTTACTTTTAGTGCAATCTAGAATAGTATAGGAAGAAACGCTGGCTCGCATGTAAACAATGATGGAATAAATGCAAAGTAAACAAATAGGTACATGTCCCGACAATTCCGCCTGGTCGCCGAGAACCGCACACCTGGCACCTACGAACCGAAAGCGTAGTCAAACATTAAGGCTCCTACACACTATGCCGGCGGCCCGGCCAGCGGTATACTCGGTTTCTGGGCAAGTGTCGGCGGCCTAATATCACCTGTAGCATACCCGCAAGGCAAAAACTCGCCGGCTGTGCCGCCGGCATGTGTGTTTACTTTACCGATGTCACCCGAACTCAACCAAAAGCAATGATCGGCTTGGCCGACTAGTCGGCCATATTGCAGCCGACTAGTAGGCTAGTCGACCCATCTCTAGACCAAACAAATCTATGCATAACCTTTTTAATTTTTGTCACTACATCTTATTTTAAACCGCACCGTTACCTTATCACATTATTTCTCAGCCTATCATTCAATGTCACACCACACATGTTTCACAAGGAACGCATTTGCACGGCTTTTTTTCTTTCATGCTTCTTTTGCCACACCCAACATTCACTGGAAGTAGATACAGTAATATGCGTAGGTACCAGTACACCATTTTGGTCACAATTTTTTATATTTTTTATTTCCCTCATTTACTCTCTTTTCCACATCTTCATCAGTCTCTCCATTCCTTGTAAGCAAGCTTCCCAAATATACGAACTCACTTACTTGCTCCACACTCATAACATAACATTTATTTTGATTATATTATTTTTTAATTTAATAATATAAACGAATTCACGTGTCAACGAGGTGAGGAATGAGGTATCTACTGCGCAGCTAGTAGCGCAGTTCAGAGCCACAATATAGTTTGAATCGGGCAGTACGTAGTTAATGCTAATAAGACGTACGTACATTGCGCCTTGATTGCAATGAAAAATGATCGAAACAGAGACACCTACTTGGGTCATTAAAGTCGTGGGACACAATTGTGCATAAGGTGGAGATCAAACTGGAGTAGCCGTAATCTAGTAGGTATGTCCTACTAGATTTTTAGTTCACGTCATTCGTCGTAATGCAATTGCCTCATTCGGGTCAGAGCAACATGAGGTCAATTGCTTTGTCCTAAATTCAGTTCTTTTGTTCTATTTTACGGCTGGCCGATGCTAAAGTCAATGGGATTGAAAACAAAATTGATGTTGATTCGATTATACAAGTTTAATTTGGTTTTTTTTATCAGGAAAACAATTTAGCACGTAGGTAGTCACGAGCATACATAAATATATTACTGTGGACAGCTCAGCAACAATATCTGACTTCATGATTAATCTTTTTAATATCTGTCGTCAAGATGTCGGCAAATATATGTGACCATTTTTGGTGCAAATGGCAGGACAAATATGTGACACGTGACACCGAAAATCCACCAAAACCAATCTATTACTGTATTCTATGACCAAAACTATCTGACAAGTTATGCGGCGTCCGTGTGTACGTCGACTAAATTCGGTGACAGCCGTTGTCGTTTTTTTGCCAGTAGGTACCTATCAAGTGTTCCGTGTGCTGCCGGACGTAAAAGAATAGCACCATCCCATTTCTTCCCTTGGGTGTCGTAGAAGGCGACAAAGGGACTTACTACAGAATGGGCAGCAGCGTTCTCTAAGCATTTGACCACCATACTGCGATCGCCAACCCGCCTGCCAAGCGTGGCGATTATGGCAAATCCCCCCATTTTGGAGCAGGCTTATGTCCAGTAGTGGACGTCTTTCGGCTGATATGATGAGGTACCTATCAAGTATGGAATTGATAGTCACCTCTACAAGATGAGTAGTAGAGTGAATATTCGTCATCGGAGGGGCAATTCTCGTTGGGGAGTTTGTTCCGCCACTTCTTCTTCCCAGCTAAAGCACTAGGAAGTGGTGAAGGGTGGGCGTTTTGGGGGACTGTCTCATGTACTTTGACGTTCGAAAAGTGCTGATTCTCAGCCTAATTTGAATAAATGACTTTTGATTTTGATTTCGTAATTTTAAGAACATTCATAGTCTGATCTCAGTCTCAATCTGTCAAAAATACTTCCTAGTGTCCATACATTTTTGACAAGTTTTTGACATTTGATTGTCGCCGACGTAAGACTGCGACTAGATTTTGAACGTTTTAAATTACGAGTTCAGGATCCGTTTTCAACATTCTAAGAGGTGACACGTCTTTTTGAAGCCGATGCCGCATCGGATATTTTAGTGTCGTTTGTCTCGTCGGATAGTTTTGGTTTTCCTTCGATGTCACAATTTTGTACCGCCACTTGTAGAAGGAAACCTTCAACAAATGGTCACTTAAATTTGCCATCATTTTGACGACAGATATTAATGGCTGAATCATGAAATCGGATATTATTGCCGAGCAGTTCATGGTAAGTTAAATATGTATGCTCGTGAATGTACCTTACCTACCAACCTTAGCAATTTATGGATGATAAATATTATAATTTTTAAAAACAAACAGATTAAAATAGAATGCTTTGGGACTCGGAAAACCGGAATTTTTATGCAAGAACGTATGAGAAAATGTTTGTAAATAAAGCTCAGTTTGGAATAACAAAAGGCGCAGTATACAATGCGAGTGGGTCGCGTCGCGATATAAGGCGGGTAGGCCAAGGAAGGAGTGCCTATGACTCACGCTGGTGGCGCCCACGCCTTTTAAACTTAAATTCTACAAGACAGACGGAGCCATATAACTTCAGTCTATTGCTACATTATCGCAATTGATCGAGAAGATTATATCTAGACTTCTTACGACCTATCTTGCTTCCAAAAGGTAGGATTCAAGATTAGATGAAGCTCTGTTGGAGTCATTAGTTTTACCTACAAATGGATTTTTCCAATTTACTTACTTGTGAACGTTACCATTTTGTATTGTGTAGGTGGGGTTTATGATCATAACATGTATACTTAGATACCTATTATTACTTATATAACAGACTACCTATAACAGAACATGGCCACTGCTATAATTCCCTCAGATATCTAGGGACTGCTCTCAAAACTAGTATTTTCTTATAACTTGCAAAGCGAGTTATGATTGCAAGTTATGGCGATGTCACGCTAATTCATACTCGCCCCAACAAGTCATCCTCATAAACCGTGTGTATTAGTTTCCTTTCTTAATTCAAAGACGTTATGGTTGCGCCGGCGCCGGCGATTCGCTACGCGCCCACATCTCTATGATTGTAAGCCAAGACCAAGTGAACGAACAGGAACCTTGCCTGGCCACAGCCTGTGACCAAAAATAGATAGAATGAAGTAGATAGATTTTAACCAGACTCGTAGAAAAATCAAATAAGCTAAACGTCATTATTATTTAAATTGAACATTAAGGCCCAAGTAGGTATGCAAACAATCGACAGACGTTATGTATTATAATGATCGTGGTTTGTAAGCTGCTATTAAAAGAGTGATTACCATCTAAATTTAGAAACAGGAAAATTTTATCGAGTTGTAGGTAGGTACACTGCACTACCGAAGTGCATACAACATAGTTGACTGACACAACACATCGTTATACAGATAAAACATTAGAGAACACCCGAGCGATAAGTTACTGGATACATTAAAAAGAGTGAGATAAAGTATAGAGGAAAACAGGACCGCATTAATGCATTTATCGAAACACACAGGTCCAAAAAAGGCCTTGTTTGAAGTACTAATTCAGGTTATACGCGCGAGAGGGCGGGACGGCCGCGGCTCGGTGCATGCGCACGGCACGTGATCGCCAGCGCAGCAGCCTTGCAAGGACGTTGCGTCTATGCACAGGCAACTATCGTTAATTAATTCCACCTTCATGCTGACTCACCCGCTTGTTATATTACACGTTGAAAATCTTTAAAGATTAAATATACACTAACAGCGACATCTGTATTTTAATGAATGGAAATATTTCTGCAAATTGTCATTCCTATGATTCGAACCTGTATTCTTTAAAGCGGTTTCGATTCTGAGAAATACACCTGAGCCTCAAGTTCGGATTTCCCCAACTGAAATTATGGGATTATTAATTGGAGCGGTCATTCCGTCGACCACAAGAGAAATATTCTTTTGTTTTTAGGTTAAACGAGTTTACATGTCTTTGAGGACGATTTTATTGTTAATATAGGATCTTATCGTAAATACAACTAACTTTGTAGTTTATTTAAAAGACTACAAGCTAACGGGGCCGGCTAGGCGATAACGTTTTCCTGGTCAAAGCTCAAAAGCGTTTGAACACGTTCTTATTGGATGTATGGTGCTTCTGCGAAACGTTGACTCAACTAGGTAGGTACGCACCGATTGCTATGCAACTCTAGTTACACCTTTTTGGTATTCAGAATACTACTCAATGTTATTATTCCTAAGAAATGAATCAACGGTTGTGTGACGTTATTTTAGTGGAAAGTTAAATACTTACCATTCGCTGACATACAGTTCGCCTGTGATTGCTTCTGCCCCATCAGATGGACAAATAAAATGAACGCTGTCGTCTTCTAATGTGTTGTTATGCACAATACACATAATCCCTTGAAGCGCGAAGTTTCTAAACAAAAAAGATAGACTGGTCGACTCAAGTCGACGAGAAGGATTTTTATCGTCAAAAATTTAAATTAACATTGCAGGTCTACACGTTTACAACAGCAAGTCAGCAAGCTTATAGCAATATCGGATATTAGTCGTATCGAATTTGTCAAAAAAGCAATAACTAAAATAAAGAAGTAGTACTTAGTAGGTTCAGCAAAACAAAGCAACACAAGCGATAAAAATATTCGAATTCTAGTAAAAAGGAATTAGACTTACCCAAAAAAATATTAATTAGGTACCAGTTTATTCAATAACATCCTATTTTCTCATTAATGAGTTTCAGTTGATTAAGTATTTAGTTCATACACAACAAAAAAAAAACGATAAGTTATCAGCACAGCCCTAATAATAAAATGTTAGTCATAGATAACTTTTTTTGTGTGATATAACTGTGGAAATTACGATAACGGTGGAGTTGTAACCATTCTATTTTTATAATTTTATAAGCGCCCTGATTCACTATGCCATAGGTCACCGGTCCTGAGACGAAATTATTCGATTTGAAACTTCTGTTGCACACACAACTGCACGGCGTAAACTGCGTCGAAATATGGGCTATGCTAGAGTCTGAAATTATTCGGGTAATCCCAAACAAACTTGAGGAAAATCGTTAAACTTATTTCTTCCGCTAAATGCTAGTCGATATCTTTCCTTGTCTATGAACTAGTGACGCCACGCTCTCAAGTATTCATAAGCTGTCAAAAATTTATATGGTAATAGAGTATTTTCCAATATTATTAAAAACTATTCTAATTTGAAGATTGGGACGAAATATGTAACAGAAAAATAAAAGTAAATTAATTCATATCCATTTTCTCGAATAAAAAACAAAAATATTTTTCGTTGTTTTGAATTTACCGCCAAAACGCTCCCTACGATGACTTTTTTTATCACATGACCACACGTGACGTCAAGTTTGTGTAAGCTAAACCAGTTGTAAACAAGTGAATTGGCGAGTTTATACCTATTTAACAACATTTTAATGGATAGAGAGTGGTATTACTGGTGTGCGGTGCCTCTGTGCACAAATACTACGAAACTGCGCCGTGAGTCACGTATGGTCACGTGATAAAAAACTCATCGTAAGGAGCGCCTGCCAGGAAGCGAAGAGGGAGGCGGCGCACGTGAGGGAGAGGCAGTATCACGGCCTTGGGCGCAGCAGGAGACGCCCTGGGCGTCGGGAATCCCGGCCACCGTAGGCGCGGGCTTGCGGACGGCGAGTAATAGGTAGCTCGCTGTCCGGCAAGGACCAAGCCCGGGACAACGGCGCGTTGTGTTCCACGCGCGCCTCAAAGAGATGTCAGCACCAACTGGCGGAGTCCGCAAGGGACGATGCCTGCCAGGGGTGCGGGTTTTTCGAAAGAGATACCCGTGGCCCCTGGCACACAGGCAACTGAGGGAACACGGGTGGGTTTAGTCAGTAAAACTCTGACACGCCCACCTGCTCCGCCCAGAGCGGGAGAAGTTAAAATAAGGAGCGTTTTGGCGGTAAACACAAAACAACGAAAAACAAATTTGATTTTAATCGTTTTTAATTAAGAAAATGGATATAAATCAATTTATTTTTATTTGTCTGTTACATATTTCGTCCCAATCTTTAATATATATATAATAGTTAATATATAATAGTTTTTAATAAATTGGAAAATACCCTATTAGATGAGATTCAAAAGTTTTGCATTAAGTCCCAGGCTTTTGGGGATCCTTGTTACCTAAGTCTCTTTTCATCATCATCATTCTCTAGCCTTAATCCCAAATTCAGTTGGGGTCGGCACAACATATCTTCATCTTCCATACTTCTCTATTCGTCGTCATCTGGGTAGTCGCCCCCTTTCTTGCCATTTCACGCAGTCCATCCATCGTTTCTTCGGCCTTCCTCTACTCTTATATGCTCTAAACTATCCGTACGACATTTTCCCAAAAAAAAATCCATACACATAACTAAGTACCAGTAAATGCTCATGAACCGACAGGATAGCATACCTCTCCTGTGAATCACCGCGGTGTGAAGGTGCGCGACTTTCGCATATTAATATTGTTCCAAATGCGTCGTGTCGTCGTATGGCGTCGTCTGCGCTATTCCTGTGCGCGACGGCCGTTCTATTCCCGGCCAGACGCCCGCCGCGGCGCCGGATCGTGCATAGCGAACTTCTTAACACGCACTTCACCTTTATTACAAAAAAACATCGCCTTTGATCTGAGAAAACAAAGATTTGAACCGTATCCGCGCTGATTGTTCGAGCATCTGCTCGAGAATGTTGGTTTATACGAAAACAAGTATTTAAAATCGTATCCTCACTATCAAGATCCTTCATAATAATTTATAAGTTGTTTCGTAATAGAAGTGCGATTAAATACAACACATGTATAGAGGGTATTTCAAATAAATTGGTGCAACTACACAAACGAAAGCGATCCGCCTCTGGCTACGCACTGTTTTTACACATCAACAAAAGTTCGATATTTTTTTTGGTTATTAAGTAGAAGTTTATTATGAATTTATTTTACAGTAACGTTCCGGAATAGATTCTCTTAATGGTAAAAACCGTATCAAAATTCGTTGTGTACTTTAGAGGAACAACGTGGTCACACAGATAGATACGCTATTTGATACCAACAGTCACGCCTATATAGTTTTGCCAATTAATTTTTAAAATCCTAGTATAATGTTCAAGAAAGGTACACAAAAGAAAAAGCAATGCATACCATCGGTAAGGTTTCAAACCAGTGTATTTGAGTACCATGATATTAAGGAAAATACACTGCGTTACAAACTAACCTACGTACGTACAACGTAACAATATCAATTACTTATTTGACGTACAATAGTAATATCAATAAATGGCGCTTACACGTTATTCCGAAGATAGGCAGTGTTTACAAAGGCCATAGTTCTTACTTTAGTCGTTAGGAACATACCACACCGAACAATCGCATACCTGCATGCCTCACGCTTATGCTTGGCAAACGCTGGTGTGATATCACCCTAACAAAAGCAACAACGTTCTGTAGGCACCATTTGTAACTTGCTTCACACCAAATTTACTTACACATAGTACGATCGAATTGCACTTTATCTAAGGCTAAAAGAGGGTACTAAAACGTTTTTGTAATTGCCTACGTGTTACGATCTTTTGTCCTTTTCGGAACCGATATCAATATTATAATAGAGTTTTTAAAGCCCTATATAATGATTGCAATCAGTTACAAAGGCAATGTAGATTATTGTCATAGGAACGAATAACAGAATTGTCTTGTCAACATGGAAAAATCATACCCTCTCAATCAGTTGGTGCAAAGCAAGTCATAATTGTTGTAATATCAGATCATCTTATATCACTATAACGACATTATATATTACGTCGAGAAGGCAAGACGTAAGTTACAGTATGACAATTATAACATCAGCCTTCTCTTTTTACCACAGCCTACAAAAAAGAAAAATCACATGGAAAATAAATTAACATATAAACCTACTTGCAAATAACGCAATATTTAATTTCATTGTATGTAGTTTACAGTAGCGATGGGCGTTGAATCAACGAACTAGTTGAATCAACCGTTGATCTCCTGTCAACGTATTAACGTTAACTGTTTATGAATCAACTAGTTGAATTTGTCAACGACGTTTATGAATTTATCTCGTTTAAGAAGAAACTAAACAATATTCGCAAACGTACCTAACGAACTGAGAAAAAAACGAACGTTGAAAATACCATCATAGATTCCAAGAGACGGTCATGTTGTAGAATTTGAACTCTAAATAACGTACACAAGAGTTGATTTTTGAAATATTTATTTTAAGAAAATTGAATTTCTTTCTCTTTCTGAATTTCAACATAAGAATCGTTGAACGTCGCAGCGTTGAATAAAACCGTTCAATGAAAGAACGGTTAACGTTACAAGTCAACATTAGTTGCACGTTAACTCGTTGACGAATTTAACTAGTTGATCAACTAGTTGACGAACGTAAATCAACGTTGACGTTGCGTTAACGGAAAAACCATCAACGACCCATCACTAGTTTACAGTTTCATGTTCCATAATAATATGTAAAATTTAACCAAGATTTAAATATGCCTCAATTTATATACGATTATCAATACAAAGACGTTTACACATATTTGAACAAATACAAAAGAATTTATTAAAAATATAAGTACCTAATATTATCACAATTAAATTGGGGCACTATTATTTTGGTTGATGACTGAAATTTGTTCCCAAGGAAAGAACAAGAAAATGCTAAAGACTTGTTATCTGTTTCATGTAAGAGGCGATACTATAAAAATGTTTAAAATTTCGCTGAGGCAATAGCGGTCATAGTCAGCAAAACAGAGCAAGAAAGTATTGACTGGGACAGGAAACTACCTATTTTATGAATATTCTTATTTATAATTATGTATTTAACTTTGACTGAATTCAAAGTTGCCATTTACATTTTCATTTAATCCAATAATATTATATGCATAATAAGTCGTACGTTATGATTTTTCGTAGTCATTAATTTTTAAATGTCACAAAAGTAAATGTGTAGTTAAACTACGAATTTGATTGTTTTGAAAACAAATTTACTTTCACATTTTATTCCGTGACAATAATTTTACATTATTATTATTTTTGGCAATTTTCAAAAGATTTGTAATTGTTTTTTGAAGCTGCATTTTTTACTGGGACATTGTTTTACATTGTATTAGAAATATATTTATTTATTTATTTATAGAAAGCAGACAGATACAAAAGGAACTTTAAAAGCTTTAAACTGTATTATTTGCTGGAGCTATGTATTAGTGGAAATGATGATAACTATCAAATTTAAAAGCATAAATGCTTTTAAACCACTACCGATTTGATTTGGGTACCAAAGGGTACTCCTTTTTTTTGTTGCTTTTTGTTTCTATTGTATTTACAGTATACATATCAATGTTTTTTTAATTTTTTTCCATTTCATGAGATTTTTTTAATATTTTTATTTTATTTTACTGGATACATCTAATGTAGGCCCAATATTATAATAAGTAGGGGATATTTACAGAATGCGCATCAAAACTTATTCAATACTATGTATGAGCTAGTCACCCACGACTAAATACATTTTGTTGTATTCGCGGCCGCGAGAGTATGTGGTACCGTGTTTTGAATGCACCTCGTTTGATCTGAAAACAAATGAGATTTTTTGTACTATATTGTGTTTAATTTTTTTACAGAAGCAACATATTTTTAAACCCAGTTGCAAAAAACAACACTTGTCTGAACTGTTATAGTGGGGTAGTGATCGTACTTCAAAGCCCATGGTGTGACTTTAAACGCATTTAGTAACAACGGGGTACTGTACCGAGTCTGTACCCGGTACAGTAAAAAATATTTATTATACCCCCGCCCGAAGAAAGGTAAATAGAGTTTGGCAAGATGAGTTTGGGTTCTACAAGAACTTTCATTCCTTTTTCTACGCTATAAGGCATTTCGACGTACCGATGACAGCCCCGCAGCGCGCGCACGACACCAGGTGACGTACCTGAGTGTGTATGTTGCCACTGGGCAGTCAGGCGAGGTAGGCCCGCACGAGCGCGCGCACGCTGGCGCGGCACAGCGGGCACGCGCCCAGCGCGGCCCCGCAGCGCGCACGACACCAGGTGACGTACCTGAGTGTGTATGTTGCCACTGGGCAGTCAGGCGAGGTAGGCCCGCACGAGCGCGCGCACGCTGGCGCGGCACAGCGGGCACGCGCCCAGCGCGGCCCCGCAGCGCGCACGACACCAGGTGACGTACCTGAGTGTGTATGTTGCCACTGGGCAGTCAGGCGAGGTAGGCCCGCACGAGCGCGCGCACGCTGGCGCGGCACAGCGGGCACGCGCCCAGCGCGGCCCCGCAGCGCGCACGACACCAGGTGACGTACCTGAGTGTGTATGTTGCCACTGGGCAGTCAGGCGAGGTAGGCCCGCACGAGCGCGCGCACGCTGGCGCGGCACAGCGGGCACGCGCCCAGCGCGGCCCCGCAGCGCGCACGACACCAGGTGACGTACCTGAGTGTGTATGTTGCCACTGGGCAGTCAGGCGAGGTAGGCCCGCACGAGCGCGCGCACGCTGGCGCGGCACAGCGGGCACGCGCCCAGCGCGGCCCCGCAGCGCGCACGACACCAGGTGACGTACCTGAGTGTGTATGTTGCCACTGGGCAGTCAGGCGAGGTAGGCCCGCACGAGCGCGCGCACGCTGGCGCGGCACAGCGGGCACGCGCCCAGCGCGGCCCCGCAGCGCGCACGACACCAGGTGACGTACCTGAGTGTGTATGTTGCCACTGGGCAGTCAGGCGAGGTAGGCCCGCACGAGCGCGCGCACGCTGGCGCGGCACAGCGGGCACGCGCCCAGCGCGGCCCCGCAGCGCGCACGACACCAGGTGACGTACCTGAGTGTGTATGTTGCCACTGGGCAGTCAGGCGAGGTAGGCCCGCACGAGCGCGCGCACGCTGGCGCGGCACAGCGGGCACGCGCCCAGCGCGGCCCCGCAGCGCGCACGACACCAGGTGACGTACCTGAGTGTGTATGTTGCCACTGGGCAGTCAGGCGAGGTAGGCCCGCACGAGCGCGCGCACGCTGGCGCGGCAAAGCGGGCACGCGCCCAGCGCGGCCCCGCAGCGCGCACGACACCAGGTGACGTACCTGAGTGTGTATGTTGCCACTGGGCAGTCAGGCGAGGTAGGCCCGCACGAGCGCGCGCACGCTGGCGCGGCACAGCGGGCACGCGCCCAGCGCGGCCCCGCAGCGCGCACGACACCAGGTGACGTACCTGAGTGTGTATGTTGCCACTGGGCAGTCAGGCGAGGTAGGCCCGCACGAGCGCGCGCACGCTGGCGCGGCACAGCGGGCACGCGCCCAGCGCGGCCCCGCAGCGCGCACGACACCAGGTGACGTACCTGAGTGTGTATGTTGCCACTGGGCAGTCAGGCGAGGTAGGCCCGCACGAGCGCGCGCACGCTGGCGCGGCACAGCGGGCACGCGCCCAGCGCGGCCCCGCAGCGCGCACGACACCAGGTGACGTACCTGAGTGTGTATGTTGCCACTGGGCAGTCAGGCGAGGTAGGCCCGCACGAGCGCGCGCACGCTGGCGCGGCACAGCGGGCACGCGCCCAGCGCGGCCCCGCAGCGCGCACGACACCAGGTGACGTACCTGAGTGTGTATGTTGCCACTGGGCAGTCAGGCGAGGTAGGCCCGCACGAGCGCGCGCACGCTGGCGCGGCACAGCGGGCACGCGCCCAGCGCGGCCCCGCAGCGCGCACGACACCAGGTGACGTACCTGAGTGTGTATGTTGCCACTGGGCAGTCAGGCGAGGTAGGCCCGCACGAGCGCGCGCACGCTGGCGCGGCACAGCGGGCACGCGCCCAGCGCGGCCCCGCAGCGCGCACGACACCAGGTGACGTACCTGAGTGTGTATGTTGCCACTGGGCAGTCAGGCGAGGTAGGCCCGCACGAGCGCGCGCACGCTGGCGCGGCACAGCGGGCACGCGCCCAGCGCGGCCCCGCAGCGCGCACGACACCAGGTGACGTACCTGAGTGTGTATGTTGCCACTGGGCAGTCAGGCGAGGTAGGCCCGCACGAGCGCGCGCACGCTGGCGCGGCACAGCGGGCACGCGCCCAGCGCGGCCCCGCAGCGCGCACGACACCAGGTGACGTACCTGAGTGTGTATGTTGCCACTGGGCAGTCAGGCGAGGTAGGCCCGCACGAGCGCGCGCACGCTGGCGCGGCACAGCGGGCACGCGCCCAGCGCGGCCCCGCAGCGCGCACGACACCAGGTGACGTACCTGAGTGTGTATGTTGCCACTGGGCAGTCAGGCGAGGTAGGCCCGCACGAGCGCGCGCACGCTGGCGCGGCACAGCGGGCACGCGCCCAGCGCGGCCCCGCAGCGCGCACGACACCAGGTGACGTACCTGAGTGTGTATGTTGCCACTGGGCAGTCAGGCGAGGTAGGCCCGCACGAGCGCGCGCACGCTGGCGCGGCACAGCGGGCACGCGCCCAGCGCGGCCCCGCAGCGCGCACGACACCAGGTGACGTACCTGAGTGTGTATGTTGCCACTGGGCAGTCAGGCGAGGTAGGCCCGCACGAGCGCGCGCACGCTGGCGCGGCACAGCGGGCACGCGCCCAGCGCGGCCCCGCAGCGCGCACGACACCAGGTGACGTACCTGAGTGTGTATGTTGCCACTGGGCAGTCAGGCGAGGTAGGCCCGCACGAGCGCGCGCACGCTGGCGCGGCACAGCGGGCACGCGCCCAGCGCGGCCCCGCAGCGCGCACGACACCAGGTGACGTACCTGAGTGTGTATGTTGCCACTGGGCAGTCAGGCGAGGTAGGCCCGCACGAGCGCGCGCACGCTGGCGCGGCACAGCGGGCACGCGCCCAGCGCGGCCCCGCAGCGCGCACGACACCAGGTGACGTACCTGAGTGTGTATGTTGCCACTGGGCAGTCAGGCGAGGTAGGCCCGCACGAGCGCGCGCACGCTGGCGCGGCACAGCGGGCACGCGCCCAGCGCGGCCCCGCAGCGCGCACGACACCAGGTGACGTACCTGAGTGTGTATGTTGCCACTGGGCAGTCAGGCGAGGTAGGCCCGCACGAGCGCGCGCACGCTGGCGCGGCACAGCGGGCACGCGCCCAGCGCGGCCCCGCAGCGCGCACGACACCAGGTGACGTACCTGAGTGTGTATGTTGCCACTGGGCAGTCAGGCGAGGTAGGCCCGCACGAGCGCGCGCACGCTGGCGCGGCACAGCGGGCACGCGCCCAGCGCGGCCCCGCAGCGCGCACGACACCAGGTGACGTACCTGAGTGTGTATGTTGCCACTGGGCAGTCAGGCGAGGTAGGCCCGCACGAGCGCGCGCACGCTGGCGCGGCACAGCGGGCACGCGCCCAGCGCGGCCCCGCAGCGCGCACGACACCAGGTGACGTACCTGAGTGTGTATGTTGCCACTGGGCAGTCAGGCGAGGTAGGCCCGCACGAGCGCGCGCACGCTGGCGCGGCACAGCGGGCACGCGCCCAGCGCGGCCCCGCAGCGCGCGCACGACACCAGGTGACCACATGGCAGGAACACCACGCTCACCTGTGCGTACATTATACATTATTGAAGTAGATTCAAGCTCGCCCAAAACGAAGGCACCATTACCCTCTTAGAGAATACTGTACTTTTCACACTATCTGCATTTTCATTAACAAAAACAATTAGATTTTTGAATATTTTTTTGTAATAGTTTTCATATCATGAATGTTTCGTTGAGGTTCTAATTTCAAATCATGCCTGAATTATTTAGCCAAACTTTTGAACGTAGAACAAACGTTCGTGAAAAACCTAGAGGCTTAAAACTGCTGTCTATTTATTTATTTATAACCTATGTATATTTTTAGATCTATCCAAAACATTTGATACGGGCTCAGTCCCCATTCTCTTAGGTAAATTAGAAAAGCTCGGAATACGAGGGATCGCTCCTAATACCTTTAGTGATTACCTTAATAACAGAAAGCAAAGAGTTACAATAGATCAACACATTAGTGACGAAAATACAGTTTCATATGGCGTTTCATGGGAGCATCCTGGGCCCCACTTTCTATCTGCTGTATACACCGTGATATTTTAGTCGTCTTACAAAGGTGGTCCACTCAATGTATTGGACATAAAATACCTACAGGCGCAATTTTTTTTTTACCATTAATTAACATAATAGGTACTAAGAAAAATAAATAATGCTTTAAAATTGTGAAACACCCTCCCCTGTTAATAATGTTTACGTATCAAACGGTGGAAGATTTTTTACCTACCTACCATAATACCATTACATTTCATCAATCATTCCATCTCCATAACAGGGTGTTCAAAACTACATCATGGGTCTTTGTGAATTATATTTTTTATTATTATTACTTATTCATATGTCCAAAAACATCTTTTTTTTTTTAATAAATCATTCGTAGTCATTGGATACATGAAGTGGGCTGCCGTTGTAAGACAATTAAAATGTCGCGGTGTATACTTGACTTCTGCTCAATGTCTCTGCTTTATACTAAAATATTCACCTATGCAGATCACACTGCTCTATTCATCTGGGGTCCGAATTGGCACACCGTAAAGGAAAGAGCCGAATACTCTATATCTCAGGTCATGAACTGGCTCACAAAAAATCTTTTTAACCGTAAACTTTTTTTTATTGCCCGGGTACACTAGGGTTGCATGACATATAATTTGACATTTTCGAGCAGGTGGTGTAAAAAGCAATTTATTCAGGTCTTCTATAGATCTATGAATTATGTGAAACATTGTGACTTTTGAGAGAACGGTTAGAAGAAAACATGCTGCGCCGACCGACATAAATTGGGATAAGGGCAGAAGCATGATGATTTACGTCTTTATTTCCCTGTTCCTTTCATAGTTTATGCCTTGAAGCCCAAGAAGTGCTAGTAGACAAAATCATGTGCAAGACGAGATGAAAACACCTGCAAATCATTACTACAAACATAACCTCTGCAATGTTCATTGGTGCTGACATCTTTTGAAGCGCGCGTGGAACACAACGCGCCGTAGACCCGGGCTCCGGACAGCGAGCTACCCATTACTCGCCTTCCGCAAGCCCGTGCCTACGGTGGCCGGGAATCAGCCTGGGATTTCCGACGCCCAGGGCGTCTCCGGCGGAGGCTAGGGCCGTGAGGGCGCATATACTGCCTTCTCCCTCACGTGCGCCGTCTCCTTCGCGAGCATCACTGCTTCGCAGGAGACGACGGCTACCCATGCACTCTCGCTCCGTACCTAGGCCTGGACCAGGGCCGGACGCGAGAGATCGCCGCCACCGATCGCCTCCACGAGGACACGGCAGTGCTCCGCCGAAGTCAGACAGACCTCCACCGTATGCTCCACCGTGTCCTCACGGTGATGTTCGCAATGGAAATACCCGGGCGTTTCCTCCCGCCTTATCCGAAAAAGGAACCTCCCGAAACAACCGTGTCCAGTAAGGACCTGCGTCAGGCGGAAAGTGAGGACACCGTGCCGCCTCTCAAGTCACTCCTCAAAAAGTGGGCTTACCGATGTTCATAGGGCTCATAGTATAATCATCTATGACAGACAACATTGACTACTTTATTGCATTCTATCGACAAATTACTTCACTATGTGCCAACATTAACTGATGGTGACTCATAATGAATCATATAACTTCCCGACTACATATTACTAATTTATTTCCTGGCTGGGTCGCCTAAGTGCAATAATTAATTAACTACGCATGACTGATACACCATTTTGCATAACTAACTACATTATTTCGGTATCTTTCCTTATGGTACTTTTATTGTGCTGCTATAAGCTATATATATTGAAATCATTTTACAAGTCACTAAATATGTGTAACGCTAAACAAATTGACTGATTTGAGGTGCAAGCTGCAATGTTTTCTAAACGGGCCTATGTATAATCGAGCTACGATCCCACGTTAAGCTTTTTATAAGAGCATGTTCAGTGTCTCCGTATTTAGCGTATACTAAGGCGTAGGCATTGACGCCATGTAGTTGCTGCGTTGCGCTTAGCTAGCGCCACTGAGACGTAATTGTATCGGAATTACATCGCGTTGACGCGGCGTCTGCGTCGCGTTAATGCAGCTCTCACGGTGTGTACGTGCGAAGAACACTCACGCTAGTTATCTCCATAGTTGCGGACACCCATAGTTATTATTACAAATATGATCCCACTGCAGGGCACAGCAACTTTTTTGGTAGAGAGAAGGCACGAGCATTCAAATCTACGCTTTCTCAAGGTGGGTTGGCAATTTCAGACTCATACTAACTAAAAGCCCGTTTTCTCACGATGTGAAGGATTAACCTTTACCAATGTCAGTAATGTCCAAGATAAACTAAGAAAGTTAAACAAATACAAAGATATAATCACTTACCTCACAATCCATGCACACTTTACATAATCTAGCCTCTTTCAACTGTCTGTTCTCTTCTTCCAACGACAACTTCTTTCCCTCCGGCGCAGGCGCTTCCTGCGTGTTATCATTGTCAATATTAACCTCTTCTTGCACTCTAGTTGCCATGTTACTATTATCAGTCTCTGTTCTAGTGGAAGGTCTGTTCGCTTGCTCGTTGGAGTAAGGTTCGTCACGTTCGGCCTCGTCATCACCATCGTCATCTTCGTCGTCATTCTCTTCATCATCGTCCGGGGTCATTGACCTAGCGGGACTACTGTTATCGCTTCCGTAGGGGCGAGTTAGTAGGGCGACATGCTGTGCAGGGATTCTGAAATGGTGAACATACGTTTGAAAAAATAATAAAGTTAGTATGTATGTATTTTTAAAGGTACTCAGATTTTACAGTTATCTTGGGCCAGTTTCAATCATGTTTCTCTAAATGACTGTACACAGCCGAGGAAGAAAATTAGGGGTAGGCGTTGCGATGAAGAACTGTTTACTAAGACAGTTTTGTGTTCTACGACGATGAAACCGTTTTACGATCTGGGTTCAAACAGGTCTTCGTTGCACAAACCAGTCTTTGAATTACTTGGTGTGATTTTTTATTATACTCCTAAGAAAATACAGTCGAAAACGCAATGATTCAACTTAGTATCACACTCGTTGCGTCGTCGTCCTTATCGCTCCGCGTTCGTTTACAAAACAGTTCTTACAATAAAATGTGAACCTTTTAACAATGGAATACAGTCGATAATGTATTACCAGTTGTCCTTGTCAATTCTGTCATTCGTGATGCAACGGTCGAATCCGTGTAAGCTTACAGTTGCCGAATCGTTGATTGTTGTACGAAACTGGAAGGTTTTCACTCGCCGAAAACGCAATTCAATTTCATGTCGGTTTTCGTTTAAGCCGTCTTCAAACGACGACCGTTTTCTGCAACCGTTTTCGGCGTCGGGAACACGGTTGCGATTCGTCTGTCAAAAATTCGGCAACGACCTACCACTAGAGAAAATCGGAAGAAAAATAATATATCTACGTAACATCACGCCTTGTTTTCCCGGTATTATGTACGAATTCCGATTGTCGACCCCAGCTGGCTTGGACAGATGAACACGCGTTTCCGGTTTAACGGAGTATCCACACTAAAAAATCAAAGGTCATTTATCCAAATTAGGCTGAGTATCAGCACTTTTCGAACGTCATAATTATATAAGACAGTCTCCCAAAACGCCCACCCTTCACTGCTTCCTAGTGCTTTAGCTGGGAATAAGAAGTAGCGCAATAAACTCCCCAGCAGCACAGCCCGTTATATTCCGCAATAAACAGCATATTCCATTTGAAAGCAATAAACCAAAGCAAACACAGCCCGTGTTCGCGCGTTATGACGCATCATTGCACAAATTTACAGGCGTTGCATTTGATATTGCAACTGCATCGAAAATATTCATACTGATTTCTGTTTTTGCAATCGATTTATTATTATGAAAGTTTCGGTTAATATTAAACCCACTACGTTCGTCAATTCGTCTGCTAAACGATAATGGTGGTTACATATTATCTATATAATATTAATACGTGAAGCAAAAACTTTGTACACTTTTTACGAAAATTACGCGGACGCAAGAGTATGAAATTTGGCACAGTTAAAGTTTATATAGCGAAGAAGTGCATTTTTTATTATTGTTGATCAAATTTACATTGAATTTGGTAGTAATTTCATAATAAATGTCAACCCGCCTTGTCAAGCAATATCCTAAGATCTGCTTACCCGGCTCTCGGCGTGAACTCTCTGAAGGTTTCAGACAGTATGTCCCGAGCGAGTCGGCTCTGCGGCGTCATGGACCACGGCTCCTCGTTGAGCTGGTCATCCAACACTGCGTCGATCAACGCCTCGGACGATGTGAATGGAGTACCTAGAAATTAAAAGACACATTTGTTATGTTATTGAGTAGCAGAAAAGGAGGCGCTCGTGGCTAAGTAATAACAGCCGCACGGGTCGATTGAAGGTTAACGCTACGCTTGCTGAAGTCAGTCCGTGGATGGGTGACCATCCATTACATGCCAAGACACTTGCCTCGAAAAGTACGTTAAGCCGTTGATCCCGGCTGTCATTCATAAAAAAATAATGAAATTGTGTGTATTTTTTCAAGTAGATCAATTTTACATGTACTTTTTAAACTAGATGGCGCTGGCATTTCCTAGCTGTCTGATCCCTGAGACGGCCGAAAAATCTCAGAGGCCATGTTCTCTTTTAAGTCCAAATATTATTACGGTATTGTGTGAGTCCGCAATAGTATGGGTCGTCAGAACCCCGAAAGTCTGACAACCAGTCTTAGCAAGAGGTAACTTATTACCCAGCAACTGGGTTGTGGAGGTCAGAAAGGCAGACGCTCCATGTAAAATACTAGTACTTAGCTGCATCCGGTTAGACTGGAAGCCGACCCCAACACATTTGGGGAAAAAACTAGGCTGATGGTGACTAACTAGAAAAGGAATCCTTGTTATTATAAATATGTAGAAATAATGTTGGATACAGGATTCCCCAGTGACAGAAATTGCGTTATGTTGCAAAGAATCAGTATTAATAAATATTGAAATAAGTCAAATACCGACTAATCCGGTCGGTCTGTGTAGATATATTAGCAGGATTGTTTTACTATTTTTAGATTATATCATTAATTCGAGGAATTTTTTTTCGAAATCTTATGAATACTTTATCGAAAAGGTCATCAAACACGTATTTTAGAAATATAAACAAGAAGACTAGATACGGCATGTAGCAACACGAAGCTGTGTGAGCTCATTGGTGACATTTCCATAAGTAGTCAAATGTTTTAAGAGCGTTTATTCTGAAAGTTGGCAACGTCGCAAATAGCTGTCAAATATTTACCTGTTTTTATTCATTTGTTAATATGTCTGTATGTAATATGAAATATCGCAAACTTGTGACCTAAAATATGAATAACTAGCTTTTGCCAGCGGCTTCGCCCGCGTGGAGGTCGAAAACTATCCCACGGGAACGTAGTACCGGGATAAAAAGTATCCTATGTGTTATTCCAAGTGCCAAATTTCATTCAAATCCGTTCAGCCGTTTTTACGTGAAAAAGTAACAAACATCCATCCATCCATCCATACTTACAAACTTTCGTTTATAATATTAGTAGGATGATTTGCAATTATAACCCTGAATTTGATGGCTTTAGAAAGAATACCACGATCAACATGGCTATTTTTGATTTTTTGCATGGCATTATGTTAGCAGTAGACCGAAAAACTCCTATTTGTGCTATTTACACAGTTATGACCAAAGCCTTCGATTACGTAAAGCACGATGTCTTATTAGACAAACTGCGTAGCTATGGTATCAGAGGTAACATTTTAAAACTACTCGAATCCTATCTCTCCAACAGAATGCAATGTACAGAGATTGCCAGAATATGTGACAAAACAAAATTTGAAAGGAGTTTTTTTATCTCATCCTAGATTAATAAAGTTTGGTGTCCCACAGGGCAGCGTCCTTGGGCCACCCCTCTTCTTAATCTATATAAATGATCTGCCAAAGGTAACTCAACATCAAATGGTGATATTTGCAGATGACAGTACAGCCATAGTGAAATGTATTGATCGCAATATTTATCAAGATGACATAAATAATACTCTATCGGACATAATTAATTCGCTTGACAAAAATAATTTAGTTATAAACTTAAAGAAGACCAGAATAATGCACTTTCACCAAAGAACTGAAGTACCAAAAGTAAATATCAGACATAGTAACTGTGACATTGAAGAAGCTAAAGAAGCAAAATTCTTAGGTTTATTCCTTGACAACCAGCTTAACTGGAAAGCCCACATTGATGACCTAAGTAAGAAAATAAATAAATCAGCATACGCACTTTTCCAAATTGCCAGGAAAATAAATATGGATGCGCTACTAGTTGCATATCACGGCTTAGTAGCCTCAATTTTACGATATGGTATTATTTTTTGGGGCAATTCTACTGATAAAGATATCGTTTTTAAGGCACAAAAAAGATGCATAAGATCAATGTGTGGTCTGAAAATTGATGATAGCTGTGTACCATCATTTAAATCGCTCAGAATACTTACCTTACCCTCATTATACATTTTTGAAATTAGTGTTTTCGTCAAAACAAACATGAGGTTGTTTGAAAAAGTGTCAACGTTACGAGATGTTGCGATTCGTAGCCAATACGCAAACTTTTTAAGCAATCAGCGCTGTAACACTGCTTTAGTGAGAAAGAGCGTTTTAGGCATGGCTCCGCGCATTTACAACAAATTACCAGGTGTCATAAAAAATTTGAATGTTACACAATTCAAAAAAAAATTAAAATTGTTATTAATTGAAAAATGTTATTATACGACTGATGAATTCCTAAATGATAAATTAATGTAGACTTATTTATTTGACTGAATATTGTGACTAATTGTAATTTATGATTATTTATTTATGCATTGACCGTAGAAATAATTCCACATAGTGATTTTTATTTTTTTTTTTATTTTTTTATTATAATTCTATTCATTTTTGACATACCAACCAAATATTTTATGTTTACCTCTCGCATGGTCATTATAATATTTCGCATGCAACATGCATATTTGTACGCCTCTTGGCATAACATAGCGACCTATGACTCTAATTTAAGAACTGTATACACTACCTATGTTACACAAATAAAAATGATTTGATTTGATTTGATTTGATTTGATGTTGTAAACGTTTTAGGTGTAAAAACAGCATTTGGAAAGTTTCCAAGTTCTTTTTTTATATCTAAAACTAAATATTCGGTGTTAACTTATTAATTATTGCATTTCATAATTAATAGATTAGAAGCCTTAGCTTCTGCACATCAAGCAAACCAAGTGCGTAATACAAATTCTCGACTACATAAATGGTTTGCGATTGGAGAGCCCATGTCCTGCACTGTTGTAGGCTGATAGCGATGAAGATGATTTACATAACACATAACATCATGCCTTGTTTCTCCGAATGGTTGGGCAGAGGAGTACCTGTGGTACACCTATATTTCGCCAGTTATGTTTAACGCAATGAGTATTGTTGAATTGACAAAATTCACGAAGACGACAGATGACAAAGTTTCACGAAGGTTACTTGAGAAAGAGATGTTATCAAGCTTTTAGCGAAAGGTCCACCACCTTCTTAGCGCTTCGTATTTTTTCCGCCGAACATCACCGCAATGAGACATGGGTGCCAGAAAAATGACAGGAAATAAATTCAACTTTGCCTCCATGACAATACATCGGACAATTCTTTAATATTGGATTCACTAACCGGCGTCGCTAACCACTTCCCCAAAGTGGGTCATCAGTCTTGTGAAAAGGTGAAAAATTCAATAGTGTATCCATGGCAATACATTGGCTAATTCTTTGTTATTTGTGTCACTAACCGGTGTCTGTAACCACTTCCCCTTAAGTGGGTCACCAGCGCTTTTATCACCCCAGTTCGATACGTTATCAGTGAAGACACAGAGAGCGCACATACCGACAGCCCGCAGTCTGTTGGCGACCGCCCGGCGCACGCGCCGCGTCCAGGCCGGCGCCCAGTGCTGCCGCAGCCACTATCAGTGAAGGCACAGAGAGCGCACATACCGACAGCCCGCAGTCTGTTGGCGACCGCCCGGCGCACGCGCCGCGTCCAGGCCGGCGCCCAGTGCTGCCGCAGCCACTATCAGTGAAGGCACAGAGAGCGCACATACCGACAGCCCGCAGTCTGTTGGCGACCGCCCGGCGCACGCGCCGCGTCCAGGCCGGCGCCCAGTGCTGCCGCAGCCACTATCAGTGAAGGCACAGAGAGCGCACATACCGACAGCCCGCAGTCTGTTGGCGACCGCCCGGCGCACGCGCCGCGTCCAGGCCTCCGCCCAGTGCTGCCGCAGCCACTATCAGTGAAGGCACAGAGAGCGCACATACCGACAGCCCGCAGTCTGTTGGCGACCGCCCGGCGCACGCGCCGCGTCCAGGCCGGCGCCCAGTGCTGCCGCAGCCACTATCAGTGAAGGCACAGAGAGCGCACATACCGACAGCCCGCAGTCTGTTGGCGACCGCCCGGCGCACGCGCCGCGTCCAGGCCGGCGCCCAGTGCTGCCGCAGCCACTATCAGTGAAGGCACAGAGAGCGCACATACCGACAGCCCGCAGTCTGTTGGCGACCGCCCGGCGCACGCGCCGCGTCCAGGCCGGCGCCCAGTGCTGCCGCAGCCACTATCAGTGAAGGCACAGAGAGCGCACATACCGACAGCCCGCAGTCTGTTGGCGACCGCCCGGCGCACGCGCCGCGTCCAGGCCGGCGCCCAGTGCTGCCGCAGCCACTATCAGTGAAGGCACAGAGAGCGCACATACCGACAGCCCGCAGTCTGTTGGCGACCGCCCGGCGCACGCGCCGCGTCCAGGCCGGCGCCCAGTGCTGCCGCAGCCACTATCAGTGAAGGCACAGAGAGCGCACATACCGACAGCCCGCAGTCTGTTGGCGACCGCCCGGCGCACGCGCCGCGTCCAGGCCGGCGCCCAGTGCTGCCGCAGCCACTATCAGTGAAGGCACAGAGAGCGCACATACCGACAGCCCGCAGTCTGTTGGCGACCGCCCGGCGCACGCGCCGCGTCCAGGCCTCCGCCCAGTGCTGCCGCAGCCACTATCAGTGAAGGCACAGAGAGCGCACATACCGACAGCCCGCAGTCTGTTGGCGACCGCCCGGCGCACGCGCCGCGTCCAGGCCTCCGCCCAGTGCTGCCGCAGCCACTATCAGTGAAGGCACAGAGAGCGCACATACCGACAGCCCGCAGTCTGTTGGCGACCGCCCGGCGCACGCGCCGCGTCCAGGCCGGCGCCCAGTGCTGCCGCAGCCACTATCAGTGAAGGCACAGAGAGCGCACATACCGACAGCCCGCAGTCTGTTGGCGACCGCCCGGCGCACGCGCCGCGTCCAGGCCGGCGCCCAGTGCTGCCGCAGCCACTATCAGTGAAGGCACAGAGAGCGCACATACCGACAGCCCGCAGTCTGTTGGCGACCGCCCGGCGCACGCGCCGCGTCCAGGCCGGCGCCCAGTGCTGCCGCAGCCACTATCAGTGAAGGCACAGAGAGCGCACATACCGACAGCCCGCAGTCTGTTGGCGACCGCCCGGCGCACGCGCCGCGTCCAGGCCTCCGCCCAGTGCTGCCGCAGCCACTATCAGTGAAGGCACAGAGAGCGCACATACCGACAGCCCGCAGTCTGTTGGCGACCGCCCGGCGCACGCGCCGCGTCCAGGCCTCCGCCCAGTGCTGCCGCAGCCACTATCAGTGAAGGCACAGAGAGCGCACATACCGACAGCCCGCAGTCTGTTGGCGACCGCCCGGCGCACGCGCCGCGTCCAGGCCGGCGCCCAGTGCTGCCGCAGCCACTATCAGTGAAGGCACAGAGAGCGCACATACCGACAGCCCGCAGTCTGTTGGCGACCGCCCGGCGCACGCGCCGCGTCCAGGCCGGCGCCCAGTGCTGCCGCAGCCACTATCAGTGAAGGCACAGAGAGCGCACATACCGACAGCCCGCAGTCTGTTGGCGACCGCCCGGCGCACGCGCCGCGTCCAGGCCTCCGCCCAGTGCTGCCGCAGCCACTATCAGTGAAGGCACAGAGAGCGCACATACCGACAGCCCGCAGTCTGTTGGCGACCGCCCGGCGCACGCGCCGCGTCCAGGCCTCCGCCCAGTGCTGCCGCAGCCACTATCAGTGAAGGCACAGAGAGCGCACATACCGACAGCCCGCAGTCTGTTGGCGACCGCCCGGCGCACGCGCCGCGTCCAGGCCTCCGCCCAGTGCTGCCGCAGCCACTATCAGTGAAGGCACAGAGAGCGCACATACCGACAGCCCGCAGTCTGTTGGCGACCGCCCGGCGCACGCGCCGCGTCCAGGCCGGCGCCCAGTGCTGCCGCAGCCACTATCAGTGAAGGCACAGAGAGCGCACATACCGACAGCCCGCAGTCTGTTGGCGACCGCCCGGCGCACGCGCCGCGTCCAGGCCGGCGCCCAGTGCTGCCGCAGCCACTATCAGTGAAGGCACAGAGAGCGCACATACCGACAGCCCGCAGTCTGTTGGCGACCGCCCGGCGCACGCGCCGCGTCCAGGCCGGCGCCCAGTGCTGCCGCAGCCACTATCAGTGAAGGCACAGAGAGCGCACATACCGACAGCCCGCAGTCTGTTGGCGACCGCCCGGCGCACGCGCCGCGTCCAGGCCGGCGCCCAGTGCTGCCGCAGCCACTATCAGTGAAGGCACAGAGAGCGCACATACCGACAGCCCGCAGTCTGTTGGCGACCGCCCGGCGCACGCGCCGCGTCCAGGCCGGCGCCCAGTGCTGCCGCAGCCACTATCAGTGAAGGCACAGAGAGCGCACATACCGACAGCCCGCAGTCTGTTGGCGACCGCCCGGCGCACGCGCCGCGTCCAGGCCGGCGCCCAGTGCTGCCGCAGCCACTATCAGTGAAGGCACAGAGAGCGCACATACCGACAGCCCGCAGTCTGTTGGCGACCGCCCGGCGCACGCGCCGCGTCCAGGCCGGCGCCCAGTGCTGCCGCAGCCACTATCAGTGAAGGCACAGAGAGCGCACATACCGACAGCCCGCAGTCTGTTGGCGACCGCCCGGCGCACGCGCCGCGTCCAGGCCGGCGCCCAGTGCTGCCGCAGCCACTATCAGTGAAGGCACAGAGAGCGCACATACCGACAGCCCGCAGTCTGTTGGCGACCGCCCGGCGCACGCGCCGCGTCCAGGCCGGCGCCCAGTGCTGCCGCAGCCACTATCAGTGAAGGCACAGAGAGCGCACATACCGACAGCCCGCAGTCTGTTGGCGACCGCCCGGCGCACGCGCCGCGTCCAGGCCGGCGCCCAGTGCTGCCGCAGCCACTATCAGTGAAGGCACAGAGAGCGCACATACCGACAGCCCGCAGTCTGTTGGCGACCGCCCGGCGCACGCGCCGCGTCCAGGCCGGCGCCCAGTGCTGCCGCAGCCACTATCAGTGAAGGCACAGAGAGCGCACATACCGACAGCCCGCAGTCTGTTGGCGACCGCCCGGCGCACGCGCCGCGTCCAGGCCGGCGCCCAGTGCTGCCGCAGCCACTATCAGTGAAGGCACAGAGAGCGCACATACCGACAGCCCGCAGTCTGTTGGCGACCGCCCGGCGCACGCGCCGCGTCCAGGCCGGCGCCCAGTGCTGCCGCAGCCACTATCAGTGAAGGCACAGAGAGCGCACATACCGACAGCCCGCAGTCTGTTGGCGACCGCCCGGCGCACGCGCCGCGTCCAGGCCGGCGCCCAGTGCTGCCGCAGCCACTATCAGTGAAGGCACAGAGAGCGCACATACCGACAGCCCGCAGTCTGTTGGCGACCGCCCGGCGCACGCGCGCCGCGTCCAGACCGGCGCCCAGTGCTGCCGCAGCCATCGTGCTTTCCATACATTCTTCTACCTGAAAATATAAGTACGACAATGAATCCCTATTTCCCTTGGTCACGGCATCAGACGTGAACGGCTGGACCAATTATGCTAATTCTTTTTTTGTTGTGTTTTGTCAGGAGAAGGTTTATATGAAAGAAAAAATTAAGAAAGTTGCACGTAACATTTAGGTATCTATATATTATAATGCGAATTCAATATTCATAGATAAGACAGGACAATGTCTGTCGGGTCAGCTAGTGTATATATAAATATAGAGGTATAAGGAACAGGGTGTAAAGTTCACTCATACTCTATTGGTAAAGGAGGATCCTCCGACCAGACGGGTGTTGTATCTGGTGGGCAACTGCCCGACTGTTGATGTCGGGAGTATGTGGGTCGGGATTGCGTGGTAAACTCTGCTTGCGTGATGTAGCTGCGGTGTGACGTCAAGTCTTAAGTAGTTCGCATATGGCATTGTAGATGGCGCCACTTTACTCTTTGTGTTTTCCACATTTGTTAATTTGTAGTTTTTGTATGTGACATTGTTGGCCGCCACATCAATACATAAGGACATAAACTGGCTATGACGGGCTTTCTGTCCATGGGGGTAGACTGAAACCACAGAACACCGTCGGGTTATGCGAACATAAAATATTTTGAGCAACTATTTTTTTTTCAGTTATCTCTTAAAATTTAGCTTACCCTTGCCTACCCCTTTCCGGAAAAAAACTGTGATGTTATCCTCGAACTGGATTCTATTAATGTCTACACGTACGAGTACACACGGCTACACATCAAGCTCTACATATCTAATTTACGCTGATCTCACACTGTACGGAAATCCTATACAATGCGAGATCAGCTTATACCGGAAATGTATAATGTGTAGCCGTGTGTACCTGCTCGCCTAGCGATGTGCTGTGGACTGCGATACGCTTCTAAGAGTAACCAAGGTGATACTTATCAGTAATTTATTTACCTGACTTTCTGTGATAGGAAAGTTGTCACCGTTTCGTCGTCTCGCATTACGGGCACCTTCAGAGAACTGAAAACAGCAAAAAGTACAAAGTTAATTTTCCCATTCATTTGTTGGCGCTGCATAATGTTTAATGTGTCCTTCAACAATATACTACGGAAAAAGCAGTTCAAGAAAAAAAGTACAAAAAAGGATGACAGCTTTTTTTGAGAATGGTGATTGATGCTTTATGTCTTGTATATGCAGATCGACTTTAGTTCTAATTTATCCGCACTAAGGTTGTTGCTCAAAAACATTTGGGATAAGTTCACATGGCTAACTTTCGTGCGTCTAAAAGCTTTCTCTATTCTTATCTTTACATATATACATAATTGAACATACATTTTAGTTCCGTGTAGTAGTTTCCTGGCTTGTGTAGATTTTAAAACAGGAGTCAGAGTAATGGGCGTCTTACTAATAGAATACAGGTATGTTAGAGCAGCATGAAGACTAATAATACAAAACAATGTATGGCTCTTAAGTACTTCTCAGAGGTCAGTCAAGTTTAAGTCAGTTATAAAATAATGGTCAAAAATAGACATTTAAAGGGGCTTGGAAGATCTACTTACAGAAATAAACATCATTTTTATAATGACGCATTATAGTAAGTCAACGTTCAATCAATCAATCAACCACAACACCAAAACACAATGACATAAAAAAATCGCGGCGAGATTTTGTCATTCAGCAGTACGTTGAAGATCCAGTACTCGAAAAAATATTTAATCTAAAGCCTCAATACTTACGCTTACAGTCCGTTGCACGGAGGTTCGGTTCCGACAAGTGTCCACAAACTCCTGCCCCTTGACCAGCATCACATATCCGCAATGAGGGAACCAGTGCGCGTGCTCTGACCACGGAGTGTCGCCCGCCTCCCACTTGCCCAGCCCGCCGTCGCAGTAGAAACAACGGACCTGGAATGGTTAATAATAATATTATTATTATTAGTCTGACAACCAGCCCTACCAAGTGGTATCGTAACACCCAGAAAATGGGTTGTGGAGGTCACATGGGCAGTCGCTCCATGTTAAATACTGGTATTCAGCTGCATCCGGTTAGAATAGAATAGAATAGAATAGAGTTTATTTGCAAATATGGGCAATACAAAAGTAGATGTAGGTATCACAATACAGAGTTCTGCCGCATTTCACCATTCGGCATGCAAACATTTTCATTATATAAAATTACTAGCTTTTGCCAGCGGCTTCGCCCGCGTGGAGGTCGGTGTATTATACATATAAACCTTCCTCTTGAATCACTCTATCTATTAAAAAAACCCGCATCAAAATCCGTTGCGCAATTTTAAAGATTTAAGCATACATTAGGGATATAGGGACAGAGAAAGTGACTTTGTTTTATACTATGTAGTGAATAAAATTTAAATTCTTAATGAAACATTAACTTAATTATTACACTCTAATTAAATAAAATTATTAAAATAGAAATTTTCATTAATTATTACATTATACCTACATTAAATAAAATGCCGACGCAACATTGTTAGGAAAAGGATAACCAGTGATGAATCATTATTAGTTCAGAGCAATGTTAGCCCAGTGGTAACGGCCGCGACTTACAAGTTGTAAGTCGTAGGTTCGAACCCAGACTGGCGCTGTACTTGGTGTAAATTATTTATCACCCTGCTCTCAAAACGATGAAGGAAGAAATCGTGACGAAACTAGCATATCCTAGAACATAAAATTCGAAGACATGTGAGATCTACCCACAGAGTAAATACAAAGAGATGTTGTAATTAGATTTCCCTAAGAAACAACGCGTGACAATTTGCGGGGTGAGGGGATCTACCGGTCAATAGCAAAACTACTCGCTCGTTCTGTTGATTTTACTTTGTAGCTACGTAACTATCTCACACTAGATGTCACTAAGTGCAGGATGCGACAGGATCGTACTCAGAATTTTCGTAGCAGGGAGTTAATATATATTTTTACTCAGAATTTTCGTAACTCCGTTTTTTTATTTAATTTTGCGAACTATCTATACGTGTATTTTCTTTTAAATAGTGATAGGTATTAATTTTTGTAATCCATTGCTGTCTTAGATTATCTTCGGAAAGAAATCTAGAACATACATCATTTAAAATTTAACGAAATAAACTAAATAGGCTTTAAGTACTTTTAATTAAGTAAACAACAACTACCATACCTACTATATACAACAAATACCATAGTGTGGTAGTTGGTCTTTACTTTCTCTCCGTGAGACAACCAGTATGGACCATACTAGTTGTCGCAAGGAGGGAAAGTACTTTAAATAAATTATTTTAGATAGAATATATAATTTATAGGAGATTGTATTTTTTTTATGAGTGTTTCCATTTATGAGACAGCTGCGGGACGTTCGGTACAATAATTGGATTCTAATTACGGCCCTGTGTTTTTGTTACTTGACAGGACGAACGCCAACAATACACTGACTAAGGCCACGCCTACTTGATGACGTCAGGACTTAGTCGAATCACAGTTCACAGTTGTTTAGGCCGTCTCCTCTTTGTATTTACTCCCGTGCCGTGCGGGCGTGAGGGCGCATGTACTGCATCTCCCTCACGTCCGCCGCCTCCCTCTTTGCGAGCATAACTGCTTCGCTGAAGGAGGCGACTGCTAGCCATACACTCTCGCTCCGTACCATGGCCTGGACCAGGGCCAGACGCGAGAGATCGCCGCCGCCGATCACCTCCATGAGGACACGGCGGTGCTCCGCCCAAGCCGGGCAGACCTCCACCGTATGCTCCACCGTGTAGAAGGACAATACTGACCTTATTATTGAGATTCTTCAGAAAGTTTAGGTGCGTAGTATTCCCAACCGGCGTGCGTGAATTACCAGATGTATGAACGTAAACCGAGGCAAAACGAGTATGTAAGGATCGCAGCAGGTGGTGTTGTGTGATTTCTGCCTACCCCCAGTGAAAAAAGTTGTGAATTTATGTATGCAAATAGAACTGTGATTATAACTCATTGCTTTTGAAAGAGTAATTAATTATGTAGTTTTTGCTATCTTGTCCGTTAAGAATAGACAAATTAGATTCGTTCAAAATAGTACCGTGTAACTAGATTCTACTTATCATAAGATAGAAGTATTTTTGTGAAATAATTAACAAAAACGATTCGGTTTTTCATTTCAATATATTTAGTTGACTTCTCCGAATACTCTATTCCTAAGGATTTTATTTGGAGTGTTACTACATAACGCCAATTAACTGTTTTCCATTATGGTATTGTGCTAACATGAGACGTATTTGCACACAGTTAAATACATAGACGTATATGGTTGCTATGAAGTGACAGGAAGTTTCAATGTTATTCACATGTTGTTTATTTGAAGATCAGCCTATCTAGATTTCGCAGAGAGGTTATTTTGCAAGAATGATAACAGAAGGACGGGTGTAAGAAATAGAACTCAGTGTCTGTCTCAATGGTCAGCTTTGAAAGTTTGCTTGCTGCTGGCTGGTATCTCGTCAATGGCTTCAGCTTCAGATCAGTGCAGCGCTCCAGGCCCACTGTCGATGGCCCAGATAACTCTTAATAAAAATCTTAATTTCATGAATTCACTGACAGACAACGCACATCCTAGACCGCTGGGTTTAGACGGAATTTTGCCTTTTGAATTTTGCCCATTATTAGTTCCTTTCATAATCAAAGTGAGCACAAAGGAAAGATTTTTGAAAATACAACCACTATTTGGATTACAGGGATGAAATATTGTATGGCACGTCATTTTTCTCGATAGGAAATCCCATCGATCACACGGCTTGTTCAAAGTTTAACCTGAATTTGAAATTTGCGTCAGCTTGATGTGTGCCTGTAAATGGGTCAGTATAGGTAACCATAAATACCTGATCATCAGTCCCAGTATGGAAGAAGCCAGCCTCTGCGAGCGCGCGCGGCGCCTGCTGGCGGTCGGCGGGCCAGCGCTCGAAACTGGCCAGGCGCGCCGCCAGCGACGCGTACTGCGGGTGGCGCGCGCCGCCGCCCACCACGCCCAGGTGGCGCCACGTGCCGCCCTGCGACAGCACGCGCTCGTTGTGGGCCGCGCCCGACCTGGAACCAGCACATACTTTTTTAGGCGCGGAGCAAATGATATACAATTTAAAACGTAAGGAACATAACAAATCATCACATTAGGCAGAGGTCAAACTATAGTACACTCACATTTCTCCAAATGTTTAAGTCCCATGTTAAAAGGGGCGTGCCTATTGCCATCAACCGGGCACCAATCTAGACTCCAGGCTGTTACAGAGAAATCACTGAAGGAAAAACCCAATACCAATTTGCCCGATCTTGGAATCGGGACCTCAAGCTCAGCAATAATGCTTGCAATCACCAGACCAACGAGGCATTCAACGTAACGAAAACTTCGCAATAACGCACGCGGAGGACCAGACGACCACATCGCCGTTGCTTGCCAGATGATATTTCTCACGGTCATTCACTGATATCATGAGCGCGGTCTGCGGAGCGCGTTATCCTGGTTTTTTCACAACAAGATATCATCAAAAGATTAAGTCTTCAAGAACGCAAGATTACAGAACTGTCCTAAAAGAATATTCCAAAGTTTACAGATTTTCGTAACCCTGATTAAATCAAACTAAACCGTGTCGGCTTTGATCGCAAGAATAGTAATACGTAATAGACGCGACAATAACCAAGTGTGTACCCATCCAGCCAAAACTGCACTAATGCGCAAGAGTGTCTACTGCATGACTCCGGTCATTTACAATAAATTACCTAAGCAATGGAAAGAATTACCGCCGTCATTGTTCAAAAACAGGCTCCGAAGCTTTTTAACACATAAAGCATACTATAATGTCAGCGAATTCTACTGAAAAAGAATATTGTAACGTTTTTTGCAATTGACATGTAAATTTGAATTACCCAGGCGCTTCGACTTTAAATGGTTTTCAGTCCACTCACCTGGTAAAACGTGAGTAATTCGTTGTTATCATTATTTTATCCGAACTTTTACAAGATCACAACACAGCTAGCCAGACAGACTTTTTTTGGGCGTTGGTAAATTGTGCTAAGAGGGGTCTTTAACCTTGACTACAATGATCTATCTTGAAGAACGAGCGATCTGCGCGTTAGTCATAAGTATAGCTAAGCGGCGATATAATGAAAAATATACAGGTGTTACGAGTATTCAGTATCAGTGACGTCACGTCAGCTAAATTACCCAATGTTTTGATATCATTATTAATGAGTAGGATTTCTTTATTCAGACAAATAATATTTATTTACATGCACCAAATTCCATGGAATTACCTTATTCTTTGCGCATATCAATTCATTCAATTCTCCGTTATCGCGCGAAAATAAATCAAATGATAAGAATGCTTACCTAATTCGGATCATTGAAAATATGGAATTGAATGACGAAATGATGTTGTTACGACTGCAACTACTGCACTGTTTTCCCCAGCAATGGGTATTAGGGTCACTTCAGAAACTACAGAATGTTAGAAAAGTTATACCGGTAAGAAATTGGTCTTTGGTTCAAATTGGTACAACAACAATTCACCGGCAATAGAAAGTCTTGTGGCAGCGCCAACTTTATAGCCATTTAATAATTCACTGTAAACTGAAAATCACACTAATCCAACCAGGGATGACGGACGGCACACTTATATTCAACTTTTATAATATAAACATTCACTTTCAAAAAAACTTGAGTAATTCAACGCGACCGCTTCCTTAAGTGTCTTACTGAATACTAATTTGTCTGATCGAAAACTACGTATTTCTTGTTTGAGTGCAAAATGACTAAGTGGCCATGTAGGTCGCTTCCGAATAAAACAATATTATCCTATTATTCGGAAGCCACTTATGACCGAAGTTTCAATGTAATTGTTCCTTTTTGGGCCTTAGAACATTGACACAGTCAGTATGAATGCCCTTGAATTAGATCACCTTCTAAAGTACCTACTTAATTGTTTTCATTGATCAAGTACGGTAATTTACTGTTCGTAGTCAAAACCTTGGTTTATGTTAGGTACTTTAGTAATTCAATTAATTTTATGTGGAAATGTTATTACTGACTGCCTCGTTGGTCTAGCGGTTGCAAGCGCTACTCTTGAGCATGAGGTCCTAGGTTCGATTCCCAGGTCGGGCAGTGTTATTGGATTTTTCTACCTGGAATTTCTCCGTAGCAGTCCGTATTCTAGACTTGTGCCCGGTTGAAGGCAATAGACTTGCCGGTATACCTATATTATGGGACAACATAACTAGCGAAATGTGGGGGTGTACTATAAGCAGTGGCGTGCAGTCCATAAAGACAGAAAGACACTGCCTACCCTACCTAAATATTTAAAACTAATATTATTTTATCAATAAACATAATCTTTATTCCTAAATCAGCTCCACCTGTCGAGCGTCAGGCGTATCATTAGTGTCATCGATGCAATACCGTCTGCTCGTTCATACAATTTGACGCAACTTCGCATTGCGATGCACCAGCGCCGCTGAGTGCCTCGAGACAGACGCAAACTATTCGCGTCTTGATGTTTATATGTGTGCTCTCGTGGGCAAGGTGATTTATTCGGTGTGCGTTCCTATACATACGTGGCACACAATGTAACAAATAAGGCACACAACCGTACAGGGTAGGCAGAGGCTTTTTTAAGCTTTGTTACTACACGACGAATTACGAAACTTACCGAAGTTTACCGAACTAAGTTGGTTTTGCGACTATTGTAGCAATGTTTCATTGAATTTTTGATACATAAACAACCCTTACTTTTTGTTGTATAGTTTTTATATTCCGACGCCATTGTTTGTTTCGATTTGGTTGTGATTGTGGGCTATGAGCCTGTATTTAAGATTTTAACGTTGATAATACTGTGAAAAATAGTTAATATTCACTGTGAAAGTTGTTCAAGTGGTGTGTGTAAAGAAAAGAAAATGATGCGTTTTCAAAACGGTGAAAAAAAAAACAAGTGATCGTGAAAAGTAGTTGTACACCGGATTTGCAAGTAATACAAACTCAAGGTAAATCAATCGTAAATTCAATACAAAGCAATATGATTCATGATTCGTTTAATTGCCTCACATGTTATTCTGGTTATTCTGGATTTTTGTGCATTTTGTTTTAAATTTTCTGCCTATCCTGTCTAAAAACTCTGTGCACGCCACTGACTATAAGTCAAACCCAAACCTCAAACCCAAACCAGACAGTCACAGTCACAGTCAAAACACCTTCGGGGAAACAAGGCGTGATTTTACATGTGTTGTTACTGCTTTAATTCGTTGCTTGTTGTTCAAGTACAATACCATACTATGATATGGATAAAACTTTTTTCGAAAAATAAAAAAAAAACAACCGACTTCCAAAAAAGAACACTAAAATGTGAAAAATGTGACTTTGGATATGTATTTAATTTTTTTGTCACCGCCTTCCGAAATTAAAGTTATTTTTCACTTTTTAGTGTTTTTTTTTTGTTAAAAGTTTGTATTTTTTACTTTTCAGCGGTTCACATGTGCTTACCCCTTCACAGCGTCCCGGCGTGATGTTATGTTATGAACTGGTGTAAACAATAGACAGACATGAGATTTCAGCAATTCCAATCCCTTTACTATCATTTATTGAGGAGTTCCGTTGCATATCTCCGAAGTTCTTCATCAGATCTTCACCAAATTGAAATGGTGGTCCCATTTCAATTTGATACTGTCTCCGAAGTCTCGAGAACTCCGAGAAAGTACTCTTCCAAAAACTACCCAAATCGCTTCAAGTGTGCCTATAAAATTTGAAGAGTTCTCTCTATTTCTCCAGGATTCTATCATCAGAATCTGACTTGATGATCATGGGACCACCTGGGAAGTATAACCTTTGAAACAAAAAAAAAATCCAAATCGGTCCAGCCATCTTCGCCTTTTGGAAGTCGGTTAATAAAGAAAATTTGCTTTACGGCCTGTATAGTTGTATCTCTCTCTCTCACACCGAAGTAAGTCACCTGAGCTAGGCGCCGCATGAGTCTACGTGAGAGTGGGGGGGAGGAGAGGCGCTGAAATTTTTCGAGCGCATGTGCGCTCTAATTACAAAACTGAGAGATGGAAGAGGTCACACAACGAGCGTAAACGCAAGTGTACATGCAAGCAAGCGAGCACACTCGCTACTGGAATTCATCTCACTGAACATAGTTTGATATTGCAGTGCTTTCCGTGCGTGCGTATTTCGCTCGTTGTATGAAGTTTGCATTCTGTACCAGTACCTATTGTGTGCTTCAATCGCATCCATTGAATCAATTGTACGTATCTGTTCTTTAATTGAATCCATGCATACCATAAATTAAAATCGCTTTTGTCTGTCTGCCTGACCGCATTGTTCTTCTAAGCTACACAACTGATTTTGATGCGATTTTCACAATATAATACAGAAATCTCGAGGTTATGTTATGTTGAGGTTGTGTTGTTTTTTAGTTTTAAGTCGTGCAACCGTAAGGGGGCGGTCGCTAGTAAAAGAGTAAAACAAAATAACATACGATTGCGGCAGGTTATTCAAGTTAGCAGGTGGCGACTGCGCACGTGGGGTGTCGTTGGGCGGCGATGGGGACAACGATGGTGACGATGACGTAGAGATGTTACCAGCCTGGGCCTGTTGAGCTGCCTCTAGCCCTGCCGCGTGCTGACATCGGGAGAAATACCTGCAGAACAAAATAATGATGGAGTGACGGCTGAAACGGGATGGAAGAAAATAACAGTATGATCATTTTTTTAGCCCAAACCCACATTTTTCGGATCAACCCATGAGGCGACATACGTCAATTAAAATATACATTTATGACGAGCTTCTAATGAGAACCACTAAAGTATTATTTTGACTATCACTTGAAACTTAATAAGATTTGTTCCGACTTGCGCCGACCTTAAGTAACATGGGACTAAAGCAGAAGATATCTAAATACGGGCGAATAGCAAAATATTTCTTTGCACTGGGACAAAACCAAGGTGATCTGTTGCGTGATGCTGGTAAAAAAACAAGGTGGTCTGTTGTGTGATGCTAGTAAAAACAAGGTGATCTGTTGTGTGATGCTGGTAAAATAAGATGATCTGTTGCGTGATGCTGGTAAAACAAGTCGGTATGTTGCGTGATGCTGGTAAAAAACAAGGGGATCTGTTGCGTGATGCTGGTAAAAAACAAGATGATCTGTTGTGTGCTGCTAGTCTAATGCAATATTATGATGACATTGAGCTGATCTTATGTTGGAGCTGGAAGGTGGCCATAGGAACTCCGCAATAAAACGACACAACCCCATCGAGTTTGGGCTCGTTTAATTCGTATTGACGAGTAGTGTTGGGTAGGACACGACATGAAAAAGAGTTTGTGAAAGTAGCCTCTTTTTTGTACTGAGCCAGTACAATGTCCTATTTCAAATGAGGTGAGGCCAATGAGGTTTGGAACATGGGTGACGCGCACTGAAGCTCTGGGATACGTTTGAAGTTACCAGTACAAATGTGAAGTTTGATGTTTCCCTTTCGCTCGAGACTCGAAACGCAGTCACTTATTTCTCATTGTAGAATGACGTAATTTGTAGCATTCATCTCGCTCCCTCTCTGACCTCATCCTATAGTTTTACGGAGATGGAGAATTAGTATAGCGACTTCGCGACTGCCGCGACATAAAATTTAAAGTAGTACAATATTAAATGCCGAGCCGCTCTTACATTTTGACGTCTTGTACGGGACAAATGTACCGCCTCTTGTATGTCCTACTCAACACTATTGACGAGTACTTTGATCGTATATGGTAGCCAGGGTCTGATGCTGGAGCTGGAAGGTGGCCATAGATACATAACACTTTAAGTGCTCAATACAACACATATGTGTGGGTTCTACGAATTATTACGAGCTACATAACGGAAAACGCTGCTGCGAACTACGCCGTAGTAAATCCCGCATCATAAATACTAAATAGTTAAAAATAAATTTAAAAGAAAAAATAATCTTTTTTAAAAACAAGCTTTTATTATAACTTGTTAATAAAACGAACTAGAAAGTTAAACATAATTTCATCTCAATTATTAAAAAAAAGCGTGTTACATAATGACGGTTACAAATAAAGGTACATGCTAATAAATGTTCTTCATTTCTCCTACCATCTAAATGTTATAAGCTTTTATATAAATAATTGAGACTAAATAATTTTTAACTTTGGAGTTCGTTTTATTAACAAGTAATAATAAAAGCTTGTTTTTATTCTTTTAATTTTATTTAAAGCTAAATTATTTTAAGAGAAATATTCAGTAAGCATGTTCTATCGACAGGACTGGCCAGCACTAGCAAAAGACAGAATTGTGTGGTAAAGGGAGAGAGGCCTCTACCCTGCAGGCTTAGCACGAGAACTGTAGAGAAGCGTTTTATCGACCGGAATAGTAGACAAAAAAATGACGTTTCTGAGGAGACTGTTGACAGTTTTGAACCGAGAAATGTAGACATGCGATTTCTATTGTACGGTAGAGTAGAAATAGAAAGCGTCATGCTAAGCCTGCTGCAATAGGACAATACATGCTAGTTACATTAGATTAGATTCAGTACGTAAAGGGAACGAAATATTGCTCTCAATTGATTTACATTACATAGCATCATATTTATTAATAATAAACTATGTGATGGTATTGAACTGATTCCACCTAGCTGAATGTTGCTGAGGAAAAAAGTCTGAAAAATGCAGCTGTTTAAATGTCAAGAGCTTCTACTTAGCTGTTGGTCTTAAATGACCAAATGACAAGACATAAGTCTAAATATTGCACCACAATGCACTGCAAATTAAACATACCATACGTATGAGTTTCTTATGTCAGTACAGGTGAAAAGGTAGGGGTCATACATAATGTGACTGCAAACATACTTTGTACTTGGCAAATTTCAGTTAAGTAAGTATATGGGATTGCCAAGGCACAAATGCACAATCTGTTACCAAGGATTCAATATAATTATGATTGTGGACCCACATGTGTTAAAATGTTTCATCATCTATTTCTTTTTAAATGCACATTGATGTGGGATGCCACCCTGTACAGAAATATCTTTTAATATTAATTTTGTTTCTTACATTCGGTGTACTTCAAGAGGTGAAACTGAGCTGAAGTGGTTGAAGGGAGCCAGCTCTCCTCCGCACCAGGCACAACGCAGGCGACCTTCACCAGCGTGGTAGAATCCAGCATTCACTAGCGCTTGGCGGGATACTGATGTGTCCTGTACAAATGTAACGTCGCATAATACATCCTCTTTACGGATAGTAAAGTCTAAGAACTACAAATGTAATTGTGATGCTTCCTAGGAAACGGGATGGATATTGTCAATTCTTGACACAGTTATTAAAGATATTGTAAAAGTAAATTTTACGTAAATATTTTCAAATACTGGAACTGCACCCTCATTACGTAACACAATATTCATCAGAATCTGAATAATTTTGAAGGATATGGCTAATAAGTTCATTGCATCACAATTATGTTCGAAAAATTTGTCTGCTGAAAAATGTAAATAATGCATTAAAAGTTGTTGAACTGTCAAAATCAAAAACCATTCCTACAGTTAGTGTGTTACGCAATTAACTAAGAAATTAGACTGTTACCACTTATAACATTTCGCAATGAGCGTAGCTCAAATTGGTTATAAGTAAGTATGAAGGAAAATATCCCAATCCTTAGAAACATCACACTGATAAAGACTACTAAATAATTAATCCAATATTAAAAAGCATTGCCAAGCAGACTATGAAGTATTGATACATTATTCTTCACTCAGTGCATTTATGAACATACATTTATGTCAGTGTTATGGTTATGTATGGTAAGATTAAATAGTGTTGGCACATTAATGTACTACAATACTATACTCTTTTAAACAAAACAAACAAGATACAGAATTTAAAATTAGAAATTTATGAGAACTTAATCCTTTTAGCAGTCATACAATAGTGTCATCATGATATACACTCATCATGTAAACATTACAAAGTGCCAACAGCAAACAATCATTCTTTAGATTAATTGCAATGATCTAGTATATTTACCACTGAGGGGACTTTTAAAATGAAATAATTGATTTTATTTAGTCATGAGCGGTTAATAAATGAATAGTGTTAATGTTTTCTATTCTTATGTTTATAATCTGAAACTAATTGCAATCTAGCCTTGAGTAGGTTTTTCCCCTAACTACCAACCTATAGTTTTGGAAATTCAACACTAATAAACATTTCATGTTGCACTACTTAAATACATTGTAAAATCACAAAATAACATTGATTGGTACTTTATGACCTTGATGTTAAGATTAACCTACAACGGAAAGCTTCATTTTTTAAATTGTTTACATCTACACAACAAATAAATTCTTCTCATACAGATAGTATTTAATACATATTGTCAATAGAATTGTCTATTGTCTTGGCATAAATCCCCTCAGTCACTTGGGAGTACAAACCAACTTTAACATTATAATACAACCTAATTACAAATAGACAAATGTTCTTACATCCCAATTAATAAAAGACAGAAGTCGTAAAGCGTCATTCTTATAAGTTTCATCTTCTTCTGTTAATCCATAATCGGGTGCAGTGTAAGTATGGTCATTCTGCACTTCGTCAGGAGGCACAGACGGTCTACGAGTATATATAGATGGGGGGCAGTCTGGCCCTAGGACTAAAGGCACATTGCCCGAGAATTCAGGATGCACCACGAACGGACAGTTTGGCTGCATTTGCCGATGCCTCCACATCACCTGGTCTCCGTAATTCCACTGCGATATTTTACTACCACAACAAAAGCACTTCACTTCTGTACCTTCGCCCGTATAGAAAAACCCTGCTTTTGCAATCCTTATAGGATCTACGGGTGCTGATGAAGGCCAAGAGGTAAATGTATTGAGTCTATTAGTCTCATAATTCATTTTAAAATGTGAACACAACTGCACAGATTGAAATGATAAACTATTAGCTACAGGTACTTAGGCAAACTTGATTCTTACTCTTACTGTGTATTAAATGTTTAGTGAAAGAAATGCACAACTAAAAAGACTGACGAATGATTATTTCACTAAATACACCACAAAATAAATAACAATTTCAAGAACGACGAATGAATAAACACACGAATCAATAAATGAATACAGATATAGGGAATAGAGATGAGTCAACTTTATAAAAAAGTACTCTGTGAGTCAACTCGAGTTCGCAATTCGAATTAACTCGAGTTGCGCTCAACTCGCATTAACTCGAGTCAAACCTCACGAACTCGAGTTCGAGGGCTGACGGGTGGCGGGCGGCAAGCGGGCGGTCGGTCGGTCTGTCGGTACTCACTCCGCGTTACAATTTGATATATATGATGTAAATAACTATAGTAAATAAACTAGCTGCGTCTCGAGGTTTCACCCGCGTTATTTCTAAGTTTTTTTTTTCTCCTTTTATCTGCGATCGGCTTTGGAGCCATAACCAGATAGGGTCTTCGTGTGAGATTAATTTTCAATGTCTCTGGTCCAAGTTCAGGGTTTGCCATCTCTTTAGGCGGATTTATCCTCTTGTCTGTTTAGAAGGTTCTTTGCTAAAATATTACTACCTATGCTTGCTCAATCTTCGTATAAATGATTTGCATTTTTCACATAGTTATTCTTTCACCGTGGGCATATTTAGGTGGTCGTGTATTTCTATGTTTCTTACAAACCAGGGTGCACTTGATATTGTTCTTACGGCTACATTTTGGACCCCTTTTAAAACTTCGATATTGGAGTTGCTAGCCGATCTCCAGAGTTCTATTCCGTAAGGCCAGATTGATTTTACTATCACTTTGTAAACAAGTATTTTATTACTAAAGGATAATAGTTTGATTGTCTTCCTAGGAGCCAAGATAAACTTTTCATTGCAAAGGTGGCTGCCTTTTTCTTGGCTTTAATGTGGTTGGCCCAGGTAAGTCTTTTGTCTAGATGAAGCCCTAGGTATTTTACTGTGTGACTGTTCGGCAGGGGTTTACTTTCCATGTGTACTTGAGCACAATCGCCCTTCCAAAGAGTGAAAGTCACTTGTACCGACTTAGTTAGACTAGGACTTGACACAACTTGTAGGGAGGACACGGCGTGGCACACGCTGGCAGAGTGTGCCGCTTGGGAGGAGCTGCGCCGTGCCCTCATCTCAGGAGTCGGCAGTGACCTGTCGCTGCCGGCCGTTGTTGACTCGATGGTCGGCAGCGAGGAGTCCTGGGACGCGGTGGTATCCTTCTGCGAAACAGTCATGTCGCAGAAGGAGGCTGCGGAGAGGGAGCGGGAGATTGCTCGCTAACCCGATCCGCACCAGACGCACCGGGCGTCGGCGGAGGGTGGATAACGCCCTCTTCCAGCCCCCCTAAATGGGTCCAGGGGGCGACAAATCTGGGGAAATCTGTCACCCCCTACCTCTTAGGACCCGAGATGGCGGCGCGTAGTGTTCCACGCACGCCTCTTTATGACGTAAGGTGGAGTTTAACAGCTCACTCCCCCCCTATCGCGAAGTGGCCCGCAGAGGCGGACCGGCACTAGCCGGGGATCGCGGAAGTTATACTAGTTCCCGTGATCCCCGGTGCAAGTGAGAGACGGAACACCGGGGTGGTTTTAGTCAGTAAGAGTCTGACAGACCCCTTCGCCCTCCCCGGGGCGGAGGACATCCATGAGAATTTCCACCCGTAATTTAAAAAAAAAGGACTTGACACAACTGGAGTTGTAATTTTTGAGATGCCTAATTTAGATCCTTGTCACTCGCAAGGCATGCAGTGTCGTCTGCGTAGGTCACTGTTACCATGTCATCAGTGTTAGGCAAGGCTGCAGTAAAGATCGAGTAGAGCACGGGCCCAAGTACAGAGCTTTGTGGGACTGAGGCTTTTTTTTTTTTTTTTTTTTTTTTTTTTTTTTTTTTTTTTTTACACTGTTCCCTGTGACTTTATCAGATTTCACAGATCTTATCCCTCTACATATAAAGCTATCATTTAGATAATACAAACAGTCTACCTTAGTAGGGTCCTACACTTATTATTTACGACACTACCATCTCTACAGGCGGTTCTTCTTTCATGAACCTTCTGGAACCGCTTGTGTCTGAACTCTTCTTTCCGTCTACATTTTCTTTACAAGGTGTATCTTTTACACAACAATTCATACAATCCTTGTGCCTATCTGTACGTCTATCAATTTCCATTTTCTTTACAACCCAGGTTGTGCCTACTATCTTATTCTATACTTCTTAATATACTTATATTTACTTATTTTACATTTCATATTACTATTTGCTACATTAATTTTCTTATTTTGAATAACACCCAAACATAATAGTGCTTAAACTCTAAAAACTTATTATATACTATTTTGTCTTATCTCTACTACAGTGACATATTTTTACAATATATATGTTGTAGTAAATACTTGTTACACCTTATTTCTATTAATTACAATACTTATTATTTTAATACAGTACTCTAAGAAAGTTTGACGAGTAAGTTTATCCCTAAGTAGAGTCTCCAGGTTTTCCTTTTTTATTTGTTTGGCAATTTTCTGCTCTAAGTCGTACCTGTCCCTACTGTGTACCGGGCATTCAAGCAATAAATGGAATATCGTTTCAGTAGCGTCCGGATCACAAACACATGCAGGACTCTCCTTACACTTGAAACGATGCAAGTACTGGGAGAGCCCCCCATGTCCCGTGAATACCTGCGTCAATAAGCCTGCCGGTCTCGTGCTTCTAATTATTCTATAGGCATCAATTGCATCCGGGAGGAACACTTTCGTTACGGGACTGAGGCTTCATTTCATAAAGATTAGACAGTTCCAAAATTTCTTTAGTCTAAGTAAGATTTTAACATATAAAAAGATTTAGGTCGAAGAGGTTTAATTGTATACAACAGCCTTGTCCGGTTATTTCTAAGCAAAAATAGAATTTCGGTGTAAAGCCTATGTATTAGTTTAGGTCTTCAGCTATCTACATACGAAGTTTCATCTTAGTCGGTTCAATAGTTATGGCGTAAAGTTGTATCAAAAAAACATATATTTAGCTTTATCTTGCTTGCCAATTCGACTTGATTTATTTCGAGTTACGAGGCTTTTAATTCAAGTTGACTCGACTTGAATTTATTCCGTGTTGGCCCAACACTAATAGGGAAAAAGTCATAGAATAATAACTAAAGCAAAAAGTTATTAAAGGTTTGAGAAACTCGACTACAAAATATCTTTATATAGTCTGTGGTCGACTCGAGTGTTTACACTGGTTACAGCAACAATGCAATTTATGGAAGCTGGTACCCGGTTAATAGAATAAATGATAATTCTAGGAAAGATATTTAGATTTAGTACAAGAATTCCAATGACCCTTGTTTGGATTTCTCATTTCTTGTCCAACTCATGTAATATAGGGTTGAAGTTGAGCGGGCGCGCAGCGGCGTAGTAACTGCTACTTAGAAAACATTCTGAGGAGACAGTCCTTAACTTCTTGAGTAACTGCAAACTGCATTCACAGATTTTGGAAAAATGGTACAGTTAGTTAGAAAACCGTTAGTCAGGTAGACAAACGTTAATAATTACATTTTATTTTATGTTAGCGTGTGTTGTCACTAGCGTTGCAAAACTAATTCGGAAATATTCAAAAGAATACTTCGATTGGAACGAATACTACCGCAGCAAGAATGCAGAGTAAAATAAATACCTAAGTATTGTAAGGATGAAGTAGGTAACTTGCGTTTTATTACATAATAAGAATTAAATTATTCCCAGTAATTACGAATATATGCGTAGGTAGCTCGAGGAGATTCGCCATACATCAGATGTTTAGGCGTGCCGTTACTTGAATTAACGCCATCTAGCAGGCAGTGGACAACTTCGTGGACCGCCGAGCCCCGCAACCATTCATTCGAATAATCAACGAAGTATTATTCGATGCCTACGTACCTACTATGTGGGAATATTTCCGTGAATACTTATTATTTTATTTTTGTATGCTTGAAATTGGAATGGGCCCGATTTTGTGCTGATGCTATGTATAAGTTTAGTTTACTTTGTAAAATGTTTTTGCTTTATGATGTACCTACGTAACGGTAAAAGTTCATTTCCTTTGTAAAATAGGTAGTGTTCAACGGAAATCAATAGTTCAAATAAGAACTTATAGAAACGATTGAAACAATATAATAGTTACCGTTTTACTATGTACCTCGGTACATATAAAATATAAACGTATCTACGTAATAAACTCATCTTAGTATTGGTATGCCAACGTATTTTACCACTCTATGTATATTATTCTCGCAAAAAAACATTTGCACAGATAAACCACATTCAAAAAACTAATTACGTAAGTACTAAGTAGATGCCAGAAATAATCGAAAGTATTCAAATAGTAATTTATTCAGTCATAATGAATGAACACGTACGTAGTTGAACCCATAGTTCTCCATTGCCTGCCAGGTGGCGTTAATTCAAGTAACGGCACTTGAATTACCGCCATCTAGCGAGTAAAGGCAAAAGCTGTAGCTGTACAACTTCCGTCGATAGTGCGCACCTGCGTGCGCTTTCTGCCGCAGATGATGCTGATGATGGAAGATTCATGGGCATGAATACACAATCACCAACGCAGAACATGTAATTTGTAATGTTAATTGCGTCGCCATCTAGCAGTCAATACTTAGTTGAACTCTAGATATTTGCCTTGTAATTCTTCTCGGCGAATAATTCCGAATATTACTCAATACTTGTGAATGATTTGCGAATAATACGACGGGTATACTTCGGAATATTTCTCTCCGGCTAGTTGTGACGCAATTCTAATGATGCTCAAACTGGCAGTGAAATACTAGCTTTTGCCAGCGGCTTTGCCCTCGTAGAGATCGAAAATTATCCCTAAGAAACGTAATTTTGGGGATAAAGACGTATCCTATGTGTTATTCCAGGTTATATACTATCTGTGTGCCAAAAAATCCGTTTTGCCGTTTTAGCGTGATTGAGTAACAAACATCCAAACATCTAAACATACCACATTTATAATATAAGTAGGAGAGTAGGGTAGGATTACAAAAAAAAAATGTTGCTAAAACTGACATGTTTAGTACCTACAGTATAACTCTGAACGGACAGGATTTGCAATTAGGTGCCATATTAACATCTATTCAGTTTTAAAAGAGCCAACAGTGTCTGTTGGAGTGGGGTATCAAAATTAGCATCAGCCTTTAGATGAATAATTTAATCATGAATTTAAGAGTCTGTGTATTATTTACCGTCCGTTTCCTGTAACCATCCCTTTGACGGCTACGGCTACTAAGCTTAGCTTCTTAGCATATTTTCATTTCTATAATAAAAACAGAACAACGCGAATTAGGGACTACTCACACTTAAACAACGATTTTGTATAGAGTCGGTTCAGCTTTCCGTGGCTGAACAGATGCGTACGCATCTCATACAAAATCGTTGTTTTCTATGGACAAAAGCTGAACAGAGCTGAATAAGTGACTCACACTTATTCAGCTCTGTGATGAAGGGACTTCTCAACCTCAAGACCCTTAGCATGAATTCCGCAAATAGCAATCATCTCTCCGTGTATGATAATATACTCTGTGATCTTTCCTGAGAGACAATGTCAATTTGGTTCACAGTAGGAGTGGGTCGTTTACGTATTTACCGTCGACGAAACGAAACTGGTTTACCGCATACAATAAACTAGTTGATAAAACAGTTTAATTTTCGACTAGTTTACATAATAGACTGAACAGCATATAAACGAATTTATGTTCACGGAGTTTATCCACCGTTTATTGTACGATCAGATTAGGTCGTTTAGTTGAAACTAGTTTACTAATCGACGGATAGATGAACTGTACTTGGGAATCGAAATGAACTTCTCTTCATACTTTTTCCAGGGCTAGGACTGGCAGGCTGACTAATAAACTTGTATGTATGATAAACTAATTCAACGAAATAAATAGAGATCGGTATCTATCGTTTTGTTATAGAGTCTATTTTCATGCAACAGCGTTCGCTCAGTGAGATGAACGTTCGTTTCTGCATGAGAGAGAGAGAATCAATAACAAACGGCCTTCGGCAGTGTTCGTGTTCACTCGTTCCGTTCCGTCGAGCGTCGACTACGTGTACGGGGAAATCAAGTTGTCGCCGCCGCCGGTCGCATGCGTAAAATGTCGTTCACGAATAAACTGGTTTATCTGTGGACAGTAAACTAGTCGAACAGTTCAGGTCGAATAAACAGTCTAAAAAACCCGTTCGTTCATTCAACGCTCACCACTAGTTCACAGAACATAAATACCTCAAGCGGTTGGTGATCGATCGGTTCACATTTGATTTGTCAAAATCAGTGCCGTCTTTTTTTTTTTTGTTGGGGTTTTGGCTTCGCACGGTTTGTGCATTTAGCCAGTGTCAAGTAATTTTTCTTTTCCATCAAGTAAATGGTCCGATATCGGGCACGAAGTTACAAAACAGTCATAGTCGTCTTTAGTCAGTCAAGTCAAAGTTATTGTAAAGCGGTAGTAACTTTACAACAACCTATTTGGAGTTTTTGGGGGGAACACGAAAAGTCCACGTTAGTCACTTATTTTCACCTTCACTACATTTGTGCACTCACACGTAATTAAATTGCATAATTCACTACCAAAATTATACAATTTTATTCGCTATTTCACTAAATTTCATGAAAATAAAAAGTCGTGCGACATGTTCCAACGCGATCCCGCCAAAACTCCGTCCCTTGTCTAACTTGTCTTGTCGTTGTCATCAGTGTTGCCAGGCCCCTTAAGTCAAAAGTTACGTTTCATTTCCTGCAATGTTACATTTTTGCTGCAGAAGTTACATTTTTTTTAAAATTTCGTTTTTGAGGTCGGAGGTAAATTGATGTCAGCAAAATGGCGGAATATAAAGAAATCTATGATGTGTAATGGTGTATTTAATCATGATAAAACAGACCCTAGTTTCATTTGTTCGCAGCGCCATCTTCACAGTTCTTATTAATTAAAACTTGATTTTGCTTGAGCGTGTACGCCAAAGACTACAATAGTTGGTGTGCGCGTACGTTTCCTACTTTGCAAGTTCGCGCGGTTTTGTAGGTACTTAGCTCGAAAAAAAAATTTACATGGCTGTTTGTGATTTGTTTTGTTGAATGTTGCGTAGGTGTTAATGTTTGTTGTCATAGAACTGTGAGAGGTGCGCGAGAGAAGTTCCGGTAATCACCGCTACTAAACTACTTACATAAGTAAGTAGTTTTCGTCTTATTTTAATAAGCCTGTCTTATTGTCATCTTTTGTGATTTCAGAAAAAAAGAAAATTTAAAAAAGTATAGAACAAAACTTGGTTGGAGTGTAGCCTTTAGGGGCAAAGGACTTAGACGAATATTGCAGTGTTTTTTTGTAAAGAAGTCACCCATTTTTCCTGACGCACCTTATTAACCTTGCCCATAGAAACCATTTCAGGTCTGAGGCGCATGGTCCTACGACACTCCGTTTCCGAGTTAGAGGTCTTCCAATTTTTTTTTAATTTTGTAAAACACTCTATATTTCCAAAATGGTAGCTTGGATGAAAATCATTTCATGAAAGAAATTGTTGCTCTGGTCGAAAGCCACATTAAAAAAACCCGCGAAAAATTCTTCTTTTTTTTCAAATATCTTACAATATTCGATTTTTCAAGTGAAAGATAAGCGGTTCTCGTTGAGGCAAAGTTTTAGCCTACGTTAGCAGTACTGGAACTACGCGAATTATTATACCAACGTGATTATATGGAACACCTGTTTTTTTTATTTATTTATTTTATTATTGACCAGAGCAACAATTTTTTTCGCGGAAAGGTTATCATCTGAGCTACGATTTTGGAAATATAGAGCGTTTTATAAAAAAATAAAAAAGTCGAAGGCCAATTAAGTTTCATTTTGTCATAGCGCGTTTCATTCAGAGCCATCTCTGAGTTTGAAATGGAGGGAAATACTCTTTAGACGCGCCAGTTTTGGTGCGTTCAATTTGGACGCGTTCGTAAACTGTTTGCAATAAAAATCTAGAATTACAAATCTCGTTGTTCTCAAAAGTTACGAAAATTGCCTTAAATATAAAAATTACTTACATGTTACGCGAGGGGGTCAAAAGTTACGGATAATGTAAGAAATGTAACCTTCTGGCAACGCTGCTTGTCATGTCATGTCAGTTTCAGGGATGCCAATTTAGCCCCTTCGGTGCTAGATTTAGCCCTTTTCTTTCTTATTCAGCCCCAAATATTATGATTTAGCCCCTAGCCCGAAATCTATTCCAAACTAGTATTGTCCGTCAAAGCAGTATACTGAGAACCATCTTAGTTTGTGTTCTGTGTGGAGAATAAAATGAAGTTTTCAGCTTTATGTATAATTGAAAATAAATTACGAAACAGGATCATGTGTGTACTTTGAGTCCTTATATTCCTTGCACGGAGTAAATACAAAGAGGAGGTGGTGTAATTAGATTTCCCTAAGGAACAACGCGTGACAATTTGCGGGGTGAGGGGGTGTTAGATCCCGCCCACTTCTTTATTTTCCATCTACCGGTCAATGGCAAAACTACTCGCTCGTTCTGTAGATTTTACTTTGTAGTGACGTAAGTATCTTACACTAGATGTCACTAAGTGCAGGATGCAACAGGGTCGTACTCAGAATTTTCGTACCAGGGAGTAAGTTACTTACTCCGTTTTTTTATATTCATTTTGCGAGCCAACTTGATATGTATTTTTTAAATTGAAATAGTGATATTAATATTTGTAATACATTGCTGCCTTAGATTATCTTCGGAAAGAAATCTAGAACATACATCATTTAAAATTTAACTAAATAAACTAGATAGGCTTTAAGTACTTTTAATTAAGTAAACAACAACTACCATACAGTATGGCAGTTGTTCTTCAGTTGACAACTAGTATGCACCATAATAGTTGTCTCACGGAGGGAAAGTACTTTAAGTAAATTATTTTAGATAGAATATTTAATCTATAGGAGATTGTATTTTTTGTGAGTATTTCCATTTATGAGAGAACCGCGGATTATTCGGTACAATAATTGGATTCCAATTACGGCCCTGTGTTTTTGTTACTTGACAGGACGAACGCCAACAATACACTGACTAAAGCCACGCCTACTTGATGACGTCAGGACCTAGTCGAGAATCACAGTGCACAGTTGTTTAAGTCTCCTCTTTGTATTTACTCCGTCATTCCTTGTCAGAAATACGAACTGGCCTACCAAGTTAAACCACACTTGCTACACTTTAATCTCTTAAAAACAAATTGGATGCAAGATAATACTAAACAAGGCTGTGCGCAATGAGGCCTAAGCCCAACCACCAACATTGTCAGCGCAAGCCCTTCGGCAGGAATTAGATGATGACTGCTATTTAGACCATTTTATGATCGTAATTTCATGATTAAACAATATTTCATGATCCAGAATGATGTATTGTATTAAAAAAAAACTATATAGTAGTTATTTATGCAATCAATTTATAATAATAATAATTTATTTTTATTATTGAGCGATTTAGCCCTATTTTATCATCTACCTCTTTTTAATCTCGATTTAGCCCGAAAACCTGATACCCAGTTGGAAACACTGGTGAACTGGTCAGTTTTAGAGATGGGTTGTAACAGGTAAAACATGATATCTGTTATCACTGTTACTGTTACTCGAAAATAACAGATCCAATTATCTGTTATTAAATAACAGCCTGTTACTTTTGTACGGACGATAAATACGTATTAAAATCTCAATTGAATATCTTCTTTATTTCGTTTGGTTGTAAGTCGAAAATCGTTTCCGAAGTACTGACTTGGAAAGAATGACGGGGTAATGAGAAATTATAGACATCCGGTTAGTCTGTAAGCCAACCCCACAGAGTACATTGAATATATTGGCCGACCCCAATATAGTTGTACAAGGCTAGGCAGATTGGATTGTTTTTGATTGACAATTTCGCTTTAAATATATTGCAGGTTGCATAGTAACCACCTATATCCACGAAATGGTCCCACACAACACTAACTCTTCCATTTACATTAGCCATTGTTTTTCAAACGTTTTACTATTCACAAACTAACTACCAAATTTAAAAAAAATATATTACTGCTACAACCTACAACCTATAATAAACTAACTAACTAGCTAACTATAAAACGAATAACCTAAACTAAAAACTATACTAATATATTAATCGAATATAAACACTAATGCGCCGTAAACACTGACAAACATTTTCGAAAAAAATACAATTACAATTCACCAGTTCACCTTTCGTAAGACGCAAAGCAGAATAAAAATTTCAAAAATTCGAAATTTTAAAAATGTCAACAAACAAATCAGCCAAATTACTTTCAATTGAATATCAACTATAATACTATCACGATAAAGTCGCACATACATGGAATATTTTGCGACCAATCCCGTGAAACGTCAAACCAAAGACAATATAGATAAAAGGGAACCGTACACGATCACTAATGTTTTTGGTTGCATCTTTTTTCAAATTATTATAGAATAAAATTATTGTTTATTTCGAACCTGACAAATTACTCTCAATAAAATTGATTTCATCTTTATTGGGTTATCAAGAAAATCGTATAAACCTGGAATATTTTGCGATGAATTCCGTCAAACCAAAGATAATATAGGCATTCGGACAAATCGCCATAAAGAAAAATAATTATAATTTTTAAGTTTTTTGTAATGGTCACTGGGCAGTAACAGATAAGTAACACGACCAAATTTAGGAGTTACTTTTTAGAAAATGTTGGTTCTTATCAGACCACCAACTGTATTTTACGGATTATAAATACTAAGTGCTTCTCTTTTTAGCGTAGTTTAACCGCTTTAGCAAGAGTGAGAAGTAAACATATCGAAGTAAATAAAAATAATAGGTGTGTCTCTTTTTAGCAAGGGTCATTCTTTAATGAGGAAGAGAGAGACCTGGATATTTTCCTTCCTTTGTGTGCGTGAGTGTGTATGAAACTGATTACTGATTGAGACTGATTTATTGAAATATCAGTAACGGGTAACAGCCGTTGTAACAGTCTGAGGGTCTGTTATTTAAGTAACAGATAGTTATATTGGTCGGAACAGTTGTTATTTGTTATTTTTAAAGATCTGTTATTTATATCTGTTACGATAAATACGCCTCACTCCTAGTCAGTTTTCGGCCGGTGTGGTGTCGAAACTGTCAGTTTTGGATTGAGGAATTAAAATTTGTAATAAAACAAGAATTTTACTTTTACATTGCCAGCTGCTTTCCTCAAACCTTTAATACTCTTGGCTTGGGTGCATTTAACATCAAAACCATGTTGATATACATTTTGTTGTTTCTGTTTCTGCTAGTCGCTGTGGGACTTGTAATACATTTTTCTTTGGATAAAAAAGTAATTTACAAGGATTTGAAAGGTAAACATGTAGTGATAACCGGTGGATCTAGTGGAATAGGAAAAGCAGCGGCGGTGGAGGCAGCGAGACTTGGGGCTAATGTAACTGTTATCGGGCGTGACGTCGGTAAACTGACCAGTGCCGTTGCCGAGATAACCGCGAATTGCTTGGATAAAAGCAACCAAAAAATACAACCTGTCGCTTTAGACGTTACTTCTGATTACAAAGCCATAGAAAAAAGTTTCGCGTCTATAGAAGAGAAGCTTGGCCCCATATTTATGTTGGTAAACTGTGCTGGTATGTGCATATGCGGCCAGTTTGAGAAAATTGATGTTGATGTAATAAAGCAAATGATTGATCTGAACTATTTTGGCACCGCATACCCTACTCGATATGTTTTACCAGGAATGAAAGAAAGGAATGAGGGTCTGATTGTATTTGTGAGCTCTGAAGCTGCATTAATTGGTAAGTACAATCAATAAGTACTATCAGGGGCATCCATATCTATACACCTTAAGGACTATTTTTGCTTGCAGTGCTAGGCTGTAGGGGCCAGTTAACAGATGTTTTCATCGTGTTCATGGGATTTTGTTTTCAAACTGTATAGATATGGATTTCTTCCATGCTACACCAAAAAAGTTGTATTGCTTCATTCAACCATTGCTGTGTTTGAGTCTTTTCTAATTTTTGTTGTTCAATGTTTGAAAACAGTTTAAAACTTTCCAGGTATATATGGATACAGTGCATACAGCGCTGCCAAATGGGCTGTTCGAGGACTAGCAGAATCAGTACTCATGGAGCTTGTGGGTACTGGTGTAAGATTGACAGTAGCATTCCCCCCTGACACTGATACTCCTGGCTTGAAGAATGAGGATCTCACTAAACCTGAGGAAACCAAACTTATATCTGGATCAGCTGGGTTGCACTCTGCTGAGGATGTTGGAAAGCAAATGATTCATGATGCTCTTGTAAGTTTACTTTAATTTAGTACCTAGTGTAAAGAGTTAATTGTATAATATCTTACTATTAAGTATATGTATATGAAATAAAAGAACAAAAGACTAGTAAAAGTGGAAAAAAGGAAGTCTTTGTCTGCAGCGAGACAACACTGGTTTAATAATGTAACAAAATAAAAAGATGAAACAGTAAGAATACGGAATAAGTTTTTAACCAGTGCGCAAACTGTAACCACGAATTCAGCATATCAATCTAGACCCCCAGCGCAGAAATGTTTCGTCAGTTATACAAAAACAATCAGCAGTTCCCTACATTTTGACCGCGTAGGAATTGCACTTTTCTAAGAAACAGCTGATTTTTTTAAAATAACCAATGAAATTTTTTAGCGCGGAGTGTCTAGAATGATATGCTGAATTCATGGTTACAGTTTGCACACTGGTGAAATACTTATCCTGTATATATCTATACTTGAATGAGTAATTTTTCCCCTGTAGTGTCTGCAAATAATTGGTAGACTAAGTAGTTAAAGAAAAATGTCACAAATTGAAAAAAAAAATTCCTTGTTACTGGGAACTATTAGGTCACACTCACTACCTACAATTTTATAAAAGTTTGTCCAGGGTAGTAAGTGTTTGAGCTGACCCAATCAAGTCAGGCTGGTGCAGCTTACTATTGGACGTTGGCTTCCCCAAAGTTGAGCCACAACACTTGTCCTCCAAACTGGTTAATTGATGAATATTATTTAGTTGAAGACCATTGAACAAGACAGATATTTTATTGTTACATCTGGGGGTGCTTAGTCTCTCACAAAGTGTTAATTTGTTTATTTTTTGTTTCAGGTAGGCAAGATATATTCCGTTTATAGCCTTTCTGGCACATTACTAAGTACTTTGTTTGGGGGCTCCATAGAAAGTGCGTGGCAAGTTGTTCTGCAAGTATTCTCAGTGGGATTATTAAGAATTGTCATGGTTGGAATCTTAATCTCATTCCATAATATTGTTAGAGATGGTCTGAAAAAGAAGGGTAATGTTAAAAACAAATAATATTTAAGGATACATACCAACAATTTCTTTATTTTCATTTCAATTCACAAACATCTGGGAAGCTCTTGTAGTCATGCAATTTATTTTCCTATTATTTAAATAAGCTAGTTCTTAATTTAAACCAGACAAAATATACATATTTACTGCTTGCTTTTGCCTATGGCTTCGCTCGCGTGGCGTTTGTAAATTAATCCACGGAATCATTCTATGGCATAAAAAGCATCCTTTGTGTTAATCCATATTATAAACTAAGAGTATCTGTAAGTTGCCTAGTTAGTTATTTGGGTCATCACCCGATAAATATTGTATAAATAAATATATGTTAATAAGATACTCAAATCAGATGTTTATAAATTTTATGCTATTCATATTTTAATAGTTTAAAAGGTGTTAATAAAATAATTTTTAGAAATTTAAGGAGTTGTTCAAAATGACGTTCAAACCAACATCACGAAAAAAATATTTATACACAACAATGCGTTTCAAAGATATGTAATATTTTCCCCATGTACTAATTATTAAAGATGCACATGCACACCATACCTACCCCGTATAGGCACAGCAGCGCGAGCGAGACGAGCACGTTGACAAATATCTACGTAAACAGCTGATTCTAACTTTCCCATCACATTTCTTAAACTTTGGACTGGCAATTTATCGAAATGACCTAAAATGAAAATCGCTCAAATTTTTTTTTTTCAATACTTTAGTTTTTTGATACCGAGCAAGTACACGAAATTCGGAACATTAATTTTTTAACACCATATATAATATAAACATATATATATATTACATACTTAATAAATATGTAAATAATGTAAGATGATGTATATTTTAAGTCTACTGAAAAAAATACAGCAATTAGAGCTGCAATGAGTACAAATACCTACATTCTTAATTATTCTTGCATTTTGATATTCATTTATAGCATCTAGATAATAGCTAAACTATTCTAAAGCAAACTTTTTGCCAGTGCCTTTTTACTTATGCACATGACCTTTACATTATCCCCCCAAAAACAAAGGATACAGTCAACTGTGGCTTCTTTACTTTCCATGAGCAACTTTACCAATGAGAACTGTACTTAAATTTCTCTCGATAACTAAAAATCTATTGCCGCCGTTTAATATCCAACCGATACAGAAGAATAATAATGTACTATTTGTAACAAATTTTTAGTAATCAAGAGCGATTTTTTAAAGTTCTCATTGGTAAAGTTGCTTATGGAAAGTAAAGATGCCACAGTTGACGGTATAAAGAGTTTTCACCTAATATTAAATTAAAGGTTTTAAAAATGTATCTGATTCTCATTGAATAAACAGTAACTAGTAGATAAATGTATGTTGAATTGGCACAAGTACAGTAATGGGTCCAATCCAAATGATGATGATGATAATTTTTCAATGAGTAATGCTTAGCTTAAATGTAGCAAATAGATTTATTTTTATCAATATTATTTTAACTACATCTTAAAATAGCATAAATTGATAAAATATTTTTTGATCATTTTGTTATTCATTTTATGGGATAGGTACATACCTATAGCTTATTTTGTTAATTTGTAATTTTATTCAATCAAAGGTTAATTTTCTAAGTCAGTTAAATAAAAACAGTATTAAGTACACCACCAATCATTTAATAAGACAATAAATTAATATTTGGAATAATAACTACTGTGTTTAACTAATAATCACTAAGTACTACATGAGTTCTGTTGATACATCAATTTGAAGCCATCGCCAACATATGATTCGTCAGATCGAAACCATACTACAATGGGCCCTGCACCATTATCTGAGGAAAAACGATTATTTAGGCGATTAGAGGCATCAAGTATAAATAAATAGAAAGAGAGAAAATATTTTATTTGAGACGCACCGGAAATACAACCTAACAGAAAGAACATAGGTAATGGCTGAAGATGGAACAAAGTGTCTTTCTTTGTATGTGGGTGTTGTTTTTTTATATTAAAATGACTAAAGGTGAAATGAATGACGGATTACCTAAGAAAGTTACCTGCTGTATAAATAAATAATAATAAAACCAATGTACTTAATGGGCCATACAAACTGACTAAAAAAGAAAAAAGTAGCTGATGAAAGTAACCTGTAATAGGCGCATTTACGGTGAAGTCCTGAAAAACAGACCCGTCGTTCAGGCGCTCGCCGCAGAGCCTAGTCGCCGCTATTAGCAACCAGTCGCTTGGGCAGTTCAGGATTTCCACTCCAGCTTGACCAGGAGGGATTACTGGTAGTCCATCTATGAACAATAGAACTCGACTCAAAAATCATATTAATAGGCAATAAATCATAATTTGCGGTTCATTTTTCCTCAGAGCTTAGTTAACACAACCATGCATTGTGTACAATCAATTGAAATGTAATTTTGCTCATCATTAAGCGGTTTAAAATGACCTAATTCAGGAACCTCCATTACCCGCGCTGTATGTACGGTGGGCTGCATCAATTGGGTACCCCAGTTGTATTAACATTTTAATACCACTGGGGTACCCAATTGATGCAGCCCACTGTACCTACCCAGATAAATGCCTACCTACTTACCGGCTTACGGATATGGTATATCTACATACTCGTATGCTGCAACATCAATTTTTTTTACCAATATATCAACGACTAACACATCATACAGTAACAATCGACTCGCAGAAAATTGATATCGTCATCTTTTCAGCTAAAAAAGACGTCATCCACTATTATCTCAGCAGCACTTACCTATACGAACAAATGAAATACCTAAACACAATATGCAACGTTAAAATGCAGAGCCTAAGCTTTATAATAATAGAAGTAGCCTACCTAGGCCACAGTTATTAAGGGAATGAGGGTCTATTAAGTGAACTCACCCGTGTCGTAATTGACTATCTGCATGTTACCGCTGTTGGTGTATGTGACACTGCAGGTCTCCGCTTTACGCTCTATACACATGGCGTAATTAAGATTGTTCTGAAATGGAAATGCATAGTTCATTATAATGGGCTTCATTTCTCTGGGTGGAGCTGCAGGGCGTGTCAGACTTTACTGACTAAAACCCATCCGTGTTCCCTCAGTTGCCTGTGTGCCAGGGGCCGCGGTATCTCTTTCGAACAAACCGCATCTCTGGCAGGACCATGTACCTACCTAGGTTTACTTTACCATTACATATCGAGACCCCTCCGTGCCTCGGAAAGCACGATAAGCCATTCTTCCAGGCTGTCATTCGTATATCTTTGACAGTCGTTACGGGTAGTCAGAAGCTTAAAAGTCTGACAGCCAGTCTTACCAAGGGGCATGTTACCCAGTAACTGGGTGAAAAGTGAAGGTCATATAGGCAGTCACTCCATGTAAAATGCTGATATTCAACTGCATCCGGCTGGACTGGGAGCCGACCGTAACATATAGTTTACCAACTACGTACCTATGTCATTAAACGCTGGTCGGATTGACACCTCGTATATTGATGAACAATAATATATAACTCAATGAAAAAAATAACTTATTATGTACGTGACCTACATAACAACGTACATTCATATAATTACGAATACCTACTAAATAACTTGGGGTTCTTGTAATAACGATTTCAGATCTATCTCTATAGTTGAAGGATTCTAAATAGCCTTGAGTTTCTGTGAAGTATTGTTGGCAGCCTGTAGGTGCAGTTAGGTCATCGGACGACGTCAATTGTGTTACCTGTAAAATCATAAAACATTTATTAAACCTTAAACAAATACGTACCTACTCGTATTTTATTACACTGTACCTACGTTGCGTTGACACGGTATTGGTAGCATTGGTGCAGTGGCATTGGGTTGAGTGATCGGTTGCTAGTTCGATTGCGCGGAACGAATAGTTCTAGACGTATGGCTTATAGATACAGTGCTCTCCAAAAGTTCGTTGAAATTTTTCCACTTCAGCTGTATACCTACCTTATGCCAGATTTTTATTTAGAATACTATATTCTAATGTTTGAACTGTTCATTATAACGTTTTTCTTGACGAATTCAACTACCTATGATAAGGGATTACCTGTTCGAGAGTCGTGTTTTGTACGATAGGTATATTGATGATAAAGTATAAATAGTCCCCCTCAGTCATGATGTGTGCAGTGACCCACTGATGTGTATTTACCTTAATTCGTTCCATTTTATTTTTATGTTTGTTTTATATTTTATGTGAAATTTTAATGTAATTGTAATTCTAATTTGACTGTTGTATGCCCTAAGGGCGGGACGTGGCTGATCACAATGATCTATTTAAGACCTGTATTTTGTACCTACCTATGATCCACAATAAAGATATTGATTTGATTTGATTTGAAAGTACTAACTTTCTTAATTTTATTACTAACATCAAAACTCAAATAAGTTAACTGTACTTACCATAATTGAAAATAGTCTGCTATCGGAAGAAACAGTTTGGAACGTAAGATAAATAGGTCCGTCGACATCACCAACTTCAATATAAACTGAAACAAATTCTTGCATCAAACGAAGTCCGCATTATCTACTTTTAAATGTATGTAGGTATGTTTCTATTAATTCTGAGATCCTACAGTGTATAGATCCCACGCTTTACTTGTGATAACCAAAAACAAGTGTACGCGCACGCTGGGAATGTGTGGGTACCAATGTGAAGTGGGTCTACCCTTTATAGCAAAACTTTTATGTCATAATAATATTTTGCATAACAGCGAATAGCATAAACTTCATTTTGCAGAAAATCGTTTGGCACACACTCTTAAACCTAGTATCCATTCAAAACTCATAATTTTGTAAGTCAGAATCATCTTTATGCATACATTTCATATCCATAATATTTAAAAAGTAAAACCATCATAATTATCGCAGAAAGTTCACAGTCTGAATTGTCTTTTGGCATATGTAAAATAGGTAGAATTCGGTTCTGGCAGGGGATCGCAGTTCTTACTTAGCCTAATATCCTGCGCTTACTCGCACCTTACAAAGCGTGTTTGTACGAAGCGCGCGTTACTTCGTGAGATAAAAAAAATATAGGAACATGTTTACGAAAAATATTAGGAAAGTATATGTGTAAGTAGTATTCAGTAGTACAGCATAGTGTTTCTTACCGTGTTGACCCGAATTGATCCCGCAAAGGATGGGTATTATGCTATTAACATTTTGTCCTGATACAATGAACTGATCATCTTGGCATGAACCGTCCGAAGGTGGAAGCAGCTGTAAGCATACAACTTTTATTTAAATACGCACAAGACGATTATGTATGATCGATTAACAAATGAGTACTCAAGAAATAAATTAGGTAGAGTGTACAGGTTGGTGATTTAGTGATCCACCGGCCTACGCTACATCCCACATGTAGGGTTTTTATACAACAGGTTACGTGAAGTTCTATTTCACCATTCGAAATCGTAACAGCTCTCTTTTTATACTGGTATGTAGGACGCACTCACTTGCTTTTGACATTCTTGTAATTGTTTTCGGTTCTCACCTCGAAATTGGTGAAGTCCAAACGTATTTGTTTAATGTCTTCAGAAGCTTTGTCCAAAGTTAAAGCACAGGATAGTCTTTCAGTGCTCGGCGAAGGGAAGTCTGGGTTTGTGAACCATCCTGACTTCGCAGCAGAACGGTCGTCACATGCAAATTGAGCTGGAACATTGTTAGCCAAATGTTTACCTACCTACTTAATGTTTAAAATAGCCTAGCAAAAACGACTGCTGCATGTACAGAAACTACCACCTCTTGAAGGAAGATGGCAGAAAAAATGTCGGTAGTATTCTTGTAAACAGAAAATTATGACCACAGTAGATAAATAGTGGGAAATTACTTACTGACGCAACACGTCCCGTATCCATCAGCACAAGTCCCCATGGTAGCTCCTCCAGAGTCGGTGCACTCAGATTCTGGCAGGCACGTCCCTTCTAGACCACTGCTAGATGTACAGGACTCATGATCAAATTCTACCACCTGAAACACTTCCAGAAAACGTGTCCTTGGCTTCTGTTTTGAATTTAACTGCTTTGACCGCCTCGGTCCCACCGCAGGACACTTCTTGCGAATATGTTTTCGTTTCGGTCGTATTCTTTTCAATACGTTTATATTTTCTATTGTGTTGTTGTAATTTATTATAACGTCTTCAGAATTAAAATGAGATACATTATTATCGCTCCTGATAACATTACTAAACGAGTTTGATGTCGAAATAAAATCGTGGCGTTTATTTTCAGTTTTCTTAGGATCGATCAACATTAAAGGCATGAATCGATCTTGGATATTGTAATTGCTTCTAAATTCCGGATTGGAAAAATTGTGGAGAGCGTCTCTTCTTTCAATGATTGCCGCAGAATACCAGCGCTCTGCCTTGGTAATTACAATAGTGCAGAGTAGTAAAGTGAAGTGTTTATCAAATAAATACATTTTCGCGCACAAATGACTGCAAAGACCAGCCGCTAAGTAGGATACACGGAGAACTGAATTGCAGTTAGAGTGACGATGCACTTGGCTTGCCCCGTGAGGACAGCGTGACGAACGTAATTATTGCCTAGAAATCGTTCTGGTTTGCTCATCTGTCCCATATAATGGATAGCGGTATGATGCATGTACCCATGGCTACCAATTACTTTTATTAGTTTGAACTGCACATATTATGTCTGACGACATAGGCTTGTCTAAATATCCAATTTAACGTAGGTAGATAATAGTCTGGACTGACAGGTTTAGGTCACACAGATCAGATCGTAATGAATAAAAGACAAGGCGAACCGCGCCCTGTCTGACAATCTAACATGTGCTGATTATATGGAAATTGTGTGAACTATTAACCAAATACAATTTGATTGTTGGAAATTTTCCGGACTTTATAGGAAACGTAAATTTTGTATTTCTTGTATAAAACGTTGACAATAGATCACTGGATTATGTCTGACGGTACAAATAAAAAAACCTATAAGTTTTCCCCAATAGCTCGACCGAGGTTTAAGATGCGCAGAAAATAATGAGCCGTACCTAGGTACCTACCCCATAATACTAGTAATCTATTTTCAAACTTACATTTTATTTGAACAAAACTAAGTAGTATCTACCTAGGTACATTCGTAGCTATTCAGCTTGATCGGCCAGCGTAGTCTGCGGTGGCGTGAAATGTCGCACGTGTGATGTCCAGCTAAATGAATTAACAACCTTAGAAAAGCGGCTGGGCGAGACTGGATGCGGAAATCGGAGTCCGCCACCGGGTGTAGCAAAATCAAAAGTCATTTATTCAAATTAGGCTGAGAAATTGCCTTTTGCGAACGTCAAAATAAAATAAGACCGTTCAACACTTCCTAGTGCTTTAGCTGGGAAGAAGAGGTAGCGCAACAAACTCTCCAACAGACAGACACAATTTGGGATAGACCTAGTTACCTAATGACCAGCGTGGACAAATACTGCTGAATATAGCCTTAGTCGCTGACAGCTGTAAAATAAGTTCAGTAAGATCTTTACTCAGAAATTCCACTCCTTTCAAATATTAAAAAAAATATTGATCCCAAAATTCTGTGTACCGAATAATTCTAGAGAGATCTAATAATAATGTACCGAACGGGGCCAATACAGCCATTACTCCTATTATAAGTAATTCACCTATGTCACCTATGGATAAAACTTGACGAACTTGGTCTAGATATAAACAGAGATTATTGTTATTATGTATCTACCTAGCCTGTGTTCTACATTCATACCTTTAGGGGCTGATGCAATAAATGCAATTTTATCGTTGCTTTTTAGTGGCTATAAGGTAGGGGATAGATACCTACTAAGAGTTCAAAAAGGACTCACTCACAACTTCAGAGGAATTACACCGTTTGGTTTTAGTTGGTTGGAGTCCAATAGAAGTCCGATAATACATTCCATTCTTTCTAATAGAATAGCCATGATGGCTTTTTTCTCATGCGACTTGTCCTGAATATTTTTCAACGATAATGTTTAAACTTCTAATTGGTGGCTACTTTAAATAATTCACAATTAATAATTATGTGTCCAAGTTCTGGCAGCTGCAATCTAGATAATCAATTATAGTAAGTGGTCCTGTGACAATTTTGACGAGGCTTTTCATGCCTGTGTGGTAAACAAGTTAAAACACACAGTCAATAAATAAAGATTTTGATGTGGTAGGTAAATCTAGGTAAAAAATGCTTGTTTCGCAAAAACAAGCATTTTTAAACCGTTTGCACTCGTGTTCAAGAGAATTTATATATGCCTTACCTCGGTACTTTAATCAAATGGATATTTTATTGAGGACATGAGTAATAACTTATAAATATTTCAGCACGCGACAGGACCAAATGGCCGGCTGTGTATTGTCCTTGCGCACCTATGTGTATGCAGCCACGCCTGCGCATACCTACGCGCTTTTTCTAAAGCTCTGCGGTCACGCATACAATGAATGCTGTCATACATTTATGTTGCGTGTGCCTTATTATCCATCACACATATGGCCCTTCGTTCTAATATGTTGACTTACTGGGCCAGTATAAAAGGCTAACGCGGTTGCCGATTCTAACATATCGGTCTGAGCTTTCAGGGGTTGAACACTAAATATGCTTTTAAAAGTAAGTTGATTATTATTATTATATTTTTTATACATTTGTTATCAAACACCTACCATTGTCACTGTTTCGAGCAAAAGTGTTGGCGTTGATGTCTTTCGTTTTACCTGTTGTTAGCATCCATTTTAAAGTTGGCTTAAATGTAGATTAAACATAAAGAGCTCGTAAATTTCGTAAGACTTTTATAATTCAAAGGTTTGAGATGATAGAGGACTTATATTCCAAATAAATACGCACAGAGGACTCATCTGTGGGCTCGAAGGGCGGAAACGTAAAGCCACCGGTTCCGTAGTTATCACGTCGAGCCAAATAAGTGTCATTTTCGACACGGCAGCTTGTCGAATGGAAATTCATAAGAGTTCCAGCAAAATTCTCAAAGGAAGTCTCGTCGTTCGCAGTGGTCCCTTGTGCCTTTGTTAAATTTGCGTGCCATGTGATGTGTTTTTTTTTCCAGTTATTATTCTTGGTGTGCCTAGCAGCCGCCACACACGCTGGGCTTGTATCTCCAGTGTACAGTTCTCCCTACGCCTATGGCGGCTGGAACCCGTACAGTTCCTACCCTGCTCAGCCGGCAGTGGCCTCTCAGCACTCCAATATTCTGAGATCGCCGTTCAATCTTGGCCAGGTACCTACTATCATTATTCATCAGTAAAATAATGTATTGCGAACCTTATGAGATTGTGACAGATATTTTCGTAGCTACGGTCACCAAAAGAGATAGTAATCAGGCTCGTCGGATATAGTTGAAGTTTATCAAGAAACCGATGGATGTTTTCGAATAAAAAATAATGTAATTAATAGAAAACAAATAGTTTATTTATATAATAAAATTTCATTCGAAGGAAGGAAAGGAAGGAAATTTTATTTAGACAAAATTCATTTTTAGAGTATGTTTTTTGGTTACATAGTTTAAGAGATAATTTAAAATATCAAATACGCGAGACAATCGAACCATACTCATAATTTCATCACAAGTAAAAATGTCTACCTACCGCCCAACGACGTGGGTACGGGTCAGCTAGTCCAGGATAAATTGCCCACCGACAGCCTCGTCATTTTTGTTCTAGCAAGCGCAACTGCGTAGTTTCCGAGCTCGATCTACAGATCGGGCAGTGTTATTGGGTTTATAATTTAACAATTTCTTAGTAACAGCCCGGAGTCTAGAGTATGATTGAAGGGAATTGGTTCGCCCCCTATTACATGGATGGTGGTCCGGCAAGCTACAGTTCGGGTGGCCCAATATTGGGCCGTGTTATATTTCCTAATTTTGAACTTGGTTAAAAAGCTTTAATTTCTTTCATACACAGGTATCGACATACTCGAAAGCGATTGACACGCCGTTCTCAAGCGTCCGCAAATCTGACGTGCGCGTGAGCAACCCCGGTGTCGCCTACTCGCCTGGATACGCGGGCTTCGCGTCGCCATACGTCTCCCATGTCGGTGTCGCCCCCGTCGCCAAGGTAAGCTGAAGTCACATCAACAACTTTAAATCAATGGATAGTATTGGATAGGTAGAGGAGAGTACCTACAATAATAGATTTGGTACACACTTCTTGTGGCCTATAGCCGCATTTGTGTGCTGGGTTAGCAGGGAATGAAACCACTGGAGACTTCTTGCTTCTACATTTGGAGTAGTTTATTCTAGGTAGCTTGCCGCTGAGTGTGTCGAATGACAAAAATGTTCCTATTTTTATACAATTTGACAAGGACTCAAAATATCGATTTTACCAATCATAATTATAAAAAAACGCGCGTAAAGCGTCAGATAACCAGAGCGAGGCACAATTTTGAACATTTTATCCCTAAATACCTCGACCCTTTACCGTAACGTGGACCGCGCTATATTATCTGCGTTTTTTGCTAACTTTATTACATTTACATAGGAAAAACGATATATAATCGGACTCTATGTAATTAGAACTATCTAAGAAAAATATAAAATCAATTAAGACAATATAAAATATAACATAAACACCAGGGGCCCCAAGTCTGCTATTTTTATAAATTCGTCATTCCAACACGATCCCATTGTCATTCCAACACGATCCCATTGTCAATTTGCTAAAAGTTCGTGTAATCTGCTAAATTCATAATGATCGATCATTGGTCGGTCAATGGTGTCGTAATAGAATTGTGTCATAATGACATTGTCGTATTGCCATTATTATAAAATCCGTTAGTAGATATGATTTTCCAAAAACGACTACTAAATTTGAACATTTATTCATGCCCCATTTCATTTAAATATATATTTTTACATATTACTTATTATTATATAATAGTTTATTAGTGTTAAATTATAGCAGATTACCGCCAAAGTCAGTCATTCATTTGTCATTATGTACGAGATTACCAATAAATGCCATTTCTTTCAATGGAGTGTCAGTGGCTGATCATTGGAAAGTCATAATGACGCCATTATGTTAGTAGATTACCAAATTTGTCAAAATCAACAATTATGAAATCAATGATAAACCATTCTGACACTATTGTAATAGCAGACTTGAGGCCCTGAACTACTGCTTACCCCTAGTACTCAATTACACAACTATATGAATTATTAAACTATAGTAAACTTATTCACTTTGTACTGTCTTATGAGTGTCTATGTATCCCTTTATACACACTATTCTATTATGTACACTGTTCTATCACTTGTTCCGCACACTTCTTAGCTTTCTAGTCGACCTCTAACCCATGTGCACCCTCCAGAAATACATCCTGAATCCGCTCTTGTATGGTATGGTACCCCTAGTAGGTACCTATAACTTTAACGGATCCAGTGACGGATCCAGGATTGTCGTTTGGGAGAGACTTGACCCCGCTGAGGGTAGGTTTTATCAAAGTAAGTAAACACTGAAAAACATAACCCACCTTTAACATTTTAAAGCCTTTTTTAGCAATACAATTTAATTAGCAGTAAGTATCATTGTAAATTCAAGATGGTCTCCGCAAAATGGCGGATTACATATCTTTATCTTTCGTTTGATTCCCTTACATTTTATAGGGGAATCAAATGAAAGGGCTTGACTATTAATGAAAATAATGATACATAAAGATAATGTACTAAGAGCTAAAAAAATATTCGGTAGGTCCTAGGTACCAGTCATCACACCACTTTCATAATCAGTCCAGCTAGGGCATTGATCAGACAAAAAAATAAAATCGTGGGGTGTAGCGTAACCTGAGTAAATATGTATAAAGCGTATTGAGCGGTTGATAGAAATTTCACGCGCCAAAAATGTTTTTTATTTATTTATTTTAAATGTGGGAATAAGAGCGGGTTGTACCTGTAACAGGTAAAATCGCATATCTGTTCCGTCTGTTCCTGGGGGCCTACTCTCTAACTCCGTCAACGAAGATATGGGCCCGTTCGAAAGTAGTTCGAGACTTCTTATTGAACCCTACAGCCAATTAACTAACTTTTATTGGACGGGCAAAAACATATCGGGAGTAGGGACAGCTATCAAATCGTGTTGTCATTCATTCTTAGTTCGGGCTCCAAACTAATCCGTAAGTGATACGGAGTTGGAAACACCCGTTACTTCGACCGAAACGACGGACTTCGCGCTTAGGGAGTAGGCCTCTGTTCCATGTACACAAAGGCTCTTCTCTTTCTAACCAAGGTGAAACACCTATGCAAGGAAAGGAAAGAGCTTGTGACGATGTAATAGGGTGTCACAGTGTTGAATTTTTTAACTCATTTTAACTAAGGTAACTGTCATAAGCTCGAATAGACAAAAGCTTGTGACTGTTGTGTGTAAGGGATTTTATTATTTTGAGATCGAGGATCAGTAGCTGTTATTTCAGTTTGTCTGGCGCTGTTACAGTTCGTTAATATCAGATACCAGTTATATTTAGCTGTAACGATAAATAGGCCTCACTCCTAATATAAGCGTAGTGCTACTTATCTTCATTTAAACATTTTGTTTTGGTTCACCTTTACGGTCTCATGGTTCCATGACAGTTAAGTCTTGTCGTCACGTCAGTAGTGTAGTTGCTTAACTACATAGTTACGTTCGTAGATCATATTTAATTATCATACAACTTGTATGTTGATTCTACCCGACTCGACATGGAGTTCTGCAATAGAACATTATTGCGTCAGTTATCTTTTTCGACTTAATCGATAGAAGGAATGTCGAAGACCTATTTAAATTGTGAATTTTATGACGGTTATTAATAAAGCAAACTTATTTAATGTTGTACAGACGGCAGCACATCAAGCTACCCCAAACTGTCAAATTTTCCCAATTGGACATCAACCGTAAACATATGTAATAAAGTTGAAAATCTATCAAATAAATTTGACAGGTTGGGGTAGCTTGATGTGCTTGGCGTCTGTACCTACATACTTACTCTTTTTTTTTCAAGGTGGCTACTGCTGGTCTTCTTGGAGTGGCATACTCGGCTGCACCCACAGTGTCCCACATGACTTACTCCAATGGACTCGGCCTCGCATACGGCTGGTAATAATCGACGAGTTTAAAGTTAGACTATTTAATTAAAAATTGTAAATGCATAGAATGATTCCTCTTTATTTGTTACCTGTTAGTTGTTAACATAAATTATTTACCTACATGGTAGTATTTTTATAAATATATTTTTTTCCAAAATTCCATGTTTTTTATTTGAGTGTAGAAATCTCATAGTGTGTAGATTAATCGTATTTTTTTATGGTATCCCAAGCATTTCTCCAACAGAAAATATCATAGATTTAAAAACTTTTAGCTTTATGGTGAAACTTTGACCTTCTTTATGCCTCTTGGCCTTTTGATAAAAGTCGAGACGTATTTAATAAAACTGTGCTCAAAGTACCCCGCGCTTCTTTACCTTTTTTAATACGTCACATGGCTTGTCATGTTTGCCAGTGATGCCAACTTGGGGGTTTTCCCCCCAAATTTAGGGAAAATCAATATATCCAGGGTTTTTTTGGGGGATACATTTACTTAGGGGGATTTTTAGGGGGTAGATTATTCAAGATTTTTTTATTTTAAATATTCGAAATACATATTCCTTCGAAAAACCTTCTATTCGCAATAACATTTCTTATAAACTGAACGTTAAATTAAAGAATCACTTTTCGTTTTGCTCAATTATAATAGGTTGCCTTGAAAAATATTTACACTATTGCCGTACTTCGTGTCTTGTATTAAGCAACACGCGGGTGTTGCTGGTGATTGGATTTCGCACTATGACCAATAACAACTTGCTATTCAAAAGATTTTTTTTTACCGTCTCACCGTGCTTTTTCATACTACTTGAATGTATTTTTTAGTTATATTGGAAATTACCTCTGAAACCGAGTGTACAACAAACATATTAGGGGTTTTTAGGGGAATTTGAAGTTGGTCCTAGGGGGAATATTCTGTAGGAGTTGGCAACACTGATGTTTGCTTTCCTTCAATAAATAGGGCTGCCAGCTTGTTTTGGATACAAAAACCTTTATAGGTAATTTGGCATTGGCCATCTTTGTAGCTCGTTTAAATAGATTAGCTTTTTCCAACGGCTTCGCCCGCGTGGATATCAGAGATTATCCCATGGAAATGAACTACCGGGATCCCGCACAAAACCAGGTTTTAGGCTACGTGCCAAACTTCATCCAGCAGGCTTAGCACGAGCACCGATTTGTCGATAGAAGAATAGACATGAATATTAGCTAAATGATGTACAATAGGAGAACATAGCTAAGGTTTTTCTATTAATTATCACAGTTATGCGTTCTAAACGAATCATGATTTTTTAGGTAGGTAATCGTATACACTTTCTGGCCGTCGAGTAGAAAGTTAGTTGTCAGTGTGATTTTGACAGTTTGGCAAGAAATATTCTTCTGAAATAGTCTATAATTTTATGGACCTAGACAAAGATCGTTAGAAGGACAAAATTACAGATTGTAGAAAGATATCTACGGTGCGATATCAAAAATGGAAAAACGAAATGTCACTTTGTATTGAAAAAGCACTGTCTCTTCTTCGTAGAAATAGAAAGCGTCATGTTTAAGCCTGCGGATCCCTTCATGCGTTTTTGCGTGATTGAGTAACAAACTTCCAAATATCTGAACGCACAAACTTTCACATTTATAAAAGTAGGATTGCCTTGAACAAGAAGTTGAAGATAAAGTGAAATTTACGCTACTGACTGTTTGCGTATAACGTTATGCAACCATTTATTACGTAAAGTTTAATTACTGCTAGTCTGCTACTAACGCTAGCACTAGTAATAAAACTGTATGAAGTAAAACGATGAGACGCACAGCACGTTACAGTTGTAAAATAACTGCAAATGATGAATGTTATAGTTAATAATAATAAAACAAAATATAATTAGTAGCAGTGAGATGTTACGATAGCTTTTTTAACAAACTATGTTTTTTTTACTTCAACAATAAAAAGAATATCGTTCTACTAGTCGTACAAACTAGTTTCCATTTTGGTTAACTTTCTTTTTTGTATAGGCATTTCTCTGACCCAGCGGTTTATTTTATGTTGGCTCTGCTGGCAGCCCTGGTCACAAACGTCATACACATAGGGACTTGTCAAGTTGTCAGTTTTGTTGTAGTTGCCATATTTTCCACTTGCCAAGTTACTAATCACATTTAAAATAAAAATTACCTGTGTGTATAAATAAAGATACGGGAAAACTCGTTTAATTAAGTCAGTAATACCTTCAGCCTAGATAGTTGCGCTTGTTTGTTCACGTCGCGTTACTCTGTGTGCACATGTATTATCTTTACTGCCAGCGATAGTGTTCGTAAACATACACTTGAGTAAATTGTCTGGGCCGTTTAGTTGTAGTTTTGAACCGCAGTGAGTATGTCTGATAGCGGGGACAGCGACGTGGCGTGGACGTACTATAAGGACCGCCCGGAATGGACCGATGTGACTCCAGTGCCGGAAGATGAGGGTCCTAACCTAGTCGTCGTTATCGCTCATTCAGAAAAATGTACGTATGCGCATTACGCAGCAACTTGCTGCTTAAAAGAAAACATTGCACTCGTCATGACGAGTATTTCTACATATCTGCACTTGACATACTCAAATTCGCATAACCTTCAGGTGAGAAAGGACAAAAAGTCATAAAAACTCAATGGGCTCATTACCATAACTTGATTATTTTTGTAATGGTGATGATGAATAAAGTATTGACTAAAACATGGTCAGTGTAATCTCAACCTGTTTACAATTATTTTCCTCTACTGTTGATATGTAAAACTTCCAGCTTCCTTCTAATATTATTACTGTTATGCCCCTTGAAAAAATATATATTTTTTTGTTGCCTGTTTTGGTTTCCACTGCTGGGCAAAGGCCTCACCGTTTTCCTTCCAAACCTCCCTATCTTGTAATGTAACATGTTTAATTTTTTATTTCAGTTGTCGATGTACACGATTATTTCCGGGCCGTGCTTCAAAACAATGAGAGGTCTGAACGAGCCTTACACCTAACAAAAGACGCAGTGGAACTGAACCCAGCTAACTATACTGTGTGGCAATACAGGTGAGTCTAAAATAGCGATAAAATGTAATTAGCTTCATATAGTAAGTGGTTCAAACAATTTATTAGCTAAAGAGAAAAATGAGCTATAAATTAACTGTGACTGGATGATTGCCAACTCCGCCAATTAGCACCAAAATAACTTGATCTTGTACTGTGCCAATTAATATTTAAATTGCATAATGTATTGTTATTATGTCAACTTATATAATTGCATTGAAGGTGATACAAATATGACAAGAGACAAAATAATTGAGTATCTGATGGAGCCTGTATTATTCCACTGCAATGACCTCTTCACTCTTTTTCGACTTCTCTTGGCGTAAAGCAACAAATAACCAGTACCCTGATTGCGCTACGCACTTTCAATTTCAATCTGAGTAATTTTGAAGGACATAACTAATAATACATAAGTAGTAGCTTCATAAGTTCGAAAAATCTGTCTACTCTACAACACAAATAATACAATGAATGTCATTTTTGCATTCGTATTCATTCCTATTCACATTCAAATTCATTTTGATAGTTCAACAAGCTGTCAAAAGTAAAGCCATTCCTACTGGTAGTGTGTTACACAAATACTCCGCAAATTTTTTGTTCTTCTAACAGCCAATTTTTTATAGCAGGTAGTTTAGCATGGTAGCATTAGCATTTTTTTTATGTAAATTCCATGAATGGCCATTCATTAGTTAATTTAATCAAAAGCAGAAATGTGGGCTGCTTCTTCTAAAGTTGCAAGTTACATAAGGAACTTACTTATCAGTTGATAAGTAAAATACCTCATAATTTAATAAAAATAAACAGTTTTTAACTTTTTCCAACCACTATTAGTAACATGTAGGTGTGTAATTAGTATGCAGCTGTGAATACAGACAAATAATTGTATTAAGATTAAAAACATGTTATTCACATTATAGTTGCAGTGTTCTAGCATGGCAATAGTGGTCATTGACCCCACAAACAAGTTCTAACATTTTTTTTTAAACAATAAATTTCTATAGTGATCTTCAAAATGTTCCAACAACAAAAACCATACATTGACATTGTTTGAGTTCCTACAGATATATGAGGGAAAGGGTGATGACCGCTATTGCCATGCATGTCAATTATAGTACCTCTTGTTAAAAGCAACTTGCAAGACCTTGATACTTGTTACATTAAATTGTCATTATATTTTTACAGGAGAGATCTACTAAAGGCCTTGGGAACGGATTTGAGATCTGAGTTGGAATATGTAGAACAAGTAATTAAAAACTCACCGAAAAACTATCAGGTGTGCTACTAATATTTTAATTGGGATTTTTTTTATCAATAATCTTTGCCCATACCAGCTTTATGTATGCATGAATTTTGCAGCATTGGTTGCAAGATCACATCATCATCATCAGACATTTTAAGGAGAAAGCACCACCGGGTGCCAGACTTCTGGATGACCCAAAAGTCAGAACACTATCCAGCCTAAATCTATTGAATTTATTACTACACTAGAGAAAATAATCATTGTGGCATACGGTGTGCTGCACTATACATACAAGCTCTTAATTAATTTACCTGTTTTTGTGTTTTTATAGGTCTGGCACCATCGGAGGGTACTTGTGGAGTGGCTTCAAGATCCAACGCAGGAGATGGAGTTAACAGGAGATGCCCTCATGCAAGACCCTAAGAACTATCACGCCTGGCAGCATCGACAGTGGGCAATTAAAACATTTGGGTATGGATCTCTGAGCTTACTAATTAAAATTACGCCTGCATGGATGTAACATCCATTGTTGACAATGTGTTGACCTAGGTTTGAACTTAGGTTGCTATAAAATTCAGTCTAGTCAGCATTATTAAGAACTCTTCGATGTCACAATGAAATAAGAAAGAAAGAAAGAAAGAAAAATAGATTTGGAAATGGAATTCTTGTGTCAAATATTGGTGTGATTGTAAAGTATGCAATGAGCGATCCAGTACATTGTAACACGTTGACGTCAACTGTGTGTCCCAAATATGTACAATAGGACAAACATGATATGGCCAGTTTTTATCATACATGATAAAAACTGGCCATATCATGGCCCAAGATGAACACGCGTTTTCGAGTATTCAACCCTAGAGTGGCTCTTTTAGGGTGGCCAAACAGAATAAGCCCAAGCCACTAAACTACCAGAGGTCGTTAACCGGAGTCGCCTTTTGCTACCTAATTTCATTTTATCATGTATATCTTCTCTATTTGGGACCCACAGTTGACCCCCTGAGAGATCCTATCAACAATAAATTATACTTACAAAATCAGAGCATCATAAACAGGTGTTGGAATAGTGTCAAACAATAATGTTACAGTTTACTTAGAGGTTTACACCTTACAAGGTCGCTTTTAATAAGCCATTGTTACTCAAATTATAATCTTTTTTACAGACTCTACGAGAAGGAAATGGATTTCGTTGATAACCTTATCAGAGACGATGTGCGTAACAATTCGGCGTGGAACCAACGATACTTCGTCGTGAATAACCATCTAGGCTGGTCAGACCTGAACGTACAAAAAGAAATCTGCTATACATTGGAAAAGATCAAATTTATAAAGAACAATGAAAGCGCTTGGAATTATCTTAGAGGCGTCTTAATACATGACAAGCGGGGCTTAAGCGGGAATGGCGTAGTTTCTTCATTTTGTGAAGAACTTTATAAGAACAAGTGTCGTTCTCCTTACTTGTTAGCATTCCTTATAGATATTTGTGACGAAGCTGTTAACAAAGAAGAAATCAGCTCTTTACATTGTGCGACTAGAGCCGTAGTACTGTGTCAAGCATTGGCAGGGAAATACGATAAAATTCGTAGCAAGTACTGGAATTATATGTGTGATAAATTTAAAAAGGCGGCTGAACAGGAGGAAATCGATAAAGATGCGGCGGAAAATATGGATGAATGATTCTAGTTCCAATATATAGCAGAAGTATAATTTCAACTGTTATTAAAGAATTTTTTTTGTGGTCTATCTTGGCCACTGTTTGAATTTTTGTACAAACTGCAAGAAATTGATGACAAAATAGTAAAGTATTAAAAAGATAAACAATCTTTATTTGCAACAAGTTTTATTCTGTTATTTTCTACTGATATAAAGAGTTTAATCCAAAAGGCGCTATTTATAAGAAAGCTAGTATTTTCCTTGCATTTGTGGCATCGGTGTTTGTGTAGCCTTTGTACACTGTTTCATCATAATAAAAGAATTTAATACTATTTGTTGTTTTTTATTTGTAATCATTATTGGTGCTACTAGTATTTTTTGCTCTGCGGGGTAAATGTGTAACACACCAGTAGGAATGGCTTTCATTTGATAGTTCAACAACATTCATCGCATCGAGCAGACAATTTTTTCGAATATGGGCCTGCGCCCACTAACGGCACGGCACGGCATGGGATTTATTTGCGACGAATAGGAATATAACTTAAATGTAAGACAATAAAATTCAAATTTAAATGATGATGCCTAAGGATACCGCGGCATCGTTGCCGTTGAAATTTAAAATTTACTGTCATACTATTAAGTTTTATTTCTATTCGTGGCTTAAAAATCCCTTGACGTGCCGTGGCGCCAGTGGGCGATGGGCCTCTATGTTGCAATGGATTAGTACTATCTTCCAAAATTACTCAGATTGGGATTGATTCGGGTGTTACGCAATTAGTGTGCGGGTCATAAGCATTGTGGAATGTAGTCAGTCATTACGGTATTATTACATTAACTGTCGAGCGCGTTACTTGCACAGCGTTTCTGACCAACACGGCCAGTGATCAGTTATTTTCTTTTCTTTTAATCTTTTGGTTTTCAAGGTTACTCGTGTCCGTTTCAATGGCGCGCCCACGCACAGTGGAACGAATGTATGGGAGCGGTTGGACGTAGACATGTCCGAAAAAAAAGAGTAAAATTATGCCAAACTAATGATGCCATCTTATTCGATTACTTAATGCCTTCATAACTTGTGGTGATGAATTTCTTCATAACTCCCATATTTCGGGAGTAATTTGAGAAAATGTGAAATTTTACTATGAAAATGAGTGTATCGAGCTCTCTCCCTCCTGATTCCGGGCTTGTTTCAAGTAGCGGTCTCTAATATCATAATGCTAATACTAAGAGCTATATTTAATACTAAGACACATAGTGCGCCAAATGTGCACTTTCTGGGATAAAGAGTGATGTTTATTTTATAACACAATTTTTTTATTTTTTGTTTATTTTGTTGATTAAAACCGTTTTTCTAAAGGTTTACCTTATTACAATAACATTTCTGAGCAGCCAATTAGAGAAGATATAAGCTAATTAGGATATATAATTAGGGACTTAAGGTTTACATATAAAACTGATGCACTAATGATTACTGATAAGAACATTGCTATTATTTAATTACTAAATGGCTCTTAATACACTAATTTAGCATGCATCATTTACTAATTATCACAATAACTAATTACCTTGCAATATTTAACAAAGGATACCTGGGATACCTGGATTTTATATAAATAGGTCACTATTAGTAACTTTAAAATCAGTGTTGATTTACACCTCGTTGTATCCAAGCTAATCTCGCAATGTATTTTCCAAATTTTAATACAAATCTTGATATTCACGTTGCTTTATGCGCACGCGCACATAAAGATTTACGCGACTTTAACTATTTGTTCAGTGTTTTAAAAGATAACAGTTGTGTTCAGTTATGTGAAAGTGCTGAAACAAGTTTAAAAGACTGGTGTCGTCGATTTTGCTACCGCATTTATGCAAAATGGACACAGTCTGGAAGAAGCACAGATAAGTTTCGGAAGAAACATGAGATTTGGCTACAGGCTGCAATTCAATGGCCGGAATTACAGAATGAAAATATGGAACCTTCTACAGAAAATATAAGTGACGTCATCGAGCCCATAATTTCTCCTGCTAAATCTGATGCTTCAACTTGTACACATCCTAGTCCTCGTAAATCTTTTGAGGACCTTAGTAACCGGCAAAAAAGAAGACGCACTGAAGATAGTCTTTCATGCAGCAGTAGCAGCGCTGAAATTATGTTTTCGGCCGAAAGGGCGCTTCAAAAGGCAGGACAAAGCGATACAGCTTATGTTATGAAATACTTGACGGAGAATCCAGAAGAGGCCTCAAAAATCAAAGCCTTCATTGAAGGTAAATCAATTCAGGTACGGGAAATATCCCCTTTGAAGGCATTGGCTCTTTATGTATCGATGAACTTATCGAAATGGCGCTATAACACTCTTCGGGATTTCAACACTCAAGAAGGAGCTCTTCAATACCCGAGTTACTACATGTTGGTTAAAGAAAAAATTAAGTGCTATCCGGCCAAAGAAGATCTCACAGTTACAGAGAGCTCTGCAAAAATCAAATTACAAGCCTTGATGGATTTAACCTCAAGAAGACTTATTAGGTCGTTAGAAACCCCTGTTGATCCCAATCAACAGCTCGTATTGACCAGCAAATGGGGTTTTGACGGATCATCTAGCCAAAGCATTTATCATCAAAGGACGAGTGAAGATGAGCAAATCGATCTTGCTAGTAATTTTATGATTAGTCTTGTACCACTGCGGCTCGTCTCAAAAGGTGTAACAATTTGGGAAAACGAGCGACCATCTTCCACTTCATTTTGCCGGCCAATATTGTTTAAGTTTATAAAGGAAACCAAAGAAAATGTGCAGAGAGAGATGGCTGAAATCGAAGCAGAGATTGAAGCCTTAACTCCATCCACCATCACTGATGGAATTAGTGTCAAACACCAACTGCTGTTGACAATGATTGATGGTAAAATTCATTCCATTATATCCAATACAGCAGCTTCAGTGTGTGACATATGCAAGGCTTGTCCTAAAGAAATGAATAATTTAGAGTTAATCAAAGATAAACACGCAAACGAGGACATGTATAAATATAGCTTAAGCACCCTTCACGCTTGGATTCGCTCAATGGAATGCTTATTACACATTTCCTACAAATTAGACATAAAATCATGGCAAGTAAGGGGTGATATAGCAAAAAGGCAAGTTGATGACAGGAAGAAAAGAGTTCAAGAGGCTGTAAGAAGAGAAACGGGCTTACTTCTCGATGTTGTGAAACAAGGCAGTGGATCCACCAACAATGGCAACTCGGCAAGGAGATTTTTTGAAAACTACACTAAATCTGCTGAACTGACCGGAATAGATGCTATGCTTTTAAGAAAAATCTGTGTGATCTTGCAGTGTATTTCATCAGGAGAGAAGATCAACGTAACTAAATTCCGAGAGTTCTGCTTTGATACTGCTAAGCTTTACGTGGAGTTATACCCATGGTATTATATGCCTTCTTCACTTCATAAAATTTTAATGCATGGGCCAGACATAGTTCAGAACATGTCAATTGTGCCCATTGGTTTTCTATCCGAAGAGGCATCTGAGGCTAGAAATAAAGATTTTAGAAAATATAGAGAGGGGCATTCTCGAAAGCATAGCAGTATCTCATGCAATGAAGATATTATGCACAATCTTTTACTGTCTTCTGATCCACTTGTTACAAGTATCCGTCCAAAAGGAAATAAGTTTGTAAAAAAATCTTCTTTTAAGGAATTTTATGAGCTTACGGATTCTGAGAAAAGTGATATCGAATTTGTTAACATAAATGATTTAGCGGACATCGATTCTGAATTTGAATTAATTGATGATGATGATGATGACGAAGATAATTAAATGATGTTATTGTTTTAAAATGTGTAACTTAGTAAATTAGAGCTTACATCTTAATTATTTATTGTACTTTTAATGAAACTAGGTAATTTATTATCAACTTACTTAAAAGTCATACTCTCATCAGTTCTTGTGAATATTTTTGTTAATATATATTTCTGTATATATATATAATATATTTATAGACCTCTTAATAAGTCTGTCTGCGGTTTAAAGTAAATACAAATGGGGAAAAAACGTTTTTTTTTTTAAATTTTCATTTCCTTTTATCCCAGAAAGTGCACATTTGGCGCACTATGTGTCTTAGTATTAAATATAGCTCTTAGTAATAGCATTACGATATTAGAGACCGCTACTTGAAACAAGCCCGGAATCAGGAGGGAGAGAGCTCGATACACTCATTTTCATAGTAAAATTTCACATTTTCTCAAATTACTCCCGAAATATGGGAGTTATGAAGAAATTCATCACCACAATTTATGAAGGCATTAAGTAATCGAATAAGATGGCATCATTAGTTTGTCATAATTTTACTCTTATTTTTCGGACATGTCTACGTCCAACCGCTCCCATACATTCGTTCCACTGTGCCACGGCGGTATAAAAAAATATTCGACCAATATTTTGTAAAAATTTGTAAAAGTTGATACCCAAAACCATAAATTTGTCAAAGTTATGGTGAAAAGTTAAAAGGGTTTGAACGTGGCTGCGCCATTGAAACGCGGACAACCGCGTAGCCACAGAGATCTTTAAAATTAAGCGTTCTAGAGACCTGAAATTTAGGTAAATGCTAGATTGAATTTGTAAAAAAATTGAATAAAATTCTAGGTTTATATTTGAGGTTTATATCTGTTAACCCCATGGCCGCGCCATTGAAACGGTGAAAAACACGTTATCGCCGATATCTCGCTGAAAAAGCATCGCAAAAGTCTAAAGCTTTTTGCAAAACCTTTATTTGAATTTTTTAAAATTAGTAAAAATACATTAGAAAATCCTAGATTTAATCTAGGATTTTCTAATGTATTTTTACTAATATAAATATAAACGAATATAAATTTTATATTCCAGGAATTGTAATACGGTATTGCGTTGAAATAAGTCGTGATTATCTATCGAAGAAAGTAAGTAGTAGCGAGATTGTTTTTGTAAACAACAACTATTAATATGTAGCGCGCGGTTTTTCGCGTTTCAATGGCGCGGCCACATTCAATTTCAAACTCATAACTTTTTAACCTTATCTTTTACAAATTTATGGTTTTGGGAATCAAAGTTTACAAATTTATACAAAATCTTGGTAGATTTTTTTTAAATATCGCCGTGGCCGCTCTTTTGAAACGGACACGACTACTTGGCTCTATAAGGTGGAATATTTTTTTTGAGTCATGAGTTTTTTTAAGTTCTGTCGGACCTTGGTTGATCTTTGGGGTCAATATCATCTTGGCCACTGTTTAAGCCATAATAATATTTGTAAAATCTGTACGAACTGTAAGAAATGGATGATAAAGTAAGTAGAAGTGTTAAAAAAATAAACAAGCCAACTTTTTTTCTGTTTCTTCTTGCAAATCTTAAGAATCTAAACCAACGGGTGCTTTTTTTAACAAAGGCTGCTACGTTTTGTTGCAATTTTTTGGTGGTGTGGACATGGGTATTAGAATAACTATATTTGTACCCCTCCCCGCTGTGTTGCTCGTCCCTTATTGCATAGGACTTAAGCATAACTGGCGAAATGTGGGTGTTCTATGGGTTCACCTCTGCCTTATGCTTCGGGGAAACCAGGCGTGATGTTAATATGTTATGTTAAAGTACTATAAGTCATTATTCTTCATTTGGTGGTCTAGCGCACTTAGCCGTTTCTGCTTCGTTGGTGTTAGATTCACCCGGTTCTTTAAATTGTATTTCGGGATTGCAGTCCAGTAATTCGTCTCTGCCGATCTGGAGCGCTGCGCGGCGACTGGACATGCCCAGGACCTTAGGCAAGTCTTCGCGAAGCACGCGCGATACCACCTCGCAACAACACGGCAGCTTCGAGTTAAAGCTTGCTATCAGGACTGCATCTTCCTCTTTCGGAGTTTCAGGTGGTGGTGTTGGTGGTGGTGGTGGTGGTCGTGGTGGTGGTGGTGGTGGTGCTGGTGGTGGTGCTGGGAGCTTTAAACATAATGAAATTGATTTTTCAATGTTTGTAAGTAGGTATAGTAGGTCGGGTAAAGCGGAGTGAAACGAGGCAAAGCTTCGTAAGAGGCTTCCAAGTTAATTAATTTATACTAAACTATAGTAATTATATCAATGCAACTCGTTTACAAAAAAAGGTTTCTCTGCCCCCTCTTCTTCCATAACTTAAATAGGTAGTACATTTCCAACGCGACAAAACTATTTCGAGAAATGAATGTTAGAGCTTCTAGTCTGGGGGCCTACTCCCTAAGCGAAATCCGTAGTATCGGCCATCGTTACGGGCGCTTCGTTCTCCGTCTCACTTACGGACATACCGTAAGATAGACAGAGAGCGAAGCACTCGTAACGACGGCCGATACTACGGATTTCGCTTAGGGAGTAGGCCCCCTGATTCAGATTCGTCATAAACGTCATAAACGTCATAATGGCGGGACCAACTCTTGTAGTTGAAAGATTCTACAACGTATATTTAGTAGGTACCAATTTCGTACACACGGCTACACATCAAGCTATACATTTCCAGTATAAGCTGATCTCGCATTGTATAGGATTTCCGTACATTGTGACATCAGCGTAAACGGTATTTTGTACCGGTCATCATCATCATTTCAGCCGAAAGACGCCCACTGCTGGACATAGACCTCCTCCAAGCTCCAACACTTCGACCGGTTCTGTGCTTCCTGCATTCAGCGGAGTCCTGCGGCCCTCAAAAGGTCATCCGCCCACCTTCTGGGAGGCCTTCCAACTTTACGTTTTCCGGTACGCGGTCGCCACTCAATGTGCCCGGCTCACTGCCACCTAAGTTTGGCAATAATTCTTCGGGCTATGTCGGTTGCCTTGGTTCTCCTGTGGATCCATGGGCGTAGCTAGGGATTTTATCTAAGGGGGGTAGCCGTCTACATGGAGATGGAGATCATAAATAACGCCTAGTAATAAATAATCCCACAAAAATATATAATGTTAAGTAGGCTGCCAAGACTTAAATAGGTAACGCTTGCACTGTTCAAAAGTTATCAGGTCGAATGTAGATCGAAGCCCCCAACTCTACAAACCCTACATATTGGTCAAAATGTACGGGTTGGCCGTTCGCGGCACAGAGACTCCTACGGGCTCCATAATTAATCATAATTTCAGCTAAAAGACGTTCGCTGCTGGTCATGGGCTTAACCCAAGCTCCGCCACTTCGACCGGTTTTGTGGTTCCCTTATCCAGTGGATTCCTGCGGCCTTCACAAAGTCATCGGTTCATCTTGTGGGAGACATTCCAACTCTACGTCTTCCGGTACCCGGTCGCCACTCCAGAACCCTTTGGCCCCATCAGCCACTGCCAGTTAAGTTCGGTAATTCTTTGGGCTACGTCGGTTACATTGGTTCTCCTGCGGATCTCTTCATTTCTGATTCAATCACGTAGGGAAACTCTAAGTATAACCCTCTCCATAACCCTTTGGGTAAATTTTGACCTTTAATAAAGCCTATTGTGAGCGACCACGTTTTAGTGCCATATGTCATCACTGCCAACATGTACTGGTCAAAGACTTTCGTCTTTGAGCACTGCGGTATTTGGGACAAAAGATATTGCGTAGGTTCCCGAACACTGCCGAACTGATTCGGATTTGACGATTGACCTCTTTCCCAGAGCTGGCCACTAACTGGACAGTTTATCTTAGATAAACATACTGGATAAAATATCGGAGACACTACACTCAAAGTTATGGACATAACTTTGAGTGTAGTGTCTCCGATATTTATGAGAGTGGACACCCACTCTCATGAAGATAGGAGACGCTACATGGGCTTTTGACATGACCTTTGTCTTGTCCATGTTCATTATAAGACCCAGTCTTTCGTAAGCTCCACTGAGGTCACCGATCATTGTACCGAGGTCCTCCATAGTCTCAACCATGACAATTATATCATCGACAAACCGAAGGTGAGTGCTATTCGGGATTAATGTTAATTACAACACGTTTCCAGTCCAGACCCGTGAAGACATCTTCTAGTGCAGCGGTGAATAGTTTCAGAGAGATAACGTCTCCCTATCTCACATACTACATAGGTACACTCTGTATAGGTTTCGAAGTCCGGTCCTGGAGTCGGACTGCCATAGTGGCGTTTTCGTACAGACACTTCAGCACCTCCCCAACTAGCAAAATTGCCATATAACGAATGATGTATAAGGTAATAAGTCTTGTATATGTTTTATAGCAGCATTCGTTTTACAACTCTCTTTATAAAAGCATGTTTTAAGTGTTTGTTGCTAATATCAGTCTTATCACTTTATCTCACATACGTTTATATAACTAATGTCAATGTCCCTTATAAACCATTGGTCATATAGAAGCATATAATATGGCTTTTCAGACACATAATAATTTAGCCTTGTAGTCGCATTGGCCTCATACTATTTGTAAAATTAATAGGGCTATTAGAAAACCTATTCCCTTAAATTATATGTTTTTGGTGGGATTTCATTTCATTTATTTTTGTAGTGTACTCTATTATTTTATTTTAGCGGTAAATTGTACTAGCCTATTTAATTATTCATAAGAAGTGCCCCTCTAGGGCACTTCTTATGAATAATTAAATTTGGCGAGTGAGTCAGTCAGTGCCGAAATCGTCATTTTTACGTATTACTAAAATCCAAAGTGTAAAAGCTAGCTAAATAAAACTTGTGTTTTTAATTTTGCTAACTGCATCTTATCTTGAGACTTTGAGCTCTTTGGCAAGGTCCAGCTCGAAACTTTGAAATTACGAGGAAACGCTTCAAGCAAAGCTCTGCTTTTTGTTTTTGGCTCGTCTTTTCGGGACCAGAATCATGCCCCATTCACTCTCCTTTTAGTGAAATACGCCACATGGTGATGTGGCGTATTTCTGAATGCCTAAGTAAAGTTAAAAGTCTCATAGCTAAATACTAACTATTATTATATTACTCTACTAATATTATAAATACAAAAGAAATTCTTGTAATTATAATAGGATAATAGAAAGAAAGAAGATATAATAGTATTTTGGGGAAGATAGGTACTTTTTACCGCGGGAAAATATATTTTCTAGGGTGGGCAAAGAAGTTTCTACGGTGAGCAGCGCCCACTCTTGCCCCCTCTGGCTACGTCCATATGCGGATGGACATAAGAAGGATCTCTTCATTCCTGATTCGATCATGCAGGAAAACTCCATTGCCCTTTGGGTGACTTTAAGCCTTCTTATGAGGGCCATTGTGAGCGACCACGTTTCGGTTCCATATTTCATCACTGGCAACACGCACTGGTCAAAGACTTTCGTCTTGAGTCACTGCAGTATGTGGGACGAGACGATATTGCGAAGCTTCCTGGACGCTGCCCAGCCGAATCGGATTCGACGATTGACCTCTTTCTCGAAGTTGGACCTACCTAATTGGACAGTTTGTCCTAGGTAAACGTACTCGTCCACAACTTCGAGTGCAGCGCCTCCGACCGTTATGACAGTGGGTGTAATATGGGTATTGGACATGACCTTTGCCTGGTCCATGTTCATTTTAAGACCCACTCTTTCGGAAGCTCTATTGTACTCCAATCTAAATCTCCATCAACCACTGTTGAATTTTGGAGGTACTAAATCAGGTACCTACTAAATACAGGTTAGATCAGAATGATGTAATTCGTTGTTGTTTTGGAGTATAGGCATGGTGTCTCGCCATCGTAACGCATCATAATGGCGGGACCAGTGTTATCGTGAAATTCCGCATATGGCGTGTGAGGTACAAATTTTTCAGGACAGTTACAAAATAGTACAAAATGGGTACTAAATATACGTGGTAGAATCTTTCAATTACAAGAGTTGGTCCCGCCATTATGACATTTATGATTAGTCGATAGCAACTACTGCAACTAGCTTGTTTTTGTAAATAAAAATGCGTAGAAAGAGCGTGAGCTGCGTAGCAATTGTGAACAGCACCAAGCCACTGCGTAGCAGTATGAACTGTGTAGCAACAGCAAGTGTAAACTCTGCTGCAAGTGTTACCACGTAGCGAGAATAAACAGCGTTGCAAGTTAGTGTACTAATTACGGTCCAACATGAACACTGCTGCAAACTACTAGTCTGTTTCTTGCACTAATACTCTTGGATGTAAAAATGCGCACACTGAATCTACGTTGCTCAAAATAAATATGAATTAAATACTTACTTGTGCCTTTTTAGTCTTTTTCTTTGGCACATCGCAGTCGGTTTGTGTACATTTTATATGATATTTTGACATGGCTGTAATTTTAAATGAATGTTCAAAGAATACAAATGTTGAGGTAGTAATGTAGGTATCTTAGTTTGATTCATATACTGCTATGGTAGTTTCACAAACAACGAAAGAGCGCGCGATCAATTTGCCTCTTGAAATTCTGAATTCGATCCGATTTTCTGGTTGTTTTTGCCACTATTGTCACAAATATGGAGTGCTTTCATAGTATATACTTTGTAGTTTTTGAAACCGCATTGCATAGGCTGGCGCTTTGGTCTTCTTTAGGCGTTGTCGACCCAAAAGGACACATTTTTCAGTGAGAAAGATCGTCAGCATCCACAATATAATTGGACAGACAGTGCACGCACAGTGTCTGCAATAGCAGAATGGCTAAAATTGTAACATTATCTGAGTTCTTGGGAATACCTCAGTATTTATTTATACCTAGATATTTCTTAGCATAAAGAGGTACCTACCCAAGTTTGTTGTTAGACTAACGTTACCATTCCTCTGTTACAGCAGGGTTACCAGGTAGTCTTCATGGTGTTTTGTCATCTTTGTATAAATCTTAACGTTTTAGGGTACCTATTACATCCATGATTTTAACTATTGCAGGCGATTTCAGATTATAGAGGACATTTTGTCACATTTTTTTTTCGTTAACAGCAATTTATAAAAGTACTCTGTGGTTAACAGCGTCAGTCACAAAGAGTATAATAATATATCAGTCAGCATGTTACTTGGTCTTTATGTCAACTAGGTAACGAACAAAGAGGTGGTGCTAGAAGAGAAATTAAACACCTACGGTGCAGCAGGGTGCACGGGTGACGAGACAGGTAATATCTAACCCATTAGATCATTTTTGTACTATGTTTAATGGGTAAAAAAATATTCTATTCTATTATATAGTCATCGCCATCGACCGCTCATTCTACAACCGTCGTTCGGTGGACTCCTGTCCTTCGCGAATCAATTAACAAGGATTAGCCTTAACTAGCACCTAATACACAAATTAGGCTATCTACCTAGAACTAATTTCATTCTTAAAACATGTTCTTCGCTCTCAAAAATATCAGTAAGCATTAGGTTTCTTAGTATTTAAATTGGTCGGGCCTAAATCAGTCAATTGCTATGTAAAAACCGGCCAAGTGCGTGATATAATTTTATGGACCAATGGTTGTAGACAATAAAATGGTATCTTGTCCGTGTATACCTATAATTTGGGAGTGACTGTCGGTACGTGTTGCTAGAAATCTCAGTCATGTAAAAACATAATAATATAAACTATGATAATAGTCTTAGCACGCATCTAGTCTATGCTTTTGTCCGCATAAACCTGACAGGCGTCAAGACGCGTGACATTCGTGCGAAACACTGCAAAAGCCATACACCCGCATAAATCAAAAAATAAAGTTCAAAAGATGCCATAATTTGTTATGATAACAAAGATGACTCCATGTACTGGCATTTTACCATCCCAGTTCTAGTAGAAACGACTTGTCTTTCTGTAAATCATGTGGCAAACATTATATTCGCCTCAGTTACGTACAGAGCCGAAAGAACTTCGCTTGTTGAAAGAGCGATTGGCCCACGTTAATTGTAAATGCAACATTTGCCAACATAACCAGCTCCTAAAACGACCCTCCGACCTGTTCTACGAAAATGTCAAGTATACAAAAGATAGAGAAACACAATCCGAAGGATATGTTTCTGTAGATTTGAAAGCATTCGTTGCGGATAATTTCATCCAGAATGCTCTTTGTCCTACTTGCTGCATGACCTTGAATCTTCTACGTGGAGGTGTAGTCAGAGTATTAAAAGATGAAGAATCAGAAACCCTGCCGTCAATGTTCAGCATCGATAAATACACTGACAAAGGAATCTTATCACAAGAGAGAACTACTGCATTAAAGAGTATAGATGGGAGGTCCCATGATTCCGGTTTGACCTTTCGTGGTTTGCTAACCGACACCTCGAGTGAAGCAACATTACGGAATACAAATAGAAACAGGCACACCGTGCGCAAACGGTGCTCTGAAAAGGTGACTTTTCGGGACCCTTGTTCTGAATGCCTTGCAAAGCCGCGTGCTGCCCATGATTGTGTTTGCTTACAGGAGTTTGTTGATTCTATAAGGCCGCCTTTGAACTTATCGTCATGGTAATTATAGAAAAAGGTGGTTCTTTATGCACAATTTTAAAGTCTCTGTACCTAGCACAGCTAGGTACAGAGATTTTAAGTTAATAAAATACACGGTCTCTTTCTTCTTTAATTTCAAAAATGGAAGTGGGGCTACCATTATCTTAAAGTTGCGATCCACAGATTCTTATAACTGCAACATCCACACACAGCATCTTTCAGACAGATTTATTACTTTTTCTAATTTAAATACCTACTTAATAAATTATATTCAATAACAACATGTTTTTTTCATCATAAAATCATTTAGGTACTTGCCTACGTTGAAATCTTCTGGGATATGTAAATGTAAAGGAGGAGGCCTTTACATTTACATATCCCAGAAGATTTGGGCGCTTTGATAAGACCTACGCTGGATTATGGAGCTGAGGACTTTGAGTCTTCATTCTCAAAGGTGCAATTTAAAGTTCAGAGATTTGTTACTACCCAATCCTTATGAATGGACTGGGTGGAAATTGGAAACCCCATATCATCAATGTTACAAAAATGTCTAAAAGAACGTTTAACTTCTATGTAAGCAATTTGTTTACCGCCCATATTTTCCCTATAAACAATACATACGGTAAAATCACTGTAGGCATTCTATAAAATCTAAGAATAAGCCGGATAATTCATAGAATCGATCAATCATTTGCTTGCAGCTTCATTGTAACTATGTACTACCACTGTATAGTTGAAAAAAAATAATAAATGACTATTATGTAAATTGTCAACGATGGGTTTTAACGCGAGCATGACTTAAGACGTATAAGTATAACAACAGGTAAACGATTACTAGTGAGGATATTGGATATATATAAGTTGGTAGCGCATTACTAGGTAATCGGTACTGGATTCTGATAAACACCATAATTTACCTTGTGTAGACAAAGAACCGTTCTGCAGGTAGAACGTTTGGGATTGTGTTTTCGATACTTATAGGATTTCAGGATGAAAACCTGAACTATGGGCAAATTGTCCAAAGGATTCGGGAGCTCAATTTTTAGTACTAAAGGTGAACGCTTCAAGCCAAAGCGCGATATCCAAATATTCTTACGTTTATTGCAATTTGCAGGTCAGTCTCAAGCTGTAAAGTCCCCGTCACGAGAAGCTAGAAATGTTGTAAACACACATTCAGGGATTCAAATGTTCACGTTCCATGAATCAGACGCGTTCCAGTACCACAAAACAATAGACGACAGCGCTTTTTAACGCTAAAATATAACCCGATCAAGTGAAATTGCTCGTTAGTTTCGTATTACACGTATGTTACTTTGAGTTGATTGAATTTGGGATTATTTGTTGTTGATTGAATTGTCGCTGCATAACTTGGTAGAAGTTCTTTATTTACAAAATTTGTAACTTCTCGTGACGGGGACTTTAGGTATGTTGAACAAGATATGATTCGCGACTATTTCATAAAAAAAGTAATTCAATGAAATTAAAAGAACTTGGAGGGTTGTATTGATAATTTTAATGATTATAAATAGGTGAAGCCATATTTGTTACGGTCACGAATCCTATTTTAATCGACAATTAACCTGGCACTGACCTGCAAGTTGCAAAAACCATAAGAAAATTTGAATTTTACGGCTACCTAGCGGTGGCGAGGGGTGGAATTACAGCCAGAGAAAGCGGTTCAAAAAATAATGCACCCACCGCGTGATGCAAGCTTTAAATTTCTTCAGAAGATAAGGCCCCAACTTTCACTGATACTGAGTTGAAATCAGGGAATTTGGTTGGGAGGATTTGCTTTTTTTCAGTTATATGTAAAAATTAACTGTACTTTGAAATAACGAATGCAGTATCGATGGGGTGTGGGATTCCTTAAAGGTAAGCTGATGGGAATCGGCTTGTATTGACCCCGGGGACTGAAACGGTTTACCAACAGTCGATTGGTCCATGAACCGTTGGTCAATATCATCTTTAAACCATTAACTTTTCATCCAAAGATCTTTTCACCCACGAACGTTTCGCCAACATAACTCGACTTCAGTGAAAACTTAACCAACAGAATGTTTTGACCAATAACTTTTCAACCAAAGAACAATTGGCCAACAGAGACCGGTACAGGTGAAAGTAAATAAAAGTTTGTATAAATAACTAAAAAAATATAGGATTGTGAACACCGTTAGTTTATAATCTATCACGCGAGATTATAAACTGTCGATAAATTGTGAACTGCACCATACTGCTTACCGACCGAATATGTTAGGTTAGATTTGCGACCAACCGCGCGCGAGCCGAGCGAGCGTAGTGAGCGGTGCTGCGGCAGCGGCCGGCGGGCGCTACTGCCAAGTTAGTGGCAGTTACTTGACTATTTAGTAATCACCTGTCCCGGTGTCTGTTGGCCAATTGTTCTTTGGGTGAAAAGTTATTGGTCAAAACATTTTGTTGGTTAAGCATTCACAGACGTAGAGTTCTGTTGGCAAAACGTTCGTGGGTGAAAAGTTCTTTGGATGAAAAGTTAATGGTTAAAAGATAATGGTGACCAATGGTTTATGGACCAATCGACTGTTGGTAAACCGTTATAGTTTCATTGACCCATCGTCACTGCTACCTAGACCTTTAACAAAACCTGCATTCTTGTTTTAACTGCAAGCCTCACCACGACGTCAACGTAAAGATACGGCGGTGGCCGGTGGTGTTATTATTCACATCCACTCACTAATTGATAACATCTGAATCTGATACGAGTGATACGGTATGCCGAAACTTGTTTCTTGTTAAAATGTTGGTTGGGTTAGATCAAACAGATCTAAGACCGTTTCGTGGAATTTTCAGAGTTGCCTAGTTGGTTTCACCCCTATTTGCGAACGAGAGCCGAAAAAACATTAAGTTTGGTCATACGTTTTCAGATTTCGCCTTTGAATGTATACTATATAGGACATAGGTACTGAAATAGATCATTTGATTTTTACAAGCTTTTATTTACTTTCACCTGTCCCGGAGTCTGTAATGAAATCTTGCAAGTTAAATTTGACCCACTTCCCACTTTTCGATGGAGCTGAAATTTTTCACGAATATGTATATTGCGTCACAATACAATATTGTGATGACATGTAGCTGATCTGATGCTGGAGCTGGAAGGTGGCAATAAAACGACACAACCCCATCGAGTTTGGGCTCGTTTGATTTGTATTGAAGAGTACTTTGACCCTATATAGTAACAAGGGTCTGATGCCAGCATCAGACCCTCCAGCCCAGCCCTTCCAGCTCCAGAGCTGGAAGGTGGCCATAGATACATAACACTTTAAATGCTCAGAACAACACATGTGTGGGTTCTACGAATTATTACGAGCTACACAACGGAAAAACGCTGCTACGAACTACGCCGTAGTAAATCCCGCACCATAAATACTAAAAAGTTAAAAATAAAATTAAAAGAAAAAAAAAAACTTGTTATAAAAAGCTTTTATTATTAGGTACTTGTTAATAAAACGAACTAAAAAGTTAAAATAATTTAATCTCAATAATATAAATAAAAGTGTTACATATTGACGGTTACAAATAAAGAAGGTGTAACGTGCTAATAAAGGTTCATTATTTCTTCTGCCATCAAAATGTAGCACTCTTTGTAGCGATTATTCATTTTCTACTCGTTTCATATAAAGCTACACAATTTAAAGCAAGCAAATGTCAGTTAACATTTCCATAGCCTGAAGTTCTTTGGACATTAAGTGGTGTTTTTCCCCGTGTTTCAGGCACGTATACCGAGAATTTCCATAGAAGATCCTCACAATCAAAATCATAAAATGTTGCTATGCCTACCTTATTTGCTTTTCGGCAAACAATGATTAAAACATCTATTTGGAAATTCTATTGTCGTAAACATGCACCACTTATGCTATTGTCAACGTATGAGCTTAAGTTTAAGGAAAACGACTAATGGTTTTTCACAGTGCGCAGGATTCTTCTCAAGGTTAGTCATCATGCGTGTTTTGAGGTATATAAGTTAGCTAAGGTGACCAAAGTCTATCATTCGCTTGTGGTGAAGTACCCAGTGACCCGCACATCTCAACATGAAACTGTTCGGCTTAGTAGTTCTGGTCCTGGCGGTGTTCGCCATGCTGATGGGCGGCGCCAGCGCACACCCTAAAGGCGCCGGCAGTGCTTTGAAGAAAGGAGCCAAAGCTATTGTGAGTATAATTATTTTCTTGTAGTTAGGTGACTTTTTGTGGGACCTGAAATTGGGGCTTAAGTTTTGTCCATAAAAACTAATCAAGTTAGGTATTATTTGTTTAGTTAAAAATGAACGTCGGTGCCTCATATATACGCAACCTTTTGTAGCACCCGTCATTGGAAAATTCGTTGTCAACTTCATGCCTCAATAGTAAACCCCAACATTATCTTCAATGACTTAATTTTTATATTTGTTACAGAAAGCCGGAATTGGAGCTATTGGCGCGATCGGCACCGGCCATGAGATCTACGAACAAGTTAAGAACAGGAGGGGTTAACTCACCGGAGATGAAACATCTTCATCTATGCATCTATTGTGATAAAGGAAAACCAAATGTTATTGTTACTACAAATGCATTCGTTATAACTTCTCGATTAACTATTGTTTTATACCTAAATGTGGAATAAAAAGTTACGCCTAAACATCTATAAAAATGCTTTAATTTATCAATACATACCTTAACGCCAAGTAGCTACGTAAAAAATATAGCTCTTTTGAAATTAAATAAAAATGTCTATTTATATTGATTAAATTAATGTGTAGATCGATGAAGTACGTACTCTGTTTTTTTTTAAATAACAAAATGACGATATAGACATATATCGTATGTGTATGTACATCGATGAAGTACGTAATCTGTTTTAAAAAACTACGTACTTCATCCATCTACACATACGAAAATATTTAATTTAATTTATATAGATATTTTTATTTAATTTCAAAAGAGCTATATTTTTTTATTTGATCCCTGGACACTTTTGATGTATGTAGCTAACGTATAAAGTTATAGCTAAAGATATCCTTATTACTTAAGTATTTATTAAGTTCTCTTCAAGAAAAGAATGTTCAAGGGTCTAGGTTAAGGCATTTTCAGAGGTCATTTAAAAACTAAGTAGGTAAGTAACGTATATCTATGTAGGTTCCTTATTCTGCATGTTTTCCGAATTTCCACTCTTCTCAAAAACACCCCACTTATATTCATAATTTATGCAAGCATACTATTAGATATATCTACTGTGTACCCCATTCCAACATAATTTTCTTTCAGCAAAGACTGCTTCCAGATACTCGACCTTGCCCCCAATGGCACTGTTCTATGTAGGAACCTCCTGGGATTACCATTTCATTCCGATAAGTTCCCAATGTTTTGTTTTCGGCAGGCAGATAATGTATGTATTTTAAAAGTAAGGGTGCCGTTATGCCAGTGTCGAAGTAAGAATCTATATTACCCGACAGAGTCTTAAGACATGGAATATGAAATAGGCAGAGTCAGGTGGGGTAAATAGGAGTCGAAAAACAAAATAAATTTTCATTTTACATGGTTTGGAACAGATTATATTACGCTATATGTATTGGCGTGAAAAAGTAAGTTTTGAGTAGGAAACTCTACAGTCGACTTAATATGGCTGAGGCATCATGGCCTAAAGGAAAAGTCTATGCGACCTTTTAAAATAAAGCGAGTAAATATGAAGTTTTTTGTACAAAGTACGCGTTTGATTTTTTGCCTCTTTAGAGGGGCCAATATAAGACAGAAGGCCCAAAATAAAACAATTTTAACCATCTATTCCTTGTGTGTTTTACAGATAGGTACAGACATGGGGAATGAAAAGACCATGGGATTCAATGTGATTAAAAAACCATTTTAAAGTTTTTAAATAAAAAAAAAGTTTGTAACATTACAATTTTTTAAAGTATTTTAAAAGATCTGATTCTGTGAGGAACAAGCAGGTTATTGTCTGAGGAGGTCTCTTGTAGAAAGCACCATACAGATTTGAGAAGTACTGGCCTGAAGTTGGCACTCTCGAGTCAGTCAACGTAATTAAAGCTCAACAGACTGCATATATATAAGGAGCTTAACGATATACGATGGCTATGTATGGTTAGGTTAGGTTAGGTACCAACTATTGGTAGTTGGGGTGTCAGGTATAATCTGGACTTAGAGGTCCGCATTTTGCTAAAGTAGGTAGGCAAATTAAAAACAAATTAACATTGCAAACAGGATGATTGTTTGTCCAATAAATAAATTACAAAATCAGGATCTAGACATACATACTTGGTGGTGTTTAAGGTAAGTATTGATAAATTAAAGCATTTTATAGATGTTTAGGTGTAATTTTTATTTCAACATTTAGGTATAAAACAATAGTTTAACCAGAAGTTTTAATTAATGCTTGATGCATTTTTAGTAACAGTAACATTTGGTTCTCCTTTATCACAATAGATGCACAATACGGTGGTTTCTCTCCGGTGAGTTTAACCCCTCCTGTTCTTTACTTGTTCGTAGATCTCATGGCCGGTGCCGATGGCGCTAATAGCTCCGATTCCGGCTTTCTGTAACAAATATAAAAAATTAAGTCATTAAAGATAATTTTGGAGTTTACTATTGACGCATGAAGTTGACAAATAATTTTCCAACGATAGGTGCTACTAAAGGGAGCGTATGAGGTACTGACGTTCATAACAATGTAAAAATATACTGCTCCAAGTAAAAATGTTAAAATATAAAAATTATTAAAAGCAGAAATACATATACAAAACTATGCAGTTCAATTTAATGAAAAAAAAAGTAGGCCCCAATTTCAGGTCCCACAAAAAGTGCCCAAGAAACAAGAAAACCAATGTACTCACAATAACTTTAGCTCCTTTCTTCAAAGCACTGCCGGCGCCTTTAGGGTGTGCGCTGGCGCCGCCCATGAGCATGGCGAAAACCGCCAGGACCAGAACTACTAAGCCGAACAGTTTCATGTTGAGGTGAGCGGGTCACTGGGTACTTGACTACAAGCGAATGATAGCCTGTGGTCGCCTTAGCTAACTTATATATCTACCTCAATACACGCTTGATGACTAACTGTGAGGAGAATCCTGCACGCTGTGGAAAACCATTAGGTACTTAGTCATTTTCTTTAAACTTAAGCTCATACTTAAACAATAGCATAAGAGGTGCATGTTTTCGGTAATATAATGTTCAAACAGAAGTTTATAAGTTTGAAGTTGGTAATACAAAATCTGACTTAGAGTTTTAGGCTAGAACTGAAGTTAGATATTAAAAAAAAAAATATTCGTAGGTATCGTCTTAATACAATTTCGTTTATTTGTATCATTAAACCAGAGATGGTTTGTATTGATACTCACATTAACTAAATCGATAACACTGCTTAATCACTAATGGGTTAAATCGCTAATAATTAAATAATGTAGGTACATCCAATATAATTTGCACGTAACTACGCGAAACTACGATAGCCGTAAACATCTATCAGTAAGTACCCTACCTAAGTGAGTCACATGCAATGTTTATAGAATTTGCTCAAAAAAGAACGGTTCCAATCAATCTCAAGATTCCTATACAGGTTGCTTTTTATTTTTTGTTCCGGGATAAAATTTTTTTTAGACTAAGTTACTTATGTGTTTAATATGTAGTTATAATAGCATTTTTTGTATTTTTGCTAATCGTTTTTTTTAAGGTTTTTTCGGCTTTAGTAGACTTGGGTATTTCATTCATTATGGTGAGAATTTAACATTTTACTGTTCGCCTGCCATAATAATTTCTAATCTGAGGTATTGTTAATTTATTTTGGGTGATTATTTTATGTGAGGTATTTGAGTGCTTTTGTTATTAAATTGCTCAATCAAGAGGGCCGTTTTGAGTCTGGTCTGTACTGGCAAAATTTTACAATATTTAAATAGTTCGATAACGTTCTCTTCATATTTGTGTTTTATTTTTCTGGGTACGATGAGTAGTAGTTAGTAGTCTCACTCGTAGATTGGAAATTTTGTCAGTATATGTTTTAAATGTACGCCCGTAGCTCGTAAGTCCGTATGCTATAATTATAGATCGCGTTTTGTAATAAGACGGTTTATATCCAAAGAATTTTAAACTGTGGAAATGTTAACAGACATTCATTTGCTAGCTTTAAATTGTGTAGCTTTGCGAATTTCCACCCAAGCTGACAAAAAAAGGCAAGAAATAGGTGGGAGCTCAGTTCCAGCCGGCCAATACAGGCAAGCCCGAGGTGAGGAACAAGACTACTCCCGAGAGATATGGTCCATGGAGTCATTACTGTCCAAAGCTCGCCACATACTGTCCTACGGGTTTCTGTATCTCTCTTGGTCCGTCTCGTCACCATAGTTCCAGTAAATAACAGTTCCGGCAAAGTAAGTAAACACTACCGGCACGGACCTAGAATTTGGAGCCCGCAAGCCACAACACGACGTCAACGAAAATATACGGCATCTGGGATATTATTATTTACGCCCACTCGCTAATTGATAACATCTGAATCAGTTACGGTATGCCAAAACTTGTTTCTTGTTAAAATGTTGGTTGGGTTAGGGCACACAGATCAAAGACCGTTTCGTGGAAAATCAGTGTTGATTTCACTTTATTCGCAAACGAACGAAGAAAGTTAAATGTGGTAATTTTTCAGCTTTCTCCTTTAATTGTATACTAGGTACTGAAATAGAACATTTGATTTTCGCGTTTTACCTAAAGCTGTCTGTTAACATTTCCATAGTTTGAAATTCTTTGGATGTAAAGTGTTGTTTTCTCCGGCACGAATACCGAGAATTTCAATAAAAGAATCCTCATAATTTAAATGTCACTGTACCTACGTTATTTGCTTTTTAGCAAGCAATTATTAAAGAGATCTGTTTGGAAATTCTAATGTCGTAAACATGTGCTTACGCTATTATGCTGTAGTCAACGTATGAGCTTTAAGTTTAAGGAAAACGAATAATGGTTTTTCACAGTGCGCAGGATTCTTCTCAAGGTTAGTCATCATGCGTGTTATGAGGTATATAAGTTAGCTAAAGGCTATCATTCGCTTGTGGTGAAGTACCCAGTGACCCGCACATTTCAACATGAAACTGTTCAGCTTAGTAGTTCTGGTCCTGGCGGTGTTCGCCATGCTGATGGGCGGCGCCAGCGCACACCCTAAAGGCACCGGTAGTGCTTTGAAGAAAGGAGCTAAAGCTATTGTGAGTATAATTATTTTCTTGTCGTTAGGTGACTTTTTGTGGGACCTGAAATTGGGGCTTAAGTTTTGTCCATAAAACTCAATGAAGTTATGATTTGTTTAGTTAAAAATGAACGTCGGTGGCAATCTTTTGTAGCACCCATCATTGGAAAATTCGTTGTCAATGTCATGCCTCAATAGTAAACCCCAACATTATCTTCAATTACTTAATTTTTATATTTGTTACAGAAAGCCGGAATCGGAGCTATTGGCGCCATCGGCACCGGCCATGAGATCTACGAACAAATAAAGAACAGGAGGGGTTAAAATCACCGGAGAGAAACCACCGTATTGTGCCTATATTGTGATAAAGGAAAACCAAATGTTATTGTTAAATTCTCGTTAAACTATTGTTTTGTACCTGAATGTTGAATTAAAAATGACACCTCAACATATATAAAATGCTTTATTTATCAATACATACCATAATTACTCATTTTAATATTTCTAAAAAGCAGAGAGTTAGGTACCTACTAGTAATAGTAGTAACTTTACGTAATATTAAGTTGTAAGAACCTACGTCATCGATCTACACTTACGAAAATGTTTTATTTAATCATCTGTTTTATATATTACTAGCTGTGTCCGCGACTTCGGCCGCGCGGAATAGGTTTTTTTACTATTATTTAAATATCAATAAAAACAAATAAAAATTCTAATAAAGTAGCCTAAGACACTCATCAGCTACCTGCCAGTGAAAGTCCCGTCAAAAACGGTCCAGCCATTTCAGAGATTAGCGGGAACAAACAGACAGACAGACAGACAGACAAAATTAAAAAAAAATGTTATTTTGGTATATGTACCGTATATATGCATGCATTCATATGCATGTAGCAAAAAGCGGTTATTTTAATATTACAAACAGACACTCCAATTTTTATTTATATGTATAGTTGTATAGATTAGACATTTTTATTTAATTGCTATAGGACAATTATTTTTATACCTTGATCTTTAGACATTTTTGATATGTGTAGCTAACGTATATACACCGTGACATTTTAGTCGTCTTACAACGACAGCCCACTTCATGTATACAATGACTACTAATCATTTATAAAAATTAAATTATATTTTTGGACATATGAATAATAATTTAAAAAAAAATATCATTCACTAAGACGCATGATGTAGTTTTGAACACCCTATTATGGAGATGGAATGATTGATAAAATGTAATGGTATTATGGTAGAAATCTTTTACAGTTTGATACGTAAACATTATTAACAGGGAGGGTGTTTCACAATTCTAAAGCATTATTTATTTTTCTTAGTACATATTATCTTAATGAATGGTATCATTTTTTTAATCGCGCCTGTAGGTATTTTATGTCGGATACATTGAGTGGACCACCTTTGTAAAACGACTAAAATGTCACGGTGTAGTAATAGCTAAAGATATTATTTTCACACGTTTCATCCTTAATATTTAGTATGTATTCAATTCTCTTCAAGAAGACAATGTTCAGTGGTCTAAGTTCAAGCATTTTCAGAGGTCATTTAAAAATAAAAAAACTTTTCTTCGAGGCTACTTGCATGTAAGTAGGTAAGTAACATATCTATTTAGGATGGTCCCTTATCCTGCATGTTTTCCGAATTTCCACTATTTCTTTCAGTTTTAGCCTCTCAAAAAAACCCCATTTATATTCATAATTTATGCAGGCATACTATAACCTACTACGTAAAGACGATTATGTTGGAATGGGGTACACATGCCAACATAATCGTCTTTTAGCAAAGATTGCTTCCAGACATTAGCCCCTCCCCCCAATGGCACAGTTCTACTTAGAAACCTACTGTAGAACGTCTTCTGTAATTTTGACGTTCAAAAAGTGCTGACTCTCAGCCTAGTTTTAATAAATTACTTTTGATTTTGATTTTTTTTGGCTGGGATGACTATTTCAATACGTGATGTTTTGTTTTTTTAAGTTATGTTTTGTTTTTTTACGCCAGGGAGATATATGTATGTAAAAAGTAAGGGCATCGTTATGCCAGTGTCGAGGTAAGAATCCATATTACTCGACAGAGTCTTAAGATAATGGAATATGAAAAAGGCAGGGTCTTTGTTTGGCTTTGGCTTGTTTTCATTTTTTAACAGAATAAATATATCGCTATCTATTGGCGTCTAAAAAGTAAGTTATGATTGGCTGAGGTTTCATGGTCTAAAGGTAAAGTCTATGCGACCTATTGGTTATATTCATCAGCATCATCATTATATCAGCCGAAAAACGTCCACTGCTGGACATAACCTCCCCCAAAAGGGGGGATTTGCCATAATCGGCACGCTTGGCGGGTTGGCGATCGCAGTATGGTGGTCAAATGCATAGAGAACGCTGCTGCCCATTCTCTAGTAAGTCCCTTCCTTAGTCGCCTTCTACGACACCCATGGCAAGAAATGGGATGGTGCTATTCTTTTACGTCCGGCACCACACGGAACGGAATTGGTTATATTAGTGTATAATAAAAGTCGCCATATAGCTTGGACAAGATTGTTGTAGTTTTAGGGACTACACATACTTATTTAGCTCTGTTCAGCTTTTGTTCATAGAAAACCACGATTTTGTATGAGATGCGTACGCATGCGTTCAGCCGCGGAAAGCTGAACGGACTCTATACAGGATCTTTGTTTTCTATGGACAAAAGCTGAACAGAGCTGAATAAGTGTGAGTAGTCCGTTATTATGAAGACATGTTTATAATTATTTAATAGGGGAGGGAGTTAAAAACTTCGCAACAACATAAATATTGAGAGGGGGAGCGCCTATACAAAGTCTTTTTTTTTAATTACCCATAACTCTAGGGTATGAATGAGACCATATCAAAGAACTAACTGGCATATTAATGATTGATCAAATATATATTTTTTATTGATGCAAAATACCCTTACGTGAAATATGTCAACGTCGCATTTTTTTAGCTTTACATATAAATTATTGGTTTGAATGAAGATGAATTACTCGTATTTATCAATTAAACTTATATATCTACACATATGGAGTCTATTGTTAGTATTTTGTACAGTAATTTGGCAACGTCGCAAAAGTAAAGATTCGTCACACGGGTGACAATTGTTGACCTAAATTAGTTGTGATTGATGATACCTTCGAAACTATGCATTTTTGGACCACATATTCTAGGAATATTTTGTTGTAAAATTTTTCTTAAAGAATATAACCCTAAAGTTATGGGATATAAAAAGAAAACACATTATATATTGTCGTTTTTCAACACTGTCATTATTAATGAAATTAAAGATATTTTTGGCATAAGTACCTAAACACAAAGTTTTATGTACAAAGTATGGGTCTAATTTTTTGCCTCTTAGAAGGACAGAAGGCCCAAAATAAAACAACTTTAATCATCGTGTCTTTTACAGATAAGTACAAACATGGGGAATGAAAAGACCATGGGATTCAATGTGATTAAAAAACGATTTTAAAGCTTTTAAATAAAAAAAAAATGTTTGTAACATTACAATTTTTTAAAAGTATTTTAAAAGATCTGATTCTATGAGGAACAAGCAGGTTATTGTCTGAGGTGGTCTCTTGTAGAAAGCACCATACAGATTTGAGAAGTACTGGCCTGAAGTTGGCACTCACGAGTCAGTCAACGTACTTAAAGTTCAACAGACTGCGTATATTTAAGAAGCTTAACGATATACGATGGCTATGTGTAAGGTTAGGTATATGATTAGGTGCCAACTATTGGTAGTTGGGGTGTCAGGTATAATATGGACTTAGAGGTCCGCATTTTGCTAAAGTAGGTAGGCAAACTAATAAAAATTGAACATAGCAGACAGGATGATTTGTTTGTCCAATAAATAAAGTACAAAATGAGGATCTAGACATACATTGGCGGTGTTTAAGGTATGTATTGATAAATTAAAGCAGTTTTTTGATGTTTAGGTGTCATTTTAATTCAACATTTAGGCATAAAGCAATAGTTTAACGATAATTTATAATGCTTAATAGTTTTTAATAACAATAACATTTGGGTTTTCTTTATCACAATAGTTGCACAATACGGTGGTTTCTCTCTGTTGAGTTTAACCCCTCCTGTTCTTTACTTGTTCGTAGATCTCATGGCCGGTGCCGATGGCGCCAATAGCTCCAATTCCGGCTTTCTGTAACAAATATAAAAATTAAGTCTTTGAAGATAATGTTGGGGTTTACTATTGAGGCATGAAGTTGACAACGAATTTTCCAATGATGGATGCAACGAAAGGCTGCGTAAAAATAAAAAAACAGTTACTTTTTAAAATAAATTCGGGAATATACAATACTATGCGATTAACTTGAATGGACTTGTATGAAAATCAAAGCCTCAATTTCAGGTCCCACAAAGACAAAAAGTCTTCAAGAGACAAAAAGACAACACGAATATCAAAATTAAGTCATTAAAGATAATGTTGGAGTTTACTATTGAGGCAGGTAACAGTTGACAAGCAATTTTCCTACGATATATGCAGATGTGCTACAAAAGGATGCGCTTGAGGCACCGACGTTCATATAAAAACAAAAAACTTGAATTGAGTTTTATGGATAAAAATTAAGCCCCAATTTCAGGTCTCACAATAAGTCCCCAAGAGACAAGAAAACCAATATACTCACAATAGCTTTAGCTCCTTTCTTCAAAGCACTGCCGGCGCCTTTAGGGTGTGCGCTGGCGCCGCCCATCAGCATGGCGAACACTGCCAGAACCAGAACTACTAAGCCGAACAGTTTCATGTTGAGATGAGCGGGTTACTGGGTACTTCACTACAAACGAATGATAGCCTTTGGTCGCCTTAGCTACCTTATATACCTCAAAACACTCTTGATGACTCACTTTGAGGAGAATCCTGCGCACTGTGAAAAACCATTACTTAGGCGTTTTCCTTAAACTTAAGCTCATTGTAAACAATAGCATAAGGTGCATGTTTACTAACGGGGCCCGCAAGGGCCGATGCCTGCCAGGGGTGCGGGTTGTTCGAAAGAGATACCGCGGCCCCTGGCACACAGGCAACTGAGGGAACACGGGTGGGTTTTAGTCAGTAAAAGTCTGACACGCCCTCCTGCTCCACCCAGAGCGGGAGAAATTATTTGATGATTTCCCAACCAAAAAAAAAGGTGCATGTTTACGATAATGTAATGTTTTAAGATATGTTTTTATAATTGTTTGTCGAAGAACTAATAGAGGAGATATAGTGACATTTTAATTACGTATAGGATCTTTAATTTAAATTGTCGGTATTCGTGCCTGAAAAAAAGGGGACAACAACATTTTATGTCGAAAGAACTTCAAACTGTTGTAATGTTGACAGACATTAATTTACCTGCTTTCTATTGCGTACTTTTTACATGAAAAAGTAGAAAGTATCTATGTCATTAAAAAAAAACAGTGCCTAAACATTCAAAGACGGAATCTAAAAATGTACCACCAAAATTAACGTTATTCAGGCTTTCGTTAGAGAATAGGGTGAGATCAACTCTGAAAATTCCAGGAAACGGTCTTTGATCTGTGTGCTCTAACCCAACCGACATTTAACAAGAAACCAGTTTTAACATACCGTATCAGATTGAGATGTTATCAATTAGTGAGTGGGTGTTAAGATCTTTCAATAATAAATATTCTTAGTAGAAAGCGGCTATTTATACTTTCAACATATAACTTAGTATTTAGCAATGTAACTGCAAACGTTTCGTCTTTTTGCGATTGGACCTCGTTTTTTATTTCGAAGCAGGAGAGGGACCTTAATAATCTGTGGTTTACTCAGTCGGTATATCCTTATTTTATTGGACACTTGTTTCTTTATTTATATTAATTCACGTCATTTCTCCGTGGCTAGAAATCCTAGACTAATAGTCTGCTGGCCCATAAAAAAACTGAACGGTCTGTAGATTAATTTCTGAGTATGAATGAGGATTATGGAATGAAGCACAATGTTTATTTCAATGATTTACTTTCAGAAATTCGATTCAAAGAAGGTTTGGTGATATTCTCGTATGCTCGTCTGTCTCTCTGGTCTCTAGGGAAATGTAAATGACGACACAGAGATGTGTGAAAGACGGATACGTTTCCGGTAAAAGTACCGCAAACGTATGCATTTTTCACGACACATAATGTAAAACGGACGTGTCTCAATGTGTATGTAAATGTGTTTGGTAGAAGTCCGTCCATTTTTTAGTTTCTGTCTACAACCAAGTGAAAAAGTAGTACCTAAAATTATGTGTGTAGATATGTATCTACACACATAATTTTAGGTTCTCCTTTTTCATATGTGGCCCGTCCAAGGGGTCTACAGGACTATGTTTAAGCCTGGCGACTACAGACAAATAAGAATGCATGTGCGTTTTAATTTCATTGGTAGAACGATCGACATTATTTAAGATTGACATTATTTAAGATCGACATTATTTAAGATCGACATTATTTAAGGTTGATATGCGTTTTTTGCAATTTGCAGGTCCTGGTCAGGTTGTATGTTGATTAAAATATGATTCACGACCATAACAAATATGGGCTTCACGGAATTATATCGATTAAAATCAGCCCTCTAAGTTCATTTAATCCCATTGTATGACTGTTTCGTAAAAATGTTGTATTGATTGGGTTGGATTGATGATCTGCAAATTACTGTATTTTGCCGGCCACCTTGGCGGTTTTAGCTTATATTCAATTAAAAGATAAGATAATGTTTATCTGCCAAAAATAGTGCTTTACATTTCCTTACGGTCTACATTAGTAGTGTGAGGCAGTAGATGGCGCTCGAGAACAGTCGTGAAGTTGACAACTGTGAAGATACCAACGCGCGAGCGGCGGGCGCGCCTTACTGGCATGCACCGAGGCATTCATGCTCTTTCCTCGCGGACACCGACGGCTTAAAATCTACCTTCTGTTGTACATTGTGTATTTTTAATTAAATATTTTATTAATCTTTTACTTTGTTTTTCTGAGCTCTTACAGTAGCTAAGATTAAGTAAAGAAAACGAATAAGATGCAAAGGAATATTTCGCTTATGAACTCCACACTAGGTCGAGCCTGTTTCGTGGAGTCCATTGGTGGTATTACCGTATAATGTTCTTTCGCATTGGTTCTGGTTGAACCCCAAACCTCCGTTGGTTCACTGGATGGAGTTTGATGGCAAACTTCCATATGGTTGATGGCCTCATACCTACAGCTTAACCGGCCTGTTCTGTACCCACTTTGGTAGACATGAAAGAACCTCTATGTGAGAATGTGCGCTTTGATCCATTAACGATGGTACCTAAGACGCTTTATGCCTTTGTGATAATTTTCAAAGTCTTAGTACCAATTTGATGGAATTCCACTTTTCAAGTGATTCAGGAATTGATAAGTTAACGCTTATTGTTGCCGACGTCTCCCCTTTCGGAGGTGGGCGCTAATGGCTACATCACTGTTTTTTAATCTAACGAACACTAAAAAATTGTAAGCTTGTTTTTTGTTCCAATAAATATTTGAATTTGAACTGAAAGCAAGAAATTAAGTAAATATTTTATTTAATAACAATATCAACATTTTGGAGGTTTTATCCCAGAAAATGAGGACTACGAGTTATCCCCTGTTATTTATGTGTCCGTAGACTTCATGACCCGTGCCGATGGCACCAATCGATTCCAATTCCAGCTTTCTGTAACAGAAAGAAAACGTTAAAAAGTTTTATTATAGACTTAAACTACTAACCTCTCCCTTCCGTTTTCCGATCTGGGCCTCACGTGTAAAAGGAATAATTCTTTCAAAGGTAAACAATTAATTGTACATTGGACTGCTCGTCAATAATGGTAACGAAATCAGTATTAGTTCGCCTCGTATTCGTTTAGTATTGAAACTCCGTCCTACGCTATGCCATCTGAATGCCAAAGTGTTGCTTGACGTGCGGTTGACTGTAGAGTAGATTTTTTACTAATACGTAATGCTGTAGGTACCTATCTATCACATAAGATTTAAAAATTACATCAGAGAACAATTCGAAAGTACCCTCTAGGTACTTTCGAATTGTTCTCTGATGTAATTGTTCGATAGGTAGATATAACTCTGTTATATCTACCTATCGAACATAACTCGGTTTTAGTTAAATCTTGAATGTATAAAAAACTTTTACTTTAATTTCGTAACATATTATGAAGCTTGTATTCCTGGAACGGTTAGGCAGAAGTGTACCTAAAGCAGTCGCACATTTCGCATGTTATGTTTAAAGCCCATGTAATCTACAACTAATAATATAAAGAGGTAATGGTTGTGAGGTTGTGGGGGGTATCTCTGGATCTACTGAACCGATTTTGAAAATTCTTTTACCAATATAAAGCCACGTTAATTTTGAGTGTCATAGGCTATATACTAACCCGAAAAATTTAAAGATTTTTTCGTGGTAGATGGACTTCCAAAGTAAGTCAGAGAAAAAACGGTCGAACGAAAGCGTTTCTTTTGAATGCTGCCTTAACGATGAGAGATATATATGATTGAGTTCTTGAGAAAAGTTGTAGAACTTGATAATAGTTACAAATAAGTAAACGACAGCATAATGTCTAACTTTTATATTTAAGTCACAAAAAGTCGTTTTTATACTAAAGAAATTTATTAAATTGTTAGGTCATGTTTATTGGTCATATTATCAACAATAATGAATTCCTACCAAAATAAGTAAATTTATCGTCTAATGTGTTTAAAACAAAAGTTTTCCCTTTTACTGCATATAATTTGGACAAATGGTTAAAGAGATAATACGACAAAGGTATGAAACCGCGACCGTGTCGTAATCTATTGAGTGATATAAAAATTACCGCCCAACATAGTGGGCACGGGTCAGTTAGTAAGTATATAAATAGGGGCAAGCCTATTGCCATCAGCATGGTGGCCCAGTGGTAATGGCTATAATGTCATCCTATAATGTTCCCACTGCTGGAACACAAGGCTTCCTTCTCTGTGAGAAGGAGTTGGGTACGTGTGATGTATTATCGCCCACTCCCCTTCTCAACAAGAGAGGGAGGCCTTTGTATGTATACAGGATACATTTTTAACCAGTGCGCAAACTGTAACCATGAATTCAGCGTGTCATTCTAGACCCACTAGCGTAAAAATTTTTCGTCGGTTATACAAAAAAATAATAATCAGCTGTTACATACATTTCGACCGCGTAGGCATTGCACTTTTCAATGACACAACTGATTTTTTTTTGTATAACCGACGAAATATTTAAACGCTTGGGAGTCTAGAATGATATGCTGAATTTCATGGTTACAGTATGCGCACTGGATAAAAATTTACCCTGTATGTAAATACCTTCTTCATTTACTTATTCTTGTAAAGCAAACGTGACGTCTAAGGACTAAAGAAACCATTGTACAGCAGTAGTTACTTTATTCGCTTTTATTTTAGGTATTAATTATTAACGCCACACCAGTACTGGAAGATGGTAACAAAAGAATTTCGTATTCTTGGATTCCTTTGTGCACGTTGTAGTCTTGACGTAAGTGTCTCAATTTTGAGCGTTTCAAATGCGTTCCTCAAAACTTTTCAAATGTCTTTGCAAGCCTTTGAATAAAATCCCACCCATTAAAATTGTAGTTGGTGTTATTTCAGGGCCTTTAAAATTCAAAGACATCAGACACAAAATGAAATCGGGATAAATTTCAAAGGAATCTTCTACGTAAAGAAATGCCTCCACCCGAAGCCGGCTTGATAAGATTTGTATCGATTTCATCAAAACAAATTCCAAATTAATTTTATTACTTGTCTCAATTGCCAGTTTCCAGAAGATATCGGAAAGAAATTAATTGGGTATTAGAATACAAATCGGTTTATGCGACAAAATTTGAAGAGATTGAAGTCTCTTATTGAATTTGAAGTAGATACAAATGATGATCATTAAGTACTTTAAAATAAATTCAATTACATGAAGCCAAATTACCGAACTTTAGGAAAGTAAAATTTAATAAAATTATTATGGTCCAGGAGTTACTGTAAAAGCGTCTGACTCTACGTATTCAAAACGTCGAAACCAGCAGGCTTAGCACGAGTACCGTAGACAAGCGTTTTGTCGTCGGAAGAGTAGAAAAAAATTACGTTTCCGTGTAGACAATTGACAGTTTTTCACCAACAAATGTAGACAAGTGATTTCTATTCTATAGTAGAGTAGAAATAGAAAGCGCAATGCTAAGCCTGCTAGCTAATATCAGAAGTTTTATTGGAAAACAAAGACGTGTGTGGTGAATGAAAATGTACCGTTACTACGGCTTCGAACGCTTGGATGTTGGAAATTATCCTACAGGAACATGGTACCAGAACCAGTAGCAGATGTTACTCCTTACAACATCATCTATCGGTCAAAGAAAGTCCAGTCAAAATCGGTTATGTTGTTTCGGAGATTGAACAGATATTTTTTTTATCTATAAGTACCGTATATACTTTCATATGCATTTAGTAAAAAGCTGTTATTTTGACATTACAAACGCTTCAATTTTATTTATTTGTATAGATGTATTATAGAAAATGCCGAGAATTCAAGGTAAGTAGGTAAATAGTATTATTTCCATGAACATAATACCTAGGGCCTCTTATTTATACCTGTTGCATAAAATTAGAGATAATTAAACGTCAAAAATATATGGTTAAACAGACGCTAATTATTACTTCACTTTAAGCAACGTTTATAAATAAAGGGTTACTAGGCATAACTTACTTAATAACCTGTACATAGTGCAGCAATTCAGCACCTGGTGCGGTTATAGAATATTAATTAGAAATCTCCGTATCAATCAAAACAAGTACGTCATCAATTAAAATGAATAACCGCAGCAAAAAAACCCTTCAAATGATTTTATCCCTTCGTCAATGTCTATTTCCTTATTTCAAAGCGTAGGTATGCGCAGTGACGCGTAAAGATCAGTAGAGGAATATCTTCTGGGAACAAAGGTTAATACACGCCTAGTCATCAATCTGTTCAATGATGTACCGACCGAGATGACGACTAAGAAACAAGTATGAAAGAAAATTAAAGAAATAAATGAGAAACTGAATGATCATGATATTTATAAGCTGTTCGGTCTCGTCGTGCTGATCATGGCAGTCTTGGCGGTGATGTCGGGCGGAGCTAGCGCCAGCCCTAAGGGCTTCGGCAGCGTTATCAAGAAGGGCGGCAAAGTTATTGTGAAGAGAAAGAAATATGGTTGATTTTGAACAAAGGACGCGCACATTATAAAATAGCAATACAGTAGTAATACACAGTAGCCAACACCAAAATAGAAAAACTAAAAAAAATACCCTCTTTATGATTTTCTTTCAAAAGCTGCGTCATTGTACCAATCACTATTGCTTGCTAATTAGTATGCGAATCATGCATGGATTATGCGGATGTTATGTTACACTTTGGAGGCAGTCTTAACCTAAGAAAGACTTCTAGCAACTCTCCAATTAAATAAAATACACCACTATAGGTTAATATTATGTTTGTTGTGTTGTTGTTATTAGGTACAATTTAGCATAAGTAGGTACTAATTAAAACAAAAACTCTGACTTCATCCCGTACTTCACATCAACCATCTTCTGGTAGGGACAATCATCATCCATAATTGCCATAATCGCCACGCTTGGCAGGCGGGTTAGCGATCGCAGTATGGTGGTAAAATGCATAGAGAACGCTGCTGCCCATTCTCTAGTAAGTCCTTTAGTCGCCTTCTACGACACCCACGGGAAGAAATGGGATGGTGCTATTCTTTACGTCCGGTACCACACTGAACAATAGTATATATAACGTATCTTTACCTCCCCCAGTTGCTCTTAGGTAGGTATTTATATTTATGTTTGTTTTCTTTCTTAACTGCCACGTTGCGCTAGTGGTCGTACACGCTACTGCTGAGCATGAGGTCCTGAGTTCGATTCCCAGGTCCGGCAGTTTTATTGGGTTTTACCATCTAGAATTTCTCAGTAGCAGCCTAGTCTGGATTTGTATCCGATTGGTGGAAAACGGCGTATGACTAAGTTATAACAGCCGCACGGGTCGATAGATCAGGTTAAGCTACGCTTGCCGCGGTTGGTCCATGGATGGGTGGCCATCTTTGCATTCCAAGATCCCTCCGTGCCTCGGAAAGCACGTTAAGCCGTTCGTTGGTCCCGGCTGTTTTTCGTGGATGTTTGACAGTCGTTACGGGTTGTCAGAAGCCCGAAAGTCTGACAACCAGTCTTACCAAGGGGTATCGTATTCATGGGGTGCAGCCGGCTGTTGGCTGAAACGTGGGTGTACTATAGTACACCTCTGGAGCAGCCTTCGGGGAAACAAGGCGTGATGTTATGTTTTATCAAAATCAAAATCAAAATCAAAAGTCATTTATTCAAACTAGGCTGAGAGTCAGCACTTTTTGAACGTCAAAATTACATAAGACAGTCCCCCCAAAAAGCCCGCCCTTCACCACTTCCTAGTGCTTTAGCTGGGAAGAAGAAGTGGCGCAACAAACTCCCCAGCAGCACAGCTGTCTGTTATGTTGGAAGAACTTGATTCTATACAATAATAGCATATAACCATCATTCAACGATAAATGAAAATTTAATTAATAAAAAATAAAAAAATAAAATGATTTATGCAGTCAAGTTAAATAAACAATGATATGAAGTAATTCATATGACCTGTCAGTAGTTAAGCTAATTCTGGTGAAAGAACATAAACGTTGTCTTGAGTTAATCACAGCGACCAACAATTCTTATCGTTTAAGTAGTCGTTGATAGAATAGTATGCCTTCGAACAAAGATTTGATTTTACTTTCGCTTTAAACGCATTAAAATGTAAATCTAACAAAGAAGAAGGAAGCTTGTTATAGAAGGTTATACCAAGCCCAGCAAATGAGTTATGAACCCTATGAAGCCGGTGAAAGGGAGCACGTAGTTTGTCCTTATTTCTAGTATTAATATTATGAGTATCACTGTTTTTAGTGTATAAGTGTATATTTTGCCTAATATATAAGATGTTAGCGAAAATGAATTGTGATGCCACCGTGAGAATACCAATATCTTTAAAAAATTCTCTCAGAGAAACTCTAGCACCTAGTTGGTAAATTGCACGAACAGCTCGTTTTTGAAGAACAAAAATATTTTGAATGTCAGCCGCTTTACCCCACAGCAGAATGCCGTAGGACATAACGCTATGAAAATAACTAAAATAGACTAACCGAGCTGTATCAACGTCAGTGTATTGTCTTACTTTTCTGACGGCGTAAGCGGCCGAACTGAGCCTTCCCGCTAGGCTTGATATATGTGATCCCCACTGAAGTTTGGCATCTACTGTTATGCCAAGAAAAACGGCCGATTCTACAGTTGCAAGCACCTCATCATCTAAGACGATGTTGGGTCCCAGATTTCTTACATTCGGTAAAGCGAACTTTATACATTTAGTTTTCTTGGCATTGAGAACTAGATTATTCGTGGTAAACCAATGCGTAACCCTTGAGAGTGCACTGTTTACGTCGTCAAAATCTTGTCTATTCCTGTCTACTTTAAAGATAAGAGAGGTATCATCAGCAAACAGTACAACGTCACAGATACCCTTTAAATAGAATGGTAAATCATTAATGTACACTAAGAATAAGAATGGACCCAGTATTGAGCCTTGAGGTACACCTAACTGAACTGGTAGCCCGGACGATTTCACACCATTAATATCTACACACTGGTGCCTATTATTTAAATAAGAATTTATTACGTTGAGAGCTTCATTTTGAACACCGTAATGACGTAGTTTACGCAATAGCGTGTCATGGTGCACGCAATCAAATGCTTTGGAAAGATCACAGAAAACTCCAATAGCATTTTGTGAGTTCTCCCATGCGTTAAATATGTGTTTCAGCAGAGCAACACCCGCGTCTGTAGTTGAACGACCTTTTGTAAAGCCATATTGTTCATCATGAAGGAGGCAATTTAAATTAAAATGTCTTAGCAACTGCTTGAGTATTAACTTTTCAAATATTTTACTAAATGCCGGTAAGATAGAAATAGGCCTAAAATTTCCAACGTTATTTTTATTACCTGATTTAAAAAATGGTATGACTTTACTACTCTTCATGAGGTCGGGAAAAGTTCCTAAGTCAACACATTTATTAAAAGTAATAGCTAGATAGGGGGCTACGATATCGATTATATTACTTAAAAGTTTAATAGAGATTCCCCAGTAGTCACCAGTGTTTTTAGACTTAAGTGTGTTAAAAATACTAACTACATCACGAGGCGTTACATGTTCGAAACTAAATAAGCGACTACATTTGGGCACACTACTATGCAGAAGGTTTTCCGCTTTAGACGAGGACGAATTTAAGTTGCGAGTCGTAGTTAAAGGTATGTTGGCAAAAAACTCATTAAATGCCTCAGCTACGTCAGCAGCTTCAGTAACTAATTTGTTGTTGACCATAATCTCTAGTTGTTCTTCCTGTTTAACCGACTTACCCGTTTCATTATTAATAATTTTCCAAGTGGTTTTTACTTTATTATTGGAATTTTTTATTGTATCGCTTAAAAAATTTGATTGAATTATGTTTTGTCTTTCAGTTTCAGAAACACTGTCTCGGCCCAATTGTCGCATATGAACTGGCCAAGAAATAATCAACAATTTAAACAGTATTTGAAATGCCTTCTCATGCTTTTCTTTTCCTTTCCTTTATTATGCAAAATCCTAGATAGCGTTTCTAAGGATTTATTATTAGTAAACAGTAAAATTTATTGTTATTGTACCTTTGAGTCAGAAAAATAATGGTGCTCCTATGTCAGTGAACGTTAATAGTCCGACGTCAAACCGGAATTTCCTAACTCTGCCAAGTTATGGCAAAGTCCGGTCCTTCCTTTTAAGGACACCCCGGTTCGATCCTCTGGTTGCACAATTTTTTTAATGAAATTTTCCAGTAGACAGTACTTTGACTATTTCATAGACTTGGAGATTTATAACTAGAAAAATATGGCTTGCCACACACCTCTATCCGTTAGCCTTTTTGCCGTACAAGTAAAGGTAGGTATGATGAGCGTGGTGATTTGTGAAACTTGTTTAACATGATAGTTAATAGCAGAAGACAGATTGCTGTAGCTCCCAGTAAAACTGTTTCCGCTTCATCTGGTTAGACCAGCAGCTGTGTTCAATAGTGCTATCACGAATACTATGCTTCTAGGCAGATGCTGCTACCTAGGTGCATTGCTTAAATGTTCATGTCATAATGAAACCTTAGCAAGGTCAATAGGTACTTGTTCGTCAATATTTATTGACAATTCAGCTAAGTTCGAGGAATATTACATCACTCTATAGGCACATACACAAGCTACCTATCTCTATTGTAAACGATGTTCGTTATATATATATGTACTGCAAGTTGGTGGTTATTTACCCATTGTAATTTGCGAAGAGGTTTTCCAAACGTATAGTTGCCATGAAGGAAACTTTTGATTGTTAGCTCTATGTATTGGCAGCGACAAGCTCATTCTCATATCATATACTCCTACACTACAGTGTTCCTGTATTGATAGCCCTTCTGAACTATGTATGTTAGAGCTAGGACCTTTTTCAGCTGCATACCCAACCAAACACAGTTTTTGTGCTTATTATTCGGGAAATCCCGTAGGGCACACGGCTTAGTGCCCAATGGGATTTCCCATCGATAAAAATGATGAACTTACATAAAAACTTTTGTCCCCTATTTAATCCCTTTATGGAATGAATTCAAAATTCCTTCCTTAGGGCTAACTTTCGTTTGTGAATGGAACTCTTGGCTAAAATGTAGGTTTAGGGTGTGTATTGTCTGTCAGTGAATGAATGAATGAATGAATTTAAGATTAAATTCAATATTTATTTTAAATAAAATTGGCAAAGACCTCGTGGAAGTCTAGCTGATGTCCTCAACACGTAAATTGGTTTTCCTGAACAGGTAGCCATTATGAAGGTTACAAGGAAAGACAAAAGACCGCATATATAGGTGGAGTAACAATTTATTAACGTTGTTGTAAGTTTCTTAGGTGTATTGGTTGTAAATTAATTAAATATTAAATAACGGTGGCATGGAAGTAGATGAATCTTTGGATGATATTCTCTACTGGTGGTTTTGTTGGTAGATTTCGTGACCTGTTCCAATGACGCCGATCACGCCAAGACCGTGTTTCTGTAAACAAAACAAACATTAGTTAGATATTTTTTCTGATTAATAGCGAGAGGTCTGGAAAGTGTTAGCTCGTAAACAAGTAGGTACCTATAAGTTTGTAGTTTAAGAAATGGATTGTTAGTCCATACTATATGACGATAATTCTATTCTACTTAAGGGCCTGACTATCAAAGTAAGATATTTTAAACCTCCGTAATGTTGAAAAGAACTTGGGTGCTAAAGTAAACATTTGAACAAGGAAAACATTCTACATAATTCTGTATCTACTTATCTACTTTTCAGCAAAAACGATAAGAAAGAAGTATGCATCTCGTCTACAGCAAAGCAAAAGACTTTGTGGAGACGGAGATTATTCTAGGATCAACTAAATTCAACACACTATCTTGTAAATGAACCCGTCTATTCTCCATAGTTATTAAGTCTATATAGTAGATGGGGCAGTTTACTATAGGTTATTATTTGTACTCACAATAACTTTACCGCCCTTCTTGATAGCGCTGCCGAAGCCCTTAGGGCTGGCACTAGCGCCGCCCAATATCAGCGCCAGGACTGGCATCATCAGCACGACGAGACCGAACAGCTTCATGATGGAAGGTTGATGTTTAAAACAATTGACTGTTGTTTAACTAAAGAAGCGCAAACTTCGAATGATGATTGATTGAATTCGTAGTCTCTTTATATATTCACAAAAGGTAACATTACGGTACATGATAGGGGGTTTTCGTATTAGTCAGTTACAGTAAGTTTAGATGAGGTTTGTACGGAAGCGCAATTGAGAATAAGGATAAAGTAAGTGGAATTGTTTCATTGAAGCTTTTACGTCATACGTAGTTACCCACTAAGTGCGTAGTGGCCTGAAAACAGATCGTTATGTAAGTTAGCCTCCAATTTTTTGAAGAATGCAAACATCCCTTATGTTAAAAAATATAATTAAAAAAAAGAAAAGGGTTCTTCACTGTTTTATTTATTTTTTCGCCTTCATGGTGACTGACGTCATTGGAACAGGTCAAAAAATGAAGCAACAAAACTACAACTACAAGAAACCACCCGAAGATCCTTCATCTTCTGCCACACCACACCGTCATTATTTAAAAAGATATATTTATTGCATTTATGAAAACTTAATAATTTCAATTTGAATAAACAAATTGTAATTCCTCTGCATACTTTTATCTTTTGTCTTAACTTACACCTGTTTCCTAATTAACTATGTATGTTTAGAACACAGGTTTAGAACTACAGGCTATGTACTTAGATAACTGGCGAAATGTCCGTGAACTATAGGTACCTACACGCCTGCCTAACCCGAAAACAAGCATGATGGAGTAAAGCAAATTACGCCACCTACCTATCTGTGAAATATCTATGAAAATTTGTACTTATGTTGTAGTCGTTGCCTCCCAAATATTGGAACAATAACAATAGTTAGTTAGTTGGTAAAAGTAATAAGTCCAGAGTTTACCCAGAGTGGTACACGTCAGATTTAATATGGGATATCAAGCGAAAGTGGAGACATCATAAATTATTTAAAGTAACGTCATCCCCGAGTGATTACGAAGTGTTTATTCGGTACCGGTCAATAGTTAAACGTAAAATCACTACAGCGTATCAAGCTTACCAAAATAAATTACAACCTAATTTTAAGGATGATCTCAAATCATTCTGGAACTTTGTTCGAGCAAATCAATCCAGACATAATAAGCCCCAAATCACAAAGGATGGCGTAGTGTTGAGGGAGGCGGAGGCTGCTGAGTGTTTTGCTTCCTATTTCCACTCGTTGTACAGTGCGACACGGCCGAAGTTAGACTCAGCCGCAGCGGAGCTCGCGGCCGGTGGTGAAGCGAGCGCGGCGCGCGTCCACATTGACTACGCAGTGAGTCGAAAGGAGTTGCACGCGGCACTCCAGCGGCTCAAGCCTAAACAGTCGGTGGGTTCGGATGGAATACTACCTTTCGTTGTCAGGGACTGTAGCTCAGTCTTTTGGAAACCACTGTTACACATTTACAATCTATGCTTACAAGAAGGACACTATTCAGATCAATGGAAAATGACGCGAGTTATCCCGGTACTAAAGGGAGGTTCAGGGTCAGACGTTGGTGGTTATCGACCGGTGGCTGTACTGTCGGCATTCGCGAAGGTTTTTGGATCACTGTTACACAAATATATTTACACGCAAGTGAGCCCACTGCTGCATGATGCTCAACATGGCTTTCGAGTCGGTCGGGGTACGGTGAGTAACTTACTGTCGTTTAGGTCATATTTGGCGCCAGTAGTGGACGCTGGAGGGCTGGTGGACGTCGCGTACTTTGACTTTCGGAAGCCTTTTGATATGGTGGATAATGAATTAATGACATTCTATTAACAATATTAGCTGCTTTAGGTTTTTCACAGCATTTACTAAAGTTCTTTGCGAGTTACCTAAGTGAGCTCCGGCAGTACGTTGAGTACGCCGGGCATAAATCTAAACCATTTTTTACGTTTTCTGGGGTAAGCCAAGGCACTAATTTAGGTCCACTGGAATTCATAATTATGGTTAATGATCTCCCTGGGGTCGTGAGCAGTGCGAGGTGTTTGCTATTTGCAGATGATCTTAAAGTATTTATCTCGGTAGCGAGCGGCTCGGACTGTGAGCGACTTCAGCGGGATCTCGATAAGGTGGGACAGTGGAGCCAGGAAAACAAACTGGTCTTCAATGTGAACAAATGTTTCGTGATGACGTACAGTCGCGCGCGCGGTCCGCTGCAGAATCAGTATGAGATGGACGGCTCAGTGATGCCGCGAGTCACGCATATGGGGGATCTTGGGGTTCAGATGGTAGCCGAGTTGACTTTTCGCAACCATATTATTGATTTATGTAGCTAATCCTTTAGACATTTGGGTTTTATATTAATAAGACAATGTACGGATTTTAAAAGTATAGCATAGCACTGGTAAAAATACGTTCGTTGTCGTCTCGAGACAAGTGGTATCATATGGAATCCGCATGAAGCCAAATATAGTCTCATGGTTGAAAAAATACAAAATAAATTCACCAGGTATTTATATTTAAAACAATATGGGGTGTACCCATTCTACCCGTTGATGTATCCGAGTCTGTTTGTGCTGGGCATGGTCGGGTACACTAGGCTGGCGGTTAGGAGGGACGTCGCATTAGTGAAGTACGTGGAGAGGGTGCTGCGCGGGCTGGTGCACCACCCAGATTGAGGCGCTGAGGCTACGTGTCCCGGACGGGTATGAGGGGGCGCGCCGCCGCCCCGCTTTGTTAGAGGTGCTATGGGCTAGGCCAAATTTATTAAAGTTTGCCCCATTGTCAAGGGCCGCTCGCATTATTAATAATATGCCAACGGAAGATGTTTTCGATGGCCTGCCGAAATTTTCATCAGGAGCACAAAGGTGCATTGAAGAAGGCGTAGATACCTAATTGAAATTGTGTTTATTTTTTATTTTTATTTCTTTTTGTATATTGTTAAATTTTATGTTAAACTCTATTTTATAGATATAAATAATTTATTAAGTGTGTATAACATCGTCTTGGGAGACTGTAAGGTGTTGTACTGTGTGTTAATAAATAAATAATAAATAACAGAACAACAGTAACAGTCAGAATTTTCCTTAAAGGAAAAAAAAGCGATTCGTTTGAATAAAACATACAGTCGAGAGGTATCGTGGGACGCCCGGTTGGAACGAAGTTCCTTTCGCTGTTGCGGTCAAAATGTTGCACGTTTTTCGGTCTAGCTCTGTAGCGCAGAGCTAGGCAGAAAAAAGCACGTGCGATAAAGAACTTCCCTCCAAAACTGATTCAACAAAATGCTTTATGAAGTAGGTACCACCTGCAACATGTAAGCAATCATGAAAGGTATTGCTTGATTACGAAGCTCGTTACAACAATATCTAATAGTTATGGTTTCTATATTGGAAATGCTGGAAAAAGTTACAAATTTTAGAAACGTGTTTTTTTCGGTCTATCTCTGTAGCGCAGAGCTTCGAAAAAAGCACGTGCGATAAGGAAATTAACTCTAAAACTGGTTGGTTCACCAAAATTTATTATAAAAAGGTACCAACTGAATTATATTGAAGATTACCAAAGTATTACCACGATAAATCCTACATACCTACTTATTTAATTATAAGGGTAGGTAGGGATCGTCTAAAGTAAATCTGCACGCCGCGCCGCTCCACTAAAATTTCTATACAAACATTTGTAATGAGCAAGCAACAGGCAGTGATTTCTGTGATCGTGATAATGATGCAGAATTTTCAACATGTTGACACGAAATAAAAACGAAGTAATGAAGTACAAGAGCAGCGTGAAGAAAACGGCAAGTCAGCGACGGAACATCTTCGCACGTACAAATGAAGCAATATCCTTTAAAAGGATACAAATCGTGATTGATAGTGTGTTACGAAAAATGGTACAGTTTGAAGTCATTTTAATTCTATGTACAGAAGGAAGGTACCGCTCTACGTAGAAAAAATTACTTTATGTTGTCACACGTCCATACATATTTTGTCCAGTTAGGTATATCATGTTTAAGCTAATTGATTAAAACGTTCCTAGAATTTGTTTATTTTTCAGAAGGTTACTTTCAAACAAACACCGTGAAACAATAGGATTTTTCCGAAGTAGTTGTTTAATTTATCTTCATCACTGTCTAGTCTAACCGGATGTTGCTGATTCACTATCATAATTACAGCACGGAATAACTCTAATATGCATGGGACGGTCCATGGCCTTTTTTGCTTCTCGTATAATGTAGTCAGTAACTGTTTTCCTCGCCTTTGTAATCGTCTAGGTCTCGGCACCGCGGTCATTGTTGGCAGGGCTCATAGCTTGAAAAAGCAGGTTGTTAGGCAGAAGGGATCTATTCGGGTCGAAAAAATTCCAGCTTGCCAAATGTCGCCCAGCCAAGCTGTATTCGCTTGAAAATCTCTTTGTTGGAATGCTCCTTGTCAAAACCGTCCTCAAAAAACCTAATGGTCAACCATATACCAGTATTTTACATGGAGCGACTGCCTATCGGACATTCACCACCCAGTAACTGGGTAAAACGATACCCCCTGGTTAGACTGGTTGTCTGAATTTCGGGCTTCTGACGACCCGTAACGACTGTGAAAGATCCACAACAGCGGAGAAAGAAAGATGGTTGATTCGACTCAAATGATACGCACATTATAAAATATCTATACAAATTAGCCAAAAGAGAAAAACTAAGAATTAAAACCCACTGCTTTATGATTTTCTTTTGAACGCTGCATCATACTACAGATCACGATTACTTGCTAACAAGTATTGGAATTTTACATAGACTAAGTGGATGTTATGTTACACCAATATAGTTGGGAAATGGCTAGGCAGATGATAATGATGGCAAAAGGCTCACCCCCTATTACGTGTTTACATGTGACTTAAACGTAATTGTCTGCACCCGCCTGCTGGCTGAAATGTGGGTGTACTATAGTACACCTCTGCCCAAGCCTTCGGGGAAACAAGGCGTGATGTTATGTTTATGTTTTGTCTTTCATTTTCAGAAACACTGTCTCGGCCCAATTGTCGCATCAGAACTGGCCACGAAATAATCAACAATTTAAACAGTATTTCAAATTCCTTCCCTTGCTTTTCTTTTCCTTTCCTTCAATGCAAATTCCTTATTATGCAAAATCCTAGATAGCGTTTCTAAGGAGGTATTATTAATAAACAGCAAGTATAATTATTAACGTACCTTTAAGTCAGAAAAATAATCGTGCTCCTATGTCAGTGAACGTTTATAGTCCGATGATAAGCCGGAATTCTCTAACTCTGCCAAGTTATGGTTCGATCCTCTGGTTGCGCAATCCCTTAATGAGATTTTCCAGTAGAAAGTACTTTGACTATTTCATAGACTTTGAGATTTATAACTAGAAAAATATAGCTTGCCACACACCTCCAACCGTTAACCTTTTTGCCGTACAAGTATAGGTAGGTATGATGAGCGTGGTGATTTGTGAAACTTGTTTAACATGATAGTTAATAGCAGAAGACAGATTGCTGTAGCTCCCAGTAAAACTGTTTCAGCTTCATCTGGTTAGACCAGCAGCTGTGTTCAATAGTGCTATCACGAATACTATGCTTCAAGGCCGATGCTGCTACCTAGGTGCATTGCTTAAACGTTCATGTCATACTGAAACCTTAGCAAGGTCGATGGGTACTTGTTCGTCATTATTCATTGAAAATTCAGCAAAGCTCAAGGAGTATTACACCCCTCTATAGGCACATACACAAAGGCTACCTAGCTCTATTACATATGTGTACTGCAAGTTGGTGGTTTTTTACCCTTTGTAATTTGCGAAGCAGTTTTCCAAACGCATCGAGTTGCCATGAAGGGAACTATTGATTGTCAGCTCTATGTATTGGCAGCGAAGAGCTCATCCTCATATCAAATACTCCTACACTACAGTGTTCCTGTATTGATACCCGTTCTGAACTATGTATGTTAGAGCTAGGACCTTTTTCAGTTGCATACCCAACCAAACACAGTTTTTGTGCTTATTATTCGGGAAATCCCGTAGGGCACACGGCTTGGTGCCCAATGGGATTTCCCATCTATAAAAATGATGAACTTACATTTAAACTTTTGTCCCCTATTAAATCCCTTTAGGGAATGAATTCAGAATTCCTTCCTTAGAGCTAACTTTCGTTTGTGTATGGAACTCTTGTCTACAATTTAAGTTTAGGGTGTGTATTGTCTGTCACTGAATGAATGAATTTAAGATTAAATTAAATATTTATTTTAAATGATTTTGTAATATTAGCAAAGACCTCGTGGAAGTCTAGCTGATGTCCTCAACACGTAAATTGGTTTTCCTGAACAGGTAGCCATTATGAAGGTTACAAGGAGTGACAAAAAAGACCGCATATATAGGTGGAGTAACAATTTATTAACGTTGTTGTAACTTTCATAAGTGCATTGGTTGTAAATTAATTAAATAATACTGCAACGGTGGCATGGTAACAGATGATGATCCTTGGGTGATTTTCGCTACTGGTGGTTCTGTTGGTAGATTTCGTGACCTGTTCCAATGACGCCGATCACGCCCAGACCGTGTTTCTGTAAACAAAACAAACATTACATAATTTTTCTGATTAATAGCGAGAGGTCTGGAAAGGGTTACCTCGCAAACAAGTACCTATAAGTTTGTAGTTTAAGAAATGGATTGTTAGTCCAAAATATGTGACGAAAATTCTATTCTACGTAAGGGTCTGACTATCAAAGTAAGATATTTTAAACCTCCGTAATGTTGAAAAGATCTTAGGTGCTAAGGTAAACATTTGAACAAGGAAAACATTCTACATAATTCTGTATCTACTATTCTACTTGTCCGCAAAAACTGTTAGGAAGAAGTATGCATCTCGTCTACAGCAAAGCAAAAGACTTTGTGGAGACGGAGTTTATTCTAGGATCAACTAAATTTCACTATCTTGTAAATGAACCCGTCTATTCTACATAGTTATTAAGTCTATATAGTAGACGGGGCAGTTTACTATAGGTTATTATTTGTACTCACAATAACTTTGCCGCCCTTCTTGATAGCGCTGCCGAAGCCCTTAGGGCTGGCACTAGCGCCACCCAATATCAGCGCCAGGACTGCCATCATCAGCACGACGAGACCGAACAGCTTCATGATGGAAGGTTAATGTTTAAAACAATTGACTGTTGTTTAACTAAAGAAGCGCAAACTTCGAATGATGATTGATCGAATTCGAAGTCTCTTTATATATTCACAAAGGGTTTTTCGTATTAGTCAGTAACAGTAAGTTTGGATGAAGTTTGTACGGAAAAGCGCAATTGAGAATAAGGATAAAGTAAGTGGAACTGTTTTATAGAAGCTTTTACGTCATACGTAGTTACCCACTAAGTGCGTAGTGGCCTGAAAACAGATCGTTAGGTAGGTTAGCCTCCAATTTTTTAAGAATGCAAACATCCCTTATGTTAAAAAAAATATATTTAAAAGGGTTGTTCACTGTTTTATTTATTTTTTCGACTTCATAGTGACTGACGTCATTGGAACAGGTCAAGAAATGAACCAATAAAACTACAACTAGAAGAAACCACCCGAAGATCCTTCATCTTCTGCCACACCACACCGTCATTATTAAAAAAAAAAAAAATGCATTTATGAAAACATAATAATTTCAATTGGAATAAAAAAAATGTAATTCTTTCGCATGCTTTTATCTTTTGTCTTAACTTGTTAATTAGGAAACAGGTACACCTGTTTCCTAATTAACTATGTTTAGAACACAAGTTTAGAACTACACGCACATTTCGCCAGTTATCTAAGTACCTATGTACTTAGATAACTGGCGAAATGTCCGTGAACCTACACGCCTGCCTAACCCAAAAACAAGCATGAAAAAAAAACAAATTACGCTACCTGCCTATCTGTGAAATATCTATGAAAAATTGTGCTTATGTTGTAGTTGTTGCCTCCCAAATATTCAAACAATAACAACATAACAACAACAGTAACAATCAGAATTTTCGTTCAGGTTATATACATATATATTCCTATATATATTCCTTTCGCTTTTGTGGTCAAAATATTGCACGTTTTTCGATCAAGCTCTGTAGCGCAGAGCTAGACAGAAAAAAGCACGTGCGATAAGGAACTTCCCTCCAAAACTGATTCACCAAAATGCTTTACGAAGTAGGTACCACCTGCAAACACATAAGCAATCATGAAAGGTATTGCTTAATTACGAAGCTCGTTACAACAATATCTAATACTTATGGTTTCTATATTGGAAATGCTGGAAAAAGTTACAAATTTTAGAAACGTGTTATTTTCGGTCTAGCTTTGTAGCGCAGAGCTTCGAAAAAAGCACGTGCGACAAGGAACTTAACTCTAAAACTGGTTCGCCAAAATTCATTATAAAAAGGTACCAACTGAAATTATATTGAAGATTACCAAAGTATTACCACGATAAATCCTACATACCTACTTAATTAATTATAAGGGTAGGTAGGGATCGTCTAATGTAAATCTTCACGCCGCCGCTCCACTAAAATTTCCATACAAACATTTGTAATGAGCAAGCAAGAAGCAGTGATTTCTGTGACCGTGATAATGATGCAGAATTTTCAACATGTTGACACGAAATAAAAACGAAGTACTGAAGTACAAGAGCAGCGTGAAGAAAACGGCAAGTCAGCGACGGAACATCTTCGCACGTACAAAATCCTTCAAAAGGATATTGATAGTGTGTTACGAAAAATGGTGGAGTTTGAAGTCATTTTAATTGTATGTACAGAAGGAAGGTACCGCTGTACGTAGAAAAAATTACTTTATGTTGTCACACGTCCATACATATTTTGTCCAGATAGGTATATCACGTTTAAGCTAATTGATTAAAACGTTCCTAGAATTTGTTTATTTTTTCAGAAGATTAGTTTCAAACAAACACCGTGAAACAATAGAATTTTTCGGAAGTAGTTGTTTAATTTATCTTCATCACTGTCTAGTCTAACCGGATGCTTTTCATTCACTATCATAATTACAGCACGGAATAAACCCAATATGCATGGGACGGTCCATGGCCTTTTTTGCTTCTCGTATAATGTAGTGGTCAGTAACTGTTTTCCTCACCCTTGTAATCGTCCAGGTCTCAGCACCGTAGGTCATTGTTGGCGGGGCTCATAGCTTGAAGAAGCAGGTTTTTAGGCAGAAGGGATCTATTCAGCCCGAAAAAATTTTAGCTTGCCAAATGTCGCCAAACCCAAGCTGTATTCTCTAGAAAACCTCTTTGTTGGCATGCTCCTTGTAAAAACCGTCCTCCAAAAAACATAATGGCCAACCATATACCAGTATTTTACATGCAGCGACTGCCTATCGGCCATTTACAACCCAGTAACTGGGTAAAACGATACCCCTTGGTAAGGCTGGTTGTCAGAATTTCGGGCTTCTGACGACCCGTAACGACTGTGAAAGATCCACAACAGCGGAGAAAGCAAGATGGTTGATTAGACTCAAATGATACGCACATTATAAAATAGCTATACAAATTAGCCAAAAGAGAAAAACTATGAATTAAAACCCACTGCTTTATGATTTTCTTTTGAAAGCTGCGTCATACTACAGATCACGATTGCTTGCTAACAAGTATTGGAATTTTACATAGACTAAGTGGATTTATGTTACACCAATATAGTTGGGAAATGGCTAAGCAGATGATAATGATGGCAAAAGGCTCACCCCCTATTACGTGTTTACATGAGACTTACAACATAATTGGCTGCACCCGCCTGCTGGCTGAAATGTGGGTGTACTATAGTACACCTCTGCCCAAGCCTTCGGGGAAACAAGGCGTGATGTTTATGTTTTGTCTTTCAGTTTCAGAAAGACTGTGTCGACCCAATTGTCGCATAAGAACTGGCCAAGAAATAATCAACAATTTAAACAGTATTTCAAATTCCTTCCCATGCTTTTCTTTTCCTTTCCTTTATTATAAAAAATCCTAGTTAGCATTTCTAAGTAGGTATTATTAATAAACAGTAAGTATTATTATTAAAGTACCTTTGAGTCAGAAAAATAATGGTGCTAAGTTATGTAAAAGTCCGGTCCTTCCTTTTAAGGACACCCCGGTTCGATCCTCTGGTTGCGCAATTTTTTTATGAGATTTTCCAGTAGACAGTACTTTGAGTATTTATAACTAGAAAAATACGGCTTGCCACACACCTCTAACCGTTAACCTTTTTGCCGTACAAGTATAGGTAGGTATGATGAGCGTGGTGATTTGTGAAACTTGTTTAACATAATAGTAATAGTTAATAGCAGAAGACAGATTGCTGTAGCTCCCAGTAAAATTGTTTCCGCTTCATCTGGTTAGACCAGCAGCTGTGTTCAATAGTGCTATCACGAATACTATGCTTATAGGCAGATGCTGCTAACTAGGTGCATTGCTTAAATGTTCATGTCATACTGAAACCTTAGCAACGTCGATAGGTACTTCAAAATTCCTTCCTTAGAGCTAAGTTTTGTTTGTGTATGGAATCTTGTCTACAATTTGGGTTTAGGGTGTGTATTGTCTGTCAGTGAATGAATGAATGAATGAATGAATTTAAGATTAAATTCAAGATTAATTTTAAATAATTTTGTGAAATTGACAAAGACCTCGTGGAAGTCTAGCTGATGTCCTCAACACGTAAATTGGTTTTCCTAAACAGGTAGCGATTATGAGGGTAACAAGGAGTGACAAAAAAGACCGCATATACTATAGGTGGAGTAACAATTTATTAACGTTGTTGTAACTTTCATAAGTGCATTGGTTGTAAATTAATTAAATAATACTGCAACGGTGGCATGGTAACAGGAATCCTTGGATGATTTTCGCTACTGGTGGTTCTGTTGGTAGATTTCGTGACCTGTTCCAATGACGCCGATCACGCCCAGACCGTGTTTCTGTAAACAAAACAAACATTAGATATTTTTCCTGATTAATAGCGAGAGGTCTGGAAAGGGTTACCTCGCAAACAAGTACCTATAAGTTTGTAGTTTAAGAAATGGATTGTTAGTCCAAACTATATGACGAAAATTCTATTCTACGTAAGGGTCTGACTATCAAAGTAAGATATTTTAAACCTCCATAATGTTGAAAAGAACTTGGGTGCTAAAGTCAACATTCGAACAAGGAAAACATTCTACATAATTCTGTATCTACTTATCTACTTGTCAGCAAAAACGATAAGAAAGAAGTATGCATCTCGTCTACAGCAAAGCAAAAGACTTTGTGGAGACGGAGATTATTCTAGGATCAACTAAATTTAACACACTATCTTGTAAATGAACCCGTCTATTCTCCATAGTTATTAAGTCTATATAGTAGATGGGGCAGTTTACTATAGGTTATTATTTGTACTCACAATAACTTTGCCACCCTTCTTGATAGCGCTGCCGAAGCCCTTAGGGCTGGCACTAGCGCCGCCCAATATCAGCGCCAGGACTGCCATCATCAGCACGACGAGACCGAACAGCTTCATGATGGAAGGTTAATGTTTAAAACAATTGACTGTTGTTTAACTAAAGAAGCGCAAACTTCGAATGATGATTGATCGAATTCGTAGTCTCTTTATATATTCACAAAGGGTTTTTCGTATTAGTCAGTAACAGTAAGTTTAGATTAGGTTTGTACGGAAGCGCAGTTGAGAATAAGGATAAAGTAAGTTGAACTGTTTCATTGAAGCTTTTACGTCATACGTAGTTACCCACTTAGTGCGTAGTGGCCTGAAAACAGATCGTTATGTAAGTTAGCCTGTTTTATTGTTTTACACTGTTTTATTTATTTTTTCGCCTTCATGGTGATTGTCGTCATTGGAACATGTCAAGAAATGAACCAATAAAACTACAACTAGAAGAAACCACCCGAAGATCCTTCATCTTCTGCCACACCACACCGTCATTATTTAAAAAAAAATGCTTTTATGAAAACATAATAATTTCAATTGGAATAAAAAAATTGTAATTCTTTCGCATGCTTTTATCTTTGTCTTAACTTGTTAATTAGGAAACAGGTACACCTGTTTCCTAATTAACTATGTTTAGAACACAAGTTTAGAACTACAAGCACATTTCGCCAGTTATCTAAGTACCTATGTACTTAGATAACTGGCGAAATGTCCGTGAACCTACACGCCTGCCTAACCCGAAAACAAGCATGACAAAAAAGCAAATTACGCTACCTGCCTATCTGTGAAATATCTATGAAAATTTGTGCTTATGTTGTAGTTGTTGCCTCCCAAATATTCAAACAATAACAACATAACAACAACAGTAACAATCAGAATTTTCGTTCAGGTTATAAAACATACAGTCGAAGGGTGTCCTGGGTTGGAACGAAATTCCTTTCGCTTTTGCGGTCAAAATATTGCACGTTTTTCGGTCAAGCTCTGTAGCGCAGAGCTAGACAGAAAAAAGCACGTGCGATAAGGAACTTCCCTCCAAAACTGATTCACCAAAATGCTTTATGAAGTAGGTACCACCTGCAACACATAAGCGATCATGAAAGGTATTGCTTGATTACGAAGCTCGTTACAACAATATCTAATACTTATGGTTTCTATATTGGAAATGCTGGAAAAAGTTACAAATTTTAGAAACGTGTTATTTTCGGTCTAGCTCTGTAGCGCAGAGCTTCGAAAAAAGCACGTGCGACAAGGAACTTAACTCTAAAACTGGTTCGCCAAAATTCATTATTAAAAGGTACCAACTGAAATTATATTGAAGATTACCAAAGTATTACCACGATAAATCCTACATACCTACTTAATTAATTATAAGGGTAGGTAGGGATCGTCTAATGTAAATATTCACGCCGCTCCACTAATATTTCCGTACAAACATTTGTAATGAGCGAGCAAGAAGCAATGATTTCTGTGATCGTGATAATGATGCAGAATTTTCAACATGTTGACACGAAATAAAAACGAAGTAATGAAGTACAAGAGTAATGGATAACATAATCCAACAACGAGCAGTGGTCTGATAATATAATTCGTATATTTCGTGGTCAATATTTTTACACAAGTGACAAGGCTCATAAAAAAACATATGCCGTTACAATATTAATTTGAATCGGTGACAGGCATGTGTAACAGGCCAGTGCATACATATATGCGACCTCTTCCAATACGCCCCCTTAATATAGTTACGCTGCGTATGATCACTTCTGTACTTGTCAGAACTCGGTACATAAAATTAAATAAATCACCAACACTTCTGTGTCCGACTGTACTACACTGTACCCAAAAGTAGAATACAAAAACAGAAGAAATCTAACAAAATAAAGTATGCATAACGAAACTAAATTATCTATTACACAAAGCACAAAAAAGAACATAAAACGTCAAAACGTCTAACTACTCATCGCCCCCTTAATAGAATAATTTGACAGGGATAAATCCTTTAAAAATTCTCTAAGCTTCGGGCTGTGAACACTTTTAGTTAAGATGTCCGCTATCATCATATCAGTTGACATGTACCTTATTTCAACTTTGTTAGCTAGTACACATTCACGAATAAAATGATACTTGATATCTATATGCTTTGTCCTATTATGCATCATTTTGTTAGCTGCAATTTTATGCGCCGACTGATCATCTGGTCATTATAAATTACTACTGCTTTACTATCCACAGCTGTCAAACTGTTAAGTAAACTACGTAAATAAAGAGCTTCCTTCGAAGCTAGACTCAATCCTACGTACTCTGCCTCTGTGGAGGACAAGGATACTGTCGCTTGCTTCCTACTCTCCCATGACACTATATTTTTACCTATCTTGAAAATTAATCCTGTGAAAGATTTTCTATCAAGTGCCCCTCCCCAATCTGCATCAACATAGCCTCGTAAGTCCAAATCTCCCGACTTCCTAAAAGTAAGACAAAGGTTAGACGTACCCTTCAAATACCTTAAGACCCGTTTTGCACATTTAAAGTGTATTTCGTCATAACACGAATTAAATTGTGAAAGTACACTCACCGCATGTGCTATGTCTGGTCGCGTATTACAGGCTAAATAGTTTAGACACCCTATTATGCTTTGATATGGCAGATTACTATGGGAATTTGTCGATCTTTCTAATTTCATGCCGACTTCCATTGGGGTTGAAACTGGCTTAGCGTCTGTCATGTTAAAGTCATTCAAAATTTCCGAAATGAACTGTTGCTGATCTAGACAAATAACATCTTTATCTCTCCTCAGCCTCATGCCTAAAACATGCCTAGCCGCGCCTAAATCTTTCACTTTAAACTTATCAAGCAAATCGGTTTTTAATTTTTGCTTTTCTTGTTCACAATTTCCAAAGATAAAAAGGTCATCTACATAAATAACAACAATTAACTTGTTATTGTTTTTAAGCTGCTTTTGATACAAACACGGTTCTATTTTTGATTGTACAAAGCCTGAGTTCAACATCTCTTTGTCCAATTCCTTGAACCAAGCATTCGAAGCTTGTTTCAATCCATACAAAGAACGCTGCAGCTTACATACTTTGGTTTCTTGACCTTTGACTACTGCTCCTTTCGGTTGGAGCATGTAAATGTCCTCTTTAATCTTGCCATATAAAAAGGCAGTCGTGACATCCCATTGGTCAATGAACCAACCGTATTCAACAGCTAGCGAGAACAACGTTCGCAGAGTAGAACTTCTAACTACTGGAGAATACGTCTCAGTATAGTCTACACCACGTACCTGTGTGAAACCTTTTGCTACTAATCTAGCCTTATACTTTGTTACCTTGCCGTCACTATCTCTCTTGATTTTGAACACCCATTTGCACTGGATAGGCTTCTTATCGATCGGACGATCCACCAACGTCCAAGTCTGGTTCTCCTTTAGTGACATAAGTTCATCATCGATCGCTTTTTGCCATAAGTCACCATCGGGTCTCGCCAACGCTTCATTAATAGTCAATGGATCATCATCAAGATTGCTCTTGGCATACATAACATTGCATCCATACCGATCGACTTGTCTGCGTTCTCTTACAGGATACCTTCTTTCCGATTCAGGTATTGTGACTTCCTCTTCAGTCAATACGTCAATCTCTTGCTCTGGTACTACAGGCTCAGGTTGTATCTCCTCCGATACTTCTACGTTCTCGTCTATAGCATTACGGTACACATCATCGTGAGCCTCCAAGGGTTCCGATCTGCTTGTAGATCTGTTGGGTAAATTGGCATGAACAGAATCTGTATTTAGGTTTATGATAACTTCCGACTTTTCCACGTTTTCTTTTTGGAAAAAGACGTTTTCGAGAAATTTTACATCTCTTGCAATTTTCACTTCACCTGTCTTAGGATTCATCAGACGATAACCTTTCTGATTATCTGGATATCCAATAAAAATCATCGGTTCCGTCTTCATGTCTAGTTTCCGTCTCTTTTGTTTTGATATCAATCTGTACGCCAAACAACCAAAGATTTTCAGATGACTGACATCCACATCTTTTCCAGTCCAAAGCTTCTCTGGTACCGCATTATTCAATGCTTTCGTGGGGCTTCTGTTCTTTAGGTAAACAATAGTATTAACAGCCTCGGCCCAATACTTCTTGCTTAAGTTCGATTCTGAGAGTAATGTTCTTGCCTTTTCTATTATAGTCCGATTCGCTCTCTCTGCGACAGAATTTTGTTCCGGCGTGTACGGTACAGTCGTCTGGTGTTTTATACCTGCAGACTTCAAAAATGATTTAAATTTACTATTACAGTACTCTGCGCCGTTGTCAGTTCTCAGACATTTAATGAATTTACTGGTCTCATTCTCAACTTCCGCCTTGTATTCACGGAACTTATCGAAAGTTTCACTTTTGTTCTTCAAAAAGTAAACATGAGTCTTCCGAGTAAAATCGTCGATAAATAGAAGAATATACCTCGAACCTCCGAACGACGGCTCCTCGATTGGTCCGCAAACGTCGCTAAAAACCAGCTGTAAGACCTCGTTCGCTCTCGTACCTTGGTGTTTAAAGGGACTTTTGCAGGTCTTTCCTTCGATACATGGAATACACGGCTCGCATAAATCGGTACTCTTAAATTCCATACCGGTTACTAAAACTTTCATTTTATTCATATAATTACGCGATAAATGAGCTAATCTTTTATGCCAAATGTTCGAAATATTTTCATTTTGTTTTGACAGTGTCACATTCACGACGTTATTTTTATTTTCTGTCAACTCATAAATTCCGTCAACCTCTTGACATCTTGCAATAATTCGATTCTTATTTTGAATTATGCAACCTCCATTGTCAAAATTCATGCAATAATTCTTCTTGGTCAAATCGCTCACCGAAATAAGGTTCATGGATAAATCAGGAACATGTAAAACGTTTTCTAAAATTAATTTTTTGTTTTCGCTGACTCGTGGCTCAGCATTTCCTCGTCCTTTCACCAACAATTTCTCGCCGTTTACTACTGCGATCTTCATGTTGCCCTTTTCAGGTTTATAAGACAACAATTTGTTTTTATCGTGGGTCATATGATTTGAGCACCCACTGTCTAAATACCACTTATCTTTGTGTATCACCTTCTTCGTATTCAGGCAGATATTCGCGGTTTTGATCCGCTCCTTGCATTCGGACGCCTTGTGTCCTTGCTTGTGGCACTTAAAACACTTGTAGACGAATTTCTGCTTGCGATCGTTAGTTTTTGTGTTGGATCTTGCATCGTTCTGTACTTTACGTGTAACTAAGGCTTGTTCGTACTCTGTATTTAACTTACTCTGTCTACTTCCTTCTTGTAACAATTTCGTTTTGATTTGCTCCAACGTGATCTGTTGTCCACTATTATCTACAGCCATGATGAGAGGGCTGTACTCAGCGGTTAGTCCACCCAGCAAAATCGATATGCTCCAATCATCAGGAATATCAGCATCAATATCGGACAATTGTTGTGTCAGGAATGTAGTTTTGCTTATGTAGCTTTCCATAGAATCGAAATTCTCTAACTTACAGCTGAAAAGCTCTCGCTGAATATGTATACGTCTTCCCCAACCTTTGTCTTCATATGCTTTTTGTAAGCTGTTCCAGGCTTCTTTCGCAGTCTTCGCATTGTAGACGTGGGTAAAGCACTCTGGTTCTAACAACAAACATATTGTCGTTCGTGCCTGCCGGTCTACGTCAGCGTTTGCTACATCTGTAGAAATTACTCCCCACCAGTTTTTATTCTCCAAGTAATTTCGCACCAAGAACTTCCAATTTGGGTAGTCGGACGATCCTTTCAGCTTCTTGATACCACTTATACCAACTTCAGCTGACATAATTAAAATTTCGTAAGTTTTACAGCAAACCACTCATATAAATTATACGCACTATCAGAAAAAACTCCAGCACACTGGGCTCCTGGGCCCATAACCTAATGGAAAACAGAATCCAACAACGAGCAGTGGTCTGATAATATAATTCGTATATTTCGTGGTCAATATTTTTACACAAGTGACAAGGCTCATAAAAAAACATATGCCGTAACAATATTAATTTGAATCGGTGACAGGCATGTGTAACAGGTCAGTGCATACATATATGCGACCTCTTCCAATAAAGAGCAGCCTGAAGAAAACGGCAAGTCAGCGACGGAACATCTTCGCACGTACAAATGAAGCAAAATCCTTCAAAAGGATACAAATGGTGACTGATAGTGTTACGAAAAATGGTACAGTTTGAAGTCATTTTAATTCTATGTACAGAAGGAAGGTACCGCTCTACGTAGAAAAAAATACTTTATGTTATCACACGTCCATACATATTTTGTCCAGATAGGTATATCTCGTTTAAGCTAATTGATTAAAACGTTTTTAGAATTTGTTTATTTTTTCAGAAGGTTAGTTTCAAACAAACACCGTGAAACAATAGGATTTTTCCGAAGTAGTTGTTTAATTTATCTTCATCACTGTGTAGTCTAACCGGATGCTGCTCATTCACTATCATAATTACAGCACGCAATAACCCTAATATGCATGGGACGGTCCATGGCCTTTTTTGCTACTCGTATAATGTAGTGGTCAGTAACTGTTTTCCTCTCCTTTGTAATCGTCCAGGTCTCAGCACCGTAGGTCATTGTTGGTAGGGCTCATAGCTTGAAAAAGCAGGTTTTTAGGCAGAAGGGATCTATTCAGGCCGAAAAAAATTCCAGCTTGCCAAATGTCGCCCACCCAAGTTGTATTCTCTTGAAAATCTCTTTGTTGGAATGCTCCTTGTCAAAACCGTCCTCCAAAAAATGTAATGGTCAACCATATACCAGTATTTTACATGGAGCGACTGCCTATCGGACATTCACAACCCAGTAATTAGGTAAAACCATACCCCTTGGTTAGACTGGTTGACTGAATTTCAGGCTTGTGACGACCCGTAACGACTGTGAAAGATCCACAACAGCGGAGAAAGGAAGATGGTTGATTCGACTCAAATGATACGCACATTATAAAATAGCTATACAAATTAGCCAAAAGAGAAAAACTAAGAATTAAAACCCACTGCTTTATGATTTTCTTTTGAAAGCTACATCATACTACAGATCACGATTACTTGCTAACAAGTACTGGAATTTTACTTAGACTAAGTGGATGTTATGTTACACCAACATAGTTGGGAAATGCCTAAGCAGATGATAATGATGGCTAAAGGCTCACCCCCTATTACGTGTTTACATGAGACTTAAACATAATTGGCTGGACCCGCCTGCTGGCTGAAATGTGGGTGTACTATAGTACACCTCTGCCCAAGCATTCGGGGAAACAAGGCGTGATGTTATGTTTTTGTTTTGTCTTTCATTTTCAGAAACACTGTCTCGGCCCAATTGTCGCATAAGGACTGGCCAAGAAATAGTCAATAATTTAAACAGTATTTCAAATTCCTTCCCATGCTTTTCTTTTCCTTTCCTTCACTATGCAAAATCCTAGATAGCGTTTCTAAGGATGTATTATTAATAAACAGTAAAATTTATTATTAATGTACCTTTGAGTCAGAAAAATAATGGTGCTCCTATGTCAGTGAACGTTAATAGTCCGACGACAAACCGGAATTTCCTAACTCTGCCAAGTTATAGCAAAGTCCGGTCCTTCCTTTTAAGGACACCCCGGTTCGATCCTCTGGTTGCGCAATTTTTTTATGAAATTTTCCAGTAGACAGTACTTTGACTATTTCATAGACTTGGAGATTTATAACTAGAAAAATATGGCTTGCCACACACCTCTAACCGTTGGCCTTTTTGCCGTACAAGTATAGGTAGGTATGATGAGCGTGGTGATTTGTGAAACTTGTTTAACATGATAGTTAATAGCAGAAGACAGATTGCTGTAGCTCCCAGTAAAACTGTTTCCGCTTCATCTGGTTAGACCAGCAGCTGTGTTCAATAGTGCTATCACGAATACTATGCTTCTAGGCAGATGCTGCTACCTAGGCGCATTGCTTAAATGTTCATGTCATAATGAAACCTTAGCAAGGTCAATAGGTATGTACTTGTTCGTCAATATTTATTGACAATTCAGCTAAGTTCGAGGAATATTACATCACTCTATAGGCACATACACGAGCTACCTATCTCTATTGTAACCGATGTTCGTTATATATATGTATGTACTGCAAGTCTGTGGTTATTTACCCTTTGTAATTTGCGAAGAGGTTTTCCAAACGTATAGTTGTCATGAAGGAAACTTTTGATTGTCAGCTCTATGTATTGGCAGCGACAAGCTCATTCTCATATCATATACTCCTACACTACAGTGTTCCTGTATTGATAGCTCTTCTGAACTATGTATGTTAGAGCTAGGACCTTTTTCAGTTGCATACCCAACCAAACACAGTTTTTGTGCTTATTATTCGGGAAATCCCGTAGGGCACACGGCTTGGTGCCCAATGGGATTTCCCATCGATAAAAATGATGAACTTACATAAAAACTTTTGTCCCCTATTTAATCCCTTTATGGAATGAATTCAAAATTCCTTCCTTAGGGCTAACTTTCGTTTGTGAATGGAACTCTTGGCTAAAATGTAGGTTTAGGGTGTGTATTGTCTGTCAGTGAATGAATGAATGAATGAATTTAAGATTAAATTCAATATTTATTTTAAATGATTTTGTAAAATTGGCAAAGACCTCGTGGAAGTCTAGCTGATGTCCTCAACACGTAAATTGGTTTTCCTGAACAGGTAGCCATTATGAAGGCTGCAAGGAAAGACAAAAGACCGCATATATAGGTGGAGTAACAATTTATTAACGTTGTTGTAAGTTTCTTAGGTGTATTGGTTGTAAATTAATTAAATATTAAATAACGGTGGCATGGAAGTAGATGAATCTTTGGATGATATTCTCTATTGGTGGTTTTGTTGGTAGATTTCGTGACCTGTTCCAATGACGCCGATCACGCCAAGACCGTGTTTCTGTAAACAAAACAAACATTAGTTAGATATTTTTTCTGATTAATAGCGAGAGGTCTGGAAAGGGTTAGCTCGTAAACAAGTAGGTACCTATAAGTTTGTAGTTTAAGAAATGGATTGTTAGTCCATACTATATGACGAAAATTCTATTCTACTTAAGGGCCTGACTATCAAAGTAAGATATTTTAAACCTCCGTAATGTAGAAAAGAACTTGGGTGCTAAGGTAAACATTTGAACAAGGAAAACATTCTACATAATTCTGTATCTACTTATCTACTTGTCAGCAAAAACGATAAGAAAGAAGTATGCATCTCGTCTACAGCAAAGCAAAAGACTTTGTGGAGACAGAGATTATTCTAGGATCAATTAAATTCAACACACTATCTTGTAAATGAACCCGTCTATTCTCCATAGTTATTAAGTCTATATAGTAGATGGGGCAGTTTACTATAGGTTATTATTTGTACTCACAATAACTTTGCCGCCCTTCTTGATAGCGCTGCCGAAGCCCTTAGGGCTGGCACTAGCGCCGCCCAATATCAGCGCCAGGACTGCCATCATCAGCACGACGAGACCGAACAGCTTCATGATGGAAGGTTAATGTTTAAAACAATTGACTGTTGTTTAACTAAAGAAGCGCAAACTTCGAATGATGATTGATTGAATTCGTAGTCTCTTTATATATTCACAAAAGGTAACATTACGGTACATGATAGGGGGTTTTCGTATTAGTCAGTTACAGTAAGTTTAGATGAGGTTTGTACGGAAGGGCAATTGAGAATAAGGATAAAGTATGTGGAACTGTTTCATAGAAGCTTTTACGTCATACGTAGTTACCCACTAAGTGCGTAGTGACCTGAAAACAGATCGTTAGGTAGGTTAGCCTCCAATTTTTTAAGAATGCAAACATCCCTTATGTTAAAAGAATATTTCAAAACAAGAGTAAAAAGGGTTCTTCACTGTTTTATTTATTTTTTCGCCTTCATGGTGACTGACGTCATTGGGACAGGTCAAGTAATGAACCAATAAAACTACAACTAGAAGAAACCACCCGAAGATCCTTCATCTTCTGCCACACCACACACTAGAAGAAACCACCCGAAGATCCTTCATCTTCTGCCACACCACACCGTCATTATTTAAAAAGACATATTTATTGCATTTATGAAAACTTAATGATTTCAATTTGAATAAACAAATTGAAATTCCTCTGCATACTTTTATCTTTTGTCTTAACTTACACCTGTTTCCTAATTAACTATGTATGTTTAGAACACAGGTTTAAAACTACAGGCTATGTGGATACTTAGATGACTGGCGAAATGTGCGTGAACTATAGGTACCTACACGCCTGCCCGAAAACAAGCATGATGAAGTAAAGCAAATTACGCCACCTACCTATCTGTGAAATATCTATGAAAATTTGTACTTATGTTGTAGTCGTTGCCTCCCAAATATTGGAACAATAACAATTGTTAGTTAGTAGGTAAAAGTAATAAGTCCAGAGTTTACCCAGAGTGGTACACGTCAGATTTAAGTAACGTGAGTTTAACGTAAGTTTGCCTTACCGAATGTTAGAAATCTAGGTCCCAACATTGTCTTAAATAAAGAGGTGCTTGAGACTCTAGACTCGGCAGTTTTTCTGGGCATAACTGTAGATGCCAAACTTCAGTGGGGATTACACATATCAAGCCTAGCAGGAAGGCTCCGTTCAGCTGCCTACGCCGTCAGAAAAATAAGACAATACACTGACGTCGATACAGCTCGGTTAGTCTACTTTAGTTATTTTCACAGCGTTATGTCCTACGGTATTGTGCTATGGGGCAAAGCTGCTGATATTCAAAATATATTTGTGCTTCAAAAACGTGCTGTTCGAGCAATTTACCAGCTAGGTGCCAGAGTTTCGTTGAGGGACTTTTTTAAAGAAATTGGTATTCTCACGGTAGCATCACAATTCATTTTTGCCAATATCTTATATATTAGACAAAATATACACTTGTACACTAAAAACAGTGATATTCACACCGTAAACACTAGAAATAAGGACAAACTACGTGCTCCTTTTCACCGGCTTCATAAGGTTCATAATTCATTTGTTGGGCTTGGTATAAACTTTTATAACAAGCTTCCCTCTGCTTTGCTAGATTTGCCTTTTGATGCGTTTAAAGCTCAAATAAAGTCCAACCTGTGTTTAACGGCTTACTATTCCATCAACGACTATTTAAATGACAAAAATAGTTGGTCGCTGTGATTAACTCAAGACAATGTTTATGTTCTTTCTCCAGAATTGTACCTAGAGACAGGTTATATGGGTTCATATAATTATTGATATATATATTTTTATTGACTAAGTAATTTTTAAAATTATAATCTGTTTTTTCATTAGTTATTGACATGTTCTACTCATAACAATTTTTTTTTTATGAAGAGTTGTATGGCATTATGGTTAGCTAGCGACCTCGACAGTTGATAATTCTATTCTTGCCTGAGTAACCGGCAGCAAGTTCGTCATGCTCCCGTAGATGTCACTGCTTGCGGTAGCGTTGGGGATCGGGTTACCTCTTTCCCTCAAATATGGCGAGGGGGGTAATGGCTGATCTTTGCGTTATGCTCGTGAACGGGTGCTGCTTGTGGTGACTGGTCGTCTTGCTGACCATGATTTTGTTATTGTTGCTAATAATTACCTACTTGTTTATTTATTTTACGTCGATGGTCCTAGGTTATCATTTGTAAACATAATCCAGCATTGCTTATGTAAGCTATCACGCCATTTATACCAGGAGACTTTTATTTTGGTATATGCTTTGTTTACTTTTTATTATTTGTGCTTGAGTTAATTTTTCATTTTATTTGTTGGTATATTGGCATGGCTAGCTGACATAAATGACAATTTTTTAAGTTCTGTGTCTCGTAATGTTGATTACTTTGCCTATGTATGTATAGAATCAAGTCTATCCGACTAAACAGACAGCTGTGCTGCTGGGGAGTTTGTTCCGCCACTTCTTCTTCCCAGCTAAAGCACTAGGAAGTGGTGAAGGGTGGGCGTTTTGGGGGACTGTCTCATGTACTTTGACGTTCGAAAAGTGCTGATTCTCAGCTTAATTTGAATAAATGACTTTTGATTTTGATTTGATTTTTGATTTAATATGGGATATCAAGCGAAAGTGGAGACATCATAAATTATTTAAAGTAACGTCATCCCCGAGTGATTACGAAGTGTTTACTCGGTACCGGCCAATAGTTAAACGTAAAATCACTACAGCGTATCAAGCGTACCAAAATAAATTACAACTTAATTTTAAGGATGATCCCAAATCATTCTGGAACTTTGTTCGAGCAAAGCAATCCAGACATAATAAGCCCCAAATCACAAAGGATGGCGTAGTGTTGAGGGAGGCGGAGGCTGCTGAGTGTTTTGCTTCCTATTTCCACTCGGTGTACAGTGCGACACGGCCGACGTTAGACTCGCGGCCGGTGGTGGAGCGAGCGCGGCGCGCGTCCACATTGACCGCGTGAGTCAGAAGGAGTTGCACGCGGCACTCCAGCGGCTCAAGCCCAAACAGTCGGTGGGTTCGGACGGAATACCACCTTTCGTTGTCAGGGACTGTAGCTCAGTCTTTTGGAAACCACTGTTACACATTTACAATCTATGCTTACAAGAAGGACACTATCCAGATCAATGGAAAATGACGCGAGTTATCCCGGTACCAAAGGGAGGTTCAGGGTCGGACGTCGGTGGTTATCGCCCGGTGGCCGTACTGTCGGCGTTCGCGAAGGTTTTTGGATCAGTGTTACACGAATCAGTGTTACGAACAAAAAGGATTTAGGAAAAAGAAAACAATAAATATGGCAGTTTACGACTTCTTGCACTCGATTATGACAAATATGGATAAAAATACTCCAGTCTGTGCTATATTCTGTGACATGACTCAGGCGTTTGATTATGTCCAACATGATATTTTACTAAAAAAACTTGATGCGTACGGTGTTAGAGGGAATGTTCTTGAACTTATAAAATCATATTTGAACGACAGAAAACAAGTAACCGAAATAAGTAGACTAAACACTAAAACCAAAAATGAAGAAAACATTATATCGGAGGAAAGAATCGTTACCTACGGAGTTCCGCAAGGAAGTGTTTTAGGACCACCACTTTTTACCATTTACATAAATGACTTTCCAAAATCAATTGACCATCCTATGACACTTTTCGCGGATGACAGTACGATAACTATACCCTGTAATAATAAAGACCTATATAAATATGACATTAATAATACATTGATCAATATTATAGAATGGTTAGACAATAATAATTTAAAAATTAATTTAAGTAAGACAGTAATTATGCATTTTAGCCAGCGTATACTGCCATTTCCCAATCTTGACATAACATTTAATAATATAACAATTGACACGGTTAATACAACTAAGTTTCTGGGGCTAATTATTGACCGACACTTAAACTGGAAGGATCACATTGATTCTCTTAGTAAAAGAATTAGTAGTAGTGCCTATGCATTGTTCTTACTGTCACGAAAAGTGAACAGGGATGCGTTATTAACAGCTTATTACGGTCTGGCTGAATCCGTTCTTAGATATGGTGTTATTTTTTGGGGTAACTCGACTAATAAAGAAGTAGCATTTAAAGCACAAAAGAGATGCCTTAGAGCAATGTTTCATTTGATAACCACGGACAGTTGCAAACCCTATTTTATAATGCATAAAATTTTAACATTGCCATCGTTATATATTCTTGAAACCGTAATGTTTGTCAGGAACAATCCTAGATTATTTCCCCGCACAGCAGATCAATTTCCCAGGAATAGACGTGACCAAACTCAACTATGTGGACTACCCTGTAGGACTGCACTTATGCGCAAAAGTGTTTTTCGTATGGCTCCAATTGTCTACAATAAGCTGCCTAAAAGTTGGAAGGAGCTTAATAATGTGCACTTGAAAAGAAAACTTAAGACATATTTAGTAAATAAGGCATACTATAACATTAACGAGTTCCTAGAGGAAAGATTTGTATTTTGATTAGGTAGTCTTAATAATTTATTTTTCTTTTGATGTTCTGTTTGACTTTTTTGTTATTTTAATTTTTTACAATGTCACTATTATTCTTTAACTATCTACTAATTTATTTTTATTTTAAGAGAATGTTTTAATTAAAAGTATTTGTTGACATTTGCACGTCACATCATGTGGCAAACATGTCTGTATTTGTTATTGTTGTTGTTACCATCTTGCATGCAAGTCTTTAATTGTATGTATGACACATGTTTAAGCAAATAAATATTATCTTATCTTATCTTATCTTATCACAAATATATTTACACGCAAGTGAGCCCACTGCTGCATGATGCTCAACATGGCTTTCGAGTCGGTCGGGGTACGGTGAGTAACTTACTGTAGTTTGTGTCATATTTGGCGCCAGTAGTGGACGCTGGAGGGCAGGTGGACGTCGCGTACTTTGACTTTCGGAAGCCTTTTGATATGGTGGATAATGAATTAATGACATTCTATTAACAAAATTAGCTGCTTTAGGTTTTTCACCGCATTTACTAAAGTTCTTTGCGAGTTACCTAAGTGAGCTCCGGCAGTACGTTGAGTACGCCGGTCATAAATATAAACCATTTTTTACGTTTTCTGGGGTAAGCCAAGGCACTCATTTAGGTCCACTGGAATTCATAATTATGGTTAATGATCTCCCTGGGGTCGTGAGCAGTGCGAGGTGTTTGCTATTTGCAGATGATCTTAAAGTATTTATCTCGGTAGCCAGCGCCTCGGACTGTGAGCGACTTCAGCGGGATCTCGATAAGGTGGGACAGTGGAGCCAGGAAAACAAACTGGTCTTCAATGTGAACAAATGTTTCGTGATGACGTACAGTCGCGCGCGCGGTCCGCTGCAGAATCAGTATGAGATGGACGGCTCAGTGATGCCGCGAGTCACGCATATGGGGGATCTTGGGGTTCAGATGGTAGCCGAGTTGACTTTTCGCAACCATATTATTGATTTATGTAGCTAATCCTTTAGACATTTGGGTTTTATATTAATAAGACAATGTACGGATTTTCAAAGTATAGCATAGCAGTGGTAAAAATACTTTATAATGCTTTAGTTCGTAGTCGTCTCGAGACAAGTGCTATCATATGGAATCCGCATGAAGCCAAATATAGTCTCATGGTTGAAAAAATACAAAATAAATTCACCAGGCATTTACGAGTATATTTAAAACAATATGGGGTGTACCCATTCTACCCGTTGATGTATCCGAGTCTGTTTGTGCTGGGCATGGTCGGGTAGACTAGGCTGGCGGTTAGGAGGGACGTCGCATTAGTGAAGTACGTGGCGAGGGTGCTGCGCGGGCTGGTGCACCACCCAGATGTACTGGAGGCGCTGCGGCTGCGTGTCCCGGACGGGTATGTGGGGGCGCGCCGCCGCCCCGCTTTGTTAGAGGTGCTATGGGCTAGGACAAATTTATTAAAGTTTGCCCTATTGTCAAGGGCCGCTCGCATTATTAATAATATGCCAACGGAAGATGTTTTCGATGGCTTGCCGAAATTTTCATCAGGAGCACAAAGGTGTTTTGAAGAAGGCGTAGATACTTAATTGAAATTGTATTTATTTTTTATTTATATTTCTTTTTGTTTACTGTTAAATTTTATGTTAAACTCTATTTTATAGATATATGTAAATAGTTTATTAAGTGTGTATAACATCGTCTTGGGAGACTGTAAGGTGTTGTACTGTGTGTTAATAAATAAATAATAAATAACAGAACAACAACAGTAACAATCAGTATTTTCCTTTAGGGAAAAAAAAGCGATTCGTTTGAATAAAACATACAGTCGAGAGGTATCGTGGGACGCCCGGTTGGAAGAAGTTCCTTTCGCTGTTGCAGTCAAAATGTTGCACGTTTTTCGGTCTAGCTCTGTAGCGCAGAGCTAGACAGAAAAAAGCACGTGCGATAAGGAACTTCCCTCCAAAACTGATTCACCAAAATGCTTTATGAAGTAGGTACCACCTGCAACACATAAGCAATCATGAAAGGTATTGCTTGATTACGAAGCTCGTTACAACAATATCTAATAGTTATGGTTTCTATATTGGAAATGCTGGAAAAAGTTACAAATTTTAGAAACGTGTTTTTTTCGGTCTATCTCTGTAGCGCAGAGCTTCGAAAAAAGCACGTGCGATAAGAAAATTAACTCTAAAACTGGTTGGTTCACAAAAAAATCATTATAAAAAGGTACCAAATGAAATTATATAGAAGATTACTAAAGTATTACCACGATAAATCCTACATACCTACTTAATTAATTATAAGGGTAGGTAGGGATCGTCTAATGTAAATCTGCACGCCGCTGCACTAAAATTTCCATACAAACATTTGTAATACTTAAACATAATTGTCTGCACTCGCCTGCTGGCTGAAATGTGGGTGTGGGGAAACAAGGCGTGATGTTATGTTTATGTTTTGTCTTTCATTTTCAGAAGCACTGTCTCGGCCCAATTGTCGCATAAGGACTGGCCACGAAATAATCAACAATTTACACAGTATTTCAAATTCCTTCCCGTGCTTTTCATTTCCTTTCCTTCATTATGCAAAATCCTAGATAGCGTTTCTAACGATTTATTATTAATAAACAGTAAGTTTTATTATTAACGTACCTTTGAGTTGGAAAAATAATGGTGCTCCTATGTCAGTAAACGTTTATCATCCGACGATAAACCGGAATTTCCTAACTCTGCCAAGTTATGGCAAAGTCCGGTCCTTCCTTTTAAGGACACCCCGGTTCGATCCTCTGGTTGCGCAATTTTTTAATGAAATTTTCCAGTAGACAGTACTTTGACTATTTCATAGACTTGGAGATTTATAACTAGAAAAATATGGCTTGCCACACACCTCTAACCGTTAACCTTTTTGCCGTACAAGTATAGGTAGGTATGATGAGCGTGGTGATTTGTGAAACTTGTTTAACATGATAGTTAATAGCAGAAGACAGATTGCTGTAGCTTCCAGTAAAACTGTTTCCGCTTCATCTGGTTAGACCAGCAGCTGTGTTCAATAGTGCTATCACGAATACTATGCTTCTAGGCATATGCTGCTACCTAGGTGCATTGCTTAAATGTTCATGTCATAATGAAACCTTAGCAAGGTCAATAGGTACTTGTTCGTCAATATTTATTGACAATTCAGCTAAGTTCGAGGAATATTACATCACTCTATAGGCACATACACAAGCTACCTATCTCTATTGTAAACGATGTTCGTTATATATATATGTACTGCACAAGTCTGTGGTTATTTACCCTTTGTAATTTGCGGAGAGGTTTTCCAAACGTATAGTTGTCATGAAGGAAACTTTTGATTGTTAGCTCTATGTATTGGCAGCGACAAGCTCATTCTCATATCATATACTCCTACACTACAGTGTTCCTGTATTGATAGCCCTTCTGAACTATGTATGTTAGAGCTAGGACCTTTTTCAGCTGCATACCCAACCAAACACAGTTTTTGTGCTTATTATTCGGGAAATCCCGTAGGGCACACGGCTTGGTGCCCAATGGGATTTCCCATCGATAAAAATAATGAACTTACATATAAACTTTTGTCCCCTATTTAATCCCTTAAGGGAATGAATTCAAAATTCCTTCCTTAGAGCTAACTTTCGTTTGTGAATGGAACTCTTGGCTAAAATGTAGGTTTAGGGTGTGTATTGTTTGTCAGTGAATGAATGAATGAATGAATTTAAGATTAAATTCAATATTTATTTTAAATGATTTTGTAAAATTGGCAAAGACCTCGTGGAAGTCTAGCTGATGTCCTCAACACGTAAATTGGTTTTCCTGAACAGGTAGCCATTATGAAGGCTGCAAGGAAAGACAAAAGACCGCATATATAGGTGGAGTAACAATTTATTAACGTTGTTGTAAGTTTCTTAGGTGTATTGGTTGTAAATTAATTAAATATTAAATAACGGTGGCATGGTAGTAGATGAATCTTTGGATGATATTCTCTACTGGTGGTTTTGTTGGTAGATTTCGTGACCTGTTCCAATGACGCCGATCACGCCAAGACCGTGTTTCTGTAAACAAAACAAACATTAGTTAGATATTTTTTCTGATTAATAGCGAGAGGTCTGGAAAGGGTTAGCTCGTAAACAAGTAGGTACCTATAAGTTTGTAGTTTAAGAAATGGATTGTTAGTCCATATTATATGACGATACTAAAACTAGTAAGTCATTTCTAATAAACAGTATCCGCTTCTATAACAAGTTGCCAAAATCGGTTACAGAACTTAGCGATGGAAAGTTTAAAACTCACATCAAACGTGTCCTTATCAAAAAAGCATATTACAAGATAAAAGACTACGTTGAAGACAAGGAAGTTTCGCATGAATTCCTTCTGCACATGTGGCTTCCCTGGTAACTCATTAGCACCATAACTATGTGAGCGTCTATTAACTGCTTCCAAATTACAATGTTAATTTTAATTATTTTATTTTTTACACTTTCTGACATATTCTTGTCATTATTTGACATTATACAACACTTGTATTATCGAGTATTTATTAGTGATTCTCGTGGAAATCATATCACTTGGTTTAAATAGGTTGATTTTACTTATGTAGATTCCTTTACATATTGTGAATGAGAGAACGTTGTAGGCCTACAGTTTCTATTCTTTATTTTCATTCCTCTAAGTACCTGGTACTTATTGACAGGCCTGCACTGTCCTCCCATACCTAATATCACTGTAATTTGAAAACATTATAAAATCCAATTATTTTTAAAAGAGTAACCATGGAGTTTCTTGCCGGCTCTTCTCCATACGAAGCGACAAATTGGAACCGTGCACCTAGCTTCTGACGTTTCATAAGTGCCCTTGCAGGTTTATGTGAAATAAAATATTTTGATTTGATTTGATTTGATAATTCTATTCAACTTAAGGGTCTGACTATCAAAGTAAGATACCTTAAATCTTCGTAATGTTGAAAAGAACTTGGGTGCTAAGGTAAATATTTGAACAAGGAAAACATTCTACATAATTCTGTATCTACTAATCTACTTGTCAGCAAAAACGATAAAAAAGAAGTATGCATCTCGTCTACAGCAAAGCAAAAGACTTTGTGGAGACGGAGATTATTCTAGGATCAACTAAATTTAACACACTATCTTGTAAATGAACCCGTCTATTTTACGTAGTTATTATGTCTATATAGTAGACGGGGCAGTTTACTATCGGTTATTATTTGTACTCACAATAACTTTGCCGCCCTTCTTGATAGCGCTGCCGAAGCCCTTAGGGCTGGCACTAGCGCCGCCCAATATCAGCGCCAGGACTGCCATCATCAGCACGACGAGACCGAACAGCTTCATGATGGAAAGTTAATGTTTAAAACAATTTACTGTTGTTTAACTAAAGAAGCGCAAACTTCGAATGATGATTGATCGAATTCGTAGTCTCTTTATATATTCACAAAAGGTAACATTACGGTACATGATAGGGGTTTTTCGTATTAGTCAGTAACAGTAAGTTTAGATGAGGTTTGTACGGAAAAGCGCAATTGAGAATAAGGATAAAGTAAGTGGAACTGTTTCATTGAAGCTTTTACGTCATACGTAGTTACCCACTAAGTGCGTAGTGGCCTGAAAACAGATCGTTATGTAAGTTAGCCTCCAATTTTTTAAGAATGCAAACATCCCTTATGTTAAAAGAATATATCAAAACAAGAGTAAAAAGGGTTTTTCACTGTTTTATTTATTTTTTCGCCTTCATGGTGACTGACGTCATTGGAACAGGTCAAGAAATGAACCAATAAAACTACAACTAGAAGAAACCACCCGAAGATCCTTCATCTTCTGCCACACCACACAGTCATTATTTAAAAAGATATATTTATTGCATTTATGGAAACTTAATAATTTCAATTTGAATAAACAAATTGAAATTCCTCCGCATACTTTTATCTTTTGTCTTAACTTACACCTGTTTCCTAATTAACTATGTATGTTTAGAACACAGGTTTAGAACTACAGGCTATGTGGATACTTAGATAACTGGCGAAATGTGCGTGAACTATAGGTACCTACACGCCTGCCTAACCCGAAAACAAGCATGATGGTGTAAAGCAAATTACGCCACCTACCTATCTGTGAAATATCTATGAAAACTTGTACTTATGTTGTAGTCGTTGCCTCCCAAATATTGGAACAATAACAACAGAAATACAACAGTAACAATCAGAATTTTCCTGAAGGGAAAAAAAAGATTCGTTTGAATAAAACATACAGTCGAGAGGTATCGTGGGACACCCGGTTGGAACGAAGTTCCTTTCGCTTTTGCGATCAAGATGTTGCACGTTTTTCGGTCTAGCTCTGTAGCGCAGAGCCAGACAGAAACAAGCACGTGCGATAAGGAACTTAATTTCAAAACTGATTCACTAAAATGCATTATGAAGTAGCTGGGCGGATTTTTTTAAAAGTGTACATATTTTTAAATGAGGGTCCTCATATTTTATGTATTTTTTTCAGTATTTGTATTTGAATTCTTATTGTCTATTAATTGAACTTTAAGAAAATGTATAGAATATTGTAATATCTGTTACAGATTAATCATAATATGTTATTGAAATTCAGTTACAGGATTTTGAGTTCCACTGATTAACTATTTATTAACTTACTCAGTGAGTTAACTGAAACGGGTATGATGAAAATCATACTTTTTATTAATACCAGGTAGGTTTATAAATGAAAATAATAAACATTTAGTTCAGACAAAGGTATAAAAAAAAATGAAATGCATGTCTATATCCTCTGACTAACTTATTGATTAATCAGTTGCGTCTTCTTCTTTATAACTATTCAAAATGTAATTGATTTCTGTTTTGTAAGATAATTTGAAAGTAAAACAAAAATATGTTGTGTTCATTACAATATTTAAAATTTTAAAAACTGGACACAAACGTAAGAAAAACCCAAAATTTTGAATTATTCTAAGAGGGACAGTTACTCGTTGGAACGTCGAAATTATTCAGTGGAAAATTAAGGGCTCTGGTTACAATGAAGGATTTTCGTGACAATTTTCATTTATTCATCAACTTATTTAAATAATTTTGCTTTGTGAAAATATACAAACTAGAAAACTACATAAACTCCGATAACACTTTTACATAAATAATAAAAAGTCTTAAAAATATAATTGTGCTCTTCAAATTTTATTGGGTCTTGCTCTCATTAACTCTTATTATCACCTAATAATCAAATTATAATTTAAATACTTTGTATCTAATACCTACTCTTTAAAACAATAAAGCTGGGAAGGATTCTAACGATACCATACGACACATTTAAACCGGTTCAGTTGTTAAGTTTAAGTTGAAAGAACAAACGCACACACACATACGTGAACCCATATTTGGTTCTAAAATGTTTAGGAAAATAATATTATTATAACTAGCCCCAATTGCACCAACTAAACCCAAGCCCTAGTAATATTTATTCGATTTTTTTGAATTGAAAATCCTTGTTATTGAGAACCTTTAAAAAAATCGTACTGTCTGATAATGTTTTAAGGCAAAAAAAAAACAATTACATCAAGCACAACAAAAACAAATAAATATCCACGTTCAGTTAAGTTGGTAGTTTTAAAATGATTTGTGCCTATTTTAATCACGCAATAAAATATAAAAGTGATTGATGGAACGCTGTTCGTTGTGAATGCAGCTTTAGCGTTCCATTGTGTCACAATTTTCTCCGCTGAGTAATATTTTTGACGGAATTAGTCAGTGGAATGTAACGAAAGTCCGAAAAAAAATATGTTAGCATTATTATTTCCATGATTTGCATTTATATCCACGAAATAATGCAACAATTTATGAAACTAATAACTGACTGTTCGTAAATTAAGTACGAAACATGTAAAAGATTCTTCAATTATCTTAAAAAGTGCTGCTAGTCACTGGATATATTTTGTGCATAACTGTAAGCGTCTTCACTGTAACGATTGTGCACGATACTGGTAAATTTGCTGTCAATATGTCGGTAGCGAATCAGACGGCTTTGTAATGTTACTAACGAAAGAAAATATTTCTGATTTAGTAATATTTTCCTAACGCCACTAAAACTCGCGTAAGGCAGGGAAAAATTCCACCCGGTCAAATTCTCAGACTTTGATTTAAAAATAATTTAAAATCAAATTGTTATTTTAATGCATTGTTGTATAGGTTTTTCAGTAATACGTTATTAAAGCCGTCTAAAACTGTTATTACATCAATCTACATACTGATAACTAAACTGTTATTCTTCTTTTCAAGTTACTACGTGATGATGGGACACGGCAACAACCTGCTTCTTGGTAATTTTATTGCACTGAAAAACGATGAATAAACCAAAACACATTGGAAAAAAAATACAGAAATGCTACCAAACATATGCTCAATCAAGTGACGTTAAAAATATTAGTGTATCGTAATGGCGTGAATAAAAAAAAAAATCTAAAGTTACGGGACATCGTGAAAACTTAATGTACACTTTTAAAAAAATCCGCCCAGCTACCACCTCCAACATGTAAGCAATCATGAAAGGTATTGCTTGATTACGAAGATGGTTACAACAATATCTAAGACTTATGGTTTAGTTTAATGGAGATGCTGGAAAAAATTACTAATTTTAGAAACGTGCCTTTTTCGGTTTAGCTCTGTAGCGCAGAATTTTGAAAAAAGCACGTGCGATAAGGAACTTAACTCCAAAACTGGTTCACCAAAATTCATTAGGAAGAAGGTACCAACTGAAATCATATTGAATTTTACCCAAGTATTACCACGATAAATTCTACATACCTACTTAATTTATTAAAAGGGTTGGTAGGGATCGTCTAATTTAAATTTGCACGCCGCTCCATTACAATTTCTATACAAACATTTGTAATGAGTAAGCAACAAGCAGTGATTTCTATGATCGTGATAGTGATGCAGAATTGTCAACATGTTGACGCGAAATAAAAACGAAGTGATAAACTAGATTAGCGTGAAGAAAACGACATGTCAGCGACGGAAAATTCGTACGTACAAATGAAGCAATATCCTTCAAAAGGATACAAATGGTGATTGATAGTTTGTTACGCAAAGTGGTGGAGTTTGAAGTAATTTTTATTCTTTGTAGAGAAGGAAGGTACTCGCTATACGTAGAACCAAAATTACTTTTTGTTGTCAAACGATCGAGGAAACAACCATCTACACACCGTAAGGAATATTGTTTCTTGTAGCGCTCGGCCGCTATAGTAACGCTTGCTAACAAATGTGGTCATTACGGGATCTTGTTTTCAAATTGATCAGATGTAAGTTTCCTCGATACTACATACATATTTTGTCTAGATAGGTACGTCATGTTTAAGCTTATTGATTAAAACGTTCCTAGAATTTGTTTATTTCTTCAGAAGGGTAGTTTCAAACAAACTCACGCTGAAACAACAGGATTTTTCAGAAGTTGTTGTTTAACTTATCTTCTTCAGTGTCTGTAGTCTAACCGGATGCTGCTCATTCACTATCATAATTACAGCACGCAATAACCCTAATATGCATGGGACGGTCCATGGCCTTTTTTGCTACTCGTGTAATGTAGTGATCAGTAACTGTTTTCCTCTCCTTTGTAATCGTCCAGGTCTCGGCACCGTAGGTCATTGTTGGCAGGGCTCATAGCTTGAAAAAGCAGGTTTTTAAGCAGAAGGGATCTATTCGGGCCCAAAAAAAAATTCCAGCTTGCCAAATGTCGCCCACCCAAGCTGTATTCTCTTGAAAATCTCTTTGTTGGAATGCTCCTTGTCAAAACTGTCCTCCAAAAAACGTAATGGTCAACCATGTACCAGTATTTTACATGCAGCGACTGCCAAGCAACAAGTAGTGGAATTATACGTAGACTAAGTGGATGTTATGTTACACCAACATAGTTGGGAAATGGCTAGGCAGGTGATAGTGATGGCAAAAGGCTCACCCCCTATTACGAGTTTACATGTGACTTAAACATAATTGTCTGCACCCGCCTGCTGGCTGAAATGTGGGTGTACTATAGTATACCTCAGCCCAAGCCTTCAGGGAAACAAGGCGTGATGTTATGTTTATGTTTTGTCTTTCAGGTTCAGAAACACTGTCTCGGCCCAATTGTCGCATAAGAACTGGCCAAGAAATAATCAACAATTTAAACAGTATTTCAAATTCCTTCCCTTGCTTTTCTTTTCCTTTCCTTCAATGCAAATTCCTTATTATGCAAAATCCTAGATAGCGTTTCTAAGGATTTATTATTAATAAACAGCAAGTATAATTAATAACGTACCTTTGAGTCAGAAAAATAATGGTGCTCCTATGTCGGTGAACGTTTATAGTCCGATGATAAACCGGAATTTTCTAACTCTGCCAAGTTATGGAAAAGTCCGGTCCTTCCTTTTAAGGCCACCCCGGTTCGATCCTCTGGTTGCGCAATTTTTTAATGAGATTTTCCAGTAGACAGTACTTTGAGTATTTCATAGACTTGGAGATTTATAACTAGAAAAATATAGCTTGCCACACACCTCTAACCGTTAACCTTTTTGCCGTATAAGTATAGGTAGGTATGATGAGCGTGGTGATTTGTGAAACTTGTTTAACATGATAGTAAATAGCAGAAGACAGATTGCTGTAGCTTCCAGTAAAACTGTTTCAGCTTCATCTGGTTAGACCAGCAGCTGTGTTCAATAGTGCTATCACGAATACTATGCTTCTAGGCAGATGCTGCTACCTAGGTGCATTGCTTAAATGTTCATGTTATACTGAAACCTTAGCAAGGTCAATAGGTACTTTTTCGTCAATATTCATTGAAAATTCAGCTAAGTTCGAGGAATATTACATCACTCTATAGGCACATACACAAGCTACCTATCTCTATTGTAAACGATGTTCGTTATATATATATATGTACTGCAAGTTGGTGGTTATTTACCCTTTGTAATTTGCGAAGAAGTTTTCCAAACGTATCGAGTTGTCATGAAGGAAACGTTTGATTGTTAGCGCTATGTATTGGCAGCGACAATCTCATCCTCATATCAAATACTCCTACACTTCAGTGTTTTTGTATTGATATCCCTTCTGAATTATGTATGTTAGAGCTAGGACCTTTTTCAGCTGTATACCCAACCAAACACAGTTTTTGTGCTTATTATTCGGGAAATCCCGTAGGGCACACGGCTTGGTGCCCAATGGGATTTCCCATCGATAAAAATGATGAACTTACGTATAAACTTTTATCCCCTATTTAATCCCTTTAAAGAATGAATTCAAAATTATTTCCTTAGAGCTAACATTCGTTTATGTATGGAATTCTTGTCTAAAATTTAGGTGTAGGCTGTGTATTGTCTGTCAGTGAATGAACGAACGAATGAATTTAAGATTTTTTTGCAAGTGTCAAGATTAAATTCAATATTTATTTGAAATAATTTTGTACTTATTTTAAATAACCTTGTGGAAGTCTAGCTCATGTCCTCAACACGTAAATTGATTTTCCTGAACAGGTAGCCATTATGAAGGCTGCAAGGAAAGACAAAAGACCGCATATATAGGTGGAGTAACAATTTATTAACGTTGTTGTAAGTTTCTTAGGTGTATTGGTTGTAAATTAATTAAATATTAAATAACGGTGGCATGGAAGTAGATGAATCGTTGGATGATATTCTCTACTGGTGGTTTTGTTGGTAGATTTCGTGTCCTGTTCCAATGACGCCGATCACGCCAAGACCGTGTTTCTGTAAACAAAACAAACATTAGTTAGATATTTTTTCTGATTAATAGCGAGAGGTCTGGAAAGGGTTAGCTCGTAAACAAGTAGGTACCTATAAGTTTGTAGTTTAAGAAATGGATTGTTAGTCCATACTATATGACGAAAATTCTATTCTACTTAAGGGTCTGACTATCAAAGTAAGATATTTTAAACCTCCGTAATGTTGAAAAGAACTTGGGTGCTAAGGTAAACATTTGAACAAGGAAAACATTCTACATAATTCTGTATCTACTAATCTACTTGTCAGCAAAAACGATAAGGAAGAAGTATGCATCTCGTCTACACCAAAGCAAAAGACTTTGTGGAGACGGAGATTATTCTAGGATCAACTAAATTCAACACACTATCTTGTAAATGAATCCGACGGGGTAGTTTACTATAGGTTATTATTTGTACTCACAATCACTTTGCCGCCCTTCTTGATAGCGCTGCCGAAGCCCTTAGGGCTAGCACTAGCGCCGCCCAATATCAGCGCCAGGACTGCCATCATCAGCACGACGAGACCGAACAGCTTCATGATGGAAGGTTAATGTTTAAAATAATTGAGTGTTGTTTAACTAAAGAAGCGCAAACTTCGAATGATGATTGATCGAATTCGTAGTCTCTTTATATATTCACAAAAGGTAACATTACGGTACATGATAGGGGTTTTTCGTATTAGTCAGTAACAGTAAGTTTAGATGAGCTTTGTACGGAAGCGCAATTGAGAATGCGAAAGCGTCATACGTAGTTACCACTACGCACAAAAACAGAGAACAGAAACAGATCGTTATGTAAGTTAGCCTCCAATTTTTTAAGAATGCAAACATCCCTTATGTTAAAATCAAAGAGTAAAAAGGGTTCTTCACTGTTTTATTTATTTTTTCGCCTTCATGGTGACTGACGTCATTGGAACAGGTCAAGAAATGAACCAATAAAACTACAACTAGAAGAAACCACCCGAAGATCCTTCATCTTCTGCCACACCACACCGTCATTATTTAAAAAGATATATTTATTGCATTTATGAAAACTTAATAATTTCAATTTGAATAAACAAATTGAAATTCCTCTGCATACTTTTATCTTTTGTCTTAACTTACACCTGTTTCCTAATTAACTATGTATGTTTAGAACACAGGTTTAAAACTACAGGCTATGTGGATACTTAGATGACTGGCGAAATGTGCGTGAACTATAGGTACCTACACGCCTGCCTAGCCCGAAAACAAGCATGATGAAGTAAAGCAAATTACGCCACCTACCTATCTGTGAAATATCTATGAAAATTTGTACTTATGTTGTAGTTGTTGCCTCCCAAATATTGGAACAATAACAATAGTTAGTTAGTAGGTAAAAGTAATAAGTCCAGAGTTTACCCAGAGTGGTACACGTCAGATTTAATATGGGATATCAAGCGAAAGTGGAGACATCATAAATTATTTAAAGTAACGTCATCCCCGAGTGATTACGAAGTGTTTACTCGGTACCGGTCAATAGTTAAACGTAAAATCACTACAGCGTATCAAGCGTACCAAAATAAATTACAACTTAATTTTAAGGATGATCCCAAATCATTCTGGAACTTTGTTCGAGCAAAGCAATGCAGACATAATAAGCCCCAAAGCACAAAGGATGGCGTAGTGTTGAGGGAGGCGGAGGCTGCTGAGTGTTTTGCTTCCTATTTCCACTCGGTGTACAGTGCGCCACGGCCGACGTTAGACTCAGCCGCAGCGGAGCTCGCGGCCGGTGGTGGAGCGAGCGCGGCGCGCGTCCACATTGACTGCGCAGTGAGTCAGTAGGAGTTGCACGCGGCACTCCAGCGGCTCAAGCCCAAACAGTCGGTGGGTCCGGATGGAATACCACCTTTCGTTGTCAGGGACTGCAGCTCAGTCTTTTGGAAACCACTGTTACACATTTACAATCTATGCTTACAAGAAGGACACTATCCAGATCAATGGAAAATGACGCGAGTTATCCCGGTACCAAAGGGGGAGGTTCAGGGTCGGACATCGGTGGTTATCGCCCGGTGGCCGTACTGTTGGCGTTCGCGAAGGTTTTTGAATCAGTGTTACACAAATATATTCACACGCAAGTGAGCCCACTGCTGCATGATGCTCAACATGACTTTCGAGTCGGTCGGGGTACGGTGAGTAACTTACTGTCGTTTGTGTCATATTTGGCGCACGTAGTGGACGCTGGAGGGCAGGTGGACGTCGCGTACTTTGACTTTCGGGAGACTTTTGATATGGTGGATAATGACATACTATTAACAAAATTTGCTGCTTTAGGTTTTACACCGCATTTACTAAAGTTCTTTGCGAGTTACCTAAGTGAGCGCCGGCAGTACGTTGAGTACGCCGGGCATAAATCTAAACCATTTTTCACGTTTTCTGGGGTTACCAAGGCACTAATTTAGGTCCACTGGAATTCATAATTATGGTTAATCATCTCCTTGGGGTCGTGAGCAGTGCGAGGTGTTTGCTATTCGCAGATGATCTCGGTAGTGAGCGCCTCGGACTGTGAGCGACTTCAGCGGGATCTCGATAAGGTGGAACAGTGAAGCCAGGAAAACAAACTGGTCTCCATTGTGAACAAATATTTCGTGATGACGTACAGTCGCGCGCGCGGTCCGCTGCAGAATCAGTATGAGATGGACGGCTCAGTGATGCCGCGAGTCACGCATATGCGGGATCTTGGGGTTCAGATGGTAGCCGAGTTGACTTTTCGCAACCATATTATTGATTTATGTAGCTAATCCTTTAGAAATTTGGGTTTTATATTAAGACAATGTACGGATTTTAAAAGTATAGCATAGCAGTGGTAAAAATACTTTATAATGCTTTAGTTCGTAGTCGTCTCGAGACAAGTGCCGTCATATGAAATCCGCATGAAGCCAAATATAGTCTCATGGTTGAAAAAATACAAAATAAATTCACCAGGCATTTATATTTAAAACAATATGGGGTGTACCCATTCTACCCGTTGATGTATCCGAGTCTGTTTGTGCTGGGCATGGTCGGGTACACTAGGCTGGCGGTTAGGAGGGACGTCGCATTAGTGAAGTACGTGGAGAGGGTGCTGCGCGGGCTGGTGCACCACCCAGATATACTGGAGGCGCTGAGGTTGTGTGTCCCGGACGGGTATTAGGGGGCGTGCCGCCGCCCCGCTTTGTTAGAGGTGCTATGGGCTAGGCCAAATTTATTAAAGTTTGCCCCATTGTCAAGGGCCGCTCGCATTATTAATAATATGCCAACGGAAGATGTTTTCGATGGCCTGCCGAAATTTTCATCAGGAGCACAAAGGTGCATTGAAGAAGGCGTAGATACTTAATTGAAATTGTATTTATTTTTTATTTTTATTTTTTAAATTTTATGTTAAACTCTATTTTATAGATAAATAGTTTATTAAGTGTGTATAACATCGTCTTGGGAGACTGTAAGGTGTTGTACTGTGTGTTAATAAATAAATAATAAATAACAGAACAATAACAGTAACAGTCAGAATTTTCCTTAAAGGAAAAAAAAGCGATTCGTTTGAATAAAACATACAGTCGAGAGGTATCGTGGGACGCCCAGTTGGAACGAAGTTCCTTTCGCTGTTGCGGTCAAAATGTTGCACGTTTTTCGGTCTAGCTCTGTAGCGCAGAGCTAGACAGAAAAAAGCACGTGCGTTAAGGAACTTCCCTCCTAAACTGATTCACCAAAATGCTTTATGAAGTAGGTACCACCTGCAACACATAAGCAATCATGAAAGGTATTGCTTGATTACGAAGCTCGTTACAACAATATGTAATAGTTATGGTTTCTATATTGGAAATGCTGGAAAAAGTTACAAATTTTAGAAACGTGTTTTTTTCGGTCTTGTTCTGTAGCGCAGAGCTTCGAAAAAAGCACGTGCAATAAGGAAATTAACTCCAAAACTGGTTCCCCAAAATTCATTATGATAAAGATACCAACTGAAATTATATTGAAGATTACCAAAGTATTATCACGATAAATCCTACATACCTACTTAATTAATTATAACGGTAGGTAGGGATCGCCTAATGTAAATCTGCACGCCGCTCCACTAAAATTTCCATACAAACATTTGTAATGAGCAAGCAAGAAGCAGTGATTTCTATGATCGTGATAATGATGCAGAATTTTCAACATGTTGACACGAAATAAAAACGAAGTAATGAAGTAGAAGAGCAGCCTGAAGAAAACGGCAAGTCAGCGACGGAACATCTTCGCACGTACAAATGAAGCAAAATCCTTCAAAAGGATACAAATGGTGATTGATAGTGTGTTACGAAAAATGGTACAGTTTGAAGTCATTTTAATTCTATGTACAGAAGGAAGGTACCGCTCTACGTAGAACCAAAATTACTTTATGTTGTCACACGTACTTACATATTTTGTCCAGATAGGTGATCATGTTTAAGCTAATTGATTAAAACGTTCCTAGAATTTGTTTATTTTTTCAGAAGGTTGGTTTCAAACAGACACCGTGAATCAATAGGATTTTTCCGAAATAGTTGTTTAATGCATCTTCATCACTTTCTAGTCTAGCCAGATGCTGCTCTTTCCTTATCATAACTATAGCACGGAATAACCCTTATATGCATGGGACGCTCCATGGTCTGTTTTGCTTGTCGTGTAATGTAGTGGCCAGTAACTATTTTCCTCTCCTTTGTAATCGTCCATGTCTCGGCACCGTAGGTCATTGTTGTCAGGACACATAGCTTGAAAAAGCAGGTTTTTAGGCACAAGGGATCTTTTTGGGCCGAAAAAATTTTCCAGCTTGCCAAATGCCGCCCACCCAAGCTGTTGTCTCTTGAAAATCTTTGTTGGAATACTACTTGTTAAAGCCATCCCCCAAATTTTACCAGAATTGTACATGGAGCTCAGACCAAATAAAAAAGATAGACGGAGCGCGGCGCTCTCACAGTGAAGCAGGGTAAAGGAAGCCAAATTTGAAAAAGGAAGCCGATCGTGTTCTAGAGCGACTCGCGACACCGAACGAGGTAGACATCATAACCTTATTATTGCAAATTGTTGTAAAATGCCGTCCTGTGTCGTAAAAACTTGTAAAACAATTCCGTTTTTAAAAACAAAACCATCGGGATTTCATTTCACAAGTAAGTTTTTCATTTGATTTAATTTGATAAATAAATACAAAAATATTTCGTAAAGCGGTTTTGGAACACAAACCCTCACATACTGTCGTCGGTGTGACCAGTATATCCGCATTCAAATTCCCCGAAATGCGGGCAATGTGGGAGTGTTTGTGATTATTAATGTTAATATTACTTTTCGTATTGGTTAAATGTTTATAACTATTACGAAAATTATTATTAACTATTTTGAATGTCAAACATAGGTATCCATGAATAAATAACTCGGGTATATATTATAGTATAACTTGAATACAATATGATAGGAGACGTGACCATTAAATAGCACGTGACTATTATTATTATTATTTCTACGTACAAGTACTTACAACATAATATATAGTTTTATGTATAAGATATTTTTGGATTCATTTATTTCTCGACTACGACTGAAAACCAATTAAATTTAGATTTCCACGTACCAGTACATACACATCCCGTCTGGTGAAAATCTAAACATACAAACTAGCAATATAACTATACTTGAAAAAGTACCTAACAGTAAAAAGTGTTTTATTTATAAGAATTTATTTTTCATGAAAAAGCAAAATTATTTAATCAGAATTGAGGTAAAAAGTTTTTAGTGGCAACATTTTTTACTTAGCACACATACGCATGGCAAGTGTTGCGACGCGAGCTCACGCACACAACTCTGTACACGATGCTTCACTTATTTGAACGCTATTGTTGGCGTACGCTCCGTCTACCTTTTTTATTTGGTCTGAGACATGGAGCGACTGCATATCGGACGTTCAGAACCGAACTTACCCCTTGGTAAGACTGGTACTATTTCTGAGGCACGGAGGGGTCTTGGTATGTAAAGATGGTTACCCATCCACGGAACAACTGCGGCAAGCGTAACTTAAATATTTCGTTATTTTTTCTTTAAGATGAGCTGCTTGATAATTGACAAATGTGTGCACTGACCGAACTAGTACACTTAATTTGTTAGCTTCTTTTCACAAATGGCCATTTCAGACACCAATCCACACGGTCGTCACATGATCTGACCAAGATTGACTTAAAAAAAGACTGTGAACTCAGAGTTTGTTTCGGTCTTTCTTCTCAGAGTATTCGGATACGAAACGCCGAAACACTAAAGTTTTTGTACAAACCTACCTTCAGAAATTAAATAATTTTTCATAGCTCGACCCTTGTGGCTATTATTACTTAGCCTCCGAGTCTATCTTATCTTACTTAATGAAAATCATGTATAAATTAATTATCTGACAGACAACGCATAGCCTAAATGGATATTTCCAGAAGCATGAAATTTTGCAAGATGAATTTTTAGTCACCGTTTAAAATTTTCAGGGTGATACGAGTAGTACCCGTGAAATTGAACAACTTTCTCCAAGGAAAATGGGTCGAAATATGAAAAAACACATTTGGACCTCCCATACAAAATGAATAGTCAGCTGATCGATTTAGTATGGGAGGCCCGATTTTATTTAAATGGTACCCGTGAAATTGAACAGTTTTGTTCAAGGAACATGAGTCGAAATATGAAAAAAAATAAAATCGGACAGGGTTGTTTAATTTCACGGGTACCATCACCCTGAAAAATTTGAACGGTGACTAAAAATTCTCCTTGTGTAAGGAAGTCTTGTGCTAAATAAGAAAGTATTTTCTAAAACTCATCCACTAAAGGTGTTAAATAGTGGATAAAAGTTTGTATGGAGGTTCGTTATTTTTGCCGACACAAAATCCAGAAGCAACCGAGCAGAATACATACATAAACTCACACGTTTTTTCCAAAGGGGGGTAGGCAGAAACTACAGAACGCCAACTGCTACGATACTTATATACTCCTTTTGCCTCGCTAACGTTCATACATTAGTGGCCCTAGTGTGAGTCTCATTTAACTATCTCGATCAAAAGCATCGAGTGCGTTCAGTGCTCCGATTGGTACGTCACTAATCCAGGGCTAATTGGAGCACCAAACGCGCTCGAAGCGTTTGATCGAGATGGTAAATGAAACTCACACTAAGGCCTCTGGTCATACACGCAAGCCAGTTGCCAGTACTACGCACCTGGCCTTGCTGAAGAACATCACCAATGAGGTCACTATGTCGTATGGTAATGTCGTATGTTATTTTGTTGTGGGGAAATGCCGCCGACATTCCACCGAAAGACTTTACCAGATAAGTGATTTACTTTCGGTAAGAAAACTATACATAGTTTATACTGTTTTGAAAAAACACAAATGGCTTCCTTATGATACCACTATCTCATCAAAAAGAAGAAAAGATATTATAGCACCGATTCCATGAACAAAAACCAAGTTCTGTAGTAGGCAATACGAGAAACGGTCGTGTCAACTTTATAATAAAATAAACAAAGAGATATATGTATACACCAAACAACATTATGAATGTAAAAAACTTATAATTAAATTGATAAAACCACTCGCATATGAGGACACAGAGGCCCTCCTGCAGACCACGTCATAAGTCACTCAGTCACGCGTACACTTACTCACATATACATACAACATGTACACTTACACACCACACATACACCCCACACACACATATCACGCGTACCCACCCAACTCACATACAACTTACACAAAATGCACACTCATTTAAATAATCTTATGTAAAGTATCAGTCTTATGTAATTCTTTGCTTTTTTTAAAAATTTGCTTCTTTAAAATTATAAAATTATATAATTGTGAATAGTTAATACTGGCATAACTTTTTTTTTGAATGTACATTACGCTAATCTAAGTTGCGGAAGAGTGGAGTGTCCTAATACAGGCATTTATTTGCTTAAAAGGATACTTCTATCACTAGCTATGTGTGTATGTATATGTAGTACATAAATTTGTTAAAGAAATAAACTATTTTTGTATTTTTGTACTCAGACTATCTTTGTTTTGCAGAAAAGAGCTGTTCGATCAATTTATAAATTAAGTCCGAGACACTCTCTCCGAGAGAAATTTAAGGAGATTAATATAATGACTGTGCCTTCACAGTATATTTAAAAAAATCTTATATATGCCCATAAAAATATAAAATTGTTTAAAAATACAGTAATATCCATGGTATAAATACTAGGAATAAACACAAATTTGTTGTACCATCAACAAGGCTCAAGAAAATAGGTGGGCCATTCAGATGTCAATGTATACGCTTTTATAATAAACTTCCAAGCCATGTTCAAGATCTAAGTCTCAATAAATTTAAATAATTCATTAAACGTAAGTTGTGTCTGAAAGCCTTTTATACCGTTAAAGGTTATATTGAGGACAAAAAAGTTTGGGATTGACCTGCTCCAATTTTTGCATACCTACTAAATGTTTTTTGTTTTTGCAAACATAAACTCTTTGACATTTGATGATTATTAAATACACTTTGACATGAATATTTACTTTGAGAAGTATAATATTATTATTGTTTTAATTATTGTGAATGTGAGGTGAGGACTATGTGGGTCATTTTTAAATTTATTTTTTGTTTTGTGTTTCATCTTTTTCTCAGTTAGTTTTAATGTTAATCTGGCAGTTTGAGTACTTTAAGCGGCCCACCCAAATGTCCTTTCTTTTGTATTGTTCGTCAAATTGTTGAGCTCCTCAAGTTCTGAGTTAAGCTGCATGATTACTGATAAATGCGTGCACAGAATGGACAGGCCCACTCAATCTGTGTGGTTCTTTCCTCAAAAGACCATTTCAGACACCAGTCCACATGGTCTTCACATGATCTGACCAAGATTATGCCTGGACTTTAAAAGAGACTGACCTTTGAGTTTGATTCGGCCTTTCTTCTCAGAGTAGTCAGATAGGAAACGCCGACCTCATTTAGTTTAAAAAAAATCTGATTGACGTGTAAAGTGTTTGTACAAACCTACTTACAGAAATAAAATAATTTATCATTTTTTTTTTTAAATAAAATATCACAATAGATGATACTTTATTCACATTACAATCTAGCCTATTAGCTAATAAGTAATTTAAATATAACTTAAACTGCTAAGTAACTATTAAACTAAGAAATCGTCCAATAACGTCTTTCTTATTCACTGTAAGTTAAGGGGAAGACACTTGGTTCACGTGTTCTTTATTAAAGACAGCACTTGCACTACAGTTTAAGTTCACTTACACTGCACTAAACTAACTCAAAGGGTTTTACCCTTTTTAGTCTTCGCACTAATTCAGTGTTGTCAAGGAGTTGGATCGCCTCGACATTCACGTGATGATGAAGTCTGTGTTCATGAGCTTCTGCATATTTCTGTATAACTATGTTTACGACATCCATCTTGAGGTCCCGGTGGAGGTCGCTATTTCTTATGTACCAGGGCGCGTTTACTATATCCCTTAGTACTTCGTTTTGAAAACGTTGTATGATTTGACGATTACTTTGGCTGGTGCAGCCCCACAGCTGAATACCGTAGGTCCATACAGGCTTTAAAACTTGTTTATATAACAACAATTTATTAGATATTGACAATGGTGATTGTCTACCAAGTAGCCAATACATTTTTTGCATCGAATATCTAATTCCGCTCTTTTCTTTTTGACATGCTCTTTCCAGCGCAGTTTTGCATCCAGGGTCATGCCAAGATACTTAGCAGTATTTGCGTATGGTATTTGTTGATTATTTATGAATACTGGGAAGTATTGTGGCTTTTTATTCGTGAAGTCAATGTGGATAGACTTGCTTTCGTTAAGTGTGATACGCCATTTTGCAGTCCACTCATAAACACGATTTACGGACTCTTGAATCTGTTCTACTGCTTCTTCGTGACTATTTCCAACAGCCATGATAGCTGTGTCGTCAGCAAAGGTTGCAATGACATTATTTTCTAGCTCAGGAATATCACAGGTGTATAGTAGATACAGGACCGGACCTAGTACACTACCTTGTGGTACTCCAGCTTTTATCTGCTTAAGATTTGAATAGGCATTTCTTTGTCTTATTCTAAAGAATCTATTTGATATATAGGACTCTATGATGTCTGAAAACTGTTGAGGCAACATTGTTCTTAGCTTATAAATGAGGCCATCATGCCACACTTTATCGAAAGCCTGTGCAACATCAAGGAAAACCGTGGAGCACACCTTCTTCTCCTCTAGTGTTCTTTCAATTATATTAGTAATTCTGTGTACTTGGTTGAGCGTAGAGTGTTGTTCTCTAAATCCAAACTGGTAATCGGGGATTAGATTTCCAGCTTCAATAATCGGCTTCAATCTCTTTAGAAATAGTTTCTCAAAGAGTTTTGACAGCGCAGGTAACAGTGAGATTGGTCTGTAAGATGTTGTTTCATGAGGTGGTTTCCCAGGCTTGGCTATCATGATGACTTCCGCTACTTTCCACATGTCAGGAACGTGTTTCAACCGAAATACGGCATTAATAAGCGTGGTAAGCTTAACTATGGCTTTACGTGAGAGATTTTGTAAGATTTCTCCTGTAATTAAATCGTAACCAGGGGATTTTCTCCGATTAAAATTACACTAGATACTTCTCTTGGGGTAACCAACTTAATATCTGAACTAATTTGTACTCCCTGAATGATCCTTTCATCAGTCTGGGGTTCATTTGGTTGGAATATTTGCTCTAAATGCTCAGCAAACCTTAAAGCTTTTTGTTCGTCTGTCACTGCCCATTTTCCATTTACTCCTTTAATAGGAGGAATTTGCACGATCGGTCGTTTCATGTGTTTAGTAGCTTTCCACAGCGAATAGTTGGTTTTATTGTCACTCGTTAATTGGCGAACGTAGCTGTTTGTTAAGGAGTCGTTGTAGTGTTGAATTTCTGTCGTAAGATGCTTAGTGAGGTTGTTCAGCAGTCTTTTATCTTGTGGACATCTCGTCTGATGCCATCTGTTTCTTTGTTTCCGCTTTTCGGTTATAAGACACCTAATTCCTGCAGGGTAGGTGGTTGCTTTGACCCGGTCTGTTTTTTCCGGTGTGTTTTTCCAGGCAGCTTTCTGTATACAAGTTGTAAAATTACTCAATTCCAAATCCAGCTGTTCCGGAGTTTTTAACGGAACTCTTAATTCTATTGTATTATCCAAGTCTATTCTGAAACTTTCCCAGTCTGTGTAAGTATTTACAAGTGTTGGATTGTTCTCTGTTCGTAGGATCTGATACCATACAGATAAAATTATTGGTGAATGGTCCGAATTCATGTCAAAGCATTCATCGATGCTCACGTAATTAGTAGAGATATTTTTAGTTATAAAAAAGTCTATTAGATCTGGGACTTTGTGTGGATCGCTTGGCCAGTAGGTTGGTTTTCCGGTAGAAATAGCTTCACACTTCAGCTCTTTCATAGCAATCATAAGTTCCTTTCCTTTAGTGGTGGTTAGTCTTGACCTCCAACGCATATTTATAGCGTTGAAATCACCACCTAAGATGAATCTTTGTCCGAGTTGTTGTAAGAACCTCACATAATTTTCTTTTTTTATATTATATCTCGGAGGCGAGTAGATGACCGCTACGGTGACTGGATACACTTGTGATTGAATACAAATCGCCACAGCTTGAATTTCATGACATTCATACTTCAGTTCTTCATGATGATGGAGATTCTCTTTGACTATAACCGCGCTACCACCTCGGGCAGTATTGTCAGGGTGCAGAGCATGGCACACTTTATAACCTCGGAACTTTATGTATGATTGATTAGTAAAGTGAGTTTCAGATATAAGGCATATATCGATGTTCTCTGTTGACAGGACTACTTCCAATTCTTGTTGATGTTTAAGTAGTCCGTTTGAGTTCCATGCCATTATTTTTAATGGATCCTTTTTGTTTGTCTGGAAATAGCATTAGTAGCGCTATTTTCTAGTCTATTCAAACGAGCGTTAAATGAGGATATCAATTTAATAATTTCGTCCAACTTTCCTTCCATACCTTTATCGGCATTAATGTTCTCACGAATATTTGCAAGGTCTACAGTTTTTGCTGTAGCATGCGCATATGTTTTCTTATGAGTGTTTTTATCATTTATCATTTATGTCCTCCTAGGGCGCCCCCTCCCGGCGTTTTCATTCACGTCTGCCTTGTAAATATATTTTGTTCCTTTGCCCTTCATTCATCCCCCGAACTTAACCAAACCATCTAAGCATACACTTTTAAATGTTTGTCACTACATCTTCTTTTAAACCACAGCGTTGTCTTATCATATCATTCCTGCTTAGAATACTATTTACCTAATAAATTATATAGGTAAATTTTATAAAACCAATTTTACAGTTTGTTTGCATAATAGGTGTGTAATACACAAGCTAAGCAATAATGAAAGATAATATTGCTTGATTACGAAGCTGGTTACAAGAATATCTAATAATTACGGTTTTTATATTGGAGTTGCGAATAGCCAAAAAATATAATCTTAAGCTATGTAGCAACAGAATTTTAAAATAAAATAATTTCATTTAAAAAGACATAATTTATTGAAATAAATGGCTAAAATATGTTAGAATTAAATAAATGCAGCGAAAGAACATTATCTACTGCTGTTTTGATTCTTGATATATTTGGTGGCCAGTTCCTATGATACCGATGGCGCCGAGTCCGTGTTTCTGAAAAAAAAGATTAATTACGAAGAAGAAGAAGAAGAACAAGTACAAGAAAAAAAAGAAGATGCACAAGGCTTCTTGAGAAGAAGTACAATTTTTCTAGGACAGGATGTTTTTTAATTTAGGTACTTATTTACATAAAAATCATTTTGATGGTATGGTCTATGCCGCTGTTATCAAAAATTATAATCACCCATGAATTTACGATTTGTTACCGATTGATTGTACTGTCAAACCGAGAAATTCGATGCAGTCAACATAAGATAGAGGTTTTGCGAACACAACACATGAATCGATGACTCCGAAATATTGAGACAAACATTAAAGAATGAAAAGAATACTCACAATAACTTTGCCGCCCTTCTTGATAGCGCTGCCGAAGCCCTTAGGGCTGGCGCTAGCTCCACCCGACATCAGCGCCAGGACTGCCATCATCAGCACGACGAGACCGAACAGCTTCATGATGGAAGGTTAATGTTTAAAACAATTGACTGTTGTTTAACTAAAGAAGCGCAAACTTCGAATGATGATTGATCAAATTCGAAGTCTCTTTATATATTCACAAAAGCTAACATTACGGTACGAGAGGGTTTTTCGTGTTAGTCAGTTACAATACGTTTAGATGAAGTGTTTTCGGAAAAGCACAATTGAGAATAAGGATAAAGTAAGTGGAACTGTTTCATAGAAGCTTTTACGTCATTCATAGTTACCAACTAAAGCCTAGTGCGTTGTGGCCTGAAAACAGATCATTAAGTAGGTTAGCCTACAATTTAAAAAAAAATGTAAACACCCCACCCCTTATGTAAAAAAATACATCAAAACAAGAGTAAAAAAGGGTTCTTCACTGTTTTATTTATTTTTTCGCATTCATGGTGACTGTCAACATTGGAACAGGTCAAGAAATGAACCAACAGAACTACAACTAGAAGAATCCACCCGCAGATCCTTCATCTTCTGCCACACCACACCGTCGTTATAAAAAAAAAAAAAATTATTGCATTTATGAAAACTTAATAATTTCCTTTGGAATAAAAAAACTGTAGATAATTCCTCCGCATACTTTTTATGTTTTGTCCTAACTTACACCTGTTTCCTAATTAACTATGTATGTTTAGAACACAGGTTTAGAACTACAGGCCACTTAGATAACTGGCGAAATGTCCGTGAACTACAGGTACCTACTCGCCTGCCCAACCCGAAAAGAAGCATGATGAAGTAAAGCAAATTACGCTTTTTACCTATCTGTGAAATATCTATGAAAATTTGTAGGTACTATGTTCAAAATCAAAATCAAAATCAAAAGTCATTTATTCAAATTAGGCTAAGAATCAGCACTTATCGAATGTCAAAATTACATAAGACAGTCCGCCAAAACGCCCGCCCTTCACCACTTCCTAGTGCTTTAGCTGGGAAGAAGAAGGTGCAACAAATTCCCCAGCAGCACAGCTGTCTCTTTAGTTTTATAGAACTTGATTTTATACATCGGTAGGCAAAGTAATCAACATTACGAGACACAGAACTTAAATAATTTGTCATATGTCAGCTAGCCATGCCAATTTACCAATAAATAAAATGAAAACTTAACTCAAGCACTAAAAATAAAAAGTAAACAAAGCATACTACCAACATAAAAGCCTCCTGGTATAAATGGCCTGATAGCTTACATGTGCAATGTTGGATTATGTTCACAAATGATAACCTAGGACCATCGACGAAAAATAAATAAACAGGTAGGTAATTATTAGCAACAATAACAAAATCATGGTCAGCAAGACGACCAGTACTACAAGCAGCACCCGTTCACGACCATAACGCAAAGATCAGCCAGTACACCCCTCGCCATATTTGAGGGAAAGAGGTAACCTGATCCCCAACTCTACCGCAAGCAGTGACGAAGTGATCTACGGGAGCATGACGAACTTGCTGCCGATTGCTCAGGCAAGAATAGAATGATCAATTGTCGAGGTCGCTAGCTAACCATAATGCTTATCATAAAAAATGTATTGTTATGAGTAGATCATGTCAATAACTAATGAAAAAATAGATTATAATTTAAAAAAATTACTTACAGTCAATAAAAAAAATATATATTAATAATTATATGAACCCATATAAACTGTCTCGAAAGAACATAAACATTGTCTTGAGTTAAACACAGCGACCAACAATTCTTGTCATTTAAATAGTCGTTGATGGAAACTAAGCCTTTAAACACAGGTTGGATTTTATTTGAGCTTTAAACGCATCAACAGGCCAATCTAGCAAAGCAGAGGGAAGCTTGTTAGAAAAGGTTATGCCAAGCTCAACAAATGAATTATGAACCTTATGAAGCCGGTGAAAGGGAGCACGTAGTTTGTCCTTATTTCTAGTGTTTATGGTGTGAATATCACTGTTTTTAGTACACAAGTGTATATTTTGTCTAATATATAAAATGTTGGCCAAGATGAATTGTGATGCCAATGACCGCCGTGAGAATAACAATTTCTTTAAAAAAGTCCCTCACCGAAACTCGGGCACCTAGCTGGTAAATTGCTCAAACAGCACGTTTTTGAAGCACAAATATATTTTGAATATCAGCAGCTTTGCCCCACAGCAGAATACCGTGAACATAACGCTGTGAAAATAACTAAAGTAGACTAACCAAGCTGTATCGACGTCAGTGTATTGTCTTACTTTTCTGACGGCGTAGACAGCTGAACTGAGCCTCCCTGCTAGGCTTGATATATGTCATCCCCACTGAAATTTCACATCTACTGATATGCCCAGAAAAACTACTCTACAGTCTACAGTCTAAACTACTAAACTAATCTCTCAAGACACTCTTTAAGACGGTGTTGGGACCTAGATTTCTAATATTCGGTAAGGCAAACTTTATACATTTAGTTTACGTTGGCATTGAGAACTAGGTTATTTGCCGTAAACCAATCCGTAACCATTGACAGTGCACTGTTTACGTCGTCAAAATCTTGTCTATTCCTGTCTACTTTAAAAATAAGAGAAGTATCTTCTCCAAACAGTACAACATCACAAATACCCTTCAAATAAAATGGTAAGTCATTGATATACACTAAAACATGAATGGGCCAAGTATTGAGCCTTGAGGTACACCTAACTGAACTGGTAGCCCGGAGGATTTTACTCCATTAAATTCTACACATTGTTGTAGTCGTTGCCTCCCAAATATTCAAACAATAACAACAGGACAACAGGGTCATTCTGACAGTGGAGGGCTTTGCAATTATATTATGACGATTTTTGTGATGGTGATAATGGTGCAGAATTTTCAACATGTTGACACGAAATAAAAACGAAGTGATGAAGTAGAATAGCGTGAAGAAAATGACATGTCAGCGGCGGAAAATGCGTACGTACAAATGAAGCAATATCCTTCAGAAGGATACAAATGGTGATTGATAGTTTGTTACGCATAATGGTGGAGTTTGAAGTCATTTTTATTCTATGTAACGAAGGAAGGTACCCGCTATACGTAGAACCAAAAATTACTTTATGTTGTCACACGATCGAGGAAACTAATATCTATACACCGTAAGGACTATTATTGCTTGCAGCGCTCGGCCGCTGTAGTAACGCTTGCTAACAGATGTTGTTATTACGGGATTTTGTTTTCAAATTGGTCAGATGTACATTTCCTCGATAATACATACATATTTGTCTAGATAGGTACGTCATGTTTTTTTTTATGGCTGGGAAATCATCAAATGACTTCTCCCGCCCCCCAGGAGGGTGTGTCAGACTTCTACTGACTAAAACGCACCCTTGTTCCCTCAGTTGCCTGTGTGCCAGAGGCCGCGGTATCTCTTTTGAACAACCCGCACCCCTAGCAGGCATCGGCCCTTTCGGACCCCACCAGCTGACGCTGACATCTCTGACGGCGCGCGTGGATCACAACGCGCCGTCAACCCAGGCATTTTTTTTAACGTTTTTGTTAACGCCTACTGCGGTACCACGTGGAGATAGCGCAGTTATGTGGGAAAGTAACCCCTAAAACTCCACGGTGTCCTCCAGTGCCGCTTGAGGCGGGAATACGGAAAAGCGCAAGCCATTCGCAAACCCACCGCGGCTGTCCGTCACCGGACCCTCCTCGGAGGGGAATAACGGCATACGGCCCCAGTCGACCCCGTGTCTGGCACCCTTGGTCCCCCTGCGACGGGTCAGCACAGTGGCCCCGCTGCCTACCACTTTTCAGCCGCAGGGAATAGGGAGAGCGGCCAACGCTATACCGACACTCCTCCTCCTCGGCGGCCCCACCGCGTCCGCCATCAAACGGTGGCGGCCCGGTCCAGGCCACGGAAGGAAAGAGCGCTACCCAGAAGTACCGGCACTCCTCCTCCGCCGTAGCCTGTAACCCTCAGCTGCGATGCCTCCCATTCGACATCGCGGCCCGCCTCAGCTGCGATGCACCTCACCGCAATCTACTTTTTGACCGCTACGTCGTCGGCTTGGAGGCAAAAGCCCTGACGAGCGGCCCCACCTTGGGGTTCCTCTTCGCTTCACCGTGGGGATGACCACGGCTACTGAGTGCCCCGCAACGACAATGCGGGAACCCACTGGGGGGTACGTCGTGTTTAAGCTAATTGATTAAAACGTTTCTAGAATTTGTTTATTTTTTCAGAAGGTTAGTTTCAAACAAACCCACGCTGAAACAACAGGATTTTTCCTTAACAGTTGTCTAACTTATCTTCAGCAGCTTCTTGTTTCACCGGATGCAGCTCATTCATCATCATCATTTCAGCACGGAATAACCCTTAAAAGCATGGGACGCTCCATGGCCTGTTTTGCTACTCGTATAATGTAGTGGCCAGTAATTATATTCCTCACCTTTGTAATCGTCCAGGTCTCGGCACCATAGGTCATTGTTGGCAGGGCACATAAATTAAAAAAGCAGGTTTTTAAACAAAAGCAAGATCCCTATTGACTAAAAGCCTGCTTTTTGGGCCGAAAAAATGTATGTTTGTCAAATGCCGCCCACTCAAGCTTTATTCTCTTGATAATCTTTTTGTTGGGATGCTCCTTATTAAAGCCATCCCCCAAATAAACGTAATGGTCAGCCATAAACCAGTATTTTACATGGAGCGACTATAGGACGTTCAGAACCCAGTAACTGGGTGAAACGATACCCTTTGGTAAGACTGGTACTTAGATTCGTCTTAGTGTGATTTTTGAGGCACGGAGGGGTCTTGGTATGTAAAGATGGTTACCCATCCGCGGAAAAACCGCGGCAAACGTAGCTTAACGATATAGTTTATTCTTTTAAGTTGAGCTGCATGCTAATTGACAAATGTGTGCACTGACTGGACAGGTCCACTCGATCTGTGTGCTTCTTTCCTCAAATGACCATTTCAGACACCAATCCACATGGTCGTCACTTGATCTGACCAAGATTGACTTTAAAAATAATAGATTAAAAAATCTAAAAGCACGCTTTTAAAACGCAACTAAAACAGCAGAAAATAGTTTCAAAAAGCGTGGAGTGGTTTTTGAGGTATTTTCATAATCAGCTAATATCAAGCACCCCACGTTTTTTTAAAATTATTTTCTGCTGTTTTAGTTGCGTTTTAAAAGCGTGTTTTTTCATTCTTTAATTTATTATTTATTTTCAATTTTTTGGTTTTGCTAACTACAAAAGCGTGATTTTTCAGATACTTTTTTAATTATTGAATTGTCATCGGTCCTCGATAAGTCTACAAAGTTAAAATGAAATCTGACCGTTTGAAGTGGGTCAAAATCAAGTCCAAAGGAGTCGGTTACAAACAAAAACCTACCTTCAGAAATAAAATCATTTTTAATATTTCGACCTGTGCGGCTGTTATTACTTAGCCTCGGAGTTTATCTTAACTTAATTAATGAAAACCATGTATAAATGTATTATCTGACAGACAACGCATATCCTAAACGGCTAGGACCATAAGCATGAAATTTTGCAGTAGTTTATACAAGGTGAATTTTTTTTTAGACACGGTTTAAAGTTTTTAGGATGATAGTACCCGTGAAATTGAACAACTTTCCCCAAGGAACATGGGTCGAAATATGAAAAAAAATCGTAGCTCCCACACAAAATCAATAGTCAGTTGATCGATTTTGTATGAGAGGTCCAATTTTTTTTAATATTTCCCGGCGTTTCCATTCACATCTGCCTTGTAAATACATTTTGTTCCATTGCCCTTCATTCATCTCCCGAACTTTACCAAACTCAAGTTTAGTTTCTTTGCATAATAGGTGTGTAGGTGTGAGCAATAATGAAAGGTATTGCCTGATTACGAATGTAGTTACATGAATATCTAATAATTACGGTTTTTATGTTGGAGATACGGATAACCAAAAAATATATACTTAAGCTATGTAGCAGCATTATTTTAAAATAAAATCTTTTCATTTACAATGACGTAATTTATTTAAATAAATGTCAAAAATATGTTAGAAATAAATAAATGCAGCGAAAGAACATTGTCTACTGCTGTTTTGATTCTTGATATATTTGGTGGCCAGTTCCTATGATACCGATGGCGCCGAGTCCGTGTTTCTGAAAAAAAAATAGATTCATTAAAAATCTGATCTATTGTAGGCAAGTACAATTTTTCTAGGACAGGATGCTTTTTAATTTAAGTACTTATTTACATAAAAATCATTTTGAAGGTATGTTCTATGCCGATGTTTTCAAAAATTTAAATCACCCATGAATTTACAATTTATTACTGATTGATTGTACTGTCAAACCGGGAAGATCCATGCAGTCAACTTACGATAGAAGTTTTGCGAACACAACACATGAATCGATGACACCGAAATATTGAGACAAACATTAAAGAAAGACAAGAATACTCACAATAACTTTGCCGCCCTTCTTGATAGCGCTGCCGAAGCCCTTAGGGCTGGCGCTAGCTCCGCCCAATATCAGCGCCAGGACTGCCATCATCAGCACGACGAGACCGAACAGCTTCATGATGGAAAGTTAATGTTTAAAACAATTGACTGTTGTTTAACTGAAGAAGCGCAAACTTCAAGTGATGATTGATCAAATTCCAATTCCCTTTATATATTATCGTAAGGTAACATTACGGTTCATGAGAGGGTTTTACGTGTTAGTCAGTAAACTAAGTTTAGATAAAGTTCGTATGGAAAAGCACAATTGAGAATAAGGATAAAGTAAGTGGAACTGTTTCAGATGTTTAATTGTTTTGCATTTACGTCATACCTACGTAGTTACCCACTTATGCCAGGTGAAAACACAAAACCATTCCTTGTGATAAAAAATATTTAGCAACCTGTAGTAGGTCAGCCTACGGCCTAATTTATGTACAAACACATATTTGCACACAACAAATATTTCACCAATTGAGGCTGTAAAACATTACCATAACTTCAACCAAAATAGCGGTAATTTGATCTAAACATGGTTTCGGTCTTGTAATATACCATACTAGCTCTTGCCAGCGGCTTCGCCCGCTCGGAGGTTGAAAAATGTGTTAATCTATCTATGTGTAAAATTTTATTCAAATCCATTCAGTAGTTTTTGCGTGAAAGAGTAACAGACATCCATACATACATCCATACTCACAAACTTTCACATTTATAATATTAGTAGAATACATAATCAGCCTTTCATAATTTTCCCACCGCTGGGACACAGGCCACGTCTCTGTGGAAGCTCTTTTAGTATAATTATATTTGACGTGTTAGCATAAATAAATAAAAGTACGCACACGAAACAAAACATTACGGTAAGAGCCGCAAAAGAAGATCAAGATTAATGTTTCTCTGTCACCATTACATAAGTAAATAAAGACGATCTCTCAATGAGAGACCTGTTGGGAATTCCCAGTTTGTTTGGCTGTATATGGTTTAGATATTATGAAGTAACAGGAAGTTAAACTAGAGCAACGACACATTATTTATGTAAACAATACTCAGGTATCTTATTATTTGGAATGATTAATTCTGCCTATTCAAAATCACGCTTGATAGATGTTGTGTTAGCAGAATAATACGTAACATAATATCACGCCTGTACTCCCGAAGGGTTAGGCAGAGGTAGTTAGTGTTAATTTTATAGGACCAACTATTAATTGAAACCACTTTGTACTTTTAACAATATAGTAACTTACACGATGGAGCATACGGTGGAGGTCTGCCCGGCTTGGGCGGAGCACCGCCGTGTCCTCATGGAGGCGATCGGCAGCGGCGATCTCTCGCGTCCGGCCCTGGTCCAGGCCATGGTACGGAGCGAGAGTGCTTGGTTAGCCGTCACCTCCTTCAGCGAAGCAGTGATGCTCGCAAAGAGGGAGGCAGCGCATGTGAGGGAGAGGCAGTACAGGCGCCCTTACGGCCACAGCCTTCGCAGGAGACGCTCTGGGCGTCGGGAATCCCAGGCTGATTCCCGGCCACCATAGGCGCGGGCTTGCGGACGGCGAGTAATGGGCAGCTCGCTGTCCGATAAGGACCAAGCCCGGGTCGACGACAGTGCGTTGTGTTCCACGCGCGCCTCAAAGAGATGTCAGCACCAACTAATGGGGCCCGCAAGAGCCGATGCCTGCCAGGGGTGCAGGTTGTTCGAAAGAGATACCGCGGCCCCTGGCAGACAGGCAACTGAGGGAACACGGGTGGGTGTTAGTCAGTAAAAGTCTGACACGCCCTCCCGCTCCACCCAGAGCGGGAGAAGTTATTTGATGATTTCCCACCTAAAAAAAAATACAAAACTATATAATAAAGATACAGGATGACAAGGGAAATATTTAACACATGAAACGAGTCTTTCCTAGTCTCTATAAAACACTGGTTCCAACGCTGCTCTTGTTTATGTTCCCATGCTGAATTTAGACAATATTTTATGGATGTTTACGTCCGGCTCGGGATACTGCAGCGCAAGCACCTCTTCTGCTGGAGGCCACCAAGCCACTCCGCTGATGTCATTCTTTACTTTGTAAAGAGAGCGCCGCAATCGCCAACATTAGGCAATACTTACAATAGGTACACCCACAATTCGCCGGTTATTATTACAGCGAGCGAGCCTATTGCCATCAATCGGGCAGAAAACCCAGTTCCAGGTTGCTTCCGGCAGCGCTGTCAAGGAGGTTGGCAAAGTTATTGTGAGTAGAAATAATAACCTATCGTATATCTACTGTCCCGTGTACTACAGACTTAGTAACTATCTAGAGCAGTCTGGTTCGTATTCAAGATGCTGTTGAATTCAGTTGATCCTCGAATAATCTCCGTGTCCACAACCTGTTTTGCTTTGCTCTAGAAGAGATGCATACTTCTTTTTTGCTGACAAGTAGGTATATACAGAATGATGTAGATTGTTTTTCTTGTTCAAATGGTAAACATTTGATCATTGCACCCAAGTTCTTTTCTACAGTACGAAGGTTTAAAGTCTTACTTTGATAGTCAGACCAAATTTTCCTCCATATTTAGACCATTTCTTGAACTACGTACTCAAAGGCACTTGTCTGTGACTGGAGCATTTCAGGACCTCTCGCTATAAAGCAGAAAAAATAATAACTAATGTTTATGTTGTTCACAGAAACACGGTCTTGGCCTGATCGGCGTCATTGGAACAGGTCACGAAATCTACCAACAAAACCACCAGTAGAGAGAATATCTTCCAAAGATTCATCTTCTACCATGCCACCGCTAAAGTATTATTTAATTGATTTCTAACCAATGCACTTATGAAACTTACAACAGCGTTAATAGTATTGTTACTCCACCTATATTTGGGGTCTTTTATCTTTTCCTGCAGCCTGCATGATGGCTACCTTTTCAGGAAAACCTATTTTCGTGTTGAGGACGCCACTTAAACTTTCACAAGATCTTTGCACATATCACAAGATCATTAAGAAAAATATCCTGTGGGGTTGCTGCTGACACAGGTAAAATGACTGTGAACGGTCTGTACTACTGAAACTTTAAGGTTATAACCAGAATAAAGGTCTATGTAACATTGACAGACTTGTTAGTGCTATCTAACAGCAGTCTAAAAGCAACCTCATATAGCGAATAAACAAAAACCAGTTCGATTTTGACAATGACGCAAAATCAGTGTGAATGGACAATGGACTATAAAAAGAATTTTTGGCGCCTGTATGCCTTAAACACGACGGCGTTGTATACTTACAATTTGTGCAATTGGGTATTACACCCTTTTTTACAGTTTATTCCGAAATGGTCCCATTTAAACTTCAAATAGATCTAATGATGAGTTTCGGAGACAGACAAAGGAACTCTTCGAAAAATGACAGTAAATCAACCGCGATTGCTGCTATCCCATAAATATGCATTGTTTTGATTTGATTTACTTTGAGAACATCCCAAGGTTGATGAAATTTGGAATTGGTGTGGGTACTATAACTAAAAAGGAAAAAAACAAAACAACCTACTTACGAAAAAACACTACAACGTGCAAAATAACTTTAATTTCAGAAGGTGGTGACAAAAAATTAAAATAAATATCCAAACACACCAATTTCCGAAATGTTATTAATTTTCACTTTGTAGTGTTCTTTCGGAAGACAGTTGTTTTTTTTTGGAAAACGTTTTATTTACATTCCGGAATTAATTCCTGACTATTAATAATTGGAATATTAAAACGAATTTGTTTAATTCTAGGTACTTATTAAAGGTAATGAAAAAATAAGATTTTATTTTATCATAAGGGGATTTATAAATGTCGGTTAGTAAAAATGTTTAAATCATGGCAATCAATAAGCATCAGCAGAACCTAATGCTTAGTTAAGTATCTCCCAGGAAGCATACCTACCTAACAATCTGTTTTCCGACCTCGCCTGGCAGAGTGGGTAACTACGTATGACGTAAAAGCTTCAATGAAACGTCTAAAACAGTTCCATTTACTTTATCCTTATTCTAAATTGTGCTTTCCTATACTAACTTAGTATTTCTGACTAACACCAAAAACCATGGTCTTATCATGGTCTGTAATGTGAATATATAAAGAGACTTCGAAGATGATCAATCATCATTCGAAGTTTGCGCTTCTTCAGTTTAACAACAGTCAATTGTTTTAAACATTAACCTTCCATCATGAAGCTGTTCGGTCTCGTCGTGCTGTTGATGGCAGTCCTGGCGCTGATGTCGGGCGGAGCTAGCGCCAGCCCTAAGGGCTTCGGCAGCGCTATCAAGAAGGGCGGCAAAGTTATTGTGAGTATTCTTGTCATTCTTTAATGTTTGTCTCAATATTTCGGTGTCATCGATTCATGTGTTGTGTTCGCAAAACTTCTATCATAAGTTGACTGCATCGATTTTCCCGGTTTGACAGTACAATCAATCAGTAATAAATTGTAAATTCATGGGTGATTTCAATTTTTGAAAACATCGGCATAGAACATACCTTCGAAATCATTTTTATGTAAATAAGTACTTAAATTAAAAAGCATCCTGTCCTAGAAACATTGTACTTGCCTACAATATTTCAGATTTTTAATGAATCAATTTTATTTTTCAGAAACACGGACTCGGCGCCATCGGTATCATAGGAACTGGCCACCAAATATATCAAGAATCAAAACAGCAGTAGACCATGTTCTTTCGCTGCATTTATTTATTTCTAACATATTTTTGACATTTATGTAAATAAATCATGTCTTTGTAAATGTAAAGATTTTATTTTTAAATTATTCTGCTAAATAGCTTAAGATTATATATTTTTTGGTTATCCGTATCTCCAATATAAAAACCGTAATTATTAGATATTCTTGTAACCAGCTTCGTAATCAGGCAATAATACCTTTCATTATTGCTCACACCTACACACCTATTATGCAAAGAAACTAAACTTGAGTTTGGAAAAGTTCGGGAGATGAATGAAGGACAAGGGAACAAAATGTACTTATAAGGCAAATGTGAATGGAAACGCTGGGAAGTATAAAAAAATCGGACCTTCCATACAAAATCGATCAGCTGACTGTTGATTTTGTGTGGGAAGTCCGATATTTTTTTTTTCATATTTCGACCCATGGTCCTTGGGGAAAGTTGTTCAATTTCACGGGTACTATCACCCTGAAAAATTTAAACGGTGATTAAAAATTCACCTTGTGTAAGGAACCCTTGTGCAAAATAAGAAAGTATTTTCTAAAACTCATGCACTAAAGGTGTTAAATAGTGGATAATAGTTTTGTCTTAATATTTCAGTGTCGTACTTGTAACAGTTTTTCATCTGGTTTTGACATTTGATTTTATAACTTTTATCATAAGTCGATTTCAACGAATTTGCCGGTTAGACAAATCAGAATAATCGGCAAATAATTGTAAATTCATCGGTGATTTCAATTTTATTACTAAGAGGCACGCGTAAAAAAACGACATAGAGTGAATTAAGAAGCATCTTATTATCGAAAAATGTCACATTCTTTTTTCAGAAATACGGACTCCTTGGCCACCAAATACATGAAGCATCAAAACAGCAGTAGAGAATATCATTGCATTTATTTATTTCTAACACGTTTTAGCCATTTCTTTAAATAAATTATGTCTCTGTGAATGAAATGATCTTATTTTCAAATTAAGTTGCTACATGGGTTAAAATAATATTTTTTGCTTATTAGCATCTCCTATATAAATACCATAATTATTATAATATATTAAGCATTTTATTATTGCTAAACTTGTATAACAAACACATATGCAAACGAAATTATTTATTTGGTAATATGAAAGTTATATACAACCCTAGGTTTAATATATGCGAAACCCGAAATACGTGTCTAGTATTGTTATGTAAAGAATCTATGTACAAAATTTCAAAACTGTATCATGAAAAATCATAAAGTTATAAGCTTGTTATATTGTACCTGGTTGTCTACATAAACATGGTCACCACGCGGCCCCCAGCGTCGCGCGCGCGTCCAGCGTCGTATTGTGCTCATTGATAATAATTAGGCAGTAGGTAACATTTTCCATCACACTTGTAAAACTTTTTTGGGAAAAAATATATGGTGTAAAAATTATTGGAATTGATTCAGTTACTTATACTGAACAAACTTATATTCAGGTTTCGCATATACTAAAAATAATGTAATATATTTGTTAGGTAAATAATATTATATTCTGTACAAGCCGATGCAATTTCTCATCGGCAAATGATCAACTATCAAATACGATTAAATAGGGGATGGAAGTTTGTACGGGTACTGAACTTTCGAAATCCATTTTTAGTGCTCACTTTCGTTATTTAAGGAACTCTTGCGCAAATTTCTATGCTTCCAGACCCAGCCCCTTAGGCTGTGCGTGATCTGTCAGTAAAAGAATTTAAGATTTTTATTAAGTAGACAAGCCGTGGGCTCGATGGGAATTCCCATCGGCAAAAATGACTAATTTGCTTAAAACTTTCGTCTCCCCCCCTATTTAACCTCTTTACTACATTTCCCCCCTAAGAATCAAGGCCTCATAAGAAGGCTTGAAGTTTGCCTGCGTGATCGAATCAGGAATGAAGAGATCCGCAGGAGAACCAAGGTAACCGACATAGCCCAAGAATTACCAAACTTAAGTGGCAGTGGGCAGGGCACATTGCTCGCAGAACAGATTAAAGATGCGATGGGGCGGAAAAGTTCTGGAGTGGCGACCGCGTACCGGAAGTCGTAAAGTTGGAAGGCCTCCCACAAGGTGGACTTTGCACTTTGTGTGGGCTGCAGGAGTCCGCTGGATGCGGGGAACACAGAACTGGTCAAAGTGGCGGAGCTTGGGGGCGGCCTATGTCCAGTAGTGGACGTCTTTCGGCTGAAACGATGACTACATTTTCAAAAACCCTTGCCAAAAATCCTTTAATAATTAAAATGAGCTTAGTGCTAAAATTCTTTTATAAAACTCCATATTACTAGACTCGCAGACTAGCAGTTAGGGCTGAACATTCATATTGCTATTCAAGAAAAGTACTGTTTTTCAGTGTGGGTTTGTTTGAAAGCAACCTTCTGAGAAGCAAATACTTGTGTGTGTAAGAAATACTTTAATCAATTAGCCAAAACGAGATGTTATCAGGTTCACCCCGTTTTGAAAGATTGTTTGATAAAGTTAAGCTACGCTAGGCTAGTTCTATACATAGATTTAAAAAAAAAGTCAAACGGAAAAGAAAATTGGATAACTTACTAAGGTGAGTTTCTTGTGAGTCGTCATTTAGGACCTAAATGATGGCAAACATTTTTGGCTAGCAATTTCGCCATATATCTTTGTGCAGGTACCTATGGTACACGCACATTTTGCCAGATAAGATCAAAGCCGATTCTAAACGCAGTTCATTTGAAAACAGGTGCAAGTTAAGACAAAACATTACAAGAATGTGGAGTTACTAAGCATTTGTTTATTACGACCGACATTATTAAGTTTTCATAAGTGCATTAAATACTTATTTCGACAAATTAATAATACTTTGAGAGCGGGTGGTGTGGTAGAAGATGAATCTTCGCCCTCATACATTTTTAATGTATGAGGGCATCAAATTTGTCACTATTTTGCCATTCTTAGTTGTCATCTTTGGCAGAAACAGATTATAATAAAAAAAAAACGGCGATCTTTAATTTGCAGTAAAGTTTAGTTAAATGTCTTCTGGTAGGTAAGCATACCTAACAATCTGTTTCGGACCAAGACGTACCTGGCATAGTGGGTAACTACGTATGACGTAAAAGCTTCAATGAAACATCTGAAACAGTTTCACTTAATTTTCCTCATTCTCAAATGTGCTCTTCCGTAAAATCTTCAATTAAACTTAGTGAAATGACTAACATGGAAAACCCTTTCATGTATTGTTTTGTACCGTGATATTTTTAACTTCGTGGATATAAAGGGACTGCGAATTCTGATCAATCATTATTTGAAGTTTGCGCTTCTTCAGTTAAACAACAGTCAATTGTTTTGAACATTAACCTTCCATCATGAAGCTGTTCGGTCTCGTCGTGCTGATGATGGCAGTCCTGGCGCTAATGTCGGGCGGAGCTAGCGCCAGCCCTAAGGGCTTCGGCAGCGCTATCAAGAAGGGCGGCAAAATTATTGTGAGTATTCTGTTAATATTTCAATGTTTGTCTTAACAGTTTCACGCTTTGTTTTGACTTTGGATAAGTGAGACTGACTGTGTTATGTTGACTTTAACGAATTTTGCGGTTTGACAAATTAGAACAATCAGTCATAGAACTATAGAGTCAGGCAGAACATTCAATCAATCATAGGTAATGGTAAAATCATGGGTGAATTAAATTTTCGACACAATACTTAGAGGTACACGTACAAAACGACATAGAGCACGGCAAAATAATTATTATTTTGATGTAATTACGTAAATTAAGAAGCATCTTGTCTTTGAAAAATACTCTTACCCACCGTACATTAGATTTTTTAAAGAAAAATTTTTGTTTTCAGAAACACGGACTCAGCGCCATCGGTGTCATAGGAATGGGCCACCAAATATATCAAGAATCAAAACAGCAGTAGACAATGTCATCGCATTTATTTATTCCTAGCATATTGTAGTGACTTATTTAAATAAATTATGTCTCTGTAAATGAAATGATTTTATTTTAAAACATAGTTGCTACTTCTTTCAGTTTTCAGTATCACCTTATATCCTTAGTAGGGGAAAGGTGTACGAGATGATCCGTTGAGGTTAGATGATCCTTTTTTATTCCAACAAAACTATTGGCGACATCTAGTTGTTTTCATTGGTAAAACGTAGTCCGCGATATTCCCTTGCCACAGTCAATCGCAATGGCGTCGTGAGTGACAACCAACTTTTTTGTGGAAAAAAACAAAAATTACGTTACATTGATCTAAGGTAAGGTTGACTTTAAGTTTATGTCAAATGTGTTCTAGGTAGTCTATTGTAAAAGCTGTTGTATTAGTACCTTTGTTTATTGCTCTATTTTGTTCTTTTAATTGCATGGTAGCTGTTAAAAACATAGAGGATAAGCTAACGAACATTAAATAAAACCATATATGTTGGGGCAAGATGATTATGTTACTGGTGTACAAGATGATCCGTGCGGATCATCTTGGTACAGTATCTTAGTACCTAGTAGACTTGTATTCGTTCATAATATCGATTTCAATTAATAACAAAAAGTACTTTATCATGTTTTAGACTATGCCTCGTAATTATAAAAGAAAAACCAATCACGGTAAATGGTCGGAAGACTTAACTTCATGATCAAAGCGCTGGATTCTGTAAAAATGGTGTTCCTTATAGAACAGCAAGTAAAAAATATGCAATACCTGTTAAATCGCTAAAAAGACGGGCTAGAGGCATAAATAAAGTGGCTGTTGGTGCAATCAAATATTTAGGTGGAAAAAAAAACAGTTTTTATGACAGAACAGGAGAATGCATGGACACGTGCATAGATACTAATTAGCACGCCATACAAAATATATTCACAGGAAGAAAATAATAAAAAGACCGATAAAGAAAATAGAAAAACACAAAAAGAATACGACAAAATAAAAAATAAAAACTTATCGTAAAAAGAAATAATAAGGGAAAGGAGTAGGCAAAGGAATGTCAAATAAAAGGAAGAAAACTATTGATATTGTGTCGGAATCATCCGAAGAAGAAGAAGAAGACGCAGAATGTCTATCCTGCACGGAAACATTTTCCAAAGATAACAGGTGCAAGGGGTGGATAAAGTGTTGTGTGTACCAAAGATGGCAAGGGGTCATGAGGCTTGTGCAGGGATAGATAGCGATGATGGTGATTTGTGAACACCAGCTCCAGGAAAGCGACGTTTAGAACTATAAAAGATTTATTTTTTGAGTTTCATTTTGACTGTGTTTAATTGGTAAAGATTATAAGAAATGTTAGGTATTTCTTTGCAAGTCAATTACTATTTTTTAAGATTTTCTGAAGCTGTTTAATGTTGACTGTGACTGACTATTAATTCATAAGACTGGCTCATTCTAACTAGGTCAAGGTCTGGAAGATAATTAATATCGCAATTAAAGACATATTTAACTCTGATAAGTTATTTTTCATATATTTCTACCAAAACTTAGGACATTTCGAAAATCCCCTATTTTCGAAATGTCCTAAGTTTTGGTGCATACATAACATGATCCCCAGGGTCATCTTGCCCCTACCGTAGGGATCATGATGGACACCGGGGTGTACAAGATGATTCTTTGTGAAGTGTTTAAAAAATGTGAATTATAATAATAATAGATAAGAAAACTAACATTTTGAGTATGACAACAGGTAGACAGATAAATTTACTATAAACAAACCCTTTTACATTTGCGTTAAGTTGAATATCGTTTAAACTACAAGCATTCTCCCTTAAGTGAATCATCTCGTACACCTTTCCCCTACCATTAATTTCCTCCTAATACCAATAATTATCAGATATTCTGATAACGAGCTTCGTATTCAAGCAATACTTTTCATTGTGTAGTTAGTAGTAGTATATGTACTAGAATAGAATGCAAACCCTAAATTTGCTAACCTGGGTTATTAAACATAATCAAACTTATAAACTTGATAAACTTAACTTAACTTAACTAAATAAACTTGATACTATATAATTCAGATATATCGTCATCATCATTTCAGCGGAAAGGCGTCCACTGCTGGACATAGGCATCCCCCAGGCTCCACAGGCATCCACTTCGACTGGTCTTGTGGTTCCCACATCCAGCGCATTCCCGCGGCCTTCACAAGGTCATCGGTCCACCTTGGGGGAGGCCTTCCTACTCTACGTCTTCCGGTACGCGGTCGCCACTCCAGAACCTTTTCTGCGAGCAATGTGCTATGTCTGTTGCCTTGGTTTTCTTGCGGGATAAGTTCAGATATATTTATGTACATTTATAATAGGTAAATTATATTCCTTGTCGTACGCTCGATGGGATTTTCCATCGGTAAAAATTACGAACTTCTAAACAAACTTTTAGTAAACATATTTTATACCTTTTTAAAATACTTTCTAAGTACCTAGTTTCGTAGCTCACCTTTGTTACATAAGGAATTCTTATGCAAAGTTTGATGCTTCGAGACCCAGCGGTTTAGGCTGTGCGTAACTAAATTTAAATATGATTTTTATTAAGTAAGATGAGACATACTATTTGGGGGCTCCTGGCTAAATGATAATAGCCGCACGGGTTTTTCGATCAGATTAAACTACGCTTACCACGGTTGTTTCGTGGATGATGGGTGACCATATTTACTTACCGAGACCCTCTCCATGCTTCAGAAAGCACGTTAAGTCGTTGGTCCCGGTTGTTTTCTGTGGATCTTTCACGCAGTTGTTACGGGTCGTCTGAAGCCCGAAAGTCTGACAACCAGTCTTACCATGAAGTAACGTATGTTACAGTCACTAGGTTGTGGAAGTCAGATAGGCAGTCGCTCCATTTAAAATACTGTAGGTACTACTACTATTACCTACGTTTATTTGTGGCATGGTTCTATCGTTTAACAAGGAGCATTCCAACAAAAAGATTTTCAGAAAGAGGGTTTGTTTTTACAGTTTGAGTTGATGACATTTGGTAAGCTGGAACATTATTTTCGGTACAAAAAGATCCCCCTGTGCCCGTTCGCCTTTGCAACCAATGAGTCCTGCCAACAATGACCTGTGGATAACTTACTTGTGAGTCATCATTAGTTACTTAACGAATTAGTATGTCACGACATAGCATAATTAGCCCAGCCTTTGACGTTCTCCCTGTTGAGGAGCACATCCTCACACATCGTCTCTATGAGAGGGCGTGGCCTATAATCAGTGCGGGTAGGTGGATGTCACAACTCACAAGTCTTCTCTGGTGTAAACGCGTAGACAGGCTAACATACGTGTCGGCGAATCGTTCGCCGGTAAAAGGTTCTATCTATGAAATTATAAAAAGTGAATCGTTCTGTCGGCGAACCGTTCGTTGGAGAAACAGAAGTCGGAGAACTGTGCCAGAATAGAAAATTCCGCATCAGTACATAAACTAACAGACATCTTCATAATAAAATTGCTCGGCCCACTGTTTGTTGCTTACTCATTACAAATATTTGTTTATACATTTTAAATTACATGTTCCGTACTAACTCTTTTAATCAATTACGTAGGATTTATTGTGTTTTAGTTCCGATCGAAGTTCCATATTGCACTTTTTACTCTGTGCTACTGAGCTAGACCGAAAAAAGTGCAACATTTTATGCGTCACGACATTGTTGTTTTTTTTTTTTTCGGTGGGAAATCATCAAATAACTTCTCGAGGGCGTGTCAGACTTTTACTGACTAAAACCCACCCGTGTTCCCTCAGTTGCCTGTGTGCCGGGGGCCACGGTATTTCTTTCGAACAACCCGCACCCCTGGCAGGCATCGGCCCTTGCGGGCCCCATCAGTTGCTGCTGACATCTCTTTGAGGCTTGCGTGGAACACAACGCGCCGTCGACCCGGGCTTGGCCCTAACCGGACAGCGAGTTACCCATTACTTGCTGTCCGCAAGCCCGTGCCTACGGTGGCTGGGAATCAGCCTGGGATTTCCGACGCCCAGGGCGTCTCCTGCGAAGGCCACGGCTGTGAGGGCGCATGTACTGCATCTCCCTCACGTGCGCCGCCTCCCTCTTTGCGAGCATAACTGCTTCGCTGAAGGTAGCGACTGCTAGCCATGCACTCTCGCTCCGTACCATGGCCTGGACCAGGGTCGGACGCGAGAGATCGCCGCCGCCGATCACCGCCACGAGGACACGGTGGTGCTCCGCCCAAGCCGGGCAGACCTCCACCGTATGCTCCACCGTGTCCTCAGGGCGATCTTCGCAATGGAAACACCCGGGCGTTTCCTCCCGCCCTATCCTAAACAAGAACCTCCCGAAACAGCCGTGTCCGGTGAGAACCTGTGTCGGGCGGAAGGGGAGGACGCCGTGCCGCCTCTAAAGCCACTCCTCAAAGAGGGGACTTACCGCCGCAATCGTGGCGTTGACCGTAAAGTCTTTCCGAGTGAAAGTGTCATTAATGCAAAATAAAGCTGTACTATAGCTGTCATTTATTTTCTTAGTCTTAAAACACCCTCAAAAACAGAAGTCATAAAACCATTGTATTTACAAGAGTGTACAATTACGCCATAAAAATAAGTTTGAGAACGGAGTTTGCATACACCATTGTACAGAAAAAGTCTTAAGTGATACTATAATGACACTTAGAGCTGTAATAAGTAAGTGTTCACATGCAAAATACAGCTTGTATACAGCCTTAACGATAAAACCAGATTAAAGTGTCACAAAATACTTAAGCTGTATAGTAGAGTTCCAATATTCTGTTTAAGTTCCCTAAGCTTTCGCGGATACCTTAATAAAGATTTTGTACAGTTTGAGTTGTATAATGACTCTTATATCACTCTTAGAAAGACAAAATAATTTTATGACACTCTTGTAAGTCTCTAGAAGAACTCTAAGTTCTAAATAGGCTGTTATATTGATGTTGAAAACACTTGCGTGCTGCTTGATTATTCTGCAGACATCTTACCCATAAATGATTTTAAAAGATGAAATTTTAATAAGCTGTGTTTTTTCATCCTTTCCACCATCTTCCGGCGAAAATAAACATAATAATTATGTTACGCTCAATATAAATGCAAATATTAGAGTGGTTGTTTGTTTATAATTTATATGTTTGGGGACTCAATTAAGCTAAAGTGGACGAAAGGATTTAAGGAAATTTGGTACAATTTTTATCGTTAACCATAATTTTTATCCCGGTAATACGAAAGGATTTATCGGAGGCAGTTCTTGGTCCCGAAACAATTAAAATATCTCCAATTGAAATAGGATCTGATTTATCTAAATATTGTTTTCTGTCTCGTATAATTTGTTACGGTCTGTAATGACACTTCAAGTTTAATAAATATATCCATAAATAAGCTGACGAAACAAACGGTTACGACCGCCAAGGAAGATCAAGATTAATGTCTCGATGTCACCATTCAGTAAAGATGCTTCTTTGAAGATACACTGTTCGGAATTCCAAGTTTGTAATGTGGTATGGAGTTAAAATTAATTGTGTTTTGTATTCCTTTGCTTGTTCTGGTATATTGGCCTAGGAAAGGAAAGGAACAAGAACATCTCTAATCTCGTGTGTCTTAAAAACGCCCAAAGGTTCGTACAAAGTTGGTCATGGCTACATTAGCAATTCAATAGCCATTATTCATTAAAGCTTGTTTGATGGCTTATGTAGGTACACATTCAATAAAAAGTTAACGGAGTTTGTCTCAAGTTACAAATTCAGGCAATTGGGCATTTTAGAAAAGAGAAAACTCATCAGTTACTGCCATCTTGTCATGTTGAATGGCTGCCGTAGTGACTCCCATGGGATCGGGTCAGGTGGTCTCATCCTAAAGGAACCGTAAACTTTCTTTCGTTAATACAACTTTCTTCGTCATAAGTCATGTCATAACTGTCCAATTTTCTAGATTCTGTTTTCAAAAATTGTACCGTATCATTTTTGAAAACAGAATATTATAAACAAATGTGGCAGAGATTATAAGCATGGAGTTAGTATGTACTATATAGATTATAAATACACGTGGCGTGGTATTGTACCTATATGTAGATAATATACTCAACGCACGTCACGTGTGTTGTGTTACTATTATTGATTCAAACTGTGTAAGTAGTTCATTGAGCTTTACTACGCAAAGTTGTTTGTTTCTATTACTGGGAAATAAAACACAATAGTGACGAAACCCAAAAAACCCTGAGGTATATGAAGACGTTCAAGGAGCAATTTACCCATACTAATATATTGCTCTATAAAAGGACAATGGGACACAGAGGGATCATCATTTGACGCTAGTCTTCGACCACAAACTGGTAATTAAGACTTCATCGATTTAAACACTCATCATGAAGCTGTTCGGTCTGGTGGTGCTGATGATGGCAGTCCTGGCGCTGATGTCGGGCGGAGCTAGCGCCAGTCCTAAGGGCTTCGGCAGAGCTATCAAGAAGGGCGGCAAAGTTATTGTGAGTATTCTTGTCATTCTTTAATGTTTGTCTCAATATTTCGGTGTCATCGATTCATGTGTTGTGTTCGCAAAACTTCTATCATAAGTTGACTGCATCGATTTTCCGGGTTTGACAGTACAATCAATCGGTAATAAATTATAAATTCATGGGTGATTTAAATTTTTGAAAACATCGGCACAGAACATACCTTCAAAATGATTTTTATGTAAATAAGTACTTAAATTAAAAAGCATTGTCCTAGAAAAATTGTACTTGCCTACAATATATTAGATTTTTAATTAATCTAATTTTTTTTTCAGAAACACGGACTCGGCGCCATCGGTATCATAGGAACTGGTCACCAAATATATCAAGAATCAAAACAGCGGTAGACAAGGTTCTTTCGCTGCATTTATTTATTTCTAACATATTAGCGGCAAAGTTATTGTGAGTACCTATCCCATTTTTTTAATATTCTCTATATTCTTTAAAATTGCGTCATGATAATTACGAATGGACTTAGTGGATAAATGTTTTAACTTTATCATAAGTGAACTTCTACGTTTGCGGTTTTATACATGAGACTAATATTTATCTGTGGCTAGTTTTGACTCAAATGTGTACTTCTAAACATTTTTTTAATTTGTGGACCCACCTCATTAAAAAAATATACAGGTTTATATATTAGATTATAAACGAATAAGTATTGTTTGAATAAATAATTCCATAAAATATTTTCTTTTCAGAAACACGGGCTCAGCACTATCGGTGTTATAGGAACCGGTCACGATATATATCAACAATCAAAACAACAGTAGAAAATGTTCCTATGGTAACATCCCTGTAAACCATTCAAGGCCGATCCTGTTGCTGCAGCGTGGTTTTGTAAACAACCTGCGGAAAAATTACATTGGCCCGAGGGATGAAATCTATTAGCAAATAATTAGAAACGTTCCTGAAGATTATAGCTTACTAGCTTTTGTCAGCGGCTTCACCCGCGTGGTGGTTGAAAAATTTCCCACGGGAACGTACCTACTTAATCCAGGTTATAAACTGTCTGTGTGCCAAATTTCATCCAAATCCTATCATTTTCGTTTTTGCGTGATTGGGTAACAAACATACAAACATCTAAACATACAATCTTTCACTTTTATAATATAATTAGGATTGCTTTTATTTATTTTAATAGGCTATAGCACTAGGGTTATAAGGTACACTACTAAATGTATTGTTTATTTATTTTAATAGGCTATAGCACTAGGGTTATAAGGTACACTACTAAATGTATTGTTTATTTATTTTAATAGGCTATAGCACTAGGGTTATAAGGTACACTACTAAATGTATTGTTTATTTATTTTAATAGGCTATAGCACTAGGGTTATAAGGTACACTACTAAATGTATTGTTTATTTTAATAAGCTATAGCACTAGGGTTATAAGGTACACTACTAAATGTATTATTTATTTTAATAGGCTATAGCACTAGGGTTATAAGGTACACTACTAAATGTATTGTTTATTTAAATAGGCTATAGCACTAGGGTTATAAGGTACACTACTAAATGTATTGTTTATTTAAATAGGCTATAGCACTAGGGTTATAAGGTACACTACTAAATGTATTATTTATTTTAATAGGCTATAGCACTAGGGTTATAAGGTACACTACTAAATGTATTGTTTATTTCTTGTGAATAAATTATGTTTTGATGCAAAGACTTGTTTATTTCCCAAATGTTGTGTAAATTATTATCTATTAATTTTAGGAATATCTAACAAAATGCTTTCACTTATAGAGGAGTAAGGTGCACTGGGGTAATTCAGAAAATGGGTATATTCTGAAAGATCAAAAATTCTACTTAGCGTAGCCATATTTTCCTATTGGCAACATTGATTTAGACGCCATCTTTATTGTCCGTGCCGCGTCAGTCGTCGTGAGAAGCTAGTGTCAACATTACGTGCGTAGCGTCAACTGATATCAAAAGAGTGTTTTTCGCGCCATTTTTGTTGATTCGCAATAACCCCAACATCATTTTCTCGGAATTCTGGTAAGTTATTTGAATAAATGCTTTTTTTTACGATACGTTGTTGTTTTTAGCGAATTCGTGAGAGGAAAACAACGTCCTAGCTGTGTTTTCATTTTTCTTCGTAATAACCCCTCTGGGGTGATTCCGATGTATAATCATTACACAATAACCCCACTTAGCGTTTCCAGAGAAATTGACAGTGATTCTCAATCTGTTCGATCAGATGTTTTGCATGACATTACACGAAGTGTGCAAAATTAAATTATTATTTCGGTCTCTCTAGGAAAACTTGTTTAAAGTGATTTTTTATTATTGACCATTTATACAAAATAAATGGCATCTACTTTCATACATTACATTATTGCGTTATTTTTTAATGGCGGTTTTAACTTATTTTTAAAGTTTCTTTTTTAATAAAATTTTAATTTAGAATATTTATTCATTAATAATATTTATATTCATATTAATGCGAATTCTAGAATTCGCATTTTTTTGGGAAATCAGGCGTGATGTTATGATATGTTTAATTAAGTAGGTAAGTAATGAGTACTTACACTCTCTTTTTCAGAGCCATCATGCCGCGAACTTATATAAGAAAGAAAATTAAATCATACACTCCACAAGATTTATCTCAAGCGATCGCAAAGGTAAAAAGTGGAGAACTTACGCAATATAGAGCAGCGCAACAGTACAAGATTCCCATGACGACTCTTCATGAACACTTAAAACAAGATAAAGAAACTACCAGGCCAAATGCAGGTAGGCCAACTGTTATAGACCTAGAAGATGAGAAAAAGCTAGCAGAAACTGTTAGAATTATGGAAAAATGGGGATATGGCCTAAGTAGGTTTGAAATTATGGAGCTTGTCGCTGAATATGTGCGGGTGAATAAGATTAAAACACCATTTAAAAACAGTGTCCCAGGCACAGATTGGTTCATTAATTTCCGGAAACGACATCGTTTATCAATTAAAAAAGCACAGCCTGTTGAATTTGTAAGAAGAAAAATGACAGATCCATTTGTCATTGGTGAATATTTCGATTTGCTAGAAAATACTCTAAAAGATTTGGATCTTTTTGAAAGTCCCCAATTCATTTGGAATTTAGATGAGACATCGTTATGCCTGGATCCATCCAGAACAAAAGTAGTTGGACAAATAAACAAACCTTGTGCCAGGACCACCCATGGGAGTGGTAGAGAAAATATCACTATTTTGACAGGCGCAAGCGCTAGTGGCAAGAAGTTGCCGCCTTTGATTGTATTTAAAGGCAAATTTGTTTGGGATCAGTGGATGGCTGAACTGGATAGTGGTGATTACGATTTCGAATTATCGTATGCAGCCAGTGCAAAGGGGTGGATGGAAACAGAAATTTTCTATAATTATATGGAAAAAGTTCTTATCCCAAGTCTGGGCGAAGAGCGCCCGGTTCTTATTATTTATGATGGTCACTCCACTCACGTTGATGTTAGAGTTGTGGAGCTGGCAATCCGAAACCGTGTCACAATACTTAAACTACCGCCACACACTTCACATTTGCTGCAGCCTCTCGATATAGCAGTATTCAAGTCGTTCAAGTCAATATGGGACGCAAAGCTGGTAGAGTGGCAGCGTAGAAATGTTGGCACAAAAATGCCAAAAAAAGTTTTCGCTCAAGCGCTGGCAGATACTTGGCAAGAAACAAAGCCCGATATTATCAAAAGTGGGTTTAGAAAAGCTGGGATATTCCCTTTTAATTCGCAAGTGATACCTGTGGACAAGTATGATCCAGATGCATACAAAAGATTCCAAAAAAAGATATCAGAAATACATTTTGCATCCACAAAAACAACACCCAAAAATCCGAAGTCACTGAAAGAATTTTGTATTGCCTTCTTTAACAATCAACTTCCCACCACTAATGATGCTCTTGAAAATGCAAACACCGATAACGATACCTCACTGTTGCAAGTTTCAAAGCCCAGTATCCGAACTTTGAGTTTTGTGGCCAAACAGCCAGCCCAACTACCTCCTTGTTTAAAGAAATCGTCAAACACTGATGAGATTACCTTGCTGTCTCAGGTATCGAAATCTGATATCCAGACGTTGAGTTTTGTAACAAAACAGCCATCCCAAATACCTATATGTTTACAGAATTCTAATCAAATACCAACTCAAAATTTGTCAAAAATAAAAATAATCTCGGACGTTATCATCAAAAAAGCACCTCAACAGTTCCTTCAAGCCCAACCACTACCCGAGCCATCATGCACATTCGAAGAATTGCTTTTAAGAAAAATACAACAGGATAAAAAAGACAATCAAACGACAAAAAAGAAACGTGTCACTAAAGGTGCTGAAGTAATAACCGCAAAAATGGGTAAGAAAATTTTAGAAGAAACGAAAAAAGCTCAAAGTTTGAAAGCGATAGCTAAAAAAACCAGTAAAATTTACAAAAAAAGAACAACAAGAGTAAAAAAACAGGAAGATTCTGAAATAACAATACTTAGAACACAACAACAAGAACAACAGCCAGGCCCTTCAGGCATGAGAAATAAGAAAAAACGAAAACGCCAGCCTTCACTTGACAGCATAACTAGTATATCCGACATCATGAGCGAACATAGTGATTCTGATATTGAATGTGTTGATTTAGAAGAATTGATGTACGAATACTCTGAAAATGATTTTCAAATATCTAACGAAGAACTAAGGTCACGAGAAAAAATAAATGATGTTAAATATGGTAAAAAAAACAAAAATTGTGAAACTTTTGCCGTCAAAAATATACTCTCTAACAAGAATTCAAACCCTCTCTATAATAAGGGTAAAGGTATTGGCAAAAAAAGCAAAGGGAAAGAAAACAAAGTAGACGAAAAAGTCAAAGACAATGAAGAGGAAAGACATGTTGAAAGAAATTTCGAATACGATATTGATATTTTTAGTAAAGAAAAAACTATGACAACTAGAGAAGACTCTAAAGAAAAAGACAACGATGAACAACTGCTACTTAAACAGGAAAGTAAAGAAATAGTGTACGAAACTCAAGAAGCGAACCTTGCTATGAGGGAAAATTACCAATTAAATGAATCTGTACTCGTCAGATATTTGGTAAGAAAAAAATGGAAGTATTATGTGGGGTTCATAGAAAAAATAATAAAAAATGAAGAAAATATATACTTCAGTATCAATTTTTTAAAAATCGTAAGACCACAGCAGCGCCTTACCTTTATAACGACCAAAAGAAAAGATATTGATGAAGTTCCAGAGTCATTAATAGTGAAGAAGATAGATTTAAAAAAAAATGAGAAAGAATATTACTTATGTAATAACGACGATAACATTTATTTTAGCTGATTACGTAACAGTGATTTTAGATACTTATTATAACATATAAAAGTAATGTTTTTACTATGTCTTAAGCAATTTTGTAATACTTTAAAAAAAGAATTTAAGGTGGGAGCGCGTTCGCGTTCCACCCTAGAACGCGAAATTTAAATTTCTGTACGTTTTTTTGTAATTAGCAGTATATAGCAGGTTTTACGTTGAAAAAATGATTCGCGACCCAAAGAAATAAGGCTTTACTGATTTATAATTATTAAAATCATCAATACGACCTTCTAAGTTCATTTAACCCCATTCAATTACTTTTTCATCAAACAGTAATTCAATGGAATTCAATGAACTCAAGAGGGTTATTCATGATTTTAATCATTATAATTCTATGAAAATTTGAATTTCGCGGTCTACAGCGCTGCTCGCATAGTTGTATTCTTAGAGAACGGCATTGCAGGAATAAGTTATAAGTGTATGCCAAAAAAATGCTGTTCTCACTGTGATTTGTTATTTGATAAGGTTAGTACTTAGTACATACATTATGCCAAAAAGAAAATGAAAAAGGTTATGACCGTGAGTTCCTACTTTAATCTAAAATTTTGATGGATGACTGATTTATGTGTAAGACAATAATATGTTTATGAAGAAACTTTATTTTATTTTGCAAAAAGCACCGAATAAAAGGTTTATAAAAAAAAACTCTATCTATGCTCTATTAATTTAAGTACTTACCTACAATTTTAGCTCATCTTGATTGATCGCTCAAATTCATAAAAGCATTAATCCCTGCTGGAAGCAAATATGTTGATAACTACTCTTTGGTAATGTACACATTTTTTATAATCTGCAGACATTTTATCCATTTTTATCGGGCTTATAATAATAATATTGATTTAAGCCATATAAAAAGATTAAAACAACTACTATATATACTATTCCACGCAAAGAGATCTGTCAAGTATCAGCTCACATAAAAGTCAACTTTGATAATTTTTCTCACTTGCCACCAGTAGAAACATAATTACTGGGAATAAACTGCGTGACAATTACTAGGAGTAAACCAAAAACCTAACATATTTAGACTGAAATGTTGAGAACCACAATCTCTTTTTGGGGTAATTCGGAAATACAAAACTATGAGAAATCATATTAGCGATACTATTACGAAAACTCATGATATTATGTGTAAGGGGTAAATACGACTGAAAAAGAAATGTAAACCTTCGGTCAAAGTGCAATAAATTCAAGTTTTGGATAATTTCGGAATAACCCCAGATAGTGCGTAATTTCCCCTTTATCAAAAAAATATAACACAAAAATTCAAAACGCTCTATTTAGCGAATCCGATTACATATATAAGAATCTAAAATATTCATAGGTTAAATCTTTTCGATAAGATAACAGAAGTCGCATACTATTGGCAGTAAATATGAAACTACTTTACATATCTAACTGAACTGTAGACCTCTAGTCATCTCGTAAAAAATCCCGTTGGAATTACCCCAGTGCACCTTAGGGTAGTTTCGAGCAAGTTTTGAGATGAAAATTGGCATAATTTACAGTCACAGAGTGCCCTAGCTTTATACGAAATTTGAATTCAAATTGTTATGCGCTCTCGATGCATTTTACCACCATACTGCGATCGCCAACCCGCCTACCAAGCGTGGCGATTATGGCAAACCCCCCCAAATTGGGGGAGGTCCAGCAGTGGATGTCTTTCGGCTGAAATGATGATGATGATAATACGAAATACTCTCACGAAAAAAAGAAACATACGAGTAGACTTACCTGAATGCCTGAACACCAAGACATGTAGAAATAATGTCACGGTAAATATAAAAAAAATGATTTAGACTGTAGCAAAGATATTGGATTGTGTGAAACATTAAAAAAATACTAGGGTAATTGTAATTCGAGTTCGACCCAGACAGATACTTTACTTTTTGTTTTTAAATTCATCACCATTGCTTTCAAAACGGTGAAGGAAAACATCGTGCGGAAACCATATCTAAGAGCCAATAAAATCGAAGGCATGATGTGACCACCATCTACCAACTCAAACTGGGCCCGCGTGGTGGATCTGGTGGAGCTCACTTTATTTCACAGAGAGGAGGCCTGTGTGAAAATTATATATCACAAAATATACGAGTAGTTATGAAGGAACTGAGTACGTGATTACAAGTACTTAAATAATTGTGACGAAAAGATAAGAAAAACTTATTGCTCCGTCGCCAAATATTCGGATAAGGGCAGGAGGGTAATAACAATAAAATAATTTGAATTGAATGGGAATGGAACCCGACAGTCATCTGCCAGGGGTGTGGGTTGTTCGAAAGAGATATCGTGGCCTGTGACATACAGGCAACTGAAGGAACACGGGTGGGTTTTAGGTAGTCAGTAAAAGTCAGACACGCCCTAGCTCCACTCAGAGAGGGAGAAGTTATTTGATGAATTCCCACCCAAAAAAAACCCGACAGTCATTTGCTACGCTAAGCCCGTGAGCCTATTCAGCCGTCATGTCTCCCTCGCGTAAGCCTATGTATTGTAATAAATGATTATAAGTGGATACAACCAGGGACATTAATTGTTAAGCAATGTGACACCCTAGATTAATTTTCCATTTCACACAACCGTCAAAAAATTACAGCTAGGATTTGATTATGCGGACCAACTGAGTTGTTAGTCACTTTACTTAGCAATTACTTTTCCTGACTGGATGTATTAAGTAACAACGTGTGGCTACATATTTGCGCTCCCAGGCTTATGTATATGGCACGTGCTCGGCATATAATGACACCGCGACGTTTTCCTTAATCGTAGCAGCTAATAATAAAATTATACTACCTTAGAAACGTGTGTTTATTTAAATGTGAGTGATCGAAATGTAACAACATACCGTAGTATCATCGTCAACGGTACGCGTCGACTAATTGATTATAGGTAGGTACATCATATCATGTGTCGTTTCATCGAAGGGAGGGGCAGAGGTGTATTATCGAGGAAACTAACATATATACACCGTAAGGACTATTATTGCTTGCAGCACTCAGCTGCCATAGTAACGCTTGTTAACAGATGTGGTCATTGTGTGCACGGGATTTGGTTTTCACTTGGTAAAAACCCACATTTCGCCAGTTATGTTTAAACCCTAAGTAATACGGGGCTAATAGGCTCGCCTATTGCCATCAACCGTGAACAATTCCTGACTCCAAGCTGCTACTGAGAAATTCCAGCAAGAAAAACCCAATAACACTTTTCTCAACCTGAGAATCGAACCCAGGACCTCATGGTTATCAGTAGCACTTGCGACCACTAGACCAATGTGGCATTCTATATGTATATAGGTAGTTACGTAAAATCATGATGACGCGTGAATCTGCGGTGAAACACTTTTACCGTTTACGGTTTAATTAAGACATTTATTTCTCAAAAAGAAAACAATTCACTTAATATGAGAAATACATGGTAATCTTAAAACGAAATATAAGAATTACTTATGCAGAAGGTAGGTATTCGTAAATAAATAAGTTAATTAGTAGACAATTTTTACAGTGTTGTGGGTAAAAGGAAAAAGTGGGTGTACTATTACATGTCAAGTAAGTAGCAATTGTACATGGACCAATTTATATGTACTGTAATGTTTCGGAAATACAGAGTAGATATTCTAGTTTTCTTCATACTTAAATAGCTTTTGCCAGCAGCTTCGCCCGCGTGGAGGTCGGTGTATTATACATATAAACCTTCCTCTTGAATTACTCTATCTATTATCCCGCATCAAAATTCGTTGCGTAGTTTTAAAGATTTAAGCATACATAGGGATATAGGGACAGAGAAAGCGACTTTGTTTTATACTATGTAGTGATAAAATGAGTAAATAATAAATAATAATAATTGATGAGGATTTAAATTGGTGTGGTGGGTTAAATTTAAAACCTAGATAAATCTTTTAAGATGTGGTGCTTTATCGTTCGTTGTATAAAGAAAAGGATTGTATCTCTTTGATGTCATTAGGTAATTTAATATACAACTCTGCGTCTTCGTATGGTATATTTTTTTTCCGTATTTAGTTCGTGGTGGTCTTAAGGAAATGTTTTTTTCCGTCTGGTACTACGTTTTTGTGTTTGCCCTTTTTTGTAAATGTTATTTTTGAGTGTATATTTTTATTTAATAGCTTATATACTAGTATGCATGTGTTATATTTATATATCTGTGATAGTGTCATCAATTTAGTTTCTTTTTATATTTTTTCTGTCGGAGTTAGGTAGTGGGAATGGAATAAAGGTCGCTGCATACGTAACGTGTACGGGACGGCGTTACAACGTGGACGGGACGGGGACGGAACGTTGTTAGTAAACACTGACGGGGATTTTTAGTGCACACGCACCGTGAAAGTAACTCGGATCTATCGTGCTAGGGAAGGCTGGATTTTTCATTTGAAGAATTGGCTTTAATTGCTATTTCTTTAGATGACGAAGAAGCTACGGCCGTCAAGAGGAAAAGGCGATTTTCTGTACATCCTACTTGACAGAAAAGAGAACAAGAAGGAGAATACGCTGAATGATGAGAGAATGATGATGAGGAGAATATGCTGAGAATACGAAATAAGCTGAATGTGATCGTACAGACTCAATTAGTTTTTCGCCGTCCATTTTCACTTAGTAGGTACATAAATACACATGCATTACTACTTAGCTCTCTGTAGCGAACGGAGCGACTGTGCATACGCGGCGGAATCACGGACGGGACGGAGCACGCGCGGGCCGGGACGTGCTAAATATCGTCGCCGACGATATTTTTTCCTCCCCACGCGTGCCACGTTCCCGTTCCGTCCGTGTATCCGTGACTTATGCTCTTTCGTTTACATTTTCTATGAAACGATATTTCCAAAACTTCACGTTCCGTTTCGTCCGGATAAAAACACGTTACGTATGCAGCGACCTAAGAGTTTTATTATTGTGTTTTGACATGTTTCGATTAGTTTTAAATGTGATTTAGCTGCAGTACCCCCCACACCTCTATGAGATATTCTAGGTGAGGTTTTACCATAGAGTTGTAAATGATATACCTAACAGATGTCGGCAGGCAGCGAACGATCCCTCTAACCCATGACAGAAATTGCGAAGATCGCCCTGAGAACTCGGTGGAACATACAGTGGAGGTCTGCCCGGCTTGGGCGGAGCACCGTGCGATCGGCGGCGGCGATCCCTCCGGCCCTGGTCCAGGCCATGGTACGGAGCGAGAGTGCATGGCTAGCAGTCGCTTCCTTCAGCGAAGCAGTGATGCTCGCAAAGAGGGAGGCGGCGCACGTGAGGGAGAGGCAGTACATGCGCTCTCACGGCCGTAGCCTTCGCAGGAGACGCCCTGGGCGTCGGAAATCCCAGGCTGATTCCCGGCCACCGCAGGCGCGGGCTTTCGAGCGGCGAGTAATGCCTGCCAGGGGTGCGGGTTGTTCGAAAGAGATACCGCGGCCCCTGGTACACAGGCAACTGAGGGAACACAGAAGATAGTTTAGATCTTAATTTATCTAGATGTGTCTGCCACGTCAGATGTTTGTCTAGATAGAGACTAAGATACTTCTCTGAAGAAACTTGGGTTATAGGTTCGTTATTTACGTATAGATTTGAGTTATTTGCGACTTTTTTGTTCCTAGCACTTAAAATAATATAGTTTGTTTTTGAGGTATTAACAGTAAGCAAATTGTCTTGGAACCATCTAGAGAGAGTGTCTAACTCTTGTCGTGCTTGTTCGATGACCTCTTCGATAATGTTTCCGAATAAAAATAGGCTTGTGTCATCAGCATAAAGTATTCTGTCACCTATCAGATTGAGCTTATGTATGTCATTCACTTATAATATGATCAGCAGGGGACCAAGCATGGATCTCTGTGGTACGCCGTAGGTTAAAGTTTCGGAGTTACTTTGCATATCACCAATCCGAGCAATTTGTTTTCTATTAGAGAGATAAGACCGGAACATGTCGTGGGCAGTATCTCTGATGCCGATTTTATGCAGTTTTAGCTACCTTTTAGCCATCGTACTCAAGGCGATTATACAACGTGGCGTTGTTGTATCGTGCACTGGATTTTCAACTTACTGCTTAGAGCTGAGTGTTGAAAATCCAACAGAGTATTTGTTAGACGAGCCGGGACGAACTCTGTTGGATTCTCAATCCTTGGCTCAAAAAACGAATGCGTGATAAAAAATCGTCCTTGTGAACCTCGATTAAAGGCTCGTGCAGACTAGCGCGACGCGACGGTTGCGTCGCGACACTCGTAGAACAATTTCTATGAAAACTTAATGGAAATTGTTCTACAAGTGTCGCGTCGCGCTGTCGCGTCGCGGCTGTTTGAAGAAGCCTTTAGTGAGGTAATGAGGTTGGAAATGATTTTTACCGTTCAGTACCGTTACAGTTTTTAGTGTTGCATAGTAACATCTGTAAAACACTCACGTTGTCAAATAATCACAGCTAGATTTCCTATCGTTTATATGTGCCTACCATCGATAAGGCAAACGACTGTATGCGATTATCGATCAAGGAAAAGGACAAAGAATGCTGCATCTCGTTTTGATATACAGGATATTATGCACATCACAAGTAATAATAAAATACGTGAGTACCTACTTATGCTCCAACACTATTACATGTATACCGACTCTACGAAGAAAGTATCAAAGGAAGCTTAGATATTGCTTGTCGGGCCATTATAATGCCATCTTTAGTAAATTAGAAGAAGCTTCGTGAGATAGAAACATGATAATCTAACGATGAAAAATAGAAGAAGGAAAAGGGTTTAACAATAAAACTTGCTTATTTAATTTTCCTTAGTTAAAAAACAAATTATGAAGAAAGAGTATGATAAAGTAAGAAATGAGTATATAAGGGGAAGATTGAAAGTGGCCAGTGACAGAAAAGTTAAAAATAAATCGTTTGGCTTCATATGGGCCATGTGAGCAGGGTGGTAACGCATCTGACTAAAAGAGCGATGAATGTAAATGTTAATGAATGTAGAAGAAGACGAAGGGCAAAGAAAAGATGAATGTATTGTGTGAGGAATGGTATGAAACAGAAGGAAATAAATGATAAAGGTTCTATTCCATTTAGATTTAATCGTCTAAATGGCTGTGTTACTGAATCCAGTCAGGTATAATCTCATTCAGTTAGCCTCCTAAAAAGTAACCTCATTAGAAAAAAGAAGTAAGGTCGCAATACGTCTATTTCTGACGCTCTTTCAGTCAGTAACTGATTTACTAACTAATTCGGTGTACTGTGGTTTTCCAAACAGACTAGTGAAATCAAAAGAATAAATTCAAACGACAGTATTCAGTCGTTTGACATTTTAACCATAACTGAAAGTACATAATATTATTTGAAATGCAAATACGGACTGTACCTACCTAAACATATACATATTGGACATTTTATTACTAGTTTGGTAGGTACCTCCCTAGTAATTTTCCAATATTTTCTCTCATAAAGAAAACTCCGCTAATAGGGGCAGATATTCGATATCACATTGTTTCCCAAAGAAAACTCAGAGAAAAGCGATTGCCTCAAGGTAAAAACTTACTTACCTACTGAGCGAGTATATATTGAAGGTAAGTAGGTACCTACTAGAACCTTTTAGTCGGTACTTTTTATTCTTTTTAATGTTTCCCTTCGGATCGTTTAACAAAAGACCTTTGAAAAAAAGAAACGATTATTGTTTCGGCCTTTTTAATAAAAATCGAATTTTCATTCAATTTAAAATACTAGCCACATTTAGTTAACTTAGGCACACTGTGCTTGGAATATAAATGCACAATGTTCTCATTGTAATTACATGGTGGATGACCTTTTCATAAAATAACAATAAAAAACATTTTATGTAGGTTCCCGAGAAGTACCTAGTAAGTTATGAGGAGTGAGAACTCATTGCCGACAAACTGTTTTGTGGTTTGGTAAATGCTAATTAGGAGCTGTGGTAGTTGTGTAATTCTTTTGGGAAACAAGAATAAACAAAACTCATTTAAAATGGGTCGCCTACAGTCTTTGCATGGGTCATGGGTTTCGTAGCAGGTACTTACCTTATCACAAGGATTAACGGAAGAGAAGCAGAAAGTAGGATTAACTAACTGTGGTCATCAATCAAAATTACAGCAAAATTCAATTAAAATTCTGTCAATGGAAGGCCATTTTTATTAATTTACGTTGACGGGCTAATAATGACGATGTTTTTATATTCACCCCTACCTGTGGTTTCGTCTACATGGCTGTGGGAAATTATCCCACGGGAACGTACTATCTGGATAAAAGTATACTATGTGGTCTATCTGTGTGTTCAATTTCATCTAAATCCGTTCAGCCAGGTAAACACGGGTGAGTTATATACATACATAAAGTCACGCTTTATCAATGAGGGTAGGCAGAAACCACAAAACGCCACCTGCTACCTAGTGTGAGTTTCTTTTAACCATCTCGATCTTAACGCATGGAGCGCGTTCGGCATTCCGAATGGCCCTGCTTTTTTGAAGGATCATTCGGAGCGCCGAACGCGGTCGATGCGTTAGATCGAGATGATGAAAAGAAACTCACACTAGGTTCACTGGTCATACACGAACGCCGGTTGAGAGTATTATGCACCTGACCTTTTAGAAGAACATCAGCAATAAGGTGAGTATATGTCCTCCAATGGGCCTTATCAGAAGGCTAAAAGTCACCAAAAGGGCAACGAAGAGGGCTATGCTCGGAGTTTCCCTACGTGATCAAATCAGGAATGAAGAGATCCGCAGGAGAACCAAAGCAACCGACATAGCTCGAAGAATTCCCAACCTAAAGTGGCAGTGGGCAGGGCACATTGCTCGCAGAACAGATGTCTGCTGGGGCCGAAAGGTTCTGGAGTGGTACCCGCGAACCGAAAGACATAGAGTTGGAAGGCCTCCCACTAGTAGTGGATCGATAACCTCGTGGAGGCCGCAGGAATCCGCTAGATGCGGAAAGCACAGAACCGGTCGAAGTGGAGGAGCCTGCGGGATGCCTATGTCCAGCAGTGGACGTCTTTCGGCTGAAATGATGATGATGATATATCTGAATTTTATAGTATCAAGTTTATAATTTATTTGATTGTGTTTAGTAATCCAGGTTAGCAAATTTAGGGTTTGCATTCTATTCTAGTACATATAACTACACAATGAAAGGTATTGCTTGAATACGAAGCTCGTTATAAGACGTCTTTCGGCTGAAATGATGATGTCCTTCTAAGACGTCCCTCTTCCGGTGTTTCCACTCACTTGTAAATACCTTTTGTTAGCCGCCCTTCATTCATCCTTGTGAGTTACACTGTTTCGTGTTTATAATATTAGTATTTATTCGTATCGTGATCGTAAAATTCCGAATACATTTTAAAATGAAAGCTAAAAACTCAGGAGATCTGTAATAAAACTCTTCGAAAATATCTCGTAGAGTGCTGTTTTCATGCATTTCTAGTTTGGGACTCCTGACTCGTGAGGTTACAAAGCTATGTGGAGTCTGGGGAGGGGCATACTTCGCAAACGACTCTCGAAAGCAGAGATAATGTGTGCGAATAGTAAATGTAATAGTTGTGGAAGTAGGTTAATGTGACATTTTCGGTGTAACAAAGGAAATAACAGCTCATGGCTGTTTTTGTGGGCATACGTAGGTACGTATGCTAGTAGATCCTAAAATAATTATTTATATATACTAGCTTTTGCCAGTTTCGCTCGCGGGGATGTATAGAATTAGCCCGTGGATAAAAATATCCTGTGTTAATCCAGGATTAAACTGTGTGTCAAATTTCATCCAAATCCATTGAGTCGTTTTTGCGTGATTGAGTAACAAACATTCAAATATCCAAAAATCTAAACATTCAAACTTCCACATTTATATTTTTTTTTATATTTATACAGTAGGATCCGTTATTGTACTATTTATAAGAAATTATGTTTCGAAAGAATCGATTGCTTTTTATCAAACTAATGGTCGCCAAGTGGTCGAAATGCGGAAAAATCCCTGCCCGGGAAAGAAGAGTTGGCGACCGAAAGCGTCACAACCGCGGAGGCAGTAGCCAACGCGAGGCGCAATCGGCCGCCGAAAAGGCAGAGGCAGAGGCAGTACGCGACCAGCCGTTAGTCCGCGAGGGGGTAACCCAGCGCGAAAAGCGGCCGGACGCGGAACCACGCAACCGTCCGTTAGTCCGCGAGGGGGAAACCCAGCGCGAAAAGCGGCCGGATGCGGAGCCACGCGACCAGCCGTTAGTCCGCGGAGGGGCAACCCAGCGCGAAACGCGGCCGGACGCGGTGCCGCGCGACCGACCGTTAGTCCGCGAGGGGGAAACCCAGCGCGAAACGCGGCCGGACGCGTCAAAGTCTGCCAGGACCGCAAATCGACCTCAAAACTCCGACAACACTCTCGACCGACCTCGACCTAAACAGAACAGAGGTAGGCGGTATAAACCAGCACACGCACAGGCGCAGCCGGCAACTGATACCATGCCGGGCACCTCCGAGCCGCAACCTGGACCAAGCGGTACAGGACCGACGAAGAGGGAGCGCCCTGATGATACGGCTTCGCCCAGTACGCTACAAGGGCACGCCAAACGTGTGAGGGTTCACTCCGCTCAGGGGGAGCAGAGAACCTACGCGCGAGCCACGAAGGACATTCCTGCGAGGCTGGCCGTAGCAATCTGCTTCTCTCCCCCCTCTCGTGACCTGACCAAGGAAGAGGCCGAGCACGTTAAGACTGACCTAGAAGCCCGACTGATGGACACAAATCCGACGGCGCCACTCCCGGCCTTCCGCGGTTACCCACGGGTAGCGGAAGGCACCGTGCAGATGTGGTGCGAAGATGACTATGCCCTGACCTGGCTGACCCAAAACGTGCCCCTAATCAAACTTACAGACACCGACCTCACACTGACAGTACTTAAACAGTCCGACGTGCTCACCCGTGTCTGAGCCTCGCTTTTCGTCCCCCGTTACAAGGGCGACGTAGCACGGCTCCAAAGTATTCTGATCCGTCAGAATACTTGGTACGACATCGCAAGGTGGTCACTGTACAGGGCGACTACCGTCGGTGGTGACAACTACGGGACATACTTGACCCTAGGTGTGCCACCGGAGGAAGCCGAAAGGGTCCTAGCCCGGGAGCGACGGATATCGTACCTCTTGGGGTCGATATACGTGCGCTTCTGGCCCACAACCCTACCCTGTGACACTAAGACTGACAGCACAGATGGAAAGACCGCAACGACAACGACAATGACAAATGACACCGACATAGCTCAGCTCGAGGAGGTCATGGCCCGAGCAGCAATGGACGTCGATGACGACACCATACCACCCTCATCGCCTGGCTGGAACGAGCAACTGCTTGCCTCGTCGCCGGGCGACGGACACGAAGATCAACTCAGAGTGGAGGCGGCGGAGAGATTATCCGATGGATCCATCTCCAACTAACTCCACCCCACCACCATCATCGCCCATACACGTCATCCAGACCAACCTCCAACACAGCCAGACTGCCACGGCTAGCTTACGCAGGGCCTTGGAGGTTAAGCCCCGAACCATCGCACTGATCCAAGAGCCGTGGATCAGGAACAACAGAATCTGCGGCCTCGGCAACATCGGAGGTAAGCTAATCCTGAACACACATGGTGCAGAAAAACCACGTACCTGTGTATACATTCCCAAAAATATCCCGACCACACCACTCACCCAATTCTGTTCCAGAGACCTGACAGCTGTCAGGCTCCAGACCACATGTGACGTTCCAGATGTTGTACTGGCCTCGGTGTACATGCCAGGCGAGGACGCCAATTGCCCGCCTAAGGAGATGGCCGACCTGGTGCAACACTGCGAGAGTGCCAAGATGGAACTGATAATCTGCACCGACTCCAACGCCCACCACCCGCTCTGGGGCAGTGACTCAGCAAACTCCAGAGGAGAGGTACTATCCACCTATTTATTCTCTACTAACCTTAACATTGTTAACCGAGGCTCTGAACCCACTTGGATTACAGTCCGGGGACAAACAATCATCGACCTAACTCTCGCCACAGAAACCGCGACAAACCTTATTGCTAATTGGCACGTATCAGATGAGCCTTCCAGCTCAGACCACAGAAGAATCCGATTCACACTAGCTACCCACATAAAGGAGCCAGAAGCGAAACGTAACCCGCGTCGCACCAAGGTGCCCGAGTACAAACGGCTTCTGGCGGCTCTACTAGAAAGGCACCTATCACAAGTAACCGTAAAAGACACTGCACAACTGGAACACACCGTGACAAAACTATCAGAATACCTAATTGAAGCATACCACGCATGCTGCAAACTAAGGGCACCACCAGACAACAGCGTGAGGAACCCCTGGTGGAACGCCGAACTGGGTAAACTCAGAGATACACTAAGACAACAATTTAATAGAGCCAAAAACACTAGACTCCCGGACGACTGGGAGCAGTACAAAGAAACCCAATACTTATACAAAAAGCAGATTAGAGCTGCCAGGAGGGCGGCATGGCGGAAATTCTGCGAATCTATCGAAAACAACAATGAGGCCGCTAGGGTACGGAAAATCCTATCGACCGATCAGGATCGTAGCCTTGGCGCGCTGAAAAAACCCGATAACTCATACACACTAACCGACCATGAAACCAGTAAAGTCCTTCTAGAGACTCACTTCCCAGGCTGCAACCTCCTAGAGAACAGGACGTGGGAGGCTGAGCTAGAATGGACAACCTACAGACCAAGACTGGTCCAGAGCCCACAGCATAGTAACAGAAGATAGGGTAAAATGGGCTATAAACACCTTCCAGCCCTACAAGTCCCCAGGACTAGACGGAATCTTCCCAGCCCTACTACAGTGGGGGGTTGACCACCTGACACCACGCTTGGTGAAGATCTACCGCACCTGCATAGCACTCAGATACATACCCCTGGCGTGGCGCGAAGTGAAAGTCATTTTTATACCCAAACTAGGCAAACCAGACTATACACAACCCAAAGCCTATAGGCCCATAAGCCTAACATCCTTCTTACTGAAAACCCTCGAGAGACTCTGTGATAGGCATATCCGAGACGGGCCTCTCCGGATAAAACCCCTTCACAAACAACAGCACGCATACTCCACTGGCAGATCAACAGAATCCGCACTCCATAGCGTGGTATCAAAAATTGAATGCGCAGTGGACCATAAATGCTCAGCACTAGCTGCTTTTATTGACATCGAGGGCGCCTTTGACAAGACCATGTTCAACAGCATCAGCATGGCCCTCGACAGACACAACATAGACACGACCCTGAGTGGGTGGATCACCAATATGCTCAAATTGAGAGCGGTACAAGTCACCGTGAACGACACTACAAGGGCAGTAGTGGCGAAAGGCTGCCCACAAGGGGGCGTCCTCTCGCCGCTTCTATGGAACCTGGTCGTAGACAGCCTCATTAAAACACTGAATGACAAAGGTTACTTCACCGTAGGCTATGCATAGGGCGGGAGGAAACGCCCGGGTGTTTCCATTGCGAAGATCGCCCAGAGGACACGGTGGAGCATACGGTGGAGGTCTGCCCGGCTTGGGCGGAGCACCGCCGTGTCCTCGTGGAGGTGATCGGCGGCGGCGATCTCTCGCGTCCGACCCTGGTCCAGGCCATGGTACGGAGCGAGAGGGCATGGCTGGCAGTCGCCTCCTTCAGCGAAGCAGTTATGCTCGCAAAGAGGGAGGCGGCGCACGTGAGGGAGATGCAGTACATGCGCCCTCACAGCCGTGGCCTTCGCAGGAGACGCCCTGGGCGTCGGGAATCCCAGGCTGATTCCCGGCCACCGTAGGCACGGGCTTGTGGACGGCGAGTAATGGGTAGCTCGCTGTCCGGTAAGGACCAAGCCCGGGTCGACGGCGCGTTGTGTTCTACGCGCGCCTCAAAGAGATGTCAGCAGCAACAGAGGGGCCTGCAAGGGCCGATGCCTGCCAGGGGTGCGGGTTGTTCGAAAGAGATACCGCCGCCCCTGGCACACAGGCAACTGAGGGAACACGGGTGGGTTTTAGTCAGTAAAAGTCTGACACGCCCTCCCGCTCCACCCAGAGCGGGAGAAGTTATTTGATGATTTCCCACCCAGAAAAAAAAAAAAAAACCGTAGGCTATGCCGATGATCTAACCATAATAATAAATGGCACCCATGAAAATACCCTATGCAACCTCATGCGCCAAGCCTTGAAAATAGTCGAAGACTGGTGCAACAAACACCAACTATCAGTAAATCCCACAAAAACCGAACTGATCCTCTTCACGAAAAAGAGGAAACTCGCGGAGCTGACACTTCCATGTCTGTTTGGGTCTACACTAAGCCTAGCAACTGAAACCAAATACCTGGGCATCGTTTTGGACAAACAGCTGAATTGGGCGAAACATACCAACTACATCACGACAAAAGCCAGCATATCCCTGTGGCAGTGCAAGCGAATGCTTGGCAGGAACTGGGGCATTAGCCCCAGAGCCACCCACTGGCTATACACGACAGTTATTCGACCGATCATCACATACGGCTCAATAGTCTGGTGGCCCAGAACAGACTTAGGCGTAGCACAAAATGACCTCGAAAAACTGCAGCGATGCGCCTGTGTAGCAATCACCAGCTGCATGAGAACTACACCCACCGCTGCCCTACAGGCAATGTTGGGGCTGCCTCCTCTACACCTCATCGTGCGGGAGGAGGCAGCCCTGGCTGCCTTGAGGCTCAACATAGCAGGAACCCTAAGTAAAGACTCCAGAGTCAAACACACACGCATTAAGGAAGATGCGATCAAACAACAACCAATGATGGCATCACCCTGTGATAAAACCCCGAAAATGCACTACTTCCAGAGACACAACAACGTAGTACTCACAGGAGAACAGAACGATCACTCAGGCCCGGATGAGCTAAGAGTCTACACTGACGGATCAAAGACCGACTCCGGAACCGGAGTCGGAGTTTTCTCACAAGATCTTAACATAAACATATCCAGCCCGCTGGGAATGTTCAACACCGTATACCAAGCGGAATGTGTGGGCATTATACAAGCGGCGTACGCCATAGAAGCCAGGAGGGTCACGGACACACACATACGCATACTCTCCGACAGTGCTTCAGTTCTCCAATCCCTACGGAGGAAATATATTACATCGTCTTTAACACTAGAATGTCACAATGCACTAGAAAGAGTAACAGTTGCCAACCGCAACACTGTGACACTGCAATGGATAAAAGGACACAGCGGATCACTAGGCAACGATGCTGCTGACGAACTGGCCAGGAGGGCATCCAGCGCGTCAGTCTGTGGTCCCGAGCCCATCGTGCCCATCCCCTTCAATCAACTACGCAGGTGGCTTCAGCAGTACACCCACACACAAGCCGAGAGCTGGTGGACCCTGACACCAGGTTGCAGGCAGTCTAGGGAAGCAATGCCATCCTTGGATGGCAAGCTGACCAGACGTCTGTTACGTCTGGACAGGAAAGACCTGCGTCTGGTGACTGGAACCATCACAGGACACTGCCCGTTAAACAAACACTTCTACACAATCGGCATAACGGACAGCCCCTTATGCAGGGCCTGCATGGAGGCCGAGGAAACCGTTGCGCATGTGCTTTTCGAATGCACAGCCGTAGCCCAGATTAGAACAGAAACCCTCGGCGCACACAAATGTTACACGGATATCCTCAACAGACCAGGAGTTATAGCTAACTTCTGGAGGGAGGTGGGCTGGCTGGAATAACTACCGAAGGCCACCATGGCTCACGCACAATGGTCCACTTGAAGGACTAAGTGCGGAAACCAAACCCATAACATAGAACATAGATAGTGGTCGAAATCCGACCATAATTTATTTAAAACTAGTAGTAGTTCTAATGTAGTAGGTATTTCTAATGCATTATTATATCAAAGTTTGGCATTTGCACTGTCCATGCTTGTAAACTTTAACTGTGACATATTTCGTACTCCTTCCGTCCTCGTCCGCGTGATTTTCGTAAAAAGAGGTAAAAAGTTTTTGCTTCACGTATTAATGAATGTATAGATGAACCTACTTGTTTTTTGGCTAGAAAAATTATAATTCTGAAAGCTAACATCTAAAGGTTCGTTTCAGATCGAGTTTCCAGAACAGTGTACCCTAATGGAAAAATATTCAATCTTGCTTCAAGCGGATTGCCAACATTTTATGAATTTTTGTATTCATAGCACGTCCGTCGGATGGTTAAAAATTTATATTGTAGGTACGACTCTAAATGTTTTAGGTATATTCCCAGATGCTTTTTACCTCATTTCAAGTGTGAAGTATTAGAAAATCCGTACTTACTTAAACATGCCTACCCATGTTTATAGGTATATCGAAACTTTGTGTGGTGGAAATGCTTAGCCTAATGGAGCCTTTTAGTCACTTTAGCTATTGATAGCAATGCGTACAGATTATTTAATGCCCAATGAGCTCTCCCTTTTTGTGTACTCGTATACCGAATCGATTGATCGTATAGATAATCACTAAGAACAGGTTTTGCTAAGTTCCTATAATTTTTTTCAGAATTTCAGATTTTCTAACAAAAATCCGATGGCTAGCTTCATTTGATTAAAAGTATCGATTCATAATTCTTAGTTCTATTAGAAAACATAATTTCTAATAGACATCACCTGATATATAATTCTCGTAGTCGATACGTGTGCTCGCGAAAATACCTAGCTATGTTGGGGTCGGCTTCCAGTAAACCCGGATGCATTAGAATACCAGTATTTTACTACATGGAGCGAGCGACTGCTTATCCTATTTGACGCACGAATACGATATCCCTTGGTAAGACTGGCTATCAGACTTTCAGGATTCTGACCGCCCCCGGACGACAATCAAAGATCCACGAATGACAGCCGGGCCCTTGGCGTAACGTGCTTTCCGAGGCACGGAGGGGTCTTGGTATTTAAAAAATGTCACCCAACTACGGACCAACCGCGGCAAGCGTAGCTTATCATGATCGATCGACCCGTGTGTCTGCTATTATTTAGCCACAAGCAAGGAACGCAATGGGCGTCCCTTATTAAATAGAAAAACTGTTAAGATCTTTGTAACACAACAAATATGAACACGTACTTAAAATCAAAAATCATAATCAAAATATTTTGTTTCACATAAACCTGCATGAGCACTTTTGAAATGTCAGAAGCTAATAAGCGCACGGTTCCAATTTGTCGCTTCCTATGGCGAAGGGCCGGCAAGAAACTCCATAAAAATAATTGGCTACAATGTTTTCAAATTATAGTGGTAGGAATAGGTATGGGAGAACAGTGCAAGCCTGTCAATAAGTACCAATAAGTACTAAAGCATAGCTTGTAACAGTATTTTTCGGAGAACGAACCGACTTCCAAAAGTATCAGAAATGCTATCAGGTTTCCTGAACATGGTTTGTCGAACAGATATCGCTAAATAGGATTAGTTAGACTAAATTGTTATGAAAGCAAGGAGTTCTCGTATCATAACACAGAGTTTTCCTTAGACATCAATATTCCGAAAATATATTTTTATTGAATAAGATTGCTTTTTCGCTTCCCCTGCTTCTGCACGCTTCATGCGATTGCGAACCCATCTCGTAGAATAAATTAAATAAACTTACTTGTCAAATTGTATGTATGTGTGTATATTGGATCGGCCTTTTTTAACGTCATAATAATTATTACAGGTGCGTAGTAATCGGAATCGGCTGTGCGTGTTTGAGCAGATATATGAATATTACCGAGGCAAAAGGAGTATATAAGGATCGCAGCAGGTGGCGTTCTGTAGTTTCTGCCTACCCCCATGGGAAAAGGCGTGAGTTTATGTATGTATGTATGTAATAATATTACAATTTGTAAAATAATGATATGTCCTTGTAAAGTAAACCTACGTATTTGTTAGGAAAAAGGGCGAAAACTATTAATTAAAAATATAGTTTATCAACAAAAAAAAACAACCGACTTCCAAAAAATAAAACACTAGAAGTGAAAAATAACTTTAATTTTGGAAGTCGGTATCTTTGGATATGTATTTTAATTTTTTGTCACTGCCTTCCGAAATTAGTTATTTTTCACTTTGTAGTGTTTTTTTTTTGGAAGTCGGTTGTTTTTTGGAAGTGTGTGAGTATTGTTAACAGATGGTTTCCACCGTGACCGGACTAAGATATAGTCAATTTAGTTACGATACTGACCGTCTGGCGATGTGCAGGTGTACAGTCTGCGTGGGTGCTGGAAATGGCTATTAGCTCTGAAAAGGCTGTTTTAAATCGCAAACTGTATAAAGCGTTCTCCTCTTTCATTCCGTACCCCTAGGCCAAACCTCCCGACACAACTGCCCAAGGGAGTAGAGTTCTCTCCGATGTTGGCATTAAAATCACCTAAAACCATTAGCAACTCAATACAACCCTCTAAATTCATATAATCCAAATTGAAAAAGTAGTAATGGGAACACGATTCTCAGTGGCTCACTGTTTTCATTAAGTAAATATATTATTTTAAGAGATTCCTTGAGTATGAATATTACGAAAACATATTGGATTCCTATGAAAAATAAGTTGAAAATAAACAGTTCTATGATTTCTGGAAAGACGAACTTTTGAGACTATAGAGACGAAAGTTAAGTAATTCCAAGTAATACCTTCAAGAAAACATACATTTTTGAAACACAAAATCAATAAATAAGATCGACTATTTTCCATTCCTAGAAAAAGTAGTAGTATTCAGTTTTTCACTGGTTATTAAGTTATTGTCCGTGGTGGCGTATGTACTCGTACACGTCATGGGCTATGCCAACCGCTCCAAGGACGCCGAAGCATTTTAAAAATAAAAAATGACGTAATAGTGGATAAAACAGTTGTTTTGGTCAATATTTTACAGACATTAACAAAGTGTCAGCCGCTATTGAGCTTACTTTAGCAATGATACACAATTGAGAAGGTATTGAGTAATAGGAATCACAATAAAGCCCTTCACGTATTTACCATATTAAAGGACAGCAGTGAAAGAATTCTGAAAGCCCAGCACGAATAATGCACGATAGCTTGCAAACGCAAAACAATACTGGGTAAGTTTGCTGGCCTGCAAGTCATACCGAGAATTGTTTTGCATTGCCATCAACGGACAGCATAAAATGATAATTCGCAAGGAGTTTCTGAATGACGTTTGTAGGTCATGTATGTAGCACCCCAATTGCGAAGGATTCCGGATTAAATTCCTTATACATTGCTGCATATTTTTGGAAAATTCGTCAACTCGACAGCATAAATAACGCAATGAATGTTTTCAAATTGTAACAATGAATGAAATTGCAATTGTTAGTGTGATACGTAATGACCCTGTAAGATTGCCAGGTTACTTAAATGAGGATAAAAACGAAAAAGGAATAATAATTCAAAGAGTTTGTGGCAAGTTAAAATCCTTTACTGGTTTTATCTCCATTTATACCCCTGACTCATTTTGTGTTATGTCCAATTAATTAAGTAGGAACTTACCAGCAATTTACCGCCTTTTTCAATGGTGCTGAATTGAATTCTAGGTTCAGCTTCCAGACACAGCATCATAGCCAGGGCAACGAATACGAAGAAAAATGCTTTGAGAAAACGCATTTTTGAAAAGTTAAAGTAAATTAGTTTTAAGTATTTGTGTATACGTCAAATTGCTACTGACGAATTGTCTTAGTAGTTCCTTACGAATCTTTTATACTGGTGAGGATTGTTTTGGTTGACATACTCAAAAAATCCTGCCTCCAATAAATGTGTTTTAAGTGTAAGGGCCAATCCCTCATAATTAAAATACTATTATGGTCTAATGAACTTGTAACGATGAGTGCAATTAGCGAGTTTTGACGAATAACTTCTTAATATTAAAATTGCTGGAGTTGGATAGGCCGTTAAGTAGAGGTATATTTTTAATACAATAATAGCAATGTAGTGAGTAGGTACCTATATAAAAAATATTCACGTAGCATGAATGTATATTTTTTACATGGGCGAAAAATGTATTCGTAGAAAGGAAATTTACATAGGGGATTGCTACAATCTGTTAGAAAGTTCACTCTGAACCCGATAATAGCCAATCATTTGCCTATCATTCGTGTTTGATGTGGCTATAAGTTTCTCATAAGTTTTTCTAAAATTCATCAGTTTTGAAACATTTATCAATAAATTGATTAAGTATTAGGTTGTGTTAGTACTGCATGATAGCGGTAGCAGGGGTAGCACGGGTAAATTCGTTGCTGAGTCATTTTGAGGTAAGCTGGGTTTATCGCGACGTATTGCGAGCGTCACTGTGACAGGTATAAATGATAAAACTTCTAATAGCAAACAGTTAATTCCGACTGAGCGGGTATAACCTAACCAAGCATCACGAAGTAAGAGCTAATGTTATGCAAGAAGGCGCGGGTGAAACTTGATTTTTTTCTGGTTTACTGCGCCCCCTTAAAAAAATGCATACAGTCTTGTAGCCTTACTAGGTATTTTGTACGTCCATTGATAACTATACACGTACTGTGGGTAGACTGCCATATTTTTATCTCAGATTACTAAAGCCTTACCCTCTTCATTCATAAACATCGATAACATTCCTACTCTTTCTATGGGAATAAGTCTAGTTGACCTTTCTATTAATATACCGTCAGCAATAGACATCTTAGATGAAGCCGAAGCATTTTGGTCCATCTTATGCAATAATTCTATTGAATTAGATGAAAACCAGCCCAAGTTATATTAAACTAACCTGGGTTAGTTTAATATAACTTATATTAAACCAACCTGGGTTTGCTAGTCTCAGGGTACGTTTCCCGTCATGAGTCACACTCTTTTTCTCCTGTTTGTAATTTTTTAAACGTGGAAATAATCCAGTCGTATTTTGTTTCCCGGTATCAGAAAGCTTCGCACCCAACCATTCCCTAGCTCACGCGATACTTCCCTGTAAGCAGAACTTTGAGTAAAACTTCACTAATAAGGACGACGGACGCTTTGTGATAACCATGCTGCTAAAAGAAATACCTTCAGTCTTAGACGGTACGGTTCAAAAGATTTTCCTTTTCATGTCACACGTGTGGGTTCACGTCACTTGAGCAGTTTCTTAAAAGTTCTGTCTTCAAATACAGGTAAAAAGAAACTAAAACCCGACTACTGAAGAATGACGCTCTAAAAAGTATGCAATAAGAAAATATTCTCATCACAAATACGTGATCGTGGGCCTCTCTGCCCTAATTATCGCTTACTACTGCTCTAGATTTGTCACCATTTGTATCCTCCAATAACTTTTGTGTTGGTAGCAAATTCGATCATTTCTGCGAGAATGATCTTTACTTGTATATTGTGGTATCCACCGTAGTATCCATGTGTAGTATCCATTGTAGCGTTGTTTATATGTATACAGGGTGGCAGGGATATCGACGCGCAAACTGTAATCATGAATTCAGCACATGATTCTAGACCTCCTAGCGTAAACATTTTTCGTCGGTTATAAAATAAAATCTGTTAGTGTCGTTATTGTGTTGCTGCATCTGAGAGGACTGCAAACTGTCCTCGACATGCTTTAGGCACAGTCAGTTTTTTTTTTTTTTTAATCTTTATTTATTAACGAGGGTTTGATCACATAGTGAACATGCCACCCTCATAGGAAACCTTTGTTACATGCAAACCTTAACATCTACGCTTAATCCCTAAATTAACTAATTTATATAATATTCTAGCGGCTTTGGATGCTGGAAAAGCTAAAATAATATTGCATTCTCCTAATTGACAAATATTCATATTAAACTGGTCTTGAATCAAATATCTTTCCGCTCCGTTCCGGGCACACTCCACCATAATATGAAAAACGTCTTCAACCACATTGCATTCCGTGCAGTTTGGAGATGTAACTTTGCCCATCAATGCAGCAAAACTATTCAATGGGATGTGTCCGGAACGAAGTCTCATACACGTCACGATTTCTTGTCTACTCATATCGGCATCATGAAACCAAGGATAGTTCTGAATAGTTGGCTGCATCGTCCGGTACCAAATACCCTTTGTCAATGATTTTTCGTCGAAGTATTCTTTCCAAAGTTCGTAACATTTTAATCTAACTTCACTTAAAATATCTGCCCAATAAGGTTTATACGTCACCGGAACACCCTCTAAGCACGCATCTTTGGCTAAATGATCAACTTCTTCGTTTTCTGCAATGCCGATATGGGAAGGCACCCATTGTAAAACAACATTTTTATTTTTATCGCTTAATCTACTTATACAATCTATTATTTTGTATGCTACCGGATAACCACGAAAATTTCCTACACACCTCGTCAAATGTTGAAGTGCACTTTTACAATCAGAGTAAATTACAGAATCTTGAAAATCCACCGATTCTAGGTATGAAATGGCTTCGAAGATAGCGATTAACTCGGAATACATGACAGAAATGTTTGAATTTAGCTTGAACTTAAAGTAGGCATTACTTTGAGGGTCAAAAAACGCTGCTCCCACATTATCTCGAACTTTAGATCCATCCGTATAAATCCTGTAATATCCAGGATAGCTCCTGCTAAAATTCCTATTACATATATTTCGAAGTTCATCGTGATCGTACGACTTCTTAGCCTCGGTAACCTCTTTAATTTGTGGTTTAATCATACAAGACAAGTTCACACCGCTTATCCACGTATTAAGCGAAAATAACCCCAATTCATCACTCGAGTAGACGCATACGTTATTCAATGTTTCGGAAATATGGGCTATAAGTGGTTTCTTTTTACGTCTCCAATAACTACTTTTGCAACAAATATTAAGGTTGGTAACAATATCCCACGTGTCCCCATTTATAAAAGATTTGAGTTTTAAGAAGAATTTACCAGCCAAGTAATGTCTGCGAATATGTAGCGGCTGCAGATGGAGTTCGCATTCCATCACATGAATGGGTGTACTTTTAATAAAACCACCTATAACCCTCAAACATTGGTTTTGAATTTTTGTTAATTTATTTAAATGAGTTTGACAGCTAGTATCAAATAAAAAACTCGCATAATCTAATCTGCTACGTATGATAGCAATGTATAAACGTCGTAAATGATTGGGGTGCATGCCCCAGCCTGGACCAGTTAGTATTTTAAACGCATTCAGAAATTTGGAAGATTTGTCTCTTAACTCATTAATATGTTTAGACCATCTTAGAGATTGGTCTAACCACAATCCTAAATATTTATAGTTGTCAACTACTTGGAGGGGTCTTTTATCTATTATAATATCAATGGTATCTTTCCTAAACCCATTTTTGAATATACAAATTTTACTTTTACTACTTGAAACATATAAACCAATATCTTCAACTAACTTCATAAAGAGATCTACAGCACTTTGCAATATATGTGTCGCCTCCAAAATTTTGTTGGTAATAAAATATAATACAAAGTCATCTGCAAACTGCGAAATATATACATTATTTATCTTTCTACAGATATTGATAGTAGCCACATTCTACAGATATTGATAGTAGCCACATTAAACAACAATGGCGATAATGGATCACCCTGTGCCAAGCCCCGACAAGTAGTTCTACTTATCGAATCATTATCCAGTTGTATTTTTAAATTTCTTGCTTGTAAGAAGTTCCACAAATAGGTGCAAAGTTTTTGCCCCACACCTAAGCCATCCATTATACGTAATAAACTATGTACATCCACATTGTTATAAGCATTATCCAGATCAATAAAACAGCATATGGTCATTCGTTTTTCAGAAAATCCTGTTTGAATTCTAGAAACTAAACTAGTTAGATTATTTAATGTAGACCGACATTTTCTAAATCCTGTGGTATTCTGGTCTAACATACAGTTCTTTTCTATAAACCACTCTAGTCTATTGAGTAGAATGTTATGGAAAGTTTTGCATATACAGGAGATCATAGAAATGGGCCGAAGGGAAGAGGCTAAACAAGGATCACGTCCTGGTTTGGGAATCGGAACCACCGCTATATCACGCCATTGTTTAGGTACAAACGAATAATTGAAAAAAGCATTAAATAAATTGAGTAGGACTTGTTTTCCGTTCTCAGGTAAGTATTTTATCATAGATTACGTAATCTTATCACTACCAGGCGCAGTATCTTTATTTTTTAAGCAATTAGTCAGCTCTTGGATTGTAATAGGTACTTCCAGTTTTGGGTTTTTAGATGTAAGTATAGGGTGGTCGCAAGATACGAAATCGGGGGCTAAACTACAGAGTAATTCGTTTGCTATAGTGCTGTCAACATGGGATTTTGCTGTGTTATATCCCTTAATCCACCTCATCTTTCGCCAGAGCTCACTATGGGTCGTAGTTTGGTCAAGAGAAGAACATAAGTCTTGCCATGACTTGCTTCTGGAGCACCGAATAAATCGCTGGGCTTCACTTATTTTATTTTGCAGAATTGTAAGGTTATGTGGTGATGGGTTACGTCGAAATTTGGAAAGTGCCAATCGGCGCTTCGCTACAGCTTTAGAGAGCTTGGGACACCAATACGGTTTTGGTGTAAAATTTATTTCTGGGTTCGTATTAACTTTAACATATGGTATATACAAATCTGCAGCCATGTCTAAATAGTCAATAAACAGGTCATATCCTCTCTGTAAATCATTTGGAAACACGAATTCGTCGAAAAGGTCATTTAAAAGTTTTTGGTAACCTACCCAGTCAGCCTTTTTATAGTTTCGACGAGACCTATAGATGTTACGAACCCTAAAATACGTTGAAATTTTTATAACACAATGATCACTTCCCAATGTCTCATTTAAGACTTGCCAGTTTAAACTTAAGCTTATATCAGATGATGCAAACGAGACATCGGGGGACGACTGTTGTAGTACATCATTGACTAACTTAATACGCGTGTGATCGCCACTGTTTAGTGAAATAAGGCCACTACCAATAACTGCGTCAAAGATTTGACTACCTCTCCTATCTACTTTATTGGACCAATTGGGTTGGTGTCCATTGAAGTCACCTAAAAGAAGGGTTTTATTATTAACCTGTGAAAAAAGTTGATCCCAGTCTGATTGTCAAGTATTTACAGAAGGTGGACAGTAAATCGATATAATATTTTCAATTTGATTACAATTATACACTCTAACGTGTATACTTTCAATACCCGGGTTAATATGTTGTAGATCATGGCAGATCTGAGATTTAATTGACTTATGTGTCAGTATTGCTACACCTCCGTATGAATCGTCTCGGTCTTTACGAAATACATTGTAATCTTTAACTTTAAAATAAATTTCTGGTTGTAACCAGGTTTCGCTTAAAACGGCAATGTGAATCTTGTCTTGTATTAACAAATTCTCAAACTCAAATTCTTAAACTCACCTGGGTTAGTTTAATATAACTTATATTAAACCAACCTGGGTTTGCTAGTCTCACGGTACGTTTCCCGTCATGAGTCACACTCTTTTTCTCCTGTTTGTAATTTTTTAAACGTGGAAATAATCCAGTCGTATTTTGTTTCCCGGTATCAGAAAGCTTCGCACCCAACCATTCCCTAGCTCACGCGATACTTCCCTGTAAGCAGAACTTTGAGTAAAACTTCACTAATAAGGACGACGGACGCTTTGTGATAACCATGCTGCTAAAAGAAATACCTTCAGTCTTAGACGGTACGGTTCAAAAGATTTTCCTTTTCATGTCACACGTGTGGGTTCACGTCACTTGAGCAGTTTCTTAAAAGTTCTGTCTTCAAATACAGGTAAAAAGAAACTAAAACCCGACTACTGAAGAATGACGCTCTAAAAAGTATGCAATAAGAAAATATTCTCATCACAAATACGTGATCGTGGGCCTCTCTGCCCTAATTATCGCTTACTACTGCTCTAGATTTGTCACCATTTGTATCCTCCAATAACTTTTGTGTTGGTAGCAAATTCGATCATTTCTGCGAGAATGATCTTTACTTGTATATTGTGGTATCCACCGTAGTATCCATGTGTAGTATCCATTGTAGCGTTGTTTATATGTATACAGGGTGGCAGGGATATCGACGCGCAAACTGTAATCAGAATTCAGCACATGATTCTAGACCTCCTAGCGTAAACATTTTTCGTCGGTTATAAAATAAAATCTGTTAGTGTCGTTATTGTGTTGCTGCATCTGAGAGGACTGCAAACTGTCCTCGACATGCTTTAGGCACAGTCAGTTACACATCATTGGTAACACCTTGTTGGCCGGTAGCCCTTGTTGCTACGACAAAAAGGTGCTATCAATGTCAAATTGACTGATGTGAGTTGATGTACCTTTTTTTCCCGTGGGGAAATCCTGATGCATACCCTCCGCCTGGGGAGAACGGAGGGTTTTGTCAGACGAACGGTGGTGTTAAAATAGGTAGATATTTAAACAGTGGTTCCTTCGTTTACCATAAGTCGGGGAACCGGGAGATATAATATGAACATTCGCCGCACCCTCGACTGGAACGGTTGATGTACCAAAAACTTGGAAATAGGCTGACTGTGGGTCCTCTTTTAGTTTATTAATTTTCACCAAGCCTATAGGTACCTAACCTACTACTACCTAAGTAAACTCCAGTATTGGAAAAATCTTTTCACAACTCCCTGTGAGTCTACCTCCCTCACAAAATAAATTGAGCACTCTGATTGGAATCAATTTATGCTTTATTTGCTTTCAACATAACAATGCCGTGCGCGGCACAGAGCATACATATTTAAAGAGCAGTTTGAGAACGATACCAATTGTTGAAGTTTGTAAACATAGGTGAATAGGTTGGTTTGCACAATGAGTTGAACACACTACTGAGAAATGTTCTTCAGTTGTAGACGTATTTTGTTTTACTCTCGTTCAATGAAACGCAGCAAAATAAACTGAAACAAAAGCGAGTGTGTTTCTCTTTATACGGGAACAGCATTTTGAAGGATATTGCTAACCCATTGCTTTTTAATGTTTGAAAAAAAAAACATTTTGACAGTTTAAAACGCAATGGATGTTTTAAACTGTCAAAATGAAATTCCATTTATACTGTTACTGTGTAACGCAAGTACCCCGCTGTTTAGACTGAGCGGCAAATTAGGGTGCTGGAACCACCAGAAAATTTAATTGATCATCGTAAAAACGCTCTGGAAATATAGTAAGTTCTTCTACTTGGATTTCAAAGATAAGTGCTGGACATTTTGACAGAAAGCTGGATTTGTTCCCGGTTACAGGCAATAGGCTCCTCTTTGGCTGGTACCTACAGTCAGCGACAAAAGTCGATTTATGGCGCTAAATATAAAAAGAAATAACACGAAGTGAAATTCAAAGAGTAGGTATGAAAACTTGATTTATAAATGAATATAATAAATCGAAATTTTTGTATCAATTTTAAAAGTAACAATGTAGACTTTTGTCGCTGACCTACGTATCAGATATTTACTTAATTTGCATTGAGATCTTCGACTTGCACTTGCACGGATGTGTTCATAGCTTCATGTAGGTAACAATTTATTAAATGGGACAATATAAATACAAGAATTAACGTGAACTCATAACAAATAAAAGTAAGGATAACTTCACTAAACGGGACCCAGTTAGCCAATTCACAAACTTACATAATTTATAATAAAATTACTCAAAAGGTTGGGAAGGGACAATTTACGTAATTATCCGAACGCTGAACTAATTAAAAAGTTATGGCGTCATTTTATTACTCTCACAACACTGATTAAACAGTCTTCGTGAAATTTAATGGTCGTAATCCCCACGACCATTTTGGGGTAGCAATGAATATCTGAACCCCAATTTCGTAATACACATTCCTAATCTATTGCTTTATTAATTATATGTTTGGAAAATTCGTCTGCTCGACAACGTACGTACAAAACGCAATGTAAGTTGTCGAAATGTTAAAATGAAAAATGAAAGGCTTTGTAATTGTTAGTGTTATACGCAATTATCTCGCTGAATTAATTTGGGAAAATCGAAATGCTCTTTAGTAAGGATACGAAGGTATAAAGGTAAACAGTTTATAAAAAAATCACTTGCTCATAGTTGTTATTTTCATTTATATAAAACTAGTAAGAAAAATACCAATAAACTGTAGGTAAGACTTTTGGAAACACTGTAACTAAACTTTGAAGTCTTGTAATCGGGAAGTAAAAGCTGTTAGTTTTTATTATAAAAGTAGCTAGGTATGTGCTTGTGGGTAAGTATTCTTCAAATCCTTGTTTCTTCGTCGAGTTCTATTGGTTGCGGTTTTTGATGTCCTCCACACGTCGTGGGCTGTACCAATCGCACCAAGAACACCGAATCCATTTCTCAGTAATAAAATTAAATGTGTGTTACTTAGGTAGTTCAGTGGAATTCTGTAAAACGCTGTGAAAACTTGGGTGAAATTGTTTACGAATGCTGCTATCAATATGTTTCAAACAAGTTTATGGTAAAAATTTATAAGAAAAAATAAAAACAATGGTATGTAGTCGGTTGTGTTTTGTATAAATAAAGCACCACAAATTCATATACCTTCACTTGCTAAGTAGATAACAGTGACAGTCAATTATTATGACACCATCAACTATTTTCCTCTTAGTTTATAAGAGGAAAATAAACACCTACATGTTATCAAAGCTTACTCATAAACCAGTATTCAGAACTTGATCTTTATATGGGACCACTAGGTAAGTATACCCTTTCAAACCAAAGAATTTTAAATGGGTTATTTCATTGACGGAGTTCTGACGTCATAAACATAGAAATAAAAATAAATACAACCGAATCGAGAACCTCCTCGTTTATTTGAAGTTGGTTAAAAACACGGTGAAACTGAAAGTAAAGTTGGAGTATGAATGTTGCTGTTTTTTTTGGGATTGGCATCTCGCACGTCAACTTAGGAGATTGCTTAATAATTTATGGCTTCCAGTCAGGTCTTGTAAACTTATGAACTTGTAAGACTTGTTGTCATTGCGGGTTGAGTTTAGGGAATACACTAGATGGTCGACAATAGGTACCAAAAAAAAGAATTTGGCAAGGTAGGTGGTAGGTAAACCTTTCTGGGGTACTATAATATCGAATCACATAGGCACAAAATGCGATGAAGACTCGCAATTTACGACATATGTAGAAGTATAGCGTATTGTCCTATCTGGTCTCTATGAAGGGAATAATAAGCAAAGGAATCTGTTACCTAATATGTATGTCGTAGGATACGTGACGAGTAATGTGGTTCAGCAGTTTTGATGGCAGTTGAAAGAATTTCATATTGTGAGAAAGCGGATTTCATACTGTAAATTTTGAAAAAAAAAGGGATGCTGGAATGCGCAATCTTACTGCTGGGCGTTCGGAAAAGAACGTTGTCAAGAACAAACGCAATTAGTAGGTACTATCTGTATGAAAAATAAGTTAATTTGAGGTTAAATGGAACAAATTTTTACCAATTAATTCAATTTAATTTTATTTTATTTCGGAAAAAATAACAGGAGTACAATTAAATGTTATACATAATATCTTACTTGTACACGCGCAGCGGCGCGGGGGCCGCGGGAGAGGCGCGGGGATCAACGAGCGGCGCGGGGGCGCTAGCAAGCCGCCCGCCGCGCGGATGGCACAGGATCATCCCAGCCTGCTATGTGCATGCATAATTAAAGCTAAAATAATTTTACAGCAATTATGGAATGAAAAGTTAGGCTGGGATGATCCTGTGCCATCCCATATCGAAAAAAAGTGGGTAAAGTTAACAGAGAATATAAATAATCTGTCTAAAATTAGTTTGTCAAGGTATACACTATGTGATTTTCCCATGGTAGTAGAATTACACTGTTTCGTGGATGCTTCCCAGGAAGCGTACGGAGCTTGTGTCTACCTACGGTCAATTAATAATGAAAATATTGTAGATGTTAAATTGTTATGTGCGAAAGCCAGGGTTGCACCTTTGAAAGCCATGACCATACCTCGCCTTGAATTGTGTGCCGCACTACTTGGTGCTCAGTTGTCCACAAAGGTAATCCAGTCCCTTCGAAGTCAGAAAATCACACAAAAGGTTATATGGACTGACTCAACAGTAGTACTTGGCTGGATTAACGCACAACCAAACCTTTTAAAAGCATTTGTAGCCAATCGCGTAATAGAAATAAATGAGTTGACACAAGGCTTCACGTGGATGCATGTTCCCACGCACCTCAACCCTGCAGACCTTGCTTCAAGAGGTGTAGATCCTCAGCGTCTGCAGGTTGAACCCTTGTGGTGGGAAGGACCCTCCTTCTTAAAGGAGGAGTCACCGGCTTGGCCACAACAACCACATAAGTCAGTGGAATTACCTGAACTAAAGGTTCATGTGCAAACAAAGGTGGCTCACGATGACAGCCATAACTCTATAATTAATTTTAATAATTATTCTAAGTTTAATCACTTAAGTCGCGTGTTTGCTTATGTATTGCGGTTTGTGCATAATTGTAGGAACAAAACTAAATTATATGATTCACTACAAACTAGCGAAATAACAAAATCACATACTATTCTCTTCAAAATATGTCAACAAGAATCATTTGGTATAGAGTTGAAAAATCTAAGTAAAGGTTTAGGAATACCTAAAAAAATTCAAAATTATTTAATTTAAATCCGTTTGTTGACTCTGAAGGTATAATAAGAGTAGGAGGTCGTCTTGACAATTCAAGTTTTGATTATAACAAGAAACATCCAATTATATTAGATTGTAAACATAGACTTACCCTTTTATTAATGCAAAATGAACACCAACGTTTATTTCATGCAGGTCCGCAATTGTTATTATCCTCTGTGAGAGAAATGTACTGGCCTATAGGAGGGAGGGCCTTAGCACGCAAGGTCAATAAACAATGCATTGTATGCACTAGATTTCGTGGTAAGACTATACAGCCAATAATGGGCAACTTACCATCGGCGAGGATGCGGCCTACTTTCCCTTTCCACTCGACTGGTACTGACTTCGCGGGACCGTTTCAAATCTCTAGTAAAAAGGGAAGAGGTAATCGAATAAGTAAATGTTACCTCTGTCTATTTGTTTGTTTAAGTACCAGAGCGGTTCACCTAGAGGTGGTGAGCGATCTTACTACATCAGCATTTATTTTATGTTTACGGCGATTTGTGTCACGCAGAGGTAAGCCCTATGAAATTTGGTGTGACAATGGCACCAACTTCGTGGGGGCAAAGAATGAACTGGGTAAGGTGCTACGCTCCAGTCGTGACTCAGTCACTGATTATGCTACTAGTGAAGGCATTATATTTAAATGTAGTCCTGCTTATTCCCCACATTTTGGTGGGCTCTGGGAGGCAGGCGTAAAAGCAGCAAAATATCACTTAAAAAGAACGGCTGCTAATGTTTCCCTTACTTTTGAGGAGTTGTCAACTCTTTTTGCACAAATAGAGGCAATCCTTAACTCTCGCCCACTCTCCCCTTTGTCTTCTGATCCCTTGGACTTAAACCCTTTGACCCCCGGGCACTTCCTTATCGGACGGCCACTGACGTCGGTGCCCTCTTTTGCAGAAGAAGACTCCAGAACGAAGTACCAACTCATCTGCAAACTACGCCTCGCGTTCTGGAAGAGATGGTCTCAAGAGTTCATAGCAGAGCTGCAGCAGCGTTCCAAATGGAAAACTGGGTCTATCGGTCCTAGAATTGGGGACATGGTGTTAATAAAGGATCAGAATCTGCCTCCTCAACGCTGGCGGCTTGGCCGCATTACACGTCTACACATGGGCGCAGACAACACTTGCCGTGTGGTAGACATCTACACTGCAAAAGGAACAATCCGCAGAGCCATCCATTACATCGTCCGGCTGCCGGGTGAAGAAGAATCTGAGGAACCTGTTGAAAGTTAGCTCTTTCAAGGCTGGGAAGATGTACACGCGCAGCGGCGCGGGGGCCGCGGGAGAGGCGCGGGGAACAACGAGCGGCGCGGGGGCGCTAGCAAGCCGCCCGCCGCGGCCGGCATTTCGACAGCGACGACCAGGACCGGGTGCGCGCGCTCGTTTAATTATACTGTTTCGTTCCGCCTCCGCTCGGCTATCCTGCATTCTATTGTAAAGTACTTCATAATAATAAAGATTTTACTCTACAATTTACGTCTGTTGAATCATCTCCCAACATACTAAACAAAACACTTATTATACCTACTACTAGCAACATTATCCACTTAATACTAATTTGTTGATTGTTCATGTGAGATAAAAACAAACAGAATACATGAGTGAAAAGAGTGAAAGAATAATGATTGATTGTTCGAATGAATGCTTTCTAGTAACGCAATTTATAGGATTGAAAAAGAGAGAAAAATATGAAGAATACACCACTTAATAATTAATGAAGCTGAGATAGAATCAACCTCTGATTTCTTAAATGTATGTGCTGTTAGATTAAAAATATCGATGTTTTCAAATTTAGCATTGTAGGAATCCACAAGTTGGCGCAGAGGAGCGCGAAAGCCAGAATTGGAATTACAGATTTGCCTGATATTAGTAGAAAGTAAGCGGACAGACGCGTTTGACTTCACACTACTGTCCTCGGAACGATGTAACAAAGTTTATTTATTAAGTCTGAACAATCATATTTCTGTTTTCTGTGTGGTGACTTACTAGAGAATGGGCAGCAGCGTTCTCTATTAGAGATGGGCAAATACCCGGGCATTTTTGGCAAATTGGGAAAATTCCTAATAAGTGCCCATAGATTACTCTCCTTGGGCATTTATCTGGGCATATATTTTTTGCTTCAAAATGAATTTACGAAATTGATATTAGCTTTGGAGCTGGCTTAATTTGTTGAGTTTAGTTATGGTTAATTCTTTGAAGCTGTATTTTTGTGAATTTGCCCACTCTATTTAAATTTATGTTATACAAAACCACGTTTACGAACATAAATGTTACGAATTACCCGGCGGCGGCGGCGTAAAAATACTTGCATCGAGAGATAGAGAGTGAGGCAAGGTATGCGTGCACTGTAATTATTGTTAGTTGTTTTAAGTACCTTCAACTGTGGCATCATTACTTTCCATGAGGAACTTTACCACTAAGAATTGTATTAACATATCTCTTGATTACTAAAAATTTGTTACAAATTGTAGATTATTCCACTTCCATATCGCTTCGATATTAAATGGCGGCAATAGATTTTCAGTTTTCGAGTGAAATTTAAGTACGGTACGCATGGGTAAAGATACTATGGAAAGTAAATATGCCACAGTTGACCGTACCGTATTTATGGTTTTATGAATTAAATTGCATTTTATTTAAAATATGTCATAAAGAACCATATTAATGTTATAAATGTTATAAATTACGCAGCGCCGGTAAAAACACTTGTACCAAGTACATGAAATTCATCTGTAATCTCGAAGAGCACCGTCACATTGACTCTCTTGCTAATCTGGCCCAGTATAAAGCTGAAGAACGATTTTGGACCAAACTATTAACTTGGAAGGCGGCTGAGAAAGTAATTTCTATTTTGTGGTAGAAGGGGATTTCTGGCTAACTCAGAATTCTCTTTCAAAATTTTTTCGCGTTTTCGTCTATTATTATTAGTCAGATGGTCTTAGGTAGCCTAATTAGAAATTACTCAGCTGAAAACAGCTTCAAAATGCGTTACCTGGATGCAAAGATATGACGAATGTATGAAAACTGAAGTAAAGTTGTACTAAGAATGTTGACAGCAGCCTGCACATCTGCAGCCACCGAACGATGTTTTAGTACACGGGGATTTATACACAGTGCAAAAGAAACCGTCTTACATCAGAAAGAGCGGCAAAAATATTTTTTTTTCATAAACATGATTTGAATTTATTCAATGAAGGTGAAAGCGTACATCGTCTTCATCATCCAATGAAGATACTGTTCCGGAAAGTTCTGACATGGAAGACACAGATGACGATATTATATGCAATGATGCTGCCACGTAAGGTCACATGCAGGAGGAATATACAATCTTCACTTATCAAGGATAGATGGGAAGATATGGAACCAGTAGCTTCAACTTCACGATAAACAAACGATATTCAATTCATAAATATAAGCGAACCGATAGCGATTAGGGTAATTGGCCCTACAATACAATAAAAATATTCGTTTGATTATTATTAGACCTTTCTGGTGTCATCAATGGTTCTCTAGTGTAATTAAAATTATAGTGATTTTGATTATTAAATTTTTCACAGTACTGTTCCTATTAATGACAAAAGTTATATGTTATTGTTTGTTTAGTCCTTATAGTTTTATTTCATAAAAACATACACACACACACGCACAAAGCACACTGCACATATTTTAGTATTAAAAAATTGTTAATTTTCACATGAAAAATTAAATCAATGTTGTTATTTTAAAATAAAATGGGTTCAATCATTGACATTTCGTCTTTTATTTCTTTAATAAATACAATTTTACATGAAGAACTATATATTAAATTACATTTAACAACCCCATATTTTTACGCCCTGCGATTGAACATTTATTGGGCAGTTATAAATTTATGCCTAAAATTTTCTGCCGGGTTTTTTCCAAATTTTCCTGCCGGGCAGAAACACATTGCCCATCTCTATTCTCTATGCATTTCGAGGGTTTGGTCGCCAATACAGGTTCTCACCTAGTTCGGCTACAGATGTCTTATTTATTTTTCACTAGAAATTAGATTTTAAAAGACATGTGTATCGCTGTAAACAGTTATTGAAATAAACTTATAATATGTTAAACTTATCTTATAATGATTATATTTGTGATGCAATATCCATACCAGTTTTAGTAACTGCATGCCTTTAAAATCACCAGAAGATGTTTGTTCGGATTAAAAGCGTATCCTTTTATATTTTGGCTATGTGTTACTAGGTTGTTAATGTATAATTCGGATTATCCGAATTATTTATAAATTTGTGATAATCGGAACCATTTTCATGCAAATCTGACTATATCTTAGTCGGGATTTTCCTTAGCTACAGTTGTAAGATTATTTTTCTACGTAGGTATCTTGAGAAATAATTGGTGATTGATAGTTATGGATGTTCCGTGTGGTGCCGTACGCAAAGAATAGCACCATCCCACCTGTTCCCATGGGTGTTGTAGAAGTCGACTAAGGGACTTAGTAGAGTATGGGAAGCAGCGTTCTCTATGCATTTTACCACCATACTGCGATCACCAACCCGCCTGCCAAGCGTGGCGATTATGGCAAATTCCCCCCATTTGGGGGAGGCTTATATTCAGCAGTGGACGTCTTTCAGCTGATATGATGGTGATGATCAATTATGAAAGCTAATAATTCGCTTCCACCGTGTGAGATATCGATAGTTGTGTGACTTGTGGCGTGATGTATAAAAAGGCACTCAAATCAAAATCAATATCAAAAGCAAAATATTTTATTTCACATAAACCTGCAAGGGCACTTATGAAACGTCAGAAGCTAGGTGCGCGGTTCCAATTTGTCGCTTCCTATGGAGAAGAGCCGGCAAGAAACTCCACCGTTACTCTTTTAGAAATAATTGGATTTTATAATGTTTTCAAATTATAGTGATATTAGGTATGGGAGGACAGTGCAGGCCTGTCAACAAGTACCAGGTACTTAGAGGAATGAAAATAAAGAATAGAAAATCGTCAAAAACGACGTCTGTAAGGCCTACAACGTTCTCTCATTCACAATATGTAAAAGAATCTACATAAGTAAAATCAACCTACTTAAACCAAGTGACATGATTTCCATGAGAATCACTAATAAATAGTCGATATTATAAGAGACGTATAATGTCAAATAATGACGAGAATATGTCAGAAAGTGTATAAAAATAAAATAAATAAAATTAACATTGTAATTTGGGAGCAGTTAATAGACTCTCACATAGTTATGCTGTTAATGAGGTACCAGGGAAGCCACATGTGCAGAAGGAATTAATGCCAAATTTCCTTGTCTTCAACGTAGTCTTTTATCTTATAATATGCTTATTTGAGAAGGACACGTTTGACTACACTGACACTACAAGATCATGTTTCGTTTATTTAATAACGAATTTGCATCGCAATGAATCGTCTGTAATTAAATTATACCAAGAAACAAATCATCATCGTTAACGTTGCGAGAAAGTTCAACGAGTATATTCTAAAAATAAATAGGGAATTGAAAAAGAAAAATAAATAGGGTTTTATTCGAGGGGCTTGTGGCTAAGTAATAGTAGCCGTACGGATCGATCGATCAGGTTAAGCTAAGCTTGCCGCGTTTGGTCCGTGGATGGGTGACCATCTTAACATACCAAGACTTCTCCGTGCCTCGGAAAGCACGTTAAGCCGTTGGTCCCGGCGGTCATTTGTAGATCTTTGACAGTCGTTACGGGGCGTCAGAAGCTCGAAAGTCTGACAACCAGTCTTTCCAAGGGGTATCGTATATTACCCAGTAACTGGGTTGTGGAGGTCAGATAAGCAGTCGCTCCATGTAAAATACTGGTATTCAGCTGCATCCGGTTAGACTGGAAGCCGACCCCAACGTAGTTGGGAAAAGGCTAAGCAGATGATGATGATTCGACGGCAGTGTGTGAGTTCTGAGGTGTACGTTCTGTGTTGATACATCACTTATACAATATGTAACAAAAACCCTGTTGTTCCTTCTACCCACGTTTTCAGAATCGGTAAACATACGTAATAAAGCGAGTCATTTGTAAAAACTGTTCAACAAAAATAATTAAAATAAATATGTAATTATGAATATTTGTAATATTTAACTGATTTTGATTAGATCAAAGAAAGCCGCCGAGCTCGTAGTCTATTGTGCGAAATAAGGATACTTGTAAAATCAGATACTGTAAACATTTTTTTGAATGTGTTGATTTTAATAGTCATTTGATATTGAACTCTCGACTAGCCAAAGCTTATTTTTTTAAATTATAACTACACCAATGTTGTGCTTGTAGGTAAGTGTATACGCCCCTAAAAGGAACAACAGGGTTTTTGTTACATATTGTACACATAGATTTAGGTACGACCTGGACCGCGCGTGTATAGAAATATAACCCTTCGTATGCTATAGCATTTATGACTCCTTACGTCATAATTTCTTGCATTACTATTAATTATAAAGATAATTGTACGCATACGTCACCTTCTAAATCCCTTTGCATCAAAAACAGGTAAAATTTAGATTTTGTTCATGTATTTATAAGCTGCCGTTTTTGGTATATTGTCACAGTCAACTTCAACTCGAAGCTGAGTTCGTCGTAGTTTGTGTGAAGCAGTAATAACTGAAAAGACAATGAAGCTGACGGCGCTGTTTGTGATGCTGATGGCGGCGCTTGCGCTGTTCGCCGGCGCTGGTGACGCCGCGCCACAACCCGCGAAGATCAACTGGAATGCAGTGAAGAAAACTGGGAAAGCACTTGTAAGTACTGTGATAGTTTGGAAGTTGAGTTAACCGTAAACATGGTTCCTAGTTCACAGACCGACTAAAGTAAGACAATTTTCTCGACAAGCGTGTCGTTCCAGATAACCAAAGTGTGAAGGTATAACTAAAAACCTACGGTATTTCACGAATGTCTTAATTAGTGTAGTGAAAACTGAGTAATTTTAACTATTGGCTTTTGTAACATCACCCTTGTGTATTTTAGTGAGGATAGAGATTGTGTGTAGTTAATATTATATAGTTAATAAACTTCTCAAAATTTAACTCAATTGATTGTCTTACTTTAATTAATTGTGGTTTTAGTTTACAGAATAAAGTCTTGAGTGAAGTGAGTGCGATGGTCACCGCCTACGAGCTGTACCAAACATTCAAGGACAAGAAACAATAATGATAAAGAAACTGTCAACACTACCGAAGAAGGAACACCACCACCTGGAGGAGCTCCGTTCACACCGGGGTTCATACAATGAGTTGATTGACTTAAAGCTTAGACGCGACATGCTCAGTCGTTAGTTACGTACTCATTAGATAATTAGGTACTTAGCTCTTGTTTTATGTTGTTTTTTAATATCATGAATAAATTGCTATATATTGGATAATTTATGAAGCATTTACTTACACATTTTACACTGTATGTTTTGAAATGGTACTTAGTCTGATGTACCATATGTGCAGCTTCACCTATTAAGTATGACTCCTGATTTCTGTATGGCTGCTCAAATGAATCAGTTATATATTCTCATGTCAAGTGATTTGATACCCTGCTATTAAATCTGCAAGCCAATCGCAATAGCTATCATGATATATAAGACGGCGGGAAACCCAATGCACGCCGTCTCTGATGTTTCTGGTGTAATTCTTCGTAGGTAAATAGGTAGTTGGTTTTCAATCACACACAACACTTAACTCAAACCATTTATTTTCACTTAAATCTTTTACAGGCACTTTGGATTTTTCATTTAGCAGTGATCAGAGTAGTTTGAGTTACGAAGGGAATCTAGGCGCCCATTCCAAAACTAAGGTAGGTCTCATATGGAGAAGAACGGGCAAGAAACTCCACGGACACTCTTTTAAATCAAAACATTATGTTACAGAGATTTCATAATCCACAATTTACAATTCTTGTCCTTGTACACACTTTCATAACGATACTGTCCGACCGCCATTCTTTTTCATCTCTCCAAGTGGGCGGAAGTACTGCGTATCGCACAGAAAGCAGTACTGAATCTTATTTCTTAGTAAGTGTTATAAAATTTACTAACAATGGTCAAATGCTATCAGTTAATACTTTAATAATTAAACAATGCTAGCTTTCGCAAATCCAATGGCTTTTTAAGGTGAAAGTTTAATTAGTAAGTAGTCCTTACATTTTATATCACAAATATCCCTACCTTACAACATTTCCGGATTTTCAAGGAATTTAATCAAACAACAGGAATTCACAAATAAATGTGTGTGTAAATTAATCTTGTTACTTTATCAGTTGTAAATTTTGACTGAAACTGATTTAGTTCTCGTATTAAAATATAACAGTCAGTTATTGATCATAAAACTCGCAATCCGCGCCATTTTCGGCACAGTAGGTAGCAATGTATCTTAAACAAATGTACTGTGTCAAATGACCAAAAGGTTTAATGACTAAAAGCCCAAAGACAATAAAACAATTATTCCCTTTTAATTGTGGCTGTTTTAACTAAGACATCATAATTCGTTTCATAGTTATTTATCTAGTTTAACAAACCAGCAGTACTCTACGAGTTTTGTATTACAACCCGGCCAATAGATGGCGTTGCTCTCAAGGAAACCAATAGACACTTCACTGATGCATGCAAATGCTTATAATAGTATTCCAGAGGACAGGAGCACTGGCTTAATGGTGTTATCGCAATTAAATTAAATAGTTACGCATAAGATTACGTTATAATCTTGACAGAGGCGCTTTCGCGGCGACACGGCCTTTCTGATCGGCGGTGCGCGCTCTGCACCTGCCGTTGCCCTCATTGTAGAGTTGAGTTGGTAGTTATCTGAAATAGTGGAGATAAATTTTGTCGGCAGATTATTGTCGCTTTTATTGTCCTACAACATGCATTGTATTGTAGGACTCGGTAGTTAACAGTTTGAGCTTACATTGACAGCTTGTTGTAGATCTACCATCTACTTAATTTGTCTTTATTTGAAGCCTTAAATGCAATGGCATTTACATAAGCACACTTATCAAGTTTAGTGTGTAGTAGTAGCAGGCATTGTATGATCAGCTGTTAGCTGAATAGTTTCATCTTCATTAGCAGGTAATGCTCTGTGATAGACAGTCTTGTATTTGAATAAATTGATATGGCACCTTACAGCACACTTAACAAGTTTAGTGTGTGGTAGTAGGCATTGCATGGTCAGCTGAGAGCTGAATGGTTTCATCCTCATTAAAGGGTAAAGCTCTATGATAGACAGTCTTGTATTTGAATAAATTGATATGACACGTTACATAACCACACTTGTTAAGTTAAGTGTGTAGTAGTAGGTATTGTATGATAAGCTGATAACTGAATAGTTTCATCCTCATTAGCAGGTAATGCTTTGTGATAAACAGAGTCTTGTATTTGAATAAATTGATATGGCACCTTACATAAGCACACTTAACAAGTTTACTGTGTAGTAGTAGTAGGCATTGCATGATCAGCTGATGGCTGAATGGTTTCATCCTCATTAGAGGGTAATGCTCCATGGTAGACAAATTGATATAGCACCTTACATAAGCACACTTAACAAGTTTAGTGTGTAGTAGTAGTAGTAGGCATTGCATGATCAGCTGATGGCTGTATGGTTTCATCCTCATTAGAGGGTAATGCTCTGTGGTAGACAGTCTTGTATTTGAATAAATTGATATGGCACCTTACATATTGCACACTTGTTAAGTTTAGTGTGTAGTAATAGGTATAGTATGATCAGCTGATAGCTGAATAGTTTATCAATTAATCAATCATTTATTTTGTTAAACATAGGTATGGTTACAGATAGCATATTGTCTAAAATATATGCACTATGTTTTGCCAATAAATGGCATACAAAATCAAGACAAACAAGCAATTACAATTATAAGATGGCATGCTAATAGAATTGCACTTTTCATAAGCACACTTGTTTAGAATAGTGTGTGGAATGATCAGCTGTTAGTTAAATAGTTTCATCTTCATTAGAAGGTAATGCTCTGTGATACAGAGTCTTGTATTTGAATGCATTAATATTGCACTTTTCATAAGCACACTTGTTTAGTATAGTGTGTAGTATCATCAGCTGGTAGCTGGATGGTTTCATTCTCATGGGAAGGTAATGCTCTGTGGTAGTCTCACAAAGTCTTGGATTTGACAGGATATTAGGATGGGATCAGGAACACCGCTCTGTGCTGGCACAAAGTCTTTGATTTGATAGGATTAAAGGGTAAGGAGTTTAGGACCATTGCTCCGTGGCAGGCACGAAGTCTTGTATTTGACAGGATATTAGGAACCAGGCTCTGGGCGGTCTTGTACGCCGTGAACCCAGCGGGATAACATGAGAGAATTGCCGGTCAAGTTCTCCGGTCTTATTTATAGTTTATTTCATTATTAGTTACCTCAAGGGCTTACTAATAGTTTTTTTTTTTGTATTCTTTTTTTTTCATGGTTAGTTACCTCAAGGGCTTACTAATAGATAATTATCTATTGTGATCATTCTTAGTGAACATCGATGAAGACTAATACTTTGTTGTGGGGCTTTTTGAGTTATTTATCAGTTGCCCCACAGATACTAATAGTACAATAATAATTAATTCTAGCCTATTGTAAAATAGGCAAGGATTAACTGTTACAGGCAGAATTGCAAAAATATAAAGATGGTAAATATAATTCAAAAAGTACTTTGGTGCATAACATGTGAGCATCATGTAGGCAGGTACTACTAACTTGGCTATTGTATTGAGCTTTTGTCACAGCAAAGTAGCAGTGTTAGCAAAGTGAGTGGAAAGTATTTTGAAAACTTCTCACCTTTTATTTTAGCTATGTTGTGTTGAATAGCAAGCTGGTCTTCAGTTGGTTGTGCCTGAGCCGGCGACACGGTCATTTGTTCAACAGGCTGCAGCGGAGTTGCCTTTTAATGCAACCTTGATCAACAATCTGCTTGATGGGGTAGGGTAGCAGTCATTGTTAAGTGCCCTTGACAGATTCTTAGAGGAGTTTGGGTACCACCCGGTACACAACTCATGTTGAATATCTGAAAAATGCTTCGAAGCCAGTCTAAGGGTGCCAAATGTATAAATGCACCCTTTTAATGTTGATGCTTTATATTCAAGTTGAATGTCAATGAACCAATCCATCCCATGCCGATTTTGGCCACGGTGACTGTTTTTGTTTTCAACAACTATAGGTAACAAGCATGTGCTCTTATGTGGCTAATGTAACCTATCTTGACTGTAGAGGTACGTGCACAGTGCAGACACGTTAGAATGCTATTGTGGTAATGATATTGTAAGTTGGAGGATGGTTTATTCTTGAAGTGTTCTCGCTTGCTGTCAAGATCTCTCGTCTGCTGGTCTTCAAAGTCATAAATATTTTGTTGTACCAAATGGCTCCAAACAAGTGCATTCTGTGCCAACTCCTCCCAACGAGAGGGATCTATGTTGCATCTCTTCATATGTCTTTTCTCAATATCTTTGTATCTGTGGAACTGGCCGCCTTGTTCCTGCAAGTTGAATATATTAGTCAGCTAAAACCCTGTATATAAGTCTGGGTCAGCCAGCTTTTTCTTGAGGAAGGCAGTCTTGTTGATGATGATCATGACTTCCAACTTGATTTCATCTCATTCCTGAAGTAGCTGGGTGCAGCATGTAACTTTAGAAGACTCAAGTTTCTCTATGGATGCCCATAGTAATTTTGTTATGATATCCTTATAGATTGGTTGGTTGTCATTTTCTCTTTGTTATAACAATCACCTGCAATGTGAAAAGTAAGGCAGATAAATAATAGTGCAGGAAAATATGTTCCTACTATTTTAGTAGAAGCTAGTAGTTATAAATTAATTAAATCTATTGTTTTATAACAGCATTACAGGTAGATGAAGTTATTTGGAATTACAAGAGAAAGTTAAACAGAAAGAAAGTGTTATAAAAAAACAGTGCTGTTTGTTTTTGCTGTGTATGCATAAAAGCATGTTGTAAACTATGCTTTCCTCCAATGTATCAAACTGTGTTTACATTGTTAATTTTTGTTTTATTTTTCATAGTTATCTCTTGATATATTTTTACAAACCGATTTCATAACTAAATGTTTCTGTATGAATCTTGCAATCCATCCACTATATGTTTCAAGTTTAACAGAGTTATTTGGAAAATCTAATCATCAGTCGAAGTTCTCATGAATATGAATTTTATGAAATTACGATCAATCAATTGATTTTACCTTCAAGTGGCACTAAAATAGAAATCGCATACGATTATATTCCAGACAATTTAGCAAAACGCAATAACACACTACTCCAATAATATTTGAATAGTGACATTGACGTGATATTGAACAATTGTAAAATAAGATTTGTTATGTCATTCACTATTCAGTAAGCTTACTCGAAGCGTTCTATTCTATTTTTTGTAGGGTTAGGCACAGCCAATGTCGATCATTCTGCCAATGATTAAAGTGATTTGGAAAAACAAGTTAGCTTTGTTATAGGAAAGTAACTAATCAATGCATAACCTGGAAATGGTGTATAAGGTCCTGAACTTTGCACTAAAAACAAGCTATAGTCAATTTGCACGACAATGGTGCAAATTTAAGTTATGACAACTCTGTAATCAATCATGTCTACTGAATGTTTTTCTAGTAAGTAAGAATGCAGGCAACAAAAAAATCTTTAAATTGTCAAAAAGCACTTAAGTAGTTAAATGTTGCAGGTACAAATTCAACAAAACAAGTTTGAAATCCATTTCTTAAAAGCTTATCTTATATTCATTTAACTTTACTCCCACAAGTGTCAAGCAAATGGTGACAGTAGCTTTTAACCTTGCCACAGGACTGTTATCAAATATATTGTACAACAACAAAAACTAAAATAATAAAACAAAATACTTCCCGGGAATGATGATGCAATGCATCAATGGTCTGTTTATCATGTTTGCTTTTCTGGTGGCAAACCTTTGTTTATTCTGCTGCTTCGGTCATTCTGTGCTGAGCATACTGTTCTGTTTGAATGCACCATGAGGCTCAACCAAAATTTCTTAATTTGTTTCTTTGTCATTGACTGTTTCTCTTCTAAGAATGCTGCTGATTTAACAGGTTTAGCCATGTTATGTTCTTAGCATCAGTTGTGATCATATTGCAGTAGGCCACAGCATGTTGCCGTCTACCAGCCAAGTAGATGAAAATGCACACAACTTTATAGGCTACTGGCTTATTACTTATGCATCAGACCTTAAGTTCATTATGTGCGTCTGCGCGGAAAATCGTTCTTTCTTGAGTCTTCCATAACATGTTTCCATTGCCACTGCCAACACCCGTGGCAATCATTATTATTATGAGCAGATATCATGTTTCCATCAGGCTTGTACTTTGAAAGTCAGAAATATCTGTGGTCTTGGCTGTGGCTGGGCGATTTGGATGTCCGGCATAAGCATGAGCGGAAGGGGATCGCTTGGGCGATCCCACTTCTGATAAGACGGCGGGAAACCCAATGCACGCCGTCTCTGATGTTTCTGGTGTAATTCTTCGTAGGTAAATAGGTAGTTGGTTTTCAATCACACACAACACTTAACTCAAACCATTTATTTTCACTTAAATCTTTTACAGGCACTTTGGATTTTTCATTTAGCAGTGATCAGAGTAGTTTGAGTTACGAAGGGAATCTAGGCGCCCATTCCAAAACTAAGGTAGGTCTCATATGGAGAAGAACGGGCAAGAAACTCCACGGACACTCTTTTAAATCAAAACATTATGTTACAGAGATTTCATAATCCACAATTTACAATTCTTGTCCTTGTACACACTTTCATAACGATACTGTCCGACCGCCATTCTTTTTCATCTCTCCAAGTGGGCGGAAGTACTGCGTATCGCACAGAAAGCAGTACTGAATCTTATTTCTTAGTAAGTGTTATAAAATTTACTAACAATGGTCAAATGCTATCAGTTAATACTTTAATAATTAAACAATGCTAGCTTTCGCAAATCCAATGGCTTTTTAAGGTGAAAGTTTAATTAGTAAGTAGTCCTTACATTTTATATCACAAATATCCCTACCTTACAACATTTCCGGATTTTCAAGGAATTTAATCAAACAACAGGAATTCACAAATAAATGTGTGTGTAAATTAATCTTGTTACTTTATCAGTTGTAAATTTTGACTGAAACTGATTTAGTTCTCGTATTAAAATATAACAGTCAGTTATTGATCATAAAACTCGCAATCCGCGCCATTTTCGGCACAGTAGGTAGCAATGTATCTTAAACAAATGTACTGTGTCAAATGACCAAAAGGTTTAATGACTAAAAGCCCAAAGACAATAAAACAATTATTCCCTTTTAATTGTGGCTGTTTTAACTAAGACATCATAATTCGTTTCATAGTTATTTATCTAGTTTAACAAACCAGCAGTACTCTACGAGTTTTGTATTACAACCCGGCCAATAGATGGCGTTGCTCTCAAGGAAACCAATAGACACTTCACTGATGCATGCAAATGCTTATAATAGTATTCCAGAGGACAGGAGCACTGGCTTAATGGTGTTATCGCAATTAAATTAAATAGTTACGCATAAGATTACGTTATAATCTTGACAGAGGCGCTTTCGCGGCGACATATATGATGGATTTTACACTAATAATATTTCAAGATGATTGACCTATCTGAAATCGGGTGTTTTCATTCTCCTAAATCATAATTTTTTCATGACTTTTGGTGTCGTACCTACTCGTTGCATGGTGAAAAGATTTACCGTTATGTAACATACCAGTTCCTGACATAGGTGCAGCTGAATGATCGACCACCATATAGTATTCATAGCAGAGCAGAAAAAGGAGTAGTTCATCTACCCGTTATATCTAGAAAGAATATATATCCTAGAGTCAACAATCTTAAGAATAACTAGGCCACTATGATATTTATTTTTGTTAAAATATTGGTAAATAGATTGATTTTTTATTATATTTGAATCAAGTTGTTTTAATGTTGGTGTTTTATGCCTCTAGATCGTGTTAACGATATCGTGCAAGTTATCATGTATTAATTTTATAGGTAAATACCTATGTTTAGGTATTCGATAACTTGCGATTTTTAACTAGGCACAGACGCCAGCACATCAAGCTACCCCAATCTGTCAAATTTCTTTGATAGATTTTCAACTTTATTTTATGAGCTTAAGGTTCATGTATAATAGAAAAATACCACAGACACACAGCACAGCACAGTTATTTGATAGCACCTACCACTGTTTGTCTCTGCATCACCCAAAGGTCGACTGGTAGAAAATGCCTATGGCATTAAGTCCGCCTCTGTACATTTCTGTGCGTAAAGTATTAAATAAATAAATAAACAATAAAAGTGTGTTCATGTGTAATACTAAATAAATGTTCAATTGGGAAAATTTGACAGTTTGGGGTAGCTTGTTGTGCTGTCGTCTGTACTTACAAACATACCTAAATAGACTCACGTCTTCTTCCCATGGGGTTAGGCAGAAACTAAAGAAAGCCACCTGCTACGGTCGTAAACGAGGCAAAAGGAGAAAGTCGACGTTCACATAAAATACGAGTAACGATGATGATGATGCACGATGTTCAATTTTCGGGATTAGACTGAGCATTAAGAATCCAATAGAGTGCAGCACGAATGAGTCTCAGCGAGTAGAGAAAACACAGTGTTCGATTTTGAGCTGTCAGCGCCAAGCAGTACGTACGTTGAAGATCCCATGCGTGAAAAAATTCCGCAGCTATTTTATTACGTCCTACTAGGGCGTCCCCGTCCAGCGTTTCCACTCACATCTGCCATGTGAATACCTTTTCTTACTCGCCTAGCACTCATCCTTTAACATGACCATCTAAGCATACTCTTTTATCTGTTGTCACTATATCTTCTTTTAAATCGCACCGTTGCCTTAACAAATCATTGCTCAGCTTACATGATATGCAAGGAACGCCTTTCCACAGCACTCACTTATTATACTTTTATGCTTCTTTTGCCACACCCAACAGCTTTTAGCTAGGTATTTTAACAAAACCTAACGTATTCTACCTAGGTTTTTGTCTGGAATTATTTATCAATTGGCTTATAAAGCCGCGAAAAGAATCGTCTCAAAGACAATGTACAATTAAAACTGTCTCTAAAGATGTGATCATTCATAACAATATGACCTGACGACCTTTTTCAAAATGCAAAAGGTCGATTTTATTACAGCAACTACGAAAAAGACATGAAAGTATAAATCACAGAAATAATTATAACTAACTTTAGGAATGTGAAATGTAATATTGATAGGGTTTGTGTATCGTCCACAAGCAATGCAATATGTTTGGTCCTAAATCGACATAGTGTGACCGTTCTGCAAATAAGCTCACGATTAATTTCCATGGGAAGGTGTATTCACAGGATCCGTGAATACAATGCTATGAAAATTTGATTCATTGCCAGTCGCTGGGTCGATTCCTATAATCATTATTGGAACTTGTCTTGCGGACGAAGGGATGATGACGAGACGCTGGTTCAATATAAAACTATCTGAGAGTATTGAACCAATAGAGACGTAGGATTCGTTTTATTCAAGTAGGTAACATAATATTTAGGGTCCCGACCAGTGGCTGTGTAAAGACATAGGTCAGGTATTGGAATTTTCCCTATACATACAGAGAAAATGCCAATGCACTGAATTGCCAGCCAGTCTAGTTACAAGAAAAGCCAACCCTTACTGTATTATTAATTAATTTGGGATATCTAACAAAAGATGAACACATTACACGACACATAATTAATGGGCAACATCGGGTCCAGTTGAACTATCAGTTTTTCCCACAAGCATTTTTTTTTAAATTGTAAGGTTTTACATATCCCAATTGATAGCACATTTCAGTTTAGGTCTTTGAGACGGGTGCGTCTCATATCGTATAAAGTTATTTGGTATATTTTCATTTCAATAATGTTCACAAGATATAATAAACGTGAGTTATACCAACTGTTGATATAATTTCTTTAGATATAACATTTACATACTCTAAAACTTATTTCGTATACCGTTATTGGATATAACGTTTGTTTAATCGAAAATCATTAGGCCTATCGTTTAAAATATAAAATATTGCGATTAATTTGATTGTGCGTGCTGCGGGAGCGGCGTGTCAGAAACGAGTCGCTGCAAAACCGACTCCACGTAGTCTTGTCTGCCCCATACTACCCCTAGAGTGTTATTTAAAATCGCGTAGGCGCGGAGGGAGGCAGCTCGCGAGCTGAGGAGCAGGTGGTTTCAACACTCGCCGCCGCGGTGGTGAGCGTCAAACACATCTGCGACGATGAGCTCGCATGGGACCGCCGGAGCCCCGCAGCGCCAGAGCCGTGACAGAAACCATGCCTGCTGCATGTTGCAAGCTTGCTGCATGCTTGCTTGCATGCTGCATGTATGGTGTAAGCTTGTTTGCTGCATGCATGGTGTATGCTTGTTTGCATGTTTTATAATATTAGACTAAATAGGTTTTATGTCTTTTGAGTGGTATATCTAACGATTTTGTATTCAATGTATGTTATGTTTATAAAAATTAGTCGCTTTAAAATTATATCAATGTTTATTATATTAACTGATCATTTTATGAAATAAAATTGTAGATTCAGTTGTTATATCTTGTAAATATTAGAGATTTTGTAATTATATCATATATTACTTACCCTTTTGAGACAAGCGAGGAAACCGATTTATTGAAATTTAATAAAAAATAAAAACCGTGGTAGTCGGTTGTCAAAAACTTTTTAATTATAATTTTTAGTTGTAGTACCTACCGCACCACAAATTCATATACCTTCACTTGTTACGTAAATAACAGTAAGAGTACATTTACATAAACTGAAAGGAAAATAAACACCTACATGTTATTGAAGCTTACTCATAAACCACTATTCAGAACTTGATCTTTATATGGGACCACTAGATAAGTAAAATCGTTTCAAACGAAAGAATTATAAATGGGTTATTTAAATGACGGAGTTCTGAGGTCATAAACATAGAAATAAAAATAAATATAACCGAAATGAGAACCTCCTCCTTTATTTGAGGTCAGGTCAAACACGGTGAAAATGAAAGTGAAGTGTGAAGTTGAACATGGAGTATGAGTGTTGTTGTTTTTTTTTGGGATTGGCATCTCGCAGTAACTTAGGAGATTGCTTAATAATTTATGGCTTCCAGTCAGACTTGTTGTCATTGCGGGTTTAGTTTAGGGAATACACTGCATCACGGGTGGCGAACCAATGGCACGCGTGCCTTTGGTGGCACGCAACAAAATAATTTGGGCACGACAGCCTAAGTCACAGTATGGTAGGTTCAGTACGATACAAATACAAAATACAAATACAAATATTAATAGGAACATAAAACACAACAATTTTTGTGTACGTTAAAACTGCGTTAGTTTAGTAACTGTGTCGCAGTTATTAGCGCCCACATCAAGAGCGAAGAACAACTGAGTTCCATGATGATAGGGGCATGGTAAGTTCATCTTCTTAAGCCTGAGTCGTTACTTTCAGAAACCGTACCTTCACATGATTCTATTATTTGTAATATGACCAGAGGTTGCACTAATTTGTTCTTTCATCTAAATAAGGTGGTATGATGTTGATTACAATATAATAGTAGAAGTCTTTTCTGTTTGCATATAAAGACTACCAATGATTGTGAAATGATTTAGTTTTTTCTAGTAGGTAATAAGTCAATATTGTTTGTTGGCACGTCAATGCCGTATTAAATATTTTTTTGGAAAAAATGGCTCGAAGAGGTTAAGAGGTTCGCCCTCCCTGCACTATATGGTCGACAATAGGTAACCAAAAAAAAAAAGAGTTTGGTAAGGTAGGTGGTAGGTAAACAATTCTGGGGTATTATAATATCGCATCACATAGGCACAAAATGCGATGAAGACTCGCATTTTACGACATATGTAGAAGTATAGCGTATTATCCTATCCGGTCTCTATGAAGGGAAGAATAAGCAAAGGAATCTATTACCTAATATGTATGTCGTAGGATACGTGACGAGTAATGTGGTTCAGCAGTTTTGATGGCAGTTGAAAGAATTTCATATTGTGAGAAAGCGGATTTCATACTGTAAATTTTGAAAAAAAAAAGGGATGCTAGAATGCGCAATCTTACTGCTGAGCGTTCGGAAAAGAACGTTGTCAAGAACAAACGTAATAAGTAACAAAAACAGTACAGTATGAAAATGAACTTAATTTTAGGTTAAATGGAACTAATTTTTTGACTAATTCATTTTATTTTATTCCGGGAAAAATAACAGGAGTACAATTAAATGTTATACATAATATCTTACTAAACAAAACACTTATTATACTACTAGCAACATTATCCACTTAATACTAATTTGTTGATCGTTAATGTGAGATAAAAAGAAACAGAATACATCAGTGAAAGGAGTGACAGAGTAAATGATTGATTGATTGAATGAATGCTTTCTAGTAACGCATTTTATAGGATAAAAAAAAAACAGAAAATTATGAAGAATACACCACTTAATAATTCATAAAGCTAAGATAGAATCAACCAATGATTTCCTAAATTGAATTGGTGTTAGATTAAAAATATCGATGTTTTCAAATTTGGGATTGTAGGAATCCACAAGTTGACGCAGAGGAGCGCGAAAACCATCATAGGAATTACAAATTTGCCTCGATAAAGACGCGTTTTTCTACGCACTACTGTCCCCGAAACGATGTAACAAAGTTTATTTATTAAGTCTGAACAATCATATGTCTTATGCACAATACCATTAAGAAACATTATACCAAGAAGCAATCTTCTGGATTCTAGGGTTAGCAGTTTGTAATTTTTTTGCGAAATATCATGCGAACGATGGCTGTGAATAGCATCTGTAATGCAGAGGTCTTAAGACATTATGCAATGCATTTTTCATCACTAATAGCTGTTGATGATTTTATGATAGTTTTAATAAAAATGTATCTTTTAGTAATAAGACCCACCCAGGTTTCACTGTTATAGAAGGTCAAATTATGAAACTTTCTGTCTTTGCGTACAAAAGTCGAGTTAACTAGAAAATTTTCAAATGAAGCTTTGCGAATTAAAGTGTGTGGGTAGGTAATTAGATAAAAAGCCCACATTATACTTGACACATACCACGGTCCCGAATTTAATTCTAGGGTTAGCTTCCACACTGAGCCGGAGCCAGAAAGACGAAGAAAAACAGTTTGAGGAAATGCATTTTGTTATTGTTTTATTTTATATTTGTAGTGATTTGTGTAGACTTGCGACACAGGAATTGTGCCTTGTTAGTGCTTGTCCAATCTTTTATATTGATTGTACTAAATGCAGAAAAACACGATGTTGGCCCTCAAACCATTAAAATACTTTTAAGGTTCTAATTAATTTACCTACTAATGTCATACAATGTGGACAAAGTTAACGATTATTTATAAATTAAGTAGGTATATAAATAGGTACCTATGGATTAATAGACGTATGACGTATGTAGAGTCAAACAACGCTTTGCAATACTGTTAACTGGTGAAGGGCGGGCGTTTTGGGGGACTGTCTTATGTAATTTTGACGTTCAAAAAGTGCTGACTCTCAGCCTAGTTTGAATAAATGACTTTTGATTTGATTTGATTTGTTAAAAAGAAAATATTGAACAATTATAGGTAGGTCCGTGTTAAGATTGGCCAGAGGGAAGACTACATTATGCACCACGATCCCGGGAAGACCCCTCAAGTCCCCTACAGCACTTAGGTACTCTTGGTACGCATTTCGTTGAAACAGCCTTTTACTGTCAATATTAATTCACCAATTAGACATTAAATCATTAATCATCTCTAACTCCATAATAGTCCATTGTCAGCCTATAATGTTCCCACTGCTGGGACTCAGGCCTCCTCTCGGTGAGAGGGAGTGGGCTGTAATCTACTAAGTGGGCCCAGTGCGGGTTGGATATCTAATTGGTTCCACACAATTGGAGATCTTCTCATTCATCACAATCATCGTCATCCACAGCCTAACCTCATTGCTATACATAGGCCTCATTTTTTCTTGTGCTAATCCCCACGTTCCTGTACCAGCCTCATCCAGGTTCTACCCATTTGCCCATTGCCCTTTATTAATTACTCGTAAAAAATGGGACCAATTTTGGCACTTCAATGACAAAAGTACAATTAGTTTAATTGATCAATTTATATTTCACACATACTTAATAACAATCATAACGATAAGGAACTGTATCACTGGAACAAGCTTGAAGTTCCATTAGATATCAGGTAGGTGATCTCGTGGTCTAGCCTTGCTTTTTATATTTCATTGCCTCTTAAGCGTCATGGGCGGTGCCTGCTGCACTGACTGCGCGAAGACCATTCTTCTGTAAAAGAAAAGGTATCATCAAGTGGTATTGTAATAAATTACTTTTTAACCGACTTCAAAAAGGAGGAGGTTCTCATTTCATCGGAATCTTTTTTTTATGTATGTTCCCCGATTACTCGAAGATGGCTGGACCGATTTGGATTATTTTTTGTTTTGTTTGAAAGGGTATACTTTCCAGGTGGTCCCATGATCATTAAGTCAGGATATGATGATGGGATCCTGGAGAAATAGAGAGAACTCTTCAAATTTTATAGGCACACTTGAAACGATTTGGGTAGTTTTTGGAAGAAGTACTTTCTCGGAGTCGTCCCATTTCAATTTGGTGAAGATCTGATGAGGAACTTCGGAGATAGGCAAGGAACTCCTCAGGCCTGCTGCAATTCCAGTCCATTTCCTATCATTTGATAGGAAATGGACTGGAATTGCAGCAGTCCTAGACAAAACACATTTCTGTTAGCGTTCACGCCAAACGCTACACCAAAATGTACGGGAATGACATTACCTGCGGAAAGATTACGTCGTGTCCTTTCCGTAAGTAATGTCATTCCCATAAATTTGGGTGTAGTGTTTGGCGTGAACGCTAACAGAAATGCGTTTTTTCTCGGGGCCCTAAAATCTCATGTCTGTCTATTGTTTACACTAGTTCATAACATAACATAACGCCGGAACGCTGTGAAGGGGTAAACTCATATGAACCACTAAAAGTGAAAAAAAAAAATTAAAAAAAAAAACAACCGACTTCCGAAATTAAAGTAATTTTTCACTTTGTAGTGTTTTTTGGAAGTCGGTTGTATTTTTTTGTTAGTTTATATATGTCACCGTAAAATTGTAAATACCGTTAGATTATAAATCTATTTCACGAGATTGTAAATTGTCGAAAGATTGTCAACCGTAACATACTGCTTACAATTTAACGCATTCTTTTTCGCATAATCTATTGAAGTGAAACCGTCAAATTGTGAATTGGTATCAAGATGGATAGTACATACCTTGCGCTATTACTAAATAGTCAAGTAAATGCCACTAACTTGGAAGTAGCGGTCGCCGGCCGCTGCCGCGGCACCGCTCGTGCGCGGTTGGTCGCAATTCTGACCTTTTTTTTTTTGATTACGGGGGGAAATCCTCATGGATGTCCGCCGCCCCGGGGAGGGCGGAGGGGTCTGTCAGACTCTTACTGACTAAAACCACCCCGGTGTTCCGTCTCTCACTTGCACCGGGGATCACGGGAACTAGTGTGACTTCCGCGATCCCCGGCTAGTGCCGGCCACAATTTATCGACAGTTTACAATCTCGCGAGATAGATTATAATCTAACGGTATTTACAATTTTACGGGGACATATACACATGGTCTGAGCAGACAAACCTGTGCTGGACCGGTCTGACTGAACATGCGCACACAATTGTACATACACGAAAGTTACGATTTATTCCGTTCTAATACCAACAAACTAATACCACTGGTATTTGTTTGAAATCGTATTTATTTTCTATTCCGAACGGATACCACTCTTTATAATTAAATTTAATGTGCCAGCGAATACCAACAACTTGAATTTGGTACAGTCAGCTCTGTAAAACCGAATCAAATTAAATTTGTTTTATAATATTTTTATGTGATCATAATAATGCTAAAACTTTCCAAATTCACTGCATTCCAATATTTTTACAAAGGTATAGATACATTTTGTAACAAAATATTCCTGGGTAGGAACCCGTTAAATTTTTAACAGATTTTGAACTAGCCGCAATGAACGCCATTTCAACTGTTTTTTCGTCAGTTGTGGTTAAAGGGTGCTATTTTCACTATTCCAAAAATGTATGGCAAAAAAGGAAAACGTTCGAATCTGACAAAAGACACCCAGACATATAAGACTTTCAGCTTTACTGCGTTTACTGCCTCGTAAATTCATATCAGAAGACTGGTGCTACATAATGGAAGACTGTTCTGATACTGAAGCCATTCAAATATTTAATGACTACATGGTGTCACAATGGCTAGAAAACGAGAGTTTTGTAGACATTTGGGTCATTCATGGTGCACGTCATCGAACCACAAAAGCAGCAGATTTTACTCGGCTGTGCCAAAGAATGCCAATTTGTATCAGCTTCTGAACGTGCTGGACGCAGATTTACAAACAGTGGTTGTTACTCAATATGAGCCAAACGCACCCCCCGCATAACGATGTACAAAAACAACTATTATGAAAAATTTGTGGATCACATACGTAACTGACCAAATCCTAAATGACAAAATCTCCGTCAGTCACTGTTTAGAAAAATTAAGGGTTTAGCTACTAATTGTTTAAACATAAGAAATTATTTACACGCATTTAGCTGATGTACAAAAAGATGATTTTCTGTGATATTTTATGATTTACACTATAAGTAATATTAAACTAAGTTATTATTAATATTCATAGTTGACGTTTTTGAAAAAAAAAAAAATTGCCTGTGTAATTCGGCGATGGCTGATTTTACAAAAAGTAGATTTTCTATGACATTTTACAATTGTTAGATTATAAGTGAATTGTTCACATTTGGATGTTTGTACAAAAATAATTGCTGATTCATTGTTATATGATGGTGATGAATGACTGATTTGATTATACAAAAAGTTGATTTTCTGTAATATTTTAAAATTGTTAGATTAAAAGTGATTTGTTTTTGTGAAAAATAAAAAAATTGGTACCTGACTGTATTATTAGATAGGTAGACGTAAATAATTACGCACCTATCTACTAACTATGTCAGATCAATTTTAATGTAAATATTAAGATTTGATTTTCGAAAATATTTTGTAATTTTTGGATTAAAAGTAAATTGTTCTTGTTTTGATATTTTTGCAAAAAAAAATGTACCGATACAAGGAGGAACTAAAATTATAATAAAGTTGATTATTAGTCATATTTTATTATTGAACTAGACGTTTGCTAACAATTTTTATTTTTTGGATTTAACAGTTTTTTTTTTAAATTAAAGGACTTACATTTACATTTACACACAACGCATTTTTATTGACTGTACCTTATAACTTTGAACTTGTTTTGGCACTAGTTAATACAATGATATACAGTCTGTCTATAAAGTCATGAAAAAAAATGAGGGCGCTGCGGTCGTGCACTTAGCAACCCTGTATAGTGTGACTAAATTGATTTTGATACTAGCACATTATTTTGTACTAGAAGCAAACCTGGTTTTAATGAAAAAGACGAGACAATTTTTTTTAAACTGGATAGAAAAGGTAAAGTCGTAAAATCCGTAGATCTTATTTAACAAATCTATAGAAACCATAGACAAAGATGCGACCTTCATTAGAAATAATAATACCAGCACATTACTGTCCCACTGCTGGGCAAAGGCCTCTTCTCATACACAGAAGGCACGAGCATTGATCACCACGCTTGCTCAAGACGGATTGGCGATTTCAGACTTATATTAATTATAAGGCCAGGTTTCCTCACGACGTTTTCCTTCCGACCTTCATTATTTTGCATAAACGATCAGATAGCACAAGACTTGTGCTATCTGATTGAACGACAGAGACCATAGACTTGTGCCACAAGTCTATGGTCTCTGTCGTTCAAATAAAATGAGTAAATAAAAGAAAACTGTTCATACATATTTTTTGTTATGTTTTAACTTTTTTTATTAATGAAAAATATCCCATAACATAATAATTAATTACTTTCATCATCTGGTTCCAAATATTCTACGTTTAAAAAAGTATTTTCATTGTCAGCTGCGTCACTAACAACGTCTTCGCTACTGCTGTCATTGCTGCTGCTATCTTCGCTTAGGCGAATTACTAACTCATCTATATCTTGATATAGGGTTCTTCCTCGTTCATAATATTCTTTTTCAATGTTTGCAACATGACGGCAACAGTTTTTCCATTTTTCAGGTGTAATGCTGTTGAAGGCCTCTTCAGCTAGTTGCTTCACATCACGTGACCCAACATTGTGTTCTGCCACTTTCTGTTTTACTTGAGCCCAAATGAGCTCTATAGGGTTTAAATCACAGTGATACGGTGGAAGCCGTACCACTGTATGCCCGTTTTCTCCCAAAAGTTCATCGATAGCATAAATGGGGTGGGGTTTGTTTCTTTTTACCAAATTGAGTAAGTTTGGCTTCCTAAGTGAAGGGTCAAAGTCAATACTATTTTCCAAAAGCCAAAGTTTTATTTCGTCCACGCGAGAGCTTGAGGTAGGCGCCTTATTTGTCACGACGGAGTGGTAGGGGGCGTTGTCCATAACAATGATCGATGGCTCATGCAGGTTCGGGATAAGCTTCTCCGTGATCCACTTGGTAAAATTGTGGGCATTCATCTCGGAATGGTAGTCTTCGAGTTTGTTTTGTCCACTAAATATAAGTAGGCAGTTTGGCACAAACCCCTTTTCGCTTCCAGCGTGGACAATTATGAAACGCTTTCCTTTCGATATATTTTCCGTGACGCCTTCCACGTTTAAAGATTGCCAACATTTTCGAACCTGGTGAAAAAAATGGCACTTATTTATAAAGTAAAAATATTCAATAAGTATAATTATTGATTACACAATCACAAAAAGTTTAACCTTATATGAAGAGTGAATGTAGGTCTCGTCAAGATAAATTATATCTTTTTGCAATTCTTCTGGCAAATCTCTATTTTTTTTAATAATTGCCAAGTACTCTTCTCGTTTTGCTGCAATATGTGCTTGTTCGATTAGAGCCTTTCTGTTATTTTGACACTTCTTGTAAGAAAACCCAATCGATTTCAAAATTTTACGCAGGACTTCTAGGCTACATTTAAAATCCAGATCTGTTTTGGCAACTACCTGAAGTTTCCTTAAGGTTGGTACCTCTTTCTTTACCGAGTAAAAGAATTGAATCTTTTGTCGAAGTGCACATATGTTGAAGTCATCCATTTCTTTCTTAGGACGGCCTGATCTGTGTTTGCCAGGGGTTTCAAATTTGCCATCATTTTTGTAGCCTTCATCTACAATACGCCTCACTGTACTCTCAGATTTTCCTGAAAGAAAAATTTAAAAAATTAAAATAATATCTAACAGAAAATAGATAGCACTATTTTTAATTTCAAACATGATATAACTAATTCGTATTAAAAATCAGAGGTAAATTTGATCGCCCAAAAGTATCAAAAGTTGTGGTCGCACTACAATATGGCCTACTTATATTTGCAATCTAACCTATTAATGCGCAACGTAAACAATACTTATTTTATTCTTAAAATCGTATATTTAGTAAATTTTTTAGTTTTGGTAGATAAAAAACAAACAGTAACACGATTACATACCTGTCATAGCTGCTGTTCGAGCATAAATATCATCCAAATTTGATAAAATTTGTCCAGCTTGTTGTTCTAACAAACAGCGCTGATACACTTTAAAAATAATTTCCCGAGCTCCACTCCTATTTGTTTTCCTCATATTTAACACGTTTCTTTGAAGTTTTATCCACGTAGAATTGAAAAGCACTATCAAATGCAATAACTAAAGAGTTACAAAACAAGTCGATGACAGCCGATGACATTTGATGTACTGTGATTTAGTGTTGCCCTAGTTTTGAATAATGTTAGTTCCTCAAACATTATTTTCATGACTTTATAGACAGACTGTACGTTCGGAATAGAAAATAAATATGAGTTCAAACAAATACCACTGGTATTAGTTTGTTGGTATTAGACCGGAATAAATCAAAGTTACTTATCTACTTCAATAGAAAACTAAAAAAAAAAAAACCTTTGAGAACTTATTGCTTGCAATTGAGAATAAGTCACTACATATTCTCAATCAGATAATTAGTCTCATTAGTCGCTACTCAAGCATCGATTACTGAGACTAATTATCTGTTGCTGGCAGACTCTCGTGGGGGCTATGTCGCTTTGCTCATTAATCCCGTGATAGGACCTAACCAATAGGCAATTATAGTAAAGGTTCATAAAAATACTTACTACAACATATCCAGCCTTCACTTTAGGGTTACCTTCAGCTGAGCTGATCAGCATCGCCATCGCCACCAGGATCACCACGAAGAAAGCCATAAATTTCATATTGACAGATTTTTATCTTACGACTTTGTTAAAACAGAAAACGTGGAGTGATAGAGGAAGATGCACAAGTGATATGTTCCATTAGATGCTCATCTATTTATTTGATTTCGATGTACCAAGTGAATAAATTATAAGCTGATGAGAGATGACGTAACGAAAAATCCGCAATAGTTAGTTCGTGGGTATTTTATGGAAAATGACTTGCACGTCACGTACTCAATTAAAATAAATTGGAACACCTCGATGTCAGCGCAGGGGAATCCCGATAGCTTTCTAGGTCCCGCATTTAAAGGTTAACTTTTTGGTCGCTAACAAATCATTATATTGTGGTTTTTGCATGAAAGAGTTTATACAACTCTATTTAATCGATTACATTGTTTTATGTGATTAATCGCGTTTTCCATTTAATAAAAAATAAAAATCTAGATACAAGGCGTAATTTTAATCACCGTTAACTTCATAAGGGGTCATTGTACTCATCATTATGAACAACTTTTACAATGGGCTCAAATCTGTAATCGCGAAAATAAAATCAGCTGTTCCTCCTACAGTATTTATAAGTAATTCTGTGATAAGCGGAACCCTTTTCATGCAAATCTCACTCCGTATTTCCATAGTCCGGATTTTCCTTGCTTATATTTTTAAGATTATTTTTCTGCGTGGATCTCGAGAAATAATTGAAGATTGATAATTATAGGCATTATTCGCTTCCATCGTGTCAGATATCGATAGTTGTATGAGTCATGGCGTGATATATCAAATGCAATACATGACTTTTTTTTTTCTGGGTTTTTTTTCCCGCCTTATCCGAAACAGGAACTTCTCAAAACAACCGTGTCCGGTGAGGACCTGTGTCAGGCGGAAGGTGAGGACGCCATGCCGCCTCTCAAGCCACTCCTCAAAGAGGGGACTTACCGCCGCAATCGCGGCGTGCCCAATGCAATACATGATTACGTTTCGTTTATTTAAGAAATATTTTTCGTCGCAATGAATCGTGTGTAAAATTATGTCAGTAAACAAATCATCATTAGTCGTCGCGAGAAAGCGCAACGAGTGTGTAACGAAAATAAATAGGGAAAACAAAGAAAAATCAAAAACGTAGAACGGAACTTTTAATAAGACAATTCACGGCTTTATGACAGCGAATTTCGAAAGTGGTTCGACCAACTATACGTCGCTAGCTCGGTTGAAATCCAAAATGGTCAACGAGATACTGCCAAACCACAGGCATGACTGTCTCCAAGTGAAGTGCCACACTTTGTCTAGTTTCGGCCTTTGATGAAACGCCAAATATTCAATAAATTGCCAAATTTTTAATCTGGAACGAATCTGCCAATCAAGCTAAGTAAGTGTTATCGATATACCTAATTACTCCAAGTTTCTTTTTATTTTTTTAGCGTATGTTATCAACTTTATAATCAGATAAAACCGTAATGTATTTCATCGGCGAAAGCTTGCCCAAAAACATCATGTGTCAGTCCTCTGCTTCGTGCCGATAAAGGTAGGTATAATTAATCATTGTAATTCCTACACCCATTTATTTTTTTGCCTTTTGCGTAGTTGCTGTAATAAAATCGTCCTTTTGTATTTTGAAAAAAAGGTCGTCTGGTCATATTGTTATTAATGATTTTTACATCTTTAAAGACATTTTTTACGGTACATTGTCTTAGAGACGATGAGACGATTCCTTTCGCAGCTTTATGTATAAGCCAATTGATGAATCATCTCAGACAAATACCTAGGTAGGTACCTAGGAATACGTTAGCTTTTCTTGAAATACCTACATAGCTAAAAGCTGTTGGGTGTGGCAAAAGATGCATGAAAGTAGAATAAATGCTGTATAAATGCGTTCCTTTGGAAGCATGTATGGTGTGACCATGAATGATAGGCTGAGAAATGACGTGATATGGCAACGGTGGGTTTTAAAAGAAGATGTATTGATATCTCATGATAACTATTATGATTCTAAAAAGCAGTGAATCAAATCACTTGAGATTAGTGATGGGCAGTGGATAAATACTCCGAGGATAAATACTCGAGTATTTATCAAATATATACGCTTTTTTACTCATTTTAATCTGATATTTACTCAAAATAATGCATACATATATTTTTTCCCATTGGCTGGTTATTTTAACGTGTTTTTGACTTGTATTGCTATTTGGGATTTCCAAAATACTATAATATTACATTATTTCGTTCTGATGTCAATTGCCAGGGTCATAATTTTTTTAGAACCTTTCTTTGTTCAGAGTGTGCAGAATCGCCATACACTCAAGTGAATATCTCCGTGAAGAAATTCTAAATGTCATGAAAAAATACAGCGAAGAAGAGTTTGTTGTTGTTGTGGGTGACAACGCTAGATACCTGCAAAAGGCTTTTCAGTTAGTAACAGAGGTTGAGCCTTAAACTGCGCAGCACGCACTATTAATTTGCTGGCGCAAGGTGCACTGAAATGAAAAGGTTGCAAGCGAGACTTGGGAGGCTCCATACCTGAGTGAGCTAGCGAGTCTCTTTAACTCCGTCATCCAAGAGGGTACCACGCCCGACGCGTGGAGCAGAGGTGCGGTGGATCTCTTCTTCAAAAAAGGTGAGAAAACCTTGCTCAGAAATTATAGACCCATCCCACTTCTGAGCCACGTATATACAAAGCTGCAACCACAAAGCTGTTTCTTTGTTGTATTTACATTTTCATTGCGGTGACGTAAATCTAATTTCGGTGGCACGATACATCTTGATACCGAAATAACAATTATAATTACCGAAATAACTTCAGTGGATCGCTTTCGGTGGCATTTAAAATGAATCTCAAAAATTTCGTACGTTTGTTACGATATTTTGATCCCATCTACGAGTAACATATGTACATTAATTAAAATAGAGTGAAGAACAATTTAAAGTTAAAAACAATAACTAAAACCTTATAATACAATAAAACACCGAAATGAGAAAAAAAAACACGACATGTTGAAATTAACCCCAATGAGTTGGTGGACGCTTTCAAGACGCTGGACTGGTCAGGGTATCAACGTTAACGGTGAGTACATCTCACATCTTCGCTTTGCCAATGACACCGTAATAATGGCAGTGACTCTGGAACGGTTACACCAGATGCTGCGTATCCTGAATTGAGTCTCTCGGTGGGTTGGACTTGGCATGAATTTGGACAAGAGTCAGCAGTCATGCACAACAAGCACGGCTTGCTGAGTCCAATCCACATCGAAGGGTCACTTCTTGAAGTTGTGAAGGGGTATGTCTTCTTAGTCATCCGTCTTGGTAGACACAACTTTGATAAAGAAGCAGACAGAAGGATCCAGATCGGTCAGGCAGCGTTTGGGAATTTTCGTCAAGTCTTCTCTTTGCCTATCCTGCAATGTCTGAAGACTAAGTTCTTCAACTAGTGGGTCTTGCCTTTAATAACATACGGTGCCAAACAAACGTGGACACTGGCAGTTGGGCTGGTCCACAAATTCAAGGTCTCTCAGCGCGCTATGGGGCGGGCTATGCTTTACGTGTTTAGTTATAGTTTTAAGCTGGTTTTTAATATGTATTAGTTTGTTATTATTGTTTAAGTTTATTTTGAGTATTTTATGTATGGGCCTTAGTTGCCTGATAATAAAATAATAATTATTATTATTATTATGCTCGGAGTTTCTTTGAAGGATAAAATTAGAACTGAAATTATCCGGAAAAGAACCGGAGTTACCGACATAGGACAGTGGGACAGTGTGTTGTGGCGCAGCTTGGGGGAGGCCTAAAGGTGTGGAATAAAATTAGTTGTCATGAACTAAAATTCACGCCAACACCTCGACTTCAGGTGCAAAGATAGTATTAAAGATAGTATAGGCGGTGACTTTGGATATGCATTTAATTTTTTTGTCACCGCCTTCCGAAATCAAAGTTATTTTTCACTTTATAGTGTTTTTTCGGAAGTCGGTTGTTTTTTTTTAGAAAAAGTTTTTATTTTTCACTTTTTAGTTATAGTACCTACCCCACTAATTCGAAATTTCATCATCCTTGGGGTCAAAACAATGCATATTTATATGATAGCAGCAATCGCGGTTGATTTGCTGTTATTTTTTGAAGAGTTCCGTTGTCTGTCTCCAAAACGCATCATCAGATCTATATGAAATTGAAATGCGACGACACGGAAAGCACGAGCTTTCAAATAAAAAAAGAATCATCAAAATTTTAAACAACAAAAGGTTCACCCAATCGAAAGTTATGAGGTAACAAACATAAAAAAAAACATACAGTCGAATTGAGAAGTCCTTTTTTTGAAGTCGGTTAAAAATGAGTAAATAGGTAAATGCTTTATATAAGTATACAATAAATCACAATTTATTCACAATATTTAAACGTAACAGAACAAGAGGTACCTAAATAACTAATGAGTAATGACTGAGAATGTCGCGTCCAAGCCTACTTCAAGTTAATCAACTCATTGTGTGAACCACGGTGTGAACGCAGCTTCTTTAGGTGGTCTTTCTTCTTCAGTATACTTGTATGTAAGTTTCTCTATCATTATTGTCTCCTGTCCTTGACTGTTTTGTATAACTCGTGGGCGGTGGCCGCTGCACTCACTGCGCTCACGACTTTTTTCTGTAAACATAAACAATTTTGATAAGTTTACTAACTACATACACATAGGTTAATTACACACCATCCTTACACTCACTAAAACACACAAGCGTAACGTTACAAAAGCCAATAGTTACAATTATTCAGTTTTTACTATACTAATTAAGCCATTAGTGTAACACGCTTTGGTTACCCGCACGTGTTGCATAGAAATGGGCTTGGTCGACGGCAGGATAGACAAAATCACAGATTGTAGAAATAATGCTACCGTCTTAAGCCCGGCGATGTTAAAACTGAAGAGTGTTTCTTTTTTTCAGTCGACAAAAGTGTGCAATGTCAAGCATGGTGACCAATTTTTCTTTACTTTTGCAGGGACACTTGGAGGTAGAAACTTTTTTACAGATTTAAATGATTAATACAACCATATTAGTTATTTTAATTCCATTAAATGACTAATTAATGAAAACGCATCCAACTTAACTACATCACTGGCTACCACCACGTTGTTATAGAAAGAATAACTGTCTTAGTCTCCTAAGAAACGCGAGTGTACGAGGTTGGCATGGGCTCGGGCAGACGAGATATCAAGTTGGATAGAAAGAACTTTGTTTAGTCTTGGTTGAATAGAGTAAGAATTGGTCATACTACGCCTGCTGGGACGAGACCCTAGTCGAAAAAATCTTACTTTAGACGGTCTGTGAATCGGTAACTATGTTTATGGTTAACTCAACTTCCGAATAATCAAAGAACTTACAAGTACTTTCCCAGTATTCTTCAATGCTTTCCAGTTAACCTTAGCGGGTTGTGGCGCGGCGTCACCAGCGCTGGCGAACAGCGCGAGCGCCGCCATCAGCATCACAAAAAGCGCCGTCAGCTTCATTGTCTCTTGTAGTTATTACTGCTTCACACAAACTACGTAGTCGGCTTCAAGTTGAAATTAACTGTGACTATATAACCAAAGACAGTAGCTTATAAATACGAGAGCAAAATCTCAATTTTGCCTGTTTCTGACGCAACGGGATTTAGAAGGTGACGTGTGCGCAAAATTATCTTTATAATTATTAGGAATGCTGGAAACCATTACGTACGTATTATACTTGTGACGTTTCGATTTTCCGATACTTCACTTTAAGCCTTATTTACTTTAATATAATATATAATAACACGATTAGAAACCCAATCATTTACTTAAAACGACATCTGGAATTACTAATTAATATTGCACCAAACTCAAAATATGTATTATCGCATGAAGTATAAGTATGAAATATATTTGAAATAATGGTGCCCGTAAAATAAAACTCACAGCAGAGTAGATATGGCTTTCAACTGACGGCGGGTTCATCGTTGTCTGCTGCCTACTTAATATTAAAAAAAAAAATCGTTACCATGACTACCCTTCATACAACAATTACACTTGTATGATATGTACACTCAATCTCACGTCCAGGGCAACAAATTCGCTTTGAAAACTTAGAAGTTATTAATACTAACAAATGATTAATCGACAGCATGTAAAAAAAAATCACAGAAATAATTAAACTTTTGTAATGTGAAATGTAATATTGATAGGGTTTGTGCAATAACACAACATAGTCCGCAAGCAATGCAATATGTTTTGTCCTAAATCGATATAGTGTGATCGTTCTGCAAATAACTTCATGATTATTTTCTATGAGAAGCCATATCCACAGGATCCATGAGCACAATGCTCTGAAAATTTGCTTCATTGCCAATCGCTGAGTCGATGTTAGAACTTGTCTTGCGGACGAAGGATGTAGACCCTATTTTAGTTAGTGTGACATAGTATATACTTTACCTATATGTAGTTTGTAAACTTATCAAAACTGTTTTTGTTTACAGAAAAAAGTCGTGAGTGCAGTGAGAGCAGCGGCCACCGCCCACGAGTTGTACAAAACAATCAAGGACAGGAAACAATCATGATAGAGAAACTTACATACACCAATACTGAAGAAGGAAGACCACCTGGAGAAGCTGCATTCACACCGTGGTTCACACAATGATTTGATTGACTAGAAGTAGGCTTGGACGCGACATGCTCAGTCATTACTCATTAGTTATTTAGGAAGCTTTTGTTCAATATTATGTTTAAATATTATGAATAAATTGATATATATTATACTGAATATTTGAAAAGTTACTTACTCTGATTTACCATGTTGCAACTTTACCTTATTTGTCTCCTAATTTCTAAAGGCATGTATTTAATGCGGCAACTAAGTAAAATGAATATAGGTTTAAAAAAAAAATAGAGTGGGTACCATATATAATGGGTTGGCAGCTAATAAGGAGTATCGTAATAAGTAATAGGTAGCATATTAATATATCAGTAATAAGCTCCGTTTTAATTTAAACTAGCATCAAGTTTTTCTTTTGGGAACTGAATTAATATCTAAGCGGAAACTTAATGGCAAAAAAAAATAGAAAATGGGCATTCATAAATAATATAAATCAGATTCTATTTAAAATTGTTTGTATGAAGAATAAATATAAACTAGCTTATATTCTAGCTTAGTTTCTGTCACGGCTCCGGCGCTGCGGGGCTACGGCGGTCCCTCGCGAACTTATCGTCGCAGATGGTTTAACACTCACCACCGCGGCTTCGGCTTGCTGGCCGGCTTCGCCGGCCAGCCTCAGCCGCCGCGGCGAGTGTAACAACCACCCGCTCCTCAGCTCGCGGGCCGCCTCGCCCCTCCGTGCCTACGCGATTCTAAATTACACTCTAGGGGTAGGGCAGACAAGACTGCATGGAGTCGGATTTATAGCGATTCGTTTCTGTCAACCTGAAGAACCTAGTTTTTTGCCACCCTACTAACATTATTAGTCGCCAAGTCATTATTTATAGCTCCTCGCCTAATATTTTATTTGACTGGTATAGTTTATTTGCTACCTAAACGCAGCTGCTAGTTTTTAGTTTTTATAACACCTTTAATTTTGAACCTTACATAATATAATAGTCGCGAAAATATTTAATCGCTGGCAAGTTATTTTATTTGTTGCAAACATTTAGTCGACTTTTAAGTTATTAGTCACTCGGAAAATAATAAGCTATTTCTAAATAGCTCCTCAAAATAATCAGTTATAAATTCTCATGTTAAGTGATTTGATTCGCTGCTATTAAGTTTGCAAGCCAAACACAATAGCTATCATGAGAAATGATTGACTTTAGACTAACTGTACTCCTAGATGATTGACCTATCAAAAGTCTTGTGCATAATCCTAAATCATAATCATAATTTGTTCACACACAATCACAGATTTACCGATATGTAACATCACGGTACCACATGTGACTGTTCCTAAATCACCCCAGGCCGATGAAATTTTCGTTTTTCCTAATTATGTTAATATTAGTTCTTAGGTCGGTTCCCCCTAAGTGGAACGGACCGCACTCCTCCCCGTACGGCCCTGCAAAGCTTGACACCAGACTGGTCACTCTCCCACCTCTATAGACTAAATGCATGTGACTGTTCTTAAATCACCCCAGGCTTATAAAATTTTCGTTTTTCCTAATTATGTTAATATTAGTTCTGAGGTCGGTTCCCCAGTTCCTGCTATAGTCGTGTTAATGATTGAACACCAAATGCAATCTTACAAAATACACTCTAGACAGTAACACTTTGGCTACAAGATCACAATTTGGAAATTAACTGTAATAAAACTAAAATAATACAATTTAGACCGTATAACTGTCCCCCCTATAATATTATGCTCTGTCTCCCCCCCCCCCCCTAAGTGTAAATGTATTTTTTTATGACACCCCTATAGAATCAGCAACTACATTTAACTTACTCGGTATAAACATAGATACACATCTCAATTGAAAAAAGCATATAGAAACAGTGAAATGTAAATTAGGTATCTAAATTTACCTACCCCTTGTTTCAACGTAAGTGCAGCACAAATACAGAAACAGCACTAGCGGCATACTACGCCTACGCAAACTCGTGGCTAAGTTATGGAGTGATGTTATGGGGAAACAGCGTCAACGCAAGAGAAGTATTTATTATCCAAACGAAATGTGTCAGAATACTGGCCCATATTCACAACACCCAAAGCTGTAAGCCATATTTTATTAAATTAAAACTCTTTACCTTCTTTATATATTTAAACATGACCTTTGTATATTTGTATTTTAAAATTTGTCCAAAAACAAAAGATATTCATAACTTAAACACAAAGTCTTAATAGTACATTATGATATAAGTGCGGTAAGTTGAAAATTACAGCCGAGGCGATATTGCTAGCCCGAGCCGTAGGCGAGGGCTACAAGAAAGCAGTGGCTGTAATTTTCAAAGTGCACGTATGCCATACGACGTTTTATAACATATTTGCGAGGCAATAAATAAAAGTCGGACTTTCTTAAACGAGTAAATCTTTAATCACTTGTTAAAGCAGTTAGAAAACTTTGAACAATTTATAAAATTGATTAATACTTGTTCACAAATTAGCGATGCGCGGGCATCAGCGCTTTTTTTTAAGGCAAAGGTACAAAAACAGCCAGTATAACTAATAAAGTAAATTAATTTTTTTTTGTTTTTGTTACAGATAAATGGTTACAACCATTTATCTGTAACAAAAACAAAAAAAAATATTGTCAAAACTAATTAAATTAAAGAATTAAATGCTTATTTTTTTATATTTATCTCTCAAAGTTAATTTTATTCATAAAATATTGACCACTTTTCTGACATAAAAACTCTTTGCTAAGATTTTTTTAAAGTACCGTTCGTTTTAGACGGAGCATCTTGATAAACCGTGCGTTTTACATTACAATAACGCACAAGTGCGTAATGAGTTAATGACATACATTACGATATTGAAATTGGTGTAATAAGAGACCCTTTATGAGCAAATGTGTTATAAATTAATAATTACAGACTATACTGCAGTCATGTAATAATACACAAAAAGAACACATATGTTTATTTTTGTTATGTTAAAATTATTATTATGTTGCCGGGCCCTAACCGGGTTTCATGTTGGAACTTACTTATAATTATGTATTGTAAAACAACGGAATGTACACATGAATGCAATAAAGAGATTTGATTTGATTTGGTTTTGCGGAAAACTAGATGCACACAGATCGCACACAGGCGCATACGTTTATTCCTCGTTTTTAACATCAGCACTTTCAATTTATTGTCGATTTCGTTAAGCCGTAGGTACGCACTGATACTCGACGAATATAAGGTGGCCACTGTATTGCCATTACCGACATTGTTGTACAAATTCCTAAGACTAAAACCATGTTTGCTTGTAGGCAATTTAATAAACGGTCTGCTCAACTATACAATAAAATAAACAAACATATTTATTTAGACACAAAAAAAAGTTATGAATGAAAAAAACGATAACCAGTTAGGTAGAGACACTTACTTATGATATGATGAAACGGAGGCACTTTTGGAGCACATAAAGTAGCTGATACTCTCACACATAATTAGAGATCGGATATTCGGATGCATATTTACCTAAAGTTAATTTTTGGTTATGAAAGTATGGAAGCGGCTTTTAAAAACACATTTTTATGCCAGGAACACCAGGAATGCATAACTAGTCAGGTGTATAGTATGGAAGCGACTTCTAAATTATTAGCATTGCAAAACTATTCAGATACATATTTGTTTAGAATTAATGTTTAAGCCCCGATGCAAATATATGTATGTAGGGAGTAAGGGAAGGGGTGGTGTGTGTTAGTTTAAAGAAATATACATAAATTAAATTAAGATTATTTCGATACAAAAGCGCATTGCATATTAGCCAACATCGCAACTTTAGGTAAATATGCATCCGAATATCCGATCTCTACACATAATGTACACTCTCACTTATACTCTAACATACACTATCATACACTCTCGCATACACTCTCAGATGCAGATACACTACGCACGGGATCCTCACACTCGAATCACACTCTCACTAACTTACTTGTTTTTATTTGAAATTTTAAGTACCTACGGATTTGTTTTAATAGATCAAGATTATGCTGTACTAAGAAAGAACATCTCTTAACCCTTAATTGGGCACAAGGAACTATTTTCCCACCCCGACAACCTAGTCATAAATACTCGAATATTTTTTAAACGGCAACTCCCCAGACTATTTTTTACCCAAATATATTCTTGATTAGTTACTCATTTATTTTATTGACAACCCCACTTTTTCAAATGTCAAATGTCAACGTCAGAATCAGATTAAAGTTATTATTTAAAAAACTGCGCGTTTTTCATGCAGTGGAGACATAATTCTGTTAAGTTTCTTCAAGAAAGATTCTGATACGTAGATATTTGAGCCGTTATCGAAAAATTTATTATATTCTGTGTAACGTTGTTATGATATTCTATGCAAAAATGTAATATTTGTGTGGATTTTATTCGTTTGAAATATTGTCTTGTAAGTGGGAAAATAATTGCCTCTGCCCGTTTCTGAACACCATATTGCGTCAATATATAAAATGTAGGGATTTATTTCTGTCGACTTTTTTATTTTTGTTTATGTCATTTCGTTTATTACCCTGACTGCGGTGAAGCCTAAAAAGGAGTTGACCTGTTTCATTGTTTTTAATTGTTGATTTTATTTGATTTAGATTAACTTTTTAGAAATTTAGATCAAAAGAACACAAAAAGATGGCACCAAAGCAGACATCTTGTGTCCAAAAGCAAAAGCTGATTATACGCAAGCTATGGGAGGTGTCGATCGTTTCGATCATTTTAGATCGTTATATCCCATAGACCGAAAAAGTAGAAAATTTTGGATCAGATTATTTTTTTCTTGTTTATAAAGGGAAATAATTTCCCACACGAAAATAACCTTTTTTTTCAGTTTCAGTAATTTATATTGTATTTTATGTACATTGTTATGTAACATGATACAAGAACTTACACTTAAACCATGAACAGTTGATTTTTTTGTTCGGCCCGATTAAGGGTTAACACAGGCATTGTTTGCTGAAAAGGAGGCTCTAAACACGAAACCCGTTTTTTGTAAACTGAAGCATAAATAAAGACATTTATTTATTTACTATCGCTTTTAAATTAAACGGCAAAATTTTACCAATAGGCATTTTGAACTCGCGAAAATACGGCATAAATATATAATTAGGTACATCAATCCCATCCTCGTCGCCAATGTACGCCTTGCCGTGAGTCGGCTAGACTGGCTTATTTGTAAATTTGAACTTAAAACCCACCACCATACGAGTATGAGTACCAAGCGATGTCACAAGATCATTACCTATTAGCCAAAGAAAGTCCTCGTTTTTAAAGTCTCCGCCAGTATTGCATCACACCCTGTCTGCGGGAGCCAATAAAAACGAGGAAATGTTGGGAGCCTTAGAGCCTTATTAAAAGCGAAGACGGCGGCTTTGTTATTTTATGAGGTGTAAATGAGTTTTAAACCGCGTAAAAAGAAATAAGTTATCTAATCTTTAGGAACGTTTCAATCACGAATGACCGTGCTGGTGCCGCGATTACAGCTGCTGAGCTTAAACATCGCAAATACTGATGGGTAACTATTGTTTTAAGTCATTTGGGGTCGAAACGCTCGGGTAGGGCCCGAGTGCTCTTTTCTTTTTTAAGAATGTTTTTCGTCGACTAGCGACTGGTCGACACTTCACGTGACCAGAAGGCCGGCTCGTTCCTTGGCCAAAGAAGTAGCAATGCCGTTTAACGTGGCCATGCTGCCAGTTTCCTGGGCATGTTTCCGGATGATAGCGATGCGGATGGGTAGTTACGACGCTTAATTTGTCCTTTTGGTTTTTTTTTATTTATTTGTATGGTTAGTTAGGCATTTAATTTGGTAGGCACCCGTAAATAGTTACGTGTACAGGATAAATTTACATCCAGTGCGCAAATTGTAACCATGAATTCAGCATATCATTCTAGACCCCTAGCGCAGAAATTTTACGTCGATTTTACATAAAAAGCGGTTTCATAGTGCAATACCTACGCGGTCAAAATGTATGGAACAGCTGTTTTTTTTTGTATCACCGACGAAAATTGTCTGCGCTGGGGGGTCTAGAATGTTATGCTGAATTCATGGTTACAGTTTGCGCACTGGATAAACACTTATCCTGTATAGACGTTTGCGTTATATCTATACTAATGTAATAAATCTGAAGAGTTCTTTGTTTGTTTGGTTGAACGCGCTAATCTTAGGAAACACTAGTTCGATTTGAAAAAATATTTTAGTATTGGATAGCCTATTTATTGAGGAAGGCTAATGGCTATATAAAATCACGCTAGGACCCTTAGGAGCCGAGCAAAACGAAAAATGTCACAAATACGAAGTACTCGCACGGGCAGGCGATTCGATGCGACGGTGGTGGGTCGGGGAAGTAAGAAATTTGACGCGGACGTACTCACCGGCAGAAGCTAGTATTGCATATATGAATTTAAATATATATGAGATAAAGAAATTTCTTTATCTCTCGCACGACCTACATTTCAATACATACTTGTCTATAGGAAAAAAGAAAAATAAAGTAGGTCCTGAAAACCTTAAATCACCTTAAATAATAAACTCAATTTGGAGGTTTTTCTCGAGATCTATGTAAGGTGGTATATGAATTTTGGCTTAATGTTGGGAGTTTGGCTAAATTTTTCGGGGTACATTTCAATATAAGAAAAAAAAGTTTTAAAACATATCGTTTAAAAGAGCTTGCTTAAAAGATTTGAATTTTTTTTTCTTCTAATATTTGGTTTAGCTATCTCGAAAAAATACTAGACTACCTAAGTGTACCGCATAACTTAGCTTTCGTTGATGTACTTTAGCTAAAAATCACAAGCCATAGAATACCTTAACTTAACCTTAGCTGCGCTGTAATACCTTTGGTATTGCACATGTGCGTAGGTGGCTGTCATCACTTCCCACCAGGTATGAAGGTATACCTTAAAACAGTTCTGTCTGCCCAACCAACCGAGCTTTTAATGCCACAGACAATTGGAAGTAGGTAAGTACTTACAAGTGTTTTCCCAGTCTTCTTCAGTGCATTCCAGTTGAACTTTGCGGGTTGCGGCGTGGTGTCACCAGCGCCGGCAAATAGCGTGAGCGCCGCCATCAGCATCACAAAAAGCGCCGTCAGCAGCATTGTCTCTTCTAGTTATTACTGCTTCACACAAACTACGAGATACTCAGCTCCGAGTTGAAGTTGACTGTGACAATATACCACAGAGAGTAGCTTATAAATACGAGATCAAAATCTCTCCTTTACCCTGTTGATTGACATTACTTTGACGATCTTGACGTAACACTATGAATAATGTTGTTAATTACAAATATTAAGTTTCAGTTTCCTCGCTTGTCTCAAAGACCTAAAAGGAAATGTGTTATCAAATTAAATAAGTAAAACCTTACAATATAAAATAAAATGATTGTTGGAAAACCGATTGGTCAACAATATTCACTGAACCTGATATTGCTATATCTCCTGTTCAAGTGTTGGATTCTCACGTAACTAGAGTAGCCGGGTGTTAAATTAGTTTATACGTCAGGATAATTATTATAGTTGGGAATGTTCGTAAGGAAAATACCAATGCCCTAAATGCCTATGTCCTTACCACAGCCACCGGTTGGGACCCTAAATATAATATAATGTTACGTACTGTTTCAATACTTTTAGACAGTTCTACAATGAACCAGTTTCTCATAGCCTTTCGTGCTCAAGAAAATATCCGTCAATGAATATTATAGTAATCGACCCAGCGACTGGTAGCAATGAGAGCGCTTATTTGCAGAACAGTTACACTATATCGATTTAGGACAAAACATATTGCATTGTTTGCGGACTGTCTTGTGTTATTGCACAAACCCTATCAATTTCACAATACACAAGTTTTATTATTTCTGTGATTTATTATATTCCTTTTTATATATGCTGACGATAACCCCCAGAGTAGGAACTTGTAAGTTGTCAAAGCCAATTTGTTTCCGTGGACGTGAAATTGAGTGTATCTACTTATAATATAGTCTAATAGTGAATTCGTTAAAAATTTACTAAATATTTTTATCTTAGGTTGGCACCAGACAACGATAAAACGCGCTTTCAATAGAATGCCATATCTATTCAGCCGTGAGATGTATGTTATTTGAGATCGCATACTTCAAATGTTTTTTTTGTTTTTAACGTTGTCCCACACTAGGAATTTGTCCTGCATTGTGGGTGCGTTTAAAAAACATTTAAACTCACATACACAAACAGCCAGACCCGGAACAACTAATTGGAGGTCATATAAATACTTATTCCGTGCGGGAATCAAACCCGCGACACTCAGCGCAGCAGTCAATCGCTTAACCACTGCGCTAACCGTGCCTTCGTATCTCATACTTATAGATACATCATGCGGCAAAAGTGTATATAATTAACATATACGGAATATTACGGAATATGGAGGAATATTAATTAATCATTCCAGGGGCCGTTGTTAATAAATTATTGCATTTCTGGTCATCCTATTCTATATATTAAAGGGAATAAGGCTTGAAGACAAGTATCGGAAAATAGAAACGTCACAAATATAATACGTACGTAATGGTTTCCTGCATTCCTAATAATTATAAAGATAATTGTACGCTCACGTCACCTTCTAAATCCCGTTGCGTCAGAAACAGGTAAAATTGATATTTTGCTCTCGTATTTATAAGCTACCGTCTTTGGTATATTGTCACATTTAACTTCAATTCGAAGCTGAGTATTTCGTAGTTTGTGTGAAGCAGTAATAACTAGAAGAGACAATGAAGCTGACGGCACTTTTTGTGATGCTGATGGCGGCGCTCGCGCTGTTAGCCGGCGCTGGTGACGCCGCGCCACAACCCGCGAAGGTCAACTGGAAAGCATTGAAGAATACTGGGAAAGCACTTGTAAGTACCTACTTTGATACTTTGGAAGTTGAGTTAACCGTAAACATGGTTCCTAGTTCACAGACCGACTGAAGTAAGACAATTTTCTCGACTAGCGTGTCATTCCAGCTAACCAAATTGTGTTTTTGACTAAAAATCTACGCTATTTCACCAATGCCTTAATTTGCATAAAAGTGAGTAATTGTAACTGTTGACTTTTGTAACATCTCCTTTGTGGATTTTTGTGAGTGTGTGATTTGTATTATGTAGTTTGTAAGCTTATGAAAACTGTTTTTATTTACAGAAAAAAGTCGTGAGTGCAGTGAGTGCAGCGGCCACCGCCCACGAGTTATACAAAACAGTCAAGGACAGGAGACAATAATGATAGAGAAACTTACATACAACTATACTGCAGAAGAAAGACCACCTAGAGAAGCTGCGTTCACACCGTGGTTCACACAATAAGTTAATTGACTTGGACGCAGCTTGGACGCGACATGCTCAGTCAATACTCATTATTTTATTTAGGTAGCTCTTGTTTTATGTTTATCATCATCATCATCATCATATCAGCCGAAAGACGTCTACTGCTGGACATAGGCCTCCCCCAAAAGGGGAGGGGGGGGGGTTGCCATAATCGCCACATTTGGCAGGCGGGTTTTATGTTATGTTTAAATATTATAAATAAATTGTTTTTTACTGGATAATTTATGAAGCATTTGTTTACTTATTTAATATTATTATTTTTATAATTATTATTTATTTATTTAGCAGACAACTAGATCCAATATAATTATAATACAACAAAAATATTTACAATTCTAGATGTTAGTAACAATTTAACTTATTTGCTATGTTAGTAATTACATTTGAATACCGACAGAATGGTTTTAATAAGATGGCTCATTATGGGGCTCTCATCAGGCTCATTAGCAATACCTTTCAGAAGGCTGTTGCTACTGTCCCGCTATCTGGAGAGACGCGAAGCATTATTTTTCTGCACTACAGCTGAGAAGCTATCTACTCTGGCTCAAGTAAACATTGCAGATGCACTGCAATAACGCGGCAGTCGCAACAGCGCAGCGTCCTGAAAGCATTGTTGTATTGACCATGCAACGCATGGGCGGCACGTTTAGTACAGCTGATCCATAGAGCGCTCGAGTACAGGGATGTGCAGTATGCTTTAAAAAGCGTGATTTTGACCGCATCTGTACGTCGCGCGAACCTACGGGCCAGCATATTCGCCGGCTCCGCGAATGCTCTGCGTTCCCGCTCAGTATCGGCATCATCTTTAATACGGCAATAACATGTGCAAGGTATTTCAACTGGTGTACCAGACGAATCGATAAGATTTTAAATGGTGGTATATTTTCTGGACACTTCTTGCCTACAGCCTTAAAGACCATGAGTTCTGGCTTGTTTTCATTGAACAGTAACCTATGGCTGGCAGCGTAGTCCTCCATATCTTAACCAATTTTCTGAGTGCACTGACCGAGGGAGCCAGCAGGACCATATCATTGGCGTAGCTTATGTTGTTAACACACAACCCGTCAACATAGCAGCCCACATGCGTACTGCTGAGTTCCTAGATCAATGCATTCACATACAGATTAAATAGGTTGGGGGTTTTAAGCCTTGCCTTACGCCACATTTCAACCTGTATGGTGATGGTGGTGGTGGTGGTTGCCATACCAGTATCTAAAAACGTTCAGCAATTCGCTCGGGACACCAGTCGCTTTTAGCTTTCTCCAAAGAATGTCATATGAGACCCGGTCGAACGCCTTGGAATAATCTATTATACTGAAACAGTTCTTACTAATTATGTACCATAAGTGCGCCTTCACCTAATATGACTCCTGATTTTTGAATGGCTACTCGAATGAATCAGTTTTGACTGGACATGATATCGAGAGTTCATAATAGCATACTCCGAGACTTGATTGACCTATCAGAAAACGTGTTTTAGAGAGATAAAGTTAGTAAAACCCCTTTTTCCTATTTCACCATCCTTCTAAATCAGTATGTGTTTATGACTTCCGTATCGTAACCATTGCAGGATTTATTTATTTATTTTATTTGGTTCACCAAAAATTGATTATACTGATACAAACAAATGATACATTTTTATAGAAAATTATAGTGCATCAGTTACTTATAGGTAAACACCACAAGTTAAAACAGGTTCACATGTAACTGTCATGAAAGTATATAAAGCGTTTTGGGTGGTGTGTGCCCTGCCAACTTTGACCTAAAGCTGAGTTCATCGTAGTTTTTGTGAAGAAGTAAAAACTAGAAGAATCGATCAAAGTCAAAGTCAAAGCATTTATTTCAAATACGCACTTAAAAGGCATTTTTGAACGTCAAAATTTACATTAAAATAGAACTGATTCTAGTCACCCCTTCCAAAATATAGTTTCGTATGGAGAAGAATGGGCAAGAAACTCCACCGTTACTCTTTTAAAAATGTTTAAGTACAATATTTGACATAGTACATTCATTATATAATTATGTGTGAAAATGATGCACCCAGAATAAAATGACCATACCAAAATAGGTAAAAAGAATGAAATTGAAGCAATACAGATAAATAAATTTTATGATAGATACATGGTGGGCACATATTTACAAACATTGTAAAAGTAAGAATACGATTTTCCTAGAATATTAACAAGTAACTCAAGTCAGTGTGTGAGTTAGAGTAGTCACTGAGTGTAAATCAATGTCATAAATGCAATTAAATATACAATTAAGCTGACGGCGCTTTTTGTTATGCTTGTGACAGTGCACCACAACCTACTGACTGAAACTGGACAAGTAGTGGTAAAACTTACCACTGCTTGTCCAGTTTACAATCTACAGTCCTTTAAAAAAATCAGAGCTAAATTATGTGTCAGGTATATGTTTTTCTCATACAATTACATTTATTACGAAGTCTCTCAAATTATAAATCCATAAATATTCTTAGAAAACATTTTATTTATTTTAGCCTTGCTAGCTCAAAACTTGCAAGATAACGCATTTTTTTCTTCATGTGAAAGAACAATTAAATTTAGAAAATTGGTCTTTTACTGCCAGAGGAGCAATATCCAAAATTCTCTATTGATCATACCGAAGGTGCGAAACAGAGACGCAAGAGTATATCTACATAAACTCTCTCTCTTCTGTAACTTCTTACAGAAACAAGTATTGAATGCTGTTATTAAGATTTACAGAAAAAAAAAACTGTTGCACATTGTTGCAGCCACAGCTCACGAAATATACAAACAAGTCAAGGAAAATAAAGGATAATTAAACTTATTTATTAGTAGATTTTCATTCTTTAGATACTTTTATTTGAAGAGTAGGTAAGTACGACAGTATGTAATTTTTTTTTTGACATAAATGCCACGATATTTTGGTATTGGTGAGCAAATGTGTTAGAAATTAATAATTACAGACTATACTACAGTCATGTAATAATAAACAAAAAGAACACATATGTTTATTCTTATTATGTAAAAATTATTATTATGTTGCCGTGCCCTAACCGGGTTTCATGTTGGAACTTACTTATATGTATTGTAAAACAACGGAATGTACACATGAATGCAATAAAGAGATTTGATTTGATTTGGTTTTGCGGAAAACTAGATGCACATAGATCGCACACAGGCGCATACGTTTATTCCTCGTTGTTAACATCAGCACTTTCAATTCATTGTCAATTTCGTTAAGCCGTAGGTACGCACTGATACTCGACGAATATAAGGTGGCCACTGTATTGCCATTACCGACATTGTTGTACAAATTTCTAAGAATAAAACCATGTTTGCTTGTAGGCAATTTAATAAACGGTCTGCTCAACTATACAATAAAATAAACAAACATATTTATTTAAACACAAAAAAAAGTTATGAATGAAAAAAACGAAAACCAGTTAGGTAGAGACACTTACTTATGATATGATGAAACGTAGGCAGTTTTGGAGCACATAAAGTAGCTGATACTCTCACACATTATTAGAGATCGGATATTCGGATGCATATTTACCTAAAGTTAATTTTTGGTTATGAAAGTATGGAAGCGGCTTTTAAAAACATATTTTTATGCCTGGAACACCGGGAATGCATAACTAGTCAGGTGTATAGTATGGAAGCGACTTCTAAATTATTAGCATTGCAAAACTATTCAGATACATATTTGTTTAGAATTAATGTTTAAGCCCCGATGCAAATATATGTATGTAGGGAGTAAGGGAAGGGGTGGTGTGTGTTAGTTTAAAGAAATATACATAAATTAAATTAAGATTATTTCGATACAAAAGCGCATTGCATATTAGCCAACATCGCAACTTTAGGTAAATATGCATCCGAATATCCGATCTCTACACATAATGTACACTCTCACTTATACTCTAACATACACTATCATACACTCTCGCATACACTCTCAGATGCAGATACACTACGCACGGGATCCTCACACTCGAATCACACTCTCACTAACTTACTTGTTTTTATTTGAAATTTTAAGTACCTACGGATTTGTTTTAATAGATCAAGATTATGCTGTACTAAGAAAGAACGTCTCTTAACACAGGCATTGTATGCTGAAAAGGAGGCTCCAAACACGAAACCCCCTTTTTTTGTAAACTGAAGCAAATAATATGAATATGAATATGAAATGCACCGATCCCAGCGTGGCTTGACCAGACTCGATAAATCGAATGAACCCCAAGATTTGCACTAGCCCCTGGAGCCTCATGCTTCATGGTGTTACAGAGGCCATTGCATATCAAGAAGTAGACCGGGGGGCGCGGTAATGGTCAGGTAGACGTGCCCATAGGATAGGAAAGGATTGCGAGCCTACCGGATATGCATCCTTGAGTAAGCATTGGACTAGTGGAGAGACGGGTGGTAGATATTTATTTATAGGAGGGCATCTTTTCACGACGTCGCCGGCATGTTGATTCAAGTCGGGCTTCTTGGGTACGTTTAATTGTTTTCTTAGCTCTTTTCTATGCCGTTGCTTCGCTATGTTCTGTTTTGTTGTTTTCTTAGCAATATTCTGAGTTCTCGCAGCTGACAGTTTCTGGTTTTTTGTAGATATTGCTAGCCGCTTTCTTGATCTTAGTTTTGTCTCCAGCCATGTCCTTTCAAAACTTGATTCCCATGTCGAAGTATTTCATTGCTTGTTTTAGATTGTCATTCCTTGGGTAAATAGGTCGTCCGAGGTTCTTAGATTTGGCCTTGTACTGCATTGCTACCTGCAATAGGTGTGGTTTATCCCGTCTGAAGACGTGTGCTAAGTAGCACATCCTGTGATTCTTGATGCGTTTTGTTACGGTTTTTTCGTCTAAGATTTGGTGCATTTTCTTAATTATTAGTTTATTCCTGATGTGGTTAATCAAGTCTCTCATGATAACTCGTTCATATCTTTTGAGTCTTAATCTGTTCCCATTGGGTCGATACTTTTAAGTCATATATCATACAAGGTACGATAACTCTTCGATACATAAGTCTAGCTAACTTCCAGTCCATCTTTGCCTTTAGTATGAATGGTAGTAATGATATGCGTTTCTCGTGGCCTGTTGGCATCGTTTTCTAATTCACTGTGCTTTTTCTGCTTGTGTATGTGCCTAGCTATTTTATTTCGTCCATTGTTGGTATACTTATTCCGTTGAGGGTCACGTTGATTGTTTGCTGTGATGTTATGGGGTCCCTAATTAGAATGTTTGTTTTTGTTTCGTTTATTTGGAGGCCTGCGGTATTTAGTAAAGATTTTGTGTGGTATAAGATGCGCTCTAGTCCTTCTAGATCATCTGCAATGAGTATAAGATCGTCCGCAAATGATAATACCAGGGGTAGTGAAACGCGGTCCTGATCTAGTTTGATTAAATGGGTTGCATCTTTAAGGGTTCTAAGGACTTCGTCTAAGACTAATGTAAAAAGGCGAGAGGAGTCAGGGCAACCCCGTTTAACTCCCTTTCCTTTGATAATTATAATCCAATTGCTTTGCTGGCCACTCCATTTGATGCATGTTCTTACATTCATGCATACCTTGATTATCCTGTTGGTCAACGATTTGTTAGTTAATTGCAATAATTATCCTAATGCCTTAATGTCTTTAAGTCGACATTGGTGTTTTCTATGACAAGGGCGATAGGGCGAGCGTAAATTCGTTTACTTGCAAATCCTTCCTCGTCTAGGAACCTTTCGTGCATAAAATGTGGTAATCTGTTGATCCATTGTTTAAAAGGGACGCTTGGTAGTTGCCTAGTCCTGTTATTGCATCGTCTATTTTTTATTTTTTTGTTTTTTACTACGCATCTGGCGTAAATTCTGTAGTACCATTATGCAGCGATATTCATTCGCGTCTTCTAGTTTTTTATTTTTGGGTTTAGTACCTGCGCGGTTTCAAGCCACTTGTCCGGCACTGTATTCTGTGTCCAGACTTTATTCTTGTGTATGGTTGCGGTTTCCTGTTATATTTGGGGCATCGTTTTGTTAAGTTCGGTTACCACGGTTACCACTTGGTCCGTTCCGGGAGCTGTCTCGTTTGGCTTTTATTGATGATTACCATTACTTCTTCAAAATCAAAAAATCAAAATCAAAAGTCATTTATTCAAATTAGGCTGAGAATCAGCACTTTTCGAACGTCAAAGTACATGAGACAGTCCCCCAAAACGCCCACCCTTCACTACTTCCTAGTGCTTTAGCTGGGAAGAAGAAGTAGTGGAACAAACTCCCCAGCAGCACAGCTGTCTGTTTAGTCGGATAGACTTGATTCTATACATACTTAGGCAAAGTAATAAACATTACGAGACACAAAGTATTAATTAAATAATTAGTCAAAATGTCAGCTAGCCATACCAATATACCGACAAATAAAATGAAAACTGTCGAGGCCAAATAAAGCCTAAAACAACTCATCATAGAAAATATTGTTATGAGTAGATCATGTCAATAACTAATGACTTAATAGATAGTTATAAAAAAAAAAGTTGTTAGACAGGCAATAAAAAATAAAATAATAATTATATGAACGCATATAACCTGTCACTAGATACGCCGATTCTGGAGAAAGAACATAAACATTGTCTTGAGTTAATCACAGCGACCAACTATTATTGTCATTTAAGTAGTCGTTGATGGAATAGTAAGCCTTTAAACAAAGGACGGATTTTACTTGAGCTTTAAACGCATTAAAAGGCAAATCTAGCAAAGAAGAGGGAAGCTTGTTATAAAAAGTTATACCAAGCCCAACAAATGAGTTATGAACCTTATGAAGCCGGTGAAAGGGAGCACGTAGTTTGTCCTTATTTCTTGTGTTAACGGTGTGAATATCACTGTTTTTAGTGTACAAGTGTATATTTTGCCTAATATATAAGATGTTAGCGAATATGAATTGTGATGCCACCGTGAGAATACCAACATCTTTAAAAAAGTCCCTCAAGGAAACTCTGGCACCTAGCTGGTAAATTGCACGAACAGCACGTTTTTGAAGGACAAAAATATTTTGAATATCAGCAGCTTTGCCCCACAGCAGAATACCGTAGGACATAACGCTGTGAAAATAACTAAAGTAGACTAACCGAGCTGTATCGACGTCAGTGTATTGTCTTACTTTTCTGACGGCGTAGGCGGCTGAACTGAGCCTCCCCGCTAGGCTTGATATGTGTGATCCCCACTGAAGTTTGGCATCTACTGTTATGCCCAGAAAAACTGCCGAGTCTACGGTTTCAAGCACCTCTTTATCTAAGACGATGTTGGGACCTAGACTTCTAACATTCGGTAAGGCAAATTTTACACATTTTGTTTTCTTGGCATTGAGAACTAGGTTATTTGCCGTAAACCAATCCGTAACCATTGAGAGAGCACTGTGTACGTCGTCAAAATCTTGTCTGTTCCGGTCTACTTTAAAAATAAGAGAAGTATCATCTGCAAACAGTACAACATCACAAATACCCTTTAAATAGAATGGTAAGTCATTGATATACACTAAAAACAAGAATGGGCCGAGTATTGAGCCTTGAGGCACACCTAACTGAACTGGTAGCCTGGAAGATTTTTCACCATTAATTTCTACACATTGGAACCTATTTTGTAAATAAGAATTTATTACTTTTAAAGCTTCGTTATGGACACCGTAATAACTCAGTTTTCGCAAAAGCGTTTCATGGTGCATGCAATCAAAGGCTTTGGAGAGATCACAGAAAACTCCAATAGCATTTTGCGAGTTCTCCCATGCTTTAAATATGTGTTTCAACAGAGCAACACCCGCATCTGTAGTCGAACGACCTTTTGTAAAGCCATATTGCTCATTATGAAGGAGGCTATTTGAATTAAAATGTCTTAGCAACTGCTTGAGTATTAACTTTTCAAATATTTTGCTAAATGCAGGTAAGATAGAAATAGGCCTGAAATTACGAACGTCATTTTTATTACCTGATTTAAATAATGGTATGACTTTACTACTTCGGCTTTGTTATTTTAACATTTGGTATCTGAAAAGGCCCTCGCTCCTTTTTTTTTTGTTTTCCGGGGGGGGACCTTTATGTACGCGGATCTCCTTCGGCGTTTTGTTTGTTGTTCCTGTAAAACGTGTCGAGCATTTGCCTGCATTTTCCGGTGTGAAATGTCCCCAGTCCGGTGAAGCGGGCTCTGCGTGTTTTTGTTCTTCTTGATATTTAACCTTTTGGAGTGTTGTCTGCCATTATTTTTATGCCTATTTGGATTATCCGGTTTCCCGCTTTGTAGGTTAGCAAGAGCTAAGCGATGGTCTCTTTATTAAATTGGCTGAAGAATCAGTTTCCTGAGCAGCGGTCGGTTTTAATAACCTCCGTTATTGTGTTCCAGGATATTTCGATGTCTTTACTCGTTGGGATGATGTCTTTATTTGCTAGTTTTTTTGTTATCCAGTCTTCGTATTTTATTTATACAGAATATCTGTTGAGAGCTGCGTAGTTGCATTGTTTGTGCTTGATATGACCCCGGTGTGTGTTACTCGCTTTTCTTGAGGGGTGCCAATCACAGTGTGGAGACGTATGTTCCTGAGTTCAACCCTGTTTCCTGTAGGTTGGCTATATGAATGCCGCTACGTGAAGGTTCGGCGTCTATTTGATTTTCTTTCTTTGGCTGGTGTTGAGGCGCCGATGTACAGGTCTGGTCAAGTGCGCTTAATTGCGGTAAAGGTCTGTTTCTGGGTGTTGTGTATCCAGTGTCGTTTGCGATTACGACTAATAACGGTGTGAGTAGCTTGCTTCTTGTTTTTCACACGGTGTTAATGAGTTCGCTAATTGGGGGCTGTTCGTTTGAGGCCGGGGTTTCGTGGATTTTTCTTGCTCTTCTCGTGTGTTTTACCGGTTATAAGGATTGGCATGTTGCGGTGTTTTAGCGTTGTACTTAGGATGTCGCTGTTGGCGTGTACTAGTTCGCCAATAGGTGAATACCCTTGTGCGTTTCTGTTGTTTCTGTGCACATTTACGAGATAGTATTCGGACAAGGCGATGATGATATCTTCGCCACCACAAAATGTTATATTAAACTAGCCCCTGACCGCGGCTCCGGCCACGTGGAAGTCGGTTATAGCGTATGTTCCTCTATGAAAGTAGCCTATGTCTCTCTCCATATTCTAGGCTATATCTCAGCCAAATTTCATGACACTTGGTTCAGCGGTTTAGGCGTGAAAGCGTAACATACATACAGAAAGTCACTTTTGCATTTATAATTATAATATTAGTAGGGATTGTGCGGTTATGTATTTTGCTATCCTTTATTCCTGGAAAAGAATGCTGTTAGGGAGAAAATCATGTATATTATTTAGAAGTGCTAGGAAAATTCTATCATCCTGTCGATGTTTCCAAATATATGTGGCGAGATCTTGACTGACAATCCTATGATCGAGTGTTAAGCCCATTAAATTATTTTTTGAAAACACTTGTTTGTAGTGCAAGTCCAGGACACGTGCAAAGGGGCTGAGGCTGACTTGACCTTTTTTTTTTTGGTTAATCTGTAGAACAAAAGCGTGCTATGCGAACTTAAGAGTTAAGGGTAACTTTTTTGTACACTTCAGCACATATGGGCCGTGGGCTGACTCAAATTTCGGTAACCGTGGCGTTACAAGTTATAATAATACAATCTTTAGGTACTGCGTTTTGAGCGATAGGTACCGTATTTTGCGCTAGAATAATAGCGTAAATTAGTTTGTGCCGCCCTATTATATATAGTGTTAGCACACTGGCCCACAACGAACCGGCCGGCCGGTCGTTCTCAGTTTTATAGAACAAATCCCTGAAATATTAGGAACGATCTCACCAGGTTTAGCCGCCAGGGGTCAGCCGTGTCACTCGTCCTCCAGCAGCCAGTCTTCGCTGCAGGCTGAAGCGCACTTACATCACTTTTGCTCCCTTGTTTTATACTACCCAATATAACAAATTGCGACACAGACGGAGACGCACAAAAAACTCGGTTTGATTTCGAAGTCTGGCAAGTAAGTCAACATCTGCTGCGCGCGGGCAGACGCGACCGTTCACGACGGCGGCCCAACTTCTTGTCCCTTGTAAACTGAAGCAAATAAAGACATTTATTTATTTACTATCGCTTTTAAATTAAACGCCTAAATTTTACCAATAGGCATTTTGAACTCGCGAAAATACGGCATAAATATATAATTAGGTACATCAATCCCATCCTCGTCGCCAATGTACGCCTTGCCGTGAGTCGGCTAGACTGGCTTATTTGTAAATTTGAACTTAAAACCCACCACCATACGAGTATGAGTACCAAGCGATGTCACAAGATCATTACCTATTAGCCAAAGAAAGTCCTCGTTTTTAAAGTCTCCGCCAGTATTGCATCACACCCTGTCTGCGGGAGCCAATAAAAACGAGGAAATGTTGGGAGCCTTAGAGCCTTATTAAAAGCGAAGACGGCGGCTTTGTTATTTTATGGACGACGGTGGTGGGTCGGGGAAGTAAGAAATTTGACGCGGACGTACTCACCGGCAGAAGCTAGTATTGCATATATGAATTTAAATATATATGAGATAAAGAAATTTCTTTATCTCTCGCAAGACCTACATTTCAATACATACTTGTCTATAGGAAAAAAGAAAAATAAAGTAGGTCCTGAAAACCTTAAATCACCTTAAATAATAAACTCAATTTGGAGGTTTTTCTCGAGATCTATGTAAGGTGGTATATGAATTTTGGCTTAATGTTGGGAGTTTGGCTAAATTTTTGGGGTACATTTCAATATAAGAAAAAAAAGTTTTAAAACATATCGTTTAAAAGAGCTTGCTTTAAAGATTTGATTTTTTTTTCTTCTAATATTTGGTTTAGCTATCTCGAAAAAATATTAGACTACCTAAGTGTACCGCATAACTTAGCTTTCGTTGATGTACTTTAGCTAAAAATCACAAGCCATAGAATACCTTAACTTAACCTTAGCTGCGCTGTAATAACTTTGGCATTGCAGATGTGCGTAGGTGGCTGTCATCACTTCCCACCGGGTATGAAGGTATACCTTAAAACAGTTCTGTCTACCCAAACAACCAAGCTTTTAATGCCACAGACAATTGGAAGTAGGTAAGTACTTACAAGTGTTTTCCCAGTCTTCTTCAGTGCATTCCAGTTGATCTTTGCGGGTTGTGGCGTGGTGTCACCAGCGCCGGCAAATAGCGTGAGCGCCGCCATCAGCATCACAAAAAGCGCCGTCAGCAGCATTGTCTCTTCTAGTTATTACTGCTTCACACAAACTACGAGATACTCAGCTCCGAGTTGAAGTTGACTGTGACAATATACCACAGAGAGTAGCTTATAAATACGAGATCAAAATCTCTCCTTTACCCTGTTGATTGACATTACTTTGACGATCTTGACGTAACACTATGAATAATGTTGTTAATTACAAATATTAAGTTTCAGTTTCCTCGCTTGTCTCAAAGACCTAAAAGGAAATGTGTTATCAAATTAAATAAGTAAAACCTTACAATATAAAATAAAATGATTGTTGGAAAACCGATTGGTCAACAATATTCACTGAACCTGATATTGCTATATCTCCTGTTCAAGTGTTGGATTCTCACGTAACTAGAGTAGCCGGGTGTTAAATTAGTTTATACGTCAGGATAATTATTATAGTTGGGAATGTTCGTAAGGAAAATACCAATGCCCTAAATGCCTATGTCCTTACCACAGCCACCGGTTGGGACTAGGGCATGCATTCCGGAATTCCGTAACCATTTTCCTGATATTTCAATTCCGGAGTTGAGAGGTGTAATATCGGAATTCCGATATTCATAAGTTTTTGATATTTTGATTATTATTTGTTCTGAACGCAACCAAACTAGTCTATGGAACTTTCTACAAGCCGCTAGCCAGCCGGGATGCGCTCCCACTGCCACCCCCACACTCCACCACTGGCACTCACCAGTCACCCAAACTACTTTACGGTGAGCACACGCAAAACTTCAAAAGAATCAGAACGAGCAGTGGTGTTGGAGTCTATTCAGCATGTCTCAGATGATGAAGGCTCTGAATCTGAAAATGATGATACGGAAGACGAGGGTACAGTAACAAATGAAAGTGGTTTTGAAATCGAGACTACTACTGTCCGTGTTGATCCAGAATTGTTTATGGAAGTTATTGTGAAAGTTCGTCGGCTTGTTAAATTAATAAGGAAATCTCCCCTAGAAGCAGATTCACTGCGTGATTATGTAGTTAAAGAACACCAAAAAGACATACAGCTACAACTAGACTGTTGCATGCGATGGTCAAGCATGTCTGACATGATTGGAGTGTTTTTAAAGATGAAAGACTCGGTTTTTAAAGCCTTAATCGATTGGAAATCGGAGATTTCCTTTTCCGATGATAAAATTAAAACATTAACCGACATTCATCACAGCTTGGATGTCATAAAATTGGCTGTTCTGTCCTTGTGCCGGGGAGGTGCGACGCTTTGTACAGCTGATACCACGTTACAGTTTACGCTCAAGGAACTTGACGAACAGAACAGCTTTTTGAGTTCTAAGCTTGCGATACACTTACGAAGTCGTATAAAACAAAGACGACTACTATTAGCAGGTGTGCTCCACTATTTACACAATCCGCAAGACGTCTTTGCACAAGCAGAGGACGATACTTTTCCGAAGACCAATAATGAAGAAATTTCTGAGATCATTGTCGATTTACTACGTCAGCTAAAGTTCAAAACTCCTAGCGAGCCCATCGACTCTACAACTGCACAACCCTCCGCACTAGATTCTTCTGATAATGACGTAATAAATAATGTTCCAACTTTACAAGAGCAGCTCGATAAAGAATTAGACAAATGTATTATACTCTGTAAGAATCTCTCGACTAATTTTGACCTCGCTTTGCTTGATTTGAAACAAACTTTAATAAGAGTATCAGTTCCGGAACCAGTTCCGGAATTCCGGAATTGGATCTCCAATATTGGATCTCAGTTCCGGAATTGAGAACCTTGCGATATTGCATGCCCTAGTTGGGACCCTAAATATAATATTATGTTACGTACTGTTTCAATACTTTTAGACAGTTCTACAATGAACCAGTTTCTCATAGCCTTTCGTGCTCAAGAAAATATCCGTCAATGAATGTTATAGTAATCGACCCAGCGACTGGTAGCAATGAGAGTGCTTATTTGCAGAACAGTTACACTATATCGATTTAGGACAAAACATATTGCATTGCTTGCGGACTGTCTTGTGTTATTGCACAAACCCTATCAATTTCACAATACACAAGTTTTATTATTTCTGTGATTTATTATATTCCTTTTTATATATGCTGACGATAACCCCCAGAGTAGGAACTTGTAAGTTGTCAAAGCCAATTTGTTTCCGTGGACGTGAAATTGAGTGTATGTACTTATAATATAGTCTAATCGTGAATTCGTTAAAAATTTACTAAATATTTTTATCTTAGGTTGGCACCAGACAACGATAAAACGCGCTTTCAATAGAACGCCATATCTATTCAGCCGTGAGCTGTATGTTATTTGAGATCGCATACTTCAAATGTTTTTTTTTTTGTTTTTAACGTTGTCCCACACTAGGAATTTGTCCTGCATTGTGGGTGCGTTTAAAAAACATTTAAACTTACATACACAAACAGCCAGACCCGGAACAACGAATTGTAGGTCATACAAATATTTATTCCGTGCGGGAATCAAACCCGCGACACGCAGCGCAGCAGTCAATCGCTTAACCACTGCGCCAACCATGCCGTCGTATCTCATACTTATAGATACATCATGCGGCGAAAGCGTATGTATTAACATATACGGAATATTACGGAATTTGGTGGAATATATTAATTAATCATTCCAGGTGCCGTTGTTAATAAATTATTGCGTTTCTGGTCATCCTATTCTATACATTAAAGGGAATATGGCTTAAAGTCAAGTATCGGAAAATAGAAACGTCACAAGTATAATACGTACGTAATGGTTTCCTGCATTCCTAATAATTATAAAGATAATTTTGCGCACACGTCACCTTCTAAATCCCGCTGCGTCAGAAACAGGTAAAATTGATATTTTGCTCTCGTATTTATAAGCTACCGTCTTTGGTATATTGTCACAGTTAACTTCAACTCGAAGCTGAGTATTTCGTAGTTTGTGTGAAGCAGTAATAACTACAAGAGACAATGAAGCTGACGGCGCTTTTTGTGATGCTGATGGCGGCGCTCGCGCTGTTCGCCAGCGCTGGTGACGCCGCGCCACAACCCGCGAAGGTCAACTGGAAAGCATTGAAGAAAACTGGGAAAACACTTGTAAGTACCTACTTTGGAAGTTGAGTTAACCGTAAACATGGTTTATTGTCATTAGTTTATTGGTCATTCCAGATAATCTTTTTGACTGAAAATCTACGCTATTTCGCTAATGCCTTAATTTGCATAAAAGTGAGTAATTGTAAATGTTGACTTTTGTAACATCTCCCTTGTGGATTTTTGTGAGTGTGGGGATTTTGTATGATTTGTATTATGTAGCTTGTAAGCTTATGAAAATTGTTTTTGTTTACAGAAAAAAGTCGTGAGTGCAGTGAGTGCAGCGGCCACCGCCCACGAGTTGTACAAAACAGTCAAGGACAGGAGACAATAATGATAGAGAAACTTACATACAAGTATACTGAAGAAGAAAGACCACCTAAAGAAGCTGCGTTCACACCGTGGTTCACACAATAAGTTAAATGACTTAGCTTGGACGCGACATGCTAACCCAATACCTACTCATTATTTTATTTATATAGTTATGTTTAAATATTATCAATAAATTGTTTTTATTGGATAACTTTTATAGCATTTGTTTACTTATTTAATATTATTTATTTATTTAGCAGACAACTAGATCCAATATAATTATAATACAACAAAAATACTTACAATTCTAGATGTTAGTAACAATTTAACTTATTTGCTATGTTAGTAATTAAATTTTAATACCGACAGGGTGGTTTTAAAAAGATGCCTCATTTTGGAGCTTTTATCAGGCCCATCAGCAATACTTTTCAGGAGGCTGTTGCTACTGTCACGCAATCTGGAGAGAAGAGAAGCATTATTTTTCCGCAATACAGCTGGGAAGCTATCTACTCTGGCTCGAGCAAACATTGCAGATGCACTGCAATAACGCGGCAGTCGAACCAGCGTCCTAAAAGTGTTGTTGTATTGGCCACGCAACGCATTGGCGGCACGTTTAGTACAGCTTATCCATAGAGCGCTGGAGTACAGGGATGTGCAGTATGCTTTAAAAAGCGTGATTTTGACCGCATCTATACATCGCGCGAACCTACGGGTCAGCACATTCACCGGCTCCGCCAATGCTCTGCGTTGCCGCTCAATATCGGCATCATCTTTAAGGCTGTCAGCAATAACATGTCCAAGGTATTTGAACTGGTGTACCAGATGAGTCGATGAGTCGAGTTGTTTATTTTCGTTGGTGATACATTTTCTGGACATTTCTTTCCTTTCTGATTTGTTTACATTGTACAGTAACCCATGGCTGGCAGTGTAGTCCACAAATATCTTAACCAATTTTCTGAGTGCATTGACTGAGGGAGCCAGCAGGACCATATCATTGGCGTAGCTTATGTTGTTAACACACAACTCGTCAACATAGCAGCACACATGCGTACTGCTGAGTTCTGCTCGATCAATGCATTCACATACAGATTAAATAGTTTGGGGGCGGTTAAGCCCCCAAGCCTTACGCCATATTTCAACCTTTATGGTGAAGAGAACTTGCTCCCCCACCTTACAATGTTTGTTTGGTTGCCATACCAGTATCTAAAAACGTTCAGCAATTCGCTCGGGACACCAGTCACTTTTAGCTTTCTCCAAAGAATGTCATATGAGACCCGGTCGAACGCCTTGGCAAGATCCATTATACTGAAACAGTTCTTACTAATTATGTACCATAAGTGCGCCTTCACCTAATATGACTCCTGATTTCTGAATGGCTACTCAAATGAATCAGTTTTGGCTGGACATGATATCGAGAGTTCATAATAGCATACTCCGAGATTTGATTGACCTATCAGAAAACGTGTTTTAGATTGATAAAGTTAGTAAAACCCCTTTTTCCTATATCAGCATCCTTCTAAATCAGCATGTGTTTATGACTTCCGTATCGTAACCATTGCAGGATTTATTTATTTATTTTATTTGGTTCACCAACAATTGATTATACTGATACAAACAAATGATACATTTTCATAGAAAATTATAGTGCATCAGTTACTTATAGGTAAACGCCACACGTTAAAACAGGTTCACATGTAAATAGTGTCATGAAAGTATATAAAGCGTGTTGGGTGGTGTGTGCACTGCCAACTTTGACCTAAAGCTGAGTAGTTTTTGTGAAGAAGTAAAAACTAGAAGAATCAAGCAAAGTCAAATTCAAAGCATTTATTTCAAATAAGCACTTAAAAGGCATTTTTGAACGTCAACATTTACATTAAAATAGGACCGATTCTAGTCACCCCTTCCAAAATATAGTTTCGTATGGAGAAGAATGGGCAAGAAACTCCACCGTTACTCTTAAAAAAAAATTAACAACATTTGGCATAGTACATTCATCATCATAGTAATTACGTGTGAAAATGATGCACCCAGAATAAAATGACCATACCAAAACAGGTAAAAAGAATGAAATTGAAGCAACACAGATAAACTAGTTTTATGATAGATACATGGTGGTCACATATTTACAAACATTGTAAAAGTAAGAATACGATTTTCCTAGAATATTAACAAGTAATAAGTCAGTGTGTGAGTTAGAGTAGTCACTGAGTGTAAATCAATGTCATAAATACAATTAATTATACAATTAAGCTGACAGCGCTTTTTGTGATCCTTGTGACAGTGCACCACAACCTACTTACTGAAACTGGACAAGCAGTGGTAAAACTTACCACTGCTTGTCCAGTTTACAATCTGCAGTCCTTTAAAAAAATCAGAGCTAAATTATGTGTGAACGGACTGTCAGGTATATGTTTTTCTCATACAATTACATTTATTACGAAGTCTCTCAAATTATAAATTCATAAATATGCTTGGAAAACATTTTATTTATTTTGGCCTTGCTAGCTCAAAACTTGCAAGTTAAAGTATTTCCACTTCTGGATACAGTAATGTGAAAGGACAATTAAATTTGGAAAATTGGTCTTTTACTGCCAGAGGAGCAATATCCAAAATTCTCTATTGATCATACTGAAGATGCGAATCAGAGACACAAGAGTTTATGTATTTACGGAAGCAAGTATTGAATGCTGTTATTATGTTTTACAAAAAAAAAACACTTTTTTTGACAGCTCACGAAATATACAAACAAGTCAAGGAAAATAAAGGATAATAAACTTATTTATTAGTAGATTTTCATTCTTCAGATACTTTTATTTGAAGAGTAGGTAAGTACGACAGTATTTAATTTTTTTTTTGACATATATGCCACGATATTTAGGTATTCCTGTGATAAAAGTTATCTAACTTTTCAAAAATCAGCCCTAAGACGAGATTCACACGTAAAAAATATCGCAGTGGGATTTTGTCGCGCATTTTCAACTCTCGGTATTGAACCAAGTGTCGGTAATACAACAGAGTGCATCCCAGCGTGTCGAAAAACACACTGTTCGATTTTCAACACTCGGCGTTGAACAGTGTATTGAAGATTCTCTGCGCGAAACAATCCCGCCGCGAATTTTGGTTTATTGTGACATGACTTTGTATGACTGATATAACTGTATTGCTTATAACTGATACGTATTGATCATCATAGTGCTGCCTAAGTTAATTAACATTATTCGTTACTTATGTTTTTGAATATGCTATGAAAAAAATAAAATCAGAAGTGCATTAAACATTATACCTATGTTCACATTGTTTATTATGGGTGTATCAGTTTTGAGATCATTTTCTAGCAAATCCCTCGTTTAAAGCCTCGGTTATAAACCTGTATGAAAGACGCGGAACACAGCCTGTATTATTTTATGACATGCAAACGAGTTTTAAACTGCGTACACACATCGGTGACTGTTTCTTAGGTCATCTTTTTATGAGAAAATATTTCAACTAATCTGTAGGCTTAACCTATATTTCAATACGTATACAAACTCAAATATAAAAAATACATCGAATACTTCTATCTACCAATTTTGCTCACATTTTTAGTTGATGATCATCTTCATTATTTCAGTCGAACGATATCCGCTGCTGGACATATGCCGCCAGCCCCAAGTTTTAATTGATAGAACCTACTTATAGCAGTAGAGCTCTCTGTAATGGGAGAAATATGAAGTTTCGAATGACGTTATTGCGACTCACGCTATTTCGAAAAATTTTACGAGTAGTACGCCAGTTCGAAAACACATCGAGTCGAAAACCGCTATATCGAATGACGTTGTCGCGAACACGCTCATTCGAAAAACTGTTTGAATGGTACGCTAGTACGAAAGTCTTGGTATCGACATCCGTCGAATAGCATATATTTCAACATGAATTTGTCTGGCAATCAAACTCGCGACCCCGGTAAAGCCTATTTGTATTGGGTTTGGGAATCAAGAGTAATGAGAAGTATAATTTTACGTTAACTTTTTAATTTCCTTAAGTATAGTAATCAACAAAGAAATCAACAAATAAGAATTATAGGTTGTACTCATTACCACCACCCTTCAATTATTGTTACAATTGCATTATAATAAATAATACAATTGTAACAATAAACTGTAGTATTTGCATTATTATTAGCTTATCAATACGGGAAGCATGCTCGGGGTACATAGTTAGATCCACAAAATCATAATAAGTAATAATATTAATCATTTATACTTACGGTATAGACAATTAGCTCAGTGTCAGTTTTATCATCGTAGCGTAGGTAGTTCTTGGTAATCACTAGGTCGCAAGTTCGATCTCCAGACAAATTTAAATTTGATAATGATATTCGCAACAGTAGATTTCGATAACAAGACTTTCGTACTAGCGTACCATTCAAACAGTTTTTCGAATGAGCGTGTTCGCGACAACGTCATTTGATATAGCGATTTTCGACTCGATGTGTTTTCGAACTGGCGTACCACTCGTATTTTTTTTCGAAATAGCGTGCGTCGCAATAACGTCATTCGAAACTTCATATCACTCGCCTCTGTGACGGCGTGGCGGCGCTCGATCGAGCCTACCTACCCAGACTTACTACATAATACTATATGTAGGTTGGTTGCACTCTTGCGATGCTTCTGGCATTGCAAATGTACGTGACCATTTACCATCAGGTCGGTCGCCTGATAGTCAGCCACCCAAAATTAGTTAGAAATTAAACTATTAGGTACCTACTTATCTAGTCTTTAACAAGTTTAATAAAAAACTGAAGAAAATTATTCGGTGCCCTTAGAAAAAGTAACTATTTAATTATTTTTCTGCCATAAACTTATTAGGTAAACCAAATATAATAATTATAAAAAATATTTATTTAGCTACATAAAAGTTTTGAAGTAAATGAGAGTAAGTAGCTACTAAGAAATCTATACCATATTATTAAATATGTTTGTAACCGAAGTAAAGTTAGTACGGGTAAGGGTAAAAATAATATCAAAATAAAACTTCGGAGTCTATTATATAGGTAAGTAATTCATCAATGTACCTACGTCAAAAACTGTCACATTGGCTATTGTGTTTCAGGACTCAATATTTAAACAAAATCCATCAATCTTGCCCATTTTATATTTTGAGCGGAATCGAATTGCTTTCTCCTTGTTTATAGGAAAAGGTTTATTTTTATTTTTATTACGTAGGAATTAAGGTACTAAATGCACGCTCTGGTTAGACCCACACTGAGAAGTTGAAGTCTACCTAGACTTTCCAATTTTATGAAAAATCAATAGGTAATTGAACCTTATTATTTAATTCTTAATTAATAATAATTCCTTAGCGGTTCTACTTCTATTGCTAAGAAGTCGACTTGCATAGGTCAATATACCCGAAACAGGAAGTCAGGATTAACATAATAAATAAGTTGCTGATTTATTTGTTGTCCATTCACACACACACGTAATACCTACAACTGCCATTCAATGTTGGATCTACACAATGCGTTGTTAGATAACAAGGGGCACATGAGAGCGTACTGATATCAATACGCATTGGAAATTTGCCAAATCGAGACACAAAAGTCCAGCATATTGTAAAATATCTACTGGTATTCAGCTGCATCCAGTCAGACTGGTAGCCGACCCCAACGTAGTTAAAAGGCTAGGCTATGATTTTTGGGAAATCGAACTCTTTTCCACTAAATACGCTCTGACTGGGTCCAGTATTAATATTAAGGAAATCCCTGTTTTTGATCCTTCTATGGCATGATAAGGCTAGGCCGATGATGATGATGGTCTAGCATATTGTACATATTAGGTTTATACATTAAACGCAAAAGGCAGTAAAAATAGATTTCATGATTTGCCAGATAAAATTAAGATTTATTATTATGGAGAAACTCAATTATTGGGGCAGTCATTCACTATGAAGTAAATGAAAGGTATCAATTTCCGCTACTCAGTAGATCTTGTATTATTTCCTTTCACAAATCTCTATCTTAATTACTAGTTAGTTTGGCTTATCGGAATGTTTATGTTTATAGTTTAGCCAAGAATATTAAATGACGCAATCACACAGATGCGCACAATTCCTAGAAATTAGCATGAGTTTACTCAAACAGTACCAAACAGGTAGGTAGTTATTTATCACGATTTCGACATGCAGCGTTTAGGGAATTGTAAAATCCCGGTGTCATTTTATCTCTGTGTATAAAAACATGGCTCAATATTTGTCTTACTTCATTAGTCATTACCAAGTTCTAGAGTTAGTGTGTATCGACTCCGTGATACGAATCACGTGCCCTGTGAATACTAACTGCTGAAAAAAATTGTAACCATGAAGTTCACTATTTTTTTTGTAATTGTAATCGTCGTGATAGCGCTTCTATTGCCTTGTGAGGCAGCTCCGGGGAAAATACCAGTCAGGGCAATCAAAAAAGCGGGAAGAGCAATTGTAAGTAACCCTAACACTAAGCAATGTTTTATTAACTGTTCAATCACTACATAGTATAAAACAAAGTCGCTTTCTCTGTCCCTATATCCCTGTGTATGCTTAAATCTTTAAAACTACGCAACGGATTTTGATGCGGGTTTTTTTAATAGATAGAGTGATTCAAGAGGAAGGTTTATGTGTATAATACACCGACCTCCACGCGGGCGAAGCCGCTGGCAAAAGCTAGTACCTATATAAATGAAAACTTCAACTTACCTACAGTATGTAATTTGTATGTACATAATACCTATAGTAGGGAACCACTCCTATTTAGGAGCTCACTCGTGACCAGCAGTCAATTTTTGAAATTCCTATCTTTGTTTGTAACTCACATACATCACTGCCCATGTCTGTTAAGTGACAAAAAGATTAACAATACTCACAGCACTTAGAAAAAGGAGCTCATATTATGAGAAACAACTATGTGCTCGCTGCAACAATAGACTGGCCATAAAAACCTTCTTTGTTTTTATTTTGTAAAAATAAGTGCCTGTTTTCCCCAGAACGTGTTCTATAAAAGAATATAACTCAAAGAAAAGACTAACTGACTAAGACTGAAAAGTATGGAAATCGATTAGGTTATCTGGAAAGTTTTAAGTATGAATGTGGACAGCTGTAGGGAAAGACCAAAGACACGATGGTTTTTTTTTTGATGTTTGGAAATCATCAAATAACTTCTCTCGCTCTGGGTGGAGCAGGAGGGCGTGTCAGACTTTTCCTGACTAAAACCCACCCGTGTTTCCTCAGTTGCCTGTGTGCCAGTGGCGACAGTATCTTTTTCGAACAACCCGCACCCCTGGCAGAAGACACGATGGGTGGACTGTGTGAACGATAGTACTCCTAGAAAGGAAGTGACAATCGAGATGTCGACTAATAGAGAAGTATGGAAGAAGTAGACATGTTGCGCCGACCCCGAATCAATTGGAATAAGGGCCAGAGAATGATGATGGTGATATACCAAATCATTTTAAAGTCTGTTCAGATGAGCAGAACATTAGAGTTTGTGCCTTCCTCTAAATGTCAGTTTTGAGTCTGACTAATATTGGATAAGGTGTATCATAGTTTGTTCTTTACAGGGCAAAGGGCTCCGAGTGATCAACATAGCAAGCACAGCACACGATGTCTACAGTGCCCTTAAACCTAGACACAAGAAGAGGCACTAGAAATGTAGCAGTTTAATTATTATGAACAAAACACTATTTTATTATTTATTCGTGTAAAGTTTGAAGAGTTTCCAACTGCATTTAATGGTGCCTAGTCGTAAATTAGTCACTCACTCACAATCTTTATGTCATATCTATTGTGATGCCTAACCTATTTCTAGTTTTGTGAATTTAATTTTCTTTTTCGTAGTCATAAAAAGGTTTAACTTATTACTGTAATAAAAATCTTCTGTTTTTTTTTTGGTTAAACGTTTTTGTTTTTCACTTTTTAGTTATGTTACCTAACCCACAACAGTTAGGTAACATAACTAAAAAAAAAAGCCGTGGCCTTCGCAGGAGACGCCCTGGGCGTCGGGAATCCCAGGCTGATTCCCGGCCACCGTAGGCACGGGCTTGCGGACGGCGAGTAATGGGTAGCTCGCTGTCCGGTAAGGACCAAGCCCGGGTCGACGGCGCGTTGTGTTCCACGCGCGCCTCAAAGAGATGTCAGCAGCAACAGAGGGGCCCGCAAGGGCCGATGCCTGCCGGGGGTGCGGGTTGTTCGAAAGAGATACCGCCGCCCCTGGCACACAGGCAACTGAGGGAACACGGGTGGGTTTTAGTCAGTAAAAGTCTGACACGCCCTCCCGCTCCACCCAGAGCGGGAGAAGTTATTTGATGATTTCCCACCCAGAAAAAAAAAAAAAAAAAAAAAAAAAACCCACAACAGTTTGTTTACCGCGACTACACGAAGAATACAAGATACACAAAGTGGGTTAAATACGTATTATCGAAGCTGACGCAAAAACTACCTGAGCAATGTTTATAAAATTTTATGGGACCGTTCTTGAGCATACCCCTCTGTCCATAAAAAAAGAAAAGATGAATTCTATCCAAAATTGTAGGAGATATCGCAGAAATTACATTAAAAAAATTGCAGATGATTTCGCTTAAAAATGCATTTATTTAATAAATACAAAATTATTATGTATTACTTTGCTTTTTCTAGTCCAACTTATCTTTGATGTTTCTTTGGGAATGTGCCAATCGTAAGATAAGGCATTGACAACTAGATCCGCTTGAGTTAACGACCCCGATCCTTTCGCCAGCCAGTTGAATGGATAGACATCAATCAACATGTAGGTCTCCCTGTAACTACTTATTGATATGTATGAGTCCCCATCCATATGTGTACGTAACAAATATATACAACAATTAGTAGTATCACAAAGTAGAGTTTTTAGCACCGACATCGTGACAATTTTATCTATCCCACCAAAAACATTTTCATATAAAATATTGCCAAGACTCGCACTGTCAAAAAGTTATCAGATCTCATGTAGAGCCAAGCTTCTTCACAAACTCTACTACTCTCTCTACTTAGTCAAAATATGTGGCTTGGCTATTTCGCTACATTCACATGGGCGTAAGGTGAAACATTTATCCACTGTTCGTTACTTTTCTGTTACACAATAGTTCTTGTAGTAAGGAAACGGCAAGCCACATATTTTGACTAAGGTGTAGAGTTTGTAAAGTTAGGCCTTGTAGAGTTAGGGCGTGTAGAGTTAGAAGCTTGGCTCTACATGAGATCTGATAACTTTTTGACAGTGCGAGTCATATTATAGTCTCGTCTTGGCAACATTTTACATGAAAATGTTTTTGATGGGATTTCACTTCTTTTTGTATGTTGCTTGTGGCAATTTTTTTCTTTTTTATTATTTTATTACATTTTTTATTATTATTTACATTATAACAAGGAGTCCCTATATCAATTTTCATACCAAATTGCAGCTTTCTGGGACAATAGGAAGTACCCTGAGAAAATATTTTTGATCATCAATGAGTCAGTGACGAGATCAGAGTTTTTAGATATCAATAAAATCTAAAGTATAAGAGCCAGGCAATTAAAACTTAATTTGTTTATTAAGTCCGCTATTGAAAACATATCTCGAGAATTTTGTTTATTTGGTATAATCCAAACCCAAGTTATAAGGGTTCAAATAAACGACGAAGCACTTCGAGAAAAGGTAGATAGTGCTCTTGCGCTCCGTTTGGCTCGTCTTGGCGGGCACGGCCGTGCCCCCAGATAAGTATCTCCAGCATCGGCTTATGGCAACTATTGCTGGATGGACCTACAACTGTTTCATTCTGTTGTCTTATGAAATGCACTTTTTTAATTCCGACCCTAGTGGACCCTAGCAGTAAACCCAGAAAAACTTAGGGCTAAATCGGAGTAGGCCCTAACTGCAAACCACAACCAACAATCAAATCTGAATAATTTTTAAGGCTAGTGCTAATCTATTGTTCCTTCGTTTTTCAAATGTTCAAAAACTTTGTCTCTTCAACAACGTAAATAACGCAATGAATTTTGTTGAACTTTCAAAATTAAAGCCATTCCTACTGTTAGTGTGACGCAATAATCTGGCTGTAACACTCCCACATTTAGTCAGATGGGACGAGCCATTGACATTGACCGGGAACATATCTAGACTTCAGTCAGAATCGAGGGCGAATCGCCGAAGGCATGTTGGATGGGCTGAGTTGAGCTGCATGATTACTGATAAATGCGTGCACTGAATGGACAGGTCCACTCAATCTGTGTGGTTCTTTCCTCAAAAGACCATTTCAGAGACCGATCCACATGGTCTTCACATGATCTGACCAAGATTATGTCTGGACTTTAAAAGAGACTATGACCTCTGAGTTTGTTTCGGCCTTTCTTCTCAGAGTGGTCAGATAGGAAACGCCGACCTCATCTAGTTTAAAAAAATATGATTGACGTGTAAAAGTGTTTGTACAAACCTACTTACAGAAATAAAATCATTTATCATTATCATTTATCATGGAACAGAGGTGTGGTAGTACTTTCTTTAAGAAGGGTGATAATGCCCTTCTTAAGAGTTATAGGCCCATTTCACTTCTGAGCCGTCTACAAGCTGTTCTCCAGAGTCTTCACGGACCGTCAAAATCAAAATCAAAATCAAAATCAAAATATTTTATTTCACATAAACCTGCAAGGGCACTTATGAAACGTCAGAAGCTAGGTGCACGGTTCCAATTTGTCGCTTCCTATGGAGAAGAGCCGGCAAGAAACTCCACGGTTACTCTTTTAAAAATAATTGGGTTTTACAATGTTTTCAAATTACAGTGATAATAGGTATAGGAGGACAGTGCAGGCCTGTCAATAAGTACCAAGTACTTAGAGGAATGAAAATAAAGAATAGAAAATCGTCTATAAATCTAATCTGTAAGGCCTACAATGTTTTCCCATTCACAATATGTAAAAGAATCTACATTAGTAAGATCAACCTATTTAAACAAAGTGACATGATTTCCATGAGAATCACTAATAAATAGGTGTTAATTGAAGCGATGTATAATGTCAAAAATGACGAGAATATGTCAGAAAGTGTAAAAAATAAAATAATTAAAAATTAACATTGTAATTTGGAAGCAGTTAATAGACTCTCACAAAGTTATGCTGTTAATGAGGTACCAGGGAAGCCACATGTGCAGAAGGAATTAATGCCAAACTTCCCTGTCTTCAACGTAGTCTTTTATCTTATAATATGCTTTTTTGATAAGGACACGTTTGATGTGAGTTTTAAACTTTCCATCGCTAAGTTCTGTAACCGACTTTGGCAACTTGTTATAGAAGCGGATACTGTTTATTAGAAATGACTTGCTAGTTTTAGTTAATCTAAATTTTGGAATCACGATTTCATCTTTACTACGTGTATTTAGATTATGGAAGTCGCATCTTTTTTTGAAAAGACCTAAGTTTTTGCGAACATACAAGATATTTTCTAGGATATAAAGAGAAGGCAGAGTTAGTATATCAATTTCATTGAATTTGTTTCTAAGAGACTCGCGAGGCCCCATTTTATAGATAGCGCGGATTGCCCTCTTTTGTAAAATGAAAACTGAATCTACGTCAGCTGCCGATCCCCACAGCAGAACGCCATAAGACATAATACTGTGAAAATAAGCAAAGTATACTAACCTAGCTGTGGCTACATCAGTCAACTGCCTTATTTTTCTTACTGCGTAAGCAGCTGAACTTAATCTACTTGAGAGAGCTCTAATGTGGGCACCCCATTGCAATTTTGAATCTAAAGTAATTCCTAGAAATACAGTTTCCGAAATAGCATCTAGTTTCTTGCCATCAAGTTTTAAATTTAGCCCTACTTGGGGTACATTTGGTAATGAGAACTTAAGACATTTAGTTTTGTTCGCATTGAGTAAAAGATTATTAGCCGCAAACCATTTCGAGAGAACAGCTAGACTATCGTTGACATGTAAGACATCCGTATCTTTTCTATCTATTCTAAAAATAAGAGAGGTGTCATCAGCGAATAAAATTATATCCGAGAAGTTTGCCATTAGGTAAGGAAGGTCGTTAATATAAACTAGAAATAAAAAAGGGCCAAGAATTGAACCTTGAGGCACGCCCACGTCTAGCGTGCAGGTTTGACGACTTCCAGCCTCCTGAACAAGCCGGGTTCCGTTAAGGCTTTATAGCACCGTAGACCACATACATACGCTGCGGTAGGTTAAGTATACAGAAGACCGAAAAATATAACCTGCCTCTCTGATTAGCGTTTGTGGACTACGAAAAAGATCAGATTGACTATCGATAATGGTGGAATAGTTTTATAAAAAATGCTTGGTTTGAGTAACGGTAAGAGATTAAAGTTGTAGATAAATATGCATTAATTTAAGATGGCGGTAAATCTTTAAGTGAAATTAATTAGGCTAATTTGTGCTTTGCCTATCCTATTTAGACTTCTTTCGTAGATAATTATGGCTAGGCACAATAGACACAAATAGAAAGTAGGAACTTCACTTGACTTCGAGAAACTAAATTCGCTAAATGCACAGACTAAGAGATAACAAAATAGGTATGTTAGTAAGATGGAACGAGCTCACTTTAAATAGGTAGGCAGCTAATCTCAGCAGTCTCTTTGTAGGCAGATTTGCACGTAGATAGGTAGGTAGTGATTCCTCTGACTCGTTCTAAGGGCGGACTTTGCTCGATCGGAGTTCCGTAGTCCCAGCAGAGTTCCCAGAATGGCTTGGCGAAGGTAAGGTTGCTCGACCCGGGTAGAAGTAGGATGCCAGTCCACAGGCACGGCGATCTTGGAGTCACGGTCGCCACGTTTGTTTATGATAAATTAAACAAAGATTTCTTGATAGTCGTTTACTAAGGTTTTTACAATAATTAATAATTTTTCAATATATAACGCACAGAGGAGTTTTCAAGATGAAGATGAACGAGTGAAGTAATTAATGCGGAAATGAATATATGAATGAAAGTTAAGCATGTTGAATGAAGACTATTGAGCATATGTGTCGTAAAAAACCTTTTTAAAATCTCTAGTTTCTAAACATTATCCCTATCTCTATATTCTATTATCTTTATCTCTGACTAGCTGCTGCCCGCGGCTTCGCCCGCGTGGTGGTCGAAAATGATCCCACAGGAACGTATTACCGGGATTAAAAGTATCCAATATGTTAATACAGGTTACAAATTATCTGTTTGACAAATTTCATCCAAATCCGTTCAGCCGTTTTTACGTGATTGATTAACAAACATCCAAATGTCTTCACATTAGTAGGATAAGTAGGATCTCTTCCCTTCTCTTATATCTATCTCAAAATATTATAAAATAAAGTCGCTTTTTTGTCTGTCTGAGTGACCGCGTTGTTCTCCTAAAATATGCAACGCTCAACAACTCCTAATAACTTTCCGGAAGAAATTCTATAAAAAGTTTTTATATGTTATACATTTAAATTAACCATAAATGCTAACAGCAATCTTGACATTTTGTGTAGTCGTGAAAAACGCTTTTTAATTGTATAGGTATTATTTTTGTAAACGCTCCTAGGGCGTTGGCTACTTTAAAACGGAAAAAACACTACCAATTCCTACCAAATTTTCAGAAATATCCATCGGCAAGTTTTCGAGTTCTAAGGTGGCTCCTTAATCCAGACGTCTGATTTGAGGAGCCACCTTAAACTACCTGTAACTTTGAAAGGGTTTTACTACAAATTCCAGGATCGGGCCGACAAATTCGGGTAATTTACTACTAAATATTGGTAGTACCCGCGTTTAAATATGAGACATGGCTCCTCTTTCCATACGGACACCTGTCAGCTGGCTGTATCTCATGAGCCGTAATAGGTAGACAGTTAAAATTTTCACAGAATGTGTATTACTGTTACTGTAACAAATTAAAACAAACCTCCATACAACAAACGGTTTTTGCCTTATGGTATGGAATCCTACGTGTACGAGTCGGACTCGCACTTGGCCGGTATTTTTTTTAAAACATGTTGTACCTACTAAATATTTTTAACTTATAGTTTGACCGAAATTACATTCATAATAAATGTCGATCAAAATTCTAAATACATAATCTAGTCAATTATGCATTCAGAAATAAATTGTAAATAGACATATCTAATATAGAGAAACACCTAATTGGTAAATACTTGCGTTTCACTTGAGTCATGGGGCTTTTCCGTCGACATTGGTTTACAGGAGCAAGAATAGTGTTTCTGAATGGTTTTACTATTTGCGCTTTATTTTCGTAATTACATGACACATGACTTTAAACAGGGGGGGCCGATTGTTTTTCGCGAAACTTTACCGCAAGAATAAAATTGATTTGACGCACCCACTGGGTTAAAATTTTTGTTCGGTTATTTAAAATAAATATACTGTTCCATACATTTTGAACGACTACGTATTACACTTTTCTATGAAAACGCTGATTTTTTAATGATAACCAACGAAAAATTTCTATGATTTCAGCACATTATTCTGGACTCCTGGTCTAGAATAATATGGTGAAATGCCTGCCATCTTGTATACAGCGGAAAGGTACCTACTCCTTATTACCACAGGAATATCATCTAGCAAACAAAACGTTGACAGTGTATAAATAGACTGAAATTATAATAATTTTATAGTAACAATAATTCAAAATTGACTTGATTTTGACCCACTTCAAACGGTCAGATTTCATTTAAACTTTCTAGACTTCGCGGAACGATGACAATTCAAAAAATAAAAATAAAACGTGAAAAAAATTTAAAAAACTGAGAAATCACGCTTTTGTAGTTAGCAGAACTAAAAAATAGAAAATAAATAATAGTTTCAAAAACTAAAAAACACGCTTTAAAAACCAAACTAAAAAAGTAGAAAATAATTTAATTCCATTAAAAAGCGTGGGGTGCTTGATAATAATTGAATATAAAAATACCTCAAAAAGCACCCCACGTTTTTTAATACAATTAGTTAAATTATTTTCTACTTTTTTCGTTTGGTTTTTAAAGCGTGTTTTTTTAGTTTTTAAAACAATTTTTTTTTAAATTACTTTTAAGACTAAGATGATACCTATATAATAATCTATCTATCCTTTTGTGGTCTGCTTCTAGTCTAACCGGATGCAGCTGAGTAGGTACCAGGATTTTACGTGGAGCAACTGCCTATCTGACTTCCATAACCTAGTTACTGGGTAATAGAATACCCCTTGGCAAGACTGGTTGTCAGACCTTTGTTGGTTGGGCTTCTGACGACCCGGAAAGATTGTCAAAGATCTCAGAAAAACAGCCGGAACCAACGGCTTAACGTGCTTTCCGAGGCACGGACGGGTTTTGGTATGTAAATATGGCTACCCATCCTCGGATCACCTGCGGCGAGTGTAGCTTAACCTGAAGGATGGACCCGCACGGCTGGTGTTACTTAGCTACAAGCCCCTTCTAAGATGATATCTACTCCTACTAAATGAAGCAAACCACCTACCTACCTGCTTCATCTGAACCTAATAACAGTTTCTCAGTTAAATCAGATATATATTATCAGTGGGTACAATAATCCCATAAGTTAATTGCCATTCAAATATTGGGTTTCAATTACAGGGTAATCTAAACTGGATATCACTTAATAAATTAAGTGAACATTGCTCACTCTATGCCCTAACGACTTGGTAAACCCAGCTGTTGATAAAATTTTAATAAACAAACAATTACAAAGAAGCTAATGTGTCACTTTGCGCGTGTGGGTTTAAACGCGCTTTTGGTAATGCAAACACAATGATAAACATTTCCTTAAGTTGGAAACTGAATGGAGCAAATTGTTAGCACAAGCAGCGAAGTTTTTTTTTTCACCTTTTCCTGTGTGTGCGTTATAAAAGCCTAGTGAGTTTTACTGTTGGTTTCAATTGCTTGAAGTTATTCGTAGTTGAGACACAACGAACGACGGCACGATGAAGATCGCATTGGCAATTGTTTTCGTAGTAGCATTATGTTCACATGTCTGTGTGGTGACGTGCGCTCCGTCCAGTGCGCCGGCACTGACTGGTGCTCTACCTGGCACTGTCACCACTACCACGACAAAGCCTTGGACGCAGAAAATTAAAGATGGACTGGTATGTTAAATGTTTATTTTTTAATTGAAATAGTTTTATTCTTGCCTGCTTGTCTGAGTTTTGATAAACACCCATTTAAGGACCCAGTATTTCTTGAAAATAAATCTCGACATACATTGTTTTATCTAGTTTATGAATAACTTACAGATATCTTATATATGCCAGTATAATTATGCGAAAATTGTACAATAAAGTCACTTTAGGTACCTTTGTTGCTTTATGTTTCCTGTTATCTATTGGTTAAGCATAAGGAAACAATAATAAGGACAATATCTTACTCATGTTACTCATTCAATTAAATTGCAAATTATTTGGGTTAATTTGTGTACCTACACAGTTGATTTTGTTCAGTTTAGTATCAATAGACCCGATTACTGTCAAACTATCGCCTCGTTTAGACCGGGATGTTGACAATCACTAGGTACATTATAATAAGGTTAAAATGTTCCCACTGCTTGGGACACAGGCCTTCTGTCGTTTAGAGACACTGGGATGTTGTCTGTACCACGCGGGTTGGTAGATGTCACGTCTTAAATTTTTTGGTCCTAGGACATACTGGTTTCTTCACGATGTTTTCCTTTACCATTTTGAGAGCAGTTGTGATTAAATTATTTACACAGAGTGAAGCCTAGTTCGAAACCACGACCTTCAATATTCATAAATCGGGGCCGTTACTACCAGTCCTCCACTGGTCGCTGGGCCACCACTGGCCTCTGCTAATTAGTACATAGGTACCCTGTTTTTTCATAATTAATTAAACTTTTACCTATTTTTTGTGTTTAGGGTACGTTCTTCCATGGGGCAGCGGTAGTTGGTGCAGTCCAGCAAGGGTTCCAGAACGCTCGCAGCCACAAGCACAAGCCGTCATCAGCAGCATCGGTAACGCCGACCGCGAAGCATTAAATTATTATTAAGTAACTCTTAAGTGCTGTAATAATTATCAAAGACATATACTTTCACAACCTTGAATCAAACCAAGCTTCTAAAATTTTTGTCAAACTTCAGGCTAGCAATAAATAAACAGATTTATAAGTACCTCAAATTGTTATTTTTAATTTTATTGTATAATTTTGTAAGATTTACAATTTTGAATTTAAAAAAAGTTAACCAAATTGCGAGCTTGTCTATTTATGTACTAAATAAGAAAATAAACTCAAAAAAGCATTCATGAATAACAGTGAAACTCTGAAGGTCTGAAGTAACTAAGGACCGAACAAGTAACACAGACGTGCTGAATAAAGATTGAGTAAGAGCTTATCATAAAGACCATAAGCTGAATACTAAACTGAATAACGTCTCAGTACCGTCTATTCAGCTGTTATTGAAGCAAAACGGACCCTAATTTTAAATGCTTAACGCTGAATAACATCTGAGCAACATCTAAGTAGCAGCTTCAATAAGCTTAATAACTTTTAGATAACAGCTTACATTGTTATTCAAGCTCTTACAAATGACTAATTCAGCTTAGTCGAATTGGCTATTGTATTCAGAATTTACTAAGCATTTAAATTATTGTTCACAGTTTTGCAAACAATATTCATACAAATTGTGAAAAGAATTCAATTGTAAATATTTTAATGTCGATGTCAAATATAAATGTTGATTTGACATGTTGAATTTATGAAATCGGTAATGAGTAAATTTTAATCGACAAGTTAGAAGTCTGCTATATGGTAATTGTTCGTGCGCAATTAATTTTGTCGTGAATAGTATGTTTTTTCATTACATATAACGCGCCGCGTAAATGAACAAGAAATCAGATAGTAAATAGTATTTTCATACATACATACTAGGTCTGACAAATGTGCTTGTGACGAAATGGCTAGTACTAGCAATTTTAATCTAACAAAGTAACATGGCTCGAGTTGAAAATGTTGTAGTTGATAGATTAAGCATTTTGGTGATCTCGTAAATTCCTTTTAAGTATAAATTACAAAGATTTTTAATGGCGATTTATTGTTTTGCTTTATAACGCTGAATAAGACTGCACGCATGTCTTGTTACTAAGCTATAACTTGAAAGAGTAGTCTCATTACACTAACTTCTGAATAACTAGTCTATAGTTGACCACATTTCTACATTACTCAGATTTTTAGGGTTCTCTAATCGAATGAACAAAAACCTTTTATAAAGTGGAATTTTCCCGCCCGGTTTTCACTATATTGATTACGTTTAAACTCATAGTGTCTTTGTTTGAACTTCTTTCATGGAAAAAAAATCTGATTTCCGTTTAAAAAAATAGCAGGTTTCGTGTGTGTGGTGTGCACTGGACCCTAGTTTATTCTCACACATGTTTTTTATTTGTTTTATACGCCAGTACATCAAGCCACCCGAAACTGTCAAATTTTCCCAATCAACGTTGAACTTAATGCTTTAGCAATATAGATGAAAATATATTCAAGAAAATCCTTAGCCAAATCCTTTAGTGTTACTTGTGTGATGTTTTTTTGACAGCTTCCTTTCTAATTTTGCTGGAAATATAAAAATTTTCATGTGTTCGGTACATTGTTCTTCTTCGATATTTGTACAGCTGCCATCAGATGCACTCTTTTCTTGCGTGAATCGCAATGCTGTTTGACTTTTTTGGGGGACGGAACCCTCTTCATTGCACGGCAATCACGCATGCTGGCTGAGACCGGGTTTAGTTTTGTACAAACTTTTTTCACAAATCCTTTGATGACCAGAAACACTTAGACAATTACTACTGCTGATATTTAAATATTCTTTTAACAATTTTTTTTTGATATAACCGGTTCTCTTTTGTTTTTTGCACGACTTTCGATCCATAACGCAAAAAATAAATACGTACAATGATATTTTAATTAAGCTGGTATTAAGCTATGGGCGCTCTAACAATACAAATATGGTCTTTAATTTGAATACGTTCGTTTGAAACTCTCTATAATACTGAAAAAAGCTTAATAAAAATATAAATAATATTGTTTATTCAGCTGCTGAATAATTAGTAAAACATAGAATCTTATCCAGTTCAAAGTTATAATAAAAACAAACATTCAGTATCAAGCTGTATAATAGAAGTATGTATCAATATTATTCAGAAGGTGATACGTTATTTAGCAATTAGCTGTTTCAAACGCTACTAGCTTAGTACTGCTTTAATAAAAGCAATACAGATTATGGTTATTCAGATAAATGCTACCGACGGGGCTGTTTTTCAGATTTAGGCCACCTGGAATGCGTAATGCTAAATAACGTCTGTATAATAATCTTCCGATGATCGGTTATTAAGCGTAAACAAGGGAAGGACAGAAATACGGAATTAATTAAGGTTCACCCTTGTTTGATAGAACAACGTTTGATTTAATATTACTAAATCGAACAACGTTTAAGAAAATCATCACTTTGTATAATATCGTTTGACAGAATTTTCAGTTCATCGAATATTTATTTGCTATAACAACATTTGCGCTAATGATCAAAAGGCATAATGTTCATTCTTCAGGTCGACAGAAACGAATCGCTATAAATCCGACTCCACGCAGTCTTGTCTGCCCTACCCCTAAAGTGTAATTTAGAATCGCGTAGGCGCGGAGGGGCGAGGCGGCCCGCGAGCTGAGGAGCGGGTGGTTGTTACACTCGCCGCGGCGGCTGAGGCTGGCCAGCGAAGCCGGCCAGCAAGCCGAAGCCGCGGTGGTGAGTGTTAAACCATCTGCGACGATAAGCTCGCGAGGGACCGCCGTAGCCCCGCAGCGCCGGAGCCGTGACAGAAACGAAGATACGATCTTTCGACTAAATCATTATTAGTGTAGTGAAACATTAGTTTAAATAAAATTAGTGCATTTGAAAATTCGGCGAAATGAAATTAGTTCAAATGAAATTAGTTCAAATAAATAATTTCGCTAAATAAAAATTTACCAATGAATTATTCGGTCAAATGAATAATTCTTCGAAGTGACTTTATTGCAATTAAAATTCGATTTAGTAATATTATATCAAACGTTGTTCTATCAAACAAGGGTGAACCATTTATTAAGCGTTAAGAATTTTAAGGGTCCGAACTCAACTTAATGCAGCATTTGGCTATTCCCAAAGCTCTTATACAAACTTTATTCATCTCTGAACTATAAAATGTTCTAAATGTGTACTGTTATCTTGCTTATGTGTTACTTGGGCGTTGTATCGGCATACAAATACTGAACAAGTGACGGTAAATTGGAAGTTGTCCTAAAAATATCATTTTCTTTTCCACGTTATTTACGGCTTTTGTAAAGCTGAATAAAAGGGCATCTTCAGGGTCATCTTATCGTGAACAAAGATATAAGTATTGTATCTAGTTCGCTGACGTATATCAAAAGTTATGAAAGACGTGGACGCCGTCTGGTGAAATAGGAGACGGTCTACTAACAACTGGACCGTGGCCAACAAAGGAACGGAACCGACACGAGGTACCGCCCACTGCACTTTGTGTTCACAATCAATACGTGGCTATAGATTCGTTCAGTAGCTCGGTATTAATAATGTTTAAAAATAAAACTTTATAACAACTATAAAACTGGCTAACTCTGTAGTACCTGGAAACTTTCTCAGAAAATCGACACATGTGTAGTAGAATTTTATTTTACTTTATTTCCTCAGAGTCGGTAAACTAGAAATACTAGCCATTGGATCAGTACGTACTCGTATGAATAAGGTATGTAAATAAAGTTATAGAAAGTATTAGCACAAGTTAGCTTTGGTATGATGAGGTAACTTTTAAAAGGATTCAAGATATATACTGGTTTATTATACAGGATAAGTTTTTAACCAGTGCGCAAACTGTAACCATGAATTCAGCATATCATTCTAGACTTATACAAAAAAAAACCAGCTGTGTCATAGAAAAGTGCAATACCTACGCGGTCAAAATGTATGGAGCAGCTGATTTTTTTTGTATAACTGACGAAAAATTTCTGCGCTGGGGGATCTAGAATGATATACTGAATTTATGGTTACAGTTTGCGCACTGGATAAAAACTTATCCTGTATATGAGGAGGCACAAAGTAATCAAGTGCAAATAAAAACAAGAAGCTTATTCCATCGGAAAGAAGTTGTGTCTTATCAAATTACAATTGTGTCATGCAAACCTAACATAAAGTGACTTTAGGTTAATTTAAAATTTGTAGACTCCAGGTTCTACCCGGGCTATAAAAACATGTAAAATAATTACATTATGTACACAGTATAACAATTCATTTGTCAAAATAAAACCATCTTCCTCTTTCTTACTTTTGTGTGTCCGACAGGGTACACTGTGATGATGATTGTCTTTGTGTTAAAACCTATTACAGTAACTTTATCTCACACAAACAAAAAAAAAACAAAATCAAAATCGGTTCATACGTTCGGGAGCTACGATGCCATAGACAGACACCCACACACACAGACACGTCAAACTTATAACACCCGTTTTTGCTTTGGGGGTTAAAAACAACAAGTGCTTTACTTGTGTACAAACAACGCTTTTAAATTTGGAACCACGATTTTTTTTTATTAATTCCAATAAAAATCTCCCAGGTGTGAAAATAAAGTTTCCATTACCCAGATCTTTTAATCTTTTGCCCACTGTGTAACATTTTGTTTTTCGGCTTTTTTTGCTTGTTTTCTTTTTTGGTTACACGTGTAAGTAGGTACAGGAAAATGTAACGCTCCGAAAATAAAAGCTGTAAAAAAGGAAGTGTTTAGAAAAAATACATCAAATATTATTATGAGCTACAAGTACAAAAGGTTCAACTGATGAATGAATACGTACGTAGTATGTACGGGAAACACTTGAAATACTTAGAAGGATCTCTAAACCGAGTAATTAATATTGATTACTTCTTCACAACCGATGTGTTCTTCTTATTGAGAAAAAAATTTCATTTTTTAATTAGAGCTTCTAGATTCTCTGTAACCTCCTTTACTTTTGCATCCAATTCAATTTTTCCTCTGAAAATGAAACGTAATGTTGAAGTGACTTTTTCCTTGCGACTTACAGGATTCGTTAAACGAAAGATGACATATTAGGGGAAATTAAACAATTGAGATGATTTAATATTAAATTGAATAAAGGTTTTGTATTTTTACTATAAAAGCATATTTTCGTTATTGAAAATTCTGTCACCCTAACTACAAATTGTATTCAAAACAACACAACATAGAATATTGATCCACAATGTACAACAGCTAAGTCCCTATTCATAACAAAAATCGAATAAATAAGTGAACCTTTGCGGGATTCGCTTTCCTTTTCAGGTAACGATTGAAAATAAAGGAAATAGCTCTTAAGAGTTTAGGAGAAACAAAAAGTAAAATAAACCTTTTTCGGGAGAAAACATAGTGAGCGATGAATTATTAAAAAGACTACCTACATGATTGTTAGATCTTCTGGAATCTTTGGTTGGAGCAGGTTCAGTTGTGATTTTAATTCATCAACCATGCTTTGACGCTTTTCCAATTTATCTTCCTGTTGTTTCACTGTAGTTTTGACATTTTCCGTCTCCTTGTTAATTTCGTCATCATCCTGAGTAATGACAAAAGACGTGGTTATTGTTTTTTCAATTAAATTATAAATTGTTTTTATATCAAAGGAATTATAATCATAAGGAAATATTAATAGGAATTACACTAGCTTCTGCCCGCGAATCCGTCCACGTGGAAGTCAAATGTACCATAAATATATGTATGACACACGGCAGTAATGGAGCTCAGTGTTTCAGTGAAATAATTTTTGAAATTAGATAAAAAAATTACCTAGTTTCAGAGATTAATTCCTACATCCTATTTAAAATTTACCTCCTTTAAAAAATAGTGTAGATTATATTGTATGTAAGATAATCTTAAAATGATAAAATCACCACTATTTTGTTGTATTTGATCTCATGGTGGAAAGGAGAGGATGGTGGTACATAAAAATATGTAAAAATAAAGTTACATACGTAATATCCGCGTGTTTTTCTCTAACGATCCGCTATTTCTTGCAGTGTGTCTTCATACGTCCGCCTGTAATTTAAAATTAAGCAATTTTAGATTAGGATATGACTACATAATACTAGAGAATTCTACACAGTTATTGAAATAATTAAGTTAAAATTTAACGCACTAAATGACGGTAAATACGGTAGGTGTATTCTGTGTATACGAGAAACGTCGAATCATTTTACATGGAGATGTACGAAGGCGTGTTGCCTTTTGTGCCCGAGGATATTGCAGCCGTAAGCAGAGATACCGGCCAATTTTCCTTTTAGGTGAGTGCATGTCTTTTAGTGCCATATAATAAGTAGATCAGCTGTATTGTACGTATACGTAACCTACTTGTACCATTTCTGCGCAATAATGGTTGAGGACGAATTAATATTATTATTTATATTCAGTTATGATTATGATACAGGCACCTAAAATATAGTTTCAGTACAATACTTAAAATGAATCATAGCTTTTTAGAATACTATTATAACGATGTAAATAATTTGTGGTTACAATAAAAATCATGGATAGGTGTCGTTTCAATTGGAACCCGTTTTTGTTGTAGGTATCTACATTCGGTGTCACTGGGACTTTTGTTCTGTTTTTTATTGAAGGGGTAAGTAGATAACGGCCTGAAATCTATGTTGTAAGGTTAGGTATGGACCTAAATTCGAGACTTTTGTTCTGTTTTTAATTGTATAGGTATGGTTAGGTCACTAGGTAGATAACAGCTTGAAATCTGTGTTTTATAGGGCTTTTCTTCATTGTGCGTCGATTGCAAATATAATTTAAGTTTGAAATAGTGTTCGATAATTAGTATTACATTTTTATTTTATTTTCTTGGGTTTTTTTGTCGAATCCGGCGAGTTATTGCATATTGCACAAAAAAAGTATCAAAAAAACAATAATAACTGTTACTCATCATTAGCTACTCCATTTGGAGTGCCAACCTATGCCAGCCTCATTAGGCAACACCACGTAACCCCAGTCTGACACTAATTAAATCTTGTAATTGCTAAAGCTCAGTGTAACGGCTTTAAACTTGCCGACCTCCCTAGTGGCGTCAGTGTAGTTTGCTACGCTGACGACACGCTGGTCCTGGCGCAAGGGAGGTCGTACCATGCGGCGGCCGACTTAGCGACACACGGGGTTGCGACAATCGTCGATAGGATCCGGCAACTGGGACTCGAGGTGGCCTTGCACAAGTCCGAGGCCATGTGGTTTCATGGTCCTCGGAATGCGCCATTGACGGGTTCCCAGATAACGGTGGGAGGGGTTCACATCGGCGTCGAGTCGACGATGAAGTACTTAGGAGTCGTCCTCGACAGCCGGTGGAACTTCGCGGAGTCCTTCGACGTTTGGCTCCCAGACTGGAGCGGGCTGGGGCTGCCTTGAAGCGGCTCCTGCCCAATCTAGGGGGGCCAAACGCCTCCTGCCGGAGGCTCTACGCGGGGGTCGTGCGGGCCATGGCCCTATACGGGGCGCCGGTGTGGGCGCCTACATTAAGGCGCCAACCAGCACGCCGGTTGAAGGTGGCCCATAGGGTCATGGCCATCCGGATGATCCGCGGATACCGCACGATCTCCGGTGAGGCGGCGGGCCTCCTTGCCGGATTGCCGCCATGGGATCTGGAGGCAAAGGTCCTCGCGCACACTTGGGAGTGGCGCGAGGAGGCCAAACGCCGGGGCGTAACTCCGCTGCCGCGTGAAATCGCGGCACGGCGGACAGAGCTCCGGCAGGATCTCATGGTGACGTGGAAAGTGCGATTGTCGCAACCCAGTGCTGGACACGCCACGATTGCGGTGGTAATTCCCCTCTTTGAGGAGTGGCTTGAGAGGCGGCATGGCGTCCTCACCTTCCGCCTGGCACAGGTCCTCACCGGACATGGCTGTTTCGGGAGGTTCCTGTTTCGGATAGGGCGGGAGGAAACGCCCGGGTGTTTCCATTGCGAAGATCACCCTGAGGACACGGTGGAGCATACGGTGGAGGTCTGCCCGGCTTGGGCGGAGCACCGCCGTGTCCTCATGGAGGTAATCGGCGGCGGCGATCTCTCGCGTCCGACCCTGGTCCAGGCCATGATACGGAGCGAGAGGGCATGGCTGGCAGTCGCCTTCTTCAGCGAAGCAGTTATGCTCGCAAAGAGGGAGGCGGTGCACGTGAGGGAGATGCAGTCCATGCGCCCTCACAGCCGTGGCCTTCGCAGGAGACGCCCTGGGCGTCGGGAATCCCAGGCTGATTCCCGGCCACCGTAGACACGGGCTTGCGGACGGCGAGTAATGGGTAGCTCGCTGTCCGGTAAGGACCAAGCCCGGGTCGACGGCGCGTTGTGTTCCACGCGCGCCTCAAAGAGATGTCAGCAGCAACAGATGGGGCCCGCAAGGGCCGATGCCTGCCAGGGGTGTGGGTTGTTCGAAAGAGATACCGCCGCCCCTGACACACAGGCAACTGAGGGAACACGGGTGGGTTTTAGTGAGTAAAAGTCTGAGACGCCCTCCCGCTCCACCCAGAGCGGGAGAAGTTATTTGATGATTTCCCACCCAAAAAAAAAAAACGGCTTTAAACTTACATAAGGGATTCTGGTCCCTAAGCTTCTTGCTTCACGTATTTAGCCAGATCGGTTTGAGTCTCCCGGTACGCTTTTATATATATCATCGCTCTGACGCTTCAACTGCATACATTTACCAGTTAGTCGGACTGCAACAAATGGTTCAAATAAGTAACAGTCACAAGGAGGAACAACGCACTTGTTAGCTAGATTTTTTAGGAGACTATCCTCGGGTGAGACGCGAAAGCAGCATGTTGTGGCATGAGTTGCTTCGTGTAAAATATGCGCTTTGTTTTCTAGAATGCATCAATCGTATCAAGGCGCTTCTTATTTCATGACTCATTAAGTACCCACCTATCTATTCGTTTAGAAATGCCTAAGCTGTCATTGAGATTTTAAGTGAAAACTGCATGTGAATCGCTAAGTTCTAGAGCACTATATTTTTGTCTAGAATTATCGATTTTGGAACCTAAGGTAGGTAGTCTTGGCGAAAGCCGCTTATTTATGCAAGCACCATTAGGGAGCAATACCACATGGCAATACATCGGACAGCGGCCATTAAACGGCACTTTTAAACGTCAAAATTTATAAGGCAACAGAATTGATTCTAGATGTACCAAAAGGTCCTTTCTTATGGAGAAAAATCGCTGAGAATCTCCATAGTGACCCTTTTAAAATGGTTAACAATATTCTGTATGGTTATAGTCAGTGATGATGACTGATTCGCATTGAATTTCATGCAAAACTATAGATATCTCTTAGATACATTCCTTAAAACTCTTTTAAAATGTTATTCATACCTAACTAGTGAACTTAAAAAGTGCAATTAGTACTTACCATTCTCAAGTTTCAGACGTTTAATTTCTATGTTCAATGAACGGTTAACCCTCAATTTGGTTATGGTCTCTCGGTACTTCTGCTCATTCTCCGCATTCAATGCGGGCAACTCTGAGCGCTGAAGTGTAAAAATTACAGGTTAAGTAAGATTTAATAATATCCAAATGGTATCACAGATTGATGACATTCAGCCAAGTAAAGCCTGATTAAATAAGTAATGTCTAAGTGACAACTAGCTGATAAGAACACAGGTAGACGTAGATAAGCTTGAGGCATCACATATTGTGGTCCAAGCCCAAGTAACAGACGTGCTAAATAAAGATTGAGTAAGAGCGATCATCAAGAGCATAAGCTGAATAACGTCTGAGTACCGTCTATTCAGCTGTTATTCAAGCAAGAAGGGCCCCAATTTTGAATGCTTAACGCTGAATAACATCTGAGCAACATCTGAGTAGGAGCTTAATAACGCTTCGATTAGCTTAATAACTTTTGAATAACAGCTCACATTGTTCTTATTAAGCTCTAACAACTGAGTTATTCAGCTTAGTCGAATTGGTTATTGTATTCAGAATTTATTAAGAATTTAAATTATTGTTAAATTTTTTGCAAACAATATTCATACGAATTGTGAAAAAAATCCAATTGGATTCAATATTTTAATGTTGATGACGAATTTTAATGCTGATTTGACATGGTGAACTTACAAAGTCGGTAATAAGTAAATTTTAATTTACAAGTTAGAGGTCTGCTCTGCTAAATGTTCAATGTGAATAGTTTGGTTTTTCTTTTTCATTACTTATGACCCGCGTATTTTCATACATACATACTAGGTCTGACAAATGTACTTGTGACGAAATACCTAAAACTAGCAATTTAAATCCAACGAAATAACATGAATTGAGTTGAAAATGTTGTAGCTGTAAGATTAAGCATTTTACTGATCTCGTAAATTCCTTTTAAGTATTTATTACTTTTGAGTATTTTATATTAGTATTACAAAGATTTTTATTGGCGATCAATTGTTTTGCTTTATAATGCTGAATAAAAGTGCACGCTAATCTTGTTACTAAGCTATAACTTGAAAAAGAGTAGTCTCATTGCACTAACTTCTAAATAACAATTATATAGTTGATCACATTTCTACATTACTCAGATTTTTAGGTTTCTATAATAGAACGAACAAAACCCTTTTTTAATGTGGAATTTTCCCGTCCAGCTTTTTCTATTTAAAATTATAGCGTCTTTGTTTGAATTTTTTCGTGAAAAAAATAAATCTCTTTTATGTTTAAAAAATAGCAGCTTTCGTATGTGTGGTGTACACTGGGCCCTAGTTTATTTTCACACATGCTTTGTTATTTGTTTTATGTACAGACGCCAGTACATCAAGCCACCCGAAACTGTCGAATTTCCCCAATCAACCTTGAACCTAATGCTTTACCGATATAGATGAAAATCTATTAAAGAAAATCCTTAGCCAAATCCTTTAGTGCTACTTATGTAATGTTTTTTCGACAGCCCATTTTCTAATGTTTTCTCGAAATATCAAATCTTTCATGTGTTCGGTACATTGTTCTTCTTCGATATTTGTACAGCTGCCATCAGATGCACTCTCTTCTTGCGTGAATCGCAATGCTGTTAGACTTTTTTGGGGGACGGAACCCTCTTCATTGCACGGCAACCACGCATGCTGGCTGAGACCGGGTTCAGTTTTGTTCTAACTATTTTCACAAATCCTTTGATGACCAGAAACACTTGGACAATTACTACTGCTGATATTTTAATATCATGTATATATATACAAGCTTAGTAAAAATATTATTGTTAAGAAAGAAAATTGTTAAAAAAACAATTTTCTTTTGACATAACCGGTTCTCTTACGTCGTATGCATGACTTTCGATTCATAACGCAAAAAATAAATACGTACAATAATATTTTAATTAAGCTTGTAATAAACTATGTGCTCTATAACAATACAAATATGGTCTTTAATTTGAATACGTTAGTTTGAAACTCTCTATTATACTGAAATAAGCCTAATAAAAACATAAATAATATTGTTTATTCAGTAGGTGAATAATTAGTCAAACGTAGAATTATACCCAGTTTATAGATAAAATAAAAACAATTATTCAGTATCAAGCTGTATAAATAATAGAATTATGTAACAATATCATTCAGAAAGTGATACTTTATTCAGCAATTAGCTGTTTCAAACGCTACTAGCTTAGTACTGCTTTAATGATAGTAATACAGATTATGCTTGTTCAGATAAATGCTACCGACGGTGCTGTTTTTCAGCTTTGAGCCACCTGGATTGCGTAATGCTAAAACACGTCTATCTTACGGTGATTGGTTATTAAACGTAAAGAATGGAAGGACAGAAATACAGAATTTATTAAGTGTTAAGAATTTTAACTCAACCTTATTCACCATTTGGCTATTCCCAAAGCTCTTATGCAAACTATATTCATCTTTGAACTATAAAATGTTGTAAATGTGTACTGCTATCTTGCTTATGTGTTACCTGGGACTGCATTATGAATTGTGTTATTACTTTCTATTCAGATGTGTCTGACCTAGGTAGGTAGGTACTTTTTATAGCAATTTTATGGTGTCAAGTTAGGTAATTACCTACAGATAGAATAATCATTCCTCATGCTAGTTTCCGACATCGCATCTTACGCTTTTAATTTTTTTAATTTTACTCTTTCCTGCTGTAAATAATTGTGGGCCTTTAGTCTGTGCTTAATAAATGTCATTGTTTTTTTTCTTTTTATCATCGTAGTTAAAAAGATATGAGATAAATAGATAAAAAATAGGTATCTGACATATCATTTGTTAAACTACATTCTTATTACGACTTTACACGACCAATCGTATTGCTCTTTCGTAAAACGTAGGCAAGTCACAAAAATTTACATAATTTATAGAATGACTTTTATTTTTCTAATAGATAGGTACTTAGTTACGTATCTAGTACATAATGCCTAATATAATCGTTTTCACTTCAAATAACAGTAAAAAAACTTCAAATCAAAAGATCAAAGTAACTGAGCCATTCTGAAAAGGATACCTAATAACTTAATAAGTTCCTATCTAAACCATAAATGCACACCTGCCAGGGGTGCGGGTTGTTCTAAAGAGATACCGTGGCTCCTGGCACACAGGCAACTGAGGGAACACGGGTAGGTTTTAGTCAGTAAAAGTCTGACACGCCCTCCTCCTCCACCCAGAGCGGGAGAAGTTATTAGATGATTTCCCACCCTCAAAAAAAAACATAAATGCACTACGTACCTATTTATTTATAAACAACTCACTTTAAACTAACTAATTAAACAAATTAATACAAAAACAACGTACCTACGGACCTATAATTATTTTAATAGGTGCGTATTTGTTATATTTGCTATGAGTGATATAACAGGAGCTCCAATAGCTATAGTTTGATGTTTAATTAAATGGGCAACGTTAAATAAAGTCTTCGTTTGATTAAAGGCTTCTTCAATAAGGGGCGCCGCAACAGCGTGACGTGACACTTGTACAACAATTTCCATAAGTTTTCACAGAAATTGTTCATCAAACATGAGTCGCATCGCGCTGTTGCGCCTGTTTTTTGCAGGAGCCTTGATATAGGTAGGTACCTAAGTTCGAGCTAGTTAAAAAGTAAAAGCGTATGTTTCATGTGAAATGTTCGTTACCTTACTTAGAATAATAATATGTCCAAAAAAAATTAAGTAGGCGCAATTCGAGCCCGCGCCGTCGCTCGCGCCGTTTGTTTTCGTGAAAACGTTATACAAGATGTTTTTACTTAGGGTTTGGTTGGTAATAAATGTTCCTATGGTTCATATATAGCTTCTTATAGATACATCTGTAGCCGTTGTATTTGTATAATACTAGATTTAGTATGCTGATTGCATTCCATTTGATGCAAGCTATCTTCGATTGGGATTTTTTTCATTTCTGAGTATATTTACGGCCGATACGATACGATATATGGATTTATATTGCTATTGTCAACGTCATATAAATTTTTAACCCTATTTTGGCCAATATTTTTGTTGTTTCTCTCCATACCCTATTAGTGCTTTGTCAAAACTTGACAACGATTCCAAAATCAGTGATCTAACTAAACACGTTTTTGCGCTATACGAATTGGAATTTCGACTCATTGTGAAAAATAGAGGGTCGCGCGCATGCGCTTGCATACGCAGCATGACGTCATATCCCGCTTAAAAATTGTTATAAATATGACCCATCTTTTAAATAATCAAACAATACTCTAGCACTAAAACTCTCGTAGTTATTAGCGTTCGAAATTTTACATGTTTTTGTCGGTCAGAAATATTGAACTTACCACCAGTACTCCGAGCGAAAAGACGTTTTCACGTCAAAATAATCTCTATAAAACCTTTCATGTTATGGTAAGATAAGCTAAATTTACATGGCGACTTTTTCATGGTGACAGTTCCATGGTGGTCCCATCAGGCGGTCCCGCCGACCGCCCACACCGCACACTTGTAAAGATCGTCTAATTTAAAACTACACGCCCCTTCACTTCTTATTGCATAGGTACGCATTTCAAATGCTTGTATATTAATAGCGCAGCACGCAGTCGCCTTTTAATTTATGTCACTATTTTCGTATTGTAATTTTGGGTTTATAGGCATAAATTACCTGCCCGACCAGCTCATTTTCGATTTCTTCCAAATTGGATTTTAGTAAACATATTTCAACTTGCTGTCTTTCTAGTCTAAACATTTTCGTTAGTTTTTAACTTGCTCTGATTTTTTGCTAAATTGGTAGGTAAGTTTTATAAATAAAAGTATTCACGTAACTAAAACATCAAATTCGCGTTTGCTTCTAAAGCAAGCTTGTCCATTTTTAGTTCGATGTTCAAATTTAAAAAATGTTTTTCTTTTCTTTATTAATTAATAATCATTTATGGTTTTGTTTTATGCCAGTATTGCATGTATAGCACGTCAAAATAAAAAGTAAAAGAATGTTTGTGACATTATACCTAATTTAATTAAATGTTTGCTTCTTCTTCTTTTCGAGTCGATGAAATTTTTATGTTTGTTATGTAGCTTTTAATTGCAGTACGGAAAATAAGAATATCAAGTCGTTGGTACATATTATCAATAATACGGTTGCCAGCAGTTGTAGGGCTTGCGAGAAACTGGCATAGTAAAAAATCTGTGCTTTTTCTTTTTAGCGTACCTTTTTAACCATTTGAAATCGGGAATTAACATTTAAGTGTAGGTATGTTTTTTTACCTAATTATCTAGTATAAGAGGAATACACAATACAATGAAATTTTCATTTCCTTGCTGTAACTTTAATTTCGATTTTTTTTAATTAACTTTAATTTAGATTTTTTTAAATTTTATAATTTATAATTTATTTTTAATGCAATGATTTTAATGTGTAATGTTTTAAAGTACTTCTAATGAATCCTTATGTATATTTCTATATAATTTGTAGTGCTTAATATGGAAATAATTTCCTGAAATAAATGATTATTTAAAAACTCAAGCTAAGTAAAGTTTTTAATTTCGGTCAGCGATTTCCTTAAAGGCTTCTTCAAACAGCCGCGACGCGACAGCGCGACGCGACACTTGTAGAACAATTTCCATTAAGTTTTCATAGAAATTGTTCTACGAGTGTCGCGACGCGACCGTCGCGTCGCGCTAGCCTGCACGAGCCTTAATTCCACTTTTGGCAACTGGTAGGGTAAGTCAGATAAGTTTGTGGTGGTGACGTGTCACCGACCTCGGAAGACCGATCTACCACTCCCCGCGTGCGGGGCAATAAGCCACGCCCATCAAACTATTATTCGTTTTTATTGTACGGCCTTAATTGTTATACCTACTTAGTAATTATTTATTCAAATAGCAGCCGACAACACTCATGAACAGATACTTACTGACCAAAATGGGGCAAGGAGCAAAGTTGCCTTTTTGGCAGCGGCCATTAAAAAACTTTAATAATGCGGTAGGTAATAAGTAGGCAGAAACTAAATAAATCGAACGCCAAACTATGAAAGTCAATTATCAAGTTATTTGTACCTACCTAATTATTATTTTTAAGTTTCACGAATGCTGCTGAACAAAGGCATCGATTGTTTGTATGTTTTTTTATTTTGAGACTTATTAGACCCGCTTGCATCACAAAACAATAAATACATTCAGCGCTCACATTTAAAACATTAATCATTCTGTCTCCGTCGAAATTTGAATAGAACCATAAATGATGAATGATTTTGTTTCTGTAAGTAGGTTTGTACAAACACTTTTACACGTCAATCATATTTTTTTAAACTAGATGAGGTCGGCGTTTCCTATCTGACTACTGTGAGAAGAAAAACCGAAACAAACTCAGAGGTCACAGTCTGTTTTAAAGTCCAGACATAATCTTGGTCAGATCATGTGGATTGGTGTCTGAAATGGTCTTTTGAGGAAAGAACCACACAGATTGAGTGGACCTTTCAGTGCACGCATTTATCAGTAATCAAGCAGCTCAACTCAGAACTTGAGGAGCTCAACGATTTGACGATCAATACCAAAGACAGGACATTTGGGTAGGCTGCATAAAGTACTCAAACTGCCAGATTAACATTAAAAAACTATCAGAGAAAGACATGAAATACAAAAACAAAAGGAGTTTTTGGCGGGATCGCGTTGGAACATGTCGCACGACTTTTTATTTTCATGAAATTTAGTGAAGTAGTGAATAAAATTGTATAATTTTGGTAGTGAATTATGCAATTTAATTACGTGTGAGTGCACAAGTGTAGTGAAGGTGAAAATAAGTGACTAACTTGGACTTTCGTGTTCCCCCCAAAAACTCCTAATAGGTTGTTGTAAAGTTACTACCGCTTTACAATAACTTTGACTTAACTTTGACTTGACTGACTAAAGACGACTATGACTGTTTTGTAAATTCGTGCCCGATATCGGGCCATTTACTTGATCAAAAATAAAAATTACTTGACACTGGCTAAGTGCACAAACCGTGCGAAGCCAAAATCCAAAAAAAAAAAAACAAAAAAAAAAGAAACAAGACCCACATAGTCCTCACATTCACAATAATTAAATCAATAATAATATTATACTTTTCAAAGTAAATATTCATGTCAAAATGTATATAATAATTATCAAATGTCAAAGAGTATAAGTTTGCAAAAACAAAGAAAACAATATTCAGTATGCAAAAATTGGAGCAGGTCAATTCCAAGCTTTTTTGTCCTCAATATAATCTTTAACGGTATAAAAGGTTTTCAGGCACAACTTACGTTTAATGAATAATAATAATAATAATATTAATTAATGTTAATATGTATGGTAAAAATAAATATATAATAAATATATATTAATTAATGTTAATATGTATGGTAAAAATAAATATATAATTATGGTTAAGATCTAAGTCTCAATAAATTTAAATTATTCATTAAACGTAAGTTGTGCCTGAAAACCTTTTATACCGTTAAAGATTATATTGAGGACAAAAAAGCTTGGAATTGACCTGCTCCAATTTTTGCATACTGAATATTGTTTTCTTTGTTTTTGCAAACTTATACTCTTTGACATTTGATAATTATTATATACATTTTGACATGAATATTTACTTTGAAAAGTATAATATTATTATTGATTTAATTGTTGTGAATGTGAGGACTATGTGGGTCTTGTTTCTTTTTTTTTTGTTTTTTTTTTTTTTGGATTTTGGCTTCGCACGGTTTGTGCACTTAGCCAGTGTCAAGTAATTTTTATTTTTGATCAAGTAAATGGCCCGATATCGGGCACGAATTTACAAAACAGTCATAGTCGCCTTTAGTCAGTCAAGTCAAAGTTAAGTCAAAGTTATTGTAAAGCGGTAGTAACTTTACAACAACCTATTAGGAGTTTTTGGGGGGAACACGAAAGTCCAAGTTAGTCACTTATTTTCACCTTCACTACACTTGTGCACTCACACGTAATTAAATTGCATAATTCACTACCAAAATTATACAATTTTATTCGCTACTTCACTAAATTTCATGAAAATAAAAAGTCGTGCGACATGTTCCAACGCGATCCCGCCAAAAACTCCTTTTGTTTTTGTATTTCATGTCTTTCTCTGATAGTTTTTTAATGTTAATCTGGCAGTTTGAGTACTTTATGCAGCCTACCCAAATGTCCTGTCTTTGGTATTGATCGTCAAATCGTTGAGCTCCTCAAGTTCTGAGTTGAGCTGCTTGATTACTGATAAATGCGTGCACTGAAAGGTCCACTCAATCTGTGTGGTTCTTTCCTCAAAAGACCATTTCAGACACCAATCCACATGATCTGACCAAGATTATGTCTGGACTTTAAAACAGACTGTGACCTCTGAGTTTGTTTCGGTTTTTCTTCTCACAGTAGTCAGATAGGAAACGCCGACCTCATCTAGTTTAAAAAAATATGATTGACGTGTAAAAGTGTTTGTACAAACCTACTTACAGAAACAAAATCATTCATCATTTATGGTTCTATTCAAATTTCGACGGAGACAGAATGATTAATGTTTTAAATGTGAGCGCTGAATGTATTTATTGTTTTGTGATGCAAGCGGGTCTAATAAGTCTCAAAATAAAAAAACATACAAACAATCGATGCCTTTGTTCAGCAGCATTCGTGAAACTTAAAAATAATAATTAGGTAGGTACAAATAACTTGATAATTGACTTTCATAGTTTGGCGTTCGATTTATTTAGTATCTGCCTACTTATTACCTACCGCATTATTAAAGTTTTTTAATGGCCGCTGCCAAAAAGGCAACTTTGCTCCTTGCCCCATTTTGGTCAGTAAGTATCTGTTCATGAGTGTTGTCGGCTGCTATTTGAATAAATAATTACTAAGTAGGTATAACAATTAAGGCCGTACAATAAAAACGAATAATAGTTTGATGGGCGTGGCTTATTGCCCCGCACGCGGGGAGTGGTAGATCGGTCTTCCGAGGTCGGTGACACGTCACCACCACAAACTTATCTGACTTACCCTACCAGTTGCCAAAAGTGGAATTAAGGCTCGTGCAGGCTAGCGCGACGCGACGGTCGCGTCGCGACACTCGTAGAACAATTTCTATGAAAACTTAATGGAAATTGTTCTACAAGTGTCGCGTCGCGCTGTCGCGTCGCGGCTGTTTGAAGAAGCCTTTAAGGAAATCGCTGACCGAAATTAAAAACTTTACTTAGCTTGAGTTTTTAAATAATCATTTATTTCAGGAAATTATTTCCATATTAAGCACTACAAATTATATAGAAATAACATAAGGATTCATTAGAAGTACTTTAAAACATTACACATTAAAATCATTGCATTAAAAATAAATTATAAATTATAAAATTTAAAAAAATCTAAATTAAAGTTAATTAAAAAAAATCGAAATTAAAGTTACAGCAAGGAAATGAAAATTTCATTGTATTGTGTATTCCTCTTATACTAGATAATTAGGTAAAAAAACATACCTACACTTAAATGTTAATTCCCGATTTCAAATGGTTAAAAAGGTAAGCTAAAAAGAAAAAGCACAGACTTTTTACTATGCCAGTTTCTCGCAAGCCCTACAACTGCTGGCAACCGTATTATTGATAATATGTACCAATGACTTGATATTCTTATTTTCCGCACTGCAATTAAAAGCTACATAACAAACATAAAAATTTCATCGACTCGAAAAGAAGAAGAAGCAAACATTTAATTATATTAGGTATAATGTCACAAACATTCTTTTACTTTTTATTTTGACGTGCTATACATGCAATACTGGCATAAAACAAAACCATAAATGATTATTAATTAATAAAGAAAAGAAAAACATTTTTTAAATTTGAACATCGAACTAAAAATGGACAAGCTTGCTTGCTTTGAAACAAGACCCACATAGTCCTCACATTCACAATAATTAAATCAATAATAATATTATACTTTTCAAAGTAAATATTCATGTCAAAATGTATATAATAATTATCAAATGTCAAAGAGTATAAGTTTGCAAAAACAAAGAAAACAATATTCAGTATGCAAAAATTGGAGCAGGTCAATTCCAAGCTTTTTTGTCCTCAATATAATCTTTAACGGTATAAAAGGTTTTCAGGCACAACTTACGTTTAATGAATAATTTAAATTTATTGAGACTTAGATCTTAACCATAATTATATATTTATTTTTACCATACATATTAATATTTATTAATATATATTAATTAATGTTAATATTAATGAATATTAATATTAATTTTTCATGAAGATCTAGCATGGAGATAGTCTTGTCAAATTCGTTATTAGGTTGTGTATCTACAAGGCTTGATCTATTGGAATGAAAGAAAGAAAGAAAGATAAAGTATTTATTGGACTCGCACAGGAATATCACAAACTTACTAAGCACAATACAAATATTAAACACATTAAAAAAAAGATAATAAAACTAAATCACTATTAAGATACAATACATATGTAATAAATTTTAAATAAGATTTAAAACAACAAGCAATGAGACGCAGGCGACGACAGTAAATGGCAAATTAAAATTAGTTATAATCAAATTAAATTTAAAAGTGTGACGGCCGTCTTGTGTAATTCATACAATTCATGGCAATTGGAGAAATGAAAATGAAAAATGAACTAACGTTTTGAGAGGTATAAGAATTCCGATTTAAAGAAAGATAAACAACGATGAAAATAAAAACACAATGCAAAACTGATGCTGCTGGGCCAGTACAATAGCTGCCAAACGCTCGCCACCATTGCCAGCTGCGTGCAGATAGATCAAGGGTAAATTTAAAGAGAGGTATCTTTTTGGAGTTGTAGTAAGTGCTGTTTAAATTTATTTCTGAATGTGCCAAATGTCTTTATAGCACGGAAAGGAGGTGGCAAGTCGTTCCAGCAACGAGAGGCAGCGAATTTGAAACATCCACGGAATGCAGCAGTTCTATGCGATGAGGCCAACAAAATGGAATGGAATGGTTTCTCACAATGTTTTGATAAGCCGATGTGGTTTAGGAACTCACTCAGCACCCTGTTAATGTCTTAGGCCCACTGGTACCACAAATCACGAAATATATTTAGCGCATAACTTATGGATAACATTTAATAGGATTCAGTGTGTTGACGTAAACGGGAAAAGATCTCCCGGATCCATAGTATCAATGGGAGTCCTGCAGGGCTCAATTTTTGATCCTTTCTTGTTTCTTATTTACATTAATGCCTTATCTTATAAAGGACTAGCGGCCCGTCCCAGCTTCGCACGGGTGGACATTTTTTTGAAACATTTTGGGATAAATAAAGATATTTAACTTATAAGACAAATGATGTGCATGACTCAATTTGTCCAAACGTTCAAAATTAAAAACAAAGACTTCCAGACTGGAGCAGGCTGGGGTTGCTTTGCAGCGGCTCCTGCCTAATCCTGGGGGGTCCATAAGCCTCCTGCTGGAGGCTCTACGCGCGGTCGTGCGGTCCATGGCCCTTTATGGGGCACTGGTGTGGGCACCTTCTTTGAGGCGCCGACCAGCTCGCCGGCTGAACGCGTCCCTTAGGGTCATAGCCATACGGATGGTCCGGGGATAACGCACGATCTCCGGGGAGGCTGCGGGCCTCCTTGCCGAATTACCGCCATGAAATCTGGAGACAAAGGTCCTCGCGCACACTTGGGGACGTCAAACGCCGGGGTGTAACTCCGCTGCCGCGAGAAATCCGGCACAGTGGACAGAGCTCGGGCGGGATCTCATGACGACATGAAGATTGTGATTGTCGCAACCCAGCGCTCCCCCTCTTTGCGGAGTGGCTACAGAGGCAAAACGGGGTCCTCATCTTCTGCCGGACGCAGGTCCTCACCGGACACGGCTGTTTCGGGAGGTTCCTGTTTCGTATAAGGCAGGAGGAAACGCCCGGGCGTTTCCACTGCGAAGATCGACCTGAGGACACGGTGGAGCATAAGGTGGAGGTCTGCCCGGCTTGGGCGGAGCAACGCCCTGTCCTCGAGGAGACGATCGGCGGCGGCAATCGCTCGCGTCCGGCCCTGGTCCAGGCCATGGTATGAAGCGAGAGTGCATGGGTAGCCATCGCGTCCTTTTACGAAACAGTGATGCTCGCGAAGAGGGAGGCGGCGCACGTGCAGGAGAGGCAGTATATGTGCCTTCACGGCCCTAGCCTCCACAGGAGACGCCCTGGGCGTCGGTAATTCCAGGCTAATTCCCGGCCACCGTAGGCGCGGGCTTGCGGATGGCGAGTAATGGGTAGCTCGCTGTCCGGTAACGGCTAAGCCCGGGTCGACGGCGCGTTGTGTTCCACGTACGCCTCAAAGAGATGTCAGCACCAACTGATGGGGCCCGCAAAGGCCGATGCCTACCAGGGGTGCGGGTTGTTCGAAAGAAATACCGTGGCCCCTGGCACACAGGCAACTGAGGGAACACGGGTGGGTTTTAGTCAGTCAACCTATATTAATCCCGCTAATAAACATTTCATCCTTAGCAAGGGCAAGCGTGCAAGGGCAAGCGGCAACTTTTACTGATGTGTTGTAAATAAGAAAATAATTGTATGTACTTACTTAATAAATAGCTTAATATGAGTAAATAAAATAACAATTCGCAAATAGCAGTGAGCAGTGGCGCCGCGATAGGTGGCAGTGGTGCCGCACAGTAGGCCCGCGGCTGTTGGCTTCACGCCGCGATGACCCACGCCATGTGCCGGAGCAGCATGCTCGCCGCTATCGAACACGAGCGACCCGCATTCGCCACGCATTGGATGAAATCGTCCCGTGAGCTGGAAGTATTGAAAACATTTATTATGAATTTATTATGAGATAATCACAAAAATAAAGGTAAAACAAACTTTTAGGAGGTACCTCTGCACAAACTTAGTAAAATCAATTCAACAACCGGGCTACTTGAAGTCAAAGTAACTTTGCGAAGCCCGCTGACGTGATGATCGTCACGTATGCATCGCTTTACATATTTTTGGGAATAGGCAGGTTCAGTATTTAATTTTCATGGATGTAACATCTTCTTCTGTCCAAAACGAAGCAAAGCCCACAGAACGGCTGAAGATGTAGTCTTGATACAAATGGCGTGCCCGCGACTAAGTAAGTACCTACTATCGAAATAAGTATTCTGATAAACTGATTATGTGATACCGTATCCTACTCACCGAGTCACCGATAACATACGTTCTTCGTTTATTTGGCGGTGGACTGTCGCAGAACACGACCCAGTTAGTGAAACAGTGCCTATACCTACTGATGCAAGTCACTGTATATAGACACACAAATCGCGTTAAGGTTTACAGCGATAGTGACCTGTGCTAACTGCGTGGTGTCGAAAAACCTTCTTTCAGTTTCTCATTTTAAATCATAACTTCTAAAAGGTGCTTCCTGCGGAAAAACTCAGCCTGTTACTGGTGCCCACCACCTGTTGGTAGGCACCGAACGACGTGCACCCGGTAGTAGGTTCTGTAGGAATGTTGGGCTGCAACCTATTCGGTTGGGGGCAGACGAGTGAGGTGGACTTTGGCAGCAGATCGGATAAATATGCCGTAACGCAGGGCGTGGCGCAGAGAGTCGTCTTTTTGACGTGGATTACGTCTTAAAGTTTGCAGTCATAGAGGAAGGTTATTCTAAAAACTAATGATAACAAATCGGAGGATACAGTTTGGTGTTGTAGCTACATATCGATATTCTACATCTAAAATATAATTATACCGCTCGATAGCTAGAGAATGAAAAAAATTGTTACGTTAAGTCAGAACTGTGAAGGACCGCGTGCGGTGGAGGGAGATGCGGTTTCATTTTGAGATAATTTCGCTGTGATACATAATTTGCGATTGGTATAAATTTTGACTTTGTGAACTTACGACGCTCGTTTGAGTTTCAATCGTCAGCTCTCGTCAAGATCTATAAATTGAGTATCGTAGAATATTACCTATATTCTAAATAATATAATGTCAGCATAACCTCGTCAAAAAACCAAGTCAAAATATAGGGATCATATATATACAGTTGGAAAGGGCTTCTCAAGAGCTATCCAGTGATACCCGTAAATCATCATATAACAGCGACAAGCGGTGTCGCGAACGTAAAAAATGAAGACGTCCGAACGGATCAACAACGTTGCCAGTAAATAGGCAGCTGGGGCGGCCGAGCCTATGCAAGTGGATGGTATAATCGCTTCTAAATCAACGCTGGACTATAAAGGCATCGATTGTGTGCGGTCGTCGATTATGAAGAAACATTGAGCTGCAGTTAGTGCACGTTTCACTACTTCATACGTTTGTCAACGATCATTCGGACATGAGGCTCCTGCAAAACGGCGCGACGCGACTCATGGAAAACTTCATGGAAATTGTTCTACAATTTCCGCGTCAACCATTCATACAGATACGTCGGGTACGTTACGAACGCAGCTATAGCATCATCGGACAAGTTATCAATGTTCCCGTTGATGTAGACACAATGTTGCAACAGCTACCGCGTCAATTGGGCGATGATCAGGCGCTTCATGTCAACATCAAGAACAACATAAAATATAAATCTACGTATCTGAGTGGCGTGGTCAAAAAGTCAGCGGTAACATTCTTACTTACTTACTTGTTCCGTGTCGTGCCGGACGTAAAAAAATACCGCCATCCCATTTCTTCCCGTGGGTATCGTAGAAGGCGACTAAGGGACTTACTAGAGAATGGGCAGCAGTTCTCTATGCATTTGACCACCATACTGCGATCGCCAACCCACCTGTCAAGCGTGGCGATTATGGCAAATCCCCCTTTTGATGGAGGCTTATGTCCAGCAGTGGACCTCTTTCGGCTGATATGATGATTCTTACTTAAAGAATCATTTAATAATCATAACAAGATCACAGTAAAACGGGATTCGTTTAGTACCAGGTGTTTGGCAGCCAACTCCGCCTGTGACGATCCCATCGAATATCTACACGGTGACAGCGGTGCACCGGAGTCGGAAGTTCTACTTGAAAGGCAGCACACTATGCTGTGGAGTGAGGAAAATTGTCACGACGTTACTTCGAGCCAGCATTCAACACCACTGAACATAACCTACGACGAGTTTGCTGAAGAACTATCGTTCCCTGCGATATATTACGGTACCGGCAGGAAATTCCACTTGAATGTGCCTGTTACCCCATTTATGATCACAACAAGCGAGATACGAAGAAGCGATCGCCGTGATGTCACACTCGAGCACATTTTGTGCATGGCCATGAAAATTATGCGGCTGCGTGACGTTGGATAAATGTTTAGTATGTTCCGTTGCGTACGATCTGTGCGTACGACAGACGTGATATCACGCGCAAAATGCTGGAACATCGTACATTCGTCGATGAGTGTATAAATAAGAACCTTGCATTTCTCAAATCTTTACCAAATTCTGTGCAGTATTGGATGAATCGCAAAAAAAATATTTTCGAAATTATGTGCCAGCTGGGCAAGTCGTGATGTTCCTTACACGGAGTGCCAAAGAAAATACATTGACCGAATCTTCTCAAGGTACCTACTGCACAAGTTGACAGACGCGTTTACCGATGTAAGCGTAACCGATCGACTAGTAGATTTAATTCGATCCTTACGCAGTCACTTGGTCAACGAAGATCCGGTTATGTGTTGTATCTATTTCAATTTATTGGTAGACTGTGTGATGGCGTTGTTGAATTTGAAAACCGGGGCAGCCGCATGCACACATTATTTTGTGGCTCGATTGTGATTATCGCGACTCCGTGTCCGTATGCCTAATACCATTCAACTGGTCACCGATCAATTTTCTGTTAGTCATGATGACTAGTCGGGTGATCATTACAACAATCAAGTTCACTGATGTATATTTACTCAGACCTGTCATTAATAAAGTTATATTAAAACACAATCATTATTTATTTACTTGATTTCTTTCCTAAGCCCGACCAAAAGGAAAATCTTGCCATCACAAATAAAACATGGAAATCAAAAAATGTACACCATACACCCCTGTGCAGCTGAGTACCAGTATTTTACATAGAGCGACTGCCTATCTGACCTCCTAAACCAAGTTACAGGGTAAGTCGATACCCCAAGGTGATGGTGGTCTGCAAGACTGGTTATATAGTATAATTATGACACCTCTCTTATTTTTAGAATAGATAGAAAAGATACGGATGTCTTACATGTCAACGATAGTCTAGCTGTTCTCTCGAAATGGTTTGCGGCTAATAATCTTTTACTCAATGCGAACAAAACTAAATGTCTTAAGTTCTCATTACCAAATGTACCCCAAGTAGGGCTAAATTTAAAACTTGATGGCAAGAAACTAGATGCTATTTCGGAAACTGTATTTCTAGGAATTACTTTAGATTCAAAATTGCAATGGGGTGCCCACATTAGAGCTCTCTCAAGTAGATTAAGTTCAGCTGCTTACGCAGTAAGAAAAATAAGGCAGTTGACTGATGTAGCCACAGCTAGGTTAGTATACTTTGCTTATTTTCACAGTATTATGTCTTATGGCGTTCTGCTGTGGGGATCGGCAGCTGACGTAGATTCAGTTTTCATTTTACAAAAGAGGGCAATCCGCGCTATCTATAAAATGGGGCCTCGCGAGTCTCTTAGAAACAAATTCAATGAAATTGATATACTAACTCTGCCTTCTCTTTATATCCTAGAAAATATCTTGTATGTTCGCAAAAACTTAGGTCTTTTCAAAAAAAGATGCGACTTCCATAATCTAAATACACGTAGTAAAGATGAAATCGTGATTCCAAAATTTAGATTAACTAAAACTAGCAAGTCATTTCTAATAAACAGTATCCGCTTCTATAACAAGTTGCCAAAGTCGGTTACAGAACTTAGCGATGGAAAGTTTAAAACTCACATCAAACGTGTCCTTATCAAAAAAGCATATTATAAGATAAAAGACTACGTTGAAGACAGGGAAGTTTGGCATTAATTCCTTCTGCACATGTGGCTTCCCTGGTACCTCATTAACAGCATAACTTTGTGAGAGTCTATTAACTGCTTCCAAATTACAATGTTAATTTTTAATATTTTTATTTTTTACACTTTCTGACATATTCTCGTCATTTTTGACATTATACATCGCTTCAAATAGCACCTATTTATTAGTGATTCTCATGGAAATCATGTCACTTTGTTTAAATAGGTTGATCTTACTAATGTAGATTCTTTTACATATTGTGAATGGGAAAACATTGTAGGCCTTACAGATTAGATTTATAGACGATTTTCTATTCTTTATTTTCATTCCTCTAAGTACTTGGTACTTATTGACAGGCCTGCACTGTCCTCCCATACCTATTATCACTGTAATTTGAAAACATTGTAAAACGCAATTATTTTTAAAAGAGTAACCGTGGAGTTTCTTGCCGGCTCTTCTCCATAGGAAGCGACAAATTGGAACCGTGCACCTAGCTTCTGACGTTTCATAAGTGCCCTTGCAGGTTTATGTGAAATAAAATATTTTGATTTTGATTTTTGATTTTGGTTGTCAGACCACCACCCCACTCCACTCACTTCGCGACACCTGATAATCTAAAGAAATAAAATCAAGTAACACGATAGTTATCACTTCAGTCATGAAAAGATCCGTTATTATTGGTAGGGCAATGTATTTAGAGTACTATTTATCTTCATCAATTCAACAAGCAAACTAGTCAAAAAACACTTCATCAATTCACTTCAGTCACTTATTCGTTTCTACACACGTCTCGTAGCTTGCTTGGTTGTATGATTTGCAATGAAATAAAAATCGACGTGAGCATCGTATCGCTAAGTAAATACTGAATTATCAAATGTTCAGTCAATTTAATTTGTGATGCAAACACGGTCGTTTATCATTACAAAACTTATCGACTACATTTTAGCGTGGAACGTCGCGTTCGTTGGGCGATAAGCAACAATAAATTAATACTAAAATGATAATTATGTTATATTACCTTCGTAGATGAAGCAGAATAATTGGTACGAGTATATTTATCCACTTTAATCCGACAACCAAGCTTGTCAAAATTAGGACTACCACCATTATCACTTATTCATATCTATGTTGCCGTCAGATCCGTAGAAATGGCCATATAGTGATCTGACTGGCCATTTTACGACACGCCGCTATTTCATGATTTGACCATCTAACCTCTGTCATTTCGTTCAACGCTCAACGATGTTTGGGCATACCGACCCACCTATGCGTTAAAAACATTACTCGGTCTTTGCTGCCATGCAGTCGGGTAGTTATTCCTATTCGACTTATTCCTACTCTAATAATAAGTGACACCGCTCGCTTCGCTGGCTCGGTTTACGCGCGGATGGTCTCGTTTCTAACGTAGCCAAACAGATTTGGTCGTGGTGCTGCTAGCGGCGTGAAATGCAACTTCTTTGCGATATACCCAGTGGTCAGCTGGGAATATCGATAAATAGGTTGTTTCAGTCGATCCGCCCGGCTTTCGATTGAAATGGCTAGGCAAATCACGATATGGCCATTTCTAAAATCGGACCACGACATCTACGCACGTCCCGTAGCTTTTCCAGTTGTTTGATTTGCTGTGTTATATCGACGAATTATCGAAACGCCAAGTAAATACGGCAACATCGAATGTTCTCATTTCTATCAGAAATATTATTTTAAAATAATACAATGGTATCTCGTAATGATAACGCAAATTAAAGCATGTTGCTTTAATTTGTTTCTTTTCCATTGAAGTACTCACGATGGTATTTTCAGTAGGTAGTTTAGCACCTAGATGGACAAATTAAATAAATCAACAAGGTAATTTTTATTTAATTTGTGATGATATCACCGCTTATTCCTAATTTAGAAAAATACTTCAGGAACTGGTTTAACATTAAGTACAAAACTTTCAACTAGATTAGCGTCGAATCTCGCTGAGCGATGTACAACAATAGATTAAATAGAGGCTACTACCCATTTCGTACCTTTCCCGATTTCAAGTAATAAAGAAGATTCAGTCATTTTAATTAGATGTGGAAGTGGCATATTTTTCCATTGGCTCAAAATTTGACTTGATAGTTGTCAGACAAAGTCGAAATTGACGACGTGGATGTTTTTTGGCGCTGACATATGTAGCCTGAAAAATTGCAGGGGCACGTGTTCTGTCATCGCATGTTACATTAGCCTCTGTACATGCCGCTGACCAGACCCGCGTTCAAGGAAGCGGCAAATTTAGCCACGATTATTTGAATTACAACACAGCACTGTGCGGTTGTGGCGCAGCATGGGAGACACAACATTCAGCAAACCACAGACGTACACCGGTTTGACTCATAACTTGCCGAGGAGCACGAGCGCCTTTAGACGCGCTTCAACCCGGCTGCCGTCATCGCGCGCGTTTGTTTTTTTCGCCAACAACGTTCCGCTCTTCCGCTCGGGTTGCAATAACGAAATATGTTTTGACAAAATAAATGTGTTTTATTTATTCAACTTAAACTTTTGATTCTCGTCTGCTACTGTCATTGCTTTCTCGGCAGTCGGTCGTCACACACAAGGTCGCAATTGATAACGCGGATGTTTTTTAGCGTTGACATAGACTGAAAAAATGCAGGGGCATGTGTTCTGTCATTGCGGGTTACATTAGCGTCGGTACATGCCGCTAACCAGAACCACGTTCACGGAAACGGCATATTTGGTCACGATTCTTTGAATTGCAATACAGCACTGAACATCCTGCTAACCAGTAGCACACACTGGCTTGACACATAATCTGGCGAGGTGCACGAGCACCTTTAGACGCGCTTCAACCCGGCTGCCGTGTACGCGCGCGCTTATTCCTTTCGCCAACAACGTAGCCGTCGACGTTAAATAAACGTTCAGCGATGTGTTCCGCTCTTTCAAGCGATACCACATGACACGTTCTTCGTTGTCGTCCAGTTCCCAGACAAGAAAGTGGTAAATAATATGCGGGGTAACTTTCAAAAGGTAACTATAAATACTGTAGTAGAGTTTTGTTTATTTAAGAGAAATGGCTCACTAACAGCATTAACTACAATGATGAAAAACATTTCACTAGACTAGAGCGTTTAAATCCAAAACAAGTAACAGAATAAATCTATAACATATATCATGTCAGCACACACAGTCGGGAACAATTGAATGTTATTTGTGTCATGTGACTCGATCAAAGCATTAGTGCAGAGAGAACAGCTAGTTTCTTCCGTGAAGTATTTCTGTCGTATGTGAACAGTCGTAGTCGAGGGCGAATCCACGTCGATCTCTGAGTTGCGCCGGAACATTCCGTAAGCTTTTCCTTCGTGGATGTTGTAGGACTGCATTTGTTTTCTTGAGTTATTTTGTATTTTATCGACCGTTTCGATGATCCTTTTTATTTTTTTCAATAAAGTTTCCAGAAATGAAAATGAAACAGATGTTTCATTCTCGGAAGCTGGTCGAGGTTTACTAAAAATGATGACTTTCCCCGTATTTATATTTTACCGGGATTTCAATACTACATTTGTGCTGCCCAATATACCCTTTAAAATTTTGATGTAGTGGAAGTACACCAGAAATGCCCAGTCTTAGAATGCACTTTTTGCTCACTTCAAACTGACAAATAAAAACTAGCCTAGCTGGTTGTGGAGTATTTATAATAACTACTAGTGGTCGCGCAGTGGTCGAAATTCGACCAAAATGCATTTAAATTTGAATCAAGAAAAATTAAAAATATTAGCTTTCTGCACTCCTTCTCTATTAAAAACTTTTAACTGTGCCGAATTTCATATTCCTCCGACCGCGTTATTTTCGTAAAAAGGGTGCAAAATTTTTGTTTCACATATTAATTTACCTATCTGTTTCATGTTAAACAGCACGGTGAGGACCAACAGAGGTGTTGAAAAAGTAATTGTTTCAATAACGAAATATGTTTCGACAAAATAAATTTGTTTTATTTATTTAACTCATGTGTTCATACAAGTAACAGAATAAATCTGTAACATATATCATGCTAGCACAAACAGTCAGGAACAATTGAATTTCATTTGTGTCAGGCAGGGGCACGTGTTCTGTCATTGCGTGTTACATTAGCGTCGGTACATGCCACTGACCAGAACCGCGTTCACGGAAACGGAATATTTGGTCACGATTATTTGAATTGCAATACAGCACTGAACATCCTGCTAAGCAGTAGCACACACTGGCTTGATACATAATCTGGCGAGGTGCACGAGCACCTTTAGATGCGCTTCAACCCGGCTGCCGTCAACGTGCGCGCTAATTTCTTTCGCCAGCAATGTAGCGGTCAACGTTCAGCGATGTGTTCCGCTCTTCCAAGCGACACCACATGACACGTTTTTCGTTGTCGTCTAGTTCCCAGACAAGAAAGTGGTAAATAATATGCGGGGTAACTTTCAAAAGGAAACAATAAATATTGTAGTGGAGTTTTGTTTATTTAAGAGAAATGGCTCACTAACAGCATTAACTACAATGATGAAAAACATTTCACTAGACTAGTGCGTTTAAATCCAAAACAAGTAACAGAATAAATCTATAACATATATCATGTCAGCACACACAGTCGGGAACAATTGAATGTTATTTGTGTCATGTGACTCGATCAAAGCATTAGTGCAGAGAGAACAGCTAGTTTCTTCCGTGAAGTATTTCTGTCGTATGTGAACAGTCGTAGTCGAGGGCGAATCCACGTCAATCTCTGAGTTGCGCCGGAACATTCCGTAAGCTTTTCCTTCATGGATGTTGTAGGTCTGCATTTGTTTTCTTGAGTTATTTTGTATTTTCTCGAACTTTTCGATGACCCTCTTTTATTTTTTTCAATAAAGTTTCCAGAAATGAAAATGAAACAGATGTTTCATTCTCGGAAGCTGGTCGAGGTTTACTAAAAATGATGACTTTCCCCGTATTTATATTTTACCGGGATTTCAATACTACATTTGTGCTGCCCAATATACCCTTTAAAATTTTGATGTAGTGGAAGTACACCAGAAATGCCCAGTCGATTTCTTAGAATGTACTTTTTGATCACTTCAAACTGACAAATAAAAACTAGCCTAGCTGGTTGTGGAGTACTTATAATAACTACTAGTGGTCGCGCAGTGGCCGAAATTCGACCAAAATGCATTTAAATTTTAATCAAGAAAAATAAAAATTATTAGCTTTCTGCACAAGGATGCAGAAAGCTAATATTTTTATTTTTCTTCTCTAAATTTTTTTTTTGTGTCGAATTTTATATTCCTCCGTCCGGGTTATTTTCGTAAAAAGGGTGCAACTTTTTTGTTTCACATATATATATATCTAACTGTTTCACGTTAAAAACCACGGTGAGGATCAAATGAGGTGTTAAAAAAGTCATTGTTTCAAGAACGAAATATGTTTCGACAAAATAAGTTTCTTTTATGTATTTTACACATGTGTTCAAAAATCCTTTGATTCTCGTGTGCTACTCTCATTGCTTTCTTGGCAGTCGCTCTTCGAACACAAGGTCGCAATTGACGATGTGGATGTTTTTTAGCGTTGACATAGACTGCAAAAATGCAGGGGCATGTGTTCTGTCATTGCGCGTTCAAGGAAGCGGCATATTTGGTCACGATTTGTTTATTTTCGAATAATGGCTTACTAATAGCACTAATAAAAAGGATAAAGACATTTCACTAGACTACAGTGTTTAAATCACCACAAGTAACAGAACAAATCTGCAACATACATATATCATGCTTGCACAAACAGACACGATTAATTGAATTGCAACTCAGCACTGAACATCCTGCTAACCAGTAACACACACTGGCTTGACACATAATCTGGCGAGGGGCACGAGTGTCTTTAGACGGGCTTCAACCCGGCTGCCGCCATCGCGCGCGCTTGTTTCTTTCGTCAACAACGTAGTGGTTCGACGATAAATAAACATTCAGCGATGTGTTCCGCTCTCCCAAGCGACACCAATCGACACGTACTTTGTTGCTGTCCAGTACCCAGACCAGAAAGTGGTAAATAATATGCGGGGTAACATTCAAAAGAAAACAATAAATATTGTAGCGGAGTTCTGTTTATTTATGAGAAACGATATATCATGTCAGCACACACAGCCGGGAACAATTGAATGTCGTTTGTGTCATGTGACTCGATCAAAGCATCAGTGCAGAGAGAACAGCTAGTTTCTTCCGTGAAGTATTTCTGTCGTAGGTGAACAGTCGTAGTCGAGGGCGAATCCACGTCGATCTCTGAGTTGCGCCGGAACATTCCGTAAGCTTTTCCTTCGTGGATGTTGTAGGTCTGCATTTGTTTTCTTGAGTTATTTTGTATTTTCTCGAACTTTTCGATGATCCTTTTTATTTTTTAAATAAATTTTCCAGAAATGAAAATGAAACAGATGTTTCACTCTCGGAAGCTGGTTGAGGTTTACTAAAAATGATGACTTTCCCCGTATTTATACGCTACTAGGATACCAAAAATACTACATTTGTGCTGCCCAACATACCCTTTAAAATTTTGATGTAGTGGAAGAACACGAGGAATGCCTAGTCGATTTCTTAGAATGTACTTTTTGATCACTTCAAACTGACAAATACAAACTAGCCTAGCTGGTTGTGGAGTATTTATAATAACTACTAAAGGTCGCGCAGTGGTCGAAATTCGACCAAACTGCATTTAAATTTGAATCAAGAAAAAAACATTAGCTTTCTGCACTCCTTCTCTATAAAAAACTTTTAACTGTGCTGAATTTCATATTCCTCCGTCCGCGTTATTTTCGTAAAAAGGGTGCAAAGATTTTGTTTCACATATTAATTTAACTATCTGTTTCATGTTAAAAAGCACGGTGAGAACCAAAAGAGGTGTTGAAAAAGTAATTGTTTCAATAACGAAATATGTTTCGACAAAATAAGTTTGTTTTATTTGTTTAACACATGTGTTCAAAAAAACCTTTTCTTCTCGTGTGCTACTCTCATTGCTTTCTTGGCAGTCGGTCATCGCACACAAGGTCGCAATTGACGACGCGGATGTTTTTTAGCGTTGACATAGACTGAAAATATGCAAGGGCATGTGCTCCGTCATTGCGGGTTACATTAGCGTCGGTACATGCCGCTGACCAGAACCGCGTTCAAGGAAGCGGCATATTTGGCCACGATTATTTGAATTGCAACACAGCGCGGCGTGGTTATGGCGCAGCATGGGAGAGGCCTAAGTCCAGCAGTAGACTGCGATAGGCTAAGTAGCACACAGCGCCATTGCGGAATATAGCACTGAACATCCAGCTAACCAGTGACACACACCGACTTGACGCATAACCTTGCGCGGTGCACGAGCGCCTTTAGACGCGCTTCAACCCGGCTGCCGTCATCGCGCACGCTTGTTTCTTTTCCCAACAAGGAAGCAGTGGACGACAACTTAACATTCAGCGATGCGTTCCGCTGTCCGCTGTGTGTTTCCTTTTATTATTTGAAATAAATGGGTTGCGACCCTTTTCTTACAGTTTGCCGCAATAACCAAGCTAGGGTACCCCGACAAAACGAGTAAGGTCGGGTGATATTTGTAACCAACTACGCGCGAGCCGAGTGAGCAAAGCGCTGCTTTAATTTTATCTATTATACAATCATTATAAAAATGAATAATTTATGTACTACAAAGAAATACAGAATGGCTAAATGGGCCATTGTAGAATTTTTTTTATCCGTTTTAATGGAATCTCTTTTACATGCTGAAACTTGGCTGAAAAGTTTATATCCATCATTCTTACTTCTTTAACTTAGCTTTTGCTGTGTGTCCTCTTATGCTTTAATATTTTACTTAAGAAACCAAAGCAGCCGTATATTTTTATATTACCGTCTTCACGTGTCTCATAGCACATTTTGCTGGAAATTACACTTTTTACGAGCAGTCTGTTTTTGCTTGTGTACTTTACTTTATTGTTTCTTCTGAGTAGGTACCTTTTTGCATTTACCGAATACAAGACCGTGCCTACTAAAAGCCGTTTCAAGTTTTCTCCGATGAAAGATGATGTGGAAGTTTATATTAAAAAGATACACTATTTTCGACAAGAGCGTGTCCGGTACAAATTAAAAGTTTACCTATGCGTCTGAAAATTATAACAATAGTGGTTTAGAAATCAAACTTGCTGCTCTATCATTAATACGGCGTCCACACTCCTTCACTGTCTGTTATCGCTTGCCATCTTTGAGGATTTCTTCCACTTGTTGGCAACGTCTTGTTTTAATGACTTCCATCTCAATTTAATGTAACGTTTACGTTCGGCAGGTAGGTATATGTATTTTTACATATACATCTTAGGCTTTATCGGCGCCCAAAAACTTTTATTCGGTTAGCAGCGTGTGACTGAGAGGGCCACTCTCAGAACCCCGATGATTTCACGACAATGATAGATAAGTTTTTTAAAGTGTCTCGGTAATTAAACGTTTTGAAGTTACTATATTTGAGATCGGCTACCACTAAGTATCTCCTGATAGTATCTTGGGACATATTTAACAGTAGTTTCCATTTTAAAGTTGTAAGTTGCTTGTTTTTCGGCCGGGCAGCTACTAAATTTACCGTTGGTCGGTTATCTACGTGTTATGTTTGTTTATATCACGTTGTCTATTTCTTCATGCATGACTTTTACTTCTTCATATACTTTGCAGACTGATCACGCGATAGTTTAAGACTTTCTAGCGAGTATAGGAACACCTACTCGTAGCGCGCCACGAACGCGTCACTTGGGGCGAACGAAGTGCTTGTTCTGAAAACTTACTCAAAAATCAAAATCAAAAGTGATTTATTCGAACTAGGCTGAGAGTCAGCACTTTTTGAAGGCCAAAATTACAAAAGACCGTCCTCCGAAAACGCCCGCTCTTCAACACTTCCTAGTGCTTTCGCTGGGAAGGAGTGGCGCAACAAACTCTTCAGCAGCACAGCTGTCTGTTAACTTAGAAGAACTTAATTCTATACAATAGTAGGTAAGTAATTAACATTACGAAACACAAAAACAACCAGTCAGCCATTTTGCCATATGTCAGCTAGCACACGCCAATAAACCAACAAAACATTGAAAACTATTGAGATACTCGAGCAGAAATAAATAATAAAAAGATGTAAACAGAACTTACAACCTAAATAAAAGCCTCCATGCATAAAAGGCGTGCCTGCTTACACATGCTTACTGTAAAAAAGGACATTGTTGCCTCGATGCATTCTAGGCAAAGAGTCCCTCTTCTTGCTACATTAATGTATTTTTGTACACACTGTAGGTAATCTGCTCTGAGTTGAAGCCTCCTATCCTTGTTCAAGTTGATTAGTAATTGGTCCTACATGTGTTCTCTTTCCGCGGTGTGCTCTGCGGTGAAAATTTTGATGTTTTAATGATTAATTATTCAATAACACCCCAAAATCAATTAATCAAATAAAACAATTCAATGGAGTCCTATTATTAGGATTACATTTCGGTCATGGGCACGATCGGTCAGCCGGCGTGGAACTGGCAGTGATTAGCGATGAAATGTCAATGCTAATCATGTAAGTAGTTACTTATCAACTATTGATTACTGCAGGAATCATGGAACTTGAGTAGCTGTAAATATTATTTATTTGACTCCGGATTCCATCCATAACATAACCTGAAGAGGTAGGAAAGGTAGGTAGGTGCCGACTTGTAGTATGTTCACAATGTTTAAAATGTTTTTTATTGTGTCCATACTTTATTTCAATTGTATGTATTATTCATTTTAGATTGTATTTGCATGCCGCTGTGTCAGCGAAAGTTGCTAAACAAATATTTAAATAATATCCTTTATGTACCGTGTTTCCGGCAAATTAAGACATTCATTCATTCATTCACATTTTACCAGTGATTTTAAAGTCCCAAGTAATGGGGGCAGCGATCATTTGACTTTCTTAATCTTTGAATAACGTAATGAAAAATAAAATTATAGTTTAACCGATTTTTTATACAAAAATTAAATTTGCCAAAAACAAACGTAGGGAATCCCTAGGTACACTTACGTTATGTTATCGGGTCGATTCTATTAGGATGATTAAATAAAACAAACTGCCTTGATTATTCGATAAATAAACACTGATTTATTTAATTCTATTTTACAAGACATGTTATTTGCAATATCAGGTGCAAAAGTTGTATGTAAAGAATGCACGGCGCGTCACTCGGTAGAAAGTCTAATGTAGACTGTCATACTGCAGGATTAGCATGACGCTTTCCATGTATTTCTACGAAGAATAGACAGTGCCTTTTTCTATACAAAGTCACATTTCGTTTCTCCATTTTTGACTTCGTACCATAGATATCCTACTACAATCTGTCATTTTGTCTTTCGTTTCTAACGATCTTTGTCTAGGTCCTTTTATATGTGCTATTTCAGAAGAATATTCCTTCCCAAACTGTCAAAATCACACTGACAACAAACTTTCTATTCGACGGCCACAAAGTATATACGATTCTATCGATTCGATCTACAAATCATGATTCGTTTAGAACGCATAACTGTGATAATTAATAGAAGAACATAGCTATCTTCTCCTATTGTACATCATTTAGTTAATAGTCATGCGACTATTCTCCCGTCGAGAAATCGGTGCCCGGGCTAAGCCTGCTGAACTTCGAAGTTTAAATTACCGAAATACTGTATTCTAACCTTCTTACTAATAATCACAGAATAAAGTTATTCCAACCATACATTTTTATAGGTTTACTATGAAAATATATGGTTATTCCTTTGTTATTCCTGGTATAACTTTATTACGTGTTTATTAATAAGAGGGTACAGATATGATTTACGCTATGACGACTTATTTAATTACGAATGTTCATAATCGCAAAATCGTGATGTACCGAACTTTGATAGCTTGCTACGATGAATTAGGTAAGAACTTAATTTAAGAATGTTCATAATCGCGATGTAGGTACGGAACTTGACAGCTTGCTACAATGATTATGGTAGGAACTTAGGTAATTGAGAATGTCCATAATCATGATTTATTTGGCACCTCCATGTTTCAATACTATTTCAACAATATCATACTTTAATTTCACTTAAAATTGCATACAAGAACGAAAAATTACATTCACGACGCCATATTTGTTTTGGTGACTACTAGCGGCGCAGTGGGAAAAAAAACGGAACTAAATTTGAATGAGTTGGCTGAGTCTTGGTCAGTCATCTACATGATGTACGGAACTTTGACAGAATGCTACTACTAATTATGTTGGAACGATGCCGTTCCGTGAGAATGTTCATAATCACAATGTATGGAACGTGTATGGAATTTGGACAGCTCGCTACAATGAATAAAGTAGGAACTTAACTATTGAGAATGTCCATAATCATGATGAATGGAACTTTAGCAGTTTGGCTTACTACAACGGATTAGGTAGGAAATTATTTTCTTTCTTATTTTAGAAAGTTCATAGTAGCAAATTCGCGATCATACAGAACTTTGACAGCTTGCTACGACTAATTATGTGGGAACATAATTGAGAATTTCATAATCGCAATGTACGGAACTTTGAATGCTTGCTACAACGGATTAATAAATATCGAAAGTTTTGCGGTCACAATGTTCTTCGATCAGGGTTTTTTACACGCTTTATATTAGCTTCACTTGTATGTTTGTATGTAACCGACTCCTTTGGACGCTATTTTGACCCACTTCAAACGGTCAGATTTCATTGAACCTTTGTAGACTTATCGAGGACCAATGACAATTCAAAAATTAAAAAAAAAAAAAAAAAAAAAAAAAAAAAAAAATTTTAAATCACGTTTTTCAAGCAAGCAGAACTAAAAAATTGTAAATAAATAATAGTTTCAAAACTAAAACACACGCTTTAAAAACCAAACTAAAAAATTAGAAAATAATTTAATTCTATTAAAAGGCGTGGGTGGGGTGCTTGATATTAATTGATTATAAAAATACCTCAAAAAGCACCCCACGCTTTTGGTATAACATACAACCTCCGCGAGTCTGCTAAAAGTTGATGGCATAAGTACGAGACAAATATTAATTTATATTTAGAATAGAAGAAAAGCAGTTAGAGCTTGCGTAGGTATGTCATGCATGATGTAAAAACGTAAAACGACTACGAAATAATTAATATTGTAATTCCAAAGGTATGATTTAGTTCAAAATCAAAATCAAAATATTTTATTTCACATAAACCTGCAAGGGCACTTATGAAACGTCAGAAGCTAGGTGCACGGTTCCAATTTGTCGCTTCCTATGGAGAAGAGCCGGCAAGAAACTCCACGGTTACTCTTTTAAAAATAATTGGATTTTATAATGTTTTCAAATTACAGTGATATTAGGTATGGGAGGACAGTGCAGGTCTGTCAATAAGTACCAGGTACTCAGAGGAATGAAAATAAAGAATAGAAACTGTAGGCCTACAACGTTCTCTCATTCACAATATGTAAAAGACTCTACATAAGTAAAATCAACTTATTTAAACAAAGTGATATGATTTCCATGAGAATCACTAATAAATACTCGATATTACAAGTGTTGTATAATGTCAAATAATGACGAGAATATGTCAGAAAATGTAAAAAATAAAATTAATAAAATTAACATTGTAATTTGGAAGAAGTTAATAGACGCTCACATAGTTATGGTGCTAATGAGTTACCAGGGAAGCCACATGTGCAGAAGGAATTAACGCCAAACTTCCTTGTCTTCAACGTAGTCTTTTATCTTATAATATGCTTTTTTGATAAGGACACGTTTGATGTGAGTTTTGAACTTTCCATCGCTAAGTTCTGTAACCGATTTTGGCAACTTGTTATAGAAGCGGATACTGTTTATTAGAAATGACTTGCTAGTTTTAGTTCATCACAATTTCATCTTTACTACGTGTATTTAGATTATGGAAGTCGCATCTTTTTTTGAAAAGACCTAAATTTTTGCGAACATACAAGATATTTTCTAGGATATAAAGAGAAGGCAGAGTTAGTATGTCAACTTCGTTGAATTTGTTTCTAAGAGACTCGCGAGGCCCCATTTTATAGATTGCGCTGATTGCCCTCTTTTGTAAAATGAAAACTGAATCTACGTCAGCTGCCGACCCCCACAGCAGAACGCCATAAGACATAATACTGTGAAAATAAGCAAAGTATACTAACCTAGCTGTGGCTACATCAGTCAACTGCCTTATTTTTCTTACTGCGTAAGCAGCTGAGCTTAATCTACTTGAAAGAGCTCTAATGTGGGCACCCCATTGCAATTTTGAATCTAAAGTAATTCCTAGAAATACAGTTTCCGAAATAGCATCTAGTTTCTTGCCATCAAGTTTTAAATTTAGCCCTACTTGGGGTACATTTGGTAATGAGAACTTAATACATTTAGTTTTGTTCGCATTGAGTAAAAGATTATTAGCCGCAAACCATTTCGAGAGAACAGCTACTCTATCGTTGACATGTAAGACATCCGTATCTTTTCTATCTATTCTAAAAATAAGAGAAGTGTCATCAGCGGATAAAATTATATCCGAGAAGTTAGCCATCAGGTAAGGAAGGTCATTAATATAAACTAGAAATAAAAAAGGGCCAAGAATTGAACCTTGAGGCACGCCCATCTTAACTAGAGACCCCGAGGACGTTGCCCCGTTAACATTTACTTTTTGCTGCCTGTTTGATAAATAGGAAAGCACAAGATCAGCAGCTCGTCCACGAAGTCCGTAGTGGTGTAATTTACAGATGAGTGTATTGTGGTCAACGCAGTCAAACGCTTTTGAGAGGTCACAGAAAATGCCAATTGCATCCTGGGACTTCTCCCATGATTCCAAAATGTGACTGATGAGTTGTACTCCCCCGTCAGTCGTTGACCTACCTTTCATGAAACCAAACTGTCGACTATGTAAAATCCCATTTGAGTTAAAATGTGACAACATCTGGTCCAACATGATTTTTTCATAAATTTTGCTCAATGCTGGAAGCACAGATATAGGTCTATAATTAGAGGGATCACTCCTACTACCCGATTTGAAAATTGGTACTACTTTACTATGTTTCATTAAGTCAGGAAACGTACCAGTGTCTAACCATTGATTAAATATGCCTGTTAGGACAGGGGCAATTGTGTCAATGATATCTTCAAGAACCTTAACGGAAATGCCCCATAAGTCTTCAGTGTTTTTTATGTTAAGACTTTTAAATGCTGTTGTAATTGTGGCAATAGAAATGGGTTTGAATTCAAAATTTGGAATATCCTTACTGAAGTTTTCTTTAAGAAGAGATTCAGCTAATACAGATGATGACGGGAGAGATTTCGTAACCTCTATTGGGATGTTGGTAAAGAAATGTTCTAAAGTCTCAGCAACTTTTAACTTATCTGAAATAGTTTCATTATCAATTTTTAGAGCTAATTCAATCTGATCTCGCTGTTGTGTGTTTCCAGTTTCTTTGTTAATTACCTGCCACACAGCTTTTATTTTATTTTTAGAAATACAAATTTTGTTACTTATTAATTTAGATTTAGCTTGAGCGCAGACTCTTTTAAATATCTTAGAATAGTTTCTTACATAATTATGAAGGGCCTGATCAGAAGTCAATGATTTTTCGTGATACAAATTATATAAGATATCTCTGCTTTTTCGAATGCCAGCTGTGGCCCATTCGCTAAATTTTGGTTTAGCAGAGATTGTGACTTTTTTTACAGGACATGCTTTATTGAATTCTTGGCACACTGTAGAAAAAAATGTGTCATAGTTTATATTGGGATCTTGTGAATCAAAACTTGCTGTTGAGAGATTGCTAAGAACATAATTTTTAAATGTTTTCAATTTATTTTTAGTCAGAGGTCTCAATTCGATGGTTTTATGTAGTTGTAACTTTTTATCTAAGTCAAACGATACAAGCTGACCAGTATGGTCTGATCTGACGCCACTAATTAAGGAAGAGTCCTTTATTTTACAATTAGTAAATACATTGTCTATGCATGAAGCTGTGGTTGCTGTTATTCTAGTCGCTTCATTAAATATACATTTTAAATTGAATGATTTAAACAATGAGATAAGCTTACATTTTTCTGGTGAGTTAACTAATAGATCAATATTTAGGTCACCACACACAAAAACTAATTTATTATCTTTAAAAAGTTTACCTAATATTTCTTCCATAATGATCAAAAATGATGACAAGTCCGAGGCTGGTGGTCTATAAACAGACAAGAAAGTATGGCCCTCAATCTCCGCACATGCTACCTCACATAAGCGATCAACAGAGCAAGCAGTAATATCCTTTCTCTCCTTATATCTAAAACAACTATTGCATAATATCAAAGTACCACCGCCTATCGAAGACCTGTTGTACGCACTGGCAACTGAAAAAATATTTACATTAAACAACATCCTATCTGGTTTTAACCAGGTTTCACAAAAACATAGGATATCCATATGATATTTATCTATTAACATTTCCACGTCTAGGATTTTGCCAGGGAAGCGATTTATATTTTGGTGATACAGTAAGATATTCTTATTACGCTTCTCTTTTGTCGTGTCTAAGAGTTTAAAGAATTAATTACAGTATTATTAGAAGTACTAGATAATACTGTTTCGTCACTTAACCTAGTCTCAGTTAAATCATTAATAACTGCGTGTATATTGTAAGCTAACAAAGTAGCTAAAACATGTTGACTTTTCTTGGGAAGAAACATATGTTCCCGAACTATTACAAAATCTCTAACAAAATTGTTAGTATCAAAATACAATAAACGGTCACTATGACGACATATCAAAATATGCATTAAATTATTTAAGCTAAAAATGTAATCATTTTCTTCATAATTAAATTTTTTTGAATATGGCAAAGCACATAATATTATTTTACCTAATTTTAATTTAAGTAGGGTGTCAATACCATTAACTATGTCCTTTTTAGTTAAACTCAGACTGTTTCCAATTAAAAGAACTACAGTTGTCTGCTCATTCAATTTTGTGTGTTTTATTTTATGAACAAGCTCATTAAAATGCAGGTTATGGTAACAACAGTTCGTTATAGTATGTTTTGAGCGGTTATTTAACAATGATCCAAAACCTGCTCCTAATCTATCAGAAGTTACCTATTGAAGTACCTCTCCCAAAGTATACACAATGTACTTCGTAATGGAAATCAGGTGTTAGTAGATTTTCATTTTGCTACAGTTGTAGGTATGGATGTTAAATGAGCATTTGTGCGGAGAAATTATATTATCACAATAATTTACTCAATCATATAAAAGTTTTTGTTTTAGTCTTTGTTTAGGTGGCGGCATAAGTTTTCAGCCCTGGAATGCTAAATGTGGTCCTGTTCCTCAACTATCCCATCGTTGTGGACTTAATATCGTGTCCTGTATAGCGTATTGCCGAAACTTTGTAGGAACTAAGATGGCCATCGACACGTTAAGAAAAATGGGTTGGCAAAACTGGGAATAATTGGGTTGCTCGCCACAATATACAGAGAACAATCTGAACCGATGAAACTGTCCCTCGCGTCAGATCAGTCTAACCCGTTACTTCGTAGAATGTCTAATTCTCAAATTAACATATTTTGAGTATTTAATGGTCCAATTCTCCAAATGCCCATTATGTACCTGCACTTATTAAATAAATCCTTATGAATAAATCCGGAATGTTAAATTTGAAGTTTTTTAATACTTGGTGAAGCTGCAATTCGGGTTTATTACTAAGGGTGAAACCTCATTTACTTATGTAAAAATAATATTAGCCAACAATATTGAGTGGGTGATAGACGTAAGCTTATGATTCGACGATCTTTTTCACTCATAGGTCACCCTATCTACGCGAAGAAGATTATTAAATTTTGAGTAGGTATCTACACGCTCGTATTATAACCTTTCACCGCTCACTGTAAATCGATGCGCCCACATCAATTAAACATACCTCGTATGTGTTTACTTACGTTACATTTTGCGCCTAAAAGCCCAAGTAAGTAAATTATTTTCAAGTAAATTATTCGTCACATAAAATTACTGTACCCACAATTTAATAAAATCAACGTTGCCAGCTGAATTTAAATAAATTACAATATTATTGGGACGTGTAGGTACATTTTAATGGTGCCTTTATTGAAACAACAGGTACTACGCAATATTATTATTGCGAGAGTAAAAACCAAAAGCTGTCTTTGTTTTTAATTAAACTTAGACACTTCTGTATCTTATTGTTTGTTACGTAGAAAAAAAAGATCACGGATAATGAATCTGTCCAAAGATGTTCTTTCTAAATATCATTAAAACAGCACCTAGTTACCTTCATTTTTGAAAGGGTATCAATCAAAATAGAAATGGTTGACAAAATCCTTGAATAACTTGCGAATTACAAACAAATCAAAGCAAATGTGCAAAAGAACATGATAAGCCTACTCATACACGAGAGTGTTCGATACCTCGGACTCGTTTCCTTCAATTCAGAGCCAATTAACTCGTTTATTTTCCATTATAGAGACAAATTTTTCAATGTATACAGTGCGCGTATGTAACAACGCATACGTATAATAAGCAATTTTCGCTTACGAAGTAAAGGTATTGAAAAGTAAAGTGAAGTGATGAAGTGAGTGCCTTTATTCGAATTTTGCGTAATGAAGAGTTTTTTTAATTCACGAAAAGTTACATAGAAAAATACATAAATCTTCTGACAAACAAAATGCAGTACAGTTTGTCGGCAGTGATCTCGTGGATACATTTTTGTGATTGACTACTCTATAATAAACACATGTACGCAAAGTCGAAGCAAAAAGAAAAAAAAAAGGAAAATCCCTCCGACCGCCGCCGCAACTCCCTCGCCGGAGGGAGACAAGCAACCCAGCGCGAGCGAGATGCCGCGACGGCCGCTTGAGCGGCGACAACAACACGCCGCGCGTGCATGCTAGACTGGCCGGTCCGTGCCTGTCTCACAAGCAACCCAGCGCGAGCGAGACGCCGCGCCGCGACGGCCGCTCAAGCGGCGACAACGTCGCGCCGCGCGCGCATGCCAGACTGGCCGGCCTGCACCTGCCTCACAAAGTCATTACATAACTAGGTTCTTACGTTAAGGACATAAACCTAAATAGTGCTTACGCAGGACATTTTTTAAGACATTTTTGGTTACTGGTTCATTTGTAATTTCCATAGGTAATTCATTAAATCATGTTGGAATTTGCCATCGCTGCGTCCTTTAACCGAAATAATTATTTACTTAAGGGACTAAATATTTGTTTCTTTGTGTCACTTTACAGGTTGACCGGTTAGGTACCTATACACTCTCTTAATTTAGTGTTCGTTTTTATTATGGTGTCCTAAGATTATAGTTAACTATACTTTTTTTTGTGTAGGTAATATTCCACAAATTTTAAATAATTTTTCGTACTCCTAATTAATTTTATCTTTGGTTGTCTTGTTCGATAGTAATTTTAACAGTCTAATTTGCAACTTTTTGCAAGTTTGATGTTACGTTTAATATCCTTCGTAACATAACGCGAAACGTGAAAGTAAATCTGTGAGTAAGGGGCATGGGTAGAAGCCGGAGCTTTCTGTAAAATAACTCACCAGGAAAACTTAGGTGAAGTGATCCTGAAGAAAACTATCATTCCACCTGATGCTAGGTTTTGTCACTATAGATAGCTCACTTCACTTGAGTTTTTTACGGTGCAACTTTTACAGATTAAACCGTGAGGTCTACCTGCAACTCATAAACAGTAAATCGAAAGTGCAGTTCCCGGGTGCAGACCCGTTTCCCATTAGGTTAATAATTGACCCTAGGATGAACAGCTGACGAACGCCTAAAACCCCAGATTCCGTACATAGTTGGTCCGTTGAGAAACGCCACGGCTTTCCCGAAATAACCTTGAGGACTGCCCGCTGGGCTCGTTCCACTTCCAGCATCCATGTCTAGCGGCACTGCCCCAGACACTTATACAGTATTGTAGGACAGATTAGCATAAGGAGGTGTAAACCTGTAAACATATACTCTTAAGTGCACTGACTCGTAAGAGTCGCGATGTAAATGAACTTGCGAGTCTTTTTATCGAGTGTTCGAATTTCTGCTTTGAGAGACAGGTTCTGATGCCTAAATACTTTGTAGTTTCTATTCTGACAGTGGCGTTGCAGTTGCAATCGGTAGCGGATATGGCGGCTGCTGCTGTTAAGACCTTGCATTTGCTGTTGTATATTTTTAGTGCGTCAATTTTTGGTTTACTAGATCGAGTGACGTGAAAAGACAAGAAATTTGTTTTTTTCAAGTTCAGTGTTTGAGTTAGAGATTTTGCTCTAGCCATTTTGCTATTATGCTCATTTCTTTTTCAGCTGCATCCAGAGTCTCTTCCTAAGAAGTACCATGAAAAATAATAGCAGTATCATCAGCGTAGCAAATAACATCCGACATAAACAGGTACTTTAGTATTTCTATTAATAATGGCTTAAGAAGACGGGAAGCACGCTAGGCACACATAGCAAAATCATAATAAGTACTAATATTAATGATTTATACTTAGTGGTCTAGATAACTAGCTCAGTATCAGTTTTATCATCGGTAATAACTGGGTGTCGAGTTCAATCCCCAGACAAATTCAGATTGGAATATGCTATTCGCAACAGTGGATTTCGATACCAAGACTTTCGTACTAGCGTACCACTAACACAGTTTTTCGAATCAGCGTGTTCACGACGTATTTTGATATAGCGGTTTTCGACTCGATGTCTTTTCGAACTGGCGTACCACTCGTAAAGTTTTTCGAAATAGAGTGCGTCGCAATAACGACATTTGAATCATCATATCACTCCCAAATGGTACGCACATAATCAATTGAGCGTTATTGGATTACCGACTTAATGCGTAAAGTCGAAATCACGAACACATATTTTTAAGAGATATGTTTGTCATTTTTTTGTGTAAATAAATAAGTATTTGAAAAATGTATAGGCTATTGTTATCAGTAATACGTACATTATTACAATTTGAATTCGATATTGCTAAAGGCTTATCACTGACGTCGATTCATCTATACCATTCGATTTATTAAACATTTGAAAACAAATGATGTAGATGTTCTGAAATCAATAAGCATGCATCTATCTGTCGTAACTATTTAGTAATCGTAACTATTTAGTATTAATAGAATTATCGACTCGACGAGAAACAAATCCAAGTGGACTTTAAAACATGCCTAATTTTCTCTCTAAAGATGCATGCAAGTTAAAATGTTCTGAAACTATTTCGAGTAAGTACATCCATTTTGGTGGGAAAAACGCGCGCTTATCGTGTTGGTATATCCTAGCATTATTTCTTTATCGATCATAATATTCCCTCGGCATCTATATGTTTGGCTTTGCGTTATGCGTCGAGGAAGATTTATTATAGTTATGCGTGTGTCACAAATCGCACTAGGCAGAACCAGAACATATCCTGTGCTATCGGGGAGTCACCCCGATCAAACACACGATTTGTCCGGTCAGTATGTGTAACAATGCGCGCTAAGGTACTGCCAGAGTGTAGCCCTAGCCACGTACCCGCACACAGTATTACACACAACGTACACAACACAGCACATCATCAGAGAGTTGCCCTGACCTGACGTGCAGCGTTATGGAGACGACAAAATAATAGCAAAACAAAAGAAAAGAAATAATCCTTCTTCTGCCCGCAACAACGCAAAGCCCAAAGTATGGCCGAAGACGTAGCCTTTTATACAAATGGTGTTATCGCAATACTCCGATAAATTGATTAGGTATCAGAGTTTTTGAGGTCATCGGTGACGATAAGAATTTAGCGGTAGACTACAGCAGATAAATATATCGCACACCTAGATCTAAAGGGAGTTGAGTCAAAAATTGGGAGTTTTAACTTATGCTTACCATTGAATTCCTTAACTCACTACCTATCGACCTATAAAACAGAAGCAAGTTGCGTAAGCAGTTTGCAGGTTCTACTAGAAAAAATATTTTTATAGTAGAACCTGCAAAGCAAATATGCATACAAATAACTTCTCAAGTGCACAGAAACACGGCAATTTTTTTAAATATTATTATCGCTTATTCCGGAGTTTTCTGTAAATCCCTGATAACCGCAAGGCACAGCGTATACACAAATGAAAAGTTCAAAGTTGATACCGTTGATTATTACAGGGATATGGTTCTAAATACATAGAATTCCTCGAATTGAGTGTAGAAATGGGTTTCTATGAAAAATATAGTAGCAGTAACTTATTCGCTAAGAAAAGTAATGTAAGTGGCTGATGTGATGTTTGACAATATTACAATCGTACGTTTACGTATCTTGATGAAGCAGAGAAACTCAATCCAATGTCAATCACTGTCATGAATGCTAAGGCGCAACCTTATCCAGGCTCTGCTCGCGTCAGACGATGATTCATATACGCCTCGTGACAGGTGGGAAAACATTCATTGTCACATTTATATTGGTAGACGAAGTAGAGTTTATCACATATATCATAATATGACGCCTGTAATACGCACGGGGTTAGGCACAGGTGAAGATACCTATAGTAACCACACCCACATTCCACCAGTAAGTAATGTTTAAGTCTCACAGTGAGCGAGCCTATTGCTGACTTTATTGCTGACTCCTGGCTGCGGAAATGTGTATCGGCGGAAAAATTCATCAATGTTAATCTGGGTGATGCTTGGCTCAAATTAGTAATCGCATCCAGAACTTATGCTCAAAGACTGAACCTCTGACTCCAGATGCGTACGTTGGCCAAAAGATACAGAAAGCAAAAATACTCATCACGTAGCAGCTATCTACCTACGCATTCTGTACATCGGATTAAGTTAAGCAACATTTATTGCTGGGAAACTAATTTATATTTAGTGTGAAAAATCGCTGTTTACAGTATCGTGCATGTTGCGGTAAAATCGTACAAAAAGCCAAACAAGTTAGAACTTAGGGCTTCGATGTCTCCGTAACCAGAAGGTAGGACTTCTACAGCTTAAAATGGTACACACATAATCAAATGAGATTTATTGGATTACCAACTTAATGTATAAAGTCGAAGTCATGAACACATATTTTTAAGAGATAAGTTTGAAGTTTTTTTGTGTAAATAAGAACTTGAAAAATGTATAGGCTATTGTTATCAGTAAGACGAAAATTATTAGACTTTGAATTCGATATGGCCAAAGGCTTATCACTGACGTCAATTCTTCTAAACTATTCGATTTATTAATAATTTGAAACAAATGACGTAGACGTTCTGAAATCAATAACCATGCATCTGTCGTACCTACATAGAGAATTATCGAATGATTACCTACATTGTAAGTAGTAATAATTACAGAAAAAAACTGCCTAACCTTTTCCCAACTACGTTGGGGTCGGCTTCTAGTCTAACCGGATGCAGCTGAATACCAATAGAAATAACTAAATTGTAATTTAACTGTTATTCACTTTTCCACTCATATTACATTAGGCATTTCGCATAAAAAGTTCAGAGACTCAGCACTGCAAGCTAAAAGTCTGTACGTTTTAAACTGGTTGGGTTTTGTAATTTGTTCAAACAACAACTGTTTGTCATAATATCAATTCACAAAATTATTAACGGCCAATCTAAAATGATTTTATTCTTTAGCTCTTTTTTATTGAATCTTTTAGTGTAAGGTACTTACCTTAGACTAAAAGATACCTACTTAAGTACAAATCCGAGAGGACGCAAAAACATACCTAATTCAATTTGCAAGTTAAAATGCTCTGTAACTGTTTTAATTACGTACTGTGTCTACGACCTGAAGATTCCCTGGTACCGGAGATTGATAATGAAACGCTTGTATGCGAGTAAATATAAATTGTATCGTTTATTCCACGTTTAGGTCTTTACAGCTCCGCGCCTGTCAATTATCTATTTTGTTTGAAACAAAAACCCTAAGCTAAATTATTTGAAGGATTGTTCTAGATTTCTTTTACAGTTCGAATGTGACATAGCCAATTCGTTACCTGCCGATAAGATGATGAGGTTGCATTCCGTTAACAATCAATATTTACGGTACTTACATAATATTTGCGTGACAAATCGCACGCTCGTCGTCTTGGTATATACCAACATTATTTCTTTATTTTTAATAATATTTCCACGGCCTCTGTATGCTTTGCATTATGCGTCGAGGAATATTTATTATTGTAATGCATCGCGTGTGTCACAAATCGCACTAGGCACGGTCGTAATCGAATATTTACAAAAATATAAAATAATAAGCAATAGGTGAAATGTGGGTACATCCACATTTTACGGGTGTGCTGCAAAAGTCCTCGGGGACTGTCTACAGATGTGATGTTCTATAACATAAGATAACGTCTGCTAGGCAGAGATTTACACACAGCGTCAGTATGTGCTAACTTTTCGAGTTTTGAAATGTTACACTGCTACAACATTGAATTCGTTACGAATAATCTACAGAATACTTAAAAAAGAGTTTAAAGTTTTGACTTGGATTCGAACTATCGCATCACCGACGGCGTCATACTCATATTGGCAGTTTGATGAACTAGTCAGCGAGCCCGTATGTATTGCGACGAAATTGTTATCGACTGTAGTCCGAGTCACTTCATCTATAGGTCTCTGTGTAATCGATAGACTATGTTATTTTAGAGTATCCACTAATTTAACTTATTACGTTTTCTTTATAAAATGAATCCCCATTTCAAGTTATAACTACAACGTTTGATGTATACGTTCACTTATGCTTAAAACTGTATGCAGAGACGACATGACAGATCACGTGACATTTCGGTCAAATTATGTCAATCTAAAATATTTCTAGCGCTTCCTTTTTTAAACCCTGACGCAAAATCGACAGATATAAAGGTGAATCGAAGTCGGGAGTGTTCTTAGATATGTTTAATCAAAATTGATTCACCCGTTTGAAGATTACCAACTCTTTTCTGGTTGATGAAAGGATTTGAGCATCTTCCACGGGTCTGATCAAGTCGAAATTTGGTATTCTATTACTTCAATCATATTAGACGAACAAAGTAACCTTGAACTGATGCTGGAGCAACACCTGGAATTTCCAGGATACCCAAGTGACTCACCAACAAATAGCAGAAGCATCGTGTTTGGGCTCAATGAAAAGGTCTCAATGAATAGGTCATGGACGAGGAATGAGGATAAATTAGTACCAAACTTCACTGTAGGAATCATACGCAACATTGCGCAGATTTAAGCGAGACATTAAGTTTAAAAATCAGGAAATAAAACTAAATTTAAAATTTTAAAAACCCCCCGACGAAAAAAAACCATAAAGTAAAATAATAATATTTATTGGCCTTTTAAGTTGTAGGTAACCCCTAACAGAGGCGACTTAGCATTTTCATTATCCATCCGCCGAATTGACAATGCGTTGATCAAAATATTACCTACAACTTAAAAGGTCAAGAAATATATTTTTTTTTACTTTTTAGAGCTTTTTTTTGGGTCGGTGGTTTTTTAAATTTTAAAGTTAACTTTTTTACTTTGTAAGTAGTGTTTTTTTTTAAGTCAGTTGTTTTTTTTTTTTTTGGAAAAAGTTTTTAACACTTTGTCTGACCTGGAAATCGAGCCATGGACTTTATAATTCAGTAGAAGCGCTTATGAGCATCATTGTAACGAGGCAGTATGAGGATGTGATAATATGTTATTGATAAAGTACACGTCTCAAAAAATGTCGCCCGTTTGTCCACAGTCTTATTCAGATAGGAAAGTGACACAAATGAAAATGGCTATTTGAGTAAATTATATTAGTCAGTGAATTTAATTTCTTTGGAATTGGTATGATTTTGCATAATCGGCTGTATTTTATTACTTCAGCGGCACTCCGGGTTGATTGAATTACAAACCAGTTGATAATAAAGTTTGCTACTTCGGTCCAATGCTGTGTAACGGTTTCAGGCAACTTTACAATTAAAGTGTTGTAAAATGTTCTACGGCATATTCACATATCTGATGGTGGTGGTGGTGGCACGTTAGGCTGGTGATCCCGGCTGTCATTTGTACATGATACGTCTTTAACAGTCGTTAAGGGTTGTCTGAAGCTCGAACGTCTGACAATCATTCTTACCAAGGGGTATCGTGTTACCCAGTAACTGAGTTGTGGAGGTCAGATAGGCAGTCGCTCCATATAATATACTGGTATTCAGCTGCATCCGATTAGACTGGCAGATGTTGATGATACTGAAACACAAACAAAAATCTATAATTTAAACTAAATGATATTGATGACATTTAGAATTTAGAATTCGAGTTGGGATTCTGGATAGAATAGAATGCCTTCACAGACAGGCGTTTTCTTGTGGCTTTATTACTTACCATTTAGCCACAGAAATTCAGTATTATTTATGACATTCCTTTACTTTCACAGCGCAGCAGTACCCTATCATAAACAGTATTATATTTATAGTCACGAACGCCTTTGTTCAACTTTAAGAAAATTCATTTTGACCCTTTGTTTTGAGACTGTGAGGTAAACTTGAAGACAACTACAATTGTTGTTGGAGCACACAGGTACTTACAGAGTTATTAAATAAATCTTATAATTATATTATAAAATTACATATTATACGTATGCGTAGTTACATACGCGCACTGTAATACATAGAAAAAATAGTCTCTTTAATGGAAAATAAACGAGTTAATTGGCACTGAATTGAAGGAAAGTGGGTCCGAGATATCGAACATTCTCGTGTATGAATAGGCCAATCGTCGTCTTTTGCACATTTGCTTTGATTTGTTTGTAATTCTCAAGTTATTAAAGGATTTTAACATCCATTTCTTTTTTTATTGATGCCCTTTCAAATATGAAGGTAGGTGTTGGTTTGATGATTATTTAGAAAGAAGATTTTTGGACGGATTCATTACCCGTCATCTTCTTTTTCTCCGTAACAAACACTATGATATAGTGTCTAAGTTTCATCATCATCATAATTTCAGCCGTAAAATGTCCACTGCTGGACATAGGCCTCCCTCAAGCTCCGCAACTTCGAACAGTTCTGTGCGTCCCGCATCCAGTGGACTCCTGCGGCCTCATGAGACCTTGACTAAGTTTAATTAAAAGCAAAGGTAGCGTTTCGTTTTTACTCCCGCAATAATAATATTGTGTAGGTACTTGTTGGATCTTTATTAATTCAATAAAGGCATCATTAAAATATACCTACACGTCCCAATAATATTGTAATTTATTTAAATTCAGCTGGCAACGTTGATTTTAATAAATTGTGGGTACAGTAATTTTATGTGACGAATAATTTACTTGTAAATAATTTATTTACTTGGGCTTTTAGGCACAAAATTTAACGTAAGTAAACACATACGACGTATGTTTAATTGACGTGGGCGCATCGATTCACAGTGAGCGGTAGAAAGCTAGCTAATAGGTACGATACGAACGTCTCAAACATCAATAGATCGCGTAGATAGAGTAACCTATGAGCGAAAAAGATCTGGATAAAGTCTCTACAATAGATACCTACATATCACATGTATGACACATTTACCCTAGTATTGTGTTGTGAAAAACTGGCAGATTTTAATTTTAGATAAGAAAAGTTTGTTTCGTGTGTCAAATCCGTTTAGCCAAATAAAGCTACCTATCCAGTAACTAGTTACGTAAAAAATGGGCAAGTGCGTATCAGACCACCAGTGAAGGGTCCCGCAATCGGGATGGAAACTAGCCTAATTATTTTTTTCATAATTTTTATATCTTTCATATTGATAGGCTGAGGAATTATGTGATAAGACAACGTGCGGTTCAAAACAAAATGTAGTTACAAAAATTGAAAAGCGTATGCTGAATTTTTTTTGAGGTTGGGAAATGTTCAAATAACTTCTCCCGCTCTGGGTGGAGTAGCAGGGCATCTCAGACTTTTACTGACTAAAACCCACCCGTATTCCCTCAGTTGCCTGTGTGTCAAGGGCCACGGTATCTCTTTCGAACAACCCGCACCCCTGGCAGGCATCGGCCTTTGCGGATCCCATCAGTTGGTGGTTGGTGCTGCATATCAGTAGTGTAGCGATGCGCGCTCGGAAACGGACGCACACAGCACGAATATTTTATTAATATTTTATTCGCGTTTTACGCAGCGCTAACCGGTGTCCAGTTTTTGTACGCAATGCCAACGAAGCAGCTCATTGTTAACGAGTTTTTGGCATTCGTCAAGCATGCCATCGACTACATGGACGAGGTCAGCATCTTACAGATCTGCAAGCCCTCCTTCAAAGAGGAAGATGTGTGCAGTGCCAAGTTGCTAGAAGAGTCTGCAGGACATCATCGATCTGCTGAAGAAGACCGATCCGGAGGACGTGCCATGGCATAATGTGGCGAAGGAGCTGCACACGCTGCCTCCTGTCACTTTCGACCACGTCGCCGCAACCAGGCTGCTGAAGGAAATCACGTTTCTGAAGGTGAGCCTGGCTGAGATGAAGTCCAAGTTGAAGTCATCGGATGTCACCATTGGTGAATTGCGAGCCGAGGTAGCGTTGTTGCGCAACGCTATTCCGACAAGTGGTTCACCGGAAGGCTCCAACACACGTCGCGGGGCACAAAATGCTTCCATCTGCAGTTTTCAGTCGGCGAGTGGATCTACGTCACCGGCTTTCAAGAAAGCAAGCGTTGCATCGTGTTCCACTGATCGCATCGTACCTGCCGGGGAAGCGACGCGCGTAATAGGTACATCCACCCCCAAGCGTGCCTATTCTGCAACTGTTGTGTTGCAAGCTAAACGACAAGCAATAAAACCAAACGGGGGAAAGCAGAGTCGCTCAGCATTGAGTGCCACGAAAACTGTTGTGATGGACCACGAACAGCAGGTTCCACCGAAGAACTCATGCGATGAGGATGGCTTCATCAAGGTTGAGAGAAAGAAGCGGCCTAGTTATCGCAACCAGTGTGGGACGGCGCTGGCAGGTTCTAACATGCTGCTACATCTTGAAATACCAACGACGCTGCTATATGTGTCCCGATTGCACCACTCTACGAAGACTGAGGACGTCGTAGATGTACATACGGTTGAAGACTAACTGGACAGGGTGGAGGAGTGGGAGGCGCGTCATAACACCAACTTCAAGTCGTTCGTGTGCACGTTCCGACTCACCATTTGATGACCTTCCTCAAGGAAGAGTTTTGGCCGAAAGGTGTTCTGTATCGGCGTTTCTGCGGCCAGCTACGCGACACCTCGTCGCGTAACACGACGCCGTCACTTCATGTGCAGTAGTTTTAAAAAATATGTATTAGTTTATAGTTATTGTTTTTATACTTATAATACGTGTATTGTGTTTTATGGGCCTTAGTTGCCTGAAATAAAGGACAAATAATAATAAAAGTAATAATATCTCTTAGAGGCCGCGCGTGGAACACAACGCGCCGTCCACCCGGGCTTGGTCCTTACCGGACAACAAGGTAACCATTACTCGCCATCCGCAAGCCCTGCGCCTACAGTGGCCGGGAATCAGCCTAGGATTCCCGACGCCCAGGGCGTCTCCTGCGGCGAGTGGGGCCGTAAGGGCGTATACTGGGCATGTACTGCCTCTCCCTCACGTGCGCCACCTCCCTCTTCTCGAGCATCACTGCTTCGCAGAAGGAGGTGGTGGCTACCCATGCACTCTCGCGCTCCGAACCATGGCCTGGACCAGGGCCGAACGCGAGAGATCGCCGCCGTCAATCGCCTTCACAAGGATACGGCGGTTCTCCGTCCAAGCCGGGCAGACCTCCACCGTATGCTCCACCGTGTTCTCAGGGCGATCTACGCAGTGGAAACACCTGGCTGTTTCTTCCCGCCTTATCCGAAACAGGAATCTCCCAAAACAGTCGTGTCCGGTGAGGACCTGCGTCAGGCGGAAGGTGAGGATGCCGTGGCGCCTCTCAAGCCACTCCTCAAAAAGGGGACTTACCGCAGCAATCGTGGCGTGCCCAAAAAGCGTCTGCTTAGATGGTTTGGTCATGTTGAGAGGATGAATGAAGGGCGGCTAACAAAAGGTAACAGCAACAAAGCAAATTCCAAGCAACAACAAGCAGCAGGTACCAAGGCAGATGTGAGTGGAAAACATAATAGTCCTAGAAGAACATTTATAGTGCCCTCATTGGTGAAGTTCTTCTGAAAGGTCAGATGTATCAAAATAAACGAGGTTGAAGGAGTATGTAAGGATCGTAGCAGGTGGCGTTATGTAGTTTCTGCCTGCCATGGGGAAAGGGCGTGAGTTTATGTATGTATGTAGATTACTTAATTTTACAATTTTCACCGACGTAATGCTAATAGTTTCCGAGAAAAATGGCTGTGCCACAACCGGACACACGGACTGACTGAAAGCTCTACATTACTAAATTATAAGGGCTCCGTTTATTCCATTTATCTATAGAACCCTAAGAACACATTCTTTTTCATACCTACTATCATAATACCTATATGTAGAAAAGACAGAGGTATATTTGGGTAAGTGCCGATTTTTCAAACGGCAGATACCTTTTATCCGATCTATAAATAGAATAAGTGTGGCTGCTGTTATGTGGATAATTTGCCAAGACTAAACAAAACCTTGACCAGCTCTTCTTTTTTAAGAAACCCTTGCTTACCTTATCTTACCTTGGTCTGGTTCGTGGAAGTGAGGAATTTTGTTTGAAATATTAATGATAATCGCCAACGCTTTTTGTAATTTCCGCAGCATTACAACTGGAAGTTGATTTTCGAACGCAACTCCAATAACATGGACCTGCCTACGTAATTTTTTCCAGAGTCTACAGAAATCTATCTTGTAAGAAGATGCCTTTGCTTTGGCGCGATTTCGCAAACTAACAACGAACTTGCTTCTTCACAAAATTCCACCAAACGAAAATCAATAAAAGTGACTAATTGAGCATAAACGTAGTGCCTACATGTTGTTTTATTTCAAAATTGCTAATCTCATTGTATCAGGTGCAACATACCTTCTTCTACGTATAAGTAGGACGTCGTATCGCGATAGTAACCTTCGCTCTGAAGAATTCTGGTCCTTAGTTCATTGCGATCGCAAAACGTTCGAAAAGTTCCATACATTGCGATTATGAATATTCTCAATGCCGTTCCGACAGAATTAGTAGTAGCATTCTGTCAAAGTTTCGTACATCATGAGGACATTCTTAATTACCCAAATTCCTACCTTATTCATTGTAGCAAGCTATGAACGTTCTGTACATCGAATGCGAATTCGCGGTTATGAACATTCTCAATTAACAAAATTGACAAGAAAATAACATGAAATTGGCCTCTAAATATTTTCAATGCACTTCAGTACTACGTCTGTGACCCTCTTCAGGCTGCACTGGAATAATATTCACCAATCTTATGGCTCGTGAGAAGGGGGCAAACTTGTTCAGGTTTGTCCTGGAGCATGGCTCCAGTAGCGTTGGCGTAGGACGACGCGCGCCTTCGCATCCGGCTGGCGCGCGCAGCCCCAGCTCTGCCAGCAGTTCGGGGTGTTGTAATACTATTAAGTACTTAGTGGGTACGACAGATGCATGATTATTGATTAGTGATTACAGAACGTCTACATCATTTGTTTTTTTTTTTTTAATAAATCGAATAGCATCGAAGAATCGACGTCCGTGATAAGCCTTATCAATTTCGAATTCAAACTCGCATAATGTTCGCGTATAACTAATAATAATTGCTGATGATAGCCTATACAGGTATTTCAGGTTAAAAAAAAAATCAACCGTATCTTTTAAAAATACTTGTGCCCGTTTTTATCGGCGAACTTTTAAAAATACGAATGCGTAGGTAGATAGCAGCTACGCGATGAGTCTTTTTGCACCCTGTATCTTTTGGCCAACGTACGCATTTGGAGTCAGAGATTCAGTCTTTGTGCATAAGTTCTGGATGCGATTACTAATTTGAGCCAAGCATTACCCAAATTAACTTTGGTGAACTTTTCCGCCGCTACACATTTCCGCAGCTTGGAGTATACATTTTTTGCTGGGTTGATGGCAATAGGCTTGCCTGCTATGAGACTTGAACGTTACTGGTGGAATGTGGATGTGGTAACTGTAGGTATCTTCACCTGTGCCTAACCCTGCGCGTATTACAGGCGTGATGTTAAGGTGTATGTTATAAAGTCTACTCCGTCTGCGAGTGTAAATGTGACACTGAATATTTTCGCACCTGTTACGAGGCGTATATGAGTTATTGGCCGACGCGATGTGAGCGTGAATCGCAACCTTTATCACAATGATTGACATTCGATTGAGTTTCTTTCTTCGTGTAGATACAGTAATATTAAGTGACAAACACAAACATCGCATTTTGGCATTTAGGCGTACCTACATGACTTTTCTAAGCGAACGCGATGCTGCTACTATATTTTTAAAAGAAAACCCATTTCTGCACTTTTCGACGAATTCTAAGTAAGTATTTAAAACTATCTTCCTGTAATAACCGATGGTATCAACTTTGAACTTTTCATTTATGTAGAAGCTGTGCCTCGCGGTTATCAGGGATTTACAAAAAACTCTGGCTGTTAGGATATTCATATGAGATGGATCCGTCATTATTACCTCACTCGTCAACTATGTAAATGCACTAAATTCAGTTGGTATCTATGTAACCGATTGTTGCTTATATCCCAACGGCATTCAACGCCATTGTGGTCGATAAATTTTGTTCTTGTCTTTTTACCGACTACCTGAAAACACCATTCTGTATACACCAAATATATTGCTAACATTTTTGCTGAAATCTGTACTAGATTCCATTGTATTGTTTGTAAGTAGTATAGTATAGTATAGTTTTGGTAGGAGTGAGAACAATTTTCACGTCGAGTGTCATTTCATAACAAATGAAACAACTGAATAAGCTAAGGAACGTGATAGTGAGTTAGATCACACAGGGGTCTGTAACAGATCGGCCTACAAATAAAAAGAGAATCAACAAACTACTGGCTATTTTCCTTCAATCTGGTCGGGGGTGTAGCGACTTTAAAATTATGTCGATTACTTAATCATCAGATGGATTGAATGTATGACTACCCAATTAGAACGGTGAGTACCTACACGTTCTTGAGATGTACTCGCCGTTCACGTTGATGTCATTGATCAACAGATTTCACGTTTGTCGATAAGTACCTACCTATAACCTCACAATCTATACATAGATGCAGGCACGGAATAGTAGCTATAGATACCTAGGTACTGTTTCACTAAGTGGGTACAAACATACAGCCATTTGTTCAATCAATCTACATTTATATTTATCATCTACAATCTACCGCTAAATTGTTATCGTCACTGATAACCTCAAAAACTCTGATACTTAATCAATTTATCGCAGTATATCGATAAGTAGCGATAACACCATTTGTATAAAAGGCTACGTCTTCTGCCATACTTTGGGCTTTCCGTTGTTGCGGACAGAAGAAGGATTATTTCGTTTCTTGTTTTTGCTATTATTTTGTCGGCTGCACAACGCTGCACATCAGGTCAGGGCAACTCTCTGATGATGTGCTGTGTTGTGTACGTTGTGTGTAATACTGTGTGCGGGTACGTGGCTAGGGCTACACTCTGGCGGTACCTTAGCGCGCATTGTTATACATACTGACCGGACAAATCGTGTGTTTGATCGGGGCGACTCCCCGATAGCACAGGATATGTTCTGGTTCTGCCTAGTGCGATTTGTGACATCACGCATAACGATAATAAATCTTCCTCGACGCATAACGCAAAGCAAAGCATACAGAGGCCGTGGAAATATTATGATCGATAAAGAAATAATGCTAGTATATACCAACACGATAAGCGAGCGATTTTTCCACCAAAATGGATGTACTTACTCAAAAAGTTTCAGAACATTTTAACTTGCTGCATCTTTTTAGAGAAAATTAGGCATGTTTGTGACATTGACAGGGTCAATGTACTCATCATTATGAACAACTATGAGGTTAACGGTGATTAAAATTACACCTTGTATATTAACACAAAAAAATGACAAACACATCTCTTAAAAATATGTGTTCGTGACTTCGAATTTATCTATTAAGTTATAATCCAATAAATCTCAGATTGCTGACTTTTGTAGAAGGTCCAAGGAAGGTCCTTAGGAAGGTCCTTCTGATTACGGAGACATTGAAGGCCTGAGTTCTAACTTCTTCGGCTTTTTGTACGATTTTACCGCAACATACGCGATGCTATAAACAGTGATTTTTCATACCAAAAAAATAATTGTTTCCCAGCAATAAATGTTGTTTAAAGTAACTTAGTTTGATGTACAGAATGTGTGAGTAGATAGCGGCTACGTGATGAGTCTTATTGCACCCTGTATCTTATGGCCAACATACGCATTAGGAGTCAGAGGTAATCGCATCTAGAACTTATGCTCAAAGACTGATATTTGAGCATAAGTTCTGGATGCGATTACTAATTTGAGTAGAGCATCACCCGGATTAACATTGGTGAATTTTTCCGCCAATACACATTTCCGCAGCCTGGAGTCAGCAATAAAGTCAGCAATAGGTTCGCTCACTGTGAGACTTAAACATTACTTACTGGTGGAATGTGGGTGTGGTTACTATAGGTATCTTCAACTATGCCTGACGCCTGTAATACGCACGGGCGTATTACAGGCGTCATATTATGATATATGTGATAAATTCTATTTCGTGTACGAATATAAATGTGACAATGAATGTTTACCCACCTGTCACGAGGCGTATATAAATCATCGTCCGACGCGATGTGAGCGTGGATCGCACCTTAGCATTTATCACAGTGATTCCCATTCGATTGAGCTTCTCTACTTCATTTAGATTCATATTGTAACATTATGTGACCACCACACACATCACAGTTTTGCATGTACATGACTTTTCTTAGCGAACGAGTTGCTGGTGAAATGTGAAATATTGCAATATTTTTAAAAGAAAACCCATTTCAACACTCAATTCGAGGAATTCTATGTATTTAGAACCATCTTCCTGTAATAACCGATGGTAGACGTCGTGCCTTGCGGTTATCAGGGATTTACAGAAAACTCCGGATATTCGGTATGAATAAGCGATACGAGATGGATGTGTCATTATAACCCATTTCAACACTCAATTCGAGGAATTCTATGTATTTAGAATCATCTTCCTGTAATAATAATAACAATAATCATTTTATTATCAGGCAAGTAAGGCCCATGCATAAAATACACAAAATAATCTTAAACAATAATGACATACTAATACATATTAAAAACCAGCTTAAAACTATAACTAAACATGTAAAGTTGACGGTGTCGTGTTTCGCTGCGAGGTGTCACGTAACCGTCCTCGGAAACGTCGATATACGACACCTTTCGGCCAAAAGTCCTCTTTCAAGCAGTACTGTAGATCTTGGGTTGGAACTCGTACCACGAATGATTTAAAGTTGATGTTGTGGCGCGACTCCAACCTTTCGACCCGGGCGGATTAGTGTCCAGTTGGTCTTCACTTTCATGCACCGCACAACTTCCTCAATCTTCGTGGAATGATGCAGACGCACTCGATCTCGGTGCGGTACCGCACAAGTTACGCGGGCTTCTTCTTCTTTTTTTCTACCTTCGTGAAACCCTCCTCATCAACTAGGCCAGTTCTTGGCAAGGAGCTACGGACGGCAGTCAGGGCAGGTTGAGTACCCTTTTCCAGTTTGTCCCTTTTTCCGTTTTGTCGCTTATGCTGCGACGCATCAGATTTCCCGGTTGCGACAATAGCAGCGTAGATACGTTTAGGGGTCGACGTACCTACGTGTGACGTTACCAGAGCCGGTGTTGTAGTGCGGGCGACGGTGGCGGCGGACGGCGCTTGCTCAGCGTTATCGGCAGCTGGTGACGCACTTGCGTTCGCCAATTCAAACCTGCCGATGGATGCATTTTGCGCCCCTCGACGCGTGTTCACCTTTGAGGCCTCTGGTGACCCAATTATCGAACCAACGTTGCGCAATAATGCTATTTCTGAACGTAGTTCTATATTGTACCGATGGTAGACGTTGTGCCTTGCGGTTATCAGGGATTTACAGAAAACTCCGGCTATTCGGTATGCATAAGCGATAAGAGATGGATGTGTCATTATTACCTCACTCGTCCATTAAGACACTAAATTCAGTTGGTATTTATGTAAGCGTTTGTTGCTTACATCCCAACGGCATTCAACTCCAATACAGCCGACAAGATTTGTTCTTGTCTTAAAAAAAATGAGGAATAAGCGGTAACATCACAAAGTTACCACTTGGAAATTTGTTTGTTTTTTCCACCTAACTATGTAGATATCTTGGGTGCATCGAATATATTGCTTCAATTATGTAATTTGATAAGTAAGATATGTGTTATTTGATTTAGTTTCTATACAATATCCAGAGTGGATAACTTTAGTCTTACGGAGGTACATGGTGTTGGCACATTTTTTAATAATTAATACCGGTGTATCGTTACTTTGTTGTAATATTACGAATTGGTTTTATTTGGTGAATCTGCCAAAACAAAAAAAATCTTACAGTGTGTTAGATCACTCATGGGTCAAAAACAGATCAACCTACGAATAAAAGGCGAATCAACAAACTACTGGCCCTTTTTCTTCAACCTGGCCGGGGTTGTAGTGCCTCCGAAATCATCAGATGGACTGAATAGAAAATTTTGCAATTTAAATGGCGAGTACCTACCTACACATTCTTGATATGATGTACTCGCCGTTAATGTTCATGTCGTTGATCAACAGGTGTCAGGTTTGTGAATAAGTACCTATAACCTCATAGATTCAGGCACAGAACAGTAGCTATAGTTCCCTAGGTACTGTTTCACTAAGTGGGTACAAACATACAGCTATTTTTCAATCAATCTATATTCATCTGCAACCTTCTCCGTCAAATTGATATGGTCACCGATAACCTCAATTACTCTGATACCTAATCAATTTATCGAAGTATATCGATAAGTAGCGATAACACTTTTCGTATAAAAGGCTACAACTCCGGCCATACTTTGGGCTTTGCCTCGTTGCGGACAGAAGAAGGATCATTTCATTTCTTTTGTTTTGCTATTATTTTGTCGGCTGCATGACGCTGCACATCAGGTCAGGGCAACTCTCTGATGATGTGCTGTGTTGTGTACGTTGTGTGTAATTCTGTGTGCGGGTACGTGGCTAGGGCTACACTCTGGCGGTACCTTAGCACGCATTGTTACACATACTGACCGGACAAATCGTGTGTTTGATCGGGGCGACTCCCCGATAGCACAGGATATGTTCTGGTCCTGCCTAGTGCGATTTGTGACACACGCATAACGATAATAAATCTTTCTCGATGCATAACACAAAGCAAAGCATACAGAGGCCGTGGAAATATTATTATCGATAAAGAAATAATGCTAGTATATACCAACACGATAAGCACGCGTTTTTTCCACCCATATATCATCCCTTATATTTACAAACGCTGCTTAAAGCTAAGAGATGTTTAATGATCACAAATGTACAGTTAATTAGTCGTCAATCATTACGTAACTTTAAGAAACTTTTATAAATAAGGGGTGTATGTAAGTACATACACCCCTTATTTATAAAAGTTGCTTATAGTTAAAATGCTCTGAAACTGTTTTAAGTACGTACTTACAACAGTTTCAGATCATTTTAACTTGTTACAACTTTGGAGAGAAAATTATACATGTTTTTGCGTCCGCTCGGATGTGTACTTACCTATTCACCCTAGACTAAAAGATTCAATTGAATTTAATCAGTTTAGTTTGGCCGTTATTAACTTTGTGAATTGCTACTATGACAAAGAGTGTCTGTTGTTTGAATAAATTACAAAACCCAAACCCGTCTTTAAAACCTACCAGTTTATAACGTACAGACTTTTAGCTTGCAGTGCTTAGTCTCCAAACTATTTATGCGAAATGCCTCATGTAATATGAGCGGAGAGGTGAAAAACAGTTACATTACAATTTAGTTATTTCTATTGGTATTCAGCTGCATCCGGTTAGACTAGAAGCCGACCCCAACATAGTTGGGAAAAGGTTAGGCAGATTTTTTTTCTGTAATTATTACTACGAGGTAGGTATTCATTAAATATTTCTATTTATTAAAAAAAATCGTACATAACATCCCAACAGCTAGGTATGATGCGCCAAAGCAATGTTACTACTATAAAATACAATTACAAAACACATCATACTTATATTAATAACAAAATTAAGACGAAATTGGTCTGTCAATATTTTCTGTGCACTTCAGAGCTACTTCTGTGAACCTCTTCAGGCTGCATTGAAATATGTCTACCTCCACAGAAATAAAATTCACCAATCTCATGTCTACATGGCCAAAGGGACAAACCTGTTCAGGTTTGTCCTAGAGCATGGCTGCAGTAGCGTTGGCGTCGGGCTACGCGCACCTCCGCATCCTGTTGGCGCGCGCGGCCCCAGCTCTGCCAGCAGTTCGGGGTGGTGCAATACTATTATTAAATTACTAAGTAGGTACGACAGATGCATGTTTATTGATTTCAAAAGTGATACATCATTATTATTTGTTTTCAAATAATTAATAAATGGAATGATATAAAAGAATTGACGTCAGTGATAAGCCTTTATCCATATCGAATTCAAAGTCTAGTAATGTTCGTATTACTGATAACAATAGCCTATACATTTTTTTAAGTTCTTATGTATTTACACAAGAAAATGTCAAACATATCTCTTAAAAATATGTGTTCGTGACTTCGACTTTATCTATTAAGTTGGTATTCCAATAAATCTCATGTTGGTAACATTTGTAGAAGGTCCTACCTTCTGGTTACGGAGACATTGAAGGCCTAACTTCTTTGGCTTTTTATACGATTTTACCAGAACATACGCGATGCTGTAAACAGCGATTTTTCATACCAAAAATGAAATTTGTTTTCCAACAATAAATGTTGCTTAATGCAATTTAGCTTTATGTACAGAATGCGTAGGTAGATATCGGCTACGTGATGAGTCTTTTTGCACCCTGTATCTTTTGGCCAACGTACGCATTTGGAGTCGGAGGTTCAGTCTTTGCGCATAAGTTCTGGATGCGATTACTAATTTGAGACAAGCATCACCCAGATTAACATTGGTGAATTTTTCCTCCGATAAACATTTCCGCAGCTTGGAGTCAGCAATAAAGTCAGCAATAGGCTCGCTCACTGTGAGACTTAAACATTACTTACTGGTGGAATGTGGGTGTGGTTACTATAGGTATCTTCAACTGTGCCTAATCCCGTGCGTATTACAGGCGTCATATTATGATATATGTGATAAACTCTACTTCGTCTAGTAGTTTAAATGTGACAATGAATGTTTACCCACCTGTCACGAGGCGTATATGAATCATCGTCCGACGCGATGTGAGCGTGGATCGCACCTTAGCATGTATCACAGTGATTGCCATTCGATTGAGTTTCTCTGCTTCATCTAGATTCATATTGTAATATTATGTGACCAGCACAAACATCACATGTTGGCATTTTGGCTTACATGACTTTTCTTAGCGAACGAGTTCCTGCTAAAAATATTGCAATATTTTTAAAAGAAAACCCACTTCAACACTCAATTCGAGGAATTTTATGTATTTAGAACCATCTTCCTGTAATAACCGATGGTAGACGTTGTGCCATTGCAGTTATCAGGGATTTACAGAAAACGCCGGCTATTCGGTATGCATAAGCGACAAGAGATGGATGTGTCATTATTAACTCACTTGCCCATTAAGACACTGAATTCAGTTGGTATCTACTTAAGCGATTGTTGCTTACATCCCAACGGCATTGGCCTCCATTGTAGTCGATAAGATTTGTTCTTGTCTTTAAAAAAATGAGGAATAAGCGGTAACATCACAAAGTTACCACTTGGAAATTTGTTTGTTATTTCCACCTTACTATGTAGATGAAAACACTATCTTGGGTGCATCAAATATATTGCTTCAATTATGTAATTTGATAAGTAACATATGTGTTATATGATTTAGTTTCTATACAATATCCAGGGTGGTTAACTTTAGTCTTACGGAGGTACATGGTGTTGGCATATTTTTTAATAATTAATACCGGTGTATCGTTACTTTGTTGTAATATTACGAATTGGTTGTATTTGGTGAATCCGCCAAAACAAAAAAAATCTTACAGTGTGTTAGGTCACTCATGGGTCTAAAACAGATCGACCTACGAATAAAAGGAGAATCAACAAACTACTGGCCCTTTTTCTTCAACCTGGCCGGGGTTGTAGTGCCTCCGAAATCATCAGATGGACTGAATAGAAAATTTTGCAATTTAAATAGCGACTACCTACCTACATATTCTTGATATGATGTACTCGCCGTTAATGTTCATGTCGTTGATCAACAGGTGTCAGGTTTGTGGATAAGTACCTGTAACCTCATAGATTCAGGCACAGAATAGTAGCTAAAGTTCTCTAGGTACTGTTCACTAAGTGGGTACAAACATGCAGCTATTTGTTCAATCAATCTATATTCATCTGCAACCGTCTACCGTCAAATTGATATGGTCACCGATAAACTCAATTACTCTGATACCTAATAAATTTATCGAAGTATATCGATAAGTAGCGATAACACTTTTCGTATATAAGGCTACAACTCCGGCCATACTTTGGGCTTTGCCTCGTTGCGGACAGAAGAAGGATCATTTCGTTTCTTTTGTTTTGCTATTATTTTGTCGGCTGCATGACGCTGCACATCAGGTCAGGGCAACTCTCTGATGATGTGCTGTGTTGTGTACGTTGTGTGTAATTCTGTGTGCGGGTACGTGGCTAGGGCTACACTCTGGCGGTACCTTAGCACGCATTGTTACACATACTGACCGGACATATCATGTGTTTGATCGGGGCGACTCCCCGATAGCACAGGATATGTTCTGGTTCTGCCTAGTGCGATTTGTGACACACGCATAAATCATAATAAATCTTTCTCGATGCATAATACAAAGCAAAGCATACAGAGGCCGTGGAAATATTATTATCGATAAAGAAATAATGCTAGTATGTACCAACACGATAAGCACGCGTTTTTTCCACCCATATATCAACCCTTTTATTTACAAACGCTGCTTAAAGTTGAGAGATGTTTAATGATCAAAAATGTACGGTTAATTAGTCGTCAATCATTACGTAACTTTAAACAACTTTTATAAATAAGTTGTGTATGTACTTACATAAAAAACTTCTTACATAAAATACTTTTATAAATAAGGGGTGTTTGTACTTACAAACACCACTTATTTATAAAAGTTGCTTAAAGTTAAAATGCTCCGAAACTGTTTTAAGTAAGTACTTACAACAGTTTCAGAGCATTTTAACTTGTTACAACTTTGGAGAGAAAATTATGCATGTTTTTGCGTCCGCTCGGATGTGTACTTACCTATTCACCCTAGACTAAAAGATTCAATTGAATAAATTTAGTTTAGTTTGGCCGTTATTAACTTTGTGAATTGCTACTATGACAAACAGTGTCTGTTGTTTGAATAAATTACAAAACCCAAACCCGTCTTTAAAACCTACCAGTTTAAAACGTATAGACTTTTAGCTTGCAGTGCTTAGTCCCCAAACTTTTTATGCGAAATGCCTCATGTAATATGTGAGCGGAGAGGTGAAAAACAGTTAAATTACAATTTAGTTTTTTTCTATTGGTATTCTGCTGCATCCGGTTAGGCTAGAAGCCGACCCCAACATAGTTGGGAAAAGGTTAGGCAGATTTTTTTTCTGTAATTATTACTACGAGGTAGATATTCATTAAATATTTCTATTTATAAAAAAAAATCGTACATAACATCCCAACAGCTAGGTATGATGCGCCAAAGCAATGTTACTACTATAAAATACAATTACGAAATACATCATACTTTTATTAATAACAAAATTAAGACGAAATTGGTCTGTCAATATTTTCTGTGCACTTCAGAGCTACTTCTGTGAACCTCTTCAGGCTGCACTGAAATATGTCTACCTCTACAGAAATAAAATTTACCAATCTCATGTCTACATGGCCAAGGGGACAAACCTGTTCAGGTTTGTCCTAGAGCATGGCTGCAGTAGCGTTGGCGTCGGGCTACGCGCACCTCCGCATCCTGTTGGCGCGCGCGGCCCCAGCTCTGCCAGCAGTTCGGGGTGGTGCAATACTATTATTAAATTACTAAGTAGGTACGACAAATACATGCTTATTGATTTCAAAACGTCTATATCATTATTATTTGTTTTCAAATAATTAATAAATGGAATGATATAAAAGAATTGACGTCAGTGATAAGCCTTTATCCATATCGAATTCAAAGTCTAGTAATGTTCGTATTACTGATAACAATAGCCTATACATTTTTTTAAGTTCTTACACAAAAAAATGTCAAACATATCTCTTAAAAATATGTGTTCGTGACTTCGACTTTATCTATTATGTTGGTATTCCAATAAATGTCATGTTGGTAACATTTGTAGAAGGACCTACCTTCTGGTTACGGAGACATTGAAGGCCTAACTTCTTTGGCTTTTTATACGATTTTACCAGAACATACGCGATGCTGTAAACAGCGATTTTTCGTACCAAAAATGAAATTTGTTTTCCAACAATAAATGTTGCTTAATGTAATTTAGCTTTATGTACAGAATGCGTAGGTAGATAACGTGATGAGTCTTTTTGCACCCTGTATCTTTTGGCCAACGTACGCATTTGGAGTCGGAGGTTCAGTCTTTGCGCATAAGTTCTGGATGCGATTACTAATTTGAGACAAGCATCACCCAGATTAACATTGGTGAACTTTTCCGCCGATACACATTTCCGCAGCCTGGAGTCAGCAATAAAGTCAGCAATAGGCTCGCTCACTGTGAGACTTAAACATTACTTACTGGTGGAATGTGGGTGTGGTTACTATAGGTATCTTCAACTGTGCCTAATCCCGTGCGTATTACAGGCGTCATATTATGATATATGTGATAAACTCTACTTCGTCTACGAATATAAATGTGACAATGAATGTTTACCCACCTGTCACGAGGCGTATATGAATCATCGTCCGACGCGATGTGAGCGTGGATCGCACCTTAGCATTTATCACAGTGATTGCCATTCGATTGAGTTTCTCTGCTTCATCTAGATTCATATTGTAACATTATGTGACCAACACAAAAATCACATTTTGGCTTTTTGGCTTACATAACTTTTCTTAGCGAACGAGTTGCTGCTGAAATAGGTTTTCTTTTTAAAAAAATTCAATATTTTTAAAAGAAAACCCATTTCAACACTCAACTCGAGGAATTCTATGTATTTAGAACCATCTTCCTGTAATAACCGATGGTAGATGTTGTGCCTTGCAGTTATCAGGGATTTAAAGTAAACTACGGCTATTCGGTATGCATAAGCGATAAGAGATGGATGTGTCATTATTACCTCACTCGTCCATTAAGACACTAAATTCAGTTGGTATTTATGTAAGCGTTTGTTGCTTACATCCCAACGGCATTCGACTCCAATACAGTCGATAAGATTTGTTCTTACCTTTTTAAAAATGAGGACGCTTCTTCCTCACATCTTCATAACATCACAAAGTTACCACTTGGAAATTTGTTTGTTTTTTCCACCTATTTAGATGAAAACACTATCTTGGGTACATCAAATATATTGCTTCAATTATGTAATTTGATAAGTAAGATATGTGTAATTTGATTTAGTTTCTATACAATATCCAGAGTGGATAACTTTAGTCTTACGGAGGTGCATGGTGTTGGCATATTTTTTTCATAATTAATAACGGTGTATCGTTACTTTGTTGCAATATTAACATTTGGTTTTATTTGGTGAATCCGCTAAATTTTTTTTTTATAATCATACAGTGTACACACAGGATCGCACAGGGGTTTGAAACAGATCGACCTAAGAATGAAAGGAGAATCAATAAACTGCTGGCCCTTTTTAACCGACTTCAAAAAAAGGAGCAGGTTCTCAATTCGACTGTATGTTTTTTTTAATGTTTGTTACCTCGTAACTTTCGATTAGGTGAACCGATTTTGATGATTCTGTTTTACTTGAAAGCTGGTGCTTTCCGTGTGGTTTCATTTCAATTTCATATAGATCTGATTATGCGTTTCGGAGACAGACAACAGAACTCTTCAAAAAATAACAGTAATAAAACCGCGATTCGCATAAATATACATTGTTTTGACCCCAAGGATGACGAAATTTCGAATTAGTGGGGTAGGTACTATAACTAAAAAGGGAAAAATAAAAAAAAAATAAAAAAGAACCGACTTCGGAATAAACACTACAAAGTGAAAAATAACTTTAACGAAATTAAGAAGACGGTGACAAAAAAATTAAATACACATCCAAAGTCACCGACTTCCAAAATTAAAGTTATTTTTCACTTTGTGGTGTTTATTCCGAAGTCGATGTTTTTTTTTTTGGAAAAAGTTTTTATTCTTCAACCTGGCCGGGGGTGTAGTGTCTCTGAAATTATTACGATTATCTAATCATCAGATGGACTTAGCAAAATTTTCTATCAGTTTTATTATCAGTTTTATTATCAGTTACTAAATTGGTACCTACCTACACATTCTTGATATGATGTACTCGCCGTTAATGTTCATGTCATTGATCAACAGGTGTCAGGTTTGTGGATAAGTACCTGTAATCTCATAGATTCAGGCACAGAATAGTATCTATTTCCCTAGGTACGGTTTCACTAAGTGGATACAAACATGCAGCTATTTTTCAATCTAGATAGATTGAAAAATAGCTGCATGTTTGCAGATGAATATAGATATATTCGTCTGCAACCTTCTGCCGTCAAACTGATATGGTCACCGATAACCTCAATTACTCTGATACCTAATCAATTTATCGAAGTATATCGATAAGTAGCGATTACACTTTTCGTATAAAAGGCTACAACTCCGGCCATACTTTAGGCTTTGCCTCGTTGCGGACAGAAGAAGTATCATTTCGTTTCTTTTGTTTGCTATTATTTTGTCGGCTGCATGACGCTGCACATCAGGTCAGGGCAACTCTCTGATGATGTGCTGTGTTGTGTACGCTGTGTGTAATGCTGTGTGTGTGGGTACGTGGCTAGGGCTTCACTCTGGCAGTACCTTAGCTCGCATTGTTGCACATACTGACCGGACAAATCGTGTGTTTGATCGGGGCGACTCCCCGATAGCACAGGATGTGTTCTGGTTGCCTAAATTAAACCAGTGAGCGTGATTTCGGCGCATTGTGGGTACCGCACATTAAGTCAGGGCTCTCTGATGGTGTGCGGTGAAGTACATAAGTGTTTAATGTTTTGTGTGGGTACGTGGCCAGGGCCACTCTCTGGTAGTACCATAGCACGGAATATTGTACACTGTTGCTGGACTTATCGCGTGCTTGATCAGGGCCACTCTCTGATAGCACGTTATATGTTTCAGCCAAATTGGTGCCTTGACGTTCTAATTTCTGGGTGATTTAAGTAAAAGAAGCAATATTTTCAATTTCTTAATATTTCCTTATTAATTTATTTTTGCTACCGTTATAACTTATGGTTACGTTCCCATTTGCGAACAATGGGAATGGTCTACATTAATTTGAACACATTTGTTTTATTTTGATTATAAACAAGCAACGTGAGGTCAGCATAAATAAATTATTGGTTATGATTATTCAGTTTATTTAGTAATTACCATCATAATTTACAGCCGATCCCCAACGCTATCGCAAGCAGTGACATCTACGGGAGCATGACGAACTTGTTGCCGGTTACTCAGGAAAGAATAGAATTATCAATTAATAGAATTATAAAAAAAAAACAATGGTTCCATAATAAAATAAAATTAAAGACAAAATGAAAGACAGAGTAAGTATTTAGATTGGATTGCATTTGCACTATTAATCTGAAATTTCGACTACGTTTCAATGGTGTGTAGAGAGGCCAAGATTCTTTCTTGATTTAAACTTCACCTTAGGGTCTTTAAATATGTCTACTTCAGGTACGGACTTATTAATGAATTTAGGTTGTCACACATCTTAATGAGTGGTGAGTTGAGACCTCTGTTTGTAGAGGTAGTAGAGCGCTGTAACATTGTGGTTATAGGAAAGCGTGGAACTCTAGACGGAACTTTTAACGAAATGCGCGATAGCAATGGGTTCTACCACAAACCTTTTTTCGGATCCATATATTATGCGCTCGGACCCATTTAAGTCGAACTACGGGAGTGCGAAGCTATGCAATAACGTGTTCTTGTATAACTAGCCTCGTAGTTGGATTGACGTAGAGTGCCAACCTACTCTGAAAAGTTTTTCATGCGTTTATTAATGTCCGAGAGTAGAACTAATTTAGTCGATAATTTTTGGGCAACTTTTCAGGAGTGAAGCTATGGCTGAATTTTTCGTGTATTCCCATTATCCCCGCAAACCGTGTCCCCGTCACGGGGACAATGGGGCGTCATAAAATTCCTTACCGTTGTCCCCGTTATGTATTTACGGACAACGGACAATTAAGATTTCATGTATCGTTGTCCACTTTTTATTTCTTATTAAACGTGGTTAATTTAGCATGGCAAGCCTTAAACTAAAATGAAAGATATTCTGTATAAAATAGACTTTAATTTAAAATATAGAAACAAATAAGAAGTGTTTACTTATATGAGTAGATTTTTTCGCGAATTGATATCCTGCACGAAGTACCAGGTTGTCATAACTTGGTAGAAGCTTACCAAACATAGGAGTAATAATAATATTAAAAATAATCAACGTAATATGCAGTTGTAGTTTATTTTTTTAATTATTAAGGCTTGAACAACAGATTTTTATATTCATTTTTGGGTGGTCCTAGTCACCAGAAGCAAAATATTCAAACTAAATGGATAGGGCAACTGGGACCGCGATTCCGGTTAATTGCGGTCCCAGTCGCCGGAAACCTCCATCGCCGCTCGGCGCCGGCGCTTCCACTCCGGTTCCGCTCCGGTGTTATAGGTTTATTAGGTAATCAATAAGGAAACAAATACCTACGCAATTTTATTACTTTAAGATTATACACAAATAATACCACATGTTTTTAATGAAATTATCATCATCATTATCATCATTTCAGCTGAAAGACGTCCTCTGCTGGACATAGGCCTCCCCCAAGCTCCTCCACTTCGACTGGTTCTGCGCTTCTCGAATCCAGCAGATTCGAGCTCGGGATCCAGCGAATTTTTAATCCAATATATTCATTCATATTATAAAATAGTAAATTATAAATGTTTGTGCCATTGTGACATTTTGGAAGGGGCGACTAGAATCAATTCTATTTTAATGTAAATGTTGACGTTCAAAAGTGCCTTTTAAGTGCCTATTTGAAATAAATGTTTTGACTTTGACTTTGCCACAATCACGTAAACTCTGCTGAACGGGTCTTGACAAAATTAGGTTGGGGAATAGTTTATACCCGTAAGCTACAAATACTGTACTTTTTAGCCGGTAGTACCCGCGGGAAATAAAACAAAATATACTACTACTACTACTATTGTTTACATTTTAGGTCATTTAAAATTTCATGTGTATTGCTATTTAGTTATTACGTTATTTTCATGTATTTGTTTTTTTTAATTTTATGCATTTCTGTATAGGTATAATATTCTCTCTAATATGGCACCCTCAATTATAATTTTAACGCAACGGGGACAACGGGAAGTAATTTTAATAATTTTGTTAAATTGCCTTTGTCCCCTTTAACGGGAACACGGCCCACGGGGACAACGGGAATATACGGAATTTTTGTGTACTGCCGAGTGCCAGGACATTTTTTCGGGTAAGAGGTACCAGTTGTGAGGTTAAGGCGTCACGTGTGATAGGTCAGCAAAAAAGACTACCTCTGCACCTGGTTGGGTGGAACGGTTCACCGGTTCGGTTGTCATCACTTAGCAAAACAAATACAGACAAACTTCAACTCGCTATTATAATAAATTCTAGCTTCCGCGTACTTATTGTGTTGCTTCTTGATTTTCGTTCCAGGAACCGGGTGTAACATTCGACAGGCTATCAGATAGAAAACAATACAGTTTGTATACCCTTGACGCCAACATAAGACAGCTGTCGGAAGAATAGCGGTTGCCTATATGGCAGGCGACAAAATTTTCGGGTTTTGGATTTGTGAACAGCGTTTACAGGCCTCCTACGATAACACTGATTAATGTTTGTATCGGTACGGTAGCGTATCGAATGGTTGTGAATAGCTATGTTGATCGGTTAGGCCAGGTACTCTCACATGTATACCTACTTGTATACTTGTATGATAATGTGAGCATAGGTAAAATACGTTCAGCGCACAACGAATCGTCGTTCTATTGCAGTGAATTAGTTGAAGTAGACAGAGACAGAATGATGAATGATTTAAAAATGTTCAGCGCCGAATGTATATATTGAGTTGTGGTGCAAGCGGGCCTAGTCCCAACCGTCCCTTGCCCGCAGAAGTGCCAGCCCGCGCCGAAGCTGTGCAAGTAGAGTTAAAATCCCCATGATTTAATAATAAGAAAACCTACATAAATACCTACGTATGACGCAGGTACCATGATAATATAGATAATGTCATGATTGGATCGGAACCAATAACAAACAATAAAATCACCAAACAAAAAGCAAAAATACTTTACAATTACGTTTATTTCTCTTGTATATACATGAAACATTTAAACATCTTTTCTTGTCATTACAAAATTACTTAACATTTAAGCTACGTATACTCGTAAGTATTTTCTTTTGATATCAAATAATCAGATCTCTATACAGGATAAGTTTTTATCCAGTGCGCAAACAGTAACCATGAAAAAATCAGCTGTTCCATAGAAAAGTGCAATACCTACGTGGTCAAAATGTATGGAACAGCTGATTTTCTTTTTGTATTACCGACGAAAAATTTCTGCGCGGGGGTGTCTACAATGATATGCTGAATTCATGGTTACAGTTTGCGCACTGGATAAAAACTTATCCTGTATACAATAACTAAATTAAAATTATACATGTAAAATAATTATTCTGTAACAAGTTTACAAACAACTGCTTAAATATTTATTAAAATTTAACGCAATATACATTATTATACGTATTTAAATCTAAAATCACACCATGAAATGTTAAGATCACATCACATTCAATACTAGCTTAAAATAAATGGGTAGGTATGTATATTGCTGATTATAAGGTTCTTAATAGTTACATATTACAAACTTAAGGACTGCTACTTTTTTGGTACCTAGGTACTTAAACATTATCCCTCTTTATTCATAAACGATGATTAAAGTTAAATGGTGTTTAAACGTCAAAAATGTATGGTTAAAAAGACGCTAATCGTCAAATAACTTTAATCATCGTTTATGAATAAGGGGGTATATCTTCGTTCGTAAGCTAATAACGATATTTCGTCCAGCTATGAAATCTTTTGAAATGTAGGTAAAACATGTTTGTACTAAGTATTTCAAAATGTTCTACGTTTTTTAATGCATGTGATGTCGGTGCATACGTGTGTACTTACATGTTCTTCACGCTGTATCGGGAATAAATTGTGGGTTTAAAACATGTTGGATTTTTTTCAGAGAAGGCCATTGATAAAACACTCGAATATAAGTTAGTTTTATTCCAATGGGCGCCACTGATAACACATTACACACAAAACCACAATACATTCATCACGTAAATAAAGATTTAATCTTCATTTCCGGGGCAAACAGATATGTCATAAATGCTGCCCGAACTTTTACTGATGTGTTGTTATAAGCAAAACTTGTGATTCTGCCTACTTTCCAGTACTTATTCATTCAGGGTATTTATGAGCTTACAAGCGTGGTGGATAAAATAACAATCCATAAATAGCAGTGAGGAGTGGCGCCGCGATAGGGGGCGGTGGAGCCGCGCAGTAAGCCCGCGGCTGCTGGCTGCAGGCCGCGATGTCCTGCGCAAGGACCCACGCCATGCGCCGGAGCAGCGTGCTCGCCGCTATCGAACACGAGCGACCCGCATTCGCCACGCATTGGATGAAGTCGTCCCGTGAGCTGAAAGTATTGAAAACAGTTTAATTATTCATGGAAATAGTCGTGGCGAAGGTAATAAGATAGTGGTTTGGAAAATGGAAACTCACTCAGTAAGTCCCGCTGGCACCACAAATCACGAAATACGTTCAGCGCACAACGAATCGTCGTTCTATTGCAGTGAATTAGTTGAAGTAGACAGAGACAGAATGATGAATGATTTAAAAATGTTCAGCGCCGAATGTATGTATTGAGTTGTGGTGCAAGCCTAGTTTGAACTCAGAAAAAATTCCATGAAAGCAAATTGTTGTCTTCATTTACCGGCTTGCGTGAAACTTTACAAATGGAGTAGGTACAAAATAACTAAAAAACAGATTCTGATTTAATTTATAGTCCTAGTTATTTAGTATCTACCTATGTTTCAAGGATTCTTTAATGGCCGCTAAAAAGGCATCTTTGCTCCTACCACTTTGGTCAGTATCCTTTCATGACGGCTGTCGGCTGTTATTTGAATAAATTATTATTGTAGTAATTAATACGGACCGCCAGAATCCCGCAAGCCTAACAACTGCTGTAACCTTAGATTACTTGTATCATTATTCTTATTTTCCGCACTAATTGGGTAGCGGAGGGCAAATGGCAGTCGGTCGGCGTTAATATATCCGAGCCAACCCCATCTGGGTAGGAGAGGGTCAATCTTAACATACGTTACTAGGAAAAGTTATGATGATACTCGTAGATATACATTTGTAAATGTGTACCAGTGTAGACTTTTACATAAAAGTTACTTTCTTAGGTAGCTACAATCAATATGCCTAACCTTTTCCCAACTATGATGGGGTCGGCTTCCAGTCTGACCGGATGCAGCTGAATACCAGTATTTTACATGGAGCGACTGCCTATCTTACCTCCACAATCATTTTAAGACTGGTTGTCAGGTTTTCGGGTTTCTGACGTCTCGTAACGACTGTCAAAGATCCACGAATGACAGCCGGGACCAACGACTTAATATGCTTTCCGAGGCACTCCTCCCTGCCGCTCAGTATGTAAAGATAGTCACCCATCCACAGACCAACCCCGGCAAGCGTAGCTTAACCTGATGGATCGACCCATGCGGCATTACTTACCCACGAGCCCCTCATATAGAAAATACTATTGGTAGTACTAAACTAAGTAGGTATCTAATTGGTAATTCCTGTTTCATTCACGATATATTCGACCAAATTTTAATTACTTGGAAGTTTAATTAAGCTTTTTATATAGCCTTAAAGGTAAATAGATGTTGCTAATAAAGTGTTCAGAAAATTATTATATTTTACAGAGAAATTCTTTTTCGGTACGCGACATGTGGAACGCAGGTGACTGGATACAGCCGCGAATAAATTACGTTAAGCAGACAAAAGATTTCGATATTATTTGACAGCAAAGGAAACAAGGACGTAATATTTTATACATTAATAAAAAATGGAAGTGACAAACGAAATTTTTGGCTGCCACTATTTTATTTACTTTGTGTATCACGAGTGCACAATACCTTTCTTTTACTTAGTGATTTTCGTCAAATAAATTATTGCAACTTAGGAAAAAGACCTATTACAGTAGTATGGTTTCGGAAATACCTACTATGTTCGTAAAAACTTATAATTTCTACCAATATCTCATATGTAGGTGAAAGTAGTGTATTTATGGTCATACGTGAATAATTCAACAGGACTTAGTACCCAATAGCATTTGCAGTTGATAATATTCAGTAGTTGGGAACTGTGGACCAGTTTGCCCATGAAAACACAACTGCTCTGTGCACGGTCACACGGAAATGCCGGGTTCATAGTGTATCGAAGAAGTTGGGGAACTGACTTTATTGAGACTTTTCAACGTTAACTTCAGTAAAACGAAATAATAATAATAAACCATTAATTTTCAGGTTACAAAGACCCATAGATAAATACAACTTAAAAATGTACATACAATATGTAACAAAAACCCTGTTGTTCCTTCTGCCCACGTTTTCAGAATCGGTATACATACGTAATAAAGCAAGTCATTTATAAAACTGTTTAACAAAAATAATGAAAATAAATATGTAATTATGAATATTTGTAATGTTTAACTGATTTTGATTAGATCAAAGAAAGCCGCCGAGCTCGTAGGCTATTGTGCGAAATAAGGATACTTGTAAAATCAGATATTTCACAGAAATCGCGAGAATAAAATCAGCTGTTCCTTACATTTTGACGAGTTATGCGAACATAAATGTAGGGAGCAGCTGATTGTATTTTCGCGATTTCAGGTTTGGGACCATAGTAAAAGTTGTTCATAATGATGAGTACAATGACCCCTTATGAGGTTAACGGTGATTATAATTACACCTTGTATATATGAATAGTATGACGAAGGTAGAAATTATAGTCAGAGGATCGCTAGTCATGCTGATCTCTCATTTTAAGATAATATCTTACGAATTAGGTCACGCATAGCATAATTAGCCTATAACGTTCCCTCTGCTGGGATAGAGGTCTCTTCTCTGTAAGAGGGAGTGGGCCATACCTATTCAACCACGCGGGCCCTTTGCAGGTTTGTGGATGTCACACGTCTTAGACTTTTTGGTTCAAGGACATACCGGTTTGTTCAAAATGTTTTCCTTTACTGCTTTGCTTACTAGAGAATGGGCAGCAGCGTTCTCTATGCATTTGACCACCATATGATCTGCGATCGCCAACCCGCCTACCAAACGTGACGATTATGGAAAATCCCCCCTTTTGGAGGAGGCTTATGTCCAGCAGTGCACGTCTTTCGGCTAAAATGATGATGATGATGAAGTGCCTGTCTCGGTGAGAACCCACGATCTGTTACTGGGCCACCACTCCTCGCTCATAGTCCAAGTCAATTGTAGTTTAGAAGTAGATACTAGAATAATAAACTTCTAACTTTTAGTATGATGAACTTAACAAGTGTCTACCAAAACTAGCACAGTTGGTATTGAGTTTATTAATTAAAAACGTCCCTTGAGTGCCATTTTGAAGCAAAACTTTTAGAATGAAAACGTAATAATTGAGATACCTAGGTCAGACATGAGATGATTTTGAATAGATGCGAATTCAGAAAGAAACAAAATGGTACCCTCATTTCTGTGACAGATTTCCCTGGTGCTATTCAAAATGACACAATCCTCTTGAACAATCAAGAATAGCGGAGAAGATATTACTTAATATCTTTATTACAAAAGTCTTATCCTCTGATGAAATGAGTTATAACACAATAGGCAATGACGTATTATTATGAGTAGATATATAATTCTTTATTGTATGAGTTTATCACTGCCTTTTAATTGAGTACACAGACAAAGCCCCTTAAGAATGATGTCACAAAATAATATCCATCGTTATATTTTAGGAGTATTTTAAAGGAGCATGTAATAAACAGAAATATGCTGAGAATAGGGCCTCGTTCGTTGGCAATCGTACAATGAAAATATTGAAAGTAATTACCAACACAGTTCGGCGTTTCGGTTGAAATACGTGAGCTGTTGAGCGCGTTCTGTATTCTCTCGTACGGCAACCTGCAACTCATCGACACAACGGCTCCAGTCGGGGGACACGCGGCCCCAACACGTTGGCTCCTTCAAGAATTCTGCACAAATATAGCAAACAATCAGTATTTGTATGAACAACAATAAAGGCTAAGGATGCCCATACACAGAATGAACATACAAAGGCCTACGGAAAATTGAATCATTTTAGTTTTCCGAACTGAAATGCGTAGTCGTACAATTTAGAAATGTTTATTTAGTTACACTATCACTTTATTCTTATTGAATTGTAAAAATCATGATTTGTTTATTTATATTTATTTATAACGCTTTATTATACACCAGACAATACATCAAAAAATACATTTAACACTACAGATATACATGAACATGATTATTAATGTTTTATACATATTTTGTGAATCACTAGATTTGACCTTCATAACTGATGGCTTCCAAAAAGAGTGACCGATCAGTTTTAATCCAATAGAAACTGGAAAGTTTTATTTATTTTCAGTAAGCGACTTTTCGACGCCAATATGAATGATGGATCGTGCAGAACGTAAACTTTAGTTCAAACAAACATTAAGACGATATCGATACAAATGAACGAACGCTCGGTACATCCCTGTTTCGTTTCCATTTAATATTATTACCTGCAGACGGGCAGCCACTTTTTTAATTAAATTAAAGTGTATCCAACAATATCGGTAATCCCTTTTGATTGTGGATTTGCGCTTTATATCTTTTTATTAAACTTTAAGCCCACAGTTATGAGATGCTTGCTGCGGGGTTTGTTTGGATATTTATACTTATAAGATATTCCTGTATAAGCTTTGAAATTTTCAGACTTCTATTTCAGGAACATTTGAAATAATAAAGCTGATAGCCGACATTATAATGATCTACTCTACCATTTATTAACATAGACAAAACTGAGAGGTCATTATGACAGACCGGGTGTTTAACCGATACGACGCATAGATACAAATTCTTTCTTAAATTACAAAAGATAATTTCCTTACCCCTCCTAAGAGCCGTGTCATTGGTGCACAAGAACCGCATTAGTGCGCGGGCGCCACCGATCTGCTGCTGGAGCAGTTTTTGTCCGTCAGTGGGCAAGCACCGTTTGATCCAAGCGTCCATGCACACCATGCCTGTTTGATAAGCCCTGGGAAGATACATTCTATTAGAAATTGTAACAACACGAAATAGGCTCCCGAAAAACGTTGTTTTGGCTCCCACGCTGTACTGCTTCAAGAATCGAATAGACAGATTAAATATCTCCAAGCTTTTTCATACATATGGATCAGCTAATTAGCTGCTAGAGTATCTAACCAAATAAAGAAAATACAAAACAACATCACGCTCTTTACTTTCGAAAGATTTCGTCAGAATTTATCAGTTTTTTTGCAGTAAAGCCTCGTTTAACTTGGTTAAATATGTATAATGTCCCCAAAAACAGATCTCACTTGCGTCATCTGCAGACAAATAAACCAGACATATATTATATTTATGAGAAAACAATAAGTAAGATCAACATTACATTTGTCAGAAACAAGAAAAGAAGACACAAAACAACGAAACTTTCGTTTATTGCCATGTCTGTTAGGGTTAGATGTATTATAATTGGCTAACTTTTGAGTCACAATTCGCATCGGGTGCCTTGTGTTGGCTAAATAATATTGTTTCGAAACTTTTAACTATATCGGAATGACACATGAAAAGCTTGAAAACTTTTGTATGTAGCATGAAAACGTATGTTTAAGTTAACGTAACCCTAATTATATTATAATTACTTTCAGCTTTAGGTGATACGTGCCACCGAATAAACTTTAATATATAATATATTCTTTATTTGCCTAAAAATACAGATAAATTGAACTTTAACTTCACAATTTTTGAATTTATGGTAGAGATTAATTACATAAAACATTTGGATGCTACAGAAATCTGTACACAATAGATATACTAGGTAGATAGATATCCTGTAAATAAATAAATAAAATAAATATAAGTTTATTAGGAACACTTTAGGTATAGCATTACAAAAGACACGAAGATAGCTGTAAAAGTAAAATACTGTGGCGCGGCTATCAACGCCTCACAAAAAATACACAATACATCTTAAGAGTCATAAAATATTTTAAGATTAACAAAAGGAAAAAATAAAATACGAAAAAATTAAATGAAAAACTAAAACTTTGTATGTGTTATTTTGTACAATGTAGAGAGGTGTGTATATCATCATATGAGACAGTGTTTTGCAATGAGGTTTCAATTGCTATATGTATGGGTGAACTGTGTCGATATACCTTTAGAACGAAACAAGTTTACAACAAAAACAAACGGAAACGAAAAAAGTTTTATGTTATAATTAACTTTTTTTTTTACTTTGTATGTTCATTCCTTGAATTTAAAATAAAATTAGTTTACGTTCAATTATTGCACATCCATTACAGTAAAAAGTCAAAAAAGGTCGCGTCGAGAAAACAGCTCTTCGTTGATGGGTTAGGGCGTACAGTTTGTTATCATCAGTAGTGGTCCTCAAGTTCCAAGGGAACCGGAATGTTTATTATCAATTAAAGCGGTTAATAGTTCCGCGTAATCCCAAAGGCTCCATTCACAGAACATTAAAGGGTCTAAAAGGCTTAATTGTTGGCATCCCAGAGGATTGAGGACTCAGTTAACAAAGTTAGGTATATCTCATACCCTTTGAGGTCCTCGTAGTTAGTCAAACGGTCAATCCGTAACGGGTTTCCTTCCAGCAGGGATTCAACACAATATAATGGTTTTATGAATCTAAACGGTCAATCAAAATGAGTTGTAGATTAGAGAAGTAAGGATTTTCGAAGGATCGTCGAATTGCTGAGCTTTGAGTTGAGCTGCACGATACGTGACAAATGCGTGCACTGACTACAGATACACTCAATGTGTGTTATTATTTCCTCAAAATATTATTTCAGACACCAATCTACATAGTCTTCACATGATCTGACCAAGATTGGCTTTAAATGAGACTGACCTCTGAGTTTATTTCGGTTTCTCAGAGTAGTGTAAGAGGTTGTTCTCTTAATTCTTAAAGAGGAACCTCACACACATACTGGCAGCCAATGATTGGGCTATGTCTATGTTCGAGCATTTAGGATATTCTAAAATAAGAACGTCAAATAATTTTAGGTAGGTGGTGTTCCGTGAGCTTTGATTCTATTGACAGGCGCGTCTTTGTAAGCATCTGATTATCCTACAAACTCTTGAAATAAACGTGGAGTCCCACAGCTGCAAATACACGCTTCATACAAGTAAATGAAGAGAATCTCTCAAAAGGAAACGAGTTCTCATTAATTTGATGTATTAACAGTGTGGTAGTTTATTTAATATCTGGTAACTCGTGGGTATTAACATTATGACAACTATGATCATAACTAAAGTTACACAGCCGTTCGTGCAAGATTGCCGGGCCTTGCCACCAAATATCAGCTGTGCGTAGCGCGTCCAGCGTGACCCCGCGTGACACCAAATCAGCTGGGTTGGATTTACTTCCTACGTGTAACCATGGTAAACTACTAGTGAGTTGATTCATTTGACCACCCTGTTTTGTACAAATGTTTTAAGAGTGTTAGGTGACATTCGTAGCGCCCCTTAATGTTTTAATTTATATCCTCAACAAACCTGGAGGCTCGGCTGAGCCTCCACAGTAGTGAGATAGGAAATGCCGACCTCATCTAGTTTTAAAAACATGATTGACGTGTAAAAGTGTTTGTACAAACCTACCTACTTATTTCCACAAAAACAAAAACATATCACTGGCGAACGTTAGGTACTCGCAAAGAAAATTATTTACTGAGTGATGACTGATTAAAAAATAAAAATTCTTGACACCCTAATTCCTCAATTAAATTGTTCAGTTTTCATTACTCTGGTAATTAAAAATGAACAATTTAATTGAGGTTCGATCTGCAGAGTAGTAGTTACAACTTTGAGTAAATACATAACAACTAAGCGGTTAAAGCTTGTCCATTGATACGGAACGTCCCTGCCTACGAGCATTTGAGGCGGATTAATACAACCGCTGAGGTCTAAGGTCAAGCCATTAGGAACTTAACGTGACATTAGTCGCACGGAGGCACGTACGCGAACGGCGGAGATTGGCCCTGCCATGTCTTAGAAATGTGCGTGGTACGATTGATACGTTTAGTGCGATTCATTGCAAAATACGCTATTTTAATTGCATATAAAAAGAGGCAGTGACAGACCTAAATGGATTCTTGGACATGCCAAACAAAATATAAGTAGATAGTCAAATCTCAGTATTCAATTCAAATCCTAGATAATTAATGACAATAACAATTTGGTAGGTAGTTAGTTAACGTTTGGTCGATATTTCATTCGAAAAGAAAACCTGAAGAATTTCTGTTTATTTTACCGTTGAAATGTTACATAATCTGGCAACGCTACCTTCTCGCAAATCTAACATTTCATTTCATATTATGCGAAGGGTTTCAGAGAATAAAGGCTTTTTATTAATTTTGATGTGGGTTGTGCGAGAACCTGTAAGTAATACTACTACAGCTGGACGTTTGCCGTAATTCAATCTGAAACCTTTTATTCAATTGCAGAGGTATGATCTACGGAGTTATAATTTCCGAAATCTTTTGACGATTTAAGAATTGCGGCAAATAAATGTGTAAATTCCAGAAAAAGTAACCAGACGGGTAAAAGAGTATTTTCCAATTTAATAAAAACTATTTTAATTTGAAGATTGGGACGATATATTTAACAGAAAAATTTAAATTAATTTATTTATATCCATTTTCTCAATTAAAAACGATTAAAATCAAATTTAGTTTTCGTTGTTTTGAATTTACCGCCGAAACGCTCCTTACGATGACTTTTTTTTCACATGGTATCGTGACGTCAGGTTTGTGTAAACAGCACCGGTACAAATACTTAATATGGCGCAGTTTTAGAAGTATTTGTGCACAGAGGCACCGCACACCAGTAATATCACTTTCTATCCATTTAAAATCTTGTTAATTATAAACTCAACATTTCCTTGTTTACTTACTAACTACTTTAGTTTACACAAAATTTATGTCACGTTTGGTCACGTGATAAAAAGTCATCGTAAGGAGCGTTTTGGCGGTAAATTAGAAACAACGAAAAATAAATTTGGTTTAATTGAGAAAATGGATCTAAATCAATTTACTTTTATTTTTCTGTTAGATATTTCGTCACAATGTTCAAATTAGAATAGTTTTTAATAAATTGGAAAATACCCTATTGCGTAACCCACTAAAAGCTTTAATGACTTTAATTTTGGCAGTTCAACAACATTCATTGCGTCATTTATGTTGTTGAGCAGACACATTTTTTCAACATACGAAGCAATGGTTAGCAATATCCTTCAAAATGATTCAGATTGTGATTCATAGTGTGCTGCGCAATTAGGGTGCTGATAACTTTAAAACTTTATTCATTTTAACCTAGCTTTTGCCAGCGGCTTCGCCCGCGTGGAACTTTCATCCACTATTTAACTCCCTTAGGGGTTGCATTTCGGAAAATCCTTCCTTAATCCTTGTCTACATTATAAAGGGAACCTTTGTGCAAAGTTTCAGCTTTCTAGGTACAAGGGTTTGGGCTGGGCGTTGATGAGTCAGTCAGTTAGGGGTTTTCTTTTTAATTATATAGATATATAGATGTGTGCTTAGTTTAACATTGTTCTTCTGAGCTATTTGTAAAATTTGCTAACGTAGTACAAAGATGTCGTTTTGTTGTGTGTTGCGTGTTACTCCTCTCTTTCTCTTCAAAAAGCTAGCTAAAGCAAAGATTGTTCAATAACTTAATGGGTTGATTCACTCACTGGCAGTGCGCGTCCAGCTCATGTTTGTTCCTGGGCAGGCCGACTGGTGTGCGCGGGATCAGATCCACGCACATGTTCAGGTCTGCAGCGTCGCAGTTCTCTGACTCCCCTAGTTGTGCCCCTCCGCCGCCTGAAACAATGGCATGCTTTATTATCATACATCTTTTGAGTAACAAAAGATCTTGCGAGGTTTTCAAACAGTGAAACCCTAGCCTAAACCATTCGCTAAGTTGTCAGTGTACCTGACTACGCTGCGTCTTCATTAGGAATACCGACACATAATTTTCTTAACTCAGTCCGATTCAATCTGTCTCTTGCTGCCCTCTACCAGCATTGCCGTAAGCAGAGGTCCGTACCCCACAGAGGGTGCCCTTAGCGAGCATTCGCTTTAGTTTTCAGTTTTTTAAGCCCTGGCTGGTATGGGCCTGGCCTTTATTTATAAAGGTTATCACAGGCAAGTCCGGTTGAGCAGCAGACGAAGGTTGTCCTTCGAGATGCCATTCCAAAATAAAAATCTTAACAAAAATCTATAAAAAACCAGCAACAAGAAAATCTAATAACACAAAAAGGATGGCCGGAGAACTGTGTGGAAATAATCAACAATCAACTGACGACGATTTCCAACACATTGTGTTCGCCCTCTCTATTTGTGCCTACAATTGCTCTATTGTGCAAAATGTGAAGACATCCATTGTTATCCTGACGTGTCAACATGTCGTATCATGTCAAACTGTATCATAAATATTTTACAGCCGTACGTAGACTAAGACGTAGGGACGGCTAAACTAAATGTCTAAACTTATACTTAATAATAATAAAGCTAAAGCGTTGGTTCATTTGTTTGTTTGAACGCGCTAATCTTCAGAACTAGCTATCGAATTTGAAGAAATTGTTTTGCATATGACAGGCCAATTCTTGAGGTTATATGTAAAAAATTAAGACACGCTAAGATTCTGGAGCCGAACAAAAAGAAAAAAGTGAGAAAGAATGGTATTTAAGCGAAAAACAAGTAATAGCGCGGTTAAGCAATGGGATACGACGGGGTGCGTTGGGGAAGCAACAAAATTTCACGAGGACGAAATCGCGGGCAGAAGCTAGTATTTAAATAAACTTATCTTTAATCTCTATGGGTTGAACTATGGAGAAACTGCCCTGAGGCATAAACAAACTACGTGTCTCTTTTCTGAGTCGCTGTATGATAAGCAAGCAAAGGTAACTCATGAGTAGTGATGGGTCGAGAAAATATTCTATCACGGAGAATGTTCTCCGACCGGGAATATTCTGCAATGTTCTTTTCGACGACAATATTCACAGAACATGGGGAATTTTAATGGCAATAGTTGAATAGTAGACCTATTAATTTAAATTAGATATTAATCATGATCATGTAACTGCCATTACTGTACTGCAGTCCCTCCAAAGGTGCCAGATCGACTATGTCAGTCAGACTCTAGGACCAGACCTCGAAATCTATCCTTATGCAGCGAAGTGTTAGATAGGGAGATGTTGTCTCTCCGTATTCGTATCAGTCTTCACCGCTACACTGGAGGATTTCTTCAAGGTTCTGGGCGGGAAAGGGGCTGGCATCAACATCAATGGCGAGTAAACCACCCACCTTCGGTTTGTCGATGATATAGTTATCGTGACTGAGGTGCTGCACTCGAAATTGTGGACGAATACGTTTACCTAGGACAAACTGTCCAGTTAGGTAGGTCCCACTTCGAGAAAGAGGTCAATCGTCGAATCCGACTCGGCTGGGCAGCGTTCGGGAAGCTATGCACTTCTCGTTCCGCTTACCCCAGTGTCTGAAGACGTAAGTTTCTGACCAGTGCGTGTTGGCAGTGATGACATATGGAACCGAAAGGTGGTCGCTCACAATGGGCCTCATAACAAGGCTTAAACTCACCCAAAAGGCAACAGAGAGGGCTATGCTTGGAGTTTCCTTACGTCATCGAGTCAGCAATGAAAAGATCTGCAGGAGAACCAAGGTAACCGACATAGCCCGAAGAATTGCCAAACTTAGGTGGCAGTGGGCAGGGCAAGTTGCTCGCAGAACAGATAGTTGATGGGGCCGAAAGGTTCTGGAGTAACGAAATTTATGAGAATATTCTTAGAAGTATTCTCAACAATGTTCTCGCTCATCAGAATTCACTTAGAGTTGTAGAGTACTAAGATTATTTAGACATGCGACTTCGTAAAACGTTCAGATGCACTCAAAACTTTTAATTAAGTACTATAAAAAAGATCGATACCGTGGAGACCTCCATTTTTTAATTCTTTTAATATAACAACAAAGTTCTCGCTAGGAGGATATTCTGGGGAATTTTCTATCGGTAGTCGTGGGTTATTGTCATATTTGTTTCTTCTCCAAACAAAAAAAAAGATCGAACTGGTACCTCTACACTGCGTTGTTTTCTGAATACTGTGTAGTTTTTATTTTGGCGTTTAAAAGCAAACTGAATTTTCGTACAAAGAAGTGCAGGAAAAGTTTTTAGAAAACAGTGAATTTCATCAAAGTTTGATGAAATGTTTACTCAAACTGTGTTACTTTTGTTTTGATCAAATTCAATAGTGTGTGAAGTATCACAACACACTCGTAAAGTATCGTTTGACAATTCAAAACATACAGACATACATCACAGCACAACATCATCACACACTGAATGATGGTGTGTGATGATGTTGTGTGTGTCTTAGCCCATAGATGCAACCAAACTGCCAAACTTAAGTGACAGTGGGCAGGGCACGTTGCTCGTAGAAAAGATAGCCGAAGGGGCCGAAAAGTTCTGGAATGGCGACCGCGTACTGGAAGATTTAAAGTTGGAAGGCCTCCCATAAGGTGAACCGATGACCTTGTGAGGGCTGCAGGAATCCGCTGGATGCGGGAAGCACAGAGTGGCGGAGCTTGGGGGAGGCCTATGTCCTGCAGTGGACGTCTTTCGGCTGAAATGATGATGATGATGAACGATTAAAATACATAATTAAATTCAAACATGGCTTACATCGGCATATTAATTAAACATTCAGTAAACGCACTCGTATTTGTTCAGTTAAGTGGCGCAGCGTGAATTAATTAAGGCTGACACAATTTAAAATGTTTACTCAGAAAACAGTTATATAATAAAATAGTTACTCGCGTTCCCAGTTAGAGACTGGACCACCATCATGTTCATCTCAGCCGAACGACATCCATTGCTGGACAAAGACCTCCCCTGCACATTGCCACAAAGACCTCCCCTGCACTTTGCCACAAAGACCTCTCCTGCACTTTGCCACTGACCTCCCCTGCACTTTGCCACAAAGACCTGCGTCATTATACGAATTCCCACGACCAGTAATCTTTAAATGCTGTTTTCTAAAATCGGCGATGTGGTTCCTTAGAACAAAATTCTATATCTTTAATAGCTTCAGAGTTTCCATCTCAACGAATCACATCCGCAATTATTGAGGTTTTATATCTATAAGTGTCGCGATTTAAAAGTAAGGCGATACTAGCTTATTAACCGACTTCCAAAAGGAGGAGGTTCTCAATTCGTCGGAACCTTATTATTTTTTTTTTTTCAAAATCAAAATCAAAATCAAAATATTTTTATTTCACATAAACCTGCAAGGGCACTTATGAAACGTCAGAAGCTAGGTGCACGGTTCCAATTTGTCGCTTCCTATGGAGAAGAGCCGGCAAGAAACTCCACGGTTACTCTTTTAAAAATAATTGGATTTTATAATGTTTTCAAATTACAGTGATATTAGGTATGGGAGGACAGTGCAGGCCTGTCAATAAGTACCAGGTACTTAGAGGAATGAAAATAAAGAACAGAAACTGTAGGCCTACAACGTTCTCTCATTCACAATATGTAAAAGAATCTACATAAGTAAAATCAACCTATTTAAACCAAGTGATATGATTTCCATGAGAATCACTAATAAATACTCGATATTACAAGGGTTGTATAATGTCAAATAATGACGAGAATATGTCAGAAAGTGTAAAAAATAAAATAATTAAAATTAACATTGTAATTTGGAAGCAGTTAATAGACGCTCACAAAGTTATGGTGCTAATGAGTTACCAGGGAAGCCACATGTGCAGAAGGAATTAATGCCAAACTTCCTTGTCTTCAACGTAGTCTTTTATCTTATAATATGCTTTTTTGATAAGGACACGTTTGATGTGAGTTTTAAACTTTCCATCGCTAAGTTCTGTAACCGATTTTGGCAACTTGTTATAGAAGCGGATACTGTTTATTAGAAATGACTTGCTAGTTTTAGTTAATCTAAATTTTGGAATCACAATTTCATCTTTACTACGTGTATTTAGATTATGGAAGTCGCATCTTTTTTTGAAAAGACCTAAATTTTTGCGAACATACAAGATATTTTCTAGGATATAAAGAGAAGGCAGAGTTAGTATGTCAACTTCGTTGAATTTGTTTCTAAGAGACTCGCGAGGCCCCATTTTATAGATTGCGCGGATTGCCCTCTTTTGTAGAATGAAAACTGAATCTACGTCAGCTGCCGACCCCCACAGCAGAACGCCATAAGACATAATACTGTGAAAATAAGCAAAGTATACTAACCTAGCTGTGGCTACATCAGTCAACTGCCTTATTTTTCTTACTGCGTAAGCAGCTGAGCTTAATCTACTTGAAAGAGCTCTAATGTGGGCACCCCATTGCAATTTTGAATCTAAAGTAATTCCTAGAAATACAGTTTCCGAAATAGCATCTAGTTTCTTGCCATCAAGTTTTAAATTTAGCCCTACTTGGGGTACATTTGGTAATGAGAACTTAAGACATTTAGTTTTGTTCGCATTGAGTAAAAGATTATTAGCCGCAAACCATTTCGAGAGAACAGCTAGACTATCGTTGACATGTAAGACATCCGTATCTTTTCTATCTATTCTAAAAATAAGAGAAGTGTCATCAGCGAATAAAATTATATCCGAGAAGTTAGCCATCAGGTAAGGAAGGTCATTAATATAAACTAGAAATAAAAAAGGGCCAAGAATTGAACCTTGAGGCACGCCCATCTTAACTAGAGACCCCGAGGACGTTGCCCCGTTAACATTTACTTTTTGCTGCCTGTTTGATAAATAGGAAAGCACAAGATCAGCAGCTCGTCCACGAAGTCCGTAGTGGTGTAATTTACAGATGAGTGTATTGTGGTCAACGCAGTCAAACGCTTTTGAGAGGTCACAGAAAATGCCAATTCCATCCTGGGACTTCTCCCATGATTCCAAAATGTGACTGATGAGTTGTACTCCCGCGTCAGTCGTTGACCTACCTTTCGTGAAACCAAACTGTCGACTATGTAAAATCCCATTTGAGTTAAAATGTGACAACATCTGGTCCAACATGATTTTTTCATAAATTTTGCTCAATGCTGGAAGCACAGATATAGGTCTATAATTAGAGGGATCACTCCTACTACCCGATTTGAAAATTGGTACTACTTTACTATGTTTCATTAAGTCAGGAAACGTACCAGTGTCTAAACATTGATTAAATATGCCTGTTAGGACAGGGGCAATTGTGTCAATGATATCTTCAAGAACCTTAACGGAAATCCCCCATAAGTCTTCAGTGTTTTTTATGTTAAGACTTTTAAATGCTGTTGTAATTGTGGCAATAGAAATGGGTTTGAATTCAAAATTTGGAATGTCCTTACTGAAGTTTTCTTTAAGAAGAGATTCAGCTAATACAGATGATGACGGGAGAGATTTCGTAACCTCTATTGGGATGTTGGTAAAGAAATGTTCTAAAGTCTCAGCAACTTTTAACTTATCTGAAATAGTTTCATTATCAATTTTTAGAGCTAATTCAATCTGATCTCGCTGTTGTGTGTTTCCAGTTTCTTTGTTAATTACCTGCCACACAGCTTTTATTTTATTTTTAGAAATATTAATTTTGTTACTTATTAATTTAGATTTAGCTTGAGCGCAGACTCTTTTAAATATCTTAGAATAGTTTCTTACATAATTATGAAGGGCCTGATCAGAAGTCAATGATTTTTCGTGATACAAATTATATAAGATATCTCTGCTTTTTCGAATGCCAGCTGTGGCCCATTCGCTAAATTTTGGTTTAGCAGAGATTGTGACTTTTTTTACAGGACATGCTTTATTGAATTCTTGGCATACTGTAGAAAAAAATGTGTCATAGTTTATATTGGGATCTTGTGAATCAAAACTTGCTGTTGAGAGATTGCTAAGAACATAATTTTTAAATGTTTTCAATTTATTTTTAGTCAGAGGTCTCAATTCAATGGTTTTATGTAGTTGTAACTTTTTATCTAAGTCAAACGATACAAGCTGACCAGTATGGTCTGACCTGACGCCACTAATTAAGGAAGAGTCCTTTATTTTACAATTAGTAAATACATTGTCTATGCATGAAGCTGTGGTTGCTGTTATTCTAGTCGCTTCATTAAATATACATTTTAAATTGAATGATTTAAACAATGAGATAAGCTTACATTTTTCTGGTGAGTTAACTAATAGATCAATATTTAGGTCACCACACACAAAAACTAATTTATTATCTTTAAAAAGTTTTATGTATGTTCCCCGATTACTCGAAGATGGCTGGATCGATTTGGATAATTTTTTTTTGTTTGAAAGGGTATACTTTCCAGGTGGTCCCATGATCATCAAGTCAGGATCTGATGATGGGATCCTGGAGAAATAGAGAGAACTCTTCAAATTTTATAGGCAGACTTGAAGCAATTTGTGTAGTTTTTGGAAGAATACTTTCTCGGAGTGGTTTTGTTTTTTTTTTTGTTTTTGTGGTTCCATTTCAATTTGGTGAAGATCTGATGAAGAACTCCGGAGATAGGCACGGAAATCCTCAATAAATGATAGCAAATGGACTGGGATTGCTGAAATCTCATGTCTGTCTATTTTTTACACCAGTTAATAACGTAACATCACGCCGGTACGCTGTGAAGGGGTAAGCACATGTGAACCACTAAAAAGTGAAAAATAAAAAACTTTTTTCAAAAAAATAAACAACCGACTGCCAAAAAAACACTACAAAGTGAAAAATAACTTTAATTTCGGAAGGCGGTGACAAAAAAAATAAAATATATATCCCGAGTCACCGACTTCCGTAATTAAAGTTATTTTTCACTTTGTAGTGTTTTTTTGGAAGTCGGTTGTTTATTTTTTTACTTAACCATTCGTCCAAATTTTATGCAGTGAAAGGGAGAAGTCTTTTGTTTTAAATACTTGACAAGATAAATGTATTTATTTTGATATTAATTCATAATTGTTGATAATATGACCAATAAACATGACCTAACGATTTTTTTTTTATTAAAAAACTACTTTTTGTGACTTAAATATATAAGTTAGACATATGATGTTACTGATTTTTTTTTGTAGGCATTATCAAGTTCTACAAATTTTCTCCAGAACTCAATCTTAAAACTCTCATAGTTACGGCAGCGTTCGTAAGAAACGTTTTCGTTCGACCATTTTTTCTCCGACTTACTTTGCAAATCCGACTACCACGAAAAAGTATTTACATTTGTCGGGTTAATGTCTATACATTAGATACGACGATTACGATAGGCTATCCTATGATATTAAAAAATAACGTAGCTTTCTGTTGGTAAGAATTTTCAAAATCGGTTCAGTTGATCCAGAGATTACCCTACAACCTCACACCTCACAAACTCACAAAGTTTACCTCTTTATATTATTAGGATAGACAATTAACATGACCTAGGTACCGATTTAATTTTGTAAGCTTTATTTTAGGATATAATTTAGCTTATCATTGAATTTTAATAAAAATTTGTTACTACGTTGTAACTTCGTATATATATCTATCTATTTGATGTGTACTCCGATAGCGGCAAAAATAGAAATATTTGTTCAACATCTATGTTTAGCAAATAAAAACTTTGACTTTGAATTTTATCATGCAATCATTCAAATTGTTACTCAGAGAAGCTACCTACTTTGTGAAACGCCGGTACGCAGGAGTACGTGGCCCATGGGAAATGCTTTTTACTCCTGACTAAGCCGTTTATAAAATCCTTTTTTATCAGTCGTTGTACATACGGCCTACATTTAAGTAAAAACGAACAAATACGGATTTAACGTGCGCTCTGTGTATAATTTAGTAGATACCGGCGGCGGGCAAAAACCTCGTATCGTTTGTATGTACATACAAGCAAAACATCGTGTTTATGATCCCGAAGGGTTAAGCTGTCACAATTAGAAGCATTGTTAGACTAGAAATCACATTTATAACACGATTATTTGTTTTGTTTACTGACATAGAAATGGAAAAGGCTTTCAGTTCGAAGGCTCTTCAAAATAGATAGTAGGTCAACTTACCTGAAAAAAATTATTAAGTAATTATCGTTTATTTGTACGTCTTCCCTAGTTTAGTTCAGTGCCGAAAATATGAAATCAAAAGCAATAAAGAACTTACACCGTAACATCATTTTTGTTTCAAAGTAGAGTTTCACTTTTTATATTCCCAAAGTTATTCAATTGCTTTGGACATAAAATTATCTCAGCAAGTATCTATCCAAAATAATAGATTGTCTTTGATAGGCACTTAAGGATTAAAGCGTTTTATATCTTTTGAAACGCCATACTTTACGCCCACAATATCGTTTTATTTCCTTTCCTTTTAAAATGTTCCGTAAAGGCCTTTTTAAGTCTATTGAATTCCATCTTTTATTCTTTGATGAAAGTCGACTGTCGAGAACTGATAAACGGCGGACCATGCGTTCGCTAAAAGAACAAGATGGTCTTTATTGGTTTACACAGCCGTAAGGCTGCAACGTGACATGTGAACATGTGCCAGTAGACGGGAACAAACACCAATTTAGCTCCTGTCGCTATTTTCAGAGCAATGGCACGATGAAGGAAGATAGAGAAGTTCGGCCTCCACCAAATATTAGAGCTGGGCCCACTAACAGTACTGGGTCGAATGGATAAAAGATATATTGTTTAATATTGAACACGTTATTATTGTCATTGATCGCCCAGTGGTTGAAATTCGACCATGTTTGTTTCATTAATTTTATGTATTTCTACTGCATTATAATAAAAAAATATGAGCTTTCTGCACTGCTTCTCTATATTAACTGTTACAGTCACAAATTTCATACTCCTCCGTTCATGTAATATTCGTAAAAAGGGGTACCTACAAAGTTTTTGCTTATATAGATCACTACTCATTTTACATGATGACGCACTCTCTCAGCTCTTATTCACAGTAAAGTAGTTTTACCTCTGAAAGCAGCCTTATTGCACTGAAGATAAAGATCACTGTGATTTTGACAGACGTGTCAGGGGCAACAACCCAAAAGCAACCTGTTCACAAGTGTTATAAAGATCACTGTAATTTGGACAGAGATGCAAAAGCAGAGGTAAAATAACTGTGAATGGTTTGTTAACTGTCTGATTTTATAATCTTCTAGATTGGAAAAAGTGTTTATCTCTTTCAATTTATAAAATACTCGCGGAGGTTGCATGATTCTCTATAATACCGATAACTTATAAGGGGTGTTTTATATGTATACCATGCTTTAATATATTTATGGTAAAGCTGGAATTTAGATTGTTGGATCAGAATTTAACGAATTTGAAATTATTTACTTTTAGAGAATTTCCTTACAAATTATGTGTGAGCTCCGAAGTGAACTTTACATAATATTTATTTATTAAAACTGAATGCACAAGTAAACAATACTGTACAAAGGCGGATTTAAAGCCTGAGACATTTTCACTATATCAGCATTGTATTACTGTCTGTCTCGATGTCCATTGCAATAGTACCTTCTGCGACGGATTATTTGGTGGTAGCTGTGGTGAGCATGTACCTAGTTGAGCAGAATTAGCTTTAACTTTAAGCTTTCCGTCGACACCCCTGTGGCCGAGTAGTAGTCTAGGCACGAATTTCATGTCGTTCACTTTGCCTTACTCACCAATCCTACTGTGAATACCCACATAGGTACTACATAATCTTCAAAATACGTGTTTGTTGTTGTTTGTAGCCAAAGAAATAGTTCCCCGGTTTCATTCCTCAATTCCTTTGATCGCAACGTATTTGGTTGGCCACATTTCTGTACAACAAATAATTTAAGAGTCCCAGAAACAATGGTGTTGATTTTCTATTTAAATGGCATTTCTTGATAACTTCGTTTGGTAAGTAAGTAAACGCTTTTTTTTTTTTTTTTTTTTTTCTGGGTGGGAAATCATCAAATAACTTCTCCCGCTCTGGGTGGAGCGGGAGGGCGTGTCAGACTTTTACTGACTAAAACCCACCCGTGTTCCCTCAGTTGCCTGTGTGCCAGGGGCGGCGGTATCTCTTTCGAACAACCCGCACCCCCGGCAGGCATCGGCCCTTGCGGGCCCCTCTGTTGCTGCTGACATCTCTTTGAGGCGCGCGTGGAACACAACGCGCCGTCGACCCGGGCTTGGTCCTTACCGGACAGCGAGGTACCCATTACTCGCCGTCCGCAAGCCCGTGCCTACGGTGGCCGGGAATCAGCCTGGGATTCCCGACGCCCAGGGCGTCTCCTGCGAAGGCCACGGCTGTGAGGGCGCATGTACTGCATCTCCCTCACGTGCGCCGCCTCCCTCTTTGCGAGCATAACTGCTTCGCTGAAGGAGGCGACTGCCAGCCATGCCCTCTCGCTCCGTACCATGGCCTGGACCAGGGTCGGACGCGAGAGATCGCCGCCGCCGATCACCTCCACGAGGACACGACGGTGCTCCGCCCAAGCCGGGCAGACCTCCACCGTATGCTCCACCGTGTCCTCTGGGCGATCTTCGCAATGGAAACACCCGGGCGTTTCCTCCCGCCCAATCCGAAACAGGAACCTCCCGAAACAGCCATGTCCGGTGAGGACCTGTGTCAGACGGAAGGTGAGGACGCCATGCCGCCTCTCAAGCCACTCCTCAAAGAGGGGACTTACCGCCGCAATCGCGGCGTGCCCAAAGTAAGTAAACCCTGGCGTTTAAAATTTGCTAAAGATGTAAACAGCAATGGCTGCTCGGAATGCTGTTTTTTTTTGTTTAGTGATGTGATTCATTGAATTTTAAGTTCAGGGTAATCGATGTTACAATTACATTATTTTCGCGCAGAGTTATTATGATTTGAATTTAAAAAATAATCTGTTTGATTTAATTATGAAAAATTTACTCGAAGTTTGTGGTTTTATTCATAGATTACTTTTTATATAAAAAAATATTATATTTGATGAAAAGAAAACTGCATTTTTACGCCAAAGGCTTTTTCTCCGCCCTTCTAGTAAACCCATTTTTTTCCAAATACTACTATAGTAGTTTTATTAAATAGTAATTTTACATTATCTATATCTATATACATACATACATACTTAAAATAAATCTGTAGATGGGCTGTTTCTGTATATTCAAATTATTAAAAAAAAATTGGGATGTTAAGGGATAACCAACAGATCTATGAGATTAGAGAGAGCACGCGAAGGAAAATTTTTAAACAACAAATAGCACCAAAATGTAATCTAGTAGAGCATTGCTCGAAGTACCAAGCCGTAGAGATATTTAATAAGTTACCTTCTGATCTAAAGATCCTGATTTATAACACCCACCAGTTTAAAACAAAATTAAAAGCCTTTTTATTAGAAAAATGTCTGTATAATATATCGGAACTAATGTCACACAATAATAATAAATGATCTAGTTTTTATTTTGAAATTATATAATTTAGAATCTTTGACATTATTATTGAAAACTGGCTGACATTATATTGAAAACTGGCTGACATTATATTTTAAACCTTTTTGTCATTATATTTAAAACTGTTTCATACTATATTCAAAACTTTTTAGCACTGTACTTGAACTTCATTTGGAGGTTAATTAATATTAATAGCTGTTCTCTGTATTTGTAACTAAATTTCCTGTGTATATATATTCAACACAATGTAAATTGTTTTTTATGAATAAATGAAATGAAATGAAACGATATGACAATTTTTTGAATTTTTGTCTGTTTATCGGTTTGTCTGTTTATCTGTTTTCTGTTTAGATGTGTGATTTGTACAGGTATCACGTCAAAACTCCGAAACCAATATGGTTAACTTTCATACTCAAATATTGTTTATAACTTGGAGTATATTTGATTTTAATTTCATCGCAATCGCTTTGCTCAATCTAAAGATATGATCAATTTAAAGTGTTCAAGAAGAATGTAATTACGTAATGTTGAAACACGCAATGACATTTAGTGGCGCGGACTGCTTCTAACAAATATTATATGTAATGATAACCATAACAAATTATGTTAATAACTAGGAGTATATTTTAGTTTTTGTTTCATCGCAATCGCTTTGCTCTATCAAAAGACATAATCAATTTAAAATGTTCAAGAAGAATTTAATTACGTAATGTTGAAACACGTAACGACATTTATTGGCGTGAAATGGTACTAACAAACATAATATGTAATAATGATCATAATAAATTATGTTAATAATAACTCTAGGACGAAATTAAATACTCAAAATACTAATACTTAAATACGAAGTAGCGGACGAAGAGCTAGTATACTATCGGTCTTATTCATAAAAAGTTATCGAACATCTAAACAGTTGCTAAAGTCTGGTTTACAAAAAGTGCTATTCATAAACGCATTTTAGCACTAAAGTGTTCTTTAAACCTATTATAAAGTTATAAACGCCAGCACCCTACTTTAACAGTGTTTTAAGGAAAAAATGGCCGATTATACAGCAGCTGATTGATTACAAAGAAAATGACATTTGACCATTTGACGTACAAATATTGTGTGTCAACAAATGTCAATTTTCAAGCAATCAGTTGACAGTTACAATTTCAAATTATTTGTCAAATTCAGATAACAATGACGTCAGCGCGTCAGAAGTATCGAAACTGTAGACAATTATGTAGTTGCCAGTACGCAATAATGTCTATGGTCACAATTATTCGGTGTGTAGGCAGACATTCTTGTTAGACGATTCGATGTGTTGGTCATTTTGTTGGGTGATTTCATTAAAATGGCAACATTTTGATTTATAAACAACATTTTAGTTATAGAACGTTTTATGAATACAAAATTTTATCAAAGGTTTTATAAGCTTATCGAGCAGTTTAACTAATGAATGTCTTAAACCTTCGATAAGCTTTTTTTATGAATAAGACCGTTAAAATTTATGAGTTTGTATGTAGGAGGTAATCTTCAGATTTACTAATCTGAATCCGAAAATTCTTTCAGTGATAGAAAGCTATGCTATCGCCAAACGCAATAAAATGTTAAACGCGAGCGAAAGCCCGGCAGAAGCTAGTATTATCATAAGAAACTAATCTTACTTGCTAGACACAATCATTCTATTACTAGAACAATATTGAGCATCATGTAACTTTTACAGACAGGGGGGTTATTTGCCAAATATAAAGTAAACAAGCTTACTCAGCGCTGGGTCTATTTGAATATACTTTCACGGCTTTCATCCCTCAAAGACAATGTGGCGTAAACCCTTAGCTTATCCTACTGATCCACCTATGAGACACATAGCCTGAGGATAAAGCCGAAAATTGGTAGGAACATGCGATTTCCGTTTCCCGAATGTTTTTACGGGAATCGTAAACAGAACTCAATACAAAAGTTACTGTATTCTCTTATTTTCAATCTCGTGGTTTTATTATTTGATAAAAAACACCAGGAATATGTCAGATTTCCATTTTAATCTAAGATATCAAAGAAACTGGGAATGTATGCGGAGCTGTTCCGATTTCTCGTGTTCGAGAGGTTTGCAAAGGAATAGATTGGCTGCACGGTCACCGTACGTCGGCGTCGTAGACAGCACGTTTGTTAGTAACATATTACATTTTATGCCCAGCGCACATGCGGTAGGGCTTACGTCGGATTATGATGTCATAGTATAAAGACTTGCGCACATTTTTATTGGAAACACATTTTTAATGTATCAATCTGGAAAAACCTACCCTCTCACTAGGAGTCCGACGTTGATAGCTGAGCCACAGTTTTAACTTCTACAGCTATCATTATTTAGACATTGTTTTTTGTTCAAATGAACGATTATTGTTAATATTGTTATATGTGCGGGCAACATTGCAACGCGACGCATTGCAAAAATCCTCCTTCATCACTTTTGTAATTTTCGATAAACCAACGCACATTACAAGCGGCCTGCTGCGCAATATTTTGTCCGCTGCGCACGATACATAAAGATGACGGACGCCACTCTCACTCAATATTGCGCTGTTGTTGCAAATAGTGTAGTTACCTGTACCTTATACGGAACCTTTTACCCGTCCTTTTACCTGCAGAAGGTTCCGTACAATCTTTTGCGACGAAAAACAGTAAAATTATCGTATCTACGCGAACGACTCTTGCATTTTTAACACAATGCGCCCTGTTCTGGGACTTGCTTCGTCCCATTTACCAGAGTTCTCTTATCAGAGGTGCTAAGAATAATTGAGGGCAATTTTTATGTTTTCACAGCCAGAAGGCAGGGTCAATAGAAGTGGTAGAAAATAAAAGTGATTGTCATTACCGGGTATCGCCGAAAGCACTTTAGCATCTAGTTACATTAGGACGCGTGGTACACCTAAGGGCGAATGTTGGGGTACTCGAAGTGAAATGGGTGTTTGTAACTACCATCCACCAAAATGACTGCAAGAATCTAAACCGACATTCACTCGGACATAATAAAATCGCAGTAAGATTATTTCGTGTAGTGGATTTTCAACTATCGGTGTTGAAAAGAGCAGTGAGAATTAGAGTGCAGCGCGACTAAAAAACACTGTTCCATTTTCGACTCTCTGCGCTAAAGCAATGCATTGAAGATCCGGCTAAGCGACTAGTACGTATAGCTACTTCACTGTCTATGGGTATTTATGACGTCACGGGTAGACGTGGATCTGCTACAAATGTTACGAACGCAACCGACCTATTCTGTAACAATCTCACAGTGAAAACTTAGGTGAAGCGAGCTTGAAGTGAACTGTCATTCCACCTGATGCTACCGATTGATAAATGATTTTATTTCTTTCAGGCAAAAATGTTGCCTTCACACGGGCGTAAGGTGAAAAATTTATTCACTTCATTACTTTTCTGGTAGTAACGAAACGGCCAAGCCACATATTTTCACTAAAGTGTAGAGTTTTTGAAGTTAGGGCTTGTAGAGTTAGGGCGTGTAGTTAAAAGCTTGGCTCTACATGAGATCTAATAACTTTTTGACAGTGCCACATGGTCTCGTCTTGCCAACATTTTACATGAAAATGTTTTTGGTGGGTCTGATAACTCAGAGAAAGGCCGATTCATACTCTTTTAAAGTCCAGACATAATCTTGGTCAGATCCATGAAGACCATGTAGATTGGTGCTTGAAATGGTCTTTTGAGGAAAGCACCATACAGACTGAGTGAACCTGTCCAGTCAGAGCACGCATTTGTCAGTAACCGTGCAGCTCAACTCAAAACATAAGGAGCTCGATTCGACGAAGAAATGACACTATTGACAGCTCACTACATAGCGTCGTCGCCAGCACTCTGAGCAATAGACTAATACGCAAGCTAACTACTCCTAAGGACAGTAAGTTAGATAGTTATTTCGAAAAACATTTAGCAACAATTTTATATATGGTACAAGATAGTAAATCTTGTACCGTATATAAAATTGTTGTTGATGAAAAAAGAAGTGAATAAAAAGGTAATAAACGTTGGTTGTGACTCATGTCCAGCGGCTCATATATTTTGTTACTTAACTTGCTACGTTTTACGACACTAGTTAGCCATTATCTGCCTCGAGTGATTATGGGACCTCATAAATTATACCTCATAAAAATAAGCAAGAGAATGTTTACTGCGTTAGAAAAATATTTTTCATTGTCTCCTATATTTATAGGATTATAACACAAAGGATCTGCCCTGCTAATTGTAAATGCAGCACTTGAAAAAAGCGGTTTCGAGAAAAACGCGGAATTCTAAAAGTAAAATTTTCATGCAAGTGCTGTGGATCTCGTTAACAAAAAAACATACTTCCAGTACCCAAATGTTTTTATTTTTCGCTTTTGCAGAAATGGCATCCTTAGGGGCAAACCTATATGGGAAAGATAAAAATATTTGGGTACTGGAAGTACGTTTTTTTGATAACGAGACTCACAGTATTTGCATGAAAATTTGACTTATAGATTTTCGCGTTTTTCTCGAAACCGCCTTTTTGCAAGTACTGCATTTACAATTATCAGGGCAGATTTGTTGTTTCGTGACATTAATTTATCCGCCTTATTTATAAAGGTTGCTCAAAGTCCAGAGATGTTTAAATGTCCAGAACTGTATGGTTAAACAGACGCGAATCATTACTTAGGTAACTTTAAACAACGTTTATAAGTAGAAAAGAAAATAAAAAATATTTACTGTGCAGGTACAGTAGGATACAGATTCAGTAAGCATACATAGGTTAACATCAAGTGGAAACGACAGTATTGAGTAGCTTTAATAATACTACAGCTAGTTACATATATTATTTGCCCGTGAACCCCAAACTATAGACAGTTGGTCTGTATCTTGGGGTTCAGGATACGAATTCTAAAGTGGAGACTAGAGAGGTGCTTTCAAGTATGGTATTTTATGAGTGTATGTGTAAAGTTTGTGTGGTTTCTGGGGTGTGTGTGGTGTGTTGTGTGTGTGTGGTGTGTGTGTGTGTGGCGTGTAAAGGTATGTGTAAGTGTGCATTTTGTTCTTGTAAATAAGGGGGGCTAATGTTAAGTAAATAGTTATATCAGCAGATAAGCTAAAAATCTCGAAGGAATAAAAAAATAGGAGGGAATAGAATTAGTAATAGATTTGGTTTCTGGCTCATATTTCTTGTATGAAGCGCTTTCAGTGACTGTCATGACACATACCTGTCAATGTGGTGGTCAGAAGCATGAATAAAATCTGGCTAAGTATGTGATTGGGATTATGTGTACCCTATTCCCTCAATTATTGCAAAAATAAAATAGCAGTTACTTACTTTAAAAAAAATACAGGCATTTAATTTGCAAGTAACATTCTAAATTTAAAAAGAAAAAGAAAATACAAAGTACTGACTTTTAATTATTATCATGAAAATAGCAATTTAAGCGGAAAGCTCACCAATTAATAAAATAAAATAATTGGCAATTGAAAATAAATGGTAGGTACTTTGTAACCTTACATAACGATCGATTTTGCGAGATGAATGGTCTAAATCCTTACAAGTGCCCAATAAGCCTGATTAACCCTGAATAAATTACTTGTAATACCCTATTACTTGTAATTATAAAATAATATCAGCTTCGTATCATATAATACCGAAATGAGAAGCTAAAATTATGAAAATAAATCTGAATGTATAGAACCTATTAAGTATAGACGGAAAAATTATGATTACCTAATTTCCATTAAAATTTACCGGAATTGATCAATTCTACTCCTGGCTAAATAATAACAGCCGCACGGGTCGATTAAAAGTAAATGTACGCTTGCCGCGGTTGGTTCGTGGATGGGTGACCATCCACTACATACCGAAATGCGCCCTCGTGGCCCTAGTCGCCGCAGGAGACGCCCTGGGCGTCGGGAATCCCAGGCTGATTCCCGGCCACAGTAGGGCGTGGGCTTGCGGATGGCGAGTAATGGGTAGCTTGCTGTCCGGTAACGACCAAGCCTAATTGACCCTGATTGCGTAATATACGTTTAATCATAATCGGTTTCATTTTGACAGTTCAACAATATTCATTGCGTTATTTACGTTGTTGAACAGACACATTTTACAAACATATGAAGCAATGGTTTAGCAATCTGTTTTAAAACGAAACAGATTATGATTAATCGTGAGTTACGCAATCAGGGTGCTGGTCAAGGGCGCGTTGTGTTCCACGCGCGCCTCAAAGGGATGTCAGCAACAACTGATGGGGCCCTCCAGACCCGATGCCTGCCAAGGGTTCGGGTTGTTCGAAAGAGATATCGTAGCCCATGGCACACAGGCAACTGAAAGAACAGAGGTGGGTGTTAGTCAGTAAAAGTCTGACACGCCCTCCTGCTCCACCCAGAGCGGGAGAAGTTATTTGATGATTTCCCACACGCAAAAAAAATACCGTTGGTCCCGTCTGTCATTCCTAGATGTTTGACAATCGTTACGGGTAGTCAGAAGCCCAATAGTTGGACACAAGTCTTACCATGGGGTATTGTGTTGCCTAGTACCTGGGTTGTGGAAGTCAAATAGTCAGTTGCTTCATGCAAAATACTGAAATTCAGTTGCATCCGATTAGACTGGAAACCGTCACCAACACAAGTGGTTGGGAAAGCTAGGCAGATTGACGATATTAGTGGAATCACGTTAAGTATGTAAATTAAATGATAGAACAATTGTGTTACATAAGTTTTTTGTTAAATCCATAAGTTTTTTGTTAAATCCCATAATTCAGCTACATACGATAGTAGTTCAGTTGTTTTGCGCGATAATTCCAACGTTTGGTTTTAGTAAAAAGAATTAATCATGTAGTTATAATCTAATGGTAGTTTTTTTGCTTTGTTTATAGGTTCTTAGCCTCTATAAGATTCATATGTATTTAAAACTCCAACTCCTCTGTAAGTGGTTTAAATGTACGTATTTTTTCAGTTACCAAGCGTTGAAGCCATCGCCTAAACAATCCAGCAGGAAAATCTTTTATCCTGTTGTTCACGATTGAGAAATGAAATCATATTAATATTATAAATGGGAAAGTTTATATGTTTGGATATTTAGATGTTTGGATGTTTGTTACTCAATTACGTAAAAATGGCTGAACTGATTTCGATTAAATTTGGCACACAGATAGTTTATAACCTAGATTAACACATAGGTTTCTTTTTATCCCGGCAAAAAACGTTTCTTGTATGGAGACCCCTATAATGTTAAACTTTATTTTATTCTTATTATTTCTTGTTATAGCGACAACAAAAATACACATTCTGTGAACAACTCTACCTATTACGAATCATAAGATGCAGCCCACTGACAGACAGATCATGACAGACGGACAACGGAGGCTTAGTTATAGGGCCCCGTTGGTTTCTCTTCGGGTATGGAACCCTAAAAATGGCTTTACGATTTAATACCGAGCTTCTACTGACCAACTGACAACTCTTCACAAACTTTGTCTGGTATAACCCATGTTGCTCCAGAAAAGTTACCAGCGTTGTTAACATAATTATGAATTAAAGCCATTCAAGTTTTGAATAAATGACGTACTCTGCCATTCAACGTGGCCAGGCTGCCAGGCTGGCAACCTTTTGGGCTTGTTTCACGTTGACAGTGACAAAAAAGAGAGTTTTCATGATAGACATTTTTTGAAGTCGCAATTAAACTTAGTCGTTAGCCCGCAAGAGGGTTCTCGAAAAACTATTCAAATTCGGGCACCCGATGTATGTACTCTAGTCATCACACTGAAATACGGGCTACGAGTAGTTAGAAGGAAATCGAGTATACCTGCGCCCGCGTTCGAGTAACTACCTACCTACGGACGCCATGTCATCTGCCATTCAGGTATCCAAATCGAAACGATGAAACTGGACTAGTCTGTGCAAAGACGGGCGTAATCGACCCCGTACCCCCGCGACTTGTTCGATTGCCCTAGGTACCTATTCGAATTCGGGAGGAAGACTAAGTGCAATTACGCCATTATTATAAAGTCAAACCTGACCACAGGGTTAACATAAAGAACCAGACGTGACTTTTTCTTGCTTTTAGCGGAGCGTCCACTGTACTCACGTATTTATTCTTTGGTTATTGTGATGCAGTGGCGTGCAGTCTATAAAGACAGAAAAACACTGCCTACCCTACCTAAATCAAACAAATATTTAAAACTAATATAATTTTATCAATAAACAAAACATCTTTATTCATAAATCAGCTCCACCTGTAGAGCGTCGGTCATATCATTAGAATCATCGATACAAAACCTGTTCGTTGGTACAATTTGACGCACCTTCGCATTGCGATGCACTAGCGCGGCTGAGTGCCTCGGGAGAGACACGAACTATTCACGGCTTAATGTTTATATGTGTGCTCTCGTGGTCATGCAGATTTATTGTATGTGCGTTCCTATACATACGTGGCACACAATGTAACAATTTACGTACACAACCGTACAAGGTAGTCACTGGCTTTTGACGCGACGAATTACGAAACTTACCGATGTTTTCCGAACAAAGTTGCCTATGCGACTATTTTTAAAAGTAGCATTGTTTCATTGAATTGTCGCTACATAAACTACCATTACTTTTTGTCGTATTATTTTTATTTTCCGATTTCCGACGCCATTGTTTTTTTTGGTTGTGAGCTATGGATAGCATGTATTTAAGATTTTAACGTTAATAATAGTATGAAAAATAAATAACATTCACTGTGAAAGTTGTTCAGGTGGTGTGTATACAGAAAAGAAAATATGGTGCATTTTCAAAACTAGTTATCGCTGAAAAAAAGAACCAGTGATCGTGAAAAGTAGGTGTACACCGGATTTGCAATGAATACAAACTAAAGGTAAACTCAATCGTAAATTCAATATGATTCATTTTATTGCCACACAGGTTGCATGCTGTTTAGGTACAGCAATCGGCAATTCTGATTTTTTTGTATTTTTTAAATTTTTGCTTACCCTGTCTAAAAACTCTGTGCACGCCACTGTTGTGATGAATTCAAAAATATGTGGCTTAAAATTATTTCCAGCCAAAATCAATATAACATCATTCATTATAAACCCTTTCCGTTGGCCTCAAAGCATAATACCCACCAAACTCATAAAAGATACCGATTTCGGGTAACTGGCAAATAAAAATATATGTGCCTATATTATGGGACATGGGACGATCTCTATAAATCTTAAACCATAACATAAAATGAAACGCGATTTCTGGGTGACGGTCGAAATAATATAACGTTATAAAGGTTTAATCTTTTGTGTTTTCCTTTCCTTTAATTTTTCATAAAATGTTCCATTAAAAATAACCTGATTATGTGAGAGAAACGTATTGCAACGGTTTCACGAAGCCGTTAATAACTTGTGTAAACATAAATCCTTATCCCATTGCACTGAATAAATATATTTGAATAAAACCAACCTCATTTTCTTATTTGTGCTTTTTTCTCTACAAATGTTATTTTTCGCTTCGAAAAAGTTTTTTTTTTGTTGAATAAAATCGTTTTCGTTTGTTAGATGCGAACAGTTATTGCGGACACATAATATCACTTTTCACATATATTTTCCATAAGAATGGAGCTGTAAGGAAGTCTATTGTGAAGCGAGTAGGTTCCCGAGCGCGTACTTTATTCAGATTGCGGTCTGAATTTTAAATTAAACTGGTGTCGGCTGTAACTTAATTTTTGCAGAAGTAGTCATATAAAATAAACAGGTTCAAAAAACTAACTAGGCGATTGAAAACAAGGTAAAGAACAATGCCGAATATGCTGAGATATTGATTCAATCTTCATACATCGATTTTTTTCACGTATAAAGGTGATACAGTAGGTACGTAATAACGGGGAAGGCAACTGTCAAAATGGCGCTGTCTGTCGTCGCTAGTTCCAACACAAGCCAATAATACAAGGCGTGAGGTGGTTTTACTTTATTTTTGCAAAAATTATGCGTTGTGTATTTTCCGAAAGACACTGAAATTGGAAGATTGTGAGAACAATTCGAATTTACGTCGGAATCATTTTTAAGAAAGTGATTGCGAGGAAATGTTTATTACTACAGAAATAAATATTTTTTGTCTTTAAATTCTGATACTTTTCATGCAAGTATCATACAAAATACAAAATTATAGAATTCAGGCAAAATATAAAAAAAAAATATTTTGTATTGAATAGCATTTTTTTTTTTTAAACAAAAGACTGAGCCTAGGTAACATTATATCTATTTAAAATGATGCCAATTTCGATAAAATATAAATAATAGTCGGTTATCTAGCTTTTAGCCCCATTAAAGCTAAAAAAAATCCTAGCGTAAACACAATACGGGAGTCTTATTTAGTGTCTTTATTTTAAGTTGTAAGTATTAATATAATCTCCTAATTTTAATTTTGATTGGGATGAAACATCAAGATCACATTGACCATCCCGCACTGGGTATGGATTATATTTTATGGAGACAATGACATTGAATAAAACCTTGAGTTCCAAATATTGGTTATATTTTTGAGTCACAAACGGCACTGAAATGGAGTTAATATTGATAAGGTCGAACTGAGTGTGTTTAGTACCTAGCTAGCAAAATATTCCACTATCTAGCCACGTAATTAAACCCTAATCTCTAATCTACAATGAATCACCGATTAAGACGATTTTAATGATCCCTAACTCGATTGTTATTCTAGAAGTTTAAAAATTTGATGATCTAACTCCATCACCAGGTCACCTGGATAATTCCATAAGTATTGTATTGTCATTGAGTTACAAATAATTACTTAATTATGTAGGTAAATAGGTATTTTAAAACAAAATGTATTTTGCCGGAACAAAAACGTAAGTCAATATTTTATTGTTAGCCATTGATTTCGAATATGAAAAAATATATATTTAAGCTACTTACTCGTTCCTGTCGGGTCTGGGTTACAAATTACCGTGCTTCTTTATTGTAGGCAGTAGGCACCTAGCCACGCCATCTACAATTAGTTTTGCGCGACCTTCCCCAGTAATGTTCGTTTATAGAATTTTTTACATGAAAGATGTAAACCAAGACTAAAATGGCTTAAGAAAATAGAAAGATATCTAAGGCACTAACTGAAATGAGAAACAGCCATGCATTTAATCAAAGCTAAGCGTGTTGTTTTCTAGTAATGAGAACGGTACACTAACGTTGCGCGTTGCTTGGCATTCACGTTAAAACAATAGAGGGTCGAGATGAAATAGACAGCGTACTATAACCACACTATAACTACGTGGTCTGAGCGGGAACCTCATTAAACTTAACAAATAATGCAAAGTAACTAGGACAACAATAGCTAATTACTTCTAGATAACCTCATCAGGTTAAGCTACGCTTGCTGCGATTTTTTTAAAATTTTTATTACAAAATGGGGCAGTTCTTGACCCCGATCACGCCTGATGGAAAGCGATTGATGAGGTCTATGATGGATTGAGCGTGGCCAGAAAATGTCTGATTACTCTTGTTTTGAAGGTAGACGGGTTAAATGTGGAAGGCAACACAGACGCAGGCAGAGAGTTCCACACTTTGGCTGTGCGCATAATAAATTTGGAGGAGTAGCGCTGAGTACGACTGGTCGGGATATCAGCCAAGTGCAGATGGTACCCTGCAGTGCATCTGGTAGTCCGGTAGTAAAGGGGCAATGGTGGAATCATGTCGTGGAACTCCTGCGCACACTCTCCGAATTACAGTCTTTAAAAGACCGACAGGCAAGCAACATTACGCCGATGAGCCAAGCTGTGAAGCCTAGGCACCAACGTTTCGTCGCCTATGAGACTTTTTGCTCTGTGTTCCATCGAGTCAAGGCCAGCAAGCTGGTATTTTGCTGAGCCATCCCATAAGTAGCTGTAATACTCCATACAAGAACGCACTTGAGCTTTATACGGGCCCAAAAGCTGTCCAGGTGTGAAGTATAGCCTCACCTTATTTAGGATGCCCAGCTTCTTGGGTGCAGTCTGAGCTTTTGACTCGATGGTTGAGCCGAAGTTGAGATTGGACGTCAACTTCAGGCCTAAAAACGACATGCGGTCGGTAACTGGTACCGGTGCACCTCGGAAAGTTGGGGATAACCGGAACTGGCTCCTTTTGGCAGCAAAAAGACACGCCTGTGTTTTCTTTGCATTGAGCATTGAATTTGACCAGATTATCGTCATTCCACTGGGAAACAAGATTTAAGGTCAAACTCCATCGCTCCACTAAGGCCTCTCTAAGAGTAGGTTGGTCCGTGGATGGGTGACCATCTTTACATACCAAGACCCCTCCGTGCCTCGGAAAGCGCGTTAAGCCGTTGGTCCCGGCAGTCATTTGTGGATGTTTGACAGTCGTTACGGGTCGTCAGAAGCCCGAAAGTCTGACAACCAGTCTTACCAAGGGGTATTGTATTACCCAGTAACTGGGTTGTCTAGGTTAGACAGGCAGTCGCTCCATGTAAACTACTGGTATTCAGCTGCATCCGGTTAGACTGGTGCCGACCCCAACATAGTTGGGCAAAGGCTGGGCAGATTATGAACCTCATCCTATCCGGACTCCTAAACTTAAGCTTATGCAAAAACTTATTAAATGAGGTTTGGCCGTCGTCGACCAAGCAACTAACTTGCCTTTTACCTATATGAATATTTAAATCACGTTATCTACATATATTTTGAAGTTTTGCTCTTGAACGTTGGAAAACCTCTGAATTATTTATTAGACATTTTCTTCACCTCTTTTCGTATACCCTTTGTCTCATTTTATTTAATATTCTTAATGACTCACCTTTTAGCTTCACCCATTTTCTCACTTTAATGCCTCATTTTTAAGTTAAAAGAGGAGCAAGTTCACTATTTTCGTTTCCAAATTTCTCACTCCTCTTGTGCTACATTTTCGAAGTAATTTAGAAACTTTAAGCGAGAGTCAAAGCACGGTACAGTTTTATTAACGAAAAATTCACGAACTTTATACACCTATTTCAAAATTGAGGCTAAAAAACATGTTTGTTCAAAACAAAGGAGAAGTTACTTTCGTAACAATGGTAAATATTCGGCTCTAAATTAATTGTATCAAAACGGTGAAAAACACTGTAGAGCCGCTTTACAGGATTCCAATCATTTTCAAATTACAGAGCATACAGACTAATCACACAATTCTAGTTTAGTACAATGTGTCACGATAATTAGATAACTAATTGGTGTATTCATCGAAATTGTTGTGAATACATGATTGCACACGTCACATGCGGTATGTAAATGTAATTTGGCATGGGCGTGTATATTGTAGCGGCGTGTAGTCTACGTGGCAAACTGGCAACATGGGGTAGGTACGAGACCAACACATAAGTAAGTACAGATGACGTAATGTACATTGTTAGGTAGATCCTTTTATTGTTGTAATAATGTTATTTATGTCTCCGCCCCCTATTTCTTGGGACTCAAACATAGCTGATGAAATGAGGGTGTAGGATCATCATCATCATCATCATATCAGCCGAATGACGTTCACTGCTGGACATAAGCCTCCCCCAAAAGGGGGGATTTGCCATAATCGCCACGCTTGGCAGGCGGGTTGGCTATCGCAGTATGGTGGTCAAACTAATAACTAATTACACCTCTGCCTACTTTTCCAAGAAAACAAGGTGTGATGTTATATTATGTGTTATGATGAAGAACTTGTGGCTAAGTAATAACAGCCACACAGTTCGATCGATCAGGTTAATTTAGGTCCGTGAATGGGAAGACCGTCTGTACATACCAAGAACCCTCCTGGCCTCGGAAAGAACGTTAAGCCGTGGGGCCTGAGTGTCATCCGTGGATTGACAGTCGGTATGGGTCGTTAAGAACCCCGAAAGTCTGACAACCAGTATGGTACTATGAGGTATCGTATTTATTACCTAGTAACTGGGTTGTGGACCTGGTGAAGGCCGCAGGAATCCGCTGGATGCGAGAAGCATATAACTGGTCGAAATGGTGGTACTTGAGGGAGGCCTATGTCCAGCAGTGGACGTCTTTCGGCTGAAATGATGATGATGACGAACTGGGTTGTGGAGGTCAGATAGGCAGTTGCTCCATGTAAAATACTGGTACTCAGCTGCATCTGGTTAGAATGGAAGCCAACCCCAGTATAGTTTGGAAAAGGCTAGGCAGATCTCTTTGTTGTTGTCTATTTTTTATGTGTTATACACAGAGATCGGATATTCGAATGCATATTCACCTAAAGTTGCGGTGTTGGCTAATATGGAACGCGCTTTTGTATCGAAAAAATCTTCATATAATGTAAAAAATGTTTTAACTAACACACACCACTGCAACTCTTGCAGACTTTATACACCCTACTTACACATATTTGCATCGCGATTAATCTGTACTTATGATAAATCTGTAGAAGTTAAAATTCTGTACATTGAAAATATCAAAACAATAAATGGCAGGGGGTGTTACTAGACCGACACCGAATCCAAAAATGTGATTTAATTTTTTTTTGTCTGTCTGTCTGTTTGTTCAGGCATCACGCAAAACTACCGGTTCGATTACGATGAAACTTGGTATAATTATTCTTTAATATCTTGGGCACCACACTGGGTACTTTTTATCCCGGAAAAGTATATACAATAAAAACAAACTTAATTTTGCGGTTCGATCCCTAGACCCGATTACTGTACCAACCGCAAATAATAAGCTTGTCGTAGGTTACGTCACCCGCAGTGGAGTTCACTAAGGGGCGCTGCACACGCCTAAGATACTATAATATTTTATCTTATGATACAGGTACCAAAGTAGAAATCTACTACAAAAAACATACAGAATGCGAGCGATGCCGCGGGCAAAAATATCATATACTACCGGTATGCTCGATAGATAACGTTCTACACAAATAGCACTTTACACAAAAAACTCATTGATAAGTTTCGTCATCCACGCGAACGAAGTCGCGGGCACAGCTAGTTTTTAATAAATATGTGTCTGAATAGCTATTCATCATGCAATCCTAATAATTTAGAAGTCGCTTCCATACTATACACCTGACTAGTTATGCATTCTCGGTGTTCCTGGCATCCCGGATTTTTTTTTATCAAAAATATTTTTTAAGCAGCCTCTTCCATACTTTGATAACTAAAAATTAACTTTAGGTAAATATGCATCCGATTATCCGATCTCGAGTAATATGTATTAGGCATACATAGTATTATTTACTGGTCACGGAAATCCAATCTTTTTGATTTTCAGTTGGTGCAACTCTATTCATTGCTTGGGATGCGTAAGACTATTTTTGAAATTTGGCAATTGTATTGAGGTAACTTGGTAAATTCAACTAAGGCAGGTACCTGTATTAGGTAAGTCACAGAATCTGTATTATAAGTATATGGCAGACTGTCTAATAAATTTATTGGACGTTGATACGAGTACATGTACCGTATCCTATTTCAAATGAATCCATAACTGAACAATCAAATGGAACGCTCGGATTGTAGAAAATATTTTGCGTACGAAATTGTTGAAATAAATTTCGAAACTTGTTTTATCACAAAAACAAGGTATTTTTTATTACAAGTTAAGCATTTGCAGTAGTATTATATGTTGCAGTAGTTGTCTTTGATTAACATGATAAATGTTAATTATTTCTAGGATTAGCCGAACCTGACCTAATCAATCTGAGGCTATAGATAGCAATTAGTCGAACCACTTAGGTATTAATTATAACGTCACTAATGAACATTGCGGTTGCTTTCCTTTGTTTGCATTTCAGTGGTCATCTGCGAGCAAAATATCTATGACTAGCTGACCGCACAGATCTCCTGTTTCCAAGAACTCGATCACAGCGCCACCGGGTCCAATTGAATCTAAACCATCCAGGAACCCAAAAAACACACAAAAACATCATCAAAACTGGTCCACTCGTTTCGGAGGAGTTCAGTGACACACGCGTACAGAAGAATGATCTAATATTAATACGCGAAACAAAATCTTTGTACCTAGCCCTTTTTACGAAAATTATGCGGACGGAGAGGAATATGAAACTTGGCACAGTTAAAGTTTGCATGGAGAAGGAGCGCAGAAAGCACTATGCGCCTAGTATTTTATAAAATAATGCATTAGAAATTGTATGAATTATGGTCGAATTGGGCGATCACTAGTTTATATAAAGATACAAATCATGAACATCATCGAAATGTTTGTAACTTTTCATACGGACCATATTTTTCAGATTGATCAATTAAAAAGTGGCATTATAAGTAAAATCGTTTATTAAAAATCGGAAATCTATAGGTATCATCATCATTTACATGCCATTATTCTCATTTACTTATACACGGCACAGCTTGTCTTTTTTTTCTAGGTATACACCTCAATTAGACGGCATCTCAGTGGTCCCCTTTATTGCCATCTTTCGCACAATCCATCCACCGTTACTTTGGTCTTCCACTATAAGTTCATATTCAAACTCAAAACTTTCCACACGACATGATCCTCCTTCCTCCGCATTACATGCAAATACCATGTCAATCGAATTCCACACAACTTCTCAAACACCGCCACCACTTTCAGGATCGGAAATATGTACGTCGTAGATTTAAGTAGGTTAAGTAAATGTTCGAATAGAATATATGTACTTATTTATAAGAATAGAGGGTTTTCCATGTAGGAACCGGATCTTTAACACGCTAACTGCCTCCATACAAAATTGTTCGAAAACCCTATATGTCGAAATCAATTTTCGATACAAAATATGTCATGTTTTACGTTTTTTCTATTCATTGACAACTCCTGACAAAAAGAGCAACTTAACACACAAGTCCATGAAGTTAGAGCTCATAGAAAGAGATAGGGTTGAGTGTACCGTTTACGGTACCCACGTAACGGACCCACGCGGCATGTATCTACTGTATTCGGTACACTGGATGGTTAACGTGTTAAAGGCATTGTCCAGCGTTTATGTGCAACTGGATGTTATAATAAACTAAACAATATATAAATATGTTTGGTTTCTTTTTTTTTCCTCATTTACTCATGGTCTAGCAGTTTGAGTAATTTATGCGGCCTACCCAAATGTCTTTTCTTTAGTATTGTTCATCAAATCGTTGAGCTCCTCAAGTTCTATAAGATTACTGATAAATACGTGCACTGATTGGACAGATCCAGTCAATTTGTGTGGTTCTTTTCTCAAAAGACCATTTCAGACACAATCTTGGTCAGACTATGTTACCAAGATTATGTCTAGACTTTAAAAGAGACTGTGACCTCTGAGTTTGTTCCGGCCTTTCTTCTCAGCGTAGTCAGATAGGATACGCTGACCTCATCTAGTTTGTATAATATGATTTATAACACATTTGCTCGTAAAGGGTCTCTTATTACACCAATTTCAATATCGTAATGTATGTCATTACGCATTTGTGCGTTATTGTAATGTAAAACGCACGGTTTATCAAGATGATCCGTCTAAAACGAACGGTACTTTTTTTAAAGAGTTTTATGTCAGAAAAGTGGTCAACATTTTATGAATAAAATTAACTTTGAGAGATAAAATATAAAAAATAAACATTTAATTCTTTTTAGTTTTGACAATAAATTACAACCATTTCTGTAACAAAAACAAAAAAAATATTAATTTACTTTATTAGTTATACTGGCTGTTTTTGTGCCTTTGCCTTAAAAAAAAAACACTTGTGTCAAGGGACACCCGGATGGAACGAAGTTCCTTTCGATTAATTAGTGAAGGAATTGTAATAACATTTTAAAAATTGTACATATACGTACACACACACACACACACATATATATATTTATATATAATATATATTGTCTGTGTCGCTGTCTGCAGAGAAACACGCGCACGCCGCACGGCTTACAACAATGTAGCAAAAAGTGTCGTTACAACTTTTGGTTTTAATTTTTTCCGTCTAGCCCCCTTTCGCAACGCGGTATAAGGAACTTCGTTCCAAAACTTCGTTCCGAAACTTCGTTCCAAAAACTGAACTACTTAATGCAATGTCCTACTTGGATGTTTGATTAAATTGTTTAATACGAGCGCTAATCCTGCCGATAAACTGTCACGTAGTTTTGCTGGTTTATGGGATTTGTACAAGTTTAGGTCTTTGTTGTTTGGGTTTTGGTCTTTTGGTTTCGTTTTGGATGTTCAATCAATCCGTCCAATCCGACCGATCCGACCGATCCGTCCGATCCGTCCGATCCGACCGATCCAACCGATCCGACCGATCCGACAGATCCGACCGATCCGACCGATCCGTCCGATCCGACTGATCCGACCGATCCGACCGATCCGACCGATCCACTCGATCCGACCGATCCGACCGATCCGACCGATCCAACCGATCCGTCCGATCCGTCCGATCCGACCGATCCGACCGATCCGACCGATCCAACCGATCCGTCCGTCCGTCCATCCATCCATCCATCCAAACACGCGCACGCCGCATGGCTTACAACAATGTAGCAAAAAGTGTCGTTACAACTTTTGGTCTTAATTAAAAGTGTCGTTACAACTTTTGGTCTTAATTTTTTCCGTCTAGCCGGTTCGCAACGCGCGATAAGGAACTTTGTTCCAAAAGCGCTGATGCGCGCGCATCGCTAATTTGTGAACAAGTAATAATCAATTTTACAAATTGTTCAAATTTTTCTAACTGCTTTAACAAGTGATTAAAGATTTACTCGTTTAAGAAAGTCCGACTTTTATCTATTTCCTCGCAAATATGTTATAAAACGTCGTATGACATACGTGCGCTTTGAAAATTACAGCCTCTGCTTTCTTGTAGCAAAATCGCCTCGGCTGTAATTTTCAACTTACCGCACTTATCTCATAATGTACTATGACGTGTAAAAGTATTTGTACAAACCGTGGTACAAACCTATTACGGAAATAAAATATTTTTTCATTTATCATACTGCTATAAATACAGCGTTAAAATTCCACGTGTACAAACAGGCAAATGGGCTGTGATATCATACCATTTGTTTTACGCTGGACACAATACAGCTACCGTACTTATGGAAATTATGCTCGCTTGGCCTATGAGGTCCCTTGTTCAAAGTTCCGACGCCGCCGGTCGCTCAGTTCCTGTGTGGTTTGGGACATTATTTCCGTAACTAGTTTTGATTTGGTTTTGTTATGATTATGGAAGCCCATAGTATTACTTTAATCCTACTGTAATATTATAAATGTTTAAATGTTTGTTCCTTACGTAAAAATGGTTGAACGAATTTGTATGTTTGGCACACAGATATATCATAACTTAAATTAAAATATAGGATACACATTTTTACCCCGGTAGTACGTTCCCGGTGGTGACAACCTCCGCGCGGATGAAGGTGCTGGCACAAGCCAGTTTAAAATATATCAGGTGAAAGGAATTTAGAATAGAGTGAGCACATTGGTGGTCTTTGAGTTCAAGTAGGTAAAATTCATGCAAGCTGTACTCTTCATGCAAGTTTGATAAACTTGCACTTCCAATTTTTTTCTAGTCTTCTTATCTATGCTAGCATTTTACGTCATAACATTCCCACAATAGGCACGCCAATACTGAACAGTACTAGAACTGATTGAATGATTGTCCATTATTATCCTGTGAGAGCATGTCAGTACATCCTCGAGATAACGCAATCAATATCTTATTGTACTGGAAAATGGAGTGGCAAACGATGTGGATGTGCTTGTGAGCATCTGTTTTACTCATTCAAGTTGTGCAGATTACTTTGTAAGTCTTCTTTTTTTAAAGTAAAGTGATTTATTTCAATGAGGCAATAAAAGGCAATATACAAATCAGAATTTACTGGAAAAAGTATCGTGTCGTATGGTGAGCAAGAAACTCCATCTTTTTAAATGTTTTACAATATTTTGTAAAAATTAATATTGTAGACCTGTATGTGAAAATATGTACCTTGATAAAAGTACCTACTCTTTTACAATAGGTACAATTTAATCAAAATAAGCAACGAGAGAAATAATATGGTGCTCACATATTTACAAAGAGCAATGCCCACGTCCCATACATTTAAAAACCTGGTAATGAAAGTGTAGGTGTAATTTTATGGTATAGTAGAAAGACTACCTTTAACTTAAGAAAATAATGTCATATAGTAATTTTTACGATTTAAACGCTACGAAGTTCAAAAAATATTAATGTTATTTTTTAGGTTACAATTTGCCATTCGATGTTTCTCGAGTTTCGAGTTTAGTGTCGAGGTCCAGGGGTGGTAAATAGAGTTGTTAAAAGAAGCAACATCGCACAGTACACAGCGAGACGCAATAACGAAGGATTGAGCCGATGCCAATCGCAGAACTGTAAAATGTCAAAAATTCGTTTCAGTCGTGTGAACTCAATTACATACTACATGATTAATTTATTTAATTATTATGTTATTTTAATTAATATGTTTTAAACAAAGACTAATAAAGAAATACTTACTGATTAAATAAACCGTAAAATAATGTAAAAACCTCAAAAACAGAGTTGAATAAGGTCAAGTAGCAGTGTGTAAAACAGAACGTCGTAAAAAAGCAAAGGTCGGGTGTGACTATCATTCTAACTAACGCGCAACAATCAAAGAGTATAATAATATTAATGGGAGGCAACAATACAGTTTTATACTTAATCAAATATATCAAGATATGAAAATTGAATAACCATTTTGACACAATACAAATCTTTTCTATTCTATTCGACTCTACGGGAAGTACTATTTTTATTGCTCGAGACAAATTCATTTCGCTGGTGTAAATCGGCAGTGAAGGTGAGCATTTTACGATATTGCTAAAGTGATAAATGTCGAAACCGTTATTTGACAACATTGCCACAGATTACTGTGAATTTTCTATAAATATAAAATTGTGATCGTAGATTTAACTGGAAGAGAAGCATACGGTGAAATAGAGCGAACTAACAAAGAGCGATCTATCTACATAAGTAGGTTGTAGGGTGTGTCCAGACCTGGCGAATGCGCCGCTCGCGAGCCGCTTGCAAACTACGCGCGTGCATTTCATGTTCGTACGCAGCCCCTGCGCCAACCGCGCGCCGCTTGCGCGCAAGCTACGCGCCGTACTCGAGCGGCGCAGGAGGCGTGTGCCGCCCGTGGTGCACATCCCTAGACCCCATATTTAGTTCAAAGGCGAAAGAAGCTATGTGCGCACGAGCAGCGTGCGCGCTTTTCTCACACGCCTCCCTTAAGCCTTGTCGGAGTTGCACTAGAGCGGCGCATTAAACGTAGGCTGTAACCGCACGCGAGCGACACGCGCGCAGTTCGCAAGCTGCTCGCGAGCGGTGCATTCGCGGCGCTTTTTTCAGGTCTGGACGCACCCTAAGACGAAAACTTACGGGTCAGTATTGAATCTTACACGCGTTCTTTTGCCTAGGATTATCCGTGCATACTTCAGATAGACATTTCTAGTAAGCCGTTATCGATACATGTATGACTGCCTATCTAGGAACATTTCTAAGAAATGAACTGGATATTTTCAAAGCTTGATAGATCTCGTATCTAAAAGTAACTTCATCATGAAACACACACACATGCCTAATACATACATATACCTATTTGTTATGTTACAATAATGATAATAAAGGAATTAACCTAATGAATAATTATGACGTGGGCTAATTTAGTAGACTCATCAACATTATTTAACAATAAGTAACAATGGAACATAGGTTAGTTTTTCTTGATGAAGGCTGAATACACAACAAAGTTACCCATAATCGAATCGTCATCAGTAATCTCTCGAATATGAAGATATTCACTCGGTATTTCATTTATATTCGTCTCACGTACTCACAGCCCGGTTGATCACTCTCCTCTTTATTGCAAAATATTTCTACTTAATTCCCCAAAGCTATTCCTTTGAGTTATTTCAAACAATAATTATTTGTATTGAATTTTGATTGCGGGTATTGGCAAACCCTTTGGGTTCTTGGGATTTTGGGAAACCGCGACGATTTACACCCGAATACACTCGGTCATGCGTACATTGTAATTGCTTGGAAATAATCGAAATATATCGATAAACCCACATAACAAAGGATACTGTTGTTCATGTTCCTTGTATAGAGGCTTTTGTTCAAAGGTCTCAATTACATTAAATCTTGCCTTACTTAATAATGCCTCTATCTGTACTTCGACACCTTCACATAACTCATTTTGTTTAACAGAACATTAAGCTTCAAAAACTAACATGTGATTTAATAGAAAATCAACTTATTACTAGAGATCGGGTATTCGAATGCAAATTTACCTAAAGTTATTTTTTACCTATGAAAGTATGGAAACGGATTGTTAAAATAGGTACATTTTTTTTGTAAAAGAAAGCGAGGCGGTTACGCTAGGAACACCGGGAATGCTTAACTAGTCGGTATAGTATGGAAGCAACTTCTAAATTATTACAATTGCATAACTATTCAGATGCATATTTATTTAAAATTAGTGTTTAAATCCCGATGCAAATATGTGTATATAAGAGAATGGATGATAAGTGTTAGTTAACAAAAAAAAAGATTTTTTCGATACAAAAGCGCATTCCATATTAGCCAAAGTCTCAAGTTTAGGTGAATATGCATCCGAATATTCGATGTCTGCTTTTTACTTATAAAAAAAAATGTACAGTTACAACAGCTGTGATGAGTTTGTATGAAACGTCGGTAGTGATTGCATTCATTACCGGATCGCTTCATATTTCGATTGCTGGCTTCACTGGCGGCCGCGTAAAGATAGCCTTGGTGATCCCAAATATTACTTCCGGAGGTACTTGCGGTATCTAAATAAGGGTAGCATGTGTGGGTAGTTGTGGTTTACCCTTGTTTTCGGGAATTTAGCAACATACTCAGAAGTATCTGACTACTAAATTAACATGTATTCAATGAGCTCATTCTAAAATTATCTTTGCAATTAAAATATGTAAAATTTTACGGAAAATTTAAAGAAAATGCGATATATTTTGACTTCCAACTTCATTGTTAACGTAACAGCAAAGGAATCCTTATGAAACATGATCGATTTGAGTGTTTTTGTTCTCTGTAGTTAAGCGGGAGAATAATAGGTAATGGTTACAACAATTTATTTTCTATAATGTCTAATTTTTCTTTTCTTTGACCACATATTTTGTTTCTTACTACTTTTTTCTTACTACGAATTTCATCAAACAAACCTCACCCTTGATAAATAAGCTTTTTGATATACGACATCATAATATTTTAAAATGGCCCTTCTTTTCTATATCCTTTCTGACATTATCACTCTCACCATGCAGGGCGGTTAAACCCCTGCCTAACTTCAAGCGGGACGTTATTTCCTGTTGTCATGGTAACCTTCTTGGAAAAGAACGGATTTTAATCTGAACTTTCCATTTTCCAAGTTACAGGAGTATTTTCAGCGGTTTGTACCAAAATTTAAACTACAATTAGGTGATTAGGCACTCTGGCTTCTCAACAACAGCTGTTGGTAACATATCTTGACACTCCAATTAATTACGTTAATCGATTATGTATGAAAATGGTTAATAAAATCGGCATGGTGCCACACGCAGTCATAAAGTCGCTGGAAGTACCAACAAACTTAATGACCGACGCCTTTATTAGTTTTATTGTTGCAAGCCGACGATAAAACTAACAGGATTGTGATAAATGGATAGATCTGTACATCTCGTGGCTTTGGTCTGATTTGTTAGTACAACTACCTAATGGTAGGAATTACTATAGGTATCTAGATATCCTATTAAGGGGGAGTTTTACCTAACTTGTATGCCTAGAATAAGTCATAACCTGAGAATATATTTCGAATTTTTGATAGTTTTTCATAAAACTGTCAGACGTCAATTTTATGCCAAGGATAAAATATATGTTTTTGGTAAAATCAGACCAACGTAGAAAAAAATTACGTTAAAAAATACTGTTCACTTTTACCTTTCTATTACCAATGACGTATTATAAAACATTCCTAGTACTGCGTGTTCAATATCATTTTTAATTAGTAGCGATGTCAAAGACTTGACTACTTCGCACATGCCCAAAATGAACAAAAAGTGATTCAAATACGCTCCTTACAAAATGATCTCTTTTGTTGACTGCTATATTTTAGGAAGTAGGTACATTTTATTCATCATAAAATATAATTTTCTGCACAGAAATGGTTCCTCTTTTGTTACAAGTATACAAATTTGTTTTTGTTGATCCCCTTTGTATATTGAGCCAGGTTTCAGAGAAAGCCAAAATCTGTTTGTCATGTAGTTCACTTTGTATTGAAATCAAGAGGCTACTGGACTGGGGTCTGAGTTGTCCGCACAACTTCGCACTTACCTACTGACAACTTACACCAAAGTGTCAAAATTGCGGGTAAGTGATCGCTAGACTTGACTAAACTATTTGTTTATAAGAGTACGAGGGTACTGTTATGTTTACCACACAAATTCAAGTTATCCGTATACTTATTAAAGTCTTACCATACGTAATCAATGATTTTCGTGAATGAATAAATAAAACTGGGTCCCCTTACCATTTTGGTTTTTCATTCGGCCCGTAGGTACCCATAATGAAGTACTTACTACGACTAGGTTTCTACTTTGGCTGGTTTGAAAAAGTAAGTAAGTGGCCGACACCATTATGTACTTTCAAGTATTGGAAAACAGACGAAAAATTTTTTTTACAGAACTGCGAAAATTATAATCCCACTTGGCCTCGACAACATTCAAGCAGCGGAAACTCGAAGAAAATAACAAAAATGAACTGTCAAGTTTTCTTCTTCGTAACTCGGCAATGAAAACAAATAACTCGGCGATGGAGGGCAAATTCCAAGGTGGCTGACAAATGTAAATTTATGGTGATTGCCTCCCTGCCTTTTATTTCCAGGTGTACAGAATTCATAGCTAAAATTCCAATTTTCGTCCAAATTAACACTGTCAAGTTTAACTGACGGCTATGGGGTAGATGGGCAGATGTGATTCTGCAGCTGCCATAGATTGGCAATTATCTAGAAAGTGTCCAAACGAAATATTGGATGCTGACAGGAGCAGATTAACGTTCCCGATTGTTTTAAGTAATCTCGCCTTTATTCGGACAGTTTTAATTAGGGTAGCGGATATAACAGTTTGATACTTACACAAAAGGGAATGATAAACTTTTCCAGGTGAGCTACTAATTATGTTTGATTCTCAGGACTTACCGTTTTTTAAAGATTATTTTGATATGCATAGAAATAGCCAAAGTCATTGATTCCAATGATTTTATCACTGAAGCGTGTAGGTATAATGATTATGATCATTTCAATTAGAAGTTCACTGGTTTTAATGGATGTGTCTGAACAAAGCAATTAAATTACTGAAACATTTAATGATTGTCAACTTAAATAATACATCAACAAACTCGAATAACGAGGCATTCGGTTTAGTATTAGTTTTGAAATGATGTTTATAAATAATTAATGGTGACACAAAACAAACCGTGCAAAACTGATATTTGAAATTCAATGGCCCGTCGCTCTGTGATCAATATCAACTACCACTATCCAGATTTATTATAGTGGTACGATCGCGACACGTTAATTGGGATGCCAATCTAGATCGTGATCATTGATTTTGATCATGGATCGCGATCATTATTGGGTGCCAATCCAATGTTGATCGCAACAGATAAATTATATGTTTTATTTCTGGGAACATTAATAACAATTGCAGAACTTAAAACTATAAAATACAGTAGAGGTAAAGCAGTAGACACCTATTTAAAGCAACTCCGACACAAAACAGGTTTGCAAAATCATACCTAAGAATGGGTTACGTTAGTGCCCAGAAGTCCGGGAGCAGTGCTACGCTTAATGGCGCTTATTATCAAGTAATAGAACTACAAAGCATTGTTAATTGGCTTATTGTGAAGACGTAAGTGCCGTATTGACGTTGAGAAAGGAAAGGTGAAGATTGGTTTGACAAGGGCTTAGTTAATATCCGTTCTTACATACGTATTACATAAGTGTTGAATTAATTTTGATTGAAGTTGTAATTAATATAATATTAATATTTTGGGAATATAATAGAAACTAGTTTTTTTTAATTAACTGTTTGTTTTGCAAACGTGTAATAGACTAGTTATGTGCGTAAGCACAAAAAAAGTTATTGCAACAATATAGAAGAAAATATTGATGAATTATAAATAGCCTAAAACAACTTACCCGCTATAAACAACGCACTCAATAATAAGACAATCATATCTGATGAACAAACTGAACTTTCCGCAAATGTCAACTTGAAAACTTTTTAAAACAACGCAATTGATTCTAACCAACTAAATTTTGCGCTGAACAAAAAAGCATATCATTAATCTATATTTAAAAAGTTGAAGATAACTTTAAAATATTTCCGATGATGGGACACGTGTTCATGAGTCAAGACCGCGTTCGTTCCCAGCGGGATCTCGCGCCAAACTGAACGCAAAACGGGACTCTTTGGTCCTCTGAGTAGAGAGTAATCCTTTGGCTGCCAACATCAACGGGTCATAGGTCTGGCCTCAACGCGATAACAGCAAAGCTTCGTTATATATGTACATTTATGATTTCGCAATGCCTCAACTCTGAATGACGTGTTATTTAGACTGACAATAAAACTCGCATTTGTCCCTATTTAATATACACAAATTGTACAAAACAGATTCATTTTTGTAAACTCCGGATTATAAATTGGACGATTTTATAAAACTACTGTCTGTCTTCTATCGTGCAAGCCTAGGAGTTGTTTGTTCAAAAACGAAAGCTAGAGCCAATTTCAGTACTATAAACTATATCGTATGAATTGGTTTAATAAAATTATCTGCTAAGATAAAAATCTTGGTGTGGATGGTATTATATTTTTTTATTTATAAGTACTTACTAAAAGTAGTAGTAACAACTTAGTATTAACAAGCCTTGATATTCGATACACGAAAAATTCATAAATGTATATTTTAATTAGTTTATAATATTGATATCAATATTATAAACTATGATATCATAATTGATATCAATATTATTAATATCAATTATGATATCAATATTATAAACTAATTAAAATATACAATTATTATTTTTTCGTGTGTGAAAATTAGTAACCTGCACTAGATCTATCGTCAAACTAATTAACTTAATTATGAGATATTAATCTCATAATTAAGATTACTTTCTACTCGCTAGAGTGAGAGTAATTAACTAGCGAGTGAGTGAAACCGCAGGTAAAACGAATTAAAAGTAACTGAAAGTACATAACATTATATCATGCTGGAGATGGATTTAATTTTTTCCTTTATTGTTACAATATGAGATAGACAAATACTAATTTATCATTTTCAGTTTAGTGAGTTAGAAACCAAATCTTTAAGATTTTGATATCATCGAGAAATCGGTGAACCGATGTAATAGGCATTGACTTATGGTTAGTAATGAAAATGCAAAGTTTTCCCAGTATAACATTTTGGGACAATTTCTGACCGAAAATAGGTCGAGTTGATTGAAGCAAAATCATTTGTTTGATTTGTATTTTTAGATTAAAGTCTGTGAAAATAGCTGGTCAAAATAGATAATTTTTAGAATGTATGTTTGGTCCATAATAATTAATTGAGTCAGCATTTCTTAAACGTTTTTCAGGGACAATATATCACTATCCACCGTTTTTTTTTTAATTATCCTCTATTTGTGATATTACTATTTTATTACGTTGTATTAGCTTCGGATTTTTCTTTCATTATGTTATGATTTTTCCTAGAATTGCGTAGTTGCCTCTCTTTTTTAATCAATTTTTTTAATAATATGAAATAAATAAAATAAAAAATAAAAACTTTTTATTTCGGACTGATAATAATCCATAAATGTTAGTAGAGTACAACTTATGAAAACTAGTGTTAGTATATTATAATTACTTATATCCTAATGTGGGTATTAACCCAGTGCTGGAAATAATTAATAAATTTATTTTTATTGAAATGGCCATTAATTTATTTTTGGGACCTTATTGATTATAATTATTTAAAACCTCTTCACACTTGTTGTATCACAAGAAAATAAAAGAAAAGCGTTGTCATAATGTTCTAACAAAATATTTAGTAATTTTCTGGGTCGTCGTACAACGAGAGTGATGTACGAGTATCGTGTCTGAGAACACTCCATTTCTTTGGAGTTTATTACCTTGATGACACAACATGACATAAAGACAGTGTAATTAAATTTTATGTTTTTTTAGAATTTTATTAGACTGGTTATGTTCCTATTTAGATTGAATTGAGTTCGTCTGATGCAAAGGTTAAGTAGAACGATTTACGACTGACTTTTCATTAGTCAGATAACTGATGAATAAATATTGCGGTTTGACAAGTTTTGTATAGAAAATATGTCAAACTGTCAGATTTATTCTTCAAATAAAATTTATCTGACTATTGAAAAATCAGCCCTTATTTAAATGAAATAATTACCCTAAATGCTAATTTTTGAATATTTAAACAAAAATCTACGGTATTTATAGTTTTATTATTGCATAGCTATTGAATTTGGCGCCTATACAATTACGCATCATTAGCATAATCAGCCTTTAATAATCTTTAGACTGTTGGGACACAGGTCTCCTGTCTTCGAAAGGGAGTGAGCTATAATCTACAACGCGGGCCCAGTGCGGGGTGATACATGTCATATGTCTTCTATTTTTTGCTCCTTGGCCGTCCCGGTTTTCTTCAAGATGTTTTCCTTCAACGTTTCGAGAGCAGTGGTAATGAAATTATGTACACAAAGTAAAGCAACTGCCTGGGTTCGAGCCCACGACCTAGAACTCGTAAGTCGGTAATTACCTATGCTTAATAATTTTTTAATCATATGTAAGTTCTATTTATATTAATGAAATTAGGCTTCTGCTATTGTATTTACTATTGGGTACTTTTATTCCAAGTCTTTGACCAGGTAGGTACCTACATAAGAAGGTAGGTGATCGTCACTTAGCTCCACTTCTCCAGCCAACCTGTCAGAAACCTGTTATGATCGACTCGAGCTTGCTATTTAATTGGAACAAAAAAATACAGAAAATGAGAAACAAGGAAAATACATTTATTTAGCACAGACTAAAGGCACACACACAAAATATGCAGCAGGAAAGAGTAGAATAAAATAAAATCAAATAAAAACTGTAAGGTGCGATGTCGGAAACTAGCATTATATATAAGTAGGGTGCCTCACGGCTGCGCCAAAAAGACCCAGTTCAGCAAAAATGCCGGACAACTAGCGTCTGACGCTGGTTTTCAACTGGACCTGAAGCGTGAGGTGACAGATGTAAATCAGCAGTGCTATTCTGTAAAAACCTCATAGTGATAACTTGGGTGAAGTGAGCTTAAAGTGAGCTGTCATTAGTATCATTCCCTAGTGTTAGATGGAATAACTCACTTCATCGTTGTTCTCACAGTGAGATTTTAACAGAATAGATCGGCTGTTTCAGTGTCAGCGTATTATTGTTAGTGTAGTGGTTTTTTTCTGAGCCTGATGTGCAGATAATGTCAAATGTAACTACGTTAGAAGTCTAGAAGCTAAAGTTCTACTTTATATACGCCCTGGGCGTCGGGAATCCCAGGCTGATTCCCGGCCACCGTAGGCACGGGCTTGCGGACGGCGAGTAATGGGTAGCTCGCTGTCCGGTAAGGACCAAGCCCGGGTCGACGGCGCGTCGTGTTCCACGCGCGCCTCAAAGAGATGTCAGCAGCAACAGATGGGGCCCGCAAGGGCCGATGCCTGCCAGGGGTGCGGGTTGTTCGAAAGAGATACCGCGACCCCTGGCATACAGGCAACTGAGGGAACACGGGTGGGTTTTAGTCAGTACAAGTTTGACACGCCCTCCCGCTCCGCCCAGAGCGGGAGAAGTTATTTGATGATTTCCCAAACAAAAAAAAAAGTTCTCCTTTATATATTATATTTAACTTTTGTAAGTAGGTACCTACCTATTTTATACAAGTTTAGTTTATTTAAAATAATGACGATTTGAATGGATTTGGATTCAAAAATTATGTTAAAATAATATGTGAAGTAGAAACTTATAAATACTCCTCTAAATACATAAAAGATTTAACGACTGGGTTATTTAAATAGGTTAGTAAAATGTATAATCGGTATTTCCCAGCCAAGATTGTACTGATACAAATCTTGTTTTTCGTCAACGTGGCCCGCTGCCAACATTCGTTTTCCTTGAAACGGCTTCTACATTATCAAAACTAGTTACACGTCACTTATAGCAAATTTTTCATTTCACGAAACAACGGACTTGTGATCTTCCTTATACCCTTTGGCCGTGATCTGTACGCTCAAGCGTCTTGGATCTTGAACTTCTTTCATTCGGTTGAGAGAAAACCAAATGAAATAAGTTGTTTTTGAAGATTCCATGAGTTACCACGAAGCGATTTGTGGAACAACAGACTGAAACAGCTGACGCGCGCGCTTGTCCTTTACGATAGTCGTGTCACAAGTCGCATCGCTTGAGGCAATGAACGGAGCCGAGGGTGAGTCCAATCAAATATCACGTTTTAAACTTTTGTTTATAACCTTCAACAGACCCATCTCGGTCTTATCTACAATCTCAAAAATAATAGAAAAACTAATTAACACTAGACTAATAAATTACATGAATAAATATAACATAATATCTGGCTCTCAATACGGATTTAGGCAAGGATTATCGACAGAAGATGCAGTTTCAGGATTAACCTCACATATAGTTAAAAATGTGGATGCAGGAAAAAGGTGTCTCACTATTTTTCTGGATCTAAAGAAAGCCTTCGACACAGTTTCTGTTCCCGTCCTTGTGCGCAGTCTGGAAAACATAGGCATAAGAGGAGTCCCTCTGTCTCTGCTATCAGATTATCTCCAGGGTAGAAAACAACGTGTAAAAATAGGAAACTACGTTAGCGATGAGTTAAAGGTGTGCTTCGGTGTCCCACAAGGCAGTGTTCTGGGTCCAACGCTTTTTTTAATATATATAAATAGCCTCTGCGAAATGAATCTTGACAATGGACGTGTTTTTTCCTATGCAGATGACACAGCTATTGTTTTCACTGGAGATACCTGGGAATCTGCATATGAATATGCCGAAAAGGGTCTCATTAAGGTTGCTAAATGGTTAAATTCTTTCTTACTGACACTAAACACCTCTAAAACTAAATATATTACATTCACAAACTACAATAATAGTCAACCTGGGCCTAATCATAGCCTTAGAATACATAGCTGTGATAATCTTATTAGCACAAAGTGTTCTTGCAATCAAATATCAAAAGTGACTAATATAAAATATTTAGGTATTATGGTAGACCAACGTTTATCTTGGCATCTGCACACTGATATGATCATGTCTCGAACCAGAAAACTTATTTGGATTTTCAAGACTTTAAGACATGTTATGTCCAAGACTCTATTAAACCAAATATACTTATCACTGGCCCAGTCGGTTCTAGTGTATTGTATACCTGTATGGGGCGGGGCCACTAAAATCAAATTCCTAGAACTGGAAAGAGTGCAAAGGTCTCTCTTGAAAGTCATGTATTTTAAACCGTATAGATTCTCTACTGAAATCCTATACTCACTAAGTGGCCTTCTCTCAGTCAGGAAATTATACGTACTACATGCTGCTTTAAAATTACATAAAACCCTTTGCTATGATTCTAGCCTTAATGGAAAAAGAAGAAAATATCTTGTTGCACCAGAAATCTCGGTTAAAACCTCATATGCGGAAAGACAGTTCACCAGACAATCCGCTTCCATCTACAACAAATTAAACAAACTTGTAAATATCTACCCAATGACATATCGCGAATGTAAAAAATCATTAACAGACTGGCTAAAATGCAAGAGCTACGATGACATTGAAACACTTTTATTGAACACCATGCGATAATTTGACATAAAGCGACACTCACTCACTCACTCACTCACTCACTCTCACACACACACACACACACACACACACACACACACACACACACACACCTCACACACATACACCCACCCTCACACGCACACACTCACGCCTTCTTAGATATAAGTTGATTTCAATGTATGTACACTCCTACATTATTGTTTCTAGTTTTAGAAGAGCGGGGTCTCCTAGCACAGGTATTTGTATACTTAAAAGGAGACCTCTATGTAAGATTAAATACTGTAGAAGTTTGTAAAGTTATTTCTAATAAAATTTTGTATTTTTTGTAATTTTGTATTCAACAATGCTACGTTCGACATATAGAACCAAAATTTCGAGGATATATGTGACGTCTACCAACCCACACTGTGTGGATTTCAGTCCACTCGCTATAAACAAAGAGGAGGCGTGTATCTCAGCAATAGAACGTTATAAAGTGGTGGACTCACCTTTATACGAATATTTTAAGGAAGGTCAATATTCCTTCCACACTTTATGATATCCCTCAGAGGCAATGGAATGTATCATTACATCGTATCGTACATCAAAAGATTTTTTGTGACAGTATGTTCGTCACTCTTCACTGCCACCACAACATCCTGGAGCACAATTATGCTGAAGAAGTAACGACTATCTTCATTAATTTATTTTACATAAACGGTCAAGGCCAATTACCTACATAAGTAAATGATCTATGGTTTTGACCATTAAGAGTCACATAACATTTTAAACCTTCACCAGGCAGAAGATATCCCAAAAGAATTTCCCATCAAAACCAGTTAGGTATTTTATTATTTTAAGTGTATTCATAATTACATCAAATATCCTCCACACCAAAACCTTCCAAGGAAGACCGCAACGTACCAACCACTCGGTAAAGGACCTCTTAACCTAATAAAATGGGCTCAAAGTAAGTTATGAAAGGCTCTCCAAACATATTTTCTTTTTTACTGAAAATTAAGTGTCACTTTAGGAACCGGGTAACCCTTCTTATTAAATCTAATTTATGTTATGGGATAACTTTTTTATCATAACGTTAGATATATTGGTTAATAATATGATCATAATACGTATTTAATACGTGCCTTTTGTTATATTTACTGCCTAGGTGTATGTTGGTTAGGTATGTAGGTGGGTACTATAGATACTACCTCTGCCCTACCCGTCGGAGAATACAGGCGTGGTGTAATCTATGTATGATAGATCACCTCTCATGGTTTCAGCCAGAGATTCCATTCAAATACTTCACGCACAATGTGCCTTTGACGGTCGGATTATTGACAATGACTGATTACTTGCTATTGAAAGCTACAGTCAAACTTAGCTTGGGATTTCAATATACACTTGCCATGTAATTAAATGTCGCCAAACATACTGTTGGTAAAAAACAAAACATTTGGAAAACAATTACAGAATGCGTTCCCCTAAATTGTATGACCGCAATAATAGTAAAAACGTCCATAAAAATAATAATACCCCATTTAGAAATTTAATTCGCACAGGCAATAACAGTAACGTAAATGGGTCCTTCTGGGGATTAATCTGTACGTGAGAAAGCGCCGGCCAATGGAGTTAATACTGCTCGATTTCATATAAATGGCAAATAGGCAGACCACACCTATGGCGTGGATCTATAGAATTGTTTGTCTAGTTTGTTTTCCTCTCTGAGTAGACCGAACATGGGGATTTATTGCGTATACAGGTAAGTGTTACCTAAGTGCTGATTTACGACTAAAGTGATTATGTGACGTCTTAGAGACACCTTTCCAGAACAATGTCCTTGAAATAATATTGTGTCTTATTGATTAATGAATACTCGGAAGTAATTCAAGCTTTAGCACCTTTCTGAGGAGACATTTAAAATGGTAACTTAAAAACATTGTGCCACTTAAAATGCGGGCAAGGCCTAAAAAGCTTAGCTAACCCATATACCACATTTAAAACACAGTAATATAAAAAAGATACAACTAAAACATTCTTAACCTCATCACTGCACATTAAAGCATTAGATTCTATTTTAACTGAGCTTTTGAAAGCTTAGCTTGTTATATTTACGTACGTTTTCCATTTAGCACTCAATGACTACCAAATCTCATTATCAGAAAACCGTCGGAACAAAGACTTGGTCATACTGTGCCATCGCCATTAAATCTTGCAAACAGTAATTTCGGTGACGACCACAAGTACCAAAGTTACTCACTTGATGCCAGTATGCAAGCACTAAATGTATTGGTTATGGAGTTATAGTTTGTAATGTAAAATGTTTGCATTTAGCAATTCGAAGCTTCGACACTAATTGAATATGCTCAGTTGCTAGCAGGCGCGATCCGAGGGAGGGGGTCCAAGGGGTCATGACCCCGCCAAAGCCGTAAACATAAAGCTAAAAATAGTAATTTTTCGAAAATATAATAAATTTTCTTATTAATATGTAGGTAGTCTTTGTCTGTGACCCTCTCAAAGTCTTCGACTGCGATCGCACCTGGTTGCTAGGCATACCTATGCTAAAATTCAGGGACTACTTTTTCATAAAGGCACGACACACCTGCACAACATATTTCGAGAAACATCCCTAATAATAAAATATTTATTTTAGGATTTCCCGGCATTGTGCGCTTGACCGCAATGTCCCCAACCCTTGAAAAGGTTCTCAACCTCAATGCGATACCTTGGACACCATAAATTCACATGCGAGGTAAATTCAGTATGGCGTGAATATATTTTAGGCAAAATCAGTTATCAAATTTTTACTTACTGTATTTTTAAGACCTTGAAATAAGGCCTATTTTTCCACATTTTATAACATTTAGACGATTTTTTGATCTTGACTAATTAAAAGTAATAACACTTTTCCGCAATCAACGAGTAAAACAAACTTGCTAAGATAGCATATTTAACGGAACCCTTCGTTTTTCATAAAATATGATAACTTGGGCATTAAATATCTTATGAATTTTATTAAAATTGGATCTTTGAATAGTGTCACGTGAAGGTTACGTTAACAAAGATGCGTGAACGAACTCATTTTAATAAAATTATGGATCGATCTAGTTATAATCAATGTGTCCATCAAACATTTTAAGATTATGAGGTGTTTTTATTACCATACGCATTTACGTGATGTCAGAAGAAAAATTACGCCTCTTTAATAATAATGTATCTACAGCCAAGATACCTACTTTAAACAGATTCAATAATACATGTTATGTCATCGAGAGTACCTGAATATTAGTTGCTCATTCTCCCACATTTCCCGCTAAATAGGTTACTATGCCGTCAGTAACCGACAGGCTAGCCGTCGACCCGTCAATGCTCGGAACTAAGTTTAACTTAATAGAAACATCAATGAAAACTCAAACGAAAGGCGTAGAAAATAAACCCGCTAGTTTTGTTTTAACGGGTGGATCTGTATGGAGACAGACTCACAGGCTCACCCAGTTTCCGAAAAGTCACTCAACTGAAAAAATAGCTGATAGATATTTAAAGTCTTGACGAGTGATTTGTTCGGCCGAAGTTTTTTCAGTCGGCCAATCACTGTAGTTAAAATACATACACATTTACATAATATCACGCCTTGTTTTCCCGAAGGGTAGGCCAGAGGGGTACCTTTAGTACACCCACATTTCGCCAGCTATGTTAAGACACATATGTAATAGGGGGCGAGCCTATTGCCGTCAACCGGGCACAAATCCAGACATCGGGCTGCTACTGAAAAATTCCAGATAAAAAAACCCAGTAACACATTCCCGACCTGGGAATCGAACCCAGGACGTCACGCTCAGCAGTAGCGCTTGCAACCACTAGACTAACAAGACAGTCAGTATATAGTTAGCTCAGTGTATTTAAAATGAAATTGACAATATGTCAGTTTCTGAATTTTTGACTCTAAGTCTTTCAGAACCGTTCTTTGGATTTTTTTAATAAGCATAATGATGAAGGAACAGTCGTGCCACGTCGAAAAGTACTACAGTCATTATTTTGTTTCGGTTCAATCTTCTTTTGAACATACAAACCTAAATTACATGAAACATTTAACACCGGAGAGAAAATAAAACTCTTCAAAGAATGATCAGTATTTTACATCACGTACAAAAAACATATCATCTCAACATTGAAAACCAATTTAGAGTTTCAACTTAGTACAGATTATAAGGATAAAGTTCAATATAAGTTTCTTAAGCTGGTGGAAACTCTTTTGTTTGTAACAAACATTGTGCGAGTACCTACGTAACCCACAAACTCTTGAAAGTTTTTTCATTATTTTTGATGCGAAAATTTACCTGAGCCCCAAAGTATATTCGATATTAATTAAGTAAATATTTGTATCCCCTAACTTAATACAAACTTAACATCTTGTTAAAAGTTCTATAATGTATTTTGAAGACGACAGGTCGGGTTTTATACGTCAATTAATGTAGTCTGCAATAATTAGCGTTACTTAATTATCACTCGATCCGTAATATCTACAGAGTAATGAATCCATCCAAAATACAAATCTTGCACGATCCAACCGTACAATTAATATCTTTTTATATAAAATAAGCAGTTTTATACCGCGTGCGCAAGTTAAGTTAGTTCGCGTTCGGTCTTCGTCGCGAGTACTCATATCATAATATTGTAGCAGTTGATATCCTTAAATCATCCTATCATTACTGATCATTGTATCAATTAGCTGTGACAATATAACAATAAAATTATAATTATAAACTCTATCACATTCTATCATTTATAGTTGTCCCGTTCAAATATAATTATAATAAACTGCAATTAAATGACTTTAGAGAACGGAACGAAAAAAAGTAGCAGTAACAAACTTTAACGCTGCATCATAATCGTGTCTGACGTAAATTTTATGTAGGACACTTTACTGTTGAGGTTTAATTAAAAAGAATGAAGCTTATGTACGTACGCAAACACATAGTCAAACACTCACGGTGGCCGGGCTGACGGACTCTGTAGGTACATTATGAAACTCATATTTACGCGGCCAGCTCGCTCCGTGCAGAATAAAAACGCGATGGCTAAGTAAAATGGGCGGTTTATTTTTTTCTGTAGCGTCACGTAACACAGCTTTTATATTCGAGATTTTCGGGAGAGAAAAATATGCCGTGTAATATCGTAAAGTGTCGCACTTTTACGTGCCCGAAAAGAGAAGGTATCGCCGAGTCTCAATCATCGTTATAACTGTTTTGTTCTAGTTAAAGCTAAAACACTGGAAAGCTAAAAAAAATGGTGATTTTCAGTTTTAAATCATCCAATTTATAACTTCGTCTTACAACCTATCGGCACCCCTGCTAAATTGCATGGTGTTTATGCAATACCATTTTATCCAACACAGAAACTAATAGATCAATGAATAAGCTAAGATTTCACGGTGTGATATTTTCCCGTTCCCGTATGGGGAAGCGGGAACACGACCGCATGCTGGCATTGGAAAATATCGCAAGGCAAGTTAGGTCCCACAATCGTATTGCTCAGGGTTGTGGAGAACAGATGTGCAGTCGTTCCATGTTAAATACTGGTATTTAGCGTCATCCGGTTATGCTGGAGGTCGACCCTAACATAGTTGGGAAAAGGCTAGGCAGATGATCATGAAGTTAGGTGCCACAATATGAAAATTATATAATTAAATAAATGATACTCTTGAAAGCCTCTTTTGAAAACTTTCAAAGACTCAGAGACAATCATGTAAAAAAACAAACATTTTGTTAAAATTTGACAGATTGAGATTGAGATTAGAATGTGAACTTTTTTTTTAAATACGGGAATTGTGCCTCTGATTGTCATAATAAAATCTCTCATTTACTTGCAACAATAAATACAACGTTGTGAGAGGCACGTTACTGTCGGTTCCTTCATTGCGCACTGTTGCACACACAAGTTTTCATTCCTCTTTACGCTCTTGAACTCAAGCACTGATTTATTCCCGGAAGGAATGAAATTTGTAGGAATGTTTGAAGTATTTGTGGGGACTTTAATATTAATATTTTGGAAAATAATTCAAATAGTAGCAGATTGTTAAGCCTCTTTATTAATTAATCTGGGCTAGCCGCCTGTGCATTCGAAAAGCACATTCGTAACGGTTTCCTAAGCCTCCAAGCAAGCCCTGCACAACGGCCTGTCCGTTATGCCTATTGTGTAAAAGTGCTTGTTTAGCGGGCAGTGTCCTGTGATGGTGCCAGTCACCAGACGCAGATCTTTTCTGTCCAGGCGTAACAGACGTCTGGTCAGCCTGCCATCCAAGGATGGCATTGCCTCCCTAGACTGCCTGAAGCCTGGTGTCTGGGTGTGTGGGTGTATTCCTGAAGCCACCTGCGTAGTTGGTTGAAAGGGATGGGCACGATGGGTTCGGGACCACAGACTGACGCACTGGATGCCCTCCTGGCCAGTTCGTCAGCAGCATCGTTGCCTAGTGATCCACTGTGTCCTTTTATCCATTGCAGTGTCACAGTGTTGCGGTTAGAAATTGTTACTTTTTCTAGAGCATTGTGACATTCTAGTGTTAAACTCGATGTAATGTATCTTTTCCCTAGGGATTGGAGAACTGAAGCACTGTCGAAGAGTATACGTATGTGGGTGTCCGTGACCCCCCTGGCTTTTATGGCGTACGCCCCTTGTGTAATGCCCACACATTCTGCTTGGTATACGGTGTTGAACATTCCCAGCGAGCTGGATATGTTTATGTTAAGATCTCGTGAGAAAACTCCGACTCCGGTTCCGGAGTCGGCCTTTGATCCGTCAGTGTAGACTCGTAGCTCCTTCGGGCCTGAGTGATGGTTTTGTTTTTCTGTGAGTACTACGTTGTAGTGTCTCTGGAAGTAGTACAATTTCGGGGTTTTATCACAGAGTGATGCCATCATTGGTTGTCGTTTGATCGCATCTTCCTTAATGCGTGTGTGCTTAATTCTAGAGTCTTTGCCTAGGGTTCCTGCTATGTCGAGCCTGAAGGCAGGCAGGGCTGCCTCCTCCCGCACGATGAGGTGTAGAGGGGGCAGCCCCAACATTGCCTGTAGGGCAGCGGTGGGTGTAGTTCTCATGCAGCTGGTGATTGGCACACAGGCGTACCGCTACAGTTTTTCGAGGTCTTTTTGTTCTGTGCTCAAGTCTGTTCTGGGCCACCAGACTATTGAGCCATATGTAATAATTGGTCGAATAACTGTGGTGTATAGCCAGTGGGTCACTCTGGGGCTAATACCCCAGTTCCTGCCAAGCATTCGCTTGCACTGCCACAGGGATATGCTGGCTTTTGTAGTGATGTAGTTGGTATGTTTTGACCAAATTCAGCTGTTTGTCCAAAAAGATGTCCAGGTATTTGGTTTCAGTTGATAGGCTTAGGGTAGAGCCGAACTATTACAAGTTAAACTATTTATTTGGTGGGTGAACCACTATTCAAACCATAGGCGTTTGAGCCATTTTGCTTTACTCCATAAAATAAAGCACAGAACACATATTGATTTAAGCGACATTTATTTTATAAAATAATACTCGTATATTCGCAATATTAACTCAGAAAGATGCAGTACGTATTTATGGAAATATGTTTACTGAAATTCAATCAATAGATTTTTTTTAATATATTTTTTTCCGAAAAACAAAACTTTAACCTCTGTCCTGTAACTTTCTCAAAATGCCGTTTGAATCAAATAGCCGGGGAACCGTCGATATCATAAGTTAGATGATTATGTCGTAAATAAAAATGCTTGGCTTAATGCTGGTCCTGCTCCACAGCCACCTGGGCTTACTAGTTAAAATTTTAATATTTGGAAGAGACGCTTCCCTTTTCATTTTTTCTGACATTACAAACATTTTTGTTCCTATTGAGTTTTGTGACATTACGAATTTGTTTTATCTTTACTGAACCAAGTGTTATTTACTGAATACTTCAATATTTATTTTGTTTAAATTTTGTAAATGTGAGTACCATGCATCCGTTTATTGTGTTGTTTTGATGTACCTTGACTTGAATAAACATGGCAGTTAGAGTGTGGGTGAGTATGTCATACTCCCTTAAATGTCTCACTGATGGTGGTGCGTGTATTGTTGGATCATTCGGTTCCCTACAAAATGTCGGAGCTGGATGGTGCTGGTCCACGCGTCAAGTTCGTGACCGGACGCTGTCGGTTGAGACTGATCATCTCCTAACTTCCAGGGCTTATTTTTAATCTTATATTTAGAATTCTTTATTATTTTTTTTTTACATTGTTCTCACATACAGAAGCAACAAGAATAATCTTCCCAAGATTTTGTAATATATCCAACTTTATTTAAAAGAGTGTCCGTGGAGTTTCTTGCCCGTTCTTCTCCATAGAGATCTACGTTTTGGAATGGGCAACTAGCTTCAACTTTCCAACTGATCGAATTTCTGACAGTTCAAAAGTGCCTGTAAATGGTTTAATTGAAATAAATGCTTTGAGTATGAGTATCAATGAGAAAGTGTGATTAATTTTGTGATATCGTTGACTGCTTTAATAGTGAGCTACTACAGATAATACAACTTTGAACATCAGTAAACACACGTGAAAATACGACGTCCCGATTAAAACCGATTTCTTCCAAGCAACCAAACATACCAGAAAGTTTAAAAAACCGGAAATTAGGGTGATAGTTGGTCGTAAAAGTCATGTATAGGATCAGTGTATTATATATTTATGATTTTATAAAAAAGAATCATGATATTCGGTCTTAAATTAACAACCTCCGAAATAACAGTTCCATGCTGAGTCATATCCTCGTCAACCGGTTATCGTAATTTTTGCCAGTAGTGTCAACTGTAGCGTGACAGCTGCATCCGATGGACTTGCCTTAGATTGATTATACTGATACTATTATCCCAAATTAATGTAAAAGTATGATATATTATTGTTTTGATTTAACATGGTTTGATTTTTTACGATACTCATAATATTCAATTTTCTTTATAGTCTTCGCCACGACACTCGGTTAATCTAAGTGTGCTACTGTTTTCTTCAGATCTAGAATCTATCCATCTGCATAAAGTATGCTCATTTTTCCGAGTGTATTTGTCTAATTGCAGTTCCCAATCTTAATCAAAAAGTGACAATTTATACAAAATGTGCTTCAATGTGATGACGTTAAAATTCACTGTACCGTTCTATAAACCAAAACTACAAAAGCGTCCACAAACAAGAAAATTTAATTGTTAGTATGGCTGTGGCTGTAGCTTTCTATTGTTTTACTGTAATACGATGCTTATTATACGAGCTGTTTTCAAGATTTGCATGCACAGTGCGCATTTTATGCAAATAGTTTCCGAATTAAATCAACAGCCAACTGTATTCAGCATGTCTTAGGAACGAAATATCTTCACAGCTTTTCTTAGGAAGGATCGAACAGAATGTTTGACTCAACTCGTAGCACGTAGCGGTCTCGGCGAAGCATGTGGCGTAGATGCTACAACCAGACCGCTACGTGCTGCTAGTCGTAGCACACGTGGCGTAGCAACGGTCGTAGCCTATTAGTCCTACACGACCCTCGTTCATAATGTGCATCTCGTGTTACACGTTCGGTTTTACGGCTAAAGGACAACTAAAGTTTCTAAAGAAAATCTAGTTCGCAACCTCTCTATTTAGTTGCGGAACTTTTTTGTAAACGAATCTAATCGCGTTTTTACGGAACAATAAGCTCAGGTACCGTACCAACGAGGAAAATGAATGGTGTGAACCGAACTCCGCATTGCACCATTGTAGTAGCGGCAATTGCCACGAGAAACGAATGGAATGTATTGTCATAATGATTTATTGAACTGTTTTATGGAACTGTCAATTTATGTGCGTAAAAAACGTTTGCCTGAATGCTTTCTATATAATAGGTGGGTTTTCAGATTCAAATCTTACTTACACCCATGAAGTATTGGATCATTTTGCAAGCTCCGCTGTTATTGTAACGTATACACTCGTGGAAGCAATATTTTCATATAAATTAAATTTTCCGTTGTTTTTTTTTTCAGTTGCTATTGTCATACGTATATGTTGTTTGTTTTGTTCACACAATGCAACTTAAAATAAACATAAAAGACCTATGGATGTTGGTTATACTTATCGAATAATAAAAATAGATACAAGATATTTTGAACATTTTGTTTATCGAAAACAAAGAAATGTTTTCGACACTGATCGAAATAGATTAAATATTGAAAAGGTGAAACCTTCTAACATAGTTTGTACTACAAAACAATAAATTCAATTTAATTTATTACACTAGAATTGGGAAAGGGAGGCTCTCTTAATGGTTATTTTGAATATTAAATTAGAATCAAAAGGTTTCGCCAAAACATTTTCAGGATTGCACACAGCTGTGAACGTCGTATATTCGCTAGTCTTATTGGATGTTCCGCTTAAAGGCTTCTTCAAACAGCCGCGACGCGACACTTGTAGAACAATTTCCATTAAGTTTTCATAGAAATTGTTCTACGAGTGTCGCGACGCGACCGTCGCGTCGCGCTAGTCTGCACGAGCCTTAATTACCTGAAAATTAAAAACCAATGAAGTGAAAACTGTGATGACACTATGATATTAAGTTTATTCTGCCTATGTTTTATTTGTATTAAGAAAATACAATAAATAGAAATAAAAGGGAGCTGGCGGGTTCGACTTCATACTATTTTATTGGTTATATTTCGTTCCGGTTTTTTAAAATATAAAGTAAAGTAACCATTGGATTGTCTTAACAGTGGCACACTTCGCTGTTATTTTTATTTATCACTCCCCTTTGTCCCTATACCTTTCCACTTAATAAAGTTTGCTATCTCTCGGGAAACCACGAGATCTGTACATACGCTTCAAGAAACCGGTTATTATATAGAAGTAGTTGAAACGATCTATAACGAAGTATCAAGATTTTGAAAGCGCCGTTTTAAAACTTTTTTCGGATACTAAATGTACTGTTGAAAATACTAATTTTCGTTTTATTTTCTTCTTCATACCAAACTGCACAAATTAACCGATAGAAGAGGAGACTGCATGATGGGGATCGGGAAACGATGGCATACCACTGCCATTCTGCTGATGCGTAAACCAAAAGTTGTTTGGTATCCCTTGTTTTTTACTTATATGGAACTAAATGGCAAATGCTAATATTTTATTATATATTTAATGCTGTTATATTATTGCAATGCATTTATAAACACGAAATGAAACTTCTGTTGTCCAACTTTTGTATTTTTCAGATTAAGATTTTACTTTCGAACTCAACTTATTGGGGTTGCTCAAAAGTCCTTCCAAATAACTTTAACATAAGTAGAATCCTTTACATACAAATTCAATATTATCCCTTTTACAAACATACCCTGGTATATTAACATGACCGGCTATAAAACTTTAATCTGTAGACACGAGACTCCAATACCCAAGGGACCAACTTTCGTACTAGAATATTACGTGATGACGGCTTAGGGAGGCTGCGTATTCATTGGAAACAAAGATTGAAACAGTTGCCGCCACATCATAGATATGTTGCTCAACTTTTATTTACCATGAACTAGCGACCCGTACTAGCTTAGCATGATTTTTACGACTTGAAAAAAATATCGAGATTTCTTCAATTACGTCAGTTTTAAAAGTCGGATGAATTCTCTAAATGACGGATAAGAATCTCAAAATCGATAGCATAGTTTAAAAAACTGCTCAGTCACACAAACGGATACGAAAATCGATTATAGTTTATAATCTTTATATAGATACGGGACATTTCTATGCTAGGGGCTTTTAGCTAAGTAATAACAGTCGCACATCATGATTGGTCAGGTTATGCTACGCTTGCCGCGGTAGGTCCGTTGATGGTCCCGGCGGCACTCGTGGATCTTAGACAGTCGTTACGGGTCGTCAAAAGCCCGAAAGCCTGACAACCAGTCTTACCAAGGGCTATCGTATTACCCAGTCACTGGGTTGTGGAGTTCATATAGGCAGTCGCTCCATGTAAAGTACTGGTATTTTCAGCTATATCCGGTTAGACTAGAAGCCGAGACGTTTCAGCAATATGTTTTTGTATTGCAGGGAACTTTTACTGAAACCATATTGATCGACTTTGTTTCCCAATGCAAACGGGGCTTTAGTGTAATTTTGTGAATAATAGAATCCAATTTGGAAACTAAAGTTGGTCGCGTACAATGGGCTAGCATGGATAGAGTTGAATGCAAGCCGGCGTGATTGAAATGCTGCCGCACGTAAGAAAGATGAAGAACTGCCGGATGGAGCCAGCATTTAAATTACTATCCTTTCACATAAACGACATATTGTTTTAGATGAATTGTACATAAACGGTAGAATTTCTGACACATTGTTACGGGACAAGCGCCAGGTTTTTGTTTTTTTGAGGGTGGCAAATCATCAAATAACTTCTCCACTCGTGGTGGAGCAGGAAGGCGTGTCAGACTTTTACTGACTAAAATCTACCCATTCCTGTTCCTGTTCCTTCAGTTGCCTGTGTGTCAGGGGCCACGGTATAACTTTCGAACAACCCGCGCCTCTGGCAGGCATCGGCTCTTGCAGATCCCACCAGTTTGTGCTGACTTCTCTTTGAGGCGCTCGTGGAACACAACGCGCCGTCGACCCGGGCTTGGTCCTTACTGGACAGCGAGCTACCCGTTACTTACTTACTTGCAATGGCAATGGTGGAATTAAAATTTTCAATAACAAATACTTAGGTATTTGTTAGGTATTTGTTGTTCTGTAAATACTTAGGTATTTACAGAATTATAATCATTAAAATCATCAAAACAACCCTTTTAGTTCATATAACCCTATTAGTGAATATTTCATGAAAAAGTTATTTAAATACATACTTTTAACGGTCGCGAATCATATTTTGTTCAACATGCAACCTGGAACTGACTTTAACTTGTCTGACTTGAACAAATCCCGAAAAACGTAAGAAAATTATAATTTGGCCGGCTTTTTTGACTTACTTATTCGTTCAAAGAATAAGAGGAATTTTTAACAAATTCATGTATAGCGTTTGTTATTCTTTGAAGTGGTCTTCAACAAAGAGTAATCATAAAAGTTATAATATAAGCAAGCTGGTGCCCGCGTCAGTGTTGTTTTTTTTTTGTTTTTCATACAAACTTCAACCCCCTATTTCACTGCTTTATGGAGGGAGTTTCCTAAAATCCTTGCTTAGCTGACGTCTCCTACTCACACTTTTCAGGTCTTATTGTACATCATTCTACACATGTAGCCTATGCTGACTATACTCAAAAGTCTTACAGTGCCATCCGAGTCTTACAGTGCCATCCGATTTTACCCTACGATGCGTAAAAGGTGCACAACCCTGGTGCGTAAAGTACGTGGCAGCGCCAACAGCATCCTTAGCATGATCGCCAGTAGGCTGGACTGTGGTTACATCAATAATTGCTGCGTCATTTGTCATGGAATGGCGCAATAGTGATTGGTGAGTTTACTTTTATGTTTTGTTCTGGGTAGTTTTAAGTATAACTAACACTAGTATATAAGAACATTGTTACTAACAAAATAGACACCATGGTCTGAAATAAAGTATTTTATTATCATTATTTTATTATAATCTACCTGTGTGCCAAATTTCATTTTCATAGATTCAGTAGTTTTTGGGATTTCGTGTTTAATTAGTGAGTGAATGAATTTATGAATGTGACCTTTCGCTTTTATATACATATATAGATAAAGATTCGTCAGTAGTCAAACTGGCCACTGGGTCGAAAAGCCTTGTTTGAGATAGTGTCAGTTGCAGAATGGGTAACAGAAATCAACCCAAGTTTCTATAGGTATAACAGTAACTATGCCAGAAAAGTATTATATTCTAATCTCTACGGCGTAGAATTAAATCGCACATACATTATTACCTAGAGGACTGTCATACTATTTGATCCAAAATGATGCTTGAACCCTTTAATACCTTTGCAAATTGAATTGGACAAAGGTACCATTCCTAATACCAGCTATTGTGTATTAGGAGACATAAAGAGAAGGTCTTCCTGTATAATGTTACGCAAAATGTCGAAAATAGTTACTATTAATGTTTGTGGACCGAAATTTGAGCCTATAAGCTCCCGACTTGTCCCAGCGGAGGTAATTTCCATCTCTACAAATTTCGCAGGAACTCGTGCCATGCATTTCAATTAGTTCCCTGATTTAGGGTCTATCTATGCCTCTTACTAGCCCAATAGCCAACTAAGAGTTCAGTTATTATTAATTAATCATTCTAAAGATTGGCTTTCGCAATGTTACAGACGATAAAATCATAATGGATTTTAAGAGCTTAACAATCAAGTAATTAAAACAATTACTTTTCAATTGTTTTGTTATCGACCTGAATCAGCTTGTTTAACAGACCAGAAGAAATCTAGGTCGAACTTGCGACCTAGTCAAGTCTAGGATCTAGCCATGGGAGAAGCTGGTAGCTAGATGATCTATTCGAATTTACAACTAGTCGGGCAACTCCGGAATAAACACTCGATTATAACTATAAACATAGAAGTTACAACATAAAACTCATTATTGTTTAAAACTATTCGTACAATATTCATAAACAGAGCGGCTATCCCACAACTTGTTGAAATACAAATTAATGATCGTTCTCGGTAACTTTGTTTATCAATACTGTTGTTACGTTTAACGTAGCTTCCTCTAATCATTTGATTCCTCTTAGCAACAACGAGATTAGATTACGCCAACACAATTAATATTAATTGTACCTGTTTTGTGTGTTGATAGATTATTAAGTTCTCAGATAAGACGGGCGGCTCAATGATTCGGCAAACAAGTGAAGTGGTCTGGAACGTGTTACGTTGAAACGAATTTCTTTTATTTTTTGTTTGTGTTTTTTATTTGTTTCGTAGAATTTGTCTCTGGCTTTTCGTCCACGACTTTAACCAGTTATAAACTCAAATCTTCAATGAGCAGCCAGAATGTCACAACACTATGTATTTCAATGGCAATCCGTAAATGATGCGACTTGCTTACGCATTGTTAACTAATTTGTGAATATTTGCGTCGTGTATGGACGTTTGAGTAGCGTCGTGGACGATGGGCCTTAGGCTTGCTTCGTTGCAAAAGCTCTGCAGTTGAAACCTCTGGCCCGCAGAAAGGATGATAATTGCTGGAAATACTCTGTCAAGTATAGCTGGCGCTTTCCGTTCCCTCCCGGGTGGCCAACGCGGTTCCCAAGGCAGTAAGCTAGAGACTTTTAAGATTAAAATGTTATGAAGTACCAAGAAATTTTTGATAATTTACTAAAGAAACCAACCTCTTGCTTCATTAATTTACATGAACTTTTTGAAGTAGTTAACAAAAACTAAACCTTACTTTACTTTTAAAACTTCACTTGGCCATAGGAACTCTGATAAAGAAACCTTGCAATAAAGAAACTTTGACTTCTTAATAACAGTAACGAGATCAAAAGAAACCACACTTACTCAAAAGCATAATATAAAAAGAAAAAATGGCCTCGCTCCAGTTGACTTCTTCACAAAGTAAATATTGTTAAATGAAACGCTGATTAAATTAAGTAGAGGTAATTTTATTAGGCGAACAGAATTTATCGAAGGTACTGAAAAGCTAAGGAATAATAAGTGTTAGGTAATTTAAGCATCTGGAAAAGGAGTAATTTAACTATCGCCATTTAAATTTATTCAATTAATGAAGGAGGTAAACTATGGTCGTATTTTATTTTCTTTAGAAAACTCCATAAAAATCACGTTTAAATAATTCCTTCTACATATGCATAACACACAGCTGACTCATACATCATCAATCAACAATACTATTGTCTATAGGCCATACCAATATGGATAATTATAGGGATTACAGAGCGAAACCTGTAAGCATGTAAGTGAAGCGTGACCAATTGTTAGGTACCTACATCAAATTGTACAATTAGATTTAAAAACACTCGACTGTACCTTCCAGCCTACCTATGTTTGTATAAGTAAGTACGTAAGTAATCTAGTTTCCTTTATGTGTGTCGTTTACCCTCTTAATGTAAACGTTTTCCATTTTACGTTTATACGCGTTCTCATAAAAACTCATTGAAATTTCGCTGGAGCTATATCACATTCGTAAAAGTCGGGTCACGTCGTTATTCTATTACAATTTCAAAGATTGGCGGCGGTGGAATGTTCTCTGTGCACTATTAAATGGCTACCCGTTAAGCTTCTATCGGTTCAAACTGATGGGATTTTCGTATAGAATTTTGAGCTTTGGTTTAATTGAAAGTGAAGTGCTGTTTGGGTTACCTATTAATTTTGTACTCTGACTATTCTCGGTGTTACAGCTTAAATATAGATCTAAATAATGTCAAAACATCCAAAGATTGTCTTTAAAAGATCGCTTTTAGCGACAAGACCGCTTCTTGTATCACCCTTTTTTAACTTATATCTGGAAGTCGTATGGAGTACATAATAAAAAAATATTCTTTTCCATTCTAAACGTCGCATTTAATTGACTCAGTAAATGCACCGTAATAACAGCTTGCAGTGCTTGTATACGGAATTAAGTAGAGAGTGTTGGCTTAGAGTAGACATAACCGAGACTAAAATGGTCTGAAATCGCCAACACGTAGCGAGAAAGTGAAGTGATCAATGCTCCATCCTTCTCTGTATGTAGGATAATTTCCGAACCCTCCTCCACGGTTTAAAGTCTGTATGCAGCCGATTATACTGTTGTCTTCACCTAGACGTGTATAGAATGGGGTATAAGGTTTGCTTGTCGTGGATCGGATTTTAAGGCTGTGTTCTCACGTATAATGTTTTTTTTTCTCGCTAACTCCTGTGGGAGCTTCAACGGATAAACGTAGGTACTTACTTATCCAAATTTAATAACGTTACATTAAGGAGAAATAAACCTTAACGTAATTTCCTTGGCGCTTTCTAAACTTTCCCTCTTTGCCACACGTTAATTAAAATTTTTAAAGATATCTTGCGAAACAGTCATATATTTTTCGGCTTTTTAGAAAGTTGAAATATTTTCCGAAGAATTTTAAAAATTTCAGCCATAAAAATATATTTATTCTTTTAATTTTATTCATCAGGAATTATGTTATACCTACTTGAAAGCTATACGTAAATAATGAGAAAAATAAACGTTCTCACAATAATCCGACTACGAATTTGAATTGTATTCAAAATAGGTATATTTTTATAGAAATAAAACATTTCAAATATTTAAGTCTACAGGGAATCTTGTATAAACAGTGGCGGGTGGCAACCGACGTCAAACACACCGACAATTTCAGACATCTTCAGCTGAAAAGTACTTCTGTGTTATCTAAAGGGCAAACAACGGTATAACTTTTGGGTGAATGTCGGCGAAGCCATCTTTTTTCTCGATAAAATTTTGCCACGATATTTCCTTTGTATTTTTTCGTAGGATTTTTAATTTTCATGAACCGACTTCTCTTTAAGCATCGTTTTTGTTAGAAAATAGGTTCAGCCTATAACTACTCCGCAAAAATGTTCTTTGTTAATCTTATAAATATTTAACCGTTACAAAGAGGTTTTTATGTTCCACTTACATATACATAATGGCTTCTAATCATTGATACATGGCCAACTGGGACAGGATCCTTTTATATAATACTAAGGAAAGATTTATCCGAAGACTCAGCACTTTCTTAGACAAACTTTATTTGTTGGAATGGATTTAAATGGTACGGAACAGAGTGAAAGCGCAGTTTATCAAAAATCTAATCGCGTTTATTACCTGTGATAAAATCTATTTATATATATACTTAAGCAGATATTATCTTCCCAAGATGACAGAATAATTTCCTAAAACGGAAAGTTTCGTATTTAAAAGAAGGAACAGCTGCTAATAAAGGGTTTTTAATTTATTGGAAGAACAATGAAAAATGTCATTAATGCGCTATTATATTAATTGGTCTTCAAATTTCAGAATTCTTCTTCAGAATCGATGTCTTCTCAGGCTGCTTTACTTCAACATTAAGTAGGAAATGTTTATAGCACTAGTAGATAGGTAAGTAAAACTAATTCGTTAATTCAGAAATGCAATACATAAATAAGAGTACGGAATTACAATACACGTTAATATTAACGTAAAGTCATTGCTTTACAAATTCAGAAGCTGCAACACAGGTACGAAATTGAGTCGACGTCATCATCATCAATTCATCGTAATGTCCCACGTTATAGTCACTGGTTTCAGCTAACTGAGCTAGTGTTACATGCTGTCGAAATGCCTAATACGTCTAGTAACCGGACTATCAAAGCACAGGAAATATTAATTGCTAGTTTAGTTATGTTCGTAGTGCATAACCCAATACCCAATTTGCATAACGCAAATTGGGTATTTCTAGCATGACATAATCTGTAAGTTATGTTATCAATAAATGATTTATCTCATGTCTAATGTGTTTAACCCGTGATGTCCATGTTCTCGGCGAAAGCCTCCCTTTTCCTTCTCCACAGACGTCTGTCAACTGCTTTTGGAGGCAAATTTTTTCGGTACGGGCAGGTACGTCCCTCCACCTTCTCCTAGCCTATGGCTGTAATGTATTAATAAAAGTAAGTAAAGTTTGAACGAAAATGCAGCAGACGCTAGGGAGACGCAGAATATTAGGTGTTGCGGTATAACTTGCAAGGATCGCTTAATTTTGTTCTAGTCTGCAAGTTCTGCATCACGGTTAGACCAATTAAGTTCATCAATTCAAAGGATATAGAAAAAGTATTGATTGTCAGTCCGTGTTCTGTCCAACTTCTTGCAGTCGATTTCATTTGAATAGGTAGTTATATAGGTATGGCTCATCAAAACACTACTCAAAACAGAGGATGTTTAGAATGTTTAAAAGTAACTGCTCTGAATGATTAACTTTTTTTTATGAAAGCATTTCGTATGACTTCTTCTTGATGTCTACAACTCTGCGTAATAACATACGAGGTGCATTCAATAAGTACCTAGCCTCATCGCCAGAGGGCGCTGTAGTTTCAAAAGAGTTTTACCACAGTGTAGCACATTCTTTTTTCAAATTTTCATTCCAATCCCTTCATTTGTTTTAATTTGACAACTTATGGAAGCGAACGTGTCGATCGGTTTTACAAAAATGGAAAAAGAGCAATATCGTTCGGTGATTCGATTCCTATTTTTGGAAGGGAAAACGCGCATCGAAATCAAAGAGCGCTTGGATGCTGTGTACGGTGACTCTTCTCCATCGATGGCCACCGTCAAGAATTGGTTCAACGAGTTTGCACGTGGCCGTACGTCGGTTTTTGATGAACCACGTCCAGGTGCACCGAAAACAGCTGCTACGGAGGAAAACATTAAAAAAATCCATGATTTCGTATTGGCAGATCGCCGATTGAAGGTTCGGGAGCTGGCTGAGACTGTAGGCATTTCAGAAGGAACAGTGCATCATATTCTTCACGAGGAACTCGGCATGAGAAAGCTGTCGGCGCGATGGGTGCCGCGTTTACTCACACCAGAAAACAAGCGCAACCGTGAGACCACATCGGAGACGTGTTTGGCGCTGTTTAAGCGGAATCCAGCGGAGTTTTTGCGTCGTTTTGTGACCGTCGATGAAACCTGGATCCACTGGTACACACCAGAGACCAAGGAGCAATCAAAACAATGGATCCAGACCGGGGAACGTGCTCCAAAGAAGGCGAAAACTGTAAAATCGGCCGGAAAAGTTATGGCCACCGTTTTCTGGGATTCACAAGGTGTGATCTACATCGATTACCTCGAGAAGGGTAAAACAATTACAGGGCTTTACTATGCCGATTTATTGGGCCTATTCGACGCCGAATTAAAGAAAAAACGACCCCATCTGGCGAAGAAAAAAGTGCTGTTTCACCACGACAACGCACCGGTTCACACGTCTGCCGTTGCCATGGCCAAATTGGTCGAATTACGCTACGAATTGCTGCCCCATCCACCGTATTCTCCAGATTTGGCCCCTTGTGACTTCTTTCTGTTTCCTAATCTGAAAAAATCACTCGCCGGGAATAGATATGGATCGAATGAGGAGGTCATCGCCGCCACGGAGGCCTATTTTGCAGAGTTTGACAAAAACTATTTTTCGGACGGATTAAAAAAGTTGGAGCATCGCTGGGCTAAGTGTATCGAACTAAAAGGAGACTATGTTGAAAAATAAATTCCCACTTTTCCAAAATTTTCGTTTACTTTTTGTAGGCTAAGTATTTATTGAATGACCCTCGTACTTAGCAGTATTTTGCATTAAGTTAATCTCAATACTTTTTTTTTTGGGTGGGATATCATCAAATAACTTCTCCCGCTCTGGGTGGCGCAGGAGGGCGTGTCAGACTTTTACTGACTAAAACCCACCCGTGTTCCCTCAGTTGCCTGTGTGCCAGAGGCCGTGGTATCTCTTTCGAACAACCCGCACCCCTGGCAGGCATCGGCCCTTCCGGGTCCCATCAGTTGGTGCTGATATCGCTTTGAGGCGCGCGTGGAACACAACGCGCCGTCGACCCGGGCTTGGTCATAACCGGACAGCAAGCTACACATTACTCACCGTCCGCAAGACCGCGCCTACGGTGGCCGGGAATCAGCCTAGAATTCCCGACACCCAGGGCGTCTCCTGCGGAGGCTACGGCCGTGAGGGCGCATGTACTGCCTCTCCCTTACGTGCGCCGGCTCCCTCTTTGCGAGCATAACTGCTTCGCTGAAGGAAGCGACGGCTAGCCATGCACTCTCCCTCCGTACCATGGCCTGGAACAGGGCCGGACGCGAGAGATCGCCGCCGCCGATCGCCTCCACGAAGACACGGCGGTGCTCCGCCCAAGCTGGGCAGACCTCCACCGTATGCTCCACCGTGTCCTCAAGGCGATCTTCGCAATGGAAACACCCGGGCTTTTCCTCCCGCCTTATCCGAAACAGAACCTCCCGAAACAACCGTGTCCGGTGAGGACCTGCGTCAGGCGGAAGGTGAGGACGCCATACCACCTTTCAAGCCACTCCTAAAAGAGGGGACTTACCCCCACAATTGTGGCGTGCCCAAATCTTAATACCTACTTTACTTTTCAAATAAATAAATTTGTGTCTTTGTAATTTGATTTGACAAAACCTGTTCCTAGTATGAAAATATCAATATGCAAAATTAAAACCCAACACAGAAAGGCACTTAGACATCGAAGTACATCCTCCACATTGCTGTCATCTGCTAACGTGCCTAGAATATAACGTTTAGAATTTATGTTAATGACCTCTATATTTCAAAATGTTCGAAACGTGAAAGGGTCATCGGGTAGCTTGTGTCTGACATTAATAATGCATACTGCTACTGCATACAACCATCATAGTACGACTATCTCATTGGCAACCCTAAGTTTGCCGAGATTGGATTCCTATTACACAGGTAGAAATGTTATGTAAATTCTATTTAAACTAGGATGTCTGTATTTCTATGTATTCACGTTGCACGGCTATTATGCTGTTTAGAATACCTGTAATTGAAAATTCGACTAACATAATCTTTGCCTACATTGTTTGTCATTAATCATCTGCATAGCTTTTTCCCAGCTACGTTGGGGTCTGCTTCCAGTCTAACCGGATGCAGCTAAATACCAGTATTTTACATAGAGCGCCTGCCTATCTGACCTCCACAACCCAGTAACTGGGTAATAAAATACCCCTTGGTAAGACTGCTTGTCAGAATTTCGGGCTTCTGACGACCCGTAACGTTTGTTAAAGATCCACAAATGACAGCCGGGACCAACGGCTTAACGTGCTGTCCGAGACACGGGCACGGTACATTGTTTGTCATTGTATTCATAAAATATTAGTTCAGTATTAAAACTTTTCATACTATTGTAAGTTTATCACAAAAGGCAGTATTACGGTCATAGTAAAGACAAGCAAGTCTTGTAAAAAGTTTTGTTGTTAAAAATTCTATAAATTAAAAGCGGTAAATTAAAAGTGTAAGCGATACTGTGTAGTTAACTGACTATTTCTTCGTGAAACTGAATATAATAAAATGCTTTTGATACTTTAATAACTTAATTGAAACAAGTACGTTTACGAAAGGCATAAATAACCTCCGAAAGCAAATATTTAATATTTTTGGGTGAACCCTGCCCTAGTCCTTGAGAGTAAACTTGTTATGTTGAGCAAATATTTCGAATGTTCCTCCCGAGGGTACCTGTTATATTATGTCCCTCATTAAACATTACACGCGCGTTTCCTTTGTCGAATGACATAATTAATTGAGGAGACTCGGGTTCATTCGTCCTGGCTGGAAATTGGTTTCATACTTCGTCCCTTCGCAAGAAAACGCATTGAAACACTTCCCGGTGTCTGTAGAATTTTGACCTGATTAAAATTTATCAATGTGCTTTTTGTACAAATATATTGAAAGAATTGAATTTTCAGCACACAAGCTAAAATATTGGCTGCTATGCTTGTACTAAAATAAAAGTTTGGAAGACTGAAGGCTATTGAGTTCTTCACTGTATTGATATTCAATGTAATATTGGAACTTCCTTATAATCCTATTTCTTTAAGATCCTAATTACCACTTGCACTAAATTTGTATTCAAATCTTATGACGCCGGAAGTCATAGGGCCTTCTAATAAACTAACTATAACCATGATTTTGACGCTTAGTTTAACTTGGACAGGAGCTTAACATAAACTTTGCAATTCTGAGTATAATCCCATCATAAACTACGAAAGTTTTAACACAACTTCTAAATCTACCCTTCTATGAGTTGGACACAATAATGCCATCATAAATCGGGCGTCTGTTGTTATACTAAGATTACTTTGAAACATACCTTTACATCAAAACCTTTGTATAGCAGAAAAAACGTACAATATCTAAAGTGATCCCAACAATTTATAGCTGAGATCTATCTACTATAGCCGGGATTTACGATCAAAACGACTAACAATAAAATCCTATCAGATTTTATTTGCTTAAACATTTGACCCGGATATTGCTTTCATTCGATTCGCATGAAATGTATTTCAATTAAATTATATTTAGCAATTGAAAACTAAATGATACAAACGTTTCGTTTGAAAATAATTTAAATTTTCTTTTACATATTTAAAGCAAAAGTTTTATCTGCGAATCAGCCGTTGGATGTTAATAAAATTGCAATTTTTAATCAGGTGCAATCAAGTGTTTTAAAATGTAACCCTAAAAGTTTTATCATTCTATTCTTTGAAAATGTTACATAAGTGTAAAGTAAGCTTCTATATCTAAATCTTATTACTTCAGTGGTTCCCGAACCATGTAGTTGGTGGAGTGTCCTCAAACGAAACGAAGTGACGGAGCGGTTTCACAAATAGTGCCGGTTCCGACCCGTTTAACGAAGATTCGAAGAAACTTTTGATCGCTCCTCCTAAGCTTGCGAATTTGTTGAACCTACTTGGTCGGTCAACAATGGTTCCAGAACCAATTATCTTGTGTCGACAGCAAATTTAAAATAAGTATTCGTCAATGTTTTCATAATTGGGATAGGTAATTTTCCACGAAACAAAAGGTTTTCTCTATGCAACGAAAACAATAGATGTTTTTGTGTCTGGTTTTAATTTTTAGATAACAACAGTTTATTTGTTGATACCAATTCATTTACAGTGGCGCGTGCCCGTGGGTTGAGATACTTTGTTATGCGATAGCGTAAGTTCAAAGACTTGTAAACAATCTTAGAATCATACTATTTATTCACTGTTGGATAATTTTACTGGGAAAAGAATACTAGGATTACTTCGACTAACAAATAGCTAATCATAGTAGATATTGATTTGACTTGTGTAACTGCCATCTATGATAAGTTACCTTTTACGACACCAAAGGTCACGGTTTGGATGCGAGTTGTGACGCTCTATTGTATTCCCGAATTATATTACACTCTAGTTAAACAAAGGACGATGAATGATTGTCTAATTTAGGGACAGTTACGCTTTACTGATTTGTGGCAAAGGGTGCTAAAAACTTTTATTTAAATATCGTATAGCATTACGTATTTATTTAAGAATATTTGTTTTTGTTTCATTACATGTTTCGGTATCGGAAGTGATATTCTAAAGAAAAAGATTTGATTTTTAGTACGTTTGTTTCTTACTCTTTCAGGCTAAAATGGCTGAATGGATTTGGATGAAATTTAGCACATGGGTAGACCTGGATTAGGATACTTTTATCGCGACATTTCATCAGGTACTGGAGGGACCACCGGCAGACGGATGCGGATGAAACTGCGGGGACAGCTAGTATTAAATATTTTAGTTTAAGACTTGACATATTCACATTTTTCTCTTCTGGTTCTCACACACTATTGTCTATATTTCTTTTCCGTGTCTTCTTTCGCAGGTCTGTTGGATGAAATTTGTTAAGAAATATGCAATATTATAATGTCGTATCTCTATGTATTTTTCTGTGTGTCCATAATAAAATGCATCAATATACCTACATTATTGTGTAGAGCTACGAACAACAATGAAAAATGAATTGTTAGAACAATTATTTACCATTCAGCGGTATATTCCACAGCATTTAGAATTGGTCAGCTACGTTTGGCTTCCAGCCAGTCAGCCAGTGTTTGGAAATACTTTACTACCACACTTTCCCGGGCAAAAGGGGAATTACCTATTTACACAAATAACTAAGTTAACCCAACTCCCATAGTTTATACATCGAAGGTAGGGCAGGGCGCCCGTTACCATTGATGTACAAACTATGGGCGTGACATGCGATCCCATATTTTTAAACTTTTGATATCACTGAGAATTACATAATATCACCTTACATTTACTAGCCACCTAACTTTGGTTGTTACATCCACCAATGATGCGGTCTTCACTAAGAAATAAATAACTAAAGTTCGTCTTTCTATTAACAATATGTTTGTACACTTTTATTCTTCATTCCGAAGCTTTTCCACCTTAATCTTTCACGAAATTTCTCAGTAAGCTTTCTTGATTTTCCGCACCATCTTGCCTTAGTGCCACAAAGATTACTCTTTGATGTAAGTACTAAACAAGAGAGGATAAACGAAGTATTTATAAATAAGTGTCAAGTACTCTCGAATGATGACACTGAGTAGACAGAATCTTAATTTTGCGTTTCAGTTCTGACTGAAAGAGATTTAAATGTTTTGAGATTTTAAAAGATTTTTCTCTCTCTGCTTTCAAATTGGGTCGTTTTGATAAATATTATACGTAGGTACGTAGGTAGGGTGAGTGGGGGCAAGATCGAACGGGTTTTTGATGAGATGAGCAGTGTTGTATTTGAAGGCTTGTAGAACAGTACATATTAGCTTAAGCTAAAAAAATATTTTTAGTGAGTAAAGAGCAAAGAGTATATTTTTCTATCAAATTGATAACATTCAGTTAAAACAATTCCAAAGCACAAAAAAAAATTAAATAATATGTTTGTATCACTAGAATGAAACAGGGGGAAGACGAAAGGATGATGGGGAAAGATCGAAGTAGTTACTAAAATCGTTCAAATGAGTATCAGACGTTGTTGGTGATCATTAGTCTATAGTTTGAAGTTCCCTAAAAACTCGGAACTGCCTGTAGTGTCAAAATACCTTTAGTTAACAAAGATATATACATATATATTTTTTTATATTTCTATCTTACCCCACCCGGGGGAAGATTGACATAGAGGTTCTCAAACTTTCCACTTCAATTGCTTAAGGTTATACTGAAAATAAAACATCACTATCAATCAAATAAATCCTTTAATTTTACTTTATTCTATCGAGATATTACAAAACAAGAGTTTGCATTTTTTTTTTCACAAATAAAAGTGACACAAAGGTAACATTTTTCATAATTAAGTAGTTATCCAAGAAATATCTTAAAAAAAGAAATGGCTTCATGCCCATAACAAAAACATAAAAAGACTCTTAAAAGGTAAAAAGCAATAACAAATCACTTATGTTACATTAATTTGGCATATTTAGGAACTCTAATGTCCTTAAAGATTCTATTTGAACCTTTATTACAACTAATTCTTAACATAAAAATCTTGACGTCGACACGGATTTCCCAGGATGTCTAGTTCTTTCACACTACGACGTAGAAAAAGACATCTTAGTGAGATCGACGACTGCATTATAGAGATCAAATATTGAGCATGATTGAATTATGAGGTACGTAAATAGTACAAAATCAGAAGTCGAATAAAGTAACAAAAAGTGAGGTAAAGTACTCTAAACAATAGCTAAAAGTAAATATAAACGTTGTTCAAAATCATCACGATGAAAACGCAATCAAAATTACACCAAATATCCACCAAATATACCTCACTGAATATTGTATTTTTTGAGATCAGCTTCAAACTTGATTTGGCCACGACGAGAAATTACAGGTTCGGGGAGTATACAAACAATATCTTCTTAGTGTTTTATGGCGCTAACATCTTCCACAATCGGATATGTGAAAGAGGTAACCGTCTCAACTGATATCGTTTGTTTTACTTTTCTTACATATTTTACCACAGGCATTTGGTTTTCAAAGGACAAAATTGTCCCAACAAAATGTTTGACATTTTTTTTCGTTGCAAACTGCACTACAAGCCAATCATCTTTTTTCAACTTGCTTGAATTCTCACAAAATATTATTTCGCTTAATCCCAAGGGTATGTTTGCACATGGATTGATGTTTTCTTGATCTTCATCTTGTTCTTTTAAACAATTTTCTATAAACTCATCCATATTGTAGTAATCAGAGTCGTCAGTTTCAATAGTTTCAACTATCATTTCGTTTTCAGAGCTTTCTGTGTCACTAGAAAATAAGTGTTTCCTTTTTCTTTGTTCATTTTTAGGTTTTTTCTTTTGCTGCTGATTTTTTTTAACTTCACGTTTCTTAGATTTTTGCTCTTTTTCTATTTTATTACTGTCATCAATTTTTCCCATCTTTTCTTTTACGATTTTATTTTGTTTCAGCGTTTTTTTCTTTGGTATTACTATCTTTGTCTGAAGTATATTTTGTGTTGTTTCATTCAATTTTTTTTTCATAGTTTCTGTGATCACTTCCGCTCCTAAAGCTACACGCCTTTTTTTGATCTTCGTGTCAAGTCGAGGGGTTTGTTTGACTGTATCAAGAAGAAGTTCTTCGAAACTGACTATCTCATTAGAAATTATATTAATTTTAGAATTTTGTCTCTGCAAAGTAGTTTTGGATTCTGTTCCATTTTCGTTTATAAAATTGATCGATGTCAGACATGCGGGCAATTCTTCTTCGTGGTTTGCTATGAATTTTTGAGCCTCTTCTTGGTACTTCGACACATCCGCCAACAATTGAACACTTTCTAAGTCCTCAACTAAAGAATTATTTTCAAAATAAAATAATATGTTATCATGCATTAGGACATTGATAGCATTAATGCAAAGTTCTTTTAAAGGTGTTGGAGTTTGGGTTGACTGAACCTGTAACTGGTGCGAAAACTGTGAATCCACATGTAGTGGCAGAGAATATTGTGTATCATCTATTGGCGGATACTGAGACTGTCGCTGTGAAGACTGAAAATTGCTTTTTTGCGCTTCTACCCAACGGTTGTATGCTCTTGGGTCGTACTTATCAATTGAAACGACATCAGAATTAAATGGGTATATTCCTGCTTTTTTAAAGCCGTTCGTTATTATTTCATCTTTGGTATCGTTCCAAATTTCAGCGAAAAGCTCGGAAAATACTCTCTTAGGTACTTTAACACCTGTATTTTGTCTTTGCCATGCGACTAATTTAGCGTCCCATCTATTTTTAAAGGACTTGAATACAGCCACATCCAAGGGTTGTAGGATATGGGATGTGTGAGGCGCTAATTTTAATATCGTGATATTGTTTCGAATAGCTAATTCAACTACATTGAGATCAACGTGGCTGCCATGTCCATCGTAAACAAGTAGGACTGGTCTTTCTTTTCCAAGAGCAGGAATGAACACTTTTTCTATGTAATTATAAAATATTTGAGTATCCATCCATCCTCTTTGGCTCGCGGCATAAGACAGCTCAAAATTATACCTACCCTCAGTTTCAGCTACCCATGAATCCCACACATATTTCCCTTTAAATATAATTAAAGGACTTATTTTCTTAGCATTCGCACTAACAGCTGTTAAAACGGTGATATTTTCTTTCCCAGTACCATGTGTGGTTCGAGAGGATGGGGCCCCCTTCTTTCCAACTACTTTTGTCTTGGAAGGGTCTAAGCATACTGACGTCTCATCTAGGTTCCATATTAAATGTGGCCGCTGTTCCAAATTTAATTCCTTTAATGTTGATTCCAAAAGCTTGAAGTATTCATTTATAATAAAGGGATCCGTGTTTTTTTTTCTAGAATGTTCAAGAGACTGAGCTTTTTTGAGAGAAAGTCCGTGACGTCTACGAAAGTTTGTGAACCAATCTGGTCCTGGAACGTTGTCTTTAAAAGGGGTACATATGTTATTCAATCGAACATAGCGTTCCACTAGTAAAATTACTTCTTTTCTGGATAGCCCAAAACCCCATTTTTCCAAAACTTTTAGACCGTTGGCTAATTTCATTTCTGTTTCATGAGCAAAGACAGGAGGGCTACCCAGCGTATTACTTTTAACACCTGTTTTTTTATTGAAACGATTGTGAAGCGTGGCAATAGGTATATTATAATGTTTAGCCGCGCCGTACAATGTCAATTCCTTCCTTTTTACTTTCTCTATGGCGTTAGCAACATCGTCATGAGTGTAGGAGGTTGCGCGTAGAGATTTCCGGACGTAGTTACGTGGCATGGTGATTCTGGATAGTCAGTCCTAAGTAGGTATTTACAATAATAAAATTTGTACCTCTAGATATAAATGGCCGAAATAGTCTCGCTGACAGTTAACACTGCGCAACCGTTTATTTTTATAATGGCTGAAACAAAACAATAATTTTATTCCAAGTAAATATTTCAGAGACGTATTGTATGTAAGTATGTAATCACTAATCACATAAGCACAAAACTGATTGATTCAAACTTTGCACTAACGATATTCTATAAGAAATATAAACGATAAAAGACCATAAAAAGATCATGAAATCATAAAAGGTAGGTACCTATTATTTTATTTTGTATAGGTACATGTCTTATCATGAACAGTTTGAGAACATCTGACTATTAGTATGACTTTTGGAAACGGGGTAAGGTCGAAACTTTTATATGTTCTTCTTACCCCGTCAAATATTGGTGGGTAAAGACGGAAAATTGAATTAAATCCTAAAATACGAAAAATAGCCATATTTGGATGTACTAACACAACTAAGAATTAAAAATAATGAGTAGATGTTCTAATAAAACATTCGTACCCACCACGTAAGTAAAGTTATAGGACACGGGGTAAGATTAAAACACTCGATTAACTTACGTAAAACCCACTGCGCAGACATTTGCACTTTTTACACATCCATTCACTCAAAGCGGCAAACGCTGACTGAGATGTGCGACGTAACAAAATGGCGGCCTTAACAATGTCGCCATCTCTGCAAAAACTGCACTAAATCTGGCGATATGGACAACTTTTTGTGTTACCCCGTTTTTCATCTTCCCCCCACTCACCCTACTAAGATTTTAACAAATTATTAAAATAGTAAAAACTCTTTTAGAAGTGCAGAAAGTTTCAAAACTTGTAAGTTTAATGATTAATTAGCAAAGTATTTATTCCAAACTAAATCTCTTCTGATTAAAAACATAATTTAAATAACTTAGAACAAACTTCGACTTTTAAGTCATTCATCGCACAGTCGAGTCTTGTGTATCTTCTTGAGCAGACTATTGCATAATTATTTCATGTCAAAAATAAAAATAGTCGACTTGACATCAAACTAAAACCTTTTTAATGGCCTGGCAATTTATGAAACATAAATCTTAATTTTTTTTAGATTGCACTGTCAGCGTCTGTCACTGTCACATTTATAATTTGCTCTGACATCTAATGAAAGAAGATGGCTGAATGTCACTCTGCGGTATTGACATTGCGACAAATAATATAATGCTGATTCGGTAGAGCAGATTTTATTGTACATTAACCAGACAAAAACAAGCACCCAAACGGACAAACGTTGAAATGTATAATATTATGTGTAGAGCGTGACTGTATCAAGCACCGAATAACTTCATTTTATTTAATTTAATTTATTTGCATACCATAATGTGAATTAAGTTGTTACAAATAGGCACAGCAACATAAGTATGGATAAATAATTAAAAATAAATAAAATAGGTTAGAACATGAATAATTCTTAATTAAATTAAATGTATTTAGATTATAAGAATTTTACAATATTTATTGTTTATTTTATATTTGTGAATTTAATTGGCAAAAGTAGAAGTAATCTCAATTAAGTATTTACATTTTATTGCAATTCCAGTCACAGTTTATCATTCATGTATTCATTTAAATTATAATAGCTTTTGTTTATTAGAAATAGCTTTACGATCGTGTTTAATTACCTGTTTCATTAAAACAATATACATACGTAAAAATACTACACTGTGATGACATCAAGGCATACAAGCTGTCATAAAACAGCGAAATGACGATATGTACCTGCCAATCTTCAAAAGGGGTTGTAAAAACTTCGTGAGAAAATCTTTTAACGTAAATTCTTACATGTGTATTTTGCTCCAGGTAAGGTGATAAACACTGTCGGCGAAAAGTGCACGTTCAAAACCGAGTCGTTTGTCAAAAATATACCTATCTGCTTCGAACATTCAATAAAATATATTTTGAAATATAAATACGTGAGCGTTGAGTTGAGGTTGTAACTTCTACTAGACTACTGTTGTTTATAAGTAACTTATCACACAATACAATACATAAACATACAATAAAAAGTAGTCTGGGTCTCTGTGACTGGATACGGTGAAGAGGACTATCTATACACCGTGACATTTTAGTCGTCTTACAACGGCAGCCCACTTCATGTATCCAATGACCACTAATCATTTATTTAAAAAAAAATGATATTTTTGGACATATGAATAATAAAATAAAATAAAATATGATTTACTAAGACGCATGATGTAGTTTTGAGCACCCTGTTATGGAGATGGAATGAATGATGAAATGTAATGGTATTATGGTAGGTAGGTAGAAATCTTCTACCGTTTGGCACGTAAACATTATTAACAAGGAGGGTGTTTCATAATTCTAAAGCCTTATTTATTTTTCTTAGTACCTATTATTTTATGTTGGATACATTGAGTGGACCACCTTTGTAAGACGACTAAAATGTCACAGTGTATAATCATACAGAATATTAATCGGGTTCTGATAAGTAATGTCAATATTTCTCGCGTATAAAGCCTTACAATAATCTACTCATCATCATTCTCCTGCCCATATCCCAATTTATTTGGGGTCGGCGCTACATGTCTTTTTCTCCCCCATTTCTCTATTAGTCGTCATCTCCGTCATCACCCTTTCTAACCATATCATCATTCACACAGCCCATCCATCATTTCTTTGATCTCCCCCTACTCTTATAGCCATCAATATTCATACTCAAAACTTTCTTCACGATGTTTTCCTCATTCCTCCGTATCATATGCCCATACCATGACAACCGATATCCACACAACTTTTCTGTTATCGGTGTCACTTTCAGGCTTCCTCTTATGTACTCATTTCTTATTCTAGCCATCCGTGTACACCACACATCCCTCTTAACATTCAATTCTCAGTTACATGCAATTGCCTTTCATTCATCCCTTTTGTGGTCCAACATTCTGATCCATACAAGATACCCTACTACATCCTACTAATATTATAAATGCGAAAGTTTTTATATTTAGATATTTTGGTGTTTGGATGTTTGTTACTGAAAAACGGCTGAACAGATTTTGATGAAACGTGGCATAAAGATGTATAACCTAGATTAACACATAGGGTACTTTATATCCCGGTAGTACGTTCCCGTGGGATAATGTTCGACCACCATACGGACGAAGCCGCTGGCAAAAACTAGTTAAGATTTAGCATGTGCCAGCGGCTTCGCCCGCGTGGAGGTGGGAAATTATCCCACGAGGACGTATTAACGTACTATTTACAAACATCTAAACATAAAAACTTTCACAGTTAAAATATTAGTAGAATTTAAATCACGACATGTCTACAGAAATCCTCAACGTGCTGCGCGGTGCTACGCCGTAGCCATCACCGTAGCAACCAGGCACCATGCATTATTGCACGGAGATTCACATGTCATTTGGTTATACAAACAAGTAGAAAGTGTATATAATATATAAATGCACGTTTATAGCCACGAGCATTCCCACCGGACCTCAACCTACTGAGATACAGCGTGTATCAGGAATGCGTGGTCATATTTAAGGGTGTGACCATCAACCAACGGGATAGCTGATTAAATTTTAGAGATTACGATGTTCGTTCCTGTTGTTGGGGCTACATTAGCGGGATACGGTGAATATTCATGTTAACGCCGGGTAGATCGTTGCAACGCGAAGTATTTGGGCGAAGACGATGTACTATTGGGGCCATTGACATTTAAATCAATGATCGGGGCACTGTCGGTAAACTGGCGCGCATCAAAGGGATTTGTCGCGACAATATTCGCTTGGGTGGCTACACCTACGATACTTGAGTGTCATCCAGACGTTTCTATGAATAGTAGTCACCCACCATCTCCTCTTTCTTCTCTCTTTCATATTATTTTGTAACTGATACTCGTACAATTGTAATAAATAATAATTTACCGACATTTAATGCAAGGCCACTACTTCCTCCATTTTGAATAAGTCTCAGCCGCCCAACAGAGAGCAACACAATCCGGCACGATGAATCTTCGCCCGCCTAATGTAGACAAGAACATCGCGTATGCCGTAAACGCGATGTTTTAGCGCGCCAACTCCAGACGAATCTTCGCCCGCTATTATTGCCCCAGCATGTGAGAAGTTGTTTAGTTTGGGGATTTATACCACAACCTTGAATATAATGCATTTCTGATACAGGCTGTATGAGTAGAAACGTAAGTAATGCAAACACCCGCAGCCAATAGTTTGTTGCCACATAGTTGTGTGACACTTCACTACGTGAAATGTGGAATTCTCGTTTAAGTTTTCATGTTCTCAGAATGTAAGGTAAATATCAAGTTTTCCTATCTGTTTCTTGCTGGAGAGTGGGCGAGCTGTATAAATCAATCTAAAGACGTGGAATGTAGTTCATGTCCCTACGTGAGGAGTGAGAAATATTTGGTACCTAATTTAACGTACCTATATTTTTATTTCCTGTAGATCCTAATGCACAGTCCCGGACTTTAATCGATGAGCCACTTTTAAACTTTCCAATTTTGCAGTTTTATACATTCACGAGATTACACGATTAAACACGAACTTAAACCGCATGCTCGTAAACAAGATGACAAATAACTTATAATCGGAATAGACATATTTAAATCGCTGAGGGAGTCTGCACCCCCCGACAAACTTAAACTGGTCTACTTAGCCCTATGTCAGTCCGTTATCCAATATTGCGCCACCGTGTGGGGAGGAGCTGCCAAAACGCACCTGCTTGGTCTGGAAAGAGCACAGAGAGCGGTCCTGAAAGTGATCACAATGAAACCATACAGGTACTCTACAGCACAACTGTACTCGGACTGTAAAGTACTAACAGTTCGTCAGCTCTTTGTGCTCAAATCCATACTAAGGAAACATCCATCTGTGCCCCTACCCGACCCAAACAGACGTAAAAAAATGCCTGTTTGTCCTCGTGCCCCTTGTAAAACAGCTTTTGCTAGTAGACAGTTCAGCAGCCTGAGTAGTAGACTGTACGACAGAATCAACCAAAAGCTGAGCATTGTGGGACTTTCCAGACACAGCGTTAAAAACATTGTAGCTGGCTGGCTCCAGCAATTAGACTACCAAAAGACAGAAGACTTACTTGCTCGCATTGAATAATACCATATAACACACACCTCCACATTTATACTGACACCCCCCACCCTGCACCTCACCACACCACGCACACACACACACAAACACACCTACACTCACAAGTGCTTATTATGCTAAAATAATAATTTACGTCACGCCATTCACATTCTCGCTGACACGATCTCCATAAAATGCTTCACGTTTGAGGACTGACTCCCAAAATACAAGCCCTGGCTTAGTTTGGGTATCAGTTTCAGTACCCTATGTACGTAATCATTATTATGAATATTGCAGCTATGTACCAAATTCTTGTGAATGCTTTCGGTGAAATAAACTTTTTTACTTTTTTTTTTTTTACTTTAGTCTTATCCAAAGAGGTTGTAGTTTGACTAATAAGTTATCAATGATAAATCAATTCACTGTTGCATACGTTTATTCAATCTATTTGATACTGACCTCCTTTGAATTAGAGCTAATTAAATACTCATTATTTCTGAAAGCCTATCCGAAGACAGTGACAGTTTAAAATGGCAGAGACGATAATTTCGAATTTTGGTGAATCGTAACCATAGTTATTTACGTGATAATGCCAGCTGCAATTTCCGACGAAATTTGCTATAGAATTGTAACAATGCATCAGCAGGGTCTGAGCATTCGTGCAATTTCAAGGGATCTGCTCTTGACGGTGAGTTCATTCTTTCATTCTGTATGTTTTTTGAAATATTAAAAAAGGTAAATATCAAAAACCCATTAACTTGAAAGTTATATTTTTTTAGCGAAACACTGTTGCTATTTGGGTAAGACGATACGCCGAAGAAGGGAATATTAGCGATCGTCGGCAGAACAACCATCGCCCCGCTGCATTAAGCGAAGCCCAGAGAAGAGAAATGCTCCGCGAATACGAAGTTGATGGATTTATACCAACGGAACGTTTTGATGTGGATTCCGAGAACGATCCGAAGGCATCTTCATTCAATGGATTTACCTCATAGGATTCCTGCCTACAAAGTAGATATGACAGACGCTCATAAATCTGCACGCGTAAATTTTGCATACCGATTTTTACATTTCGATTGGACATCAACTATTTTCAGTGATGAGAAGTCATTTCAATCAAGTGACCACGGTCGCTTACATTTGTGGCGACATAACAGTACACGGTATGATGTAGATCATGTCATACCAAATAGGGAATCGGGAAGGATAAATGTTAACATGTGGAGTTGGATGAGTTCCGAAGGTGTAGGCGACCTTGTTCAACTACCGCCTCGTGCAAATTCCGTGAACTATTTCAGCATTTTGGAAGATAATATGCTTCCCTCTGTAAGAATTGTGTACCCACAGAGCGAAATGGCAAATATTAATTTTGTTCACGATAATTGTGCCATACATCGAGCAAGGATTGTCCACACCTGGTTTGAAGCACATCCAGACATAACGGTGATTCCATGGCCAGCTAAATCCAATGACCTGAATCCCATAGAAAATCTATGGGGTTTAATGGTGGAGCGATGGGATCACCGTAATGAACGAAGAAAAACTTTTTTCACAAAAATAAACAACCGACTTCCAAAAAAACACTAAAAACTGAAAAATAACTTTAATTTCGGAAGGCGGTGACTTTGGATATGTATTTTAATTTTTTGTCACCGCCTTCCGAAATTAAAGTTATTTTTCAGTTTTTAGTGTTTTTTTGGAAGTCGGTTGTTTATTTTTGTGAAAAAAGTTTTTTATTTTTCTCTTTTTAGTGGTTCACATGTGCTTACCCCTTCACAGCGTACCGGCGTGATGTTATGTTATTAACTGGTGTAAGCAATTGACAGACATGAGATTTCAGCAATCCCTGTCCATTTGCTATCATTTATTGAGGAGTTCCGTTGCCTATCTCCGAAGTTCTTCATCAGATCTTCACCAAATTGAAACAGAACCACTCCGAGAAAGTACTCTTCTAATAACTACACAAATTGCTTCAAGTGTGCCTATAAAATTTGAAGAGTTCTCTCTATTTCTCCAGGATCCCATCATCAGATCCTAACTTGATGATCATGGGACCACCTGGGAAGTATACCCTTTCAAAACAAAAAAAAATTATCCAAATCGGTCCAGCCATCTTCGAGTAATCGGGGAAAATACATAAAAAAAAAAAAAAAAAAAAAGGTTCCGACGAATTGAGAACCTCCTCCTTTTGGAAGTCGGTTAAAAAGAAGATCTGGCTCAACATTGCCAAGAAGTATGGGAAAACATCCGAGGGACTAAAACAATTGTCGCTAGGTTAGTGTGCTAGCTCTGCAATTGATTGAATTTGGGTCGGTACTCTGGACTATTTACGAGTATAAACGACTAAACTCGATTTGCATCACACAGCTAAAATAGGAACTGTGGCAAGTGGCTCTCAATAAAAGTCCATGACTTTACTACATTTAAAATTGGATAAATATGTATAAAAATAGGAAGTAGGTAAAGTCAGCTTCAAAATAACGTTCACAGTTTCAGTAAAATAGTAAATCGAATGTGTAATAATTATGTATGTTTCGTGGTAACACATTGATAATTATAGTATTTTTATCTCACGAACCGACTCGCGCTTTACGTGTGGTAACCAAATGTACAAACGCGCTGTGGATGTGTGCGTGAAGACGAAGAGCGGCAGCACGTAACACATACATACACACACACACACACTTCCGACTTCGCCACTGTCTCGCACGGTATCGAAAGCTCCTACGTTTACACTCACATTCACAGCTGTTTGTAGACTCGGTAACCACAAGTAAAGCGTACAGTATTTTTATCGCTTTGTGAGATAAAAATACTGTACATTATTATGAAACGCAGATTTTAATTTATCTATTTATTTATTTATTGATTTAGGATCTCCAACAAAAGATGTACACAATACATGACACACTATACGTCGACAAATTCTTGTCGACGTATATGTGATTACACCTTTTTGATGCCTACTTTACCCACTCGATTACAGTAAGTTGCTATGTCAATTTTCCGTTTAGAGCCGCATACAGTTGTCAGAAAATGAGTTGTTATTCGAATGTACGGATAATTTATGTTGGTAGTCAATTTGATACACAATCCATTTCACTAAATCGAACATAACCTGGATTTTTGTTGTCGTATGTGATTGCTAAAGGCATTCACATACAACAAAACAAAATAAATCTGCATACCTAACTAAATCGCTGATATTACATTTCTAAGCATTCATGTGTGCAATTCCTTAAACACCGCAAGCATTTCTGTGCGAGAGCGCCTTACTTACGCCCAGAATTGCACATACGTAGTTACACCTTATGTAACTACGTATATGCAATTCTTTGAAAATCTTAAGAAAAGTATTCATCTAAAAGTAAAAGATAGGTTCACAATAAAAAAAAAAGATTCCGTAAATATAAATTACATTGAATTCAAATACCAATAAACCAGAATAGATGTTTTTAAATTGAAATTTAATAACATTGAATACGGTGAAGAATCAACATCAATTTAGTACCGACTTGTGTTAGCTGAAGCCAAATCTTTTGAAAAAAAAAGAAGAATTCTTTCATGGCACGAACGTTCCAATTTCATTAAGTCCTTTCTTAAGCTGTATAAGAGCAGATCTGCCTTACAATGAGAAAAAAAAGATTATGTAAGTTTTTTTCATTTCAGTAGAAGCTTCATCTGATATTGAAGCTTCTTTTGTTCGATACCAACAATGGATTATATCGAAACTGATGCAGAAAGTCACTTTCAATGGTAGAGTAATATTATCTAATCTATCTATCTATCGATCCCTACTATGGATTACACTGAAACTGACGCAGAAGGTAATTTTATAATGAATACTTTACATGTAAATGGGTACCTACTGATGACGATACTATGCAAGTTTTCATCAGCGGTGCTCAACGCCTAAATCTCGATCTTACTTTCACCTAGAGTTGACATCGATGACTACGACAATTATTGGTGGTGATTTTTATGATTTTTATTCTTTAAATTGGTAAGCTGAATTTTGTGGGCTTTCTTAGCGCCTGCTCCGTTAAGACAAATAATAGAAAGTTTTAACACGTAAATACTATACGGCGACACATAGTAAAACAAATTGTTATGTAATCATGTTTGTAAAATTCACGGTATACACAAGCATTCCCGTTAGATGCGTTCGTGCACAGCATCCGTACGCGAGTATTAGTCGGCTCTCTCAAATGTAACAGTGATTTACAGCCCTGTGGGGGTAGCAAAACCATCACACATTTTGTGAATAAAACTGTGTGGAAGTACGTACTCTGCAAATTTAAACACAAATTATTTCCTCTTCTTGCCTTATTTGAAACGGAATGTAACTCGGAGTAGTTCCTAACTTTCAATTTGATTTACGAGATTTCTGGAGTTCAGTTTAGCGTGTTTATACCGGTACCTGTAATTAAATACAGGTAGTATTTTATTACAGTAGTTTCAGGTTATGAACTGTTTTACCTAGACCTGGAGTTAATCAAACATAACTTTGTTAGGCAGTATATGCGCCCTCACGGCCTTAGTAGCCGCAGGAGATGCACTGGGCGGGAATCCCAGGCTGATTCCCAGTCACCGTGGGCGCGGGCTTGTGGACTGCGTGTAATGGGTGGCTCGCTGTCCGGTAAGGACCAAGCCCGGCTCGTTATGTTCCACGCGCGCCTCAACGAGATGTCAGCACCAACTGGTGAGGTCCGCGAGGGCAGATGCCTGCCAGGGGTGCAGTTTGTTTGAAAGAGATACCGTAGCCCCTGGCACACTGAGGGAACAACTGAGGGAACACGAGTGGGTTTTCAGCGGGAGAAGTTATTTAATGATTTCCCACCCACAAAAAAAACATAACTGTGTTCTCAGCCATTCCCGACCACTGACGAGCTTTGAAACAAAATAGTAGCTGCGTAGTTCAGTTTCCATCAAGTTTAAAAGCACTTTTCCTGTATTCACTTTGCGTGACTATACGAGCTAGTCAGTACATTATATTTAAACTTTTGTATTTTACTGAATACTTGAACCGCATGCAAGAGTGTAAGTGCCTATGGTTTATTTCTGGGTCAGAACGTAGTTTCTACGAAACAAATTTCAGTAGACTGACGTATTTGTTATAATTTGATATTTACAGTTATTCAATAACTGTTGCTTTAAAAACAATTTTGTATTTTAAGACAGAACCAATTTCACTTAACATGCCCCAGGTGAAAGGATGCCTGAACAGAATGTTTCAATATTTTAAGTATGAAAATTAAGCTGGTTCAAAAGGATATTTATATTTCTATTCACTGTAATTTAATTTTTAAATCACTCGTGTAGCCAGGTGCTTTAAAAATATTTTTCTGTGTAAACTTAATAATGCCTACATTTACATAATTATTGGATACTTTAGCAACATTATTCAATTATTGAATAATAACTGGATAATCTATGTATTTACATTTTTCAATTTCATATTTCATTCAGCTCGTCTAGTACCTATTAAAATAAGTACCTAACATAAGTACCCTTGTTAAATATGCATTACATCATTAGGGTCGTATTTAACAAAGGTTGTCTGAACAATCTATACAAAACATATGAGTGAAGCCAGAAGCCCAAAGGCTTACGTTATATCTGATAAAATGTTTCAAAGTAAAGCTCTGCTAATATTTTATGACGTAAGATACTGCTTTGTTTACTCGTGTAAGACGATTGAACGTTAGAAACGAACAACACGTAAGTCGAGCTGGTATTTAGAGTGGTTAAAGAAATAGTGCATCGAACAATTGCACTTTAAAAGCAGCAAACACTCTGGTACAGGCTACAGGTAACAAATGGGATTAAACTTTAACTGGATTGCGGTAAATGCTCTGAGATCTCTTCGAAGAGCTGATAACACTGCAGACTGTAAGTATAATAACGACTTAGAGTATACTTAAACTTCATTGTAATATTGATTCTCTACTAACTAAATATTTATGTGCTTTCTTCAAACAATAGTTTGAGTTAGACGTCGATCTTCAAACTGATGTTTTGATCCTCTTGACGTGACTTGGGTATATTTAGTGATGGACGTTCGATCTTTACAACTAAAGCTTCTGACAAGTCATACAGGGTGGCAGGGCTATTGATGTGGGACCTGTTGTTACCAAGGTAATTAGTACGTGATTCTGGACTGCGTTATAATTTTTCGTCAGTTATCAACAAAAACAAAGAATTATTTCATACAAAAGCGTAATACCTACGTGGTCAAAATGAATAGAACAGAAATTTTCTTTTAATAACCGACGAAAGAGTCAGGTTGTGACTGTCGAATGGTTAAATACTTTTTGTTACTGTATTTTTCCTTAACAAATGTAATTCCCGTAGGCCGTTTTATGTTTAAATCAATAAATAATATTCGGTCACGCACAAATATTATATGAAAATTAAATGGAACGAAACATGAATAGTTTCATTTACGTGTTGGGAGAGTTTGCTATAACTGTCATCTAAGCTAAATTTATATTGCTGTGTGCAAACACTCTTCCTGGAGAGCCAAAACTGATTTCTGTGAATAATAGTAAATTACAATATTTTCCTTTCAAATATTCATGTTCATAATTGTGTGTCACTCCTAGTGTAAGTTCAAATAGAAATAAATGATTAACGTAAGTGTGATAAATAGCTTCTCGTCGAGACATTAATTATTATTTTTGGTAGATGTTTCATAGCGTCTAGTAATCTACGGTATTAAATATCTACCATATATAATAATTTATAAGAGTACCTTCTTTAAGAGATATATAAATTGATCTTAAAATATGAACTCACTTTTATACCAGTGCTGTTTAAGATATCAAAGTTAATGCTATCAAAGAAGCTTTGAAAACTGGATGTTTTAATTTTTTTTACGAAAATCAAAGACTTTTTACTAAAGCGGATTTGTCCAATTAACTAATAAGCGTAAGTCGCTTATCATGGCTGACTAAGTTTACAGCAGCAGCAGGAATACATCACGACCTTTTACTTTCGCCACTTAGAGAGAGAGAAATAATTAAGACATCAGCAGCTGGGCTTGCGGAATTTAATTAGTTGAAGTAATTATACGATGATTTGTCGTATTTCCTTATAAGCTTAAAGGTAGCAATTACGCTATGTGGGTAATTGCTTTGAGGTTTTTTTTCTACTAACAAACTAAGATATTTAGACTATGCACCTACAACTTTTGCGTCATATTTAATGATTTTATGTAGCTAAGTAGTAACAGTAGGACGGTTACCACTTTGCTCGACTAGGTATTGACATCAGTAGCGGGATGTCGCGAATTACGTCGTGTTAAGGATTTTACACCAACTTCCAGCATTCGAATTTATTAATAAAAATATGTTACCGCGCCTTTAGGGACTACTCACACTTATTCAGCTCTGTTCAGCTTTTGTCCACAGAAAAAAACGATTTTGTATGAGATGCGTACGCATCCATTCAGCCGCGGAAGGCTGAACGGACTCTATACAAAATCGTTCTTTTTTATGGACAAAAGCTGAACAGAGCTGAATAAGTGTGAGTAGTTCCTTAAACGGTTTTTATACAATAACATTGTGGCAAATATCTTTACACATGCTGTGGTAGGCTAAACCGCGTCAGTCTTCTTTAAAAGTTATATCAAATATGTATTACTGCACCTATAAAAAGATAGGTAACTTAGGTTCGCTGAAAATATGCATAAGGGAAAAATTAAGATATTTTCATTCTCTCCACATTCTTAGTTTTACCAATATCCTACCATAATATTATAAATGTGAAAGTTTGTATGTTTAAATGTTTGGATGTTTGTTACTCAATCACGCAATAACGGCTGGACGAATTTAGATGAAATTTGGCACACAGATAGTTATAACCTGGATTAACACATAGAATACCTCATTTTTATGCCGGTAATGTTCCCGTGGGAAAATTTTCGACCTCCACGCGGGCGCAGCCGCTGGCAGAATGCTAGTTAATACATAAAGTACTAAAAACACGATCAAATCTTGACAGAAATCTGTCTTTGGGAACTTTATTATCATCCCTGAAGATGTTTTGTTTTGTTTGAGGGACGGCGATCCGATTTTCTACATTATGATTGTTGTTTAAAAAACACATGTATGTATACATACATGTATTTTTACACAACATATACATGTATGTTCATTCCAAGAATTGTTGTAGCTATGTTACTATATATATTAAATTGCTTTGTATTTATTTACCTACAAACCAACCTTATTAAGTAGCAATCATATCAGCCGAAAGACGTCCACTGCTGGACATAAGCCTCCCCCAAAAAGGGGGGATTTGCCATAATCGCCACGCTTGTCAGGCGGGTTGGTGATCGCAGTATGGTGGTCAAATGCATAGAGAACGCTGCCCATTCTATAGTAAGTCTCTTAGTCGCCTTCTACGACACCCTTGGGAAGAAATGGGATGGTGTTATTCTTTTACGTCCGGCACCACACAGAACTACGTCCGGCACAACACGGAACAGCATAAGTTGTGTAAATATTGGACCAAAATAATTAAAAAATTCGCCAATTAAAAGATGTCAAACTAAAACCATGAATTCAGCACATGATTCTAAACCGTGCAAAAAATGTTCGTCGGTTATAAAAAACAAAATCTAGTAATTCATAGAAAAGTGAAATACTACTACGCGATCAAAATGATTGGAACAGCATTTTTTTATAATCACCATTAATAATCAACGCAGAGGGTTTCAGAATCATGTACTATTATTATTATTTGTCCTTTATTTCAGGCGACTAAGGCCCATAAAACACGATACATATACGTATTATACGTATAAAAACAATAACTATAAACTAATACATATTTTTTTAAACAAATTTTAAAACTACTGCACACGAAGTGACGGCGTCGTGTTACGCTGCGAGGTGTCGCGTAGTTGGCCGCGGAAACGCCGATACAGCACACCTTTCGGCCAAAACTCTTCCTTGAGGAAGGGCAACAAATGGTGAGTCGGAACGCGCACCACGAACGACTTGAAGTTGGTGTTATGACGCGCTTCCAACTTCTCCACCCTCAAGGTCCGGTTGGTCTTCACCCGTATATACTCTATGATGTCCTCAGTCTTCGTAGAGTGGTGCAATCGGGACACATATAGCAGCGTCGTCGGTATTGCAGGACGTAGAGAACCATGTTAGAACCTGCCAGCGCCGTCCCACACTGGTTGCGATAACTAGGCTTCCTCTTCTTTCTCTCCACCTTGATGAAGCCATCCTCATCGCATGAGTTCTTCGGTGGAACCTACTGTTCGTGGTCCATCACAACAGTTTTACCATGGTATCAAGTTCTGGATGCCATCCTGTATAGTGGTATATGTGCACGTTATAACTTGGTTTGATTACCGGAAAAGCAAGCCAGAAACAAATCAATGAAAACATAATACTGGAAAATGTCGGTGACCCTTGAGAACTGAAAATAGCAAATTAAGTATAAGCGGCTTCCACCTATCTTGGCCGTCTATTTATATACAGGCAGCGAAATTAAATGAGAATATTCTCTTGTACGGTGGGTACCTATTCATAGATATTTCCGGCGTATTTATCCTTTTATTTGAAAATATCTACCATTTATATTCATGTGTTTTCAATTCTGAGCTGCTTTTGTTTATACATTCGTACATAATGGATACCTAAATAAAAACACCAGCCGAGTAAAAATCTCCCCACGAAAAAAACTAAGATTGACTTGTAGAAAATGCCTAAGGCATTAAGTTCGCCTTTGTAAGGTACTGTTTTACTTTTGCGTAAAAAAAAATATTCAAGAAAACAAGTGAGCTCGAAGTAAGCTGTCAATAAGTAATGTCAATTCATCTAGCATCAAGTGGAATGACAGCTTACCTCACATAAGTTTCCACGGCGAGCTTTTGACAGAATTTATCGTGAGGGTTAACAAACAGTTGGTAATGTTGAAGTACATACACTTACCCACCTACTTACCGTGTTGAATCGCCAATTTCACAAAAAAAAAAACTTGATAAACTTTTTGTATTAGGTTTATTCTTTTCGAGCGGTTTGAAGTTTGTAACAAAACTTCGGACTTTAAGACCTATGTACAATGCCCGTGTAAAGTTCATTTAAAAGTTATAGAGATATATCTTTAAATTCAGTCAAGTTATTTTGGGATTTTAAAGCGTGAAACCATCACGCTTTAAAATTCCTAAAAATACAGAGACAATTTATTTTGTCTCTATGTTAATGCGTAGCTAACAGGACATGTTTAAACACTTCACCTTATGTACTTAGGATAAAGTTAAAATTTATTTAGGGTTCGTAAAATATTACCCTCTTCATTGAACTTGCCCGGGTGTCATAATAAAAGTTTGTAAGATTGTCGTTAACACCATAATGACGTGTCCTCATCAATAATACGGGTAATTATCTTCAAAATTAATTCTTATAAAACAAACGAACTGGGATAAGCTACTATGAACATAAACTTACTTATGTTTCGTTAAAAACTGGAAATTGTAGAAGCTACGTTAAGTGCATTCATAATAATTTCACAGCGGCTTGAGCAAATTTAACTCTTCTCTTAAATACATTCCATAGAAAATACGTTTTAAATTGGGTATTTACCTTTTAATTTGTGTAAGGCTTACTGACTAAATATACAACGGTAACCTGCAATCTTTGTCCTAATAAATTAGGTAGAACGTGTTAGAACTACTTACATAGTGTAAATTTTTAGTTGTGATTAATAATGTAAAAGTTATAAAAGTAAACCAGTAATAAAATAAAAACAGTGACATAGGAAAGCCTTTTGGAATTTTCACGCTCATGAGGAAATCTACCAACACACACTAAAGGCATAAAAACTTTTTAAGTGTCCGACCTAGGCACCTACATCATTCTTACTGGTCTTTCTATATAAAGAATCAGTAAGTCCGTTAAATCAATTTAAAAATAAATAAAAAAATCTTTTTAAACATAGCACAAAGCATTTTGTTTGTTTTTTTTTCGTTTTACAGCCAGTAGTTTACAAGTCAAACTCAAAGAGATATCAGCACCAACTGGTGGGGTCCGCGAGAGCCGATGCCTGCCAGGGGTGCGGGTTGTTCGAAAGAGATACCGTCGCCCCTGGCACACAGGCAACTGAGGGAACACGGGTGGGTTTTAATCAGTAAAAGTCTGACACGCCCTCCTGCTCCACCCAGAGCGGGAGAAGTTATTTGATGATTTCCCACCCTCAAAAAATAAATAAAATAACTCACAATTGTTTTCAAATTAAAAAAACGCCGGCGGAACATTCTTCAAGACAATTTACACTATCAACCATTAACCTTTGCGCAGTGCTAACATTGCGTTGCACTTCAAATTGAGGTTGCTTTTCTTGCTTTAATCGGCACTTTCCCAAATTGCGAACGCTGCTGGATGTTTGTTTGTGATCGCTTCTGAAATAGAAGAAAATTAAAGAAAACTAATTGCGGATGGTTTTCAATACTGCAGAGGAAGGAACATTGCATGTTTATGTAATATTATGTGCCCAATTAAGTAGGGACGTATACGTGAGTACATACCTACTATCTTTCATGTCACGTTCAAGTCTGTTTTTGTTTATGTCTAGCTCTGATTCTTAGATTCATGTAAAAAAAGAAAGTAAACGTAGGAACCTACCTATATTCGTTTTTTAAGTAGACATCTATCATATTTCTACTAACTTGTTTCATGCAACGTAATGACGAAAATTCACGTAATTAAATGTATTTACGCGAATTTTATTTTCATTTGTCAGAGTAAAGCCACTTATAATGGTCATCGATATGTCATTGGTACCTACATTATACGATGGCAGCGGTTTGTGTAAATAAACACGGTGCTCGATCGACTTCGGGGCGCCACGTAAGTCCTGGGAAAAACAACAAAAATGTATTGACCCTGTATTCGCGTAATGTTATTACGAAAATTTGACGCTTAATTTTCGCTACAGTTTTTATTACATAAATAACGCGGTTGGCTTCAGTTTCATGTGACCAAAGTTGTTACGTTCAATATAAAAGGTTTATGAACCAAATCTAAACATACTTATGTACCTACTTACTTTCAGCCTTCACCAAAGTTGCTTTTACTTATCTACCTATTTAATTCTAGTAGCGTACACATTGTGTTTACAAAGCACGATGTAGCAACAGAAGGTAAATTCTTCCTCCTGAAATCTTCATATCTTGTTTCTGTCGGTGGCTACGAAACAATGTAACTTGACTACGGCTAAAAATTATTGATCATGGCTTCAAATATTAAAACAGGAAGCATTCAGGCGAACAACGATTATGATCATCCGTTTCTGTCATTAATATGTAGGTAGGTACCTATTTCATCATTCATTTCATACTTGTATATCCATCTAATCTTACAAATAAGTAAAAAATAATAATATTAATAAAATAATAAATCTTTTCATCCCCCATCTCGGAAAGAGTATTTTTGCTCTTTGATACCTGAGTGCAAAAGCCGTTTTTATCCGCTAGAGGATAAAATGAATTGAATTTAGAACATCGTGTGCACTAAGTTTGTGAATTCAAAACATTAATAAACCTATTTACTTCTCCCTCCATGGTGCCGAATTTATCATACAACCTTTTTTAATTTGTTAAAAACTTAGACTCGGAACCTTCTTGGTGTACTTTATTTTTATTTTGCTTTGCGCGCGCCATTTTCTTTTCACGTCTTAATGTTAAGACCTTAGGATAAAAACAAGAAACTTGAAAACAAGTGAAAAACCTAAAATTAGTGGTTCTAGCGACGAGGAAGTTTATTTGACGCCAACAGAATTGACTGAAACTATTAATAATGCGCAAATGAGCTTTCTCCCTCAACAATCACGCGAGAAGTATTTGAAACAGTATGATACGTTCAACACGTGGCAACTATCTGCTAAAGGAAGCAAAACTTTCTCAGAAAACGTTTTGCTGGCATATTTTATTGAATTATCCGAGACCAAGAAATCAAGCACTCTATGGTAAAAGCATCGTATTCAATGCTAAAAGCACCTATACTAAATTAGTGGCATTTTTTAAAAGATCCTCATCTGGTCATCAACCAAAAATCGAAGGTTTTCATAGCATCTGAAATTGAAAAGTTTCTTAACGAAACACCTGATTCCGTATATTTCGCGACAAAAGTAAGTCAGTTGCACATTCAGTAGGTATCTACGTATGTATATTAATCAACTACTTAACATAATCTAATACGTACATAATAGATGTTGATAGGCATAATTATGCATGCATATCAATTTTATTAATTTATCTACTACAATACTCGTTACGTTACAGGTTGTTCTTATTATTGGTATAAACGGGTTCATGTCGAATGAGCTGTTCATGAGCTAACACAAGTTATTGTCAAAAACATTGAGAAACACTCAGATGACTTACTATTAATTAATTTACCTAATACAAAGACAAAAAGAGACCGCAACAACGCCTTACACCCGCCTAACACTCCAATCAATCGACTTTTTCTACCATATCGCAACGGAAAGTGTCTTAGACAGCCTATGGGTGCTAATAAAATTGGCAGTATCCCACGAGAAATAGCAACATTTCTTGAACTTCCAGAACCCCTGTTGTACACGGTTCATTGTTTTCGACGAACTTCAGCCACGCTTTTGGCCGGTTCAGGAGCTGATCTCCTGTTCCTTAAGCGCCATGGAGGCTGGAAGTTCAATGCGGTGGTAAAGGGATACATACAGGGTTCCATCCAAAATAAGTCTAAAATATGTAAAGGTATCATAGGAGCCATTACACTGAAAGAGCCTCAGTCAGATTCTTGGACTGACCCTTCTACATCAAAAATGAGCCGTTACGAAACACCTAATCATCGCCCTCTCTCGCCAACATTTACGCCAAGGGAAACCGACGAATCGGTACAACTATTAAGTATGACAGATAGTTTACCGAAAAACAGTACACAAGTCACTAACACCAAAATTACAGTACCTAACAAAAATATTACACTCAACTTAAGCAACTGTAGCAACGTTACTTTCAATATTTCTTAATTATACCTAAGTATTATTTGTTATAATTTAAAAATTATTCTGTAATACTTACCTATCATAATGTAGTAGTTAATACCTAAACTGAAATAAAAGTATCTAATGATTGTAAATGTTTTTTTTTGCATTTAATCATTTCCTTGCTGAGGTGGGATGAAAAGTTACTTGTTGCACTCGAATGTAAAGATTTTTCACCTCGTGGTCTTTTGCTTCCCTCACCTGCTCGGTCATCAAAATTGAGCACGCGGTTAAAAAACAACTTTGCACTCTTGTATAACAAATAACTATTATTTCTCCATAAATACATTTACAGTACTTTGATCTAAAAATAAATCTTTATGCTTTGTCAAGTCGTAGAAACCGTGCAAAGCAGGGGCGGGTCACTAGTTAATATTAAATCTCTCATCTCTGATTTATAATCATGTCTTAGTCTATTAAAGATTAATTCTCTCATTTTGCAAATATTCTTTTATCATACAGGTAAGCTTAGGTAGGTAATCCTTTAATCCTTAAGATTTTTCGTTTAGGTACTTACCTATAGCTAAATTTGTCCTTAGAGTATTTGTACAACCAGTTGCGCATTATTTAATTAATTTTATTAGCACATGAACATACGATGTGTAGAAGAGCAAAACGTTCAGTTAGGTACACGCAGCGTCAGTATGTGCTAACCCCTTAAGTTTTATAATGATACACTACTACAACATTGAATTCGTTACGAATAATCTACAGAATACTTCAAAATTAATTTATTGTTTCGACTTGGATTCGAACCATCGCATCACCGAACGTAGCTATACTCACACCGGCAGTTTGACAAACTAACCAGCGAGCCCATATAAAATGCGATTAAATTGTTATCCAGTATCGTCCGAGTCACTTTATCTCTGACTAATCGGTAGAATATGCTATTTGAGGATATCAACTAATTTAACTTACTTACGTTTTCTTTATAAAATTATATAATTATAATTATAATCCCTACCTTCAAGTTATATCTACAACGTTTGATATATACGTTCACTTAAAACTTCAAAACGTCTTTATGCAGATTGCAGAGACGACATGACAGATCACGTTACATTTCGTTAGTGTATGTCAATCTAAAATATTTCTAGTGCTTTCTATTTTATCGTTTGCGTTAAAAGGATGTCACTTGTCTAGGGACCCGTTTGTGTCAGTTAGCAAAATATGTATAATATTAAGTAATCTGTAAATTAAAAAATCAAATTGTGAAATGTTTGTAGTAAAATAAGATCAAAGTTTTGTTAAATAATAGCAAGAATAAATATGATGAAATACATTATAAAAATATTAAATTTTGTTAGATTGTTTTTTAAGTATCACTAAAACAAAATAGAAAATTACTTTTAATAAAATAAAATAAAAAATGCATGACAAAAGCACATTTCGTGCCCAGCATCGAACTTCCAATCTTATGTACGCGGCAAGCGGTCTTGTAACCTCCGGTCTAATTAGAAGTAAAATAACTCCCCGTAAATGTCAAACATATTCACTAGGACAATGCAGTAATTATAATAAAATGTTTTAGCGAAATACAAAAAGTAACTTGGGGCTATCACGGATTTGAACGCACATGTTTTGTAGGGGTGGCCAATTAGTGAAGCTGTGTGTACCTATTGAACATGAGGACCAGGCATCACAGTGAAGTTTACTCCATTCTGGGTCAACTTGTTTCCAGCTTACCGAAACTTACATACATTTGCTTTCTCATAGGTTGACAGTATATTTTCATGAAATAGAAAACGGACAGGCAGACATGTGGGGCTCCTTTTATTATACAATATAATGATTTATTGTGGTCACGCCATACTCGGGTCGAATCAACCCATTTATCATTTCCTTATGGCGAAAATAGCTTATAGCTAGGAGCAATATAGTTATGGCAGCAGGTAATACAAGTACATAGGTTAGTAAAGTACGGCTTAAATAACGGAACTACAATCGGTAAACAGTAGTTACAAGTTGTAATCTAAGACTGCGTGGAAATTTAACGAAACCTATGATTCCATATTAGGAACGACCTTAGTCTAATTTAGGAATACTGGAATTTTGCCGATGCTCGGTTGTTCAGATCGCAGAATAGACCGTAGATTTCTTATCAGACAGGATCATGTCAGTTTACCATGGAAAGTTATTAAGATTAAGTACCTCTTTACCAACGTCTGGAGGTTATGGATGAGACGTAAAGCATAATTAGGCAGCAAATTTTGCGATCAGCCAGAAGACCCCAAACCAAATCGAGGCTGTAAACATCATCCATCACAATGTCTGTTCGGAATCCGGCCCCAGTAACGAAACCCTTCTACTAAAAGCTCATACGTACAAGCACATAATAAAGATCGTTCACATGTCCCTATTTCTTATATCATCAGTTTTAATATAACACTGTCTTGACAAAAAGCAATATACAGAATATTTCCCTGTATCCTATTTTACAGGGAACATTCTTGGAGCGCTTATCAATCATCCTCGGTACTCAATTATTATGGAAAAAGAGTTCCTTTCACAAATATTTGGGACAATAACCAAAGGAGAAAAAGTCTTTGTTTTGCTCAGAAACTGTTTTGCATAAATCCTTTGCACAGTCTGTTCGTGTATTATTACGCCTTAAATCTGCAAGTTTCTCAATATCCTATGCCAGTAGAAACTTGGAATAATTTATTAACGTTGTGGGGAAATCCGCCGCCTTGCTTACAAAATCTAATATTGCACGGTGTTAACAATACCTTAGTTAATACTAGAGCTAGACATCGCGTTAAGTTTAGATGAACTTTGCAACAAGATAGCTAAGATAATTATTCTTCATTCACTTTGCTTTAACAAGATTATGCTTTATTTACGAACTTTTGTATGCCTAGAGGCTTAGGCGGAGTGTGGTCAGGTTTAGGTGGATAAAACTTGTAAGCGCTAACTTTAGGATGAATCCTACTTGATTTATTTACGTCAAATTCTGATACATCTAGGTACAATCTTAAGGTGCGTGCCTACTAATCTGTATGCGTTCAAATTGATGGCTCTATAAAAAAACAATGACCGTGCTAATTGCCTTTTAATTATCTTTTTCCAAGAACCGCTGAGCTGGCGTCCTGCCGGATTTCTATTTAAATTATATCTGCTCTTAGTAGCGCCTAGATTAATTTAAATCTGTTCCATCGGGATTTTTTCTTAACTCTGTAAAAGGTATGTTATAGTTCACTATAAACTGTATAAACCAGTTACCTAAGTAATTTATTATTAAAGTGCCAACATGCGGTAATGAATGTGGTTGGTACTCGTAGGTACGTCAACAAATATTGCAAGAACAAAAGAGTCCCCACTGTGTAAAGTTCATGAATAGCTTGTAAATTATGCTAGACTAAAAGTTGAGCCCGGTCGTGAGGTTGAGCCCTCATGGAATTGCTTAATATTTGTATAGGTTCAGACCAAATTAGTCCGGCACCCTAAATGCGTTAAACATTTACAGTTACAGACGTTTTTATTTTGGCATCACCAAAAAGAGTAATGGCTTAATTTCAGCATCACCGTTCTGTTGCCCTTAATTAGCCAATTTCGTGTCATTTCAAAAACATAGTCCAGTCGAGAAAATGAGCAGTGGTGGCCCAGTGGTAACTGCCGCGACTTACGAGTTGTATGTCGTAGGTTCGAACCCAGACAGACGCTTTAATTTGTGTAGATTATTTCATCACCACTGCTCTCAAAACGGTGAAGGAAAACATCGTGAGGAAACCGGCATGTCCTAGAACCAAAATTTCAAAGATATGTGTGGTAAATTTCGGCCCACTCTCACAGAGAGGAGGCCTGTGTCCCAGCAGTGGGAACGTTATAGGCTGATTATGATGTAAAAATGAAAGGTATTGTTACCGTGAGTGTGTTACGTAATGAGGGTGGTTGTACGTGCACCTGCTACGCGCGTGTCATGTTTGTGTCTGAAAGCCTTATAGGTACTTGGTAATATCGAACGGGCAGTTACAGAATTAAAAAGGAAAGTAGCTCAAAGAATCACCTCTCTAAAAACGAAAACCCTGTTTGCGAACGGGTTTCGTATTTACCCATATGCGGGTGTTTAATGCTACAAGCAAAACCATCCCTGTGGCGAACAAGCGAATTTTTCTGAGGCCAAAACTAAACTAAAAGAATAGTTGCTGAGCTGGACTAGTTTTGAGGAAACAGAAAGTTCATGTACTTTGCAGCAGATGTTAATGCACACTGATAGAACACATACCCTCCTCACTCATCCTTACACCACAGACTTACTTACCTTAACTGTTTTGCTTGTATGTATAATCTATTTGATGTATTTTTTTTCTTTGTACTCACATTTTATAATTTTTTGCGCTAACAATCTTGCGCTATCAGAATTATTAACTTTGTGTAGTGTTAGGGTCACCAAGGTAAAGGCTGTGCCTAGTTTCAGACCCGCTGCTTAATTTGTCTAAGTCTTCTTTTAGTGGGAATTTAATTCCATGTTTATCCGCTATTTGTACATTGAAGAACCTTGTGTAAGCTAAATAAGTAAATCTAAATTTTGAAAAAAATATATATATAAAACGTAGGGCGTTGAGTTTGTCAAAAGATTTATTTTCTTTGTGAACCATGTACGTTTATCGTTCATGATATTTTTTTTCTAGCTACTCATCAAATCTCAAACCTTATCGAACTCATTTCCGCAAATAAACATTCAGGTGTCAGTGCTAAAATTCACTTCTAAGTCGATGCAGAAGTGCTGAAAACTTACCGACTAATTATATGAACGGAAGTACCTAACTAAAACAGAATATCATTGCTGAGCTTCAATCCAATAACACTTAGTATGTGACCTTATTTACACTAAGCTACGTGTGGGATATAAAATAACTAGTAGCAGTCGCTTGGCAATTTTCCCCACACAATCTTAGGTAAGCAAACATAACTCCAAGATATTGCCAGGACGGTATGTCCTGTATTCGGTAGGATGGTATTATTTGGGCGCATGGATATTCGAAATGTACATACATATTTGCATACCATCTTACAACTTCCATCTTGTTGTTGCAACTATACGTGGAACTCAGGTCTTTGATAAAATACGGAAGCTTACAAATGTAGCCACAAAGGATATTTAGTATTCGAGAAATACATAGGTAAGTATTGATAGAACTGTAGAAATGCTGATATAGAGATGAATAAACCTCGTCCTTTCGCTTCGACATGCCATTAGTTCAAACATGTGGAATATCGTAAGTTTAACTAAAAACTAGTATCCACGACTACTTACAAACCCTTGTTAGTCCATACCTAGTATTTCAGCTTAGTTAGAAAGAAACACTTTTCGTTGAACTGACACAAACAGCTACCCGGTGTTAGTAAAATTACTGTAATACCGGAAATCCTCAAAGGTTACCAAGGAAAACAGAGATATCATTAAGGTTTTCCTAGGATAAAAGGTAGGTAATAACAAAGTAGAGGATCCAAAGATCTCGAGCCCATTTTTGTTGGCATTCTAACTTGGCTCGTGTAAACATTGCAGTGAAGCAATTTTGTTGATTCTAATATTAAGTACCTACCTTATCTACTGCTACAGATAATAATTGGCTGGTTTAAAATAAAGTACCTACAATGCTTTGAAAAAATACGAAATTAACGTTGAAAAGTAAAAAATGATAAAGGTTCCTCCATTTACCAAGGAACTAGTAAATCATAAAGTCGTCTTATTACAACGTAACTGCGGCCAAAAACTTTAGAAACTGCTAGTTCACGCGAGTTCCTTCACCATTTCACCAATGCTACGCTGACGACACGCTGGTCCTGGCGCAAGGGAGGTTGTACCAGGCAGCGGCCGACTTAGGAACACACGGGGTTGCGACAATCGTGGATAGGATCCGGCAACTGGGACTCGAGGTGGCCTTGCACAAGTCCGAGGCCATGTGGTTTCATGGTCCTCGGAATGCGCCACTGACGGGTTCCCAGATAACGGTGGGAGGGGTTCACATCGGCGTCGAGTCGACGATGAAGTACCTAGGACTCGTCCTCGACAGCCGGTGGAACTTCGCGGAGCACTTCCGACGTTTGGCTCCCAGACTGGAGCGGGCCGGGGCTGCCTTGAAGCGGCTCCTGCCTAATCTAGGGGAGCCAAACGCCTCCTGCCGGAGGCTCTACGCGGGGGTCGTGCGGGCCATGGCCCTATACGGGGCGCCGGTGTGGGCGCCCACATTGGGGCGCCAACCAGCACGCCGGTTGAAGGCGGCCCATAGGGTCATGGCCATCCGGATGATCCGGGGATACCGCACGATCTCCGGTGAGGCGGCGGGCCTCCTTGCCGGATTGCCGCCATGGGATCTGGAGGCAAAGGTCCTCGCGCACACTTGGGAGTGGCGCAAGGAGGCCAAACGCCGGGGCGTAACTCCGCTGCCGCGTGAAATCGCGGCACGGCGGACAGAGCTCCGGCAGGATCTCATGGCGACGTGGAAGGTGCGATTGTCGCAACCCAGTGCTGGGCACGCCACGATTGCGGCGGTAAGTCCCCTCTTTGAGGAGTGGTTTGAGAAGCGGCATGGCGTCCTCACCTTCCGCCTGACACAGGTCCTCACCGGACACGGTTGTTTCGGAGGTTCCTGTTTCGGATAGGGCGGGAGGAAACGCCCGGGTGTTTCCATTGCGAAGATCGCCCTGAGGACACGGTGGAGCATACGGTGGAGGTCTGCCCGGCTTGGGCGGAGCATCGCCGTGTCCTCGTGGAGGTAATCGGCGGCGGCGATCTCTCGCGTCCGACCCTGGTCCAGGCCATGGTACGGAGCGAGAGGGCATGGCTAGCAGTCGCCTCCTTCAGCGAAGCAGTTATGCTCGCAAAGAGGGAGGCGGCGCACGTGAGGGAGATGCAGTACATGCGCCCTCACAGCCGTGGCCTTCGCAGGAGACGCCCTGGGCGTCGGGAATCCCAGGCTGATTCCCGGCCACCGTAGGCGCGGGCTTGCGGACGACAAGTAATGGGTAGCTCGCTGTCCGGTAAGGACCAAGCCCGGGTTGACGACGCGTTGTGTTCCACGCGCGCCTCAAAGAGATGTCATCAGCAACTGATGGGGCCCGCAAGGGCCGATGCCTGCCAGGGGTGCGGGTTCTTCGAAAGAGATACCGCGGCCTCTGGCACACAGGCAAGTGAGGGAACACGGGTGGGTTTTAGTCAGTAAAAGTCTGACACGCCCTCCCACTCCACCCAGAGCGGGAGAAGTTATTTGATGACTTCCCACCCAGAAAAAAAAAAAAACCATTTCACCAATTGCAGCAAAATTCTCTTGGCAACAACTGAACACTGGGCTTTTTGCATTTTCTTCTTATTTATATGAAGAAGTTTCCGACATCCCTATTTCATTCAGTCAGGGAATACCTTGGTAATAAAAAATCGAGACAGACAAATCATTTATGTAAGGGGTTGTCTCACGACCAAATACTTTTTTCACTTACAGTGAATTATGAATTGTAGAAGGTACACCAGACAAAACCTTTTTGATAAATTGAGATTTTTTGTGTAAGCACAGTCAAGTCTTTTATATCTTCGACAGTGTTGAAATTCTTTTCAAGTCAGTGCACATAATACCAGCACACACATAATGTCAGCAAAAATTTAAGGAGTCCGCTAGGGTCGATGCCTGCCAGTGGCGCGGATTTGTTCAAAAGAGTTACCGTGGCCCTGGCACAGGCAACTGAAGGCACACGGGTGGGTTTTAGCCAGTAAAAGTCTGACACGCCCTTCCGCTCTGCCTAAAGCGGGAGAAGCTCGGAGAAAAGAGAAAGAAGTCATTTGATGACTTCCCATTCAGAAAAAGGGCACATAATACTTTTGCAGCTACTGCACTGAGCTGACTATTGCATTGCAAACTGTATTTAATTAGATACTTAATAAAGATTAAAATAACATACACGTTTGACCAATGTCGAGCTGACATCAACCTGAAACCCATTTTCAATGGCCTATCCTATTTTTATTTCTATTTTTTTGCTGTAAGGGATTTTCACGCCCGGTGTCTGAACAAACATCAACATAGAAAATAGTTTTATCATCTCTCGATATCGACACCAATGATGAATTAAAATGAAAAATATTTTATTATTTTAACAAGTAAAACTTAACAATTAGTGATTGGAGCCACCTTTTAAGCAGATAAGCCTGTGTTAGGAGACTCCGCTCTTCCATGACTTAAATAAATATCTTTTACTTGTTTTATGTAAATATATGTAAGTAATGGGAAAAGTAGTAATAAAAATAAAAGATAAATAATCAAGCTAAACATGCAGTAGGTACAGCACCCGCGCAGGCATGCGAGTAGGTGAGTGAGAGTGAGAGTGTGTGAATGTAAGAGTGTCTGAATGTTAGGGTGTGTGAATGTGAGTACATATGAATCAGAGCGTATGCATGAGATGAACAATAATATAGGAATGGGTGGGGTATATTTATTCCAGCAGCGCCTCCGTGTCATCATAAGTAATTGGTTTTATCCAATTAGCTACATGTTTTTTACATTCAGTTTGTGTCATAATGTATATGTGAATCTCTTTGTTAATTCTGTTGTATAGTTAAGCTGAGCGTCTTTTGTATTGTATACGGGCGAATTTGGTTTTAGTTTGGGGAACTTCTGCTACTATATCTTTTCTTCTCTTTAAGGTTAAGCTGGGGTCAAAAGAAAGAGTTTTCTGTTTCTTTAGAACAGTCTTAGTTACATATAGTTTTCGCACTGAGAGTAGCTCGCTTATTTGATAAAGACTTTGTGTAGGATATTTAAGGTTTTTAAAATAAATTAGTTTTATTAGAGCCCGTTGATCAAGTCTGCGGAGTTCTGCTAGCTAATTTAATTTGACCCTGTGTAATGTTGAGCCTATTTATCATAATTGTATACTGCTATAGGTAAATATAGTTAAAGCAGATTCTGTCGTACAATGAGCAGACAAAACAAGGTGACTACCAATTGAGGTGACATACATATTTTGGCAGTGACTATACCGATATCTTTTGTTGGAGTTCTCAATAAATAGGTAAATAAGTCATCATCTGCCTAGCTTTTTCCCAACTATGTTAGAGTCGGCTTCTAGTCTAACCGGATGCAGCTGAATACCAGTATTTTACATGGAGCGACTGCCTATCTGACCTCCACAACCCAGTTACTGGGTAATACCCTTGGTAAAACTGGCTGGGCTTTCGGACTGACGACCCGTAACGACTGTCCAAGATGCACAAATGACAGCCCGGACCGACGGCTTAACGTGCTTTCCGAGGCACGGAGGGGTCTTGGTATCTAAAGAAGGTCTACCATCCACAGACCAACCCCGTCAAGCGTAGCTTAACCTGTTCAATTGACCCGTGCGGCTGTTATTACTTAGTCACAGGCCCAATACTTATTTATTTATTATATGAGATAATAAATAAATAAGTAGGTGAATATTCAGAATATATTATTTTTGAGTAAATTTTGTGGATTCTTGAAAACCTACGTGCATTGCTCATATTTTTTAATAGTATTAATAGACATGTTCAAATTACAAGTTTTATATTAGATTTACTCCAGACAAACAAGAATTTAAAGAGATATTAAGAAAAATAAAAAAGCTATTGTTGCGGATAATGATGTAATGTGAGGAAAATGATTTTCAAGCTTAGGAAAATGACGATATGTTGAGGACAATGATATTGCTCATGAATTTCGTTTTGCACTTCTGTAAACGACAGAGGTAAATGAAAATAAAAATAATTAAGTATCTGAATCATATTTTTATTTGGCTTAAAGTATCACAATCAACTAATATAAATAATAAATGAACATCAAAATAAGTGCAACAAAAACTAACATCTAAGACATTTATAAACTTGATTGCTTTATTCAGAAAGATTATGTAAATTATAAGTATCAAAATCAACAGTCGAATATCAATATATTAAAAGTTAATCGCCGTAGAATCAAAAACCGTTAATAAACCGTCTATAACGAAATATAAACTCACGGTTTTCACAATCATGCGGTGACTGAAACAAACAAACAAAAAACAAAAACAAATTTTACTAAACATGGTCATTGATTAATCTTTCATTTTCACAATGCTAATACTTACCTACTTATTAACTATTTTAATTTTTTGAACAATTATCAGCCTCATTTATTATATTTATATTATTTTACTTTTTATTATTTAAGAACAAAATGAAAATATAAGAATTCTAATTCAAACCCTGGAAAAGAATCACTTTGAATATGATAATGCAAAAAGATATTTCTGTTGAAAAACAAAACAACTTTAAGTATCTACCTATCTAAGAAAAGAATAATAATTTACTACGGAGCAATAATTTGTAAAAAAAAAAGAATTTTGTGGAAGAGGTCGACGGATCCACCTTATTAGGTTTTATTACAAAGGTAACTTTTTAAAATTTTAGTTGTGAGGAAGTAGATGATACAGGGGAATTATATTTGTTAAAGGTTATATCAGAAAGAACCACTATACGATTTTTCTTTGCTTTATCAGGCTAAAAGGAAGGTGCATTTTCATCATGTAAGCCAATCACTTTCTCTATAAAACCAATATGTTTTCCATGAATGCAAATTTCTGAAGCTTCACAATCAAAACAACTCATATTGCGTACAGTTGTTCTCGATGTAGATTTCTCCCAAAGAACTTGGTACACAGAAAATGTGCCCCTAAATGGTTTTAATTTTTTGGGAATTAAGCTGTCTCTAAATAAGATATCCTCTCTTTCTATTTTTTTCACAATTATATTAAAGTTGTCATTTTCTATGTAAGTTTTAATCAAATCGTAAAATTGTTCAAAAGTCCCTATATCCCTCCCAAAAGTTACCATACGATCCGCAGTCCTTTTTAGAGTTGCTCCAACTCCATCAGGAGCACCTTTTCCGTGTCCAGATTCTGAATAATTCCACGTTACTCTTTTTAGCTGTGAGAAGTCTTTATAAAGTTGAGTAATTAAATAAAATATATATTTGTTTCTGTATTGTGAAGATGGTGAGTCTGACAAAAAATGGATAGTGTCAATAAAGGGGTTTAGATTAAACACCTCTTCTAATAATGGTATCAAGTGGGCCCACACGGCTGGAGCATCATGCCGCAAACTATTACTTAATGTGCACATAGATTTCGGAGTAATTTGTCCAGTAGAAAAACTGTGAGTGTAAATAACAGCGGTATGTAAAGACAGTTGTTGCCTGCTGGCCCCGAAATGAAGTGACTGAACTTCAACTCCATATTTTAGGGAATAATTTTCCGAAAAATCGATGTGTACACATGCTTCATGTATATTAAGGTTTTCTTTCAAATTCTTCATTGCTTTGTACTGACTCACAATTTTTAAGGTATGATGACAAAACTTCTTTAAATCATCTTCAAATTTTACAATTGCATCTTTAGTACTTATGGTAATTTTCTTTTTCTCAGTGATTATCTGTTTTTTCTTTGTCCCATTCGCAAGATTAATTTCTTTAGTCACTCTTTTCCATTCATAAAAGGTACATACAGAGTTTTTAGAATCCACATAATAATCAAGAGGATTCGATTTGCAAGCATCACATGTCCTTTGCAGACAGTCCGTGTTTCTCGAATCGCAGCACAGCTTAGAGAGCACCTGGTCATAAGTTTTTTCACGTATTACTGAAGTTTTGTGCAAAGCCTCAATTAATAATTTTATGTTTTCATGAATTTGACATTCGCACGTGTCTCTATTAGATTTTTTAGGAAAAGTGACCCAAAACGGCCGCAGTTTACAAAAGAACGGGTAACTTACTCTGATCTTCGTCTGAACCAAAAATCTTTGGTATAAATCTTTCAATGGCAAGCATAAGTACCGTTTTTGCATTTGTATCTTATTTTTTGTAATATATTGTTTCTTACCTGCACATTGTACGCTGTTCGCATCTTGCAAATAAAATGTTTTTATGGTTTCAATCACTGACACTTTCTGACTTTTTGAATTAGTTTCTATTTGGTTTCTATTTTCTGCGGTAATAGCACATGTATTTGATTGTGAACCCAAGGAGTCTGCATTTGATTCTGTACCCATGAAGTTAACTTTATTCATCTGTCGGAAATCTTTAAATAGCTTCTGGAGTCTCTGTAACTTTTTTACTTGTGCCTTGTTTTTTTTCTTATATGATATGAGAAGTCTTAAAAGCCGTATTCTTTTCTTTGACTCTTCACATCTAACTCTTTTAATTGCTGATTGAATAGCTGCACGATTTACTTCTAAAGGGTCTTCTTTATTTACGAAGCTTGTATCCGAAGAATTACTCGCACCTTGATCTTTATCAACTGCTTTTATTTGAACTGCTTCGAAAATTGGTGATTTTCCTTCCTTTTTTCTTTGTCGGTACCTTAAAATTATTACTATTATAATATTGTTACCTACTTGTAACAGTTGTGCTGAAACCTATCGTATAAAAATACATACTGATAAATATACTGAATTACAAACTAGCTAACGAAACTTATTTACCTTTTAGAATTTTCCTTCCACTTTTTGCGTTGTTCTTTAATAGCGCGAGGGCTTTTTGCTGAATTATTTTCTGCTTTCTTTTTTAAGTATTTCTGTCGCCTTTTTTCTTTTTCTACAGCTAGCAATTCGGGATCATTGTTTATTTCTGCATACCGTCGCTTTTGACATAGTCTTTGTTTCGCTAGTCTATCTTCTCTGCCTTTTTTTGATTTAGGTGGCATCTTCAGAACTTATTAAACTTATCGATACCTACTTAAAAATATATATTCAGTCTTGACTCAGTCTTCTTTTAATCTAGAAAAAATAACCAAGTCCATTTCAGAAATACTGCTACGTTATTTCTGCATTTAATATACCTCTAGTAAGTATGAGTTTATTAATTAATGAAGAAAAATATTAATATTATTATTTGTTATTAATACTTACCAGTATTAAAAACAAGATTTCTTGATCCAACGTAATATAATTATAATTTGACGACAATTACGTATACTTAACCTGTAATTTAAAGGAGCAGTATTATTTTGCAGGAAACTTATTTCATAAGTAAGTAGGCTTCTAATCTATAACAACGAGGTACCTCTTTGATACTACTGCCATTACTACTACTACTACTACACTACAGACTACACGAAAGTCATGCAGTTCATAAATATTTCACTGAGCTTTTAATAGTAAGTAGGTACCTCTAAATACTTTATAACATTTTGAAAAGGATTACAGGGACCATTTGTGCCTGTTATCCATAAGGATGATTCCATCATCATTTATAAACTCCTCAAATAAACTGAACAGCTGCCCCTGCTTTGAAATATATACTTCATCGTATCTAAGGCTGTTGTTCGTGTCATATATATTAAAAATCTTTAAGTCTGCACTATCTTCACATAAGGCCTTGCATTGGGGACCTTCATATGTAGCGTATATAACATTAAAATCTTTCAATATATCCAAAAATCGTCTATCATCAACAATATGACGATTTATATAAATGATTACAATGTAATACTTGAGCTCCATGATAGAATTAATTATTCAATTGCAGAAACTCGACCTTCAACAAATGCATATTACGAACTCCCATCACTATCCTCAACATTTGTCATTATCATTCCACATAATGTCATTCTTCTCAACGTGTGTCATTATCCTGGCAAAACAAATTGAGGACAATGACGTTGAGAAAAATGACGAAACGGCAAAAATCTTGTTCTAACATGTTTTGCGCACGTGGTATTTCAAATAACGTTTTATATTTGCGTATGTACACAAAACCTTCATACTTTTTTGCTAAATGAATAGAATAACAATAGAATTTGATGGATAAATAAATGAAAATGTAAATGACGTTTGCAATGAAACTTTTTGGAGAATGAAATTCAAAGCCTTACCTGCAAAAAACGAGCGCGTGTATCTTCACCAAAGCGCGTCGCCCGACTGTGGTGCGGGGAGGTCTGTTCGCCCAGCCACCAGTTTTCCCCCCTCCCGTCTCTTACTCGACGTAATATTGAAAACAAACATCGCGCAGGACAATGACGGCCATTTTTTGAACATGAGTTTTTTATTTATTAACTTAGCGGGTATTGGTAGTTTTATCAAGAATATGAAGATTGATTATGTATAATTACAGCCCTCAACAGCAAATAGCTCCATGAAGTCACAATTTTTTATATCATCAAAATATATACCGCGTGTAGCCGAGGCGACAAGTGAAAAAATGGCAATTTTACAGTTTTTTTTTTAAATATTTGTTTTATTATAATTTTTATACAATCGTGGTTTAGAGTAACATTTTCGTTGATTATTTTACTATTAATAGTAACACTTAAAAAAAATATACGTTCACACGTTCTCGAGAAATTTTCAAAGACATGAATTTGGAGCCTCTCAAATATTGACCCAAGTATTGCGTTAAAAAAGCACACAATTAAAACGTTTGTATTGTTGAAGACCCTTGAACACATTTTATATTGTAATTGTCTGTGGTTCTAGTAGACCCGAAAGACGCATTAAATTGAATGCTTACTTTACTACACTGAGCAGAAAACCTAGATTACAGTGTTCACAGTTTTAACAAAGTACATTAACTGAAAAAGTTTGATTCTTTTAAAATACTTTTTGTTGGGCAACATTTATTAATTCAGCGTGCGCTGAGCACAAGCCACAGACAAAGGTTTTATGGTGTGTAATAAAAAATAAATATTGTTTATAAAACTTTTTCAAAAAGAACTTTCTTTTAAATAACCGTCTAATATATCATAGTTAATACAGAAGAGTATATTGCATAATCAGCCTAATAATTCTCACTTTTGGGACACAAACCTCCGCTCTGTGAGAAAGAGTGGGTAGCGTTATCACTAGGCCCGCGTAGTTAACGACGCGGGCCTAGTGATAATACGTTATAAAACGTCCAAATACGTTACAAATCAAACTTTACGTGTTCGGTTAATTGCAGTAAATATTTGTTCAATTCGGTTTAATTTCACTTTAACTAAAATATTTACCAGCAACTGATAGTTTAGGCACGCACAGTTAATTTGGTATTTCATATTTGCTTCGCTGTTTTAAATCACGGTTTCATAACGCCAATACAGATCTATGAAGTTAGAACAGTCTGTGTTACAAATTATTTGAACTACACAATATAAGTTGAACAGTAATTTCACGAGTAAATTAAGCTTGTACCCAGATTTATGGAAAAAATAAGCGAAAAGCTTACGTTGGCAACAACTTTGCGGCAAAAAACACGCTTCGACGGTTTATGTTGCGACGCGATAAGGTTTGTTTACGAACACTGATTTACATATTTTATTAAATGATATATAAAAATAAAACATGCATAATATTATATTGTACTGTACCTATAATTAAAACGCTTTACATACGTATGTCGCGTGGCTTGGGCTATAAATAATCCACTGTATCACTTCACACAGCTGTTGTGGGAGCTGACTGACCGATTATATCGAATGTATAGGTAGTCTTTTCTATACGAAAAAGGGAAAAATGGTACAAGGATTTGGTTTATCCAACACAGGTGTTTTTTTGCAGAAACCACAAGGGATTAAATTCGTACATCGTTTTCTTCTTTAGTATATCACAAATTGCAAAAAGTTAAAATATTGCACTGATATTAACCATTTAAATGATTATCATCACACCATACCTTATGGAGCTAACCAGTCAATCGTGAGGTATAGGTTACAGGGTGGATTTTTGTAGGTAAGTTGATATGTCATGTCATGTCACCCTTCTATCAGCTTCTATCATTAGCCGCACAACACTCACATTATCTTCAGTGTATTCGCCGTAAAAGGACGGACGTCCTTCTCTTCTCGCGAATCATCAGTGAGAATACTTCGACCACGTTTAAACTCATTAAACCAGTTGTAAACAGTGGCACGGGATGAGTCAAGATGGGGCTTCGTCATGAAATGCTAATTGACGACTATCGTAAGATTGTCGTTTTGTTGTTGAGTAAGACCGCAACGAAAGTTTAAATTATTACATAAACCATAGAGCGAAAATTTTCTCTATTGAAATCAATTTCTTTTTAAATGGCTGCTAATTTGTAAAAACAAATGATACATGAATTCTTTACACATCTACAGATTCTTAAAAAGTTCGTATTTCAAAATTTAAATATTTTTTCATCGGCTACTTTTCTTACTGGGCCCTAATTCACTATGACCACTTAAGGTGAATCTAGTCGACATTTTTTCCATACAAACTTCGGGACTATATTACTCCACTATTCGACAATGTACATCAAAAATTAAACATGATATGGTTTTGTCTCATTATTAATATTGTTTGTGCGGAAACAGAATAGGTACTTATTAAAATAAAAAGCCATTAGAAAGTTAAAAGTCAACAAAGATTCATTTTTCTTGGTAATTTAACCTAACTCTGGGCGTGTTTAAGTAATAAAAGAAGTGTAAAATCTCCAAAACCAAGTCGTTACCGACAAAGCACAAATATCTAAAAGTTCAATAAACTACACTCGGCGTCACAAAAATCGCACCTCTTCGAAAATAAGTTTAAAACATGTCCCGCCAGTAACGAATACATTAAACCTTATTAATATTGGTATCAATTGAAAGTATGTTTAACGACCTTTAAATTAACAACAGTTAGAATTCCTAAACACAACAGATCTCATTAGCACGTAACGTTAAAAAAAATGTTGTCAAAATACGCATTACAACGGCCACTAATTGCACCTCCCTACAAGGGTATAAAACGGGCGACCCGGGTTAAATGTGAGTCAGAGGATTAGCTCGTGGCCACCCGCAAGCTGGTCCGCGTTCGCCGCCCACCAGTCTTGTGAGTTCCGTGCGGACCACCATTTTGTGTCCCCTCTGTGGCTGGGAGGTCTGCGCAGCAGACCGAGCAGACACAGAGGGGGCACCGGAAAGCTGCCCGGCGTGCCCACACCACGCTGCCATGGTCGCGGAGGCCTAGCCCCCCCCCTGAGAAGCTTAGCCCGGCACGCGCGGCCCTAGGACCGTGATGCCGGGCCTGAAGAGGACTTCGAGGATGCTGTGCCGGGGCGACGGTGCTGCTGAGCATCAGCGACACGTCACCCGGTGCACCCCCCCCCCCAAATTGACGCCCCCCCGATGAAGACGAGGAGCAAAATTCCCGAATGGGACGAAGAGGAGGGGAGTCACCGAGCCAGCTGCGTCTGCCGGTCCACCAACGTCGTTGGCGCCTGCGCGCGTTGTGTCGACGCCGTCGTCGAGCCGGCACGCGGTGCTGTGCCATCGGGGGCATAGCACCGCAAGCGCGCGCCGCAGCGCCGCCCGCGCGTGACCCCACCCCCCGCCTACCTGAGCGCTCCGCCGCGCCGATGCGCGCACCGCTGCGCCACCCGCACTCATCCCCCCCGCGTTGCCCGTGCGATGCGCCGACCGCGCACCGCACGCCGCCCGCGCACACCTGCCGCCGCGCCGCCCGCGCCCTGCACGGTGCCCGCGGACTGCGCTGCCCGTGCGGCCCGCATGCGCGAGCAATACTTGCCGAAGCTGGCCCGAGCTGGGCCAGCTTCGATGAACTGAAGAGGACCCAAGCCCGGATATGCCTGCTGCTGTTCGTGTGCGCGGCACCGCTTCGCCGCAGCCCTACCGCTGCAGCCTCCCGTGCTGGCCGTCGCCATGCCGGGCCTCCCCCAGGAAACTGGGGGTCGCTCCACGGCGACTGGCCGCCGGGAGGGCGCTGCCGCACACGGCGCCCCTGTCGCTGGTCGTCATCCGCTGGGCCTCCCCCAGGACACTGGGGGTCTCACCTGGCGGTGACTTGACCGCCGGGGTTCCGAGAGCACGAACAGCAGCAACCACAGGATTCTCCCTCGGTGCCTGCGTCGCTACAGCGACTGCGGCACCGCACTCGGACGGCCAGACAAACGGGCAGCTGCGCAGCCGCCGCGTGGTGCGCTACCGCGCCGCGCGGCGCTCACGCCCCCGTGCCTCCCGCATGCTTCGGAGCCCCCGGCGCGCCCTGGCGCGCCGTTGTAGCGTGTCGTGCTGCCCCGTGCACCGCGATGCCGCCTGCGACCGAAGCCCCTGCAACACCGGACTTGACAATTGCGCGCGCCGCGCGGTGCGCATGCGCCCCGCGTGGCGCGCACACGTGCATCCCCGCGCTACCCGCGCGCCCCCTGTGCGCTCCGTCGCGCCGCTGCCTCGCTGCGCGTTGCCAGACCGCATCGCGCCGCTGCCCGCGACTGAAACCACACACCACCGAACACGACACCGAAGCTGCCCGAGCTGGGCCAGCTTCCCCACCGGAAGGACACAGCTGCTGCTCGGTGTCATCCCGGGCTGGCGGTTGTCGCACACAGGTGAATGACTGCCGGGGTTGAACCGAGTGGTGTAGCTCGGATCCCCTGTGCGTGTCTTCACCCGCTGGGGCGACGACCGGCCGCCGGGGTGACTGCACCTAGGGTGAAAGAGTAGCAGCCATGGAAGCCTCCGCGCCCATTGGTGCGCCCCCTGTGCGCTCTGCCGCGCTGCCGCCTCGCATCGCGCTGCCACACCGCTTCGCGTCGCCGCCCGCGTCTGAAGCCACACTTGCCGGACACGACACCGTAGCTGCCCCTAGCGTGGCAGCCTAAACTTGGAAGAGGACAAGCTGCTGTCCGGTGGCATCACCGCTGCTGAGGGTCGTCTGCGGGACCCCAACGGGTCCACCCAGCACCAAGGTGACTGACTGCGCGGGGTTTGAACGGAGTGTGTAACTCCGATCCCCTGCGCGTCGTCACCCGCTGGGGCGACGACTGTTCGCCGGGATGCCCGCACCGGGAGGGTGAAAGGACGGCAGCCATGGAGAGCCGATGCCCTTTGAGGCAGTCAAAATGATCGGCCCGTATTAACGGGCCGCTGTATAGCCGTCGCGGTCAGGGGGCGATGCCCCGACACCGCCTGCCACGCCCCCTTGCGGGGACGTTGCGACAACTCACTCATGGCAATGTGAGTCATTCGCTATTCAACCTTTAAAGTGAACACACGTGAACAGCTACAGCAAGAAAAATACCCCAGAAGATGGATACCACTGCAGATGAAGCCGCTCAAGTCATTGCACTACTGCAATCAGGGATGCGGCAATGTGATGTTGCTCGGCAACTGAACTTGAGTCGTTTTGCCGTTCGACGAGTGTTCCAACGCTTCCAAGAGACTGGTGGCTATATCCGAAGACGTGGATCTGGAAGACAACGGTGCACATCCGAAAGAGACGATCGCTTCATTGTTTCGACGTCTTTACGTAATCGGTTCTCCAATGCTGTTGAGCTGCAACAACAACTGCGATCAGCTCGCAGAACTTCTGTAAGCGTCTCCACGATTAGAAGAAGAATGCGGGAGAAGAAAATTGCAGCTCATAGGGCTGCTACAGGGCCAAAATTAACTGCACAGCATAGGAGAGACCGGTTGCAATTTGCCCGTGACCATGTGGATTGGACAATAGACCAATGGAGGGCTGTGCTCTTCTCGGATGAGACGAGGGTGTGTCTTTTCTGCAACGACAGGCGTCGAAGAGTGTATAGGAGGCAAGGGGAACGATTCGTGCAAGCCTGTATTCAAGAGACAGTGGAATACGGGGGTGGCTCGTGCATGTTCTGGGGCGGCATGTCAATCGAGGGTAAAACGAACCTTGTGTGCGTTTCTCGGGCTGGAAGTGCTCGCGGGCAAGGGTCGCTGACTGCTGCTCGGTACATAACAGAGATCTTAGAGGAGCTGGTTGTCCCTTATGCTGGTTTTGTTGGCAGTGGGTTCACGTTAATGCACGATAACGCCCGCTGTCACACCGCTTTAATTGTAAGAGACTACCTGCAAGAAGTTGGAATCCCTGTTATGCGCTGGCCGGCTCGAAGTCCAGACCTGAACCCTATTGAGCATCTTTGGGATGAACTGAAACGGCGAGTACGGGCACGTGATCCTGCCCCTACCACTCTCCAAGACCTCCAAGATGCCGTCGTTGCAGAATGGGACAACATTCCTCAAGAGACTGTTGTCACATTAATTCGGTCCATGAGAGGACGCATGGAAGCAGTCATCAGGGCTAGAGGGGGTAACACTAGGTTTTAAGTTGTTTTTAAGGACTTCTTTGTAATTTTTGCTGATAAAATAAAATTTAACTTTTTAATCATTTGTATTTGCTTGCTTTTTTTTATTCCCTGGTAAACAAAAAACCAAATCCATTGATTTATTCTGAAATTTAAATGAATTGCCTTTCCAATGATACCTTACAGTCATATGTCTACCATTGATTAATAGGGTTAAAATGACTTTGAAGGGAATTCTTAAAGAGGTGCGATTTTTGTGACGCCGAGTGTATATTGGTCATTGAATGTAGTGATTATTTCACAAAACCCGATCTTCCGAAGGACTTTTATACATTTTTTACGCGCCTGTTTTACTACAAATGATCCTGCATTTCATTCAATAACGTGGTGCGTGTAGACTAGCGTCTAACTGCTCATCATTGATACTACCTTTGTCGGAGATGATGCCTGGTGAGACAGTGTGATTTTTAGCCAGGCCGACCAGTGAGTTTGAACCCGCGACTAGATTCCCCTTAACGATTCCTTACTTCGAAACTACGTCAATTCCTTAGATCACACCCGACATCTGCTCATATCGTATTAATAATATCAACAAATTGTCTTAGAACATACAGAATATAACATTTCGGTTCCTTACCGTTACATTGGTTTCTAAAAAACACGATATTGAAGTAGTTGGAACGTAGTAAGATTCCGCGGGGAATCATTATAACCATACAAAATTGAGCCCCTGGCCTATTCTAAAAACTTTCAGTGTGACCTTCGTACATTACACCTAATAATAACCTTTATAGGCTCCTTAAATAAGGTTAGGTACGTAAGTTACAAGATTCTACAAGGCTTTTTCTACGTTAAATGTTGTTACTAAAGTTCTGTCAAAGATAGACAAACACGAAAAAGATGAAGATTAATCTTAGGATATCGACGACGAGCAAACGCTAATGGTTTGATTATACGACACATCAGTAAACAATGAATTTGTGAATCCGCACAAAAAATGGCTCGAGTTCAAGAGATCTCTTAATTAATCAACGTCAAAGAACGGCTTGGAATGTGAAATGTGTACCTACAAACGAAAAGTTACTTTTCAGGAGTAATGATGCGAGAATTTACTTGTAGTTTTTTTTTATTTTTATTAACATGCGTGTTAAAGTACATGCTATTTCAATCCAAACTTTCCCATTCTTTGACTTGAAAGGTAAGTATAGCGGGATGATAATCATTTATCTGTAATACTAAGTAATTACATATATACGTGAAGCAAAAACTTTGTACCCATTTTACGAAATTTACGCGTACGGAGGAGTGTGAAAGGCACAGTTAAAGTTTAAATAATGAAAATGAAATATGCTTTATTATTTTAAAAAGTAAAACTTAACAACTAGTGATTGGAGCCTCTTTTTAAGCAGATACTTAAGCCTGTGTTAGGAGACTCCGATCTTCCATAACTTAAATGAATATCTTTTACTCGTTTTATAATAAAGCTAAACATGCAGTACAGCACGCACGCGCATGCCAGTAGGTGAGTGAGGGTGAGGGTGTGTGAATGTGAGAGTGTGTTAATGTGAGTACAATATGTACTCACATTAACACACTCATACTCTCACATAGAATCAGAGCGTATGCATGAGGTGAACAATAGTACAGGCATTAGAGGTAGGTTATATTTATTACAGCAGCGCCTCCGTGTCATCATAAGTAAGTGGTTTTATCCAATTAGTAAAAAAAAATCTTTCAGTTTCTTTCTTATTATATATGTAAATAAATCTCTTTGTTAATTCTGTTGTATAGTTGAGCTGAGCGTCTTTCGTATTGTATACCTTTGTGTAGGAAATCTAAGGTTTAATAAAAATATTTTTAATAGACCCCGTTGTGCCCGCTCAAGGTCTATGAGCTCAGTCTTGGCCGCACCCCCCCATATGGGGATGCAGTACACTAAAATGGAATGTACTAACGCTATGTATATTTTTTATAGGTTTCTGGGGGTATTTGTGCTGGTGGGTGCTTTTTAGGGTTCCGTAGCCAAATGGCAAAAAAACGGAACCCTTATGGCTTCGTCATGTCTGTCTGTCCGTTCGTATGTCACAGCCACTTTTTTCCGAAACTATAAGAACTATGCTGTTGAAACTTGGTAATTATTCTGTGAATCGCATTAAGATTTTCACACAAAAATAGAAAAAAAAATAACAATAAATTTTGAGGGTTCCCCATACTTAGAACTGAAACTCAAAAAGTTTTTTTTTCTAAACTGAATAGTTTGCACAAGAGACACTTCCAAAGTGGAAAAATGTGTCCGGGGGGGGACGCCTAAAATAAGAGACTGATAAAACTAAAAAAAAATATATATGTCGCCGCGAAAGCGCCTATCTGTCAAGATTATAACGTAATCTTATGCGTAACTATTTAATTTAATTGCGATAACACCATTAAGCCGGTGCTCCTGTCCTCTGGAATACTATTATAAGCATTTGCATGCATCAGTGAAGTGTCTATGGGTTTCCTTGAGAGCAACGCCATCTATTGGCCAGGTTGTAATACAAAACTCGTAGAGTACTGCTGCTTTGTTAAACTAGATAAAGAACTATGAAACGAATTATGATGTCTTAGTTAAAACAGCCACAATTAAAAGGGAATAATTGTTTTATTGTCTTTGGGCTTTTAGTCATTAAACCTTTTGGTCATTTGACACAGTACATTTGTTTATGATACATTGCTACCTACTGTGCCGAAAATGGCGCGGATTGCGAGTTTTATGATCAATAACTGACTGTTATATTTTAATACGAGAACTATATCAGTTTCAGTCAAAATTTACAACTGATAAAGTAACAAGATTAATTTACACACACATTTATTTGTGACTTCCTGTTGTTTGATTAAATTCCTTGAAAATCCGGAAATGTTGTAAGGTAGTGATATTTGTGATATAAAATGTAATGACTACTAATTAAACTTTCACCTTAAAACGCTATTGGATTTGTGAAAGCTAGCTTGTTTAATTATTAAAGTATTAACTGATAGCATTTGACCATTGTTAGTAAATTTTATAACACTTACTAAGAAATAAGATTCAGTACTGCTTTCTGTGCGACACGCAGTACTTCCGCCCACTTGAGAGATGAAAAAGAATGGCGGTCGGACAGTATCGCTATGAAAGTGTGTACAAGGACAAGAATTGTAAATTGTGGATTATGAAATCTCTGTAACATAATGTTTTGATTTAAAAGAGTGTCCGTGGAGTTTCTTGCCCGTTCTTCTCCATATGAGACCTACCTTAGTTTTGGAATGGGCGCCTAGATTCCTTTCGTAACTCAAACTATCTGATTCACTGTTAAATGAAAAATGCAAAGTGCCTGTAAAAGATTTGAGTGAAAATAAATGGTTTGAGTTAAGTGTTGTGTGTGATTGAAAACCAACTACCTATTTACCTACGAAGAATTACACCAGAAACATCAGAGACGGCGTGCATTGGGTTTCCCGCCGTCTTATCAGAAGTGGGATCGCCCAAGCGATCCCCTTCCGCTCATGCTTATGCCGGACATCCAAATTGCCCAGCCACAGCCAAGACCACAGATATTTCTGACTTTCAAAGTACAAGCCTGATGGAAACATGATATCTGCTCATAATAATAATAATAATAATGATTGCCACGGGTGTTGGCAGTGGCAATGGAAACATGATAAGGAAGACTCAAGAAAGAACGATTTTCCGCGCAGACGCACATAATGAACTTAAGGTCTGATGCATAAGTAATAAGCCAGTAGCCTTTAAAGTTGTGTGCATTTTCATCTACTTGGCTGGTAGGCGGCAACATGCTGTGGCCTACTGCAATATGATCACAACTGACGCTAAGAACATAATATAGCAAAACCTGTTAAATCAGCAGTATTCTTAGAAGAGAAACAGTCAATGACAAAGAAACAAATGAAGAAATTTTGGTTGAGCCTCATGGTGCATTCAAACAGAACAGCATGCTCAGCACAGAATGACCGAAGCAGCAGAATAAACAAAGGTTTGCCACCAGAAAAGCAAACATAATAAACGGACCATTGATGTCTTGCATCATCATTCCCGGGAAGTATTTTGTTTTATTATTTTACTTTTTGTTGTTGTACAATATATTTGATAACAGTCCTGTGGCAAGGTTAACAGCTACTGTCACCATTTGCTCGACACTTGTGGGAGTAAAGTTAAATGATTATAAGATAAGCTTCTTTTAAGAAATTTATTTCAAACTTGTTTTGTTGAATTTGTTCTTGCAACATTTAACTAAGTGCTTTTTGACAATTTCAAGATTTTTTTGTTGCCTGCATTCGCACTTACTAGAAAAACATTCAGTAGACATGATTGATTACAGACTTGTCATAACTTAAATTTGCGCCATTGTCGTGCAAATTGCCTATAGCTTGTTTTTAGTGCAAAGTTCAGGACCTTATACACCATTTCCATGTTATGCATTGATTAGTTACTTTCCTATAACAAAACTAACTTGTTTTTCCAATTCACTTTCATCATTAGCAGAATGACCGACATTGGCTGTGCCTAACCCTACAAAAATAGAATAAAACGCTTCGAGTAAGCTTACTGAATAGTGAATGACATAACAAATCTTATTTTACAATTGTTCAATATCACGTCAATGTCACTATTCAAATATTATTGGAGTTGTTATGTGTTATTGCGTTTTGCTAAATTGTCTGGAATATAATCGCATGCGATTTCTATTTTAGTGCCACTTGAAGGTAAAATCAATTGATTGATCGTAATTTCATAAAATTCATATTCATGAGAACTTCGACTGATGGTTAGATTTTCCAAATAACTCTGTTAAACTTGAAACATATAGTGGATGGATTGCAAGATTCATACAGAAACATTTAGTTATGAAATCGGTTTGTAAAAATATATCAAGAGATAACTATGAAACATAAAACAAAAATTAACAATGTAAACACAGTTTGATACATTGGAGGAAAGCATAGTTCACAACATGTTTTTATGCATACACAGCAAAAACAAACAAAGCACTGTTTTTTATAACACTTTCTTTCTGTTTAAATTTCTCTTGTAATTCCAATTAACTTCATCTACCAAAAACAAATAAAAGAATAGATTTAATTAATTTATAACTACTAGCTTCTACTAAAATAGTAGGAACATATTTTCCTGCACTATTATTTATCTGCCTTACTTTTCACATTGCAGGTGATTGTTATATCAAAGAGAAAATGACAACCAACCAATCTATAAGGATATCATAACAAAATTACTATGGGCAACCATAGAGAAATTTGAGTCTTCTATAGTTGTATGCTGCACCCAGCTACTTCAGGAATGAGATGAAATCAAGTTGGAAGTCATGATCATCATCAACAAGACTGCCTTCCTCAAGAAAAAGCTGGCTGACCCAGACTTATATACAGGGTTTTAGCTGACTAATATATTCAACTTGCAGAAACAAGGCGGCCAGTTCCTCAGATACAAAGATATTGAGAAAAGACATATGAAGAGATGCAACATAGATCCCTCTCGTTGGGAGGAGTTGGCACAGAATGCGCTTGTTTGGAGCCATTTGGTACAACAAAATATTTATGACTTTGAAGACCAGCGGACGAGAGATCTTGACAGCAAGCGAGAACACTTCAAGAATAAACCAACTTACAATATCATTACCACAATAGCATTCTAACGTGTCTGCACTGTGCACGTACCTCTACAGTCAAGATAGGTTACATTAGCCACATAAGAACATGTGCTTGTTACCTACAGTTGTTGAAAACAAAAACAGTCGCCGTAGCCAAAATCGGCATGGGATGGATTGGTTCATTGACATTCAACTTGAATATAAAGAATCAACATTAAAAGGGTGCATTTATACATTTGGCACCCTTAGACTGGCTTTGAAGCATTTTTCAACATGAATTGTGTACCGGGTGGTACCCAACTCCTCTAAGAATCTGTCAAGGGCATTTAAAAATGACTGCTACCCTACCTCATCAAGCCGATTGTTGATCAAGGTTGCATTAAAAGGCAACTCTGCTGCAGCGTGTTGAACAAATGACCGTGTCGCCGGCTCAGGCGCAACCAACTGCAGACCAGCTTGCTATTCAACACAACATAGCTAAAATAAAAGGTGAGAAGTTTTCAAAATACTTTCCACTCACTTTGCTAACACTGCTACTTTGCTGTGACAAAAGCTTAATACAATAGCCAAGTTAGTAGTACCTGCCTACATGATGCTCACATGTTATGCACCAAAGTACTTTTTGAATTACATTTACCATCTTTATATTTTTGCAATTCTGCCTGTAACAGTTAATCCTTGTCTATTTTACAATAGGCTAGAATTAATTATTATTGTACTATTAGTATCTGTGGGGCAACTGATAAATAACTCAAAAAGTAATACTCACAACAAAGTATTAGTCTTCATCGATGTTCACTAAGAATGATCACAATAGATAATTATCTATTAGTAAGCCCTTGAGGTAACTAACCATAAAAAAAAAAAAAAGAAAACAAAAATAAACTATTAGTAAGCCCTTGAGGTAACTAATAATGAAATAAACTATAAATAAGACCGGAGAACTTGACCGGCAATTCTCTCATGTTATCCCGCTGGGTCTACGGCGTACAAGACCGCCCGGAGCCTGGTTCCTAATATCCTGTCAAATACAAGACTTCGTGCCTGCCACGGAGCAATGGTCCTAAACTCCTTACCCGTTAATCCTATCAAATCAAAGACTTTGTGCCAGCACAGAGCGGTGTTCCTGATCCCATCCTAATATCCTGTCAAATCCAAGACTTTGTGAGACTACCACAGAGCATTACCTTCCCATGAGAATGAAACTATCCTAAACTACACACTATACTAAATAAGTGTGCTTATGAAAAGTGCAATATTAATGCATTCCAATACAAGACTCTGTGTCACAGAGCATTCATTACCTTCTAATGAAGATGAAACTATTCAGCTAACAGCTGATCATACTACACACTATACTAAACAAGTGTGCTTATGAAAAGTGCAATATTAATGCATTCAAACACAAGACTCTGTATCACAGAGCATTACCTTCTAATGAAGATGAAACTATTTAGCTAACAGCTGATCATACTACACACTATACTAAACAAGTGTGCTTATGAAAAGTTCAATATTAATGCATTCAAATACAAGACTCTGTATCACAGAGCATTACCCTCTAATGAGGATGAAACCATTCAGCCATCAGCTGATCATGAAATGCCTACTACTACTACACACTAAACTTGTTAAGTGTGCTTATGTAAGGTGCTATATCAATTTGTCTACCATGGAGCATTACCCTCTAATGAAGATGAAACCATTCAGCCATCAGCTGATCATGCATTGCCTACTACTACTACACACTAAACTTGTTAAGTGTGCTTATGTAAGGTGCTATATCAATTTGTCTACCATGGAGCATTACCCTCTAATGAAGATGAAACCATTCAGCCATCAGCTGATCATGCATTGCCTACTACTACTACACACTAAACTTGTTAAGTGTGCTTATGTAAGGTGCTATATCAAACTATTTAGCTAACAGCTGATCATACTACACACTATACTAAACAAGTGTGCTTATGAAAAGTTCAATATTAATGCATTCAAATACAAGACTCTGTATCACAGAGCATTACCCTCTAATGAGGATGAAACCATTCAGCCATCAGCTGATCATGAAATGCCTACTACTACTACACACTAAACTTGTTAAGTGTGCTTATGTAAGGTGCTATATCAATTTGTCTACCATGGAGCATTACCCTCTAATGAAGATGAAACCATTCAGCCATCAGCTGATCATGCATTGCCTACTACTACTACACACTAAACTTGTTAAGTGTGCTTATGTAAGGTGCTATATCAATTTGTCTACCATGGAGCATTACCCTCTAATGAGGATGAAACCATTCAGCCATCAGCTGATCATGCAATGCCTACTACTACTACACAGTAAACTTGTTAAGTGTGCTGTAAGGTGCCATATCAATTTATTCAAATACAAGACTGTCTATCACAGAGCATTACCTGCTAATGAAGATGAAACTATTCAGCTGACAGCTGATCATACAATGCCTGCTACTACTACACACTAAACTTGATAAGTGTGCTTATGTAAATGCCATTGCATTTGAGGCTTCAAATAAAGACAAATTAAGTAGATGGTAGATCTACAACAAGCTGTCAATGTAAGCTCAAACTGTTAACTACCGAGTCCTACAATTCAATGCATGTTGTAGGACAATAAAAGCGACAATAATCTGCCGACAAAATTTATCTCCACTATTTCAGATAACTACCAACTCAACTCTACAATGAGGGCAACGGCAGGTGCAGAGCGCGCACCGCCGATCAGAAAGGCCGTGTCGCCGCGAAAGCGCCTATCTGTCAAGATTATAACGTAATCTTATGCGTAACTATTTAATTTAATTGCGATAACACCATTAAGCCGGTGCTCCTGTCCTCTGGAATACTATTATAAGCATTTGCATGCATCAGTGAAGTGTCTATGGGTTTCCTTGAGAGCAACGCCATCTATTGGCCAGGTTGTAATACAAAACTCGTAGAGTACTGCTGCTTTGTTAAACTAGATAAAGAACTATGAAACGAATTATGATGTCTTAGTTAAAACAGCCACAATTAAAAGGGAATAATTGTTTTATTGTCTTTGGGCTTTTAGTCATTAAACCTTTTGGTCATTTGACACAGTACATTTGTTTATGATACATTGCTACCTACTGTGCCGAAAATGGCGCGGATTGCGAGTTTTATGATCAATAACTGACTGTTATATTTTAATACGAGAACTATATCAGTTTCAGTCAAAATTTACAACTGATAAAGTAACAAGATTAATTTACACACACATTTATTTGTGACTTCCTGTTGTTTGATTAAATTCCTTGAAAATCCGGAAATGTTGTAAGGTAGTGATATTTGTGATATAAAATGTAATGACTACTAATTAAACTTTCACCTTAAAACGCTATTGGATTTGTGAAAGCTAGCTTGTTTAATTATTAAAGTATTAACTGATAGCATTTGACCATTGTTAGTAAATTTTATAACACTTACTAAGAAATAAGATTCAGTACTGCTTTCTGTGCGACACGCAGTACTTCCGCCCACTTGAGAGATGAAAAAGAATGGCGGTCGGACAGTATCGCTATGAAAGTGTGTACAAGGACAAGAATTGTAAATTGTGGATTATGAAATCTCTGTAACATAATGTTTTGATTTAAAAGAGTGTCCGTGGAGTTTCTTGCCCGTTCTTCTCCATATGAGACCTACCTTAGTTTTGGAATGGGCGCCTAGATTCCTTTCGTAACTCAAACTATCTGATTCACTGTTAAATGAAAAATGCAAAGTGCCTGTAAAAGATTTGAGTGAAAATAAATGGTTTGAGTTAAGTGTTGTGTGTGATTGAAAACCAACTACCTATTTACCTACGAAGAATTACACCAGAAACATCAGAGACGGCGTGCATTGGGTTTCCCGCCGTCTTATATATGATGTACAATTACTATGTAAACTTCCACCGAAAATTGGTTTGAACGAGATCTAGTAATTAGTTTTTTTTTAATACGGCACAAATCGTAAACCGCAATTTACCTTTCATTCAATCAACTCGAATATAAAAATTTAAAAAACGATTAATTTCAGAAACATAAACCTTATACATAAACCGTGAACCACTATTTTCTAATAATAAATCTGAAATAGGTGCGGTGCCTAAGTAAATAATAATTATAATTCGCTCGTTACTTGCTGCTACAGAACCCTTCATGGGCGAGTCCGACTCGCACTCTCGATTTTTTTGGTACAATATACCTCGTCGTTTTAAATACCTAGCTCAGTTTTCTGATTCTGTTAGTGACCTGTTCAAGGTGGGGGTACCAAGATAGTCTCTGGTCAACAATAACACCAAGATATTTAGTTTGAGACACTTTAACTAGTTTTGGACATTGACAGTAGTTTGAATCATTGCACGTATGTACTCCCATGTTAAAATCTGTAAGTTGTTGTGTTCTGTGTGATATACTGAAACATATGTAATTAGTTTTATCCGTGTTTAGTGTGAGCAGGTTATTTTTGAGCCATTCAGCTATTTGGGTCATACCTGCTTCAGCACTTCTGGCAACATCTTACCAAGAATTCCCAGAAACGACACAGCAGTATCGTCGGCATAAGAAAACTCTCTAGCGTTACGGATTTTAAGGTTACATAGGTCATTAATGTAAAGCAGGAATATCGTAGGGCCCAGGACACTTCCCTGAGAGACTCTAAATGTTACATTTGCATCATAACTGACGCGTTCTCCCACCTTAACCTGTTTCCTGCTTGAGAGATAGTCCTTGAACATTTTGAGCGGAATTCCTCTCACACTTGACGCTTCCAGTTTATTTATGAGGATGATATACAGGATAAGTTTTTATCCAGTGCTCAAACTGTAACCATGAATTCAGCATATCATTCTAGACCCCTAGCGCATAAATTTTACGTCGGTTTTACAAAAAAAATCATCTGTTTCATAGAAAAGTCATTTCAATACCTACGCGGTCAAAATGTATGGAACAGCTGATTTTTTTTTTGTATTACCGATGAAAAATTTCTGCGCTAGGGGTTCTAGAATGATATGCTGAATTCATGGTTACAGTTTGCGCACTGGATAAAAACTTATTCTGTATATGGAGGAATGTCATTCGTGACAGTCGTTACGGGTCATCAGAAGCCCGAAAGTTCGACAACCAGTTCTACCAAAGGGTATCGTGTTAGCCAGCAATTGGGTTGTGAAGGTCAAATAGGCAGTCGCTCCATGTAAAATACTGGTAATCAGCTGCATCCAGTAAGATTGAAGCCGACCCCAACAAAGGGCAAAAGGCTAAGCACATTGTTTTTTTCAGCCATCACATCTCATCGTAAATAATCGCCAGTAAAGTTCAAAAAAACCTTTATGTATTATTAACAAGATCTTCAAATCTTACCTAAGTACGCATTTGTGTACTGGGGAGTACGTGTATCTCATGGAAAATGATCTTCAAATCCATATCCATATTTTAGTGTCTGCGGTAAACTCTGTGCTTTACTGACACGTCTGTTCCGAAGGTTGGTTTAATTAATTGCTACTCCTTAGATTAAATCTACACCTGAACTTAAGCAGTATTTCATAGACATCAAGATATCTTGAGTTTATCTGTAGGGCTATTAGTAGTATATTCCAATTAATTGATTGTCATTCATCTAACGGATTCTAAATTATAGGGTAATCTAAAGAAGACATAATTAATAGATTTAATCTTGAATAGTTCACTTTAAGCCTGAATGAATTGGTAAACCCATCTGCTGATAAAATAATTAATAGAATAAACAAACAATTACAAAGGAAGCTTATGTGTCACATTGCACTTGTGGGTTTAAACGTAAGTACTTCTAAGTAAAGCATACTCAATGATAAAACAATTTCTTAAGTTGGAAACTGAATGTAGTAAGCAGCGAAGCTTTTTTTTACCTTTTCCTGTATGTGCTATATAAAGATCAAGTCTATTTTACTGTTGCTATCACAAGCTTTTTTTTTTTCTGGGTGGGAAATCATCAAATAACTTCTCCCGCTCTGGGTGGAGCGGGAGGGCGTGTCAGACTTTTACTGACTAAAACCCACCCGTGTTCCCTCAGTTGCCTGTGTGTCAGGGGCGGCGGTATCTCTTTCGAACAACCCGCACCCCCGGCAGGCATCGGCCCTTGCGGGCCCCATCTGTTGCTGCTGACATCTCTTTGAGGCGCGCGTGGAACACCACGCGCTGTCGACTTGGGCTTGGTCCTTACCGGACAGCGAGCTACCCATTACTCGCCGTCCGCAAGCCCGTGCCTACGGTGGCCGGGAATCAGCCTGGGATTCCCGACGCCCAGGGCGTCTCCTGCGAAGGCCACGGCTGTGAGGGCGCATGTACTGCATCTTCCTCACGTGCGCCGCCTCCCTCTTTGCGAGCATAACTGCTTCGCTGAAGGAGGCGACTGCCAGCCATGCCCTCTCGCTCCGTACCATGGCCTGGACCAGGGTCGGACGCGAGAGATCGCCGCCGCCGATCACCTCCACGAGGACACGACGTTGCTCCGCCCAAGCTGGGCAGACCTCCACCGTATGCTCCACCGTGTCCTCTGGGCGATCTTCGCAATGGAAACACCCGGGCGTTTCCTCCCGCCCTATCCGAAACAGGAACCTCCCGAAACAGCCATGTCCGGTGAGGACCTGTGTCAGGCGGAAGGTGAGGACGCCATGCCGCCTCTCAAGCCACTCCTCAAAGAGGGGACTTACCGCCGCAATCGCGGCGTGCCCATTGCTATCAAAAACTTCATGACTAACGAACCGAACGACGGCACGATCAAGATCGCGTTGGCAATTATTGTTTTCGCAGTAGCATTATGTTCGCACATCTCTGGTGACGTGCCTCCGTCCACTGCGCCGGCACTGACTGGTGCACTAGCTGGCACTGTCACAACTACAACGAAAAACCCATGGACTCAGAAAATTTAAGATGGACTGGTATGTTAAATGTCTTAGTTTTTAATTGAAGTAGTTTTATTCGTGCCAGTGTGACTGATTATTACAGATTTATTATTAGAAAATAAAGGTTCACGATTTATGCATAAGGTTTATGTTTATGAAATTAAATGTTTTATATTTGAATTGATTGAATGAAAGGTAAATTGCGGTTTACGATTTATGACTTATTAAAACAAAACTACTTACTAGATCTCGTTCAAACCAATTTTCGGTGGAAGTTTACATGGTAATAATGTACATCATATATTTTTTTTTCGTTTTATCATTCTCTTGTTTTAGAAGTTACAGGGGGGGACACATTTTACCACTTTGGAAGTGTCTCTCGCGCAAACTATTCAGTTTAGAAAAAATATTTTTTTGAGTTTCAGTTTTAAGTACCCCCAAAATGTATTGTTTTTTTTTTCTATTTTTGTATGAAAATCTTAATGCGGTTCACAGAATACATCTACTTACCAAGTTTCAACAGCATAGTTCTTATAGTTTCGGAAAAAAGTGGCTGTGACATACGGACGGACAGACAGACAGACAGACATGACGAATCCATAAGGGTTCCGTTTTTTGCCATTTGGCTACGGAACCCTAAAACAAGATACAGAAACTTAGATCAAACCAAGTTTTCAACATTTTTACCAAAACATCGAAAACTTAGCTAACAATAAATAAGAAGATTTATAAGTAGGTACATACCTCGAATTATTATTTTCAATTGTCCAATAATGTAAGTTGTACCTATCTTTACCCAATAAGTACAATTAAAAAGTTAAACAAATTTTGAAAAACCGTTTTATCGGCGTACATATACTGAATAACTGAAGGAAAATTCGAAGATCGTATAAAAAGATCATTCTCCTTTCCACAAAGAACATCTTCAAAGATAGTATTGTATCTAGGTTCACCGACATATATGAAAAGTTATGAAAGACGTGTACGCCGTCTGTGAAACAGGAGACGGTCTACTAACAACTGGACCGTAGCCAACAAAGGAACGGAACCGACATGAGGTACCGCCCACTGCACTTTGTGTTCACAATCAATACGTGGCTATGGACTCGTTCATTAGCTCGGTATCAATAATGTTTATAATTGCCTGAAAAACATCGCCAGAAGATCGCCTAGCAAGTGAAACAGTAGGCTCGTGTAGTATTGAAGTCCGTAATCCAAGTTACAGAACTTTTTCGCACGAGTTAGCCTTGCTATGACGAGGTAACTGTTAAAAGGATTATCTTACTTATCGTTACAAAGAAATTGATTCTATTTGCATTTGAATGACGAACCTCTAAGAAAAAACACTTGAGAGGTGTCAAGGGACACCCGGATGGAACGTAGTTCCTTTCGATTAATTAGTGAAGGAATTGTAATAACATTTTAAAAATTGTACCTACACGTACACACACACACATATATATATAACGGGATATCAGGAAGGCCGGGCTGTTGCATCTGATTGCTGATTCGGGACTTCGTCAGCACGGGAATCCATAGTGGGCGTTAAACTTCAGGAAACGTTGAAATAAATACGCTGTAGCGTTGACACTATTTTAATTTTACAGACACTTAAATGACTTAAACAATTAAGGATTGCAGCAATAATTAACGATTTAGAGCCAATGGGTTTGCGAGTGACCACCACGTGCAACGGCTGTCAACAACTTAATGAATTGACACGACGTCGCCCGCCATGACAGACGCAACTCCATTCGGTGTTACCCGCTCTTAATTAAAATTACCATTTAGTTAAATTTAAATCGATTAATCGTTAAAATAACAGAATAAATTACAACTCTCGAAATTAACTGATTTTCATTATTTAATAATGTCACGCGCCGTTACGGCCGTCCTGCATCTTCACACGTCCTCGGGTGAACCGTTTATCTCATCAGTCATCATATGTGGACAATCGTAAAAGAACTCAAGTAAACAACTTAACGTTCGGTCATTCTGACCGTTTTTAATCAAACACCACAATATCACAAAGAGCGATCACAGTTATCGGATAACACAAAACAATCACCAGATTACCACACAAGTTAGTACCACACAGGATGGGGCCACATAGGCTAGTGCCGCAAAGAGTATTGCCACACTATATTGCCACACAGGCTATTGCCACACGGACTATTGCCACACAGGGTATTGCCGCACGGGCTATTGCCACACAGGCTATTGCCAGTACTGCCACACAGGCTGATACCACACAGGCTAGTGCTATACAGGCTAGTGCCACACAGGCTAGTGCCACACAGGCCAGTGAAGTGCCACACAGGCTAGTCAAGTGCCACACAGGCTAGTCAAGTGCCACACAGGCCAGTGAAGTGCCACACAGGCCAGTCAAATGCCACACAGGCTAGTCCAATGCCACACAGGCTAGTCAGTGCCATACAGACTAGTCAAGTGCCACACAGGTCAATCAAATGCCACACAGGCTAGTCCAATGCCACACAGGCCAGTCCAATGCCACACAGGCTATTCAGTGCCATACAGACTAGTCAAGTGCCACACAGGCTAGTCAAATGCCACACATGCTAGTTCAATTCCACACAGACCAGTCCAATGCCACACAGGCTAGTCAGTGCTACACAGGCCAGTCAAGTGCCACATAGGCTAGTCAAATGCCACACGGGCCAGTCAAGTGCCACACAGGCTAGTCAAATGCCACACAGGCTAGTCCAATGCCACACAGGCTTGTCAGTGCCATACAGGCTAGTCAAATGCCACACAGGCTAGTCAAGTGCCACACAGGCTCGTCAAATGCCACACAGGCCAATCCAATGCCACACAGGCTTGTCAGTGCCATACAGGCTTGTCAGTGCCACACAAGCTTGTCAGTGCCACACAGGCTTGTCAGTGCCACTTACATGCAATGTTACTTACCTTGGCCGTCATCGGCACATTCTGTCTCAATTTGATTTGTTGGGATTTCTAGTCCGCCACTTAACTCTTAATGGAACGTAACATTCGGGCATAGCACGCACACGATCGTGCACGTACTCATACGTCCTATTAGAGTTAAGAGCACGTAATCAAAACAAAATGAAAACTTCTCACCGGATTCAATTGCTTGGTGATCAGTGGCCGGACTCACAGTGCAGGCATTCACCCGCCGCTCCACGCTGCCGCTGCAAACCTTGGTCCCCCTTTGGGCAGCGAGTGGCGGCGCGACCCGGCTCGCCGCAGCAGCAGCACACAGGCGACGATGCTTTGCTTCGCACAACGCTGTCCCGGGCATCCCGCCGCTTGTCGGTTGCCGAAAACTGAGGTTTGAGATTAGTGCTGGTATTACGCGAGTCTTTGGAGAGGCACTCGTTTGCCATGTTGCCCAGACCGCCACAACTGCAACACCTCTTCGACCCACATTGCAGCTTCCCAGCGTCACTGTTAGTATTGGACTTCTCTGGCATCGGCGTCTCGAGAATCAGGATTGAATTCGGGGAATGCTAGCTATAGCTATTGTATCAACCGTGTTTGCGTCCTCCAGAGCACGAATTAATTCCATCATGCCACGCTGCTGTACTTCAAACAACGCCCCTCAACAGTCGGATTCACTATTTACGTTAGTAACAATACTCTGACCTGTTTTACGTTCCTGGGAAGTTCCTGGTAATCCCACTTCTGATAACGGGATATCGGGAAGGCCGGGCTGTTGCATCTGATTGCTGATTCGTGACTTCGTCAGCACGGGAATCCATAGTGGGCGTTAAACTTCAGGAAACGTTGAAATAAATACGCTGTAGCGTTGACTGTTCACTATTTTAATTTTACAGACACTTAAATGACTTAAACAATTAAGGATTGCAGCAATAATTAACGATTTAGAGCCAATGGGTTTGCGAGTGACCACCACGTGCAACGGCTGTCAACAACTTAATGAATTGACACGACGTCGCACACTGGTCCCAAATTAAAAAAAGTGGACATTGATAGTAGACCGCTGATATTTTTTTTATTGTTGATATAATGATAACAGATAAGGCAAAAAAATATTATTGTCCTACTTCAAATACTTTTCTGTAAAAAAAATATTTCTTTTTTTTTTGTATGGGAGCGATTACATTTTACTCAATTTCTCAAAAACTTTAAGCGATGTCGAGATGGCAATCACATATGTTAGAAAACTAATAATTCTGAGTATTTGGCTCGAAGAAACTTATTGCTTATCTCTGCGTACTTTCGAGATAATAGTGACAGAAAATAACATTTTTTTTTAATGTTAATTTTTTGCTTTTTTTTAATCATAGCCTTACTTTAGCACATAATTATAATGTATGCGTAATGTCAAATAAGTAAAAAGAGACTTCTCTGTAAAAGAGGTTATGGGGGCTCACTAATGACTGAAAAGCTATGACCTTTCTGAAGGAGTACTTTCATCAGTTCTAAAAAACAATCAAAATGAAGACATATTAAGCTGCAAACATAAAGTTGAATATGTTCACAAACGATTCTGAAAAAATATTATGGTGAAAGATTAATATTTGGGTCTATATTCTCTTGAGAAATCTCTATTTCCTCGTTTTCCAACGAAAGCAATTCATTGTTCAAGATCAAAGCACTAGCCTCTGGAAACAACTGTTTATGTAAACGAGCAAACTTTGGTTTGATATGGCTGATGTAAGGATCTGAGCTAATTAGAAAGCTGTGGATAATGTCTAAATTAGTCTGAACTCTACCGATTTTTCTTGTATGTGCCATTCTAACATTCCGGAAATCTTTATTCCTCGCTTCGGAAGCTTCTTCGGAAAGCATGCCTATCGGAATAAAGGAGAAATTTTCACAAATATCAGCACCGTGTATCAACAATTTATGGACACTTGAAGGCATGTAATACCATGGATATAAGTTTACATATAGCATTGCTGTTTCTTTACAATATTCCCTAAACAAGTTGGTATTAATAAGTTGACCAGATGAAATTGTTTGTAAAATGACTGCAAATCTCTTGATTAAATCAGGGTGGATACCCGTTATTTCAGCAGATACTTCATAATTTTCAAAAAACCTTCTTGCCGTGTTACCGTCATTGGTTGTACCAAATCCCTGTTTTACTATGTCAATTAACAAACCAGTTCTTTCCCGGAATTCTTCTTGTGTCAAATTCTTTTTAATTTCTTTTAACAATTTATCTTCTTTTCGTGCAGCCCACTTTTTGAAGTCTAAGTTGTACGAAATGTGTAAAATACATTCCATACATCTTATCCACATATGAAGCGAAGACAGACCATATTTATACATATCTTCTCTGATGAGTCTTTTGGATACAAAGTCCAAGTCATTCATTTTGCTAGGTAGGGTATTGCAAATATTACAAACAGCTGCAGAAGAAGTATTGGAAATCACAGTAGAAATTTTCCCATCAATCATAGTCATGTACAAATCATGTTTAATATCAAAATTATCTACAATTGTGGGAACAAGATTACGAATTTCTTCCTCTAAGGATGCACTTTCCTTCTTTATCAATTCATTTGTTTCTTTTGCAAATATAAAGCCAATTGGACGACAATAGTTTGTTGAAGAGGGAGCAGGATTTTGCCACAAGATAGTACCACTCTCTTCTTCCAAACGAAGCGGAACCAAACTAATCATGAAAACTGAAGAATCGTCAATTTTAGTGTCGGAGTGTGACTTTTGTTTATAATTACTTTGAGAAGATGACCCGTCAAAACCCCATTTGCTTATTAGTTTTAGCGATTTTTTGTCGGCAGAGTTGTGCTGGATTGTTTTTAATATCCTATTAGTTGTCAAATCTAGAAGCGATTGAAGTCTTATCTTAGCATCAGATTCAGTTACAGTTATGTCTGACTCTGGAGGATAACAAGTTTTTTTAGCTTCCAGGAGCTTTTGATAGGATGGAAGACCATACATTTTCTCTGAAGCAAGAATAGTTCTTAAATTTCGATATTGCCATTTTGACAAATTTGTTGAGGTGTAAAGCGCTAACGTTTTATCATCTGGTAAACACGGTTTGTCAGTCTTTTTAGCGAATAGTACATCATGTACCATCTCACATTTTTCCTTGTTTTGGCTGAGTTCGTTTAATATAGCTGCTAATTTTGTTTTTTTAGACTCTTTTAATTTGGCACATAAAGCATAAACTAATTCCTCCTCTGTGTGATCTAGAAGTGTTAGAGAACGCCTTTTCTTCTGTTTATCAGATATATCAACAAATGGTTTTTTACTTGTACCATAACTTAATTGATGAGTATCCACTTGCGTTACGAAATTTGGAATTACTTCCTCGGCAACTTTAAAAATGCTGCTTAAATCGATATTTTGACATTTTGGCCAAACTATTTGGGATTGTAACCAGTCTGAATTTTTGTTAAGAAAGGTCTTTTGAGCTCTACTGGAAGCAGACCATCTTTTTGAGATATTACTTGAAAAATTACGACAAAATAATTTAATATTACTCAAATCTTCGGAAGACAATTCAACACCAATACGTTCAATAAGGGCATTAAATAAAAATTCGACATTTTTAAAACCACCTCCTGATTTAAGAACAACGTATAAGTCTAAGTTGGTGACAAATGCGGACATATTATAATTTTAAGGAAAATTGAAAACAAATTAGAATCAAAGATATCAAAGACAAAGTGACTTTGATTTTAACAAAAAAAATTACGAAAACAAATTCGACGAAAGAAAGACAAACAAAAATTATTTGATTTTAAAATCCAAAGATTCAAAATACAACAATAACAAAACAAACAAACAACAAGCATTTCTTCAAGCGCACAGAAAAAATAAGGACACGTCTTATCGCAACCACATTTAGTTGTACACTGAGTGAGGTGTACGCGCGCGATTCGTGACCGTATTACGTTACGTCATGAGAGGCGGCCATCTTGTTATCCCGGCAAACTCGCGTCGAAGCTCCATTTTGCTGGCCAGCGGACCTATTGCGATATGAGTAAGGCTATGATTAAAAAAAAGCGAACAGTTAACATGAAAAAAAATTGTTATTTTCTGTCACTATTATCTCGAAAGTACGCAGAGATAAGCAATAAGTTTCTTCGAGCCAAATACTCAGAATTATTAGTTTTCTAACATATGTGAATGCCATCTCGACATCGCTTAAGGTTTTTGAGAAATTGAGTAAAATGTAATCACTCCCATACAAAAAAAAAAGAAATATTTTTTATAGAGAAAAGTATTTGAAGTAGGACAATAATATTTTTTTGCCTTATCTGTTATCATTATATCAACAATAAAAAAAAATATCAGCGGTCTACTATCAATGTCCACTTTTTTTTAATTTGGGACCAGTGTGCGTCGCCCGCCATGACAGACGCAACTCCATTCGGTGTTACCCGCTCTTAATTAAAATTACCATTTAGTTAAATTTAAATCGATTAATCGTTAAAATAACAGAATAAATTACAACTCTCGAAATTAACTGATTTTCATTATTTAATGAAAATCAGTTATATATATTATATTGTCTGTGTCGCTATCTGCAGAGAAACACGCGCACGCCGCACGGCTTACAACAATGTAGCAAAAAGTGTCGTTACAACTTTTGGGCTTAATTTTTTCCGTCTAGCCCCCTTTCGCAACGCGCTATAAGGACGCTATAAGGAACTTCGTTCCAAAACTTCGTTCCAAAAACTGAACTACTTAATGCATGTCCTACTTGGATGTTTGATTAAATTGTTTAATACGAGCGCTAATCCTGTCGATAAACTGTCATGCAGTTTGGCTGGTTTATGGGATTTGTACAAGTTTAGGTCCAAATAAATGTTTAATCAATCAATCCGTCCGATCCGTCCGTCCGTCCGTCCGTCAGTCCACCCGTACGACCGTCCGTCCGATCCGTCCGATCCGTCCGATCCGTCCCATCCGTCCGATCCGTCCGATCCGTCCGAGCCGTCCGATCCGTTCGATCCGTCCAATCCGTCCCATCCGTCCGATCCGTCCGATCCGTCCGATCCGTCCGTCCGTCCGTCCGTCCGTCCGTCCGTCCGTCCGATCCGTCCGATCCGTCCGAGCCGTCCGATCCGTCCGATCCGTCCGATCCATCCGATCCATCCGTCCTTACGTCCGTCCGTCCGTCCGTCCGTCCGTCCGTCCGATCCGTCCGTCCGATCAAAAAAAGAAACTGTTTAGACCTGTCATCGTGTTGCCGCCAATGTTTATGTTAATGTTTACATTATATTTATGACGCTTCTAATGATTAAAATGATAAAATATGGATTCCGGCCGATTAATAATGATCGTCAGCGTGGTCAAAAAATGTCCAAAGGCCAAAAACTTCCGATTCCGGGCATGTCTTAGATGTAGAAGAAACAGTTATGAATCCTGAAAATGCAGTAATAACTGGCAAAATTGTAGCTCAAATGACGATTTCTAATGTTTTTGATGTCAAAATAAGTGTAAAGTATTTTCTGAACTAATTTTTCACGTAAGTATTGTGTCTATATTCCGTCCGATCCATCCGTCCGTCCGTCCGTCCGTCCGTCCGTCCGTCCGTCCGTCCGTCCGATCCGTCCGATCCGTCCGACCCGTCCGTCCATCCGTCCGTCCGTCCGTCCGTCCGTGCGTCCGTCCATCCGTCCTTCCGTCCATCCGTCCGTCCGTCCGTCCGTCCGTCCGTCCGTCCGTCCGTCCGATCCGTCCGATCCGTCCGGACGTCTGAAAATGTAGTAATAACTGGCAAAATTGTAGCTCAAATGATGATTTCTAATGTTTATGATGTCAAAATAAGTGTAAAGTATTTTCTGAACTCATTTTTCACGTAAGTATTTTGTCTATATTATTATTTATGTTCATGTCGCCTTCTTGCTTGAATGCAATATAAATATCACAAAATATTTTATGTATACAATGTAGCACAAATTATGATGCGCGCGCATCGCTAATTTGTGAACAAGTAATAATCAATTTTACAAAATTGTTCAAATTTTTCTAACTGCTTTAACAAGTGATTAAAGGTTTACTCGTTTAAGAAAGTCCGACTTTTATTTATTTCCTCGCAAATATGTTCTAAAACGTCGTATGACATACGTGCGCTTTGATAATTACAGCCTCTGCTTTCTTGTAGCCCTCGCCTCGGCTGTAGTTTTCAACTTATCGCACTTATATCATAATGTACTATTATTTTTAAGTATGTTTATTGTATTTTTTATGATGCTCTTTGCTGACAGGTGTAGGGACAGAAAAATAAACACTTTTAAAAGGGAAGTGTGTTGAAAAAATACACCGTTTTAAATATTTAGATCACTCTTTATTTTGTAAGTGCTACAAATACAAAAGGTTTTAGGTACTAATTAATGAACAATTACGTGTATGCAAAGGATTTTCATAATACTTGGAGGGATTTTTAAATTAAGTATTACTACTTCTTCACAACCAATGTATTCCTCTTATTGAGAAGAAAATTACGTTTTTTAATCAGAGTTTCTAGATTCTCTGTAAGTTCTTTTAATTTCGCATCTAATTCGCTTTTCCCTCTGAAATGAAACGTAATGTTGAGTGGGTTTTTTTCTTGTGACTTACAGAATTGGTAATCATAATGATTTTATGATTTATTTATTTAGGGGTTTGAAGGAATTGACATGACTGAATAAAGGTTTTGTATTTTTAATCAATAGCAAATCAGTCACTAATAAAAACCTAACTAGAACAAATTAATTCAAAACAACACAACATAGAATATTGTTTTACAGTATCAATCAACACCAACAGCTACGTCCCTATTTATAAGAAAAACCGAATAAAAAAGCGACCCTTTGCGGTTTTTTTTTTAGGGTTCCCAAATCATCAAATAACTTCTCCCGCTCTGGGTGGAGCAGGAGGGCGTGTCAGACTTTTACTGACTAAAACCCACCCGTGTTCCTTCAGTTGTTTTGTGCCAGGGGCTGCGGTATCTCTTTCGAACAACCCGCACCCCTGACAGGCATCGGGCCTTGTGGACCCCACCAGTTGGTGCTCACATCTCTTTAAGGCGAGCGTGGAACACAACGCGCCGTCGACCCGGGCTTGGGTTTTACCGGACAGCGAGCTACCCATTACTCGCCGTCCGCAAGCCCGGCCTACGGTGGCCGGGAATCAGCCTGGGATTCCCGACTCCCAGGGCGTCTCCTGTGACTACTAAGGCCGTGAGGGCGCATGAATTGCCTCTCCCACACGTGCGCCGCCTCTTAATTCACGCGCATTACTGCTTCGGAGAAGGAGCTGACGGCTACTCATGCACTCTCGCTCCGTACCATGGCCTGGACCAGGGGGCCTACTCTCTAAGCACGTAATCCGTTATCTCGGTCGAAGGTACGGGCGTTTCCTACTCCGTATCACTTCGAAGTTTCGTAATCTTTTCGGACGGGCCCGTATTTTCGTTGACGAAGTTAGAGAGTGAGCCCCAGGGGCGGACGCGAGAGATCGCCGCCGCCGATCGCCTCCACAACCCTTTGCGGTATTCGCTTTTCTTTTCAGGTAACGGTTGAAAATGAAGCAATAGCTCTTTTTAACAGACTTTAGGAGGCAAGAAGCACAGAACCGGTCGACGTGACGGTGCTTAGGGAAGGTCCATGTCCAGCAGTAGACGTCTTTCGGCTGAAATGATGATGATAATAAAAGGACTTCATAAAAATAAAACGCAACGTGAACATGACCCAAAGTAAAATGAGCATTTTTCAGAAGAATATATAGTGAGCGATTAATTACTATATTAAAAAGCTACTTACATTATGGTAAGGAGATCTTCTGGAACCTTTGGTTGGAGCAAGTTCAGTTGTGATTTTAATTCATCAACCATGCATTGACGCTTCTCCAATTCATCTTCCTGTTGTTTAATTGTAGTGTTGATATTTTCTGTCTCCTTATTTATTTCGTCTTCATCCTGAGTAATGACAAAACTTTTTTTTTTTATTAATTTATAAATTATGATTATTTCACAGGATTTGATACCAGTTTTAGTTAGAATTATAAAGCGTGGTAGGGACATCGACGTGCTAACAGAAATCATAAATTCGGGACAAGATTCTAAACCGAAAAAAATTCTAACGTAGAAAATTTTCGTCGGTTTCTACTAAAGCCATAATGGCTGCGCGTCGATGTTTCTGCCACGCTGTATAATAAATAATTGAGAGTCCGGCCGCGTGGAACCAAACTCTACCATCACATGGCACTCGGCAATAGTGTCGCTTTCTAGTCGTTTTTTTTATCGCATGAAATATTTAGATCTACCTATATATACCTCCTACGTCAAAACTTACAAACCATAACCTCTTTATAAATATTTGTGTAAATTGTATAGACTAGATAATCTTTTATGTATTTTGGACGGTAGTTACGAGAGAGAGAGAGTGGTGGTGGTATTTTAAATTATATTTTTAATAAAAAAAAAAGTGACATACGTAATATCCGCGTGTTTTTCTAAAACGATCTGCTATTTCTTGCAGTGTGTCTTCATACTGCCGTCTGTAATTTAAAATTTAATCATTAGAGGTAATGAACAACATGATGTTAGGGGAACCTACACAGAAACTGAAATAATTGTTATAAGTTATGCCTATAATTAAATATGTTTGTTAACTATTTATAATCATATCTATGAACCTTTAAGATTAAATGTAGTTGTATTGACTTCATGTGATTGGTCGAGACTTTGACAGTTCTCGACCAATCATAAGCAAGTAAAATGGTGGGAAGTGTGCAGACATTTTGAATGATATACTCGGCACTCTGGGGCATTCGTATCGGGACATCTGTGCTAGTCACTGGCATTGTATAATATATAGTAAACTTGAGTAATAAAGGTGGTTTTCAAAGTCTCTAAAGAGTGTTTTTATATTCCAAGTCCTTACTTCTGAGTATTGAACCAGTGTGGTTCACATCTCAGAAGTGGGATTAACAGCCTAGTGCCCACAAAAGGATCGGAGACACGCTTAAGTATTTGGCGTACCGAGAAAACGTAAGTGTCGTTTCGTTTATTTTAGTTTAATTGTGCTACCTACCCTCGTTAGTCATATTATTGCAATTTAAAATATCAATGTGAAAAAAAGAAAATAGACTACAGGTTTATCACTATGACGTATTTTTCTCTTGTCTTATTTTGATTACTTCAGAAATTGAACTGTATTTACCGTAACGGAGACATTCCGGAGGTTTATATGGTTAGTCATGCATGTTTATCATGCCAGGGTACTCCCTGGGGACGAACATGTTTGATATTTCTGTTTGTAATTTGAGAATGAACTGTATTTACCGTAACGGAGACATTCCGGAGGTTTATATGGTTGGTCATGCATGTTAATCTTGCCAGGGTTACTCCCTGGAGATGAACATGTTTGATATTTCTTTTTGTAATTCGAAAGACTGAACTGTATTTACCGTAACGGAGACATTCCGGAGGTTTATATGGTTAGTCATGCATGTTTATCGTGCCAGGGTACTCCCTGGGGATGAACATGTTTGATGGTCTATAATAAAGTATGTGAAAATAAATAAACATCTTGTTTACAAATTTAGTATAGTTAGGATTTATTAACTCAGGTGTTTTTTTTTTTAATTTATTACATGTTGAGGCCGCGAGAACATGGATGAACATGGCTCTAGTTCTCGAAGAGAACGTGATGGACCAAGACGAACCCCTCGCAAGTCGCTGATGCCGCCACTTCGATGTCGTGATGCAACTCGAAGCCGCAGCCGAGGTCGAGGGCATACGCGTTCACCTGAAGAAAATTGTGGCAGCCGAAACCGTCAGTCGCGGTCCAGGCGATCGAAAGGAAGACGATTGCGACCGACGATTAGTCGGTCTCCTTCCCGACCACACTATTCAAGAAAGGCAAGTCGTCGTGCTAAGCGCTCCAGGACCCGGTCACGCACTCCAGGGCCGCACAAGACGTGCCACGCAGAACTCGGGCATTCACCTAGGAACAGAACTTCTCGCCTTCGTACACCATCCCGTGAAGAAACACATCGTGAGCGTGAGTTGAATAACAACCTGTTTATTGAGAACTTTATTACTGCACTTAAGGGTATGAATAATACAAGCGATCGCGATAGGTATCCTGTCTTAAATAATGTAATTCCTGATTTTGACCCGTTATGTAAGGAACAAACGGTTGATACGTGGCTTCATAAGGTTGATGAATGTGCACAGATCTATGGTTGGAACGATAAACAAGTAGTCCACTACGCCCTACCGAAATTAACAGGGGTAGCTAAATCCTGGTATCAGGGCCTACCCTCACTACTATTTTCTTGGCCGGAGTGGAAGTTAAAACTGAAGGAATCTTTTCCAACTAGGGATAATTATGCGGACTTACTAATGGAAATGCTGAATAAAAAGGTTCGTTATGGGGAGTCGTTAGAAATATATTATTATACTAAAATGAATCTTCTAAATCGTTGCGAAATATCAGGAAAACGTGCAGTTGATTGTATTATAGCAGGTATAGAAGATCGTGGTGTTAGGTTGGGAGCACAAGGAGCTGAATTTACGGAACCGGAAATGCTTCTTAAATTTTTAAAGACAATAAAAATAGGTCAAGATAGGTCCACAAACGAGCAACAGAAGGTTAAGGATAGAGATAGGCGATCACAAAATAACACATTTACTGGTAATAAAGTAGAACACGGTTCCCGGAAGTCAAACGGATCTAGTATGGTCTGCTACAATTGTAAAGAACCCGGTCACCCATTCTTTCGTTGCCCAAAACCGAGGATTCAATGTTCTAAATGTAATTTACTAGGACATAAAGACACTGAGTGCCCTGGGACAAAGCAAAGTACCAACGATAAACCAAAAGCAATATTGAAAGTAGAAAACACAGGCGATTCAAGTGCCAAGTATAGAATGCCCATTAAAATAAATGGGTTGTTTTCAGAATGTCTCGTAGATTTGGGAAGCGAGGGTACTTTGGTCCGTCTCAGTGAAGCTCAGCGTTTAGGACTAGACTGGAAGGTAGGAGAAGTGCCACTATTAAGAGGAATAGGTAACGTGCCATATAAACCCCTTGGCAAGGCTAACGTCACGATCGAAGTACAGGGTGTAGTAGAAAATCACGTGGAGATATTGGTAGTAGATGATTGTTTAATAAATTTCGCTATACTACTAGGCCACACTTTTACCGAAAGACCCTCAGTCAAAATAGTAAAGACACAATCTGACGGCATTTTCCAGCGAGTTAGTGAGCAGTCCGTTATGATTTCTCCACTTTTATGTATGAAGGAGACGCGCATAGGGCGCGGCGAATTAAAGGCGATCCCAGTTAGTTCGTGTAATTCTTTCTCGGGAAAAATCTACGTGAATGGAACCATACGCAATATTGAAGGTTACGAACATTACTTGTTGCCCGGCGAGTATCAATTAACACACGGAGCGGGTAGGATTCTTGTTCAGAATATCAGTGACAATCATCTAGTTATAGAAAAGGGTAATCTTATAACTAGGAGCCACACTTTTACCGAGAGCCTAAACGTTCAAAAGTTAGATTTCAGTGATCAGTCATCCATAGATGAACCACCAATCAGCTGCGGGGGAAATTTAACAAAGGGTCAAAAAGAGTCATTAAAGGTATTGTTGGATAAATATAAATATTGCTTTTCCAGTAGTTTGAAAGATCTTGGATTTACAATGGCAACTGAAATGGTGATTCAATTATATGATCCCGACCCTGTCGTTTACCGCCCATACCGGTTGTCCTTTACCGAACGCCAGTTAGTTCAAGATATGATCAAGGAAATGTTAGAAAGCGGCATTATAAGGGAGTCTAACAGTCCGTACGCAAGCCCTATAGTACTAGTTAACAAAAAGTCTGGGGAGAAGAGGTTATGTGTGGACTACCGTGCACTAAATAGTAAGACAAAGAAAGAACACTATCCTCTCCCTCGTATCGAGGATCAGTTAGACTTATTATCAGGTAGTTCACTATTTGTTACCCTCGACTTAGCGTCCGGATACTATCAGATCCCAATAGCCGAAGGTTCTCGAGATAAGACAGCTTTTGTGACCCCTCAAGGTCAATACGAGTACAACAGAATGCCTTTTGGCTTAGTAAACGCACCATCGGTATTCCAGCGTACAATGAATAAGATCATCCACAATTCACCTGCTTCATCGTACGCATTGGTCTACATGGATGATGTTCTGATCCCTGCCAAGTCATTTGATGAGGGGATGGTACGTTTGGAGGAGGTGTTGCGTTTGCTGGCACAAAATGGTCTAACTCTCAAAATGAATAAATGTAATTTCTTTTATGACAAAATAGAGTACCTGGGGTACGAAGTCAGTTCAGAGGGTGTTAGACCAGGGCCGCTTAAAACAGACGCTATATCAAAATTCCCTACGCCAACAAATGTTCACGAAGTTAGAAGGTTCTTAGGACTCGCTAGCTTCTTCAGGAGGTTTGTCGCGGGATTCGCTTTAATAGCACGTCCTCTGACTAGTCTGTTGAAGAAGGACTCTTCTTGGAGTTGGGGAAGTAAAGAACTAGAATCGTTTGAAAAATTAAAGGAGATTTTAGTACAAAGACCGGTCCTGGGACTTTATGACCCTTGTGCACTAACTCAACTCCACACTGACGCTAGCAAATACGGGGTAGCTGGCATTTTAATGCAACAGGACAAATCTGGGGTGTTCAAACCTATTGCTTATTATAGCAGGCAAACCAGTCCGGGTGAACAAAAACTACACTCCTTCGAGTTAGAGACCCTCGCTATTATTGCTTCATTAAGTAGGTTCAGACATTACTTACTCGGTATTAGATTCACCATAGTTACGGACTGCAACGCTTTGCGTACCACTCTTAGTAAACGCGACTTAATTCCACGAATTGCTCGCTGGTGGCTGCAGTTTTTAGAATATGACTGTTCAATAGAATACCGCCCTGGCGACAAAATGGCACACGTAGATGCCCTTAGCAGGGGTGCTATAGGCGGTATTCCAGATGTCGATCACGTGTTAGACATACTTTCAGTAGGTACTGACGATTGGCTAGCAACGGTGCAACAGACGGACGAAGACATTAAAAATATCGCGAATGTTTTAGGTGATTTCAAATGTAAAGATGCCCTGGACATATTCAAAAATTACAAGCTTATAAATGGACGGGTATATCGTATTATTGACGAAAATACTATTCGTTGGGTTGTTCCGTGTGGTACCAGATGGCAACTACTCAAAGCCAATCATGATGATGTGGGACACTTTGGGTTTGACAAAACTTTAGCACGCTTGCAAGCTACTTATTGGTTTCCAAAGATGAGAAGGTTTGTAAAAAAGTACGTTTCGGCTTGCCTTCAGTGCGCACATCATAAGCTGCCAGGTGGTTCCAAGCCCGGTGAACTACACCCCATCCCTAAAGCTATCATACCGTTCCACACCATACATGCGGATCATCTCGGTCCTTTTATCCGCACCAAGCGTGGCAATACATTCATCCTAGTTATCATAGACGCGTTTACTAAATTTGTTGATATCACCGCTGTGCGAAATACCAAATCATCCACAAGCATTAGGGTATTGAGAGAGCATTTTAGTTACTTCGGCGTGCCAACCCGTTTGATTACGGATCAAGGGACAAGTTTCACTAGTAGACAGTTTAACACGTTTATTCAATCATGTGGTATAAAGCACGTACTTAATGCCGTTGCCACACCCCGAGCAAATGGCCAAGTGGAACGGTACAACCGCACCATTTTGGCAGCGCTCGGGGCAATGAACCACGATAAACCAAATGGTTTATGGGACGAACATTTACCTAACATACAGTTGGGTATCAATACCACTGTACATGCCACCACCAAAAAGACTCCAGCGGAGCTTCTTTTCGGGCGAAATCTAACCAATCCATCTGAAGGTCTGTTAAACGACGTAATAAACGAAGTTACGTCCGAGGTCGGGGAGAGTCTGGACGATGTTAGGGCTACAGCCGGTGAGCTTATTAGGATACAACAAGACAAGGACAAAGAGCGGTATGATAGGTACAGAAAAATGGGAATGCGTTTCAAAGAAGGTGATTTGGTTAGAGTAGTAAGAGCTGTGACGGGAATAGAGGGGCAATCTAAGAAGCTCGAACCTAAGTGTAAAGGCCCTTACAGAATTAAGAAGGTGCTCCCCAACGATAGGTTTGTGGTCGAGGACACACCCCTCACAAGGACTAGTAGGAGGTACGAAGCTGTGGTGGCCATTGATAAAATATTCCCATGGATCTGTTTTAACGAACCCGTATCAACCGATTGTGAATCCAAGCTTAAAGATTGTGAATCTGAATGTGAAGGGTTGTAATTAGATGTATGGCCAATTCATTGGTGTTAATAAAGATGAATATTGTACATAGAATTAAATAAGCAGGTAGATAAGAACACCGAATCAGACCTTTCGCTGTCAATTACATTGTGTATTTCTAACATGAACATTTAAAGAACTATGAGATGTCGATGTCACAATAAAAGTAATGGTAATGTGGTTGAAAAGTTTCGATGATTAATGTCATGTATCATCTAAATTATTCCATGTACTAATGGCTGAAATATTTGCTGGTCAACGTCATGGACTAGTAAATACCGATTCATTGGTTAGAGTCACGTACTAATGAGTCGGTGAGGGGTATCAGGTAAAGGATGCCTCCCATTTTAGCAATTGGTGCATTAGTGGGTATATCTACTGGTCAAGGTCATGGACCAATACATACACCTACTGCCGATATCTGATAAAGATTACGCTAGGCGTGTTAGGTAACCGACACCCTTGAAGGTTATAAGCGTTTTATTAATCATGGTTATGGATTAAAATTAATTTAGGAGTAAATCTATTGTAAAATAATTGAACTTAAGATATGATTAATTAAAGACGAATGAGATAATTTATGTTCAATATGTTAGTTATAATGTAAATTTGATTTATGTAATGTTTTTTTTTAACATAACAACGAGGGACTCGTTGGAAGTCGGATGGCCGAGCTGTTATAAATTATGCCTATAATTAAATATGTTTGTTAACTATTTATAATCATATCTATGAACCTTTAAGATTAAATGTAGTTGTATTGACTTCATGTGATTGGTCGAGACTTTGACAGTTCTCGACCAATCATAAGCAAGTAAAATGGTGGGAAGTGTGCAGACATTTTGAATGATATACTCGGCACTCTGGGGCATTCGTATCGGGACATCTGTGCTAGTCACTGGCATTGTATAATATATAGTAAACTTGAGTAATAAAGGTGGTTTTCAAAGTCTCTAAAGAGTGTTTTTATATTCCAAGTCCTTACTTCTGAGTATTGAACCAGTGTGGTTCACATAATAGATTTATAATTCAACGGACTAAATAAAAGCAAATCAAAACCTATACGGGAAACGACAAACCATTATGTATGGAGATGTACAAAGGCGGAATGCCTTTTGTGACAGAGGATATTGCAGTCGTAAGCAGAGATACTGACCAATGTAGGACATTGCACGTTCGCCAGCTAAAGAAGCAGATGGATATTTTTAAAGAAAGTTCTGCACAATCCGAATATTTTTTATGATTGGCTAGGTATTGAATATAACGACTGAAAATCGCCAAGATTTAGGTATTTTAAACTGAACTATGAATGTTGGCCATACCTTTTATTAGAATACAAATTATTTTTAATCAAGTGTAAGCTCTCGTCCCAGGTATATAGGTACGTGAATGTATTTCAGTATCATGTCTAGTTGTCTATTACGTTGCGCAATAACGGTTGATGCCGAGTAGCCATAATTAATATTATTATAGTATTTTCATTTTGCCTAAAACATAGTTTCAGTACAATCTTTAAAATTAATCATTCCTTTTTAAAGAAGTCGCATGTAAATAATGTATTGTTACAATGAAATCATGAATAGGTGACGTTTCAATGGAAATCCACTGAACCGTTTTTGTATCTACATTCGGGGTCACTAATACTTTTGTTCTGTTTTTAATTGTATTGGTTGGTAAAACCTGTTTTAAGATAGGTATCGATATTATGCACAATTATTTGTAAGTATTCCATTTTTACTTTATTTTATTGGGAATTATTATGCTGCAAATTATTGCATAATACTTCACGAAAAAATAATAAAGTACAGTCGCCAGCACATCAAGTTACCCCACTTTGACCTTGAACGCGTTATGAGCAACAACAGCGAGAATCGTGTGAAAGAGATATATAGCTTTTTGTCCGTTCTTACTTGTAATATTTCCTGCTGCAGGGCGTACATGAGGGTGTGTGCGTATGCGCGTCGTGGTGTAGAATAAGATACTATGCGATAAGAAAATTTAGCGTAGCGGTTGACTTGAATAGAATCTAAATAATGGCATGGTAATAAAAAGAAGCGGCCCGCTCACGGCCGGCTCACTGCCCAAACTACCTATCTATGAAAGTTTATAATCATGTTTTTTAATTTAATTTCTTCATTTTTACATATTTGTTGGAAATACCTGTAGGTAATTACTATGTAGGTGTTACTTACTCATATATTTAAACAGGTAGGTAGCGAAATTTCACGCTCTCGATGAATAATGTTTAGTAGACCGGTAGGTAATCTAATGTGAGAAAAACAGTTTTTTATTTTATTTCACGCAGTTTTTAATTACCTTTTCCGGGTTTTGTTACCTACTCACTGGCGGGCTGGCGCTGCTGGGGGTCACCTGTTTTTGTGCGTGCCTAGCTCTTCAATTCCAAGTACTTTTTACGAAATTGAATGCTGAAAACCCATGACACGATCGGCTTGAAATTTCCAAAAAATATAGATCCTAGAGAACCTACCCCATCACCACAGATAATATAATAGTAGTGTGAAGTTTTTATCAATTATACCTACATAAAGCCTCTTGTCAGTCCGCTGTGTTTGAGATTAACGTTTAGTCCGTGACACGATCTTATTACCAAAACAATAAGGTTGAACTTAGTTAACTTAACGGAATTACCTATACCTACCTAACGAAGTTTGCTTTTACATACAAGTTCAAACTTACTGAGCAAGGAATAAGATACGATTTCTAGGGTTATGAATTTTCAAATAAAATTCGAATCTATGTATTATTATCGTCACTTCATTACATTCTAAATATTTCATAAGTAAATGAGAATAAGAGTTTCTTTGTTTGTTACGCATCATCATGAAGGACATGGGTTCCCATAGGAGGTTCCTATTCGGCTACACACAGTGGAACGAATGTATGGGAGCGGTTGGACGTAGACATGTCCGAAAAATAAGAGTAAAATTATGACAAACTAATGATGCCATCTTATTCGATTACTTAATGCCTTCATAAATTGTGGTGATGAATTTCTTCATAACTCCCATATTTCGGGAGTAATTTGAGAAAATGTGAAATTTTACTATGAAAATGAGTGTATCGAGCTCTCTCCCTCCTGATTCCGGGCTTGTTTCAAGTAGCGGTCTCTAATATCGTAATGCTATTACTAAGAGCTATATTTAATACTAAGACACATAGTGCGCCAAATGTGCACTTTCTGGGATAAAAGGAAATGAAAATTTAAAAAAAAAAACGTTTTTTCCCCATTTGTATTTACTTTAAACCGCAGACAGACTTATTAAGAGGTCTATAAATATATTATATATATATACAGAAATATATATTAACAAAAATATTCACAAGAACTGATGAGAGTATGACTTTTAAGTAAGTTGATAATAAATTACCTAGTTTCATTAAAAGTACAATAAATAATTAAGATGTAAGCTCTAATTTACTAAGTTACACATTTTAAAACAATAACATCATTTAATTATCTTCGTCATCATCATCATCATCAATTAATTCAAATTCAGAATCGATGTCCGCTAAATCATTTATGTTAACAAATTCGATATCACTTTTCTCAGAATCCGTAAGCTCATAAAATTCCTTAAAAGAAGATTTTTTTACAAACTTATTTCCTTTTGGACGGATACTTGTAACAAGTGGATCAGAAGACAGTAAAAGATTGTGCATAATATCTTCATTGCATGAGATACTGCTATGCTTTCGAGAATGCCCCTCTCTATATTTTCTAAAATCTTTATTTCTAGCCTCAGATGCCTCTTCGGATAGAAAACCAATGGGCACAATTGACATGTTCTGAACTATGTCTGGCCCATGCATTAAAATTTTATGAAGTGAAGAAGGCATATAATACCATGGGTATAACTCCACGTAAAGCTTAGCAGTATCAAAGCAGAACTCTCGGAATTTAGTTACGTTGATCTTCTCTCCTGATGAAATACACTGCAAGATCACACAGATTTTTCTTAAAAGCATAGCATCTATTCCGGTCAGTTCAGCAGATTTAGTGTAGTTTTCAAAAAATCTCCTTGCCGAGTTGCCATTGTTGGTGGATCCACTGCCTTGTTTCACAACATCGAGAAGTAAGCCCGTTTCTCTTCTTACAGCCTCTTGAACTCTTTTCTTCCTGTCATCAACTTGCCTTTTTGCTATATCACCCCTTACTTGCCATGATTTTATGTCTAATTTGTAGGAAATGTGTAATAAGCATTCCATTGAGCGAATCCAAGCGTGAAGGGTGCTTAAGCTATATTTATACATGTCCTCGTTTGCGTGTTTATCTTTGATTAACTCTAAATTATTCATTTCTTTAGGACAAGCCTTGCATATGTCACACACTGAAGCTGCTGTATTGGATATAATGGAATGAATTTTACCATCAATCATTGTCAACAGCAGTTGGTGTTTGACACTAATTCCATCAGTGATGGTGGATGGAGTTAAGGCTTCAATCTCTGCTTCGATTTCAGCCATCTCTCTCTGCACATTTTCTTTGGTTTCCTTTATAAACTTAAACAATATTGGCCGGCAAAATGAAGTGGAAGATGGTCGCTCGTTTTCCCAAATTGTTACACCTTTTGAGACGAGCCGCAGTGGTACAAGACTAATCATAAAATTACTAGCAAGATCGATTTGCTCATCTTCACTCGTCCTTTGATGATAAATGCTTTGGCTAGATGATCCGTCAAAACCCCATTTGCTGGTCAATACGAGCTGTTGATTGGGATCAACAGGGGTTTCTAACGACCTAATAAGTCTTCTTGAGGTTAAATCCATCAAGGCTTGTAATTTGATTTTTGCAGAGCTCTCTGTAACTGTGAGATCTTCTTTGGCCGGATAGCACTTAATTTTTTCTTTAACCAACATGTAGTAACTCGGGTATTGAAGAGCTCCTTCTTGAGTGTTGAAATCCCGAAGAGTGTTATAGCGCCATTTCGATAAGTTCATCGATACATAAAGAGCCAATGCCTTCAAAGGGGATATTTCCCGTACCTGAATTGATTTACCTTCAATGAAGGCTTTGATTTTTGAGGCCTCTTCTGGATTCTCCGTCAAGTATTTCATAACATAAGCTGTATCGCTTTGTCCTGCCTTTTGAAGCGCCCTTTCGGCCGAAAACATAATTTCAGCGCTGCTACTGCTGCATGAAAGACTATCTTCAGTGCGTCTTCTTTTTTGCCGGTTACTAAGGTCCTCAAAAGATTTACGAGGACTAGGATGTGTACAAGTTGAAGCATCAGATTTAGCAGGAGAAATTATGGGCTCGATGACGTCACTTATATTTTCTGTAGAAGGTTCCATATTTTCATTCTGTAATTCCGGCCATTGAATTGCAGCCTGTAGCCAAATCTCATGTTTCTTCCGAAACTTATCTGTGCTTCTTCCAGACTGTGTCCATTTTGCATAAATGCGGTAGCAAAATCGACGACACCAGTCTTTTAAACTTGTTTCAGCACTTTCACATAACTGAACACAACTGTTATCTTTTAAAACACTGAACAAATAGTTAAAGTCGCGTAAATCTTTATGTGCGCGTGCGCATAAAGCAACGTGAATATCAAGATTTGTATTAAAATTTGGAAAATACATTGCGAGATAAGCTTGGATACAACGAGGTGTAAATCAACACTGATTTTAAAGTTACTAATAGTGACCTATTTATATAAAATCCAGGTATCTCAGGTATCCTTTGTTAAATATTGCAAGGTAATTAGTTATTGTGATAATTAGTAAATGATGCATGCTAAATTAGTGTATTAAGAGCCATTTAGTAATTAAATAATAGCAATGTTCTTATCAGTAATCATTAGTGCATCAGTTTTATATGTAAACCTTAAGTCCCTAATTATATATCCTAATTAGCTTATATCTTCTCTAATTGGCTGCTCAGAAATGTTATTGTAATAAGGTAAACCTTTAGAAAAACGGTTTTAATCAACAAAATAAACAAAAAATAAAAAAATTGTGTTATAAAATAAACATCACTCTTTATCCCAGAAAGTGCACATTTGGCGCACTATGTGTCTTAGTATTAAATATAGCTCTTAGTATTAGCATTATGATATTAGAGACCGCTACTTGAAACAAGCCCGGAATCAGGAGGGAGAGAGCTCGATACACTCATTTTCATAGTAAAATTTCACATTTTCTCAAATTACTCCCGAAATATGGGAGTTATGAAGAAATTCATCACCACAAGTTATGAAGGCATTAAGTAATCGAATAAGATGGCATCATTAGTTTGGCATAATTTTACTCTTTTTTTTCGGACATGTCTACGTCCAACCGCTCCCATACATTCGTTCCACTGTGCTACACCCGAATTCTCATGAGAATACTTATTCCTATGAGACCTCAGGTGAAGCCACATTAAATTGGGCCCCATATTATAAAAATATCTTGGCGGGGTCTTTTGCAAAAAGGACCGTGACGTTTTTTTAAGTAAATGAATATACCGTCGGGGTCCCGTATAATAGATGCGGCGGTAGCTAGATCTACCCCCTGCTTCTGGCGCCTTAACTACACCACCGATCATCATGGAATTTTGCATACCTACCTTGATAGGTAGGTTAGGCTTTATCACCGAGAAGAGGCCTGTGTCCCAGCAGTGGGAACATTAAAGGCTGATTATGAATCATCATAATCAGCGTTTAATGTTCATATCTCTCGGTGATATCCAACCTACCTATCAGAAAACGACAAAGGATAGGTTCTTACGGAAACGCGTGTGAAACCGCGGCAAAAGTATAAAAATAAAATGAGGAATAACAATCTTAATCTTTTTATTTTTAAACATTAATATAATTTGAAACAAAACAAATCCTACAACTACTATAAATTAAAATATACTTACAACAAAATTCATAAAACCAAACTATACGAGTAGGTAGGTATACAATAATTCTATTGTATACCTACCTACTCGTATAGTTTGGTTTTATGAGTTTTAATTTTTTTTAATGAAAATTAACTTGTTTTTATTCAAAAACAAGTTAATAATATTTTTTTTACAAGCTTATATTTTTATTGATTTGTAACAGATTAAATAAACAGTCTCTAATGACCGCCAAGCAACAATAAATGCTGGCGCGAAACAACTGTAAAATGTTACCTATACCTATTCCATTTAAAATAAGATTAGACATTTAAACAAACCTTTTTTACGGTCGATTCAACCGATTCTGCTTCTATTCCGTAGGCATAGGGATAGCATTAAAAGCAAAAAAGTGGTTACAATACCAACTGTGTTTCTGCAGATACCATTTATCATGCTGCCAACGCAATAGACTTCAAAATCAGTTGAACGGACTGTAAAAAAGGTTTATTTTAATTGTCTAATCTTATTTCAAACGGAGTATAGATTGTTATAATTTGACTGGGCTGTCTATGGCTCGACACTCACTGGCGCTACGGCACGTTCTGGCATGCCGTGGCATCCCGAATTGTGAACCTTAACTTTGACAAAATAAGGTCTCAGATCATATGCGCTTACTAAAATCCCTTGTCGTTACATGCCGCGAGTGGGTGATGGCGCTAATTTAAATTATCACCAACAATAGCAAAGGAAAAATCTTAAGAATATAACAATTATATGAAAAGCAGTAAAACTAGCTACTTAGTTTATTATGACAGAACATTAGCGAACGACATGTCTGGCGTCTTTCCTAAATCGAGCAATGGAAGAATAAGCGTTTGAGAAACAATGGTTGGAAATAGCTTAATACCTTTATTTTGATAAATAAAATAATTACAATATTAAATTACTACATAAGGATTGTAAAACTGTGCTACTATGTATTTATTGTGAAAGTTTGTGAGAATGGATGGATGGATGTTTGTTACTTTTTCACGCTAACGGATAAACAGATTTCAGTGAAACTTGGAACTTAAACAGACCATGACCGTATTAACACATAGGATTGGTTCCTACGGAAACCCGGGTGAATGAAGTGCAATAATTACTAGTGCCCACGAATCGTAGTTGTCATCTAAAGCTAAGGCTACGACACTATACACCGTGCATTCAGTGTCCGGCACAGTGTGCCTCCCTGGGTCATTAAAATCTTCTTGGCAGGGCGGCAGCATTTCTTTCAAGCGCCTCCTGACGATGTTTATTGAAATCTAAAACAAAGAAAATGTTGTCAATTTAAATACATAAGATTCTTTATTATGACAAATTGTAGGTACGGGACGGGCCAAATTAACTAAATGGGTAAGGGACGGTTAAACATATTATTCTTCAAAATATAATAAATAATCTGTTGTACTGAGAACTTCCACTTTTGTTTAGGTGGGTTGCAAACCGAACATTTATCTAATAGTAATATTTTTTACGAAGTATTTCCGTGCGGCGCGCGTAAAACCGGTTTGAGAGAGCGCCGAGCGCCCTTTTTTGTTACAACTGCATGTCTATTAGGTAGTAGGTATTCCCTTTTTTAATCAATTTTGTTATTCACTTCTTAAGAAAACCATGTATAATGTCAATAATGATTATGTTAAGGTGATAAAAGTTATTACAAGCTATAAATGGACTCACGCTGTACGAAGTTGAGGTTACTTGTGTGCTCAAAAAAGAATTGGCAGTGACCATATCCGCATCGTCTGCTGACCATATTCGTCTCGTGGCTCTCGCGCGTTGGTGGTGGTGGGCCCTAGAAGCCCACTTTCTTTCCACCGTCGAAGCCAGAAGTAAGCAGTGTTTTCTGGAACGAAACAAATAGCTATAGTTTATTTGCACATTATTACTCAGTTTATTACTCTAAGCAAACATGTATTAAAACTTATATATAATTCCCTACAATAATATAATCTGCCTAGCCTTTTCCCAACTATGTTGGGGTTGACTTCCAGTCTAACCGGATGCCGCTGAATACCAGTATTTCACATAGAGCGACTGCCTATCTGTCCTCCACAACCCAGTTACTGGTAAATTCAGTTACCCTTTGTAACACTGGTTGTCAGACTTTCGGGCTTCTGACGAGGACTGTCAAAGAGGCACAAATAACAGCCGGGACCAACGGCTTAACGTGCTTTCCGAGGCATGGAAGGGTGCTATGTAAAGATGGTCATCCATCCACGGACCAACCGCGTCAAGCGTAGCTTAACCCGATCTATCGACCCGTGTGGCTGTTATTACTTAGCCACAAGCCCATACAGTAATAGCTAACTTATAATTATTAAATTATTTATTTACACACAAACATCGCTACCAATTTAGGGTTACACCCAATCCGATTTCGTGGTAACTAGATTGTAACTAAACTTGGAGCCGCGTGTTCTTCCACGAGAACACGCTTGACCCAGCAATGTTTCTTGACAAAAAGCAAGTACGTGATTGTTGGTAAATATTTACTTTAAAATCCAATCACTACCTACTGGATTAACTTTTGTTTAGAATAGTCATGACTTATTGGAATCAAAAACAATAGTTCATCGTTTATCTTCTAATATACAGGGTGTCCAAGAACCTGGCGTCCAACTGGATTCCCACGATGCCCCAAGTTCTAACAGTACTCAGAAAAATATTTTAAAAAATCCACCCCATGTACTTACAGAATTATACTGATTTAAAAAAAAAAGGGGAAATGAGCACCCTGTGACATACTTTTGAATGCTGTGACTGCTAATGCTGATAATTTCGATATTTCTTGGAGGTTTTGTAATCTAGGGTATTGCTGTGTCTAAATAGAATGTAAAAATAAAGTACTTATTGTACCATTTTAAAATAAAATATTATTTTAACTAAAGGTGATATGGAAAACTATTGAATTTCGCAACTTTGACCGACTGTAGTGTAAAAAAAATGTACCAAAATAGTATGGCAAGTGACGTCAAATTTTGACGCGTTTATTCCTCTTTTTAAAAAGGTATAATACTTACACATTAATTTGAAAAAAAAAAATTTGATAATATTTTTACTCAACAACCCAATTTTTACGATGTCTTACAGAATTCTTAGAAAGAAAAATTTACGACGAATTGAATCTAACCTCTAAAGAATTACTATTGTATGCTCATAAAAATAACAACAGGCCTCTCAAAAAACAGGTTAGACCGTAAGGGACGGTATGTGCATGCATCTCACCATAGTGATTCGTTATTACAACATGAGGGAGCAAGACAGAAACTATCTTTGCGATTTGCTGGTTCTTCTTTATGGTACCCCATTATTCAGGTAAGAGTGAGGGAGAAAAAGGTTAGAGGTGCGAGTGAGATAGATAGTGACGCTATCTGGGATCGTGCTATTTAGGATAACAGTACGGTCAGTACGCGTCACTGCCTCCTGCCGTTACTACGCACCTCTCTCTTATTGTTACCATTGATCACGTACTACGATTTAAAGCTTTGTTTATTGGACTCGATTACTCTTTGTGCTCTGGACTTTGAAACGAACTCTTTACGACGACCTTTGCCTGTGTTTGGACAGTTTGTGTTTTGTGTGTGCTACCATGGCGACCTACACTCCGCAAGAATACGCAAATATGCACTACATTTATGGAGAATGTAGAGGTAATGGACGAGCTGCAGCGAGACTTTACAGAGAAAGGTATCCGAGGGCTACGCGATATCCCGACCATCGAGTTTTCATTAATGTGCACAGATCACTATGTGACGGGCGGTTCCCCAATCAAGTAGCTGGTGAAGGACGACCCGTAAATGACTTCATACGCGATGAAGTTTTAGAGGCGGTGTCGGCAAATCCAAGCATCTCTGTGCGAGGAATAGAAGCTGATACGGGGATACCGAAGAGCACAGCACACAGTATTCTCCAAAAAGAAGAATATCATCCGTACCACGTACAGCGAGTGCAAAGTCTTTTACCTCGAGACTATCCGAGCCGAGTCGCGTTTTGTGAAACAATCCTGCAAAAACATCGAGAAGACGAAAACTTTATCGACAAAATTTTGTGGTCAGATGAATCAACATTTAAGAAGGATGGCTACATGAACCTACACAACTTGCACGAGTGGCATGTGGAAAATCCGCACTTGATGCGAGAAGATAGATCCCAGTACCGGTTCAAAGTGAACATGTGGACCGGTATTCTCTGTGGGAATATTATTGGTCCATTTGAGATGCCCGAGAATTTGACTGGCGAATCATATTTAAATTTTCTTCAAAATGATTTGCCAAACTTACTAGAAGAGACCCCACCAGATATGTGGTTCCAACACGACGGCTGTCCAGCACATTTTCGCGTATCCGTTAGAGAGTTTTTGGACGAGCAATACCCGAACAGGTGGATTGGGCGATCAGGAACAATCCCGTGGCCAGCCCGCTCACCTGACTTAAATCCGCTGGATTTTTTTTTCTGGGGAACTATGAAGGAGCTCGTTTATGCGAAGCCCATTAATGACATCGCTGACCTTCGTGAGAAGATAACACAAGCAGTGCAGGTGATACGTCAAAAAAGTTACTCGCGAAACATAAAGCGGTCCTTTTTAAGGAGAGTGAGAGCTTGTATTGCCGCGGGTGGTCAACATTTTGAACATTTATTGTAATAAAATATCTTTAAACTAACATTCTTTGCTTTTATTCTACTGGGAACCCATCTACCTGTGTGTATTTCCTTCTTGCTCACTCTTGGAACCGAAGTAAATAATAGTAGTAACATAACAGTTTCTAAGATAAGAAAGGGTCCGACAGTTACCGTTACTAGGTAGGCACTTCGTAAAAATTGGGTTGTTGAGTAAAAATATTATCAAAATTTTTTTTTTCAAATTAATGTGTAAGTATTATACCTTTTTAAAAAGAGGAATAAACGCGTCAAAATTTGACGTCACTTGCCATACTATTTTGGTACATTTTTTTTACACTACAGTCGGTCAAAGTTGCGAAATTCAATAGTTTTCCATATCACCTTTAGTTAAAATAATATTTTATTTTAAAATGGTACAATAAGTACTTTATTTTTACATTCTATTTAGACACAGCAATACCCTAGATTACAAAACCTCCAAGAAATATCGAAATTATCAGCATTAGCAGTCACAGCATTCAAAAGTATGTCACAGGGTGCTCATTTCCCCTTTTTTTTTTAAATCAGTATAATTCTGTAAGTACATGGGGTGGATTTTTTAAAATATTTTTCTGAGTACTGTTAGAACTTGGGGCATCGTGGGAATCCAGTTGGACGCCAGGTTCTTGGACACCCTGTATAAAATTTCCATGTCACAATGTTAGTTACCGTACTCCTCCGAAACGGCTTTACCGATTTTTACCAAATTTTATATGCGTATTCAATAGGTCTGAGAATCGGCTACTATCTATTTTCCATACCCCTAAGTGATAAGAAATAATTTATAATGCAAAACAACGTTTGCCGGGTCAGCTAGTTATGTATAACTCTCTAACGCTTTCACGGTTACTCAGATCATATCAGAAACTCATTAAAAAAGAACACAAAGACGATACCTACCTACTTAACGCTTGTTTTAACTTATTTTGAATATTCTATAGAAGAAACAAAATTGACACATTTGTTTATTATAACTAAAAAAATATTTACTCACCGTTATGCCCGGCGGCGTCTGCCGACAAATCTTTGTCACCCAGCACCCACTCAATTGAAGCGCTATGATCCACTCTCTTTCAACTTGCGTCAACTGAGGCGCTAATCGCCATAATAATATAATAGAGTTACTAATGACACGCACAACACGACACAGCACGATTCCACGAATTTTTAATGACTGACGACCTGACGTAAAGGATAAATGAACGATGTCATGAGACTCATGAGTGAAACTCGGGAGCGGTGACGTATGCGCAGGGGCGTGGTTTATTCCTAGTAAAACATGATAATTGGCTCCCAAATATTGGTATGTGCAGCAATTGGGCAATTTTAGAAACGTTGAAAACTCAACCAATCCTGGCAAGGATACTTTCTTTCTAACACTCGATGGCGCGTCGTAGTTATAGTTATGTATAGGGTGTAGCTTGACGTGCTGGCGACTGTACAATATTATTATTTTCGAATATATTTTTTTATTTTTTTATATATTATTTTTTTTTTCATTGCCAGCCTATTGGAGTGGCTAATATCATCATTAGCTCCTCCATTTTGAGTGCAAACCTATGATAACACCAAAGGCTCACCTTTACCACAGGCAGACTAAGGCCGCACATCAATGGAAACAAAATCATTATATCTAAGCTGCAGAGTAGTTGCGTAACTCTGTAACAGTCCAAATGGCTTTAATTTTGACGTTCAACAACATTCATTCGTTATTTACGTTGTGAAGCAGATATTTTTTTACAAACATAAGTATGAAGTAATGGATTAGCAATAATATCTTTCAAAATTAATCTGGTTGTGATTGATGGTGTATTCTATTGATATTCCGTACTAGGTGCGCTAGTCCAGCTCAAAGACAAAGTGTTGCCACCAACGTACGGTCGACTGCACTGCACACTAAACCCCAGTCTGAAACTAATTAAATCTTAACTCATTGTAACGGCTTTAAACTTACATAAGGAGTTCTGTTCCCTGAGCTTCTTGCTTCACAGAGTTAGCCAGTTCGCGTTGAGTCTCCCGTGCTCGCTCTACGCTCTTATTTATATCATCGCTCTGACGCTTCAACTGCATACGTTTAGCAGTTAGTCGGACTGCAACAAATGGATCAGATAGGTAATAGTCACAAGGAGGAGCAAGGAACGAGTCGGCTAGGTTGCAGCATGTCGTGGCATGATCTGCATCGAATAAAATGTTCGCTATGTTTTCTAGCATACATCATGTATCAATTAGTAATCAGTTTCTAACAGAGAAAAATTTTTTTGTTGAATAATTGATCTCTTTTTCTCTTCTTCAACCCTTGGCCACCCAATGCTGAGTGTAGATCTCGGGGTTTGAAGAAGAGATCAATTAATCAACAAATAAATGATAATTGATCTTTTAAAGTTAATTCTAATTATAATGATAATTGTAATAACAGATGATATTTGTAATGATACTGATTTGCAAAGATTTTTTTTTGAATTGCTGTGGTTTTCAAAATGTAAGTACAAGTTACATAAATAATGTAAATGTTTGCATGCCGGAATGGTAAAATATTGCTGACCTTTGATGTATCTTAACAACCAGGTATTTTGTATTACCCATATTTGCAAAATAAATTCTATTCTATTCTATTCTAATCGTGTGCAGTAATGCGTTGTGGCCATGTGTGTGTGTGTAGTGAGTAAGGTAACATAACATATTGATAGCAAATGAATGGAATTCAAGTTCTGAAGCACTGATCACCATCGTCTGCCTAGCCTTTTCCCAACTAAGTTGGGGTCGGCTTCTAGTCTAACCGGATACAGGTGAATACCAGTATTTTACATGGAGCGGCTGCCTATCTGACCTCCACAACCCAGTTACTGGGTAATACGATACCCCTAAGTACAACGATACCCGAAAGACGAATCATTCCCCTTTGCTCCACCGAGCCGCCCCACTGGTGCGGCAAAGTGGAATGCCTAAAATTTTGCTGTGAAATCTGCCCCACTAATTCGATTTGGTGAGACAGATTCCACTTCTCTAAAATCTTGTTGGATCCTGTCTCACTATAGGATTAAAGTTATACCTTAGAATTAAAGTTTTTTTTTCCAATTTTTAATTTCCGCTTTGTTTCTGTACCTAGTAAAATCTGCCCCACCAAATCGAATTAGTGGGGCAGATTCCACTGCAAAATTTTAGGCATTACACTTTGCCCCACCAGTGGGGCGGCTCGGTGGGGCAAAGTGGAATGATTCCGAAAGACTGGTTGTCCGACTTTCGGGCTTTTGACGATCCGTAACGAGTGTCAAAGATCCACGAATGATAGCCGGTACCAACGGCTTATCCTGCTTAATGGAGGGGTCTAGGTATGTAAAGATGATCACCCATCCACGGACTAAACGTCGTGCGGCTGTTATTACTTAGCTACAAGCCCCTGAAGCACAGAAACACTGATGTCGTACTTGTACAAAAACAGTTTGTGGTAGGTACAAACCTTTTCTTCACGAAAGTCCCATGATTAACTTACAACATTCGAGAACAATGCATGGAAGAGTGGAAGAGCACCCATTAAAGTGCACTATTGAACGTTACAAAATACAGGAAAATAGAATTGATTCTAAGTGCCCCATCCAAAAGGTAGTTTCATACGGAAAAGAATAGGCAGGAACTCCATAATTAGGTAGTCTTTCGCATTCGATTTCATACAATACTACATTCCTTGGCACGCTTTAAAAATGTTACTCATAGCTACGTAGTGAACTTAAAACCTTCAATTAGGACTTACCATTCTCAAGTTTCAGACGTTCAATTTCTGTGTTCAATGAACGGGTAACCCTCAATGCGGTCATGGTCTCCCGGTACTTCTGCTCGTTCTCCGCATCCAATGCGGGCAAGGCTGCGCGCTGAAGTGATAAAAATTACAGGTTATGTAAGATTTTGTAATATCCAGATGGTATCACAGATCACTTTAGCCTCAGTAAGTCAAGAGTAATGCCTGTGTGACAACTACATATTACCTAGTTGATAAGGACACCGGTATAGACGTGGATAAGCTTGTGGCATCACCAATTGTGGTCGTTGGACATTATGGATCGATGTGATGTATTCTGGATCTATGCAGATTTTACTTTTAAAGGAATGTACCTATTTTTTATACAAGGCGTAACAGAATAAACGCAAATTCTGATTTCAGTAACTTTTAGTATACGTATTTTTTTTAATTATGTACTTTGCCATACCTACTGCTGATTGAGCCAAAGAAAATTTAATCTTATTTCAAGGACATAAGACTCAGTTTTAAATGCTTAAAGTAATGCTAGGGTCAACCCGTTTTTCGTAAAAACAACAGTTAGGTTTAAAAACGTTTTGGTTAGTGTATTATACTTTTAAAGGCTCCTGCAATCAAGCACGACGCGACTCACGTAGAACAAAAAAAAACGTCATGGAAATTGTCTACAAGCGTCGCGTCACGCTGGCGCGTCGCGCCTTTTTGAAGAAGCCTTAACTTAAAACTCTAATTGTGGTCTATGAAGTCTTGCGTTAATTATGTTAAAACGTTGTATTTGCTTTCAGTCATAAAACCGGAGCTCCAGTAACAATAGTTCGATACATAGATGGACAACGTTAAATAATAAATTCGAACTAGTTAGAATGTAAAACAGCATTTTGTTTTATGTCAAATATCCGTTACATAGCAATCTAAGAATCACTACAAAAACTTTAATGTCATAATTTATGAGAGGTAATAAATATTACCTGCACGACCAACTCATTTTCAATTTCTTCCAAATTGGATTTGAGTAAGCATATTTCAACTTGCTGTTCTTCTGGTCTAAACATTTTCGTTAGTATTGAACTTGCACTGTTTTAATAGAAAATTGGTAAGATTTTCTTCTTTAAATTGACTTTCCAAAAATATATTTCACATTCACACTTAACTAAAATAGCAAATTCGCGCCTAATGTATGCTTGGAGCTTGATATATTTTTTGTTCCTTTTTCAAATCTTTTAATATTTTTTTATTCAATTTCTTTTTAAAATTAATTCTTATTTATGGTTTTGTTTTATGCCAGTGTTGTATGAATATCGTCTAAAACTATAAAAGCGGAGGAATATTTGTATTTTTTTATTTATTTGATAATATAGGTAAATAAAATACAGATCTTATGTTTGATAAACAGAGCGCTATGGACATGTCATGTTTGTTCACTTTATGAAAAACACATCACAAACTATCCTAACGCGCATTCTCTTTTTAAAAGAAGATAGGTTCACATCACGTGCCATAAAAATTGTAACAAACTTCACCTAAAGTCGAAGCTTTAGCCCAAAACAGTAAATGATGTAGTTAAGCACAAGTTGTACTAACTTGATTGGTATCGAATTCTAATTGACTGATAGAAAGGTATAGGGTATAGGATATATGTGTATTAGCTTTATAATACATATAACTCGGATGAATAAACTTAATATTGTAAAAGAAATTGCGTAGTGTTGTTGTCATGTCAAATATAAAACGCCGACCTCAAGATGAGGTCGGCGTTTCGAAAATATGATTGACGTTTAAAAATGTTAGTACAAACCTACATAGAGATATCACATTACTTATCCCAAATTGTCACCTCAGTTTGTAAAAACAAACATCAAACCAATAACACACCTAGCGTAATTGCCACCTTTAAGCTCATAAGGAAATACAACAAATCATCGTATAATTTACTTCAACTAATTAAATTCCGCACACCCAGCTGCTGTCTTAATTATTTCTCTCTCTAAGTAGCGAAAGTAAAACGTCGTGATGTATTCCTGCAACTTAGTCAGCCATGATAAGCAGGGACGGTTACCTTTACCATGAAAATACCAAAACATTTCGTTCCGTTCCGTTTAATATTTGACGTTAAAATTACCGTTAAATCATAGGATTTACCGGTATTTAAATAGCGTTACCAATATCGGTACTTCGCTAAAATCTAACAAGAACCAACACTTTGTGCGACTTTGCCAAACCAAACCAAGCGCCTCGCGGCCTTGCGTTCGGCTCTTCTAAGCAGAGCGGCAACAACGCATGTTACGACGATCGGAAAGATACGAATACGATAAGACTCGCGCTCGCGCGTGTTTTATTTCATAGTCATACGGCACACAAACATCGCGTCGTGTACGCCGAACGTACCGTCTACTGCCTTTGATTTATTTTTGCCTAGTTGTTTGTGTAAAAAATATTATTATGGGCGGAAACAAGTTTCAACTTTTCAAGTTAAACGTATTACTACAACTATATTATTACTTTTTAATTAGTGTTATGTCTGTATGTAGGTACAGTCGACTACACATCTCTGGATACAATATTAAAACCTTTCTCATATCGTACGTGCTTCATAAGGCGCTGTCAAGGTCAATTTTATTTTATCCAGAAACATGTGGGCAGCTATACTTTTTTGGAGACAGAAATATCTCGTTTTATAGAAATACAGCTAATTTGAGTATTTTGTTTCAATTTGAGCCACCATTTATTATAATTTTCTGCAGCACAGAAACAATGATGCCGATTCTCCTGTCACAAATGCCTCTAAACTAGACTAAAAATCACCAAAATTTTGTTTATTCCTGTTAAACGATGATTTCCCATTCTGAAATTAACTAAAGTTACACAACTTAACTATATTTTAGTTTGACAGCACTAAAATGGCACTAAGTTATTAATTTAGCGAAAATGGCAATTTTGCTATTCTGAATTTGAAGTTTTTCAGCTAAAATTTTGACTATCTAACTAAATCTGAATATTTTTAATCGCGATAAAAAAGTTTACAAAACTCATAAACCTCTAAAACTCAACATGTAAGTAATAATTTTTCACATAATTTCTATACAAAAAGTGAAAAAATCCATATAAAACACGCCGATGCTGGCAATTCTGCGCGCCTCCGGCTCTAAAAAAATTAACGTTGCAAAGCAAAAAAAAAGTCGCGATTGACAAATACGATTTTAGTTGTGTCAAAATTATTTTTACATTTAGAGATATTTTTGCTTTAAGATTCTCATAGCCTACACTAAACAAACTAACTAAAGTATCACCTAGTTTAGTTCGGCGTACAAGAGAATTGGCACCTGCCTTATGTAATTTTGACGTTCAAAAAGAACTGACTCTCAGCCTAGTTTGAATAAATGACTTTTGATTGGTTGATTGATTGATTACCAGTATTGTATACATGCCGAAGGTAGTCCATTCATGGTTTCAGTTTTCACGTTGGTAGCCCTGCGACCCTGTTTATTATAACTTTCTGCAGCACAGAAACAATATTGTGCACACGCCGAAGGTAGTCACGGCGGTAGGCACGTTCGGCGTGTGTGTAATGTTGTTTTTGTGCACACACCGAAAGATGCTAGTCTCCTTACCATCATAGTTAGAAAGAGATAGACGTATACATTACCGGTATAAGAGTTGTTACTTTAACCGATACTAATACTGGCACACCTCCCGTGTGTTTTTATGACAGCAGGTGGACTACAGGATTTGTTTCTCTTGTTTTTTGTTTTAGGGATTTTAAGATAGTATACGTGACTTGAGTGTTATTGAGATTTTAAGAGGGTTGTTTGTCATTCAGCTCGTCAAGTTAAGTGGGACTTTCGGTTACTGCGTTTAGAATTTGTATACTGTCTGCATTTAAGGGTTAAAAATGTGATAGGTACGGTCACCAAAAGAGATAAGTAACCGGATATATGTAGTTGAAGTGTAGTGGGAACCAATAGATGCTTTCTATTTTTTTTTAAATTGTTAATTTATCAAATTAATTTTCATTCGAAAGCATCCATCGGTTTCTTACTAAAATTCGACATACCTATTGGAAGACCCTGGTTACTTATGCCTTTTAATGACTGTACGTTATTATTTAAGGCACTTCTTTCATATAAATCCAAAGGAAACGAAAGTTTGTAGTTACCATTCAAATTGAGTTCAATAAATTAATAAATAATACCAGCTTATTATTGTTCTACTTTGGATATCGGTACCATTAACTTTACTTTTTATCGTTAATATAACGGTAATTGGCAACGTTATTTAAAAAAATACCGGTAATTCGTTCCCTGATAATAAGTGACTTCCTATTAGTTAATTAGACAAGTCTGCTTTAGTAAAAAGCCTTTGATTTTCGTTAAAAAAACTTTAAAGTATCCTGTTATTAAAACTTCTTTGATAGCTTCAACTTTGATATCTTTAACAGTACCGGTAGTATAAAAATGAGTTCATATTTTAAGATCAGTTTATAAGTCTTTAAAGAAGGTAGGCACTCGTAGATAACTAAAGTACATTCGCGTTAAGAATGCATTGAGTCATCATTATCCGTCGGCCTAGCCCCGCCCCCTAACCAATCAAATCTTTTCAAATTACAATCAAATCAATTCATTAAACTTAATCTTTTAAAATATAATTTGTTTGAATTTAACACCACTGTGAATACACCAGTAGTGTAGACTCACTGCATAAGACTCACTGCATTCTTAACGCGAACGAACTATAGACGATAAGAGACGTCTACCAAAAATAATAATTAATATCTCGACGAGAACCTATTTCTATAATACTTACCTTAATATTTAAACATGCTATAGGTAGGAGTGAGAAATGGTACACAATTATAAAGATGAATATTTGAAAGGAAAACACTCTTATTTAGTGTAATATATTCACAGAATGTTTTGGCTCTCCAGGAAGAGTGTTTGCACACAGCAATATAAATTCAGCTTAGTTGACAGTTATTGCAAACTCTCCGAACACGTAAACGAAACTATTAATGTTTCGTTCCATTTAATTTTCATGAAATATTCGTGTGTGACCGAATATTATTTATTGATTTTAACATAAAACGGCTTAGGGCAATTACATTAGTTAAAGACAAATACAATAACAAAAACTATACAACCACTCGACAGTCAGAAACTTACACTTTCGTCGGTTATTAAAAGAAAATAGCTTTTCTATGCATTTTGACCACGTCGGTATTGCAATTTTGTCTCAAATAACGGGTTTTATTTGTTGATAACTGACGAAAAATTTAAACGCAGTCCAGAATCATATATTTATTCCATAGTGACAATAAAGAAAAGAAAGAAAGGAAAAAAACGTATGTATTAGGTTCCGCATCGATATCCTTGAAACCCTGAAGAACTTGTCAGAACCTTTAGTTGTACAGATCGAACATCCATCACTAAATATAAAACTGATGTTTTGATCCTCTTGACGTGACATGGGTGTCACGTCAAGAGGATCAAAACGTCACTTTTGAAGATTAAAGTCTAACTCAAACTGTTATCTGAGGCAGGCACATAATTATTTAGTTAGTATAGAATCAATATTACAATGAAGATCAAGTTTAGTACACACGGCGACGTATCAAGCTATACAATTCCAGTATAAGCTGACTTCGCATTGTACGGAAAGGCTATACAATGCGAGGTCAGCTAAAACTGGAAATATAAAGCTTGATATGTCGCTGTGTGTACCTATGCACTAAGTCGGTATTATATAAGTCTGCAGAGTGACTCACAGTCTTCGAAGAGATCTCAGAGCATTTACCCAAATCCAGCTAGAGTCTAATCCCATTTGTTACCTGTAGCCTGCAGCAGAGTGCTTGCTGCTTTTAAAGTGCAATTGTTCGATGCACTATTTCTTTAACCACTCTAAATACCAGCTCGACTTACGTGTTGTTCGTTTGTAACGTTCAATCGTCTTACTCGAGTAAACAAAGCAGTATCTTACGTCATAAAATATTAGCAGAGCTTTACTTTGAAACATTTTATCAGATATAACGTAAGCCTTTGGGCTTCTGGCTTCACTCATATGTTTTGTATAGATTGTTCAGACAACCTTTGTTAAATACGATCCTAGCAAAGTAAGACAGATTAAACAATTACAAGTAATTTTTATTGGGTACTTTCTTAATACTTACTTAATTCTTGACAAGCAGAATAAAATACGAAATTGAAAAGCATACATTTCGTACCTAGTTATTATTCAATAATTGAATAACGTTGCACACGTTTCCAATTATGTAAATGTAGGCATTAAGTTCTCTCCAAAAAATCTTTTCATAGCACTTATCTTTATATTTACATTGCAGTGAATTGACATGCATTATTTCTTTTAAACTGGCTTAATTTTCATACTTAAAATACTGAAATATTCTGTTCAGGCATCCTTTCACCTGGGGCATGTTAAGTGACATCGGTTCTCTTGCTAATGTAAAACATTATTTTTAAAGCAATGGTTTTTGAATAACTGAAAATACAAAATTATAATAAATAAGTCCTTACAGTACAACTATTTTCTTAATGTCCCTCGGAAAACTTGCTTGCTTGCTACCTTGGTGTTTTTTCAGCCGTCGGATTTCTATCAGTTGCCTGGACTTGGTGCAGACCAGACAGTCTCAATCGGTTTGGAAGTTTAAAGAATTGTTAATAGTCTTTTAACTTAATGTAATTTATTAAAAAAATGGGAGGAAATCTCGTTTCTATTCGGAAATGCGATGATTCCTTCCATCACTACTGAAATTAGTTTCGTAGAAAGTACGTTCGTACCCAGATAAAAACATAGGCACCTACACTCGTGCGGGCGGTGCAAGTACTCAGTAAAATACAAAAGTTTAAATATAATAGAATTACTAGCTCGTATAGTCACGCAAAGTGAATACAGGAAAAGTGCTTTTAAACTTGATGGAAACTGAACTACGCAACTACCATTTTGTTTCAAAGCTCGTCAGTGGTCGGGAATGGCTGGGAACAAACTTACGTTTGACTAATTCCAGGTCTAGGTAAAGCTGTTTATAACCTGAACATGTTTGAATTTAACACCACTGTGAATACACCAGGGCCTCAAGTCTGCTATTACAATAGTGTCAGAATGGTCGATCATTGATTTCAAAATTGTTGATTTTGACAAGTTTGGTAATCTACTAACATAATGGCGTCATTAAGACTTTCCAATGATCAGCCACCGACACTCCATTGAAAGTAATGGCATTTATTGGTAATCTCGTACATAATGACAAATGAATGACTGACTTAGGCGGTAATCTGCTAAAATTTAACACTAATAAACTAATATATAATAATAAGTAATATGTAAAAATAAATATATTTAAATGAAATCGGACATGAATAAAGGTTCAAATTTAGTATTAGATTTTGGAAAATCATTTCTACTAACGGGTTTTATAATAATGGCAATACGATAATGCCATTATGACACAATTCTATTACGACACCATTGACCGACCAATGATCGACCATTATGAATTTAGCAGATTATGAACTTTTAGCAAAATGACAATGGGATCGTGTTGGAATGACGAATTTATAAAAATAGCAGACTTAGACTCACTGCATTCTTAACGCGAACGAACTATAGACGATAAGAAACGTCTACCAAAAATAATAATTAATATCTCGATGAGAACCTATTTCTATAATACTTACCTTAATATTTAAACATGCTATAGGTAGGAGTGAGAAATGGTACACAATTATAAAGATGAATATTTGAAAGGAAAACACTCTTATTTAGTGTAATATATTCACAGAATGTTTTGGCTCTCCAGGAAGAGTGTTTGCACACAGCAATATAAATTCAGCTTAGTTGACAGTTATTGCAAACTCTCCGAACACATAAACGAAACTATTAATGTTTCGTTCCATTTAATTTTCATGAAATATTCGTGTGCGACCGAATATTATTTATTGATTTTAACATAAAACGGCTGTAAAGCTGTTTATAACCTGAACATGTTCAATTAAACCACTGCTTAACTAAACTTCAGAAATCTCGTAATTCAAATCGAAAGTTTCGAACTACTCCGAGTTCGATTCCGTTTGAAATACGTCAAGAAGCGGAAAAAATTGTGTTTCAATTTTCTGAGTGCCTTCACACAGTTTTATTCCGATAAAGCGTAATGGTTGTGCAACCTACACAGGGATGTAAATCACTGATACATTTGCGAGAGCCCGCTAATACTCGCGTACGGATACGGTGCACGAACGCATTTAACGGGAATGCTAACTATGTACAACGTGAATTTTATAAACATGACAGTTTGTTTTATTAGTTATGTGACTTCGTTGGAGAGTTTGCGTGTAAAAAGTTCCCATTCTTTGTGAGAGCATTCATTCCACGCGGGCTGGCAATAACGCATTTATAGTAGTTTTTCGTGATTATTTCATTAAGTGCAATTTTTTTTTTCAGCCAAGCCCTTGATTGTCGGTATTTATAATTATTTTTTGCATTTACTCTTTAACAAAAACATTTAATCGTACTTAGTAATACAATTAGAAAATAATTGACGGTATGTCGATTTTTATAAATAAATAACAGAATAACTGAAAAAAAAAGCATACATACTTGAAAAAATCAACGATCTAGCGCATGGTTAAAAAAAATTTGTTCTGTTTGTATTTAATGAAATAATCACGGCAGTAGGGTATTATTGGGCATTCTATACCACTATCCTCCAGTAGCTCGGCGAGTTCGCCTTCGCTACGGACAGTGGTATAGAATGCCCAATAATTGACAATCGACTCGACTCTATACTGTATTACTGTACTCGCTATCGCTCTGAAGGGTGATACAGAATGCTCAATAATGAACAATCGACACGATCAATGACCAGTAACGCAAAAGAGGTTGGGGTAAGTTTATAAATGTTAACGTACTATATACATTCACTCATTTTCAATCGATTCATTTCCGACAGTAATCATGAAATTTGTAAAACAACCGCAATCGCTACATGTTAATACAGTCTGCGATGATTTTTGTACCACTAGTTTTCGTCATGGAGAATTATTACCTAACTCAGTACGATGTATCATTTGCGGTCCATCTAATTGTGGAAAAACCAATTTATTAATTGGTCTTCTTATACACGAAAATGGATTAAGATTTGAAAATGTGTATGTTTATTCAAAAACTCTGCACCAACCCAAGTACATTTTTTTGGAAAGAGTTTTGCAACGGGTGCCTGGTATTTCCCTCCAGAAATATCATGGAAATGAGGAAGTTCAAAGTGTTCAGGACGCAAAACCCAACTCCGTGATTATTTTTGATGATGTTGCCTGTGAAAATCAAAATAACATGCGTGATTATTTTGCAATGGGAAGACACAAATGCATTGATTGTTTTTATCTAAACCAAACATATACTAAAATCCCTAAGCAATTAGTAAGAGACAATGCGAACTTAATCATACTTTTTAAACAAGATGAAATTAATTTACGACATATTTATGAAGAACATGTCAACACTGATATGACATGGATTGAATTTCGTGAAATGTGTTCGAAAATATGGAGTGAACCCTTCAATTATGTAGTAATTAATAAGGATTGCTCCAAAAATAAAGGATGTTACAGAAATAAATTTGATACTTTTGTTGTCTTTGATTAGGAATACTAGTATTTAAGACCTTTACCCTCTCGATATTATTATTCTTCAAACAACGTTTGATCTATCACGAACTGTTTTTCTTCTTTTATTTTCTTGTTATTATGGAAAAATTACTGAAAAGACAAATAGTTGATGCTGCAGAAGCTGTTAAGAAGAAAGTGCGAAAGATGAGAGATCTTGAGATTAACAATCAGCATGTACTGGAATCAGTTTTCAAACCGGTAACAGAACCACTTAACCTAATTGCTAATGTCAGTAAGCAGACTTCTCTCCTGCATAATACAGAAAATGAAGAAATCGAAGTTCCGTTTATCGATAAAACTTTGCAAAAAGAAGTCCCTATTAGTAAAGGAAGCAATGATAACAACGACAATGCAGACAAATATGAATCTGATATCGAAAGTGACTCTTCATATAAATCATTAATTGAACAAAACCAAGGTTGTGATACGTCATCCTGGTCAGTTTCCTCAGAAGCATTGACTGATATTCCGTTTGGTGTCAGAGTAGAAGGCAAGAAATTGATGTTAGGTTCTGCTCGTATAACGATCAGCGATGAGTATATCATCGTGGCTGGACGCAAATACCGAAATACGCCTGGTTTAAAACAGTTGCTGTTGAAAAAGTACGTAGATTTAAGCTTGGTTACAGAGAGTGATACGAAACATTATAAGTCGATGCTACTTGATACAAACGCACATCGACGAGACTATGAGCCTGGTAAACCAATAAAAAGTAACAAAGGACAAAAATATTTGCAAATTATTAAACCTCTATTCAAACTACAAAGTACAATTCAGGACCACCAATCGACGGGGAAAGGACTACCCTTAACAAAAATGTGGAAGAAAAACGTAGATTTTGTATATTGGGACGATCCAAATGAACTGGTGGATAGATTAAAATTATTAATTGCATCTCAAGATGCTGGTAACACAGGATTAGATAATGAAATTATATCTATCATTGAAGAATTGCGTGAAAGTAAAGTTATAAATAAATAAATATTTTAAAATGTGTTTATTTTATTATCTGCCTCTCGTTACAATACACCTTAAACATGAACATAGACAAATTCGGACACTATATTCACAAAAGAATGCGCTTAGCAGATTTATTTGAATTTAATGAGAATGCATTATTAAAATCAGAAAACGGAGATTTTGATTTAAAAACATTAAGATTGAGAGGAATTAGATCTCCAGTAGAAGCAGACGATGCTGTGAACAAGGATTATGTAGATCGATTGAATGCTAACATGTTAAAAGAATTAAATAATCTGGCTGTGAACAAGGATTACGTAGATCGATTGAATGCTAATATGTTAAAAGAATTCAATAATATGATTGCTTCATTGCGTTCTCAAATCATAAAAGACGCAAAGAGTACAGTTCAGGCTACTTTAAAAGCAAGGATACCTGAGGTTTCAACTCATTTGCAAGATAAGTTTTATACTAAAGCAGAGGTAGATACATTTAAAAAAACTCCGTAATGGCAAAACAGCAAATTGTTAACGAAATACACAAAGCAGCACGAAGAAACTTCCTTAGACGTCCTGTCATTCTAAAGGGGGTCGATGACTTATGGCAAGCTGATCTGATGGACATGCAAAATCTGAGAAAGTATAATAAAGGTCACAATTACATTTTAGTGGTGATTGACTGCTTCTCAAAGTACGCTTGGACAGAGTCGTTAAAATCAAAAAATAAACTTGATGTTACTCATGCATTTAAACGAATACTGATTAACAGCAATCGCAAACCTGTTAATTTACAAACTGATATGGGAACAGAATTTTATAACAACTTATTTCAAACGCTTATGAAGACGTACAATATTAACCATTACTCCTCGTTTTCTACCAAAAAAGCTTCGATCGTAGAGCGAATGATTAAAACTCTTAAAAATAAATTGTATAAATATTTTAGTCTGAATGGAAACTATAAGTGGTTAGGTATGCCGTTAGAAGTTACCTTGAAGATATATAACAACACAAAACATCGGACTATTAAATTTAAACCAATCGAAGTAAATAAATCTAGTGAGCCAGTTATAAAAGAAAATATTAAAAATGCCTTAAATCATGTAACCGTCCGTAGAAAACCTAAGTTCAAAGCAGGCGACTTTGTTCGTATCAGTAAATACAAACACCATTTTGAGAAAGGTTATACACCTAACTGGTCAACTGAAATATTTACTATAAAAATGGTTAATCGTACCATACCAGTAACATATCATATAGAAGATCAACGAAAGCAAGCCATATTGGGAACCTTTTACGAGCCAGAACTTCAAAAATCTTATTATCCTGGTATTTATTTGATAGAAAGGGTTTTAAAAAGAAAAGGAACAAAAATGTTTGTTAAATGGTTGGGTCTAAGCAACGAAGAAAACAGCTGGATCGACAAGACTGCAATAGTGGATTAAAATAATTATATAACAATTACTTTTGCATTATTTATTTCATTACACTTTGGACAATGCAAGGGGGTGAACTTGTTAATACATTAATTAATAATCTCCCGTTCGAACTTCATTTACCAGGTTACAATTATTGCGGTCCGGGAACAAAACTCCAGAAACGTTTACTACGAGGGGACCGTGGTGTAAATAAGCTAGACGAAGCTTGTATGCATCACGACATTGCATATGCAAACCATACAGACTTACCCAATCGTCACAGAGCTGATTTACAACTACTAAATATGGCTAAACAAAGACTTAAATCAAACGATGCCGGAAAAGGTGAAAAACTTAGTTCATGGGTAGTGAGCAAAGTAATGAAAGCGAAACTGAAATCTGGTTCCGGCGTTAAAACGTTTAAAAGTTTCGTGTCAAAAATAAGAGCAAAATTAAAGAAACTGAAACCAAAGGATGGTAAAACTTTAATTAACGCTGCTTACTCAGCAGCAAAAAAAATATTTCCAAACATTCAGAAAATTCGAGTACCGCGAGTGATACCCTTACCAAAGACTGGAGGTATTCTACCTTTAATCCCTATTTTTGCGGGCTTATCAGCTTTAGGAACTTTAGCTGGTGGTGCGGCTGGTATTGCAAAAACTGTTAACGATTACAAAGCAGGCCAGCAAAATTTGCGAGAAACACAACGACATAATAAGACGATGGAGTCTGTAAAGTTAGGTCAGGGCTTATACATTAAGTCACATAAAAATGGTCAAGGTTTATTCGTAAGATCTTCAAAAAACTGAAAAATGAGCTACCTAATCGTCCTTTAACTAATGTAGACATCCAAAGGCATGCACGCACCATCCCTCACTTTCGAGGAGTCTACATGAAGGATCAGTTACCAAGGACGCCGAAACGGATTGAATGTGGTATCGTCAACTTGGACGATTATAAGAACGAAGGGACGCATTGGGTAGCGTATGTAAAAGTATGCAATTATTGTGAATATTTTGATAGCTTTGGAGATTTGAAACCTCCAATGGAATTAATGCGATATTTTAAAAATTGTAATGTTTTTTATAATTATACAAGATATCAGAAATTCAACACAGAAAATTGTGGACACTTATGTTTAGAATATTTGTGGACTTTTTGGAATAAAAATGTATAAATTGCATGCTTTTCTTTTATTTGAATCATTTGCAAGATGTCACTCACATTATCGATAACTGGAAACTCTTCAACTTTATCTACTTACTATCCTAACACGTTGCAACTATATGGACAGTATGAGTGTGCCTTAATGCATTTCTCGACATTTAATTCTATTCCGAACATTGACAAAACGAATAATAAATTCTATTATGGTTCCAACGAAGTTATTGAAATATCAGACGGCACCTATGAATTGCAAGATATTAATGATTATTTAAAATCTGAAATGAAAGATGCATCAATCAAACTACAGTGCAATAACAATACTTTAAAAACTACTGTATATTGTACAGAAGACATAAATTTTAATAAAGAAGACACTCTCAGGAATTTGTTAGGGTTTAATAAGCAAATCTTGAAAGCAAATAAATGGCATGTGTCACAGTTTCCAGTCAACATTTTACCTACAACAGTGATCAGGATCGAATGAGATATTGTAAGCGGCTCCTACACAAACGGAGAACCGAGTCACATTATCCATGAATTTGCACTCAACGTGCCTCCCGGATACAGGATTATAGAAATCCCGAAAAACGTAATATACTTTCCAATCAACCAAAACAAAATTAGCTGCATACATATCAGGCTGTTAGATATAAATAATCGCTTAATAAATTTGCGCGGTGAAGAAGTGCAGCTGTATTTGCATCTCAGAAGGAAAAAATGATTGACTACAATAAATATGTACATCAACAAATCAAAAATATCAGTACCGCTCAAGCTTCCAAGGAAATAAGAGCTCGCCCTAAGAAGAAAATAAAATTAACTACAGACAACAAGGCATTCCTCAAAGCGATCGGTTTGCTAAAATGAATATCTTAGACGTTTTATCCGCTCCGACTTACGACAACACTGTTGAAGGAATCGAATTTCATTCTTACAAGCCCTATGTAACTAGTTTCAATAGAAACGATGAAATCCGCATACCTATTAACCAACAAGACTTGTATATACTCCCGTCAGCTAGCACCTTGTATTTGGAAGGAACTGTTAACGTTAGCAAAAATGATATGAAAGAGAAAGCCACTAGTGTTCATTTTACGAATAATGCTCTACTCTACCTGTTCCAAGATATAAGATACGAGCTAAATGGAGTGGAAATTGATAGAATAAAAAATGCTGGTATAACTACCACCATGAAATCGTTAATATCAATGAATGAAAGTGAATCAAAGATATCTAATGCATGGGGCTGGAATATCGATGGTATAAAAAATATTAATGGGGGTAGTTTTTCCGCTTCTATACCACTCTGTAACATCATCGGTTTCGCAGAAGATTTCAAGAAAGTCGTGCTAAATAGTAGGCACGAACTAATATTGCTACGAAGTAACACTAACCTGAATGCTGTCAAACTTAACACCGGTGAATTTGTAGACGACGTGCAGATAAATAAAATCATTTGGCGTGTACCGCATGTTAAAGTGTCCGACAAAGAGAAAATAAGTTTGCTAAAACTGTTAGAGAAAGATCGACCACTCCAGATGATATTCAGAAATTGGGATCTGTACGAATATCCTGCTTTACCTAAAACTACAAAACATACCTGGTCTATCAAAACTTCCTCACAAATAGAGAAACCAAGATACATAATTATGGGCCTACAAACAAATCGAAAAAACAATTCAAGTTCTGATATGTCTCAGTTCGATCACTGTCATGTTCGTGATGTTAGAGTATACCTAAATTCAACTTACTTCCCGTATGAAAACCTAAATGTAAGTTTCTCGAGTAACAGAATCGCTTTATTATACGAGCAATACATCAGATTTCAACAGTCTTATTACGGACGTCGCCCGGAACCATTATTAAGTGAGAAACAATTTAAAGATTTGGCACCGCTATTTATTATCGATTGCTCTAGACAAGCTGATAATGTAAAAACAGGTCCTATTGTGGATGTAAGAGTGGAAATTGAGAGTGATTCGGATATACCCGATCAAACTTCTGCATACTGTCTTATATTGAACGACTGTATAATAGAGTATAAGCCGTTGAGTAATACTGTGAGAAAAATATCATGAATCCGAATACTATCATATTAGATGTTCAAGGGTTTAAAGACCTGTACAATAATTTTATAATAAAAGAATTAGCTTTTGCTAGTCATGATTATACGCAAACATTTTTAATAAAACCACCATACTTGTTTAAATACTTAACAAGTGACGAAAAGAGACAAGTTAAATGGTTGGAAAGAAATAGGGGTATTTATTGGAATGAAGGATATATTGACTATAGAGAATTTCGACGTATAATAGTTCCATATCTAGAAAATAAGGAAATCATTGTAAATGGTTTGGAGAAGGTGAAGTGGATAAAGGACCTTTGTGTGAATTGTAAAGTATCAGATGTTGGTAGTGAACAATGTCCTAATTTCTCTGCCTTGCATAAAAAATACTGTGAAGGAAGATGTAATTTTAATTGTAATAAACATCCAAAGCATTGTGCGCTTAAAAATGTGCTTTGTTTAAGGAAGTATTTAGAATGGACATAAAATGTATAGTATACCTACTTAGGTTATTGGGTTATAGGTTTTCAATTAAAAATCTTTTATAAGGTAAATATGGTTTTATTTTGTTATATTCCCCACACTTCTCCAATTAACACAACCTAATACGAAATTAATAAAAACACTTTAATAAAAATATGAATACTAAGTACAATATATTTACCTCACCAACTAAACTTATACAAACGGTTATCAAAAATCAGTATCTATTAAAGATTTTGATATTTTCTTAACTAAAGACTCAGTCTCATCCATAACACTGTCGATAGCATCTTTCACAATATATTGGGCATTTATAATAACGTTCTCACTGTCACTATCACTGTCTGTGGTTTGAGGATTGTTATTACAGAGATCTACGACCGAAATTTTTATTAGTTTAATGCCTCGTCGCTGTAGTCGACTCATAACGAAGGATTTGGTTGGTTTTTGCTTCTTTGACTTTTCCCTGCATCGTTGTTTTGACTTTTTTTCTTTCGTGACTTGTTTGCTGTGCTCGGGGTCGGGGGTGCTGCGAAGCATCTCAGAGAATCCCTCGTAAGGATCCTGAGCATACTGGCTGAACACAATCTCGGATTCAGAAATCTGGAACAAAATATAAACACAATATATAAACAGTTAGTATAGCGGTCGAAAGCGCTATAATTGGGTTTTCATCGAAGATTTTTTTTTTTCTAAAGCTATCTGGAGTCTGGATTTGGTTTAGATTAGTGACAAGCTCTGGCGAATTGTAAATGCACTATTACACCCCTGCCAAACGTAGTGTAATGTTTGTGAGTATTAACACTGATGCGAACACAATCGTTAGTTACGAAACAATATTAAAACAAAAAAATCGAGTTAGAAATGTTTTACTTACCGACATGATTACGATGCACTCTAAAATGTTACAAGTACTCCAGGCAAGTAATATTTCGTGAATGACCAAAAAAATAATTATTATTTATACTATCATGAGTACGTCAATATACACGTTAGAACGCGGTAACCATACAAATGCTAGCTAAGCATTTGTGTCTCCATGCCGAGGTTATTGAACTGTCGTGTGTTTTCAATAATTATATGATGTACTGACAAACAGCGTTATGATCGTATTACTTGAACGTTAGCTTTTTGAAAATCAATCTTATTGTATTGCGTACATAATGCAATTTACGTGGTTGACAGTATTATAGGTGCATGCTGAAACTTGAGTCTCGGTTTGATTGCATTTTTAACCGACTTCAAAAAAAAAGAGGATTTCTTAAACTGACTCAAATTAAACAAGGTAGTTAGTTATTATTATTCACATTTTATTTCTATTTTTACAAAACAGTGCAATTATTAAAACTAAACCTAAATTATATTTATACATCACATTAATTAGATATATTTTCTAAAACTAAAGTGAGAAAATTTAAAAAAGTAAGTAAGTAAGTAGTTCATTTTTAAAAGTAAGTTATTTATTTCAAAATAAATAAATAACATTATTCCATACAAAAGTAGATGAAGGTAGGTTACATAATTAATATTATCAAAAAAAAAAAAAAAAAACTAAAAGTATTTATTACAATACATTCTGAGTCTAACAAACCAACATCCTAATTCTTTAAAATCGAAGAGTGACCCCAGGCTCGCGTTGATATTTGATCCACAGATATCGATCGTTTATCGTCATTACTGGATAAGACAATTTTGTTGACGCTCCGAGTAAATATTTCGTGCTTTATTGATTTAAACATAACATTTCTCCTACGGATAACTCCGCCATTAAATAAAATATTTTGATAATCTGTTATCTTCAAGTCCCTTACTACGCATGATTTTACTCCCTTTGCTTTTTTAATGATTTTATTGGGAGTTTTTATAGAATAAAGTTTTGATCTCAAACCGACAAAATCAGATATATATTTTCCTTCCATTTCATCTTTGAACAGACCTGGAACTTTTTTGTTCAATATTGGTATCTTAAAATAATTTTCAACGTCATAGTTACTCGTGTCAAAATATTGCAAAAAATTAAACTTCAAGTCATGATAAAAATCATTAGTGAATATTTTATAGACAAATGAATCTGTATCTGTGTAACACAACTGCACTCGGTCTTTATAAAAAGGCTTTACAATATTGTAATGAAAATCATACATATGTGACTTAGAAAGTTCTAATACAGTGAACCCAATATATATAGGCTTATCTAAAATAATTTGATCAGGTTTCATTTGTATTGCAACTAAATTTTCAGATAGAATAGAAGCACTATGGAAATAGGGGTTGGCTACAAGTCTCTCGGCGGATATTAATTTCTTGGTTCGATTAGATTGATCGCACCATTGATTAACTAAATGAACGGTTACTCTATTTTCAGTATTTTCTAAAGTCTTGCCAAAAACACTGTTATTTAACAACTTAAAAAAGTCTTGTTCGAAAGAACTTTTAGCTTTTTGTCTTAATTGAGTGTTTAATTCTATGTACTGTTTTAAATAGGGACTTTGTCTGAAAGTAATAGCTCTGTGAACTTTACGTAATATTAAACCGTGTTCTAAACACTTTTTTAAATGAACATAATGTATCACGTATTTGTACTTATTATACAAATTTGCAATTAATTTCTTTGTTTTACCTCCCGGGGGTATACATTTCTCAGGACAAAATGGTAAATCATTATGGTGATTGTGTAAATGATCAGGATACAGAAGATCGACTTCTAATATGAAGCCCCACTCAGCGTCATCCTCAACATGTTCAACGCGAAAATTAGCTAATTCATTTTCACTGAGAAATCTAAAACTAGAATACGGTAAATACTGACACATGCTAAAGCCGTACAGATTATTACAATCTAGATATACTATAAAACACGGAGGCTGTGATACATTATATTCTGGCATGTATTTATGATTCGCTTTTGCATACCGATGGGAACACATACATAAACCCCCCCGTATACCGCTTTGAATCATTCTGACGATAGCCAAGTCCGACACGAGTTCCAACTGGACACCTGTTTTCAGCAACATTGCATCGAAAGATAAACTAGGTGCAGTTATGTAAAACGCAGGATCGAGTTTGTAATATTGTTTACAAGTTTTTCGAAAATTTTGAAATATGTCTGTCAACAAAAGCACATCTGTTTTTAAGTATAGATCTGTATACTCGCCGAGATCATTAATATTGAATTCAGCCCAAACAGTCTGAGCGTGATTATAATCTTCATCGCTAATATCTTCGTTAGTCAAAGAATTATGAAAACAAAACTTGGATGGTAACGATTTTTGTTCGTAACATTTCCAATCGGTCATATAATCATACGGATATATACCTTTACGAGTCAGCAAACTAAATTGTTTCTCATTAGAAAAATGAGATCGAAGATTAACAAAATTTCCTACCTGCAATGTTTTAGCAAGTTTGTCTAAACTTGTTCCTAAAATGTTGAAAGAATCTAAAAACCTTATTTGTATAAACTCGTTATCAGCAGTAGGAATATACTTTGTAAATGCTGTATATTTTTCCTTGTTCTTGGGTATTATTTTAATTTGCCCTGGAATTTCACCTAACTTTTTTATAAATAAGTGGCAATCGTAGCCAGATAAATTATGAAAAAAGATTGGAACGAATTTTGGTACTTTATGTTGCAGATTACAGTGTCGATGTGCTGCGCCTCGGTATCGACCTGTAATATGACAGTGATCCCTTACTCTATCGGTTAGCAGTAAATTTTCACAAATGTAGCACTTAACAGAGCATTTAAAATCGAGAGCATCTTCCTCTGTGTATATCATAGGCTCGCTTTTGCACAGAATTCTATGTATTGCTTTAACATCTTCAGTCAAAAAATGTACAAATTTGGAAACACAATCTTTTCCGCGATAACTTCTGTATCCGTCAATCCTATCATTAAATGATGATACTACATTATAGGCGAACGCGGTCGGCACGTGACGTTGTGAGTATGACGTGTTAGCGGTGTTGAATTCATCGCCGGAAATCGGTTCGAGTAATGTTTCGAAATCAGCATAAATGACAAAAGGAATGTTTTGTTTTCTATCATAATTTTTAAACTTTAAAAATGATCCCTGTTTTGGTAAAACGGTGACAATTCCCCCACACAGGTGTGATTCAATTTGGCTGTGCGTTGGAAAAAACAATAAGCATGTTTCGCAGAAGTATAGTTTACCATGATGTTTGGTCATCTGATTTCTGACTAAACGAGGCAAATCTTTGATAAGGCAGTAATGAGAATTAGTGTTATTTTCTAAAAGCAGTAGATGGATACTCTTAGATTTATTATTCGTTGACGTATACAAAGGTCCAATGATTGTCTTATCATTTTTTATACCATACACGAATATATTCAGAGAGGGATTATTTTTTTCAAAGACAGCTATGTCCGAAAATGTGATTGGAAATGACAAATCATCAATATTCAAAACATCCTGGAAGTTGGGATAAGACGAAACTCTGTCGGGATGTCGGATTGTGGGGTACAGGGCCGCCACAACACACCATAAAAAGCAATACTCATCTTTGTTTCGAATGTTCAAACAAGCTCTTTTATTTTTTATACATTTTGGCAAAGTTATAAATTTAGATCCGCCGAGAGGTTGATATTTATTAATATTTATTTCTAAATGCGAATTGCACAAAAATGTCCAACCACTATCTCTCTCCTGAAACTCTTCAATTTTTTTTAACAGTAAATCAACTGTCGATTTATAAGTTAAATCAAAATCGTAATTAAAATTAATGAAAACGTTTTTCGTAGCGAATGATTTCATTTCCTGTTTATCATTTTTTAAAATAAGAAAAAAAGAAAAAAGTTCAAAGTTAATTTTGACAGCTGCATGTTTCTGTAGTGAACGATCTATTAGATTTTTAATTTGTTCACTTATATTATGGAGAAACACCTCAGGGAAATTATTTATTTGTTCGCTAGTTGCAATGATCTTGTAACTTACGATTCGTGCTTTAAACGAAGAATTAATCATTACAACGTTATCATAAATAGGGCTCGCGCTTTTGTTTTTATGCACATTGCTACGTAAATGACCAGACCATCGACGATTATCTACAAATACTTTGCAAACCGAACAGTGAGGCATATTAATGTTACTTATTGAACTTAATTAACATACAATCTATTCACTAAATTCAACATAGATTAATACTTACAACTAAAATACACGATCTTACCTAGTATACCTATACAATCGAAGTAAGCAGCGTAACAGAATGATCTAATACAGGCCCGTTTTGGTCGCGTTCTCTCGTTTGATGTTCACTTCTTCATGAACTAATGCTCCAACCAAATATTCAACAAAATATTTGTGAAAAAATTAAAAAGGTAGGTAAGTACTTAAAGCGAAAAATTAACAATATTTGAAACACAAAGAATGATTTATTAATTACCTGCAAAATAATTCTGTAATGGCATAGGTAGGTTACATAAATTCCAATTTTATATAGTCCAAATATGTAGTAGTCCTATTCTCCAGATCGCCAGACTTCAGTTACCGGTCACAGCTGTTTCAGGAGATGATAAGATCGTAGTTAGGTATACTTTGAATGAACCCACACTTCGGTATTTGCTCAATAAAAATGATTGATATATATATATATTATATATTAATTTCGTTATTCTGAAAAAGGATAGATACTCCGTCTTAGCTTTGAGATAATGTTATGACATTTATCAGTGTTCGACTTTTAAATAATACAAATGTTACTCATAATTAAGGTAAAAATGGTAACAGGATGTTTATACAAGTAGTCATACGATGTTTTACTAATTTTGCAGAAAACATTACACGTGTGCTCAACCAAATTATTTTTTCCAGTCAGCTAAATCACACTCGCAACAATTAGCTATTTTAGGTAAGGTTGACACGCATTCACATTCATGTATGGACAAGTATTTTTTACACACTACATTGTGGCTTAAAATTAATAAAATGTAGTATTATAACATCATGAAAAGTTAACAATTAAATTCATCAAACAACTCGCTTACATCACATCTTTAAAGATGACTCTTGATCTTTGAAGATGTTTTGACTAAGGTTTAAACCTTAGTCAAACTAATTAACGTATTTCCTATGCTTTAGACAAGCAAAAACTTAATTCAATTACAAGTAAAACTTAGATATTTGTATGAGATATGTTAAACAGGTAATTACCTACTAGACACCAATGCAATGCTAATTATTTTATTATTTACTTGCAATCATAAATCATTAGCGTTGTTTGTTGTTTACGCGTAATCAGTTTGTCAGCCCTGTGTCGTTTCGCTGCATCGACAATCGATGCTACTTGAATAATCCTTAGTCTTTATTTTTTGAATGGGTATAATACGCCTAATGAAAAAGTTGTTTCATGCAACAGTAACTGATCGGTTGCAGTAATTTTTAATATAGTGAATTATCGTTCATTTGTGACTTATAAGCTACATGTTTTCGGAGTACTCGATACATACTAATTGCAGTCTGTAAGTGTGAAAGTAAGCTTCAAGAAGTGCTCTGCGATCAGTCTTACTGTAAACCACGAGTTACTATCAATATCAGTGTTGGTAGCCAACCGCTGCCAACGTCACTTGCTGCCACCAGTCCCTGCGCCTGCCCTCACCAACCCACCAAACCGATTGGACAAAATTGGAAAAATGTAAGTTAAAACATTCCAACCGTTTCATAGTTCAGAGTTGTATTTGTATTGTAATACGTTAAACTAAATGTTTTTTTTTTTTTGTCTTTATTTCAGGTCTGATTCTGAGTGTGAATACTTTCGGCAAGCTCCGATCACTGAACAGAAAACAAAATCCACCCGCAATCCGGCTGCAGCCAACAATGGGAAACGCAAGTCGCGCACGCCTTCAACGAATTTAACTCGTCCGAGGTAATTATACAAAATATTTAATTACTTAGTGTTAAAAAAGTTTTACGTGTAGAATTATTTCAGTATTAATGAATTATTTATAATTATTATCTTGAAAACTGTGTTTTAGTTCATAATCTTTGAATCATGCACTGTTACAAGTCTGTTGACAGTTTCTATAGACATAACCGTTATATTTTTTATTGTGCGTCTTTCGTGCTGTATAGGTTTCTTGATAATAATTATGTTTTCCAGTGTGTACCTACCTAACGATAAATAAATCATGAAAGTGTGTGATGAACTAACAGTAATTTTCGTTGTTGTTTCAGTAAAAAAACCAATGCTGGTAACGATATATTCGGTATCAGTAACAACCGTGGAACTGACACCGAGCTCAAAGAAGGTTCATCGAATATAATATGTCTATCATCATTCTTCGTGAACCGAGTAGCCAACGGCTGCGAGCGGCGAGCAGCGAGCACCGACGGAGAGTACTACATTGACTGCAAGGTGTACAAGGCTGACGATGCGCGCCACACCGACTCCCTGGAGCTGTGGAAGAAGGCGCTCATCCGACTCAAGTTCCAGACCGATACGGATTCTCCTCAGTGGCGAAAACTACAAGAGTTCATTCGTTCGGCTGATATGATGTTCCTAGAAAAACCAATGTTTTATGACCAATAAACCAAATAATAACTAAAAAGGCGTTTTGAATTACTTCTCAAATAAAATCTTATAAACATTCCCGTTGTTGCTCAATCATAAATTCACATAATCTGATCATTGACCAAGTCGAGCGTTCATTATTGAGCATTGTATAGTCTGCACTACTATCCGGAGCGACAGCGCACTCACATGATCATTGGTCGAGTACAGTATTACACTAGAGTCCAGGCGGCGTTCATTATTGGGCATTATATAATCTGCACTACTATCCGGAGCGACAGCGCACTCGCATGATCATTGGTCGAGTACAGTACACTAGAGTCGATCGTTAATTATTGGGCATTCTATACCACTGTCCGTAGCGAAGGCGAACTCGCCGAGCTACTGGAGGATAGTGGTATAGAATGCCCAATAATACCCTACTCACGGCCATAAATGCGCCGTTGCCAGCCCGCGTGAGAACGATTTTATGGGGGGGACGCGCTAAGAAAGCTCCCAAAATTCTGATATTTTTACTTTTTTATAGGTCTATGTTGGGTTGTATGTCGATCAAAATATGATTCGCGACGGGTATAAGTATTTACACAGTTAATATCATGAAATAATCATTAGTCATCATAATGATCTACAGTCGCGCTGCACTCTTATTTTTTTTTTTACTCTGGTAGAATCTCAATGCTCTGTTCGACACCGAGAGTTGAAAATCCAGTGCGCCAAAAAAATCCCGCCTCGATTTTATTACGTCCGTGGGATCGCGCACTTAGTAAAAATGTGCTAATGCCACTTTTCAAGATATGTAGATAAGAACTGATGTACTTAGCTACTTATCGCAATGTAATGGGGAGGTACCCACTTACATATTAAGTATTCATTATATAAATAATAAGTGCTGGGTACGTCTGTAAGTGACAAATTCACAAATTCAACTCAATGCAAATGTATTTTTTATTATGTTAATGTTTCTAGTAAATAAGTCTTTAGTGCACCTTTTAAATAAATGTACTTTTGTACTCAATTGTTTAATAATGCAGTATCTCGTATGTCATGTATTTTACTGTGAGTACATACATTAAAAATAAATAAATAAATAAAACTAGCTGACCCGACAGACGTTGTCCTGTCTTAACTATGAATATTCAATTCGCATTGGTATAGTATTCAAAAGTTAATAAATGGTCGTTAAGTTTTCTTAAATTTCGAAACTTTCTTAATTTTTTCATTCATAAGAACCTTTTCCTGACAATAACAAACAACAAAAAAAGAATTCGCAAAATTGGTTCAGCCGTTCACGTGTGATACTGTGACCAAGGGAAATAGGGATATATTTTTTTTTTAAATTTAGATAGATAGATAGATAAGATAATATTACTCTACCATTGAAAGTGACTTTCTGCATCAGTTTCGATATAATCCGTAGTTGGCATCGAACAAAGGAAGGTTCAATATCAGATGAAGCTTCTACTGAAATTTAAAAAACTTACATACTCTTTTTTTTTCTCATTGTAAGGCAGATTTGCTCTTATACAGATTAAGAAAGGACTTAATGAAATTGGAACGCTTGTGCCATGAAAGATTCTTCTTGTTTTTTCGAGAGATTTGGCTTCAGCTAATAACCGTTAGTAAATTGATGTTGATTCTTGAGCGTATTCCATAAACTATGTATTAATTTTCAATTTAAAAAATATCCTATTCTGGTTAATTGTTATTTGAATTCAAACCAATTTATATTTATTTGTCCGAGAGAATGGTGAAGTCGGTAATGTACGTGTGTGTGCAAGTGTATGTTACGTGCTGACGCTATTCCTCTTTACGCACACATTCACAGCTTGTTTGTACATTCGGTTACCACAAGTAAAGCGCGTGTCACTTTGTGAGATAATAATACTATTTCAATGTGTAACCACAAAACATACATATTACACATTGGGTACGTACCTATTTTATTGAAACTGTTTACATTATTTTGAAGCTGACTGTCATCATTTCAGCCGTAAGACGTCCACTGCTGAACATATGCCTCCCTCAAAAAATGGGGGGTGTGTCATAATCGCCACGCTTGACAGGCGGGTTGGCGATCGCAGTATGGTGGTAAAAGGCATAGAGAACGCTGCTGCCCATTCTCTAGTAAGACCCTTAGTCGCCTTTTACGACACCCACGGGAAGAGATGGGATGGTGCTATTCTTTACGTCCTGTATCACACGGATGGGAAACTGACTATAACTTCTTACTATTTATATCCAGATTTATCCAATTTTAATGTAGTCAAGTAGATAAGGATCCACAGAAAAAAACATACGTAAGATAAGTAGTACCAAACATTTCTCGCTCCTCACGTAGGTACATGCACCACGTTCCACGTCTTTCTATTGACTTTTATAGCTCTCAGCTCTCTCCGGCAAGAAACAGATAATAAAACTTGATATTTACCTTACATTCCTAGAACATGAAAACTTAAACGGAACTTTAAGTCGCCAAGAATTCTACATTTCCCAAGTGAAGTGTCACACAACTACCTATATGCGAATAAACTATTGGCTGCGGGTGTTTGCATTACTAATTTTTTAACACATACAGCTTGTATCAGAAATGCATCGTATTCAAGGGTGTGGATAGTTCATAAAACTGAACAATTTTATCAAAGCAACCAAAATCGTAATCGCGAAAAAGTTATCAGCTGTCTAATACATAAAACTTTTACACCTTATCGACCCAAATGTATGGATCAGTTGATTATGTTTTCGCGATCGCGATGTTGGTTCCAGTGTTGGCCCAATAAACAGTGGTTCTAACGTTACGTTACGTTATGGTGGTAACGGCCGCGACTTACGAGTTAAGTTTGGACCCAGACAGGCGCTGTACTTTGTGTAAATTATTTAATCACCACTACTGCTCTCAAACCGGTGAAGAAAAATATCGTGAGGAACCGACATGTCCTAGAATCAAAACTTCGAAGACATGTGACATCTACCAACACGCACTGGGCCCGCATGGTGGATTACGGCCCTCTCCTTCTCACAGAGAGGAGGCCTGTGTCCCAGCAGTGAGAACATTATAGGCTGACAATGCTTAATGTTGGTTCCATGAAAAACGTTATTCAGTTTGATGGTCTGTACCACACTCCTAAACATGACCACACATACCTGATACACGCTGTATCTCAGTAGGTTAAAGGCCCGGTGGGAATGCTCGTGGCCATAAACGTGCATTTATATGGCATATGCACTTTCTCTTGTCTACATAACCAAATGACATATAAAATTTCCGTTTTCATAAAGCAGTGCTTGTCTGCTACGGTGACGGCTACGGCGTAGGACGTTATCGATTTCTGCCTTTATTCCCAGTCGTCCCCGCTCCGTCGTCCCCACTGGGCACCAGTGGGAAAAAAAAGTTTCATTCCTCCCCAGTGGTGACGATTGGATTTTTTTATATTTCCCTCTGGTTCCGCTATAGACCGAGAGTAAAAATTCAATAAAGCCTTTTTTCCCACTCGTGCCCAGTGGGCACGACGGGGCTGGGTCGACCGGGATTAAATGTATTTCTGTAGACAGGTTATGATTTGAATTTTATTATTGTAAGGTTCTATCTATGCCCAAGAAATATTGAATTACTTTTCGAAGAAAATCAAAACTCGAATAATATTCTGTATATATAACATATATAGTCCTCGTCACCGTATTATTATATATGTATTTTTAATACAGTTGCTCAAAAAGTGGTGTATTGCAGGGACGTATAGCGTTCGGGATGTGGGCTATTACATACTAGTGCTTTTTTTTTACCTTTCCCGAACTCGTGCGTTCTCTTTCCCAACTGTCAAAATAATGTCTATTAAAAAGAAAAACCAACCATGAAGTTTTTACTAAAAAGTTTTTGTGATTCATACAAATACGTATATTTCTAAAAGGAAGCTACTAATTTATTTCAATATCAGATTTAATGATTTAATTGAATGAGTTAGGTTAGGTTTCATTTCATTTCATCTCATTAAATTTCATTTTCATTTCATATCAATAAAAAAAATCTACTGAAGACTAAGCTGTATGGATAGTTCCCTTTGCCTACCAAAATGGGTGAAAAAAAAAACTCTGCTTATATTATACGGTTGGCGCCATTTTCCAGAAATTTTCTTTGCGAGTTTAGTTGTTTGTTGCACAAAATGAGTAATTTCGACCCTATTTTTTTTGAATTAACACCACCGGAACTCAGTATAATTGCACAAAATGCTTCGGAGAACATTTTACCAGAAAAGTCAAAAAGTCGTTACATATCTACATACGACGAATTTATTGCGTGGAGAGAAGAGAAAAAAGCAAATAGTTTTTCAGAAAATGTTATGTTGGCATACTTCTCCGAACTCTCAGCAAAATTAAAACCGTCTACGTTATGGTCGAGATTTTCGATGATAAAAAGTATGCTGAAAATAAGGAACAACGTGGATATAAGAGAATACCCAAAATTAAATGCTTTCTTAAAACGACAATCAGACGGTTTTACAAGTAAAAAGTCGAAAATATTAACATCCAATGAAGTGGAAAGGTTTTTGAACGAAGCTCCCGATGATCGTTATTTAGCCACAAAGGTAATTTATTAATAAGTACTTATATTTTTCTTTAGTATTCAGTTTACGAAATCGCAAAATACAGTCAAAACATTATTTAAAAAAATATTAATCAAATCCCTTTTTTTGTAGGTTGCTCTGATTTTTGGCGTTGTTGGAGCTTGCCGCAGAGAGGAGTTAGCCAATATTACTTTAAAAGATATTGAAGCCCATGGAAAAATGCTACTAATCAAGATTCCGAACACAAAAAATAAGATACCGAGAAGCTTTGTTGTTGAAGGAGATTTTCTTAGAATAGTGCAAAAATATATGAATCAGCGGTCCCAAAAAGGAAAAACCGACCGTTTTTTTCAAAATTACCAAAAAGGGAAGTGTACAGCTCAAGCAATCGGGATAAACAAATTTGGTAATATGCCAAAAGAAATAGCAACGTTTCTTGGTCTGCCGGATGCTGAGTATTATACTGGGCACAGCTTCAGGAGGACCTCTGCTACATTATTGGCAGATTCAGGAGCCAATTTGACGTCCTTAAAGCGACTAGGAGGTTGGAAATCAGACAAAGTTGCAGAAAGCTATATTGGTGATTCATTAAACAACAAACTAGAAACTGGGAAAAAAATCACACAATCCATTAATTTAAGGTCCAGTCCGTCTTCTTCACATGTTGAAGAGAACGTTCGTCCATCTACCTTCGTTGATAATGATAATTCATCAGATCCAATTCCATCAACTAGCAAACGCCATTGTATGACAAATATACATGAACAATCATACGAAATTAATAATAGTTTGTCTCAAACAGTAAATATGCAACCTAAAACTTCCCCAGTTACTTTAAAAAACTGTACCAATTTCAATGTACATGTGTACTATAACTTTTATAAGAAATAAATGATTAGTTAGTTGAGTTTATTGTGTTTTTATTATTTTATTAAATTGCTTCATTTTTTCGCAACTGTATTAAAAATAGTCGTTCAGTACACCTGCGGAACCGTCATTGCAACTTGTTCCGACTGTCAACCCTCGCCTTCGGCTGCGCCTCGGCTCGGGTAGACATTTGTCGGAACTCTTTGCAATGACAGCCTTTCCGCACTTGTAATGAAATATACTATACTTTCCTTTTTTTGTTACTGTTTGATTATAAAGGGCTGATTTTTCAATAGTCAGATAAGTTTTTACTGAGGAATAAATATTGCAGTTTGACAGCGGTTGTATCGAAAATATGTCAAACTGTCAGGTTTAATCTTTAGATAAAAGTTATTTCACTATTAAAAAATGAGCCCTAGGTTACAAACAACAACACTCCTTTAGAAGTTAGAACGCACCTTTATAACGATATAAAGTATGAACCTCAACGTTCACGTATTTTTTCACTTAGAGCCATTTCCACACGAACATTCAATGAAATATTTCATTGAATGTTCGTGGCAGATATTTTTGGCAAACGACTCTGTTATGAACGTGCACTTATCGCCGACTCTGTTTATCGCCATTCCCGGAGCATTACACAAAATATACATGTAAGAATTTACGTTGAAAGATTTTCTCATGAAGTTTTTACAAACTCATTTGAAGATTGGCAGGTACTTACCGTCATGTCGCTTTTATAAGATAGCTTGTATGCTTTGATGCAATCACAGTGTAGTATCGTAACATGTGTAGGTATGTTGTTTAAATGAAACAGGTAATAAAAACGATAATATTAACGTAGGTAATTCTGTGCTCGGTACAGACACGTACTACTAACATAGTAGTTTCGAAATTTGGATGTTAAGATGTTTGGATGTTTGTTACTCAATCACGCAAAAATGACTGAACGGATTTAAATGAAATTGGCCAGACAGATAGTTTATAACCTGGATTAACATATAGGATTGGGACTTTTCATCCCGGTAGTACATTCCTGTAGAATAATTTCCAATCACCACGTAGGTGAACCACTGGCAAAAGTTAGTCCAAATTATTTTAGTTATTTTAAGGGCTAAGTATTTGTTTTTGTCTGCTCATTGCACGATATAATCTGCTTTACCGACACAGCATTATATTTTTCGTCGTAATATCAATACCGCAATATCCATCTTCTTTAGAAGTCAGACCGAATTAAAAACGTGACACTGACAGACGCTGACAATTCAATCTAAAAAATATAAGCAGGATAAATTTTTATCCAATGCGCAAACTATAACCATGAGTTCAGCATATCATTCTAGACACACCCTAGCACAGAAATTTTACGACAAATTACAAAAAATAAAACAGTTGTTTCATAGAAAAGTGCACTTACGGGGTCAAAATATATGGAACAGCTGATTTTTTTTGTATTACCGACGCAAATTTTTTGCGCTGAGGGGTCTAGAATGATATGCTGAACTCATGGTTACAGTTTGCGCACTGGATAAAAACTTGCCCTGTATTTATGTTTATTGCCCTACCATGGGCAATAAATGGTTTTAGGTTGATGTGAGCCCAGCTATTTTCATTTTTGTTATTAAGTATTTAAATATAGTTACATATGCAATAGTCTGTTCACTGCCGTAGCTTCAAAAGGTATTATATATCCTGACTTGATAAATGAAATATTTGAAAACTAACGAAGATATACAAAACTCGACTGTGCGATAATTGGCTTAAAAGTCAAAGTTTGTTCTAAGTTATTTAAATTATGTTTTAAATTAGACGAGATTTAGCTTGGAATAGATACTTTACTAATTATTTTTTAAACATACGAGTTTCGAAACTTTTATACCTCTAAAAGAGTAGTCGAATATTTTAGTAATTTGTTAAAATCTTAGCATTTAACATTTATCAAAGCAACCTGATTTTAAAGCTCAAAATTCTTGAGAAATCTCAAAACATTTAAATCTCTTCCAGTAAGAACTAAAACACAAAATTAAGATTCTGTCAGTAGACAGAATCTTAGTGTGAACACTCGGGAGTACCAGACACTTACTTATAAATACTTCGTTTATCCTCTCTTGTTTAGTCCTAACATCAAAGAGTAATCCTCGTGGCATTAAGGCGAGATGGTGTGGAAAATCAAGAAAGCTTACTGAGAAAGCCTTCGTGAAAGATTAAGGTGGAAAAGCGTCGGAATGAAGCATAAAAGTTTATAAACATATTGTTTATAGAAAAACGAACTTGGATGCTTTATTACTTAATTAAGACCGCATCAATGGTGTATGTAACAACAAAATAAGGTGGCTACGAAACATAATGTCATATTCACGCAAAAGGAAAAATATTATTAGGAATTCTATTCCGGAATTCTCAGTGAGAATAAAGACTTTTAAGTCTTAAGTACACCCACGAAAATTATGGGGTCGCTATAAGGTCTCGCCCCTTACCTTTGATGTGTAAACTACGGTTGTCTCTCACGACAATTTTCTGCACCACACGGGCATAACTTAGTTATTTGTGTAAATAATTCCCCTTTTGCCGGGGAAAGTGTGGTAGTAAAGTATCCCCAACACTAGCTGGAAGCCAAGCGTAGCTGACCAATTCTAACTGCTATGAAATGTACCGCCGAATGGTAAAGAATTGTTTTAGCAATGCACTTTCCATCGTTGTTCGCAGCTATACACAATACAGTATATTTACTTATTTTATTCTGTACCCACAAAAAAATAAATAGAGATACAATACTTTGACATTTGAGTACAAAGGTAGTACTTATTTCTTAACTTTCGCCCAGCAGGCCTGTGAAAGGAGAAATGGAAAAGAAATGTAGACAATAGTGTGTGAACAAGAGAAAAATATATATAGGAAGTCTTATAATCCATGTCATGGTCTACCCATAAGGAGAATGCCCACGGCACTATGGACAAATATACTCATTTCAAAATTTGTGTGTCGTCATCAACTCATCTTCAAAATACCCGATGACATGTCTAGATACTTCCTCGAAAATTCAACACAATCTACCTCGGCATTTCCGAGATATTTACAAAAATAAAATGACTATTTTGAGGTTAGATTCGAACACAAAATCAACTGAAAAAAGCAATTTGAAAAGCTTTAAATGGGTTTACGAGTGAGCCTTGTGCCTTTGAAATACATTTGTGTAAAATCTATAGTAGTTTAGCTGTTAGGTGGCCAGTTACTGGTGAGTGGTGACTTCTGTGGTAGTAACCAGTCAAATCGAAAACAGTAAGACTTGGTATGCCAAGTCTTACTGTTTTCGATTTTGAGTATCTTTGTGCCTCAAAATCTTAGTCGCGCGTTTCATTAAAACGCAAAGCATGGAAGCAAACATTATATTATATTATATAACATAACATCACACCTGTATTCCCCAAAGGGTTAGGCAGAGATGTACCTATGTGTAGTACATCCACGTTTCGCCTACTCACTAATGAGCAATTCCAGATGGAAAAACCCAACAAGACCTTGCCCGACCTTGGAATCGAGCCCAGGACCTCAGGCTCAGTAGTAGCACTTGGCTAGTGACCACTAGACCAACGAGACAGTCAATATTATATTACTTTATTTAATATTATGTAATAAAAGTAATAGTGATTGACTTAGTTTTATATCTAGATCCTACTGAAATCATTGATTATCAAAGTCTTGTATTTAGTAACATACAACACACATACAAGGAAGTATATTACTTTCAAGCAGTAGCCGAGGAACTAAAAGTTCAAACTCAACTTACAACGTACCAAAACCAGCAGAAAAAACATTATGGTTGACATGACATAATATTGCAAAAGTATGACGGAAAATAAATACAATATCAAATAGGGTTGTACCCGTGTTAATAAAAGAAACATTCGATTATGACTTGTTCAATTGATGCAGATGAAAATCTTTGTTGTTTTTTTATCAACGTGGGTCGAATATATTAGTATGGTATAATATTATATATTATTATTACCGAACATCGTCGTAGATAATGAGGTACATGAAACTGTAAACTTCAGTGGGGTTCACATATACCAAGCCTAGCGGGAAGGCTCAGTTCAGCCGCCTTAGCCGTCAGGAAAGTAAGAATACACTGACGTTGATACAGCGTGGTTAGTCTATTTTAGTTATTTTCGTAGCGTTATGTCCTACGACATTGTGCTGTAGGGCAAAGCCGCAGATATTCAAAATATTTTTGTTCTTCAAAAACGAGCTGTTCGAGCAATTTATCAATTAGGTGCTAGAGTTTCTGTTAGAAATTTCTTTAAAGATATTGGTATACTCACCGTGGCATCGCAATCCATCTTGGGCAACATCTTATATCATCATCATCTGCCTAGCCTTTTCCCAACTACGTTGGGGTCGGCTTCCAGTCTAACCGGATACAGCTGAATACCAGTATTTTACATGGAGCGACTGCCTATCTGACCTCCACAACCCAGTAACTGGGGTAATACGATACCCCTTGGTAAGACTGGTTGTCAGACTTTCGGGCAACATCTTATATATTAGGCAAAATATACACTTATACAATAAAAACAGTGATATTCACACCGTTAACACTAGAAATAAGGACAAACTACGTGCTCCCTTTCACCGGCTTCATAAGGTTCATAACTCATTTATTGGGCTTGGTATAACTTTTTAGAACAAGCTTCCCTCTTCTTTGCTAGATTTGCCTTTTGATGCGTTTAAAGCTCAAGTAAAATCCATCCTTTGTTTAAACAAGGCTTACTATTCTATCAATGACCGCTGTGATTACCTCAAGACAATGTTTGTGTTCTTTCACCAGAATTTGCTTGCCTACTGACAGGTTATATTTATATTAACATAATTGTTGGTTTTTATTTGACTGTATAAATTCATTTTTGTTTTCATTTAAGTACTGCTCACATAATCTACTCATTACAATGATTTTTATAATGAGTTGTATTGCGAGATGTAGTTAGCTAGCGACCTCGACAATTGATCATAATATTCTTGCCTGAGCAACCGGCAGCAAGTTCGTCATGCTCCCTTAGATTTATTTATTTATTAGGCTTCTCAACAATGAGTACACTGTTACTTTATAGTATAAACATTACAACCTTAAGACTATGCGCCTCATTACTTATAGAAAAGCACTGCATGCACTACATTATGCGCAGATGTCACTGCTAGCAGTAACGTCGGGGGTTGGGTTGCCTCCTTCCCTCAAATATGGCAAGGGGGGTTATGGCTAATCTTTGCGTTATGCTCGTGAACGGGTGCTGCTTGTGGTGACTGGTCATCTTGCTGACCATGGTTTTGTTGTTGTTAATAGTTTTAACTGTTTATTTATTTTATTCCGAAGGTCCTAGTTTAACATTTGTTACTTCTAGCTACAATTATGTGAACATAATGCCGCATTGCAAACGTAAGCGGGCACGCCCTTTATGCCTGGAGGCTTTAATTTAGGTTTTTAGTTCTGTTTATGTTTTTGTTTTTATTATTTATTTCTGCTTGAGTAAATTATTTTTGAATTTTTTTTTTTTTGTATATTGGCGTGTGCTAGCTGACATATGGCAAATATTTTAATTTTATGTTTCGTTATCGTAACTATTGTATAGAATCAAGTTCTTCTAACATAACAGACAGCTATGCTGCTGAGGAGTTTGTTGAGCCACTTCTTCTTCCCAGCTAAAGCACTAGGAAGTGGTGAAGAGCAAGCGTTTTGGGGGACTGTCTTATGTAATTTTGACGTTCAAAAAGTGCTGACACCAGCCTAGTTTGAATAAATGACTTTTGATTTTGATTGATTTTGATTTTATAAACTATTCCGATTCCAATACCAACAATAAATAAAATATGACTTTATCGGGATGCCAGTGTGCGCACACACACTATGGTTTCGTCCGTCACATGATTGAGTGAAAATAAAATAAACAGATGCACTACCTACTACCTTACATTTAGTTCTGTGGGATATTAGAAACTGATTTATTTATTTTATCTCGCTCATCAATACAGAGTCGATATAATATAAAGGCGATATCATATAATCGATATCAAATAGGTAGGCACATTAAACGCAATAGAAAAATGGACATCCGTAATTCCTTAATATTGACGAATGACAGAGGATTGTAAAAAATGGCGTACTTTACAATCAGAAACGTAAAAGTACTAATTATTGTTAAAAAAAAAACTATCCCGATATAAATATAATTTAAGTCCTATTCAAAAAAATATTTTTTATTTTAGTTATTTCACACTGTTAAATTTTTTGAGACACGAGAAATTTTTAAAGAACTATCCATGAGCATTGCTTTCATCCTAATCCGTTCAGCCATTTTAGCGTGAAAGCCTAACAACCAAACTTAAAAAATTAAATCTCTTCTCTTTATACTATTAGTTTAGATACCGACAAACTGAAAGAAAAAAAAACTGAAATGAATGCATAATGCTATAATATACGAGGGTCATTCTATAAATACTTAGCCTACAAAAAGTAAACGAAAATTTTGGAAAAGTGGGAATTTATTTTTCAACATAGTCTCCTTTTAGTTCGATACACTTAGCCCAGCGATGCTCCAACTTTTTTAATCCGTCCGAAAAATAGTTTTTGTCAAACTCTGCAAAATAGGCCTCCGTGGCGGCGATGACCTCCTCATTCGATCCATATCTATTCCCGGCGAGTGATTTTTTCAGATTAGGAAACAGAAAGAAGTCACAAGGGGCCAAATCTGGAGAATACAGTGGATGGGGCAGCAATTCGTAGCGTAATTCGACTAATTTGGCCATGGCAACGGCAGACGTGTGAACCGGTGCGTTGTCGTGGTGAAACAGCACTTTTTTCTTCGCCAGATGGGGTCGTTTATTCTTTAATTCGGCGTCGAATCGGCCCAATAAATCGGCATAGTAAAGCCCTGTAATTGTTTTACCCTTCTCGAGGTAATCGATGTAGATCACACCTTGTGAAGTCCAGAAAACGGTGGCCATAACTTTTCCGGCCGATTTTACAGTTTTCGCCTTCTTTGGAGCACGTTCCCCGGTCTGGATCCATTGTTTTGATTGCTCCTTGGTCTCTGGTGTGTACCAGTGGATCCAGGTTTCATCGACGGTCACAAAACGACGCAAAAACTCCGCTGGATTCCGCTTAAACAGCGCCAAACACGTCTCCGATGTGGTCTCACGGTTGCGCTTGTTTTCTGGTGTGAGTAAACGCGGCACCCATCGCGCCGACAGCTTTCTCATGCCGAGTTCCTCATGAAGAATATGATGCACTGTTCCTTCTGAAATGCCTACAGTCTCAGCTAGCTCCCGAACCTTCAATCGGCGATCTGCCAATACGTGATCATGGATTTTTTTAATGTTTTCCTCCGTAGCAGCTGTTTTCGGTGCACCTGGACGTGGTTCATCAAAAACCGACGTACGGCCACGTGCAAACTCGTTGAACCAATTCTTGACGGTGGCCATCGATGGAGAAGAGTCACCGTACACAGCATCCAAGCGCTCTTTGATTTCGATGCGCGTTTTCCCTTCCAAAAATAGGAATCGAATCACCGAACGATATTGCTCTTTTTCCATTTTTGTAAATCCGATCGACACGTTCGCTTCCATAAGTTGTCAAATTAAAACAAATGAAGGGATTGGAATGAAAATTTGAAAAAAGAATTAAAAAAGAATGTGCTACACTGTGGTAAAACTCTTTTGAAACTACAGCGCCCTCTGGCGATGAGGCTAGGTACTTATTGAATGCACCTCGTATATACAAGTTGAAGTGTTTACCACCCTTTTGCTACAAATCAGTAAAGGGTAATTGTCCCTAAATTAGACAATCATTCATCGTCCTTTGTTTACCTAGAGCGTAATATAATTCGGGAATACAATAGAGCGTCACAACTCGCATCCCAACCGTGACCCTTGGGTGTCGTAAAAGGTAACTTATCATGGAAGGCAATAACATCCTATGATCCTACCGTTTGCGAACAATAAGTCGAACAAGTACCAACTATGATAAGGTATTTGTTTGTCCAAATAATACTAGTTTACTTTTCTCCCCCGACCGTCTCGTGGTGGCAAGCGCAACTGCTGATCGTGGGTTCCTAGGTTCGATTCAGGTCGGACAAAGTGTTATTGGGTTTTTCCATGAAGAATTTCTTAGTAACACCCCGGAGTTTGTAAGTTGGCTATAAAAGTGACGGCAGAGAGAGTGCACCAGTGTCTGCGTACACACTTGTGGACTATGATATCCCTCGCGACGAAGGCTAGCCTGTGTTGTAATTTGTCGTCATAGCCTAAATACGGCGTGGAAGACTATATATAATTACTTTTTCCAGTTTACTTATCCGACAGTAAATAAATAGTGTGCTTCTACGATTGTTTACATTGTCTTTGAACGTATGCTATCGCATAACAAAGTATCCCGACTCACGGGCCTCTGTAAATGAATAGGTATTAACAAACAAACTGTTGTTATTTAAACATTAAAACCAGACACACAAAAACATCCATTGTTAACGTTGCATAGAGAAAACCTTTTGATTCGTGGAAAATTACCATTCCCAATTATGAAAACATTGACGAATACTTATTTTAAATTCGCTGTCGACCACATGAATGTGCTGTCGACACAAGATAATTCTGGAACCATTGTGTCACGACCAAGTAGGTTCAATAAATTCGTAAGCTTCGGAGGAGCGATCAAAAGTTTCTTGGAATCTTCGTTAAACGGGGCGGAACCGGCACTATTTGTTAAACCTCTCCCTTACTTCGTTTTGTTCAGGGACACTTAACCAACTACATCGTTCGGGAACCTCTGAAGTAACAAAGTTTAGACATTTAAGTTTACTTTAGTTACATTTTCAAAGAATATAATGATAAAACTTTGAAGGTTTCATTTTAAAACACTTGCACCTCATTCAAAATTGGATTTTATTAACATCCGAGGAACTCTTGCTTTGAAAATTAAAAGGCAAACTGAAATTATAAAAAAAAAATGTTTTCACTATTTTGTTTTCAATAGCTAAATATGTTTTTAATTTAAATAGATTGCATGTGAATCGAATAAAAACAATATCCGATCAAAATGTTTATGCAAATAAAATCTGATAGGTTTTTATTGTTAGTTGCTTTGATCGTAAATCCGGCCTTGGAGATGGATTGTACGTTCCTTTCGCTATACAATACACTTTATGGTTTGAATATAAAGGTATGTTTTCAAAGTAATCTTGGTATAACAACAGACACCCGATTTATGATGGATTATTGTGTCCAACTTATCGGAGGGTAAATTTAGAAGTTGTGTTCAAACTTTCGCAGTTTATGATGGAATTATAGTCTAAATTGCATAGTTTATGTTAAGCCCCCGTCCAAGTTAAACTAAGCGTCAAAATCATGATCCTAGTTAGTTTATTGGAAGGCCCTATGACTTCCGCCATCATAACTTTTGAAGACGAATATAATGCAATGGTAATAAGGGTAATAAGGGTTACAAGGAAGTTCCAATGCACTGTGGGTTGGGAGTACAGCCCAAATGCGTTCAGTCTTCCAAACTTTTATTTTAGTACAAACATAGCAGCCAACATTTTAGCCTGTGTACTGAAAATCCAATACTTCCAATATATTGTTACCACGAGGGATCGATACATCCGGAGCTCACAGTCGCGGGATATCCTACTAAGGCACGTTGATAAATCAAGTCAGAATTCTACAGACACCGAAAGGTGTTTCATTTCGTTTACTTGCGAAGGGAAGAAGGATGAAACCAATTTCCATCCAGGTCGAATTAACCTGAGTCTCTTCAATTAATTATTTCATTCGACAAAGGAAACGCGCGTGTAATGTTTAATGAGGGACATAATATAACAGGTACTCTCGAGAGGAACATTCGAAATATTTGCACAACATAACAAGTTTACTCTCAGAGACTAGGGCAGGGACCTACCCAAAAAAATTAAAGTAATGTATGCCCTTTCATGGACGTGTTTCTACTAAGTTATATTAAACGAAGAAAAACATTTTATATCACAGTTTCACTAAAGAAAAGTCAGTTAACTGGACAGTATCGCTACACTTTTAATTTACCGCTTTAAATTCTGAAACATTGATCCTTATTTGTAGAATTTTTAACGACAAAACTTTTCAAAAGACTCTTGCTTGTCTTAACTTTGACCATAATGCTGTCTTTGTATAATAAACTTACAATAATGTCAAAAGTGTTAATATTTATACGTAAATATTTTATGAATACAATGACAAACAATGTAGGCAAACATTATGTAAGAAGAATTTTCAATTACAGGTATTTTAAACAGCATAATTGATACGCAACGAGTGCATGGATTTACTGACATCTTAGTTTGAATAGAATTTACATAACATTTCTACCTGTGTAATAGGAATCCAATCTCGGCAAACTTAGGGTTGCTAATGACATAGTCGTACTATGATGGTTGTATGCAGAAGCAGTATGCATTATTAATGTCAGACACAAGCTACCCGATGACCCTTTCACGTTTCGAACATTTTGAAATATAGAGGTCATTAGCATAAATTGTAAACGATACATTCTGCAATGTGGAGGATGTACATCGATGTCTAAGTGCCTTTTTGTTCAGGGTTTTAATTTTGCTTTTTGCATATATTTTCATACTAGGAGCAGGTTTTGTCCAATCACATTACAAAGCTACAACATATTTATTTATCCATACTAATTTTTTTTTTTATATTAGTACTTTTACCGCGGACATGTTGGTCCGCGCCTTTGTTTACATGGTATATTTGTTTATAGATTTTCTCATTATACATTACACAATTACTTTGCTCCTACATCGGACACATTTGTTAATCTTACGAGCTTAACTTAAAATCTACATGAGTCCATCTTATTTTTTATTTTTTATTATTATTATCCCCTTTATTTCAATAAATACATATAAATTACATTTTTAAATATTAGAATATAAAATATATAAAAACAATTAAAATATAAAAAAATAGTAGCCAACCGGTATCGGGAACAGGGTCCAAGTTACCGGCGGTCAGGGTTCCAGAGAGAGAAACCTCCTAACAATGCGAGCCGTGTCCAGGAGTACCGCTTTCTGGATCAAGCCCTTGATCCAGCTGCCCAACCGGCCTTGAGCCTCCTTAGGTGTTGGTCGAGGCTCTTTGCTATCAAACCATTGGCTGTTATGACTATCAGTACAATGATCGCTGAGTCCACTTCCCACATGTCGACAACCTCGCGAGCCAAATCAAGATACTTGATTTGTTTATCTTTCTCGGCTTTCACGAGGTTCCCGTCATGCGGGACCGTTATGTCAACGATCATTGCATGCCGCTCTGATCGATCCACCACCACTATATCAGGCTTATTGGCAACAATAGTCCTGTCAGTGATGATGGATCGATCCCAGTACAGTGTGACATGTCCATCTTCGAGAACTGGGTCGGGCACATACCTGTAGTACGGCACTTCTGATTCCACAAGGCCGTATTTCAGAGCAAGTTGCTGGTGGATAATCCTGGCTGTGTTTATGCAAGTACTCCTCGTTAGCTAGACGAGAACACCCGGAGATAATGTGTTTAATTGATTCACCCGGACGGTGGCATGCCCGACAGATGTCAACCGTGCCGTCTTTCACAATAAATCTCCGGTAGTTGTTCGTCATCATAACTTCGTCCATAATTGCACAGACAAAACCTTCAGTTTCCCCAAAGAGGTCGCCGAAACGCAGCCAGGCTACGGACGCTAGAAGATCTACATCGGGTCCATGTAGGGCCCGGAAAAAGCGTCCGTGAAGCTCCTTACTCTGCCATACCTCCATGCGATCATTAGTGTCAAGCACTACAGGCTTGCGCCAGTTCTCTTTAGCCAAGGAGAGCGGCGTGAGGTCCTTGTCCACCGCGACCACATCTCGATGCATTCCTACGTCGGGTTGTAGGAAATATTCCCTGAGACTGCATATCTCGCGATTGTGGAGGGTCTTAGCGTTTAAGAACCCTCAACCTCCACACTTTCGCGGGATATACAGTCTCATTACCGATGACCGTGGGTGATGCATTTGATTTGCAGTCAGCAGCGTACGGACGCTCCTATCTAGGACGTCGAGTTCGGTCTGAGTCCATTTGTGTACACCGAAAGAGTACATCAAGACTGGCATGACCCAACCGTTGAAGGCGCGCACCTTGTTTCCGCCTGATAAGAGACTATTAAATACTTTTTGCGGCATGCGACGGCGGCAAAAGAAGCGCTCCCTCAACGATTGTTTCATGTCAGCAGCATTGATGCCTAATGTTTCCGACATACCCAAATACTTGTAGGTTTCGGTTGAGGAGAGGGATCTAAGGTGTATAGAATCCGTAAGTTGGGTTCCCACGGATTCTATAATCCCTCCTCGCTTCACATGCATGACTGCACATTTGTCCACACCAAATACCATCCTGATGGCGCTACTGAAGGTTTCTGTTACTTTCAGTAGCTCCATCAGTTGCAAATTGTTGGGGGCAAAGAGCTTTAGGTCATCCATGTATAGGAGGTGAGATATAACCTGACCGCCTCTTCTCAATCGATAGCCTATACCTGAATCCTCCAGCAGTGTGCTTAGAGGATTCAGGGCTAAGCAGAACCAAAGCGGACTCAAACTGTCACCCTGAAATATGCCTCGCTCGATCCTTATCGACTCGTTATTCCTCTGGATATTTCGACATCCTGGATATCGAAGGACCGTCCTCCATTGCCTCATACATGACATCAGGAATGTGCGTAGAGTTGTATTTACTTTATACAACTCCAGCACCCCCATGAGCCATGTATGTGGTACCGAGTCATAGGCCTTCTTGTAGTCTATCCAACATGTCGAAAGATCCTTTCGGGAACGACGAACCTGTTGGCTAATGGCCATATCAACGAAGAGCAGCTCCTTAGTATCGCGGGATCCGTTCCGACACCCATTTTGATAGACAGGCATGATGGAATTAGTGTCTACATGATTGTAAATTTTAGCTCTCAAAATGTATGTAAGAACCTTATAGACCGTTGGTAATGATCGGCCTATAGTTTTTGGGTTCCGCGGTACTACCTGATTTATGGAGCAGGTGGGTAACTCCTGTCGTTAGGAACTGGGGTAGCAAACCAGACTCCAAAGCAGTCTGATACTGAGCCACCAAGCAAGCGTGCGATCCTATGAACCATTTGATCCAGAAATTGTGCAGCCCGTCCGGCCCTGGAGACTTCCAGTTGGGCAGCGGCCGGACTGCACGAGCTACATCTTGGGGGCAAATGGTAATAACCCCCATTTCTGGTATCGGATCGCAGGCTCGCTCGACTTTTCTAGTCCAATCACCTTCGGTGTGACTGAAACGCACCGACCAGATATTGCGCCAAAAAGAGCATATGACATCATCATCTGGTAGGCGCGTATCAGCCACACCTTGGTATGGTCGCTCCCAAGGCCTATAAACCCACCTTTCATCACTCTGGAAGGTGCGGTTCTGGGTGTATCGGTCTACTCGCCGCTTATATCTACGAATACGGTTTGTCCATGCATACACTTTCTGCTTCAGGAAGTCTATGCGCTCTGTGACACGGGACATATAATCCTGAGGGCTGGTATCAGTCCCTGAGAATGCCCGCCTCAAAAAGCGCATCACTCTAGGGCAAGTTTTGCCCTCCCTGAAGCAGATTAGTTTGCTGATGAGGGGTCTGGCCCCACCAATACGACGTTCAACTCTGTACTGCCAAGCTGGTACAGCTGGTTTCGGTCGTGTAGCTCTAGAGTGACTAGCGAAATTGACGTGAGCTACACGACATGCCGCTACAGCTTCGCAGTACAGAATCGAATGAGTATCGGTGAGGTCTGCGCAGTCATCAAAATAGTTTGACAACTGCGATTCAAGAGCCGCCACCAGCGCCCTATTTTGGTTATGCATGGGCAAACGAGGTAAGCGTGGCCTAAGTTCGGCCGACATGAACCGATATTCCCGAATCGCACCCTCCAGAGCACACCTCAATTCCTCACTGCACTGGGTACTTACGTTTGTAGCCCTGTCAACACCACCCGCATCAGCTTGAAGCGCCTGACTTGTGGTGAGTCGTGGTGGTTCCACAACTGTCTGCAACGGGGGTATGATGACATGGCTACTCTGCATTTCACTTCGCAGGCGATCAAGTACAGTGTCATCCAACATATGATTACGCTGGATGACCCGCACCTGATCTGATAGTCGTTGTATAGTAACGTTGACAGCTGGTTCAAGCACCTGAAAAAGAGAGAGCATCCGAACGCGGTACGCGGTCAGATTGTTTCCGCCCTCTGTAGCCCCATAGTATGAGCGCATGACGTTTGCGTTGATGGATCTTGTCCATCTCATGCGCTGCACACTTCCGCCGGGAGCTGGGACCCTATCAGAAGCCGGTGGGCCTCGAGATCTTAAACCGTCCGGCGGCCGGCGTCCTCCCCGTCGACGAGCAGGTGATGGCGTCGTGGGCGGTGAGAAATACTCTTCGCTCGAGCTCGACGCAACTACCGCGGCCAGTGTCGTCACAGCGCCCGCAGTGGGGCTGGGTACCGGCGGCGGTGAGGCGGAGCTGAGCGACGAGTCCGGAGGTGGTGGGCGTGCTCGACGTGCAGCTGATCTTGTCAACATAATATCTTAAGTTTCATAATTTTCGACCGATCTATTTTAAATAATTGTTTCTCATTTATGTTTGGTTTTTCTGGTCTCTTTATTAGATTTCTAATAGTCTTCCGATTTTGGGTTTGGTTTCTTATGGAAAGAGCTTGTAAAATGGGTTGAAATTATTACTATAGATGAAATTTGAAAATTTGAAAAATAAGATGTCTTGTTGACACTGTGTTGCCAGCTTATTATTATTATTATTATTGGAACGAAGTTCCGTATCGCGCGTTGCGAAAGGGGGCTAGACGGAAAAAATTAAGACCAAAAGTTGTAACGACACTTTTAATCAAACTAAAAGTTGTAACGACACTTTTTGCTACATTGTTGTAAGCTGTGCGGCGTGCGCGTGTTTCTCTGCAGACAGAGACACAGATTGATTGGTTGGTTGGGTGGTTGGTTGGCTGATTGACTGACTGATTAACTGACTGATTGACTGACTGATTGACTGACTGATTGACTGATTGACTGATTGACTGACTGATTGACTGACTGATTGACTGGTTAATTGACTGTCTGATTGACTGGCTGATTGACTGATTGATTGATTGATTAACCTAAACTTGTACAAATCCCTTAAACCTGCCTGCGTGACAGTTTATCGGCAGGTTTGGCGGTCGTATTAAACAATTTAATCAAACATCTAAGTAGGACATTGCATTAAGTAGTTCAGTTTTTGGAACGAAGTTTTGGAACGAAGTTCCTTATCGCGCGTTGCGAAAGGGGGCTAGACGGAAAAAATTAAGACCAAAAGTTGTAACGACACTTTTTGCTACATTGTTGTAAGTCGTGTGGCGTGCGCGTGTTTCTCTGCAAACAGAGACACAGACAGAGTGCATATATACATATATAAGGTGTATCTATTCATACACGAAATATCTGAAGGGGTCATTGTACTCATCATTTTGAACAACTTTTACTACCGGACCAAACCTGAAATCGCGAAAAAATATCAGCTGTTCCCTACATTTTGACGAGATATGCGAACATAAATGTAGGGAACAGCTGATATTTTTTTTCGCGATTTCAGGTTTGGTCCCATAGTAACAGTTGCACATGCACATGTGGATACGATATATGTGTGTTTTTTTTTTTAATTATATTATATACTATTTAATACACAAGCATTACAATATTGGTAGGTTAGTATGTTTTGATGTTATGACTTTGTTACTTCTGTTATTACACTTCTATTGCTTTTTTTTACAATTATTGCTTATTATGTTAATACACATTTAACGGAGAGCTGACTGCATAACAGTGTGAGCCGACCAGCCCAGGCCGACGGCATCCGTTCACGGACATGACGTGCACATCCGCGCCGTTTAGTTCAACCATATTTTAGGGAACTTAACGGCCGGATACACAGCGACACCATCGGCTGGACATTTACGTGAGTATGACAGAGTCACTCCGCCATGCAGTTTTACATTTCTACTACATATTTCTACAATTTTACAATTACTATTTTATATATACAGGGGTTACAGTTTTTTAGGGATGTTTGATTAGTTTGGTTTGGGTTTGGTCTGGAATTTTAATGGGGACTTGTTAGGTAGTGTTCAGGAGTTTGTGTGGTGTCTACTGACCAGGGACTTCGCTAACCGGAGCAATGCTTCCATGACAACTACATCTCGATGCTGCATGGCCGTCTTCAAGTTGTAGTCGATGACGGTTTTAGTCAGCGCATCCATTGCTTTCTTTGCAAAGCGGCCTGTAGCGTCGTCGGCGTCGTTGGTGTAATAGACGCAACTGACTGTGTGTCTCGACACCGCCACTACCGCATGGGAGACGCTGTTGTGAATTTGGCGCCTCCTGGGCTTGGTGTTTATAATGATGACGCTGTCGTAGGTCAACCCCTGAGCTTCGTGTATGGTCAAGGTGCGCGACCCTTCGCCGGACCCATATCCCCGGCTCATAAGAGAGGCTTTCTCCTCTTGCGTATGAACCAAGAATAGGGTGTTTTGGGCTGTACTCGGTATTTGCGCTCCTGTGTAACCTTCCACCCTCTGAGAGTGGACCCGTGAAAGCGACGACTTGGAGGAGTATATACCGGGATATATCCTGCTCAGTGCATAGGCCACATCCATTGGTTTGCGGTGTGTGCAAAACAGCTCCCGCGTGGTGCCAGCCACCAGGTTTGGACGGGTATATCTTAACTCGAATAGGTTCTCTCTGTCCAAAAATGGAAGCTGGTTTAAGTCTCCGATGAGGATGATCTCGCTTGCTCCTGACAACTTTACTGCCATTACTATGATCCAAAGTGGTTCAGCAGAGCCTCGTCTACCGTAAGACGGTAGCATCTATCTTGGCTTTTGAACCCGTTGGCTAGAATTGAGGCCATAGTGCGCACCTTTGTCTTTACTCGGTCTCCTAAGCGGTGCGCAAGCTTCTCCCTGAGATCTTTGGCAGCCCTGAGATCTTTGTCGTGGTGGCAACGACGTCCTTCTCCTCATCGAAGTGCTTCACCACCCAGGTTGTCTTGCCGCAGCCCGGCACTCCATTTACCCACTCGATTTTGGGTACCGCCCAAATTTCCCGCGATGCTGGGGTGTCCGAAGTCCCCAAAATGGACTGAGCCATTTCGAGGATCTTATCGTCCAGCATGATTTTGGTACATTTGGCGGTAACCACCATCGGGTCGCCGTTCGGTGCGTTGAACCTGATTTTTCCCAAGTGCTCCGTTTTCTCCTCGTCCAGGGCTACAAAACCACTCTTCGCGCTGTAGGCTGCCATGTACGAACCGGTCATTTTCCCTTTAATGACATGGGATGTGACGTTGTCGTACACTGCTGCCTCTGCTTCCTCTAGTAGTACCCTAAGTAGTCCTTCTGAGTCTCTCTGGAAGGTCTGCAGGATCTTTCTGCATGTCATGAGATTAACCTCTCTGGTCGCTCTCACGATTGCCATGTACTCGAGGAAGGCGCTCTTTACGTGTTCCGTGGTTCCCAAATTCACGGCGAGGGTCGGCGGGCTGACTTGCCCCTTTTCGGCTCTTGTAGGCAGAGGCTTCTGCGGTGTTGATTTTTTGGGGCTCTTTTGAAAACGTCTCCGCTGTCGATTCCTGTTGGTGGGATGGTGATGCGTGGCTGGTGCTTGGGAGCAGAGCACTAAGGAAAGTGCCGAAGGCTTTCAAGCGACTCCTCGACTTGGCCCGGTCCCCCGGGCTAGATGACTTGCTCTGCTTCTTTGCAGCTTTTTCGGCGGCTGCCTTCTGCTGAGTCCTCTCAGAACCGCTTTCAGTGGTCCATACTAATATTATAAAGCTGAAGAGTTTATTTGGTTAAACGCACTAATCTCAGGAACTAGTGGTTCGAATTGAAATATTCTTGTAGTGTTGGATAGTCCATTTATCGAGGAAGTCTATAGGCTATATAACATCACGCCAAGACCCATAGGAGCATAGAGAAAAACGTCACGAATTATTACGATACGAAGTACTCGCACGGGCAGGCGATTCGAAGCGACGGGGTGGACCAGGGGAGCAAGAAATTTGACACGAACGAAGTCGCGAGCAGAGGCTAGTTAATGTCTAAAGATTATTATTGTCACTGGGCCTGAATTATGGATTAGTACGTGGATGTATATAGAATCTTAAATACTGGACTGTCTAGACTTTAAAAGAGACTGATCTCCGAGTTTGTTCTGGCCTTTCTTCTTAGAGTACTCAGATAGGAAACGCCGACTTCATCTAGTTTAAAAAATATAATAGACGTGTAAAAGTGTTTGAACAAACCTATCTACAGATTTAAAATCATTTTAGTAATTATAACGAAAGTTCTTGTTCAAACCTATAAACAATGTTTATTTTATAGGTCACGCCAAAAACCTTTGTTTGTGGCTTGTGTTCAGCGTTTTCTGAATTAATAAATGTTGCCAAAAAAAGGTCTTTTAACAGAATTAAAGTTTTTAAGTAAATGTACTTTGTTAAAACTGTGAACACTCTAATCTAGGTTTACTGCTCAGTGTAGAAAAAATAAGCTTTCTGTAATGCGTCTTTTGGGCCTACTAAAACCACAGACAACTACATTATAGAATATGTTCAAAGGTCTTAAACAAACAAACTTTTTTTGTGTACTTTTTAATGTAATCCTTATTTATTTATTGAGGACGTCCAACAAAAGATGTCGGTACAGACTCCAAAAATATGTTTGTCACTCTTGTTTTTGTCTACTCGTTGTACGATAGAATCTGCTTTATGAATAGATATCTAAAGTAGTACACCATAATGCTGAATTTGCTCATCATTATAAAGGGTCAAATTAAATTAGCTAACGGAAGTCCACAGATGTGATGGATATCGATATCTAAACATGGTAAAAAAAGGAATTCATTTAATGGCGTTTTTTATGGGGCCATCGACTGCTAACTGCGGTCAGTAAGTTTAAATAAAGTGTAGTAACTTGAAATATCAGTTTAAAAATCTGTACGTTTACGAAAATTACAATTTGCAAAAAGGTTTTGTCTGGTGTATTTTCTCCTTCAATTAATAAATTATTCACTTTAAAAGAAAAAGTACTTGATCGTGAGACAACCCCTTACATAAATGATTTGTCTGTCTCGATTTTGTATCACCCAGGTATGTGCCCCAATTGAATGAAATAGGGATGGTCGTAACCTCTTCATACCTATAAATTAGTAGTGAAACGCAAAAAGCAGAGTGTTGTTGCCAGGAGAATTGTTCTGAAATGGCTGGAATGGCGAGGAAACTCGCGTGCAATTGCAGTTTCTAAAGTTTTTGGCCGCAGTTACGTTGCAAAAAGACGACTTCATGATATACTAGTTCCTGGGAGCTTCTTGTAACCGAGCGAATTGGTAAATGGGGTAACCTCTATCATTTCTTAGTTTTTAACGCTAATATCATATTTTTCGAACAATTGCGCTTTATAACCAGTCGACTGTATGTAGCAATAGATAGATCGGTAGGTCCTTAATACTAGAATCAACAAAATTGATTCACTTCTATGCTTACACGAGTCAAGTTAAAAATGCCATTAAAAATAAGTCACGATCTTTCAATCTCCTACTTTGTTAATAAGTATGTGTCCATACTACCTACCCATTATCCTAGGATAAACCTAACGATGTCTCTGTGGTTTCCTTGGTAACCACTGTTTGAGTATCCCGGGTATTACAGCAATTTTACTAAAACTGGGTAGCTGTTCGTGCCAGTTCAACAAAAACTGTGCATTCCTAATTAAGCTAGAAAACTGGGTATGTACTAAAAAGGGTTTGTAAGTACGTAAGTAGGTAGTTTTTAGTTAAACTAATGGCACGTGGAAGCGAAAGGGCGAAGTTTATTTATCTCTGTGCTAGATTTCTACAGCTCTATACCTATGTATTTTTCGAACAATATATTCCTATGTGGCTACATTTGTAAGCTTCCGTATTTTACCAAAGAACTGAGTTCCACGTACAGTTGCAACAACAAGATGGAAATTGAAAGACGACATTCAAATAGTACACCTATCCAATATGCATGCGCCCAAATAATACCATCCTACCGGATGTAGGACAGAACGTCCTTGTATTATCTTGGGAGCCATGTTTGCTTACCTAAGATTATGTGGGGAAGATTGCCAAGCGACTGCCACTATTTATTTTATATCCCACACGTAGCTTAGTGTAAATAAGGTCACATACTAAATGTTATTGGATGGAAGATCAGCAGCGATATTCTGTTGAAGTTAGGTACTTCCGCTACTTGTAGGTAAGTTTTCAGCACTTCTGAATTCTCTTAGAACTAAATTTTAGTACTAACACCTGAAAGTTTATTTGCGGAAATGAGTTCGGTAGGGATTGAGTTTTTACAGAGGAGCCCGAAAAAAATTAATCATGAGCGATAAACGAACATAGGTCTTCGGTAAGAAAATAAATCTTTTGACGAACTTTACGCCCTTTTTTTAATATTCATTTCTGTAATTGCATATTCGATTTTACAAAAGATTAGGCTTCCAGACATAAACATGAAACGCACGTAGCAGGTGCACGAACAGCCATCCTAATTGCGTAACATAGTCACGGTAACAATACCTTTCATTTTGACATAATTTTATTGAGTAAACTACGAGACTACATTTTTGAAATGAAATGAAATTGGCATAAGGGCCAGCAAAGGATGATCTTGAAATGATTAAGCCATGACTCTTTTTGGTGATGCCAAAATAAAACCGTCTGTAACTGCAAATGTTTGACGCAATTAGGGTGCTTAACTAATTTGTTCTGAACCTCTACAAATATTAAGCAATTCCATGAGGGTCAACCTCACGACCCGGGCCCAACTTTCAGTCTAACATAATTTACAAACTATTCATGACCTTTACACAGTAGGCATTCTTTTGTTCTTGCAATATTTGTTGACGTACCCGCCAACCAGATTCATTACCGCATGTTGGCACTTTAATAATAAATTACTTAGGTAGCTGGTTTATAACGTCTTTAGTGAACAATAACATAACTTTTACAGAGTAAAGAAAAAATCCCGAAGGAGCAAATATAAGTGAATCTAGTAGCTACTAAGAGCAGATTAAATTTAAATAGAAATCCGGCAGATCGCCAACTCAGCTTTCCGTGGAAAATTATAATTGCAATTACTAAGGTCATTGATTTTTTAATATAGCCATAAATTTGTACATACCTATACATGTTAGTAGGTACAGACTACATATAACCTACATGTATCACAATCATATGTAATTTAATCAAATAGGATTCATCCTAAAGTTAGCGCATACAAGTTTTGTCCACCTAAACTTGACTACACTCCGCCTAAGCCTTCGGCATACACAAGTCCGTAAATAAAGCATAATCTTGTTAAAGCAAAGTTAATGAAGAATAATTATCTTAGCTACCTTGTTGCACAGTTCATCTAAACTTACCGCGATGTCTAGCATTAACTAAGGTATTGTTAACACCATACAATATTGAATTTTGTGAGCAAGGCGGCGAATTTGCATCCCCACAACGTTAATAAATTATTCCAAGTTTCAACTAGCACACGATATTTAAAAACTTGCAGATTTAAGACGTAACAATACACGAACTGTGCAAAGGATTTATGCAAAACAATTTCTGAACAAAACAAAGATTTTCTTTCCTTTGTTTTTTGTCCCCAAATATTTGTGAAAAGAACTCTTTTTCCATAATTGAGTACCCAAGATGATTGATAAGCGCTCCAAGAATGTAGTAGGATACAGGGAAATATTCTATATATTGCTTTTTGTCAAGATAATGTAATATTAAAACTGATGATATAAGAAATAGGGACATGTGAACGATCTGTAGTATGTGCTTGTATGTACGAGCTTTTAGTAGAAGGGTTTCGTTACTGGGGCCGGATTCCGAATAGACATTGTGATGGATGACGTTTACAGCCACGATTTGGTTTGGGGACTTCTGGCTGATCGCACAATTTGCCGCCTAATTATGCTTTACGTCTCGAGCATAAGCTCCAGACGTAGGTAAAGAGTTACTTTCCCTTTGAGCCTAATTGATGTTATGAAATCTTATCTTACAACTGGTAACCGTAAACTGACATGATTCTGTCTGGTAATTTTTGAAATCTAAGGTTTGTTCTACGAGCTGAACAACCGAGCACCAGCAAAATTCAAGTATTCCTAAATTAGACTAAGGTCGTTCCTAGTATAAAACAAAGGACTAATTTCGACGCAGTTTACAATTTGTAACCATTGCTTTTTTTTTGGGAGGGAAATCATCAAATGACTTCTCCCGCTCTGGGTGGAGCAGGAGGGCGTGTCAGACTTTTACTGACTAAAACCCACTCGTGTTCCCTCAGTTAGCTGTGTGCCAGGGGCCGCAGTATCTCTTTCGAAGAACCCACACCCCTGGCAGGCATCGGACAGCGAGCTACCCATTACTCGCCGTCCGCAAGCCCACCCCAACGGTGGCCGGGAATCAGCCTGGGATTTCCGACGCCCAGGGCGTCTCCTGCGCCTCCCTCTTCGCGAGCATTATTGCTTCGTAGAAGGAGGTGACGGCTACCCATGCACTCTCGCTCCGTACCATGGCCTGGACCAGAGACGGACGCGAGAGATCGCCACCGCCGATCGCCTCCACGATAACACGGTGGTGCTCCGCCCAAGCCGGGCAGACCTCCACCGTATGCTCCATCATGTCCTCAGGGCATTTGTAACCATTGTTTACCGATAGTAGTTCCGTAATAAGAATCGTATTTTACTAACTTACTTTCATTACTTTCTGCCGTAACTATATTGCTCCGGGCTACAAGCTATTTTCGCCATAAGGAAATGATAAATGGGTTGATTCAAACCCGTGTAGGGCGTGACCACAATAAATAATTATATTGTATATACTAAGAGAAACCCCACATACGTCTGACTGTCCACTTTCTATTTCATGAAAATATATTGTCAGCCTATGAGAAAGCAAATGTATGTAAGTTTCGGTAAGCTGGAAATATGTTCACCCAGAAGGAAACAAACTTTACTGTAGTGCCCGCTCCTCATGTTCAATACGTACCTAAATTAACGTTTTGCTTGCCTACCTATCATACGATCATGTGCTTCTAAATTGTGTCATTAATTTAAAAAATAACAACCGACTTCCGAAAATTCACTACAAAATGAAAAATAACTTTAATTTCGGAAGTCCGTGACTTTGGATATGTTTTTTTTTTTATTTGTTGTCACCGCCTTCCGAACTTAAAGTTATTTTTCACTTTTTAGTTATAGTAGCTACCCCACTAATTTGAAATTTCATCATCCTTGGGGTCAAAACAATGCATATTTATGCGATAGCAGCAATCGCGGTTGAATTACTGTTATTTTTTGAAGAGTTTCGTTATCTGTCTCTGAAACGCATCATCAGATCTATATGAAATTAAAATGGGACTACACGGAAAGCACCAGCTTTAAAATAAGAAAATAATCATCAAAATTGGTTCACCCAGTCGAAAGTTCTGAGGTAACAAACATGAAAAAACAACATACAGTCGAATTGAGCCCCTCCTCCCTTTTTTTGTTTTGAAGTCCGCTTAACATGGGCAGCTGCGAGGTATTTGTGTAACACACTATAACAGTAGAAATGTCTTTCATTTTGACAGTTCAACAATATTCAGTGCGTTATTTACGTGATTGAGAAGACGAATTTTTCGAATAAATGATTATGATGCAATGGATTAGCAATATCCTACTAAATTATTCAGATTTTGATTGTGTAGTGCATTACGCAATTGGGATTCTGGTTCTATAAACACTCTAAACACAGATTTACCTGAAGGTACCTACCTAACTAAAAACTTAAAAGATGACAGGGTAATCTACCAAAGCTTAAGCTTTGATATTTGTGAAATGTGAGAGAAATTTTAATCTTTAACAGATTGTAAGACATGATTATAAATCCGAAATTATTATCTTCTACTAGCTGACCCGGCGAACTTCTTACCGCCAATAAAGTTGTCAAAATAAAATAGTTGCTTTTGCTACTTTCCTTGCAATTTCTTTATATTTTCTCACCGTTTAAACCTTCCTTGGTTTCAAACCCAAAATTAGCCAAATCGGTCCAGCCGCTCTCGAGTTTTAGCGAGATTAGCGAAAAGCAATTCATTTTTATATATTTAGATAAGTAGGTATCTACCTATACTTGAAATGTAGGTAAGCAAAAAAAATTAGAAGCTGGCCGTTGCTAAGCGCATCATTGGAGAGCGGCTGGATCGATTTGGCAACTTTTTTTTGTTATATTCCGTAAAATTTAAAAATCGGGAAATACTGTAAGTGCTTCTCTCTATAAGATGCTTGTATGAACTCAAGAACATCTTCAAATGAAAGGACACCGTCTATTGGGTCAGCTAGTAAATGATAGAATACATTATTATGACGGGAACACCAGATAGATTAACAAAGCATAATCATTTTTCGCCTGAATGCCTCCTGTTTTAATATTAGAAGCCATGATTAATATTAATTACTCAAGTTAGATTGTTTTCGTAGCCACCGACTGAAACAAGATATTATGAACATTTCTGGAGGAGATGACCTTCTGTTGCTACATCGTGATCTCTGAACACAATATGTACGCTACTAGAATTAAATAAGTAAGTAGATAAGTAAAAGTAACTTTGGTACGTAGGTGAAGGCCGAAAGTAAGTAATTAAGTATGTTTGGATTCGGTTCATAAACCTTTTATCCTGAACGTAAAAACTTTGGTCACCTGAAGCTGAATAAAAACTGTTGGTTATAATGTATGTAATAAAAACTGTTGCGAAAATTAAACTTCGAATTTTCATAATAACTTAACGCGAATTCAGGGTCAACACATTTTTGTTGTTAGACTTATGTGGCTCCCCGAAAGTCGATGGAGCACAATGTTTATTTACACAAACCGATAACATCGTAAAACGTAGGTAGGTGGGTACTAATGACATTTCGATGACCATAACAAGTGGCTTTACTCTGATGAATGAAAAGCTAACGAGGTCGACAAGCAGATAGAATTAATCACGTGAGTAAACAAATAGTGATCTATGAAAGAAGAGATTTTAAAAGCAATATAGATAAACCTATCTAAATCAAAACCGACAAAGTGCGTGTTGGGCTCCGCACGATGAAGGATTTCGTAGCTGGCATATCCGAAAAACAAACTTAACGCTGTAGTTGCAAAACATGGTCTCCCATACAGCGATATACGTCACAGTTAATATTCTCCAACTGCTTTGAGTTTTTAATCGCAATTTTTTTATGTTGTAAAACTACAAATTAATAATTCCAGGACTTCTTCATACTTGTTCTGTGAGATCATCCTGTTTGCCAAATTTCATGATACTAGGTCACGGGAGGCACTCTATAGGTTTTGATTTATTTGCGAGTATCAAAATATGATGCTATAAAAAGCCATTTATGCTTCTTTTCTTATTGCATTGACAAAGAAGCCTGATTTTTGTACAACTCCATGGACCCTCCACGATTCCTCCACGCATTCCTGAGAAAAACTGACAGGCCTTGACAGACTGATAGACAGTCGGACAACGAAATCATAAGGGTTCTGTTTCTTCCTTTTGAGGTACGGAACCCTAATACCTGGAACCCTAAAAAAACATAGGTACAAAAGTGTTCGTATCTATATAGTTCTACGCGATTCCAAGAATCAGAGCATTGTTCTTAATGATATTAACAAAAACAGACATGGACATGACAAGTACGTATTGTACACATTACAACAATATACGTCCCCACTTAATTGGGCACATAGCTTACATAAACATGCAATATTCCTTCCTCTGCAGTATCATAAAACGTCCGCAATTAATATTCTTTAATTTTCGTCTGTTTCAGAAGCGATCACAAACAAACATCCAGAAGCCCTCGCAATTTGGGAAAGTGCCGATTAAAGCAAGAAAAGCAAGCTGATAACCTCAATTTGAAGTGCAAAGCAATGTTAGCACTGCGCAAACGTTAATGGTTGAAAGTGTAAATTGTCTTGAAGAATGTTCCGCCGGCGTGTTTCTAATTCGAAAACAATTGTGAGCTTCGCCGCGAGCACCTCTAAGTTGATACAAACATTCTCCAAGACTCGGCTTTGGAATATTTAGTACATCGAAAGCCCATTAAGACAACTGATTTTCTTTTGTGGTTTGCGCAAGAAAAATACAACAGAAATGTTGGGTTTTTTGTTGATTTGAGAATGATTTTACTAACAATGATAAATCTACTACTTTCTATGTAAGTACACTTACAATACTTTATAATAACAGTGACATTTCGAAACACCCGCTTAATTGACATTCACACGGACGTAATAAAATCGCGGCTGGATTTTTTAGCGCACTGGATCTGCAACCAGCGCCCTAATTGCGTAACACACGGTCAATCACAATTTGAATTATTTTAAAACAGATTGCTAATCCATTGCTTCATTTGTTCGAAAAATGTATCTGCTCAACAACATAAATAACGCATATTGTTGAACTGTCAAAATGAAACAGATTATGATTTATTGTGTGTTACGACAATGAGGGTTTTCATGAATATTCAAGCCACCAGTTGGCGCCACTTTTACCAAAAGGTCTTCCAGTTCTACAATGAACTTAAAATATTTGGTGTCATTCGTTTCATTCTTTCGTTCACCATTCAGTCCGTAGGCGCTGTGACACTTTTGACAGGTGCCCAGACCTGACATCTCAGTGCTGCCACCTAGTGAACGTCATTTTAGAAAACCCTCATTAGCACGGCACGCAAACTTAGAACAAAAAATGTACACCGTATACTCTATGGTTGGAAGAAACGAACTAGACAGGCCTCCTCACCCCCTTCTATCATTCTTCACCCCTTTTTCGCCAGGTGCCAAAACCATAGACCATTTACAAATGTCACTGTCAAATTTAGGCGGTTTTCGAATAATTTTTCAGTTTTCCGCTTGTGATATTTATTTACCGCCATTACAGTTTTGTTGTTGATCGAGTGAAGTTTGCGTTGATTAATTTCCGTACCATCTTATCCTCTCAGTGATTAAGTCTAAGTACTCATTTGACTTCCTTTCTTGTGAAACACATAAAAAAGAAATTGAAAAGGCCTTCCTTGATCATGTGTTAAAATTAGTAATTTTCAACTGGTGTTGTATAATAAATAAAATAATAAAAGGCACAGATATATCCCCATTAATAGGAAAATCTCTTCCGAGAATGCAACTTAAGGCATATAATAAATATAAAACTAAATTTAAAAAATAAAAATCTTAATAAGTATTTGTTGTATCATTTACATATTTCTCAGTAGTTCCCTGTAATTTATAAGTTTTACATTATTGGGTTTGAGCTACGAACAAAAAAAAAAGATCTGGAAACTACCTACAAAAGGGTAATTGAGGCTTTCTGTATGAGCCTTTGCCTAAAACTTAACAACTAAATTAAAAAAAAAACGAACTGTCATGTTTTAAACTTCCAACTTTTGACATCTCTACTGACCATTTTTTCTCTATGGGAGTGGGTCGTCTGATACGTAGTATCTCTATGTAGTCTGTGCTCATTAGGGTACAGCCGCTTAGCGCCGACAGTTGAAAATCAATCAAGTTGAGACTCACTCGCGCTGCACTGTTGGATTCACAATGCTCGGTTCAACACCGAGAGTTTAAAATCCAGTGCGCGAAAAAATCCCGCCGTGATTTTATGACGCCCCTATGTCGACTTGTAAACAGAAATGTACTTTCATTGGAATACAATTTAGTTCACTGTGAAATTACACAGATAGCAAATCGTTTTATTTATTAAAAAAGCATCCGCTATTTTTAAAACCTGTTTATAATTTTACTATATTATAGACTGGCTGTTAAGCGGGAAAAAAACTAAATTACTTGTGGTAAGTTTAAAAAGATTTTATTTATTTATTTTAAACTGATTTAACGGACTTACTGATTTTTTGACATTTGAAGACCAGATAGAATAATGTAGGTACCTAAGTCGAACACGTAAAAAGTTTTTATGTAATAAGTATGCTGTCGTAGTGTTCCTCATAAGCGAGGAAATTCCTAAAGACTGTCTTAAGTTAGTGCGTACATTATTTATCACAACTAATAATTTACACTATGAAAGTGGTTCTACCACGTTCTGCCTAACATTATTATGACAAAGATTGTCTGTTAATAAATATAAATACCGAAGTCAAAAGCTTTAGCCTTAACGAGTGTTATGCAATGTATTTAAGAACACAGTTTAATTTCCTCAAGCCACTGTAAAATTATTATGATTTCACTTAGCGTAGCTTCTACAATTTTCAGTTTTTAACGTAAAATAATTTAGATTAAGTTAGCAAATCCATTTCGTTTGATAAGAAAGAATTAATCCAAAACATAATTGTCATTAATGAGGACATGTCATTACGGCGTACACAACAGTTCATTAACGTTATTCATAAGTACAATTTTTTTTTATGACACCCGGACTAGTCTGATGGAGAGGGTAATATTTCACGAACCCTAATAAATTTTTCCTTTTTTATAAGTACGTACACTTTTAGACACACATAAAAAAATATTGTGTCTGTGAAATCCCCACGCTTTCAAATAAAAAAAAACTTGTTCGATGCATTTAATGTTACATCTCTCTTTTAAATGCCGGTGAGCTTCACACAGGCATTTTGCACGGGTTAACTGTTTGGAATCAAAACATATTCAACGCGTTGGAAAGTCCGAACATATTTTGTTACAACAAACGATAGTTTGAAGTTCACACACACCGCTCGAACAAAAAAGCGGAAAGAATCACAAGTTTTGTTTCTGAAATTGGCGATTCAACACAGTAGAAAGTAGATATTTCAAAATTACCAATTATATGTTAGTCTATTAAAGTGTCAAGTACTTAATTAAAACAATTACTTTTCTAAAATTGACACTATTGATAGTTTTCTTGTTATATTTATTAAAAAAAACTTTATGCACAAGTAGAAAAAATGCTATACAAAGGCGAAGGCGTATACCTAATGCGTGAGGCATTTTCTACCAGTCAACCTTAGTCGTTTTCATGGTGATGTTTTTACATAATCGATTGGCGGTGTATTCTATTCTACACAAATGTCTAAAACACAGAATATAAATATTGAAATGGTATTCTCAAATAAAAGTTTAATACGGACGAAATTATTAATGAAAATAAACTGTGAATCTGTGATACAGGTTTATTAAATCGCACAAATAATATCTACGTTTCTGTGAATAGGTAACCTACCGTATAAAAAAATGATCTTTTTTAATTTCGCTGGCTGTACATAAATAAACTGCCAACATAATAAGTGTGAAACCTTGTATTGAATCTATCTTTAGAAGCAGCTTATACCTACTTATTTTGTTATTTTCAGTTCTAGAGGATTACCAACATTTTCTAGTATAACATTTTTATTTTTTCGTTTCTGGCGTGCTTTGCGTTATGCTATCAAAACAAGTTCTAACCAAAAGTGACATACAAACTAATAATACAGAACAACATCATATCGACGTGCAACCTGATACCATCGATTCAGTATATATTGATTGATTCTGTACACACGAGAGTCAATGTTTTTTTTCTAAATTGCTGCTCAAGCATTTTAACCGCGTAGATATTGCAGTGTTATATGGATCACCAGATTTTTTTGATAAACAGCGCAAATTTTTTACGCTAGGGGCGGTCTAAATCATGTGCTGAGTGCATGGTTTCAATTTACGCGTCGATGTCCCTGCCCTGTTTAACATCTTTGATTGACGTGTTTCTGTATATTTTTTGACCTTTATTAGATACCTACTTAGTCAGGTTAGTCGGTAGGTAAATAAATGCATGGCAAAGTAGATAAATGCTAAGGCAACTTTAGTACAAATAGCAAATCTTCATATCAGCCGAAAGACGTCCACTGCTGGACATAAGCGTCCCCCAAAAGGGGGGATTTGCCACAATCACTACGCTTGGCAGGCGGGTTGGCGATCGCAGTATGGTAGTAAAACGCATAGAGAATGCTGCTGCCCATTCTCTAGTAAGTCGCCTCCTACGACACCCACGGAAAGAAATGGTATGGTGCTATTCTTTTACGTCCGGCACCACACGGAACAAATAGCAAATAGTATAACCTAACCTACAACAATTCTTGCAAAGAACGTACATTTTTTAAACATTTTCTAAATAATAAATAAGTAGAAAATCAAATCGCCGCCGTCCCTCAAACAAAACTTACTTCGGGGATGATAATAAAAGTTCCCAAAGAAAGAATGTTGACGGTATACATTCTCTATCGGACAGTTTCGAAAGTAGGTAATCTGAAATGTTTGATACGTTCGACGGAAAATGTTGAAATATTTCAGTAACGTTTAATAAAATTAGGGTCGTGGGAAGCTGTTAATAAATTAGGTTAAATTCGTTTAAATTGGAAATGGCTAGTGTGTACCTACGTAGTATATAATGGCCATACTAATATGTCGGAGCTATATAAATGATGTGGTATTGCCCGTTTGTACCGCGTGTGCCTACAAACAGGATTTGCATTGAACCAGTAGGCCGCAACCTCAGTCGTTGTGTGGCGGAAATTGCAAGCATTTATCACAGCATACACTGAAATTACGCTTCGTGCTTTCCAACAAACAGCACAAAACTGAAATTATACACGTTTCTAGCACCAAAAAGCGGGATAACAATGGTAACGAAGTTTATATGAAACCAGTATTTTTACTGTAAATTTGGAACGCTGAATCCATAATGAAAAAAATATGTACTGAATAAGTAAATATAGGTTCATTATTAAACTTTCCCTTTTTTAATTGAAAAGTTTATTCATTAGTGCCTTGGAAGGTATTTTAGAAACAATCCATTTGCAACTAACGAGAACTTCCTCAATTAAATCGATGTCTGTATAAAACGAAAAAGATTTGTTAGAAGATTTTAATGGCTTGCCCTGAAGGGATGTACAGATTACGGGAACCCGGTAACGAGCAACTTTATGGTCCTTATCAACTAACGACCATTACATAAAACTGCTTTATTTGATGAAGAGACATCAAACGAGATCATTTTAAGTGTGCAACCAACTAAGCAAGTTTAGGTTTCTTTATTTGTCTTATCTTATTTATTTTAAACTAGCTTTTGCCAGTGGCTTTGCCCGCGTTAACCAATTTACATGAAACCTTGACAAATTATACACCTAAAGCTTCCTCATGAATCAATCTATGTATTGGTAAAACCGGATACAAATCCATTTAGTAATTTTTGAGTTTATCGCGAACAGATAGACGCGGGGGGGGGACTTTGTTTTAAAATATAGTGTTTTATAATACATTCATAGTTACAGTTTGCGCACCGGTTAAAAATGTATCCCGTATGTTCTGGCAAAATGTGGATTTTAGAAGTAACACCTTTGCCTATCCCTTCATCCAATGTGAAATAAAATCCAGCCATTACATTTAGATAAAGTCTGTGCGAACGTGGGCTTAGAAAAGTCAGAGGTAGTGTTCGTGCAACTTCTAATAATGAAAATAATTTATCGCACGTAACTATTGACGATCTAACAAATTAATGGCCAAATGTTTGCGAAATCAAATTTTTGCCGAATGTATTCACCGGTAGGTAGTAGATACCAATCCACTTCCCAATAAAAATATTTCAAGTATTATGAAAGCAGTAACTAAGCGCTGGAGACCTTATTAAGACATCTCTTCCTTGCTAGAACGGCTATTTCTCACAGCTGGTCGTTATTATGAACTACATACTGTGAAATGAATTGCAGCTGCTACGTTCCATAATTTCTTTTCAGCAGTGGTTTCATTCTAGCTTGTTATAAGTAGGGTCTAAAGCCAAGTTAGGAGTCTGGGGACAGCGGACGTGGGCTACCATTGAAATGAAAATTATTTCATAGATACACTTAATTTGTTCCGTGTGGTGCCGGACGTAAAAGAATAGCACCATCCCATCTCTTGCCTTGGGTGTCGTAGAAGGCGACTAAGGGACTTATTAGAGAATGGGCAGCAGCGTTCTCTATGCATTTGACTACCATACTGCGATCGCCAACTCGCCTGCGAAGCGTGGCGATTATGGCAAATCCCCCTTTTGGGGGAGGCTTATGTCCAGCAGTGGACGTTCTTCGGCTGATATGATGAGGTACACTTAATGAAATTATTTATCAAGTCTTGCCAAGGGGTACAGCGGTACTCAGAAATAGGGTTGTGGAGGTCAGATTGGCAGTCGCACCATGTAAAATACTGGTGATGGGTATCCAGCTGCATCCGATTTGACTGGAAATCAACCCCAACGAAGTTGACGAAAAGGCTAGGCAAATATGGTAAATGAACTTACATCGTTCTCTATGGAAAAAAGCATTTAAATTCATCTGTTTAATTACGTAAAATTTTGTGGAAATTATTTTAAGTTTTCCCTACGATAAAAAATGTTACTTTTTCATTTTCATTTACCAAAAATACAATTTCGAAGTACAGTTACTTATCTACTTGATTTTTTTATGCAAATTAGTACCCAGGCTCTGATAGTTTACATTTTCTTCTGACCATTCATACAGAAACTGGAGTTACTTTGACGACTTATAGGTAGCTACTGAAAAGTTCAAGGAATATACGCTGTATCTTAAAACAACTGCAATAGGTTCGAATTATTTTAATCATACTTACATGATGACACTTTACATACAAGTATATTATGATATTTACAGGTGGAATGTGTCATACTTTTACTTTTGTAAAAATCCACACAAAAACAATAGGTGATACTTACCTTATACATAACAGTATATATGGTGTATCTTTTCATACACGAAATATCTTAAAGGGTCACTGTACTCATCATTATGAACAACTTTTAGTATGGGACCAAACCGGAAATCGCGAAAAAAAATCAGCTGTTCCCTGCATTTATGTTCGCATAACTCAAAATATAGGGAACAGAAGATTTTTTGTTCGCGATTTCAGTTTTGGTCCCATAGTAAAAGTTGTTCGTAATGATAAGTACAATGACCCCTTCAGAGGGTCTAAAAAGGCCACTTTGGCAGAATCATAATATGATCATGTTTTTTTTTTTTTTTTGATTTTGGCTTCACACGGTTTGTGCATTTAGCCAGTGTCAAGCAATTTTTCTTTTAGATCAAGTAAATGGCCCGATATAGGACACGAAGTTACAAAACAGTCATAGTCGTCTTTAGTCAGTCAAGTCAAATCAAAGTTATTGTAAAGCGGTAGTAACTTTACAACAACCTAATAGGAGTTTTTGGGGGGAACACAAAAAGTCCACGTTAGTCACTTATTTTCACCTTCACTACACTTGTGCACTCACACGTAACTAAATTGAATAATTCACTATCAAAATTATACAATTTAATTCGCTATTTCACTAAATTCCATGAAAATGAAAATTCGTGCGACATGTTCCAACGCGATCCCGCCAAAAACTCATATGATCATGTTATGAATCATTTTTAAAATCGTAAAATAGTCACAAACTGACAATTCATAATATTATCTGCGTAGACAGAACGCAATTCATCTATTTGACAGTTTTGTATGGAAATTTGTAAAATGGTCACCATATTATGAACAAATAGCATAATCATAGGGAAATTCAGGAAATGAATCACTTATAGGAATTGCTTAGTGTGGCCTTTTTAGACCCGCTGATATTTCGTGTATGAATAGATACACCTTATATAGGTACATACAGTGGACCGAGAGCAAACATGTGCACTTAATGTTACAAAAGTAAACTAAAACACTAGGTAACACAGTGCCAAAACAGAAGATACGGCATAAAATATAGTGCCGCCCAATCCCAATGCAATCCCCAGCGTACATTAGTATGCATTCGACACTAGGAACAGCTGCCCCAGGTTATACACAGACATCTATATAATAGGCAGGTACTGTACAGGCTGGCAGGGACTTCGACGCACAAACTATTACCATGGATGCAGTACAATCGAGTTCATTAATATATTGGCACTGTCAAGGATTCAAAATGTTGTGAGCGTTGGATAGCTCAATAAATTCTATAGAACCTATAGATCCAAAATATGTCCTCATGTGAAATAATATATGCTGTGCATTAGGCAATAATATGAAATATTACGAGAAAAAGCAGTCACATATTAATTCATAGCCGTCACATGTAAATCTTGACCATAATTTAATGCTGCTTATATTTGTCACAATATTATGTACTTTTCTGACGGTCATATATTTTTGAAGCCTGAAAGGGCCAAAATATTAATGAACTCGACTGTACATGATTCCAAAACCTCTGCGTTGAAATCTTTCGTTAGTTATTTAAAATAAAACTTCTCCATATATTTTGACTGCACAGATATTACACATTTCTTTGAAACAATGGTTTTTGTTTTATAACCGACGAAAGTGTACCGAAAGACGTAGCGTCGATGCCCCTGCCACCATACATAAAAGTCGATATATAGGCGAGTCATCGCAGTGAATTGGAACAAAGTGCACTTGACTCATCATCTGACAGATATTTTAGTATTGCAATTTGAAATACATGTATATGGCAACACAGGGACACGTGCAGGTTTCCACACAATTTAATCCTCCAGTGACATGTAAACTTGCTTTAAATTTATGACCCTGAATATTGGAGCGAAAGGTTTTAGGCAGCTCACTCACATATTCAAATAGAAATTAACATAATATTCCAAAACTTACGCAATTTCTACCTTATTACATACCTACTCTAATTACTACGTAATGGAACCCACGAGGCAAATATTTTATCTTCAGAGATAAGTTGTGTTATATGTATACATAAGTTGAATTTAATTATACTTATTTATTTATAACTTTCAGATAAGTAGCTACTTACTGTAAAATTAAATATAACTAGCATTTGCCAGCGGCTTCGCCCGTGTAGAGGTCGGTTACGTACGTGTTAATCCAGGTTATAAACTAGGTATCTGTATCCCAAATGTCATCTTGCTCCGCTCGGTCGTATTTGCGTGATTGTGTAACAAATCTCTAAACATACAAACTATATTTTAAAGTAGGATTTTAATCTAGGTACCTACTCATAAAATATAACCTGCTCAGAAATATGTCTACACATATACCTACACACTGTGCGCTTTTATAAGTTCTACCGTGACGATATTATCGTGGACGTCCACGGCATCACGAAAACAGAAATAGGACCGTCGTAAAATAAATATATGGAAATATATTTCCGACCACGATTTCCATACATTACTGATAATATCGTCACGTTAAAATTAATAAAAACAAACAGAACAACACGATAAACCACTCCAATTCTTAAATATAGCCATAATCTAGAAAGTACAACGTAAGTAGGTAGGTATAGAAAGATAAACGAAAATTTAACATCCAACGAATCTTCTTAAAAACAAGTCTTGTTTCCTAGCGAGCTTTTACTGATTAAACTGTTGTGGTCTTAAATTAAATGTCTCCTACTGTAGTATTTTCTCAGTAGGTATACATTTGTACTTCTTCCCTCGTATGTTTACCAAAATAAAGAAGATTATTTTACTGATAAGAAAAACAGCTCAGAAAATCTTCAGTTTCGAAATATTATTATAGTATTATATATTGGCATACCTAATGGGAACATGTCTGAAACAGGACCTATTTATTACCCACGTACACTTGGCTGGTATATTAGAGAACTTTGCAATAAGTAATACTTTATTAATTTAGTTGTATTTCTTACTACTTTCTATTGATATAAGAACCGCCGACGCGAAATATTTCGAAAGATCACTCATAAATCTTAATACAGGGGACAACTCAGTTCACTACTCTAACAAAAATATCGTGATTAAGCTATTACATAATCTTGTCTCATCTAACATTTACGAAAACCCGGGACTTAATTAAATTGTAAAATCTTCAATAATTTCAGCACACGAGTATTGAATCAAGGGCAATTCATCAAGCGAATGTCTCTGGCAAGTGATGCGCCCGAGTAGGCACCTACCTAATATGATTGATAGCGTTAATTACTTCACACTACGTCACAGTCATAATTTAATTCAAAAAGCAATTCTGTCTGAGTTCGGATTTTTACTAATTAACATAGATATACAAAATAGTAAATAGTTTGGGTATGAAACTTAAAAACCAGCACTTTCAACAAAACTTGCTTGGACATCATTCTCCTGAGACACGAAATGATGTTAAAGTTTTGGGTCTAACAGTAATTTGTTAGTAAGTTGTAGTACCTACTGGGTAGATACTTAATATTCAATACACACTCCGGAACGAGAAACGCGATTCAAATGTAGCTACGGAACAAGTTATGAATAGGTACAATAGGTGCTAGAACATATATACCATATTACGTGGAATATATAGGAGACGTAAGTGCTCGACTCTACTCGAGCCAGTTGTTAAGGACCGCCCGCACGATTGTTAACAAGGCTTGTATTCTGTCGACGAGACTCGACCTCACTACGTCTTGTTTCGTTTAGCTACATTTAATGTTAAAATTTAAATTTAAACAAATATCGTTTACAAACATAAATTCCTTGAAGTATGGCTTACATACAGCAAGAATACACACTAAATCACAAAAATATTACTAAACAATGCGAAAGTTCAAGGTTATACATAGGTTTAGGAATATCCTATTTAATTCCTAACAATTTCTTGAAAGCTTTTCTAAATTCAATATTGAAAATGGTATAGATTAAAGGGTTGACAGTAGAATTAGCATACCCTAGCCATGTAATAACATTGATTAGCCTCATACTCGGACAACAAGTGGCGCAAAAAGGTAGTATAAGATACATAAGAAAAAATGGTAACCAGCAGATAACAAACACACCCATTATGATGCCCAGTGTCCTCGCAGCGCGGCGCTCCTTAGACAGGGAGATCTTTTGCTTCTGTTCAATGAACTGGTTTACTACGTCACCGCTTTTATTCAAATTTGCCAACAACGGTTTCTCTTGTTTTTTATTTTTGTGACCCATTTTCTTCAAGGACCCAACCACTTTCGTTTTATAACTTCCACAGCTACCTGGCAATACGTCTGCTTGTATTTGGTTCATATTAGATTCGATTGCTTGGCGAGATACTGGATCGTTTAACAATAGAAACGGCACAAAGAAGTTTTTCTTTATATCTATGAATGCCTTCCTCTGACACCGTTGAATGCTTCCTCCGCTGTCAGATTCGTTATCTGAATCTTCTCTATTTTCTTGACTCTCATCCTGACTCTGTATCACCAAGACTGGATTTTTATTCTGAATACGCGTTAGTAATACTCGTTTTCTTAGTCTTTGTCGCGCAGCTATGTAGATTTTAATATACACTATGGTCATTATTACAAGAGGAATAAAAAATGAGCCAAGTGATGAGTACACAACATAACCGGGTTCTGAGGTGAGCTGGCAAGGTGTATCCGCTGTGAACTCATCTGGCCAATCATTCCAACCTAATATTGGTGGCGAACTTATTACCAAAGACAGAATCCACACTCCAATGATTTGATAAACAACTCTTTTCAGTGTTCTCTTATTGGCGTAGTTTATTGGATCTGTTATTGCCCAATATCTGTCGAGTGCAATAGCGCACAAGTTCAAGATCGATGAAGTGCAAGACATTATATCACAAGTTAGCCACATTTTGCACAGTTGTTTGCCCCACAGCCACCGTCCCAAAGTCATGTATGCAACATTTAGAGGCATCACCAACACAGCTACTGCAAGATCAGCGGCTGCTAAAGACACAATAAAAAAGTTTTGCACAATCCTCAAAGGTTTATAAGTGAATACTCCCAGAATAACCAGAATGTTTCCAAAAATTGTTCCTGCTATAACTATGAATAGTATAACAACAGTTGTCAGCGCTTCCCATTCTGGGACTGCTATTTCGACTCCAAAACTTGAGTTGTACAGGAAATTTGATGAATAGCAGATGTCTTCGAACGAAGAATTGTGTAATGAATCATTATTGTGATTTATAGAAATATTATAGACGTAATAATAGTCCACATTAATCAAAATGTCGTTCATGGCGCTGCGATGATATCCCCACTAAGATATTATAAAAGTATCTTTAATTAATTTTCTCGTCACTCGGGAACCAAAACATTGTAGGCCCACATTTTTCATGAATAACACAAAAGTTAATTGCTCTTCCTAGTCCTTAATTAATGAGGCAATTCAATGTCCAAAATTATTTTCTCACTTTTGATAAATTTGTTACTTAGTAAAATGTTTGCATAAAGCAATATTCTTTTCTACCAAACGGTTCGTAGCAGACTGGGGTCTTAGGGGAGACATTTTAAAGCCGACCCACATCGCGGAGATACTTGTAAATAAACCATAGGCATAGTTAGCAGTGTATAACGTATGTTCTGACGACAAAGATATACAATGTAAAGATCTTTGTGTGTAGCCATGTCATCGTCGCGGCCGCCTGGGGCAGTGAGAGAGCTTTCCGGCTATTTTTATACAACTACCTATGAACACCTCGCTAGTTGCATTATAATAATATATGATCAAACGAACTTGCAAAAGTGAAGTCCGATCGATATTATATTAGTACGTTTCATTCGAAGACATAATAGCAACAATGTAGATATTCAGAGATGAAAATTTTGTGAAATAAAATAAACAGATTTACTAAAGGAAAAAAGGATCATCTTTTATTTTATGTAGATAGTGAAAAAAACTTCTTAATTATTACACATTGAAATATAAAAAATATTAGGTACAACATTTTTTTATGTAAATAATTTTAACAAAATTCTGTTCAAAGTTACCTACTTACTTTTTTTCTAATAAAATCACAATGTATTATGGTTTGGTCAGTAATACTGACCAAGCAAAGTGACCTTCGTCAACTACTTGGCGGTGGTAGTATTTTACGAAGGTTTGAGAAGTATTGGTCCAGCCGGCTTCTTTCTTAATGGTATCTAACGAGAGCCCATTAGCGGACGCCAGACACTTCGACGCCACTCACACAGCACCTGCTTGATCCATCTGCTGATGGTTTCAGCAGTTGCTCGTTCGTGCGAACACTTATTAGTTCATATAAGACTGTTTGTCGCTTCAGATCTTATATCTTTTGTGGCGAACATATAATCTTCTAATATGATGGCGGGGCAGACTGCTCTATTTTCATTAAAGTACGGTAACATAAACACAGGTTGTTCGTGTCCAGTCGCGGATGTTTTGATGACATCAGAAATTCCTATCTGAATACCAGATGGACCTACCACAATGTTTTCTAATTTTATTAGAGAAAACGTCTGTACTCTATGCACTGTACAAAATGCTAGGAGAACCACTAGCTTCTTGGTGATTTTCTCAATTGACAACGCTCTCTTAGGAATCCATTCTGCGACAAAATGTTGAACTACTTGTGGATCCCAGGTACAAGTGTACTTTGGAGTGGCAGGTCTTAATTTATAAACCCCTTTTAGAAGCCTTTTAAATTGGTCGTTAGAAGTTACAATAATGCCTAATAACAAAAAAAGGGCTGAGCGATGAGAATTCACAGATCCGTAAGTGGCACCATTGTTAAATAGTTTGGTTAAAAATAACATAATATCTGATCTTGAACCAGTGTGAGGATTAACACTGTTTGCTTCTCAGTACTGCCACCATAGTTTATAGGTACCGTCGTACTGGGACAGTGTATTCTGAGATAGCGAAGCCATCATTAAGTCGAGCGCAAGGCATGGTGTTCCTCTGGACTCGAAGGCAGACCTGAGAGCACCTCTGCAGCCAGGATAAACTGTCTCAGAGGGAGTTGAGGAGTCCTGAAAGAGGACAAGGAAATATTTAGATCAGGCGCTAAGTACAAAATATCAGACTAACGTATTTTGTTAATTAATGGAAACCAAGGCTGTGACGGCCAATAAGGAAAAATTTATATACTTATTGTTTCGTCTTTATTAATTCTCTGTATGCATTTCAAAAGCAAAGAGCTGGGTGGAAATGCGTAGAAGTACCCTGAGTGTTTCCAATTTATTGTAAATGCATCTACTCTCATGGCGTCCGGGTCTAGTTTCCATGTGACACACGTTTTGCATTTTGCATTAGTGCGAGAAGCAAAGAGATCTATTGCTAGTTCGCCAAAACCTGGCAATACCTGCTGATATTCGGAATCAGATAGATTCCATTCGATATCAGGATTAATTTTCCTCGACTCTTAATCTGCTTTTATTTTATCTTTTGTATTTATATACGACGCAAACAGCCACATATTTCGTTTCTCACACTGCCAGATAGTTTTGGTTAACTTGGTTAAATGAGGGAATTGAATCACTACCATTTTATTTATGTAATTAATAGCAGTGGTGTTGTCAACGCGTAGCAAAATATTGCAATCATTGTACTTTGGGTCTCGAACGAAGCATTTCAGACCAAGATAGACAGCAAGCAACTATAAATAATGTATATGAAAGTTGCGCTCGCTGTCTTTCCAACCACCGTTGACACGTTCGTTTTTACAATATGCACCCCATGTAAAATTATATTCTTTAATCGACCAGTCTAAGTCGGGTAAGATTATCGCAGAAGGTCTGAATTTAGCTTCGGATTTATGAGAGCTAAATATTTTTGTCTCAGTAGTTCTTTGGGATATAGCCAGCCATATCTTACGGCTGGACAAGCTGCGATCAGAACCCCTAACTTCATGATTTTTGTGAAAGTTAGAGGTGCGGAGGGATAGTCCTTAAGGCAAAGCGTTAAACTCATGCGTGTAATTGCGTAATGTTTCGTCTTCAAATTGAAATCTTAAATACTTGCGATGAAATCTAGCTACAGGGACCAGTAAGTATGATTCTTTAATATCTATGGTGGCCATGAAGCCCTGCCTTGATATCATTTTAGATACAGTTCTATGGTGTTCTATCTTCAAATGCTCATTTGAAACGAAATTATTAAATAGTTTAAGATATAATATAAATATATAAATACCATTCGACTTTGGTGTCAAAAAAATGTTAGATATAAATTGATCAAATCTTGACGGAAAAGACATTTTGGGGAACAGTACTCTGTACAACTTTACGCGAAAAGGGTATGTGGTAACCATGATAAATCCAACTCAGAACGCCACGATCGCGGCGGTAAGTCCCCTCTTTGAGGAGTGGTTTGAGAGGCGGCATGGTGTCCTCACCTTCCGCCTGACACAGGTCCTCACCGGACATGGCTGTTTCGGGAGGTTCCTGTTTCGGACAGGGCGGGAGGAAACGCCCGGGTGTTTCCACTGCGAAGATCGCCCAGAGGACACGGTGGAGCATACGGTGGAGGTCTGCCCAGCTTGGGCGGAGCACCGCCGTGTCCTCGTGGAGGTGATCGGCGGCAGCGATCTCTCGCGTCCGACCCTGGTCCAGGCCATGGTACGGAGCGAGAGGGCATGGCTGGCAGTCGCCTCCTTCAGCGAAGCAGTTATGCTCGCAAAGAGGGAGGCGGCGCACGTGAGGGAGATGCAGTACATGCGCCCTCACAGCCGTGGCCTTCGCAGGAGACGCCCTGGGCGTCGGGAATCCCAGGCTGATTCCCGGCCACCGTAGGCACGGGCTTGCGGACGGCGAGTAATGGGTAGCTCGCTGTCCGGTAAGGACCAAGCCCGGGTCGACGGCGCGTTGTGTTCCACGCGCGCCTCAAAGAGATGTCAGCACCAACTGATGGGGCCCGCAAGGGCCAATGCCTGCCAGGGGTGCGGGTTGTTCGAAAGAGATACCGCCGCCCCTGGCACACAGGCAACTGAGGGAACACGGATGGGTTTTAGTCAGTAAAAGTCTGACACGCCCTCCCGCTCCACTCATAGCGGGAGAAGTTATTTGATGATTTCCCACCCAAAAAAAAAAAAAAAGTTATTGTTGCCTAGTAGGGGCACGCTTGTTGGAGCTCGCGGCGGCACCCGCTCACGCTGGTGTAGATGTCGCCGCCGCAAGCAGCCCGGCAGTAAGGTTGATGTGCTGTGCCCGGTAAGAGGATGTTCGCCCCCCCCCCCCCCTCTCGATGATGGGAAGCGAGGACGCCTAACCAGTTTCCCTGGTTCTGGTAACGAGCACTCGACGTCGAATTGTTTGATGTTAACGGCTTCGGAATAGTTGCTTTTTTATTTGTAGTCCTTGTTTCTCGGTCGCCTTTGAGCCTTTGATTTTATCCGGTAATTTACTTCCGAACAGGCTTTCATCTGTCTTGATTCTGTATTAAGGTTAAGAACGACTTGTTTAAACCTGGCGTCATAAGTTTTGTTCTTAACTGCGTCTCAGTAAAGTGGAGATCAGTAAGTATTCGACAGCTGTCTGACAAAAAAATTACAGCTTGTACCTTATCATCACCGGTCAGCAGCAGGGTCATTGCCTTGTTGATGGCTGCAATGCCCAGGCCGAGTTGGTCCTGTTTGGTTTGAAGCTTTTGTTTCTGTTTCTTACTAAATTAGTGACAGCAGCCGATATTTCTACGTTCAAAGTAGGTGCTTTGAGTAGCTCGCAGTTGTAAAGAATCGTATATCCTTTGAGAAGCGTTTCCTTGGCTTCGCTTTGTACACCTTTTTTAAGAATTGGTAGCCAATGTTAAGTTAGCTTGTCGTGTATGTCCGGACCGTAAACTGGAACTAGTCACCTAGAGCATCACCCAAAGCTTCTAGTAGCTTCTAGAAGTTCAAGCTCAGTGATTACTTGTTCTAAGGGTGGTGGCTGGTGATCGGGTGACTTGGAGGTTGAGGGCACATCTGGTGGTGATTCATCGATATCAATATGTTAATCTACGTTTTGCGTTCCGTTATCTGATTTTTTTTTTAGAGTAGGTGACAATTTCTTTTTCTTTTTAATGTGATTCTAAGATCGTATATTTTTTCTTTGAATTGAAATATTTCGATGTTTAATCGTGAAATTTTATAGGGATCCTTACCCCAGGGTTCAAATGGTACCCTATTTTTGTTGTTTTTACAACATCAAAGCCTTTGTTTTAACCCGCAGTTGAACCTCCAGGCTGATTTTTTCTAGCGTCTTGCTAACCCATCGTCATAACCCGCAGTTGATTCTCCAGGGAAGCTTATAGACGCTGAACACGTAATAGGTCAATTTCATTTACGAAATAACAATCTTATAACTTCACTTTGTAATGGAAAAAATTAATATCACCTTGTGTTTTCTCGGAATCGGATGATGAAGAGTAGTACACTATTATGCGACTATGCCTTTTTTCCTTGCCTTGCTTTTTCAACTTTTTATTTTTGCACTACCTATAGTATTGTGTTCTTTTGTCAGCACTTCGTTTGGGCATTTTATTTTATTTAACTTTAAAAACTTATTTTATTCCGGAGATTAAAGTGCTTGTTGCCACGCACGAAAAAATTATCACGTACCAGCCATATTGCTTACGCGGAGATAAAACAAAAAAAAGGGACCCAGTAGAGTAAGTTAGGGCTAGGTAGGTACTTACTATTTTTTTGCATACATTGAGATTGAAAGATGAAATAATAAGTCAACAAAAACAATATACACCTGTAAATATAATAATATAATTTAAAAACAATATAGAGAAACTGTCTTAGTGACATATCAGCGCACAGAAGAAACTATTTGGCCTAGGAACATGAAATTTTGCTCAAGGATTCCTTTTGTACCGTTAAGGATCATAGGCGAGAAATTTCTATACAGCCTCAGTGAAGGGGTTGTTGGAAATTTTACCTTAGGTACACCGTAAAAAGGGGGGCTTTTGTATGTAGGAACAATCTTATTCCTTTGGTTCATAAACTTGAAACTTGACACGAATACTTTACAAAGTAACAACTTAATAAAGTTTTTCAAAACTACCCATCAAAGAGTATTTGCTCAAGTTTGAAGGAAGAATTTTAACGCTCGGTCCGACTAATTCGCATCTCAGTAAAAGTTAGGTATTGTTGTTAAATAGCAACAATAATAAGGTTTTGGGTTTTTTTTAATCAACTGTGGTAATTCTAATCGTGGCTTGATTAACTCAAAAATGGTGTAAATTAATCTTTAAGTCGAGTTTTGGAAACGAACCAAACGATTTTCAGAGTTTCACCTTGGGCTGGTAAAAAGAGGGGATATTTACAGTTTAATGTGAAAAATCTTATTAATTTAATTTTGATTATACTTAAATCAAAGGAATAAGTTTCAAGTTTATTGACTCTATAAACTTGAAATTTGGTCTAAAAACTTATTTGTTCGTTAAGATCATCCCCTATGGGTAATTAATTTTCGTTAAACTACTTTTTGGAGGGGGGTGGAAGGGGGTGCTTAAAACTTGGCTACGGTAAATAATAAAGTTTGTCACTATTCGTTTTTTTAAGCTACCGCTCACAGAGTTTTAAGGGGTGTGAAAGTTAGTAAATAAGAACAGTTATTTGTTAAGCAAGGCTGCAAAGTTATTTTTTGGCGCGAGTACCTACTTGTATTAAAAGCTGAGCAAGCGAAGGATTCTAGGAATGAACCATGAGCGAAGCGAGTGGTTCAAATATAGAATCCTGAGCGCAGCGAGGGTTTCAAAGGTACGACAAGCAGAATAACTTTGCTGCCGTGCAAAACACACAATTTTTCACCTAACTACGGCGAGGAAAATGTTAGGTGCAACAAAAACAGCCTGTATATATATTAAATTAGCTTAGTTCAATGAAAATTAAATAACATTGCATCGTAGTCTTCGAAAACGTTTTCACGCCTGTCTCCATGCATTGAATTAATTGTACGCTTTTATGTACTTTTCGCGCGATTTTTCCGGAAGATAACATAATTCGGCATTATTTACCGCTTGCACAAACTCTGCAGGTGTTAATTTTATATCTTCTTCGCTGCTGGACTCGCTCATATTTTATGGTTTCATAAGATATTATCAAAAAACAAACCAAAATTATGGAAATGCATGTCTGCAATGCAATGGACTGCATGAAAAAAAAGACTTTCAAATTTTACGTCTCTATTCAATTCACACAAAGAGACGTAAAATTTAAAAGTTTTTTTTTTTCATGCAGTCGTCGTGCTTTGGTTTTTATTTCGGGTTTTGGCTTCGCACGTTTTGTGTATTTAGCCAATGTCACGATTGGTTTATTAATTAATCATGTAGAAAGGTAGGGAAACAAAAATGTTTTATACATTTTAACGGGATTTAGGATAGGATGAATATATAGGATCAGTATAATTATAACGAGAGTAACATAGTAACTAATCAGTAAAGTACAATTCCAAAAAATATTATTTAAAGTAATGAAGTCTCATTCATTACTTTAAATAATATTTTATTACATTATTTATTATACATTTATATACAGGAAAGTTATTTGTACAAAGCAAAGAAAGTATTGAGGTAGGAAAAGGAATACGGAGAGACAAGAGGTTACTGAGAAAGGAAGAACGGTCATATAAGGGACAGGAGAAAAAAATGTGATCTAAGTCACCTTCATCTGTGCCACACAAGCAAATGGGATCGTCAATGATATGAAGTTTGGCAAGATGGGCTAGAGAGCAAACATGACCTAGTCTCATCCGTATAATAACGGAGGTCTCCAACTTGGGAAACTTTGCGCTACCAAACCACGGCTTTTCCGGAACGTCGGATTGAATATATGAAAAAAACGCCCCTTTAATTTGCTGATGTCCCAAGCTACCTTCCAGGGTGTGCCGCATAAAAGACTTCGGTAACGTTTAGCTATGACTTGCTGGTGATGCGGTGCTGAGTGGGGACTTCCCCAAGCAGCACCGCATCACCAGCAAGTTTATCAGCAACTTCATTGGCATGGATTCCAGCACAGGCCAGAATCCACGCAAATTGTAGTGTATTACCCTCTGATATGGTCCTGAACGCAAATTCTCTTATTAAATATATGATAGCTGACTGTTTCTTGTGTTTGAAACGGAATAAATTGATGGCTAGAAGAGCACTTTGAGAATCAGTAAAAAATCTAGTTTTTTTTAACTTTAAAACACGAGTATATTCTATGGCTTTTAAAATGTCGAAACATTCCCCCGTAAAATCAGAAATCTTCAGAGGCAGTTTTATTTTTTGGAAGATGTTGTATTGAGAATGGTAAGTACCTATCGCAACACAACTCATCCGAGAATGCTTGGCAGCATCCGTAAATGTATGATGATACTCTAAGTGTTCAGCCAGAAAAAGATTAAAACTTAAATGACAATCAGGATCTGATGTACTTACACAGTTATATTTTATGATGGGCCTGAATTGTAAACTCCTAAAAAGGGGAAGCTTATTGGAATGATGAATAGGAGAAGAAAGTGAAAGGATTTCTTTATAATTACAAACTAAACAAGGAGCACGTTTATGGGACCAGTAGTCTGAAGATTCAATCTACAACACTAAAGAGTCCAGTTTAGGAATGAGAGGATGAGTTGAGAATTGAAGAATCCGGAACAAATATTTGTCAGATAGGAATTGTCTTCTAAGGTATAAAGGAGCGTCCCCGTATTCAACCTGGAGTGCATTAATGGGACTAGACTTCATGGCACCAGAAATAATGCGTAATGCTTTGGACTAGATGCGATCCAACTTTTTAAAGCCATAACACTACCAGGTTCTAGAACGAACAATCCATAATCCAGAGTGCTTCTGATGATTGCGTTGTAAATGAGTTTCAAAGAAAACGGATGTGCACCCCACCCCACACACCAGAGAGGCATCTATACATGTTTAGGTGATTTTCACATTTGTTAACAATATAGTCACAATGAGGAGCACTACTTAATTTACAGTAAACGCTCGGGTCATGGGGCCCGAGTGCACGTCTCCTTTTTAAGGAAATTTCTCGCCGGCTGGTCGACACTTCACGTGACCAGAAGGCTGGGTCATTCTTTGGCCAAAGAATTAGCATTGCCATTCAACGTGGCAATGCTGCCAGTCTTCTGGGCACGTTTCCTGATGACAGCGATGCGGACGAATACTTTGACGCCTAAGTCTCCTTGTGTTTTTGTATTTATTTGTTTAGTTAGATGATTAGTAAATATTTTTTATATAGTTTTAATTTAGTAATTTACAGTCAAGTATCATACCTAGATATCTGAACTTATCTTTAACTGGAATAGGTATTTCCTTATAGAAGAGATTAAGTAACATATTATTTCTCTTCCGGGTGAATAAAATAGCCGCGCTTTTAGACGTGGATAAATCCAAACCATTTAAATATAACCATGACTCCAAAGTAGATAAAGCAGAATTGATAGCATAGCTAGCTTGCTCAACCGATTGGCTTAAAGAATTATAATGATAAATCGTCGGCATATTGATAAACCTGAACATGGTTAGATAAAGACGAGTCTAATTCAAAAGTGTACCTAAATATTGTATAGAAGGGGACTGAGCACAGAACCTTGTGGGAGACCCCTCCATACAAGATAAGATACCTCATGATCTCCTATTAACATGCTAACAGAACGTTCAGTCAAGATGTTACTAATGAAATTCGACAAATTCAATAGAACTTGTAAGGCTTTTAATTTACTTTGTAAAACTGATAATACGACGTTATCATAAGCTGCATTAATATCAAGGAAAACTGCAACGGTAGATTGGTTATTAGAGAAGGATGAACGATTATCAGATATTAATTAATCCTGAATAGCATTATGTATTTTTCTTATTTGTATCATCTCTTGTTTATTATATACATTTACTATATATCTTAACACGATAGTTAATTTAATAAGTTAGAAAAAACAACTTGTATTACTTGACCCTAGCGATTATTTTCACTGTATTGAATCCTATTGTTAACCCGTGTTGTGGGCTAAAATATTGTTTATACGTTTTGTGTATTTCTTGTTTCTATGTTTTATATTGTAGCTGTTTGTTGTGTCTTTTAAATAAAAATAAAAATAAATAAAACTATTTAAAATACTTTATAAAATATCAAAGTCAGTTGTACTTTTACCTTTTCTAAAGCCATATTGTGATTCTGCCAAAATACCCTTACTTTTGACATACCATTCCAGGCGATTTTTAATTAAGCGTTCCGCTAATTTCATCAGAATTGAAGACAAAACTATGGGACGGTATGAAAAAGCATCAGATGGAGTTTTATTTGGTTTAAGAAATGGCAACACCTTTGACGTTTCCTTTCAACAGGGATGTTTCCTGAATTTAAAATAGAATTAATAAGCTCTAAATAATAACTGAGGACTTCATCATTTGCATTAGTAAAAAAAGAATATGGGATGCCATCAATGCTTGGTGCAGAATCCTTAGTTTTATTAATAACACCCTTTAATTCAGTGAGATTGAATGGATCCATCCGGATCCGTCGTATGATTGTCTTGGTTATTGGATACGTAAGACAGGTTAAGGTTAATAGCCTCAGGAACCCAAAGTGGAGCTAATTTATATACAAATTCATTGGCTAAAGAATCAGGAGTAGGAGAAGGATTGTTATAAATAGACCTAAATCTACGAATATTGCGTCAGATGATCGTAGGGTGTGTATTCGGTGAAATCGGTAAGCAAGATTCAATTTTTTTCTTCTTAAAATTTTATAAGTTTCAATAATTAAAGTAGTAACTATTTCAAAATTAAAATCAGACATATCAAGGTTATCATTGTATTCGGGCTCTTTTCGTTTTTTAATCATTTCTGTGCACTCTGAGTCCCACCACGGAGGCGAAGGAATTGCACTAATATTGTTATTTTTTACAGGAAAAACTTCATCTGCCGCTGCTATTAATATGAGTGCTACAGCTTCAGCACACCTATTTCCATTGCCATCTGCAATGACAGGCAAGGAGCGAAGCTTACTGTCAATGATGTTTCTAAATTTGACACAGGTCCCAGGCTTCATTATTTCTATTAGGTAGTTTATATTTTAATCTCGTTAATGGTGCATTTGTTTTCGAAAGGGGATAAGAAATAACTATTGGAAAATGATCACTTAAGTAGAGGTTAGGATATGCCAAGTTAATGAGGAGGCGAAGTTAGGGGAACAGAGATAGCAAGATCAATTGCACTTTGGTTCTGCTTGGGATCTGAACGACGTGTGGCAGCTCCTAAATTCAAAATACATAAGTTATGTAAGTAAGTCTATGATATCTAGTAATTCGTCACCATAACAGTTAGAAGTTGAACAACCCCTGATGATGGCAATTAAAGTCCCTCAATATTATGAATGACTTTGGAAGAAAAGGAAAGAGATTATTCATCTCTTGAAGAACAGAAAAAGAAGGGTGATGTATGTAAATAGAAACAAGACAAGTATAATGTACTTTAAAAGCTACAATTGTAATTTCCCCAATATGAGGAGGTAATGTAATGATAGAGAAAGGAACAGATTTCTTGACGAGTAAAGTTACTCCACCATATCCATCAGATCTATCCTCTCAATGGTTAAACAACCGTTAATTTTAAAAATATCATTAGATTTGAGCCAAGCCTCTACTAAAGCAGAGGCAAATGGCTCATATTTATTTAAAAGATATATAACATCATTCTTTTTGTTTAACTAGACTGCGGCAACTGCCGCAGTGGAACTCTACTGGGTTATTTTGGATGTGTTGTCCATTATGAATCGATTGAGATACGAGGTGCATTCAATAAGTACCTAGCCTCATCGCCAGAGGGCGCTGTAGTTTCAAAAGAGTTTTACCACAGTGTAGCACATTCTTTTTTAATTCTTTTTTCAAATTTTCATTCCAATCCCTTCATTTGTTTTAATTTGACAACCTATGGAAGCGAACGTGTCGATCGGTTTTACAAAAATGGAAAAAGAGCAATATCGTTCGATGATTCGATTCCTATTTTTGGAAGGGAAAACGCGCATCGAAATCAAAGAGCGCTTGGATGCTGTGTACGGTGACTCTTCTCCATCGATGGCCACCGTCAAGAATTGGTTCAACGAGTTTGCACGTGGCCGTACGTCGGTTTTTGATGAACCACGTCCAGGTGCACCGAAAACAGCTGCTACGGAGGAAAACATTAGAAAAATCCATGATCTCGTATTGGCAGATCGCCGATTGAAGGTTCGGGAGCTAGCTGAGACTGTAGGCATTTCAGAAGGAACAGTGCATCATATTCTTCACGAGGAACTCGGCATGAGAAAGCTGTCGGCGCGATGGGTGCCGCGTTTACTCACACCAGAAAACAAGCGCAACCGTGAGACCACATCGGAGACGTGTTTGGCGCTGTTTAAGCGGAATCCAGCGGAGTTTTTGCGTCGTTTTGTGACCGTCGATGAAACTTGGATCTACTGGTACACACCAGAGACCAAGGAGCAATCAAAACATCCATGGATCCAGACCGGGGAACGTGCTCCAAAGAAGGCGAAAACTGTAAAATCGGCCGGAAAAGTTATGGCCACCGTTTTCTGGGATTCACAAGGTGTGATCTACATCGATTACCTCGAGAAGGGTAAAACAATTACAGGGCTTTACTATGCCGATTTATTGGGCCGATTCGACGCCGAATTAAAGAAAAAACGACCCCATCTGGCGAAGAAAAAAGTGCTGTTTCACCACGACAACGCACCGGTTCACACGTCTGGCGTTGCCATGGCCAAATTGGTCGAATTACGCTACGAATTGCTGCCCCATCCACCGTATTCTCCAGATTTGGCCCCTTGTGACTTCTTTCTGTTTCCTAATCTGAAAAAATCACTCGCCGGGAATAGATATGGATCGAATGAGGAGGTCATCGCCGCCACGGAGGCCTATTTTGCAGAGTTTGACAAAAACTATTTTTCGGACGGATTAAAAAAGTTGGAGCATCGCTGGGCTAAGTAAGTGTATCGAACTAAAAGGAGACTATGTTGAAAAATAAATTCCCACTTTTCCAAAATTTTCGTTTACTTTTTGTAGGCTAAGTATTTATTGAATGACCCTCGTACATTGAAAGAAGGGGCAGCGTTTGACAGTGAAATGTTAAACTGAGAGAGAAGATTGTGAAATGCAGCAAGAAAATCGTTTATGGAAAAATTTGTGTCATTTTTATAATTATTATGATTATTAGAAAAGGCAGAACCATTTGACATTTGGGGAATATTAAAATCTTTAATAATGGCATTTCTTTGTTATTGGTGGGAAATCATAACTTCTCCCACTCTGGGGGGAGCAGAAGGGCGTGCCAGACTTTTACTGACTAAAACCCACCCGTGCAGTTGCCTCTGTGCCAGAGGACACGGTATCTCTTTCGAACAGCCCGCACGCCTGGTAGGCATCGGCCCTTGCAGACCCCACCAGTTGGTACTGACCTCTCTTTGAGGCACGCGTGGAACACAACGCGCCGTCGACTCGGGCTTGGTCCTTATCAGACAGTTACCCATTACTCGCCGTCCGCAAGCCCGCGCCTACGGTGGCCGGGAAGCAGCCTGGAATTCCCGACACCCAGGGCGTCTCTTGAGACGGCTAAGGCCGTGAGGACGCATATTCTGCCTCTCCCTCACGTGCGCTGCCTCCCTCTTCGCGAGCATCACTGCTTCGCAGGAGGAGGTGATGGCTACCCATGCACTCTCGCTCCTTACCATGGCCTGAAGCAGGGTAATAAGTGAGTTATGAGCCTCTTTATCTCCTTTTTCAGATTTGGGAGGGGAGCGAAGTTTGAGGAAGACAGTCTTTTTATAGCTACTTGAAGTAGGCATTCTATTAGATGCTAATGAATGACGATCTAGAAGAAATAGACGGCGTATCTGCAAAGTTTGTGGAAGGAGAAGATAAAAGTGTATCAGCATACGATTTAGTTACTGGGGGATATACTTTTCCTGCTTTAGCATATGATACTGAACTTCATGCCATGTATGTTTTAATTAATTTTTGCCTAGAAAATTCTGGGCATGACTTCTTAGTAGCATAGTGAATACCAGAGCAAAAGCAGCAAGAAACACTTTCTTGTTCTCTTTCACAACTATCTCCAGGCGGACTTGACCACATTTATAGCAACGAGGTTTAGACCTGCACTGAATTTTAGTGTGACTATAGAGGTATGAGGAACAGGGTGTAAAGTTCACTCATACTCTATAGTAAAGGGAGGATCCTCCGACCAGACGGGTGTTGTGTCCGGTGGGAAACTGCCCGACGATTAATGTCGGGATATTGTATATATGTGAGTCTCGTGGTAAACTCTGACTGCGTGATGTAGGATTTATGTGCCGTTCAGATTTGCGTAGTTCGCATGTGGCATTGTAAATGGCGCCACCTCACTTTTTGTATTTCAAGATATTTGTTGCGAAGTAACTTTTCTATAGTGCTGCTACATGACCAAAGCGACAGCAATTGAAACACTGTACGGTAGGGAAAATATACAAATCTACAACAATGGTTTTAAAATTGAGGCGCCTGACTTTCAAAACTGAACCGCAACCAATTGGTACCTCCAGGGTTCTGTTCTGTAAACGCACAATTTTTCACTCCACTACAAAAACAGCCTAAATAATATATTGAATTAGGTGGAGGATCCCAACCGGATCTTTCCAGGCTTAATACTGAAGAATTTGGAATGCCACAGGTTACTTTACGGAAGAGGAAACAACCCGAACAGGACAATCTAAAGACTGATGTCGCCGATTTCCGGAAAGAAATAATAAACACTCTTAATGGTTTTGTGGAGACACAAAAGACAATCTTCAACAAAATATCAGACGACGTATCAGTCATTATGGACGAAATGAAAAGCCTCCATACAGATAAAAGTCTATCACGAGAGAACTTGTGTCAGAACAAAACCAAATAAAATCAGATACAGTTGGCCTGAAACTTGCCAACGCTGCTACTAATACAAAAGTAGAGAACATTGAACTTGAAAAACCATAAGACAGCCCCACCAGCAGAGCCAGGACTTGAGTGCCTCACCTGTGAAGATGTCGTTTCTGAGCTGCATGAAAGAGAATTCAGAAGCAGAAATATAATTATAGTGGGTATACCTGAAGCAAAAAACGGCAGCAAAGAGGAACGAGCTGCTTCCGACAGTAGAGAAGTCAACGAAATTATAAAAACGATTTTCCTGAGTGCCCTAAGCCAACTAGAATTCATCGCCTAGGCTATTTTAAACCAGAAAAGGCTCGTCATATTAAGGTCTATTTACCATCTCAAGAAGTTGCGAAAGTGATACTCCGTAATAAAACAATCCACACGACCGAAACTGTTAAATTATACTCGGATTCGAAAATTAACAGAAGAACTACAACACCGAACACAAAATGGTGAGGAAGGTCTCTTAGTAAAATACGTTAATAATACACTGAAAATAGTACACAAACATCAAAAAACTAATCGGAACCACACAACTACAACCGAACACTGGACAAGACAAAATAACATACGAAATCACTAGCAGCTACAATAACCTAGGCACATGTCGAACATCATTAAGAGTTTTGTATGCCAATATCCGTAGCTGGGTAAAACCTGGTAAAATAGACGAACTTAACTGTATACTGGCAAACAATTAAAACCATTCACATAGTGGTACTAGTAGAAACATGGATTAAAAACGAAACAGAAGCTAACAGCTTACGATTACCCAACTACAAGCATTACTATAACTTCAGAACACAGCCAAGAGGAGGTGGAGTCTCAATATTTGTCCACAAAAATATAAAACAAGTATTTTTAAGTGACAAATGCGAAGATGACAACCACTTCATATGGGTTCTCTTAGAAGCATTTTCTCTCGACATTGGCGCCATATATAAGCCAGAAAGAACCCATTCGAAAAAGTTCCTCGAGACCTTTTCGGATGAACTTCAGAAACGGAAACGAACAATCTTATTTGGAGATTTTAACTACAACCTGCTTGCGCCAAACCGATCTACCTCTGAATATATAGATGCAATCGTGGAACAGAGATATACCATATTGAATAAAATTGATGCTAAATACTGCACTAGGGAAACTTCGACCACCAAAAGTATATTGGATCATGTATGCACCAGCCTCAAAGAACATAAAATACATCTAGGTATTATAGAATCTGCTATGTCTGATCATAACCAGATATTCTTAAAAGTCGAGAGGTGTAGGCCCGAGGCTATAAGAAAAGTGAAATTTCAAGCTATATCATACTTAAATCTGTATAAAACTGTAGAGTACCTAGACTATAATAATATCGGCAAGGAATATACCAGACTAGAGGCCAGTCAGCAACCATTAGAAACAAAACAGTTAAAACTAAAATACTAAACCCTCCCAGGATGGATTGGACAAATAAGGACATAGTTAATCAAATAAACAAAATAAATGAATTGTGAAAAAATTACAAAGATAATCCAAGTAACCAGGAATCAGAACAAACATTTAAAAAGAGAGAATATTCTAGTGACAAAGAGTACATATTATCATAAATCTTTTAAAGAATGCGAGGGTAAACCCCTTAATATGTGGAAATTGATAAATAGCTTGTCTAATAATAAATTAAAGAAAAGTGCTGCTCTCTCTAAATTACAATCACCTACAGGGCTGATTACTGATGAAAAGGTATAAATATGTGAGTACTTTAACAACTACTTCTCCGGTATAGGTACACTTCTAGCTAATCAGATACCAGCTAAATAATCATAATAATCAGACTAACACTATCACGCTAAACAAAACCGTTAATGCAGCTACACTTTCTCAGATAGCACCAGCAACGGTAGGTGAAATTGGGAAAATAATTGATGACCTGAATGCCAACACCAGCACAGGCATTGATGGTATCACTGCCAAATCACTCAAATTTATAAAGAATCCCATATTACCTAGTCTAACTAATAGTATCAACAAATGTTTGAACGAAGGTCATTTCCCTGACACCTTAAATTCGCCAAAATTACCCCTATCTTTAAAGCTGGCTCTAAACTGTCGCCGGGAAATGATAGACCTATTTCAATCTTGCCTGTGCTGTCTAAAGTTTTTGAACAACTATTGCACAATCGGCTTAGTCTATATTTAAATTCATTTGACTACTTTTCTCAACGACAGTGTGGCTTTAGATCAAAATCCAGCACTTTTTCAGCAGCAACAGATTTAATCACAACTATTCAAACTAACATAGACAAGAAACACATTGCTTTAGGGAGCTTCATCGACCTACAAAAGGCGTTTGATACCGTTAGCCATAGCTTGTTACAGAATAAACTTGCATCGATCGGTATATCTGGAAATGCTTTCAAAATTTTTGAATCGTATCTTCAGGGACACCGACAGGTCGTTAAAATTGGGGACAATGTTAGCGCACCCAAGGTAATCAACTGCGGCGTGCCTCAGGGCTCGATTTGTGGTCCCCTTTTATTCCTAATCTACATATAGAAAGGATAGACCTGAAGCAGCATATTTCTCTATATGCTGATGACACATGCCTTTTTTATTTTGGTCATTCGATTGACAGGACGCACAAGAGGATCTCATTATCTTGGAAAGATGGTTTCTAAATAACCTGTCAACTATCGATACATCGAAAACCAACTATTTATTAATTGCAGCAAAAAACAAAAATATCCCAGATCACAAACCCCTTAGTATTATTAATGGAGTCAATTTGAGTAAAGTTGCGGTAAATAAAATTGCTGTAGGTATGTACAAAATCTACGCTGTTGAAGTGCTAGTCAGCCTATTATGGAAGTCCATGAACGTAAAGTTCAGTCAGCCGCAAGTCGGTGGTGACACTGACCTTAAGCTGGCCTAACGTAGTACGCAGTTCCAGAAGAATAAAAAGAGAATATCTTAAATCTACTGGTTTGTTACCATTACCAGGGCCACCGACGGGTGGCATCATGTACATAGATAAGAATTTTACGATACAACTTGCTTAAGGTTTGACTCCAAAGGGCAGGACAGGGCAAGGCTCCGGCGGCGGAGCAGTGTGATTGGGTTTTCCATCCGTAATTTCATAGTAGCAGCCCAGCGACAGGATTTATACCTGATTGTAGCAATAGATTCACCTCCTAATCTAAGGAACTACATAGGTAGGTAACTAGTGTGGTCCTGTGTGGTGTCAATACATACACCTCTAAGATGCCATCCCTTCAGGGAATTCTGTTACGGTCTATCTAAGTAGGAACATAAACTATTAAGGCTCATAATGAAAACATAATTATTTGTTCCCAATCTCTTGCCGCTGTCACTGTTGCTCTGCGTAGCTAATTGAAACTGCTTACCTCTAGTATAAATATAGTAGTATATGCTGCTTACCTACTTCGTTGATCTAACTGACATCTACCGGTTATTAGATTACATGAGTTGCCTCGCCGACGGTGACATTGCGTTTGGAAACGCTAGCTGTCATTTATTTTGTAAAATAATAAAACCAGAAACTAAATAATTTATTACATTGCATACCATTAAATTAAAATAAATCATTCTTGAAAAGTGATTGGTGATTGCACTACTATTCTGGGTAACTTTTAAAATCTGCATACAACAGAACGAAAATTCTGTCAAACAGTTTAGCAACAAGTGGCGCTGGTGTGCTATGCTTTTTTACGCAAGAAAGAACGAGAAGTCCGATTATTTTGATTCTCATGTGACAACAAATTTTCTATCTATTTTCTTGGTGTTCTGCACCTTCCGCGCTAGCTGTCAAAATATTTAGCGAAGACGAAACGCGAACACAATTTTGTAAATGGTCGCGTGTAAATCGCGCTTGCTAAACATTTTATTCAGCAATAATACTAAACAAGCGGGCCTCCTGTTTACCTAGGCGTCTTGTTCAAATGATAAGTGCAACATAATGGGGTGTTTATCGTGGATCCGAGGTATGACGTCCAACCTTGCTGTCTATTTTACTTAGTTTTAGATATTTTCAGTGTTTCAATTAGCTAAACGATCTCGTTAATTGCATTTTACCGATGTCTGTGAACATGAGTTTTTCATAACAACGTGTCGCTTGTTACCCACTATGGCACATCGTGCGTTATGACCTTTTCCTTGAGTTAATGTTATTAAAAGGCTGCGTATGTATTTGCATTACGACATGGTATCAGTTACATAGTCAACATATTCGGCGAGAAATAACATTACTTAGTTAATAGTCGACCTCCCTCGAAGATACGCCTCCCCTGAGGTGTGGAACTATTTATAGCCTCTAGACTGACTTAAAACTCATCGAAACATCAACTTTTGACATCATTTATCACCTGGTTTATTGCTTTACTATCAGATATAATAACTTACCCAGTTGCTTACAGTTCATAAGTTTAGCTTTAGGTACCTACTGTTGCTATCTGAAATCTAAAATACCCAATAATTAAATAAAACAAGTAAAATGTATGTTTTCCTTGTATAGCTGAAGTACATTAGTACATTATTTTTGTACTTTTCTTGTATCCCTTTTTTTTGTTGTTATAATTTTACTCCACCATGCCTTGGATAAATTTAAATCTCTGTTATGTTATGTACATGTTAAATAAATAATAACTAAGAATAACGTGATTAAATCTTATGATTTCAGGTTTAAAGATGGCTTTTCCTTTCAAAGATAAGGAACTGAACAAAATTGCAGCACTGTTCAATGTGTCCACATTTCTCCTGACATGTGCGGCATTGGTTCAGCCCAGTTGGTTCAGGATCAAAGGCCTGCACTGTACACAGAGCCTCTCTTTAGCACAATTCTTCTCCTTTGATAATGATGATGATGATGATGACCAAGAACAATATACAATACGCCAGAGTAATGAATATGATCCTATCCATAGAACTGACTATAATGGTAAGTTTTAGTAATTTAAAAGTAAATTCAAACCTAACAACAAGTGAGACTCAAGAATGTTTTTCAGTTAGCAAATCTATGCTAATGTAATGTAAAGTAATTCCATTTTCCTCACAGGCCGTTATCCGTCCAAAGGCTGTGATCAAAATTAAATTTTGCTATTTGATTATCTATTACTATAGACAATATGTTGCAGGTTTACCTCCATGCACAACACCAGAGACTATCACACTGATGAGGGTACTAATATTGCTATGCTTTATGGTGCTACTCTGCTCTTGTATTGGCACATTAATCAATCTTACAAGCCTGAACAGCAGAGCTATCAAGATGTTGAGAAGGAATGCCATACCAAGCATAATGTGTGTATTTTGGGTCATAGCTATAGTTGGAGTATGTTACTATACAACTGTTGTGCTTGGAAATGCAAACAATAGTGACCCAAATACCATACAGGTGGATTATGAGTATGGATTCTATACTATCACAGGAGCAGGTCAGTTGATAAAAATAAACAAAACCTATACTATACTTACCGCGCATATAGCCTATCCTACTACTGAGACCCAGGTCTCCTCTCTGTGAGAGAGTGGACTGTATTCCACTATCGGGCCTGCTGCGAGTTGGTAGATGTCACTTGTCTTTGAATTTTTGGTTCTAGGACATGCTGGTTCTTCACTGTTTTCATGCACCGTTTTGAGAGCAGTGGTGATGAAATAATTTAGACAAAGTAAAGCCCACTACCACTAGGCCACCAGTGCTCCTAATGGGTTTATACTATTTTCGATGGGTTTTTTTTTTTCATTCATACAATGCATGCATGCAAAAAATAAACATTATTAGACAAAAAATAACACAAGGTCGACTTAATGCTATTATATTCTCTTTGATTCCACTATGACTTGTATCTAGCTAAGTACATACTTACTAGGTATTTGTATAGTTTATAGATGAGCTGGACTCCTTTTCAAAGGATTGGCCAGATTTTCATTAGACTTGGAAAAGTGGGAATAGGGAAGAGAGGCCTGCCTTAGGACAACATAGGCTTTTAATATGTATTAAGGAAATAAAATGTATAATTATTAAGTCCAATTCTATGTGTATAAATTTGAATTAGTTACAACAAAAACTTGATAAGGCCATGGGTTTTCAAGGTTCCAAGACTGGCCAGTTATTGAGTTTTCCTGTTAGTAAATTCTCAACAATCTGTTCTCTCTACCCTTATGAAAACACATACATGATTTAAATTATAACATAATATACAATACCTATGTATTCAGCTGCAACCGGTTAGACTGGAAGCTGACCCCAACATAGTTGGGAAAAGGCTAGGCAGATGATGATGATGATAGTTTCTATGTTTATTGTTTGGATTTAGATTTTAAGTCCCACAAAGGTCTTTTTTTTGGAGGGTGGGAAATCATCAAATAACTTCTCCCGCTCTGGGAAGAGTGGGAGGGCGTATCCGTGACCAAAACCCACCCGTATTCCTTCAGTTGCCTGTGTGCCAGGAGCCACAGTATCTCTTTCGAACAACCCGCACCCCTGGCAGGCATCGGCCCTTGCTGACCCCACCAATTGGTGTTGACATCACTTTGAGGCGCGCGTGGAACACAACGCGCCCTCGACCTGGGCTTGGTCCTTACCGGACAGCGAGCTACCCGCCGGGGCCGGGAATCAGCCTGGGATTCTCGACGCCCAGGGAGTCTCCTGCGGCGACTAGGGCCGTGAGGGCTCATATACTGCCTCTCCCTCACGTGCGCCGCCTCCCTCTTCGCGAGCATTACTGCTTCGCAGAAGGAAGTGACGGCTACCCATGCACTCTCACTCCATACCATGGCCTGGACAAGGGCCGGACGCGAGAGATCGCCGCCGCCGATCGCCTACACGATGACACGGCGGTGCTCCAAGCCGGGTAGAGCTCCACCGTGTCCTCAGGGCGATCGTGTTGATATTTTATCAAGTTCTAAATATTTATCAATTATTTTGCTGCAGTTTAAATTGATAAACTAAAAGTGTTATTATCGTAAAATACATAATTATTATTAAACATTTCAGGTGCACTCGCCTTGTTAGCATCTGCTGCTAATTTATGGGGTGCTCCATTGTCAAGCGATGAGGATGTTCAAAGACGGAATTTAATGGAAGACTGGGATGGATATGAAGCCCATAGTGTGGGCCCCACCCCAGCCGTGCCAACTTTGCCACCATACACGCCAAGCGCCGACTACATGCCCTCAATACACCCGTCCTACGCGCCGCCAGTGCTGGGATCACAACAATACTTCCCTTTCGACGACCTGTCGGTACTTCCACCGCCACCTCCCTATTCCCCTTGAGTTTTTGAAACTCATCCGGTTTTCATCTCGAATCACCCAAATATTGATGTATTTTTAGTTATAATCTACAGTATTTATTATTTTAATTATAACAGCTTAATAAGTCCAATGCTGAAGGTTAGTTAAGGCTTGTGAGTACTGTCTGTGAGTCTGGAACCTCTACTGATGAAGCTACTAACAAAAAGGAAGTAATCTCAAGTGGTCTTTGCTAAGATAACAAAGGTTTTCATGGACTCCCATGACTTACAAATCCAAAGTTGGTAATAATACTTTTTTATTTTACATATTGTGATGTTTTCTAGGGCTGAGTTAAATTAACGCATAGGTAACTTTATTAAAACTAATTGTAAACACTAAAACGCCTAAAATCTAAATGGAATTATTGTTTGATGTATGTATATACTGTGGTTGTGAGTTAATTAATGACTACTGTTCACTTCAACATGTGATTTGCCATTTTAGTGCCTATTCATGTCGTATTTCTCGAAATGCTTTAAGATAAAATAATTGAAGTCCTGTTTATTATTTATAGCATATCTAGGTGGCAAATTTGTAAACTAAGGGCCCAGTAACATTATTTGTAACAATTATTTTTAAACAAAATATAATTATCATAATAATCATTGGTTCAGTCTTACAAAGCTGTCCCAACAATAATTGATGATACAAATACATCATTCTTCGCGTAAATTCACGCGTTACAGAAATATACTACAAAAATTACTATGAAATGCCAAATGTAATTAAATCTCCAATGTATTTATACCCACCTATGTATGACATTATGATCATATCATGTAATGCTTTAACAAATACATAGATATAATCTTTCGATAAAACACTTTTGGCACATGCTTTAATTTTTATCGTTTTGTTAATGGGGCACCATCACAAGAAACCCCATTTCATGACTAATTCTCTATTGCTCTCTTGTTTATTGTGCTATAATGGAATTGCAAAAAAAAAACTAAATTGTATCACTTTACTACTAAATTTGTACATGTCTAATCTAAATAAATCTACTTAATATGAGTTTAACAACCCTTCCCAATACGAAATGAAAGCAATCCATCACTAAATGCCTTTAATGTTATAGAATGGTAATGATACCATTGTAATTTAGTAAAATATTGTTAAATTAGATGGTAAATACTATAATTATTTTTGCATTATAAATAATATGTTGCAAAGTAAAACTACAGACTAGAGCCAAAACAGTTGTGTATTGTAAGGGGGCACAAGTCCATCATAATAAATTGTATAGAATATCAAGAGATTTGTTTCCTCATGAAGAAACAATTAAATGAGCTTTATAGATTCTAGTAATAACAATTTGTGGTCCTGGCTATATCACAAAAACTAGATAAAATGTAGGTACCTAAATTTAAAATCTATGTATGAATAATCATAGTTAAGGGGAAGCTCCAGGGTAGCCTAGCTTGTATGTAACAAGCTGACACTGCATGAAAAAATATGAATTTCCGTTTGTCCGTTTCAATGGCGCAGCCACGGCGAAATTTCATAAAAATAAAAAACTACCAAGATTTTGAAAAAAATTGTAAAAGTTGATTCCCAAATCATAAATTTATCAAAGCTATGGTTAAAAAGTTATAAGGGTTTGGACGTGGCCGTTTCATTGAAACGCAGAGAACCGCGCGGCCACGGAGATCTTTAAAACTAAATTGCAGACCTGAAATTTAGGTAAATAATAGATGGAAATTTGTATTTTTTTTAGTATAAAAAAAAATACTAGGTTTATATTTTAGGAGAGTTTATAGTTAGAGACACAGCAAATTGCAAAAGCGTAACAAGAGTTGAATTTTGCTAGCTACCCTTGTGCTTCCCCCATAATAGTATTGGTAGCATACCCTGTATAATATTCATGTTACCAAAAAATATAAGCATGTTATTCGTTTTATTGTTTGTTAATGTATAGATTCCTTATATGGGTAAGAATAGTTATTCCTGGTATATCAACTGGGAAGTTTATTTTTACATTAAAAAAACAAGAGTAAAATTTTATTTTTGTGTAAGACCAATATGCAATACATATCTATAAACAAAATTGTCTTTTCTTTCTTTGTAATAATTATTCTTTGACCTACTTTAAATAAAAACATTGATGTAATGCAGCTTTAATATTACAAATTACTGTTCCAGGCTACATTTATCCAAGGCAAAGACTACAATAGTATACTGGCAAACCCAAGGCTACTGTCAAAGAATTGATACATGTATGATGAGATAACATGTTTCATGTCATGGTTGCTTATGGCAATAAATACATAATAAAAGTATATCTCAGCATGGCATTATTAACAAAGCAAAACATTTGTTCAATCTATAGAAATGAACACTAAAATTACTTAGATAGTGGTATAATAGTTTCTAAATGAGCAAATATTATCAAGAGTCATTTATCATATTCATAACCTGTTTTGATGACTAAAGAAACTGTAGTGAAACACTATCTGATCGATATCTGGCATTATCTGTGTGTATTTTCACAAAACCGATACGTCTGTTTTCTCTATTTATGCATGTGCGTCCATTGGGTTTACATTCTATTTAACTACAGATCCTTCAGTGCACTTAAGTCAAAATGAGGATGAGCTCTATCAACTACATTACTAGGTCTTCCCTGCTGTGGTTCTTTTGCAATTGGCATCTTCTGAATAAAGTCATTCAATAGGCCTTCATTTCCTATATTTGAAAAATTTCTTTGTATTAAATCACTCTGAGAAGATGGAAGATTCAAATACTTGACTCGTTCTTTTTCTAAGTAAACAACTCTTTCCTTTAAGGTCATGTTTTCATCTTTAAGTACTTCAGCTTGTAGTACTAACTGCTCCACCAGTGAATGTAAGTTTTGATTCAATATCTGCAACTCTTCAATAACAGTTTCCTGTCCTTTTTCTGCCTTCTTGCCATCCACTACGTCGGCTTTAATAACTACGTCTTTCACTTGGCCTTGCTCAGTGTTTCTATTCAGTAATGTGTATAACAAAGAATCTGTTTCATTTATTGTTCTATATATAGCAACTTGTACTTTTGAACTATCATTAGTTTGTATATTATAGGAGGGATCTTTCCCAAAACCTTTGATATTGTCCATGGCTTTTTTCACTCTTTCGTATTGTTCTTTCTTGCTTTTGATGAGATCTTTTTGTTTGAGATGATAGCTGTGTTGCAACGTGATGGACTCTAGTGCGACTGATGACGTCGTAGATTTCATAGCGTCCAGTAATAATTCTGCAGCATTGTGATGGCACTGCATCGCCTCGTCGTACCTATTGTTGATAAGGTGCGCCTCAGCACGACGGTGTTGTTGATGTGCCTGTTAACAATTTATTCAAACTATAAAGCCACACGAAAATGTCTGTATGATATAATATTAGAAGAGATCATTCATTACCAAATTGAGTGGATGTGATTCCATTATAGTTTAGCTATTTTATTATTAATCTACTGAATAAAATACTATTTATTTACTAATCTAATGGCACACAGATATGTGTCAAAAAACTGTCAGTGTCAATGTCAATCAAAACAAACCGTCAAAGTCAAATGACAGCTACAAGTAATAATTGCCATCTTCGTCGTACCGGTGAGAGACCGGTGATTACGAAAATTAGCTCTTTTCATAGAATGTTACCTACATCTAAACTAAAGGTGTGTACAAATAAATCTTTTCATTGTTTTAGATTGTTTGTTTTAGTTTTTATGAATGAATTAGACATAACCTGTAATATTATGTATTTCATTTTAATAAGACAAAAACTGAAAGTTTGTCATAGGTGGCTGCAGTGTTGTTCGTCTACAAAACGGAACATTTTTTCTTTTCCGTGGTCTACAAGCTACCGTTGTTGTGTATTGTGTTCAACGTTGTGTCGATCAGAAATTGAACGAAATATACATAAAAATGAATGCGACTTGAAGTGTAGCAAAATTAAATGACGAGCTTAGGTTACCGGTATACAAGTGGGTTAAGTGCAAAAGTCAATAAATAAACGTGTTTATCATTTATATAAGTTTAGTTGCGTTTGATGACTTTAGACTGCAGGCGCACGAGAATAACCTGGATGGAGTTTAAAAAGCAACTCGAGGGTGATCTTCCTGACTGAGAAGCGATAGAGTTGACTGAAAAACACACTTATAATTTGTATAATATCACAACACAAGACAAGTGCCTGTAGGTTATAAAAACAGACCAGTATAGCTATTCACAACCATTCAATACGCGTCCGTACCTAATCGAACATCAATCAATGATAAGTAGGAGCCCTTTAAATGCTGTTTTCAAATCCAAAACCCGAAATTTTTGTCAGGTTTCGAAAAGTGCCATTTTCGAAACGACAGCGTGTAAAATGTTTTTGAATACCTATGCTGGTTCTTTTGGGAGCATCACCTGTGTCTAGTCTAGTTCTAGTTTCTAGTAGCGAACTTTCTCCCACAGATTGCGTAGTAGGTACCTCTAACATCTTTTTTTTATGGGTCTCCATATTTTTGCAAACGTGAGCTGCAATAAGGGGCATATTGATTAATAACTGTCAAATTCTTGGACTACTGATAGTAGCGACAACTGAAGTGAGCAAGTGGCAGCTTCCCATTCTAAATAAGATATATTGTCTGAGTGGGATCTCAGTCAATCAATTTTTAGGCACTGTATGGCTTGAAGTCTCTGTCTGAGGTTATACCTACGTCAGCTAGATTTTGTTTGGTGTACTGAGTGTTCAAATAAATGTACGCAGTTTTGACACCTTTTGATAGTCTGATTGCGTGGATAAATCGGTCGTATTTAAAGTACCCGGCTTTTTGGTTTCACCGAAATATGTCCAGCACTCTAGAGGTAGACAACTCAAAGGAGTACGGTAGGTAGGTAATAATAAATCTCAATTTGAAATTTTGCTGTCATAATTTGAACAACAAATGTGTCAAGAAACGATAATGTGTTAGTAAAAAAGCATTGGATTTCATCCACAGAGTACTTTTTTATTTCATCATTTCCTCAATTCCCGTGTTTGGATAGAAAAAAATTGGAATTCAGTTTAGCATACCCACAGGCACAGAGCATCATTTATAACCACAGGGCACATACCTAAATATCTTATTAGTAGAAAATTACAATGAAATACGACCCTCACAATTTATGCAATATCTGGAAAACAAAAACTAAAGAAATACTAAAAAGTTCGCAATTGTCAGTGGCGAAGCAAATTCTCGCGTATAAAATCTTTTTGAGACCAATGTTGATTTTCGAGTGGTTCGAAGGACGCGTCAATGATATGAAAAATCTCGAAATTGAAGCCCTAAAACGTATATTTGTTACAAATAATGAGCGTAGTCTGTACAAGCGCTACACGGACATAGATGTGACTGGATACATAAAGTTACAGGAAATACGATGGAAGCGTGCAACGGGATCTGATTTCGGAAATCTTAGGAGAATGCTTCAAGAACTGTCCAAGATGGGTGATCCTTCACCGTATTTCACCAGAGCTGGGCGTGTTATTGAAGATAATAATCATCACCGTCGAAAAAATAATAATCATCACCGTCGAGCTCAATGTTGCCTATCTCGACATCGTCCATAACCCGCATCATGGTCATACTCACAGTATATCAACCTGTACGGAATCTGTTTCCTCAACAAGGTCTGTGCTCAGAAGAAGCACACATTTAGCTAATACAAAACGAACTTAGTACAGCATTTTTTTTTCTTATCTCAATTTACATAATTTCATTATGTTCGAATGCCTAGATACGTATTTCATTTGAAGATAATATTGCATACCTACAAATTACATACACTCACGCCTTTTCCCACGAGGTTTAACAAACTACAAAACATCAACTGAGTTACGATCCTTACCCTACCCCTTGAAGATAGGTAGGTACTCAATAAACTACAAACGTAGGTAGGTATTATCCAAAATTACGCGCAGGTCGTGCAATTTGCAAGCAATGAATCGTAATTAATGAGGCAACTGAGGGAACACGGGTGGGTTTTAGTCAATAAAAGTCTGACACGCTCTCCTGCTCCACCCAGAGTGGTAGAAGTCATTTGATGATTTCCCACCCACAAAAAAAAAGATCTCTCGATAGGAGACTTGCTGATAGTAATGCTGCCTACTAGGTAGGTAAGTACTTACAGAAATAATAACAGAAAAAATTCCACATCATGTCGTCTTTATTACCTAATTTGTTACCTAGGTAAAGTAGGTAGGTATGTAGATTTATGTAGGTTCCCTTTTTCAATCAACTTGATACCTTTTATGAAGTAAGTAGAATCGCTAGGGCTACATTGAGATTAATTGTGATTCTTTTACTATTTCGCCAATAACTCATAATTTCTAACCTTAATGATCTTTGATTTAAAAATCAATGATTCCCTTGCATATTTGAGCTGGAAACTTAACTTTTCAACTTCATCGTCTCTGACAATATAAGTACTGTTGCAGTAAGTAGGGCGTCATTCCTACTCGAGAAGTAACCCCGTCACGGGTTAAGGTTGCTTCACCATTTCTTGAATTGGCAGGGCAAGTTTGTCAAGAGTTGTCTTCAAAAGTGTACACGGGGACACCGAACACGTCTTCTTAGAGCTATCTCTTCTTTTTTTAACAACATTGTCCAACGTAGCCGTTCGTTCTTTACGTGGTCTACAACGTTGCTTGTTCCGAGTTTAGTATAAACGGCCCTGATATTAGGCTTAAGCCTGTTAGGATGCCTTTGCGGATATTTTGATTTATAAATTTCTAATAAGAGGCCTATTTCAAAGCGTTGCAGTTTATTTGAGTTACATTTATCTAAGTCCCAAAGCTCGCAACCGTATGTCAGTATAGGTCGCACAAAGAATTTGTATAGTTGAAACTTAGATCGGCATCGTAGGTCAGGATTGCACAACACCTTCCAGAATCGTTGGCACCACAGTTTTGCGCATCTCAGTCGTTCAATTATTTCAAGACTCATCCGTTTTCTGGATAACTGCGGTATACCTAATCTGTTATCATTGATAGGTCTTTGCATTGCAGATAAAATTTAAAGCTGCTCCTACCTAGGAATCATATTTGTTTGTTACAAAAATAGGTTATGTACTCTAAAACCAAAAGACATTAAAATTACATTAATTGCAAACTGACAGCTACCATAGCAATCATAGCCAACAGATGGCATAGCAAGGAAGCGACGGAACTACCCAAAAAGTTTTTATGCTTTTTTTTTCGGAAGCCTGACACGTCTTCAAGTAAGTAGCTTATGAAAACGTACACAGTTACCTAATAATGTTATAACATCCGAGATCGCTTGTTTTCGTAATACTGAACAGCAATGTTATCGGTTCCATTGTTAGAGAATTCACAGTTTTGTTTAAAAACAAACTGCCGGCGCAACTGCAACATCTAATCTTAGCTTTAATGCTGTTCACAGTTACAAATTCAGTTACTCTGGGCTGTTCAAATCGACTAGACTGAAATGATCAACAAATGTCTGGCCTTTGCTATAATGTGGAAGGTTGTATACGGCCTGGCTTCTCAGTGCACGGTGACGGAAGTAAAGACTCTTCTTGAAGGGTGTGACCGGCTTGTGGGATTGAATGTGACCAGCGTCGGGGGCACCATGGTTAACGATCACAATTGCGATGTTCTTCTTCCGAAACAAGTCTTCCTTGAAGAACCGTTGTTCCAGTACCCTTTGGCTGACTCAGTAATCTTTTTTTTAAGTACTTTGGACTTAAGAATTTTCTAAGATTTAGGGCAAAAATGTTTATGTTGGGTAGTCAGTCTCGCCAATACTTTTGCATAAGACAGAAACGCAGAATTGGCATTGCTGTCGTATGCAAAAGTAAGCGTATAAGAACAAGGTTGTATATTTAGATATACAAGCCGGACCAATGTGCTGTTGCTTAGGCAAGAGGACATTGGTCCGGCTTGTGATAGGAATAACCCAAACACAATCCAAAGCTGAAACCAATGTTTTACGAGGCAAAAATCAGAACAAAATTTATTGAATGGTACTAATATTTGACGTCAAAGATTTAAAATAACTTTACATATACCTTGTTTGTTTTAGAAAAAGTTCTACACGTTAATTATGGTGGATCCAGATGCTCCGCCACAGTTAGACGGCGAATTTTACCTTCACATGGTCAAATCGAATATACCCGTAAGTATTGACGATCATTACTTTAGTAGATTAGGTTAAATGATTTTTCATTCATTAATTTACATGGAGTTTAGTGTTACAACGGCCAATAAGAGAAGATGAATAAAATATTGTAGAGATCATCTAATGCAAAACTGCACGGCCCTCCACAAAAGTTTAATTAAACCTCCACAGACTGCTTGTTGCATACGCATTTGAAATGTGAATGCAACAAGCAGTGGAGGGGCGTGCATTTATAAATTAGAAAATCTCTACCTACCAACTACCAATTAAAGATAGTGTGGCTAAGAAAAAGTAAAGATGATGGGGGAAAAATACTGTGACGAATGTGGGTAAACTGGAATTTATCTAAGAGTTTGGTGGAATACCGCCAAAAATTATAAAACCAAAGCCGCATTGAAAACGTGTTTTATTTTTCAGGGACTGGCTTTGAAAGCGAAAGAGAGCAGTAAAACCGTTGGAATAGATTACAGAGGTGAGTTGTGTTACGCTCACAAATGAATATTCCTGCTTTGGTTTCTCAACATAATTTTAAGACTCTAATTATTAATAAACGAATCACTTTCTCTAGGTTACAAACCACCAGCGCCACCTCGCGGCACAGGCCCGCATCGCTACGTCATCCTACTCTATGAACAGGCCGACGGCAACAATTTCCTGCCCACTGTGCCTTCCACACGACACCGATTCTCGCTCGCCAAGTGGCTCGTCGGTAAAAACCTCTGTGGACCAGTCGCAGGAATTGAATTCAAGACTGAATTCTAGATGGCATTAGTAGTTTCGAATGCGATTCCACTTTGAAATAAGATGGCATTTTTTTCTGAATTTCAGTAGGTAGGGTAAATCCTTTACGTGGTCTCTTAAAAATAATTCATTAGGTACGTAGGTAATTAAGTAGTGTTGTATATTGACATAGAATTAAGCAGTGTTAGGTACCTTCTTAGTATAATATTAAAAATGTCATATTATACCTAATATTAAATGAAAATATTATAAATATAATTTACACAAAAAAGTCCGGTAGTCCTACTATATAATATCATAAAAGGAAAATTTGTATGTTTGGATGTTTGTTACACGATTAAAGCAAAAACGACTGAACGGGTTTGGATGACATTTGGTACACAGACAGATGTTTATAACCTGGATTTACCTACACATAGGATACTTTTTATCCATGTAGTAAGCTCCCGTGGGATACCTTATTTCCGACATCCACGTGGACCGCTCTCAAAAGCTAGTTTCAAATAATGAAAGGTAGGTATGTACGTCAGTAGGTATTTACTTAAAATCTTCTTATCGTCATGCAAGAGAATCTGATGATTAAAAAGAAATAAATTTGTGCCTTTAACAAACGCTGGGGTATATGTTCGAAATAAATGAGATTCATAAGTAGGGAGGTATTATTTACCTAAATGTATAAGTAAGAATTTGTAGAGGAGTAATGAGAATTAAAAATAAGAATAAATAACACATAAGTTCACTCTTATTACTCTCACAGATGGTGTCAGACCTGTTGGACTTGTAAAATAAAGAAAGAGAAACAATTTTTGAAGAAGTCATAAAACAAAATAACTATCAAGTTTACGCCTTTAGATTATATTCTTACACTAAATAAATATCATAAAATCACCAAAGGTGATGGTTTAATACTTTCCATTAAATTACACTCAAACTGTTCAGTTTAACGAAGCTAATAAAGTAACAACAAAGAAATAAATGTATGTTCAGCTGTATTTACAATTGAATACAAATACTAAGGGTTAATTAAAACAACGCCTATACTCTTCGTGCTAAAACACATTTCTTTTGTTTCATTTTAACGGACAAGTTGAAAAATAATGGCGGCACGAGCTGAGCGTAGGCTGCGCGAGCGCACGCGACACTTCCCTCTCACCTCGCGGCCCACGCGCCACCACCGTGCACCGCGCCTAATTTATATCAACAAATTATTTTCTCATCTCTAACTACTGGTTTTATCCAAAGTGATTTATTGTTGACAACCTAATGATATACAATTTTTTACATTTACTTTTCGTTGGCGAATGTTGTAACGGGTCACCAAAATAATGCGAATGTCACGTGGTGTGACAGTTCTCGGAATAAACACCATGGTCCATGACCCGGGTGGTCCCTTGCAGTTTTATAGTGGTACTTAATATGTCAATGTATTATAGCCGCCGTTGTTTTCGGACACTTTTATAAAGTATCACAAGGTTTAATTGTGTTTATAAAAGTTCATTCAATTTCAGTTGAGTGTCGTTTTTACTTGATGTTAAAAAATGTCTTCGTCTTCGAACATTTATTATGGGTTTATTTTATTTTTTGGAATTTGTTGGGAAGTTGTAGGATTTAGGAAGTGTTGTATTTTGAGCACAAGCCAATCAATTCTGTAACACCAGGAGCCTACAGTTTTTGCCACAGATTTAAGGTTATAGCGTCATAAAATTTGACTTATTACTGCGACGCTTTTGAACATTATCTTGATGCCTAACGTATAAACTTATAGTTTTACACAGGATATTTTTCTTGACTTGACAATGCTTTCGACTACATTTTTATATTAACCTGAATGTTGAATTCATGCACTTCAGATTGCTTGATCTTGATACATTATCGAGTAAGCTTCCGGGAAACATAAACAGGTTCTTCCCAGAAAGACATTTCCGGAATCTATTTTCTCAACGGGTGTTCAACAGGGCTCGATACTCGGCCCGTTCCATTTTAACAAATAATAATCATAGTACAGTTGATACTTGGTTTTCTCAAGCACGTAACGTGGATTTTTTTAATATCTCTTATAAAGTAGGGAAATACTAGACACGCGCCGGCACGGCCGCGGTGGCGGCGTAGTCTTGGTCTAGCCAGAAGTGGAGAAGATTCCAGGACCATACCTATTCATTTAAAACAAACCTTGTATTCCTCTAAACATAATATTGTATGTATTGTATGATTCTATTTATATTTGGAAGTACAATCTAAATTGGCACTTATTTTTGAGTAATCCCCTATAAGAGCAATTAGAGTAAGGAAAATGTATGGATATTTCATCTAATAAACATCGGTTAAATGATAAATTATTTTATTTCTGTAAGTAGGTCTGGACAAGCACTTTTAAACGCCAATCATATTTTTAGATTAAAACTAGATGAGAACGGCGTTTCCTATCAAACTAGTTACTGTGGGAAGTAACGCCGAAACAAACTCAGAGGTCTTAGTCTCTTTTAAAATCTAAACATAATCTTGGTCAGATCATGTGAAAACCTTATAGATTGGTGTCTGTAATGGCCTTTTGAGGCAACAACTACACAGATAGATTGGACCTGTCCAGTCAGTGCATGCATTTGTCAGTAATCGTGCAGCTCAACTATGAACAGAAGGAGCTCAACAATACGATACGACGAACAATATCAAAGAAGATCGAGAGATCGTCCAAATATCTTTAGCTTAGCAACCTTTTTGACAGAGTTTCTGTTAAATAAACTATTTAAATTAATCGAGGCTCAGTTCTTTATGATGTCTTGGGAGTTTGTTCTAGAAACGTTTACTTTGTCATTTTTTTTGAAGCCTGGTACCTAGTGGGCACAATAAGTAAATCTTTGATTTAGTATTTCTACTATGTATATCGTTTTAAATTTAGATTAATATTCTTTTTACATAAATCGGGTTTTCATATACATATTGAGCTGCGATGGTCATTATGGTGATTACCTAAAATTCATCCGTGAGTGAATGCCTACAACTTAGGTTATAAATTACCCGAATGGGTCGTTACTGCAACAAAAATGTAGCCTGACTGTCGGCGGCATTTCCCTACAACATAATGCTGTTCGACATGACACTATATGCAAATAACTAAAATAGGTATACTCATCGAGCGGTTTCTGCAAAGTCAAATGAAGATTGTATAGACCGCGTAGGCTGCAGAGCTTAGCAACTTCAAGAACCCCCACTGTAGCGTCAAGTCCAAAATAATACCAAAGAGCACAGTGGTGTACACTCATTTACTAGTACATTGGTTTTCACCTGCTTAAACGTTAGGTGTCAGAAATCTAAATTTAGTCTTTTTCTCGTTTTAAAGGAAATTATTAACCCTAAACCATTGCACTATTATAAAGACAGCATTATTTACATGGTCAGTAACTGTCTGTTGTTGTTTGAACTTAAATAAAAGTGGTGTGAAATCTGCAAATAACACTATTTCATTACTGTTTGATAAGGCAAGGTAGATCACTAATATAAACCAGAAATAAAATAGAGCTAAGAATTGAGCCCTGCAAAACTCCCATAGCGACAATAGAATTCGGGGATCACTTGCCATTACCGTCAACTCTTATTAACTCCACATAAAAATTAAAAACATCGAAGGCGTATTTCTAACTCCATAGTCACATAAGTTCCTAACCAATGTATCATGAGAAACACAGTCGAAAGCCTTAGACTAGTCACAAAAAATACCGAGGGTCTCATGTGACTTCTCCCAGGCCCCAAAAATATGTGCAAGAAGCTCAACCCTAGCGTCTGTAGTCGAGCAACCTTCGACCATTCAGTTACATGTGGCAAATTTTTATGAAATAATGTCTTCAATTAGCAGAAGAAACATGTTATTAAGTTTTCATTTAGAAAATAACCAAGCAATTAATTATGAACTAGCTACGTAATGTAAGTCGTAACCCATATAATGGGAGAGCTATTGTAGTTTTGAGGATAGTTTAAATTAATCTAACCTTTTGCGTCCACTTGATCTTTATTGATTAAGCTACCAACAAGCATCCATAAAAACACTAAAACATTTTTCATAATGGATTTCTTAGCGTTTAAAAAAGAAGATTCTTAGTTACGATTAAGGGGTATGGGTACTTAATTCGTACCGTCTATAGGTTATGTCATATTATAATAAGGTGTCAAATAAGACACATCAATGTAAAGAATAATAAAGTCAGATGTCATTATCACCAATTAAATACGACAAACAAATAATATCTCAGAGGATCAATTGGAATTCTTCTGTTTTGGAGTCATCATAATGGCACATCAGGTAATTGATAATTTTCCTCTAAAATTCTTTAGTTCTATTAAAGTTAGGAAGAAACTATAAATGAATGCTGGATTTTGTTTCAGAACAAGCAAAAATGTTATGAAGTTGATTTATTTTACAGGTTTGTATGTTTATGAATTTTTCGCATCAAACAATACAATGTAGGTATTGTCATCAGCGTTTTACAGAATATTACCTAAAATAATCATTTGTTTTCTTTCACTTGCCACAAAACGATTTTAGATAATCAATACATTGTAAGTAACATAGGTACTTGTTTAAAAATAAAATAATTACGTATTCCATGCTGAATGCACTAAAATAAATTGTGATGCGAATTAATTTTGTTTTGTAATAAACAAACATAAGTTCCTAGAAGTGTCCCGTAATCATACAAATGTTGAATGAATGAATGAATGATTAATTCCGGTTAACCACAGAATGACACAGGGAGTGATTGGTGCTCTTATTAATTCTAGGAACATTTGTTATAACTTTGTTTTTTATTCTCTTAGCGGTGGTATTAAGCTGAAGGTCTTGGCTTAGTTTTGTTACTGTCAAAACTGGTAGGTACCAATGACGTAATGCATCTAAATATTCTCTCTAACTTATCCATTGAATAATATTACAGGTAGGTAGGTACTAGTATATAGTGTTAATCGTGGTGTTATAGAAAAGAGAAAACAGAAAACCACAATAATGAGACAATGATAGTTGGATAATGTCTATTCTATTCTTTGATGAACAGTCAGGTAGAGTAGGTAGGACACAAAAGAATAAATTGACTGAATTGTGACGATACCTACTATTTAACGGATCAAAATCTTGCTCAATTATTCAAATACATATAATCCACTCTTAAGATTACTAAACGCTATTAGAATCCAATCACAGATGACATCACCAAGTCAAGTGCAGGTTCCGTCAAGCTATCCTTCTAATTAACAATTATGTTGAAAGGTAAAAAAGAAACAAAACTCTCTGATAGATATCTAATGGTTGAGTTGTCATATCACGGAGTTGAATGTCGCATCTTTTTTGACAGGAAGCTCGTCTATCGTAAATTAATCGACATGGCTCTCCAGAAACACCAAATTACTGAACCGGTTTGGCGTGTGCGCGGGCGCTGACCCGCCGGAAATACTTGCGACGCAACACCCATAGAGAAACTCGCCACGTTTTTCTTAATATTCAAATGGAGGACATTACGGTGCATGATTTCGAACCCTCGATGTCATCAATATTCTACATGGTATTGAAATTTTTAAGTTGCAGGAGCTTTTTTTTTTGTCTGGGACAGTTAAATTTTGTAGAGCAGTGTTGTGCTTTTTGTATAGTCAGCCGTAATTTCTTGATCACTTTGGATATCACTTACACATCATAAAACGACAAGGCCTACCAATTTGTCTATGTGATAGATAATTTCAACCTTACGGAAGTTTTCATTTGTGTACTGAGAATTGTTGTCAAAAAGTAAGTACAAGGTCGACTATACAAACCTACATGAATGAACTGTACGGACTTACGGTTTAAAAACTTTAATTAAGTATGCCTATGTCCTAGTATCTTTCGTGCCAGACCTTTTGAAAATTAATCTCATAAGTATCATTTTCAATAGGTAATCCTACAGTCAGATATGGCCAGAACAATTAAAATTTTACAGTATAACACTCACATTCGATCAGTGGATAGATATTGTAGATGTATTGTTTTATGTTGTGTTGTTGTTGTATTGTAGTTGCTGTTGTATTGTGTATTAGTGAAGTATCCTATTCAGCTTGTATATATCTCGTCGTCTGGTCGTAGAAATGGCCATATAGTGATCTACCCGGCCATTTCACGATTTGACCATTAAGCATCCGACATATCGTTCAACGCTCAGCGTTAGACGATTTGTCCAGCGATGCTTGGGCGTATCAACTTAGATTTGCGTAAAAACATAACTCTGTCTTTCGATTTATCTTACTTGAATTACTCCTATTGTAGGGTCCTAAAAATACTAAATAGCCAAGTAGCTTCGGTTAACCGTAACTGCGGCACTGCTCACTTTGCTCGCTCAGCTCGCGCGCAGTTGGTCACAGTTCCGGTTTACAACCTATAACCTAACTGCTTTGATCGGGGTGCCAGTAGCGGTTTGAGCAGCTGGGAATATGGATAAATAAGTTATTTTCGTCGACCCGTTCGACTTTTATTAGGACTTCTTGATACGGACATAAATGGCGAGGCAGATCACGATATGGCCATTATCGGCCATTCTACGATCGAACCACGTCATAAAAATTTAGTCAAATCTATATATTTTTTTAAAGACTACATAAATTATAATAATGCTGTCTTTATCCAGAGCAATAAACAGTTACTACAACACAATGCACAGCTTCACCAGAGTATTATTAAAAAATATTTATGTTTATTTCGAGAGTTGTCTAGATCGTGAAAATAATATATTCGTGCACCTGTGTAGGTACCTAAAGCCAGGGAAATTAATTGTTATGCAAATTGACTACCATCTTAAATTGTCGGTATATGCAAATCACAACTGTCATTCTTTGACAGATGTTTGAAATGGCTTTAACACGGCAAATTGCCGCAGGATGTGATATTGCTAACCTATGAATTTTCCTTACCGTCTTCTTACCCACTTCAATTTATTTTCGTATAAAATGATTTTAGAATTTATTTACGTATTTTATTTTCTTACAATAATAGTCGGGTGAAAAAGTCAGGCTTAGATATTATGTGGGTAGGTACCTAGTGTATCCACTAAAGTTGTATTACATATATTTACATAATACATTTGAATGAGCTTATGGACCATGCAAAAAATAAATCATACAATATAAGTATGGAACAGCAAAAAACATTGACCGATTAACACTGGCCAAGCAAGTGACGCTGCGGGCGATATCTAGTGTCGAACAAGTGAAGCCATGATGGCATTGCCCGCTATCTTCCTTATTACCTATGATTATATTCTATGGCCAAAACGTTTGGTTATTGAATTACATACATTTGATAAACATGTAATTGACTTAATAAAATCATTATGCATACTTATAGAAGTTTGTCTTGAGGACATGAACACAAGCAAGATTATACAGATTATCAAGAATCATAGGTATGTATGTGTAATTGTGTATACGATACACTAACACTACATTTATGGTATGGCTGTTATTAGAAATTGAATTTGAGTGATTTCAGATACATTTTACTAGTTTTCGTAGTAGGTTTTTAGTCAATTAGAGCTGTGCTGTGGGTACCCCATGTCTCAGCATTAGGCTTAGTGAAATCTCTTGTCACAGTCAGGATGTGCAGCTGCCGACCATTTCTGTTCTGTGCTCGTGATCACAAGATCTGTTTTTTTTTTATTCCAGATAACTGTTGTTTGTAGACACGTGTTTCTGTAACAAATCTTGTGTTCCTTCTTCTTAGTACTAAAGAAAGAGAGTTCTTTTTATGGTCTTGTAGAAGGTGCTCAGTAAAATGCTTTCCCTAGTGATCCTAGAGGTCGTGGTTTAGAAGGGATTCCGAATTTAAAAGAAACTTTGAGTGTATACTGTAAGTGACGATGATGTCTTGAGTTCTGGACGTGTTAAGTTTCTATAGGCCATAGCCTGAAATTATTACCATATCTTGGAAATAATTCACACGAGTGTATGACGTGTTCCATTGGTCTGCTTCTTCATGTTTGGTGAAGCCCTACATTCCAAAAACATCACGAGAATCAACTTGCAAATTTCTATAACGGCTGTAAGTTTGAGTAGATAGATGTTTTTGGCTTTGATGGCTGACTGAGGTCTCGTAATCGTTGGTCACCAAATACCCTTAAAACTGTCTCTGCACTAAATGATTTATTCAGCAACATCATTCACGTGTCGCAAGTGCTATTATATGAGAAAAGCCAAAAGCTACGGCTTCCTTCCGGTCGCCCACGCCCTGCCCACGCCTGGCCATCCCACGCCATGGTATAATATCAATCAATTCGGCTAAATCCACTTCTATGATAATGCAATAGTTTCAAGTTTATATTGCAACATGGAGTTTCGAACTTCGACACAAACTTGTTTGTTTTTTGGCTATCGCTGAGTTTAACAGCTATTGTGGTATTTTATTAAAAGGTGATGTTTATGGTTTAAAGCATTCCAATACCTCCGGACAGACCATAAGATAGGAAAGAATGGATAAAAGGAGTTCGTGACTGACGGTATTAAAAGCATTGGAGAAGTCAATTAATACTAAGACTGTAACTTTAGTGTCTTCCATTCCACGCCATAAATCGTCAGTCACTTTAAGGAGAGCAGAAATGGTACTGTGCCCGGGCCTGAAACCGGACTGAAATGAGCTGATGAGGGAGTTAAGGTGAATAAAGTGGGAGAATTGTTTGTGCACACTGGCCTCGAGCACTTTAGATAGGAAAGGAAGGATAGAAATTGGGCGAAAGTGACTTGGAAGAGAGAGATAAAGTATTTTAGGCAGGGGCCGCACAAGGGCTTTACGCCACAGGGAAGGGAAAACACCGGTGTAAAGGGAAAAATTTATGATGTGGGAGATTGCAGGAACGAGTTGATCAATAGCTGCTACAATAATAGATATGGCGGCTAATATCATTGCAACCCACGGCTTTGGATTTAATGGACAGGATAATCTTATTGATATCTCCCGGGTCGACTGGGGTTAAAATAAAGGGGTTAATATTGGGACGCATCAGACAAGCAAGGAAGTCGAGTGTTTGACATTTGGTTAGACTATCCAGAGTAGGAACAGTGGTGAAATGGCGATTTAGGTCGTCCAAACCAATAGTGCGAGGAAGGTCCGAATGTTGCGATTTGCCGATACCCAAAGTTCTAAGGAACTTCCAAATATCGGCAGGAGAAGAAGTGATATTATTTAGAATGTGACGGCGTTTAGCGTTGCGTATCATCTGATTGCACCAATTCCTAGCAGCCTTAAAGAAGGCCCAATTGTCCTTCGAGCGATCCTTTTTAAACTTCTGAAACGCACGGTCCCTCCATCGCATTGCCATTCGAACTCCCCTGTTCATCCAAGATGCAGGGGCACGCTTCAACTTGACTTTTTTGATTGGAGCATGGGCGTCATATAGCTTGACCACGACATCGTTGAAGAACCTAACTTTTTCGTCAACTGAGGCAGCTGCCCCTGGAAGCAGCTAGCTATATTGGACGCATCTTGTTGAACCCTCTCGTTATTCATACGCGCAAAGGCACGCCGGTACTAGACCATTGGTTTAGGCTTAGGAGGTTTAAGGACATAGGATAGTAAAATAAGGTCGTGATGGGAAAATCCAGGAGCATCGTGTTGCCCATGTGAGGAAACTAGGGAAGAATTAAAAGTGAGGATCAGGTCAAGCCAAGTGTCATCACCGATAACATTATGATGAGTGGGTTGGAGATGAATGACTTTTGATTTGATTAAACATATAGTTAATTGTAAAGTCAGTCTTCTATTCCAGTACTTACCCAGGTATCTCCGTGTAGGCAGATGACATATGGCAAAGAATGCGTCGCATAAACATCCTTGCGTGCGTGTCACCATCAGCTGCTATACACAGCATAACAACGACAAACGCAAACTACAGGTTAGACGGATGTCTATGTCTATAAATGGTGGATATATACTATTCTCCATCGTTTATCCATCCCTTACTCCTTCTTCTGACTTAGGCCCTAAGGCTTAGGTCTTCAAAAACGTCCATAACTAGCACTGATCGTCTTCTGGTTAGCAAACTAATAGACTTTACTTATTGAATTATCTTGTGACTCAAATCAGGTAGTAAAAGAAATCCATAAAAGGTCTCTAATGGCTGATTTTGATCCGACACACTCAACTGAAGGAATGAGAAAGAAGTTACATTTACTTTTCCGCACATTTACTTAATTTGAATACCTAATGCTGTTCGCAGAGCAATTTTTAGTACAACGAGGTTCCAAGTTAAACATTGATGGTGGCTTGGCCCATTCTAAACTGCCTTGGTACAACATGGACCACAAACAAATTTTCTATAGACTAAGTTTACCATAAATAGGAAATCTTAACAAGTTCCGAGCAAATATTACCCATTGCTATTATTCCACTTTACGGCTTAACATACAAATATGGGTACCGCTCCCGATTACAAACAAAACAATATCTAATAACTCGAAAATAATCAAGTAAACATTATCAACGTGTGCTTTATTGTTAAATAAATAAGGCCAAGTGCGTTAGATAAAGTTACATTAAGAGAGTTTCTAATGCAGTCATCGCCAAATACAGCGCAGCACAAGCGCGGCCCGTTTCTCAATGGCCGAGATAACTGCGCGAGCGACGTCATGGTTAAATCTGAACGAAGGCTAACTGGAGGCGTTAGCGGTGCCGAAGCAATTAAATTAATTAATTATTTCCTTTCAAATTCGCTTGAATACATCAATAAATATGTTCATTTTTTAAGGGAACCCACTGTATGGCTGGACAAGGCGGATAATTTTGATTTAATTACTAATTATATCAGTAATTGATTATATGATGTTATGCGTAATAGTGAAGTCGTAATCAATTAATATCGTTTTGTGGTAGAACTGTAATAAGTTTGAAAAAATGTGTAATTTGTTAAGAAATCTTCTTTTATAGTATCTTTTACACTACCTGGCGTTTGGTAGTCAACCAAAGACCAAAGAGCATCTACATTTAGGGTGCTTATATCTTATTGCTGACATTTAGCAGTAGGTAGCCACTATTACGAATAGTCACGATATTCAGAAATGTACGTAGGTGTATGTCACTCGCTTTGATTGACCAGCAGACGCTTCGCAACAGCGCTACTGCGGAATCCTGTGCCATCTTAATGAAAGGTTGTGAAGTGAAGTAACGCAACAGTATGTGAGCGTGTGTTGACATTCTTCATTAGTAAGGTTGGATGTACCGGCGCCGGCGCCGGCGGTGCAGCTCGATGCCGCGCGATGCGGCGATGCGGCGGCCGTGACACGCGCGATGCCGTCGTGCGTACACCACAAATTCGCCGTTCATTGATAAAAACCGACGCCCACTCGCGTCGCAGAGGCTCCATTCACCGGCGCCGCTAGTTGCGCAACGCGCATGCGTGGCCCTCCACTAGCCCCGCGCCCCGCACTCCCGCCGAAACCTTCATTCGAAACACTAACAGCCTTCCGCAAGGCTTGTCGCTATTTCACCAGAAGACGCGAATTCTAGCGTCTCGTGTTCCGTAATGTTCATTCACAAATAAACGCTTTTATAGTTTTTACTCAACACATATAATTTTCTAGTTTTATAATATTGCATGTCACACGATTAGTGCATCCAATCCAACCCATATGGAAATAGGTGGCTAAGCTTTAACAATACCTTTAGATCCCGGCTAATGAGACACAATTAATTTTCCATTGTTTGGGCACGCATGCGTGCCCTTCCGGACGTTAGAGGTTAAATTCTACGTAACCAGTACTAGGTAGACTAACCTGCCAGCCTAATATTGATTTCGTTCATGTTAGATCAATCTAGATTATCCTAACTATTTATGTATGATTTACGCTGAGGTATTCTTGTAACTCGCTATGAAATTCTGCATGAATGGAAAATTTATTCCTCCCCGTTGACCTCGGTATTGTTATTTTGCGGCCACTTTGCTCGAGGAAATGGAGGATTATTAAATAATAATACACAGTATACGATTTCATGCTTCCCATCTCTAATCGCTCCTTTTCTAACAAACGTAACATTTGAAGTTTTCTTAAGTAGCCGTAAACTTCATAAGCCATTGCCATAAAGATCTAGTAGCTTAGTTGAATATCAAAAGGTATCGTAGTGTAATATAAGCTCGATTTTAACGACGATTTTACATCGCGAACATTAAGTAGAGCCATAAAATGGTGAAGGGAATCTGAATTGAGATTATCGGTTTACATATCGTAATATAATATCAGAGGTACTCGTACACAAGTAGAAGTCAGTTCGCTATCACCTTAACGTCTTCCAGTGTTATACTGGGAACATTAATTGATGTCGAATTTATGAAGGTTTACACGTACTTTTAGTAACTAATCCCGCGCTCGACTACCAGTTGATCGCGAACTCGGGATATGTCAGAAGATGGGCCTGTATCCAGTTAAATCGTCTCAAAAAAGTTGAATAGGTACCTACCTAAATAAATCTAGAAATGAATTTAGGTTGAATCAAAAACAGCAAATAGAATATTTGAAATTAAACAGGTAACATAATATTTTAAAGATTTTAAAACATTAGAGATGAGCTTTAAAACGTATTGACTTTAAGCTACATCTACGGCTTGGGAATGGATATGTCAAAGTTTGAAAGCATCTAACACGATGTTGATAGCTCCGCTATTTCAACATCATCAGGTACACACATTGCACCGTAAAAGTCTACTACTAACTGCAGAACATGGATCCAACGTATAAATCAATCCTGCCCATAAGAGTCCACTGCTGTATCCCGAGTTGCCCCAAAATCTTACCCAGTTTTGCGCCTTCTGCATCTAGTCTGTCCTAATTGCCTCGATGGTCCATCCAGCAGAGAGGTGCCTCACGCTACGTTTGTGGATACGTGGTCTCCACTCCAGAACTCGTCTGCTCCAACGGCTTTCTCACCTTCGATAGACATGACCAACTAAATGCCACTTAAGCTCGAAACTCAGCAAGCTATGTCAGTCACTTCAGTTTTTTTCCTGAAAAACTTATCGTCCCTTAAGAAACTCCTAGCTCGCTCCACAGCGTGCCGAGCAATCTTGAATTTGTGGACCAACACGACTGTCAGTGCCCGATTTTCAGCACCGTCACCGTATATCGTAACGGAAAGGATGCAGTGGTAAAAGACGTAGACCTCCATAATTGCAGTATTGACCAACAGAAGGCACAGATTTCCAAACGCCGATGAGGTAGACTGACCTCGGTATGTCGCAGCATATTAATAATAACAAACTAAAGTGTTGTTTCTTTGATAATAATATTAATTTATATATAAAAAGGTATATCGGCAGCGGAAGTCTCAACAATAACAATAAATTTTATGACCCATGTTTCAAGTTGTATGCGAAAAGCAGCTTGATATCTATCTGAGATTTTAATAGATTAATTAGTTAACGAAATTAGAATTGGAAAAACCAATCTTTTATTAATTATGCGCTTAAAATCTACCCATATAATGGTTTTATAATAACAATATAGACCAATATATTAGTTGAAAGGAGCATATCCGTTGTCAGTCGCAGGTGTAAAGCTTTTTATGTTAAATAGGTATTCTATTATTAGATATTAGGTAGATTTATTATGAACTTGTAGTCGTTTAAAATGGCTAGATTTTAAACATTTTGTTACGGCATAATTATTTGTATGTTTTATATCATTTTATTAGGGGTGCTTGTTGCTAAACGTTAAATTCTTCAACTACGATATTAAGTTATAGACACGAATTGCATTACTAAATTGGTTTTTCTGACTAATGTGGTTTATTGTAAGTATAACATTCTTCCAATTCTTAATTTATTTAACCTCGAGGCAACACGTATCTTTGTAACGTGCTTGGTTTCTAAGTTTCTAATGAATTGATCGAATGCAAAGTCGCTTCGGAAAACGGTAAGTAGAGTGCGCGACAAATACGATATAGGTACGTACCCTAAATGCAGGTTAACGCACCTGAACCAGTTTGTAATTAAGAATACATTTAAATTCATTAAAAAGCATTAAAACTTTCCTCGGCCGATACACATTCAATAAACGACACGCTAAGTGGCCCCACCAGTACGTACCTAAGTAGCCGAACCTAATTATGTTGTGAGGTATCCATGCTGTCGGTACCACAGATCTAACTATGGTGAAACTAAATATATAGTTTATAGCGCAATATAATCAATATCAAATTATGACGACCAGATATTTTTATAGCCCTTTAGCACTTGATATTATTTCAATTATCTAGAAAAGCTTACATACTCAATTTATAGGATGGAATAAATATTTTATGTACAAAGCTCGTTTTATTGCAATATTGAAACGAAAAAAAAAAAAAATACATTATGTAAACGGTTACGGATCAACACTATAAATTATGATTACCTACCATAATTACCATTAATTATATTAATCTGACTTTCAAGTACCTCGGACAAATATTTTGGTATTTTCTCTTTAGGGTATCTATAAGTATAATAGTTATAAACCAATAATCTCACCGTGCCTAATCAGGAATTAGATTCCATTTAAGTCGAACCATTAATTTTTATGTCGAATTTGCATTGAATTATTTAAATTAGCCCATATAAAAGTATTTCAGCATTAATTCTTGCTTTTTATGTTGAAGAGAATGGCAAATGACCCGAGGTATAATTAAGTGTGCTCATTTTCTAAAAGATGAAATCTAAAAGAATTTTTATGAACTCCTTGGGATAATGGATAGTGTTTCCTTCTGTGTTGAGATGTTCTCAAAATGTCGATTAAAATGTGCTGATATAGAGCTCAGTGTCGCTTCAAGTGTCACGACTTCACTCACAAGTTCGCGCGAAGTCACCGCGACGACGAGGTCAAGGCACCATTTTGTTGATATAATGTTTCACTATAAGTGATTGTGTTGTTGAGGCCTTAAGTCAGGGTTATACAGAAAATAAACTAGACAAGCCATACGGTAAGAGGCGATCATTAACCGAACTTTAACGTCTCATTTCAAATTTCACGACTCAAGATTTAAACGGGAAATCGACATTTAATGCAATAGTCTCATATAGAATTAAAAGGTATTAGAACTCGCTATCTGGATAAGACTAGAAGTAATGATAGTGAAGTACGAGCATATAATGGGCGTTATCGCTAGCAGGAAGTGAGAGGTTGATGGTGCAAATGAAAGACAATACGGCTGTATTGGCAAATAATGCGTTTGTTTGGATAGGCGCGTGCGGCGCGCGGAGGCGGCGGGGCATGAATGGATGCGCGTGATTCACTGCGGCCCATTCATAACATAACCGACGCGCGCGCATCACACGCCATGAAAATCAATTCAATGCCACTTTATGCCGTGCTGCAATTCGTTTGCGAATTAACGAATCTATTCTAAACCAAGTGCCTCGTCACGCCGATGTGTCGCTCTCAAATTTACCTATAAGATGGGAAACTGAAATAAATATACACGATAAAAAGTTATCAGTGCTTCTGTAGTTTTTCTTTTGTCAATCAAAAACAGATTTTTTTTCACACCCCCTACTCGCTCATATTATATTATCATTAGTAATGTACCGACTAGTCGGGAAAGACGACTAGTCGGCGACTAGTCGGCCCATTATTTACTCGTATTAATATACTGAATTTTTTTATAGACGGTGATTAAAATAAAATTTAAATCTTTGCTGATATTTTTTAATATTATAGAATCAGTTTACAGTTTACTTTTAGTGTAATCTAGAATAGGATAGGAAATTAGGATAGGAAGGAACAGGAACCTTTCGTTTGGTCCATTAATTAATTGGACTTAGATCCAGAAATTAAATAATAAAATTAATTAATACCTACATCTAACAAAAAAAAAAATTAAGCAGATGCAATTCGAGTCCGCGCCGTTTGTTTTCGTGAAAACGTTTTACAAGATGTTTTTACTTAGGGTTTGGTAACAAATGTTCCTATGGTTCCCGATGTATTCGCCCTAGAAATTCGAAACTAGATTTAGTAGGCTCATAGCATTCCTTATGAAGTAGGTAAGTTTTCACCGATTATGATTTTTTTATAGTTTTGAGCAGATGTATAGCCAATATTAGACAACATCTGAAGCTATTTTGCTATTTGCAACAAATTTTGTTACGGTTTCAGGCACTGCCGCAGGTATTGTGTTTGCTCGGTACTAGATTTTTTAGGCTCATTGCATTCCTTTTGATGCAAGCTTTCTTCGATTGAGATTTTTTTCATTTCTGAGCATATTTACGGCCGATATGATACGATACATGGAGTTATTTTGCTATAGTCAACGTCATATTAATTTTTAACCCTATTTCGGCCTATATTTTGGTTGTTTCTCTCTATGCCCTAGTAGTGCTTTGTCAACTCTTGCAAGCGATTTCAGAATAAGTGTTTTACTAAACACGTTTTTGCGCTATACGAATTGGAATTTCGATTCATAGGGAATAATAGAGGGTCGCGTGCATGCGCATGCACACGCAGTGTGATGTCATAGGTAAATAATGCCCCGCTTAAAAATTGTTGTAAATATGATCTATCTTTAGAATGCTCAACCATAACTCTAGCACTAAATTTGTCATAGTTATTAGCGGTTGAAATCATACATGTTTTTGTCGGTTGGAAATATTGAAATTACTACCAGAGTACCAGTACACCGAACAAAAAAACGTCACGTCAAAAAAAGAAACTCTCTTTCAAACAATTGTCAATCAGTAGGTTTGCCATTTTGAATATTGCCGATGTCACCCGAACTCAAACGAAAGCAATGATCGGTTTGGCCGACTATTAAAACAATAAAAAAAAAATAAAAAAAAGAATTACAACAATAAAAACAATTGTTTTTATTGTTGTAATGTTTTTTTATCTTTACTTATTCCATTATAATATCTCATTGCTTATTCTGTTCACCAACGGCAACTAAAACCTATGAAGTGAGAACTGTCAAGCTGTGCTTTAATGGTTTTTTTTTTCTGGGCAAGAGTTTTCATATACGAAATTGAATGTATTAGTTGAATCTCCAAATTCAAATAATAATAATGAACAGGGTTATAATGAATGAATTTCATTAGGCACAATGGTGCAATATTATCGGTCGGCTAGAACCTAGGGTTAGGTATTATAACTTGCTTTAGGTTAGGCTTGCACATAGAATTAGTATGTACTGTATGTATAGTACAGTTTGCATAAAAGTGGACCTGGCAGAGCCCTGATGGTTAAACCAAAAATGAGATTGACTTCATTATGTCGACCAAGAGGCAAATATTTAATGATGTCTCTGTGATCAACGCAGTGAAAGCCGGAAGCGATCACCGCATGCCTTTTGTTTTTTGGGTGAGAAATTATTAAATAACTTCTCCCGCTCTGGGTGGAGCGGGAGGGCGTGTCAGACTTTTACTGACTAAAACCCACCCGTGTTCCCTCAGTTGCCTGTGCGCCAGGGGCCGCGGTATCTCTTTCGAACAACCCGCACCCCTGGCAGGCATCAGCCCTTACGGGCCCCACCAGTTGGTGCTGACATCTCTTTGAGGCGCGCGTGGAACACAACGCGCCGTCGACCCGGGCTTCGTCCTTATCGGACGGCGAGCTACCCATTACTCGCCGTCCGCAAGCTCGCGCCTACGGTGGTGGCTGGAAAGATGTCGGCTGATGAAGTCTACGCTCCGTCCAGCACCAATCCAAGTTCAAAACCCCGAGAGCTTTCAGCTCGAACTCCAGAATCGTTTCGATTGCCTAGGACCGTATTAAGGACGCGATAGAGCGGAACAGGGGCTCCAAAGTATTTGCAAGAGATTATGTATTGGACAGAGCCAGCTTGCGAAACTGAAGACCAGTTCCCGACAAGACCAGTTCTTTGACCAGTGCGTGTTGCCAGTGATGACATAATATCGTAAGTACTGAAACGTGGTCGCTCACACTGGGCCTCATAAAAAGGCTGAAAGTCACCCAAGGGGCAATGGCTATGCCGGAGTTTCCCTACTCGATCGAATCAGAAATGAAGAGAACCGTAGGAGAACCAAGGTAACCGACATAACTCGAAGAATTGCCAAACTTAAGTGGCAGTGGGCAAGGCACATTGCTCGCAGAACAGATGGCCGATGGGGCCAGAAGGTTCTGGAGTGGTGACCGCGCACTGGAAGAAGTAGCGTTGGAAGGCCTCCAATAAGATGGACCGATAACCTGGTGAAGGCCGCAGGAATTCGCTGGATGCGAGAAGCATAGAACCGGTCGAAATGGCGGTGCTTGGGGTAGGCCTTTGTCCAGCAGTGGACGTCTTTTGGCTGAAATGATGATGATGATGAAGCAAATTTTATTGAGATGGAATTCAGTTATTATAATCTTTATATATTAACGAACAAAAGATCCATGACATACGAATCCATAACTAAGTCTTCGATGACATTGGATGTTTGCTGCTCAATGTTGTGTGTCTGCTCACTTTCGTAAGATTTTGGAATATCGTCATCGTTTTCTTCGAGCCATTCATAGACAAGTAAGGTTGCCATATGTGTTCTAACCAAAATCGACAAAATGTTGTAGAAAATCCAGAAAAGTAAAAAAAAAATACTGCTGACGTAATCACCATCCAGAACCCTCATCCCCCATGTCATCAAAAATAAGCAAAGCAAATACCCCCCCGCCCCCTGTAGTGCTTACGTAATACTTGAATGGCCCCTAGGTACCAAAGTATACCTATTGGCTGAACGTTCAACTTTTCATTATTTTCAGGAAGTTGCCTTTCTTGAAGAAGCTTATTAATAGTTTTTTCACTAAGTGGATGCACTTAAGCAGTGTCTTTTGTCACATAGACATTCAATTTTGAATTCATCTAATCACGGGTTACGTACAGAATACATACCTACACAGTTTTATCTAAACTCATGCAATGTTATCAAACATATAATTAATAATAACATACATAAGCATATTGCCCAAATCCAACATTGTAACGCGGGGGGGGGGGGGGGGGTACGCGTCACATCAACCGATCAGCTGTTACGATGACATGCCGCCATTATCGCCACAGATAATGTACAAAAAGCGTTTAGTTAGTCTTATAGATGCACATTATTCAATAATTTTGGACTCAGACATAAATCAATTGTTTTTATTGTAGTAATATTTTTTTATGCCTTGGATGCACTTGCACAGTGCATACTACAGTACGCACGCAGGGGGGGCGGCTGAACTAGGTACGACCATGTATGCTAATTGGTTATTTAACAATCAAACAAGTACCACGTCGCTTACATGAATCGATTTAATCTTAAACATTATTTTGGAAAATAATTTTGCGCTAAGTGTAAATGCTCTCTTCGTCCGGTCCGCCGTAGGCTCATGATATATAAGTACGTAGCTTCAGTCAGTTTGACTCGAAGGCAAAAGGTTATGAGATTTCAACCCATAGATTTGCTGATAGCATTTAACCGGACGGGTAATTGTTTGGTGAACGGGCTATTAATTTTATATAATGGCTTCAAGTCCACATTTAAGTTACCTAACGAAAATTATGGCTACGGACCTCATGAGACGCCATTGAAAAACTTTAGCGGGACACAAAGAGGCTGGGTGAGTTATAGTAAGTCTTGCGCTTGTATTGTTACAGAATATTTTATTATTATATTTGTTTGCCTGTTCTAATGTTATCTTATATTTGATCTACAGTTCTTAAAGCATGATCTGCCTGCCTGAGTCTGTCGTGATGAATGCATTGTTGTTTTCTCTTCGTAATGAATTGGCTAAGAGCTTATGGTATTAGACCACGTTCGCACAGACCTAAAATAATATGGACCTTCAACTCTCTGTGTTGAAACGAGCATGGCGAATCCACCCTTGTGAAAATGGACCTGGAGGATAATAATTGCTTCGTGGCCATCGTGATATGCCGAAGCCTCTCGAAGGAAGGGAACTTGAGTCCCAGTAGTGGTAACATTATAGACTGACTAGCTTTTTCCCGCGGCTCCGCCGGCGTGAATGTCGGTTATCGCGTAAAAAAGTAACCTATGTCCTTCTCCATATCCCAGGCTACATTTCTGCCAAATTTCATGACGATCGGCTCAGCAATGTAAGCGTAAAAGCGTAACAGACAAACAGACAGACAGAGATAATTTAGCATTTATAATATTAGTAGGGATGATATACCAATGATTGTGCATCCTGAGATGCACGCAATGGCTTGATATGGCTTTTATGATGCATCTTTATATGAAGATAACATCGCCCTAGTCACCTTGTTGAAGTTGAATATAGTTCCACATCTATGTTCCGTAAATCAAAATAGAATTTAATATCAAACCTAAACTGCAACTAACTATATAATAATACAAATATTTAGATTCAATGTTAGCACATGTCTGCTTCGAAATCATTCTGAAATCTCAGCACACAAAGACAAAAAAACAATTGAACAATCGATTCATACTTCATTGTTCTGTAACGTCAATGAATAAGACCTGTTTTAGATCGTAATGGTAGCGACATACAAGTAAAATATATTACACAATAAACAACTAGTTACTCCATAAAAGTTCACAAGTGTGACGATAAATGGAAACAGTATCAGATATGTGACCATACGCCGATATATTTACAACGCACAATTTGCATGGAAAACAATCACACACGGCACAAATGGGAAATGTTCCACAGAAATGAACCTAACAAGGGCATGTATTGCATTTAGTTAGGAAAGGTAAACAATAAATAGTTGAACAAGGCGTTCCAATGTGTTTACAGTTTAAGTGGTCTGCAGATAAGGGCTGCCATACACTTGAAGTCGTTCGCAATGTAAACAAGATCGGATTAGAGCAGTCCGTGAATTATGTGGATTTATTTATTATCACCTGTTTGACTTACACAATATCCGAACAAATTATAGGAACTTTGGAAGGAAAGAATTACAGCACATTTGCGTCGAACTTGTGTTTCGACTTCCTCCTACTGATCGAACATAAGATGATATACATGTAAAGATGATGATAATAAGGCGCGTCTACACCAACATTACTGTTTGTAGGACAACATTTTGCAACATGATAACTTTAAGTAACTTTCTATAACTTTTAGTAAAGGATGCGCTAAGTAAGGGCTACCTTAACTACGGGTTAAATTACCACTAGGTAAATTTGCAGGTCGGTTTGATGATTTTAATAATTATAATTCTGTAAATACATACATGTTACGGTAGAGAATCATAGTTTGTTCAACATACAGCCTGACCTGCAAATTTGGAGTTTCGCTCGTAATTTAAGTTGACCCTGTATTTAAAAGACGATTTTCGAGCTGTTTTCACTAAGTAAAAAAAACACATTAAATCCCTCGTATATGCAATTAACTTTACCGAACACCTATTAACTAACGACGTGATGGCAGTTTCACATACGCGTGTAACCTCTGGCTCTGTGGCCAAGTTCATATCTGTTTTCGGTCACGATCGCAACGAAGGCTAGCCACGCAATAAAGATCCATAATTTACATCGCATTTTTGCCCACGGCTCTAGGTAGTTCCTTGTGAAATGACAACCTGGGCTAAATTGGTTTAATGCCTATCTTACATCTTGTGTTTAAAGTAAGGAGCCGTAAAGAACCCGCTTGTAGTCAGCGATGCTATCGGCTAACTAGTTGTCGCTATATAGCCAGGTATCGCATTAAACTGTAACATCTAATAGAATTTCTACTTATTTACGTATTCTTCCAATAGAAAGAGTTTGTAAACACAATCATGGCCGAAATCTTGAAGACCCCAAGAAACTTTGTAGTTCCTAGCGAGGCATACAAGATTTTAATTATGAATGAAATCTAACCGAAGTAGTTCCAATACGTCTACGTTTGTAGTCACGGACTCACGGCTCAGCAAGTCCCCAATGCCAACGGTGCGTCGAACGGTTTCATGTATTGTTTACATATTTGTTTGTGCGTGTATGGCGCTCAAATATTTGCTATTTTTGAAATGCTGACGACATTAGGCAACAGTCGCGTAACATTCCAAGTCCATTTGAATGAAAAGTGTGTCAGTGGTTGTTGCATGAATTGTTATAAAACGGGTGTTGCGTACGCCCACCGTCGCACCGTTGGCTTTGTGAATGGAGCGTCGGTCGGCAGCAGCGCGAACTGAGCTGCTCTGCAGCGCTTGCAACAGCACTCGCCTACGTGCGTTTCGAGGTCGCCAACTTTCATTCATAGGCACGACGGTCACATTTGCAACGTGAAAAATCTGCAATCTAATCGCAACTGAAGTAACTGAGGTAATAAATGTTGCGCAACATTTTCCTTGTCTGGTGTAATGTTGTTTGTAGGTAGGTAGGTATAGTAGTCGGTGGTAGAGCTTTATGACTGCCTGTCCGCTTAAGATCGAAAGTTATAGGTACGTAGTTAGTCCAAAAAAATTACTCCAAAATAACAAATGTAGGTACAATTTAAATGACATTTGTTAAGCATTAGATGTAGTCCAGTGCTTGTTGATTACAATTCTTAACTCTTATCACATTATTCGTAATTTACAGTCTCAACTAGTTTCTAATTTCTAAAAGTTGCTTGACAATGTAGGTAGGTACAGTTCTTCTATTCTCTATTAGCATTCAATAGCCACTACTTGTGTGAGTATTTTAACACCTTTTTCACTATACTTTGTTAAGTTAGTTAAGTAAAAATACATGAAACAGTAGGTACAAAAAGGCAAACGTGCTAATATGAATCTTCAAACAATCATACCTATTTCACACCTGGAAGTTCATTGTTATTCTGATCGTAGTAACCGTTATTTTAATTATACAGCGACTTTTACTTACTAAAGCTATAAAGTAAGAGATCTTAATAATATTGAATTAATATACAGCTTTTATGAGTACTAATATAATTCGTATATGACAGCAACAAAATATGTATGATTGGCTGTCGCCAGAAATCGTTATAATATAAATTGTTATAAACCTACTATTCAAACGAGCGTCTATTAAACGGTTTAAATCATGTAACCCGACAACTCCGAGTCTTCTATGGCGTCTAAAATATTCCCGTCGTTCATTGACACGTGCCAAACCAGTTTTCGGGCAAGTTTTTCTGAATGGTCGCTTCCTTTGTGAGAGTAAACATATTCAAATGTTGCGATTAATTCATAGTTAGATAGTGCCATGGTTTTATGAATGGAAGCCAATGCAGGTGTGTGGGTGTGAGGCCGTGTAGCCTGCGCGTGCACACATTCTCGTGCGGATTTGCATACTGGCTTAGCGAGCCACGTGTTCCTCTCAAGCACAGTTACCTCTTCAATATTCGAGAAGTTAATTTTAAATGTAAATGATATTTGAAAGTCAACAGTTTATAATGCACCCAGGAAATGAGATCTTTCAATGTTTGCAAACCGATCTCCTTCCGGGTGCGTGTTAGCAGAACCAACGGCTTCAGGGAACCGTTCCTGGGCTCGTGCGCCGACAATTCGTAACTAACAAAATGTTATATTTATTTAGTAAGTAGCTACTTACTATCTACTTAGTACATACCTATATACAACAATGCGTAATGTGTAAGCTTGTTACATATAAATGGAATTTTGAAGCATTTTATTAAGTAGGTACGTGGTTTAAACATTAACCTTCTCTATTTAGTCAGAAACTATTACGAAGTAAGACATGTATCTTACAATATCACATTTTACAATGTGTTTGTTTGGTATTAATACGTGCAAATTAAATTTATGATAGAACCTACTTTGCGTATTTTATGTGAAGGTGTGAATATGTAGATAAACATTGCTAATAAAGCAAATCTTGTAATATGAGTGCGTACCGGTCATGTGCGAGTAAGAATGATCAGTTGAGAGTTCCGTATCATAACATGGTGACATGACATTTTCAAGGCTCAAGTAGATACTAAAATTAAATACTGTTACATTTTCCCAGCATGTCTAAGTTTGGTTTGAGACATGATTAATGTTTTTATGACCATCGACTGCTAAAATAGTTACAAACATGCACCCATGTCCCATTGGAAAGGCAAAGCTAAGAAGGTACTTTTAGTAATCGATAGGCATGTCAACTGTGGATGGCTGTACAGGGACATCGTCTGCACCTGTATGATACCGATGCTACTAACCATAAATCAACAGTCACCAATAAACTTCCAGAGTGCAGAGTCGATCTCAATAAGGTTTCATAGTACAACCATTCTGGTACGGAATCCTAGAAATAACCAAGCAAATAGTATTGAAAGTTGGAAATCTGATATAAATTGAATTATACCTTCCACCATGTATCAGGGCCTTAAGCAGGCTTCTTTAATAGTTCGTTAGGCACAGTCATTAGGAGCGATACCGCGAGGCACGCATTGTATTCACCCTCCACAAAGGATGAGCGTTGGTACCACAAGCGTCTAGTTAGCATGATTTATAGCAAATACGGTCTCTGCCAGCTTCAATACTTGATTCCATATATGTTTGGTCCTACCTGTACTATTGTGTGAAAAGTACCTATATCGCTTTTTTTTTGGTTTTTTGGTCAGGAACATTCAGAGCGGTTATTTTTCACCAGTTAAACGAGTCGTTAATTACATCAGCCTGATACTTATTTTGGCAAATACGGCAGATTACTGCCTTGACTTTTACATGTGGGAATAAATCTATGCATGGGTGGATATATGGAAGCCAAATGAACTATCTCTCATATTGTGGGTTCAAAAGAAGAACTAAATTTGAACACAACACAATACACATTTTCAATAACACAGTAAATAAGACAGCCAATTAATATGCCTTTCAATGTACAGCGAAGACAATAGAAACACGCAGATAGTTAAAGCTCAATAGACGATCGCGTGCTCGAGTCAAGGGCCTTCGATGAGCAAGGCACGAGTCATTTCCGGCGCTAAAGCTCGTGTCGCCGGCGCGGGCTCAACGTCGCCGATGTTGCAACCGAGAAGAATCGCTGCTAATAAATAATCGTCACTTTCATAAACACTGAGTCATGTACAAAACAAGGTTGCCAGTTGCTTCTTCGTGTTGGTGGGCTGAAGTTAGTAAAGTCACTTGTGAAATGTTCGGCCTCATCTCTAATTACTGATATGTGGGTGATAATTATTTTTTATCGCCTACGCTTAGCTTTGTCTAAGCAAGTGTTAAACAGTAAGCTAACTATTGCAAGTTTCAGTTGATTTATCCAAATGTCGAGGATTTAGAAACCTATCGCTTTGATGTACCTAGCTAGTCGAGTTAAAGCACTTTTTGCGCTACTTGATTATCCAGTAGGTACGTGGGTACCTACAGTTGCTTTTTTGCCTGATCTAAGTTGCGTATGTAACCTATAGGTACTTCCGGCTAGGAAATGCTTATGCATTTCCTAGCCGGAAGTACCTATAGGTTAATACTTAATGTTATACTTAAGGTTTAGGTAAATACTTAATGTTATCTATAAATTAACAATGGACCTGGAAATGACGAATGACTGCGACGCTAAGCTAATGGTGAGTACCAGTGATTTCATATCAGGTACCAACTCGTTTCTCCAAAACCGAAGCATCGGGTCAAATAATCGCTCGGCGCGGTAAACGTATTTACAGTTACAAAATATTTATTTAGCAAATAGACAAATATATTGAAATATTAAGCGGTCAAATGTCCAAAAATAATATATTCTTAATATAAAGTGTTAGCAAGAAATGCAACGCAACATGGACATATCTAATTATGTAAATGTGTGGAGGTATTGTGTCGCCTGTCACTTTGTATTGGAGGCTACAAGATATGCGTGTAGTGGCCACTCGAGCGGGCCCGGCCGCGCCGGCGCCAACGTCGAAAGCTAGAAACCATCCCAATTTTTCCGTTTCCATCATTAGTAGGTTAAATTCGATATAAAATTTATTTATACCCATTTTATTATGTATTTATGCAAACTATACTGCCAGTGAACTGGACTTAATCGCAGCATCCCATCGTAATTGATTTCGTTATCGAAATATGTGTTCGGCCGATGCATGTTCCCAATATGCTAGAAGACATTACTTGTTTATTTGAATTTATTATGCACATTGATTCACACTCTCCATATGGGTATACCCTACGAGATGTGTGTTCTTGTACCTTGACCAATCTTCTTGATCACTATGAATGAAGCCACTCAGAATTAAGTTGCAATGATTTTTTACTGGATGCTGACAATTTTAATCCACGGTTGTACATGAATTTTGCAGCACTTGTCTCTTTTCACTAGGTAGGTATAGAACTTCCATCAATGAACTGCCCCTCCCCTAAAAGAAAACATTTTAGAAAATGAAGTAACTAATGGGGAAGGCAACACTCAAAATAACGCTGTCGTAGCTAGTTCCAAACACAAGCTAATCATACAAGGCGTGAAGTGGTTTTATTTTATTTTAGCGAAAAATGACGCATTAATGGTTTTAGGTATATTCTGACACTTTCAATGTCAAAAACCTACTTGATTATAATATCGAAATCACCGAAAATAACGAAATATTAAAATAAAATCTATCTCATAAATGAAAACAAAATGGAATGAATTAACAAAATGTCAAATGTATATTAGGCCGCAGGGACCTAGCTATGGTCACGTCATCTATAATTAGCTTTGCCCGACCTTCCCCATTTAAGCTGGCGCCGTCACAACACGAGATTCAAGCAGCCAACCATCCACAAGTTTCATTCAAACCCGCCATTCATAGCTACTTTTAACAGCAGCTTATAATATTATTAAAACAAACAAGTAATTTGTATAGCAGATCTGAAGGGTCGAGTAGTTCGACGAAGCTCATCGCGTCTCGTGGGCGGTTAACGGGACTACAAGGCGCCAGTCGTTACTCTACCGTGTGTGGTGCTATACTGTGCCGAGCAGTCGGTACGTCGTCGGGACGTCGGAGCTTCGGATTTGTAGGAACCTACGGCGGCACAGCTGATATCGAGCGCAGCAGGATGCGTCCAGAGAACAATCAGTAAATATCTCTAGGTAATAGCATCAGGTAATGATCTTATACCGGATCAGAACTTTATAGCCCATGTGGTTTTGTTGGTAATCTCCATTCATCATGATCGTTAATGGAAATGATTTTTGTGGTTGCAGTTTCAGATTTTATACCTACCTATTAAAAACATGCTATTTTTTAGATGGCGGCTTCGTCATTCTGGTTTATATGACTTGGAGCTTTTTTGGTAGGTGTTGGAACGACGGACTAAGGCCAGATGGGAGAGAGTTTACTGGGAGATTTTCTTATTTTCCCTACATTGGACGAGTCACTTAAAAGTCTTGTTTGGTGTTCTTCTTTCTTCCGGCCTGTAATATACGTAGCCATAAACTACGGCGTCGTCTTATATCGGCTCGAAAACTTGTATTCCCTGAACGTGGGTCATGAACAATGCACATGTCGCTGCTACAGCCATATTTTTATCACCAAACGTTTTATTATTTTCCAATTGTTCGTCAAGTATTGAGCAACCGCAGCTATACAATAAAGTGCTACTGTGTTCCGTTCCGTGTATCATATGACGCAACAACATGAAATCAATCCGTGTGGCGGTTGTGTTGTTGATATATGGCCGGCGCCCACGCTGGCTCCGCCGCAGATGAACCCATCAACCGTACATTGTGCACGGTAATAGCCGATTATGAATATAGGTTATACTAACTCAGGCTTGAGGCAGTACCCTTGGATATCCATACAAGGATATCTACTGCTTAAGTGCTTTGCAAACCAAGGATCTATATCTCTCTCCTTCTTTATGCTTATCCTAGTCTTCCAAATGAATGAATGAATGAATGACATGCACCGATCCCATAGTCAAATCTATTTTTCATAAATATTTTGGAATGGGGTGCTACAGGGGACGTTTATTTTATTAAGCTAAAATTGGGTCATTGTGGTATCAAGTCAGCGACCAGCTGTAAAGTATAGTTTACCCACCAATTAAAAATCTGTGAAAAAGAAGTGGTTTGCGTCTGACATGACATATAATCGAACAACAGTTCGTGTAACAAGCGGGGGCGTTACGTAAACAAAGAGTTGGGCGGACCTGCCACCGGGCGCCACCTCCCCGCCCCTCCCCCACCCTCGCACCTGCGCATGGGCACATTTTCGCAATCAACACCAAATTGAATAGCGCGAGGAGACGTGACGCGACGACCAAACGCCTGGCGCCACACAACATAAAGATTCGGTGATGCGACGCAATTAATTTGTTTACTTTCGAAGTGGGTACCTATTCTACGCGTTATAAAACTGAATTTTTACTGTAGTTTACCAGTGTAATATATGTTTTTATGATCTTGTGAGCATTGAATGCTTAAGCAGCAGTCGTGTTTTGCCGAAAAACCATGAAACGACTCGCGCCAAATCAGCATTAAGGGATTAATCATGTAGTACTTCGTACCTCTCGTATAGATCACTAGAATTTAGCATCAGATACCTAAGTAGATCTAATAAAGTATTACCTTTTACCGAAACTTGGGTTTTCAGAACTGAGGAACTTAGAAAGGTGTTGCTGACAAGACGTGGTGACGGCCAAATAAATACAGACCGATGGTCTAATTTAATGAAGAATATAATGAACGAGTGCGAGCTATAGGCCATGCGTGGCCCATGTTTAATCATTTAAGGCAAGATTTGAAGCACCATAGCAAAAAGGACAATTGGTCAGAAATATCATTCATGAAAACACCTCATGGCATAAAGTCTGCCTTCTGTGCAATCAAAATTCATAAAAGTATCGATACGATATTTAGGTAGATATGATATTAAACTTCTTTGTTAATTCTAGTATATCCAATACGGATTTCGGTAGCTCAACTGAACTGGCCGAGCGACTAAACCGAACTTCCTACCATAAAAGGCTACCGTAGGAAATTGAAGGGGCAAACATTAATGATTTTCCTTCATTTACATTTTACATTAACAAAAAATATTCTTCAAAAGTCGACGCTAACTACGACCACATATGGCGTCGATTCGCCGCCACCTACTAATTGAGAGCGACACTAGACAAATATATCGCCTTTTATGGTCGCGGCGGGTATTAACTACACTGATTGGTAAATAAACAGAATAAAGGATCGTAAGGCCGAGATGAATCAGCTCTCGATCTAGCCGTGATTAGAGGCGGTTAGCATGCGCCCGCGCACCGCGTTTGCAGCCCGTCTAGCGGCACGCGGCGTACCTACCACGTGGGAGGTGGGACGGCCCAGCGCAGCCATTGTCTTACAACGCGTTATAGCATTATAATAGCACTGCTATTGCACACTATTTATGTAAATCTATTTGAGAATTCAATTTGTCTATTGTAATGTATTCATGAACGGATATTAGTAACTGTGAGACAAAGTGATTCTCGTCAACAACCTGTCAACTAACGAAGGGCTGTTCGCTCGATATGAGTTTGATTCAGAATTAGGTAAAGGTGAGCAACCATAACTGAACTAGATTTGTTCAAGAGCATCCTCTTTATATACTCGGGCAAGGTTTGATTTATAAACAATTGTGAAATGTGAAATTATTATGTAATGCAAACAATACGTCATGCTACAGTGCTTATAATAATATGAGTTATCCCATCTCATCCCACTTCAACGATAAGCTACTATCGCTCCTGGAAACATCTTATTTTCCTGTAACTACTCCTAGGTACTTTCCTTTTAACTTTAAGTCATGATAAACTGTCACATCTGTCTCTAATTGTAAATAAAAACTGGGCAGTGGGTGACAGTCTACCATTGAATTTTCATAAATGGGAGAGATCCTGCCGGTACTCAGCTAAAGCCAAAACACGTGGATTTAATAAAAATATGTACAAACTACAACATAAATAATTTATCAGTTAGATCAGAAGTTAACAGGAACCGCAGAAACAAGTCATGCAACTGAATAAATGGAAATAAAACGTACGGACACAATTCAAAAGCACAGGTGAAACGACGAGTTTAGGTCAGAGATCGACTCGCCTTCCATTTATCTGCACTCTGCGAGCATCGGCGCTAACAGGTAACCAGCTTTATTGTTGTCTTGTCACTATAATGTATGATCCTCGGAGAGCGATATCATCTCGATGCATTTCTCGCCCTGATATCAGCATTAAAACGATAGTCGCATCTGAGTGGCCTGAGAATCTGTGTGAGTTATCGCGCGCAGAACGCCACTTGTCGGCCGCGCGTGCGCAACGCTGCCGCACGTTTTATTGGTGTCGGCGCCATCGACAACTTTCTCGTCTCGCAGACAATAATGCTCAAATTGGAAACCAAAATTATTTTTATAACTCGCGTCTACGCATCTATAGACGCTAGCTTGAACTCGATCGCCTGTTGCCTACACGTGAAATGTCGTAAATTCCGACAGCGTAGGGCCACTTAACGCAGGAGCGATACTCGGAGTTATTCCGACTGTTTGCTCGTTACGGTGGAGTAGGTACTTCTAACGAAGGCACCCAAAAATGTTCCCACAGTCGTCGATCACCGCGGTAAAAAAACCAAGTGTCTACGAATTAACACGTCCGCGCGTTGTGTGTGTATGAAAACACTCGGTGGCCTCGCGAAGAGCCCTCGTGGTGACGGAGAGCTGTCGGCGTCGCCGAGCCCTGACTCCTGACGCGACGCTACTACAGCCCACCGCGTAACATAGCTGTGCCATGTCTTTAATTTACTTTAATTTGAAATGTTCAAGATTACAAGCGCACAGTTTCAAGGGTTCTCGGTAATGATGGCTAGTCAGTGACGCATGCCAGGTGTTGTTTATGCTTGTTAATATTGAAAGCTAACAACAAATAGCCTCTACTTGAACGAAATACTTTGTATCTGCATGCGAGGTACTTATTTATACGTATGGTGGAGTGCGTGAGGTAGACTTCATTACCGTGTTGGCGTGTTGTCGTCATCCGCGACAGTTACGCCGGGCCACTAATGCCCTGTACAAACATGAGCAGTGCGTGTGTGAAAACTCAGCCCTGTTCAGATCGGACACACTCGTTAATGCACAAAGTAAACTACACTTAATCTTTCACTTTGTGCCGCTTAGAGAGAAATTAACAAAGAAATATTACTCAAACACGCGCTATGCTCAACGTATTAGCGCGTTCCTTTGCTGATTGCGGGAATTTACCAATGAGATAGAGACGGTTATTAATTGGTGTTAGTGTGCCGTGTGAATGCCGTCTTCATAAACCCAAGTCATCTCCAATGCTTGAACCTTGTTGACGGACACATGAACACGTCGTCGTGGTGCGGTAGTCGCTCTTGACCCTGACACTACTCTAAAGTTGGGGTTGGGCAAGATCACTTGTACAGACTAATAAAGTAAATATAAACAAGCTGTTAAAATGTCAGAGGTTAAAATTTTCATAGATAAACCTACCGAATCTGTTCCCGTTAGAAATCTAAAACATTCAGTTGAACGACCGGGAACACTCTAGCACAACATAGTGTATTTGCTCAACAATTTAACATAATTTATTGGATTTGCCTCCACTAGTATTACGATAATAATATTAGTTATTACATCTTCCCAACGGCAATACCTCTTCAAAGATCATGCGACAATGCGAAAATAAATAGCCACGTGTAACAGTTACGTTTGTAGTTTATTTTCTATCGCAATCAGCAATAGGTAGGCAATAATAAGTCGCGCGACAGGGACGCGAGCGTGGCCAGAAGGGCAAATAAATCAGCATTTGCCGGTAGATGAACTGTTTAATTATTGATTTATTGTGCAGTGTTCGAAGCGAGGCGCCAACTAATTGGTGCTGGCGAATGTTCGCGTGACACCGACCCTACGCTGGAATTATTGAGACAAAATCGTCCAATATTTAACAAAACACGACCGTGCATGACTTCGTTACCTTTATCTATTGCGAGCCCAGAATATAAATATTATACTTTAGAAATATATTTGTTATTTTTATCCTGATTACTGGTCCCCTGAGGTTTGTTTTGTAAGAATTATACCCGTAGAACGACTACTTATGGATTTACTTCGATCCCTTGTTACGTAAACAAAGTTATTGGAAGTTCCCATACTTCCCTGTGCGGTTACCAGGAAGTCGATCATTTGTTTAAGACGGTGGCTGTGCATAAATCAATAGTCCTAAACATACGATATGTAGTCCAATTCGTTTTCAGAGTTTGTATACCATAGTATACCCGAACAGCTGATATTATTATACGGTCTAATTGGATCATACACGGACTTGAATTAATAGCACTACACAACTAATACACTAACCAAAGGCAACTAGGTATATCGATGATACCTACAACGTACCCATCCAACCCTGATTGATTGATCCATATTGAAGTCCAAAATAATCCTTTTTTTTTACATCAGTGAAACACTCAGACATGTACCTAAATACTTTAGGAATGCGTCGTTGTTCACCAAATCGCTAGCTTCCGAAGTATTGGTCAACTGAAATGCTCTAACTAAACAGAAACTTGTTGGAAGGCTGATGATTTCGCAGTGAGCAATGAGCATGTAGTGAACTTTACCGGACACTGCGCGCCGGTGAACCGTACCATCCGTTGTCGCGCGAACAAACATGCGCGTGAGACTCTCCGATATAGGAATGCGCACACAAAACGGCGTAGCTTGTACCAAGATATCATAAGTACCGAACACATACATCTACGTCAAAGCGTAGCACGGATCAGCTACATTTGGCGTAGCCGTAGCGTCGTCGTGCATCGTAGCAAGTCCTACGGTAACAATGATCTAGCGAATAAATGTTTCTAATTACAGAATTACTAAGACGTACCATGTGGAGATATTGCAGTTCATATTTATTGTTATCGCTATGGAAGGAACAAAAACAATATTGATTTTACATTTAATCGTACCACTTTATTCGTAAAAGCCAAAACGGAGGGATTTGCCATAATCGCCACGCTTGGCAGGCGGGTTGGGGATCACAGTATAGTGGTCAAATGCTTAGAGAACGCTGCTGACCATTCTCTAGTAAGTCCCTTAGTCGCCTTCTACGACACCCACGGGAAGAGATGGGATGGTGCTATTCTTTTACGACCGGCACCTTTCGCAACAAAAGTCACATAGACAAAATAATATTAGATATTTTATTGTTCTCAACCGACATTTCAACTCTTTATTCAACTTCATAAGCACGCTATGTTATGATAACACATATCTTCAGCTACGACACCAGCCTTTCATCGACAAGCACTGTCACAGAGGCTAGCACGCACTCGGCGCTCGTTTCAATATTTTAGTAGCGACACAAGTCAAACAGAACTCCTTTGTTGGAGGTCAGACGTGTGTGAAGAGAGTTTCCGTGTCACTCTCCGCGTCTTGGCCTTAGTTACACATTAGCGGACTCGGACAAATATTTTTTGTTCTCCTATGATCACCTTATATTGTTGGTTCGAGTTTCTTGTTTGTTGTTGTGACATTCCGAGGCTGCTCAAGATTCAAGCAGGTTCTTTGATTGACAATTTGACATTGAGGATAACGCCTCTACTTTTTTGAGTCTTGCACTAGTTTGTAGTCGATAAGGAGATAAAAGCTTAACTTCTGTTGCATGTTAATAGTTTTGTTCTCGGCAAAACTATTTCCGAGCTGTGTTAAACAAACGGAATATGGATAAAATCTTCGCTATTACTGCCCCAGTATCCATTAACTGAACTGAGCAACATGATAACAATCCTCAAAAAATCATTTGCATAAACATCAAGAGAAGCCGCAACCTGTCGCACACCGGAACTCCACAAAGACATTCACAAAAGGCTATAAAGTGGCGAAGACTATCCAAGCTATGCTTAAGTGACAAGCCGCAGCTTCAGAGACAAGCTATCGACCGACACGCGAACATTATGAGCTGCGATAAACATCGCGATCGCTCTCCTCGTTGATAAACAAATATTTAGATTAGTCTGTTCGTTACAAATTACTAAAGTAAAGATACCATCTACTGAGGCGTCCGCAATCCCCGACAAATATCTACACCTAAATTAATAGGACCTTTTATGTCCTCGGACGATATCCAGGATCATGCGGAAAACGTCCTCAAATGTCACCATATCGCATTAATTCTAGATTGCGGGGTCTTAGGTTTGTACCAGTTTTATGTCCCCCAGATAACACAGTATCTATAGGTAAGTTATAATGTTGATAATAGACACCACCGCTATAAAGAAACTTGAGCTTAAACAGCCAATAAATAAACATGAAATTATGTTTCGACCAAGTTATTATCATGTTTTGTGTTTTACAAGGCCATCAAGATAAAAGGCAACTTGATCGCGTTAAGGTTTAAGAAAGAAAATTCCTAATGTAGTATTGTATCTTTAATAAAATGATTATAATTGTAGTATCTTTAACCTACCAATTTTTATTAAAGGTAATAATATATGGTAATAAGCGCTAATACTGATAATACAACTCACAATACGATATTTGCAATAAGGATTATTAAAATGCCGCCATGCCGGAAACAACCTATCTACATCGAATAAAACTTTATTTGACTAACTGACGACATTTTGATTATATTATATCTAGTTTGTAGAGACTCGTAGCTCGTTTATAATATTAACAATTTTGCATAGATAAGCCAAAGGATAAGTTCTTCTCGAAAAGCTGTTTCTATCTCAACACCATAAATAATTGATATTTTAATGTCACAAATGATCTGTATGTAACTATGAAATACTACAATCGGCCAAAAGCCTTATTTAAAATACAGCTTTAGGACTAAATGGAGGCTTATTTTCAGTAAGATTAAATCTAGATTGGCTTACTCGTAGCAAGCTTCTTTCGTTCTTATGGAGGTGTTCAATCGGAGCAACGTGTTTTTCAAGCGAGTGCTGTGCCTAGCCCATAAGTTATCGTATGTAATAAAATTAAATGTAACACATTTCTCTTTTTCATGTAATCTTCATAATTTATACACATTTTTAGTTTGCGACGTGTATCGGCGCCTGCGGCCGCGTACGGGCGCGGGACGCGCGCCTGTTGCTCACTTTGTACGCACAAGTACCAACTTGTACTGTTGTATCGCTTTCGGAATATCATTACATGAACATAAATTTATTTTCGACGTCCACAGTAACTTATGCTTGTTTGCGTTCAGTATTGACTAACTTACATTGATTACGATTGGAATCGTTTACGAAACGAAGAGATTAAACATTTACTTGTTCATATTATGTTTATTTATCCATTAAGCTTTTATGAATCGTTAGATTTTGATAAATTCATTATAAGAAACAGTTAACAGTTTATTTATTTAAAGAGGAGGGCTGAACCGATTGCATTGGCTAAGGTCTATGAATAATTTCGTCATAAAACCATAATCTAATTACACGAAATGTACGAACGTTAAATAGAGTTACTACAAATAAGATCCATTCAATCAACTTGCATAATAAAATAATTACTATTCACATAAACATAATTGATGGCTGCCGTGCTCCGGCGCAGTCCAATTACTCGTCTTGTCCTCTAATATCTGCCTACACGAGAATATATCGCGGCACTCATCGTTGCGCAACTGAATATCGTTTAATATAATTAGGTTGCCAGCACTAAATGTCACTGAGTCAAGATTTGCTTCTGTACGCTTCATTGGTCTATAATCGCGAGCTTTCATCCTAACCTCAACTATCTGCAGTATTATAAAACAAAACACCCTTTTCAAATCCTATATATCGAAGACAATGAAAGAGGCAGGGAGGCAATTTGTACAGATATCAACGCTGAGCATTCATTGAATGGGCGAAATCCATCAACAGTTAATGCTGTTTGTCCGCCGTGATTTATCTGGTGAGGGGCGCGTTCCGCACGCTTGTTCCCAGGAGGGATGCCGCGGAGTCGAGGCTTGGTCTCATCGTTGAGGATGCAGCGGAAGCGACAGCAACTATAGTCACGAGCGATATGGCACCGGCCAATACAACATCAATTGCTGGTTATAAATCTCGATCACAAGGGATGTGGTGTCCGTAGTCGTCGTCTTTAAAACATCTTTGGTTACCGTATCTGCTTTTGTCTTGCCACATCTCTACTATGCTTGTCGTCAGCCTTCACCGCTGTACCTCTGGCTATTGCTGGTATTCGCTGATAATGTTTTACTTTAAGAATTACTAGCTTTTGCCAGCGGCTTCGCCTGCATGGACGTCGAAAATTATACCACGATAACGTACTACCGGGACATTAAGTACCCTATGTGTTAATCCAGGTTATGAACTATCTGTGTGCCAAATCGCATCCAAATCAGTATGGCCGTTTTTGCGTGATTGAGTAACAAACATCCAAACATTCACGTTTATAATATTATATTAGTAGCAAGTAGGCTTAGCTTTTCTCGCTCCCGCTACCACATCGCTGAGGATCGGTCAGGCCGATCCTTGCAAGGCAATAGAGCGCCTCCCGCGGCGGCGGCTACTCGCCGTCTCCGTCAGGTGGCGGGCACAAATAACGCAATAAATACACGCTTATCGCAAATCAGCTCGTCTCACCGAGGGGCGATTTATTCATGAGCCCCGCGCATATGCTTAACCCCGCTAACATTTATCATCGGCACGTAGCTCAGTCAATTAAATTAAACCGAACCAACGATGACAGCCTCCGCACTAGATACGACGGATTTTGATACATATGTGTTATTTATTATTGTGTTTTGAATGAATGAATTAAGGTTTGTACTTGCTAAGATACCTGTTACATTACGGCCCTATGGTATTTAAAACAAATCGACAAACAGTAATCAATATAAGAATTAAAGTATTTTTGTAGTTATAAACTGACGCCGGGCACAACAATTTAATTAAACTGTAAGATACCTACGTGCTGTACTAAATCAAAAACTTGTACATGGAATAAGAAGAAGAGGGATGAATGGAAGAGGTCCAACCACAGCACCTTGTGGTACACCATAAAAACTTTTTACAAAAAAAACCGACTTCCGAAAAAACACTACAAAGTGAATTTTTTTTTTTTAACTTTTTAGTTTTAGTACCTACCTACCCCACATCAATTCGAAATTTCATCATCCTTGGGATCAAAACAATGCATATTTATGCGATAGCAGCAATCGCGGTTGATTTGCTGTCATTTTTTGAAGAGTTCCGTTGTCTGTCTCTGAAACGAATCACCAGATATGAAATTTCAACAAATCGGTCTATATATGACGGAGTTATGCCCGAACATACATAAAAAAGTATAAACATGTCGAATATCTATCATACTATTTATTCTAGTTTATAATTAAATGTTACACTACATTTTACGTTACGCAAAAACGCTTCATGTGGGTCAAACGCATTGGCCAAGTCTATAAATGCATTTGTAAACTTACGGATTCAGAATCAGAATACATTAAAAGTCTCTCAGGGTTAAGTACACTGTTCTCATTAAAATAAGTATATTAAATATACTATGGTTTCAAAAAGACAAGAAAACAAGCTACCCAATGGTCTACAAAACTATAACAATCCATTTTCCGCGGTTTGGGCCTCTTAAATTAATTAACGACGTACAGTCAACATATGTAAAGTACGTGTTTTTCTTCCATTTTCAAGTTACCATAGAGACAGAATGACACTGAAGTAGGTACGATACGGTACTGTTTCAGTTAAAGCTTGTAAAATCTGTGTTTATTTTGTAAAACTTAGGAGAATGTACTGAGAATGAAGTAGGTAGTAGGTCTACAAAATCAATTGAACTCTAATTTAACTCGTTATTCGTAGTAAAAAGAGATCTATTTTAAAATAAATTCAATGGTAATCTTGGATATCGTACTTACAAGTATACTATAAGTAGCTTTTCATTATAGCCTTCAAACTGTGATTGTAAACATCGATCAAGTGTCATTGTACCGGTTCCTCTATCTGATCAATTCTCTCATTATGCGAGTCACGTCGCATCTCAATAATAGTACAAATGTTTCATCTGAACAAAACGTCGGCAAACAAATATGAATCGATATAACCGATGTCATCGAGTACATGCATAATACTTAAATAAACAAGTAAAGGTGAAGTGACATTTTCAACTTAACACTAATGTTTATCGAATAGGCAAGCTCACATGAGCTCGTTGGTACTTTGTAATCGCCGCCGACAAGGCTCCGCTTTTAACACGCTAAACGTTTTATACGTTCATCACAACATTATCCTTTCGACACGGTAGCACTAATTGGATAAAACATCTAAACAAAAAACGTCTAAGAAACAAACACTTTAATAACACGGACGTTCGTAATTTTGAGGCGCAAAGGGAATTCCATTTAACATGTGAATTGGATGTGTCGGGTCGGCGCGAGGGCTGTCATTAGAGGGCGTTGAAGAGCGGCTGGCAGCGGTCAGCGGCGCGGGCGCACGACGCGACACCCGAAGGCACCGCGTCAACAGCCGCTGATTGATGGGCGGCCGAGCCACGGAGCCAATGATTGTTAGTGTTTAACTAACAGTTACGATTCAACAGAGCTTGATTGATGGACTAATGATATAAAGTAAACACGCGGTCGCGTCGTTAGGTGTGTAGCATCCGTCGCCTCCAGCTGACTTATTCCCATCACTCAAGATTTGTTGCGGACAGAACGGTTTTAATCAAAACTTGCTTTCAATCTAACGAAACATCAATACGTTAACTGTTTTATTACAATCTTCGCCATAGGTAGTTATTTGCCGAACTTATAACTATACAATGAGAGCCTCCAGCAGAATGTTCGATAATTTGTATTGGAAACTACGAAAACTGTTGTAAAAAGAGAGTAGGAACATAAAAACAATATTAAAACAATACTTAGACACTCTATTTACGCTAAGGAATATCGAATTGTGTATAAGCAATTTGAGCCGCCACCATTCTGGGATAATTCATCGCATTATGATCAAAAATTTTACACTTAACGATTATTTCCGGCCGCATTGACCCGTGAGCCCCGTGAGCTCATAGCCGCACTTCGCTCTGGTCCATCACGTACATTTAATATTATAAGCTATTAGGCGCCTCGCCAGCCCTTCATTACTGTGTCCATATCATAATACGGAATTGTCTGTTGAACGTTTAGATTTTATACTTTTTACTTTCATTGAGTGTAAAACAAAAAGGCGGGACCGTCGGCGCCGGCCATTGTTCTCCGCGGCCATTCGTCGCACTTCATGCTATTCACATTCAAATTAAATCCCTTGTGTACAAAATTAATTTGTCTTTTGTCTTAGCTGAGGGCTGGACGACCGCTGACATGTCACTGCGCAGCAGGGCGCGCCTGCGTGTCGACTCCACGAGTGCAGTCCGTACACATAAATATATTATGTAGATACTTTGACATTTTAACTTCATTGTTTTATAGATCATGCTTGAATTATTCTTCAGAGAGGTATATACCCAATGTTACATTCCATCTGGCGATAACCCCAGTACGCATTTGTTTTCTTGGGGCCAATCAGCTGTGTAAATTCATTCTTTTTTCGACAAGAAAGAAAGTGTTTCTTCCAAAGAATTGCAGAAGAAAAGTGACCACAGCAAAGAAATATGACAAGTCAATTTGTTGCGACGTAGGTAGTCAGTTGTTCCAGACCAAGTAGGTTATACTCGTACATAAGTTACACGTATCAGAATTATAATGAAAGATTGATGAGCCTTCGTATTGTCAACAGTTAATTTAATATTTCTTCGTTGTTCTGATAAATGTTCGTTGTTTTATTGTGCTTTCATATCTGTAAATTGTAATGCATTGTTAATCAATGCCCGTGTTCGAGGAAAATATTAAAATTAATATTTATTTTATTCGAATATTTATGTTTGGTACTTTTTTTAGTTGCATCATATCGATTCATATTGTGAGTGCATTTCAACAGCGTAAACACCATCGTTAATACGCCTGTCCAAAACGAACAAGAGCGCAGGCATCACATTCGTTGAGAGATAGCCGTGACGAAAACATTGCACCCCGCCTCTCTAATAACACATCTTTAGTTACGTGTAATTAAAAACTCAAACATCGACAACCTACAAATCACGGTGGACCTCGCCATCACAATGAATCATCGGCCATCAATTAAGCTATTATTAGAGATAAAGAACAGATAGCTATTAAAAATCACAGTACCTACTATCTTCTACGAAATTAGAGTCACTAGTGAATCACAGCCACACCCGTGACAACTCACTTTTTCTATCTCGATATCTCGCCTCGAAGCTCGAAGGTGGCAAAACAAGTATGACTATCAAAACTCATAAATAACACAACGCAAGTGAAGCCAGCATAACACTGAACAATACTAGTGATAAAGATGTACGAGACGACACAGCAAGCGAATGAGATGATAGCTCGAATGGTCTAAGTTGTTAATTAATATTCGATGACTTGGCAACACTGCGATGATTGGTAACTAATCAACGATGACTGTTCCATCAGTGACCACTAATTCGCGTTGATTGTTGATAATTACTTTCTTACACATAAAGGCCGACTGACCACAATGCATATACCAGGAACGACAACGTGTATCTGTTGGTTGCCCTTGGCCTATTAATCTTGTGAAATCTTGGTTGAAAATAACTTTACAGATGTGTAACAATGCTGCATGCCGCAGCTTCACTAGCTTTTGGATGTCGATAAATCTCCCACGGAAACGTACTATCATTGTTTTCATATACCTAACTCTATTGATTTACGCGGCGCATGCCAGTAAAGCTCCCAATCAGCATATTTTTTCCAACATCTTCAACAATCATTGTCATATATCAGCCAATTTACACAGAACCTTAATGAATTATGCACCTAAACCTTCCTCATGAATCACTTCGTCCATTTGTAAAACTCTTATGAAAATCTGTTCAATAGTTTTTGAATTTATCGCGTTCAGACAAACAGACAGACGCGGTGGGGGGACTTTGTTTTATAACTTTTAGTGACGTGGTGCATAACAGTATTACTGAATACAATGAAATAATACTCAAATTTAAAAACAAAAAAAAAACTAGTCAAACTAATCATAATAATGAATTAAAACTACAAAAGCTTCAACAAACAACCGGAATGCCAATCAGTAATGATTGACAGTCGGACGCACGGTCCATCAGCGGCGCGTTAATGTGCGCGGATGTTGTGAAGTCTCACCGAATCGATACGATCCCGCGCGTGAGTGAGTGGCGAATTCGCGGGTAATTAAATTTTGACGCAGCATCCGATACCATCGGTGCGTGTAATCGTAAGCCGACGACAGGCCCGATACCTGGTCAATTAACATTCGACACACGACGCACGTTTTGGGTACAAAATTATAGTGTTTACCGCAAATTATAAACGGAATATCAAGTTTTCCTATCACTGCATCTTTACAAGGTTCCGCAACTGCAGGTAGTACCAAAGACTGCCTTACGTTCTAATTTTAAAACAGCATCAAATGCAATGGATTCTATCAGTCTTGACCTGCAGCTGGATATACTTACATTTTGTAACAAAATTGAATAACCTTGCAATAAAATAATAAAATAAAGCGTGAGAGACAGTAACATAAGCAAAGCCATGTGATTGTTGTTGGTTAAATGTGAAGAGTTAGGTAAGGACATTTCTCGGAACGCTGGGCGAGACACTAAAGGACTCGGCGACGCGACGTTACCTGGCCATCGAACGGCACTTGAAACCTGTCTCGATCAATCCACCTCTTGTTGCTCGTGTTAAATAAAAACCTCTTTTAAAATACCAACCGAATGAGCCCGTTGACACTTGTCATTCCGGTCTTCAATCCTTTATATTTGTCTTTGAAATGTGATGACAGTGGTACAAATTACGAGTACAAATCTGTACGTCGTTCATAACGCGCTATCTGACGCGTGTGATGGATGCGCGCGCGACGTCGCTCCGGTCGGATCACTGCGCTGTAATTAATACGAGCGGTACGGCCTATGGGAATCGCCGTCACTTTATGTCGTTTTCCACTCCGTAAGGTAATACTGTACACTGTCAAGGGCTGGTTATTTATTGCTTTCGAATAAGGTACAGAAACAATTACCTGACAGTAAACTTATGTGTATAGAATGCTAGTGCCAAGTGCCGACTGTATCATGGAGACCTAGGTGTATAATTTTGTTCTAAACCAGTAAACATAATTTAAAGTTAACGAGTGAATCGTAAAACTCTTGTAGTAAATAGGGTCTCGTAGCGGCGCAGGCGCATGCCGCGGACGCGTGCTATTGTTGCGCGCAATTTACCGCCGCTTCAATCGCTGAAATATTTCGTGCAACGGGCATGTCCAATTGCTAACGAGCCGACTGCGACGCACAAATGAATAAGCACCTCATACATAGAGCAAGTGATTGCACTCGAACGTTACTGGCCACTTGAGAGATTTACACTAAAACAACTGCCACGAATGATTTAATCAGCCAGGTGGCTTTGCTAAAATTACTAAAATATACATTTCTTTGCCATTTTGGTGTAAATACAACAACTAAATGGACTTACTTTAAATAGTTGGTGCCCACCAAGTTCCTAAACTTTTCTGATAAAATCAACACAACACAGACTTTATGAAAATTTGATTTTGCCTGTAAATTCATAGTCAAATAATCATTAAAAGTCCTTTGAAGGAACCTTCTCAGTTTATGCCTATTTGTACACCCTGCGATGTATATTCTAACGCGTGAACGCAGCCTTCAAGAGTGGGAATTAGCCGCACTTATCCCGTGTAATGGATCGCTGCACGTGTGTGCAGGCCATTGTGTTGCCCGATATCAACTGAGGGCTGGCCCTCGACCACGACACATGCCTTTTTTTAGGTCTCAAGCACGTAATGGTGATTTACCTGTGATGAAGCTTTTCTTACATTCTTTAGTTGATTTTTCGGTCTTCAACTTTTTTTTTTTATGTTGGCCAGATATGCCACCTCAATTTGATTAGTGTATTTTAGGTGCATTTCTGTTGATTTTTAATTTTCTTAGTCATATTTCTGTTTAATATAATATTAAGGAGTATCAGTGCAGACCATAGGTAAAGCATTTAAAGCACATGTCCGAAGGTTTTCCCATACGAGTTGCTATTGCACCTCGCCTGAGGCGCAAGACCCGCGCCCGTCATTCATATAACATACGCACTTTGTTTAGCCAACATTAACTCAAGACAATTATCTTCACTAGCAATCTACGTCTGTGAACGTATGAGGCCTATCATTCGAAATTACTATCAGTCGACTTAACCGAATTACAATTCAATTTAAAACATGACTGGATGTGGTCATGTTGATTGAAATTGAATTATCATACTTAGAAAAGGTGCCTGATTGTTAACATCTGAACGAGCAAGACATTGAAGGATGCAAAATGTTTTAAAATTCACACAACTACCAACCAACAGTCTTCAACGGACTGAATGGGAAGCTATTTGATTTTTTATGACCAACTTAAATCCTCATGACAATATGATGTAGCCTTAGGCTCCGGTAACACTATTCTGCCGTAGAGTATTCAATAAATCTGGATTGTAAAGAGCCGCAGAATTCGTTTTTGCAACATCTTGTTATTCCATTTCCTTATGTGCACACCATTCTTCACTACAGTTGGTCGTTCAGTCCAGAGTCCCTTTTACAATGAGTCCTAACGGAATGCCCTCCGACCCGTCTCTTAGGCCGGCTGGCACGTGAGATCCCATTACACTTGTCTGCTTTATTGTCTATAAAGCCTTAAGTGTCGATGATCTCTCAGCGACATCGCCCGATTCTTATTACATAATACTTTAGTGTACAAAAAGTAACATTACCCAATTTTACACCGATTCCATCTTAAATGACTATTTCAAACATAGTGCTACAATAAATTTAAACCCGAAACTTACCACAAAAGAATGGGTCATTTACGACATCGCGCTCTATTCACGAGCTAATAGTAAAATAATATAGCTGCTCGCCGACAGACATGTATTTGTAACAAAGACGTGTAAAATTTCTCAAACGTCAGATTTATACGGCAATCTCCGTCAGTATTTCAGTCGCTGCGACTATTTAGTTGCATTTAGAACGCGTGTGTGTAACCGAATCGCTTACAAAAGATTAAAAGGTGGTAATTTGACGTTGATTTAGGAAGAGCGAGCCTGCTTTCATCGCTCGGATTGTCTTACCCCAGATCGGGCGAGCCGTTTTGTCTATGGCAGACGTACGTTCAGTCCCTTTATAATGTTTTAATTTATTATCAGTGACGTTCATACATTTTTAGGAAGTAACTGATTAGTTTACATTTACTTTGAAAGATGCCCCTGACAGTGATCTTCCTCGTGTGTAGTACGTAACACGGTATCGTTTTTATATTTTAAATATTAATTTATCTTTAGCTAAACACCGATCTATAAAAGTACTGATCTCGATTGGTTGATAGATTATGAACAAGCAAGAAAATTAAATAACCATAAGTTACGATTTTAAATCACAAACTCTTGTACTGTTACCGCTAGTTTTATTGCACACTTCCTGTGTCAAAAGAGGAGTGGCACTACACGACGAAATACTTGGAAACAAAAAACAAGACACCTAAAAAAGTTATTAAGAATTCCATCATACCCAACATCTTTAGTGAAAATATGCTTATATTTTTATAAAATGGTGATTGCGTGCGCGTGCGCGAGTGCAGCTGCGCGGTAGCGGGCGCGGCGCGGCGCTCGCGCTGATGTCATCGGCTCAACTTAAATGTTATTTTCCGTCGCTCGCCGTCGCGTGGGTGCGGCAAACACTATCGGCTGTGGTCATACCAAACCCACAAAACCTTATTTTGCACATTATCTTTTTATTTGCCTTTGTAAAACGAATTTTATTTCTCATCACTCCCATTCATCGGGCACTTGCTCTTGAATAAAAATATGTTTGTGACTGTATGTGTAAATTGTTTGCCGAAAACCAACCTTATAAAATGCTTATATATAACAAAACAATTTAATTGAAATACCTTATTATTTGTTTTTTTAATTTTTACCAACAAATATTTTAAAACAGCCATTACTCCAAATGACATCACATCACATTGTACGTCATAAAGTATTCGAACATTTTTATGCCCAGTTATTAATTAGCAATATTGTTTTGAGCTCAGTGTAAGCACGGCACGCGCTAAAGTTATGAATGAAATAACGTTTTGCAAGAGCGGATGTTGCGAGGCTGCTTGTGTCGAATTAGGTTTAGAGCCTTATGAAGGCTTGATGAATGAACTGCCGCTCCCCGGCCCCCGCACCTCACACCCGCAACTGTACTTATGTTGTTATTGAGATCAAGTGATAATGGTGCATTGCACTTCATTCTAGACTTTACGTTTACCTGATTAGCAAATTTATACGTTTAATCAACATACGAGTTTACTGCATTGCTGTTACAATTTTATAGGATCGTACTCGTGAAGACTCGGTATTGTCACTTTATATCTACCTGCGAAGGTTCAACAAATCTGAGTACAAGGAATGGTAGGCAACCAATTATAACACCACTGCTCTTTTAGGGCATCTCATGAACAGTTATTTACTCAAATAGACTTTTCGTCTACGTAAGAAGATGCCGGAGATGCTTTTGGTCAAAAACAGATTAATTAAGAGAGCAATAGGCTCAACCGAGTTAGTTCAAGTTCAAGCTCAGTATAAACTTTGGCCAGTGAAAGAGACTTGTGTACCTACCTCAGGCTTTCGCAACTTGTTTTATATCCAATCATTCAACTTCACAGACATACTTGAAATTCAGGGAAAATTCCGGGAACTAAGCGTCTGATTGAGCGATAGAGAGGTTTATGACCTGAAAAATTATGCAGTGAAATGTAATTTCGAATATGACAAAGCTATACGGTTTAGATAAATAGGTGTAGCGGCATCTACACTGCCACATGCGAACTACGCATAACACTGACGTCGCGCAAAATCCTGCATCGCGCAAGCAGACTTTACTGCGTATAGCATATATATGCAACATCCCGACATCAATCGCCGGGTTGTTGCCCACCAGACACGACACCCGTCTGGTCGGAAGATCCTCGATTGTCTATGGAGGTTGAATGAACTTTACACCTTTTCTTTGCAGTCTAACCCATTGCTTAATAATATTAAATCATTAAATCCCGGCAACAATGACCTTTAACATAAATACCTTATAGACTAACATACATAATGATAAAAAACCACACATAAACTTACACGGTTTTTCATAAATAAGGTATTTGCAAGATGTTGTGGCCACTTGTGGTGCAGCCAGGGAGTGGATCAGACCTATATCCAGCAGTGGATCTACGTCATGTTCGTGAACGGGCGCCGTCAGTAGGGACTGGTCATGTCTTAACTGCCACGACTTATTTTAATTTCTAAATTGTTTCTCGTTTGGATTTTATTACGGACATTTGCGATTGGCTGAGTTGAATAGAATAGAAATAGATAGATTCTCTATAATCCATGATATTTAAGGCTACATGATGTCACAGGAAAATCAAGATGGATGATTATCAATTTTTATCTACTACAAAAGCACGCTATCATTTCAACATTGAAATGAAACAGTCAGTAAAGTTTATGACTTGTGTCTGAAATTAACGTGTTCACGGTGATAAATACTGAGATAATAACATCGGGTATAATTGCACGGCATTTAAATTACGATTGAGTCGATTAATTCGTTTAATATTCACAATAATATTAATTAGTGGCGGATTGATTTCGTCATTCAGTTAAGTGGAGGGTGTGTACTTGTTTTACGAGCCGAGGTCGAGGTTTACCCCGCGGTGGTAACCTCTAAAGGTTAGTTGAGGTTATGTGGTGGTTTACAAATAGATTGAGCATCTTGGCATCCATCAGTGGATGGGACCACCTTTACATACCAAGACCCCGTGCTTTGGAAAGCTCGTTAAACCGTTGGTCCCGGCTGTCATTCGTAGATCTTTGACAGTCGTAACGGATTGACAGCCCGAAAGTCTGACAGGTTAAGACCTATACGATACCCCTTGGTAAGCCAAGGGGTATCGTATTACCAAGTAACTGGGTCGTGGACGACAGATAGGGAGTCGCTCCATGTAACATACTGGTACTCCGCAGCATCCGGTTAGACTGGAAGCCGATCCCAACATAGTTAGGAAAAGGGTAGGCAGATGATGATGAAATTGGCATCAATTTTCTAAACGTCAATTCCAGCTTTCCTGGCATCGTTCGTATATTTTTATGAGTGTGACATGAGAGAGAATTCGAAGTTTTGAAGAGTACCTACACGTTTAATGCCAGTACTTCGAAACTGTATTATTGAAAAAAAAACATGAAAGTGTTATTAATGTTGCAAGGATCAAATGGTTTTGCTTCACCATTAGGTACGGTCAGCAACAAAATTCGATGAACACTGTTACCTTTACATATTATTGTCATCTGTTGTCTGCCTCGTTGGTCTAGTGGTCGCAATCGCCACTGGGTCCATGTAGCATGTAGTCCTGGGTTCGATTCCCAGGTCGGGCAAAGTGATATTGGGTTTTTCTATTTGGAATTTCTCAGAAGCAGCCCGGAGTCTGGATTTGTGCCCGGTTGATGGCGAAAGGCTCGTCCCTTTTACATGGAACTTAAAAAACATAACTGGTGAAATTGTGGGTGACTGTAGGTACACCTCTGCCTAACATTTCGGGGAAACAAAGCGTGTTGTTATGTTATCATCCGTTATACGTAATGATTCGATATTATTGCTTTTCCAGCATTTCATATAAAAACCGGTCGTAAAGAATAGCACCATCCAATTTCTTCCTGTGGGTGTCGTAGAAGACGTCTAAGGGACTTACTAAAGAATGGGCAGCAGCGTTCTCTATGCATTTACCATCATACTGCGATCGCCAACCCGCCTGCCAAGCGTGACGATTATGGCAAACACCTCCATTTTTTTGGGGGAGGCCTATGTCTAGCAGTGAACGTCTTTCGGCTGAAATGATGATGATGTAAAAGCTAAGAGAGTATTAACTCTTAGGTAACATAATATCTTTCAAAAATCTATTCAGATTTCATTGAATGTTTTTTTTTTATTATTAAGATTTTAATAACTGAAGTGTTAATTGGCTTTTGTTACTGACCGCACCTATACCAGAGAGTTGTTATAACATAGATCTAAGGACGGTTTCGATCTCAGTCTATCTGTCTAGCCTTTTCCCAATTATCTTAGGGTCGGCTTTCGGTCTAACCGGTTGCAGCTAAATGATCATTTTACCCGAATGCTGCTGCGGCTGCCTGTCTGACCTACACAACCCAGTTACTGGGTAACACAATACCCCTTGGTAAGACTGGTTGTCAGACTTTTGGGCTTCTGACAACCCGTAACGACTGTCAAAGATGCACAATTAACAGCCGGGTCCAACGGCTTGCCGTGCTTTCCGAGGTGCGGAGGAGTCTCGATATGTTATGTACGACACATTATTCCGACGGTACTGGATTAAAATTTCATGAAATTATTCAACATTCAATAAATACAGGGTGGATGAACATAGACGGTCAAACTGAAACTATGAATTCAGCACATAATTCTAGACGTAGTGTGAAATTTTACCCCCAATTTAACTTCTCCCACTCTGGGTGGAGCAGAAGGACGTGTCAGACTTTTCCTGACTAAAACCCAACCGTGTTCTTTCAGTTGCCTGTGTGCCAGGGGCCACGGTATCTCTTTCGAACAACCCGCACAGCAGGCATCGGTCCTGACATCTCTTTGAGGTGCGCGTGGAATACAACGCGCAGTTGACCCGGGCTTGGTCCTTACCGGACAGCGAGCTACCCATTACTCACAATCCCCAAGCCCGCGCCTACGGTACGGAATCAGCCTGGGCCCGTTGAAAGATTTCAACGCTCGCTGTGGCGTTCAAAATTATTTACTGAATCTATGGTTACAGATTGTGCGTCCATGTCCCTACCATCATATATGAAGGTATCTTAGTTATTTTAGATAAGATCACAAACATTGTAGCTTTGTTTAAAATATCGCACAGATAAGTTTTATTTATAAACACTTATTTACCTATTAATATTGCATGTCGTGGGTGGTTGAATTAATAGCCAGGAGAAATTAACGACCATCTGCCTATAGCCAATTTTGTTTTATTCAGAAACTTATAATATCTGACACAATATATTAGCTAGCTAGTCGTGTTGCAACGTAATTCAGTTTAACATATCTGAGTGCAGTACTGTGCCTGATACGTCAATATGTCCTTGCGCATTAATTACGCTCTATCTAAATGTGTGGTGCGCGCGAGTGTCAAAGTCAAGATTGACGCGCGTCAGTGGCGAGTGAAATGTCGCAAACGCATGCGCAGAGCACTCCGTACCCCCTGCGTTACCCCTCACAAGCTTAACATAAAACTTCAATTTGCATAATGCATACAGAATATGTAAACTTATCTCCGACACGCCCTTGCGAGTGACACGGCTGAGGTGTGCCGGGATAACATTATTCTCGTTGCGACGATATCCAAGTCTAAATAGATCGCATTTGCAAAGCCACATGTTGTGTGGATTTTATTAGCACTGCAGATGCGACGCACAGATATTATTTTTTATGCGTCAGGAACAATTCGAAAAGTCGTTTCAGTATTTATAGAGCCATTTTCGCTTCGAAAAAACATTGATACTTATTCTAGTTGTAGCCATTTTATTGAAGCGATATTACGAAAATGAACACTAACTTTTCTTTTATTTCATGTTTCAACTGAGTAATAATATCACGTATCTACCGGCCAGGCCGTCAGTAATTGTACAAGGTAGGTAACCAGCCGGTGACCACACTCATACCGTGTCTTTTTTGGTAACAACTTATGACGCTGAGAGCAATAAAACGTGATTTCATTTGCCACACGACGGCGAATATTATCGACGTAAGGGATCGTTAAAGAGCGGCCATCCGTTCCTTATTAGCCTAACACGCGCCACGAGCCCTATTTCGAATGCAAATAAAATTACAAGGCTACCATAAAAAGTGTTTATTAAGACTTTATTCGCATTTAAAAATTCGTAAAGTCTTATTCAGCTCGGGGTCTGGCCCACTCGCTCGAGTTCCGAAGTTTTAAAATTATAAAATTACTGTCCACTCGAGCTCAGAAATGAGACGTAAATGGGAATTGTCTGCAAAAAGCGGATACAGCGCGACATATCTTCTTTCACGACAGAATCCGATCATTGTTGCATAAAGTGTGAGATTAAGGGGTGCACCCTAGAAGGCGCGGCGAGGGCACCCACCGCGGCGTGCGCCCGCGCCGTTTCTGCCGCACCTGGTAATCGATTCATCTTTTATTGCCGTTTGATGGCGGCTATATAGCGCATATTAGCATCTTCGGCATGCATCCGGTCCACGAATATTAACTACATCCGACAGTGGGAATTGCGACCTGCGAAGCTATGTCCTGCATCAGCACGGCAAATAATATTCTGTAATCGTAACTTCAGTTAATTCGATGACGAAAAATACATTCATTTGGAACACCAATCTGAGTACCAATAACGAAATGTAATAGACATTCCATCAATGAATTAAGTTTATAATTTAAAAAAACATTCTTAGTCTGCTTCAATATATCTCGTAATCTTCTTATTAATGAAAAGAGGATTACTCTTAAATTCAACAGTTCTCGATACAATCGAATCAATTCCAAATAGTTCGTTGTCATCAGTCGGAAGATATTAGAAGAAACAAGACAAACTGAACATTCGACGATATCAATTACAACTGGTTGAATTACTTCGCCATGTTGAGAACAAGATATAAAGAACATTAGTTTATTTGACTTTTCTATATTACAGATAAAATCGTGTAATAGCTGTCGTCGGCTATAATTTGTGGCGACTCAATTGAAAGGTCAGTCTCGGCTAATACACATATTC